>CM033323.1:34892068-37699702 GCA_019359835.1 Pharus latifolius | reverse complement strand
TGGCAATCTCGGGTGGCAGTGGGTACTGGAACGCCCACCACTTCCCCCCCGTGAAGACTGCACCCCGGTCCTTCCCGGCTTTCCCACGGGGCCTTCGCGGCCGCGCGAAGACTGTCCTCCCCATGGCCTCTCGGTTTGGGAAAGGGGCGGTTGCCCTTCGGGGGGTCGCGCGAGCCGCCTCCGCCCTCGAGGACAAAGTGTCCCGAGGCGTGGTTCGCTACGGCCACCCCTGCTGGGGCGCCTGGGGGGATCCCGGGGCCCCCGCTCGGCGGGGGCAGGAGCCCCCTGGGTCTTCTTCCAGATGTCGTCTTCCTCCGCGCGAGTGTACTTTTCGAGTACGTTGAAGAGCTCGTCGGCGGAGGAGGGGCAGCTTCGAGAGAGTCTTCGGTGGAGTTCCCCCGGGAGGATCCCACTTTTGCAGGCTTCGATCACTGTGGAGTCCGGGACGTGGGCCACTTTGCTTTTTACTTGGGCAAAGCGCTTGAAGAAGCTTCTGATGGTCTCCCCGGTTCTCTGGCGCACTGTGTATAGCTGCGAGGAGTCCAGGGGACGCAGGTAGTTCCCCTGAAAGTTGGCACAGAACTCCCGCTTGAGCTGCGAGAAAGACTTGATGGAGCCGGCCTTCAGGTTGTAGAACCAGGAGCGGGCAATGCCGGTGAGGTAGAGGGGGAAGACGTTGCATTGGACGCTCTCGTCCCCCCCCCGCCACGGAGATGGCTGTGGAGTAGATCTGCACGAACTCGTAAGGGTCCGCCTCGCCATTATAATGCTCGATGTGCGGGGGACGGTAGGGCCGCGGCCATCGGATGCTGCGGAGTCTTCGACACAGAGGCTGGTTCGGCCCCTGCACTTCCCGGGGGGAGCCCCAGTCACTGTCTTCTTTAATGGGGGACGCCCCCTCGTTATCTGAGTCAGGTAGCGGCCCAAGAGGGCTGCCAGAGTGGTGGTGACGACGTTTCTCTTCCGGGCCTGGACTGATTTCCCGGACGTCCGGGCTTCCCTCCGGGGAGGATTGTTCTTCGGCTGGTCTCTTCCCCCGACCGGTGAGAGAGCGAGGCTCCCTGCGACAACGACCGGGGGGAAGCTCTTCCCCGCAGCTGGGAGAATGCATTTGCTCAACCTCCCCCCGGGGGAAGCGGACCTGCTTCACCGGGGGAGGGAGCTCCTGCATTGTAGCAGCCGGCCCGGAAGCTACCGGGGCTTGCTGGGGGGAGCCCCCTGCGACAGCCCCCGGGACCGGGAAGGGGGGAGCCCCTGCGCCACCCGGAACCGGGGAGGGGGCGCCCGGGGCGGCGTTTGGATCCGAAGAGGGGGCCCCTGCGGCAACGACTGGGACCGGAAAGGGGGAAGCCCCTGCGACATCCGGAACCAGTGGGGGGTGAGCCCCCTCGGCGACGTCCGGGGTTGGGGAGCCAATGCGGGGGGAAATTCGCTGAGGCACGGGAGCTGCTCTGTCGACCGGCCCCGGTGCGGTAAACGCAACGCGAGGGGCGGGACTGGCTCCCGGCGTAGGAATAACCCCCGGCATGAAATGACCCCCCAGCCCCGGAAGCGGGCCGGGGACGGGGTACCCCCCTGGTGCCACGAAGGACCCGGGCCTGAAATAGCCTCCCGGCACCGGGACAGGCCCGGGTGCCGAGAAGTGTCCGGAAGTATATCCCGCGGGGGGAGGGAACCCCCCGGCGGGATCAAACGGGGTAGACAGCCCCCCGGAGACCGGAGGGGCCGCCGGGTATCCCATAAACGGGGGCATGATCCCCGGATATGCGTGCGACGAAAATGCGGGGGCCGGGGGCCGCGCCAACACACTGAGGAGCTCGTCCATAGAGCGCTGGGCGTGGAGCTGGCCCTCCACGAGAGCCTCCAGCAGGGCATCCCGGGGAGCCGGGGGAGCCGTCGGGGGGAAACTCGTCCCTGCCGAGGTCCCCGCGGCCGCCGGGAGCGACCCGGAGGTGGAGGCACCTAGATTGAGAGGAAAGGTGGGAGGCGGTACCTGGGAATGGTCTCCTCCGGACGGAAGCGCCGGACAGCAGTGTCCCGGAAAGGCGGCGCCAGGTCACCGGGACCGGCGTCACCGGGAAGGGCGCGGGCCCTTGTTCTCGGAGGAGCCATGGCGATTCGTCACGGGTCCCCACGGACGGCGCCAACTGTCGTGGTATTAAGAATACCCCGGCAGGTTTTGAAGACGATCCTAGCGGAGATTACGCAGCGCGGGTTGACCGGGTGACCAGTCCTCCCCCGCCGGACAAACACAAGAATTGACACGTCGATTTATACAGGTTCGGGTCCCGGTGGGGGCCCTAGTCCTGTCGACGCGCTCCCGACCGGAGCCGGCTGGGGAGGCTCTCTCCGGGGGAGAGGCTTCCGGAGCACGTCTATGAGTTTAGCTATTCCAAATAATAATGAGCTGATCCTTTACAACAGAGGGGTACAAGGGCTATTTATAGCCCCAAAAAGAAGCAAAAAACCTAAACTACCCCGGAAGCCACCATCGGATTGAAGGGTAAGACCGTCCTTCTCCCGGTCAAACGTCTTGGATGCTTGACAGGTGGTCGCTGATTCCCGAGGCGTCCCTCGCGTGACCTACACGTGATAAACAAACAGGGATTTTACCTTTTAAGAGGGCGGTGACGTCCGGGACCCTTTTCGGAGAGCAGGGTCCCGGGAGCCTAAGAGGCGGCGCCCGGGGCAGGCACCGGGGGCCACTGTCCCCGGGCGAATGGCGGCGCCCGGGACTCGCCCGGGGGGCAAGGTCCCGGGAGCTAAAAGGCGGCGCTCGGGACATACCCCGGAGGCACGGTCCCGGGAACCTAAAAGGCGGCGCCCGGGACATACCCCAGAGGCACGGTCCCGGGAGCCTAAAAGGCGGCGCCCGGGGCAGGCACCGGCGGCCACTGTCCCCGGGCAATGGCGGCGCCCGGGACCCGCCCGGGGGGCACGGTCCCGGGGGCCAAATGGCGGCGCCCGGGTCAGGCACCGGAGGCCACTGTCCCCGGGCGAATGGCGGCGCCCGGGACCCGCCCTGGGGGCACGGTCCCGGGAGCTAAAAGGCGCCCGGGACATACCCCGGAGGCACGGTCCCGGGAGCCTAAAAGGCGGCGCCCGGGGCAGGCACCGGCGGCCACTGTCCCCGGGCAAATGGCGGCGCCCGGGACCCGCCCCGGAGGGCACGGTCCCGGGAGCCAAAAAGGCGGCGCCCGTGGCAGGCACCGGCGGCCACTGTCCCCGGGCAATGGCGGCGCCCGTGACCCGCCCGGGGGGCACGGTCTCGGGGGCCAAAGAGGCGGCGCCCGGGGCAGGCACCGGCGGCCACTGTCCCCGGGCAATGGCGGCGCCCGGGACCCGCCCGGGGGGCACGGTCCCGGGGGCCAAATGGCGGCGCCCGGGGCAGGCACCGGAGGCCACTGTCCCCGGGCGAATGGCGGCGCCCGGGACCCGCCCGGGGGGCACGGTCCGGGGAGCTAAAAGGCGGCGCCCGGGACATACCCCGGAGGCACGGTCCCGGGAGCCTAAAAGGCGGCGCCCGGGGCAGGCACCGGCGGCCACTGTCCCCGGGCAAATGGCGGCGCCCGGGACCCGCCCCGGAGGGCACGGTCCCGGGAGCCTAAAAGGCGGCGCCCGGGGCAGGCACCGGCGGCCACTGTCCCCGGGCAATCATGAACTTACCTGGACTTGACCGCGTGGAGATTTCCCCCAACATGTGCGGCAGAAATGCCAAGGGTTTTGGTTGTGTGGCTTCCTCTAGAAGCTACCTGCTCCTTTTATAGACCCCAGGAGGCGCACTTCTGTGAGTAACGTTCCACTCAAACGTTCCACTGAATATTTTATTCATTTCCCATAATGGATACTGTCTCTGGCTGACCCGTTAAAGTTTTTAGGCATCGGATCCAAAACACAAAGACTTCTTTGTTTTGAGAGTTTGAAAGTACAAAAGCCTAAAAAGTTTTTCAGGGACTTCCAGAGGACATTTTCCTTGATATGCCTTGTATATTTTCATGAAAAAATCCTATGGCCCAATTTTTGGACGTATGGATATATTCTGATCGGGTTGTGGTATGATCGAAACCATGCTTTCGATTAAGCTCCGATTCTAATCGAAGTGACGATCTGACCGAGCCTCAGTTCTGGTCGCAGTAAGCTTCGGTTCTAACCGCGGCTTTGAGTCTGATCACGGTATCAGTGCTGGTCGCAGTACTACAATAAAAACGCGGTTCTAACCACAGAACTGAAGTTCGCCTGTGTATGAGTGGTTACAAAGACATTCCTTGTGGCCATATTTTCGCACAGAAGAGCTAAAGAACATTTATGTGAAGAAAAAGAAAAATTTTATTTTTTACATTCTTTGCATACAAAAGGGATACTAGCGATAAGAGCGTCGACCTGATTCGAAAGAAGTTTGCAAAGTTCTCCTAGGGACATATTGCTGTCAGTAGGATCTACACTGACAACCCCTAGAGAATTAGCAACTAATCTAAGCCTATCTACATCGTCCCTAACAAGAGACGCACTAGTGTTCCTAATCAAATCGGAGAGTTCCCGCTGTTGCTGAGCGTGGTCCCTCTCTCGATAGAACTGATGCGCCTCTTCACGGGATTGTTCAAAACATTCTGCCAGATGCAGAATCGCCGAAGACATCTCTTCGATTTTCTTCTCCAGGGCTTTCTTCTCCTTTGGAAGAATCTGCCCGAGGAGAAGAGGCAGAATCGTAGTAGGCTGATCACTAGGGCCTGCAATCTCCTACATTTGCAAAAGTTAGTTGCACTAACTATAACTATCAGCAAAAGGAAATGAGGATCATTACCTGTCCCTGCTCGTGACAGGTTGATATAGCCATCCTGGAAAGTAGATCATCCGATAAAAGCGGATGATCACCAGATGGTGGAAGTGCAACCTTCCCACCAGAAGATTGCTTCCCAACACAAGTTGAGGATCTTCTGGTCGAGTAGTCACCGCTTGCCGACCAGAAAATCGATCACCCAAACAAAAGCAGGGAGTATTGGAGTAAAGAACAGAAGGAAGAAAGAACGATGGTACGTCTTCTACCTTTGCCCTGCTGGAAGATCCTTCGTCAACCTTGGGTTTCTTCCTTGAAGGAGATGGATCTTCAGGCATTTGAGGCTCCTGGTTGAGAACTTCCTCTTCATCACTTTCAACCTCGATGATGTTGTGATTTGCCATCGGGAAGTGTATGAAGAGAAGGATGAAGGCAATTCTTGAAAAACTTAACCGTGAGAAGAAATTGTGGGGCTCTACAATTCAAAGGTTTCGAAATTTATAGCCGCCAGGGTGACGGTTCACTTTCCGAACGCCTCGGGTTTTTAAAGCATTTACAATTTTATCTCGGGTTAAAAAACGTTTCAACAGCGCCATCATTACCTGTTCGATGGAGTACTACCGGATGAAGAGCTTGGGGATCCTTATTCACTATGAAAATCAAGTAGGATCACCAGCAAATGTGACGAGGATTGACACCCGAGTCAGTTCAAATAAATGCACTGTTGGTTCAAGACAGATTCGAGCCAGACATGTGCCCGACGGTGCGAACTCAAGTCGTTTCTGGGAAGCATCAGCCCGAGGTCGCAGGCTTTGGGCGATCAGATCACAGCTAGTGCACGGTCAGAAGTTTGAAGATGTTGCGCGGTCAACCAACATCGCGCGGTTAGAGCATCTGCGACCAGGGAACGTGGGAGTATTCTTTTCCTATAACAGGAATATCCCAACTATCCCGAAGATTCTTCCACATGGGGATCAACCGTCAGGAGGTTAATACGTGTAGTTATCCACAAATAACACGTGTTAAACCTGCGTGGGAGTTAAGAGCGGTTCTCCAAACCGCATCCAAGCAACTGCTTGATGCAGTTACGACTTGGCGCCCTTTCAAACAGTATAAAAGGGCGGCATGATGTATCAAACAAGAGAGATAGATCAAGAGATCAAGACACGACTCAAACAGCCAAGTCTACGGCCTAGATTAGATAGTTTTTATAAGCCTCCCTGGCTTCTTTCTATACACTTACATAGGAAAAACCTTCGCCTGTGAAGGTCTTTTCCTGCCATCTTGTAAATCTTTACTACGTATAGTGAAATCCCAACAGGACGTAGGGCTATTACTCCCACCATCGAGGGCCCCAACTTGTATAAATTTCTCTGTGCTCCAGTTCTCCATAGTTCTACATACCTTCCCCGAGGGTCACCCTGAAAGGTCTCACTATTATAAATTTTCCATAAGTTCGGCTGAGGACCCCGAGTCCGAATCGTCGACAAAATGAAGATGAGCACATGTCTCCGGTAGTAGGAGCTCCTTCTCCTCTCCAGTCCTATTCCATATCTCCTAGCCCTGATGTTTCGGCTCCCTACATGATGATCATGGAGCGTCTCGATCAGATGTCTATGCGATTCGAGACCCGCTTCGATGAGGTTGACTCTAGACTGAGCTCCATCGATCATCGGCTCAATGTCATCGAGCCTCATATCGATTCTATGAGTCAAGACATATCTGTGCTGTGGGGACGTTTTGATGCAGGCTAGTATCAGCGTCGTCGTCGCGGTGATTCTTCCTCCGATCATCCTCCGCAGTCCTAGATCTCTTTGCTTGGTTGTCTTGTCCGTATATATGTATCTACGCTACTTATGTATGTTTTTCTCCCTTTATGGATGTTTGATGACAAAGGGGGAGAGTTATGTCGTGTTATGGATACATGTTGTTATGTTTGGATATGTGTACGTTGTTATGGATTGGATATGTTTTATGTCGTGATATATATTGTTATGGATTGGATATGTGTATGGACATGGTATGGATATGTGTATGGATATGATATGAATTTGCTTTTGTGTTATGTCGTGTTATGTCGCTATGTTGATATGTTGATAAGGTCTCATATATCTCGATTATTGCATGTACGTACGATTCAGGGGGAGCACTATATGCTTATGTCTATTTTTGATATCCCTATGTTTTATGCATAATGGTTGTCATCAATCACCAAAAATGGGGAGATTGTTGAATCTTGAGCCATGATTAGGGTTTCGGTGATTAATGACATCCGTGATATATGCAACTAACCTATGTGTTTGAGACTCAGGTTAATCAGAGGAGAAAGCATCACAAAAGTGCAAATCAAGATCATCAAGACTCCATGAAGCAAGAATGACGGAAAACTCTGACAAAAGTACAAGTATCTAAACCTAGCGCTTTTATTTTTCAAAATTTCTAGGTTAGATGGTCGTACTATTAAGAGGGGTCTTAGCACAAGTCATTTGATCAACCTTGAGGTCATTGGAAACATATTTGCATATGCATCTAGCCCCTAATTGAAATTGGGTAAAATTCAGCAATTCTGTTTTTGTTTTGAACTGGCCGGACAGTGTCTGAAATGGCCGGACAATGTCCGGCCAATACAAACTTCTTCTGAAAATGGCAAAAACGATCAACAGAGACAAATAAACTTGGCCGGAGCATCTGTCCGATTTAGGCCGGACATTGTCCGAAATGACCGGACAACGTCCGGCCAATAAATTTCATATGGCAAGTTTAATTGAGACAAAAGAATTTGTCCGGGGGCATTTGTCCGGGACGCACCGGACATTGTCCGAAGTGACCGGACAATGTCCGGCCTATACAATTTTTGAGAAGATGAAAACTTGATGTTTAACAGAGACGTATGCATTTGTCCGGACATTTTGTCTGGACAAATCACATACGTTCGGCCTATATAATTTTTGTGAAGTACAAATAAGAGTGTTAACAGAGACATATGCATTTGTCCGGACTTTTTGTCCGGACAAATCACATCCTTCCGGACTGTACATGAACTGTTAAACATGGATGTTAACAGAGACATATACATTTGTCCGGACAAATCCATCCGTCCGTCCTTCACAAATAACTTCAAATGGCTACTGACACTCGAAAATCTCATGAGCAACAGTCACATTATTTGTAATGACCGGACATTGTCCGAAATGACCGGACAAGGTCCGACCAGTATAACTTTCGCCCAATTTTCTTGAAAACGACCATTTTGCTGAAACTATATAAACCCTACTGTTTGGAGAAGCTGCATACACACGAATTTTATCTCCTAAGCTTAGTGAAACAGCTTGCAAAGCTCCTCATACTCATTCTCTTCCATTTGAAGCCAATTCTTTTGAAAAGTGTTGAGAGCTAGTTGAGAAACTTTGAAATTGAGCCATTTGCATTTGCATATTTGTTCTTCAAGCTTTGAGGTTGACCAAGCAAGGTGCTAGGCTCATTACTCTTGGTGATTGCCGTCACCTAGATGACGCGAGAGGTCCGGCGATCTCTCCGTCGACGGTGTGTGTCGGAGAGGCCCAGCGGTTGGTTGTAAAGGCTCGGAGCTTGCCTATCCGGAGAGGAGAAGGGCTACCCCGAGTGGAATCGAAGCAAAAGCTCTAGTGAAGAGCGCTTCAGCGAGGATTAGTGGAAATCGGCAAATTTCTGAGACCTTGGGAAAAATTCGATCTCTTCGATTACTTCTATTACTTGCTTTATACTTCTAGAGATTGAATTGGTGCTCTTGACTCTTTAGTAATTGGAAAACTTACTTTGTGTCGTCATTCATATCATTTGAGTATTGATATTGCAATTTAGATTATTAACCACAATATTAAAAGTAAAATTTGAAAAACCGCCTATTCACCCCCCATCTAGTCGGCATCCTTCGATCAACACGTTGGGCACTGCCAATTCCTCTGTGGCCAGATCTTTGGTCTCGACCGGGAACCGCGTCCAGGCCGCGCTCATCACGTTGGGGCTTGAGTTCCTCTCGGAGGCCAACCCCCGGAACCTGTTGGCTTCGGTTGAGGAAGCGACGAACTTCCTCATCCGGCAGGTGGCCGCCATCTCTCCCGCGGCGGACCTTCGAGCCCGGGGTCTCATCGTCCCCATGATCGCCGCCGCCATGGCTCTTGCGGAGTATCGAGGTGCAGGGGCTCGGGCTCTTGTGGACTTCGCTGCCCCAGGCTTCCCTGACTTCTACGAGCCTTGGCAGAGGGAGCTTGAAGACCGCGCCGAGCTCTTCTTCGATCGAGTGTTGGGGACGTTGCCTGCGGCCGCTCCGGACGAAGCCTCCTCCGGGGGGGGGGGGGGGGGGGGGGGTCATCATGGGCAAGTATGCTCCTCCCCCCCCCCCGGACCTTAGTTTAGCTCTTTGCTAGGATTTTTTTTGTTGCTTACGGCGCCCGTTTAGCAGGGGCCCAAAAACTTGTAAAAATTTTGAAGATTGAATAGAACATATTTTTTGCTGAACTTCGCTCAATTGGTTGACAGGTTGTTGACGTGAATGTCCTGGATCGGGATTCTGAGGAACTCCCCGCTATGGGGGTTCCCGGAGAGGTCGCCACCTTGTTGAGGTGGCTTCCCGAGTGGCACATGACCAACTTTGATGATTGTCGCGCTGAGTTGTCCCCGCCAGAGGCTGGGGCCCAGAGCGTATTTCCACTCCGAATCCTATCGCCAGATGGTTATGAGTGGTGGCCCGAAGACAAGCTAAGAGCGGTGTTCCGAAGGGTCCAAGGTTTGTACAAGGACATCTCCCTGGAGTTTGCAAAGGGACATGGAGGGTAGTTTCTTTCCCGGTTCCCACCGTAGGGGGTTGTCCCCCAGGTTGTCTCCACGGGGGTCTAGGTCCCCAACTTATATGTTTCTTGCCCACAGGGGGGGCTGTTCCCCGGCTCGTTTCATCAATAAAACGTCATTTTAATCCTCACCCTCCCGAGGGAAATAGTCGTCCGGGTGAGAGAAGGGTCCAAGGTTTGCACGCCTCTTACCCGGGACCATGTCCGGGGAGGAGAGGACCCCTCACCCGGGACCAGGTCCGGGGAGGAGAGGGCCCCTTACCCGGAACCACGTCCGGGGAGGGGGGAGCCCCCTACCCGGGACCATGTCCGTGGAGGGGAGGACCCCCTTACCCGGGACCAGATCCGGGGAGGGGAGGACTCCTTACCCAGAGCCATGTCTGGGGAGGCAGAGAGCTCCCTACCGGGGACCAAGTCCAGGGAGGAGAGAGCCCCTTACCCGGGACCAAGTCCGGGGAAGAGAGGACTCCTTACCCGGAGCCACGTCCGCGGAGGAGAGAGCCCCCTTATCCGGGACCATGTCCCGGAGCCCCCGGACCCGGGGTCCCTCTCCCGAGAGAGGGAAGATACTCATCAGGGGGGTCCCGTTACACCCGCGGTCAAGTCTCTTGATTACGGGCGATCGAGGCCCGTGGGGCATTTACACATGTAGGGGCCTGATTTGTCTCCTCCCCCCACAGCGGGGGGCGACTCGAGCTAGACGACCCACGCTGATGTCCCAAGAGAAATCCAGGCCACCGTTCTCATGCAGGCGACTATGCGGATTCAATTAGACTCCCGTTGGTCGAATGCAACCTAAATTGCTCCCGGAGGAGGAAGAGCGTAAGTGATCTCTGGAGTGTATGGGGGGGCGGGGGGGACTAGTCCTCCGAAGTGACTCGTTACCTCGGTACCTTTGAGAACCGGGTTGCTGCTTACTCCCTCAGTTCACGAGTTGATATTGTAAGCTGCCCTAGGGGGAGCGAGGTTCCTGCCATCGGGACTTTTAAAGGCTAAGCCGGAGCCCGTAATCTCCTCATAATGAGGGCATCCTCGAAAGGGCATCCTCGCGGGGAGGGACTCCCCAAGACGAGGGCATCGCCTCAAGGGCGGTTAGGAAACACCTGCAAAAGACTGACACGGTAGGGGTAAAAACCATTTGCATTGATTTGAATGAGCCGATACAACGCCTCCCCCTCGCGAAGTCGCAAAAAGGAGAGGGAATGGCCTTAAGGCCAGTGTTACAACTCGCCGCGCCTTCCCCCTGTGAAGTCGCAAAGGGGGGAAGTGGGGAGGTTCAGAGACTAAGTGTAGAACTTGCGGAGCAAGTCCGCATTCCACGTATGCTTTAGCTCTTGATCTTCGAGGGTGGAGAGCTTGTAAGCCCCCGAGCCAAGGATCGTGGAGATCCTGTATGGCCCTTCCCACTTTGGGCTGAGTTTCCCTTGAGCTTGAGGGTCGATGACGCGCTTGAGGACAAGGTCTCCCAAACGAAAGGCTCTCCCCCGAACACGCTTGTTGTAAGCATGCGCCATTTCACGTTCGTAAATGGCGTTGCGGAGGAGGGCTTTGCCCCGCTCTTCTTCGACGAGGTCCACCCCCAGCCTCTGGTTGTCTTCGTTGGCTTGGAAGGCGGCGGCTGAAACTCCCTCGAGGAGTTCGACTCGTAGTGATCAGAAATTGATTTCTAAGGGGAGTACTGCCTCGTCCCCGTACACGAGCGAGAAGGGGGTACGTCCCGTTGCTCGACTCGGGGTCGTCCGCATGGAGCAGAGGATGCTTGAAAGCTCGTCTGCCCATGCCCCACGCATGGAGGCGCTTTGCTCCAGGCGGCGACGGAGATCTTGGAGGATAACCCCATTGGCGCACTCGACCGCCCCATTTTCTTGGGGTGAGCCACCGAGGCGAAGTGGGGGGTTATGCCGAAGTTCTGACAGAACTCGCGAAAGATCACAGAGTCAAATTGGGTTCTGTTGTCAACGGTGATTTCCCGAGGGACCCCGAAGTGACATACTATGTTCTTCCAAAAGAACCTCTGCACCGCACGGGATGTGATGGTGGCCAAGGTTTCGGCCTCCACCCACTTGGAGAAGTAGTCCATGGCCACAACCGCGTACTTGTATCGGCCCGGCGCTAGGGGAACGGGCCTAGGAGGTCAATTCCCCACCGTGCGAAGGGCCAAGTGATCGGGATGGCCTGTAGAGCGGCCGAAGGTAGGTTGGAGCCCTTTGCCATATTTTGGCAAGCCCTGCAGGCAGAGACGAGGTCTCTCTCGTCGCGGGCAACCGTTGGCCAATAGAAACCCTGGCGAATGGCTTTTGTTGCGACGGCCTGTGGGCCGAGGTGAGAACCACAACACCCGAGGTGGATGTCCTCGAGGAGTTGAACTCCTTCCTCCCGCGGGAGGCAACAAAGTAGTGTGGAGGCTCCTCGCTTGTACAGCATCCCTTCTATCAACACATACACTTGCATCTTGGCGCGAAGGAGTTTGGCTTCGGTGTCGTTGGGAAGTTCCCCCTCTCCCTTGATGCAAGAGATAAGGGGGTCCATCCAAGATGCAGCCTGGACGATTTTCGTGACGTGGGGGTCGCAGGGTTCAGAGTCCGGGTCAGGGGCCACCGCGGAAGGTTTCGAGATAACTTCCAGGAAAGCCCCCTTGGGGAGGGGCCCTTGGGCGCTTGTTGCCCGTGCGAGGGCATCAGGGCGGTCGTTGTCCCTATGTGGGATACGACGCGCCTCGAGGCCTTCGAAATGGTTTTCCATCTTTCTGGCCTCGCCAAGGTAGAGGCTCAGATTCGAGCCATGGCAAAAGTAGGACTTGTCCATTTGACAAACCACAAACTAAGGGTCCCCCTTGACGAGGAGGCGTCGGATGCCCAAAGAGCGGGTGAGGCGTAGCCCTAGGAGAAGGGCTTCATATTCTGCGACGTTGTTCGTGGCGGGAAACTCGAGCCTGGCGGCATATTCGAGGGTTCTCCCCTCGGGGCTTCGGAGGACTACTCCCGCGCCGACCCCTACCAGGCATAAGGAACCATCGAAGAAGAGGGTCCAATGGTCATTGCGCGGTGGTAGCGTGGCACGCACTTCTTCCTCGGGTCCGGGGACCGGAGCCCACTCAGCCACAAAGTCCGCAAGAACCTGTGACTTGATCGCGGACCTTCCGGTTAGGGAGAGAGAGAAGGGGGCTAGCTCGGCCCCCCACTTCCCAATCCGGCCGGTGGCTTCCTTGTTCTGAAGCACTTCCCCCAAGGGGAGAGAGGACGGCACTGTGATGGGGTGGCCCAAGAAGTAGTGGCGAAGCTTTCTGGATGCCATCAGGAGGGCATAACAAACCTTCTCCATCTTTGTGTATCTTGTTTTGGCACCTTGAAGAGCCTCACTCACATAGTAGACGAGGTGTTGATGCCCATCTTCTTCCTTGACAAGGACCGCGCTGATGGCAACCGAAGTGGCCGCGAGGTAGAGGAGCAGGGGCTCACAAGCATTGGAGGGCTCGTGAGATATTTCTTTAGGTCCTTGAACGCAGCTTGTGCCTCGGGGGTCCAATGGAACCCCTCAAGGCCGTGGAGGATTTTGAAGAATTGGAGGCCGCGCTCCCCCGAGCGCGAGACGAAGCGACTCACTGCGGCCAAGCGGCCGGTAAGTCGTTGTACATCCTTGATAGAACGAGGTGGAGGCATGTCGAGGAGGGCCTGAATTTTTTTGGGATTGGCTTCGATGCCCCTTTGGGACACATGGAAGCCGAGGAGTTTTCCTCCGCGAACGCTGAACGCGCATTTTTCTGGGTTAAGCCTTAACCCATACTTGCGGAGATTGCAGAAGGTTTCTCCCAAGTCTTCGAGGTGAGCTGCTGAGAGTGAACTCTTGACGACCGCGTCGTCGACGTACACTTCCACGTTGCGGCCGATTTGGTTCCTCAGGACTAAGCCCATAAGGTGCTGGAAGGTTGCCCCCGCGTTTTTCAACCCGAAAGGCATGTGGACATAACAGAAGGTGCTGATTGGAGTAATGCAACTCATCTTTTCCTCGTCCTCCACCGCCATTCAGACTTGGTGATAGCCCGAATAGGCGTCCAAGAAACTCATCAGCTCGCATCCCGCGGTGGAATCCACTAATTGGTCGATCCGCGGGAGCGGGAAATCATCGTTTGGGCAAGTTTTATTGAGGTCGGTGAAGTCAACACACATTATCCACTTGCCGCTTGCCTTTTTTACGAGGACGGGGTTCGCTAACCACTCGGGGTGTAGGACCTCCCGAAGGAACCCCACCTCCCGGAGTTTAGCAATCTCCACCTTGATGGCCTCCTGCCTCTCGAGGGAGAGCTTTCTCATCTTCTGTTTTACCGGGGGACGACCCGGCATTACGCGAGCTTGTGCTCGATAACATCCCTGGGCACACCCCCCATGTCCGCGGGCTTCCATGCAAAAACATCTGTGTTTTCACGAAGGAAGTCGATGAGTTGCATCGCGTGCTTCTCGGGGAGGTCGGTCCCGATCTTGACAGTCTTCCCCTCGTCCTGGAAGAGAGAGACTTCCCGGAGGTCCCCCTCGGGGCGAGGCTTGGGAAGGAACTTTCCAGGGAGTTTGACCGGCACATCCGGGGCCAGGGAGGAGCTCCCTCCCCCCGGGGCCTTGACCAGGTTAATGTCCCCAATCATTGCGGTGGCGCGCTCATAGAGGGAGCGAGCCATATCCTGGTCACCATGCACGGAGATCACCCCGCTCGGCCCGGGGATCTTCATGCAAAGATAGTTGTGGTGGACCGCCGCTCCTAAGCGGTTGATGATGGTTCTCCACATTATGGCGTTGTAGAAGGAGGGGAGATCCACCACGTCAAACCGAACCATTTCGGTCTGGTAATTATCTGGGGTGCCGAATGTCATCGGGAGGTCAACCTTCCCCACGGGGTGTATGGTTTTCCCCGGGACGAATCCTTGTAAAGGCCCCGCCACGGGTTGTAGGAGCTTCTCGTCCACCTGCATTTCTTTGAACGCCTTTAGATAGAGGACGTCCGCGGCACTCCCGCCGTCAACTAAGATTCGGGCGAGGCGGCAATTGAACACGGTGGCGGAGATGATTAGTGCGTCGTTGTGGGGGAAGCGCACCCCGTGCACGTCTTCCGCAGTGAACGTCAGTGGGACGTCCGACCATGTTGGTGGCCAGGATGTGTTGATGACCCCTATTGCCTTTACTTCTCACGCATATTCTTTGTGCTGGCATTTGGAGTCTCACCCGGAGGCAGATCCTCCCAAGATGACATTAACATGTCTCTGGGAAGTTTGGAAGGGGAGCTCACTGTTCGAGCCCCTTTCCTGGCCTTGCTTCTGACCCCCCTGGTGGCGCAGGGAGTGCTGCCAAGGCTGACGATGGAGGAGGTAAGGAGGTAGGACTTCCTCCCCTCGGCCCGTGTAGCTCGAGAAATGCCGCGAAGTGCTGGAGGAGCGCATGGCATTCTCGAGTTGTATGGGAGTTGGATTTGTGGAAAGCGCACCATAAAGTGGCTCCAGCCTCCTTGCCCTTGGACTGGGAGCCTCTCACTTACGGGAGGATTGGCTTCCCCCACCGCCTTTAGGCTTGGAGAAGACCCGCTCTCCCCGGTTAGGATCCTGGGAGCCGCCTCCACCTTCGAGGACGAAAGCGTCCCGAGGCCTCGGCTCATTGGGGGGTCTTCTCCGGGGATGTTTGTGGGAGGGGTCCCTCGAGTCCTTCTCCCCAGTGCCGGAGGTCCCCTGATTTTTCTACCAAAGGTCGTCCTCCTCAGCTCTTGCGTACTTCTCAAGTATGTTGAAGAGCTCATCAGCGGAGGACAGGCAACTCCGGGAGAGCCTCCGCTGGAGCTCTCCTGGGAGAATGCCGCTTTTGCACGCTTCAATCACCGTCGAGTCGGGGACGTGAGCCACCTTGCTCTTGATCTGGGCGAATCGTTTGAAGAAGCTTCGTATCGTCTCCCCCGGTCGCTGGCGAATGGTGTACAATTGCGACGAGTCCAGGGGATGAGTGTAATTCCCCTGGAAATTTGTGCAAAACTCGCGCTTCAATTGCGCAAAGGACTTGATGGACCGGGCCTTGAGGTTGTAGAACCACGACCGAGGAGATAGTTGTGGAGTAAACCTGCACGAACTCATATGGGTCGGCCTCCCCATTGTAGTGCTCAATGTGGGGCGGTCGATACGGCTTCGGCCATTAGACGCACCGGAGGCGGCGGCAAAGGGGTTGATTGGCCCCTTCCACTTCCTTTGGGGAGTCCGCGTCGCTATCGCCCTTCACGGGGGAGGCGCGTTCGTTGTCTGAATCAGGGAGGGGTCCTAACGGACCGCCTTCCTTCCGGTATCGTCTTCGTTCTTTGGGGTTGGTGGAGCTCACCTCCTGGACCTCAGGGAGGTCCCCAGAGGTGGCGGTGGCTTCTTGCATGGGCCTCTTGCCCTTATCCACTGGGACGTGAGAGCCACGCCCACGTGCGGGTGATTCCTGCCCCCAGCGGGACGGGGCACCTTCAGACCTTGCCGTGCGCATGCGCTCTACCTCCTCTCGGGTGAACCGCGTTTGGTCCACCGGGGGAGCCCAGGGCGGGGTTCCTGGGGGAGGGAGCTGATGCGCACCCGCTACTAGCACGGGAGAGGAGTTGCAAGCCGGAAGGGTTTCGGCGATGGAGATGGCCTGCGGCGTGGGAAAACTTCCCAGTGGGGGAACGGCCTGCATCGCGGGGGTCGTGCCGGAGACACCTCCTGGGACAGGCACGGTCCCTGGGAGGGGAATCCCTTCGGGGCAAGGGACAACCCGGAGATGGGAGGACGTCCGGGGAATGGGAGCCCTCCGGGGAAGGGAGCATCCCTCGGGGAAGGAGGTCCACTAGAGGAGGGAGCCCCTCCCGGGGGAGGATGTTCACCGGGAGGAGGGATGCCCCCCTGGGGAGGGGGTCCGCCGGGCGCGATAGCACCCCCCGCGCTCGGGGGAGGAGGTCCGCCGGAGACAAACACTCCTCCCGGGAAAGGGTAACTCCCGGGGACGGGAGTGCTCCCCGGGATTGCGAGTCCCTCAGAGATGGGCGTACCCCCTGGGAGGGGAAGTCCTCCGGAGGTGGGAGCACCTACCTGGAAGGGATAGCCCCCGGAGACGGGCGTACCCCCTGGGAGGGGAAGTCCTCCAGAGGTGGGAGCACTTCCCGGGAAGGGGATGTAAGATCAAGGATGCCGACTAGAGGGGGGGTGATTAGGAGGCTTTTAAATTTTCTTCCCCGCTAAGCAATTTTAATCACGGTAATTGTTTGAGCTAAATTATACAATGAGGCTTAAAGGAAATTTAAACAATTTGTTGCATTCAACTAAATGAACTATTCAATATGACAAGCAAGAATGAGGAATTTAGCAATTGTGTGAAGATGAATAGAAAGCAAGTATGAAATACGCAATTGACACAATATTTTTACCGAGGTCTCGAAGGCTCGCCCGGTCTCCCCTACTCCTCGTTGAAGCGCTCTCTCGGAGCCTCGCTTCTATATCGACCAAGCATATCTCACTAGAGTTGCTCCTTCTCCACACCGGATAGGCGAGCACCACACCATTCACAATCTTTTGCCGGCCTCTCCGACAAACTTCAATTGGAGAGATCTCGGCTCTCCTCCGGCACCGTATAGGCGAAGGCGATCGCCAAGAGTAACAAGCCGGATGCGCTTTCACTTGAACCAACCACGTGCTAGAAGCTCAATGATGCAAATGAGATGCTCAACACTCTAGCACTAGCAATCTAATGGAGATGAAGTGCACTAAACACTCACACAATCTCCCTCAAGCTCTCTCTCAAATCTACTCAAGATTTGGGCTCAATTCTAGCCTCTAAATGCAATAACTCGAATGCAAATCAATTGGCTAGGTTTTCAGCTGTTGTATGAACTTCTTGAGCACCCAAAAATGAAGCCAAACACGAAGTATTTATAGCCTCAACGAAAAACTAGCCGTTTGCAAGAAACCGGGCCAAAAGTTGTACAGGCCGGACATTGTCCGGCCACTTCGGACACTGTCCGGCCAGTACAAAAATTTCAGCCGTTGCAAACGTGTCAGTGACCGTTTGGCGAAATTTGTGAAGGCCGGACGGATACTATTTGTCCAGACAAATGGATATGTCTCTGTTAACTCTCCGCTCAAAAAAACTTATACAGGCCGGACAATGTCCGGGCATTTCGGTCAAAGTCCGGCCACTTCGGACAAATAGCTCCGGACGGATGCATTTGTCCAGCCACTGCACACTGACAGTAAAATAAGCATAACTTTTGATCCAGAGATCCGATTGAGGTGATTTTTACCTTTTTGCAAAGATAACTCAGAGATCTACAATTTTGTTAACGGAAGCAAGACCTAGAAATGTCTAAAACTTCTAGAAAACTCAGAGACTTTCCTAGTGTCAAAATGTTCAATCCAAAAATCATCTCAAATGCAATTTTAGAGAATTTGCACATACGGATTTGCCGTTTTCTCATGGATGTGATTTGTGTCACTTAGCAACGACCACGACCACACAGGTCTTGACATCCGATCGAAAATAGGTGGTCGATAGGGTTTGGTCGAGCGTACGCAAGCGTGTTGAAGACTGGTACGACCAGTCCGAACTCCTACGACCACGCCCAAACCCTAAACAGAAAATCGGCAAACAAGCGACACGACCACGACCACGTATCAACACTGATACGATCAGAATATGCAAATACGACCACGACCAGCTCTAGATAAATAAACCAATTTAAACAGTTGGCGATCACGACTAAGTGCAGTTTTCAAAACATTTAATCTAATGCATATGAACTACACTTAGACTCACTAGCAATGTAAGACACTAGTGCAAGATGATATGAATGCATCTGAGCTTCCGCACTAGATAGATTCAAGCTACTAGTTTCCGACCCCTCTTAATAGTACGGTCAAACTAGTAAAAAGAAACCTATCAACCCGGTCTGTCTCCAAACACCGAGACTGGTAAAACCCTAAGAAAACAATCCTTAATCTTGGATTTTACCTTAGGTGGAGTTTGACCTCGCGAAGCTCGATCACTCAACGCTCGTCATTGTAAAGCTCGATCTCGTTAAGCTTGACCACGCGAAGCTCGACATCTCGACGCCTGTCTTCGCAAAGCTCGTCCTCGCTAAGCTTGACCTTGCTCGGGATGTCTCATATCGTCTTCATCCTCTTCATGCCCTTGCTTGTTTTCATCCTGCAACTATTCTGAGACTAGAACATATACACTCAATGCGCAACCGTTAGTCTCATTTGCAGTTCGTCATTAATCACCACCAGATAAATCACTCCACATAGGAGTTCACTCAACAATTTCTTTGTTCGGTGAAATGACAAAACCAATTTCAATGAACAACAAATGAGTAATGGATGAATCTCACAATCATATAGATCCATATATGATACAAGAAATGAGCACACGATTCATACTACTCAAGTTATGATATCAATCAATATGGATGACTAATATCATGAGCTCTCTCTCAATCATACATAGAGATATCAAATCCAAAACACGGAGTCATCAACCTTTTGCACAAACAAGGATAACTAATCATCCTGAGCTCTCCCTCAACATGTGCATCGATATCAAATCCACAACTGAAGTCATCAACCTCAAGATTTAACATATAACATCTTGATCAATCAATTAGCACAAGCTTGATGCAACCACCGAGCTCAGCCTCTACATATGCATCAATATCAAACCCACAATCGAAAAAACATCCAATTCAGGGTTTACCGATAATCAATTCAATTTACTTGTGCTAAATCAGGATTTATCTAAATTGTCATTTAATCATCAAATCTAATATCTTCATATTAACTTTAATCATCATGGATTTATCCAAAACGTCATTAATCATCAAAACCTAGATCCTAAGATCTACCTAGATCCAACAGGGGAAAGCCCCTGGTGCGAAGAAGGCTCCTGGGTGTCCCATTATGAACGGAGGTGGCATTCCCCCGAACTAGAACGGGTGCGGGTACACGAGGGCCGGAGGCCGCGCTATGGCGCGCAACAACTCCTCAAGAGTATGTTGCGCACGAAGTTGACCCTCCACAAGCGCCCCGAGTAGCGGATCCCCTGAAGTCGAAGGTACCACCCGGGGGACGCTTGGTCCCCCCAAAACGGGATCCTCAGGCTGGCTCGCAGGAGCCATCCCCCCGCCAAGGGTGACGGGAGAGATGAGTGTTGTCTCCCCCCGAGTGTTCCCGAGAGGGGATGCCGCGACGACAGCCCCTTGCGCCGGTGGTGCAGGGTTGCTAGGACCGGCATCGTTGGAGATGGAGGTCAAGTGCCTCGTTCATCTTGCAGCCATAACTATTTGTCACGATTCCCCACGGACGGCACCAGCTGTCGTTGTATCGAAAATACCCCGACAGGTTTATGACGTGCGTAACACGTGTTCTACAATGCGGGCTGACCGTATGACGGGTCACCCCGTGTTGGACAATCGTAGAGATTGACACGAGGGTTTATACAGGTCCGGGCCTCAGTGGAGACCCTAGTCCTGTCGACGCGCTCCCGACACGAGTCGGCTGGGGGAGCTCTCTCGCGAGGAGAGTGCTCCTAAGCACGCCTTTTGGTTTTTTTGTATTGGATGCAAATGAATTGGTCTTAGGTTACAAGAGGGGTTACAAGGGTATATATAGACCCCAAAAGACGCAGACTACAAGGTTGCCCTTACTGCAACCGTCGGATCAAGGGCGTTGCGGTCTTTTTGCATGGTGCGAGGCTTGGATCCTTGACATGTGGCCACTCCAATTCCCGAGGAAACTCCCAGGTAAGTAGGGCCCCTTACCCGGCACCACCTCCGGTGGAGGAGGACCCCTTACCCGGAGCCACATCCGGGGAGGAGAGGGCCCCTTACCTGGGACCAAGTCCGGGGAAGAGCGGACTCCTTACCTGGAGCCACGTCTGGGGAGGAGAGGGCCCCTTACCCGGGACCAAGTCCGGGGAAGAGAGGACGCCTTACCCGGAGCCACGTCTGGAGAAGAGAGGGCCCCTTACCCGGGACCAAGTCCGGGGAAGAGAGGATCCCTTACTGAGAGCCACGTCTGGGGAGGAGAGGGCCCCTTACCAGGGACTAAGTCCGGGGAAGAGAGGACTCCTTACTCGGAGCCACGTCCGGGGAGGAGAGGACTCCTTACCTGGAGCCACGTCCGGGGAGGAGAGGGCTCCTTACCCGGAGCCGCGTCTGAGGAGGAAAGGGCCCCTTATCCGGGACCAAGTCCCGGGAAGAGAGGACTCCTTACCCGGAGCTGCGTCCGGGGAGGAGAGGACCCCTTACCCGAGGCCACGTCCGGGAGAGGAGAGGGCCCCTTACCCAGGACCAAGTCCCGCGAAGAGAGGATGTCTACGATTCGGACTCGGAGCCTCAGCCGAACTTATGCAAAATTTGTAATAGTGAGACCTTTTGATCCGGGAGGATCTCCAAGTCCTGATCGCATGCCGCTTCGCGACCAAGTCCTGATCGCATGTGGCTTCGCGACCAAGTCCTGATCGCATAAGGATTCGTGACCTGGATGAGTCCGCGACCATGGATTGGTCCGCGACCAGGAAATAGAATTCGTTCCCTGTTCGGAATTGTAATCCGATCCGAATGTGTATAACTAAGCTTATCTGTTTAGGATTAGTTATATGAGTCTAATACGTTTAGGTTATTGAGTCTGATACGTACTCATACGATTGGACTATAAATACCTTGTAATAGGTCTAGTTTAGATCATCGAAGAGTCATAGAACTTATTTGCGTTTTAGACACTTATAGTTCCTTCGACGTAGACAAGTGTGTCTAACGTTCGACGTGTAAAGCCCTCTTTGAAATAAAGAGTTGTGCAATTACTTTGGGTTTTGGTATTTCTGAGTGAGATCCCGTTATTCTGCATATTAGAATCTGGGCGAGCCTAGTGCGAAAACCAAGACTAGGTCTCTAACAGATCAAGTTGGTATCAGAGCAACTTTCCTATCCTGTAGATGGTGAAGACTCGCCAGGGTTACAAAACTTCCGGTGAAATTCCAGGCGATCAATTGACGGTTCCTACAGCCGCGTCTCCGACAATGTCTGACGATACCTCCGTTCAAGCTAACCTAGCCGAACAAGTGGCTAAACTCTCCACCGACATGGAAACCGTGCTTGCTTGGATTAAGCAGCAGGCCATGATTGTTCCTCCTGAAGTAGGGAAGGTTATGGGTGAGAAGACTGGTGAAGACTTGTGCAGGGCAGACGAAGATGAAGACGAAGGCGACCACAAGACCGACGACCTCGCCAACACCTCCTTAGCTGTCGGATCTTTTAAAGTCGACGCTAAGATTGATATACCCATATATGATGGGGTGATCGATGCCGAGAAGCTGGATTCTTGGATCGACCAACTTGAGACCTACTTTGACCTTAAAGGGTTCAGTAGCGCTCAAAAGGTCAAATTTGCACCTTTGAAGATGAAGGATCACGCCAAGACATGGTGGAAGGCTCTTGTCGTCAGTGGTGAAGCTGACGACCTTGCGTGGGGTCAATTCAAACGACTTCTGCGACAAGAATTCTATCTGATGGGTTACCTTGAGGAGAGATGGGAGCGTTGGCACAGATTGTACCAACGGCGTGACCAGACCGTCCAAGACTATACCCGCTGGGTTGGTTTACATCCGACGTGAACCAACAGATTACGAGTCAGTGTGTGTTGAAGTTTGCGATCTCTGCACGATATATCGATGAGGTGCAATGCGATGTTGTCCCTATCGATATCTGTCAGGTGATCTTTGGGAGTCCGTATCTGTATGACCGAGACGCTCACTTCCATCGGTGAGCGCAAGAGTACGACCTCACCAAAGACGGAGTTAAGTTCGTGATCAGTAGAGACCTCCACGTCAACACTTCGAACTTGATTACCGCAAATCAAGCCAAACGAATTGTTAATGCATGTCACAAGTATGTGCTTGTCATGATTCGACCCATTGGTCAAGGTGAGGGTACTCGACCAGCATTGTCGCTGGCGTGCCGAGAGGATTCTGGTCGTTTGTCGGGACTGCTGGAGAAATACAGTGATCTGTTCGAGACTACCCAGGGTCGTCCGCCGAAACGTCCAGTCGAGCACGAAATTCAGCTTGTGTCCGATGCGACACTGCCCAATCTGAGTATGTATCACAACTCAGTATTGGAGAATGAAGAGATCAAGAGACAACTTGGTGAGTTGCTGAACAATGGTGTCATTCAACTGAGTAGTTCACCTTGTGGATCTCCTGTGGTGTTAGTACCAAAGAAAGATGGGACTTGGCGTATGTGCATCGACTATCGAGCACTGAACAAGATCACCATCAAGAACCGGTACCCCCTTCCTCGTATTGATGACCTACTAGACCAATTAAAGCATGCTGTTGTCTTCTCCAAATTGGATCTTAAGTCAGGATATCATCAAGTCAGCATCCGAGAGGAGGATACGTGGAAGACCACGTTCAAAACACGACAAGGTCTGTTCGAATGGCTGGTCATGCCGTTTGGTCTCGGCAACGCCCCAGCAACTTTCATGCGTCTTATGAATGACGTTTTGAGACAGTTCATCGACGACTTTGTGATCGTTTACCTCGACGACATTCTAGTTTATAGTCGTTCGTGGGATGAGCACCTCATTCATGTCGAAAAGGTGTTCGATCAGCTTCGGCAACATCGACTTTGCCTCAACCATAAGAAGTGCGATTTCGGCCAGCAAACTCTACTTTACCTTGGATTCCTGGTCAGCAACGGTACGTTGCAAATCGACCCAGATAAGGTAAAAGTGATTCGCGAGTGGCCGCGACCACAAACAGTTACGGATGTGCGTAGTTTTGTGGGAGCATGCCAATATCTTCGGAAGTTCATCCGACACTTCTCGATTGTGGCTTCTCCATTGCATGCATTAACCAGGATCGATCAGAAGTTCGAGTGGACAGGGAAACATGAGGACACGTTTCTCTTGCTGAAAAGGAAGATCAGCGAGGCGCCTGTGTTAGCTTTGCCGAATCTCCAGAAACCGTTCGAGCTGGAAACCGATGCCACAGGTTATGCGATGGGCACAGTGCTTATGCAAGAAGGTCGACCAGTGGCATATCACTCCGAGTTATTCCAGGGAGCTCAGAAGAACTATCCGACTTATGATAAGGAGTTATGCGCACTGCATCAGGCCATGAAACATTGGCGGTGTTATCTTTTGGGTAAAGAGACGGTTGTCCACACCGACCATCAACCATTGCAATATTTGCAAACTCAGTCCAAGCTACAGTAAGCTCGGCACATGAAGTGGATGTCGTATCTGCAGCAGTTCAATCTGGTGATTAAGTACAAGAAGGGCGTACACAACAAATTGGCGGACATGTTGTCGCGACCACCAGTTACGGCCCTCTGTTTATCAGCATTCATGCAGATCGAGCCCTCATGTCATGATGACTATGCCACTATGTACAGTGAAGATCCTGTTTTTCAAACAGTACTGACTGAGCTCGAAACAGGGAAACCTACGGAGTTCGTTCGTCGAGAAGGACTCTTGTACAAAGGCAACTTACTTTGCATACCTCGTGGAGCACCTCGAATTCAATGGTTGCGAGAAGCGCATACATCGAAGGTAGCTGGTCACTTTGGGGTTACAAAGACGTTGCAAAATCTTCACAGGCATGTGTTCTGGCCGCGTATGCAGCAAGATGTGGCTAGTTTCGTTCGAGGTTGTGGTCTCTACAGCATCTCGAAACCGGCAAACCAGAAATTAGGTTTGTACACTCCTTTGCCAGTTCCATCGCGACCATGGGAGAGCATATCCATGGATTTCTTAGGAGGATTGCCTAAAACCCGACGTGGCAACGACTATCTATTCGTGGTCGTTGATCGGTTCTCCAAAATGATTGTTCTTATACCTTGTCGAAAGACTATCACGGGAGAAGAAGCAGCTCGGGTATTCTTTCAACACGTTTGGACACACTTCGGACTGCCGACTTCTGTTGTGTCTGATCGCGATACCCGGTTCCTTAGTCACTTTTGGCGATCGCTCTGGACGATGATGGACACCAAGCTAAAGAGGAGTACTGCTTTTCATCCGCAAACTGATGGTCAAACCGAAGTGGTTAATCGCACAGTCGTTCATCTCTTGAGAGGATATAACTCAAAGCACCCGAAGACCTGGGATGAAAGCATACCGTACCTACAGTTTGCTTTTAATCGAGCAGTGCATGGTTCGACTGGAAAGTCGCCGTTTGAGGTCTATTTAGGATTTCTACCACAGAGTCCATTTGACCTGGAGTTTGTGATCCCTACCTCAGCACAGAACAGCACGGAAGTATCTGATCAGGATCGAGCACAAAAGTTCCTAGAAGGTATTCAACGACTCCACCGTGAGTTTGAACAGAACTTGCTGAAAGCTCAACTCAAGTACAAGGCGCGACATGATCGGCACCGAGTTGATGCGCAATTTCAAGAAGGTGAGATGGTATGGTTACATCTGAGTAAGGAGAGACTTAAAGGTGAAGGTAAGAAACTCAAACCCATTCGTTATGGTCCTTTTCGGATTTTGCGGAAAGTGGGTAATAATGCTTGTCAGCTTGAGTTACCTCCATACATGGATATTTACTCAGTTGTCAATGTTGAGCACCTCAAACTCTTCGAGCCTTCAATGCTGGATGATGAGCCGGATACCATAGTACCATCTGTTGAAGACTTGTTCTATCAACGAGGCAAACCTTTACGTGAAGATGTGATTCTGGAGAAGAAGGTGACTACCACCCGCAGTGGCACAAAGGAGACTTTTCGAATCGGTCGGAAAGATCGATGAGCACGTGCGGCAAAGTGGTACACCAAAGAAGATGGACAAGCCCAATTTCCACATCTCCAGTTTGATCGAGAGGTCGCAACAGGGTTGGCTCCTTCTCAACAAGGGAGTCATGATCCGGGAGGATCTCCAAGTCCTGATCGCATGCGGCTTCGCGACCAAGTCCTGATCGCATGTGGCTTCGCGACCAAGTCCTGATCACATAAGGATTCGCGACCTGGATGAGTCCGCGACCATGGATTGGTCCGCGACCAGGAAAAGGAATTCGTTCCCTGTTCAGAATTGTAATCCGATCCGAATGTGTATAACTAAGCTTATCTGTTTAGGATTAGTTATTTGAGTCTAATACGTTTAGGTTATTGAGTCTGATACGTACTCATACGATTGGACTATAAATATCTTGTAATAGGTCTAGTTTAGATCATCGAAGAGTCATAGAACTTATTTGAGTTTTAGACACTTATAGTTCCTTCGACGTAGACAAGCTAACATTCGACGTGTAAAGCCCTCTTTGAAATAAAGAGTTGTGCAATTACTTTGGGTTTCGGTATTTCCGAGTAAGATCCCGTTATTCCGCATATTAGAATCTGGGCGAGCCTAGTGCGAAAACCAAGACTAGGTCTCAAACAGATCACCTTTCAAGATGACCCTCTGGGAAGGTATGTAGAAAATTGGAGAACAGAAGCACAGAGAGGTTTATACAGGTTCGGGCCCTCGATGGTGGGAGTAATAGCCCTACGTCCTGTTGGGATTTCACTATGTGTGGTAAAGGTTTACAAACTAGCAGGAAAAAACCTTCACAGGCGAAGGTTTTTCCTATGTAAGTGTACAAAAAGAAGCCCCAGGAGGCTTGCAAATATTATCTAATCTAGGCCGTAGACTTGGCTGTTTGAGCGGTTGAGATGTGTTGTATCTCACTTGTATCAGAGATGTTGATCTCCTTCGATCTCCCCTGTTTGATGCACCTTGCCACCCTTTTATACTGGTCGAAAGGGTGTCATGTCGTAACTACATCAAACTGTTGCTTGGATGGTTGGATGCGGTTTTTATAAAACCGCTCTTAACCTCCACGCAGGTTAAACACGTGTTTTTCATGGATAACCGCACGCATTAACCTCCTATCGGTTGATCTTCCACGTGGAGGAATCTTCGGGATACTTGGAATATTCTCGCTATAGGAACAGCCGGACAGATGAACTCCAAGTACCTTGGTCGAGAATGTTCTGACCACGGGATGTTGGCTGACCGCGCAACATCTCGGACATCCTGTTCGAGTATAGCATACGAACTCCTGACCGCGCAAAGCCTACGGTCTGATCGCGCAAAGCCTGCAACCTGATCGCGCAAAGCCTGCGACCTCGGGCTGATGCTTCTCAGAATGACTTCAGTTCGCACCGCCGGGCACGTGTCTGGCTCGAATCTGTCTTGAACCAACAGTGCATTTATTTGAACTGACCCGGGTGTCAATCCTCGTCAGAGGACTCCTTACCCGGAGCCGCGTCCGGGGAGGAGAGGACTCCTTACCAGGGACCACGTCCGGGAGAGGAGGGCCCCCTTACCCGGGGCCACGTCCGGGCCCACGTCACCCGGCACAACCTCATTTTTCCCCCAACATCAACAAAATGGTGTTGTAGAACAGAAGAATCGGATATTGATTGAAATGGCTAGAACAATGCTCGAAGAGTACAAGAGGCCTACCCAGTTTTGAGCAAAGGCAGTTTACACAGCATGTTATGCCATCAATCGTCTTTATACCCATCCGCTTTTGTACAAAACTCCTTATGAACTGATCATAGGGAGAAAATCAAACAATTCATATTTTCCAGTCTTTGGTTGCAAATGTTATATTCTTAAAAAGCGCATGCATCTTGGAAAATTTCAAAAACGTGTTGACGAGGGTTTTCTAGTTAGCTATTCATCCACTAGTAAAGCTTATCAAGTTTTCAACTCTACAATAGAATGCATTGAAGAATCATGCAATGTAGAATTTGATGAATCTAACGGCTCTCAAGGAGAGCATGAGGATTTTGATGATGTAGGCA
Source organism: Pharus latifolius (assembly GCA_019359835.1). Taxonomy (NCBI): domain Eukaryota; kingdom Viridiplantae; phylum Streptophyta; class Magnoliopsida; order Poales; family Poaceae; genus Pharus; species Pharus latifolius. The sequence goes on along the minus strand of CM033323.1, from coordinate 37,672,285 downwards.
ACAATGGCTTGAGGGAAGATATGAAGGAGATGACCATTGGTGATATCAAAACCAAAAGTGAAGAACAAAAGTCACCTGGTCAAAAGGATAAATCACCTGTGACCACTCAGGCTGATGTCGAACATCGACCTGCAACCACAAATACTGATGCTGCTCAACCTGTGACCACCCACAACAATGCTGGTCGAGAAGACCTTGAACTAGAGATTGAAGAAAATGATGATCAAGCATCACAGAACCCGCGACTTCATCAAACGTTCACCAAGATCACCCCCTGAATCAAATCTTGGGTGATGTTAGTAAGGGTGTTCAAACTCGATCTCGTATTGCTTCTTTTTGTGAACACTATTCTTTTGTTTCTTCCTTAGAACCTAAACTTATAGATGAAGCACTTAGTGATCCAAATTGGTTAAATGTCATGCATGAAGAACTAAATAATTTCACTAGAAACAAAGTTGGACACTAGTAGAAAGACCTAAGGATCATAATGTGATTGGAACAAAATGGGTTTTTGAAATAAACAAGATGAGAATGGAGTAGTATTATGAAACAAAGCTCATCTTGTTGCACAAGGATATTTTCAAGTTGAAGGTTTGGATTTTGGTGAAACTTTTGCACCCGTAGCAAGATTAGAAGATATTCGCATTCTTCTTGCATTTGCATCAAATTTTAACATCAAGTTATTTCAAATGGATGTGAAAAGTACATTTTTAAATGGAGAAATATCCAAATTAGTGTTTGTGGAACAACCTCCCGGTTTTGAAGATTCAAACTTTCCAAATCATGTATACAAGCTCTTTAAGGCTCTTTATGGACTTAAACAAGCTCCTCGAGCTTGGTATGAATTCCTTAGAGACTTTCTCATTTCAAAAGGTTTTAAAATTGGGAAGGTAGACACAACCTTATTTACAAAAGTAGTTGAGAAAGATCTTTTTTTGTGTGTCAAATATACATTGATGATATCATATTTTGGTCTACTAACGAATCTTTTTGTCATGAGTTTAGAGAAATGATGTCTAGGTAATTTGAGATGTCAATGATTGGAGAGCTAAGCTTCTTCCTTGGACTTCAAATCAAGCAACTCAAGAACAAAAGTTCGTGAGTCAAACCAAGTATGTGAAGGACTTGCTCAAGCGCTTTGGGATGGAAGATGCTAAAGCTATCAAAAGTCCCATGGCCACTAATGGACATCTCGATATGGACAACAACGGAAAAGCGGTTGATTCGAAACTTTATCGATCTATGATTGGTAGCTTACTCTATCTTACCGCATCTAGGCCCAACATCATGTTTAGTGTTTTCTTATGTGCTAGCTTTCAATCATCTCCTAAGGAATTTAATTTGATTGCTATTAAAACAATCCTTAGGTACTTGAAATGCTATCCCAATATAGGACTTTGGAACCCTAAAGATGCAAACTTTGAATTAATTGGTTACTCAGATTCAGATTATGCGGGATGCAAAATTGATATAAAAAGCACATTTGGTAGTTGTCAACTTTTGGGGAGATCACTAGTCTCTTGGTCATCTAATAAACAAAATTCCGTAGCTCTCTCTGCCACCGAAGCGGAATATGTTTCAGCGGGTAGTTGTTGTGCTCAAATTTTATGGATGAAGCAAACCCTTTTGGATTATGGAATTTCTTTTGACAAAGTGCCACTATTGTGTGATAATGAAAGTGCCATAAAGATTGCAAACAATCCAATTCAACATTCTAGAACAAAGCATATTGATGTTAGGCACCATTTTATAAGAGATCATATGGAAAAAGGGGACATAGATGTGAATTATGTAGGAACTGACTTGCAGCTAGCAGACATCTTCACCAAACCTTTAGATGAGACCAAATTTTGCTTTCTTAGAAGTGAATTGAATATTATTGATATATCAAATGCAAGTTAAATGTCTGTTTTGCTGTCCTCTAGCCTTTTTGTGCTTGATGTCAAAGGGGAGAGATTAGGGAGAACTTAGGGAGAGATTAGGGAGAGATTGGGAAGAGATTCTTGTATGACATTATGGATAGTTTATATGCTCATTGTTTATTCATTGTGGACTCTCAAATGACTCATATGTGTATTTATATATGCATGCATTCAGGGGGGGTTCTTGTATATCTAATGCCCATGCATACACTTAGGGGGAGTCATTAATTTTTATTCGCTTTCAACACTTGTTGTCATCAATAATCAAAAAGGGGGAGATTGTTGCATCTAGGCCCTTTTGGGTTGATTTTGATTATTGATGACATTAAGTGTCTTGGACTAATCGTTTCTTTGAGCTATTTGTACATAGTGTCGTCTAAGGTCGCAGTCCATGGACGCGAGCCAAAGTCACAGTGTCGTCCGAGGTCACAGTCCGAGGACGCGAGCCAAAGTCGCAAGTGCAATGTCGCCAAGAAGGAAGCAGCAAAGACCTAAGGTAAGTGGTTGGTTATTGTACCAGTCTTGGAGTTTGGAGTTTGACCAGTTTTATAAGAAATTCCTTTTTAGTTTAAACCGTACTATTAAGAGGGGTTGCAAAATCTCTTTTAGTTCCGGTAAAAACTGAGAAACTCTTAGGTCATATATGGTATTTGCATTCATTCACAATCTTGGTCAAGAATCTCAAAGAGAAACTGAAATTGGTCATCCGAGTGCTGTTTATTTAAGCAGGTACTGTTCATACTGCCAGTAACACTGTTCATTCGACCAGAGGTTCCAATGACTATTTACTAGCTGTTAGCTAATCTGATTTCTTTCCTTATTCGACCTAACGGCTAGCTGAGATGTTGGGCTATAAATATAGGTGTTTTGAACAGTATTTTCACACATCTCAAGCTACATTCTCATACACATTTTTGAACAAATGTTTGCTACTATTTTTGAGCAGTTTTTAAAATACTTTTGACCAGATTTTTGCTACTGTTTTTTATCAGTTTTTAAAATACTTTTGAGCAGATTTTCACTACTATTTTGATCAGTTTTTCATAAATACTTTTGAGCAGATTTCTCCACTGTTTTGACTAGTTTTTATAAACAGTTTTGAGCAGTTTTTAAAAACAGTTTTGAGCAGATTTCTAAACACCATTTGAGCAGATTTTATACATCCTTCGAGCAGTTTTTGAGCAGTTTTTCTGAACATCCTTGAGCAGTTTTTCCCACATATCTTTGAGTATACACTTCAGCCAAAGTTTCCAAGTGCTAAAATCTTCATCTTTTGATCAAGTATCATTCTTTGTGATTGAGAGAGATCCTCCGAGAGCATTCATTTGCATCATTTGCATCCTTAGAAGTTTCTCGGTATTTGTTGGGGATCAAGAGAAGATCTTGCAACTTATTACTCTTGGTGAACGTCCTCACCTAGACGGTTTGGAGGCGTGGCTGTTGACCTCTCCATTAACGGAGGTTGTCGGAGAGGCTCGACATATTTTGTGAAAGGCATCGGTGCTCGCCTATCCGGAGTGGAGAAGGAGCAACCTTAGTGAAAAATATCCTTCGTGGATATTGAAGCAAGACTCATTCATTTGAGTGCTTCAACGAGGAGTAGGGGAGACCGGGCGAGTCTCCGAGACCTCAGGATAAATCACTGTGTTTGTTTTTCTTACTCTTTCTTAGTGCAAAATATTATTAAATTGTTTCAGTTTATTTGCTCTTTGTCTTTTCCTTGCAAAAATTATTTTTAGTCGAAAAGTTTTAAAGCCTCCTATTCACCCCCCTAGTCGGCATCCTTGATCCTACAGCACTCGCATATATCGATGAACTATGTGTCTAAGACTTAAATAAGTTCAACCTAGACTCAATGATATTCGATAATCAAAACTAGAACTATTACAAAATAGTTATAGTCCAATCGTATGAATAGGTATCCAACTCAATAACCGATTAATCTAAACGTATTAGACTCGGACAACTAACTAAACCTAAACAGATAAGATTCAGTTATATGTATATGGATCGAAATACAATCCAACCATAGATGAAATCCTTCACGAGGTCGTGAACCCTTTCCGAGGTTGCAAACCTTTCTGAGGTCACAGCGGATGTGGCTCCCATACATGCGTGCCAGATGTGATCCCGAGCGCAAACCCCTCGTGTTCGCTCACTATTGGAGGAGAGGGAAGATCCCTCCTGCCGTGGGCCAATAGTGAGTGAGGGTTAGGGTGAAGATATGAGAGGGAAGATCCCTACAATGCTTCACAACTGTATTAGGAACACCAACCGAAGGTGGAATTCTTAACACATAGTCTGGTGGTGAACCTCTTACAGGGCAGAGCTAGTATAATAGCAAGGTAGGGTGAAAAGTGTGTTATTCTCAACTCAGTAGCATGCTTAAAGCGGTGTGATCGAACCTGGCATAGAAGTCTCATACACTTAAAGCAGCATGATTGAGCTAAAACCTATGGTCGTGGTCAATAGTAGTAACTTGAGGAATCTTATGGGTAAACCAGTACCCTTTGCAGAGTTTAAAATGTATTTAAATACTCCGTACTCCCAGTTTTAGGAGTATGTTATGGTCAATGGATTTAATCCATGTTGCAAGGCACAAGTAGTTTTGAATGAATTGTTTTATCAATTGACTTAAGTTTCTTCACTCTTGAACTATTATGTAATGTAAGCTTCTAAAGATTGTTTTAAAATGCTTTACATGTTGATTAACTGTTAAGTTGTGAATAAGGTTTGGAAAAGAGCCTCAAATACCTTCTTTGAATTCCCTGTCATGTTATATATATATACTTGCATTTGTTAAGTAGTGATTTGCTGAGTACCCTGTACTCACCCGTGACTGAATTGCTCCATCAGAGGTTGAAGAGCCAAGTGACTTGGGCTCACATGAGTATGAGCTTGAGCCCTTTGAAGACTTTGATTATGATCCAAGTTTCTAGGCGTCACGTACCCCGGTCGAGCGACTATGGGAGAAGAATAGAGTTCCACTCCTTTCACATTTTGCTAAAAGGTTGAAAGGTTATTTTGTACCTGTTTGTGCTAACTTATGTAAGGCACTAATGCCATTATTGACTGTGAACTTGTAATGTTTTGTGAACTATTTATGTACCTTGCTGGTTGTGGTATTCATTTCTGGTTCGCAACTGAATCCTGGGAAGTTGAGATGCGGGGTGCTATTCCGTATTGTGGTTTTCGGTATGGGGCGGTGGTCCCCCATAGGGGAACGAAAATGGAGCTTTGGCGACCAAATGGCCGGACTCTAGTTGTCAAATACACTTAGAGAGGTGAGGCGGACACAGATAACATACCAGGACAAGCAAACGATGGCCGGAGCTAGGAGAACGACGATGAACGCTATGGCTGCTAGCGCTGGAGTGCGCTCTAGCTTGCTGACAGCAGTGGCAGAGAGCTTCAATCTATCATTTCATGTGTGAAAAATGCATGGAATGCAAAAATTTCAAAGGAAAATTTCTAAGAGTATGACCTACTAACCTACTGCTTTACCTTGTGAGGATGAGCTTAAATGAGGTGAAACACCCCATGTCTTGGTTTACATGCAATGGCATTGGGGGTATAGCTTGTTGGAGAAGGTTTGGTCTAAGATGTAATGCATCTAACAAGGGTAATTTGATCTGTACACCATAGTGGCTATGTCTTATTTAATTATGAGCATATTGAGCCATATTTGATGTATGTTCTCTAGCTAATTTTTTATTAAATGTTATTAAATTACTTCAAATATATATTTTATACTATCTTACATTCAAAAAATATTTGCAGAAAACATTTGGGGTATCTTTCATCTATTGGTCATCAAAGGATTCATGAGAGAGAGCGTATACATCATGCAACATTTCATGAGTGGTTTAGACTGCATGTAAGTTCATAAACAAAAATTTTAGCAAAATACATATTGCAATATTTTTGTATTAACCTTATAAATAAATTTTTCTAGGTGAATGAGTTACTATCAACTGGGGAAGATATAGGAGAAGAGATTCAGATACTAGCAAGTGAGCCTTTTATGGTCACAACAAAATATAACAGTTATTCAATAAATGGATACAATTTTCATACAATATCATATGATGAGGGCAGATCAGTTCAGAGTAGTGGGGTAGCTATTGTTGTAAAAACTTGTAGTTTTTATAGCTCGAAGGATCAAAATCCACAAATAGGAGATATAACATACAATGGTGTCATAACTGAGATACTTGAGTTAGATTATCATCAAAATGGTAATGTTGTTCTCTTCAAATGTGATTGGGTTGATGTTCTCGGAAAGGACAAATGGTTTAAGAAAGATAGATTTGGGATTACGACAGTGAACTTGAAGCATTTAATTAATACGGGGGAAAAATTATCAGATGAGCCATATATTTTAGCATCACAAGCTACTCAAGTCTATTATGTTGAGGATCCTATCGATAAAGACTAGAAAGCTGTCATTGAGTCAAGGCCAAGAGACCTCTATGACATGTCTGCGGAGGAAGAAATTGAGAATACAGTGTAACTGACAAAGTTAGTGAAATCTCTGACTTGAATGTTGGTGCTGAAATAAATCTTCCAGATGGCAACAATAATTGCATTAGAACAAACATTGATGGTATACTTGTTGAGAAATCTCCACCTCAAATGGGGAAGTAAGATGCTATTCATTGAATGTGTTGTTTATGTCTATGTTCTTTTATTTTTTCATCTAATATTGTAAAAGATGCAAAACGAAAGAGGAAGAAATAATGGAGCTATGCGGAATGAGTATGAAGAGTTACGGCAAGCAAACATTGAAAGAAACAATGAGGTATTGAGAGCATTGCGCTTGCCTGTTCGACTTCCTGGAAATGAAATGATGGAAAATGTACGTCTTGAGACCATCTACAAGAACTAAAAAGGTTATATGATTTACTTGATGTTTTGCTAATTTATGTTTATAAGAACTACTTTGTAATTATCTCCCAATATGATGCATGTTGATTATGTCAGAGCACACCAATGATCAGCCTGTAGTTCCCCATCAAGAGCCATCACAACGTCAAAGGCATATCACTAGCAATGAACATATTGAAAATGAAGATCCTGACAACATTTCTATGGAAGAACATGTCGTGGTATTGCAAATACCCCGGCAGGTTTTGTTGAGGTCCCCAGCGAAGAAAAGACGATGTGACCGGTCCTCTCCCATCGGGCAAACGCAGCAAATGACACAAACGTTTATACAGGTTCGGGCCCCAGTGGAGGCCCTAGTCCTGTCGGTGTGCTCCCAACTGGAGTCAGCTTGGGGAGTTCTCCCGGGGAGAGATGGCTCCAAAGCACGCCTGTTTGATTGTCTATCGGAGTAAAAAATGAGTTGTCCCCGTTACATGAGGGGTTACAAGGGCTTATATAGGCCCAAAAGATGCAAAAAGACTAAACTGCCCCGCCCGCAATCGTTGGATCGAGGGACACTAGCGTCCTTCTTCCGGTCGAGAGGCTTAGTGCTTGACAGGTGTCCCCACCAATTCCCGAGGCGCTTCTCGCGTGATCCTCATGTGACCCGGAACCGGGGGCCCTTGTCTTGGGGAAAAAGGCGGCGCCCGGGACAAGCCACCGGGGGGCCTTGTCCCCGGCCAAATGGCGGTGCCCAGAAGGCAAATGGCGGTGCCCAGGACAAGCTACCAGGGGGCCTTATCCCCGGACAAACGGTGGCATCCGGGGCTAGCCACCGAGGGCCCTGCCTCTTACCTAGACTTAATCCCGCGGAGATTTCCCCCAATAGCAGCCCCCAATGCCCTCCGAGGACGTTGTCCGAGTCCCCGGAGGGGATGGTTCATGTTACCGGGAACATCTCCTCTGGGGTGGATTTTCAGCGCTTTGACGCTTCGATCTTCGTGTCAAGCGTTTATGGCGGCGTCGTCGCTCATTAAGGCCCCCGTTCTCGATTGGAGCGCGTCATTCGACCATAATGGCCGCTCGCGGTTCGAACCGGTGACGCATCGTTTCGCGCACCCGTCCATTCAATTCCCGCGCGCTGTTTGAATTGAGCAGCGCGGATGCGCCGCGAGGGGCCACGTGGCATCCATCGAGGCCATGTTCGAGCCATATAAATAGGGCCTTGAGGGCCCCGAAGGAGTCACTCGAGCCTTCAATCCTCAAACACCACCGGTGCCCTAAGCTCTCCCAGAAGCCTAGTCTCCAGAAACTCAAGCCCGTCCCCTTAGAGCCTAAGCCACCGGGGAAAACAATGGGTCCCAAAGGTCGCGCTAAGGCCGCCGAGGTGCCTCCGGAGGAAGTCACCGCAGACTTCCTCTGAGCCTCCGAGTTCACGTCGGGGGACTTAGAGTCCCTCGTGGACTAGGGGGTTGTCGCGGACGGGGATGTCTGGATCCCCTCCAAGAAGGATGGTGCCCCCCGCCCTTGGCCCCGGGAAGTGGTGGTCTTTGAGGCTTTTCTCAAGGCCGGGGGCCGGCTCCTGGTGCACCCGTTGCTCCCAGAGTTCGTCTGGGAGTATGGGGTGGCGCTCAACCACCTGACGCTGAATGCCTTCGTCCAGATGGGTATCTTCATCTGGCTATTCGAGACAACCACTGGACGGGAGCCGACGCTCTGGCTATTCCGGTACTTCTATGAGTCGGCGGCGAGGAGCTCCCATCTGGTGAAGGGAGGGCCAAAGTCCCCGTTCGGCTGTGTCATGATCCAGCTCCTGCCATCTCGGGTGGCGGAGTACCCGGTGGCGGCTTCCCGGGACCACTGGGGGGACTGGGTCTGGAGGTGGTTCTACCTCTGGGTCTGGGACGCCGAGGTGACCTACTCACCAGAGCCCCCTCCTACAGCCGGTCGTCTGCCCCCAAGCCCCCGGTATGGACCAAGGAGGAGCTGAAGCTCCTTAGTAAAGTGGTGGGCTCCCGGGGCGTCCGTTCCATGAGGGACGCCACCGAGGAGCTGACGCTACTGAAGGTCTCCCCCTTCTCACACGGGAGGAGGGGGATTGGGATGTGTCCGGCGCAGTGGCCCCCACAAAAGCTGGTGACTCGACGTAAGTTCCTGGCTACGTGCGCGTCATCGGGGAGGGTCCTCCTCGGAACTTGGTGGCCGAGGCCTTCGGGCTGAGGGTACCGGAGAGGACGCCTCTCCCCACCCCCGGCTCTCACAAGAGGGGGAAGGAGGTCACCGGGGGTTCTGAGCCAAAGCGTGCCAAGGCTCATAAGGCCCCTGGTCCGGCCACGACGCCCGGTTCCACGCCCGTGAAGGCCCGGGACGCCGCCCCCGGGTCAGGGCGCGTGCGGGCGCCTTCTCGGCGTGAAGTGACGCCGCCCCTCCTAGAGAACTCCAAGGGGGCGGTGGAGGTGCAGAAGCTTGCCCGCCTCCCCGACGCCTCCAGAGAGGCTCGGGGAAAGGAGTCGACTGATGACAGGGGGGCATCCGACTCGGCGAATTACGGCCCCTCACCGCCTTCGACGATCGCTCATCCAGTGGCTCCGGCGCCACCGGAGCTGGAGAAACCGGAGGTTCGATTCGCGGAGGCTTCCCCTCCACGCGTCGAATGCCCGGTGGACGAGGGGGGAGCCCCTCGGTCTATGAGGTCCCCCCGGCGATGGAGGTCCCGGGGGCCCCGCGGCCTGGAAAGGGGAAAGGGCTCGTCATCCCTCCCCGACGGAACCCCTCGAGAGCTCACCGAATTCTTCCTCGGCTACCTCCTCGACGGCGAGGACTCCGACTACTGCCACCCCGGTCCACATCACCCCCGCGACCTTCGTGAGGGGGCCCGCTGGCGCTGATGGGTGCAGAGTTGCCGGGAGGGAGACCCCCTGCTGTCTGCGGGGGGGGTCTTCCAGTTCACGGAGGGGCTCCAGACCCAAAAGGTGCAGGATTACATCTCGCAAGGGACGCTCCGCGAAAGTTGCGGGGAGCTGCAGTTGCTCCACATCCATGTTCATTCTTGAACCGGTGGTTCCTTTTTTCCAGGATTCCAACTTTGGGGTTTTGACTAACTCTCGCATTCATAGGGGGCGGCCATCGCTTGGGGCATTGAGGCGTGCTTTGACAACGCGCTACAGGAGGTGGAGGGGAAGGTCACCGCATTTTTGGAGGAGCAGGATGGTGCGCTCAGGGAGTTGGCCCGGGTCCGGGCCCAACTCCACGCCTTCGAGAACGCCAACGACCGGCTCCGGAGAGAGGCGAGGGCAAAGGACAATGCCCACCGGGAGCTCGAGGGCTCCGTTGCTCAGGCGGTGACGGATGCGGGTCGCTCCATCCGCTTGGCCCTCGAAGGGCTCGGGGTGAGCCTTGGCCCGGGGGGCAGCTCCGAGGTGGCACCAGTGACGCTCGCGGAGGCTGTGCGTTTTCTTAATGCACAAGTCTCCGTGATCCCGAAGGCCGCAAATGCCCGAGCATGGGGCCGGGCAATCCCAGTGGTGGCTGCCGCGGCGGGGCTTGTGGAACACCGGGGAGTCAACGCCCGGGCGATCGAGGGCCGGATCCCCCGGAGCTTTCCTGAATTTTTCGAGCCCTTCCGGCGAGAAGTGGAGCAGCTCGCCGGTGGCTTCTATGATTGGATTGTCTGGGTGTGATTTCCGGCGTCGGCTCCTCTGAGGGCTGACGCTACGGCTCCGGCAAAGGCCCCCCGGGGGGAGGACGCCATTGAACAATTATGAGCCTCCCCCCGGGCCTTTAGATAGGTCCCCTTTTTTTGTTTTAGGGTTTTTGCTCCCGGTAGCTTCTTAGAAGAAGCCCCAGAGATTTGTACAAAAACATTTTGATGCAATAGAATTAATTTTTTGCTAAGTCTTTCGAATTGAATTTACCAGGCGCCCCAGGGGATTACTCCTGGGCAAGAACCCTTGAGGTCTGAGCGCAGCCATAGGGACGCCCCAATGTTGCGGGGGACATGTTGCGGGGGACCTCTCCGGAGGTGGGGCCCCCGGTCCCCGATGAGTGTCACCCTGGGGATGCCCAGGCCACTTTCATTTTGGTAAGTCTCCTCTCCGGGGGACATGGTAAGGGTGTTTCCTGGGAGCCAATCCAGTTGCGGTGGCTTCCGGAGTGGCACCTAGACAACTTCGACAACCACCGCGCTGAATTATTCCCTCCGCAACCGGGGTCCCGGAGGGTTCCTCCGCTTCGAATACTTCCACCGGAGGGCTATGAATATTGGCCAGAAGACTTGCTCCGGGAGGCCCGGCGATGTATACGAAGCTTGTATCGAGACCTGGCCCAGGAGCTATCAGAGGGCCTCCGAGGTTATTAGGCGTAGGAACTTCCGGGTTGTATCTTGCGTTTAATGTATCGACGCCCACCGGAGGGGGAAGATGTCCTCCGCTTAAATATTTTAATAAAGCTAAGTTTTCTTGTTTACTTTTGTGAATTCTCAAATGATGGTCCAGAACAGGGAGATCCCGGGGCACAAGTTACCCGCCCCCCCCCACAGCGGGCCAGAGAGTGGCTCCGCGCGCTGTGGAGGTGACAAAGCCCGGGGTGAGAATTACCCAATAATTTTCCAAAGGTCCCGGTGAGAAATTTCCCGGTCGCCGTGAGGACGGGGGGTCGGGTAAAAAACTTCCGGGAGCGATTTTTCGGAAATCCCAGTGAGAAATCCTCCAGTCACCGTGAGAACGGGGAGCTGGGGATAAAACTTCCGGGAGAAGGTCTCCGAGATTTCCGGGAATTTTTTCAGGGAAAAGTCTCCGAAATTTCCCTGGGTGATTTTTCCGGGAGAAAATCTCTGAAATTCCAGGGGATAATTTTTTCGGGAGAAAACCCTCCAGTCGCCGTGAAAATGGGGAGCCGGGGACGAGATCTTCGAGAAAGAATATCCGAGAATTCCGAGGAGAAAGTCGACTCCCGGAGGAGGATGTGCCCGATGACGGGTCTGAGTGTTTGAGGGGGGTCTAGTCTCTCAAATTGATTCGTTACCACGGTCCTTGAGGACCGGATTGCCGCTTACACCCTCAGTCCACGAGGGATGATCGTAAGCCGCCCTACGGGAGTGGGACTTTTTTGGTCGTGATAGCCCACTTCCTCATTGGGAGGGCATCCTCACTAAGAGGACATCCTCACGGGGAGGGCATCGCCCTGAGAGACGATAATGTAAAGACCTGCAGTGAGCCAGAGCTGAGGAAAAACCAGTTGTACCCGTTGTAGGGACTTCTTGGGTCGTGATAGCCCACTTCCTCATGGGGAGGGCATCCTCACTAAGAGGGCATCCTCACGGGGAGGGCATCGTCGTGAGAGACGATAATGTAAAGACCTGCAGTGAGCCAGAGCTGAGGAAAAACCAGTTGTATTAATGAGTTAAGATACAACGCCTCCCCCCGCATGACCGCGACGGGGGAGGGAATGGTGAGTACAATGTCCCCCTCCCCTCTGGCGTAACCGCTCTGGGGGAGGGAATGAGCCTGTAGGCTAGATGTAGAACTTGCGAAGCAAGCGTACGTTCCACATGTGCTTCAAGTCCTGCTCTTGAAGATCGGAGAGCTTGTAAGCCCCCGAACCCAGGACTACTGAGATCTTGTAGGGGCCCTTCCACCTGGGGGAGAGCTTGCCCTGGGCTTGGGGGTCGGTTACGCGCTTGAGGACAAGGTCCCCGAGGCGGAAAGCTCTCTCGCGGACGCACCGGTTGTATGCGCGTGCCATTTCGCGCTCGTAGATGGCGTGACGGAGGAGCGCTCGATCGCGTTCCTCTTCGACGAGGTCGACCTCTAGTCACTGATTTGCCTCGTTGGCTTGGTATGTTGCGGTCGTAGCTCCGTCTAGGCGCAGGAGGGGGAGCCTTCAGAAGCTCTCCCCTTTCAAACTCCGCAGTGGCACATCAACGTCATCGTGGGAGGATCCGCCTCCGGGCGGGACTCTAAGCGCAAGCGTAAGGAGTACGCGCGCGAGGTCAAGGTTGTGGGGGTGCTACATGGGTCCTCGCCACCTTAGTGGTCGGACGTCCCCCTCACCTTCACAGCGGAAGACGCGCGAGGGGTTCGCTTCCCCCACGATGACGCGCTTATTGTCTCCGCGACCATCTACAACTGCCACCTGGCCCGCATCCTCGTGGACGGCGGGAGCTCCGCCGACGTCCTATTCCTGAAGGCCTTGAAAGAGATCCAGGTGGATGAGAAGCTCCTGCTGCCCGCTGCCGGGCCCCTGCAAGGTTTTGTCCCGGGGAAGGTGATCCACCCCGTGGGCAAGGTAGATCTTCCTATGACGTTCGGCACCCCGGTGAACTACTGAACCGAGCTGGTCCACTTCGACGTAGTAGACCTCCCCTCCTCCTACAATACGATAATGGGGAGGACCACAATCAACCAGCTGGGGGCTGCCACCCATCAAAACTACCTCTGCATGAAGATTCCCGGGCCGCACGGTGTGATCAACGTCCGGGGAGACCAAGACATGGCCCGTGCTCTATACGAGCGCGCTGCGGCCACAATCGGAAGCGTCAGCCTCATAAAGGCGCCTGGGGGGGAAGCCTCTCCCCTGGAACTAGATGTCGCCGCGCCACCACCTGGGAGGCCCCTCCTCAAGCCGCGTCCGGAAGGGGGCCTCCGGAAGGTCCCGTTGTCCCCGGGGCGACGAAGACAAAACCGTTCGGATCGGGGCGGAGCTCCCTGAGGAGCATGCAGCACAACTTGCGGCCTTTCTGCGTGAAAACTCCGATGTTTTTGCGTGGAAGCCTTCAGACATGCGGGGCGTCACCCGGGAGGTCATCGAGCACAAGCTCGCAGTGGCCCCCAGTCACCCCCCGGTCAAACAGAAGCTGCGGAAACTCTCCCTCTAGCGCCAAGAGGCAATCAAGGTGGAGATCACCCGGCTCTGAGATGCGGGGTTCATTCGGGAGGTCCTGCACCCCGAGTGGCTCGCGAACCCCGTCCTCGTCAAGAAATCAACCGGCAGGTGGCGGATGTGTGTGGACTTCACCGACCTTAACCGCGCCTACCCCAAAGACAACTTCCCGCTCCCACGGATTGATCAGCTCGTCGACTCCACTACGGGGTGCGAGCTCATGAGCTTCCTAGACGCCTACTCGGGCTACCATCAAGTCCGGATGGCGGAAGGGGACGAGGAAAAGACGAGTTTCATAACTCCCCTCGGAACCTTCTGCTACGTCCATATGTCCTTCGGGCTCAAAAATGCGGGGGCAACCTTCCAGCACCTCATGACGCTGGTTTTCAAAGATCAAGTCGGCCGCAATGTCGAAGTCTACGTAGACGACGCGGTCGTCAAGAGTCCCCGCGCTGCCTCCCACGTCGACGACCTGGCTGAAACCTTCCGCAACCTCCGCGCGTTCGGGCTCAAACTCAACCCGGAGAAGTGCGCCTTCAGGGTGCACGGGGGGAAGCTCCTAGGTTTCCTCGTGTCCCAGCGGGGCATTGAGGCAAACCCCGAGAAGATCCGGGCTTTCCTAGATATGCCCCCGCCATGCTCCGTCAAGGATGTCCAGCGGCTCTCTGACCGCCTAGCCGCACTAAGCCGCTTCGTCTCCCGGTCGGGGGAGCGGGCCCTCCAGTTCTTCAAGATCCTCCGGGGGCTCGAGGGGTTCTGCTGGACCTCCGAGGCCCAGGAAGCCTTCAACGACCTCAAGAAGTACCTCACGAGCCCTCCAATGCTCGTGAGTCCGTCTCCAGAAGAGCCCTTGCTCCTCTACCTTGCCGCGACCCCCGTCGCCGTCAGCGCGGTCTTGGTGAAGGAGCAAGGGGGGCAGCAGCGTCCCGTATACTACGTGAGTGAGGCCCTCCAAGGGGCCAAAACTCGGTACTCGGAGATGGACAAAGTCTACTACGCCCTCCTCATGGCGTCCCGGAAGCTTCGGCATTACTTCCTGGGGCACCCCATCACTGTCCCGTCGTCCCTCCCCCTGGGGGAGGTACTGCGGAACAAAGAAGCCACAGGCCGGATCGGGAAGTGGGGGGCCGAGCTCGCCCCCTTCTCCCTGTCCCTTACCGGCCGCTCCGCCATCAAGTCGCAGGTCCTCGCCGACTTCGTCGCAGAGTGGACTCCCGCCTCTGGGTCCGGGGACGAAGATCTCCCTGTGCCGCCCCGACGCAGTGATCATTGGACTCTCATGTTCGATGGGTCGCTGTGTCTCACCGGGGCTGGTGCGGGAGTAGTCCTCCGGAGCCCCGAGGGGAAAGAACTCGAGTACGCCGCGCGGTTCGAGTTCCGCGCAACCAACAACGTCGCCGAATACGAGGCTTTGCTCCTCGGGATGCGCCTCGCACGCTCCCTGGGGATCCGGCGCCTCCTAGTCAAGGGAGATTCTCAGCTCGAAGTTTGCCAAATGGACAAGTCTTACCTGTGCCATGACGCAAACTTAAGTCTTTATTTGCAGGAAGTGCGAAAGATGGAGAGGCATTTCGACGGCCTCGAGGCCCGGCATATCCCGCGGAGGGACAATGACTGGGCCGACGCCCTCGCCCGGGCGGCAAGTGCCCGGGAATCGCTCCCCAAGGGGGCTTTTCTGGAAATCATCACGAAGCCCACGGTGGCCTCCCCAACACGGGCAACGAGCCTCATGTCCCGGAGGTCGCCGAGATCATCCGGACTCCGTCTTGGATGGACCCACTCATCTCCTTCATCAAGGGGGAGGGGGACCCTCCTAGTCAGACCGATGCTAAACGCCTCCGGGCTAAAGCCCGGGCATATCTCCTGCTGGAGGGGAGGCTCTACAAGCGGGGGGCTTCCGCCCTCCTGCGCTGCCTCCCCTAGTCAGAGGGACTTCAACTTCTCGAAGACATTCACGCGGGGAGCTGTGGTTCTCACCTAGCCCCGCGTGCCATCGCGGCCAAGGCCCTCCGGCAGGGTTTCTACTGGCCCACAGTTATGCGCGACGCGCGAGACCTTGTCTCCGCATGCGAGGCTTGCCAGAAGATGGCCAAGGGCTCGAACCTCCCCCCTATAGCGCTGCAGACAATCCCCATCACTTGGCCCTTCATGCGCTGGGGAATGGACCTCTTAGGGCCCTTCCCCCCAGCGCCCGGAGGATACAAGTATGCGGTGGTCGCAGTAGACTATTTTAAAAAGTGGGTTGAGGCGGAGCCTTTGGCCAGCATCATGTCCCGGGCCGTCCAGCGGTTTTTCTGGAAAAACGTCGTATGTCGTTTTGGTGTCCCCCGGGAAATCACCGTGGACAACGGGACCCAATTCGACTCGGCTTATTTCCGGGAATTCGGCGAAGGCCTGGGGCTCGTCATCCACTTCGCCTCAGTGGCCCATCCCCGGAGCAATGGGGCTGTCGAGAGGGTCAATGGCGTGATCCTACAGGGGTTGCGCCGGAGACTCGAGCAAACCGCTTCTAAGCGGGGTGCATGGGCAGAGGAGCTCCCTAGCATCCTCTGCTCCATGCGTACGACCCCGTCCCGGGCGACGGGGCGTACTCCCTTCTCCCTGGTCTACGGGGCGGAGGCGGTCCTCCCCCCGGAGATCAGCCTCCGGTCGCTGCGGGTCAAGCTCCTGGAGGGAGCCATGCCCGCAGCGTACCAGGCCAACGAGGCCAACCGGCGCCTGGAGATCGACCTCGTGGAGGGGGAATGCGACAGAGCGCTCCTCCGCCACGCCATCTACGAGCAAGAGATGGCGCGCGTATACAATCAGCGCGTGCACGAGAGGGCTTTCCGCCTTGGGGACCTTGTCCTCAAGCGCGTGACGGACCCCCAGGCCCAGGGTAAGCTCTCCCCCAAGTGGGAGGGCCCCTACAGGATCTCCGCGGTCCTGGGCTCGGGGGCCTACAAGCTCTCCAACCTTCAAGAGCAAGAGCTGAAGCACACGTGGAACTTGCGTTTACTTCGCAAGTTCTATGTTTAGCCTTACGGGCCTGTCCCCTCCCCCGGAGCGTTCACACCGGAGGTGGAGGAGGGACACTGTATTTTCCTCCCCTTTCGCGACTTCGCAGGGGGAGGCCCTGTACTGCATTTTATTAGCAATACATAGGTCTTGCTTTTCAAATTGTCTCATTGCAGGTCTTTCTCATTACCGCCCCTAGCGGCGATGCCCTCCCCGCGAGGACGCCCCTCCCAGTGAGGATGCCCTCCCCACGAGGAAGCCCTCCCCGTGAGGATGCCCTCTCCGCGAGGAAGTGGGCCAGGCCCAGCAAGTCCCTCCTGTAGGGCGGCTAACGATCAGCCCTCGTGGACTGAGGGTGTAAGCGGCAACCCGGTCACAGCGGCCGCGGTAACGAGTCACTTTGGGAGACTAGTCCCCTGCCCAAACACTCAAGACCCGTCTCCGGGCACTTCCTCCTCCGGGAGTCGACGCTATTCCCGGCTCCCCGTTCTCACGGCGACCGGATGATCGGCCCCCTGCGGCCTGATTGGATCTATCTTCCTCCTCCGGGAGCCGACGCTATTCCCGGCTCCCCGTTCTCACGGCGACCGGATGATCGGCCCCCTGCGGCCTGATTGGATCTATCTTCCTTCTCCGGGAGTCGACATTATTCCCGGCTCCCCGTTCTCACGGCGACCGGATGATCGGTGCCCTGCGACCTCATTCCCGGCTCCCCGTTCTCACAGCGACCGGATGAATGCCTCCCGGAGACCCTATTCCCGGCTCCCCGTCCTCACAGTGACCGGACGATTGTCTCCCAAAGAAGTCACGGATTTCTCGGACATTTTCTTCCCGGAGCCCCTATTCCCGGCTCCCCGTTCTCACGGCGACCGGACGATTGTCTCCTAGGAAGCTCGACTCCGGAAATCTCATCGGGTTTTTCTTGGATGTTTCTTCCACAAGGGGCCTTATTCCCGGCTCCCCGTTCTCACGACGACCGGACGCTTGTCTCCCGGAAGGTCTTTTCCCAAGAAAGCTCGTTTTAAAATTTTCTAACTTAGAAAAATTCCTATGCTACAGGTGACTTCCATCCCGGGGGCCTTGTTACCCCCACAGCGCGCGGAGCTATCCTCCGGCCCGCTGTGGGCGGGGGGGATAAGGAACCCCCGGGTGTCGACCGTACCGCCCACGAGCAAACTTAGCTCATTCTTGTGAAAAGGAGTCGTCCGGACCATCCAAGAAAAAGAAACAAAAAGACAATGAAAGAAGCAACAACACAGCTTTATTGATTGTCAAACCCGAAGGACATCTTCCCCCTCCGGTGGGCTTCGGAAACGATACAACCCGGGTTCTAACCCGGGGGATTCTCTACGCCCTAAGGCTCCTACCCCTAATACTCTCGGAGGCTCTCCGCTAGCTCCCGGGTCAAGTCCCAGTACAATGCTCGCAGGCGGCGCCGAGCGTCCCGGAGCACATCTTCGGGCCAGAACTCATATCCTGCCGGTGGAAGTATCCGGAGGGGAGGTATCATCCGGAACCCCGGTCGCGGAGGGGACAATTCGGCGCGATGATTGTCAAAGTTGTCCAAGTGCCACTCCGGACGCCACCTCAACCGGATCGGCTCCTGGACGCTGTCCCCACCGCGATTCCCGGAGACAAGGCATAGCAAGATTAAAGCCGCTTGGGCGTCCCCCGGGGAGCCCCTCCCGGACCTTCGCCCGGGAGTAACCTCCCGGGAACCCTGGTAACATCGCATTCAATTCAAAGACTTAGAAAAAAATTCTAAGTCCATTGCATTCAAAATGTCTTTTTTACAAGTGTCCGGGGCTTCTTCTAAGAAGCTACCAGGATCAAAAGTCTAAGAAAGTAAAGGGTCCTATCTAAAGACCCGGGGGGGAGGCTCATACTTTTTCGTTGGCGTCCTCCCCCAGGGGGGCATCTTCCGAGGCCGGGGCTGTGACGTCCCCCGCCGGAGGCGCCGGAGCAGGGAATCTCGCCCGGATGATCCGGTTGTAGAATCCTCCGGCAAGCTGCTCGACCACCCGGCGCGAGGGCTCGAAGGAGTCCGGGAAGCTTCGGGGGATGCGGCCCCCGATCGCCCGGGTGCCGACCCCCCGGAACTCAACGAGCCCGGCAGCAGCCGCGATGATGGGATCATCCGGCACCTCGCCCGAGCGTCGGCAGCCTCCGGAATGGCGAAGACCTGTGCGTTCAGAAAACGCACAACCTCTGCGAGGGTCGCCGACGGCACCTCCTTGCTCCCGGAGCCTAAGCTTACGCCAAGGCTCTCGAGGGCCGAACGGACGGAGCGGCCCGCGTTCGCCACCGCCCGGACGCTTGTGCCCTCGAGCTCCCGGAGCGCCTCCTCCCTCGCTTTGGCCTCCTCCCGGAGGCGGCCGTTGACGGCGTCGGAAATGTGAACTTGGGCCCGGACCCAGGACAGTTTCCCAAGGGCTTCATCGCGTTCCCGAAGGGCCTCCTCACGCTGCCCTACGGAGGCCGCGGCCCGGTCCTCCGCTTCCTTAAGCAGCCGGGTGACCCGCTGCTCAAGGCCCCAGGTAACAGTTGCCACCTACAAAATATAGAGTTAGAAAAATCACAAGTGCAGGGAAGGAATGAAGACATCATCGACTCGAGTTACCTGGGCCCCGAGGGACTGAAGCCCCTGGAAACGCTCATGGAGCGTTCCCTCGGCGACGAAGGCCTGCACCTTCTGGTTGAGGTCAGTGAAGTTGTAACACCCTGAGTTAGGGTGAAAACTTCCTTTTTCATCAATAGCATGCATGCTTGTATCTGTAGTAATAGCCAGATCAGTATCTATCTCAAGCCCTAAAATCTCCAAAATCTATCCTGTGACCTCAAATCAAGATCAGATTGTTCAGATGTGATCTATTAGTTATCCTGAATCTAAAAGCCTTCAGAACCTAGATCCAATTCTATCTCTAACTCCCAGAATTATCAACTCCATTCTGTTTTCGAAAACAGAAATACCTTATATTACCCAAATACCCTAAGTTTCAGAAATACAGATTTAATCAAAATCTTGACCAAGTTCAGACCAGATTATTTCTGGAATATGATCATGGGTATGTCAATACCTTAATCTAAAAAGTTGACAGCCAGATTTCATCATCTAGACTCTTTTCACAAATCAGTCCAAGAGTTATCGCAAATTAGTCCTTATCTGATATCTGAAAACCCAAAAAGGCTAGAATCTCCAGATTAACTCCAAATTCAGAATTTCTTCGGCAAATCTTCTCAAAATGCTATTTGCCACAAGTTTCTCTTCTGTGCAGATATCAAAATGGAACCCTAAATGCCAGAACTCGAGATCGACAAAACTTAAACCTTATTTTACCCTAAATTACCCTATTTTCAGTTTGTATCGAAAACTATTCAAATGTGTAAAATCTTATCATTTACCTTTGCCAAATATCCTGTTGAATATAATCTACCAGATTAGTGAAATCAAATTCAACTCTAACCTTCCAAATCTCCAGAATTACAGATTGGTCCAAATGTGAAAATCAAATACTGCAGTTCAGTCCATTTTCGACCAGGACAACAGTAGCATTCGACCAGGCCGTTTGCTGTACACGACCAGGGCTCGCCGTGGTTTCCTTGCGCCGTGCACGTTCGCCGCCGGTGAAGCTTCGCCTGCAACTTGATCGTGCATGCTGTTGCGCACGTGTCCTCGCCTCAGCCGTCACCGTGGCAGCGCCGCTGCAACGTCGACGACCAGCGCCTGCTTCCCCGCGCGACCAGCAGTGACTGTTGTCAGCATCTTCTTGCCACGTCGCTAGCCTTGCCGCGCCAGTTGTTGTCGCCACCGCTTGCTCCATCTTTGCAAAGTCCCGATGAACGACAATGTGGACAGTTGCAGTCCTGTCGCCGTCGCAATCACCGTTCTTCGCTGTGTCTTCGCCGCTGATGCTCAGCACGCAATCCATCTCATCTCAGCTGCCAATTACTTCGTTGTCTCCTCCTTGCAAGCTTCGCCTGGCCTATTTAAGCACTCCTGTGCTCAGTAGCTCCCTCCACACTTCACCAGAAACCAGCCAAGTTCCAGAATCTGCTCTTTTCGTTTTCTTCTCCGGCGAGCCGTCGAGGAAGCTCACGGTGACAGCTCATTCCACATCATCTCTTGCGAAATTAACAGGATCTGTGAGTTCCCCTCGTCTCCCTCATCGTGCTGTACCATCTAATTGGATTACCTTGCACCTTATCGCCGGTGATCGCCGGGATTGCTAAATGCCCTGTTCCGGCAATGCAGGCCAAATTACTTCGATTTAGCTCTCGATTCTGTAGAAGAAGTTGGTCAGTGAGTCGTTCCCAGCAAGCCTGTGCATCAAGATCTCCAGATTGAGCTCCAATCGAAGCTTTCCCCAATTTTTGAACTCCTCCAGAAACCGGCGATCGTCGCCAGGCTTCTCCGGCCATCCTCCGGCCAAAGTGATCGTGCAGGTAGCTTCCTCTTACCCATATATCACTTCCCAAGCTTGGAATTGAGTTCGTTCGGCCTAAATTGAAAACCCCCAAATAGCAGTGTTCTTCTCCGGCACAGTTCACCGGAAAAGTGTTCCCGGCCGTTTCAGCCCAAATCACCTTGTCATTTAGATGTGCCTTAGCTTCCTGAACATTTTTGTCTTCTAGCCCGACACCTAGATCGGCCTAGATTGGAAGTTATAGCTTTGCTAAGTTTATGTCCAGAACTGATCTAGTGCAGCCAGTTCATCTCTGTTCATCATCAAATTTCTTGCTTTCCAGCCATTTCTTGCCCTAGATCCTGTTGACTTAATTGTTCCTGTTACTCAAGCCTACCTCCCAGACAAAGTGGTGCATCATTTGGAGCTCCAGATCAAAAGTTATGCTAAGCCCTAGTTTTTGGCATTGTCAGCTCTATGCCAGAGCTTGTCAGCCAGTGGCATTGACCTTGTTTACCCACTTCTGGTTGTGCATTTTGAAAACCACTTTGTCCACTGAATTTGTAGAGTTGTGATCTACATTTTCTTCTACTACCACAACTTGAGATAAGCACCCTAGCTTTTCTTAAAGCTATGTCCAAGCTTTGATCCGAATGTCGATCTGTTGACATTCGCTGTTTTGATTAAACCAGCCACAAAATTGTTATCCCTATTGCAAACCTGAAACCCTAAGATTATCTAATCACCATCCTTAGCCCAAATTCCTTGAAACCCTAGAATCTCGACTCAGTTCAGTTTGCAATTCAAATTATCTCCAGTATAGTTCAATCATTCTTGTTGAGCATTTCTGCATATAAGTCTTAAAACATTTTAATATTATAAGTAATTATTGTGTGTTTGTTTGTCGTCGAGCAGATTCAGAAACTGACTTTGAAGATTTTGCTGTTGACCCGTCATCGACTGCTGTATTTTACGACGCGGAAGGCAAGTCATATCCTTGGTCATCTTGAACCTATATTTTAAATGTTGCTAAAACATAACCTTGAATATAGATAATATTGCATGAGAAAGATTGAGAATGGTTGATTTATGAATTGGCAGTACTAGACTGGTTATCTGTGAAATGTGAAATAAACAAGTTTTGAGCCATGAACTATTATATGTATCTATATACTTATATTCATGAAATAAAACCCCTAGCCGTGACCAGAAAAATGGTATGGATGGCTGTAGCACTGGAGGTGCTAGACTGCAAAGGAATGCAGGCACTGAAAGTGCAGGGTTGTGGATGGTCTGGTCACTGGCATATAAGGACTAGAACCTTGTGTTGTGCGTCTAGTGGCATGAACAACGTGCTAACCGCAAGGCTGGTATGGGACAGGCCTGAACAAGTAATTATGTGGATCGCACATGAAACCCCTGCATGAGATGTGTAGTGATGCACGATAAACACGGAGCGCGGCTCCCACACATATCACTGAAGGTGATCAAGCACGCTGACCCAGTAATGGGAATAAGCAAAGGGGTGGAGGTTTGGATACAACCTGCCACAACTGTGCCTCGCTGAGAGCCACAGGGACGGGGGTGAATTGTAAGTGATACATAACAAAAGTTCTTGTTATTTCCACCTTGCCGCTCACAGTATGAAGTGAGTCAGGGGTCCAATCATTTTGTTATGATAGGAAAGGTTTGAAAGTGGAATATCTTGCGGGTAAATTGGTACCTCTCTGCAGAGTTAAAACGTATTCGAATACTCCGAGCTCCCGGGTTTATAGGAGTCTGCTGTGGTGGATTAAATCCACAGGGTGTGACACAAGTACTATTTTCTAAATAAAATATGTTTAATCAAGATTACCCAAATGACATGTGTTGTCATGATAAGGAGTGCTGCCGTGGGCTGTCGTGTGTCGACGTGTCGCGGTAGTGCTATAATCTAGTGAACATGAATGATGATGCATATTATGAAAAGTGCTGCCATGAGCTGAAATAAGATGAGATGAGAAGGAAAAGATTATTTTACAAATATCCATGATTCTTCACTAGTCTAGGTTCATATCATCACTACTATATGTATCTACTCGTACCTATGACTTGCTGAGTACGTAAGTGCTCACCCTTGCAACATTCAACTCAATAGATGGAGCTTACTTTGATCAAGACGATGGCACGGAGTACTTCGTGGATCCAGAAGGAGGAGAATCAGTTCCGCCAGAGCCCTGGAGTGTGTTGTTCTGCCGTCAACTTCTTTTGTGGGAGGGTCACCTATCTTCTGCTGCGTAGTTAAATATTTTGTTAAACCCTGAATGCCTTGTAGGCATTGTAATCCTCTTTATGTAATATTAAGGCCAGCAGGCCACACTGCTTAATACTTTGTGAGTACTCTGTTGCAATGTAATATACTCCTGTGTTTGGCTCATCCTGGGAAGTCAAAGGTTTGTGAGTATGGGACTAGCTGCAGCGAGCTAGGTCTCTACAGGAGTAGTCATTGTCCCAGTCTCGGGGCGCGACAGAAGTCCACGCACATTTGCCACTGACGATTCGACTTCTTCACGAGGACGGGGTTCGCAAGCCACTCGGGGTGCAAGACCTCCCGAATGAACTCCACCTCTCTAAGTTTGGCGATGTCGACCTTGATCGCCTCTTGGTGTTCAAGGGAGAGTTTTCTCAACTTCTGTTTGACCGGGGGGTGACCGGGGGTCACCGCGAGCTTATGCTTGATGACCTCCCGGGTTACGCCTCGCATGTCGGAAGGCTTCCAGGCAAAAACTTCAGAGTTCTTGCGAAGGAAATCCGCGAGTTGCTCCGCGTGCTCCTCATGGAGATCTGCCCCGATCTTGATAGTCTTGTCTCCGTCGTCTGGGCACAACGGGACCTTCTGGAGGTCCCCTTCCATACGCAGCCTGGGGAGGGACCTTCCGGAAGATACCGCGGCGGCGTTTGGCACCGGGGAAGAGGTCTCTCCCTCCAGTGTCTTGATCACGTTGACGCTCCCTATCGTTGCGGCGACGCGCTCGTATAGAGCGTGGGCCACGTCTTGGTCTTCTCGGGTAGTGATTACACCGTGAGGCCCGGGGATCTTCATGCCGAGGTAGCTCTGGTGAATTGTGGCCCCCAAGCGGTTGATCGTGGTCCTCCCCATGGTTGCGTTATACGAGGAGGGGAGGTCTACCATGTCAAACCAGACCATCTCTGTCCGGTAGTTGTTCGGGATACCAAAGGTCATGGGGAGATCCACCTTCCCCAGGAGGTGGATCGTCTTCCTCAGGACGAATCCCTGCTAGGGCCTTGCTGCGGGCTGCAGTAGCTTCTCGTCGACCTGCATCTCCCTAAATTCCTTTAGGTACAGGACGTCGACGGAGCTTCCGCCGTCGACGAGGATGCGTGCGAGGTGGCAGTTGTAGACGGTGGCGGAGACGATGAGCGCGTCATCATGGGGGAAGTGAACCCCACACGCGTCTTCTACTGTAAAAGTGAGGGGGACGTCGAACCAATTGGGTCGCCGAGACGTGTGCAGCACCCCACTACCTTTACTTCATGCGCGTACTCCTTGTGTTGGCGCTTAGAGTTCCTCCCGGAGGTGGACCCTCCCATGATGACGATGACACGCCTTTGGGGGGTTTGGAAGGGGAGCGTTTCTGATGGGTCCCCTTCCCGCGCTTGTCCTGGCTGTCCCCCCGCAGGGGTAGGAAGGGCCGATTAGGCCGGCTGAGAGGGCAAGGAGGCAGGGGGTCCCCCTACCCATGCTGGTCGAGGAATGCGGCGAAGTGTTGTAGCAGTTGGTGGCATTCCCAGGTGGCGTAGGTATTGGACTTGTGGAAGGTACACCACAGACCTTCCCTGCCTCCTGCGGCGGGCATTCATGGCCGCGGGACGACTGCCCTCCCCCGCGACCTTTCAGCTTGGGGAAGGGGCGGTTGCCCTTGGGGACATCGCGCGAGCCGCCTCCGCCCTCGAGGACAAAGGTGTCCTGAGGCCGTGGCTCGCTATGATTGCCCCTCTTGGGGCGTTTGAGGGGGGTCCCTGGCTTCCCAGTCGACGGGAGCGGGGACTCCCTGGTTTTTCTTCCAGAGGTCATCCTCCTCCGCCTGAGCGTACTTCTCGATAATGGTGAAGAGCTCGTCAGCAGAGGAGGGACAGCTTCGGGAGAGCCTCCGGTGGAGCTCCCCGGGGAGGATCCCGCTCTTACACGCCTCAGTGACTGTGGAGTGGGGGACGTGAGCTACTTTGCTCTTGACCTGAGCAAAGCGCTTGAATAAGCTGCGGATAGTCTCCCCCGTCCTCTGTCGGATAGTGTACAACTGCGAGGAATCCAGGGGGCGCACATAGTTCCCCTGGAAGTTCGCGCAGAACTCGCGTTTTAGCTGCGCAAAGGACTTGATGGAGCCGACCTTCAGGTTGTAGAACCACGAGCGGGTGATCCCAGTCAGGTAGAGGGGGAAGACACTGCACTGGACTATCTCATCCCCCCCAGCCATTGAAATGGCTGTAGAATACACTTGTACAAACTCATAAGGGTCGGCCTCACCATTGTAGTGCTCGTTGTGCTGCAGACGGTAAGGCCGCGGCCATCGAATGCACCAGAGTCGGCGGCATAGTGGTTGGTTAGCCCCTTCCACCTCTCAGGGCGAGTCCCGGTCGCTATCCCCTTTGACGGGGGACGCATGTTTGTTGTCGAAGTCGGGGAGGGGCCCAAGAGGTCCGCCGACATGGCGGTAGTGCCATTTTTCCTCTAGGTTGGTCGAGCTGACCTCCAGAATGTCCAGGCACCCCCCAGCAGCGATTGGTTCTTCGGCAGGTTTGTTGCCCCGGCCAAAGCGAGAGCGGGGCTCCCCACATCCACGACCCGGGGGAGGCTCCAGGTTACCGTTCGAGGGAGCCTCCCCAGACCTAGTGGTGCACATTTGCTCGACCTCCTCCCGGGTGAAGCGGACTTGATCTACCAGGGGAGCCCTCGGGGTGGCCCCAGGGGAGGAGGGAGCTCATGTGCATCGATTGCGAATGCGGGAGACGCAACCGGGGTGTGGGCAGAATCCATTACCGGGCGGTCCTCGGGAGTACCGTCCGGAACCGGAGGGTGGGGACCCTTATGGGGAAGGTCCGGCGACGGCGCAGGAGTCGTTCCGCAGGCCGCCTCCGGAACGGCGAGCACAACCGGCAGGGAGAAGCCGGCTTCCGGTCTCGGGAAGACCCCGGGAGCGGAGTGGATCATCGGCACGGAGAAGGCTCCGGGGACGGGGTAAGTCCCCGGCATCGGGAGCGCCCCCGGGATTGGGAAGGCTCCGGATGACCGGCCCACCGGAACGTAACCCCCGTTGGAACCACAGGCCCCGGGATGTCCCAGAAATGGGGGCATGGCCCCCATGAACGGCAACTATGGGTAGATGGGGGCCGGCGGCCGCACCAGAACATGGAGGAGTTCGTCCATCGAGCACTGGGAGCAGAGCTGGCCCTCCACAAGAGCTTCGAGTAGCGCGTCCCGGGAGACCGGGGGAAGCCAATCCCCCCGGGAGCGTCCGAGGTCGCCGGGTTGGACCCGGAGCCCTGTCCACCAGAAACTACCGGAAGAGTTAGAGGTGGTACCTGGGTTTTGCCGTGTCCGGGTGGCAGCACCGGGACGGCCGCGCTTTGGAGGGGTTGTCGCGCCCCGAAACTGCGACTACGACTACTCCTGTAGAGACCTAACTCGCTGCAGCTAGTCCCATATATGCATAGCATACACATACCCTTGACTTCCCAGGATAAGTCAAGCACAGGAGTATATCACATTGCAACAGATTCACTTACAAAATATTTAAGCAGTGTGGCCTGCTGGCCTTAATATTACATAAGAGATTACAATGCCTTCGCGGCATACATGGTTTAGCAAAATAACATCTACACAGCAGAAGGTAGGTGACCCACCCACAAAGAGAAGTGGACGGCAGAACAACACACATCAGGGCTCTGGCGGGACTGACGCTCCTCCTTCTGGATCCACACTATAAGATAGTACTTCAATGCTAGTAGTTGAGCAGCTGGCAAAAGCCAGTACTCCCAACACTTTAGCTGCTGGGAATAAGGTTTGCTACAGCTGGGCGAAAAGGTGCTGCGAAAAGTTTTTCCCAGCTGTAGGTCCAATGGCAAAGAGTATTCCCAGCTGTAGACCGCTTGGAAAATTTGAACTTTTCCCACCTGTATGTCCACTTGTAATATATTATTCCAAGCTGTATAACTATTTGGAATATTTTTTCCCAGCTGTAGGTCTGGTGGCAAAGAGTATTCTCAGCGGTAGGTTGTCCACTTGTAATATATTATTCCAAGCTGTATAACTATTTGGAATATTTTTTCCCAGCTGTAGGTCTGGTGGCAAAGAGTATTCTCAGTGGTAGGTTGTCCACTTGTAATATATTATTCCAAACTGTATAACTATTTGGAATATTTTTTCCCAGCTGTAGGTCTGGTCGCAAAAAGTATTCCCAGCTGTAGGTCACTTGGAAAGTTTGAACTTTTCCCACCTGTATGTCCACTTGTAATATATTATTCCAAGCTGTATAACTATTTGGAATATTTTTCCCAGCTGTAGGTCCGGTGACAGAGAGTATTCCCAGCTGTAGGTCTCTTGGAAAGTTTGAACTTTTCCCACCTATATGTCCACTTGTAATATATTATTCCAAGCTGTCTAACTATTTGAAATATTTTTCCTAGCTGTAGATCTGGTGGCAAAGAGTATTCCCAACTGTAGGTCGCTTGAAAAGTTTGAACTTTTCCCACCTGTATGTCCACTTGTAATACATTATTCCAAGCTGTACAACTATTTGAAATAAATTATTACCAGCTGATCTGTTATTGAGAATTTAGACTATCAAATTTAAATATGTGAATTATTTGTAGTAAATTTACCGCTAGGAATTGTGTCAATAATTAATTTTAAATATATATTTTTTTAGTAATTAAGCAACAATATTACAACTAAAATTATAATATGCACTATCCTAACAGAAATCACACCATATTTTATTGAATTCTTTGCTTTATATAGCCATTGACAAGATTCGTAATGGTAACAAATTATTCAATTGACAAAACCAAACAAAATAGATATAGAATCTCTGAAATAATTGCGATAAAAATATCACTTAAGAATTCTTTACACCAAATGTATGCCCATATATAATATTCCTAACTTTATATATTTTGTTCCAACTATAACTATCAAAAGTAAAATATTCCACTTTCAAACTCCTCTTATGACGTAAAATATCTTCATCACTTCATATGATTTTAACACCTTACTGTTAACCACCTGCAAAAGAAAAGATATTGATTACAATAGTCTTGAGATAAATATATACAAATCAATAACTTTTGCTTTAAGTAACATATAAAACATATGACAATTATAATAAAAGATGGTTGGTCGATTGTTGTAGAACAAGTACAAGCTGTTGCTTATGCGAATGAGAAAATTGTGTTGATTGACATGACTTGCATACACTTGATAAAATAAATTAATCATATGAAAGTGAGCTACTAATTCAAAGCACAATTAACATACACTTAAAATTTTAAAAATGAATAACATGTGGATTGTGTTGATAACACCTCACCTTTATAAAATTATTAAGTATTTCCACTTAGTTTCAACTAATTCTCTTGTCCCTTTCACCTGTAAGCATTGTTTTATTAATAACAAAACAAAACAAAATGGAAAAATAGTAACGAACCAAGTAAATAACAGGTTAGAATTATATATACCTAGAACACGAGATGGACTACCACCTATTGTAGTATCATCTTGGATCTACAAGTAAAAGTTCATAATTTATTTACTTAGATGGTATTAGTAAGTAAATAAGAGTGATTATACTAGATAGAATGGATTACTTTTTCACGTGGCCATGCAATTGATCGTCCAAGCGCATCAGACATTTTTCTAACATTCCCATATGGACGTAACAATGGAGCATCTCTTTTCAACACATAGTTCACAACCACCTCACAACACTCGGGCCCAAGAGGTGTGTCACCAACTATTACACTTCGAGATGCCCTTTGAAGCGTACCCTTAGCAACAGGAATATATGGCCTCATAAAAGAAATCAAAATAACTTCCTTTCCTCCCTAAAGATCAAATAGAATTGCATATAAGCTCAATGATTACCTCAATAATGAGCATCCAAATTCAATAGAGTATAATTAACTGGCAACTATTACCTCCTCATGTCTATAGCGTGGTACATCATGTGTCTTACCAACTCTCCTTTGCATTATCTATACAAAAATTAAGGATAAGTTGATAGTCTAAATATTGTTAGGTTAGGTACAACTTTTAGGTAAAATAATAAAATGTAAACTTACATTTCGTGGAACCCTATTTTCACCTGCAGATGACTCTATAGAACAACCATCACTTTCGTCTCCCGTGTCCTACAATAATTAGTACATAACATTTGAGCAATTTAGTAAATAACCATATGTATATTATTGCTTAAATATTATAAAGAACACATAAAAAAAAATCTCCTGTACATGACCCTTAGATCTCTGATTGTAATCATTATCTATATTTTGCCTAGCCTGTGAAGCAAGCATTTGCTTCAATTCTTCAATTTCTTTTTCCATCCGTGTCAATTGATCTTTGTTTCCCACACTCTCACTCTCCATTTTATCTAGCCTCTCTATCAAAAGATTATTCTGATTTTGAAGTCTTATCCTTGCTGCATTAGCTATTTGAAGCTTAGTGGATGAATACTTTTGTACCCCTGGCATCTTTAAGTCTTGAGGAGTAGGGCCCAAACCAATAGCACGTACACGTGAGCGTTTTTCTTTTCCAAAGACATGGTAAAATAGATCTCCTTCTGTTATGGTTTTTTTAGTGAGTTCTGGCTTGTTGGCACATGTCTCCGCAATTGTTTTCTGAAAATTAGATAAAGCTCATATTTATATATATATGTTTACATTTGATCGTTGATTATAAATACATGTAACCCTTCAATGGCACTTACAATTATGTCTTCAGCTCCTTTTTCTGGAACTACATTTTTATGGGTATGTGCTTTGATAAAAACTTCATGTCTAGCGGGCATATAGCCCAGCTCTTTGGACTGTACTTCCATTAATATTGACAATTAGTTATCTAAAGAAAGTAGAAATAAATATTAAGACATTTAATACCATATCATGTGCAATCCGAGCAAGACTCTTGCTTCCAGCAGTATGTGTCATTGTCATTTTTGCACTATTTGCTTTTCCAATTTCACTTAGAGCCTTTAAGATGAGAATATAATTAATTGCATAAAATATATTTAATTTGTAATTAAGAATCATTTATAAAGAAGTTTTACCGGACTTTTCGGAGCTCTCCAATGCTCTATAAGCCACATCCAATCTGTTTTAGGTACTCTAGAATCAATCTTCATAGAAAAAAGTTCCTCATCAGTTTTTGTTTCATCAAAATAATTCCTCTTTATTTCACATTTGAAATCTTTCCATTTCACTGCCGCTTTTTGTAAAACCCAATCCTCAAGGTCATCATGAACATCAAAAAATTCCTACAAAATTATCAAGTTGTCAATGATTATATACTATTGTACTATACATGTCTATGGAATACATAGACCATGAGCCTACAAAACTTGTGACTAGTTACTATTTTTGATGATTTTAAATAACTATAAAGGAATGCTATCCAATTTATGAAGTAAAATTCAAAATGCAAGTAAAAAATAAAATATAGAATCAAACTCTCTCTTCATATTAGAATGACACATCTAATAACAAAATTGCAAAGCTCCACATATATATTTTCACCCTTAATTAGAAGAAAAATTAGTCAGTGCTATGTATAGTAAGAGGAGCTATTGAAGCATATCTCAGTTCTATTAAAATATACATGTAAGGCTGAAATGAGAGTAAATTAATTTAGACTTTTTACTCTAAGTAGTATACAAATGTACCTTTACAGTAGCCCAAACAGATTCCTTTTTATCTGCATCAATTTCATTCCAGTCTTTATAGGAAAGTGGTATTCCTGATCTCACTATTGTAGAAATAAAGTTGGTTAATGGTGAAGCTTGATCACCAACTGGTTGATTATTCATATTATGGTCAACATGAATTTTTGGTTCATTCCTTCGCTTCCATATGTCATGCTTGGTAGTGGGTCCTCGTCCCTTCCTTTTATTTTTTTGACCTGGATGAATTTGCTCTACACAAATATGCAATTGAAAATAACAACCAATGATATAAAAAAGAGAGCAAAATAATGCAAAACTATACTTAAATATACCTATATTCAATGTTTCATCTTCATTATCACCAAGTTGTTGTTCTTCCATAGAAATGTCGTCAGGATCTTCATTTTCAATACGTTCATTGCTAGTGATATGCCTTTGACGTTGTGATGGCTCTTGATGGGGAACTACAGGCTGATCATTGATGTGCTATGACATAATCAACATGCATCATATTGGGAGATAATTACAAAATAGTTCTTAGAAACAGAAATTAGCAACACATCAGGTAAAACAAATAACCCTTTTAGTTCTTGTAGATGGTCTCAAGACATTTTCCCTCATTTCATTTCCAGGAAGTCGTATAGGCAAGCACAATGCTCTCAATACCTAATTGTTTCTTTCAATGTTTGCTTGCCGTAACTCTTCATACTCACTCCGCATAACTCCATTATTTCTTCCTCTTGCGTTTTGCATCTTTACGGCTACAATAAAATTTTACAATATTAGACGAAAAAATAAAAGAACATAGACATAAACAACACATTCAATGAATAGCATCTTACTTCCCCATTTGAGGTGGAGATTTCTCACCAAGTATACCATCAATGTTTGTTCTAACACAATTATTGTTGCCATCTGGAAGATTTATTTCAGCACCAACATTCAACTCAGAGATTTCACTAACTTTGTCAGTTACCACTGTATTTTCAATTTCTTCCTCCGCAGACATGTCATAGAGGTCTCTTGGCCTTGACTCAATGACAGCTTTCCAGTCTTTATCGATAGGATCC
This sequence comes from Pharus latifolius, assembly GCA_019359835.1. NCBI lineage: Eukaryota > Viridiplantae > Streptophyta > Magnoliopsida > Poales > Poaceae > Pharus > Pharus latifolius. The sequence continues at coordinate 37,640,213 of CM033323.1, read as the reverse complement.
TCAACATAATAGACTTGAGTAGCTTGTGATGCTAAAATATATGGCTCATCTGATAATTTTTCCCCCGTATTAATTAAATGCTTGAAGTTCACTGCCGTAATCCCAAATTTATCTTTCTTAACCCATTTGTCCTTTCTGAGAACATCAACCCAATCACATTTGAAGAGAACAACATTACCCTTTCGACGATAATCTAACTCAAGTATCTCAGTTATGACACCATAGTATGTTATATCTCCTATTTGTGGATTTTGATCCTTTGAACTAGAAAAACTACAAGTTTTTGCAACAATAGCTACCCCACTACTCTGAACTGATCTGCCCTCATCATAAGATATTGTATGAAAATTGTATCCATTTATTGAATAACTGTTATATTTTGTTGCGACCATAAAAGGCTCACTTGCTAGTATCTGAATCTCTTCTCCTACATCTTCCCCAGTTGATAGTAACTCATTCACCTAGAAAAATTTATTTATACGATTAATAAAAAAAACATTGAAATATGTATTTAACTAAAATTGTTGTTTATGAACTTACATGCAATCTAAACCACTCATGAAATGTTGCATGATGTATACGCTCTCTCTCATGAATCCTTTGATGACCAATAGATGAAAGATACCCCAAATGTTTTCTACAAATATTTTTTGAATGTAAGATATTATAAAATATATATTTGAACTAATTTAATAACATTTAATAAAAAATTAGCTAGAGAAAATACATCAAATATGGCTCAATATGCTCATAATTAAATAAGACATATCTATGAGCTTGAATCCATGTTTTATGGTCCAACGTAATAGTGCACTTGCCAGTCAAACCGCGACCAATGTTGTTCAAGTATGTGGTACCAGTTGACAAGGTATTGAATTGTGCATCATCATTTCGACTCGGCCGATTAAATCTAGTCTCACAACCATGCAAATAATGAGAGCAAAATGTCATACTCTCATCAAATATATAACCTTCCGCAATTGATCCTTCTGGGTGACTTCTAGTTCGAACATAGCTCTTCAACCTCATCAAAAATCTATAAAAGTTTTGAAATAATTAATTAATGAAAATATTAATAACAGTCTAATGAAATTGAGCCTTCTACTATGGAATTAATATACCTTTCTATGGGATACATATTGCGGTACAGGACAGTGCCAGCAATCCTTGCCTCAGTAGGGAGATGGACCATTAAATGCACCATAACATCAAAAAATGATGGCGTAAATATTTTTTCAAGAAGGCACAAGGTTTCAGAAATTTCAGACTCTAATCTCTCCATATCAGTTACATTGATTACAGGAGAAAATATTTTCTTGAAGAAGTTGCTTATACGAATCAATGCAATACTAACATTTTCTGGTAGTATCCTTCTAACAGCCAATGGAAGCAAGTGTTCTAAAAGAATATGACTGTCATGGCTTTTTAACCCAATTATCTTCTTATCATGAACATTTACATGACTTCGTATATCAGCTGCATATCCATCTGGAAATTTAACTCCTTTTAATACTTCACAAAACATTCTTTTCTCTGCAGAACTCAATGAGTAAGATGCAGGAGGTAAATAGAACTTGTCCCCTACTGAGATAGGATGCAGATCCTTCTTGATACCTAACAGTTGGAGGTCCAAGCGAGTGTTCAAATTGTCTTTTGATTTGCCATCAATATCCAAAAGTGTGTTAATTATATTGTCACAAACATTTTTCTCGATATGCATCACATCAAGATTATGCCGCAACAAAATATCCTTCCAATAGGGCAATTGCACCCATATTGGTTGTTTTTTCCAAATAGTTTTTGGTTCACCATCCTTACCCTTACACTTTCGGGATGGTCTTTTCCCTGTTGGGTCCTTCCCAAAATCATTTTTTACATCTTTTGTTTGTTCTATAACATCATATCCAGAAAGAGAAACTGGGGCTTCCCTATACTCTTTGGTACCATCAAATGACTCACTATCATTTCTAAATTCATGACAAGAATGCAAGAATCGACGATGTCCCATGAAGCAATGTTTTTTACCATTTTTAAGACGAAGTGAGCAAGTATTTGCATGGCAAACAACACATCCAACCTCACCAGAAGTAACTTGTCCAGATACATATCCATATCCTGGATAATCAGTAATAGTCCAGAACAAGGCGGCACGCAATTGAAACCATTGACCAGATGATGCATCATGAGTTTTGACACCATGCCACATCTCTAACAAATCATCGATCAAAGGTTGAAGGTAGACGTCAATATCATTTCCAGGAGCTTTAGGACCAAGAATAAGCAGAGAGAGGATAAATTTTGGTTGCTTCATACACATCCATGGTGGAAGGTTATAGGGAATCAAGACAACAGGCCATATGCTATGTAATGAACTTAGGCTTCGGAAAGGATTAAAACCATCTGTTGCCAAACACAGCCTAATATTGCGACAGTCAGAACTGAAGTCTGGGTACCTGTGGTCGAAATCCTTCCAAGCGGGAGAATCAGCTGGATGGCGTATCAACCCATCTCTAGTGCGCCCTTCACTATGCCATCTCATATCAGCTGCTATCTTTGATGACATATACAGTCTCTGGAGCCTCTTTTTAAGTGGAAAATATCGAAGAACCTTTCTAGGAATTTTGTGTATTCGCTTCCCATCAAGGCTCTTCTTTTCTATCTTCCATCTGGAAGTTCCACATTTTGGGCATGAGTCTATATTTGCATGCTCTTTCCGAAATAGTATACAGTCATGTTCACATGCATCAATATTCTCATAACCCAACCCGAGACTTCTCACCATCTTCTTTGCATCATGGAAGTTTTTTGGCATTGTGGCATTCTTTGGAAATGCTTCCTTCAGTAAGTCTAATAACAAATCAAAGCTACTGTTACTCCATCCACCTAGGAATTTTATGTGAATGAGCCTCACAATAAATTGTAGCTTTGTGAGTTTGGACCTAGGGTAGAGCTCTTGACTAGCATCACTTGCTAACCTATAGAATGTCTCAACATCTACATCTTGATCCTCCGAATCGGAACCATCACCACCTATATCACCAACTTCTTGGTATCCACATCCTATGTCATGAATCATTTCAGTGATCTCATCTAGCTGCGGCTCACTATCCATATTAGGAACATTTTCTATATTAGATTTCTTGTTTGTCCTGTGCAATGATGTTTGTTCACCATGAAATATCCACTTGGTGTATCCTTCTAAAAACCCATCACAAATCAAGTGTTCATAAACAACTTCAGCTTCTCTCCAAACACAGTTCACACATTTTCTACAAGGGCAGAGAATTTCATTTGCTTTTGCAGAATTTGCAAAAGCAAACTCTATGAAGTCCTTTATGCCTTGGCTATATTCAATTGAGTACCTACATTTAATTATCATTAGTTTCAATCAAAAGAATCACATAAAGTAGCATTGTATTTGATTTAGTGACTGAGTGTTTGATTTCTACCTAGCCGCACTCATCCAACGCTTGTCCATAATAAATGCCAAAGACCGTAAAATCCTCGTAGTCTTTCCTTATTATATGGCTTACTGTAAGAATCAGCTAGTATATCTGAAATAAAATCAGCTAGTGTCATTACTAGTTTAACACGGATTTTAGTCTGAAATGAGTTTATAAACAAGAACACAAATAGACGGGGAAGGGAGGGTTAACAAATACTTCCTATTTAGAAAGAAGTAATAGCTTACTGCAAAAATTTCTCTCCAAAGTGATTTGAAATTACTAGGTTAATTTTAATAATAATCTCAGCTAACTACAAAAATTGGATAGCAAAATACAATTTGATAAGGTAAGTATTGGCCCATCACACCATGTTATTGTTCATGTAAGCAAGCAATAACATCATTCTATATAGTCATTTATTCATTGTTGAAATACTTCTTTTGATTCATAATATAAGTTTACTTCTTATTCACATGCGAATTAAGAGTATTGAATGAGAGAAAATAATCATAATAAATTAATGATGCCTCTATTATATAAAGTTTGGATGTGTGAGGAAAAAATGTAAATGGAGGCGTGAGAGGATACCATAGAGGATAAAGAAGTCAAACATGTACTAAATAATATATTGGAATTATAGTAAGGTTTATATTGTAAAATATAGAAAAATAAAAATATTCTTAAATTGTGAAAAGGAAAGTGTACGACACAAAGGCATAATTACAACCTGCAAACAAATATAAGTACTTAAATGGAAAAAATATAGATCTACCAGGAAAATTGAAAAATATGGGATTAGAGGTAAAAATTACTTTTCTAAAAACCATAAAAAATTCAAATTAAGGCACACAATTGGTGAGACTTTCTTCCTACTTGTCCAATTTTTCTCACCAAAATGAAAATAGAAACTCATTTGATATTTAACTTCTCCAATTAAGAGTCTAAAGACTTATATGATTAACATTGTATGCAAAAAAATATACTATTGGTCCCTCTAAATCATTGATTTCCAAGTTAAATAATATTTCAAAAAAATTAAATGCTAGTTTTAAAGAATTGATGTTCAAGACTTAGTTTGGTAAGTTTTGGATTCAACTTCTATCATAGAGAAACTAAAGTCATATATGATATAACTCTACTGCAACATATACTAAAAACTAGAGTTCTGATAATGTTTCACAAAAGACTATTATTTTGTTGTTTTAAATAAAATTTACATCTTATAATAGAAAGTAATTGTAGTTGTAATCAATGACATAGCCATATAAATAATTCTAACTTTATGAGTATTTGTAAACTTGAAGTTAGAGCTGTTAAAACACATCAAATTCTTTAGTGTAAAAGTGGTTTCAGCTTCATGCAGAAGCACCAACACCACAATGGATCTAACTTGCGGATTCTGTAGGAGTATATATATGCACAAACACAATCACATAACTAGGAGTATTTCCACACATTTCACATCTATGCACCAAAATTATAAAAAATTCACTAATGTCTATCTAAAGAGATAGATACAAAACTGTTAAATAGTTATGACTATATAACATAAGACTACTATTTTTTCTGTTTAGTGGATACATTGTGTAACACCTATAAATTAAAGGGCATGCATGCCTTTTAGAATACAATGATTGATTGTGTCCAGCCTTCCAGACATATAGAACTTTTTAAGGGTGATTAGTGATGGAAACTACTCAAAATATAGCATTATTAGTGTGCACATTATCCATACTCAAAACCCTTGTTCTTTAGGACCATGTGCACCAACTATTATGGAATCCACTTTGTTGCTGATCACTAATCACTTGAGTCCTTGCACTTTATTATTTTGGTCAAAATAGTCCTGAACATTCATCCACCTATGCAACATGGGAATAGAAGAGCCTATTAACAAGAATTTGATCAATATAAGACTAGAAAGTACAGAAATTTGGTGTTACAATTTGAATTTATAAATATCATATCTAAATCACTAACTCTTGTTGATACTATATTACTCAAAGTAAACTAAAATCTTTATACAATAGCCAGTTACAAAAATTTGGAGTTACAATTTGAATCTCTAAATATCATACATAAATCACTAGCTCATACCAATGCTATATTACTCCAAATGAACTAAAATATTTGCACAATAACCACTAGTTAGCTCCTCTCTTTGACATACTTCTCAAAGAATCTATAGCAAACATGGTATTGTTTTTTACTTATTGATTGAATATTGATTGAATTTTTTTTCAATTAATTGATATTGCAATTTGAATATTGCAATAATTTATGTCAAAAACACAATAGCCAATTTATCGGCTAATTATAATTCACATGTACAATTCGTATAATCATGATTGTTGAAGTCCAAAATTCAAGTTTCTTGGCTCTTTTCATAGTTTCTCACAAATTAAAAAACATATTGCATTGTTTGTTGAAGTTTGGATAAATCATTGCTTCGTCTGGTGTCTACAATACAATTGACTCATTCATATAGTACTAATTTTATTTTTACCAGATCGAAATTTTTATGTTGAAAAGGAAAATTTATAAATCCAATGTCACATTCAGTAAAAATTTATGATACATGTATAGGATGCACTCAATGTGTACGAGCTTGTCCAACGGATGTATTGGAAATGATACCCTGGGATGGATGTAAAGCCAAGCAAATTGCTTCCGCGCCGAGAACCGAAGATTGTGTGGGTTGTAAGAGATGTGAATCTGCCTGCACAACACATTTTTTAAGTGTCCGTGTTTATTTAAGGCCTGAAACAACCCACAGCATGGCTCTATCTTATTGATAGATTACAAAAAACTCCACTTGAATCGTCTGATTCCTCTTTACAGAAAAAGCCCGTGCTCGATTATTTCGAGCACGGGCTTTTCTGGTCAAAACGTATCTTGTCTTTATCACTTTATCAAGAGATACAAACAGCAACAAGACTGCGTATGAGGGGTGTTAATTGCAACACTATGTGTTCCTTGTGCGATAGGGTGCAAGAAACATCTAGCCATCTGCTTCTCAAGTGCAATTACACGGCTCAGGTATGGGGATTGAGTTTGTTCTTGCAAAGACCTCGGGTCTTGAGGAGCGAAACTGATGAGGAGTGGAACAGTGGACTACCACAAGTGAGACTATGGGGGCTCATGAATTCTCCCTTGTCATATTACTTTTTTTGTTTCTTTGAGAAAGATGATCTTGATGATCAAATAGTTTTAGATTTTCTATTCATGAGCTTGGGCTCATTCATTCATGGTTGTGAAGGGCAACAAATACTGCAATTACTTATCGTATTTGTTTAGTTGTGCCCAAGAATGTATGGTCTTCCTAGTAATGTCTTCTCCGTATCACCAATTTCTAGCCCTCCTCAATATATGCTTCCTTCTTATATTTGTACACATTCTTGCCAAATCTAGTCAGAACCATTGGGTGCTTGTGAGTCTACTCGATCACAAGAGAGAAAGATTTCTTTGAACACTACCATGCCTTGGAGAACTCATATTTGCCAAATTTTATGAATCTAATTTTTCTTTTGAGGTGACAGCAGGGAAAACTCAATCTCCACCAATTTTTGTGGTACATGTGGCTAACATTTCGTGTTTTGGCAATGCTCTTTGTTGTTCCCAGGAACTTGGCCCTGGGAAACTTAGTCCCAGAAAGCACTCCGGGAACCTTCATGAATGTCTTTCCCACAAGTTATTTAGAGTATCATGCAAGACTTCGGGATGTCTTTCCCTGGAGATAGATCTACACAGAAGACTGTAGGATGCCTTTCCCCATAGAACTAAAGTTGGTTGAAAACTGACCACTCCAGGATAACTTTCCTTGGAGAGTAATAGCTAACTGAAAGGAAATGCTCTCAGGACCTACTGAACACTCTGAGTTACAACTCCAAGTGGACTTAGAACCCTTTTAAGGAATACACTTCCAGGAGTCAAAAGGATTGAAGGGATTTCCATCGTTGACTCTTGGAAGGTGCTTCGATCCTCAACTCCTAGGAATAACTTTTAGTCTTCACTTGAAGAAGACTTCAAGACCCCGGCTCGTGCAACCCTAGGCCCACATGTCATATAAGATGTGGGGATCACCAGTACAAATGGTGGAAATCTACAGCATCATGGGGCCATACATCAAAGGCTCCAAGGATGATTCTACCCTTCATCCAAGAGCTGGAGCTGAGGTGCAACAGACCTTTTAGTACTAACCTATGACTACAAATAGCCTTGTAACATCTCATTTGTAACATTCCAAACTCTCTAATCAATAAAAAGAACCTCTAAATAGGTATGCCTTGCAGATCTCTCACCCTTAAGGCATTCTCCCAACGGACTCTAAGTCAAAGACATATTGATAATAATACATCTCACTTGACTTCCAAATCTGTATAAATTTCTTGTTCTCATCTCTCTCTTAAGACTTGGAGTGACCCATTATAAGATCACTTTGGGTCCTGTGGTGTGATTGTGATGACTTGGCGTTGACTCAACTACGAATAATAACAACCGTTGGAAATTTGTCCTTCAACACTACTCAATATGCACAGCAAACAATCAAGATAGGAACATGCTCTCCTATATTTTTTTAAAAAGAAAAAGAATCCAGCACATTCATTGCCCTGTTAAAAAGAGCCATGGGATAATTGCTTGACCGAGAACAGAGCAAAAACTAATGAAAGACATCTATTGCAAAAACTGTAATGGTCCAGTGGCATGATGGTGGAAGAAGTAATGAAAAGCTTCCTACCCCACATTACTCTGACAACCATAAAGGGGTGAAGGCTACTAATGTGCTACATAAATAGCTAAAGGTCATAGTACTGAAATAGACTATTCAACTTTTTTCTAATGTTTGATGTTGCTACCAGAACAGAAAATCTACTGTTTATGGAAAACTAGTCCAAATATGCACACCATGCACGACTACAAGGGGAAAATATCATTTGGTACGGAAGGAATAAGAGGTGGTCTGTGGTTTGCAAGAGAATTAGAAAGTCACAATGAACAGATGGTAAAGCAAAGTACAATATAGGAAAAACACAAAGGCTAGACGTTTATACTCAGCTACAAAGTTTATTTTGTACACTGCGGGCGGTTCCATTTTTTTCTTAATCGGAGTTTTAGGTATGGGCTTATATGGTTCCAACGAACCAAGATTAGATTTGGAAAGATTAATTAATCAGTCATATCCTTCGGCATTGGAAATACTATTTTATTTTGGCTTCCTTATTGCTTATGCTGTCAAATTGCCAATTATACCCCTACATACGTGGTTACCAGATACCCATGGGGAAGCACATTACAGTACATGTATGCTTTTAGCGGGAATCCTATTAAAGATAAAATAGCACAAACAAGAATCATATAGCACAAACAGCACAAACAGGAATCATATAGCAGAAAAATAATAATAATATTACCTGATTGCAACTAATTTTTCCAAAGATAAAACCTAACAGGAACAATCTCCAAGTTGGAAGTCCAATCTATGAAATCTGAAATTATGTAAACAGAAAGTAGATTGAAAAAACAACTTTCAAGGCAAAAAAATACAAATGCAACATAGATCATTAGAAATCCACACAACATAAGGATTGGCACACTTTCGGAAAGAACATAGAATAGTAGAGGATCCCACATGCAGGACACGGCGATCATTAGAAATTCACGAATTAGAAATGCAGTAATATACTCTTTACCAAAACTACTCATACCAGACCAACCCACTGAAATACAAATAGGGATCAGAAATATGGTCAATGTGGTCAATATCACAAAGAATAATGAAAGACTGTCTATACGCATATACAGATGGATGTTTTTTAGGACCATGTGCACCAACTATTATGGAATCCAATGATTGACTGTGTCCAGCCTTATAGACATATAGAACTTTTTAAGGGTGATTAGTGATGGAAACTACTCAAAATATAGCATTATTAGTGTGCACATTATCCATACTCGTGAATTTATAAAAATCATATCTAAATGACTAACTCTTGTTGATACTATATTACTCCAAATAAACTAAAATCTTTATACCATAGCCAGTTACAAAAATTTGGAGTTATAATTTGAATCTCTAAATATCATATCTAAATCACTAGCTCATACCAATGCTATATTACTCCAAATGAACTAAAATATTTGCACAATAACCACAAGTTAGCTCCTCTCTTTGACATACTTCTCAAAGAATCTATAGCAAACAAACTCCTTGTTCATATACAAATAGCATAAACAAGAATCATATAACAACAAAAATAATAATAATATTACCTGATTGCAACTAATTTTTCCAAAGATAAAACCTGACAGAAACAATCTCCAAGTTGGAAGTCCAATCTATGAAATCTGAAATTATGCAAACAGAGAAAGTAGATTGAAGAAACAACTTTCAATGCAAAAAAATACAAATGCAATTTAAGAACAAAAAACATAAGTTAGGGGAGGTGTGATTAGAGGCATCGTGGTGGGTAATCATAGCAATGAATTTCCATAATCATGTTTCTCATCCCCAAATAAACTAAAATGCTGAAAATTTCTTGGAACATAAACTACTTCTCTGTAATGTGAGGGAGTGTTGTCACTGAAATTTAAATACACACACACAAAAGATCTTCAGCAAAATGCAGGAGTAATATATCACCACACAAAGACAAAATTTCAATCGCAAAGCATGAGAACAAAATATGATAATATGTTTCAGAAACTTCAATGGTAACTGTTGGTAGTTTTACAACTGCTACTAGATTGAAAATGACCGCCCAGTAAAGAAAATAATATCAAGGATATGCAGCAGCAGTACATTATAGCAACTTTCGCTGCAAATGCCCCTCAAAAATATTTCCAAACAAGTTTGGGTAAAGCCACATCCAGATAGAGTCCATGGGGTTCGATACTACGCACATGGATAAAGATAAGGAAGCTACTTTTTATCAATAGTAAACAATTGTTAGGAACAGGGAACCATCTGCGGATAGCAAGAATGCATGAGTTATTTGAGACATAATCACATATCAACTGAGCTTCATTAATATAATATAAGAGTCTAGCTTCATTAACCAAGTCTTTTATGTATGAGGAAATATTATCAATATTCAGTTAAGACAAGGCAACATCAATCTAGATCTAGATGTATTCATCTATGAATTATATAAACATTTTTTACCAGTTTTCAAGCAAGATCTGATGAACCTTTTCAATGACTTCTATGAACACAGGCTAAATTTGTAAGTAACAAGTTCAGCATTCATCATTCCTATGTCTAGAAAAGAGAACCCAACTCTAGTCAGTGAATTCAAACCAATCTCTCTGATTCACAACATGGTAAAGATTAGTTGCAAGGTATTCACTAACATAACCAAGCATATGATGCCACACAATGATAGATTTAGGGGTGTAAATTCAGTGCATATAATCTAAAAAAATCCGAGATCTGAAACTGAAAATTGTCATTTTGGTATAGTTGGTTGGTTTTTTTTTTGGCACCGGAATTATAAGCTGAATTCAGATTCCGATTTACATATGTGAAAGTTCTCAAGTTCAAGAAAATAAAAAGACATTAAAACGTAAATTTAGTAAAACACAACCGAATTAGAATGATCTTTCTGCAAAACCAAATTGAGCTGGTCTTTCAAAACACCATATTCATGTAAATTGAGCTAGTCTGTAATTAATATTTCACCACTCGTGAAATGTGTGGTTGTAAATTTCTAAAAAATATTTAAATTGTGCATTCAAACATTTCAATTGTTTCTTAAAAACTATGCCTTCTAACATTTCAGTTCTAGTTATCTTGATCAAGATCTAGTTCTAATGAAGTGTTTGTTCTGAAATGGAGTTTCTAATTGAGTGTTGCCAGCATTTTCTTGGTTGGTGTCTGAATCAATCAGAAGAGAATAAACTTGAACTCTTCCACACAAGGCACAAAATGCTAGATCTTTAATATGCTTTGAGTCTAAGTACAATGGATAATTTCCTATCATATCATTTGATATACTTGATAGTTGCAACTGTTCCAAGATTTAAGCAGTCTATTTCTGAAGATTTCGGCAGTCTTTAGCAATGATAAAACATGCATCTGGAGTTCATCAGGATGCAACATTGCAAAGCCAGGAAAAGACAACTGCAACCAGAAGTGTTGGAATAGTTCTGCTTACCTCGGATTGGTGCCTCGTGCCTCAACCCTCTGTTGCGCACCTGCTTCACCGCTGTCGCTCCACCTCTGCCGTACACCGCACACCCTGTCGCTAGCGTTTCGAGGGCCACACTGCGAGACACCTCACGCACGGCGGGAGACCAGATCGAAGATTGGGGAGGTTTCTCGGCGAATTGGGAGTGGTTTCTCGGTGGAGGAGGTTGGATCGGGGAGGTTTCTCGGCGGAGTGCTGGAGATGGAGAGGATTGGGGGTGGTTTCTCGGTGGAGGAGGTTGGATTGGGGAGGTTTATCGGCAGAGAGCTGGAGATGGAGAGGATTGGGGGACGTTTGTCGATGGAGGAGGGTTGATTGGGGGAGTTTTCTCGGCGGCCGGAGAACTGGAGATGGAGAGGATTGGGGGAGGTCGGTGGAGGAGGTTTGATTGGGGTTTTCTCGGCGGCCGGAGAGAGGTTTAATCCTCGGTGGGATGGATTGGGGAACCGATTGAGGGAAGCAGGGAAGGGAAGGTAACTAAAAATCTGCAGAGGAATATTTTATATTTGGCGCAAAACCAACAAATCTGCAGAAAATATTTTTTCATGAAAATTTCCCTCCCAAAATAATAAATCTGTTATTATTCTGCTCAAAATTTTCAGTTTTACACCAAAAATATATAAATTACTTATTCCTAGCGGTAGATCTACTAAAAATAATAATTTTTCCCAGCTGGTATATCGGTGAAAAATAAAAATTATATTTTCAACTATAGAACTGCTGGTAAAAAAAAATTTTCCTAGCGGAAAAAATATTCTCAGTTGTAGATCTGCTAAAAAATTTTTTTCTCAAACTGATCTACAGCTTCCTATATATTATTTATTCCTAGCAGTAGATCTGCTAAAAATAATAACTTTTCCTAGCTGACACATCCGTGAAAAATCAAAATTATACTTTCATCTGTAGGACTGCTGGGAAAAAAAGTTTTTCCCAGCAGTTTTACAGCTTGCGCCGGCCTACCGTGTTGTAGTGCCATGAAGTCCTCCATGCCTTCGTCTTGGTTGTAGAACGCTCCATCTACTGAATTGTAGGTTGCAAGAGTGAGCACTTACGTACTCAGCAAGTCATAGATAAGAATAGATACATATAGTAGAGATGATATGAATCTAGACTAGTCAAGAATTATGGATGTTTGTAAAATAATCTTTTTCTTTCCTGGCTCAACTCATGGCAGCACCTTTATATAATATAACATCATCCTTCATGTTCACTAAATTATAGCACTACCGCGACACGTCGACACACGACAGCCCACGGCAGCACTCCTTATCATGACAACACATGTCATTTGGGTAATCTTGATTTAATATATTTTATTTAGAAAATAATACTTGTGTCACACCCCGTGGATTTAATCCACCGCAGCAGACTCCTAAGACTCGGGAGCACGAAGTATTCGAATACATTTTTAAACTCTGCAGAGGTGTACCAATTTACCGCAAGATATTCCACTTTCATGCCCAGCCTATCAGAATGATTGGACCCCTGACTCACTTCATACTGTGAGCGGAAAGTGGAGATAACAAGAACTTTTGTTATGTTTCACTTACAATTCACCCCTGACCCTACAATTTTCTTCACACAAACCGCAGTTGTGGCGGGCTATACCCCCACCCCTAAGCCTCTTCCCATTACTGGGTCAACGTGCTTGATCAAATCACATTCAGTGATACGTGGAGGAGCTGAACCCCGTGAGTTTAGTGTATTACTTTCTATCTCATGCAGGGGTTTCATGTGCGATTCACATAAGTACTTGTTCAGGCCTGTCCCATACCAGGCTTGCGGTTAGTACGTTCGTTCATGCCACTAGACGCACAACACAAGGTTATAGTCCTTATATGCCAGTGACCAGACCATCCACAACCCTGCACCTTCAGTGCCTGCACATCCTTTGCAGTCTAGCACCTCCAGTGCTACCACCATTCCATACCATTTCCTGGTCACGGCTAGGGGTTTTATTTCATGAATATACACATATAAATATATAATAGTTCATGGCTCAAAACTTGTTTATTTCACATTTCACAAATAACCAGTTTAGTACTGCCAATTCATAATTCAACCATTCTCAAACTTTCTCATGCAATATTATCTATATTCAAGATTATGTTATAGCAACTCTTAAAATATAGATTCGAGATGACCAAGAATATGACTTGCCTTCCGCGTCGTAAAATACAGCAGTTGATGTCGGGTCAACAGTGAAGTCCTCGAACTGGGGCTCTTGGTCTGCTCTCCAATCAAACAAACAACCAATAATCACAATCTTTTCAATACACTATTATACTATATGCAATAATGCAAGGATGAAGTCTTGATGATTCTGAGATGATTAGGTTAGAAACTGATTAGGATTAGGTTAGTTGCTGAAGGTTTACAAGGTTCCAAATGTCTCAAAATATCAGAATGATATCAAGGTTGCGACTGGTTCGCTCAAAAACAGCGAACGTCTTTAGGTCGACATTCGGTTCAAGGCATCGACATAGGGTCGATGGATGATAGAGGGGTTATCTCAACTTGTGGCAGTAGAATAAAATGTAGAGCACAACTCCACAAGTCTAAGGGACAAGGTTATTTTCAGTTTGCACAACTGAAAAGAGGTGAAAAGAGCTAATGCCACTGGCTGACATGCTCTGGCATAGGGCTGACAATGCCAAAATCTAGGGTTTTAGCATAAACTGTAGTTCAAGGGCTCAAATCAAGTTGTGATAGAAGAAGAAATTACTGATCACAACCTCAGGAATCTAAGGGACAAAGTTATGCTCAAAATGCACATCTGGAAGGAAGTGAAAAGGGCTAATGCCACTGACTGACATAGCCTGGCATTGATCTTGACATGGCCAGAAACTAGGGCTTGCCATATCTTTTGATCTAGAGCTCCAAATGATGCACCACTTTGTCTGGGAGGTAGGCATTGATAACAGGAACAAATCATTCAACAGGATCCAAAGCTGAAAATGGCTGGAAGATGATGAAAATCGGTGAAGAAAAGTGGTGGCGACATGGCACAGTGAAGCCACTGGACAAGGTTTTTGGCATGGCTATCACTTGAAATCTGGACAGTTTCAGAGATCGGGCTAGAAGACAAATATGCTCAGGAGGTTGAAGCACATCTTCTGGACAAGGTGGTTGAAGCTGGAACGGCTGGGAAAAAGCTTTCCGGTGATCGGCGCCGGAGAAGAAGACACTGATATTGGGGGTTTTTGATACAGGAGATTTGAACTCAATTCCAAGCTTGGGGAGTGAAAGAGAGTTAAGAGTAAGCTATCTGGACAATCAATTTGGCCGGAGGATGGCCGGGGTGGCCTGGCGACGATCGTCGGCGACTGGTGGAGTTCAAATTTGTGGAAACCTTCGATTCGAGCTCAATCTGGAGATCTGGATGCATAGGCTTGCTAATTAGGGCTCACTGATCAATTTGTTTCACAGATTCGAAGACTAATTCGGGGTAAATCGGGCTGCATTGCCGGAACAGGGCATTTAGCAATTCCGGCGATCACCGGCGTTAGGGTCCACCGGAGAGCAATTCAATGCAACAATACAATCAGGAGGATGAGAGGTACTCACGGCTAGCTTCAATTTGGCCGGAGATGCAGTGAAGTGAGCTGGCACCATGAGGCCTCGAGCTGGTCTCGCCGGAGAAGAAGACGACAGCGAGAGGATTTTCGAATTGGCTGAGTTCTGGTGAAGTGAAGCTATTACAAGGTATGGGGTTGCTTATATAGGCCAGAGGTGGAGCTTGCAAGGAGGTAGCAGCAAGGAAATTGGCGCCGGGGACTTGACTGGCCGGGCGCAGGCGCGTCAACAGTGACGGTGAAGCGATGGCGCACAGGCGATGGAACGGTTGATGGAACTGTTGCTTCATCGGGACGCAATGGTGTCGGGCGGTGCAAACAGTGGCGACAACGGCTGGCAAAGCAAGCAACGTGGCGAGGAGTTGCTGGCAACGATCGTGCACGGGAGCAAGGCTGTTCAACGGCGCTGCCACGACGATGGCTAGTACACAGACGCGTGTGCACATGCAAACTCAAGTGAGCACGAGCTCAGGCGCAGGCGAGGCGTGGCCGGCGGCGAGCGAGCACGGTGCAAACGCACGGCGAGGCTTCTGGTCGTGCACTGGCTACTGCCCTGGTCGAATTAGGGGCCTGATTGCAATTTCCAATTCTTGATTTGGACTGATCTGTAATTCTGGAGATTTGGAAGGTTAGAGTTAAATTTGATTCTGCTGATTTGGCAAACTTAATTCAACAGATGATTTGGCACAGATTGGAGATAAAATTTGAAATGTTCGGATGATTTTTGATACGAACTGAAAATAGGGTAGATTAGGGTAATTAAAATCTGAATTTCAATTGATTTCGAATTCTGGGATTTAGGATTTGATTTTGAGATACTCATAAACGAAGAATTTGTGTTGAAAAGCATTTGGGAGGTGTTCCTTGAATCAGATTTGAATTTGGAGATGATTTGCAACATTTTGCCTTTTTAGGCTTTTGTAAAATCTGGAAAAAGCACTGATCTACGAAAAAGGTTCAGATGGTAAAGTCTGGCTGCCAACTTTTTGCATTAAGGTATTGGCATACCCTTGATCATAATCCAAGAATAATCTGGTCTGAACTTGGCTAAGATTTTGATTAAATCTGGATTTCTGAAACTTAGGGTAAAAGATATTCTGTTTTCGAAAACAGAAAGGAGTTGAAAAATCTGGAAGTTAGAGATGGAATTGAATCGGGTCTGAAGGCTTTTAGGTTTAGGATAACTGATAGATCAAGTCTGGCAAGTCAGATCTTGACTTGGGGTCACATGATAGATTTTGGAGATTTTAGGTCTAGAACAGAATCAAGCTGGGGCTGATTTGGTTGATCTAGAAGAGACATATGCATGCATGACTTTTAAGAAAGAAACTTTTCACCCCAAAACTCAGGATGTTACACGTTTATCTTGTTTCTTGCTTGTTCTTCGATCGCTTGCAGGAAACGACCTTCGTGGTCAGGTCAATCGCGTTCTTGGCGTGGTTGATAACGAGCAGGTTTGGTGGTTTAACGATTGCCGAGCTCCTATCCTTGCGAGGTTGGTAGCCGGATCGTCAAGGTCTCCTCTCCGAACAGATCGGAATTACCCCCGTGAGTCTCATCAGAAGATCGGGCCGCCCCGTGTGCACATCATTTGGTATCAGAGCGTCGGTTGACTGGTGAGAATCCTTGTATCTTTGTTTAGTAGATTGATTTTCATACCTAGAGTCCAGAAAAATCCCCACAAAAATATTGTGTTCATCGCAATCCCATCGTACCAAGACTTTTGAGCCTAGATCTGTTCTTAGTTTTGCATCATCGAGTTTAATCCATGTGTTATATTTGTGATTAGTTGCTGTCTCTTTCGTCTTTGTGTTCTTCGCATCGTTGCTGTTCATCCCCGCGTTTGCCATCCCTTAAACCAAAAACATAAAAAAAATCACTTTTGTGCATCACGCAGAAATCCCCACATCTCATGTGGATCCTGCCATCAATTGCATGATACCTTCCTTGTTGAGTTCCTGTTGCGCAAACAAATTCTATAAATACAGCCAATCTAGTTTGTACACAAGGAAACCTGCCATATTTAGTCCTTAATCATCTCCTTCCATTGGCAAATTCGTGAGGCACCCGTACAAGGCAACCATCGGCCAAATCCGTTTGCATGCCACACGGAGATTTAATTGCATCGTCCTGGTCCTCAGTCCACAAATAAAAAAATCCACCGAATCAGCACATCCCAAGTTTCTTCTTCCTTTTGTTTCTTGTGATCGAGAGCACTAAAGAAAAGAGAAAATTTTTAGCAAAAGAAAATAGAAGAAGAAAAGAAAGGAATAAAAAGGTGTTGTTTGCAAAGAAAAAAAAAAGGTGCTCTCGGCCATGGAGAATTTTGTGAAACTTCTCTGATGTGATCTTTTGGCATAGATTTTGCTCACAACTTATACTCAGTCTTGCACGGTGCTTATATCCCCTTTTGTTACCTGTCCTATTTTGCTAGCCTTATCCCATATCTTTGTGACAGCAACTTAGGGCATTGTTAACTTTTGGATTATTATTTGATTTTGCATTTACTGAGTTACATATCTATTATTTCTTTGCTACATATATTAGCCTGTCCAAACTCCACATACTACTAACCAAACAGGGACAGACCTTGCTATCGCTTTACCACCACGTGTGCTTGAATTATCACGAACCAGCCACCGATTGCACCGCCTGCTTGTGTGGTCAGAACTTGTAAGAGCAAGGTAAATACTTGAGCGAGTGTGACTTGAGAAGCTCCACAACCTAGTAGTTCATAGGAAATATATACTACTTGTGTATTTTCTTGTTTGCTACTAACAATGACAGGTCACATCTTTCCTCGACATGTGAAGAAGCATGAATTATTTGCTCCACCTCCTCCTAGCAATATGTTCGATGACTATGATGCAGAAGATGCTTATCTCGACTTGAAACATTTGCGACAAGGTAAAATGAAGGTAAAAGAGTACTATAAGAAATTTAAAACCTTGTTACGGCTAAGTGAATTAAATGAATGTGAAGAGGCAATTGAAAATAGATTTTTAAAAGGACTTAATGAGGAAATTCGAGATATGCTCATTCATGAAACATACAGTTCTCTTTCTCAATTATTTAAATGTGCTTGTAAAGCTGGACATAGGTTTATTGAATCACTGAATGAATTTCTTGCCTCATTAGATGGACCCATTGTTGCTCCTATTGCCGTAGCTAACATTATGCAGGAAGATAAGCATCACCAAGAGGAGGATAAAGAGGATCGCATGAAAGAAGATGAGATCATTGCCACGAGTAGAGAACAAACCATTGAAGTTACACCTGCATCAATGGATGAGACCCTGCAAGGTAATGAAAAAGGTGACGCTCTTACTCAATGTGATGATAACATTTTTGAAAAGGAAAATAAACATGTTATTCACATTGCTAGCGAAAAGGATGAGCTGAATGTGATATCTTCTTTAAATACTTTGGGTTACATTAAATTTGATGAATGGTATAATCTAAATAATTTAGAGAAGATGCTTTTTGCACGTGCTGAAATTTCATGGCTATCAAGAAATATTATTTATGCTATCGTCAAAAATAATGATAAAGGCTATTACATGGTCAATCGTGTTTATATATGTTCTCACTCCATCGATTTGATTACAGAGGATGTGCATACTGTTTTGCCCTGTGTCGCTACTAACCTTTTGCAGGATAGTGTGATGGAGTCGAGGACGACTCCAATTCAAGAAGGGGAGAATGATGAGGGCATCACCAATGCGGACATGATCAACACTCCTTCCACTACAACGTCGCTGAAGTCGCCGATATCCATGCCAGGACGATGTGCTGAAAAACCAGGATGACATGCTGACGAGGAACGTCAAGTGGGCCTCAATCCTGTGGCCAAGCTATTCAAGCCATCAATGGGGGAGGTTAAACACTCTATCATCAAGGCCCAAGAGCATCTCCCACGTTCAAGCAAGCCCAAGTGCAAGCCCAACTCTCCCGGAGGCCCGGTTCGGCCATCAGCGACCACCCTGACTTTAAACAGACGCCCAGACCACATACGAGGTCCAAATGAGGCAAATGAGGACATTCTCGAAAGGTTAGGAGATTATCTTTCCAATGCATCCGGCCTCAGGGAAAAATTCATTCTGGATCATCGGGAAATTGTGAAATACTCCAATGGATCAAATCTGCCAAGTGCTGCGACACTTTCTTTAGGCCGTGGGCCTTGTAATTTGTTGGAGGGGCCTAGGCCCAGGTTGAGGACGTGGGGAGAAACCCTAGAACGTCCTCCACCTTGGCCTCCACCCATTTGGCCGTCCTCCCCCTCCCTCCACCATAAAAACTAGCCGCCGACGTCATATTTGGTGAGGTTTGGTTGTGTGTTGGTAGACCCCGTGTGCGTCCCCCCTCGAATTTGCGTGTGTCGACTAGACCACCCGAGTCGAGTTATCGAACCTCAAATTTATCCAAGTGCTTCATCCATATTTGCAATTTTAGATTGCGTTTATCTTGTTTCTTGCTTGTTCTTCGATCGCTTGCAGGAAACGACCTTCGTGGTCAGGTCAATCGCGTTCTTGGCGTGGTTGATAACGAGCAGGTTTGGTGGTTTAACGATTGCCGGGCTCCAATCCTTGTGAGGTTGGTAGCCGGATCGTCAAGGTCTCCTCTCCGAACATATCGGAATTACCCATGTGAGTCTCATCAGAAGATCGGGCTGCCCCGTGTGCGCATCACCTCTCCAATAGCAATTCCCGCCATCTTCTTGGAAGTTGATGGGACTTCATCATCCGAGTCAGATTCCTCCGATCAGGAGTACCATTCACCAATATAAGCTTGGCCCTTGCTTTTATTGTTGTAGAACTTCTTAAAGAGCTTCTTTTTACCTTTTGAGATTTCACCATCATCTTTCCTCTCATGTGATCTTTGATGATCACTCTTCTTGTTTGGACATCTTGAGGCAAAATGTCCCTTCTCATTACACTCATAGCATGTAATGTTCTTGAATCCGGTTTTCTTGTGCGGTGCTCGCCTTTTGTCAAAATCAAACCCTTTCTTGTTAATTTTGTTTAGGAGCTTTCGGGTCTTTCTCACAAGGAGAGCTAGATCACCATCGGAGCTCTCATCCGAGCTATCCTCCTTGGCCTCCTCGACATTTGCTTTAAAAGCCAAATTTTTCTTCTTTGATCCGGAGGCTTCCGCAATTCCTTTCTTCTCCTCTTTTTGCATTTCATGGGTAATAAGAGTACCCAAGAGCTCGGTTGGAGTTGTGAATGTGAGATCACCATTGATAAGCACTGTCACAATTGTATCAAAGCTCGATGGTAAAATCATAAGCATTCTACGCACAATATCAATATCTTCAAACTTTGTACCTAAACCATTAAGATCATTGATTAAAAAATTGAGTCGAGTGTACATATCACTAACATTTTCAGATTCAAGCTTGAAGAAAGAGTTGTATTCTCTAGTTAATTTAATTAGCTTAGCTTCTTTGACCTTAGAGGTACCTTCATGAATTACTTCTAAGGTTTTCCACATTTCATAAGATGTGTCAAGATTACTAATGCGGTTGACCTCTGTTGGGGGAAATCTTTGCGAGACTAAGTCCAGGTAAGTTGCGCCACATTTGCCCGGGGACGTGGCCTCCGGTGCCTGCCCCGGGCGCCGCCTTTTGGCCCCAGGGACCCGGCCTCCGGCACCGGTCCCGGGCGCCGCCATTTGCCCGGGGACGTGGCCTCCGGTGGCTGCCCCAGGCGCCGCCTTTTGGCTCCCGGGACCTGGCCTCCGGCGCCGGTCCCAGGCGCCGCCATTTACCCGGGGACGTGGCCTCCGGTGCCTGCCTCGGGCGCCGCCTTTTGGCTCCCGGGACCTGGCCTCCGGCGCCGCCATTTGCCCGGGGACGTGGCCTCCGGTGCCTGCCCCGGGCGCCGCCTTTTGGCTCCCGGGACCTGGCCTCCGGTGCCGGTCCCGGGAGCCACCCTTGGCCCGGGGACCTGGCCTCCGGTGCATGTCCCGGGCCTCATCGTCCTTCTAAAGGTAAAGTCTCTGGTTGTTGGTCACGTGCAAGTCACGCGAGGAGCGCCTCAGGAATCAGCGACCACCTGTCAAGCATCCAAGACGTTTGACCGGGCGAAGGACGTTGCTACCCCTCAATCCGACGGTGGCTTCCGGGGTAGATAGGTCTTTTTGCTTCTTTTTTGGGGCTATAAATAGCCCTTGTACCCCTCAGTTGTAACCAAGTGATCCATTTATTGGAATAGCCAAAACTCACAGGTGTGCTCCGGAAGCCTCTCCCCCAGAGAGAGCCTCCCCAGCCGACTCCGGTCGGGAGCACGCCGACAGGACTAGGGCCCCCACCGGGACCCGAACTTGTATAAATCCTCGTGTCAATTCTTGTGTTTGTTCGGTGGGGGAGGACCGGTCGCCCGGTCCGCCCGCGCCGCGTAATCTTCGCTAGGATCGTTCACAAAACCTGCCGGGGTATTCGCAATACCACGACAAACTCACTTAAGTCTAGTCCATTAAATATGGCATTTTTTGCTTGAGCATTTGCTTGGAGGTTTTTTTCTTCTAGAGGTGTAAGATTCTCTACATCAATGGGAGCTCTAAAACCATCTCTAGTGACCCTCCAAACATCAAGACTAATGGATTCAAGGTAAACCGCCATCCTAATTTTCCAATAGCAATAATTATCACCCTTGAAGAAAGGGACCTTTCCATTGTAGTTTTCTTTGATTGACGACATCCTCTCTCTAGACGGTTAAGCCTAAAATGAGAGGCCTAGTTCTCTGATACCACATGTTGATCGAAGGATGCCGACTAGAGGGGGGGTGAATTGGCGGTTTTTCAAATTTTACTTTTAATATAGTGGTTAACAACCTAAATTGCAATATAAATACTCAAATGATATGAACGACGACACAAAGTAAGTTTTTCAATTACTAAAGAGTCAAGAGCAACAATTCAATCTCTAGAAGTATAAAGCAAGTAATAGAAGTAACCGAAGAGATCGAATTTTTCCCGAGGTCTCAGAAATTTGCCGATTTCCACTAATCCTCGTTGAAGCGCTCTTCACTAGAGCTTTTGCTTCGATTCCACTAGGGGTAGCCCTTCTCCTCTCCGGATAGGCGAGCTCCGAGCCTTTACAACCAACCACCGGGCCTCTCCGACACACACCGTCGATGGAGAGATCACCGGACCTCTCGGGTCGTCTAGGTGAAGGCAATCACCAAGAGTAATGAGCCTAGCACCTTGCTTGATCAACCTCAAAGCTAGAACAACAAATATGCAAATGCAAATGGCTCAATTTCAAAGTTTCTCAACTAGCTCTCAACACTTTTCAAAAGAATTGGCTTCAAATGGAAGAGAATGAGTATGAGGAGCTTTGCAAGCTATTTCACTAAGCTTAGGAGATGAAATTCGTGTGTATGCAGCTTCTCCAAACAGTAGGGTTTATATAGTTTCAGCAAAACGGTCGTTTTCAAGAAAATTGGGCGAAAGTTGTACTTGCCGGACATTGTCCGGTCATTTCGGACAATGTCCGGTCAGTACAAATAATGTGGCCGTTGCTCACGAGATTTTTGAGTGTCAGTAGCCGTTTGAAGTTATTTGTGAAGGCCGGACGGATGGATTTGTACAAACAAATAGTCTGGACAAATGTTTATGTCTCTGTTAACATCCATGTTTAACAGTTCATGTACAGTCTGGACGGATGTGATTTGTCCGGACAAAAAGTCCGGAAAAATGCATATGTCTCTGTTAACACTCTTATTTGTACTTCACAAAAATTATATAGGCCGGACGTATGTGATTTGTCCGGATAAAATGTATAGGGCGGACATTGTCCGATCACTTCGAACAATGTCCGGTGCGTCCTGGACAAATGCCCCCGGACAAATTCATTTGTCTCAATTAAACTTGCCATATGAAATGTACTAGCTGGACATTGTCCGGTCATTTCAGACAATGTCCGGCCTAAATCAGACAGATGCTTCGGACAAATTTATTTGTCTCTGTTTATCATTTTTGCAATTTTTAGAAGAAGTTTGTATTGGCCGGACATTGTCTGGCCATTTCAGACACTGTCCGGCCAGTTCAAAACAAAAACAGAATTGCTGAATTTTACCCAATTTCAATTAGGGGCTAGATGCATATGCAAATATGTTTCCAAAGACCTCAAGGTTGATCAAATGACTTGTGCTAAAACCCCTCTTAATAGTACGACCATCTAACCTAGAAATTTTCAAAAATAAAAGCGCTAGGTTTAGATACTTGTACTTTTGTCGGAGTTTTCCGTCATTCTTGCTTCATGGTGTCTTGATGATCTTGATTTGCACTTTTGTGATGCTTTCTCCTCTGATTAACCTGAGTCTCAAACACATAGGTTAGTCGCATATATCACGGATCTCATTAATCACCGAAACCCTAATCATGGCTCAAGATTCAACACAACGCAGCGTTCAACTCCTCCCAGAGACGGGAGTTGGCCCCCTTTGACGCCGACAGCTGCCCCTGGACGAGTTCTAGCTCCCGGGCCGCGGCGTCCCTCACGGACTCGGCGGAGCCAGCTGCTGCAACTGCACCCTCCCTAGCTCCTTGATGGCCGCGTCTCGTTCCCGGACCGCAACATCGTGGGAGGCTTTGAGGGCAGCTATCTCCTTGTCCACAGCCTCGGTCTCCCACGCGAGCCGACCTCAGAAGGCATGTACCGTGGTGGCGGTCTGTCACATAGAAAACGCGGTTAGGAAAGCCCCTAATCGGGCATCAACCAACAACGTAAGAGCTCCTTACCTGAAGCGAGAGGGAGATGACGTCCTCATACCGATCGTCGATCCCCCCCCTCGGCCATGCGAGCCCGCACCCGGGGAGTGAGGAGGCCCAAGGAAAGCCGCCTCGTATCGTAGGCGGAGAAGAGCGCTCCTTCCCCGAGGGCGTCAACCTCGCTCCCCCGGTAGAGCGGCTTCCACCAGGGAGGAAGTTGCGTGCCCCCCGGCTCCGGGGAAGGTGGTGCAACTGGGGCGGCGCCATCGACGTCCCGGCCCAGGGAGCCACGAGGGCGCCGAATCGGAAGGCGCCGAGCATCCGGTAGTGCATGCCCGGGACCGGGCGCGTGCTTGAGGAAGCCACCCGGACATCTCTGTTTAGAGAAGGGGACGGGGCGTAGTCCTCCGAGTCCAACTCCACCCTGATGCCGTCCAACACCCCCGAGGCGCCCAAATACGTCGAGCTGTGCCACCAGTGTGGCCGTGTTAGTGGGGCTATCAGTGAGCCCCATTACCGGAGAAAGCGCCTTCGCCTTCATGGGGGCCTGGGGGATCTCGGTCAAACCCGGTGCCGGAATGGGAGACTTCATCCGGGCTCTCCCAGGGCTTTCCTCGGTGGCCCTCGGGTTCTTGGTGCGTCCCGCTTCTTGGCTGCCGAGCGCCTCCCTCCTCTTGTGGGAACCCGATGTCGGGAGCAGTATCCGGGCGGGCAAGGATAGCCTGAAAACTTCGGCCACCAAGTTGCGGGGGTGGGGGGGGGCGTCGCCTATGATCGCTTGGCACCGGGCGTGCTCGTCCTCGAAGTACCTCCCGAGGAGACGCTCCGCCTTCCCTCGGGACGACTCGTATGAACGCACTGCAATGAAAAGAGTTAGAACGTGAAGCTCTTTGCCGGGAAATTTAAGAACTTACATCGCGACACCGGGTACTGGGGAGGACGATTCTCCGCCGTAAGGCCGAGCCCCCTCCGGACATGCCCGAAGGGGCTGAACCAGAGGAGGAGTAGCTCCTCCGCCAGGTCCCTCATGCTCCGACGGGACAGGGCCGCCACCATCTTGTCGATGAGGGCCGCCTCACCGGCGCTCAGCTTGGGAACTGGAGGCGTCGAGGACCGGGTAAGGGAAGGGGGCTCTGGGCCCAATCCTCCCAATGGTCCCGGGAGGCTGTGACCTGGTACTAATCGACCCGGGATGGAAGGAGCTTCACCACCACGGACCCGAACGTGGACTTCGGCCCGTGTCGCGCCACCGGAGAGCTCCGCGCGGTGGCCTTGTAGAAGTGCCGGAAGAGGCGTAACGTGCCCTCCGTCTCGGCTGCGGTTTCGCACAGCCAGATAAACAACCCCATGCGAACCAAGGTGTTCGGCATGAGGTGGTTGAGGGCCATGTTGTATTGAAGCAAGAACTCCCGGACCATGGGGTGCAGCGGGAGCCGGAGACCCGCATCGACGAACGCCTCGAAGGCGACAACCTCCCCTCCCCGGGGATGCGGGACCACCTCGTTGCCCGGGACGCGAATATCCCCTTGGGCGAAGACCCTTCGGGCTATCAGGGCCTCCGAGTCCTGGGAGGTAAACTTGGAGACCCTCAAGAAATCGGACGTGAGCTTCTTGGGAGACAGCTCCGCGGCTTTTCCTCACGCTATCGAAGCCATTTCACGCTCCCGAGGCTCAATACTACCGGGCAAGGATCTGTTACGGGGAGGCCTAGCGTTATCGAGCAAGGATCTGTTACCGGGAGGCCTAGCGCTACCGGGCAAGGATCTGTTACCGGGAGCCCAAGCGCTACCGGGCAAGGATCTGCTACCGGGTGACGTAGCGTCACCGGGAAAGGATCTTATCGGGAGAGCTCTAGTGCTACCGGAAGAGAAGTGGGGATTTAGGAATTGGAAATGGTTAAGTGACGTGCGGCCTCCATATTTATAGAAAATAAATGGCGCCTCGTTTCTTGCACCGAATCGGGAATTGAATTCCGAGTGGCGCGCTGATAACGAAGCATCTTCTAGGTTCATTTAAAAGCACCGCCCTGTGTCCCCTTACCGGGGGAAGTCGCCTAAGCTCTGCGGGTAAGGCACGGAGGCGCACGCTTCGACACCACGAAGTACCCTCGAGCGCGTGGGGGGCTGATGTTGGGGGAAAAATGAGGTTCCGCCGGGTGACATGGGCCCGGACATGGCCCCGGGTAAGGGGGCCCTCCTCTCCCGGATGTGGTCCCGAGTAAGGAGTCCTCTCCTCCCCAACGCGGCTACAGGTAAGGAGTCCTCTCTTCCTAGGACTTGGTCCCGGGTAAGGGGCCCTCTCCTCTCCCGGACGTGGCCCCGGGTAGGGGGTCCTCTCCTCCCCAGACGCAGCTCCGGGTAAGGAGTCCTCTCTTCCCGGGACTTGGTCCCAGATAAGGGGCCCTTTCCTCCTCGGACGTGGCTCCGAGTAAGGAGCCCTCTCCTCCGGACGTGGCTCCGGGTAAGGAGTCCTCTCTTCCCCGGACTTAGTCCCAGGTAAGGGGCCCTCTCCTTCCCGGACGTGGCTCCGGGTAAGGGGTCCTCTCTTCCCCGGACTTGGTCCAGGGTAAGGGGCCCTCTCGTCTCCGGACATGGCTTCGGGTAAGGCGTCCTCTCTTCCCCAGACTTGGTCCCGGGTAAGGGGCCCTCTCCTCCCTGGACATGGCTCCGGGTAAGGAGTCCTCTCTTCCCGAACTTGATCTCGAGTAAGGGGTCCTCCTCCCCCGGAGGTGGTGCCGGGTAAGGGGCCCTACTTACCTGGGAGTTTCCTCGGGAATTGGAGTGGCCACATGTCAAGGATCCAAGCCTCGCACCGTGCAAAAAGACCGCAACGCCCTCGATCCGACGGTTCCAGCTAGGGCAGCCTTGTAATCTGCGTCTTTTGGGGTCTATATATACCCTTGTAACCCCTCTTGTAACCTAAGACCAATTCATTTGCATCCAATACAAAAAAACCAAAAGGCGTGCTTAGGAGCACTCTCCCCGCGAGAGAGCTCCCCCAGCCGACTCTTGTCGGGAGCGCGTCAACAGTACTAGGGTCTCCACTGAGGCCCGAACCTGTATAAACCCTCGTGTCAATCTCTGAGATTGTCCAGCACGGGGTGACCCATCATACGGTCAGCCCGCGTTGTAGAACACGTGTTACGCACGTCATAAACCTGCCGGGGTATTTTCGATACAACGACAGTTGAGGTGTGTAGGGCACGGAGAATTCATGTTTGATTCCGGACTCATCACAAAAATCAATAAAATGAGAATTTTGAAATTCTCCACCATGATCACTACGGATTTTCTTGGTGGAGAGTTCAAATTCCTTTTCAGCTCTTTTTGTAAATCTTTTAAAACAAGAGGAAGTTTCAGATTTGTGAGCTAAGAAAAACACCCAAGTAAATCAGGAGAAATCATCAACAATACATAGCAAAAACTATTTCCTCCAATACTTTGATGTTCAACAGGGCCGAACAAATCCATATGCAAAAGCTCCAATGGTTTGCTGGTTGAAAGAATGCGCTTGGTTGGATGTTAAGCAGCTACTTGCTTGCCCGCTTGACAAGCTCTACAAGGTTTTTCCTTTTCAAAATTCACATCCTTCAAGCCAGCTACCAAATAACATTTTAAAAGTGTTGTGGTATTGTGAATACCCTGGCAGGTTTTACGGAAGTTCCTAGCAAACGAACGACGATGCGAGCTGACCGTACGATCGGTCACCTCCTGTCGGGCAAACACAGAAATTGACACAAGGGTTTATACAGGTTCGGGCCTCAGTGGAGGCCCTAGTCCTGTCGACGTGCTCCTGACCCAAGTCAGCTAGGGGGGCTCTCTCGCGGGGAGAGTGCTCCAAAGCACGCCTTTTAGTTTTTGTGTACTGATGGTAATGAATTGTCACTACTACAGAAATACTTTTCACTATCGGTTTAAAATTGACTGTTCTATCGGTTCTCTTACCGCTAGTGATCGGCACGATAGAAGAAACGTAGCACACCTCTATCGGTTGGAAACTGATAGTAAAATACCTACACTTCCAACGTTCAGTAATCGCTAACGACAATTCTTCTATCGGCTCAATGATCTCAACCGATAGTGATGTTTGATTTCTTGTAACGGTTATTCACTGGAAACCGACAGTACTGTATAGTTTTTTCTATCAGTTAGGTACTCGACACGGTTAGTATTGGAAACTTTCTTCTATCGGTTGTAGGATATGAACCGATAGTATTAGAAAGAAGCATTACCAGATATAGCAATACAGAGATACACACATTGGACAGATTGAATCTAATTATTCAGAGATTTAATTTATTCACAAATACACTAATACAAAGATACACACATGCATTGGACAGATTGAATTTATTCACATATTGAGTTTATTCACAAATACACCAATGAATTTATTCACATATTTAGTTTATTCACAAATACACCAATACAAGTACACACATACACCAATCAACACATTCAATATATATTACACAAGTCATTTACGATCAATCGTTGATAGCCACTTCTTCCATCACATATTGAGCCCAAATTGTTTGCAGCTCCTTCAATTGAGGGAACTCATATTGGTCTTTCAACATGGCGCTCTGCATGCGTGTATAAAGTTAGGAACGTACATCACATCCAATGTTCGACTTTGAGTCAGGAAAAATGGTTATCTTTGGGAATTGGGCAAAGTTTTTCCTAATCAGGTCATACATAAATCTCATGACATAGAAGCCACATTCCCACGATTGTGGCTGCTGATGGCACTGGGATAATTGCATATGCAAAGACATAAACCCACATTAACTCGAAACAACTAATTAAGCATAAATTAAAAGACTCATCATGAGTAGTTCCATCTGTATTAATTACCTCAAATTCTTTACAAGAAATTGTTGTACCCTTCGATGCATCATGCCTCCCTCCAGCAGTAACATAATTTTTGAAACCCTGTATTTAATTTAGCATTGCCGGTTGTTATCATTAATTAGCTAGTCAGAGAAAAATTTAAATCAGCAGTGGTACTTACGCATCTATGTGCCATGTGAGGGTGAAAACATGCGCTACCCTGCCGCTCATTGAATCGAGGTAATAGACCTCATTCATCCATGGGAAAATGACGACGAGGACCCAGTGGCCCCTACATTGCATATAAAAGCGAACCGTTTCATACATATGTTAGGAGTAACATACAAGAATGAGTTAAATTAGTAGGAAATAAACTAACCTTTGGTGGTATGGCGCAAGAATGAACTCTCAGTCCTGCTGCGCTAGTAGTGCCCTTGATATGTATTCCTCCGCATGTGCTTGGTCATGCTCTAGCATCGTGAGGCTTCTTTTTTCTGGGTCGAGGAAACCCACCTTGTCACATGCCCTCATCAACGCCAGCCTATACATGCACCTGGATGCAAACTAGACATTAGTAATTAGTGCATACAAAGTGATTATATTTATGAAATGAACTGTGATAACTTCACACAACAGCAAACTCACAGGACTCCAGTCTGTATGATGGAGATATCAAGCTCCTGCCAGTTGAGGAGGTCGAACAAATCCTCGTGGGCCACCGATATGCTCCCGGCCTCACGATGAAAATTACCTGGCCTGAAGTGAACTAAGAAGTTGATGTGGCACCTAGACCGGGTCAGGTACGACTCGTGGAGACTTCTAATTATTTGATCTATATTGTGCATAAGGTACTCTGACACGAGTGGGAACCTGTTCTTGAACGTACCCGGTTGGCTTTGTTTCGCCTTGCCTTTGGCCTTGCCCTTGGCTTTGGGCGGGGAGCGAGTGTATACCTTCGAAGTTTGGGGTGCGGTGCTGCCGGCCTCATTTGATGGCAAAGGGGCTTTCTGAGGAGGCGTGCATCCTTTGGGTGGGTTTGAGGCCATCGGAGGAGGCATGGGGGCAGAAGGAGCTCGGTCATGTGTTGTGTTGGGGGTGGTGTCCTCTGGAAATGAGCTGGCATCCATCATCCACTTTAAGTTACGAACGCGTGAGTTAGATTTTGCAAATTGAGTATATTAACTGAGCTGTAAGCTAGAATGGCTAGGGTTTACCTCCTGTAGTCTAACACCCTTCTTGGGCCACTGTATGTACGAGTTCCTTGCCTCGCCAATTGTCCGCATTTCGTCTGTTAGGACGGGCAACGGAAAAGAGTTGTAGCCCGGGAGGGCCATGTCCACCTGTACCTTTGTGAACCCAGGCTTCAGAGGTACGTAGTGGATCCAGACATCCTCCCAAGACTGATATACGACTCCGTTTGCAACCACTACAGGGTCGTCGCCTATGTTGATCAATAGGCTACAGCTCTTCGGCTTATGCAATTTTCAACAATTATAACAGGTTAGCGAAACAGTTCTAAAATAACGGGAGTGGCATCAACCGAACTGCATATATAGCTCAAGAGTTGCAATACCTCAATCAGGTCCACCGGATCCACATGAACCTTCGAGCCACAACTACTCGGCCTGCCAGCATTGACCTCGACAGCTGGATCTAAACCCTTGGACTGCACAACTCGGCTGAGGCATTCATACTTCTCATTCATTTGAGCGAACATGTCCGCGAATTGTATAGTCACATCTGACCGTATCCACTCAGACAGCTCTGATTCCCTTTCCTTCCAGCTGTGAACCTTCTTCGCCTTTTTCCCGGTCTACGAGAAGCCTTCCTTCCATGGCACCACACCCCCCACGGTTCGCGTCCGCCCTGGATGCTCCTTGTTCCCTAGAGCCTGGGTTAGGATGTCATTCTCCCTATGGGGAGTGAACAATCCCTCGGTCACCTCCTTCGAGCAAGAGATCTGTTACATTCAAAGCTCTCCATTGTGAGGAAAAAATATATACAAACTTGTGCACACACTAGTGATGATAGTTTTTTCTACTACACTCTATGATTCCAACCAGGAAGTTAGCCAACTTACGATTCACTGCACGACCTCGACGTCCATGGGGTTTGGGAACTCCACAGTCCCCGCGGACGACACAGTCCCTCTAGCCAGCCACCAGCGCTTGCATCGTGGATCGCAGATCTCGGAGAGCAGTAGGTCAGTGGAGTCAACAAAATTCGACGCCTCGTCTTCAGCCTTCTTCCACTGCTCCTCCTTCCCCGCATAGCCACGAGAGCCGAGCCGGTGTGGGTGGTCGTTCCTCCTCTGGATTGCCTTGTTCTTCTCGCTAAGGGCCTTCATACAAGAAACAAGAAAATTAATGCACCACTGGTTACTCCATACAACGGTGTAACCAATCAAAGGAAGCATACATACCTTGAACTCAGGGGTCCCCTTCTGTTGGTGAATTGCTCCCATACCTCCTCCGTTATGAAGGGGTGCTTCTCGCATGGAGATTTGCCTTTAGCGAGGAAGGTACTGACGAGGACACTCTTGAAGGTTTTCCATGTGTTGTTCATGTCCTTCAAGCAAGCTATCTTGGGACCATTGTCGGGGATGTTCCACTTGGCCTGTTTCAAATGGTGCATATAAGCAGGACTTACTTAATCTCTGGGATAAACCAAGGGAATGCGATTACTCAAGAGTTAAGTGATTTTGATTAATTTTACCTTCACTTCCGCCCACAGCCTATCCCTCTCGTCGGCCTTAACGTCCTTCCAGCTCTGGACGGTGATCTTCACCCTTTCCTTCGCCAACAAACCAACATAGGCAGCATACTGGCCGGCGTTCTTCCCGATCGGTCTTCCGAACTGGTTGAACTCACATGAAAGATCTGCGCGTTTGGCCAAACGGCACAACATCGTCATGCCTCGCGCCTTCCTCTTGCGTTGGGACCAGGCAGCGTCATCTACGTTGCCCCTCGCCGAATCACTACTATCAGCTGAGGAAGATGCCGACATGGCTTTACGTAAAATTCCATGAACAAACCATCAATTGATATGAAGAAAGGTACATGACAAAGCTCATAACTAAAATGGAATGGCAATGATGAACCACCTCTTTTTGTTAAAATGTCAAATTTTCATTCAAAAGGCCAAAAATCATCAATTCCTATCAACATGGTCATCAAAATGTATTTAAAAGGTTTTTAGAGGCTTTCGACTATCTTGTTTTTTAACCAAATCAGTTTCGAGTGCTAATCAAAATCTATTTGAATTGTGCCAAAACTTGTTTTACAAAAGTCCTAGATATTATTACCCCGAAGAAGTTCAAAATTTAAAACTTTCTCAAAAGAGTTTCAATTTGAAACTTATGGGTGTTTGAATCTCACCGGAAAACTTGCTTTGACCCGAAAAACATTTGGCTCTTTCACAAAGCCATACTTGCATAGATTGGATAATAGAAATTTTTTTTAAAACATGTAGTAGAACTGCATATTTTCATTGAAAGAAAAAGGGGTATACTGGGTTAAACAAGACAATACTTAACATTCAGGCAAATTTCTTAAGACTCTAAGCAAATCTAATGTCATAGCCAAGAAAATTCAGATGAAAATTACAAAATGGAACATAAAGAATCATGGCTTTGTGATGAAAATTTAAATGAACCAAAATTTCAGATGAAAATTAAAAAAGGGAAATAATTAACAGAAAATTCAGATTAGGGTCTTGTACAGGGATCCTGCATCAGACACATGTTTTCCTATCGGTTCTAAAATTAAAACCGATAGTGGACGACTATGTAACGAAATATTCTTAGCGATTTTCATCAAGTCTGTAATTCTCATATCTATCAAATTTGTAATTCATGCACTTTTCATCTAGTTTTATATTTGTTATATATTGAACCACATATGAACAATTCAATATCAATTTAAGAAATTGACGTGAGCGGCAAGATCAATTCTAATCAGGTTGGTTAAGAACACTTACAGTCGTTCGTGGAGTGGCCTACGATGGCGCGATGCAGTGGCCGAAGGCGGTGGAGAACCCAAATGCGAGCGGCAATGGTGGTGCAGGAGCGAAAAAGGGAACGTCGAGGAGGCTAGGGTTTTCCACGCGCGAGTACACACTTATTTGGAAATGTGATCGGTTGGACTGGAGGGAAAATCCAGCTGGTTTAACCTAATATAGAAATATTTACTATCGGTTCTACAAATAAAACCGATAGTAAAATACAATGGCAGTTAGGGTTTGGAGTATTGCCATTGTATTTCACTATCAGTTAAAATTAAGTAACTGATACCAGAGTGTTGATATTCCTATCGGTGCGTTAATAAAAACCGATAGTAAATTAATGCACTGTCTATAGGATCAAACCAAATTGTAGAACAGGGTCTCATAAATAACGTTCAACAGGGGCTTTTGCTCATGGACTTAGGGTCTCATACAATACAATGGCACTAGTACTTAGGGTTTTTCCTGAGAATAGTTACATGTGTGTTTCAGTAAATCATTTTGCACATGTAAAGACACCTGAATATCCATGCAATTGACTTCCAAAGACCAATTGACTTGAAATAAATTAACAGCAAAGACCAATCATGGAAGATAAATAATCAGGCATATTCAACACAATATGTATTACTATCGGTTGGGAACAAGAAACCAATATTAGACACTAAATTCCTGTCGGTTTGGAAATTGAAATCGATAGTAAAATACAATATTAGTTACCCTAAAGGGTTTTCCTGAGAACAATTGCAGATGGGTTTCAGTACAACATTTTGCACTTGTAAAGACACCTGAAACCCCATGCAAATGACTTCCAATAATTTTGAAATAAATTAACAATAAAGACCAATCATGAAACATAAGGAATCATGCATATAGAAACTTTCTTTGAATAGTCAATCAAGATGGAGATATAAAAATGACAAACCAGCCAAAAACCATGAGGAATCTGAACTTTGCAATTTTCATATTGATTTGTGAAAAGAATCAATTATTGCTCAAATCAACTCCAATTGAAATGAAAATTTGCAGTAATGATTCTCAATGCATCACGTATGTTTTCCCAAAGAATTTTTGAAAAATGATTTGACAACATGACTGGGTGCATAACCACAATAATCACAATTTTCACAACATGATCAGTATTTATATTAATTCTTCGATTAAAGATCCAAGTACTATACGTCACTTACATATTGCAAATTAGTCAAGAATGGTTGTCCACCCATAATCCTTCTCCGTGGTCGTCTCGCAGGTAACTTGTTTCGTCAATATCTTCGGTAGGGACAGATTGAAGAATTCCATCTAAAAATGGAGGTAGTTCGTCAAACTGATCATACTCTTCTTCATCCACAATGTCTTCGACCCCAACAATACGTCTCTTACTGTGAAGGACAACGTGCAACTTTGGATTGGCCGGGTCAACGATGTAGAACACCTGTGTGGCTTGCTCAGCAAGTATAAATGGATCATCTTGGCGTGTGACTCTACTGAGATCGATGAGAGTAAACCCAAAATTGTCGACTTTAACACCTCGAGAGATTTTGACCCATTGGCATCGAAACAAAGGAATCATAAGTAATACATAATCGAGCTCCCATATTTCCTCAATAACACCGTAATATGAGTGGAGTGCCCTTACTGCCCTGGCATCCTCTGAAATATCAAGTAGTGTCACTCCACTACATTGCATAGTACTCTTCTCGTTCTGAGTTCTTGTGTAAAATGAATAGCTGTTGATGTCATACCCCTTCCAAGTCCCTACAGTAAATCTAGGCCCTCTGGCCAACCATGTAACAACTTCATTTACGTTGCCCTCAGAAGCTCGCAGGACTCTATTTTCGATCCACCCAGCAAACTTCCTGTTATGTTCTCTGGTGACCCAAATCTCTAGCTTCGAAGGATTCTGTTTTCGCAACATTTCCTTGCGCTCATGTATGTATGGCTCCACCCCCGTCATGTGCTGTAAGACCCAAAAATGGGCTTTTGCATACAAATCACTAGAGGGGACGACTGCTTTGAATCCAATCGTTCCAATGCCCTGAAGCCTGCCCTCATGCCAGGACATAGGAACATCAATTGGGTCAACCCCGGCCATATAGTTGGTGCAAAATTCAATCACCTCCTCGACGGCATAACCTTCAATGATACTTTCCTCAAGGCCGATGTCGATTCCTTACATATCCCTTCAAGATACCCATAAATCTCTCAAATGGATACATGTAGCGCAGGAACACGGGTCCACAAAACTTAATTTCTCTGAAAAGGTGAACAATTAGATGGACCATAACATCAAAAAAAGATGGAGGGAAATACATCTCCAGCTGACAAAGAGTTGTAGTCACATCGCGTTGCAAATCATCCAGTCCATCCAGATCAATTACCTGCAAGCACACAGTTGCAGCAAATATTCAGATCCAAAAAATCTGAGAAGTTCCACGAATGGAGCTAATTAAATTGCTAGGAGTACACGCTTACCTTGCCAGATATTGTGTTGAAGAAATAACATAGCTTTGTAATTGTCTCTCTGACTTTGACTGGGAGAATGCATCTGATAGCAATGGGAAGCATTTGTGACATCAGTACATGCCAATCATGAGACTTCATACCAACAAGTTTCAAGTCTTTCATGGACACAAGTTTTTTCAAGTTCGCAGAATACCCGCATGGAACTTTGACACCATATAGGCACTGAAGGAGTTCTGTTTTTTCTCTTTTTGACAAAGTATAGCAGGCCGGGGGGAGGTATGTACGCTTTCCCTTCTCCAACAGTGCAAGCTCAGTCCTTATGCCCATTTCGAGCATGTCACGGCGAACGTTGATGCCATCTTTCGTCTTTCCCGGAATGTTCAACAACAAACCAATCAAACTGTCACAAACATTTTTCTCTACGTGCATGACATCAATGCAATGTCGAACTTGTAAGTGCTCCCAATATGGCAGATCCCAAAGAATCGATCTCTTCTTCCAAACATTTTTTTTGGAGGTTTAGAACATTTACCGAACTCAACTTTGATGTCCTTCACGCGCAAGTAAAGCTCCTTACCAGTCACAAACACTGGGGCTGATCCTTTCTCAGGCTTCCCATTAAATGACTTCCTCTTCTTACGATAGGCGTGATGCATCGGAAGGAATCTGCGGTGACCCATGTACACTGTTTTTCTGTAGTTCGGTAACCACATGCTTTCAGTTTCATCCAGGCAAATAGGACAAGCCTTGCCTCCTTTTGTACTATACCCCGACAAATTTCCGTAGGCCGGGAAATCATTTATGGTGCAAAATATCATGGCCCGCAACATGAAATTCTCTCGCTTATGTGCATCCCACACCTGCACCCCTTCACTCCACAATTTATGTAAGTCCTCGACTAATAGTGATAGAAACACGTCAATATCATTCCTGGGTTGTCTGGGTCCTGAAATTAGTAATGACATCATGATGTACTTGTGCTTCATACATAACCAAGGAGGAAGATTGTAGATGCATAAAAGAACCGGCCAAGTGCTATGCTGACTGCTCATATTTCTGTGTGGATTCTAACCATCCGTACTCAGCCCAAACCTTATATTCCTCACTTCGCCGCCAAACTCACCGAATGTTCTGTTAATGTTTCTCCATTGAATAGAATCAGCTGGATGTCTTAGTTTTCCGTCTTGTTTCTGACCTTCACCATGCCAACGCAAGTACTTCGCATCTTTCGGATTTGCAAACAGCCGTTTCAATCTAGGAATCATAGGAAAATACCACACAGTTTTGGCTGTGTCGCGCCCCGAAACTGGGACTACGACTACTCCTGTAGAAACCTAGCTCGCTGCAGCTAGTCCCATATATGCATAGCATACACATACCCTTGACGTCCCAGGATAAGTCAAGCACAGGAGTATATCATATTGCAACAGAGTCACTTACAAAATATTTAAGCAGTGTGGCCTGCTGGCCATAATATTACATAAGAAGATTACAATGCCTTCACGGCATACATGGTTTAGCAAAATAACATCTACACAGCAGAAGGTAGGTGACCCACCCACAAAGAGAAGTGGACGGCAGAACAACACACATCAGGGAAATGACGGGACTGACGCTCCTCCTTCTGGATCCGCGAAGTACTCCATGCCTTCGTCTTGGTTGTAGAACGCTCCATCTACTGAATTGTAGGTTGCAAGAGTGAGCACTTTCGTACTCAGCAAGTCATAGGTAAGAGTAGATACATATAGTAGAGATGATATGAACCTAGACTAGTCAAGAATTATGGATGTTTGTAAAATAATCTTTTTCTTTACTGGCATAACTCATGGCAGCACCTTTCATAATATAACATAATCATTCATGTTCACTAAATTATAGCACTACCGCGACACGTCAACACATGACCGCCCACGGCAGCACTCCTTATCATGACAACACATGTCATTTGGGTAATCTTGATTTAATATATTTTATTTAGAAAATAATACTTGTGTCACACCCCGTGGATTTAATCCACCGCAGCAGACTCCTAAGACTCGGGAGCACGAAGTATTCGAATACATTTTTAACTCTGCAGAGAGGTACCAAGTTACCCGCAAGATATTCCACTTTCAAGCCCATCCTATCAGAATGATTAGACCCCTGACTCACTTCATACTGTGAGCGGCAAGGTGGAAATAACAAGAACTTTTGTTATGTTTCACTTACAATTCACCCCTGACCCTGCAGTTTTCTTCACACAAACCGCAGTTATGGCGGGCTATACCCCCACCCATAAGCCTCTTCCCATTACTGGGTCAACGTGCTTGATCAAATCACATTCAGTGATACGTGGAGGAGCTGAACCCCGTGAGTTTAGTGTATTACTTTCCATCTCATGCAGGGGTTTCATATACGATTCACATAAGTACTTGTTCAGGCCTGTCCCATACCAGGCTTGCGGTTAGTACGTTTGCTCATGCCACTAGACGCACAACACAAGGTTCTAGTCCTTATATGCCAGTGACCAGACCATCCACAACCCTGCACCTTCAGTGCCTGCACATCCTTTGCAGTCTAGCACCTCCAGTGCTACCACCATTCCATACCATTTCCTGGTCACGGCTAGGGGTTTTATTTCATGAATATAAGTATATAAATATATATAATAGTTCATGGCTCAAAACTTGTTTATTTCACATTTCACAGATAACCAGTCTAGTACTGCCAATTCATAAATCAACCATTTCTCAATCTTTCTCATGCAATATTATCTATATTCAATGTTATGTTACAGCAACTCTTAAAATATAGGTTCGAGATGACCAAGAATATGACTTGCCTTCCGCGTCGTAGAATACAGCAGTTGATGTCGGGTCAACAGTGAAGTCCTCGAACTGGGGCTCTTGATCTGCTCTCCAATCAAACAAACAACAAATAATCACAATCTTTTCAATACACTATTATACTATATGCAATAATGCAAAGATGAAGTCTTGATGATTCTGAGATGATTAGGTTAGAAATTGATTAGGATTAGGTTAGTTGTTGAAGGTTTACAAGGTTCCAAATGTCTCAAAATATCAGAATGATATCAAGGTTGCGACTGGTTCGCTCAAAAACAGCGAACGTCTTTAGGTCGACATTCGGTTCAAGGCATCGACATAGGGTCGATGGATGATAGAGGGGTTATCTCAACTTGTGGTAGTAGAATAAAATGTAGAGCACAACTCCACAAGTCTAAGGGACAAGGTTATTTCCAGTTTGCACAACTGAAAAGAGGTGAAAAGTGCTAATGCCACTGGCTGACATGCTCTGGCATAGGGCTGACAATGCTAAAATCTAGGGTTTTAGCATAAACTGCAGTTCAAGGGCTCAAATCAAGTTGTGATAGAAGAAGAAATTGCTGATCACAACCTCAGGAATCTAAGGGACAAGGTTATGCTCAAAATGCACATCTGGAAGGAAGTGAAAAGGACTAATGCCACTGACTGACATAGCCTGGCATTGATCTTGACATGGCCAGAAACTAGGGCTTGCCATATCTTTTGATCTAGAGCTCCAAATGATGCACCACTTTGTCTGGGAGGTAGGCTTGAGTAACAGGAACAATTAAATTAACAGGGTCTAGGGCAGGAAATGGCTGGAAAGCAAGAAATTTGATGATGAACAGAGATGAACTGGCTGCACTGGAGCAGTTCTGGACAAAAACTCGGCAAAGCTATAACTTCCAATCTAGGCCGATCTATGTGTCGGGCTAGAAGACAAAAGTGTTCAGGAGATCAAAGCACACACACTAGACAAAGTTTCAAGGGCTGAAATGGCTGGAACAAGCTTTCCGGTCATCGGCGCCGGAGAAGAAACTCTGGATTTGGGGGTTTTTGCTGTAGGAGGTTTGAACTTAATTCCAAGCTCAAGGAGTATCTGTGGAGTATAAGGAAGCTACTAGGATAGTCAATTTGGTCAGAGGATGGCTGGAGAAGCCTGGCGACGATCGCCGGCGACTGGTGGAGCTCAAAATTGGGGAAAGCCTCGATTGAAGCTCAATCTGGAGATCTGGATGCATAGGCTTGCTAATTAGAGCTCACTGATCAATTTGTTTCACAGATTCAAAGACTAATTTGGGGTAATTTGGCCTGCATTGCCGGAACAGGGCAATTAGCAATTCCGGCGATCACCGGCGTTAGGGTCCACCGGGGAGCAATTCAATGCAACAGTACAATCAGGAGGATGAGAGGTACTCACTGCTAGCTTCAAATTGGCAGGAGATGCTATGGTCGAGGCTGCCACGGTGAAGCTTCTTGCTGGACTCGCTGGCGAAGACGACGACAACGAGAGAATTTGCAAAATTGGCTAAGTCCTGATGAAGTGAAGCTGTTACAAGGTATGGGGTTGCTTTTATAGGCCAGAGGCGGAGCTTGCAAGGAGGTAGCAGCAAGGAAATTGGCGCCGGGGACTTGACTGGCCGGGCGCAGGCGCGGCAACAGTGACGGTGAAGCGATGGCGCACAGGCGATGGAACGGTTGATGCTACTGTTGCTTCATCGGGACGCAATGGTGTCGGGCGGTGCAAAACAGTGGCGACAACGGCTGGCAAAGCAAGTAACGTGGCGAGGAGTTGCTGACGACGATCGCGCACGGGAGCAAGGCTGTTCAACGGCACTGCCACGACGATGGCTAATACACAGACGCGTGTGCACATGCAAACTCAAGTGAGCATGAGCTCAGGCGCAGGCGAGGCGTGGCCGGCGGCGAGCAAGCACGGCGCAAATGCACGGCGATCTCTGGTCGTGCACAGCAGCTGCTGTCCTGGTCGAATCTGGACTCATTTGCAATTTCCAATTCTTGATTTGGACTGATCTGTAATTTTGGAGATTTGGAAGGTTTGATCAAATTTTGATTCTGCTGATTTGGCAAACTTGATTCAACAGATGATTTGGCACAGATTGAAGATAAAATTTGGGATGTTCGGATGATTTTTGATATGAACTGAAAACAGAGTAGATTAGGGTAAAATAAATCTGAATCTTATTGATCTCGAATTCTGGGATTTAGGGTTTGATTTTGAAATACTCATAAAAGAAGAATTTGTGTTGAAAAGCATTTGGGAGGTGTTCCCTGAATCAGATTTGAATTTAGAGATGATTTGCAACATTTTGCCTTTTCTGGCTTTGAGAAAATCTGGAAAAAGGACTGATCTGCGATACTCTTGGACTGATTTGCGAAAAAGGTTCAGATGGTGAAATCTGGCTGCCAACTTTTTGGATTAAGGTATTGGCATACCCTTGATCATAATCCAGGAATAATCTGGTCTGAACTTGGCTAAGATTTTGATTAAATCTGAATTTCTGAAACTTAGGGTAAAAGGTAATAACAGATATTCTGTTTTCGAAAACAGAAAAGAGTTGATAATTCGGGAAGTTAGGGATAGAATTGAATCTGGGTTCTGAAGGCTTTTAGGTTTAGGATAACTGATAGATTAAATCTGGCAAGTCAGATCTTGACTTGGGGTCACAGGATGGATTTGGAGATTTTAGGGCTAGAACAGAATAAAGCTGAGGCTGCTTTGGTTGATCTAGAAGAGACATATGCATGCATGACTTTTAAGAAAGAAACTTTTCACCCCAAAACTCAGGATGTTACAGGCTGGAGGCCCTTTCTTTACCTCATCACATCCATTGTGATAAATTCTGTCCCATGCTTATACCGCAATGCACTGCATCTTGGACAAACATGCAAATCCTCGTACTCGTTACGGTACATAACACAATCATTTGGGCATGCATGTATTCTTTCAATTTCCATTCCCAACAGACACAATAGTTTTTTGGCCTGTTAAACCGATCTTGGCAACTCATTTCCCTCTGGAAGCATGTCCGCTAAAAGATCTAATAGCGCCGTGAAACTCTTATCGCTCCAACCGTTGCTTGCCTTCAAGTTATATAATCTCAACACAGAAGACAACTTTGTAAATTTTGCACATCCGAGGAACAAATGCTTCTCAGAATCAACAATTAATTTCTCAAATTTATCAAAATCGCTTTCACTGTAATCTTCTTCTACATCAAGTAACATTTCATCGAAATTGTCGTCAGCTACATGCACATCTGAATGAACATTATCAATGTTCTGATGATCATCATTACTGCAATCCACTTCTGGGTGCTGCTGAGTGGTAGCGGTGCTCGTTTCCTCAAGATCTTCACCATGCCATATCCAACTGGTATAGCGTGCGTTAAAACCACGACGAATCAAATGACTCCTAATCTGATCAGAGTTGCCGAACCTCTTTAAGTTCATACAATCTAAACAAGGACAATGCATATCTTTCTCTCCCTTCTTCGCCTTTTCTTGCTCAGCAA
Organism: Pharus latifolius; assembly: GCA_019359835.1. Classification (NCBI taxonomy): domain Eukaryota; kingdom Viridiplantae; phylum Streptophyta; class Magnoliopsida; order Poales; family Poaceae; genus Pharus; species Pharus latifolius. The sequence goes on along the minus strand of CM033323.1, from coordinate 37,598,651 downwards.
ATTTAATAAACCCATTCACACCCTCCAAATACTCAACAGTAGTATATTTTATTCCATACATCCAATATTCTCGGTCCATCTAAAATTATTTCACAAAATTGACAAATTGAAATAAATAATTAATGACTCAGGGCATGCATGCATGAAACATTATCAATTAGGCCATATGTGTACAGCTACTTAATTACATTAAATGGATATATGAAGCCCTAACTTGATTCATTAATTGGAAGAGCCAGCTAGCTAGCTGGTTAACTTCAGCCATAAATCATTCCTAGCTTAACTTCAGCAAGCTATAGCTAGCTAGCCAACCTAGCCTTCTAGCTAGTTTGGAGCTACATGTGTCTAGTTTAATGAATTGGAAGTAGAGAGAGAGGGAGAGTGTGAAAGAGTGATCGAGAGAGAGAGAGAGAGGTGATGAGAAGATGACAATACCGAGGGGGATCGAATTATCAACCTCTCAGCTAGCTTCTCCAGATCACTCTAGCTTGGAGCGTGGATGCACGTACGGTAGAAATGATCAAGGATGCAGAGCAGGAGTCGAGATAAGTAGTGCAATTTTACTATCGGTTCAAAACCACAACCGATAGTAAACTTTTCTCTCTTCTAAGATCCCCACTGTCATAACCATTAGTTTATATGACGTCATTTTACTATCAGTTTGTTTTATATAACCGATAGTAAAATTTACTCTATTATATCGGTTGGTACAGTATTAACCGATAGAAAAAATTTTGTAATTTCACTATCAATTACGAAAGACAAACCGATAGTACAATTTCCTCTATTATATCGGTCGGTACTGTAATGACCGATAGTAAAAATTATTTGCATTCACTAACGCTACGCCAGAACATAACCGATAGTACAAAGCCTCTTATCCACCGCTGTCGTCGTACTCTATCGGATTTTTCCCAGATTGCTTATAACCATTAGAAGATATGGGTTAGTGGATTGCATTTCTGTAGAAGTGTGTCGCCCTTTACAAAAGAGGGGTACAAGGGCATATATAGGCCCAAAAGATGCAAATTACTAAACTACCCCGGTTGTAGCCGTTGGATTGAGAGGCATCAACGTCATTCCGGCGGCCAAGGGCCCGGATGCTTGATACGTGCCCTCACTGATTCCCGAGATGCCTCTTCACGTGACCCGCGCGTGACCCTGCATGGGAATACTCCGTAGTTTTTCTGGACGGCCTCCAGGATCTTAACGCCACTCACCGAGACAATGGCAGCGCCCGGGACCGTGGCGGCGCCCGGGACAGGGGAGCACCTATCGCTGAGACAACGGCGGCACCCGGGACAAGGGGGCACCTGACACTGGGACGCCTCTAACCGGGATGGTGGTGGCGCCCGGGACGGGGGGGAGCTTGTCACCGGGATGCCTCTCACCAGGACGGTGGCGGCGCTCGGGATGCAGGGACACCCGTCACCGGGACAATGCCGGCGCCTGGGACACGGGGACGCCTCTTATTGGGATGGCGGCGGCGCCGGTGATGAGGGGGTGCCGGCCACCAAGAAACCCATCACCTGGACGGTGGCGGCACCCAGGACACGGGGACGCCCATCATTGGGACAATGGCGGCGCCCAGGACGTGGGTCACCGGGGCGCTTAGCACCAGGTCGATGGTGGCACCTGAGACGCGGGTGCTCAGGGCGCTTATCACCGGGTTGGTGGCAGCGCCTGGGACGCTGGTTGCTGGGGTGCTTATCAATGGGTTGGTGGCGGCCCCCGAGACGCGGGTCCCTGGGGAGCTTAGCACCAGGCCAGCAGCGGCGCTCGGGACACTAGGGCGCCTATCACCGGGACGCCCCTCACCAGGACGGTGGTGGCGCCCGTGACGCGGGGACGCCCGTTACCGATCTGACGGCGGCGCCTGGGACGCGGGTCCCCGGGGCGCTTAGTACCGGGCCGGCGGCGGCGCCCGAGACGCGGGTGCCCGGGGCGCTTATCACCAGGTTGGTGGCGGTGCTAGGGATTAATCGGGCGGCGATTTCCCCCAACAGCAGCCCCCCATGCCCTCCGAGGACATGCCCTAAGTCCATGGCGGGGATGGTTTACACCGTCGTGGACATCTCTCCTAGATGAGGCCTCTAGAGCATGGCGACGCTTTGGCTCCCATGCCTCGCATTGATGGCGGCACCGCCGATAATTATGATGCCGCTAGCCTCGATTGGCGTGCACCACCGGTCATCATGGCCTCGCGTGGTTCCAAATTTGGCGGGCCGTTTCCCGCACACCCCTTCCATTCGTGCGCGGCGTTTGAAATGAGCGGTTCAGATTGGTCTCGAGGGGCCACGTGGTGCCCATCAGGGCCGCGCTAGGCTCTATAAATAGGGCCTCGGGGAGGCCCAGAGAGCTCACATCAAAACCCTAGCCTCGAACATCTCACCGGCGCTTCGAACCTCTTCCGGAAACCTAGCCTCTGGTAACCCTCGCCCGGTAACCTAAGTTCCTGGTAGATGGCTCCATAGGGCTGCACTAAAGCGGCCGATATGCCCCCAGAGGAAGTCACCGCGGACTTCCTCGGGGCTTCTGAGTTCACCTCGGGGGACTTGGAGTCCCTTGTGGAGCGTAGGGTCCTCTCGGACGGGGACGTCCGGATCCCCTCGAAGAAGGAGATGGCGCCTCACCCCCGGGCCGGAGAGGTGGTCATCTTCGAGGCCTTCGTAGAGGCTGGCCTCCGGCTCCCGGTGCATCCACTGCTCCGGGAGTTCCTCTGGGAGTACAAGGTGGCACTCAACCACCTGACACCCAACACCCTCATCCGGATGGGCCTCTTCATTTGGCTATGCGAGACAGCCACCGAACGGGAGGCGACGCTCCGGTTGCTCGGGTACTTCTACAGGCCCTCCGCGAGGGGCTCGTACGTGGTCAAGGGAGGGCCAAAGTCCGCCTTCAGCTCGATCATGATGGAGCTCCTACTGGCCCTAGTGGAGGAGTACCCGGTGGCGGCCTCCAGGGACCATTGGGGGGACTGGCTCTGGAGATGGTTCTATCTCCGAGTCTGGGACTCTGGGGTAACTTACTCCCCAGAGCCTCCCTCCTCCTACCGCTCATCCGCCCCATAGGCCCCGGTTTGGACCACCGAGGAGTTGAGGCTCCCTAGCAAAATGGTGGGCGCCCGGGCCCGGAGGTCGATGAGTGTCGCGCCCCGAGACTGGGACAACGACTACTCCTGTAGAGACCTAGCACGCTGCAGCTAGTCCCATACCACAAACCTTTGACTTCCCAGGATGAGTCAAACACAGGAGTATATTACATTGCAACAGAGTACTCACAAAATATTAAGCAGTGTGGCCTGCTGGCCTTAATATTACATAAAGAGGGTTACAATGCCTATAAGGCATTCAGGGTTTAACAAAATATTTAACTACGCAGCAGAAGATAGGTGACCCTCCCACATAAGAAGTTGACGGCAGAACAACACACTTCAGGGCTCTGGCGGAATTGATTCTCCTCCTTTTGGATCCACGTAATACTCCGTGCCATCATCTTGATCAAAGTAGGCTCCATCTATTGAGTTGAATGTTGCAAGGGTGAGCACTTACGTACTCAGCAAGTCATAGGTAAGAGTAGATACATATAGTAGTGATGATATGAACCTAGACTAGTCAAGAATTGTGGATAATTGTAAAATAATCTTTTCCTTTCTCATCTCATCTTATGGCAGCACTTTTCATAATATAACATCATCATTCATGTTCACTAGATTATAGCACTACCGCGACACGTTGACACACGACAGCCCACGGCAGCACTCCTTATCATGACAACACATGTCATTTGGGTAATCTTGATTTAAACATATTTTATTTAGAAAATATTACTTGTGTCACACCCCGTGGATTTAATCCACCGCAGCAGACTCCTATAAACCCGGGAGCTCGGAGTATTCGAATACATTTTTAACTCTGCAGAGAGGTACCAATTTACCCGCAAGATATTCCACTTTCAAACCTTTCCTATCATAACAAAATGATTGGACCCCTGACTCACTTCATACTGTGAGCGGCAAGGTGGAAATAACAAGAACTTTTGTTATGTTTTACTCACAATTCACCCCCGACCCTGTGGCTCTCAGCGAGGCATAGTTGTGGCAGGTTGTATCCAAACCTCCACCCCTTTGCTTATTCCCATTACTGGGTCAGCGTGCTTGATCACCTTCAGTGATATGTGTGGGAGCCACGCTCCGTGTTTATCGTGCATCACAACACATCTCATGCAGGGGTTTCATGTGCGATCCACATAATTACTTGTTCAGGCCTGTCCCATACCAGGCTTGCGGTTAGCACGTTGTTCATGCCACTAGACGCACAACACAAGGTTCTAGTCCTTATAGACCAATGACCAGACCATCCACAATCCTGCACCTTCAGTGCCTACATTCCTTTGCAGTCTAGCACCTCCAGTGCTACAGCCATCCATACCATTTTTCTGGTCACGGCTAGGGGTTTTATTTCATGAATATAATTATATAAATACATATAATAGTTCATGGCTCAAAACTTGTTTATTTCACATTTCACAGATAACCAGTCTAGTACTGCCAATTGATAAATCAACCATTCTCAATCTTTCACATGCAATATTGCCTATATTCAAGGTTATGTTTTAGCGACATTTAAAATATAGGTTCAAGATGACCAAGGATATGACTTGCCTTCCGCGTCGTAAGATACAGCAGTTGATGTCGGATCCGCAGTGAAGTCCTCGAACTCGGGCTCTTGATCTGCTCTCCAATCAAACAAACAACCAATAATCATAATCTTTTCCATACATTATTATACTATATGCAATGAAGCAAGATGAGGTCTTGATGATTCTGAAATGATTGGGTTTAGAGGCTGATTAGGGTTAAGTTAAGGAAACCAATGTTAAGATTAGCTGTCAAAGGTTTACAAGGTTCCAAATGTCCCAAAATATCAGAATGATATTAAGGTTGCGACTGGTTCGCTCAAAAACAGCGAACGTCTTTAGGTCGACATTCGGTTCAAAGCATCGACATAGGGTCGATGAATGATAGAGGGGTTATCTCAACTTGTGGTAGTAGAATAAAATGTAGATCAAAACTCTACAAATTTAGTGGACAAAGTGGTTTTCAAATTACACAACCAGAAGTGGGTAAACAAGGTCAATGCCACTGGCTGACAAGCTCTGGCATAGAGCTGACAATGCCAAAAACTAGGGCTTAGCATAACTTTTGATCTGGAGCTCCAAATGATGCACCACTTTGTCTGGGAGGTAGGCTTGAGTAATAGGAACAATTAAGTTAACAGGATCTAGGACTGAAAATGGCTGGAAAGCAAGAAATTTGATGATGAACAGAGATGAACTGGCTGCACTGGAGCAGTTCTGGACACTAACTTGGCATGGCTGTAACTTCCAATATAGGCCGATCTAGGTGTCGGGCTAGAAGACAAAAATACTCATGAGGCTAAGGCACATCTAAATGACAAGGTTTCGAGGGATGAAATGGCCGGAATCACTTTTCCGATCATCGGCGCCGGAGAAGAGACACTGCCAGTTGGGGTTTTCTACTATAGGCCGAGAGATCTAAATTCCTTGCTTGGAGAGCATCTAGGAGGTATAGAGAAGCTTCTGGTAATAGCAAATTGACCGGAGGATCACTGGAGAAGCCTGGCGACGATCGCCGGTTTTCTGGTGAAGCTCGGTTTAGGGAAAAGGTTTGATTCTTGCTAAATTTTGAAATCCAACTTCACAGGCTTGCTTGATTTGGCTCACTGATCAATTTACTTCACAGGTTCGAGGGCTAATTCGAATTGGTTTGGCCTGCATTGCCGGAACAGGGCAATCTTCGATTTTCAGCCATTTCCGGTGATCGCCGGCGTTAGAGTCCACCGGAGAACAATTAAATGATATCACACAGAGAGGATGAGTAGGGGAACTCACTGATGTTGTTAATTTGGCAGGAAATTAAGTGTAGAGCGCTGGCACCGTGAGCCTCCTCGACGGCTCGCCGGAGAAGATGACTGGAACAGGAATTTCTGGGACTTGGCTGATTTCCAGTGAGATGTGAGGGAGTTGCTGAGCACAGTGGTGTTTAAATAGACCAGGCGAAGATGACGAAGGGGAACAACGAAGTGATTGACTGCTGGTGATGAGGTTGCTTGCGTGCTGGACATCAGCGGCGAAGACACAGCAAGAACGGTGATGCGACGGCGACAAGCCTTCAACTGATCACAATGTCGCTTCATCGGGACCTGGCGAAGCTTGTAGCAAGCGGTGGCGACAAGTACTGGCGCGGCGAGGCTACGTGGCGATGGATTGCTGACAAAGTTGCTGCTGATCGCGCGCGGGAGCAAACGCTGGTCGTCGACGTAGCAACGACGCTGCCACGGTGACGGCTGAGGCAAGGACACGTGCGTACTGGCATGCACGGTCACAAGTGCGGCGAAGCTTGGCCGGCGGCGAACGTGCACGGCGCAAGAAACCACGGCGAGTCCTGGTCGCGTACAGCAAATGGCCTGGTCGAATGCTGCTGTTGACCTGGTCGAAAATGGATTCATTTGCAATTTCAATTCTTTGAGTTTTGGACTGAAATGTAAATCTAATGATTTGGAAGGTTTGCTCTGAATTTGATTCTGCTATTTTGGCAATCTTTATTCCACAGATGATTTGGCAAGAATTGAAAATAAAATTTGGCACATTTGGATAGCTTTTGATACAAACTGAAAATAGGGTAATTTAGGGTAAATTAGGATTTGAGTTTTGTCGATTTTGAATTCTGGCATTTAGGGTTCGATTTTGATATCTGCACAGAAGAGAAACTTGTGGCAAATAGCAATTAGGAAAGATCTGCTGAAGAAATTTTGAATTTAGAGTTAATCTGGAGATTTTAGTCTTTTTAGGTTTTCAGATATCAGATAAGGACTAATTTGCGATAGCTTTTGGACTGATTTGTGAAAAGAGTCTAGATGGTGAAATATGGCTGTCAACTTTTTATATTAAGGTATTGACATACCCATGATCATATTCCAGGAATAATCTGGTCTGAACTTGGTCAAGATTTAGGTTAAATCTGTATTTCTGAACTTATGGTATTTGGGTAATATAAGGTAATTCTGTTTTCGAAAACAGAAGGAGTTGATAATTCTGGGAGTTAGAGATAGAATTGGATCTAGGTTCTGAAGGCTTTTAGATTCATAGTAACTGATAGATCACATCTGAACAATCTGATCATGATTTGAGGTCACAGGATAGATTTTGGAGATTTTAGGGCTTGAGATAGAAACTGATCTGGCTATTACTACTGATACATGCATGCATGCTATTGATGAAAAAGAAAATTTTCACCCCTAACTCAGGGTGTTACAATGAGGGACCTCGCGGAGGAGCTGGCGCTCCTCAAGCTCTCCCCATTCTCGTATGGGAGGAGAGGGATCGGGATGTGCTCGACGCATCGGCCCCCGCAAATGCCGATGGCCAGACATAAGTATCTGGCGACTAGTTTCTTAGTCCTCGATATTTCAACTAACACTTTTGTTTTTTGTAGTCCAGCTGTACCCGGCCTTTTGGGAGAAGGCAGAAAACCTCCTCGGGAGGTACTACACCGACGAGCACGAGTGTATCATGTGTGTCATCAGAGAGGGCTCTCCCTGTGACTTGGTTGCGGAAGCCTTCGGGCCGAAGTTACCGGCGAGGGAGCCTCTCCCCAACCCTGGCTCTCATAAATGAGGGAAGGAGGCCGCCGGGGGCCCCGAGCCAAAGCGCGCCAAGGCGCGGAAGGCCTCGGGCTCGGCCACGACGCTGGGAACTACACCCGTGAAGGCCCGGGGGGTGGCCCCCTGGTCGAGGCGTGCGCAAGCTACCCCGGGGGGTGGGGCGACGCCACCCCCACTGGAGGGGGAGCTCTCTGCCTGTCGAGGGACAACGGCGAAGTTCATGCGCCTCCTCGACGCATCCGCCGAGCCCGGCGAGAAGGGGAAGGTGGCCGATGACGGGGGGGTGTCCGACTCGACGAACTACGCCCCCTCACCTTCTCCGGTGGCCATGCCTCCAGCGGCTCCGGAGCCAGTGGACCTGGAGCGCACAGAGTTGTACTTCACGGAGGCGTTCCCCTCGCTCTTCGACTGGCCGGTGGACGAGGGGCGAGCCCCTCGGCTAGACTGGTTGCGATGGCCTTGGGGGTCCCACAGCCCCGGAGGGGCAAGGGGCTCCTTATCCCCCCCAAGAGCCACATTCCCTCCAGGAGTTCGTCTTCTGAATCCTCAGAGACCGAGTCTTTGACGACGGGGGCCACGGCCAGGACTGAACAGGTCCACATCACCCCCGGGGATGGCTGGAGGGGGCCCACCGGTGGGGACAGGTTCGGTGCCGTCCGGAGGGAGACTCCCCTGCTATCCCCGGGCAAGTCTTGGAGGTTTTCCCCGGGCCTCCAAACCCGAAAGGTCCAGGCCTATGTCCAGCAGGGGACCATCCGTGAGCATTGCTCGGAGCTGGTTTCTCTCCACTTCCAGGTGAGTTCATCATCTTAGCCTCTGGGGGCTTTCCCTCGTGTCGCTCACATCGCGCATCGCTCATGTCTAACTCTTGAGTCCGCAGGGGGCAGCCATTGCTCAGGGGGTCAAAGAGCACTTCGTGGTAGTGCTACAGGAGGCCGAGGATAGGGCCGCTGCCTTTTGTGTCAGGAGGGACGAGGCCCTCTGGGAGTTGGCCAAGGTCCGAGCTCAACTCATCACTTCGGAGGATGCCAACTCTGGCCTCTGGATAGAGGCGAAGGCAAAGGACAGTGCCCACTGGGAGTTCAATGACTCCAGCTCCCGGGCGGTCGCGGAGGCGGGCCGCTCCATCCGCTCGGCCCTTGAAGGGCTCGGGCTTAGCCTCGGCCCGAGAGGTGGCTCCGGCGCGGTGCCGGCCACGTTCATGGAGGCTATGCGCTTTCTCAACGCGTAAGTCTCCGTGATCCCACAGGCTGCCGATGCCCGAGCCCGAGGCCAGGCGGTACCGGTGGTGGCCGCAGCTGCAGCTCTCGTGGAGCACCGAGGGACCGGTGCCCAGGCGGTCGGAGGTCGGCTCCCCCGAAGCTTCCCCAACTTCTTCGAGCCGCAGTGGTGGGAGCTGGAGGAGTTGGCGGGGGGCTTTTACTACCGGATCATCCGGGCTCGATTCCTGGCTCCGGCGCCCCCGAGGGCGAACGTCCGGGCGGCAAGGGAGGCCTTCTGGGTGGGGGGGGCGGCGATGAGCAAGTATGAATCTCCCCCCCCCCCCCGCCTTTAGATAGGTCCCCTTTTTTTTGTTAGGCTTTTTGCTCCCGGTAGCTTCTTAGAGGAAGCCCCAGAGAAAATGTAAATCCTTTCACTTGATGAAATGAAAAGATTATTTTTGCTAAGTCTTGTTTGGTCGTGAGCAGGCGCCCCTGGAGGTCGCTGCCGAGGGAGAGTTTCTGAGGCATGAGCGCACTAGCCCGGGGGGCTCCCTGGCGGCTCAGGAATTCACTCCTGAGAGGGGGCTTTCGGGCCCCGGGGGATGCCCAGGTGGCCTTGGCCTTGTTAAACCTCACCACCAGGGAGCGTGGTGAGGATGTTTCCCGGGAGCCGATCCGGTTGCGATGGCTCTCAAAGTGGCACTTGGACAACTTTGACAACAGTTGCGCCGAGTTGTCCCCTCTGTGGCCGGGGTCCCAGAGGGTCCCGCTGCTTCGGATACGCCCTCCGGCCAGCTACGAGTACTGGCCCGAGGACTTGCTTCAAGAGGCCCGGAGGCACATAAGGAGCTTGTACCGAGACCTCTCCCAGGAGCTATCAGAAGCCTCCAAGGGTATTAGACGTGGGTGCCCACTGGAGGGGGTTGTCCTCCGGGGTAATCTTCTGCGGGAGTTGGACTCCCCAGATTGTATCTCGTATGTGCTCGGACGTTGCCGTCCCAAGAATACCTTAACCCACTGGGGGGGTGTCCCCCAGTTAAATGTTATATTAATAAAGTTGTGAACTTGCTTGTTCCTTGAGTTTTCATGAGAACTTCAAAATTTTCCAAAATTATTGTCACTTGTCCATGCCTGGGTAATCCCCCCTCATGGCGGTGTGTGGCTTGGTGCCACGCACTGTGGGTAAGGAACGAAAAGGCCCAGGCATTGATAACTACCGGGGTCACGTAGTCCCCAGTCGAAGCTTCTTGGTGGCGACTACAAATTCCCCAAACCAAAAAGTTCCAAGGCTGTCCAAAATTCCCCCAGTTGCCGTGAGAACGGGGAGCCGGTACGGAAATTCCCGGTCAAAAGAATTCCGAAGAACAGTAAGGAATTCCCCCGATCACCATGAGAACGGGGAGCCGTCCGAAAAGTTCCCGATCGAAAAAATTCCGAGATAACCAAGACTTCCGAAACGAGAATTCCAAGGCCCTCGGGGGGGGGGGGGGGGACTCTCTCCCGGAGGAGGACGAGGTTAATAACCGGTAGAGGGGGGAGCTCCCGGAGGAGGATGAGCCCGATGATGGGCTTGAGTGTTTGGGGGGGACTAGTCTCTCAAAGTGACTCGCTACCACAATTCATGAGAACTGGGTTGCCGCTTACCCCCTTAGTCCATGAGGGGTTATTGTAAGCCGCCCTACAGGAGCAGGGCTCCTGTTGTAGGCACTTTTAGGCTGTGATAGCCTGCATCGTCACGGGGAAGGCATCCTCATTAGGAGGGCATCCTCTCAGGGAGGGCATCGTCTTGGGAGACGGTAAGTCAAGAATCTGCAAAAAGTTCAATTTGGGTAAGAAACCATTTGTAATTATAGATATTGAAATACAACGCCTCCCCCCATCGGAATCGTAACGGGGGAGGGAACAGTGAGTACAGCGCCTCCCCCTGTGAAATCATGACACAGGAGGAAGTAAGCCCGGAGGCTAGATGTAGAACTTGTGAAGCAAGTCTACGTTCCAAGTACGCTTCAGCTCTTGGTCTTCGAGGTTGGAGTGCTTGTTAGCCCCCGAGCCCAGGACCATAGAAATATTGTATAGGCCTTCCCACTTGGGGGAGAGTTTGCCCTAGGCTTGGGGGTCGGTCACACACTTGAGGACCAGGTCCCCAAGGCAGAAAGCTCTCTCGCGAATGTGCTGGTTCTATGCGCGTGTTATTTCGCGCTTGTATATGGCATGGTGGAAGAGCGCTCGGTCGCGCTCTTCTTCGACGAGGTCGACTTCCAGCCGCTGGTTTGCTTCATTTGTTTGGTACGCCGCGGCCGTAGCTCTGTCTAGGGACTCTACTCGTAGTGACCAAAAACCAATCTCCAAGGGGAAGACCGCCTCAGCCCCATACACAAGCGAAAAGGGCGTGCGCCGTGTTGCCCGGCTCGGGTTGTGCGCATGGAACAGAGGATGCTCAGGAGCTCCTCCGCCCATGTGCCCCACCTGGAGGCGGTTTGCTCAAGTCACCGGCGTAATCCTTGTAGGATCATGCTGTTGACCCTTTCTACGGCCCCGTTGCTCTGTGGATGAGCTACGGAGGCGAAGTGGAGGGTAGCCCCCAAGCCTTCGCCGAACTCCCGGAAGCATGCTGAGTCGGATTGGGTCCCATTGTCGATAGTGATTTTTGGCGGACCCCGAAATGACATACGATGTTCTTCCAAAAAAACCGTTGTACCTCACGGGAGGTGATACTGGCCAAGGGCTCAGCCTCCACCCACGTGGAGAAATAGTCCACAGCGACCACCGCATACTTGTAGCCCCCGGGCGTTGGGGGGAAGGGACCGAGGAGGTCCATCCCCCAGCGCGCAAAGGGCCAAGTTATGGGGATGGTCTGTAGTGCGGCGGAGGGCAGCCTTGATCCCGACTCCTACGGTTTTGAACCCAATGAGGAGGAAGGAACCATTCCCAGAGATCCTTCTTACTAGAGGGTCACTCACCAAGTGGTGTCCGATGTGGAGGAAGCCCATACAACGCCGCTGCCAATGAAGATGAAGACCATTATAGTCTTGTTGCTTGTTGTTGTTGTTTTTGTTCTGTTTTGTCCTGACCCTTGTCTCAAAGAAAACTCCTTAATTTTGTATCAACTCTAATTTGCTTCATTTTGGTGCTCTGATATTGTCATATTGGTCCTTGTGATTAGTACTTGTGTTAATTATTTGCATTGATATATATTGCATCTTGTTGTTGTGAGCTTGCGATGTATCATTCTGAGTGCAACCGACATGGGCGGTTGCCACCAGATTCCTCAAATGAGGGTCCCACACTCGGGACCCGGGAGCCCGGGTGCTTACCATTGGGCCGATGGCGGCGCCAGGGACGCGGGCGCCCGAGGCGCTTATCACTGGGTTGGTGGCAGCGCCCGGGATGAGGGTGGCCAGGGCGCTTTTCATCAGGTTGGTGGCGGCCCCCAGCACACGGGTCGCCAGGGTGCTTAGCACTGGGCCGGCGGCGGCACGCGGGACGCGGTGGCGCCTGTCACCAGGACGCCCCTCACCAGGACGGTGGCGACGCCCGGGACAAAGGGGCGCCGGTCACTGGGACACCCCTCACCAAGACGGTGGCGGTGCCTGGGACCGTGGCGTCGCCCCTCACCAAGACAATGGCGGCGCCCGAGATGCGGGTCACCGGGGCTCTTATCACCGGGCCGGTGGCGGTGCCCGGGAGGCGGGTGCCCGGGGTGCTTATCACCTTTTTGGTGGCGACGCCCGGGACGCGGGTCGCCGATGCGCTTACCACCGGGTTGGTGGCGGCCCCTGGGACGCGGGTCCCTGGTGTGCTTATCACTGGGCCAGTGGCGGCGCTCGGGACCCGGGTGCCCAGGGCGCTTATCACCGGGTTGGTGGCGACGCCACGGACGCGGGTTGTCGGGGCGCTTATCACCGGGTTGGTGGCGGGCCCCCAGGACGCGGGTCCCCGGGGCGCTTAGCACCGGGCCAACGGCGGCGCCCAGGACGCGGGGGCGCCTGTCACCGCGACACCCCTCATCTGAACGGTGGCGGCGCCCTGGACGCAGGGACGCCCGTCATCGGGACAATGGTGGCGCCCGGGAAGCGGGTCCCCGGGGCGCTTAGCACCGGGCCAGCGGCGGCGCCCGAGACGTGGATCCCCGGGGCGCTTATCTCTGGGCCAGTGGGGGTGGCCGGGATTAATCGGGCGGAGATTTCCCCCAACAAAAAGCTTTTTAAGTTGATGCATGCCAACATGTGCATGTCTTTTATGCCAAAGCCAACCCTTCGATGTTTGAGAAACAAGTCATATTGAAAAAGATGCATCTTTTGAGTTGAAATCAACAAGATAGAGATTTCCAAAACGAAAACCTTTGAAGATCGAAGAGTTGTCTTTTGAACTTTCAACTAAAAAATTTTTAGGAGAAAATATGCAACGAAATGCAAGATCACAAATTTTTGCAACAGATAACAAATTAAAATTCAATGATTCAACAAGTAAAACATTTGAAATTGAAAGATCATGAGATATAGCAATTTTACTCAAGCCTACCACATTTCCTTGATGATTGTCGCCGAAGGTGATCTTTTGGTTTTCAGTTGAGTTATCTTCCAATGAGGTGAACAACTTTTTGTTACCGGTCATGTGTTCGGATCATCCATTATCTAGCACCCAATGTTTTCCACCGGTCTTGTAGTTCACCTGCAAAAACAAAAGAATCAAATCTTTTTAGGTACCCAAACCCTTTTGGGCCGTTCGATGTTAGCAATCAAAGCTTTGGGCACCCAAATAGATTTCTTCTTTCTACTTAGCATGGGTGCTCCAACAAACTTTGCTATCACATATCCTTTCTTTGACCTCTTAAGCATGTAGCATGCATCAAAATGAGTTGAAGTCATTAAAGGACAAGCATCATATGAATGACCAATTTCATGACATCTATAACAAAATTTGTTGCATGCTTTTACAAAAATAGTTTTCATGTTTGGTTTATTTTCTTTCTTTGGAAAGTATCCAAGTTCTTCTTTTCTAAATGAGCATTTTTGCTCACTAAGAGGAAGATCAAGAGATGCTTTCACTTTGTAACAATTTTCTAAACCTTTACTAAGTTTCTTGATTTCAGCCTTTAGTTCATTGTTTTCATTTAAGATTATTTCATGGCATTGCAAATCTTTATTAGTAGAGCTAGATGAGTATGGAATATCGATTAAATCATTGCAACTAGTTGGCATATCAATTTTAGAAACTACATTTGGTATATCAACAACTAAGTCACAAGAAATAGCTACATCTACCTTAGTTGGTGAGTTAGTGAGATCCTTGATGAGAAGACCTTCATAAGATTCTTTTAAATAGGAGTAGAGAGCAAGTAAAGAAGAGTGCTCTTCTTTAAGTGCTCTATACTTCTTCTTTGTGATTCCAAAAGCATCATTTAATTCACTAATCATTTCAACTAGATCATCATATGAAGGGTCAAGAGAATTTACCTTCTCATCACCTTTAGCCATAAGGCAAAAGGATGAACTTGTCGATGTTTTGTTGTTGCTAAGAGCTAATCTGGCTAGCTTCTTGGAACAACCCTCTTCATCATCGGAGTCGGAATCGGTGCTCTCTTCTCCGGACATCCATTCTCCAAAGCATGCTTCTTGGCTTCCGCCATTGTTTTTGAAGAATTTCTTCTTCTTAGGATCTTTTTTCTTCTTATCCCAAGGCTTGTTCTTATTTGGGCAACTTGAAGCTATATGTCCCTTTTCATGACATTCATAGCATATGATGTCCTTGAAGTTTGCTTGCTTTGACCCCCTTGGTCTTGTATCGATGTTGACTCCCTTCTTGTGCGACTTGCGAAGAAGCTTTTTGGTGTTCTTTACAAGAAGGGCTAGATCCTTATCGGAGGAGCCATCGTTTGAATCACCTTTAAAGTTGGCTTTGAATGCCAAGTTCTTCTTTTTCGTCTCTGATGATTCAGCCGCCTCCTTCTTCGCCTTCCAATGCATCTCATGGGTGATGACGTTCCCATAGAGATTGGTAGGTGTGGTGGATGATAAGTCGGAATTGGTGATGACCATCACAAGAGTGTCAAAACTCTCTGAAAGAGCCCTAAGCATTTTTCTTACAATTTCAATGTTAGTAAAAACAACTCCGAGTCCTTTGAGCTCATTCACAATGTTGTTCAACCAAGTGAACATGGAATCCACGGACTCGGTTGGTGACATGGTGAATGTCTCATATCTTTGCCTAACTATTAGCAATTTTGCTTCCTTGACCCTAGTGGTGTCCTCATATATCTCCTCGAGGGTGGTCCAAACTTTGTGAGCGGTGGTAAGGTTGCTCACGCGGTTGAACTCATTTAGGGACAAACCGGCAAAGAAAGCATTTTTGGCACGGGCATTTAAGTGGAGTTTTCTCCTATCATCATCGGAGTGATTTGCCGGATCAACCGGAGGAGTAAACTCAATCTTAACAATATCCCAAACATCAAGCCCCATGGCCTCTAGAAAAACCGTCATGCGCACTTTCCAATAGGCATAGTTAGTCCCATCAAAGATAGGTGCACGCCCGGTGTGACTAAGATGAAAACCCTCATTTGAAGCCATCCTCTCTTTAGGCAGTGAAGCCTACTCAAAAGAGAGACCACGCTCTGATACCACGTGTAAGATCGAGGATGTCGACTAGAGGGGGGCTGAATAGGAGACTTTAAAACTTTTCGACTAAAAACAATTTTTGCAAGGAAAAGACAAAAAGCAAATAAACTAAAACAATTTAATATATTTAGCACTAAGAAAGAGTAAGAAAAACAAACATAGTGATTTATCCCGAGGTCTCGGAGACTCGCCCAGTCTCCCCTACTCCTCGTTGAAGGACTCAAATGAATGAGTCTTGCTTCAATATCCACAAAAGATATTTTTCACTAAGGTTGCTCCTTCTCCACTCCGGATAGGCGAGCACCGATGCCTTTCACAAAATATGTCGGGCCTCTCCGACAACCTCCATTAATGGAGAGGTCAACGGCCACGTCTCCAAACCGTCTAGGTGAGGGCGTTCACCAAGAGTAACAAGTTACAAGATCTTCTCTTGACCCCCAACAAATACCGAGAAACTTCTAAGGATGCAAATGAATGCTCTCAGAAGATCTCTCTCAATCACAAAGAATGATACTTGATCAAAAGATCAAGATTTGAGCACTTGGAAACTTTGGCTAAAGTGTATACTCAGAGATATGTAGGAAAAACTGCTCAAGGATGTTCAGAAAAACTGCTCAAAAACTACTCGAAAATGTTTAGAAAAGTATCTCAAAAGATGTATAAAAACCAGCTCAAATGGTGTTTAGAAATCTGCTCAAAACTGTTTTTAAAAACTGCTCAAAACTGTTTATAAAAACTAGTCAAAACAGTGGAGAAATCTGCTCAAAAGTATTTATGAAAAACTGATCAAAACAGTAGCGAAAATCTGCTCAAAAGTATTTTAAAAACTACTCAAAAATGTGTATGAGAATGTAACTTGAGATGTGTGAAAATAATACTCAAAACACCTATATTTATAGTCTGACATCTCAGCTAGCCATTAGGTCGAATAAGGAAAGAAATCAAGCCAACTAATAGCCAGCTTCGACCTCTAATGGCTAGTAAATAGCCGTTGGAACCTCTGGTCGAATGAACAGTCTTACTGGTCGAATAAACAGTGTAACTAGTTGTATGAATAGTAACTGATCAAATGAACAGTGCGTGAATAGTTTCTGGTCAAATGAACAGTACTCGTGTACGTGACCACTGGTCGAATGAACAGTACCTGGTTAAATAAACATTACTCGGATGACCAGTTTCAGTTCCTCTTTGAGATTCTTTACCAAGATTGTGAATGAATACGAATGCCATATATGACCTAAGAGTTTCTCAGTTTTTGCCGGAACTAAAAGAAATTTTGCAACCCCTCTTAATAGTACGGTTTAAACTAAAAAAACTTCTTATAAAACCGGTCAAACTCCAAACTCCAAGACTGGTACAATAACCAACCACTTACCTTAGGTCTTTACAGCTTCCTTCTTGGCGACATTGCACTTGCGACTTTGGCTCGCGTCCTCGGACTGCGACCTCGGGTGACACTACGACCTTGTGCTTGCGACCTTGGCTCGCATCATTGGACTGTGACCTCGGACGACACTGTGTACAAATAGCTCATAGACACGATTAGTCCAAAACACTTAATGTCATCAATAATCAAAATCAACCCAAAAAGGGCCTAGATGCAACAAGTGCGTCCTATTGTTCGACGTGTACAAGATCCCTCTTTTCAATAAAAAGTTCTGTTATTTTTTGAACTATATTTTCGATCAACTTGGGTTTTGATAATTCCGAGTAAGATTTCGTTATTCTGCATATTAGCATCTGATTGAACATAGTCGAAACCCGTCTATACTTCAATCAAAGCAAACCATATCCAATCGAGGCTAGATCAAAACCTGGTCAAGGCTTGAATCAGATCAAGTTGGTATCAGAGCAACTATCCTGTCTTGTGGATGGTGAAGACTCGCCAGGGTTACAAAACCTCAGGCGAAACTCCAGGCGATAACTTGACGGTTCCTATAGTCGCGTCTCCGAAAATGTCTGACGATTCCTCCGTTCAAACTAACCTAGCCGAACAAGTGGCTAAGCTCTCCGCCTACATGGATATCGTGCTTGCTTGGATTAAGCAGCAGACCATGGCCTATACCTTTTGAAGTTGATTCTTCAAATGATAAAGTTAAGGGTGTGAAGATTGGTGAAGACTTGCGCAGGACAGACGAAGATGAAAACGAAGACGACCATAAGGCCGATGACCTCGCCACCACCCCTTAGTTGTTGGATCTTTCAAGGTCGAAGTTAAGGTTGACATACCCATATACGTTGGGGTGCTCGATGTCGAGAAGCTAGATTTTTGGACCGACTAGCTTGAGACCCGCTTTGACTTGAGAGGTTTCAGTAGCGCTCAAAAGGTGAAATTTGCACCTTTGAAGATGAAGGACCACGTCAAGACATAGTGGAAGGCCCTTGTCTCCAGTGGTGAAGCTGGCGATCTTGCATGGGGTCAGTTCAAATGACTCATATGATAAGAATTCTACCCGATGGATTATCTCAAGGAGAGATGGGATCGTTGGCACAAATTATATCAGCGTTGTGACCAGTCCATCCAGGATTATACAACAGAATTTCGGAGACAAGCAATGGTCATTGGCATCTCACTCTCTGATCCTCAAGTGTTCTAAAAATACATGTCTAGACTTCCGAAATCGATCAGTGCTAAGTTAAGTCTATTCGTCGTCCAGGACATCACAACCACGACCACGACTGCTATGGCGATCAAGAAGAAAAGTAAATCCCGAATGACAAGGACAAGAAAGAGAATTCAACCTCGTCAAATGGAAAGTTGAGTTCGAAGAAGAGTACTCTGAAGTCTAGTGCGAGCATCTCTTGTGATCATTGTCACGTTGCTGGGCATAGAAAGGATAAGTGCTATAAGCTCCATCCTGAGCTTCGATCAAAGAGAAATGGACCAGGAAAAAGAACAGCAACAGCTACTATGGCTACACCCAAAGGACTTGTCCCCTTGAATTCGGTTGATGAGGCGGATACGACCTTGTCTCTGATGGCAATGCCGAAGGAGAAGGGTTCGGATTCACCTTAGCACCATCACTCAACGGAGGACTTGTTCACTATTAATATCCAGGTGAAGCACGAAGTGGTCACAGCAATATTCGATCCTGGAAGTCAGAAGAATTTGGTTTCCTCTAGACTGGTTCGACAACTTGTTTTGAAGAAGACCACACACCCGCGACCATATCCCTTGGGTTGGTTTACATCCGAGGTGAACCAACAGATTACGAGCTAGTGTGTCTTGAAATTTGTGATCTCTGCTCGATATATCGATGAGGTTCAATGCAACGTTGTCCCTATCGATATTTGCCATGTGATCCTTGGGAGTCCGTATCTGTATGATTGAGACGCCTACTTCCATCGATGAGCGCAAGAGTACGAGCTCACTAAAGATGGAGTTAAGTTTGTGATCAGTAGAAACGTCGACGTCAACACTTCTAACTTGATTACCACAAACCAGGCCAAAAGAATCGTCAATGCATGTCATCAATATGTGATGGTTATGATTCGACCAGTTGGTCAAAGTTATAGTACTCGGGCAGTGTTGTCATTGGCGTGCCGAGAAGATTCTAGTCGTTTGTCAGGATTTTTGGAGAAATACAGTGATCTGTTCAAAAGTACCCAGGTCCATCCGCTGAAACATCCAATCGAGCACAAAATTCAGCTCGTGTCCGATGCGACACTTCCCAATCTGAGTATGTATCGCAACTCGATATTGGAGAATGAAGAGATCAAAAGACAACTTGGTAAGTTGCTAAATTATAGTGTCATCCAACCATGTAGTTCACCTTGTACATTTCATGTGGTGTTGGTGCCAAAGAAAGATGGGATTTGGTGTATGTGCATCGACTACCGAGCACTGAACAAGATCACCATCAACAACCGGTACCCCCTTCCTCGTATTGATCACCTGTTTGACCAATTGAAGCATGCTACTAGTTTCTCGAAATTGGATCTGAAATCAGAATATCATCGAGTCAGCATTCGAGAGGAGGATACTTGAAAAACCGCGTTCAAAATGTGACAAGGTCTGTTCGAATGGCAGGTCATGTCGTTTGGCCTCTATAATGCCCCAGCTACTTTCATGCGTCCTATGAATGACGTATTGCAATAGTTCATCGACGACTTTATGATTGTTACCTCGACCACATACTGGTCTATAGTCGTTTCTGGGATGAGCACCTAGTTCATGTGGAAAAGGTGCTCAAACAGTTTCGAGAGCATCAACACTACCACAGAAACAGACATCCAGGACAGCACATCACAGACGGTTATGAACTTTTCATCGGAACAGTGTTTGCGAAGTCCTGTCGAGAGAATATGTTAAGTTATCACAATCGGTTCTGAGGTCAAAACCAACTATGATAGCCAAGCAGATGGTTTTGACCACGGAACCATCTGTGATATTCTAATTATCACAGACGGTTCTTAGTTAAAAACCATATGTGATAGTTTTGGCATATCACAGTCGGTTCTGAACTAAGAACCATCTGTGATAGTATAGTATTACAGATAGTTTGATGCCAGAACTGACTGTGATATCCCAAACAGTGTCTGGCACTTCGAATTCTCAATGGTGTGTTGCATCATTTCAGGTTTCGATGTTCATGCGGCGCCCTAGGCTGAGAACACGAAGCGTCACCTTGGAAATTCTATTAATTGCTTGGCAGTGGAATAACCAACTACTTTACAAGTTTTTCTAATCCTCAAACTCTTCGACTCCTTAACTTCTCTGTGCCAATGGCATCCTCAATGGCATCGTCAGCCTCGCCCTCCCTGGTAAGAACTCTCAATCTTTTGGACTTACCCCTATATTGTTATTCCCTATTCAATAGATTCTTGACCTGTTGATTTGCACAGGGAAGGGGAGCCGGGGAAGACTTGGGCAAGGTGAAGGCTGAGCGGAGGGCCCTCCAGGAGGAGCACAAGCTCCTTACGGAGAAGCACACTCAGCTACGGCTTGACCTGGACGATCTCTTCCAATGCATTCAGCGCTTGCGGATGGATGGTGACAATGCTAGGGAGAGGACGAGGCGTCTTCGCAAGGAGAAGCAAGCCGCAGATATAACCATCGCTGGCCGCGGTCTCACCATGAAGGATACCATCGCGAAGCTGAGGGAGGTCGCAGGCCTTCTCGATGCATACGTAGTTGATCCTAAGAAGGACAACTTGTCACTGGAGGAGTCCTGCGTCCTGGCTGCAAGTCAAAATGACTTTATTCTAGATGCAGCCAGGGCTAAGACCACTCCTTGACCTAGAATTTTGTATTTTTACTTTTTTTTTGTAAGTGATGAAAAACAATTAATGAAAAATTTGTACTTATGTCAATTTTCTAATTTTCCAGCATGTTCTTGGACTGCTATCTTCTCTCTTTCTTTATCTTTCTTTAGATTTTAGCAACCATTCGACCATAGAAAGCTATGTGCACTGTGTGCGATCACGGAACAACTATCGCGATCATATAATGATTATAGCGGGGTAATTAAGTGTGAACATGGGAGCGGCAATATTTGGCGGGAGGGAGAACAGTTATCACAGTAGTTTCTGAGATCAAAACCATCTGTGATAGTGAAACACGATTTTGATCTCCCAACAATCTAGTATTACAGACGGTTTTGATGACAGAACCAACTGTGATAGTCCAAATACTGTCCGACACTTCGAATTCTCAACGGTGTGTTGCGTCATTTCGGGTTCTAATGTTCGCGTGGCACCCTAGCCTAGGAACACGAAGCGTTGCCTTGGAAATTCTATAAATATCTTGTTCTTATAAATAGCTCGATGAAAAACAATTAATGAAAAATTTGTTCTTATGTCAATTTTTCAATTTTCTAGCATGTTCTTAGAATATCACAGACGGTTCTGATTTAAAAACCGTCTGTGATATTCCTATGATAGTTCTACACAAATACGCCAATTCACACATTCAAGTACATGTCTGAAACAGCAATACACAAATATACACCAATACAAATACACAGATACACCAATTCACATATTCAAGTACATGTCCCAAATAGCAATACAAATACACAAATATACACCAATACAAATACACCAATTCGTACATTCGATGTATATTACAAAAGTCACATCTGAAAGAGAACCTTTGCAATCAAACAACAAATGTAACTACCGACTACAAGTTAGACCTGATACATCACAAATCCATTCATCTGAAACAGCAAATGTATGAACCACGTTTGACTTAACAATAGGAGTTCAGTTCAGAGACGCCTGAGGAGCTGGAACTAGCGTTGAGTTACATTTGTATTGGTGATCTCTTTTGGCTCAAACTCAACTCATCAATGCAAATCAACTCAACTCAGTTGAGTTGAGTTGAGTAGCGTTGAATTGAGTTGAGTTGAGTTTGAGCCCAAGGAAATCACCAATACAAATGTAAGATCCTTTCTATAGGTCCTGATTTGAGAAACACGCCGGGCTTGAGGATCTTCTTGACTGAGCCAACTAAGATCTCACTCTTCACATCCTTCCAGCTCTCGACGGTGATCTTCACCCTTTCTTTCACCAACAAGCCAACGTAGGCAGCGTACTGCGACGAAGAATTTTGAACTACGTTTCCGCTCGTGAACATTGTCCAAGGACCTGCATAGAATCATATTGAAAAGAAGACATATAAAAATGAAAGATACAGGAATCGCAGGATAATTTCCATCATAGGATTAGGATAAACTAACAATGCTGAAATTTTACTTGTCTTGTTTGCAATGCCAAAATCTAGCCGAGAGAGTTGAAGCTACGATCGATCTTGGACTTGATTCATCAGAGAAACTAGTGGTCGTCGATGGTGGTGTGGCGGCCATCAATGGAGGTTATGGGTTAGGGCTTGTCGTGCCCAAGGAAAAAAAGTGGAACGGTTTGACTGGAAGCAAAACTCCAGGGAACAAGTATTTATAGAAGTCGAATGGTTCTACTTCAAGCAAAATTCCAGGGAATATTACAGACGGTTCGAACCTCAGAACCGTCTGTGATAGTAAAGCAGACGGTTTTGATCTCTCAACCATCTATGATATTCTAATTATCACAGACATTTCTGATTTAAGAACCATCTATGATAGTGAATACAAATACACATATATACACCAATACAAATACACAAATACACCAATTCACACATTCAAGTACATGTCCCAAATAGTAATACAAATACACAAATATACACCAATACAAATACACCAAGTTATCACAGACTGTTCTAAGGTCAAAACCGACTGTGATAGTGAAGCGGACGGTTTTGACCTCGGAACTGTCTATGGTATTCTAATTATCACCGACAGTTAATATCTCAAAACTGTCTGTGATATTTCTATCATAGTTCTACACCGATATTACCGATGGTTTTAAAGTGAAAACCGTCAATGATAGTTTGTTACAGACGGTATGATGCTAGAACCATCTGTATTGAGCCCACATGGTATAAAAGGTCTTTTAGCGATTGTTTCGAGCTAGTCGTACATTCTTGCTCAACATATTGTCCAGTTGGAAGAGATCTGGGGCAAGAAAGAGCAATATCTCAAAAGGGGAGCATTAGGGGACAACAATTTGAAGATCCAAGGTTGGTATTTGCTCCTAAGGCATACACATTACTTAATTTCATCATCAATTCAATCTCCATTGATTGATCAAATTAGAGGGAGAGGGAGGGGAAGCTAGAGTAGCAAATCCGGGTTGTAACTCTCATTTTTCTCACCTGTAGCTATTTAATTGCTTTATGATGTGTATTATCCACGCCCACAATTAGTTACTAACTAATTGCTTGCAGTTGAAGTACTGTTATACCGCAAACTCCACAAACACTAGCTAGCTAGATTATAATTTATTGCGTGTCAACCGTACGTAGAGTATTACTTAGCATGTGTATGAATTTAATTGCAGATGATCCATCAGGACTGGATGTATAATGACAATTGAGTGAGTGAAGAATACATGAAAGCTATTTTAGATTTCCAAAAAGTTGCTGAGCATGACATGGTGAAGAAGGGTTTACGATATATATATATTGTCCTTGCGTAGACTGCTAGAATCTTAAGATGTTCACCAACTCATCTCAAATTGTCGCCCACTTGATTCGACGTGGTTTCAAAAAGGGGTACACGTGTTGGGTCCACCGTGGCGAAGAGCAAACTGCAGAAACAAGTGCCACTCAGGTTGAGGAATAGGACATGTTAGATCCCAACAACGATTTCGATGAGGATATGCCAGAGGATGACAATTTACATGACATGTTGCGTGGTGTGGAAGAAAATTACAGTGAAAGGGAGTTTGGTAAATTGAAGAGCTTGATTGAGGACTCAGAAAAGCCATTGTTCCCTGGTTGCAAGTCGAATTACACAAAGTTGGCCTCCATGATTGAACTGTTAAAATTGAAGGCAAGTAATAGCTGGACCGACAAAAGTTTCACAGCACTGTTAGATCTTTTAGCGGACATGCTTCTGGAAGGAAACGAGTTGCCAAAAAACACCTACCAAGCAAAAAACTCTGTTGTGTCCTTTAGGAATGGAAGTAGAAAGGATACACGCATGCCCTAATGATTGCATCCTTTATTGTAACGACTACAAGGATATGCATGTTTGTCCGGTATGCGGCGTATCCCGCTATAAGCGTAAGGACCGAATCGACGATGGCGATTGCTCTGAGATAAAGCAAGGACCTTCTGCTAAGGTGTTGCGGTATTTGCCCGTCATTCCCCTCTTGAAGCGTTTGTTTGCAAATCGTAAAGAGGCAAAATTATTGTGTTGGCACTCGGAAGACCGGAAGAAGGATGGAAAGCTGAGACACCCCGCTGATTTTGTGCAGTGGAGAAACATCGTCAGGGAATTTGTTAACTTCGGAGCAGAATTGAGGAATATAATGTTCAGGTTGAGTACCGATGGAATTAATCTTTTTGATATCATGAGCAGTCGGGATAGCACTTGGCCGGTTCTTTTGTGTATCTACAACCTTCCTCTTTGGTTGTGTATGAAGTGCAAGTACATTATGATGTCTCTACTTATCTCAGGACCAAAACAACCCAAAAACGATATTGATGTGTACCTAGCACCATTGATACAGGATTTGCTAACAATGTGGAACGAAGGGGTGCAAGTATGGGATGCATACAAACGAGAGAACTTCATCCTACATGCTATGATATTCTGCACCATCAATGATTTCTCTGCCCTTAGAAATTTGTCGGTCCTTTGTACGAAAGGAGCCAAAGCTTGTCCCCACTACAAAGATGAGACTGAGAGCGTGTGGCTGAAGAATTGTAGGAAAACAGTGTACATGCATCATAGTAGGTTTCTTCCGAAGAATGACGCGTATCGTAAGAGGAAGAGGGAATTTGACAGCCACAAGGAAGATGGTTCAGCCCTGAAGCCTATGAGCGGGAAAGAAGTTTACTCACGAGTGAAGGACATAGACGTTGTGTTTGGAAATGGTCGTAAATTGAAACCCCGCATGAAGAACATTTGGAAGAAGAGATCGATATTTTGGGACTTACAGTATTGGGAGCATTTAGAGGTTCAGCATTGCATTGATGTCATGCATGTAGAGAAGAATGTTTGTGACAGTTTAATCGGCCTATTGCTGAACATTCCGGGGAAGACAAAGGATGGTGTCAATGTGCGGCATGACATGATCGAAATGAAAATCAGGCCCGAGCTAGCACCGAGAGAGGATGAGAAAGGCCGTGTATATCTCCCCCCGCCTGCTATACTTTGTACAAGGCTGAGAGGACAGAACTTTGTAAGTGCCTCTATGGTGTTAAAGTTCCATAGGGTTACTCCGCAAGTATGAAAAAACTTGTTTCCATGGGCGATTTGAAATTGCTTGGTACGAAGTCTCACGATTATCACGTGTTGATGACACAAATGCTTCCTGTTGCCATCCAGAGTATTCTGCCGCATAAGGTCAGAGAGACGATCATGAGGCTGTGTTATTTGTTCAATGCAATTTCTTGCAAGGTCATTGATCCCGAGGGACTAGATTCTCTGCAGAACAAGGTAGTTAGAACTCTCTGTTAGCTTGGGATGTATTTTCCTCCATCGTTTTTTGATATCATGGTCCATCTCACTGTCCACCTTGTCAGAGAAATCAAGATATGTGGACCTATATTCCTACATTATATGTATCCGTTCAAGAGGTACAATAAGGCCTACGTGAGGAATCGCTCTCGGCCCAAGGGTAGCATTGTCGAAGGTTATGCAGCGGAAGAGGTTGTTGAGTTCTGCGTTGATTACATGGCCGAGGTAGAAGCAATACGAGTTCTTGTGTCTCGTCACGAGGGGAGACTTGATGGCATTGGAACTATTGGACGGAGAGCAATCACTCCTGATTTCAATATGTACTCGAAAGCACATTTTTGGGTCTTCCAACACATGACGTAGGTGTCTCCATACATCGACAAGCATAAGGAGATGCGACGACAAGACAATCCTCACCGATCCGAAGTTTGGATCACGAGAGAACATAACAGTCGATTCAACGTGTGGATGAAAGTGTGAATCACCGGGGAGACCGCAAGTGAGAATCTTAAATGGTTGGCAAAAGGGCCAACATTTACTGTACAGACATGGCAGGGATACGACATCAATGGGTACACATTTTACAAGAAAACTCAAGATCGAAAGAGCACTGTGCAAAATAATGGAGTGAGCGTAGAAACTTTTCATGAGGAGTTCAGCGAGACAGGCCCAACAAGGGTAGTACGTGGATTGAACTCGTACTACGGGTTCATGATAAGTCTTAATTTGGTAGAATTTTACCCTAGGTTTAGTATTGAAAATGTGCAAAAATTATGCTTAAACTTCCTTTGATACGTCATTTTATGTGACTTTTTGTAATAATTTTACAATCCACTTTCACGAGTGTGTTCGTCATATTTCAGGGAACAAACGTACTAAATTTGGAGTTATTTCAACATCGTTTGTATAGGAAACAAAGTGGAGAAAGAAGATGCTGAAAATCTGAAAAAACACAAGAATCCGACCCGAATCCGACCCAAAACCCGATTTCTGAATCCAAAATAGACCCGTTAGTCGGTTTAAAGTCTGAATCTGAGACAACTTGCTTCCTAAATAAGTCTTGAGTTTTAATTGGATAATTCTACGACTTATGTACTACAAATAGAAAAGCTTTTGGCTCAATTAGACATGCTTTTTCTTAGGTTTAGAAGCTGTTGGGGCTTAGTTTTTAGTTTATTTTTCTTAGAAGAGCCCCCTTCTCTATTTTTATTGCTTTTGTAAGCCAACGAGGACGGCAACTTCAATTCTCAAGCAATCAATTAAGTTTTTTTTATTTATTTCTTATTGTTATATCTGAATTATTATGGCTTTTAGTGAATAGATCCCCTCTAGGGTTAGGGATGACCTAATTCAAAAGGCGTGATTCTCCCTCGGTCTTTATTTCAAGTTTTGGAGTAATTGCTTGATATTTTCTTCCTCCAAACCCTAATTCCTTGTTTCGACAACAAACGTAATAGTTGAGTCTTAACAAGAAATTAGGGGAGTTCTTGAATCCTTAGCGCTTTGACGCGGGATCCTGAACAGGAGAGAGGCTCTCGCCAAACGTGACAGTGGAAGCGATCCTCTGACTATTGCCCCAGTGCCCCAAACTGGAAACTTAATTTGTCTTGGAAAACAATGGAAATTAACTTACAATCCTCAGATCTTAGATAGAATTACGCCGGATAGTTATCGAATTCCCAAAACCCTAGATTTTCATTCCAGCTTGCAAACCCTAGATTGATAGCTTAGTTGTAGAAAAACACACCCACAACTCATTTAGACTTAATCAGTGATCCATTAAGTTAGAAAGACGAATACGCTTGTTCCTCGTGGAATTCGACCATCAAATGCTCAACGTTCAACCGTTCACTTGCGGTTATTACACAATCACGACCCTTTTGGTTGCGATCAGTTCATAGAAGAAATTTGGGAGCTCAATTACGTACTGTTCAAGATTCCCTTGTTTCAATGTCGATGGGTCCAAATCCCAAAGGGTGTGAAGGTTGACAGTTACAGTTTCACTTTTGTGGATTTCGATCGAGTTGCTTATAAAGATGAGTCATTCATACTTGCAAAGCAAGCCATTCAGGTCATTTATGTCACTGACCCGGCCAATAAGAAGTGGCACGTCGTCCTTCATGGCAAGAGAAGGATTGTTGGAGTTGAAAATATCGTAGACGAGGAAGAATACAATCAATTTGATGAGATGCATCCATTTGGAAATGGCGTACAGGTTGATACTGAAGACACCGACGAAACCAGTTACATGCGTATGGATCACCAGGAAGGGTTATACTTTAAAGGTAATCAACCATCCTTATCTCTCTGTTTCCATCGCTATAGCATATCCTCTAATTCTCGCCTTTGCAGGGTTGCGGCAAGTGGAAAGTTGAGGATAATATGGGTGTGTACATACGTATGTGCAAATTGTCGGTCAAAGTCCCCATTTGTATGTAAAATTTATTTGAGCATGCTCCACATGGGACACTTAAGGGTGTAACCTATTTTCGGAGTATTTGGACTTCATTTGCAATATCTGAGTGTTCGAGTGCCTCTCTCCTGATATTATGAAACGTACAGCACAAAATTGCTTCCAACTTAAAATTTCTTCACCAAAATATTTCAAACTTGATTTCGCTAAGCTCTAAATATGTCTCTTGAGGTTTCCACCAAGTTTTCGAGCATTTGGACATCATTTGCATAGATTTGAGACTTTTTGGACATTGAAATTTCAGTATTCAAAGTTACAGAGTTTCATATTATAAAGCACTACATCATTTGCATAGAAGAAATTTTGGAGCATTTGGATAGGCAACTATCACAGATGGTTATGAGTTCAGAACCGTCTGTGATAGTAATATATCACAGACGATTTTGAACTAAGAATAGTCTGTGATAGCCTATCAAACAGTTTTGAGGTCAGAACCGTCTATGATAATCTCTATACATAGTTTAAGGTGGGCTTTGTCCCACTCATTTCCACACTTCGCGACTCTTCACTTCACTTGCCCTAGCTCTCTAGCGGTTGCACGCACTGTCTCTCTCTGGCCTCCCACCGTCCGGGGCAATTTTTGATCACCTCCATTGCCTCCCCACCTTCCAACGCGATCACCTCCGTCTCCTCCCCACTGTTTCCACCATTCTTGGTGAATTTTAAGTATATGGGTTTTATCAGTAATTTGTCTTGCTATTGCTCACAATTTTATGATAATGTTAGCAACTAATAAGTCCAATGAAGAAATGAACCAGTCGGGGAGTCAGAGTGACTTCTCTGGCAATGAGACACCTGGGCTGGAGGTCACCCCATCCACCATGGCCCAGCCGCAGTAGAGAAAGGGGCGAGGCTGGATGACATGCGCGCGTCTCAACAGATAGGAAAAGCAGCACATATAGTTCGACAACAACGGGGTGCTGGAAGCTCCGGAGAAACTAGTCGATCAGTACCGCTCACTATGCGGCAAAGTGCAAGGGAGCGGGTGCCTATCACCATGTTCGAGTGGGGTCAAGTGCCCCGAGAGTGCAAGGATGAGCTATGGGAAGAAGTGCAGGCGGCGCTTCACATTCCCGAGGATCGCCAGTTCACCATCCACCGGACGACACTGATGTCAATAAACAAGGTGTGGAGGAACTTCAAGAGCCATCTTGTCAAGCACTATATGAAGGAGTTGAAGACCCCCTTCAATGACTACCCTTTCGTGACTCTCGATGCATGGCAGCAGTTTGTGGAGATGAAGGGCACGCCTGAGTTTCAGGCGATTAGTGAGAAGGGCAAGGCTAACCAGGCCAAGAATACCCACCCGCACAGACTAGGCACCGGCGGGTATGTGGGGAAGAAGGCGTTGTGGAGGAAGCAGGACGATGAGGCTTTCCAATCTTTGGCTTCCGCTCCTTATGTGGGCATAACGGACGTGCGCACCCGCAATTGGTGCCGAGCAAGATCAAAGATGACCTCCTCTGGAAGCGTCTCGGTGAATAACCCTACGGACAGGGAAGTGATCGATAGGCTGGTAAGATCTCTAATTTTGTAGGATCACTTACTATCCTCGTAACACGCATGCAATGGGTTGTATTGCTAAGTTCTCCTGTTGTAGGCGGCGCTGAGTGCGCAGGCGGCATCCTGAGATTTCAACCCTAACAGGGACAAGGATATCCTACCGACGGCACTGGGAAATAAGGAGCATCCAGGCCGCGTGGCCTCAGTGCCACTATGCCTTGGAGGGCAAGTTTTCCTGATGAAGAGGAGGCAACTAAGAGGAGAAAGAGATGCCAAAAAGCCTGCGACGAATGGATCAAGGAGGAGATGCGATTGGAGTTTTTCCATCGGGACATAGAACTCAGGCAGGAGTTGGCGAAAATGCGAGCAATGTATCATGAGCTAAGGCAGGCGACCCAAGGCATCCCCCCTGCAACAGCGGACTTACCGAGCCCCATTCTTGGCCGCCGTAGCAGCTGCGCGTCTGCGCCAGGGTCTTCGCTCTGGAGCCCTCTCGATAGTATCTGGTGGACTTTGTGCAGGTAATGATCGCTTTTCTTTGTTAATTCATTTAAAAGTGAAATTCAATACATACCCTGATGTCATCTTAAGGCACACTATTTGTAGGAACCCGCCTCCTGCAAGCTTATGGTGCTGACAGTGTCTCCGACCATTGCAAGGGATTTCTGTTGGACAAGCCGCCGAACGACAAGATTACCACTCTCGGGGCTGCGATGCACACGTTCGTGCAATGGCCCAAGAAGGACATTGTCCTAGATGAGGTAATTCCCCCACCGATTTCATAATTTCGTACTATAATAATAGCCCTCGGAGTTAGTGACCATTACTATACGTAGGTTCTTACCCCTACAGACACCGACACTCGGCCGACTAGCCAGCCGACCCCTCCGACAAACCAACCAACGGGTCTGACGATGAAGCTGACACCGACTAGGAGGCAAGGCATCAAGAAGCAGGCTTCCAGGGGAAAAGCAAAGAAGAGCACGGCGAAGGAGAGTGAGAAGAGAGCGCCGTCAGCTCCCATTCTGTTCGCTCTGGGGATGCCCATGGCCTCCGATACTGTAATTTGTAGCATGGGTATTGTTAGAGAATATACGTATCAGATACGAGTTCGAATAAGATTCGTATCAAATCAGGAAACCTAATCTGTTAGGATTTCTTCTGCATGGGCAATTCGAATAAGATTCGTATCACATCAGGAAACCTAATGACGAGGATTGACACCCGGGTCACTTCTAATAAACTTCTGGTTCAAGACAGGTTCGAACCAGACATGTATCTGGTGATGCGAACTCAAGCTATTCTGAGGGGCATCACCACAAGGTCGCAAGCTTTACGCGATCAGGTCGCAGCTTTACGCGGTCAGACTGTAAGCCTTGCGCGGTCAGAAGTTC
This sequence comes from Pharus latifolius, assembly GCA_019359835.1. Classification (NCBI taxonomy): domain Eukaryota; kingdom Viridiplantae; phylum Streptophyta; class Magnoliopsida; order Poales; family Poaceae; genus Pharus; species Pharus latifolius. The sequence goes on along the minus strand of CM033323.1, from coordinate 37,567,770 downwards.
GTAGGCTATACGCGAACTACACATTCGGGATATTGCGCGGTCAGCCAATATCCCGCGGTCAGAACATCTGCCGATCAGGATACTTGGGATCCATCTATTTGGTTGTCCATACAACAGGATATTCTAGGTATCCCGAAGATTCCTACACGTGGAGAATCAACCGTCAGGAGGTTAACACGTACAGTTATCCATGAATAACACGTGTTTAACCTACGTGGAGGTTAAGAGCAGTTCCAAAAACCGCATCCAACCGTCCGTGCAACCGATTGATGCAGTTTTCTTCACATGGCACCCTTTCAAACAGTACAAAAGGATGGCATGGAGCATCAATCAAAGGGGGGAGAATCCAAGTTAGCCAAGTCTACGGCACACCTTATATAGCATTTTAATAAGCTTTCTTTGGCTTATCTTTGTACACTTTTACAGGAAAAATCCTCGCCTGTGAGGACTTTTCCTTCCATTTGTAAACCTTTTACCACACTTAGTGAAATATCAACAGGACGTAGGGCTTTTACTCCCACCATCGAGGGCCCGAACCTGTCTAAATTCTCTGTGTTCCTGTTCACCATTGTTCAGCATACCTTCCCGAAGGGTCATCTTGAAAGGTCTCACAATTACAAATTCTGCATAAGTTCGGCTGAGGACTCCGAGTCCGAATCGTCGACAGCTGGCGCCCACCGTGGGGCCTTTCTCAAGGCGTCCTAATTAAAATTCGGAGGTTCGCCGAAACATGGCTGGAGCATATGATTCCGAGAATGATTTCGATCTCGAGGATTATGCTCATATCCCAATGCCTTCTCCAAGTGATCCCGTTCCGATGGAAGAGGTCGAAGGCCAGAATCTTCCACAGGGTGAATCATCTCCCCAAGTCATGTTAATCGACCAGGAGGTAACTGGCACAAGGTCAGAACCCGCAGAGGTTCTTAATGTGCTAGGTGATGAATCCGGCCCGTCATGCGATCCCGCTGAGGGAAAGTATGATGGTGACCCTGAAGTTAGCCCAGGAAGGTTCGACCCTGATAACCTCCACCGTCTCTTTGATTTCGAGTCTGACTCGGAACAGACCGAGATGTTCTCCCCATCGACGACTTCTCTCCCTAGGCAGTTTGCTGCGTTGTCGGAGGAAACTCCCGATCAACAGGCTGCCAAGGAAGAACAAGATCGCAAACAGAAGGAGGAGCAAGATCTCGAGCAACAGAACAACGAACTACGCAGAACTGCCCTAGAGGCTCTTCAAGATGCGCAGGCTCGTTACGATGCTGCCCCGAGTTCTTCTCGACGGTCGCGTGGTCGTAGACGTGACCAGACTCCTTCCTTACCACCGGAGCATTTCCCAGTGGACGAGGAAACAATAACACCTGGTGCCCCTAGGAGAAGTACCCATGGTCGACTGCGATCTATCGCGGAAGTCATGCGCAATTTTCCTCCTACGGTCACGGATGCGCAGAGACCGGCCTTTTACAGGATCCTGGCGGAAAGACTGGACGAGGTCGCATCCGAGGCGACCCCAACAGCCTCTTCCCGCTCAGTGACACATTCCCGTGATCGAGATGGTCCTCATTTTGGCTCTGGCCGACGGAGTTACCCGCCACCTTTACCGTCCCGACAGGACAAATATCGGCGAATGCAGGACTCTCGCAGTAGGGATCGAGTTCCCGTTCACTCTCGCTTGGGACCCCGAGTAACCTCGCCATTAAGTGAGTTTGCTTGAAACCCGACCGAAAGTCGCAGGACGGTTCACGGTCCTTACGTTGGTTGCAAAGCTTTCTCGCCTGGCCTACGAGCAGTCGTTTGGCCCGATAAGTTTCGACCAGGGGCCATTGAGAGGTTTGATGGAACTCAAAACCCATCTGAGTTCCTTCAGATCTATATCACTGCCATCCAAGCAGCAGGAGGCGATGACAAGGTCATGGCTAACTACCTGCCAACAGTCCTCGTAGGACCGGCTAGAACCTGGTTGTTCAATCATCCTGAGGGTTCTATCTACAATTGGGAAATGCTATGCGATGCCATCCTCAGCAATTTCCAAAACTGTTACCAAAAGCCGGGTAAGGAGGACGACTTGCATAGATTGCGGCAAACTTCGACCGAAACGCTTCGGCAGTTTGTCAAGAGGTTTGTCGGGGTAAGAAATACCATCCCGAACATATCTGATGGCTCCGTAATCAGGGCATTTAAGCATGCCGTTCGATACCGGAGATTCACTGAAGACTTGCTCATCCACCCTCCTCGATCAGTGGCCGATCTGTTCGATATGGCTGATCGATACTCCGATGCAGCCGAGGCAGTCGAATGGAACCGAATGATTGACAAGGGGGACCTACCGCCCCAACCAGGCTTCAAGGACGCCAAGAAAGAAGATTCGAGCAAAAAGCCGGAGTCTTCACCGGGTGGGAAGTCAAAAAAGTCGAAGAGGAACCGCTCTGGACAGTACCGTGAGGTCGCGGTCGCGGAGAAACCACCTTCGACCAAAGGTAATAAGTCTTCTTTTAAAAGTAAAACTGCTTCTGGTGGCCGGGATTCCGACCAGCCAGAAAAATCAACTAATCCGCAGGAGGGCAAAAGGTGGTGTCCACTCCACAATTCCACAGGCCACGATCTCAAAAACTGCAGGAGTTGGTTGAAACATCTGGATGATTTCTACCAAGGAGCTGGGCCAATGCCAACCTTACCGCCCAAAGAGCAGGCGTGCGGGGTTAGAGACGTCGATGGAGACGAAGAAATGGCTTACCAGGTACCTCAAAATCATGTTAATGTCATTTTCGGAGGTTCCTCCTCTTTCGTTTCCAAAAGGCAGTTTAAAACCTTTTGCCGAGAGGTTAACCAAATGGAGACATCCCTTGGTGAACCTCAATATCCCCGTTGGTCGGATATGCCTTTGACGTTCGATCGCGCTGACTGTCCTGTGGGGCTAACTCGACCATTGAGGCTACCTCTGGTTATTACCCCAATCATCAGTAACGCGAGAGTCGAAAGGGTTCTGATTGATGGGGGAAGTTCCCTTGATCTTTTATTGGTCAAGACACTCGACGAGATGCAAATTCCTCGTTCGAAGATCAAGCCCATAATCCATCCGTTTTATGGGATAATCCCAGGCCCCTCCATGATGCCATTGGGACAAGTGGTCCTCCCGGTCACTCTGGGAGAACCAGATAATTTCCGAACAGAATTGGTTACTTTCGATGTAATCGATTATGATTCAGCTTATAATGCAATCTTTGGCAGGCCGACTCTTGCTAAGTTCATGATGGCAACGCACTATGCTTATCAGTGCAGGAAATTGCCTGGCCCCAAAGGTGTCATTTCGGTCCGAGGTAGTCGCAACGTGGCGCTCACGTGCGACCGGCTATCTTTGAAGATGGTCGATCGACTTCCCCTCCGGGACGCTCAGGTCGCCACTGTCGCCACCGATGCGATCAGGGCTGCTCCTCGACCAGATGAGAAACTCAAACAAGTTCCCTTGTACCCAGATGACCCATCCAAGACAATTCGGGTTGGGTCAGCCCTGGATGACAAATAGGAACTCGACCTCGTTGCTTTCCTCCGGGCTAACGCAGACGTGTTTGCGTGGAAACCGTCCGACATGCCCGGTGTCCCAAGGGAAGTAATTGAGCACAGGTTAGCAATTCGACCTGGACAACGACCAATAAAGCAAAAGCTCAGGCGTTTTGCCACCGACCGACAGGAAGCCATCCGAGAAGAGTTAGACAAACTCTTACAAGCCGGGTTTATCCACGAAGTGAATCACCCGGACTGGCTCGCAAATCCAGTCATGGTCCGCAAGTCAAATGGCAAGTGGCGCATGTGCGTTGACTATACTAGCCTCAACAGTGCCTGTCCAAAGGATGACTTTCCCCTTCCCCGCATCGACCAGCTGGTTGACTCCACTGCGGGTTGCGAACTGATGAGTTTTCTGGATGCCTACTCAGGATATCATCAAATTAGCATGGCAGAAGACGATGAAGAGAAAACTGCCTTCATCACCCCATTCGGCACATACTGCTACGTCAGAATGCCGTTCGGTCTCAAGAACGCTGGTTCCACGTACCAGCGCTTGATGCAAAAGACCTTTCTTTCCCAGATAGGGCGTAATCTCGAAGCATATGTAGACGACTTGGTTGTAAAGAGCACCAAAAGATTGTCTCATTTGGACGATTTTGCTGAAACCTTCTGTAACTTGAATCGCTTTGGGATAAAATTGAACCCGGAGAAATGTTCTTTCGGGGTTTCTTCAGGAAAGCTTCTTGGTTTTCTTGTGTGTTCCAGGGGCATTGAGGTTAATCCTGAGAAAATCAGAGCTATTGAACAAATGAGGTCGCCCTCGACCATGAAGGATGTTCAACGCCTGGCTAGTCGCATGGCGGCTTTAAGTCGCTTCATATCGCGATTAGGCGAAAGGGGACTACCTTTCTTTAAAGCCTTGCGGAAACATCATAACTTCACGTGGTCTGACGAGGCCGAAAAAGCGTTTCAGGAGGTAAAAACATATCTATCCAGTCCGCCAGTATTGGTGTCTCCTGAAAAGGAAGAACCATTACTTCTGTATTTGGCGGCCACCCCACACGCGGTCAGCGCAGTTCTGATCGCGGAAAGGGAAGGAGTACACAGACCCGTCTACTATGTGAGCGAAGTCCTTCATGGTCCTAAGGAGCGCTACCCTGAGGTCCAAAAGATACTTTACGCACTACTGATGGCTTCCCGTAAGCTACGACATTACTTTCAAGCACACAAGATCACAGTACCCTCCTCTTTTCCTTTAGGGGATATTGTTCGAAATCCAGAAAAATCTGGTCGAATCGCTAAATGGGCGGTCGAATTCGGTGCCTTCGAAATCCTTTTCACCCCTCGCACGGCGGTTAAGTCTCAGGTTTTGGCCGACTTTGTGGTCGAATGGACCAACCCTGAGCCACCCGTGCAGTTGGCGAAGGAACTGGAGTGCCCCTATTATTGGACAATGTACTTTGACGGCTCCCGTAGTTTTCAACACTCGGGGGCTGGAGTGGTCTTAGTTACGCCTCAGGGCGAATAGCTTAAGTATGTTATTCAACTACACTTTGTTGCCACCAACAATGCAGCAGAGTATGAAGGTCTTCTTGCAGGGCTCCGGGCAGCAAAATTCCTCGGAGTCCGTCGATTAGTGGTGAGGGGGGACTCACAGCTGGTCGTAAACTAGGTAAACGAGGAGTACAGCACCTCCGATGAGATAATGGCTCATTACCTGGGGGAAGTGAGGAGATTGGAAAAACACTTCAGTCACTTCGAAGTCCAATACATCCCGCGAAAGGACAACATTCTCGCAGACCAATTATCCAAAATTGGATCCTCACGCTCATCCGCTCCGGCAGGAGTGTTCATTGAACACTTGGACCATCCTTCGATCATGACTTCGGTCGAGGATGATCCGGCAATAGCCTTCGTTGCCAACCTCGGTCAGGAACAAGATTGGACTCATCCATTGAGGGTCTATCTTGAACATGGGACCCTACCCGAGGACGAAACCAAAAGCGATCGGTTAATTCGAAAGGCGCGTCTGTACAAACTCATAGATGGGGTTATGTACAGAAAGGGTACTCAAGGAGTATTCATGCGCTGCATATCTCAGGAGGAAGGGAAATCCCTCTTGAAAGAAATACATGACGGTGTATGCGGTGCACACGCGTCATACCGAACACTAGTCGGAAAAGTTTTTCGACAGGGATTCTACTGGCCTTCGGCACTCGATGATGCCAAGCTTATGGTCAAGATGTGTCCACAGTGTCAGTTTCATGCAAGACAGGTTCATCAACCTGCTTATGCATTGCAAACTATTCCTCTCGCATGGCCCTTCGCGATCTGGGGAATGGACATCGTCGGTCCTATGCCACAAGCGGTCAATGGATACAAGTTTTTGTTCGTAGCCATTGACACGTTCACAAAGTGGATTGAGGCCGAACCAGTACGAAATATTACTGCATCAGCCGCACAAAAGTTCTTTCACAAGAACGTTGTGGCACGATTTGGTGTTCCAAACCGTCTCATCACAGACAACGGTTCTCAGTTCGCTAGCGGTCTTTTCCTAGACTACTGCGATCAGATTGGGACCAAGGTGTGCTTTGCTTCCGTGGCACATCCACAAAGCAATGGTGCTGTAGAACGGGCCAATGGGCAAGTATTGCAAGGCATCAAAAAACGTGTTTTTGATCGCCTCAAGACCCGCTCGGGGGCTTGGGCAGACGAGCTCTATACTGTTCTATGGGCACTACGGACTACCTCTAGTCGAGCCATCGGTGAGACACCCTTCCATTTGGTCTATGGAGCCGAGGCTGTGTTGCCTATGGAAGTAAGTATTGGATCTGTTCGCACGAATCAATTCGAACAGGTCAACCAATCCGAACAGCGATCGCAAGATCTCATCCTCCTGGAAGAACGGCGTGATCGCACCCTGATTAAGTCCGCGGTATACTTGCAGGCTCTACGCAAGTATCACAGTAAAAAGGTGCGACCACGTGATCTCAACGTTGGCGACTTGGTTTTACGAAAAATTCAAGACCAGTCTAACCGCAATAAATTCTCCCCAAAATGGGAAGGACCATACACTGTCGTCTCAGTGCCGCGGCCAGGATCTGCGCGGTTAGCCATGGAGGATGGTCGGATTTTGTCCAATACTTGGAACATCGATCAACTTCGCAAGTTTTACGTGTAAGTATTCCAATCACTTTTTTCCTGTTCAATTAGCATCTTTTCATAAAAAGCATGTCTTGTTTTCATACAATGAGTGTTTTTCTTTAAGCCCAAATTATACAAATTCGACCTGGGGACTGATCGCCAGCGGTTAGGTTATTACAGCATTTTTCAACCGGATTCGCTGGTCAATCTCATGATCACTTCCAGATAAGTCACTCCTAAATAAGCCGTTTCTCAACGCACACGGGACTATCTGGCTAGTCTTCGGTCATCTGGGTGGCTATCAGTTTGCAATAAGGTTAAAATGTTACTTTAATCTTGACCATCGGCTTGAAGCACATATCCCTGGTCATCATACTTATGTTTTCCCCTCTGCTTAAAATACTAAGGCTCCAGTATTCACAAAACAGAGGCGGGGGCTAGAGGAGTATACTTATAGTATGATATGATGTGAATATGCACTTTCTTTTGAAAAAATAGTTTTACATACATGGCATTGTAATTTCAATTATTGGGTTACAAAATATAAGGATCATTCGATCCTCAGCTCAGCCAAGAGTTTGTCAACGAAGGGCTTGACTTCTTCTATAACGGCGTCAAGCAGTTCTTCACTCTCGACCTCAACCGGTCCCACCAGCGCGCTCAGATTCGCATCTAGGCCATGGTGAAGTCAAACCCGGCTGAGTACGGCAGAAGCGGCTGATCGGACTCTCGTCCTGATTATCTCTTCACGTCACCGTAAATCTCCAGGGAGATATGCGAGCAGTGATTCTGCTTGAGTTGTGAGCAGTGATGCCCAATCGCTGACACTTGGGTCGTCCTTCCTCAACTCTACCACATTGGTATTCAAAAGGCTGGCCACGGCCTTCAGTTTTTCGAAGACCAGTAGGCTCAACTCTTTGACCGCTCGGTCGGTATGGTTGAGCGAGGACTCGAGAATCATCTTGTCCTGGCCGAGCTGTGTAATGCGACCTGCTTGCGCTGTACAGAGAAAAGAGGTTATTAACAAGAAACGGCTTTAAGTCTTCTCAAATTGAGAATCGACTTACCAGCCTTCTCAGACTGAAGTTTATTGATTTCAGTCCGTAGTTTCTTGAACTCTGTAACTGAGTTCAGCCTTATCTTGGCTAACTCTTTCTTCAAGAATGTAACCTCTCTGCAGCAAAATCAGGTCAGTCACAATTAAAGCCTACTTAAATTAACAGAAGAATGACGATCCTCACTTGCGCAAGCCGTCACGATCTTTTTGAACAGCCGCCATGCTAGCCATTGCAGCATGCGACTGGCTCGTCACCCATGACAAGCCCTGTGACACAAAGCAAGAGAGTTAAATATACTCTAAAGGCGGTTCAAACGCCGAAACAGGGGTCATCATACCTTCATAAACTTGTTTAAAGCGGCATCATCCATGCTAGCAGGAATCCTTGCTAGCGCGCCGGAAGTGCCTGCGACAGGGACAGTTGATGGGAGTGCCGGCCGGACGCCACCCCCAGAGGCCACTGGTGGTGACCTAGTCCCTATACTTGTTTCACCTCCCGCGGTCCGGACGACTTCCTGAACCATGGGAGTAGAGCGCTCTTCATTAGAGGCTCCCTCATCAGCCCTAATTTCAACCTCCCCAGTGGCGGTTGAAGGGTTAGGCACTGTCTTCTTTTGCCTAACAGGAAGAATGGGTCAGGCAACTTTTATTTAAGATTACTGTCAAGTAAGAGCTCTTACCTTATTTGAAATCCCATTCGTTCCTGGGACTTCTGGGAAAATTCCCCTGGCGAAGGAGAGCCGTCTCCAGTTCTTGCCTTCCTTATGGTAAACAAGGCAGCACCCCCCTGGAAATATCATGTTACAAGCATATTCTTAGGGAACAGGTAAAAACACATAGGTCTTTACCTGGGCCACCGGACTAACTGGTGGGGCTGCATCCGAAGGCCTTGGCGATTCCTGAGTTGCTGGAACCGTCACAGCCGGCCTTTGTTCGTCTACCTCCTCCTCTGCCTGCGGAGGAGGAGGATTTTCCTCCCTGGAATCCCCAGTGGACCCAGGGGGAAGCTCTCCTCTCTGTATGTACATTAACTTATCAAATGTGCAGAAAGAGCCATAGAGGGAATGATCGAAAAGATTCTTTACCTTAGTCGTCCCTTCGACCAGGGAAGCAGAGATGATTGACCCTGAAACCTCGGGGGCTTCAGGAAGTGGAAGGTCACCCGCGACCACAAGATCCTCGGTGGTCGCAGGGTCAGCCACGGCCACCTCTTCGGCAGCTGTGGTCTCTGCGGGGCAGCTTGGGGCATCGCTGGATGGAAGATCCGCGATCTTCCTCCTTCGAAGGATCAGAGGAACGTCATCCTCTTCCTCCTCGCTCCCCTCTCCCTGTACGACGAAGAAGTGATTCCATGTCGCGCCTGAAAAAGTAGCAGGAATGCGATATCTTACCGTAGTCTTTCTTGCGAGACGAGGAACGCTTCGTGAAGACCCCTCCCCAGGGTTCCGCTTGGTCTTCTTAGAGGCAGGACTCTTTGTCCTGGGTCTCTGAGAGACCTTCTTCACGTTCCTCGCCGTCGGCTTCTTCAGAGAGCCGACATTTTCACTTGGGAATGTCACATCCGCAAACCTCCCTAGGAGCTATTCTCATTCCAATGGGATTGATTAGTGCTGGACATACATGAGACCTGCAAAACAGAGGCCAAGTGGAAAGTTTACCTTTCGGCGCTCCTGTTTAAGGTCGTCGCCGGCATGAATCAAGCTTTGGGGGCGAGGCGATCCCTTGGGGCCCTCTACCTCGGCATTGTACGCCCTGAGGAGGTAGTTAGTCCGCCTCTCAATCTCAGCTGAGGGCAGGACTGCTCCCAAATACGAGTTAAATTGATACATTTCAAAAATGACATAAAAGGATTTCAATGTCAGAAATGAATACCTTCGTTATAGTCCAGGGTAGTGTCCGCCATGGACTTGATCTCCCAAGCCGGATGAGCCCTTTCACGCAGGGGGCTCACCCGGTTCTTCACAAAGTCTCGGATGACGTCACGTGCCGTCAGCCCTTGTTCGACTAAGTGAAGGATCACCTCGGCATGCTTCATGAACTCCGCGTTCATCGCCGGGAGAGTATCCAACTCGCTCGGCTTCTCCGGCCGCGAGTTCTCAAACCACAACCCGCTCTCGGTCGGCGGGGTGCAGTAAAACCATTTCTGGTGCCACCCGTGCACTGAGTCTCGCAGGGGTGGGGAGGGATACTCCTTTTTATCCCTCAGCCGGAAGTAGATGCATCCGGCGGCGTTGGTGCTCTTCGACCACGCCGAAAAGTAGAATCGTCGGAAAAGATCCACGCTGGGATATATTCCGACGAAGGCTTCACAGAGATACTGGAATACTGCAAGGATCAGCATCGTGTTGGGGTGGAGGTTGATCAGTTCCCACCAGTAATGTTCAAGGATATCCTTAAGGAACCGACTCTCAGGGAATCGGAACCCGCAACGCAAATACTCCTCAAAAACCACCAACTCGCCTTCTTGGACAGTTGGGGTTTCTCGGTCCTTCTCCGCAGGTCGCCAGTTAATGAGCAGCCGCGGAGAAAGGATCTCCTCCTTCTCTAGCGCCATCAGGCTCTCCTCAGAATGATGAATGGATCTGCTCCAGGACGCCATCTTTGGTGTAGAATCAAAGGGGAAGCTGGCGATTTGGGGAAGATGAAGGCTGAAGAAAGTGAGGGTTTTGAGTGGCGGGAATTCTAAGGGTCTTTTCGCGGCTGAGTGGCTTCCTCAAGAAGCTACCTACTGCTTTTTATAGACCCAAGGCGACGCATTAATGAGTAAACGGCTCGTTTCAAACGTTCCATTGAATGCTTTATTCATTTCCCATAATGGATACTGTCTCTGATGGACCCGATAAAGTACTCAGGCGTCGGATCTGAAACAAAAAGACTTCTTTGTTTTGGAAACTGAAAGTGTAAAAGGACTGAAAAATTTTCAGTACTTTTCAGAGGACGTTTTTCCTTTTTATACTTTGAACATTTTTTTTCGAAAAAATCATATAACTCAATTTTTGACGTACTGGAATGTTTCTAATTGGGTTATGGTTTTATCGAAATCATGTTTTAAGCTGAAACTTCGATTCTAATCGGAGTGACGGCCTGACCGAGTCCCAACTCTGCTCGTACTTTAGTTCTGACCGCAGCTCTGAAACTGATCGCGGAATCAGGGCAGGTCGCGGTGCTTTTTTCTTAAAAGTGATTTTGATCGCAGAACTAAAATTTCCTGTGTATGAATGGTCGCGAACATAAAGTTCATGGCTATATTTTCGCACAGAAGATGTGAAGAATATTTCATGAGAAATAAAGAACTTTTATTTCTTACATTCTTTACATACAAAAGGGATGCAGTCGATCAAAACATCGACTTGCTCCGAAAGAAGTTTACAAAGTTCTCCAAGGGACATGTTGTTGTCAGTAGGATCTACACTGACAACCCCCAGGGAACTAGCAACTACCCTAAGTCTATCTATATCGTCCCTAACAACAGATGCACTATTGTCCCTAATCAAGTCAGAGAGTTCTCGCTGTTGCTGAGCGAAGTCCCTCTCTCGACGGAAATGGTGCGCCTCTTCTCGGGATCGATCAAGACATTCTGCTAAACGCAGAATCTTCGAGGCCATCTCCTCGGTCTTCTTCTCCAGGGCATTCTTCTCTTCCAGAAGGGTCTGTCCGGAAGGAAGAGATGGAACAGCAGAAGGCTGATCGCTGGGGCCTCCTACCTCCTACATTTTTGCAAAAGTTAGTTATACTAACTAAAATTATCAGCAAAAAAGGGAGAAGAATTGTTACCTGTCCCGGTGCATAACCCATTGATACACTCATCTTGGGAGGAAGATCATCATATGGTGGAAGAGCAACCTCCCCAGAAGAAGATTGCTTCGCCAACCCAATATGGCAATCATCTGATCGAGGGATAGTCACCGCTTGCCGACCAGGATGTTGATCACCCAAAAGGATGGGGGAATTGGATGTGAAAGGATCTTTTCCTAAGGATAAAGGCCTAACTTGCCAAGAGGCATGAACGGGGAGGGTCAAAGGAACTGAAGGAAGAAAGAAACTCGCTACATTCTTTACCTTTGTTCCACTGAAAGATCCTTCGTCAACCTTGGGTTTCTTCCTTAAGGGAGACAGGACTTCATTCGTTTGAGACCCTTGTTCGACAGTTTCCCCTTCATCGCTCTCAATCTCGATGATTTCATGATCTGCCATTGGGAAGGGTATGTGAAAAGGAAGAAGGCAGGATAACAAGAAAAGGACTTAGGCGTGGAGGGAAATTGTGAAGCTTTACAAACCCAAGAACCTGGTATTTATAGCCGCCTGGGTGACGGTTTGCATTCCAGGCGCCTCGGGTTTCGTCAAAGCATTTACAATTTTACCTCGAGATAAAAACAATTCTACGACGCTATCATTGCCCGTCACGTAATGTCAGAACCCGTCTTGAAAAACCAACCGTTTTCACTTAGTGCGCCACTAAGTGGAGAAGTTAAAGGGCCGGGTTAAAAATCCAATGCACGGTTTTTTAAATTCGAAATAAACACGTCTCTCCGTTTTCTTCGAATTTGGGGGCTAGCTGACGAGGATTGACACCCGGGTCACTTCTAATAAACTTCTGGTTCAAGACAGGTTCGAACCAGACATGTATCTGGTGATGCGAACTCAAGCTATTCTGAGGGGCATCACCACGAGGTCGCAAGCTTTACGCGATCAGGTCGCAGCTTTACGCGGTCAGACCGTAAGCCTTGCGCGGTCAGAAGTTCATAGGCTATACGCGAACTACACATTCGGGATATTGCACGGTCAGCCAATATCCCGCGGTCAGAACATCTGCCGATCAGGATACTTGGGATCCATCTATTCGGTTGTCCATACAACAGGATATTCTAGGTATCCCGAAGATTCCTACATGTGGAGAATCAACCGTCAGGAGGTTAACACGTACAGTTATCCATGAATAACACGTGTTTAACCTACGTGGAGGTTAAGAGCAGTTCCAAAAACCACATCCAACCGTCCGTGCAACCGATTGATGCAGTTTTCTTCACATGGCACCCTTTCAAACAGTACAAAAGGATGGCATGGAGCATCAATCAAAGGGGGGAGAATCCAAGTTAGCCAAGTCTATGGCACACCTTATATAGCATTTTAATAAGCTTTCTTTGGCTTATCTTTGTACACTTTTACAGGAAAAATCCTCGCCTGTGAGGACTTTTCCTTCCATTTGTAAACCTTTTACCACACTTAGTGAAATATCAACAGGACGTAGGGCTTTTACTCCCACCATCGAGGGCCCGAACCTGTCTAAATTCTCTGTGTTCCTGTTCACCATTGTTCAGCATACCTTCCCGAAGGGTCATCTTGAAAGGTCTCACAATTACAAATTCTGCATAAATTCGGCTGAGGACTCCGAGTCCGAATCGTCGACACCTAATATGTTAGGATTTCCTCCACATGGCCCTATATATAGAGATGTATGATGGGCTTTGAGGATCACCACAAAAGTCATAGTTGCCATCTCTTTTGATAGCCCATAAACCCTTGTTGTGAACATTGGTGCTAGCACACCATTGCACAACGTTCCATCCCAGTACGTGTGGATACCGGTAGAGGCACTGCTGCAATTGCTGCGCTGATCAGGACGATCTGTGAGCGATCGTTGTCATCTACATCCACTGTTCTGGACGATCCGCAAACGGTTGTTGCGAACATTCGATCGTTGCATCAAATCTGCTTCCGCTACTGGTAACAATCTAATCTATGATCTATTACTTGCAGTTTTCGAGTAAATTATTAGAAATTCTGCTAGTGTAGCTTACTCGATTTCCAACAGTGATATCAGAGCCATCCTGTATAGTATTAGATCTGGATTAATTATATAGATATGTGATATATGAAGTTATGGTAGATTAGATCTACTAGTTCATTCAATCTGTTACCGTATAAGTTTTATTATACATGTTTGTTTTGACATCCAAGTGTTGTGATGAACAATTTTTTGGCCGACTTTACTATGAACTAATGTCTAATGATCCTAGCATGGGCCAGAGGGAGGTAATGTTAGGGTTTATATGACAATAGTAGATTAGATCTTCTAAATCATATGTGTATAGGTTGGATCTATATATGACATTAGCTGCCTATTCTAGATATTCATATTGGAGTTAATATGAATGACTTAAGGGGATTTAAACCAATCAGATTGGTTCGAAAATTTGATTAATATGATTAATTTAAAAAAAAAAGATTATATTTGATAACCAGAAGCTGTCAACTTTGGTGTCTAAGGAAAGAACACATCATAAGGTTTTTCTTAATAAGCCCCGCTTGGAACGCTTTCCTTCATGGTGTGAGCGAAAACAGTCGCGGTCTTTCCTGGCCAAGGTTACTGCCAACGGAAATTAAATATAGTCGTAGTTATGCATGTGAGATTATCTAATTGATGATTATTTTCATGCATATAGATGTTGTGACATCTTTTAACCCCTCATGAAACATAAAGATTATACTTGACAACCAGAAGCTGTCAGCTTTGGTGTCTAAGGAAAGAACACATCATAAGGTTTTTCTTAATAAGCCCCACTTGACGGAACGCTTTCCTTCATGGTGTGAGCGAAAACAGTCGCGGTCTTTCCTGGCCAAGGTTACTGCCAACGGAAGTTAAATATAGTCGAAATTGCACCTATTAGATCATCTAGCTGATGGTTATTTTCGTGCATATGGATGTTTTGCCATGTTTTAACCCCTCATAAAAATTAAGTGTTTATTATACCCTTCCAATTGCTGCACCTGTTAAGATTTTGATCGTTGCTTGGTGGGTCTGACAAATCAGGGCACCATCAATTATCTTAATAAGGCAGGATGTGTGTTGGACACCCATAAGCATAGAATTGGTTTAACTTAACAAAGCCATCAAAACGGTTTTGGGCTTTGGGACATGGTGTTGGGATGACACCCAACAAACAAGAGTTATATATGATATAATTAGTAAGGAGTTGCTTACCTAAATAACTAGGTTTCTAGCAGTGATGCCAAAGCTCACTAGAACTTAGTGAAATATGGATCTTGGCCTACTATATATATTTCTTTGAGGGATTTTTTCTAAAATATATAGTTGGTACATCTTTTATTGAATTGTTTAATAAAAGACTTTTCATAAATATAATGCTATAATTTTGCATTTCTTTACTGCTGTAGACCATGGATAGTGGTAGCTCCTCAAAAAATTTCAGTTTGCGATCTGTCCTTAATAAAGAAAAGCTCAATGGAACAAATTTTATTGATTGGTATAGAAATTTGAGAATTGTTCTCAAACAAGAGAAAAAGGACTATGTTCTAGAGACTCCTATACCTGATGAACCAGCCGCTAGTGCTTTACGTGCTCAAAAGGATGCTTATAAAAAGCATACTGATGACGCACTTGATGCCAGCTGTCTAATGCTTGTCACGATGAACTCTGAGCTTCAGAAGCAATATGAGAACATGACAGCTTATGACATGGCCGTGTCTCTTAGAAACTTATTCGAGGAGCAGGCCAGGGTGGAAAGATATGAGACCACCAAGAAATTGCATGATTGCAAGTTGGCAGAAGGAAGCTCGGTCAGTCCTCATGTGATCAAGATGATTGGTTACATTGAGAATTTGGAAAAACTTGGTTTTCCCCTTAGTCAAGAGTTGGCTACTGATATGATTCTCCAATCGCTCCCTCCGAGCTATGACCAGTTTGTCATGAATTATAACATAAATAATCTGGAGAAATCATTGACCGAATTGCATGGGATGCTTAAAACAGCGGAACAGAACATTAAGAAAAACCCAAATAATGTAATGATGGTTCAAAAGGGAAAAAGCTTTAAGAAGAAGGGCAAGGGCAAGGCTAAGGGAAAGGGCAAAGCTCTAGAAAGATCCTCTAGCGCTAAACCTAATTCCAAAGGAAAGTCCAAGCCAGGTGCCACCCCTACTACTGAATGCTTCTATTGCAAGGAATCTGGCCATTGGAAGAGGAATTGCAAGAAATACTTGGAAGATTTAAAGAAAAAGAAGGAAAGTGAGACTCCTTCAGGTATATATGTTATAGAAGTTCATTTAGCTATTTCTCCTTCCGACTCTTGGGTATTTGATACCGAATCGGCTGCTCATATTTGCACTTCGATGCAGGGGCTTAAAAGGAGTAGAAATTTGGCTAAGGGCGAGGTTCAACTTCGCGTTGGCAATGGAGCAAGAGTTGCAGCCTTAGCTGTTGGAACTTTTATATTAGCTTTACCTTCAGGATTAGTTTTAGAACTTAATAACTGTTATTATGTTCCTGCCATAAGCAAAAACATTGTATCCGTGTCGTGTTTGGACACGCTGGGTTATGAATTTAGAACAAAGAACAATCGTTGTTCCTTTTATTTAAATGATATGTTTTATGGCAATGCCTCATTGGAGAATGGGCTTTATCAGCTAAATCTTGAATTACCTGTCTATAACATATGTACTAAGAGGCTTAGGTCTAATGATTTGAATCCCACGTTTATCTGGCATTGTCGTTTAGGCCATATCAATGAGAAACGCATCATGGAACTCCTGAAAGATGGACTTCTAGACTCATTTGATTTTCAATCATTTGATGTGTGTGAATCTTGTTTACTTGGCAAAATGACAAAGGCACCTTTCACGGGTGAAAGTGAAAGGGCAAATGACTTATTGGCTCTTATTCATACTGATGTATGTGGACCATTAAGTTCAACAGCTAGAGGTGGTTTTCAGTACTTCATAACTTTTATCGATGACTTTAGTAGATATGGATATGTCTATTTAATGAGGCATAAATCTGAAACGTTTGATAAATTCAAGGAATTTCAGAATGAAGTACAAAATCAACTTGGCAAGACAATCAAAACCCTATGATCTGATCGTGGAGGGGAATATTTGAGCCAAGAGTTTGGTGATCATCTAAAACAACATGGAATTGTTCCACAATTGACCAGGAACACCTCAATGGAATGGTGTGTCAGAACGACGGAACAGGACCTTGTTGGAGATGGTTCGGTCAATGATGAGCCAAACTGATCTTCCATTGTCCTTCTGGGGATATGCTCTAGAAACAGTTGCGTTCACATTAAATAGGGCTCCATCAAAAGCCGTAGAAAAGACACCATATGAGATATGGAATGGAAGGCGTCCTGGATTGTCTTTTCTTAAGATTTGGGGTTGTGAAGTTTATGTAAAACGTTTAATGTCTGATAAGCTCAAACCCAAATCAGATAAATGCTTCTTTGTGGGCTATCCTAAGGAAACAAAAGGATATTACTTCTATAATCGAGAAGAAAACAAAGTGTTTGTTGCCCGAAACGGTGTCTTTTTGGAGAAAGAGTTTCTTTCAAAAGGAGTAAGTGGGAGCACAGTGCAACTTGAAGAAATTCGGGAACCACTGGAAATTGTTTCAGCACCCACTGAAGCTCAGCAAGACCTGCAAAACAATGTAGAAAATAATGCAGGACAAGCACCGGTTATACGTAGGTCTGAAAGGGTACGTCACGCACCTGGAAGGTACATGCTCCTTACAATGGAGCAGCGTGAAGTATTATTGATAGATAATGATGAACCTAAGACTTACGAAGAAGCGATGATGAGCCCTGACTCTGAGAAATGGCTTGGAGCCATGAGATCCGAAATTGAATCCATGCATGACAATCGAGTGTGGAACTTGGTTGATCTGCCTGATGGTGTAAAAGCCATTGAGTGCAAATGGGTTTATAAGAAAAAGATTGACATGGATGGTCATGTTTATATCCATAAAGCACGATTAGTTGCAAAAGGTTTCAAGCAAATTCAAGGTGTTGATTATGATGAAACATTTTCGCCCGTTGCTATGTTAAAGTCAATCAGGATCATCCTAGCTATTGCTGCCTATTTCAATTATGAGATATGGCAGATGGATGTCAAAACGGCTTTCCTAAATGGAAACCTAAGTGAGGATGTGTATATGGCACAGCCTAAAGGTTTTGTCGATCCAGATAATACTAGGAAAGTATGCAAGCTTCATAAATCCATTTATGGGTTGAAGCAAGCTTCTCGGAGTTGGAATCTTCGTTTTGATGAAGTAGTCAAACAGTTTGGTTTCATCAAAAATGAAGAAGAGCCTTGTGTTTATAAAAAGGTAAATGGGAGCGCACTTGTTTTTCTGGTCTTATATGTGGATGACATACTTCTGATCGGAAATGATATTCCTATGCTTGATTCTGTGAAGTCCTCATTGAAAAGTAGCTTCTCTATGAAAGACTTAGGTGAGGCAACATATATTTTGGGCATTAAGATCTATCGAGATAGATCTAAAAGGTTAATTGGATTAAGCCAAAGTACATATATTGACAAAGTATTGAATAGATTCAATATGCACGATTCCAAGAAAGGTTTTCTACCTATGTCACATGGCATTAGTCTTAGCAAGAGTCAATGTCCTTCGACATGTGATGAGCGGGACCGAATGAATAAGATTCCATATGCTTCTGCTGTTGGATCTATTATGTATGCCATGCTATGTACACGCCCAGATGTCTCCTATGCTCTAAGTGTTACGAGCAGATACCAATCAAACCCAGGTGAAAGTCACTGGACTGCTGTAAAAAACATCCTTAAATATTTGAGGAGGACTAAGGATGTGTTCTTGGTTTATGGAGGTGAGGAAGAGCTCGTTGTTAGTGGCTACACCGATGCTAGCTTCCAAACCGACAAAGATGATTTCAAATCGCAATCTGGTTTTGTATTTTGCCTTAATGGAGGAGCTGTAAGCTGGAAGAGTTCCAAGCAAGAAACTGTCGCTGATTCTACAACAGAAGCAGAGTACATTGCTGCTTCTGAAGCTGCTAAAGAAGCTGTTTGGATTAAAAAGTTCATCTCTGAACTTGGTGTGGTTTCTAGTATTTCAAGCCCAGTGGATCTCTATTGTGACAATAGTGGAGCCATTGCGCAAGCCAAGGAACCAAGGTCTCATCAAAAATCCAAACATATACTCAGGCGTTATCACCTCATCCGAGAAATCGTGAATAGAGGTGATGTGAAGATTTGCAAAGTGTCCACGGATTTGAATGTTGCTGATCCGTTGACAAAACCTCTCCCGCAACCAAAGCATGAGGTTCATACTAGAGCAATAGGTATTAGATACATTTGTGATTGACTCTAGTCCAAGTGGGAGGTTGTTAGTGATATGTCCTAGAGCAAATCACAGAGATGTATTTATCTTTGTTATATTTATGAACATTTGAATAATATGTTATTTTTGAATAAATTATCATCTTGGTTTGATCAACAAGTATGTGACTTGTTCGTGAGACTCTAAATTTATTTGATGATATTATTCTAATTTAGTCCCTGATCCATTATCTTTAAATAGGACATTATTGATTAATGGATCAGCACATTTATTGATTGATGGTTATGTTTCACGGACCATGGATACAAGATATCAAATCAATAATGTGGACATATATTGGAGAATATAATGTTGGATAGACCCATTTTGAGACACTGTTTTGATTTGTTATTTAAGTGTCACCAGTAGATCTCAAATAATGTTTATGATTGATCCTTAGACCTGAGACCATCATAGTTTCCTACATGCGTAGTAGTATACTTTGATAGTACCAAACGCTACTTTTAATTAAGTAGTAATAAAGGTAATATTTGGGTATACTATGAGCCATGCG
Source organism: Pharus latifolius (assembly GCA_019359835.1). Classification (NCBI taxonomy): domain Eukaryota; kingdom Viridiplantae; phylum Streptophyta; class Magnoliopsida; order Poales; family Poaceae; genus Pharus; species Pharus latifolius. The sequence continues at coordinate 37,548,399 of CM033323.1, read as the reverse complement.
GAGGAATATGAATGGTTAAGATGGAATTTGCATATCTTATAAAATGAGAGAGATATCTCTGAGCCCCTCGATATAGATGAATTGAGAAGTGCATGGCCATGCCGTTTGTGGTTGAAGTGTCAACTACAAGAAGATCAATTCACTATGAGATCGAAAAAGGATTGAACTGTGTAAGGGTGGCACATTTCCTACCTTGGGTTTAATCTGGTATCGTATGGCAAGAGGATCAACATGAAAACATTATATATAGGTTTGCTGATTATGATCTTTGTGTGTATTAGGATAGTCGTTATGTCCTGCTAGGGGCCACTACCGACTTACAATTCGGGTAAGTATTCTCGGGTTGTGACTAAATATACACGAACCTACAGGGTCACACACTTAACGGGTTGGAACAATGCAATTCGGATTAAGTCTATTTTGGGTTTCCATATCAGATTTGGAGACTTAATGATAGACTCCTTATGCATTTGGATTGGGTTTGATATGAGTTTCTGTATCAGATTCGGAAACTTAATGTTCGACTCCTTATGTATTTGGATTGGGTTTAGACTCATTATCCATTTGGATTGGGTTTGGTATAGGTTTCCATATCAGATTCGGAGACTTAATATTAGACTCCTTATGCATTCGGATTGGGTTTGTTATGGGTTTTCGTATCAGATCCGGATTGGGTCTGTTAGAGAATATACGTATCAGATACGAGTTCGAATAAGATTCGTATCAAATCAGGAAACCTAATCTGTTAGGATTTCTTCTGCATGGGCAATTCGAATAAGATTCGTATCACATCAGGAAACCTAATATGTTAGGATTTCCTCCACCTGGCCCTATATATAGAGATGTATGATGGGCTTTGAGGATCACCACAAAAGTCATAGTTGCCATCTCTTTTGATAGCCCATAAACCCTTGTTGTGCACATTGGTGCTAGCACACCATTGCACAACGTTCCATCCCAGTACGTGTGGATACCGGTAGAGGCGCTGCTGCAATTGCTGCGCTGATCAGGACGATCTGTGAGCGATCGTTGTCATCTACATCCACTGTTCTGGACGATCCGCAAACGGTTGTTGCGAACATTCGATCGTTGCATCAAATCTGCTTCCGCTACTGGTAACAATCTAATCTATGATCTATTACTTGCAGTTTTCGAGTAAATTATTAGAAATTCTGCTAGTGTAGCTTACTCGATTTCCAACAGGTATCGCATGCCAGAGCCTGCATGGATGGTACATGCAGAAGACAAACAAGACTAGGATGCAGCGTCCGACGCACTTCATGGTCAAGTACACTATGGTAGAGTTCCATAACGACATCGGGACCTATCCAGTGACCTTCGAAGACCTGCACAATTTACTCAACAAAGACGCGCTCGACGTGTCAATCCTACGGTCTTGGGTGCGGTAAGTATCCACTATCCTACGCCTGTTCGTGTATATACGGATATATGTCATTTATTAATTGGTTAGTTTCATGCAGCTGCATGACCAGATATGCCAAAGCCAACATGGGAACCTGTCGATTTCCTAGACCCCCAGCTGGTCGCCGAGGTGATGTTTAGGAGCACCGCGGACTTCGTTGTCGACTACATCAAAAGAGGGTTGCTTGCTCAAGTCGACCAGGAGTACATACTTGTACCCTACAACTAGAGGTGACTGCTTTCATCAGTACTTTACCCGTAGATTAGTGTCTCCATATGCACACCCCAAACTTAGATTAAATTATAAATTCTTTATGTGTAACATGTAGCTACCACTGGATCCTGCTGGTGCTTATTTCGAAATGGAACAAGGTGTTCTACCTTGATTCATTGCAAAGGAAAGGATACGAGTATTGCGGTGCGCGAGATGTATTCAAAAGGTTAACATATTTTATGATATGCATGTGGACCTGTCTTGCATCTAGATTTACTGTCCTCAAATTGTCAATTTCGACTATCTGCAGGGTTTGCCTGAACTACTTTGCCGAGGGAGGGCAATAGCACGAACGGCGAGCCAATAAGTTTCAGTGGATACAATTTCTGGTACAAATTTCAACCGGCATCTATTTTACTTTATAACGTGTCCCCAGCTAACTCTCGGTCTGTACATTGGCAGTGCCATCAGCAGCCGGACGACAATACATGTGGGTTCTACATGATGCACCACATGTACGACCTCATCACCCCTAACCGGCCAAATTTCCCTAAAGTATACAACTGCCGCCCTTTGTATTGATTTGGCAAAATTTACAGTTGCATTGAGCTAATTTTTTCTGTACCAACTCTTGCTACAGGGGTCGACTTCCCTTCGGAAAGCTTTGACCTTTTCCAGATTGGTTTAGTCCGAGAGATACTCACTGAGTTTTTCATGGCAGATGTCATATCACCCAAGAGGAAGTTTAGGGACCCGCTCGGTTCATATTAGTGCGGCCTTACTAACTGAGACTAGTATAGTAATAAACATCTAACATACTGATTTTAGTTGTCGTTACATTTATTTATTCAATCTCAATTGCACATGTTTCTGAAATGTTGCATGAAACTTACAATTTGATCGATTTAGAGCTGTATATATGAAATGCATGCTATTGTACATGTTTCTAAGTTTTGTGCATGTATGAAATGAACTGTATATATTTCTGAGTTCTGTGCATGTATGAAATGAACTGTATATATGAAATGCTATTGTACAGAGGACATGGCTAGCATGATTCCTGAGGCTAGCCACAAAAAAAAATATTTTAAAAAAATTAATATGCACAGACGGTTTTGAGATAAAAACCGTCTGTGATAAATCGATCTATGTATGTATCATAGAGTATTACAGACAGGTATTAGGTCAACACCCTCTATGATACTCATACTACCATGGATGGTTATAATCCCATAACCGTCTGTGATAGTATGAGTATCACACACGGTTCTGATATTATAACCGTCTCTAATGAGGACACTATCCCAGATGATTTTGACTTCAAAACCGTCTGTGATACTTATACTATCACTAATGGTTCTGAGCTCATAACCGTCTCCGATAATGACACTATCCCAGATGGTTTTGACCTCAAAACTGTCTTTGATACTCATATTATCACAGACGGTTCTGAGATTATAACCGTCTCTGATAAGGACACTATCACAAATGGTTCGGAGGTTATAATCATCTATGATAAGGACACTATCCCAGAAGGTTTTGACCTCAAAACCGTCTGTAATATTCTACTTATCACAGATGGTTATAAGATCAACACCGTCTGGGATAGTATTAGTATCACAGATAATTTCGAACTATCAGTGATAGTACTCGAATATCAGTGACTCGAATATTACTGATGGTTCAGAACCGCCTGTGATGACTGTTCTGACCTGATTGTGATAATATATTCTATAGTAGTGCAACTTCACCTCAACTGTAAGAAGTGCGAGTTCGGCCAACAAACTCTACTATACCTAGGATTCATGGTCGGAAATAGTACATTGCAAATCGACCCGGATAAGATAAATGTGATTCTCAAGTGGCCCCTACCACGAACAGTTACAGAAGTGCGTAGTTTTTGGGAGCATGCCAATACCTCCAGAAGTTCATACAACACTTCTCGATAGTGGCTTCTCCGTTGTATGTATTAACTAGGATTGACCAGAAGTTCAAGTGGATAGGGAAACATGAAGACACATTTCTCTTGTTGAAGAAGAAGATCAGTGAAGCTCTTGTTCTAGTTTTGCCGAATCTACAGAAACCATTTAAGTTAGAAACTGATGCCTTAGGTTATGCGATGGGTGCAGTGCTCATGCAACAAGGTCGACCAATAGCATATCACTCCGAGTTATTTCAGGGAGCTCAAAAGAACTATCCGACTTACGACAAGGAGTTGTGTGCACTTCATCAGACCATAAAACATTGGCGGTGTTACCTTTTGGGTAAAGAGACTGTTGTCCACACCGATCACCAACCTTTGCAATATTTGCAAACGCAATCGAAGCTACAGCAAGCTTGACATATGAAGTGAATGTCGTATCTGCAACAGTTTAATCTGATGATTAAGTACAAGATGGGCGTACACAATAAACTGGTTGACATGTTGTCACGACCACTAGTTACAACCCTTTGCTTATTAGCGTTTATGCAGATCGAGTCTTCATGTCATGATGACTATAACACAACGTACAGTGAAGATCCTGATTTTTGATCAGCACTAGCTGAGCTCGAAATAGGGAAACCTATAGAGTTTGTTCGGTGAGAAGGACTCTTGTACAAGGGCAATTTACTTTGTATACCTTGAGGAGCACCCCGAATTCAATGGCTGTGAGAAGCGCATACATCGAAGGTTGCTGGTCACTTCAGGGTTAAGAAGACTTTGCAAAATCTTCATCAACATGTGTTCTAGTTGCGAATACAGCACGATGTGGCTAGCTTTGTTCGAGACTCCAATCACGCCTCCGTGTCTCGCCGCCGCCTCCCTCGGCGAGCTCGCCGCTCCACTGCCATCGCCACTCCCGCGTCTTCACTCCCGCGCCGCCGGCAGATCCCACGCCGACCCGCCGCCACCGACCTTCAGCGCGCCGCCGCGCCTCCACCATCCTCCGCACCCGCGCGCGTTGCGTCGCCGTCTCGCCCACACACACCACCATCACCTCCCACCTCGCGCCGCCGCCACTTGCCAATCCACCTCGCCGCGAGCTACCACGGTGCCGTCGCCACTGATTCGCCACCTCCACCCGATCCCGCACGCGGCGCCACCTCTCACTTCGCTGTGCCGCCGTCTAGATCCCACAGCCGCCGCCTCTCCGGCTCCCTCGGCGAGCTCGCCACAGATCCGAGCTTGATCCGCTTGGATCCAACCCCGACGCTACCGGCGAGGTCCCCAGTACCTCCACGTCGCTCCTCTTCGACCTCGTCCTCGACGGCGACCTCGAGCAGCTTTCACGACCACGTCCTGTGGGCTACGACCATTCTACTTCTTCGTCTTCCTCATCGGTGACCTCGACCGCGGCCATCTCCTTCGACCAGCTCCCTCTTCAACACGGCTACTCGAGCGACGACGACCTCCTTCACGACCACAACTCCAACAAGCAATATTTGGTGATCAATTTCTTCTTCCTCTCCCTCTCAATTGCTCTGTGATGAACAAATGTAAATTGTAGGCTGAACTGTAATCCACAGTGATGAACAGAGGAAAGTTCCATGATTTCTATGATGAATTTTCTATCGAAATGAATTGCTGCTTTTCTGTGGAACTGCAAATCAATTATCGTCCATATGTTGTCTCTCTTGTTGATTGCCTGTGATGAACACCAAAACAAATCAAATTGTTCATTCCAGCTTCTGATCCTCCTGTGATGCAATTGTCCTTGTCTTGAATTTCTTGCTCTCTGGTTGCGAAATCCCCGTGATGATATTGGATTGGAAATCCTAGTCTTTAAGCCTCATGTTGTGATTTGATTTCTAGTTATTGTTTTTCTTCTCTGAGAATGGACAGAATTGGGGTGTTTGATGCTGTAAACTAAAGTTTCCTTGGTTATCAACTGTTTTGTCTGCCTCTTAATTGCTTGTGAATTTGAATGCTTCTCCACTGCCTGTGTCTTCTGTTGAACAGTTAGCCAGAGAGTATTGAGGCGATGAGCTCTTGATAAATTGACTAGAAAGAGATAAGAACTTGATCCATAATTGTGTTTTTCAGACTTTGTTTGAATTGAATTCAACTTACCCTTCTGGGTGGAATGCATCAAAGTTTAAATCTTCTGCTTGAAATGACTATGAATGAAAGATTGTGAGTCAAGCTCTGAATTGACCTTGTGTTTATTGTTGTCGGATTGAGGGGAGTTGGGGATCTGTAGATGATTGGTGTTTGTTTTGCACTTGTGATTCGTCGATACTCACTGTAGATTGCGATCGTTGATAGTCGTCTACGCCACCTCGTGCGCTACCACTTCACGATTTCTTTCTATTGCTTGTATTACGAAACGCTAGTCCAGATTGAGCACTAGTCGTATGTTGAGGTGATCACCTCTCTCTTTCTCTGCATTTTCTTCTGACATCTTCTTTCTCTTGTCTTTTTTAGTTTCATTTGCCATCGATTTAGTTTAGTTTACACATTTTGCTTCTCTAGTCCCTGTGGAAAGAACGATATAGAATACTCGCCTTACTGCGTCGACCTCGTTCTCTTGCGAGACGGTCTAGGCCGGTATCAGCGCTCTAGGGCTTGCGCGTCTGGATAATCGACGCATGCACTGCTTTGCCAACTTTGTCAAACACGTAGGCGGGATAGAAAGGGTGCTGCTGACAAGGTTAATTGGAAAATGGTGGCTTGACGGCGGCGAACGGCGAGGTTTAAGTTGTCGGCTGCTAGAAGCAAAGACGGGCTACAGTGACAGAGAACTAGGGTTGAAGAAACTTGAAATTGATTGAGGGGTTTTGCTACTGGGGTGTTGCTGATGGTACTGGAGTGAGGAATTTGGCTGCAACCGCGTTTGGAGGCTCGTCGGTGTTCACGCCAGGCTCAGGGACGACGATTGAAGAGGCACCGTTGATTCAAAGCTATGCAGGATAAATTTGTCTCGACTACACGGTCCATGAGGCCTAGTGAACGTGTAGGTGAGGTCAATTGGGTTGGAGGCACAATGAGGCGTGCCGGCGACGTGAGACGTCCATGACAGCGTACGAAGAAACGGGGAAGCTTCAACCACTAGTTAAATTCAAATTTGGGCTAAATGGGATTGCTCAAGGGGTACTGGAGATCGATTTGTTCTACTAAAAGGGATGCTAATTTGGTCTGCAGATGGGTGCAATAACGGGAACAGGACAAAAGGAATTTCCGGTGATCACCGGCGTTAAGGTCTACCGGAGATCAATTGGTTGCTAGGCACAGAGAGATAAGCACAAGGAACATACCAGTGCAGTTAATTTGGATTTTGATGCAGTACTGAGCTTTGGCGGCGTTCTCCTCTTCGGCGACTCGCCGGAGAACAAGAAGAAAGGAGAAGAAGGCGAGGAAATTGGCTTACTTGATTGCATGGCAATGGAACTAGTAGTGGGGGGTTTAAATAGGCGGGAAACGGAGATTGCGAGGGAGGCAAGCAACGAAACTTGAGCCGGGGACGTGACTGGCCGGGTGGGGGGAGAAACAATGATGATGATGACGCGACGGCGTGCAGGCGGCTACCCAATTTTGCCAATAATGGTCGGCCGCATTGGAACTTGATCCAGGCCAGTGCAGTGGCGGAGGCGACGATGCTGTCCCGGCATGTATATGTGGCGTGAAGCTACTGACAAGCTGCTGCTGTTGGAGTGAGTGCGAGCTGCTACTGCTGCTGGTCGAGGTGGCTACCACAGTGGCTGCTCCGGTGTGACACGAGGTGACACGCGGGCGCAACTAGCACACACGCTGGCGACGGCGGACGCTGGCCGGCGGCGACGAATCGCAGTGGTGCTCTAGTCGAAAACACACTGGCTGGTCGATTTGGGATTTGGACTGAAATGCAAATTCAGAAACTCGATTTGGACTGATTTGTAAACTTGGCAAAATGCTTGGATTATGCTGAAAAAGACTTCACCAGATTGGCCTACTAAACTCAACAAATGGTTTAACAGTGACAGATGACAAAATCTGGGGTTTTGATCAGGTTTTGAGTCAAAATGAAAATAGGGTAATTAGGGTAATTAGGATCTGGATTTTTGTCGAGGTTGAAATCTGAGACTTAAAATGATAATTTGAGATTCTCGCAGAAGAAGATTTTGTTCACAATAGCGGATGGGAGATATTCCCTGAATCAGATCAAGGTTTGGAGTTACTCTACGGCTTTTAGCCTTTTTGGGCTTCTGGAAAATTTGAAAAGGACCAATCTGCGATACCTTTGGACTGATTCGCGAAAAAGGTCTGAACAATGGAGTTCTGCTGCCAACTTTTTGGATTAAGGTATTGACATACCCTGGATCATATTCCTGAGATGAGAGATCTAGACCAGATCAAGATTTGGGGAATTCTAGGGTTTAATCTGAGATATGGTCAAGATATCCGAGAAATTCGATAGAGATACATTGACTGACATACAAAAGAGTAACAGAAAACTGGGGCGTTACACAACACACATATCATATTAATCACAAATAGAATAATAATCTTGTATAACTTGTTAAAAATTTTGCAATAACTGAAACAATCTATAAAAAGAGCTGAGAGGGTATACAAGAGATTCCATTTATTTCCTATATGACTAATTACAGTTATCCACGTGTACTTGCAATTTTCCTTAACTAAACCACCTTCACAAAGAACAAACAAGGCCAGCCCAAGGCAAGGGAGCCCCCAATTTAATGTAGATAGAACTCAAAATCTTCTAACATTTCAGAGCTGATAAACATATATTCTTAATAATGGCTTATATACACATCATTATATGAAAACGAACCACCGAAACAGGCAAACAACTAGTCGAGCATTCTTATATCCTCGTGAATTCTCCTCACTAATTCCCAATATCATCGTATTCTCGTTCATTGATTAAGTATGAATTGAATTCTTCCTAGACAACAAGCCAGCAATTACAGACACACCTCGTTTCCTCCATATTATATCTCTTTCTTCCTCTCTTTTGCTCCCAAACAGTAAGCCAGAAGACTAGATACGAACTTGACCAAATTTCCTACTTTAAATCATCTTGTACAAACGGAAACAATATAAGAAAATTTCAACAAAAGCATTATTTTTATTATTTCATTTTTTATTTGTGTTTTTATTCTACAAATATTTCTCCTTGTAGAAGACAATTTATATCATGAACTTGGATCAAATTATAAAACACGGTGAACACTATCTTCAATATTTTTCAGTTATTATTCAAATTTGTTGATGGTATTTTACACTACTTCATATCTTAAGGCACTTTGCACCAGATAGCAACTGAAAAAATTTTATAACATCTATGCCACAAAAACTTATATGACACCTTTCCTAAAATTAGAATACATATACCTACTAAATTTAAAGTATCTTATCACTTAAAACTATTTTTCCCATCTCATTGAGGTTGACAAGATCCATCTAAATCAAATTTGCAGCGAATGATTTGGTCACCATATTTTGGCATTCAAATTTGGATTTGATCACCACATCTGTTGGTTGGAATCAACCATACATTCATAGTCAAATATTTGATTATATCATATAATTGGCTTTGACTACATATTAACTTGATAAATATTTATAATCAATCATGCATACTCATACAATATGAGAAAAAAAAAATTATCTACAAAAGCACAACAAAGAAGCGTGTAAGCGGAAACTTTAAAATTTTAAATTTAAGATCATTTCAACATTATCTTATTCAACAAAATATCACTTTAATTTCTTACTATTTAGCATTCCTTGTTCCATGCTTAATTTTCATTCCGTAATACTCCAGTCGCAAGTATTTTTCTTTCCTCTTTGCCTTCTCTTTTCATGTTTTTTTTTATGCTGAGAGAACTAACATACATTTTTAGTTGTACCTTTTATGTGTTGCTACACACACATATATATATGTGTGTCACTTTATTTAGCATTCCTTGTTCCATGCTTATTTTTCATTCCGTAATACTCCAGTCGCAAGTATTTTTCTTTCCTCTTTGCGTTCTCTTTTCATGTTTTTTTATGCTGAGAGAACTAACATACATTTTTAGTTGTACCTTTTATGTGTTGCTACACACACACACATATATATATAGGGGAAATCTCGGACGCTTACCGAGAAGTCTCGGAGGGTCCCCGTAGAAAATCTTGGAGGGTTACTAGGGAAAGCCCCGGATGTCTCCCGTGGAAAATCTCGGATGCCTCCCTGGGAAAATCCCAGAGGGCTACCGGGAACCGGACGCCTCCCGGGTAAAGTCTCGGATGCCTCCCATGAAAAATCCCGGAGGGCTACTGGGGAGCTTGACGCCTCCCGGGGAAAGTTTCAGACGCCTCCCGTAGATAGTCCCGAAGGGCTACCGGGGAAAGTCCCAGACGCCTCCCGGGAGAAGCCACGGAGGCCTCCCGTAGAAGACCACGGGCATCTCTCTATGCCCCGAACGCCTCTCATGCAAACCCCGGACGTCTCCCTTGATGTATCACTGATGCCTCCTGGAGAAGGCCACGTAGGCCTCCCGTGGCAAACTCTGGACGTCTCCTAGGAAAAGCCACGGAGGGTTCCCGTGCAAGGTTACGTGCGGGTGACGTGAGGGGCGCCTCGGGAACTAACGAGGACACTTGTCAAGTATCCAAACCCTTCGGTCGGTGAAATAACGTCAACAACCCTCAATCCGACGACCGTAGTTAGGATTTTTTAGTCTTTTTGTTTCTTTTGGGTTTATATATATACCCTCTTGTATCTCATTTGTAAACGGATTCCACTTCATTTTAACACACACAAACAATAGGCTCCCTTGGAGATCTCTCTCCCCGAGAGAGTACCTCCCCAGCGGACTCACATCCGGAGAGTGCCGACAAGACTAGGGCTCTCACCGGGACCCGAATCTGTATAAAAATCACCATGTCAATCTCTGTGTTGCCCGGCGGGAGGTGACCGATCACTCGGTCAGCTCGCGCCGTTGTTCACATGTCACACACGTCCATGAAATCTATCGATGGTACATTTTATATCACGACAATATATATGTATGTATGTATGTATGTGTGTGTGTGTCACTTTAATTTCTTACTATTTAGCATTCCTTGTTTCATGCTTATTTTTCATTCCGTAATATATATATATATAGGATATGAGAACTATTGCTATTTTCAGAAACCAAGGATGAAACCTAAACTAATGCAAAGAAAGAAAATAAATAAATATTAAACATGCAATGCAAGATAAATATAAAGAAGATAAATAATATTAAACATGTAATGCAATATAAACAGTAAATCTCATAAGAAAAGTAGAAAATAAACAGTAATGAAAAACAGTAAACTACAAGAAAGCAAAGAGATAATAAGAACAGAAATATACAAAAGGAACAATTATATTAAAAAAGTATGATACTTACAAAGGCAGAAGGTGAGTGCTTCTGCTACCTTCACGCACGTACAAGTTCACGTTCGGTTAAACGTTCAAGTTCAGTACATGCGTTCAGTTCAGTACATACATTCAAGTTTTGTACAAATTTTACACACTGCGACTCTCTATATAGAGTCTTTATTTAGTGCAAATCTATTTACAATACTACTTAGATTTTATTTACAAGTGAAGTGGAAGTTGAGGTGGAAGTGGAGTGGATGTGAAAGTGAAAGTGGAGTGGAAATGGGATGGAAGAGTGTTGTATGTAGAATTCTCTTCTCACTTGTGTGCTTCCTTCCAACTTTCTAACTTGTTCTTCTTGCTTGAGAGACTCCTCTTTTTATAGAAGTATTGGGTGTATGTAGATCCATGAGAAGAACTCTTTCAATAGTTTCTTTATATAATTTGTCTTTTTGAATAGTATTGTCATATAATTTATCCTTCTTGTCTTCAAGTGGAGTGCCTTTTGACTTCTATGTCTTGTCAAAGTTGTCTTCATGTAGAATACCTTTTGACTCTTACATCTTGTCATGTTTCCATTATTGATATATCTTAGAATATTTTAGTCTTCATGAAAGAAAATTCCATCTTCATCTTCAGATGGTTGAGCTCGATTTCCTTGATAATAACATTCGTCTGGAGGAAACCAGTTTTCTAACCATCTCACCATGGTTCTGTAGTTTTGCAGTATATTGTTGTCATCGTTATATTCTGGTCTTATAATGTAATGAAGATTTTTGTTTAACCGAATATCTCGATTAACAAATACCCTCATTATTTGGTTCTGGAAAATCATTTCATAGTCAGGATCTATCTTGACATGCTACTCGAGTTCAGAGGACTCCATCCAATGCCTCCATGCTTTGTGGATATTTTCATATGGTTGGTTCAGTATTTCTTTGTCTTCTTCTGTCAAATCATAGATTTCTCGAAGCGAGCTATCAAATTTTCCTTTCAGCACACAAATGTGATGACTTCCTGCCTCAAGGGCTATTGGAATTTTGGGGGAACTGAGCAAAAAAATATTTTGTAGCGACCTCGAAGATCACTTATGTTTTCACAAATTCTTTTTACTACAAATCCAAGATCGGATTGTAGTATTTGATCTAGCGTTCCATAAACGGCCCGCAATAAACCTTGATCTAGGAGAGTTTGGAGGGAAATAGTTTCTCTATATGGACCTATCTCCAAACCTCTAAAATATTTTAAATCTATCTCCACCCTTAACACCAAAAAGCGGTGTTTTGGTTGGAAACAAATAGTTGTATCTATGGTAAAGAGAGGAATAATCTCTTTGTATAGAGTTATCCCATGAGGATCCTCTTTACCTAAATAAATATCTAGAAAATAATCTTGAAGTCCCATAAAGACTCCCAATTGTCTCTCTTCAAATTTTTTCCAGATTAAATCTACAATGTATTTACTGAAGTAAGACATTTCTTCGTCTGTTTTGAAGCTTAATCTAGGAATTAAATGTTCAGCTGCAGAGTTATGCATGATCTTTTGATGTTTTATTATTCCCTTATTATATGTTAATCTATCTATAGGGAATGATTGAATAGATGTTGCGATAGGTTGAATGGATGAGTGCAAATTTGATGAACCTACATGCCTACTAGTATGAGGTGACTGATCTATAGGAATTTTCTGTGATCTAGATGCATGATCTTCTGGGCTATATTCTCTACATGAGGATGCGAAGTAATATGCCAATGCATTGAGTGATGAAGCCTTGTCTGAGGCAGATCTAGATTGCCAAATCAAGTTTAGCAACCCTTGTTGTATTTTTGTAGCAGGAAAATTATGATTAAAACAGCTTTGTCTCCCTTGAGATGGTAGTGGCAGGTTCCATGTGCTGAATTTTATCAATTGATTGCCTTCTGGCTTCTCCATTTTCCTGAAAAAAGGATTACCTTGATGATCTATAAATATATTTTGGACAAAATGCTCTTTGTAAGGAAAGATTTTGTCCATATGATCTAGAAAGATTTCTTCCGGCTTGGAAGAGAATATCATCTCAGCCCATTTGTATTTTATTTTAAACTAAATACTACTATCAGTTACCAAAAATGGTCTGATAGCTGAAAGAAATGGTGTCCCTAAGATAACACCTTGTTTGAGATCTTTTATTAAGAAAAAAGAGGTTTTGATGCAGACTCCAGAGATGCAAATATAAATTTTAGGAATCCTATAACTCACGATCATAGGATCACCATTGGCTACATTAACTTTGTGTGCAGTTTTCTCAAAATATTTTGAAGGAAATATCCCTTCCCTGATACAATTTATATAAGCTCCTGAATCTAACAAAGTTTTATGTTTAAAAGCATAACCATCAGGGAATTTGTATAGGACTTCTGTATACCATTTTTGTTTGAAATATTTTTCAATAGAACCAATAAAATCTCCATCATTTTCTTTAAGCTCAGGCTCTATATTAGGAATGTTTTCAAGATTATTTTGTTTGTGAGATTCTAAAATTTGGATTTTTATTTTAAGATCAAACAATTCTTTTCTGAGAATATTTTGTTCTTGCCAAAGATCCTCAATTAAAAGCTTCTTACCAATTCCTCTAGAACTCCTAATCTTTTGAAAGACCTCATCAATAGTGAAGAACTCATTATTTTGGTTTGATCTTACCTCAAGATCTTTGTTTCCACTGATCATGGAAATATATTTTTCAAGTTGACTTCTCTTTTCTTCAGAATCCTGAATTAAATCAATTGTATCCAAAATAAATTGCTCAAAACTTGTTAGGACCAAAATACTTTCTTCAGATTCTTCTTCTGAAATATCCTGCTCACAACAAGAACATTCACTGCTTTCACAGTAATTTATATCAGAAGTATAGTCAACCTCTGAATCAATGCTATTTGGAATTTCTTCTAGTTTTCCTTTAAGGTCCTTGGGATCTGATTCAAGCAAAGCTTGGACTTTCTTTTTAAAACCATTCTTGTAATATCTATTGGCAGTATGACCCTTTTCTCCACACTTAAAACAAGTAATATCTTTGTTTTTATCTTCTCTGTTGTGGATCTTTTTAGGTTTTCTTTTCCTAAATCTGTCGTTCTTTGGGTGTCTACTATTGAAGTTTTTTGCTTGATTTTTTCTTTTTTCATAAAGATCTTGTTGGAAACCAAACTGATAACAAAAATCCCCTAATTTTCTTTTTTCCAACATTTTTTGTCTTTTAAGTTGATCTTTAATTTTGAGATCATTACAAAGATCAGCCCCAACAAGCTGAATCTTTTGAGTGATTCTTCCAATATCTAGAGACTGATAGTTGAGACTACCTCCTCCTTCTTTTCTTAACAAATTTCTTATTTTTTCAGCAAATAAGGGAGGTAGGCCAGAGATATATTTTTCTTTCCAAAATTCTTGATTGGGATCAGGAAGAGTATAGAGTTTTGATAAAAATATGTTTTTGTACCATCTAAAATCTGACATTGTTTTGCACCTCAAATTGATCAGTTATTCTCTAGTCTTTTCGTAGATATCATCGTAGTTTCCAGCAAAATGATAGACAATATTGAATAAGAGGGTGGTAATGGCATCGGAGGGATTACCCGGCAAAGCATTTCCTTCCGGGTCAATCTTAATGGCCCCAAAGATGTTTTCCTTTTGCTCAAAAGTAAGATAATGATCCCATCATCCTCTAAACTGACCAGAGAATCCTGTGGCAATCATGCCTGCCACCTGTTTATCATTGTTGTCATTGACCCTACAGGCATTGGCGTACATAACCATTTGATGACAAAGGGTAAATATTTGATATTCAGTTAAACCATCAAGATTCCATTCTACAATTTCTTTTCCACTAAAAGAAACCATATAACTGACCTGAGGCATTTCTTCAAACTGCAAGTCTGCAAAGGTTGGTCTAGGATAATAATTTCTTATCCTAGAGGTAAGTGTGACGGGTTTAAAGGCTGAAATCTTGTTTACTAATTCATTCTTATTTTCAACTTCACCATCAGAAATATGATTGATAGTTTTGTAAACTTTTAGGCTATTCATTCTGCTAGTTAATTCAGAGATAAGGTCTTGTGAGCCAAAAGCCTTTTGTTTTCCTAATCTGGTATTAGGATCTAAACTTTGAGGAATGAAAATAAGTAAAGCAGAATTTGAGTTAGAAGGCATATTAACCTTTACCTCAGGTTTATTTTGTTTACTACCTTCTACCAAAATATTTTCAATCCTATCAGTTTGTTTTCCCAAAGCATGCAGGGAAACATTTGCAAAATTGTGTTGTTCCATAAGATGACTAATATGCTCTGTCCTGGCAGGCTCTACTGAGGAAGTTTTGTTCATAACCTTAAGGGGACAGGCTTTGATATTCTCAGATATCTAAATAGATTCAAAAGGGGGATGAATTGATTCCACCACTTCTCCACTAGAAGTCTTCCAATCAGTGGAATCCCTTTTGATAACTGAGACTTGCTCTCTTTTCTCAAACAAACAATCTTCGACGTGAATCCAAAAAGAATCTTCATACCAGTCGAAGAAGAATATGTTTCTCTTTTGTTTCATCATATCAGCATACCAAAGGTCTCTAATTTTGGTTTTGAAAGGTTCTTTGACTTTGTTGACAAATCTTTCTTTTTTTAATCTTGTTTTTAGGAAGATTAAACTCTAATCTGAGAAGAGGTTTGTCTATTTCAAACTCAGGTTTTTGAGCAAATTCAATGACATTGACCTCAAAATCTGAGACAGAAGGCTCATAGATGCTATCTTCATAAGTAGCAAAGGCGACATTTTGAGGCTTAACTGGTCTCCTTTCATATATCATGAAAGGTCTTGACTAAATAAAAGCTTTTCTTTGTGAGGAGAAAACTACCTCAACATCTCTATCTGGGGTTTCAGTCAAGGATTCTAACTCAGTTTGTTGAAGAGGTTTAGGATCAATAACTTGGAAAAGAGTCCATTTTTCAGGGAGAGAGATTTCATCTCATTTTAAAGTTTTTGGGGTTATAGAGTTGTTTTTGGGATTGGCTTGAAGTAAAGTAGTTAGACCCTTTGGTGTATGTTGTTTGGCACAAGGGGCTAAAGTGGTCATGGCTTTATAATAAACTCGATAAGTAACAGAGATATTTTCACTACCAGGTTCAAGATCAAAGCCAGATGTTTGAAGATTTAAGGTCAAAACCTTTTTGATATTTGCATCTGTAAGAGAAACAGGAAAATCAGGGAAAGTGTTGAAAAACACTGACCCATTACTAAGACTAGTTTCAACCAGTCCTAATAAAGAGTCAGAGAACTTTTTATTTCTGGTGTCTCTTAAACAAGCCAATACAGAGATATTTAACCCTTTTCTGGTTGAAGATTTGATTGCAATTTGGACCAAACCGACATGCAGATAATTATATTGAGGTTTAGCTCTAATACAGTAGATTTCATTTTCAGATAAAAGATGCAATGTTTCATGTAAGGAACTAATAGAAAGTGTTTTTTTCAATTGTTTTTATATAATAATCAGATCTTAAACTAAAAGCTCCTATATGATATATTTCTTTAATATTAATCTTAGGTATCTTCCAATTGGTAATACTTTTCTCTATATCTGCAAAGCATATGGAAGAACCATTTTTAACCGATATCGTCTTAACAGACTTTTCCTGACTGCTTGAGGCAACCGCCTAATTAGCAGTGCACAGAGTCCTGATCAGCCAAGACATCTTTTAGTACAGAAGAGAGAGTAATGGATAGTTTCTAGTCTACGGCAGGGACAGCTCCCACAATTAAGATCAACCTCGTTCCTTTGCAGTGTTCCTTTCGCGATTTACGCCCACCTAACGCCTATCACACTGCTGAAAGGGCGACCCTACCTCAGAACCCCCGACAAAGACAATAGGGATCTCCGCCTGGACCTACTATGCCAACTCCTCCCTCCCCCCGGTCGAAAAGATGGCGAGGCTGACTGGGACGGCCGAGATATATATATATATATATATATTGTAGTCTTATGGTGCCTTCATATATGATTGTTCACATTAGTCATTTTTTTTTGTCAATTAATGAGTGCATTTTCATATGAACATTTTCAGTCAAGCACCTTTTGACACACACAAACATTTAGCTATTTAAAGAAAAAGAAGAGAGCTTCTAAACCCTATAATTCTAATTCTTTGAGTTTAGTAGTTATTAGACTAGACTAATTTCTATTAGAATTAGTCCAGTAATTGTATTAGCCACTTTAGATTAATAAAATTCTTACAAACTTTACTCATTGGTGGTGAAAACAAATCAGATTCTGGCGAATAGTGCTTGAACCATATTCTTATATTTATTTTTCCCCAAATATAGATACAGATTTGGATACTAACATATAAGGATATGAAATATGATATTACAGATCCAAACACGGACCGGATACAAGTTAAATATGGATATGGTCACAGATAGATAATGGAATATCATAAACCACAAAATTTTAATGATAAAGACTTATTTCATTCTATTCTATATGTTATTTACATGAGCAATGATCATTAGTGATAATGTAACATATCGTAAAGAGAAGTTGTGAAGCTCATTTAGGAGAAAAAAACAAGAAAAAATATCTTCACTTGGATGCGAGTAATATTTGAGAGAGAATAAACATTAGATATATTATATAGCCAACATAATATGCAGTCAATTTATGTATGTTCTTAAATAAACTGTAATTAGGTATCTGTTTTTTCTTCTTTTGGATCCTGATATTTTATAGTCGGATATCCGGATCCATCAAGTATCTTGAGCGCCGTATCATTGCATAAATTTTTCACTTTTATATCAAATCGGTTCAAATATTAAAAATAACAACTCATGATAACAAATTTATGAATCAAAATTAAATCAAACAGTTATTATCCGCTCTCTTTCCGTCCCTAATACTCATGGAGGCCCGGAGATCCTTAGACACATGAAACAACCTCTTTAACAGGGAAAAAAAACTATGACATCAAAAATTGGTGGATCCCACGTGTCTTAATTTTAGAAGAGTGCCATATAAATTTCTATAACCGATATAATAAATTTTTTTCAATACCAACCCATTAGTTGATTTGGAGTAAGATGCAAGAGGTATTTAAGTTTTTTTTTTCCCCACTCGTATGTTAACAGATGACTCTCAACGAAGGGAAAACCGCTATTTTCCACATATTTTTTTTATTCCATCACATACACATATTTACCATTCATGTGACTATTAATATTTTTAAAAAGTGTTAGTTGCTTGTAGTTTCAGTTTGATATCCGATAAAGCAAATATTGGTTTTCGTTTCCGTAATCTTCAACAATCGGCATATTGCTCAGCTCATAATTATTGAAATTACAATTTACAAGGAGATTATACAACCATCACTGCTTCCAAACAAAATTTTAAGCTCCAAGAAACCCCAATACAGTGTAGCTCGCATCTAGATAAGTAATGAAGGAATAACCAAAATATCGGAGGCAAAATAGCAAATGAAAACGCACGGCTAATCCAAAGAACTCGTCAGTTAACAGATAACAATTATCAGGAAGTTACAGAGCAAATTTCAGCCGCCCAGTTTAAGTTAGATTGAGTTGGGTAAGTGCTTTGCCTCCACAGCCTGCTAAGGCTCAAGCCTTTTTGGACTCCTGCCCTTGTCAGGCCCACCGAGGACTCCCCAATTCTCAAACTGCCGTTGCCGAGCCCTAGCCCTTTCCTTCTCCTCCTCGGATTTTGTTGAAAAGCAATATGGGCATGACACGCCATACTCCCATTCAGGCGATTCCATGTCTTCATCACTCACCGGTTGCTTACACCCATAACAAAGCTTGTAGGTTCCTTGGGCCAATCCGTGCTCCACTGAGACACGCTTGTCAAACACAAAGCACTCGCCATCCCACAGGCTTTCAGCCTTTGGGACTTCCTTTAGATATTTTAATATCCCACCCTCTAAATGATAAACCTGACATGCACAGGTTATGAAATCCACCATTAGGAAAGCTATCACAAGATACAATAATATCCCAAGGACAACTGCGAAAACCAAATGTGAGATCTGTGGCTCAAGTGTGTGTGCAAGTTTAACCTCTAGTTCAAGGTAGTGGAGATGTGTATATAACACTACTTGAGACAAAGTCACTAACTCTAGGGCAACCTTTTTGCGTGAAGTGAGAACATGAATTAGTGTGTGTAAGTCGCACATCTTGCGTTGGGACAATGCAAAAGTGTGTTGGAGAGCTGGGGTGTTACAAATGGTATCAGAATCAACCCTCCCAACTACATGAGCACATGCAGGCCGAGTTTACGGAGTACAGTGCAAGTTGAGTACTGACATACTGCCAACTCTGGATGCATGAATGTGTGCTAAGAGGGAAAATCTTGAACATTTGTCTTGTCAGGGTGAGGACATCAAATCTTTTGAGGAAAATGAAATTCCTAACCCAAGTGTGTGTGCAAGTTTAGTCCCACGTTGCTAGTTCAAGGTGGCGGATATGTGTATATAACATCACTTGAAACCAAGCACTAACTCTGAGTGAGGACAAAAACACAAGTGAAGTGCATGTGTGTTAGATGTCCCGCGTGAGGACGCAACAGTAGGATATTAGACCCCAGGGCGTTACAAAAGATTGTGTTTCAGCTAAGGCTGATGCAGGGAGCATCTTTCCTACTAATGCTATTGGGGAGATGGGCATTGTGTACACTTGTGTACTCAACATTATCTGAAGACAGAATACAGGTAATCATGTTTAATTGT
Organism: Pharus latifolius; assembly: GCA_019359835.1. Classification (NCBI taxonomy): domain Eukaryota; kingdom Viridiplantae; phylum Streptophyta; class Magnoliopsida; order Poales; family Poaceae; genus Pharus; species Pharus latifolius. Next base: position 37,528,693 of record CM033323.1, on the reverse strand, counting down.
ACACAACCCAAAAGGTATAGCAAGGACAAATTAATTTCAATAGTTTTCTATCATGCATTGCATCTGTAGTGAATTTGCAATTGCAGATGAGGTTGAGCATTAGCATCATGATACAGAAATTCGTTCAAGCAATAGCAGAAGACTCGAGCCAGAAAAGAGCTTTTATTGTTTACCTCTTTAAAGCCCTTGCTGAGGAGAAAGCTTGATGCCTTCTCACATCTGATACCGCCAGTGCAGTACATAGCAACTCGTGGTAACTCTTTGGATTTTCTTGAATTGAGGTTTTCTGTTAGCCCATCAGCTCCATTATCATCATTTATAGCTGACTGCTGACTGTCAGGTTGAGCCAATTGGAATTGGTCATCAACCCATGATGGAAACTCTCTGAATGAGTTGGTGCATGGATCAACGGCTCCTTTAAACTTCCCTATGCGCGTCTCATACATGTTACGTACATCAACGACTACCTGCCACATGAATATTGCAAATACATTGAGCAAACACTGGATCCAACGCTATTTCAAAATTCAAGGCATAAGACATGTATGACAATAAAAATCTCAGATAAAAAAAACACTCACAGTTTGTGGATCACTTATCAATGCATTCCAGTCTCTTGGCTTAACATATTTTCCAACCATTTTAGTAGGCATCACATCTGGATCTCCGAAGGTCACTATCTGCAAACAGCCAAAAACCAGAGTAAGCTGTATCACCCCATCATTTAACTACTAGATATTCCACTAAATCTAACCAGGAACAGTCATGTCTGCAAAGCAACCAACCTCCTTTTTCAATTTAACACGGACATGGTCCCATCGAAATGGTGCATCTTCCCCAGCTCCAACAGGAGAATGGCTGGTATGTCCATGGTGGATCTTCTCATCCTCTGGAGTAACAGGTGTATGGATCATTCTCAATCCTTTCAAGCGCTTGTCTGCTTGAATGAAGTTCAACACTTTTTCTACCGATTCTGGTGTTCCACATATACTACCGTTGATTCCTTCTCGTGCAAGAATAATGCCACCTGAAACACGCTGAACAGCATCAGCCAACTAACAATGTCAGAACCAAGTTTCACAGAAGAGAATCTTCATAATTGCACGGGTGGTTACGGTACTCCAATTCACCACTCCAACATGTTCGAATAAGAGTAAATCGCATTAGAGGTTCAAAAACTTGGCCAAGTATGTCACTTATTCCAGCAGGTCCCTGAATTTTATTCCAGCAGGTCCCTGAATTTGTTTAATAGTTCCTTGAAGTTGCTTAATTGTGCTAATTTAGGTCCACCTATTAGTTAAGTGACCCAAAAATTATGTGACAAGGACTTAAATGGCACATTTAGGGACCTACATGGTGCAATGAGGTTCAGGGATCCTAATGTCACATCATTTTTTTTTCATAATTTAATTGAGAAATGGACCTAAGTAACAATTAAAAAAGTTTGGAGATTTGCTAGACTAAAATTCAAGTTTAAATATCTATGTGACAAATGAGTTTATGGAGCTCTCATGCAATTTACTCTTTAAATCAAAACATTCATCTAATCAAATCTTTGTGACTTTGCACAAGAGTAGATCCAAATTTGCTAGGCAGTTTGCACAAGGGTACTCCCTCTTTTTCACAATATAAGGCCCCAAATAATTAATTTAAAATACATAAGAGTGATAAAATTAAAATAGTACCATTAGATTCATTTTTAAAAGTACTTTCATAATATCATAAAATAGTTGTTACTAATATATCATGATATATATTAATAGTTAAAGCTTGATCTTCAAGACCGTAAGAAAAATTAACAATCTTTATATTGTGAAACCGAGGTAAAAAAACAAGAATAATATCATTTATCTACTGTCAAAACAAGCTGAGCAAGAAGAAAACATCACACTACGAAGTTGGAACATATTACATCTTGCAATTCCAATCCAAGAAAAAAATAAGTGAAAAAAAAGAACTAATTATGTAAGAATTAGCAAAACAATAGCCAAATAACATAGGACCTCACCATTGATTTTGCAAAATTTCATGTGGCTTCACAATGGATTTTGCCACATTGTTAACTGTATTTCTAGGTAAAGGAAAGTTTTTTCCACAATATTAAACATCAACATAAAAGTTTCCAACATGAGTCTTCCTTTATATTTCCGAGTGTTTCTAAGCTAAGAGTTAGACGATAACGAGTGTTATTAATATGCAAGGTTTATCGAATGAAACATCTTAGTTACACGTGAGTGCTAAGTGCTATCTAGTATCAACAAATAACCCACACAACCTGCTGCGTTGTGCCTTAAAAAAATTAACATCGATCAACACTTGATTTGCGCATTCCATTAACGAATAATTATACAGGCAAATTGCAACCCATGCAAATCAAATAAATGAAACAGTGTTCCAAGAGCATATCTCGGGGCCCTCACCAGTTCCTCGCAGAGCTCCTTCAGCGGCTGCCGCATGGCGGCGTGGTCGGGGAAGTCGGCGAACCTGTAAAACGACACAACCACCAGCGCTAGGACATCTCCACCATCTCCGGCCGCCACCGCGACGCCCGGGCTGTGGGGCCTGCGCGACGGCAGAGCGCGCGGGGCGTTGTCTTCCAATGGCATGTGGCGGAGGCGGCGGCGAGGGATATGAAAAGGGACGGTGGGGCTGGCGTTCGCCCAGTGGAGGGAGAGAAGAAGGTGGGTGGCGGCCCTCGCGGCGCGGCGGGTGGCGGCGGCGGCTGCGGTTTTGGAGAGTGCGGCGAGTGGTGGGGAGAGCAGCATTTGGGCTTTTGGGTGGGACGGAAATAATACAAGTAGCTTAGCCTAGGAAGCTGGTCTTTACCTTGTTCTATTGGGCTGGTAGTTTTGGGCCCATGTTGGCTTGAGCCAAAATGGATTCCAACTCTCCTTCGACTCTCAATTTAATTTCATTCTGTTATGCCTGGAAGAACAGCTTCAACATACTCTTAAGAAAATTTTCTAGTTTAAAATTTGGGGCTGTCTATTTCCCTAAAAAGGAAAATTGCAAGTGTCTATTGAAGAAATGACTATTTTTTAAAAAAAAATTTGCACAATCTAAACCACCCATTAAAAACCACTTTTCAATCTCCACCTGACACTCCCTTAATGGAAGAGTGTGGTTTGTTATACTGAAGCAAACATCTTATCATTCAATACTTGAAAATCGATTTCATAAGAAATAAGCATGAAACTCTTAGATCGAAATTGCTAATCTAAACCAGTGATTTCAGGGGTTTTTAGAGACCTAAGACTACTAAAATTAGTTTTACGAAATTAAATGAGAAGAACTTAGGGTTTTGGGAATCCTCAATGACTTCTACAGTAAATTAACAATGTAATCATTAGAATTCTCAATGACACTCGCTAAGTTGATGGATTAGAAAACAAACAACAGTTCCAAGAAATCATACTTGTTGCTCTAACTCAACCGGATATAAAACTCCTTTCAAACCCTAGATTAATCACTAAGATGCAGTGGTCGTATGTTGCCTTAATATATGAATATTGATCATCTCATAGAGTACGAACAATACCGCTGATAAAACACGAATCTATGGTTTAAAGTATAAAAATTCAAGCGATGAAACTAGCAATCTTTAGAGTAAATCAGAGTCAAAATTGTGTCTCAGATTAGATTATCTCTAATCCTAAAGGGAAATTTCTGGCATAATGCCATCACAAAAACCAACAAATAATAAATAAATATGAAAAACATATCAAATTGAATTAATAACTAAAAATTATCGTCCAGATCGGCGTTAGAAAAACTCGACGAAGTTCTAAAATAAAACTAAGAGGAAAAATGGAAGAGAGGAAACTAAACTTAAATTTTTAGATGATCTAAATGAGTTGAAGTCATATTTATTTATAACCTAAGTCTTAAAATATTAAAAAATTTATTCCTCTTGAACTCCCAAGCAAAATAAATTTTAAATCGTCATGAAATCTCCTTAGCAAGCACAGTTGCAATGGCCCTAGGCTTCTCGCGCTGGGCATGCCATGTCGGTCTCTGGTGTGGCATGACAATTGGGCTGGGGTGTGGGTGTGGGTGTGGGTGTGGGTGGGGGTGGGGGTGGGGTGGGCAATCATCGGGTCAGACACGCCTAGTGTTCATGCTAGGCATATGCATGCCAAGAGCCATGCCAACCTATGGTTCTGAACTTTAGGTTATTTTGCGTCTTTTGCTTAGCAAAGTCTGATTGAATCCCATTTTCTTCACATATCCAATCAGATTCATCATAGCTTGTTGTGTTTTTCCCTAAAATAAGTAGGAAACACTATTAGGCTGTAATTTTGTCCAATTGAGAGTTAAACACGAATAATTCATGAGTTTTGACTAATTACAAGTTTGAAAGGGATTCTAACTTATGTTTTTATATATAGAGAAATAACGCTTATCATCACCCTCTATTTGTCCTTCTCATCTTCCTCTTCCTCTCTATCCCTCCCACTGCACCACCATCCCCGTCCGCCCCTGTCACCTTCTCCTCATCTTCTCCCCTGTTGGCTCTACTACCCGTAGTCGGCGGTGGCACCGCCACCACCTCGCTCCACAGCCCCCTCTCTTCTTCTCCACTGGCTCACTCTCTCTCCCCCGCAGCTGCCATCTCCCACCACCACCACTGCTTCACTGCCTCGCCTCTTCCCATTACCTGGTCACCACCGCCAGAGAAACTAAAGAGAAGGTTAACCCTAAAGAGCTATATCTAAAAAAGAGGATTTGATCCAAGGGTGATAAAAAAATAAATACCTTGAAATTAGGAATCCTCTTAAAATTTTAATGTTTAGGTTGTGTATATTGATATGTGCTTGATTAGAAATATATATTTTTATTTGTATGTTTTGCACAGAATACAAAGAGCATATGTAATTTTTGAATTTAAATAATATATGGTATATTCTTATTTTCTATTACAATATTCCGTCATGGTACACCAAAATAGTCCGGCATCAAAACAATAAAAATCGAAGTGACCGCTGGAACAAAATGAACAAGTATGCTCCAAGTTATCTATCTTATCACACCCGTAGCTTCTCCTCCAACGGCTTTGTTAGGCCATCCGCATTATTAGGCTGATTGGCATCAATAAAAGGGTGGTTTTTAAAGTGGAATTTGTTGTAACAGAATAGAATATTATCGAATCTACTCTAAATCTATCTTTAAGACTACCTTAGATAATCTATATAAAGCTATATGTATTGTAAACAAGAAGAAACAATAAAATATTACAATCTAATTTCTTTCTATATCTTTGCCTCTCTGTGGTTCTCAGGTAACTTTTTCAATTCACAAGTTTTATAGTGTCATTTCTATTATTAGGATGGTTTGTAGTGACGTATATACAATTGTCTCTGTACTAGCATATAAAATTTCAAAAGTTAACCCTGTCAAAGCAAGAAGAAGAAATAATGGCAGACATAAGGCTTATGTAGACAATGGAACACATTCACACAATATAAACTACGAATTTGTACATGACGTTGTCACGAATTATATGTAATTTAAGGTAAAGTTTCCGGTGTTTTCCCGAATTTTAATTTTAGTTTTTGGATTTATAAATTAAAATTATGGTTAAACACCAACTTATTGAAGGGCTTTTCATAAGTATAAAATCTTTGTGAACTAAAATGTTCAAAAAAATTGAAATAGATGAAAGAGATTTATCAGATTTATAAATTAAAATCCTACTAAACTATTTTATCGAAAAATTTAAACTCGACCAAACATAATTTTTGTCGATTGTGAGTGGTAATTATTTTGCTAGGTAGGAAACTAAGAATATGTTTTCTTAATACTTTTCTAAGTCTTGGCTGTGCAAATCATAAGTACATGCTAATGTTGGAGCCAATTTTCTTAGAAACATACCAGTTGACTGAAATAATTGGGGAAAAAACAGTTGACTACAACACTTGTGCGTTATTAAATGGACTACTTTAAGAGCATATTGTACGGCATTAGTGATACCAAAATGGAGAATGCAAGGGGCCAGGATTTTGTTAGTTCCATATTAAGAAAATTACAAGTAGAGGAATGTTTTAATACTTCACCAAAGTACAATTGCACAAATCTCAAAAATACCCAATATTTGTTTTGGTTTGGTGCAAAACACTCCTAGACTCCTTATTTATTCTAAATTTTAAATTTCTTTATCAAAGAGCAATATTTTGTTGTACTCCATCTGGCTTGTGTTCTCATTTTGTTGTTAATTATAGGGTTTTTTTTTCTTGATTTACCACAAGTTTTTATGATTGACATGTCCATGCTGTAGTGCGTACATTGGATCCAATTATTTAAATTTTTTAAAATAAGCCAATTAAAAAGTTACAGAAGTAACTATATGTAAAAAGTTTTTATAGAAAAGATGTTTGACTAGAGTCTTTTTCAGCCCTATCGACTTAAGTTGGCAATTGGGATTGTTTTACCTGCTCAGTCGCTAATTTGAACGGTGATAGGGCTGAAAAGCACAAAATCAACTTGTTGCCATTTAACTTGGCGAATGGGTAAACAATTTCATCCAATTGCTAGGTAGGATGGTGATTGGGCTAACAAAATAAATGTAAATTCAGCCCCTAGCATGTTGCAAAAATGGAATGTAGTGGACCCTAGCACGTTATTGCCCACATGTAAGCTCTAGTCTCTATGTTTGTTGTGTGGACAATTTGTTTAGTTATTTTGAAGTAGCAAAAAAAAATATATATAATTACAGATAATAGAATTACACAAGTATGATTAAAGTACACATAATTAAGTTTCAAAAGTATGATTAAAGTACAAATAGTTGAAATTACAGATAATAGGATTACATAGTAGAGAGTGTTACACAGAGCTGTGTGGCAGGGGCATGAGCAGTTGGAATCATTTTAGCAATAGCAAAAATTTACTTCTTGTTGAAGACTTGTCATGTCCGACTTAAGGCTATCCATCACGCGTAAGAGGTGGTTGATCATCTCCTCTCACTCATCCCAAGGGGTGTCTACTCATAATATGTAATTGAATTTCTCCCTCTCGTCTTCTTGAGAGCACTATACATATAGTCCCATTAGTGTTATATGTCCAATATGTATTCACCTTAATGTAAAGACCATCTGACTCCAGCCATTCATGGTCCCAGAAAAAATCATCCTATATGTAAAAATGCACAATTAAAGACCACACACGTCTGAAAAGAGAAATGAATGTAGAAGCTTACATGTGGTGCAAAGGTTTTTTTTTCCGTGGCAAGAGCAGTAACAAGGATGGTGGTAGCAACACACGTGTGGAACATCATTTTCTTGGTGGAAAATTTGTTGAAACTTTTCGAATTCAACCTCAAGTTGGGCCTTTTTGCATAGCAGACGGTTATTATAGGCTTTGCCTTCCACTCCCACTATTATGTGATCCACTAGAGATACATGCACCTCTTGTCAAATCTAGGGCACTCCATATACCTTCTCCTAAAATTGTTCTTCTTCCAAACTATAATGACCTTTGGTATTGTTGGGGGAAAATATTAGCCGTAGATGATATCCCTCCTCTGGCCCGGGAGAGGAGCCTCTCTCCTCCGGCCCGGGAGAGGAGCCTCCCTCCTCCAGTCCTCCATCATCCGGAGTAGGGGTCGCTGTCCTCCGGTCCTCCATCCTCGGGAGTAGGGGTCGCCCTTTGTTGGGGGAAATCTCCGCCCGATCGAGCCCGATGAGAAGCGCCTCGGCTACCCCGTCCCGGGCGCCGCTATTTGCCCGGCGACAAGGGCCTCTGGTGAGCCCAACCCATTTGCCTGGCAACAAGGGCCCCCGGTGATCCGCCCCGGGCACCACCATTGGTAGCATTTTTACCCTATGTTTAGTATTGAAAACGTGTAAAATCATATTTAAAACTCCTTTAATGTGATATTTTATGTGTAAACTATGATTATTTTTACAAATTGCTTTCACGGTTGTGTTCACCATGCTTCAGGGATCAAACCTGCCAAATTTGAGAGAAATTTGACCACAATTGGACCTAATTCGACCAAGAAAACCAAAACTGAAGTAAAAAGGTCCTAGTCGAGTAATCTACGGACAACACACCTGGTCGAACACATTTTGGCGGGAAAATTCTTTATCCGTACATGGCTTGGCGAAAAAGACACCTGTTCGAACACGTCACAACAAAAAAGAGCTGTACTCAAAGACACTTGCTTGAATAAGAGACATGATCGAACACAACGTGGCCAAAAAGAGTCCTGCTCAGTTTCGGTTATGACACGTGTTTGGCCGCGAACACGCCACATGTCCTGGTCGTGTTTGAATTAGTTTTGGTGCCGACACGTGTGTGGCCGCGAACACGCTACATGTCCTGGTTGTGTTCGAGTCAATTTCGGTCACGACATGTGTGTGGCCGCGATTGCGCCACGTGTCCTAGTTGTATTCGACTTGGTTTCCTTGGCTTTTACTTGTCGGTTTTAGTCGAATTTGATTAGAATTGGTCGAATTTGGTCGGTTTTAGTCGTATTTGATCATAATTGATTGGTTTTTGTCAGTTTTAGCCGGGTTTGATCAGAATTGCTCAAATCTGGTTAGTTTTGACTCAATTTATCTGTTCTCACACCATTTGAAGTCAGACTTCATCGCCTGCACATCAAGGAGTTATTTTTGGGCATGTTAACCCATGCACTATAAATAGAGAAGCTTTTGACTCAATCAAACATGCTATTTTAGATCTCTTTTCTTAGGTTTAGAAACCATTAGGGCTTAGTTTTAGTTTAGTAGAGCCCCTGCACTATTTTTATTGCTTCTGTAAGATGGCATAGACGACAACTTCAATTTCCAAGCAATCAAGAGAGTTTTTATTTAATTCTTATTATTATTTCTACATTCTTATGACTTTTTGCGAGTAGATCCCCTCTAGGGTTAGGGATGATCTAATCCGGAAGGTGTGATTCTTCTTTGGTCTTGATTTCAATTTTTAGAGTTATTTCCTGATGTTTCTTCCTCTAAACCCTAAATTCTCGTTTCAGCAATAGATGTAACAGTTGAGCCTTAGAAAGAATTTAGGTGAGTTCTTGAGTCCTTAACGGTTTGACATGGGATCCTGAATAGGAGAGAGGCTCTTGCCAAAAGCCTTTTTCTTGTGTTGATTTTTCTTGTGTTCTTAAGACCACCCTTGCCGTAGGATATGGTAACAGTGGAAGTGATCCTCTGATCGTTGTACCAGTGACCGTACTGACAACTTAATCTGTCTTGAAAAATGATCGAATTTAACTTACAATCCTCGGACCTTGGATAGAATTATGCCGAATGGTTATGGAAGTCCCGAAACCCTAGATTTTCATTCCAGCTTACAAACCCTAGATTTCATACCTACTCTTTACTGCTTTAAAACCCTAGATTGATAGCTTTAGTAGTAGAATTAGTTGTAGAAAAACACACCCATTACTCATTAAACTTCATCAGTGATCCATTAAACTAGAAAGATGAATACGCTTGTTCCTCGTGAAATCCAACCTCAAGTGCTCAACGTTCAACCGTTCACTTGCAGTTATTACACAAGCATGCCCCTTTGGGTGTGATAAAGTTTTTGGTGTCATTGCTGGGGAACAATGGTAATTCATCTTTTTAGATTAATTTTTATTGTTATAAGTCAATCTTACTTCTCAATCTTGCTTCTATTTTTCTTTTTCTTCTTTTGTTTGCACCACTAACCTTTCAGGGAAGCAGTGCAAAGCTGGATAGGTAGAACAAACCTATCAAAACCGCGTGCCAACTTCGGTATGAGGCAAGACAGGTAAGATCAGAGGAAAACTCACAAACTTTGAAGGCATCAAAGAACAACCAGCAATGGAGGACCAAAAGAGACTCAAGGATTATGTAATCCTGCTCAGCATGGAGTTGCAATCAAGTATTCTTAGACCATCGATTGAATCAAATAATTTTGAGATAAAACCTGCACTTTTAAATTTGGTTCAACAAAATCAGTTCAGCGGTCTTCCCACTGAAGAGCTATCTTTACATTTGCACATGTTTCTTGAGCATTATGATACTTTCAAGATTCATGCAGTAACACAGGACGCACTTCGTTTGAGTCTCTTTCCTTTCTCGCTTCGCAAGAAGGCGAGGGCATGGCTATACACTCTTCCTCCTATGTCGATTACTACTTGGGACGAACTCTCATGAGCTTTTCTTGGTATGTTTTTTTTCTCCTACTAAAACTATTCATATTCACACCCAGGTTACATCTTTTTGTCAGTAGGTAGGTGAATCACTTTACAACGCTTGGGAACGGTACAAGGACTTGTTGATCAAATGTCCACATCACGGACTAGAGAAGTGGCTTGTAGTTCAAACTTTTTGTAGCGGATTGAACTACAATGCATAGATGGCTGTAGACGCCACAGCCGGTGGCGCAGTAATGAACAAAAGTGTAGACAAGCATACGACCTCATTGAAGGTATCACTCAAAACTACACTCAATGAGTAACTGAACGAGTTCTCAACAAACTCTGACCAACAACATAGATGTAAGTGTAATGTCGCAATTGGCCGAACAGGTAGCACTTCCAACAATAAACTTGCTATTCTTGGATCAACTGCTACTTCATTTGTTAATGCGATTGCACCTATATGTGAACAGTGTGGTATACAAGGCCACTATGACCATGAATGCCAATTTAACCCATCCATGGAGAAGGCAAACGTTTTTCAAGGTATGCAACAATGGCAATGTAATGCCTTTCTTAACTCGTATAACTCTGGATGGCGCAACAATCAAAATTTTGGATAGCAACCTCAACGTCAACAACCAAATTTTTTACAGCAGCAACTACATCAACAAAATCCCCAATATCAAGCTCAAAGGCCACTGTTCCAACCACAAAATCGGCAACCTTATCGACCACCAAACCAACGACAACTCGGGCAGTCAAACATGGAGCACATACTAGAGAACTTTCTAGCAAATCAAGAGAAAGAGAAGACGTCTATGAGCCAAAAGATAGACTCGATATCAACTCACGTCCGCATGCTCGAGACTCAAATCGCACAATTGGTGAATCCTGCACCGAAAAATGATAATCCTCTTCCTTCTCAATCTATCAATCCTCGTAATTCTGAACAAATTAATTCTATAGCTTGTTCTAACCCTCTTGCTTCTAATGCAGTGATCTTAAGGAGTGGAACAAAGCTACCGGAATGAATACCATCAAGCAAACCTGTGTCGGCAAGCAAAATCAAGGAAATACCATTACCACTGGCAAAGGATGACGACAAGGAAGCCGAACCAAAAGAAAATAAGATAGAGAAAATCAGGTAACAAAAATTTATAATCTGATTCCACCTTTCCCGGAAAGGTACGTAAAAGCAAAACTCGATAAGCAATTTGAAAAATTTGTGGAAATCTTGTAAAAGCTTAATGTGATTGTGTCTTTTACTGATTTAGTAACTCAAATGCCTTCTTATGGAAAATTCTTAAAAGACATTCTTACTAAAAAGAGGGATTTGAGTGAATTTCAAAATGTTGCTTTGACCGAGAATTGTTGTGCTTTAATTTAGAACAGGATATCGGCAAAAGCTACGGGATCAAGGGTGCTTCTCTATACCTTGCAACATAGGTACTGACGAGGATTATCACCCGAGCTAGTTAGATTAACACCTGTCGGATTCAAGCCAAGTTCGGATTTGATGTGTGCCAATGTGTAGCCACTATGGTCGCCTGGGGACGTAGTGCTAGTTTATGATCGCAGCCTTTGCGCGATCAGGAGGCCGTAGACAATGCGCGGTTAAAAGGTCATTGACTATTTGCGACCAGGATAATTCAAGGGTGTTTTAGTCCTTATCAAACACATTCTCGGGATAACTTCTCCCACGTTTGAAGACAACTGCCAGGAGGTTAGTATGTGTGGTTACCTACTAATTGCACGTGTTAAACCTGCGTAGAAGAGGAGTGCGCTTATACGAACTGCACCAGAGCAACTGTCCAGAGCCGCTTCGCGTTGGTGCCCTTTTATTCAGTATAAAAGGGTGATTGATGCATGATCTAAAGGGCAGTTAAGTCAACCAACAAGCACGATGACGAGGATTATCACTCGAGCTAGTTCAAAGTATTACACGTCTGGTTTAGGACATAATCACGATCTAAAGGGCAGTTAAGTCAACCAACAAGCACGATGACGAGGATTATCACCCGAGCTAGTTCAAAGTATTACACGTCTGGTTTAGGACAGAATCAGATTAGACGTATGTCAATTAGTCTGTCACTATGGTCTCAGACGATCTAAAGGGCGCGGATACGGAGATATTTCATGGTCGTAGCCCCTGCGCGATCATGAGGTCGCAGACAGTGCACGGTCGGGAAACTCCAGACAGTGCGCGGTCAGTAGGTCGTTGACTATCTGTGACCAGGATAATCAGGGAAGGCCTAACACTTTGAATGGGCATATCCCGAGAATCACAAAGATATTCCCACGTATGAAGACAACTGCCTAGAGGTTAACATGTGCGGTTATCCCTTGATTGCACGTGTTAAGCCTGCATGGAAGTTAAGTGCGGTTAACAAAACTGCATCTTAACAACTGCCCAAGGCCATTTCGTATTGGCACCCTTTTGTCCAATATAAAAAGGTAGTCAATGCACGTTCTAAAGATGACAAGTGACTAATTCGGTCAAGCATACAAGCACTACCAGGCATTCACCAAACCTGAAGGCTTAGATATAGTTAGGTAGATACTAACATAGAAGAGATCATCGCCTGTGATCTTCTCTTCTACCCCCTTGTACAAACATTTTATTACATATAGTGAAATCACAATAGGACGTAGGGCTATTACTCCCACCATCGAGGGCCTGAACCTGTATAAAACCTCTTGTGCCTCTACAGACTTGATTCACCCTACCTTTCCAGAGGAGCGCCCTGAAAGGTCCTGCAACTCACAAATTTGCATAAGATCGACTAAGGACCCTGAGTCCAAATCGTCGATAGTTGGCCCCCACCGTGGGGCCTTTCTCAAGGTGCTTTCCCTTCATCCGGAGGATTGGCGAGCAATGTCTGGGGCGTATGATTCCGAGAACAACTTCGATCTTGACGATTATGCCCATATACAAATGCCTTCACCTAGTGACCCCGTTCCAATGGAAGAGGTCAGTTGTGAAGACATTCCGAAGGAACATCAAGAGGACACATTTTCCCCTACCCGGGTCATGTCCATTAACCAGGGAATGGGAGAGACAGGTCCAGAACTTGATGTCAGTTCCACTATTTGCAAAATCGAGTCTCGGTCGCCATGTGCTCCCATCAGGAACCAGGATGGCAGCGACCAGGAACTCTGTCCCGGGAGGTTTGACCCCGACAACCTCCACTCTCTCTTTGACTTCAAATCCGACTCGGAGCAAACAGAGATGTTCACTCCTTCTGTAGCTTCACTCCCCAGAGAATTCACCGTCTTGTCGGAAGAGAATCCCGATCGGCAGATCGCTAGGGAAGAACAAGAGCGCAGACAGAGGGAGGAACAAGAATGCAAACTGAAGGAGGATCAAGACCGCGAGCGACGAGATAACGAACTCTGCAGGACGGCCTTAGAGGTTCTCCAAAATGCGCAAGCTCGTTATGACGCCGCCCCTAGTTCCTCCCGTCGCCCACATGGTCGCAGGCATGACCAGACGCCTTCTTCACCATCGGAGCATTTACTGGCGAATGAGGAGACGATTACACCTGGCGCACCAAAGAGGAGTACGCAGGGCCGACTTCGATCTATCGCGGAGGTCTTGCGTAATTTTTCTCCTACCCTCACTGACACGGACAAACCGGCTTTTGCTAGGATCCTGGCGGAGAAACTGGATGAGGTTGCATCTGATGCAACCCCTACAACTTCCTCCCGATCTATGATACGTTCCCATGAAAAGGAGTATTCTTACCCTAGTCATGGTAGGCATAATCGATTACTATCCGGATCACTTTGGTATGACAAATCCAGGCGCATAGGAAACTCTCGTGATCGAGATCGGATTCCTGTGCATTCTCGTCTGGGACCAAGTGGCTCATCCCCATCGCGCGAAACCGCTTGTGGGTATACTGGAAATCGTGGAACTCTCCACAGTCCATATGTAGGCTGCAAGGCTTTTTCGCCAGGCCTCCGTGCGGTCATCTGGCAGGATAAGTTCAAGCCAGGGGCTATTGAGAGGTTTGATGGGACCCAGAATCCGTCGGAGTTCCTTCAAATTTACATTACTGCTATCCAAGCGGCAGGTGGGGATGATCGCGTCATGGCCAACTATTTGCCGACAGTTCTTGAGGGGCCGGCAAGGACCTGGCTCTTCAATCAGCCTGAGGGTTCAATATATAACTGGGAAATGTTGTGCGATGCCATCCTCAATAATTTCCAAAATTGTTACCAGAAACCTGGGAAAGAAGACGATCTTCATCGTCTACGACAAACCTCTACGGAGACTCCACGACAGTTTGTCAAAAGGTTTGTCGGGGTGAGAAATACCATCCCAAACATATCCGATAGCTCTGTTATCAGGGCGTTTAAGCACGCTGTTTGATATCGGAGATTTACGGAAGATTTACTTATCAACCCCCCTCGATCAGTCGCCGATCTCTTTAATATGGCTGATCACTATTCAGACGCGGCCGAGGCCGTTGAATGGAGTAGGATGGTCGATAAAGGAAACCTACTGCCCCAACCAGGTCTCAAGGTCGTGAAAAAAGTGGATGCAGGCAAGAAGCCGGAGTCTTCATCGAACGAAAAGTCAAAGAAAACCAAAAGAATCGAACCGGACAGTACCGGGAAGTTGCAGTTATGGAAAAGCCGCCGCCGACGAAAGGTAATAAGTTTTCGTTTAAAAATAAAACTGCCTTTGGTGGTCTCAATTCCGACCAGCCAGAAAAACCGACTAACTCGCAGGAAGGAAAGAAATGGTGTCCATTCCACAACTCTCCGGGACACGACCTCAAAAATTGCCGGAGTTGGTTGAAGCAACTAGATGACTTCTACCAGGGAATTGGGCCGATGCCAACTTTGCCATCGAAAGAGCAGACTTGCGGGCTTAGAGACACCGACGGGGACGAAGAAATTGTTGCATCTAGGCTGTCATGCCTAAACCTAATTTTGATGATTAATGAAAACAAAGTGTTCCGGACTAATTGTGCTTTTGAGATTGATTGATGCAGGGATCAGTTGGGAAGAAATACAAGAAGATCAAGATGAACCCAACTTAAAGTGAAGCACAAGACGTAGAAGAGCAAGATACGAGACGCAAATCATGAAGATGCAAAAGACCTCAGGTATTACGAGCTTTTCTTTTTACCGATCTTGGCGTGTGGAGATGATCAGTTAGGAAAATTCTTTTCTAGTTTTGACCGTACTATAAAGAGGGGTAGCGAAAGTCCTCTTTTTATCTCCAGCACAAACCGAGAAATCTAGGTCATTGCATTGCATCTTTTCTGGTTAGATTTGGTTTTGAACTTATTTGAAAAATATGAATTTTCAGTTCTGTTTTTCACAGCAGAAGAGTATTTGCATTTTTCAGAAAGATCTAGACATATCTGGCTTTTGCTTCTGTTGACAAAATTGTAGCCCTTGAAATTATCTTTCCAACAAGCTATTAAACACCTCTTTTGGATTTCTGGATTTAAAGTTATCTCTGTTTTTGTTCATGCTGACTGTCAGTTTGCTAAACTGACTGTCAGTTTGAATGTCAGTTTGAATGTCAGTTCGTGTAACTGACAATTGTCCAGAGAGGGTGTATTTTGGGCTCAAAATTTTTGTACTAAACTGACTGTCAGTTTGTCCATACTGACTGTCAGTTGGGGTTTCGACCACATTGCTTTTAACTGAGTTTCTATTTGATTTTGGTCGTGACTGTAGTCGAACTGACTGTCAGTTTGTGTAACTGACTGTCAGTTGTGGGTTTCAGCTTTCCTTTTTCGACCACGAACGGCTAGCAAAGTTTTCGTCCGTAAATTTTGTCGGCCGTTGTGCACTAAACTGACTGTCAGTTAGTCAAACTGACTGTCAGTTTGGGTTGCTGATTTTCAGCCCTAGCTCCAACGGTTCATTTGATTCTTGAGGCTATAAAAAGGGGCTTTGGGCATAAGTTTTAAAGAACAAGCAACAGCATTTCATATACACTCTTGAGCATTAGTTTCTTATATAAAATCTTGATCTTTTGATCAAGTCGAGTGCTTTCCGATCCACCGAGAGTTTCAGTTCCTTTGCATTTGCATATACTTAGCTTCTCGGTGCGTGTTTGGAGGTCTTGAGAAGACCTCGCTGCCTGTTACTCTTGGTGAGTGCCCTCACCTAGACGGTTCGGAGGCGTGGCCGTTGATCTCTCCGTTCGAAGATTGTTGGAGAGGCTCGGCAAGTGTGTACAAGGCATCGGTGCTCGCCTTTCCGGAGTGGACAAGGAGCAACCTTAGTTGATAATACTCTTCGTGAGTATTGAGGCAAAACTCAAGTGACTTGAGTGCTTCAACGAAGATTAGTGGAGACTGGGCGAGTCTCCGATACCTCAGTAAAAACCGTTGTGTTCGTTCTCTTTCCCTTGCTTACATTATTTGTTCTTGATTTGCATTTATTTGCTTTAAGTTTTAAAGTTTTTAAAAGCCTCCTATTCCCCCCCCTCTAGTCGGCATCCTTGATCCAACAGAAATGTCCTACCAAGTACCTCATAATTATGTTAATGTCATTTTTGGAGGTTCCTCCTGTTTTGTTTCTAAATGACAATTTAAAGCATTTCATCAAGAAGTTAACCAAGCGGAAGCTCCCCTTGGCGAACCTCAATACCCCCGTTGGTCGGACACCCCTTTGACATTTGATCGTTCTGATTGTACCGCTGGGCTTACTCGACCACTGAGATTACCTCTGGTCATTGCCCCAATAATCAGTAATGCAAGAGTCGAAAGGGTCTTGATCAATGGAGGCAGTTCCTTGGACCTTTTACTGGTCAAGGCATTGGACGAGATGCAAATCTCTCGTTCAAAAATCAAGCCCATAATCCATCTGTTTTATGGGATAATTCCTGGTCCCTCGATGATGCCAATGGGACAGGTGGTGCTCCCAGTCACGCTGGGTGAACCGGATAATTTCCGAATAGAATTAGTTACCTTCGATGTAATTGATTGTGATTCGGCTTATAACGCGATTTTTGGCAGGCCAACTCTCGCTAAATTTATGATGGCGACGCACTACGCCTATCAGTGCAGCAAGTTACCTAGCCCAAAGGTGTGATCTCAGTCTGAGGTAGCTGTAATGTGGCATTGAATTACGATCGGTTATCACTGGAGCTCGTGGATCAACTTTCCCTTCGGGATGTCAAAGTTACCACCACTGGTGCTGATACGATCAAGGTCGCCCCTCGACCAGAGGAAAAGCTAAAACTGGTTCCATTATGCCCATATGATCCATCTAGAACCGTTCGGATTGGGTCAGGCCTGGACGACAAATAGGAACTCGAGCTCGTTACCTTCCTTCGGGCTAATGCAGATGTGTTTGCGTGGAAACCATCCGACATGCCCGGTGTCCCAAGGAAGATAATTGAGCACAGGTTAGCAATTCGACCTGGACAGCGACCAATAAAGCAGAAGCTTAGGTGCTTTGTTGTTGATTGGCAAGAAGCTATCCGCGCGGAGTTAGACAAGCTCCAAGCAGCCGGGTTCATTCGAGAAGTCGAACATCCGGAGTGGCTTGCAAATCCGGTCATGGTCCGTAAGTCAAATGGTAAGTGGCACATGTGCGTCAATTACACCAGCCTAAACAGTGCCTGCCTGAAGGATGATTTTCCCTTCCCCGCATCGATCAGTTGGTCGATTCTACTGCGGGTTGCGAAATGATGAGTTTTCTGGATGCTTACTCAGGATATCATCAAATTAGTATGGCAGAAGAAGATGAAGAGAAGACTGCCTTCATCACACCATTTGGCACCTACTGCTACGTCAGAATGTCATTTTGGTCTCAAGAACGCTGGTTCCACGTACCAGCGCTTGATGCAAAAGACCTTTTCTTCCCAGATGGGGTGTAATCTTGAAGCTTACGTAGACGATTTGGTTGTAAAAAACTTGAAAAGCTTGACTCATTTAGATGATCTTGCTGAGACCTTTTGTAATTTAAACCGATTCGGAATAAAGTTAAACTCGGAAAGTGTACTTTAGGGGTTTCGTTTGGTAAACTGTTAGGTTTTCTCGTTTGTTCTAGAGGAATAGAGGCTAATCCCGAGAGAATCAGGGTCATCTAGCAAATGAGGTCTCCTTCGACCATGAAGGAAGTCCAATGCCTAGCAGGTCGCATGGCGGCTTTAAGTCGATTTATATTACGACTAGGCCAAAGGGGATTACCTTTCTTCAAAGCTCTCTGCAAGCACCATGGTTTTGCCTGGTCGGATGAAGCCGAGAAAGCATTCCAAGAGGTTAAAGCATACTTATCTAGTCCACCGGTGTTGGTTTCCCCGGTCGCAGGGGAACAGCTACTTCTTTATTTGGCGGCCACACCTCATGCGGTCAGCGCCGTCTTGATCACATTAAGAGAAGGTGTGCAACGACCTGTCTATTATGTAAGCGAGGTACTTCATGGTCCTAAGGAGCGTTACCCTGAGGTCCAGAAGATACTTTACGAGCTACCGATGGCTTCCCGCCAGCTACGACATTACTTTCAGGCACATAAAATTACAGTGCCCTCGTCCTTCCCCTTGGGAGATATAATTCGAAACCCGGAGAAATCTGGTTGAATTGTGAAGTGGACTATGGAGCTTGGAGCATTTGACATCCATTTCACCCCTCGCACTGCAGTCAAGTCTCAGATCCTTGCAGATTTTGTTGTTGAATGGACTAACCCTGACCCTCCAAGACAAGAGTCCGAAGACTTGTCGTACACCGACCATTGGACGATGTATTTTGATGGTTCTCGAAGTTTCCAACACTCGGGAGCTGAAGTTGTTGAGTTGCTTGATTTGAAGTCCAAGGAAGAAGCTTAGCTCTCCAATCATCAACATCTCAAATTCCCAAGACATCATTTCTCCAAACTCATGACAAAAGGATTCATTAGTAGACCCAAATATGATATCATCAACGTATATTTGACATATAAAAAGATCTTTCTTAACTGCTTTTGTAAATAGGGTTGTGTCTACCTTCCCAATTTTAAATTCTTTTGATATAATAAAGTCTCTAAGGCGTTCATACCAAGCTCAATTTACAAAGATCAAAAGGAAATAACAATTTTAATCCTCACAAAATTCTTCCCCCTTTTTGGCAATAATCACCAAAAACATACAAATGAAAGGTATGCCAAAAAAAGATTTGACAAAACAATTTTAGGTCACAAAAAATAGGAAAAAAGTATATGACCTAAGGAAGAGCTCAAATCTCCACAAAGAGTACTCAAATCGATAACCAATTCAAACATGTGCTCCAATTTCAAGAAATTTTGCATAAATCAAAATCCATCAATTCCGCCAAAATGGAGATTTGACGAAACAAGGACTATGAGAGGAATAATCATCCAAGTTAGGTCATAAATTATGTCGTGGTATTGCGAATACCCCGGCAGGTTTTGAGAGTGATCCTAGCGAAGATTATGCGGCACGGGTTGACCGGATGACCGGTCCTCCCCCGCCGGACAAGCACAAAGAATGACACACGGGTTTATACAGGTTCGGGTCCCGGTGGGGGCCCTAGTCCTGTCGACGCGCTCCCGACCGAAGTCGGCTGGGGAGGCTCTCTCCGGGGGAGAGGCTTCCGGAGCACGCCTGTGAGTTTAGCTATTCCAATAAAAGAACCGATCGCTTACAACAGAGGGGTACAAGGGCTATTTACAGCCCCAAAAAGCAGCAAAAAACCTAAACTACCCCGGAAGCCACCGTCGGATTGGAGGGTAGGACTGTCCTTCTCCCGGTCAAATGCCTTGGATGCTTGACAGGTGGCCGCTAGTTCCCGAGGCGCCCATCGCGTGACCTGCACGTGATAAACAGTTCAAGACTTTACCTTTTAGGAGGGCGATGAGGCCCGGGACAGCACCGGAGGCTACGTCCCCGGGCAAATGGCGGCGCTCGGGACGGCACTGGAGGCCACGTCCCCGGGACGGCACCGGAGGCCACGTCCCCGGGCAAACGGCGGCGCCCGGGACGGCACCGGAGGCCATGTCCCGGGAGCCAAAAGGCGGCGCTCGGGAAGGCCCCGGAGGCCACGTCCCCGGGCAAATGGCGGCGCCCGGGACGGCACTGGAGGCCACGCCCCCGGGACGGCACCGAAGGCCACGTCCCCGGGCAAACGGCGGCGCCCGGGACGGCACCGGAGGCCATGTCCCAGGAGCCAAAAGGCGGCGCCCGGGAAGGCCCCGGAGGCCACGTCCCCGGGCAAATGGCGGCGCCCGGGACGGCACCGGAGGCCATGTCCCGGGAGCCAAAAGGCGGCGCCCGGGGAGGTCCCGGAGGCCACGTCCCCGGGCAAATGGCGGCGCCCGGGACGGCAGCGGAGGCCACATCCCCGGGCAAATGGCGGTGCCCGGGACGGCACCGGAGGCCACGTCCCGGGAGCCAAAAGGCGGCGCCCGGGAGCCCCCGGAGGCCACGTCCCCGGGCAAATGGCAGCACCCGGGGAGGCACCGGAGGCCACGTCCCGGGAGCCAAAAGGCGGCGCCCGGGGCGGCCCCGGAGGCCACGTCCCTGGGCAAATGGCGGCGCCCGGGAGGGCACCGGAGGCCGCGTCCCGGGAGCCAAAAGGCGGCGCCCGGGGTGGCCCCGGAGGCCAGGTCCCCGGGTAATCGTGACACATCTTACCTGGACTTAGTCCCGCGGAGATTTCCCCCGACAGCAGCCCCCCATGCCCGCGGGGACGATGCTCGAGTCCCCGGTGGGTATGGTTCAGGTCACCGGGAAGATCTCCGGGCCAAGCTACCGGAGCCGCGACGCTTCGGTTTTCGTGCCCCACGCTTAAAGCCGCGGCGTTTCGCCATAAATGCGCGCATGGTTTGAACCGGCGCCTCGATTCACGCGCCCGTCCCTTTGTTTCCCGCGCACGGTTTGAACTTCTATGGTCCAGATTGATCCGCGGGTGCCACGTGGCGTGCATCTAGACCACGGCCCGCCCCTATAAATAGGACCTCGGGGGGCCCGGAAGCTCATTCCAAATTTTCGGCCTCAACAGTTTTTGCTCTCCCGGTAGCCCTCTCCCGGTAGCTCTTTCCGGTAGCCCTTTCCGGTAGCAGGCGTCCGGGAGTTTTTAGTAGTAGCCTCCTGCAAAGTTAGCCACCAAAAAAGAAGACTAACCTCATGGCACCCAAGGGTCGAGCGAAGACCACGGAGGTGCCCCCGGAGGAAATCCCCTCGGATTTCCTCTGGGCGTCGGAGTTCACGGCCGAGGACGCCGAGTCCTTGGCCGAAAGAGGCATCGTTGCGGACTGGGACATCCGAGTCCCCGTGAAGAAGGACGGGGCCCCCCGCCCCAGGCCCGGAGAGGTCGTGGCCTTCGAGGCCTTCCTCGAGGCGGGGCTCCGGCTCCCGGTGCATCCCATGCTCCGGGAGTTTCTCAAGGAGTACGGGGTGGCTCTCAACCACCTCACCCCGAACGCGCTTGTCCGGATGGGCCTCTTCATTTGGCTCTTCGAGACAGCGATCGGGCGGGAGCCCAACCTTCGCGCCTTCCGGTACTTCTACGAACCGGCGGCGCGGACCTCCCACCTGGTGAAGGGGGGCCCCAAGTCCCCCTTCGGTTCGGTGATGGTCCAGATGTTGCCGGCCCGGGTAATGGACTACCCGGCGGCCGCCTCCCGGGACCACTGGGGGGATTGGGTCCGGAGGTGGTTCTACCCCCGGGTCTGAGACGACGCGGTGGTGTACGTCCCGGAGGCCCCCACCTACAGCCGGTCGTCCGCACCAAAGCCGCCGGTGTGGACGGACGAGGAGTACGAGCTCCTCGGCAAGGTGATCCTCTCCAAGAAGACCCACTCGATGCGGGACGCAGCTGACGAGATGGCTCTCCTCCGGATCTCCCCCTTCACCGGCGGGAAGAGGGGGATCGGCATGGGCCCCGAGCAGCGGCCCCCGGCGAAGCCGGTGACGCGACGTAAGCTCCGGGAACCCGCTGCATTGCACTTACAAATTTTGAAGAAATTGACTAACTCTTTACCTCTTGCAGTCCGGCCGTACCCGGCGGCGCGGGAGAAGGCGGAGAACCTCTTGGGGGGATACTTTGCCGATGAGCACGAGCGCGTCGTGCGCGACGTGGGCGAGGGCCCCCCCAAGAACTTGGTAGCGGCGGCCTTCGGGCTAAAGCTGCCGGAGAGGAAGCCTCTCCCCACCCCCGGGTCGCACAAACGGGGGAAGGAGGCAGCCGGGGGCTCGGAGCCCAAGAAGGCCCGGGTTCAAAAGACCCCCGGCCCATCGACGACGCCGGCGGCGACACCGGCGAAGCCCCGGGACGGGACCCCCGGAAGTGAACGCGCCCGGGCACCGTCCCGGAAGGAAGCAACGCCTCCCCCGAAGGGCCCCGTCGAGGCGCGAGGGAAGGAGGCGACCGCGGGCCGGGCGGCGTCCGACTCGGCGAACTACGCCCCGTCGCCGCTCACGGTGGAGCTCCTCCCGCCCCTTCCGACTTCTTTGGAGCCGGAGAGGCTGGAGGTGAGATTCGCGGGGGCCTCGCCGCCGCGGGTCTGGCCGGTGGACGAGGGGGGGAGCCCCTCGGTCTACGAGGTTCCTCCGGAGGAGGGGGCCCCGAGGACCTTCCGGCCCGGGGCAGGGAAAGGCCTGATGGTTCCCCCCCGGGCGGAGGCTCCCGCCGAGAGCTCCTCGGCCACATCTTCGGGGGGCACTACCTCGTCGACGAAGACGCCGGTCGCGTTACCGGACCTTGAGGTCCGGGGACCTCCCGCCGGCCGCGCCGGCGGCTCCAGGCGGGAGACCCCTTTGCTCCCCGCGGGGGAGGTCGCCCGCTACTCGGAGGGCCTGCATACCCGGAAGGTGCAGGCCTTCGTCGCGGGAGGGATGCTCCATGAGCGTTTCGAGGGGCTTCAGTCCCTCGGGGCCCAGGTAACCCGAGTCGATAACGCCTTCGCTCATCCCCTGCACTTTGAAATTTTTCTAACTCTTATGTATTTTGTAGGTGGCAGCTGTTACCTGGGGCCTTGAGCAGCGGGTCGCCCGGCTGCTTAAGGAGGCGGAGGGCCGGGCCGCGGCCTCCGTAGGGCAGCGCGAGGAGGCCCTCCGGGAACGTGACGAAGCCCTCGCGGAATTGACCCGGGTACGGGCCCAGGTCCATCTTTCTGAGGTCGTCAACGCCCGCCTCCGGGAGGAGGCCAAGGCGAGGGAGGAGGCGCTCCGGGAGCTCGAGAGCTCGAGCGTCCGGGCGGTGGCGGACGCGGGCCGCTCCGTTCGGTCGGCCCTCGAGGGCCTTGGCGTAAGCCTCGGCTCCGGGAGCAGGGAGGTGCCGCCGGCGACCCTTGCGGAGGCTGCCGACGTTCGGGCACGGGGTCGGGCGATCCCCGTCGTCGCGGCCGCTACGGGGCTCGTCAAGTTCCGGGGGGTTGGCGCCTGGGCGATCGGGGGCCGCATCCCCTGAAGCTTCCCGGAGTCCTTCGAGCCTTCGCGCCGGGAGGTCGAGCAGCTCGCCGGAGGGTTCTACGACCGGATCATCCGTGCGTGGTTCCCGGCTCCAGCGCCTCCGGCGGGAGACGCCCCAGCCCCGGCCTTGGAGGAAGCCCCCCGGGGGGAGGACGCCAATGAACATGTATGAGCCTCCCCCCGGGTCTTAGCTAGGGCCCTTTTTTGTTTTAGGATTTTTTGATTCCGGTAGCTTCTTAGAAGAAGCCCCGGGCACTTGTACATAAACATTTTGAATGCAATGAAGTTAGAATTTTTTTTCTAAGTCTTTGAATTGAATTTACTGTTACCAGGGTTCCCGGGAGGTTGCTCCCGGGCGAAGGTCCGGGAGGGGCTCCCCGGGGGACGCCCAAGCGGCTTTGATTTTGCTAAGCCTTCTCTCCGGGAATCGCGGCGAGGATAGTGTCCGGGAGCCGATCCGGTTGAGGTGGCGTCCGGAGTGGCACTTGGACAACTTCGATAATCATCATGCCGAATTGTCCCCTCCGCGACCGGGGCTCCGGATGATCCCTCCCCTCCGGATACTTCCACCGGCGGGATACGAGTTTTGGCCTGAAGATGTGCTCCGGGACGCTCGGCGCCGCGTACGGGCGTTGTACCGGGACTTGACCCGGGAGCTAGCGGAGAGCCTCCGGGAGTATTAGGGTAGGAGCCTTAGGGCTTGGAGAATCCCCCGGGTTAGAACCCGGGTTGTATCGTTTCCGAAGCCCACCGGAGGGGGAAGATGTCCTCTGGGTTTGCTAATCAATAAAGCGCTGTGTTGTTGTTTCCTTTCATTGCCTCTTTATTTTCTTCTTCTTGGATGGTCTGGACGACTCATCTTAACAAGGATGAGTTAAGTTTCCTCGTGGGCGGTGCGGTCGACACCCGGGGGTTCCTTATCCCCCCCTGCCCACAGCGGGCCGGAGAATAGCTCCGCGCGCTGTGGGGGTAACAAGGCCCCCGGGATAGTAGTCACCTGTAGGATAGGTAACTTTCTAAGTTAGAAAACTTTAAAACGAGGCTTTCAAGGAGAGGACCTTCCGGGAGACAATCGTCCGGTCGCCGTGAGAACGGGGAGCCGGGAAGGAGGCCTCATGTGGAAGAAACATCCAAGAAAACCCGGTGAGATTTCTGGAGGCAAGCTTCCTAGAACACATTCGTCCGGTCGGGGAGCCGGGAATAGGGTCTTTGGGGAAGAAAATGCCCGAGAAATCCGTGACTTCTCCGAGAGACAATCGTCCGGCCACCGTGAGAACGGGGAGCCAGGAATAGGGTCTCCAGGAGGCATTCATCCGGTCGCTGTGAGAACAGGGAGCCGGGAATAAGGTCGTTGGGGACCAATCGTCCGGTCGCCGTGAAAACGGGGAGCCGGGAATAACGTCGACTCCCGGAGGAGGAAGATAGATCCAGTCAAGCCGCATGGGGCCGATCTTCCGGTCGCCGTGAAAACGGGGAGCCGGGAATAACGTCAACTCCCGGAGGAGGAAGATAGATCCAATCAAGCCGCAAGGGGCCGATCTTCCGGTCGCCGTGAAAACGGGGAGCCGGGAATAACGTCGACTCCCGGAGGAGGAAGATAGATCCAATCAAGCCGCAAGGGGCCGATCTTCCGGTCGCCGTGAAAACGGGGAGCCGGGAATAACGACGACTCCCGGAGGAGGAAGATAGATCCAATCGAGCCGCAAGGGGCCGATCTTCCGGTCGCCGTGAAAACGGGGAGCCGGGAATAACGTCGACTCCCGGAGGAGGAAGTGCCCGAAGACGGGGCTTGAGTGTTTGGGCAGGGGACTAGTCTCCCAAAGTGACTCGTTACCACGGCCACTGTGACCGGGTTGCCGCTTACACCCTCAGTCCACGAGGGCTGATCGTAAGCCGCTCTATGGGAGTGAGGACTCCCGTTGTAGGGACTTGTTGGGGCTGGCCCACTTCCTCGCGGGGAGGGCATCGCCACTAGGGGCGGTAATGAGAGAGACCTGCAATGAGACAGTTTGAAAAGCAAGACCTATGTATTGCTAATAAAATGAAGTACACGGCCTCCCCCTGCGAAGCCGCGAAAGGGGAGGAAAATACAGTGTCCCTCCTCCCCCTCCAGCATGAACGCTCCGGGGGAGGGGACAGGCCCGTAAGGCTAAACATAGAACTTGCGAAGTAAACGCAAATTCCACGTGTGCTTCAGCTCCTGCTCTTGAAGGTTGGAGAGCTTGTAGGCCCCCGAGCCCAGGACCACGGAGATCCTGTAGGGGCCCTCCCACTTGGGGGAGAGCTTACCCTGGGCCTGGGGGTCCGTCACGCGCTTGAGGACAAGGTCCCCAAGGCGGAAAGCTTTCTCGCGCACGCGTTGATTGTACGCGCGCGCTATTTCTTGCTCGTAGATGGAGTGGCGGAGGAGCGCTCGGTCGCGTTCCTCCTCCACGAGGTCGATCTCCAGGCGCTGGTTGGCCTCGTTGGCCTGGTATGCTGAGGGAGTGGCTCCCTCCAGGAGCTCCACCCGCAGTGACCGGAAGCCAATCTCCGGGGGGAGGACTGCCTCCGCCCCGTAGACCAGGAGAAGGGAGTACGCCCCGTTGCCCGGGACGGGGTCGTGCGCATGGAGCAGAGGATGCTAGGGAGCTCCTCTGCCCATGCACCCCGCTTAGAAGCGGTTTGCTCGAGTCTCCGGCGTAACCCCTGTAGGATCACGCCGTTGACCCTCTCGACAGCCCCGTTGCTCCGGGGATGGGCCACCGAGGCGAAGTGGATGACGAGCCCCAGGCCTTCGCAGAATTCCCGGAAATAAGCCGAGTCGAATTGGGTCCCGTTGTCCACGGTAATTTCCCGGGGGACACCAAAACGACATACGACGTTTTTCCAGAAAAACCGCTGAACGGCCCGGGACGTGATGCTGGCCAAAGGCTCCGCCTCAACCCACTTTGTAAAATAGTCGACTGCAACTACCGCATACTTGTATCCCCCGGGCGCTGGGGGGAAGGGCCCTAAGAGGTCCATCCCCCAGCGCACGAAGGGCCAAGTGATGGGGATCGTCTGCAGCACTATAGGAGGGAGGTTCGAGCCCTTGGCCATCTTCTGGCATGCCTCGCACGCGGAGACAAGGTCTCGCGCGTCGCGCATGACCGTGGGCTAGTAGAAGCCCTGCCGGAGGGCCTTGGCCGCGATGGCACGCGGGGCTAGGTGCGAACCACAGCTCCCCGCGTGGATGTCTTCGAGAAGTTGAAGTCCCCCGGCCGGGGGAGGCAGCGCAGGAGGGCGGAAGCCCCCCGCTTGTAGAGCCTCCCCTCTAGCAGGAGATACGCCGGGGCTTTAGCCCGGAGGCGTTTAGCCTCGGTCTCACTAGGAGGGTCCCCCTCCCCCTTGATGAAGGCGATGAGGGGGTCCATCCAAGACGGAGTCTGGGTGATCTCAGCGACCTCCGGGACATGAGGCTCGTCGCCCGTGTCTGGGGAGGCCACCGAGGGCTTCGTGATGATCTCCAGGAAAGCCCCCTTGGGGAGCGATTCCCGGGCGCTTGCCGCCCAGGCCAAGGCGTCGGCCCGGTCATTGTCCCTACGTGGGATATGCCGGGCCTCGAGGCCGTCGAAATGCCTCTCCATCTTTCGCACTTCCTGCAAATAAAGACTTAAGTTTGCGTCATGGCACAGGTAAGACTTGTCCATTTGGCAAACTACGAGCTGAGAATCTCCCTTGACTAGGAGGCGCCGGATCCCCAGGGAGCGCGCGAGGCGCATCCCGAGGAGCAAAGCCTCGTATTCGGCGACGTTGTTGGTTGCGGGGAACTCGAGCCGCGCGGCGTACTCGAGTTCCTTCCCCTCGGGGCTCCGGAGGACTACTCCCGCGCCAGCCCCGGCGACACACAGCGACCCATCGAACATAAGGGTCCAATTATCACTGCGTCGGGGCGGCACAGGGAGATCTTCGTCCCCGGACCCAGAGGCGGGAGTTCACTCTGCGACGAAGTCAGCGAGGACCTGCGACTTGATGGCGGCGCGGCCGGTAAGGGACAGGGAGAAGGGGGCGAGCTCAGCCCCCCAATTCCCGATCCGGCCGGTGGCTTCTTTGTTCCGCAGTACCTCCCCAAGGGGGAGGGACGACGGGACGGTGATGGCGTGCCCCAGGAACTAATGCCGAAGCTTCGGGACGCCATGAGGAGGGCGTAGCAGATTTTCTCCATTTCCGTGTACCGAGTTTTGGCCCCTTGGAGGGCCTCACTCACGTAGTACACCGGACGCTGCTGCCCCCCTTGCTCCTTCACCAAGACCGCGCTGACGGCGACAGGGGTCGCGGCGAGGTAGAGGAGCAAGGGCTCTTCCGGGGACGGCGGACTCACGAGCATTGGAGGGCTCGTGAGGTACTTCTTGAGGTCGTCGAACGCCTCCTGGGCCTCGGGGGTCCAGCGGAACCCCTCGAGCCCTCGGAGGATCTTGAAGAACTGGAGGCCCCGCTCCCCCGACCGGGAGACAAAGCGGCTGAGTGCGGCTAGGCGGCCGGAGAGCCGCTGGACATCCTTGACGGAGCGCGGCGGGGGCATATCTAGGAACGCCCGGATCTTCTCGAGGTTTGCCTCAATGCCCCGCTGGGACACGAGGAAGCCTAGGAGCTTCCCCCCGCGCACCCCGAAGGCGCACTTCTCCGGGTTCAGTTTGAGCCCGAACGCGCAGAGGTTGCGGAAGGTTTCAGCCAGGTCGTCGATGTGGGAGGCTGCGCGGGTCTCTTGACAACCGCGTCGTCTACGTAGACTTCAACGTTGCGGCCGACTTGCTCTTTGAAAACCAGCGTCATGAGGCGCTGGAAGGTTGCTCCCCCCGAAGGGCATATGGACGTAGCAGAAGGTTCCGAGGGGAGTAATAAAACTCGTCTTTTCCTCGTCCCCTTCCGCCATCCGGACTTGATGGTAGCCCGAGTAGGCGTCTAGGAAGCTCATGAGCTCGCACCCCGCAGTGGAGTCGACGAGCTGATCAATCCGCGGGAGCGGGAAGTTGTCCTTGGGGCAGGCGCGGTTAAGGTCGGTGAAGTCCACGTACATCTGCCACCTGCCTGTTGATTTGTTGACGAGGACGGGGTTCGCGAGCCACTCGGGGTGCAGGACCTCCCTAATGAACCCCGCCTCTCAGAGTCGGGTGATCTCCGCCTTGATTGCCTCTTGGCGCTCGAGGGAGAGTTTCCGCAGCTTCTGTTTGACCGGGGGGTCACCGGGGGCCACTGCAAGCTTGTGCTCAAGGACCTCCCGGGCGACGCCCCGCATGTCTGACGGCTTCCACGCAAAAACATCGGAGTTTTCGCGCAGAAAAGCCGCAAGTTGCGCTGCGTGCTCCTGGGGGAGCTCCGCCCCGATCCAGACGGTTTTGTCTTCATTGCCCGGGGACAGCAGGACCTTCCGGAGGCCTCCTTCCGGACGCGGCTTGAGGAGGGGCCTCCCGGGCGGTGGCGCAGCAGCATCTAGTTCCGGGGGAGGAGCCCCCCCCCCCCGGGCGTCTTTATGAGGTTGACGCTTCCGATCGTGGCCGCAGCGCGCTCGTATAGAGCACGGGCCATGTCTTGGTCTCCCCGGACGTTGATCACGCCATGCGGCCCGGGGATCTTCATGCAGAGATAGTTTTGATGGGTGGCAACCCCAGCCGGTTGATCGTCGTCCTCCCCATAATCGCGTTGTAGGAGGAGGGGAGGTTTACTACGTCGAAGCGGACCAGCTCGGTCCGGTAGTTCTCCGGGGTGCCGAAGGTCATTGGAAGATCTACCTTGCCCACGGGGTGGATCGCCTTCCCTGGGACAAAACCTTGCAGGGGCCCGGCAGCGGGCTGCAGGAGCTTCTCATCCACCTGTATTTCTTTGAAGGCCTTCAGGAATAAGACATCGGCGGAGCTCCCGCCGTCCACCAGGATCCGGGCCAGATGGCAGTTGTAGATGGTTGCGGAGACAATGAGCGCGTCGTCGTCGTGGGGGAAGCGAACCCCCCGCGCGTCTTCTGCCGTGAAGGTAAGGGGGACGTCCGACCACTTCGGTGGCTGGGACGCATGTAGCACCCCCACAACCTTGACCTCGCGCGCGTACTCCTTACGCTGGCGCTTAGAGTCCCGCCCAGAGGCAGATCCTCCCACGATGACGTTGATATGCCGCTGCGAAGTTTGAAAGGGGAGAGCTTCTGAAGGCTCCCCCTCTTGTGTCTGCTGACCCCCGGTGGGAGCGGGAAGAGCCGGAACAGCTGGCCGAGGGAGCAAGGAGGCCGGAGTCCCCCCCCCTACCCGCGCTGGTCGAGGAAGTCCGCGAAGTGCTGCAGCAGCTGGCTACAATCTCGGGTAGTGTGGGTATTGGACCTGTGGAGGCTGCACCACGGTCCTTCCCGCCTTCTCCCCGCGGGGCCTTCCCGGCCGCGCGAAGACTGTCCTCCCCCATGGCCCTTCGGTTTGGGGAAGGGGCGGTTGGTCCTCGGGGGGTTGCGTGAGCCGCCTCTGCCCTCGAGGACAAAAGCGTCCCGAGGCCGTGGCTCGCTACGCCCCCCCTGCCTGGAGCGTTTGGGGGGATCCCTGGCCCCCCGGTCGACGGGGGCGGGAGCCCCCTGGGTCTTCTTCCAGATATCGTCTTCCTCCGCCCGAGCGTACTTTTTGAGCACGTTGAAGAGCTCATCGGCGGAGGAGGGGCAGCTCCGGGAGAGCCTTCGGTGGAGCTCCCCCGAGAGGATGCCGCTTTTGCAGGCTTCGATGACCGTAGAGTCGGGGACGTGTGCCACTTTGCTCTTCACCTGAGCAAAGCGCTTGAAGAAGCTCCTGATGGTTTCCCCAGTCCTCTGCCGGACAGTGTACAGCTGCGAGGAGTCCAGGGGATGCACGTAGTTCCCCTGGAAGTTGCGCACAGAACTCCCGCTTGAGCTGCGAGAAAGACTTGATGGAGCCGGCCTTCAGGTTGTAGAACCAGGAGCGGGCAATGCCGGAGAGGTAGAGGGGGAAGACGTTGCACTGTACTGTCTCGTCCCCCCCGGCCGCGGAGATGGCAGTGGAGTAGACCTGCACGAACTCGTAAGGGTCCGCCTCACCGTTATAGTGCTCGATGTGCGGAGGGCGGTAGGGCCGCGGCCACCGGATGCTGCGAAGCCTTCGGCACAGGGGCTGGTTAGCCCCCTGCACTTCCCAGGGAGAGCCCCGGTCGCTATCTTCTTTCACGGGACCTTCGTTGTCTGAGTCTGGAAGCGGTCCAAGAGGTCCGCCAGAATGGCGGTGGCGACGCTTTTCCTCCGGACCGGGGCTGAATTCCCGGACGTCCGGACTCTCCGCCGGAGAGGTTGGCTCTTCAGCGGGTCTCTTCCCCCGGTCGGTGCGAGAGCGAGGCTCCCCGCGCCCGCGGCCGGGGGGAAGTTCTTCCCCGCGCTCTGATGAACGCATTCGCTCGACCTCCCCCGGGGCGGAACGGATATGTCCCGCCGAGGGAGGGAGCTCGTGCACTGTAGCTTCCGGAGCCGGTTGGGGCGAGCCCTCTGCGACGACGCCCGGGGCCAGAAAGGGGGGAGCCCCTATATCATCCGGAACCGGGGAGGGGGCGCCCGCGGCGACGCCTGGAATCGAAGTGGAGGGGGCCCCAGTGGCCACGACCGGAACCGGGACGGGGGCAGGCCCTGTAACACCCGGAACCGGGGAACCCATGCGGGGGGAAGTCCGCTGCCGCACGGGGACTGCTCTGTCAACCGCCCCCGGTGCGGTAAACAAGCGGGGGGCGGGACTGGCTCCCGGCGCAGGGTAAACCCCCGGCAAGAAGTGGGCTCCCGGCCCCATGGAAAAGGCCGGGGACGGGGTACCCCCCTGGTGCCACGAAGGGCCCCAGCATGAAATAACCGCCCGGCACCGGGACGGGTCCGGGTGCCGGGAAGGGTCCGGGCGTATATCCCGCAGGAGGAGGGAACCCCCCGGCAGGATCATACGGGGCAAACAAACCCCCGGAGGCCGGAGGGGCCGCCGGGTAACCCATAAACGGGGGCATGTTCCCCGGATACAGGTGCGACGCAAATGTGGGGGCCGGAGGCCGCGCCAACACGCTAAGGAGCTCGTCCATAGAGTGCTGGGCGCGGAGCTGGCCTTCCACGAGAGCTTCGAGCAGGGCGTCCCGGGGAGCCGGGGGAGCCGTCGGGGGGACGCTTGTCCCGGCCGAGGTCCCCGCGGTCACCGGGAACGACCTGGAGGTGGACGCACCTAAGTTAAGAGGAAAGGAGGGAGGCGCTACCTGGGCCAGGTCGCCTCCGGAAGAGACCGCCGGGACAGCAGTGTCCCGGGCGGACGGCGCCGGGTCTCCGAGACCCGGATCACCGGGAAGGGTGCGAGCCCTTGTTCTTGGGGGAGCCATGGCGTCTTGTCACGCGTCCCCACGGACGGCGCCAACTGTCGTGGTATTGCGAATACCCCGGCAGGTTTTGAGAGTGATCCTAGCGAAGATTACGCGGCGCGGGTTGACCGGATGACCGGTCCTCCCCCGCCGGACAAGCACAAAGAATGACACACGGGTTTATACAGGTTCGGGTCCCGGTGGGGACCCTAGTCCTATCGACGCGCTCCCGACCGAAGTCGGCTGGGGAGGCTCTCTCCGGGGGGGAGGCTCTCTCCGGGGGAGAGGCTTCCGGAGCACGCCTGTGAGTTTAGCTATTCCAATAAAAGAACCGATCGCTTACAACAGAGGGGTACAAGGGCTATTTATAGCCCCAAAAAGTAGCAAAAAACCTAAACTACCCCGGAAGCCACCGTCGGATTGAAGGGTAGGACTGTCCTTCTCCCGGTCAAATGCCTTGGATGCTTGACAGGTGGCCGCTAGTTCCCGAGGCGCCCCTCGCGTGACCTACACGTGATAAACAGTTCAAGACTTTACCTTTTAGGAGGGCGATGAGGCTTGGGACAGCACCGGAGGCTACGTCCCCGGGCAAATGGCGGCGCCCGGGACGACACCGGAGGCCACGTCCCCGGGACGGCACCGGAGGCCACGTCCCCGGGCAAACGGCGGCGCCCGGGACGGCACCGGAGGCCATGTCCCGGGAGCCAAAAGGCGGCGCCCGGGAAGGCCCCGGAGGCCACGTCCCCGGGCCAATGGCGGCGCCCGGGATGGCACCGGAGGCCACGTCCCCGGGCAAACGGCGGCGCCCGGGATGGCACCGGAGGCCATGTCCCGGGAGCCAAAAGGCGGCGCTCGGGAAGGCCCCGGAGGCCACGTCCCCGGGAAAATGGCGGCGCCCGGGACGGCACCGGAGGCCATGTCCCGATAGCCTAAAGGCAGCGCCCAGGGAGGTCCCGGAGGCCACGTCCCCGGGCAAATGGCGGCGCCCGGGACGGCACCGGAGGCCACGTCCCGGGAGCCAAAAGGCGGCGCCCGGGAGCCCCCGGAGGCCACGTCCCCGGGCAAATGGCGGCGCCCGGGGAGGCACCGGAGGCCACGTCCCGGGAGCCAAAAGGCGGCGCCCGGGGCGGCCCCGAAGGCCACGTCCCTGGGCAAATGGCGGCGCCCGGGAGGGCACCGGAGGCTGCGTCCCGGGAGCCAAAAGGCGGTGCCCGGGGAGACCCCGGAGGCCAGGTCCCCGGGTAATCGTGACACATCTTACCTGGACTTAGTCCCGCGGAGATTCCCCCGACAAATTATATGAAAGAGATAGAAATGACCTATTAGTGAATAAAGAGAGTTCAACAAGAATCAAAAACAAAATAAAGGTCATGAACTCCCCTCTTTATGGCCTAAAACAAAGATAATCAAGAAGGATCGAGAAACCATCCAAAGAAACATAAAAAATCATGGAAAGTTGCATAAATATAAATAACATCAATACAAACATTTTCCATGAAGATCCAAGATTCAAATTTTTAGTTATTTGAAAGGAATGAGAGATTGAAATCCAATTTGACTGAAAATTTTCTCAAACACTTTGGCTTCTTTATAATCATAGAAACATACGTACACAAGTTCCAAAAATTCCAAAATAAATTATGGAGATAAATGAGATAAAGAGGAACCAACAACAAGATATGAAAAAGACAAATGTTGACCAGATTGAAAGTTTCATATTTCAGGTTTTGAGTAAATTATTTCACACATGTAAAGGCACCTGAAAAATATGCAAATGATTTCCAATAATTTTGAAATAAATGAACAGTAAAGACCAATCAAAGAGGATAAAATATCATGTAGAAACTTTCTTCAAATAGCAAACCAATTTAGAGATATGAAAAATCAGTCAAAAACCACAAGAAGTCTCAAGTTGCAGATTTCAGATTTGATTTGTGAAAAATCAAATGTTGCTCAAATCAAATTCAATTGAAATAAAAATTTGCAGAAATGATGTTCAATGCATGACACATATTTTGCAAAAATAATTTTTCAAAAAGGATTTTCCAATCAAGAGTCAAGTCTTTTTAGGTACCCAAACCATACGAGGCCCTCTAGCCTTGTTGCATAAGTCTTTTGGTACCCAAATGGCTCTATCTTTAGGTTTTTAAAAACGGAAATCAACAAGTTTTGCAATTAAACCCCTTCTAGAACAAGAAATCAAATAAGCGTCAAAAGAACTAACTCTGAAAGGGTTAGATACACACTCATGCGAATGTTGGCCTATTAAGTGACATGCGAACATGAAGTTTGAGAAGGCTTTACAAATGAAATGGTATGAATGCGGTGAAATATGTGATACCTCTTACTAGATGAGTGAGCATGATTTAATTTCCCCTTTTTAAATGAATATCTATGATCTAAACGGGGTTTAACACGCATAGTGCTACTCATATGATATCTACTAAGGTCATGGCTCAATATATTTATTTTAGTCTTAAGTTTATCATTTTTCAATTTTATGTTCATGAGATGATACCGTGTTAACGCATGAAACATGATGTGAATGAGAACATGACGGCATATCATCATAAGTAGATGAACTAGAAGGCATAATAATAGAATCACTAGATGAGCTAGATATATCAAATGAGTCACTAGATAAATCATGGTATGAGTTACTAGTATCAACTATACAAGCATGTGAATCCATAAATGAACCAATAGAAAAATTATCACATGAAGTACTAGTGTCCACAAAGCTAGCATTTGAGTCTAAACATGAATTAACACTTAAGTCATTATAAGAGGTGCTAGCATGTGAAGTGGAAGTATGTGACTCTAAGGATGGATCAATAAGCAAGTCACAAACAACTCTATCATCTAAGATAATTGTGGAGCTAATAGCTTCCTTGGCAAGCAAAGAATCATAAGAGCTTTTCAACTCTTGAAATTGCACTTTCAAGGATGAGAAGTTATTCTTTAAAGTGCAAAAACTTTTATTCATATTGTCAATCAAGTCATTTAACTCTACAATCATATCCATAAGCTCATCATTGGAGCAGTTAGTATTTGATACCGTCGAGTCACATGCCATAAGGCATATAGATTTGTTGTGAGATGAAGACTTTGATCTTGACGCTTTCTTTCTTGCTTTCTTTGAGCTCTTCTTGCAAGAGTTCGCCTTTGTCTTTCTTAGGCAAACCAAGTCGATGACGTCTTTGAGCTTGCTAGAAAGCTCCCGATCCTCCCCAATGAAATCATCATTATTAATATGCTCGGAGGTGGAATGTATGTCCTTCTCCTTTGACATAGCCTCATTTGACATAAGCATGTCAATGAGCTCGCTCGGTGAAGTGTCAGAGAGGTCACCGTTTGCAAGAGTGGTAATGAAGTCTCCATAGCGATCCTTCGGTAACACCTTAAGCAATTTCCTACAAATGTCTAGATTGGAAATATTAGCGCCATGGGCTTTGAGCTCATTTGTGATGTCGATCAAGTGATCATATATGGTGGAGAGTGTATCATGCTCCAACATCACAAATGCCTCATAGTGTCGCATCAAGAAGCGCACCTTAGTATGCTCAAAGCTAGATGTGCCCTCAAAAATAGACTCAAGGGTTGTCCAAACATCGTGAGCGGTCGAACGATCACTCACTTGTTCGAGCACATCATGGCCAAGGGATCTAAAAAGCACATCTTTAGCCTTTGTATTTAAGAGGAGAATATCCTTATCCAAAATCAACAAATAAGTCACACCCTTCCCCACTAAACTCCACAAATCCAAACTCAATGCCTCAAAATAACTGCTCATAATAATCTTCCAATGAAAATAATGTGAGCCATTAAAGTGAGGGGCAATCAAACCAAAATCCTCTATTGAGTCCATCCTTACTCTCTAGGCGGTAAAGCCAATAAATGAGAGACCATGCTCTGATACCACGTGTAGGATCAAGGATGCCGACTAGAGGGGGTGAATAGGAGGCTTTAAAATTTTTCGACTAAAAACAATTTTTGCAAGGAAAAGACAAAGAGCAAATAAACTAAAATAATTTAATAATATTTTTCACTAAGAAAGAGTAAGAAAAACAAACACAGTGATTTATCCCGAGGTCACGGAGACTCGTCCGGTCTCCCCTACTCCTCGTTGAAGCACTCAAATGATTGAGTCTTGCTTCAATATCCACGAAGGATATTTTCACTAAAGTTGCTCTTTCTCCACTCCGGATAGGCCAACACCGATGCCTTTCACAAAATATGCCGAGCCACTCTGACAACCTCCGTTAATGGAGAAGTCAACGGCCACGCCTCCAAACCGTCTAGGTGAGCGCGTTCACCAAGAGTAACAAGTTGCAAGATCTTCTCTTGACCCCCAACAAATACCGAGAAACTTTTAAGGATGCAAATGAATGCTCTCAGAAGATCTCTCTCAATCACAATAAATGATAATTGATCAAAAGATCAAGATTTTAGAACTTGGGCTCAAGTGTATATCAAAAAATATATCTCTTGGTTCTTTAGAAAAATAGTTCAAAAATTGTTTATAAACACTGAAAAAAATCTTCCCAAAAGTGTTTATAAAACTGATAAAAAATGTGAACAGAAGTTTCTCAAAAATCTGCTCAAACACTGCTCAAAGATCTGCTCAAAAGTGTTTCTAAAACTGATAAAAAATAGTAGAGAAATCTGCTCAAAAACAGTTTAAAAGCTGCTAAAAAATGTGAACAGAAATTGCTCAAAAATCTAATAAAAAATTGTTCAAAAGTGTTTTAAAACAGCACAAAAACAATAGAGAAAATCTTCTCAAAAGTGTTTTAAAAAACTGCTCAAAAGTGTTTTAAAACTGCTCAAAAATAGTAGAGAAAATCTGCTCAAAACTTCTTCTAAAAACTGCTCAAAATGTATAGAAAAGATGCTCATAGGTGTGTACAGAGACTGCTCAAAAATTTGTATGAGAATGTAGCTTGAGATGTGTTTTTGAATGTGTGAGAATATTGTTCAAAGCACCTCTATTTATAACCCAACCTCTCAGCTAGCCGTTGTGGTCGATGAGGAAAGAAATCAGACCAGCTAACAACCAGCTTCGACCTCTAACGGCTAGTAAATAGCCGTTGGAATCTCTGGTGAATGAACAGTGTTACTGGTCGAGTGAACAGTAACTGATCATATGAACAGTACTCGAGTGACATTTGGTCGTATAAACAGTATCTGGTCGTATGAACAGCATCTGGTCAGATGAACAGTACTAAAAAAACAATTTCAGCCCCTCTTTGAAATCTATATATTTCTCAGATTTTGACCAGAATATGAATGAATGCGAATGCAACAAATGACCTAAGAATTTCTCAATTTTTGCTGGAACTAAAAGAGATTTTGTAACCCCTCTTAATAGTACGGTTAAACTAAAAAAGAATTTCTTATAAAACCCGGTCAAACTCCAAACTCCGAAATCGGTACAATAAACAACCACTTATCTTAGGTCTTTGCAGCTTCCTTCTTGGCGACATTGCACTTGCGGTTTTGGCTCGCGTTCTCGGACTGTGACCTCGGGCGACACTGCGACATTGCGCTTGACCTTGTGCTTGTGACTTGCAGACCTTCCCAAATCACTTGCAAACTTTACAGAAATAACACTGCATACAAATAGCTCAAAGACACGATTAGTCCAAAACACTTAACGTCATCAATAATCAAAATCAACCCAAAAAGGGCCTAAATGCAACACATTGGACCACAAAGTCTGCGAGAATTTGAGATTTAACTACTACGCGAGGGGTGAAATGGATGTCAAATGCTCCAAGTTCTACTGTCCACTTCGCGATGCGATCAGATTTCTCCGGATTTCATATAATATCTCCCATTGGGAAGGACGAAGGCATAGTAATCTTGTGCTCTTGAAAGTAATGTCTTAGCTTATGGGAAGCCATCATAATTGCGTAAAGTATATTCTGGACCTCGGGGTAACACTCCTTTGGTCTATAAAATACCTCGCTTACATAATAGATTGGTTGTTGCACACCCTCTCTTTCCGCGACAAAAATTGCGCTGACCGCGTGGGGGGTGGCCGCCAAGTAAAGGAATAGTGGTTCCCCTAAGTTTGCCAGAAGAAACCCCGAAGGAACACTTTTCTGGGTTCAACTTTATTCCATGCTTGTTTAGATTACAAAAAGTTTCAGCAAGATCATCTACGTGACTAGAGCTTTTTAAGATCTTTACAACTAAGTCATCGATGTAATCTTCGAGATTATGCCCCAACCGGGAAAGAAAGGTCTTTTGCATCAAGCGCTGGTATGTGGAACTGGCGCTTTTGAGACTAAATGGCATTCTGACATAGCAGTAGGTGCCAAATGGTGTGATGAAGGCAGTTTTCTCTTCATCTTCTTCTGCATGCTAATTTGATGGTACTCTGAGTAAGCATCCAGGAAGCTCAACAATTCGCAACCTACTGTAGAATCGACCAACTGATCGATGCGGGGAAGGGAAAAATCATCCTTCGGACAGGTACTGTTTACGCTGGTGTAATCGACGCACATGCGCCACTTACCATTTGACTTTAGAACCATGACTGGGTTCGCAAGCCATTCAGGATGTTCAACTTCGTGAATAAATCCTGCCTTCTAGAGTTATCTAACTCCGAACGGATGGCTTCTTGCCGATCAACAGCAAAGCGTCTGAGCTTTTGCTTTATTGGTTGTTGTCTAGGTCAAATTGCTAACATGTGCTCAATGACCTCCCTTGGGACTCCTGGCATGTCGGATTGTTTCTACGCAAACACATCTGCATTAGCCCGGAGGAAAGTAACCTATTTGACGTCCAGGCCTGACCCGATCCAAATGGTTCTAGATGGATCATCTGGGTATAATGGAACTAGTTTTAGCTTTTCATCTGGTCGCAGGGCAACCTTGATCGTATCTGATGATGTGGTCACAGTCTTAACATCCCAAAGGGGAAGCTGAACCACCAACTCCAGAGATAACCGATCATAAGTAAGCGTCGTGTTCCAACTGCCTCGGACTGAAATAACGCCTTTGGGGCCTGGCAACTTGGTGCATTGATAAGCATAATCGTTGCCTCCATGAACTTAGCAAGAGTTGGCCTGCCAAAAATAGCATTATATGCCGAATCACAATCAATTACATCAAAGGTAATTAATTCTGTTCGAAAGTTGTCTGGTTCTCCCAATGTTACCGGTAACACAACCTGTCCCACTGGCATCATTGAGGCACCAGGAATTATCCCATAAAATGGATGAATTATGGGTTTAATCTTGGAACGATGAATTTGCATCTCGCCCAGCGTCTTGACCAACAGAAGGTCTAAGGAACTACCCCCGTCGATCAGAACTCTCTCGGCCCGAGCATTGCTGATGATTGGGGTAATGACCAAAGGCAGTCTCAATGCTCGTGTGAGCCCAATGGGACAATCAGCCCGATCAAAGGTCAAAAGAGTTTCTGACCAACGAGGATATTGAGACTCACCAAGGAGAGCCTCAGTTTGATTTACCTCGCGGTAAAAGGTTTTAAATTGACGCTTTGAAGCAAAAGAAGAGGAACCACCAAAAATGATATTGACATGTTTTGGAGTACCTGGTAAGACATTTCTTCATCTCCATTAGTGTCGCTAACCCCGCAATCCTAGTCCTTTTTTGGTATGGTCGGCATAAGTCCAATTCCTTGGTAGAAGTCATTCAATTGTTTCAACCAATTGTGACAATTCTTGAGATCGTGTCCCGAAGAATTGTGGAACGAGCACCACTTTTTGCCTCCCTGTGGGTTAGTTTGTTTCCCCAACTGGTCACTATCATAGCCACCAGAAGAAGTTTTATTTTTGACTGAAAACTTGTTACCTTTCTCTGGTGGTGGTTTCTCAGCGACGATGAGTTCTCGGTACTGTCCAGCCCGATTTTTCTTGGACTTCTCAGACTTACCGCCTGACGATGATTCTGGCTTATTGCTAGAGTCATCCTTTTTGTCATCTTTGAGACCTGGTTGAGGTGGCAAATTTCCTTTATCCACCATCCTATTCCATTCCACAGCCTCAACGGCATCAAAATAGCGGCTGGCCAAGTCGAAGAGATCGGCCACTAACCAGGGTGGATAGATAACTAAGTCTTCAGTGAACCTCCTATATCGTACGGCATGTTTGAATGCCTTGATAACGGAGCTGTCAGAATTGTTTGGAATGGTATTTCTTGTTGCATCTAGGTCCTTTTTGGGTTGATTTTGATTATTGATGACATTAAGTGTCTTGGACTACTCGTGTCTTTGAGCTATTTGTACGCAATGTCGTCCAAGGTCATAATCCAAGGATGTGAGCCAAGGTCGCAAGCGCAAGGTCGCAATGTCATCCGAGGTCGTAGTCAGAGGACTCGAGCCAAAGTCGCAAGTGCAATGTCGCCAAGAAGTTTATTGTACCGGTCTTGGAGTTTGAAGTTTGATCGGTTTTATAAGAAATTCTTTTTTAGTTTAAACTGTACTATTAAGAGTGGTTGCAAAATCTCTTTTAGTTCAGGCAAAAACTGAGAAACTCTTAGGTCATGTATTGCATTCGCATTCATTCACAATCTTGGTCAAGAATCTCAAAGAGGAACTGAAACTGGTCATTCGAGTGCTGTTTATTCGACCAGATACTGTTCATTCGACCAGTGGTCACACGAATACTGTTCATACGACCAGACACTGTTCATTCGACCAGTAACATTGTTCATTTGACCAGACATTCCAACGGCTATTTACTAGCCGTTAGAGGCCATAGCTAGCTATTAGCTGTATTGATTTCTTTCCTTTTCGACCACAATGGCTAGCTAAGAGGTTGGGCTATAAATATAGGTGTTTTGAGCAGTATTTTCACACATCTCAAGCTACATTCTCATACACATTTTTAAGCAGTCTTTGTACACACCTTGGAGCACCTTTTCTATACATTTTGAGCAATTTTTAGAAGAAGTTTTGAGCAGTTTTTAAAAGAAGTTTTGAGCAGCTTTTGAGCTGATTTTTGAGCAGTTTTAAAACACTTTTGAGGAGTTTTTTTAAAAACACTTTTGAGCAGATTTTCTCTACTATTTTTGAGTAGTGTTTAAATAGTTTTTTGAGCAGATTTCTCTACTGTTGTGATCAGTTTTATAAACACTTTTTGAGCAGATTTTTGATCAATTTTATAAACAATTTTGGAACTGATTTTTGATCAGTTTTACAAACACTTTTGAGCAGATCTTTGAGCAGTGTTTGAGCAAATTTTTGAGAAGCTTCTGTTCACATTTTTGACCAGTTTTATAAACACTTTTCGAGCAGATTTCGATCAGTGTTTATAAATATTTTTTTAGCAGTTTTTCTAAAGAACCAAGAGATATATTTTTTGAAATACACTTGAGCCCAAGTGCTAAAATCTTTATCTTTTGATCAAGTATCATTCATTGTGATTGAGAGAGATCTTCTGAGAGCATTCATTTGCATCATTTGCATCCTTACAAGTTTCTCAGTATTTGTTGGGGGTCAAGAGAAGATCTTGTAACTTGTTACTCTTGGTGAACGCTCTCACCTAGACAGTTTGGAGGCGTGGCCGTTGACCCCTCCATTAACGGAGGTTTTCGGAGGGGCTCGGCATATTTTGTGAAAGGCATCGGTGCTCTCCTATCCGGAGTGGAGAAGGAGCAACCTTAGTGAAAAATATCCTTCGTGGATATTGAAGCAAGACTCATTCATTTGAGTGCTTCAACAAGGAGTAGGGGAGACCGGGCGAGTCTCCGAGACCTCGGGATAAATCACTGTATTTGTTTTTCTTACTCTTTCTTAGTGCAAAATATTATTAAATTATTTTAGTTTATTTGCTCTTACTCTTTTCCTTGCAAAAATTGTTTTTAGTGAAAAAGTTTTAAAGCCTCCTATTCATCCCCTAGTCGGCATCCTCAATCCTACATTTCTCACTCCAACAAATCTCTTGACAAACTGCCGAAGAGTCTCTGTAGAAGTCTGGCACAGACTATGAAGACCATCCTCCTTGTCAGGCTTCTAATAACAATTTTGGAAATTGTTGAGTACTGTATCACACAATATTTCCCAATTGTAAATCGATCCCTCTGGTTGATTAAACAACCAGGTTCCCGCTGATCCTTCAATGATCGTTGGCAAGTAATTTGCCATGACGCGGTCATCTCCACCTGCCACTTGAATGGCAGTAATGTAGATTTAGAGGAACTCGGATGGGTTCTGAGTTCCATCTAATCTCTCGATCATTCCTGGTTTAAACTTGTCCGGCCAGACCACAGCACGGAGGCCTGGTGAAAAAGCTTTACAACGAACATAGGAACTACGGAGGAATCTGCGACCTCGGACATGATCGAGGGAGATATCACCCTGTGGAGATGTACCTCATGGACCCAGGCGAGAATGGACTGGCACGTGATGTCGATCACAGGAACTTCCAACTCGCCTGGCCTTATCATGCCGAAGTGATCCTGACAGCAATCGATTACGCCTGCTATGACTAGAGTGAGAGTGATCTCTCTCATGGGAGTGAATTGCAGAGCAGGACGACACTGTTAGAGTTGCATCAGATGCAACTTCATCAAGCGTTTCTACCAGGATTCTGGCAAAAGTCAGCCTATCCACATTCTCGACATAAGGAGGTGGATTACGCAGAGTTTCTGCGATAGCACGAATTTGATCATGCGTGCTCCTCATAGGTGCTACAGGTGTTATCGTTTCTTCAACCGTCGGAGGATAATTCGGGGCTAAAGAAGGTGTCTGGTCATGCCTGCGACCATGCGGATGATGGTAGGTACTAGGAGCGGCATCATAACGAGATTGTGCAAGATGTAGGGCTTCCTTAGTAGCCCTGCGGATCTAGTTTTCTCGTTGCTCGTGATCCTGATCCTCCTTTTGTTTTCGTTCCTATTCCTCCTTTTGTCTGCGTTCCTGTTCTTCCCTAGCAATTCGCTGATCAGGAGTTTCCTCCAATAATGTAGCAAATTCTCGGGGGAGCGAGGTCGCAGATGGAGAAAACATCCCTGTTTGTTCCGAATCGAATTCAAAATCAAAGAGAGACTGGAGGTTATCAGGGTCAAACCTCCCAGGACTAAGTTCTATGTTACCATCGTCCACATCCTCTGAAGCAATGTGTTGTGGTACACATCCGACCTCTAATGTGGAAGAACTCACATGAGGCGTTTGTTCTATCTCCTCCGTCTCTTGGTCGATGGACATAACCAAGTTCGAAGAAGATGCATCCTTAGGTCGTTCCTCAAGAACATCCTCGCGATCAACCTCTTCCATAGGAACAAGATCATCAGGTGAGGGCATTTGAATATGAGCATAATCCTCGAGATCAAAATCGTTCTCAGAATCATATACTCCTGACATGGCTTATCAGAACTCCTGATAACAGAAAGACACCTTGAGAAAGGCCCAACGATGTGCGCTAGTTGTCGATGATTTGGACTCAAGGTCCTCTATTGATCTTACGCAGATTTGTGAGTTGTATGTGAGACCTTTCAGGGTGCCCTCAGGTAAGTTAAGATAAGCAATAAAATGGAGATGCAAATAATTATACAGGTTCAGGCCCCCAATAGGATTGAGTAATAGCCCTACGTCCTATTGTGATTTCACTATGTAAGCAAGATTTTACAGGGAGGAGAGATTGTTATAGAGGCTAAACAATCTCTCTTAGTACTTCTGTAGTCTAATCTTAGATCTACTCTCTCTTAGTCGTGTCATCATCCCTCATACCGTACATCTGCCATCCTTTTATACTGAACGAAAGGATGCCATGCAAGGCAATTCTGGACGGTTACCATAGTGTAGTTCATATAACCGCACCAACCACTTCACCAGTTAAGCATGTGAAATTATAGATAACCGCACATGCTAACCTCCTGGCGGTTGTCTTCACACATGGTAGAAGAAGTTGTCTTTAGACTCGGGAATGTGTCTGGTAAAACTCAAACACACTGAAGTCATCTTGGTCGCGTATAGCCCGCAACCTCATGATCGCGCATGTACTACGATCATAGAAGTGATTCTGTCCGCCCACAACCTTCTGGTATACAGGAAGTTCCTCTGCGACCATAATGGATGCTAGGACACAAAGCCTCATATCATATCCAAGCTAGACTTGAACATGATATGTATTGAATAAACTAGCTCGGGTGATAATTCTCGTCAAAGCTAATCTTCAACTGGACAGAGCCTCTCCTTAGTCGAATTAAAACTTGGAAGCCCCTAGTCGAATTGACACACTGGTCGTGGTCAAAATTGACCTTCATCGAATTGCTAACTAGATTGCACCTGAAGGCTTGATCAAGTTACAAATACAATTTGGTCGTGGTCGAATTTGACCCCTTATTGATGGCTAACTAGATCACACCCAAATG
This sequence comes from Pharus latifolius, assembly GCA_019359835.1. Classification (NCBI taxonomy): domain Eukaryota; kingdom Viridiplantae; phylum Streptophyta; class Magnoliopsida; order Poales; family Poaceae; genus Pharus; species Pharus latifolius. The sequence goes on along the minus strand of CM033323.1, from coordinate 37,484,521 downwards.
TTTGACCGAGTTTCCTATTTCAATTCAGTCATGGTCGAATCCGCTTCCTTATCGTGGTCAAATTGACCCTTCGATCGAATGGCTAACTGGATCGCACCCGAAGGCTTGGCCGAGTTTCCTATTTCGATCTAGTCATGGTCGAATTTGCCTCCTGGTCATGGTCAAATTGACCCTTCGATCAAATGGCTAACTGGATCGCACCCGAAGGCTTGACCGAGTTTCCTGTTTCTATCTACTCAAGGTCGAATTGGCCTCTTGGTCGTGGTCAAATTGGCCCTTCGATCGAATGGCTAACTGGATAGCACCCAAAGGCTTGATCGAGTTTCCTGTTTCGATCTACTCGTGGTCGAATTCGCCTCCTGGTCGTGGTTGAATTGACCCTTCTATCGAATGGCTAATTGGATCGCACCAGAAGGCTTGACCGAGTTTCCTATTTCGATCGGTCTTCGACCTGCAGAAATAAAAATCCACCTGGGGCTCTCTCTGGATCAGGGCTCCCTTTGCTCCAAGGTTTTTCTCCATCTTCAGGTGTAGGCTCGCACGGGCACCAACGGATAGGCCTTCCTCTTAGTGCAATGCATGATGATGATGCACACTTTAGGATTGATCAACACTCACCCATGGAAATCTTCACGGACTTGAGTGGATCTGCAAAAAGGGAAGAAGAAGACCCCCTGGTCGAACAGAGAGGCCTTGATCTTCGTCTTCTTCTTCTTTTCCTGACGCTGGTCTTCTGTCGGTCTTTGTTCGCCTTCCATGCACCCCCGTTCACCTGAAAAGAGGTCAGCATCCCCTCTCTATTTATAGACACTCTAGATTGGTTACAACCATCCAACAACTAGAGATATTCAGGGAATTTAAATTTGAAAAAGAGATAAACGGTGATTATTTAAAAACTAAAAGATAATGTTTATCCTTATCCTATTCGAGCTCGGGCCGAATGTCGGTGCGACCAGGCTCAATCCGGGTTGAATTCGAGCAGATCCGAGTCTGATTCAAATCCGACCAGAACCTGGTTCAAAGCAGGTTCCAACCAGCCTGAGTCCAAGTCTAATTCAACTAGTCTGAGTCCGAACTAGGTTTCGATCTGTCTGAGTCCGAATCAGATTTCGACCAGGCCTAGTTTGAACCAATTTGAGCGGGCCAGTTTTTTAGGCTGATTTCGACCAAAGTGATTTTCGACTAGGTTTTTGACTAGTGGGGATATTGACCATTCAAACATATGTGTATTTTTATTTTAGTCTTTTTGGTCACATGGGACTTTTCTTGATGAATTTTATTACAAAAATTCGTCGAACACTACCACACAAAACATAATCTATTCTCTGGAATAAAAATAATCAAGTGAAACATACAGAACTAAATACTCTCTACCATCAGAAATTCTATCTGGGTAATTTAAGTTTTCTATCAAATAATAATTAATCTAATTTATCAAACAAAAAACAACCAAGGCTAAGATCATGAACACTAACCAGAAGCTCAAAGTATAAGTCACATAGCAAATCTGCCAACATGCGAGTAAAATCTCTTTGCAGTTTCCTTTTCCTCTTCTCTACGGCCATTTGTTGTATAGAAATTTAAGTTTTCTAACTAAAAAAAATTTAACTGACATATTGAAAAAAAAAATTAAATATAGAGTTCAAGAATACTCATCAAACAATCGCAACAAATCAGTCGCCGTGTGAATCCACCAGAACCTCCCCACTATCTCCTTTTACTCTCCTCTCTTCTCTCAAAACCTAGTTTTTATTTTTTCCAAATTAAAATGAATTTTCCCTGAATTTCCAATCCTTATATGGAGCTTGAGTTGAAAACCTGTCGGCCCTGTCACCATCTTGAATGACTACTGGTTGTTGTCCTCAATGCTATTAGCCTTGTCGCCATTCAACTTGGCGACTGGGCTAAGAAAACAGGTCCAGTCGCTAAGTTGAATGGTGACAAGGCCAATCTTGTTGGGCTGTCTCGTTTCACCGTTGAACTTGGTGATTGGGCCGAGAAAACAGGCTCGGTCGCCAACTTGAATGGCAATAGGGTTGCAAAGGCTCCAGTCACCACTCAACTTGGTGACAATTGCCTATTTTTGCAATAAAATTTTACTTATGGTTATTTTTGCAATCCATTTTTTGTTGATTATTTTAAAAAAAATTCCAACTATTCCCATATATTGTCGATGCTTTAGCTAGGATGCTTCAGTTGGCTGCAGTATAGCTTAATTTATGTAACACGTGACAAACCCACTTGAAAGTGCTTGACTTTTTTTAGATTCTCGAGACAATTGAAACTAGATTTCTAAAAATATTTTGTAACCTAAATTATATATCATAACAAAAATGAACATATATCATCATATATATCAATAAACTCTCTTAACCACTAAACTACCAACGATTCTTCAATGCTACAAATTTTGCTACTTCATGGATAAGCCTAGTTAAAGCACAAGGATTATAAGATCCTCTCACCAACCCACAACTTGATAGCTTCTTTAAACAACACTTTGCTCTTCTTTACATTCTTTAGTTGTCAACTTGTAGTATTCTAGACGCACTATTCATCTTATATGGAAAAAAAGCCGTGGGTTTGTAGGAATGTGATCTCATGTCATACTACTATGTAATGAAGATACTGATTTGCTTGTTACACAACAATTTTTTTCAAGATTGCACAAGAAAGTTTAAATTTTAGTAACAACGGAACTCGTGGATGCACATTGATGCATGGATTTGGATAGTGGTTTCATACTTTCATTTAAGCCAATACAATTCTGACCGAGTCACTGGAACAAAATGCTGTTAAGTTTCATCTTAAGTTCCTATACAGCCTTCAAACTTTTAATTGGATCTCCGTTTCTAACTTTTGTCAATTCAGTCTACAAGCATGCATCTTAGATTGAGTAGGTTCAATTGAGTCCTCACCATTAAATTCTGTAATAAATTCAGTAGCATTGCACATCATGCCAACATTAGATATTGATAATGTCGAGTGGCATACCATGTCATCATCTAGAATTATATTACACAACTAGCATGACACACTATGTAGAACTAGATAAATAATGTGGCATGTTATATTTTTATTAAGTAGCTTGTGACACACCACATCACCGATCTATTGTTGATGTGGTCTAACATGTTAATAATTTTTGTTGCATTATTTAAGAAAGGTGCCCAATTAAATCTGATATGAAAAATTCGAAACCTATTTTACAAAATTAGAATAACTATATGTAGTAAAATGTACTCTTTAGGTTGTGTTCAGTTTAGTACCAACAATATCATGTAGTTGGGATTTTGGCCGTGACCAACTATGGGGTGCTGAAATCGAGCATGCCTAAGTTAACTACATTTGGTATTAGAAACTGAATTTTGCTAAATTTTGACTCCAAACTAACTGAAATTTTGGTTGTGAACCAAGCGTTGGCCATATGTAGTCAACAAAATTTTGGCCAAAAGTTTTTAAGGATTTTAACGAACAAAGCCTAAGTTAATCAAAACTGGTGCCCTTGGCAACAATGATGCCCTTTGGTTGGTCGTATGATCCCATAGAGGGATTGGCTGGTGTACATATACGATCCACATGATGTAGAATGGTATAATGCAGATCCCTTTCCATCATAGATGGCTCCACGTATCACGTGAGGGATGTGCAAATCCCCTCCATGGCCTGAAAGCAAATTCTATATGACTTTCACTCAAAATTAGAAATATAATACACACTTTTATTCATTACATCATTTGACTGAATGGTTGTGATACAAGTAAGCTTCCATATTAAATAGTCATGCCAAAGATTGGGTCTTATGTTATCTTATGAGACCTAATTTCATAAAATTTATTGTGCCAATCTTCTCCCTATCTATTTTGTTGAATCAACCTCCATTATGTTAATTATTTTAGTGATTAGTGACAGATCTAATTGTGAAATTAATGTGTTTTTTGATTTTATATCTTTTAGTCTTAATCAGATTGTGAGATGATGGAGAAAAATATCATCTCAGAAAAGATGCATGATCAAACTTTCTCAAGTATGGACAAACTCCACTAAAAGTAAAATTGAAGATTAAAAATCTATTTTTTAAGATTTTATCGGTCTTGATGTTTTGAAGACGACCGGTTATTAAGATTTTATTTTCTAGTTTTGATCATACTATAAAGAGAGGTTCATAATTAGTATCTTAATAATGTCTCATATGAGAAGTTTAAATGCATACATCATTCACTCACTATATCATAAAAATATTTTTGAGTTGTTTTAGATGATTAGTGAAGGCATCGGTATTTAAATTGGCAAAATATGACTCAAGTAGAGGCTTCAAAGTGACTATATTGAATGTTTGATTATTTTTGTAATGATCTAGGCCAAATTAAGTCTTGCTCATGTTGAAAAAGTTATAGCACTTCAAGTTAGTTTTCTAACAAGCTAAGAAGTATGTAAATCTGATGTCTAAATCAAATGTTATGCTCATTTTTTTAGAGATGTGCAGTCTGGTAGAGGATTGGACGTTTGGTGATACTATAACACTAGATGTCCGGGGTACTATAACGGCTAGGTTTTTTTGACAGTTAGAAAATAGTTGTTGCATAGTATACTGAACGTTCGTACGTATATCCAACCGTAGAAAAATTTCACCCAGCTTGTTCGCAACGGTTAGTTTTTCTTGTGATGTTATAAATAGATGGAATGTAGTTTTCCTTTGAAAGACTTATGAACCAAATACACACATATGTAGCCTAAGAAACCTTATGAGCACTTAAATCTTATCCTCACGTATTTGAGTTTTCTAACATTTAATTAATGTCAAATGAAAATTTGAGCTTATTACTTTTGATGATCACCATCACTTTTTGTGAATAAATGGTAGAGGTGGAGAGTTGAACTCAAGACCTCTAACTTGCCACCTAGTGATTTTACCACTACACTAGAGACCCACCTCTGATCGCTATCACTTAAACGGTCATGGGAGGTTGGTAGATCTCTCTACCAACGAAAATTATTGAAGAGGTCTAGTGATTGTATGAAAGGTTTGGTGTTTACTTATCTAGAGTGGAAAAAAATAATTTTAGTAGATGTTGAAGTAATACTCATAAGTGAGTATTTCAAGGAGGAGAAGGGGTGACGTGGTGTCTCCATGACCTTGAAAAAAATTTTCATGTCTCTTTTGATTTATTTCTTGCACTCCATAATTTGATATTGTTAGTTTTTGTTGTTCTTGAATGTCATCTAAGAGTGCAAAACTAAAATTGTTTACTTGTATTTTGTTTTGTAAAACCAATTTTATTTTATTGTCCATAAAGCATATTTGTGCAAAATCATTTTTATTTTATTTGTGTAAAAATCATATTCAACCAAAAAGATTTCAAAAATATAATCAGTCCCTCTCTAGATCACTATTATTGATCCTACGCATTCCCCTCCTCACCCTCTCCTATCTCTTGCCTCTCCCACTATAGGTGATCGTGATCTCCATCCTCCATCTTCCTCTTATAAACCCAATCCTCAATACTCTCGCCACTTGCCTCCACCCCCTTGCATAACCTCCTTGAGCTCGTTCACTTTTTTGTCAGTTCTTTCTCAATTCTCATTGGATGGTGTGGGCCCTTTCTCAGGCAAAAAAAATTGTATAAATAACCTTTTAACTTACTAAGATAGACTATTAAGCTGCTAGATTAAAGATTTTCTTGTTGTGGTGCATTTTTTCCCTTATTACTTCATGCTCATCGTAGTTGAGAACAACATATGCGGCATATCCATTGCTTATAATAAAGTTTATGTGCAATATAGGACAACGTTTAGACTACTTTCGATGACATCTCCCTAAAATTATTCCCAAAATGCATTTATATGGGATTCTTTTTCTATGATCTATTCAAACTTCTAACTAACAGAGGGATTACCTCAACACTCCTATCCAGGGTTACCACCTCTCTCATTTAGCCACCAAGCATTATGCCAACCTGTCTTGTTTCTCTGCATCCAACAAACTAAATATAGTATCAATCCATCCAATAAACAAAATTGTCTTGAATCACTCAAGTGCACTAAAAAAGTGATTGATTGCTTTAATGAGTTATCTTTCTCAATCCTAGTGGATTCATTCTACCAACCAAAACATAGCCTAATAATTACAACATAAAAACATAATTTTGGACGATACCTCAAGAAGTAAAATTTGCACTTCATTTGTACAAGCCCTGCTACAAAAGTGTGAGCTGTACCAGTTGAAATCCTCTTCCATTTTTGTTATTTGAGAAAGACTACAAACTACCCTTAACAAACACTATCCTACATAAAAACCTGCCTTTTGAGAGAGCAAAACATGAAGAATGTACAAATCAGCAAGTTTAGATCTGTGCAGCCTTTATTTGTGTACACGCGCATACTGAACCTTTCTCATCCACGAGCACGACTTATCTATTTTCTCCTCGTATACCTATCTATGCTTCTCTCCAATTGCAGGTCACAGTCTATACGCGGAATAGACCAAGGCGCTTGATGCATATCACAGGCGTATACACAAAAAGGAATCAGTCAAGCGCCGACCATCGAACCCGCATGTTTCACCTCCTCAATGAGGAAAATCAAACATGTCGTCAAGATCAAACGTGTCATCTATGAACACCCCTCCCATGGGAAGCTCACCCCCGGACCAATGCAAGCTGGATGTCACGTCCCCCTGGTCCGGCCCGGCCGCCGCCGCTGCTGCAGCCGTGCTTCTCGCGGCCTCCACCGCCGAGCTCCCCGGCGTCAGGCTGCTCCGCACCTCCTCCTGGTCAGCCTCCGGCTTAAGACACTGCAAACCTTTGAGATCCGAGGTGGTGGTGGTGCTTGCGTTGGCGACGAAGCTGATGAGGCAAGAGCCTTTGAGATCCGAGCTGCTCGTCTGATGGATGATGTGCGGCGAGATGTTGGCCGGGTCCCTGCAGGTGTGCACGCCGATGTAGGTGACCCTGTACATGTCGGGGTCGTCGTCGCATCGCTGCACCTGCCTCTGCGCCATGCACCCCTGATCGTACTTGTGCGTGCACCTGAAGTAAGCCCTGCACAAACATGTATGGTTGCGATTATTCAGTTGTGTAACATATCAATGCAACATGGCATGTATGAAACAAATGACTTCACACAATAATTCGTTTGGAGCAGTTAGAAATCAAGGAGATGTTTGATTCGGTACTTTGCTCTGAATTGTGATTGCTCATTTGTTTGTTTGGATCATTTCATAATCAAAATATCCATATTCAAAATCCACTCTTAGTAGACCCAAATACAACTGGATGGGATATATTCATAATATATTACCCCTCCAACTCCAATGAACCACTTCGTAATCAAATTGTTTTTAAAAATAATTTAAATCGGTCTTTTATTTAAAATAAAGACACCAAAAAGATGTATGTTACTTGATTCTAAACTATTATGATTACAATTCTGACCCGAACACCATTTAATACGTGAGGGGCAAATTAGTACTCACTTTGGATAGGTGGAGTTCTGTATATCCTTCTGCCCGTACTTGCGCCATGCCTGCCCGTCCTCCAAATCCTTAGTAGTGGTGGTTACGCCCGACGATTGCTGAGTTCTGAAAAAACAATGAAAAAGAATTATCAGGACAACAGAACATACGGTACAAATTTGCAGACTATTCAAGAAATTTTCATGTAAGCTCTTAACAACTCTAATTTCACATAAAGAACCTCCGACTAAACAACAAATCAAGTAAGGGGCCTCACCTTCTCCGGCAGCCACCCCTCCCGTCTGCTCCGGCGACGGCCTTCCTCTTCCCGCCGCAAGTGACGTCACTCTGCCCCTCCGAGCACGGCGTGCCGGCACCACCATCGCCGGCGCCGGCCTTCGCCGCGTCCATGGCGTGTATCGCCCGGGAGAACGTCTGCAAGATCTCTTCCATGATCGGCTCGGCCTTGGGCGACTCCCGGAGGAGTCCCTGCAGCCGCGCGGCGAACTCCTGCCCTTTGAGCAGGTCTTCCATCACTTGCTCGTACGGCGTCGCCATGCCCAATAACCCAAGCGCGCACACACTTGCACACTTGCACACACTATTAGCTTGATAGACAGGTGAAAGAAAGCTTCTCTGGAGAGCCTTTTGTAGTGGCACGAGTGAACGGAATGACCACTTGGCGTTTACCAGTAATACGACACACTCCACAAACCCGGTCTACCGAACCGTTCCACTATTATGTGGGTCCACGCGGCGAGTCTCATTCAAGGGCTCACAAGACTGTCCTCGACTGTGTCCAGGAGATTAGAGGGGGATTAGTTTTACGTTCCTTGCTCTGGCGGCATGTGCTTGGGCAAAGGGGGAAGTATCGCGGAAAGAGAGGTTGGTGGGGACACAAGCCAACAAGACCGTGACATCGGTGATCTGACGTCATCTCGATGACGTGAGCGTGGGTGAGCATGTCTGTAGTGGGCATCGACGTCTTTATGTTGGAAAGAAAATTTTGGCAATGTGTCCAGTTGGATTAGATTACGGAGGAAACATCTTAGTCACACACTAACTAGTATCAACAAATAACCCACACAAACTGCTGCACTACGACTTAAAAAAATTAACATTGAACAACACATGATTTGCGCATTCCATTAACTAATAATGATACGGGCAAATTGCAACCCATGCAAATCAAAGCAAATGAAACAATGTTCCAAGAGGACATCTCGGGGCTCTCACCAGTTACTCGCAGAGCTCCTTCACTTTCCGCCACATGGCGGCATGGTTGGGGAAGTCAGTGAACCTGCAAAACGACACAACCCGCATTGGGATATTTTGTAAACCCCATATGATTGTCTAATCTTGAGTAATGTATGTTTTGACAATATTTTGAATTTTTTGTATTCGTTTATGTTATCATTATGTATGAACAGTGTTATATGACGGGTTTGTTTGGTTTTAGTGCATATTGCAAGTATACCGGAGTTATAGTACGCTTGCGACAAGGATGGGCCATCGGAATAGTGCTTAGAGAGGAGCCGGAGACTCGACTGGTCTAAGAAATGCCGAAGGTACTAGAGACTTGCGGGAACACTCTACATGACTAATCCAACACCGTGGATATGGCGTTGCACTGAGATTGTTGAAGTAGCTCGAGCCGGTCGAAGTGTGGAGGTTGCCGGTCGAGGTCCAGAATAGGAGAGACTTCCCAGCATGTGGCGAGCTATTCAACATCGAGGTGGACATGTAATGACATTATATAGAACACAAGTGATGCTCATGATGCCCAAGGAATCATCAAGATGGTTTATGGATTCCAAGTGGAAGCTTATGCAAAAGATTCTGTTAGAGAGCTAATTTTGCACTAATCTAGACGTTCTCAGAACGGTGTTAACAGAAAAGTTGTAGAGCTAGAAGTTAGCTTTCCAACGGATCCAAGAACATCAAAATCGGAGTTCAGATGATGAAGTTATGACTGTTTTAGTGTCTGCTATTCATAAAATGTGTAATTCTGAAATTGTAAATCCGAAAATTATAAAAATGATTAAGATGGTTTATGGTCTCGATCCGAGTGTAAGTTTATGTAAAAGGTTCTGTTGGAGAGCTAATTTTGCACTTATCTAGACTTGTTCTCAGAAAGGTATTAACATCAAAGTTGTAGAACTAGAAGTTAGCTTTCCAACGGATCAAGAACATCAAAATCGAAGTTATGACTGTTTTAGTGTCTGCTATTCATAAAATGCTATAATTCTGAAATTGTAAATCCGAAAATTATAAAAATGATTGTTGAGAGTTGGGCCGAATTGGGCTTCGGGCCCAACCTCTACCAGCTGTTAGTTTAGTCCCACATTGATTGTGGAGGTTAGCTCTATATAAAAAGGGGGAGTGCTAGAGAGAAGACTTGCCCCTTTGAGAGAGAGTTTTTGGCTATTGTGTTTAACCTTTGAAACTTTTGTATTCTTGATCCTTGATCCTTTGCTTGGTTCTTGAATATTTTTAAGTTGTTAAATCTTCTCTCTTTCTTGCTTGTTTAAATACTCGCAATTGTTTGTTTAAATACTCGCAATTATTTGTTTAAATACTCTTAATTTAAATACTTGCAATTTAAATACTCGTAATTGGTTGTTTAAATACTTGTAATTGATTGTTTAAATACTTGTAATTGATTGTTTCTTATTTTCTTTTTATTTCTCTTTTTTTTTGTTTTTGTTTTTGTTATGAAGATTTTTGAATATCAAGAGAGGTGGTGCTATGATTGGGGATAGCTATGTTTGAGATATCCGAATACCCCTAGTATCTTTATACCCCTCTTGTTTCTTGTGCTTGCCTCTTAAGATTTATTTTGGAAAACCGATTCAACTCCCCTCTCGGTTCGCCAACCTGGTCTTTCAATTGGTATTAGAGCCCGGTGTTGCTCTCGTTTGTAGACTTCACCGTCTCTTGAGCCATGGCGACCGAAAAGTACACAAGCAAGCCACCCATCTTCGATGGACATGACTTTCCATATTGGAAGAAGCGCATGGAGACATACATCAAGTCTCAAGGCTTCGACCTATGGAAGATCATTGAAGATGCATATGTGGAGCCTACTGAAATTAATGAGTCTAACAAAGCACAGGCCTTACTCAACCAGAGGGCGATGAACTATCTCTATGGGGCCCTAGGACGGATTGAGTACAATCACATATCGCGGTTTTCCACCGCTCATGATATTTGGGTGGCCCTCGGAGCTTTCCATGAGGGTACTGTTGCATCTAGGCCTTTATGCCTAGCCCTAATTTTGATGATTAATGAAAACAAAGTGTTTTATACTAACTGTGCTTCTGAGATATTTTGATAGAGTTATGTTGGGAAGAAATGCAAGATGATCAAGATAAACCCGACGTAGAATAGATCAAGCACAAGTCGCAAAGCACAAAGATGAAAAGAAAATCGAGAGATGCAAAAGGACCTAAGATAATATTGTTTTTAGTTTTACTAATCTCGGCGTTTGTAGTTCGATCAGTTAAGGACTTTATTGCTTAGTTTTAACCGTACTATAAAGAGGGGTTGCAAGTCCTCTCTAAATCTCCAACATGAATCGAGAAATTACTAGGTCATTGCATTGCATTCATTTTGGTTGGATTTGGTTTTGAAAGATTTGGATTTTCAGTTGAGTTTTTTATAGCAGTAGAGTTTTTCAATTTTCTAGAAAGATCTAGGCAGATTTGGATTTTACTTTTGTTGACACAAATATAGCCCTTAAAATTATCTTTCAAACGAGCTATTAAACTCTCAATTTGGACTTATGGTTTTAAAGTTATGACTACTTTTGTTCATGTTGACTATCAGTTTGCTATGCTGACTGTCAGTTTGAATGTCAGTTCAGTTAAACTGACAGTTGTCTAGAGAGTGTGTTTTTTGAGCTGAAATTTTTTGTACTAAACTGATTGTCAGTATGCCCATGCTGACTTTCAGTTTGCATTTCGACCTCGAGTTGGTTTATTTGAGTTTCTATTTGATCTGGTCGCTTTTGTGGTCGAACTGACTGTCAGTTTGTATTATCAGTTTCCATATACGACCACAAACGGCTAGCAAAGTTTTATCTGTGCTTTTTGTTAGCCGTTAAGTTTGGAACTGACTATCAGTTCCTCATACTGACTGTCAGTTTGCACTGATTTGTTTCCATTTTCGATCTCAAACGGCTAGTTCTGTTTTCTCCGGATTTTACTTCTTTTTGGTCGTGACCCAAACTGATTGTCAGTTTGTATAACTGACTGTCAGTTTGAGCTGCTGATTTTCAGCTTGAGCTCCAACGGTTGTTTTGTTTGTTGAGGCTATAAATAGGGGCTTTGAGCATTGGTTTTGTACAAGTAGCCTCACAATCTTATACACTCTTGAGTTTTAGTTCTTTTACAAAATCTTGATCTTTTGATCAAGTTGAGTGTTTTTCAGATCCACCGAGTGCTTTCAGTTCTCATCTTTTGCATCCTATTAGTTTCTCGGTGATTGTTAGAGAGGTCTAGAGAAGACCTTGCTGCTTATTACTCTTAGTAAGCGCCCTCATCTAGACGGTTTGGAGGCGTGGCCATTGATCTCTCCAGTTCGGAGTTTGTCGGAGAGACTCGGCGTGTTGTAAAAGGCATCGGGGCTCGCCTTTCCAGAGTGGACAAGAAGCAACCACTAGTGGATAATATCCTTCTTGGATATTGGAGCAAGACTCAATTTACTTGAGTGCTTCAACGAGGATTAGGGGAGACTGGGCGAGTCTCCGAGATCTCGATAAAAATCGTTGTGTTCGTTCTCTCAATATTTTCTTATGAATATATTGAACTGCATTTGATTGTTCCTTTTGCAAAAGTTGTTTTAAATTAAAGTTTTTAAAAACCTCCTATTCACCCCCCTCTAGTCGGCATCCTTGATCCTACAGGTACCACTCAAGTTAAGAGCATAAAGCATGAGCTTTTGACATCTGTGTATGAGCAGTTCACGATGCAGTCGGGTGAGTCTATTGATGGATATTTCACTCGTTTTGATACTCTTGTCAACAAGCTGAGTTCTGTAGGCAAAGATCTTTCTGAGTTTGAGAGATGTCGCAAGATCTTGTGTTCCTTGACTCCAGTGGTTTGGCATGTCAAAACCATTGCCATTATGGAGGCTAAGGACCTAGATGTCTTGACGACCAAGTATTTATATTCTTCTCTCAAGACCTATGAGATGACTAGGGCGGTGATGTCTCCTCCTGAATCTAAGCCATTGGCATTACACACCGCACATCCACTACTACAGAATTCATTATCACAGTCGGGTCAAAACAGTCATCACAGACGGTTCTGACCCGTCAGTGATATTCGAGTCAGTGATAATCAAATACTATCACTGACGGTTTTGAACCGTCTGTGGATTTTCCCTTTACAGACTATTATAAGATCAAAATCGTCTGTGATACTCATACTACACAGACTGTTATAACATCAGAATCGTCTGTGATACTCTTAATACACAGACTGTTATAACATCAAAGCCGTCTGAGATACTCATACTATCACAGACGGTTTTGATCTCAGAACCGTCAGTAATAATATGAGTATCGCAGACGGTTTTGAGGTCAAAACCATCTGGGATACTCACATTATCAGAGACGGTTATGACCTCAGAACCGTCTGTGATACTCACATTATCACAGACGGCTTTGAGGTCAAAATCATCTGCGATATTGTCATTATCGGCAATGGTTATAATCTCGGAGCCGTCTGTGATAGTGTCCTTATCATAGACGGTTGTAATCTCAGAATCGTCTGTGTAGTAAGAGTATCACAGACGGCTTTAAGGTCAAAACAATCTGCGATATTGTCATTATCAGCGACGGTTATAATCTCAGAACCGTCTGTGATAGTTTCCTTATCACAGAGGTTTATAATCTCAGAACCGTCTGTGTAGTAAGAGTATCACAGACGGATTTGAGGTCAAAACCATTTGCGATATTGTCATTATCGGCGACGGTTATAATCTCGGAACCGTCTATGATAGTTATCACAGACGGTTATAATCTTAGAACCGTCTGTGATAGTGTCCTTATCACAGACAGTTTTAAGGTCAAAACCATCTGTGATAGTGTCATTATTGGCGACGGTTATAATCTCAGACGGTTTGTAAGATCAAAACCGTCTGTGCATATTAATATTATTTTTAATAAATTTCTTTTTTTTGTGGCTAGCCTCAGGAATGATGCTAGCCATGTCCTCTGTACAAATAGCATTTCATATATACAATTCTTTTCATACATGCACAATACTCAAATATATACAGTCTCATACATGCACACAACTTAGAAACATATACAATAGCATTTCATATATACAACACATAACTCAGAAATATGTACAATTGAGATTGAACGAATAAATGTAATTGACAATTAAAGTCAGTATGTTAGATGTACAAATAAATGTAAGGCCGCACTAATACGAACCTTACGGGTCCCTAAACTTCCCCTTGGTTGATATGACCTCCGCAAGAAAAAACTCAGCGAGCATCCCTCAGACCATACCAATCTGCCGAGGGTCAAAGCTTTCCGAAGGGAAGTCGACCCCCTGCAACAAGAGTTGGTACATAAAAAATTATCTCAATGCAGTTGTAAATTCTGCCAAATCGATACAAAGGGGAGCAGTCGTATACCTTGGGGAAATCTGACCGGTGAGGGGTGATGATCAGGTCATACATGTGGCGCATCACGTAGAACCCACATGTATTGTCGTCCGGCTGCTGATGGCACTGCCAATTTACAGACCGAGAGTTCGCTGGGGACACGTTATAAAGTAAAACAGATGCCAGTTGAAATTCGTACCGAAAATTGTAACCACTGAAACTTATCAGCTCGCCACTCGTGTTGTCGCCCTCCCTCGGCAAAGTAGTTTGTAAAAGCTCTACAGATAGTCAAAATTGACAGTTTGAGGATAGTCGAAATTGACAATTTGAGGACAGTAAATCTAGATGCAAGACAGGTCCACATGAATATCATAACCTTTCGAATACATCTCGTGCGCCGCAATACTCGTACCGTTTCCTCTGCAATGAATCAAGGTGGAACACCTTGTTCCTTTTCGGAATAAGTACTAGCAGGATCCAGTGGTAGCTACATGTTACACATAAAGAATTAATAATTTAATCGAAGTTTGGGGGTGTGCATATAGAGATACTAATCTACGGGTGAAGTACTGATGAAAGCACTCACCTTTGGTTGTAGGGTACAAGTATGTACTCCTTGTCAACCTGAGCAAGCAACCCTCTTTCGATGTAGCCGACAACGAAGTTCGCGTCGGTCCTAAACATCACCTCAGCAACCATCTGGGGGTCCAAGAAACCAACAGGTTTGCCCTTAGATTTGGCATATCTGGTCATGCAGCTACACGGAAGTAACCAATTAATAAATGGCATATATCTGTATATGCACGAACAAGCGTAGGATGGTAGGATACTTACAGCACCCAAGACCGTAGGATTGACAAGTCGAGCGCATCTTTGTTGAGTAAATTGTGCAGGTCTTCAAGGGTCACCGGGTAGGTCTCAACGTCGTTATGGAACTCTGCCGCGGTGTACTTGACCATGATGTGCGTCGGACGCTGTGTCCTGGTCTGGTTTGTCCTCTTCATGTACCATCCATGCAGGCTCTGACATGCTAACCCCATGCTAGAAATTGCGGCATCGGAGGCCATAGGCATCCCCAGAGCGAATGGCATGAGAGCTGGCGCACTCTTCTCACTCTCCTTCGCCGAGCTCTTCTTTGCTTTTTCCCTACTAGCCAACTTCTTGAATGGTTGCCTCCTAGTTAGTCAGCTTCGTCATCGGACCCGTTGGTTGGCTTCTCGGAGGAGTCAGCTGGCTAGTAGGCCGAGTGTTAGTCTGTGATGTAAGAACCTATGTATTAGGACACTAACTCCGAGGGCTATTATTACAGTACGAATTATGAAACTGGTGAGGGAATTACCTCATCTAGGACGATGTCTTTCTTGGGCCATTGCACGAACGTGTGCACCGCATTCCCGAGAGTGGTAATCTCGTCGTTCGGTGGCTTCTCCAACGGAAAACCCTTGCAATGGTCGGAGACATTGTCCACCTTGACCCGTTCAAAACCCTCAGATAGAGAGACACCGTGGATTGTGGCCCCCGCCGTGCATGGTTGCGCCATCCCACGGCCAGCCTCGATCGGGAAGAGATTGGCCAGCACCATAAGCTTGCAGGAGGCGGGTTCCTACAAACAGTGTGCATTAACATAGTGAATTTCACCGCTTTTCACTTTCGAATGAATTAACATAGAAAAATGGTCATTACCTGCAGAAAGTCCACTGGATACTTTGGAGAGGGCTCCTTCTGCGAAGACCCCGGCGCAGATGCGCAGCTACTACGGTGGCCAAGAATGGGGGTTGGTAGTTCCGCTACTACAAGGGGGGTGCCCTGGGTCGCCTTTCTTAGCTCGTCATACATGGACCGCATCTCCGACAACTGCTGCAGGAGTGCTTTGTTCCGAGCAGCGAACTCCGATCGCATCTCCTCCTTGAGCCGTTCATCGCGGGTTTTGTGGGATCTCTTTCTCCTCTTAGCCGCCTCCTCATCATCAGGGAAACCATCCCTCCAAGACACAGTGGCACCGAGGCCGTGCACGCGGCCTGGATGCTCCTTGTTTCCTAGCGCCGACGTGAGGATATCCCTGTCCCTCCTCGGGTTGAACTCTCCAGATGCCACCTACGCACTCAGCGTCATCTGCAACAAGAGAACTTAGCAATACAACCCATTGCATGCGTGTTACGAGGATAGTACGTGATCGTATAATCTTACCAACCGGTCGATTACTTCCCTGTCCGTAGGGTTATTCATAGAGACGCTTCTGGAGGAGGTCATCGTCGATCTTGCTCGGCACCAATTGCGAGCTCGCACGTCCGTTATGCCTGCATAAGGAGCGTCGGCCGAAGACTGGGAAGCCTCCTCGTCCTGCTTCCTCTACAACCCCTTCTTCCCCACATACCCACCGGTGCCTAGTCTGTGTGGGTGGGTATTCTTGGCCTAGTTAGCCTGGCCCTTCGCACTAAGCATGTGGAACTCAGGCTTGCCCTTCATCTCCACGAACTACTGCCATGCCTCGGGAGTCACGAAAGGGTAGTCATTGAAGGGGGTCTTCGACTCCTTCACATAGTGCCTGACAAGTTGGCTCTTGAAGTTCCTCCACGCCTTGTTTATTGACATCAGTGTCCTCCGGTGGACGATGAACTGGTGATCCTCGAGAATGTGAAACACCGCCTGCACTTCTTCCCACAGCGCATCCTTGCACTCTGGGGGCACTTGACCCTAGTCGGAGGTGGTGATGCGCACCCGCTCCCTTGCCACTTTGCCGCATAGTGAGCAGTACTGACCGACAAGTTTGTCCGGAATTTCCGGCACTCCATTGTTGTCGAACTGTACGTGCTGCTTTTCCCGCTTGTCGAGATGTGCGCATGTCGTTCGGCCTCGCCCTTTCTCTTATGCGACTGGGTCACAGTGGACGCGGTGACCTCCGGCCCAGGCGTCTCATCGCCAGCGAGGTCACTCTGACTCCCTGAGTGGTGCATTTCGTCACCAGACATATCAGTTCCTAACATAAGTGAAAGAGAGAACAGTTTAAGTAAATCTGAAACTAATAATTCTATAACAAAACCCATATACTTATAATTAACCAAGAATGACAGAAACGGTGGGGAGGCGACGGAGGTGATCGCGTCGGAAGGTGGGAGGGCGATGGAGGTGATCGTGACAGACGGTGGGGAGGAGATGGAGGTGATCGCGCCGGACTGTGGGGAAGCGATGGAGGTGATCGCGACGGACGGTACGAGGGCGGAGAGAGCTAGGGCAAACAGTGGTGAAGTCTGGAAATGAGCGGGACAAATCTCACCTTGAACTATGTACCGCGTAGAGATTATCACAGTTGGTCCTATATTCACAACCGTCTGTGATAATATTATCACAGTCGGTTCTCAAGTCAAAACCGTCTATGATAATCTCCATAGTGATAATCTCTAGAGATATTATCACAGACGGTTTTCAGTTGAGAACCGACTGTGACTGAGATTATCACAGACGGTTTTGACTTGAGAACCGACTGTGGACGTTAAGAACTCAAAGCCTCGGACATTGTTGGGAATATCACAGTCGGTTCTAGATTCATACCCGTCTGTGATAATTCATAACCGTCTGTGATAATCTCTCTAGTGAACGTCTTCTATGCAATATGTAGAGTTTTACAACTTGAAACTCTATAGCTCTGCAACTCTGAATGCTCAAAAACTTGTTTTAAATGAACACTGAGATATTTCAAATGGAGTCCAAATGCTCCGTATATTGGTTACAATGTAGATCAGAAAATTGGTTACAATGTGGAGCATGCTCAAATAAATTTAACATACAATGTGGAGCATGCTCAAATAAATGTTACATACAAATGGGGACTTTGACCGATAATTTCCACATACACAGCCATGTTATCCTCAACTTTCCACTTGCCGCGGCCCTGCAAAGACGAGAATTAGAGGAGATATATAAGCTATACCGATGGAAATAGAGAATAAGGATGTACGGTTGATTACCTTTAAAGTATAACCCTTCCTGGTGATCCATACGCACGTAACTGGTTTCGTCGGTGTCTTCAGTATCGACCTATACGCCATCTCCAAATGGAGGCATATCATCAAATTGATTGTATTCCTCCTCGTCTAAGACATTTTCAACTCCAACAATCCTTCTCTTGCCATGAAGGACGACGTGCCACTTCTTATTGGCCGGGTCAGTGATATAAATGACCTGAATGGCTTGCTTTGCAAGTATGAATGGCTCATCTTTATAAGCAACTCGATCGAGATCCACAAAAGTGAAACCGTAACTGTAAACCTTCACACCCTGTGGGATTTGGACCCATCAGCATCGAAACAGGGGAATCTTGAACAGTAAGTAATCGAGCTCCCAAATTTCTTCAATGAACCCGTAGTATGAGTTCAATCCACGTACTACCCTTGTTGGGCCTGTCTCGCTGAACTCCTCATGGAAAGTTTCTACGCTCACTCCACTATTTTGCACAGTGCTCTTTCGATCTTTAGCTTTCATGTAAAATGTGTACCCATTGATGTCGTATCCCTGCCATGTCTGTACAGTAAACGTGGGCCTTTTTGCCAACCATTTAAGGTTCTCACTTGCGGACTCTCCAGTGATTCGCACTTTCATCCACGTGTTGAATTGACTGTTATGTTCTCCCGTGATCCAAACCTCGGATCGGCGAGGATTGTCTTGTCGTAGCATCTCCTTGTGCTCGTCGATGTACGGAGACACCTCCGTCATGTGTTGCAAGACCCAAAAATGAGCTTTTGAGTACATATGAAAATCAGGAGTGATGGCTCTCCGTCCAATAGTGCCAACACCATCAAGCCTCCCCTCGTGACGAGACACAGGAACTCCTATTGCTTCTACCTCGGCCATGTAATCAACGCAGAACTCAACAATCTCTTCCGCTGCAGAACCTTCGACAATGCTATCCTCGGGCCAAGACCGATTCCTCACGTAGGCCTTAAGTACACCCATGTACCTCTCGAATGGATACATATAACGTAGGAACATGGGTCCACATATCTTGATTTCTCTGACAAGGTGGACAGTGAGATGGACCATGATATCAAAAAACAACGGAGCAAAATACATCTCAAGCTGATAGAGAATTCGAACCACCTCGCTCTGCAGAGAATCTAGTCCATCGGGATCAATGACCTTGCAAGAAATTGCATTGAAGAAAAAACACAGCCTCGTGATCGTCTCTCTGACCTTATGCGGCAGAATACTCCGGATGGCAACAAGAAGCATTTGTGTCATCAACACGTGACAATCATGAGACTTCATACCCAGCAATTTCAAATTGCCCATGGACACAAGCTTTTTCATATTTGCGGAGTAACCCGATGGAATTTTAACACCATAGAGACACTTACAGAGTTCTGTCCTCTCAGTCTTGCACAAAGTGTAGCATGCAGGGGGAGGTATATACGGCCTTTATCGTCCTCTCTCGGTGCTAGTTTGGGCTTGATTTTCATTTCGATCATGTCACGCCGCACATTGACGGCATCCTTTGTCTTCCCTGGAATTTCCAGCAATAGGCCGATTAAACTGTCGCAAACATTCTTCTCTACATGCATGACATCAATGCAATGACGAACCTCTAAATGCTCCTAATACGGTAAGTCCCAAAATATCGATCTCTTCTTCCAAGTGTTCTTCGTGCGGGGTTTCAATTTACGACCCTTTCCAAACACAACGTCTATGTCCTTCACCCGTGAGTAAACTTCTTTCCCACACGTAGGCTTCGGGACTGAACCATCTTCCTTGTGGCCGTCAAATTCCCTCTTCCTCTTATGATATGCGTCATTCTTCGGAAGAAACCTACGGTGACGCATGTACACTGTTTTCCTGTAATTCTTTAGCCACACGCTCTCAGTCTCATCTTCGCAGTGGGGATAGGCTTTGGCTCCTTTCGTACTACGGCCCAACAAATTTCCAAGGACAGGGAAATCATTGATGGTGCAGAATATCATAGCACGTTGGATGAAGGTCTCTTGTTTGTATGCGTCCCATACCTGCACCCCTTGGTTCCACATTGTTAGGAGATCCTCTATTAATGGTGCTAGGTACACATCAATATCATTTCCGGGTTGTTTTGGTCCTAAGATAAGTAGAGACATCATGATGTACTTGCGCTTCATACACAACCAAGGAGGAAGGTTGTAGATACACAAAAGAACCGGCCAAGTGCTATGTCGACTGCTCATGTTACCAAAAGGATTAATTCCATCGGTACTCAACCCGAACTTATATTCCTCAATTCCACTCCGAAGTTAACAAATTCCTTGTTGATGTTTCTCCACTGTGAAGAATCAGCGGGGTGTCTCAGCTTTCCATCCTTCTTCCGGTCTTCTGAGTGCCAACGCAATAATTTTGCCTCTTTACTATTTGCAAACAAACGCTGCAAGCGGGGAATGATGGGAAAATACCACAACACCTTAGCAGGAGGTCCTTGCTTTATCTCAGCACAGTCGCCGTCGTCGGTTCGGTCCTTATGCTTATAGCGGGATGCGCCGCACATCGGACAAACATGCATAGCCTTGTAATCGTTACGGTAAAGGATGCAATCATTAGGGCATGCGTGTATTCT
The DNA here is from genome assembly GCA_019359835.1 of Pharus latifolius. Lineage (NCBI taxonomy): Eukaryota > Viridiplantae > Streptophyta > Magnoliopsida > Poales > Poaceae > Pharus > Pharus latifolius. The sequence continues at coordinate 37,463,876 of CM033323.1, read as the reverse complement.
TTCTACTTTCATTCCTAAAGGACACAACAGCTTTTTCGCTTGTTAGGTGTTTTTTGGCAACTCGTTTCCTTCTGGGAGCATGTCCGCCAAAAGATCCAACAGTGCCGTGAAACTCTTGTCAGTCCAGCTGTTACTTGCCTTCAATTTTAATAGTTCAAGCACAGAGGTCAACTTTGTGTACTTCGACTTGCCACCAGGGAACAACGGCTTTTCTGAGTCCTCAATCAAGCGCTTAAATTTGCCAAACTCCCTTTTACTGTAATTTCCTTCCACATCATGCAACATGTCATCTAAATTGTCATCCTCTGGCATATCCTCATCGAAGTCGTTGTTGGGATCCGACATGTCCTGTTCTTCAACCTGAGTGGCACTTGTTTCTGCAGTTGGCTCTTCTCCATGGTGGACCCAACACGTGTACCCCTTTTTGAAACCACGTCGGATCAAGTGGGCGACAATTTGAGATGAGTTGGTGAACATCTTAAGATTCTGGCAGTCTACACATGGACAGTACATATATGGTAAACTCTTCTTCGCCATGTCTTGCTCAGCAACCTTTTGGAAATCTAAAACACCTTTCATGTATTCCTCACTGACTTGGTTGTCATTATACATCCAGTCTCGATGGACCATCTGCAATTAATTAAATTATACACATGCTAATTAGTAATACTCTATGTACGGTCGACACGCAATAAATTATAAATCTAGCTAGCTAGTGTTTGATGTGGAGTTTGCGGTATAACTAGTTAACTACTACTTGAACTACAAGCAATTAGTTGGGGGCGCGGATAACACACATCATAAAGCAATTATATAGCTACACGTCGAAAATGAGTCACAACCAGGATTTGCTACTGTAGTTTCTCCTCCCTCTCACTCTAGTTTGATCAATCAATGGAGATCGATATTGATGATGAAATCAAGTAATGTGTATGCCTTAGGACCAAGTACTAACCTTGGATCTTCAAATTTGTTGCCCCCAAATGATCCCCTTTCGAGATATTGCTCTTCCTTGCCCCAAATCTCTTCCAACTGGATAGTATGTCGAGCAAGAGTGTATGACTAGCTCAAAACATCCACCAAAAGACCTTTATACCAGGTTCAATACAGACGGTTCTATATAATACCGTCGGTAATATCGGTGCATTTTTTAAGAACAGAATATCACTGACGGGTTTCACTTTATTAAACCGTTCGTAATATCGGTGCATTTGTGTAGAACTATGACAGAAATATCACAGACGGTTTTGACATCTGAACCGTTGGTGATAATTAGAATATCACAGACGGTTCCGAGCTCAAAACCGTCCGCTTTACGATCACAGTTGGTTTTTACTTCAGAGCCGTCTGTGATAATTATAAAATCAACACTCTGCTCTACTATCACAGACGGTGATAAGGTCCGAACCATCTATAATATCCTGGATTGCATGCAGTCGAACCGTTCGACTAGTTCAATTGTTCCACTTGTTTTTATATTTGGTTCTATCTTATTTTCAATGTTAGCATTTAAAAAATGAATGCTGAGACTATTTGGTTTTATCTTGTTTTTCATATTTGTTGTATATATATGTTTGTGGATGTTCAAAGAATATTGAGACTATTACAGTCGGTCCTAAAATTAAAACCGTCTGTAATGTTACTATCATAGACGGTTTTGAGTTAAAAACCGTCTTGATCACAGCAGTATTTTCTTGTTAACATTTTCACACAGAACAACATTTGGTGATTATCAGTTACATAATCAATCGAAAAGCCAGATATATAAGGAAAAGAAATTTCTTATTTCTTACAATCTTTGCATACTGTTGGGGGAAATCTCCACGCGGTCAAGTCCAGGTAAGTTCATGATTGCCCGGGGACAGTGGCCTCCGGTGCATGTCCCGGGCGCCGCCATTTGCCCGGGGACAGTGGCCTCCGGTGCCTGCCCCGGGCGCCGCCTTTTAGGCTCCCGGGACCGTGCCCCCCGGGCATGTCCCGGGCGCCGCCATTTGGCCCCCGGGACCCTGCCCCCCGGGCATGTCCCGGGGGCCGCCATGTGCCCGGGGACAGTGGCCTCCGGTGCCTGCCCCGGGCGCCGCCTTTTAGGTTCCCGGGACCGTGCCCCCCGGGCATGTCCCGGGCGCCGCCATTTGGCCCCCGGGACCGTGCCCCCCGGGCAGGTCCCGGGCGCTGCCATGTGCCCGGGGACGGTGGCCCCCGGTGCCCGCCCCGGGCGCCGCCATTTGGCCCCCGGGACCCTGCCCCCCGGGCATGTCCCGGGCGCCGCCATGTGCCCGGGGACAGTGGCCTCCGGTGCCTGCCCCGGGCGCCGCCTTTTAGGCTCCCGGGACCGTGCCCCCCGGGCATGTCCCGGGCGCCGCCATTTGGCCCCCGGGACCGTGCCCCCCGGGCATGTCCCGGGCGCCGCCATGTGCCCGGGGACAGTGGCCTCCGGTGCCTGCCCCGGGCGCCGCCTTTTAGGCTCCCGGGACCGTGCCCCCCGGGCATGTCCCGGGCGCCGCCATTTGGCCCCCGGGACCGTGCCCCCCGGGCATGTCCCGGGCGCCGCCATGTGCCCGGGGACGGTGGCCCCCGGTGCCCGCCCAGGGCGCCGCCATTTGGCCCCCGGGACCCTGCCCCCCGGGCATGTCCCGGGCGCCGCCATGTGCCCGGGGACAGTGGCCTCCGGTGCCTGCCCCGGGCGCCGCCTTTTAGGCTCCCGGGACCGTGCCCCCCGGGCATGTCTCGGGCGCCGCCATTTGGCCCCCGGGACCGTGCCCCCCGGGCATGTCCCGGGCGCCGCCATTTGGCCCTCGTGACCGTGCCCCCCGGGCATGTCCCGGGCGCCGCCATGTGCCCGGGGACAGTGGCCTCCGGTGTCTGCCCCGGGCGCCGCCTTTTGGGCTCCCGGGACCCTGCTCTCCGGAAGAGGTCCCGGACGTCACCGCCCTCCTAAAAGGTAAAATCCCTGTTTGTTTATCACGTGCAGGTCACGCGAGGGACGCCTCGGGAATCAGCGACCACCTGTCAAGCATCCAAGACGTTTGACCGGGAGAAGGACGGTCCTACCCTTCAATCCGACGGTGGCTCCCGGGGTAGTTCAGGTTTTTTGCTTCTTTTTGGGGCTATAAATAGCCCTTGTACCCCTCTGTTGTAAGGGATCAGTTCATTATTATTTGGAATAGCTAATCTCACAGACGTGCTCCGGAAGCCTCTCCCCCGGAGAGAGCCTCCCCAGCCGACTCCGATCGGGAGCGCGTCGACAGGACTAGGGCCCCCACCGGGACCCGAACCTGTATAAATCCACGTGTCAATTCTTGTGTTTGTCCGGCGGGGGAGGACCGGTTACTCGGTCAACCCGCGCTGCGTGATCTCCGCTAGGATCGTCTTCAAAACCTGCCGGGGTATTCTTAATACCACGACAGTTGGCGCCGTCCGTGGGGAGGCGTGACGAATCGCCATGGCTCCTCCGAGAACAAGGGCCCGCGCCCTTCCCGGTGACGCCGGTCCCGGTGACCTGGAGCCACCAGTCCGGGACGCTGCTGTTCCGGCGCTTCCGTCCGGAGGCGACCACTCCCAGGTACCGCCTCCCACCTTTCCTCTCAATCTAGGTGCCTCCACCGCCGGGTCGCTCCCGGCGGCCGCGGGGACCTCGGCCGGGACGAGTTTCCCCCCGACGGCTCCCCCGGCCCCCCGGGACGCCCTGCTGGAGGCTCTCGTGGAGGGCCAGCTCCGCGCCCAGCGCTCTATGGACGAGCTCCTTAGTGTGTTGGCACGGCCCTCGGCCCCCACCTTTTCGTCGCACCCATATCCGGGGATCATGCCCCCGTTTATGGGATACCCGGCGGCCCATCCGGTCTCCGGGGGGCTGCCCACCCCGTATGATCTCGCCGGGGGGTTCCCTCCCCCCGCGGGATATACTTCCGGACACTTCTCGGCACCCGGGCCTGTCCCGGTGCCGGGAGGCTATTTCATGCCCGGGCCCTTTGTGGCACCAGGGGGGTACCCCGTCCCCGGCCCGCCTCCGGGGCTGGGGGGTCATTTCATGCCGGGGGTTATTCCTACGCCGGGAGCCAGTCCCGCCCCTCGCGTTGCGTTTACCGCACCGGGGTCGGTCGACAGAGCAGCTCCCGTGCCTCAACGAATTTCCCCCCGCATTGGCTCCCCAACCCCGGGCGTCGCCGAGGGGGCTCACCCCCCACCGGTTCCGGATGTCGCAGGGGCCTCCCCCTTTCCGGTCCCGGTCGTTGCCACAGGGGCCCCCTCTTCGGATCCAAGCGCCGCCCCGGGCGCCCCCTCCCCGGTTCCGGATGGTGCAGGGGCTCCCCCCTTTCCGGTTCCGGGGGCCGTCGCAGGGGGCTCCCCCCAGCAGGCCCCGGTAGCTTCCGGGCCGGCTGCTACAGTGCAGGAGCTCCCTCCCCCGGCGAAGCAGGTCCACTTCTCCTGGGGGGAGGTCGAGCGAATGCATCTTCCCAGCCGCGGGGAAGAGCTTCCCCCCGACCGTTGTCACAGGGAGCCTCGCTCTCGCACCGGTCGGGGGAAGAGACCCGCCGAAGAACCATCCTCCCCGGAAGGAAGCCCGGACGTCCGGGAAATCAGCCCCAGCCCGGAAGAGAAGCGTCGTCACCACCACTCCGGTGGCCCTCTTGGGCCGCTACCTGACTCGGATAACGAGGGGGCGTCCCCCGTTAAAGAAGACAGTGACTGGGGCTCCCCCCGGGAAGTGCAGGGGGCGAACCAGCCTCTGTGTCGAAGACTCCGCAGCATCCGATGGCCGCGGCCCTACCGTCCCCCGCACATCGAGCATTATAATGGCGAGGCGGACCCTTATGAGTTCGTGCAGATCTACTCCACCGCCATCTCCGCGGCGGGGGGGGACGAGAGTGTCCAATGCAACGTCTTCCCCCTCTACCTCACCAGCATTGCCCGCTCCTGGTTTTACAATCTGAAGGCGGGCTCCATCAAGTCTTTCTCGCAGCTTAAGCGGGAGTTCTGTGCCAACTTCCAGGGGAACTACGTGCGTCCCCTGGACTCCTCGCAGCTGTATACTGTCTGGCAGAGAACTGGGGAGACCATCAGAAGCTTCTTCAAGCGCTTTGCCCAGGTGAAGAGCAAAGTGGCCCACGCCCCCGACTCTACGGTCATCGAAGCCTGCAAAAGCGGCATCCTCCCGGGGGAGCTCCACCGAAGGCTCTCCCGGAGCTGCCCCTCTTCCGCCGACGACCTCTTCAACGTGCTCGAAAAGTACGCTCGGGCGGAGAAGATGACATCTGGAAGAAGACCCAGGGGGCTCCTGCCCCCGCCGAGCGGGGGGCCCGGGATCCCCCCAGGCGCCCCAGGCAGGGGGGCCGTAGCGAACCACGGCCTCGGGACACTTTTGTCCTCGAGGGCGGAGGCGGCTCGCGCGACCCCCCGAAGGGCAACCGCCCCTTTCCCAAGCCGAGAGGCCATGGGGGAGGACAGTCTTCGCGCGGCCGCGAAGGCCCCGCGGGGAGAAGCCGGGAAGGACCGTGCCACCCGAGATTGCCACCAGCTGCTGCAACATTTCGCGGCATTCCTCGACCAGCGCGGGCGGGGGGGGGGGGGACTCCGGCCTCCTTGCCCCCTCGGCCAGCTGTTCCGGCCCTTCCCGCTCCCGCGGGGGGGCAGCAGGTGCAGGAGGGGGAGCCTTCAGACGCTCTCCCCTTTCAAACTTCTCAGCGCCGCATCAACGTCATCGTAGGGGGGTCCGCCTCCGGGCGGGATTCCAAGCGCCAGCGCAAGGAGTATGCGCGAGAAGTTAAGGTAGTGGGGGTGCTACACGCGTCCGTGCCGCCCAAGTGGTCGGACGTCCCCCTCACCTTTACGGCGGAAGACGCGCGAGGGGTTCGCTTCCCCCACGATGACGCGCTCATTGTCTCCGCGACAATCTACAACTGCCACTTGGCCCGCATCCTCGTGGACGGCGGAAGCTCCGCCGACGTCCTGTTCCTCAAAACCTTCAAGGAAATGCAGGTGGATGAGAAGCTCCTGCAACCAGCGGCAGGGCCCCTGCAAGGGTTTGTCCCGGGGAAGGCGATCCACCCCGTGGGCAAGGTAGATCTCCCGATCACCTTCGGCACCCCGGAGAACTACCGGACCGAGCTAGTCCGCTTCGACGTAGTGGACCTCCCCTCCTCCTACAATGTGATTATGGGGAGGACTACGATCAATCGGCTGGGGGCTGCCACCCACCAAAACTACTTGTGCATGAAGATCTCCGGGCCGCATGGCGTGATCAACGTCCGGGGGGATCAAGACATGGCCCGTGCTCTATACGAGCGAGCTACTGCCACAATAGGAAGCGTCAACCTGATCAAGGCACCCGGGGGGGAGGCTCCCCCCCCGGACGTAGACGTCGCTGCGCCATCCCCTGGGAGGCCCCTCCTCAAGCCGCGTCCGGAAGGGGGCCTCCGGAAGGTCCCGCTGCCCCTGGACAGCAGAGACCAAACTGTCCAAATCGGAGCAGAGCTCCCCCAAGACCATGCAGCGCAACTCGCAGCCTTTCTGCGCGAAAACTCCGATGTTTTTGCGTGGAAGGCTTCGGACATGCGGGGCGTCGCCCGGGAGGTTATTGAACACAAGCTTGCGGTAACCCCCGGTCACCCCCCTATCAAGCAGAAGTTGAGGAAGCTCTCCCTCGAACGTCAAGAGGCCATCAAGATGGAGATAGCCCGGCTCCGAGAGGCGGGGTTCATTCGGGAAGTGTTGCACCCTGAGTGGCTCGCAAACCCCGTCCTCGTCAAGAAGTCAAGTGGCAAGTGGTGCATGTGCGTGGACTTCACCGACCTTAACCGCGCTTGCCCCAAAGACAACTTCCCGCTCCCGCGGATCGACCAGCTCGTTGACTCCACCGCGGGGTGTGAGCTGATGAGCTTCCTAGACGCCTACTCGGGATACCATCAAGTCCGGATGGCGGAGGGGGATGAGGAAAAGACGAGTTTTATAACTCCCCTCGGAACCTTCTGCTACCGCCATATGCCCTTCGGGCTCAAGAATGCGGGGGCCACCTTCCAGCGCCTTATGACGCTGGTCTTCAAAGATCAAGTCGGCCGCAACGTCGAAGTCTACGTAGACGACGCGGTCGTCAAGAGCCCCCGTGCAGCCTCCCACATCGACGACCTCGCAGAGACCTTCCGCAACCTCCGCGCGTTCGGGCTCAAGCTCAACCCGGAGAAGTGCGCCTTCGGGGTGCGCGGGGGGAAGCTCCTGGGTTTCCTCGTGTCCCAGCGGGGCATTGAGGCAAACCCCGAGAAGATCCAGGCCTTCCTAGAGATGCCCCCGCCGCGCTCCGTCAAAGATGTCCAGCGGCTCTCCGGCCGCCTGGCCGCGCTCAGCCGCTTCGTCTCCCGTTCGGGGGAGCGGGGCCTCCAATTCTTCAAGATCCTCCGAGGGCTCGAGGGGTTCCGCTGGACCCCCGAGGCCCAGGAAGCCTTCAACGACCTCAAGAAGTACCTCTCGAGCCCTCCAATGCTTGTGAGTCCATCTCCGGAAGAGCCCTTGCTCCTCTACCTCGCCGCGACCCCCGTCGCCGTCAGCGCGGTTTTGGTGAAGGAGCAAGGGGGGCAGCAACGTCCCGTGTACTACGTCAGTGAAGCCCTCCAAGGGGCCAAGACTCGGTACACGGAAATGGAGAAGATTTGCTACGCTCTCCTCATGGCGTCCCGGAAGCTCCGGCATTACTTCCTGGGGCACCCCATCACCGTTCCGTCGTCCCTCCACCTGGGGGAGGTACTGCGGAATAAAGAAGCCACCGGCCGGATTGGGAAGTGGGGGGCCGAGCTTGCCCCTTTCTCCCTGTCTCTTACCGGCCGCTCCGCAATCAAGTCGCAGGTCCTCGCCGACTTCATCGCAGAATGGACTCCCGCCTCTGGGTCCGGGGACGAAGATCTCCCTGTGCCGCCCCGACGCAGTGACCTCTGGACCCTGCTGTTTGATGGGTCGCTGTGTCTCGCTGGGGCTGGCGCGGGGGTAGTCCTCCGGAGCCCCAAGGGGAAGGAGCTCGAGTACGCCGCGCGGCTCGAGTTCCCCGCAACCAACAACGTCGCCGAATACGAGGCTCTGCTCCTCGGGATGCGCCTTGCGCGCTCCCTGGGGATCCGGCGCCTACTAGTGAAGGGAGACTCTCAGCTCGTTGTCTCCCAAATGGACAAATCTTACCTGTGTCATGACGCAAATTTAAGTCTTTACTTGCAGGAAGTACGAAAAATGGAGAAACACTTCGACGGCCTTGAGGCCCGGCATATCCCGCGAAGGGAGAATGACCGGGCTGATGCTTTGGCCCGGGCGGCAATCGCCCGGGAAACGCTCCCCAAGGGGGCCTTCTTGGAAACAATCACGAAGCCCTCGGTGGCCTCCCCGGACGCAGGCCCCGAGCCTCCGGTCCCGGAGGTCGCCGAGATCGTCCGACCGTCGTCATGGATGGATCCCCTCATCTCCTTCATCAAGGGGGAAGGGGACCCTCCCAGCGAGACTGAGGTTAAGCGCCTCCGGGCCAAAGCCCGGGCATATCTCCTGCTCGAGGGAAGGCTCTACAAGCGGGGGGCTTCAGCCCTCCTGCGCTGCCTCCCCCGGTCGGAGGGACTTCAACTCTTGGAAGACATTCACGCAGGGAGCTGTGGTTCTCACCTAGCCCCGCGTGCCATCGCCGCCAAGGCCCTTCGGCAGGGCTTTTACTGGCCTACAGTCATGCGCGACGCGCGAGACCTTGTCTCCGCGTGCGAAGCATGCCAGAAGATGGCCAAGGGCTCGAATCTCCCCCCTGTAGCGCTGCGGACTATCCCCATCACTTGGCCCTTCGTGCGCTGGGGGATGGACCTCTTAGGGCCTTTCCCCCCAGCGCCCGGAGGATACAAGTATGCGGTGGTCGCGGTCGACTACTTTACAAAGTGGGTTGAGGCGGAGCCCTTGGCTAGCATCACCTCCCGGGCCGTTCAGCGGTTTTTCTGGAAAAATGTCGTTTGTCGTTTTGGTGTCCCCCGGGAAATTACCGTGGACAACGGGACCCAATTCGACTCGGCTTATTTCCGGGAATTCTGCGAAGGCCTGGGGGTCGTCATCCACTTCGCCTCAGTGGCCCATCCACAAAGCAACGGGGCCGTCGAGAGGGTCAATGGCGTAATCCTACAAGGTTACGCCGGAGACTCGAACAAACCGCTTCCAAGCGGGGCGCGTGGGCAGAGGAGCTCCCTAGCATCCTCTGCTCGATGCGCACGACCCCGTCCCGGGCCACAGGGCGTGCTCCCTTCTCCCTAGTCTACGGGGCGGAGGCAGTCCTCGCCCCGGAGATCGGCTTCCGGTCGCTGCGGGTCGAGCTCCTGAACGGAGCCACGACCGCAGCCTACCGGGCCAATGAAGACAACCGGCGGCTGAAAATCGACCTCGTGGAGGAGGAACGCGACCGAGCGCTCCTCCGCCACGCCATCTACGAGCGCGAGATGTCGCGCGCATACAACCGGCGCGTGCGCGAGAGAGCCTTCCGCCTTGGGGACCTTGTCCTCAAGCGCGTCACAGACCCCCAAACCCAGGGTAAGCTCTCCCTCAAGTGGGAGGGCCCCTACAGGATCTCCGCTGTCCTAGGCTCGGGGGCCTACAAGCTCTCCAACCTTCAAGAGCAGGAGCTGAAGCACACCTGGAACTTGCGTTTGCTCCGCAAGTTCTACGTCTAGCCTTACGGGCCTGTCCCCTCCCCCGGGGCGGTCACGCCGGAGGGGGAGGGGGGACACTGTAGCTTCCCTTTTTTCCCCCTTCGCGGCTTCGCAGGGGGGCTTTGTATATTTTGTTAATCAATGCATAGCCTTTGTTCTTCAACTGTCTCACTGCAGGTTATTCTTGTTTACCGCCCCTAGTGGTGATGCCCTCCCCGCGAGGACGCCCTCCCCGTGAGGATGCCTTCCCCGTGAAGATGCCCTCCCCGTGAGGATGCCCTCCCCGCGAGGAAGTGGGCCAGTCCCAACAAGTCCCTACAACGGAGCCTGCACTCCCGTAGGGCGGCTTACGATCAGCCCTCGTGGACTGAGGGTGTAAGCGGCAACCCGGTCCCCAGCGGCCGCGGTAACGAGTCACTTTGGGAGACTAGTCCCCTGCCCAAACACTCAAGACCCGTCTCCGGGCACTTCCTCCTCCGGGAGTAGACGCTCTCCTCAGCGGGACGTCTAATGGCTTTCTGGATCTATCTTCCTCCTCCGGGAGTCGACGATATTCCCGGCTCCCCGTTCTCACGGCGACCGGAAGATCAGCCCCTTGCGGCTTGATTGGATCTATCTTCCTCCTCCGGGAGTCGACGTTATTCCTGGCTCCCCGTTCTCACGGCGACCGGAAGATCAGCCCCTTGCGGCTTGATTGGATCTATCTTCCTCCCCCGGGAGTCGACGTTATTCCCGGCTCCCCGTTCTCACGGTGACCGGAAGATCAGCCCCTTGCGGCTTGATTGGCTCTATCTTCCCCCTCCGGGAGTCGATGTTATTCCCGGCTCCCCGTTCTCACGGCGACCGGATGATTATCTCTCGAAGACATTATTCCCGGTTCCCCGTTCTCACGGCGACCGGACGGACCCTCCCGGGAAGCTCTCCTCCGGAGGTCTTACTGGCTTTTCATGAGCCCCTTCCGCGCCTTGTTCCCGGCTCCCCGCTCTCCCGGCGCCCGGATGAACCTCTCCCGGTGCCCCCGGGCACCCCGGAAGGTCCCTCCCTCGGAAATCCTGTTTTTACAATTTTCTAACTTAGAAAATATTTCTACAGGTTATGCTCCCCCCGGGGACCCTGTTTCCCCCACAGCACGCGGAGGCCTCCCCCCGCCCGCTGTGGGCGGGGGGGGACAGGGGGCCCCCGGGTCACCGACGAAGAGATTTAGCTCATCCTTGTTAAGATGAGTCGTCCAGACCATCCAAGAAGAAGAAAATAGAGGCAATAAAAGGAAATAATGCGCTTTATTGATCAACAAACCCGGAGGACATCTTCCCCCTCCGGTGGGTTTCGGAAACGATACAACCCGGGTCCTAACCCGGGGGATTTTCTACGAGCCTAAGGCTCCTACGCCTAAAGCTCCCGGAGGCGCTCCCTCAGCTCCCGGGCCAAGTCCCGGTACAGCGCCCGGACGCGACGCTGAGAGTCCCGAAGTACGTCTTCGGGCCAAAACTCGTACCCAGCCGGCGGAAGTATCCGGAGAGGAGGTATCATCTGGGTCTTCGGGCGCGGGGGAGTTAATTCAGCACGGCTGTTGTCAAAATTATCCAAGTGCCATTCCGGACGCCACCTCAACCGGACAGGCTCCCGGGCAGTACCGCCGTCGCGCCTCCCGGAGACAAGGCTCAGCAAAATCAAAGCCGCTTGGGCGTCCCCCGGAGAGCCTCTCCCGGACCGTTGCTCGGGAGCAACCTCCCGGGAACCCTGGTAACATTTCATTACAAAGACTTAGAAAAATTTCTAATATATTTCATTGCAAAATGTTTTTGTACAAGTGCCCGGGGCTTCTCCTAAGAAGCTACCGGAATCAAAATGTCTAACAAAATAAAAAGGGGTCCTAGCTAAAGACCCGGGGGAGGCTCATACTTTGGCATTGGGGTCCTCCCCCCGGGAAGCTTCCTCCGTGGCCGGGGCAGGGACATCCGCGGCCGGAGGCGCCTTTGTCGGGAACCACGTCCGGATGATCCGGTCGTAGAACCCCTCCGCCAGCAGCTCCACCTCCCGGCGCGTTGGCTCGAAGGCCTCCGGGAAGCCCCGGGGGATGCGGCCCCCGATCGCCCGGGCGCCGACCCCACGGTAGTCAACGAGCCCCGCGGCGGCCGCGATGACGGGGATCGCCCGGCCACGCGCCCGGACGTCCGCAGCCTCCGGGATGGCGGAGACTTGTGCGTTAAGAAAACGCACAGCCTCCGCGAGGGTCGCCGGGGGCACCTCCGGGCCGCTCCGGGAGCCCAGGCTAACGCCAAGGCTTTCCAAGGCCGAGCGGACGGAGCGGCCCGCGTCCGACAGCGCCCGGACGCTGGAGCTCTCGAGCTCTCGGAGCGCCTTCTCCCGCACCTTGGCCTCCTCTCGGAGGCGGATGTAGGCGCCCTCCGAAAGGTGCACCTGCGCCCGGGCCCGGGACAGCTCATCAAGAGCTTCGTCCCGCTCCCGGAGGGCCGCCTCCCGCTGCTCGACGCAGGCCGCGGCCCGGCTCTCCGCCTCCTTGAGCAGCCGGGTGACCCGCTGCTCAAGGCCCCAGGTAACAGTCGCTACCTACAAAATGCATGAAGAGTTAGAAAAATCTTAAGTGCAGGAAAAAAGCCGAAGTGTGGAGAGCTCGAGTTACCTGGGCTCCGAGGGACTCGAGCCCCTCAAAACGCTCGTGGAGCGTCCCTCCTGCTACGAAGGCCTGCACCTTCCGGTTGTGCAGGCCTTCCGCGTAGCGGGCCACCTCCCCCGCAGGAAATAGGGAGGTGTCTTGCCCGGCCCTCCTGTCGCGGCCGGGAGAGGGCCCCCGGACCTCCGAATCCGGGAGAACGGCCGGCGTCGCCGGCGTCTTCGTCGACGAAGTTTCCTCCGAAGACGAAGACGAAGGTTGGGCGGGGATCTGCGCCCGGGGGGGGATCATTGGGCCTTTCCCCGCCCCAGGCCGGAGGGCCCTCGGAGCCTCCTGCTCCGGGGGGACCTCGAAGACTGAGGGGCTCCCCCCCTCCTCATCCACCGGCCAGAGGCGCGGGGGTGCCGCCCCCGAAAACCTCACTTCTAGCCTCTCCGGCGCCAATGCCGCCGGGAGAGGCGAGAGGAGCGTCACGCGAACTGGCGACGGGGCGTAGTCCGCCGAATCGGACCCCGCCCCATCGACAACAACCTCCTTCCCCCGGGCCTCGACGGGGGCCTCCGGGGGCGGAGGCGTCGCCTCTGCCCGGGGCGCCGCCCGGGCATGTTCGGCTCCGGGAGCTGCGTCCCGGGCCCTCACCGGCGTTGTCGCCGGCGCCGTCGCCGGAGCTGGGGTCTTCTTGGGCTCCGAGCCCCCGGCCGCGTCGTTCCCCCGTTTATGAGACCCGGGGGTGGGAAGGGGCTTCCTCTCCGGAAGCCTGAGCCCGTAGGCCTCGGCCACCAAGTTCCGGGGAGGCCCCTCCCCCACGAGGCGCACGATGCGCTCGTGTTCGTCGGCGAAGTACCTCCCCAGGAGGTGCTCCGCCTTGTCCCTCGCCGCCGGGTACGGGCGCACTGCAAGAGGTAAAAAGTTAGTCAATTTCTCATAAAAAACTGCAAGTACAAAAATGCAGGGGACTTACGCCGCGTCACCGGCTTGACCGGAGGCCGCTGCTCCGGGCCCATGCCGATCCCCCTTCCCCCGCGTGAGAAGGGGGAAAGCCGCAGGAGCGCCAGCTCCTCTGCGGCGTCCCGCATTGAGCGGGCCTTCTTCGCCAACACCACCTTCCCGAGGAGCTCGAACTCCTCGTCCGTCCACACCGGCGGCTTCGGTGCGGATGATCGGCTGTAGGTGGGAGGCTCCGGGGCGTAGACCACCGCCTCGTCCCGGACCCGGAGGTAGAACCACCTCCGGAACCAGTCCCCCCAGTGGTCCCGGGAGGCCGCCGCCGGGTAGTCCGCCACCCGGGAGGGCAGCATTTGGACCATCACCGAGCCGAAGGGGGACTTCGGTCCTCCCTTCACCAGGTGGGAGCTCCGCGCCGCCGGTTCATAGAAGTACCGGAAGGCGCGGAGGGTGGGCTCCCGCCTGGTCGCTGTCTCGTAGAGCCATATAAAAAGGCCCATACGGACGAGCGCGTTCGGGGTGAGGTGGTTGAGAGCCACCCCGTACTCTTTGAGAAACTCCCGGAGCATCGGATGCACCGGGAGCCGGAGCCCCGCCTCGAGGAAGGCCTCGAAGGCCACGACCTCTCCGGGCCTGGGGCGGGGGGCTCCGTCCTTCTTTAGGGGGACCCGGATGTCCCCCTCTTCGACGACGCCCTTCTTGACCAGGGACTCCGCGTCCGAGGCCGAGAACCCGGAGGCCCAAAGGAAATCCACGGGGATTTCCTCCGGGGGCACCTCCGTGGTCTTCGCTCGACCTTTGGGCGCCATTAGGTGAGTTCTTTGTTTTTCGGTGGCTAAGTTTTCAGGTGGCTGTCAACGACTCCCGGACGCTCGCTACCGGAGAAGGCTACCGGAGAAACTACCGGAAGAGCGCTACCGGGAGAGCTGAAGCTGGAGTTGAAGATTTGGAATGAGCTTCCGGGGCCCCCTAGGGCCCTATTTATAGAGGCTGGCCGTTATCTAGATGCGCGCCACGTGGCCCCCTCGGGGCAATCTGGACCACTGAAATTCAAACCGTGCGCGGGAAACGAAGGGACAGGCGCGTAAATCGAGACGCCGGTTCGAACCGCGCGTGCATTTATTGCGAAAACGGAGCGGCCATAAAGCGCCTGGCACAGAAACCGAAGTGTCGCCGGGGCTCCGGTGATTTTCGTCCGGAGTTTTCGTCCGGAGATTTTCCCGGTACCGTAACCATTCCCTCCGGGCGCTCAAGCTTCGTCCTCGGAGGGCATGGGGGGCTGCTGTTGGGGAAATCTCCACGCGGTCCAGTCCAGGTAAGTTCATGATTGCCCGGGGACAGTGGCCTCCGGTGTATGTCCCGGGCGCCGCCATTTGCCCGGGGATAGTGGCCTCCGGTGCCTGCCCCGGGCGCCGCCTTTTAGGCTCCCGGGACCGTGCCCCCCGGGCATGTCCCGGGCGCCGCCATTTGGCCCCCGGGACCCTGCCCCCCGGGCATGTCCCGGGCGCCGCCATGTGCCCGGGGACAGTGGCCTCCGGTGCCTGCCCCGGGCGCCGCCTTTTAGGCTCCCGGGACCGTGCCCCCCGGGCATGTCCCGGGCGCCGCCATGTGCCCGGGGACAGTGGCCTCCGGTGCCTGCCCCGGGCGCCGCCTTTTAGGCTCCCGGGACCGTGCCCCCCGGGCATGTCCCGGGCGCCGCCATGTGCCCGGGGACGGTGGCCCCCGGTGCCCGCCCCGGGCGCCGCCATTTGGCCCCCGGGACCCTGCCCCCCGGGCATGTCCCGGGCGCCGCCATGTGCCCGGGGACAGTGGCCTCCGGTGCCTGCCCCGGGCGCCGCCTTTTAGGCTCCCGGGACCGTGCCCCCCGGGCATGTCCCGGGCGCCGCCATTTGGCCCCCGGGACCGTGCCCCCCGGGCATGTCCCGGGCGCCGCCATGTGCCGGGAGCCTCCCCAGCCGACTCCGGTCGGGAGCGCGTCGACAGGACTAGGGCCCCCACCGGGACCCGAACCTGTATAAATCCACGTGTCAATTCTTGTGTTTGTCATGCGGGGGAGGACCGGTTACTCGGTCAACCCGCGCTGCGTGATCTCCGCTAGGATCGTCTTCAAAACCTGCCGGGGTATTCTTAATACCACGACACATACATAAGGGATACAAGCGACCAAAGCATTGACCTGATCCGAAAGTAATTTACAAAGTTCTCCTAAAGATGTATTGGCATCAGTAGGATCTACACTGGCCGCCCCAAGAGAATTAGCAATGGCTCTAAGCCTATCTACATCATCTCTCAGCAAAGGAGTGGATTTGGACATGGAAGAGTGCGCCTTACCCCAGAAAGTTGATCATCCAAGAAAAGCTGATGATACAAAGGTATTGAAGAGGGGATATTGGAAGGATTGTTGTGGATCTCCAAAGGTGGAGTTGATGCAACTGGAGGGGTTGTAAGGGGCAATGTGGCAACACAGGCCTCAGCACCCTCTAGAGTCTTTGTTGCAACTCCACTGGAGGATCTTTCATCATTTCTGAGTCTCTTCTTTGGAGGGAGCATTTCCTCAGGCACCTGTGGATTTCGAAATGCATTTGTTTCGAGGTAATCAAGTCATAAAAGAAAGATCTGCATTAGAGTTTTAGAGAGGACTTACTTTCTGAAGATCCTGATCGAGTTCATTCCTTATCTCTTCCTTATCACTCTCAATTTCAATAACCTCATTCGAATCTCAGCTCGCCATCAAGGTGGGAGTTGAGGAGGGAATAAAGAAAGGGATTTAGGAGTAGAATTCCTAAAAGACTTAGCCAAGAATTTGTAAGTCTTAAGGATTGAAGAGCCTCGCTATTTATAGAACCAGAAGGTGACGGTTCATATGCGCGGGTGCCTCGAGTTTTAAAAAGCTCACTACTGGCTTTCAAGGTCAATAAATTCATGATAATTTCTTGGGAGATAAACTGCAACACGGCGGAACAATGCCCACTTAAGAAGTTGAAGCGTCAGATTACATAATTCGATGCAAATTAAATTTTAAGTAAATAATTAAGTCTCTTCATCTACGCAGTTATTATGTGGGGTTATCCACGATTGCATGTTGAGAATTCGAAGCGTCGGACACTGTTGGGACTATCACAGATAGTTGGGAGATCAACACCGTCTGCTTTACTATTACAGATGGTTCTGATGTCCAAACCGTCTGTAATTTGACTATCACAGACGGTTGGGAGATCAAAACCGTTTGCTTTACTATTACAGACGGTTCTGATGTCCGAACTGTCTGTAATATGCCTGGAATTTTGAACCGTTCGACTTCTACAAATACTTGTTCCCTCCCTGGAGTTTTGCTTCCAGTCGAACCGTTCCACTTCTTTTTCTCCAAGAACGTGCGGGAAAATTGGAAAATTGACATAAGAACAAATTTTTAATTAATTTTTTTCATCATTAATGAAAAACAAGCTATTTATAGAATTTCCAAGGCGACGCTTCATGTTCCCAGGCTAGTGCGCCGCGCAAACAATAGAACCCGAAATGACACAACACACCGTTGAGAATTTGAAGCGTCGATCACTGTTGGGACTATAACAGTCGGTCCTTACATAAAAACCGTTTGCAATGTTACTATCACAGACGGTTTTGAGTTAAAAACCGCCTGTGATATTGAAAGAAGTTGAGAATTCGAAGCGTCGGACACTGTTGGGACTATCACAGTACGTCCTTACATAAAAATCGTCTGTAATGTGACTATCACAGACATTTTTTACCTCAGAACCGTTTGTGATATTCAAAGCACATTGATAACTCGAAGCGTTTGGCATGCCACAATGCCATCCAGCCAAATAAGCCCAACTTCTATATTCTTTTTATATTATTTGCATGGGACCTGCGACTTCTATATAGTTTCTATATTATTTGAAGGGCTCCAATGGACTGTCCTCAAAAGCCAAAGATTGCTGCTTCTAGGTATATGATTGTGATAGTCGTTCCTTGATCGCACACAGTGCACATACCTTTGTATGGTCGAATGTTCGCCACAAGCTAAAGAAAGATAAAGAAAGAGGGAAGATAACATGCAGTCCAAGAACGTGCTGAAAAATTGGAAAGTTGACATAAGAACAAAGTTTTCATTAATTTTTTTTCATCACTTACAAAAAATAGTAAAAACACTAGTACAGAAATGCAGTCTACTAACCCCTATTTTCTATCAGTTATTAGCGATTTAGTTGAAAACCGATAGAAAATGTGCGTCGAGGTCATAAAAGATCATCGGGTGTATTTTTCCTATCGGTTTGTAAGAAACTTCCCGATAGAAGAAGCAGTATGATTTACTCTAGCGGTGATGAACAAATTTGTCGTTAGAAGAGATTCATAAGTACTGACGTGTAACATCCCGAGTTTTGGGGTGAAAAGTTTCTTTCTTAAAAATCATGCATGCATATGTCTCTTCTAGATCAACCAAATCAGCCTCAGCTTTATTCTGTTCTAGCCCTAAAATCTCCAAAAATCGATCATGTGACCCCAAGTCAAGATCTGACTTTCCAGATTTGATCTATCAGTTATTCTAAATCTAAAAGCCTTCAGAACCCAGATTCAATTCTATCTCTAACTTCTAGATTTATCAACTCCTTTCTGTTTTCGAAAACAGAAATATCTTTTACCCTAAGTTTCAGAAATCCAGATTTAATCAAAATCTTAGCCAAAGTTCAGATCAGATTATTCTTGGATTATGATCAAGGGTATGCCAATACCTTAATCCAAAAAGTTGGCAGCCAGATTTTACCATCTAAACCTTTTTCGCAAATCAGTCCGAGAGTTATTTCAAATTAGTCCTTTACCTGATATCTGGAAACCCAAAAAGGCTAAAATCTCCAGATTAACTTCAAACTCAAAATATCTTCAGCAAATCTTTTCTAGCTAAATGCTATTTGTCACAAGTTTCTCTTCTGTTCAGATTCCAAAATCTCATCCTAAATCCCAGAATTCGAAATCAATTGAAATTCATATTTCAATTACCCTAAAATACCCTATTTTCAGTTCATATCAAAAATCATCCGAACATCTCAAATTTTATCTTCTATCTGTGCCAAATCATCTGTTGAATCAAGTCTACCAGATCAGTGCAATCAAAATCAGATCAAACCTTCCAAATCATCAGATTTACAGATCAGTCCAAATCAAGAATTGGAAATTGCAATCAGGCCCTAATTCGACCAGCAGCTGCATTGCACGACCAGAAGCTCGCCGTACGTTTGCGCCGTGCTTGCTCGCCGCCGGCCACGCCTCGCCTCGCCTGAGCTTGTGCTCACTTGAATTTGCATGTGCACACGCGTCCACGCCCCAGCCATCGCCGTGGCAACGCCGTTGAACAGCTTGCTCCCGTGCGCGCCGTTGTCAGCATTTTCTTGCCACGTTGCTTTGCATTGCCAGCTCCAGTTGCCACTGCTTGCACCGCCCGACAATGTGGAGTTCCAATGAGCTGACAAGCTGATCAGTAGTCACCTCGCCTGAGCACCGTCACTTCACCGCTCGCCGTTGTTGCAACTGCGCCCGGCAACTCATGTCAACTGACACCAATTCAATGCTGTTTAAACCTTGCAAGCATCGCCCTCTGGTCTATATAAGCAGCCAACACTTGAGCGATCTTCTCATCACCAGGACTTAGCCAAATTTCCAAATCTCCTTGCCGTCGTCTTCTTCTCCGGCGAGTCCAGATTGAGGCCTCACGGTGCCAGCACGCCCTACTGCACCTCTCACCGAATTAACAGCACCAGTAGGTATAGCTTATCTCTCTCATCGTGCTGTATCACTTAATTGGATTTCCTTGCCTCCTATTGCCGGTGATCGCCGGAAAATCCCGATTTCCCTGTTCCGGCAATGCAGGCCAAATTACTTCGAATTAGCTCTCGATCCTGTGAAGGAAGATGATCAGTGACCCATTTCCAGCAAGCCTGTGTACTTAAATCTCCAGATTGAGCTTCAATCGAAGCTTTCCCCAATTTTGAGCTTCTCCAGAAACCGGCGATCGTCGCCAGGCCACACCGGGCATCCTCCGGCCAAATTGATTGTGCAGATAGCTTTCTCTTACCCATCTATCCCTTCCCAAGCTTAGAATTGAGTTCACTCAGCCTGTATCAAAAACCCCCAAATTGTATGTCTTCTTCTCCGGCACAGTTCACCGGAAATCCTTTCCCGGCCGTTTCAGCTTCTTAAACTTTGTCATTCAAGTGTGCTTCAACCTCCTGAGCATATTTGTCTTCTAGCTCGATCTCTGAAACTGTCCAGAATTCAAGTTACAGCTTTGCCAAGATTTTGTCCAATGGCTTCGCTGTGCCGTGTCGCCACCACACTTCTCCTTTGAATTTCATCACCTTCCAGCCATTTTCAGCTTTGGATCCTGTTGAATGATTTATTCCTGTTATCATTGCCTACCTCCCAGACAAAGTGGTACATCATTTGGAGCCCTAGATCAAAAGTTATGCCAAGCCCTAGTTTTTGGCCATGTCAGATTCAATGACAGACTATGTCAGTTAGTGGCATTAGCCCTTTTCACTCCCTTCCAGATGTGCATTTTGAGCATAACTTTGTCCCTTAGATTCCTGAGGTTGTGATTTACATTTTCTTCTTCTATCACAACTTGATTTGAGCCCTTGAAATGCATGTTATGCCAAACCCTAGTTTTGACACTATCCCAGTGCATGCCAGCCAATGGCATTGGCCTTGTTTACCCACTTCTGATTGTGCATTTTGAAAGCCACTTTGTCCACTGAATTTGTAGAGTTATGATCTACACTTTCTTCTACTGTCATAACTTGAGATAAGCTCTCTAGTCTTCCTTAAAGTTATGTCAGAACCTTGATCCGAATGTCAATCTGCTGACATTCGCTGTTTTTGATTAAACCAACCACAAAACTGATGTTCTTATTGCAACCTTGAGATCCTAAGAGCATCTAACATCCATTCTTAGCCAATTCCTTGAAACCCTAGATCTCAACTCAGTTCAGCTTGCAATCTCAATTATCTCTAGTATCGTTCAATCATTCTTGTTGAGCATATCTGCATATAGATCATAAATCATTTTAATATATTAAGTAATATTTGTGTGTATTGTTTGGTTTGTCGTCGAGCAGATCCAGAAGCTAAGTTTGAGGACTTCGCTGTTGATCCATTATCAACTGCTGTTTCTTACGACGCGGAAGGCAAGTCATATCCTTGGTCATCTTGAACCTATATTTTAAATGTTGCTAAAACATAACCTTGAATATAGATAATATTGCATGAGAAAGATTGGGAATGGTTGATTTATGAATTGGCAGTACTAGACTGGTTATCTGTGAAATGTGAAATAAACAAGTTTTGAGCCATGAACTATTATATGTATTTATATACTTATATTCATGAAATAAAACCCCTAGCCGTGACCAGAAAATGGTATGGAATGGTGGTAGCACTGGAGGTGCTAAACTGCGAAGGAATGCAGGCACTGAAGGTGCAGGGTTGTGGATGGTCTGGTCACTGGCATATAAGGACTAGAACTTTGTGTTGTGCGTCTAGTGGCATGAACAGCGTGCTAACCGCAAGCCTGGTATGGGACAGGCCTGAACAAGTACTTATGTGGATCGCACATGAAACCCCTGCATGAGATGTGTTGTGATGATTGATATGGAGGCTGACTCCCACTATCACTGAAGGTGATCTGATTTTTGACCCAGCAATGGGGAAATGAGTAAGGGTGGGGGTATAGCCCGCCACAACTGTGTTTCGCGAGAGATCCACAGGGTCGGGGGTGAATTGTGAGTAAAACATAACAAAAGTTCTTGTTATTTCCACCTTGCCGCTCACAATATGAAGTGAGTCAGGGGTCCAATCATTTTGTTATGATAGGAAAGGTTTGAAAGTGGAATATCTTGCGGGTAAATTGGTACCTCTCTGCAGAGTTAAAAATGTATTCGAATACTCCGAGCTCCCGGGTTTATAGGAGTCTGCTGCGGTGGATTAAATCCACGGGGTGTGACACAAGTACTATTTTCTAAATAAAATGTGTTAAATCAAGATTACCCAAATGACATGTGTTGTCATGATAAGGAGTGCTACCGTGGGCTGTCGTGTGTCGACGTGTCGCGGTAGTGCTATAATCTAGTGAACAAGATTATCAATGTTATATTATGAAAGGTGCTGCCATGAGATGAGGTATGAAAGAAAAAGATTATTTTATAAACATCCATAATTCTTGACTAGTCTAGGTTCATATCATCACTACTATATGTATCTACTCTTACCTATGACTTGCTGAGTACGTAAGTGCTCACCGTTGCAACCTACAAATCAGTAGATGGAGCGTTCAATGATCAAGATGAAGGCATGGAGAACTTCTTGGATCCAGAAGGAGGAGCGTCAGTTCCGCCAGAGCCCTGATGTGTGTTGTTCTGCCGTCCACTTCTCTTTGTGGGTGGGTCACCTATCTTCTGCTGTGTAGTTGTTATTTTGCTAAACCATGTATGCCGTGAAGGCATTGTAATCTTCTTATGTAATATCAAGGCCAGCAGGCCACACTGCTTAACTATTTTGTAAGTTACTCTGTTGCAATGTGAATATACTCCTGTGCTTGACTTATCCTGGGAAGTCAAGGGTATGTGTATGCTATGCATATATGAGTCTAGCTGCAGCGAGCTAGGTCTCTACAGGAGTAGTCGTAGTCCCAATTTCGGGGAGAATGTTGTGCGCCGATAGGACTGGTCTACTTCTACAACTAGACTTATTCTATCGGTACTTTATGAATATACCAACAGAGTATATTACAAATTCCTATCGGCAATATGTAGTGTGCCGATAGAACCGTTGGCCTTCTACAAATATTTTTATTCTATCGGTAATGGATTCTTGTACCGTTAGAATATATAGAAAACTGCTTAGAACTGTTCGTCTCAAATAGTTTTATTCTATCGGTAATGAATGTTTATACCGTTAGAATATAGAAAAATATCTTACAACTATTGGCCTTCTACGACTTGTAATATTCTATCGGGAATGTACGTACACACCGATAGAGTATGTACAAAAATTTCTATCGGTAATATGTATTGTGCCGATAGAACCATTTGCCTTCTACAGATGTTTTTATTACTAACGGTATGCTGTTTTTGTACCGATAGAAAATATATAGTTGTATAAATACACGGGTTTGTCTCTTTCATTCTCACAGTTCATCTGAGGCTCGTAGTCCAACCCGTAAGCTCCATGGACGGCCGGTGCACCTCTACAGGGGACCGCTGCACCTCCACACCTCCATCGACGCCCTCTAGACTTCGGCATCCCAAGGAAGGTACGTAAAATTTCTGCAATATTGTTAGATTATTCTAATCCGATTATGGCAATAATTCTGCTTTTTTTGTATCCTTCATTTTGATGTGTCTTCTTTTCAATATGATTATGATCTGTTCAGGTCCTTGGATGATGCTCATGAGGGGCAACGTATTTCACGGTTCTTCATCGCAGTACGCTGCCTACGTTGGCTTGTTGGCGAAAGAAACGGTGAAGATCACCGTCGAGAGCTGGAAGGACGTGAAGGGCGAGATCTTGGTTGGCTCGGTCGAGAAGATCCTTAAGCCCGGCGTGTTTCTCAAATCAGGACCTATAGAAAGCATCTTACATTTTTTTGCATGCACCAGCTTGTGGCCAGATGCTTACCTACTTGGAGAAGAAGAATTGTTGTTATTTGCATAGCCATTCTACACCATCACTACACAGAACAACATCTTGGAAGGTAGGTTCTTTTTGTTAATGGAGTTGAGTTGAGTTGAGTTGAGTTGATCGAGTTTGAGTCCGAGGAAATCACCAATACGTACAAATGTATGTTGACGGCAGTTCCAGCTCCTCGGGCGTCTTCGAACTGAACTCCTATGGTTAAGTCCAATGTGGTTCAGACATTTGCTGTTTTGGATGAATGGATTTGTGATGTATCAGGTCTAACTTGTAGTCGGTAGTTGCATTGTGGCAACCTGCAAAGGTTCTCTTTTATGTAAAATGTATGGGCCACTGGGTCCTCGTCGTGATCTCTTGTTAATTTCAGACGTGGCTTTTGTAATATACATCGAATGTGTGAATTGTTCTATTTGTATATTGTTGTATATTTGTGTATCATGTATTGCTAATTGAGACATGAACTTGAATGTGCAGGGAGTATTTGTGTATTTAATTGTATTGGTAGGTAGGTGTGTATTTGTACTGCTGTTTCAGACATGCACTTGAATTTGTGAACTGGCATGTGTATGTTTGTACCTGAATTTGTATTGGTGAACTGGCATGTGTATGTTTGTACCTGAATTTGTGAACTGGCATGTGTAATTTCTTTGGCAAGATGAAGTCCCAAGTACCTAAGAAAAGTATTTTTGTGTCTCCTAGTTAATCCACAAATTAGCATTTCTTGAAATATATTGCTTTATCTTCTAGTTAAAATCCGTTTGATGTAAGATCTGTTTGATGTAAGATCTGTTTGATGTTACATTGATATGATTCCTTGAATGTGAGAAATGGCATGTGCATGTTTGTCCCAGTTTGGTACCAGTACCTCCTCTAACGGTAAGTACACATATTTACCGATAGGAAACTACATATATTTGCTCAGTCATGCATATTCTAACGGTAAATACACATATTTACCGATAGAAAAACTCTTGCTCGTGTGTCATGCATCATCTAACGGTTCGTACACATATCTACCGATAGAAAAACACGTGTACGTGCTGTGTCATGCATGATCTAACGGTCAATACACATATTTACCGAAAGAAGAAGTCCTGTACTTGCTCGGTAATGTACATTCTCTAACGGTATGTGTGTGTTTTTACCGATAGAATATGTGAGCGGAAAATGACCTAAGTTTGTCTAACGGTTATTTCATGTATTTACCGTTAGAAAAATGTCCATTATAATTAAAACCCCACTCGACCATTGCTTAGCTGCTCTTTAATTTGTTCTGTTGCACTCTGTGTCCCTCTGTTTGTGACGAAAGTTCCACGCCTGCAGCTACACAGCTAGGGTGATCAGCGCAGGCTGGAGGGAAGTTGATTGCGCCCCTCTCTTTAAGGTACGCTTAATTGTCGACACTTATCTCTCTCTCCCTCTAGATCTCCCTTCCTCTCTACTTGCAAGCTAGCTATATTGTGTAGTTCCAAGTTTGTAGCTCTAAGCTTGGAAGCTTGGTAGCTGGAAATGCGTCATGTTTTAGGAGCTAACTAGCTTGTATTGTGTAGTTAGCTAGGTTAATTAGTGTTAATTTCGTTAGGCTAGGGTTCAACACATGTATCTGTTGTAAGAGGCTGTACCTGTACATGTACATATACATAACTTAATCGGACAGGTTTCATGCATGGCTTACTCGTTAAATTTTGTTAATTGTAGATGGACAGGAAATATTGGATGTATGGAATAAAACGTACTACTCTTGAATATTTGGATGGTGTGAATGAGTTTATTAAATTTGCTGAGCAACAAAAGGAGAGGAGGGGAGAGAAAATATGCTCTGTCCTTGTACAGATTGTATGAACTTGAAGAGGTTTAGCAACTCTGATCAAATTAAGAGTCATTTGATTCGTCGTGGTTTTAACGCGCGATACACCCGTTGGATATGGCATGGCGAAGATCTTGAGGAAACAAGCACCACTACTACCAATCAGCACGACTCGAATGTGGATTGCAATAATATCGATGATCATCCGAATTTTGGTAATGTTCATTCCGATGTGCACGTAGATGATGATGATGACAATCTAGATGAGATGTTACGTGATGTAGAGGAAGATTACAACGAAAATGCCTTCTGTGAATTTGAGAAACTGATTGCTGATTCTGAGAAGCCTCTGTTCCCTGGATGTGCAACATTTACAAAACTGTCTTCTGTGCTGAGATTATATAACTTGAAGGCAGGAAACGGTTGGAGTGATAAGAGTCTCATGGCACTATTAGATCTTCTAGTGGACATGCTTCCAGAGGGAAATGAGTTGCCAAGATCTACTTACCAAGCCAAAAAACTGTTGTGTCCGTTGGGGATGGAAATCGAAAGAATACACGCATGCCCAAATGATTGTGTATTGTACCGTAACGAGTACTCCAGTTTGCATGTTTGTCCAAGATGCGGCGCATCGAGGTATACGCGTAGAGACCGGATTGACAGTGAACGTCACGAGGTAAAGAAAGGACCCCCGCAAAAACTGTGTGGTACTTGCCTGCGATACCTAGATTGAAGCGGCTGTTTGCAAATCCGAAAGTCACGAAGCACTTGCGTTGGCATGCTGAAGCCCGGAAACAAGACGGAAAACTGAGACACCCAGCTGATTCTATTCAATAGAGAAACATCAACAGAACATTTGCTGAGTTCGGCGGCGAACTTAGGAATGTAAGGTTCGGGCTGAGTACAGATGGTATGAACCCACATGGTAATATGAGCAGCCGGCACAGCACTTGGCCGGTTCTTTTATGCATCTACAATCTTCCTCCTTGGTTATGCATGAAGCGCAAGTACATCACGATGGCGTTACTAATCTCAGGACCCAGACAACCCGGAAATGATATTGACGTGTTTCTAGCGCCTTTAATCGAGGACTTACAGAAATTGTGGAGCGAGGGTGTGCAGGTGTGGGATGCATACAAGAAAGAGAATTTCATCTTGCGGGCCCTGATATTTTGCACCATAAATGATTTTCCGGCCTACGGCAATTTGTCGGGGTATAGTACGAAAGGAGCCAAGGCTTGCCCTATTTGCCTAGATGAAACTGAGAGCATGTGGCTGCGAAACTGCAGGAAAATAGTGTACATGGGTCACCGCAGGTTTCTTCCAGTGCATCACACGTACCGTAAGAACAGGAAATCATTTAACGGGAAGCCTGAGAAGGGATCAGCTCCAGTGTTTCTGACCGGTAAGGAGATTTACTCGCGCGTGAACGACATCAAAGTTGAGTTCGGTAAGCATTCTAAACCTCGAGAAAAAAAATGTTTGGAAGAAGAGATCGATTCTCTGGGATCTACCGTACTGGGAGCACTTACAAGTTCGACATTGCATTGACGTTATGCATGTAGAGAAAAATGTCTGTGACAGTTTGATTGGTTTGTTGTTGAACATTCCGGGAAACACAAAGGATGGTGTGAAAGCTCGTCGTGACATGGTGAAAATGGGGATAACAACTGAGCTTGCACCTTTAGAGAATGGAAAGCGTACATACCTCCCTCCTGACTGCTATACGTTGTCCAAGAGCGAAAAAACAGATCTCTGTCGGTGCCTGCACGGTGTTAAAGTTCCATATGGGTACTCCGCGAACTTGAAAAAACTTGTGTCCATGAAGGACCTAAGACTGGTTGGCACGAAGTCCCACGACTGTCATGTCCTGATGTCACAAATGCTTCCCATTGCTATCAGAGGCATTCTCCCAGTTAAAGTCAGAGAGACAATCACAAACCTATGTTATTTCTTCAACGCAATATCTTGCAAGGTAAGTACGTGCACTCGTACTATAAGTTCATTACCTCCATCTGTGGAGCTTAATTAGAAGATTTTTCTTATATGAATATTTGGCGCAACTGTGTCCTCGTAGGTAATTGATCCGGATGGATTGGACGCTTTGCAACGCGACGTGGTTACAACTCTTTGTCAGCTCGAGATGTATTTCCCTCCATCCTTTTTTGATGTTATGGTCCATCTGATTGTTCACCTTATCAGAGAAATTAAGTTTTGTGGACCCGTGTGCCTGCGCTACATGTATCCATTTGAGAGATTTATGGGTGTATTGAAGGGATACGTAAGGACTCGTCGTCGACCCGAGGGGAGTATCATGGAAGGTTATGCCGCCGAGGAGGTGATTGAATTTTGCACATATTATATGGCCGGGGTTGACCCAATTGGCGTTCCTAGGTCCCGACACGAGGGTAGGCTTCAGGGAATCGGAATGATTGGATTCAAAGCTATCGTCCCCGCTCGTGATGTGTACGCAAAATCACATTTTTGGGTCTTACAACACATGACGGAGGTCTAGCCATACATACACGAGCACAAGGTAATGTTACGCTCACAGAATCCTTCGAAGTCAGACGTTTGGGTCAGCAGAGAACATAACAGGAAATTTGCTGAGTGGATCCAAGAAAGAGTCACGCGAGCTGCCGAGGGCTCCGTAAGTGAAACTGTGACATGGTTGGCTAGAGGCCCAAGATTCACTGTAGGGACTTGGCAGGGGTACGACATCAATGGGTATTCATTTTACACAAGAGCTCAAGACGCCAAGAGTAGCACGCAATGTAGCGGAGTGACACTGTTTGCTATTTCCGAGGATGCCAGGTCAGTAAGGGCGCTGAACTCATATTACGGTGCTATTGACGAAATATGGGAGCTCGATAACGGATTACTTAAGATTCCCCTGTTTCGATGCCAATGGGTTGAAATCCCTCGAGGTGTTCAAGTTGACAGTTACGGGTTTACTCTCATCGATCTTGGTAGAGTCGGACACCAAGACGATCCATTCATACTTGCAAAGCAAGCCACACAGGTATTCTACATCGTTGACCCGGCCAATCCAAACTTGCATGTTGTCCTCCACAGCAAGAGACGTATTGTTGGGGTCGAAGATGTTGTCGACGAAGAGGAGTATAACCAATTCGATGAAATACCTCCATTTTTAGAGGACATTCAATCTATCCGTACTGAAGATATCGACGAAACAACGTATCTGCGAGATGACCACGAAGAAGGATTATGGGTTGAGAACCATTGATGATTAATTTCTATTTCAGGGATAAATGCCAAGCAAACAGCCCACAAGTTCTGCAGCAAGGTGAGGAACTTATCATTAATACATCAGGCAGTACATTTTTCTTTAGCACTTAATGATAAGCTAGTTCACAGCATTAATATATCTCAATTTTACTCCACAGCATGAGTTCTAACATGTACAGTACCTTTATCCTGTAAATACTTAATTCTTCCCTTCAAATAGCACTTGCAAAAATCTCATCGCAGCCTCTTGCTTCTTCAAATTAAGCTCTCCAAAAATCACCTTTTTTCTGACGGTATTTTGTTATTTCTACCGATAGAAAAGGACATCCGCTACTTTCATGTGTCCCAGGCACTTCTCTCAGGCACTTCAAAAGTTTTCGAAAATTTTACTTATTCTATCGGTATTATTCTATTTTACCGTTAGAATAAATTTGTTAGTCTCACGGTATTTGTTGTCTGACGGTTTTTTCTTGTTTTTACCGATAGAAGAATACTCTGGCGCTTTGAATTCTCAACCGTGTCACCATGCGTCGCCTTGGAAACTCTATAAGTACCTCACCATGCGTCGCAGTATTTTGTTGTTTTTCTAATTCTCGAACGGTTCGACTCCTCATCTTCTCTTTCACAATAGCAACCTCCATGGGATCGTCAGCCACGCCCTCCCCGGTAAGAACTCTAAATCTCCTCGGTTTACCCCTGTATTGTTAATCCATGTTCAGTTCATTCTTGACCTGTTGATTTGCATAGGGAATGGGAGCCGTGGAAGACACTGCCAAAGTGAAGGCCGACCTGAGGGCCCTCCAGGAGGAGCACAAGCTCCTTACAAACAAGCACACTCAGCTACGGCTTGACCTTGACGATCTCTTCCAGCGCATTAAGCGCATGAAGACGGATGGTGACAATGCTAGGGCGAGGACGAGGCGTCTTCGCGAGGAGAAGAAAGCCGCGGATATGACCATCGCTGGCTGCGGTTTGACTATGAAGGATACCATAGCGAAGTTGAGGGAGGTCGCAGGCCTTCTCGACGCGGTAGTAGTTGATCCTAGGGACAACTTGTCTCTAGAGGAGTCCTGCGTCCTGGCTGCAAGTCTAACTGACTCTATTCTACATGCAGCCAGGGCTAAGACCACCCCTTGACCTAGCATTTTGGGTTTTATTTTTTTTTTGTAAGTGATAAAACAACAATGAATGAACAATTTCTTTTTATGTCAATTTTCCAATTTTCCGGCTATCTTCCCTCTTTCTTTATCATTCTGCAGCTTTCAACCACGGTCTATTTGATGTTAAATTATGTGTACCTTTTCATTACTCTGACGGTATTTTGTTGTTTTTACAGATAGAAAAAGGGCACCCAATACTATAATCTCAAGCACTTAATTAAAAAAATTTTCTGGGGAAAATTGGTCTCACGGGATTTTATTGTTTATACCGATAGAAAAAGGCATCCAGTACTTCAAATATTTTTCCGGGAAATTTACTTTTTCTATCGGTACTATTTTGTTATACCGATAGAAAAAGGCATCCACTACTTTATTACTCGTACACGGCCCTTGGGTTTCCCTCCACTCGAACAGTTCCACCTTAGAGCACTGCGTCTCTTCGAGAGCGAAGAAAACCACAACCTCCGCCGTGACCACTCACTTCCTCTCTCCCACATGACGATCGCCGGCTGGACACTGGTTCGCCACTGCCACCGGTTCTTATTTTCGTCCTTCGCCGGCCGTCGCTGTGTTCTACACCGCCTCTCCATCACCAGAACTGATCGCCGCCGTAAATACCCTAATTCGTCGTTCTATTTCCAGCATCTTCCTTATTTGATCCGAGTGTTTTGCACGTACTAATTCTTCGAGTTTTGCAATTACACTAGGGTTCCCTATTGTGTTGGATTATGTACATTCCGCAGGCAATGTTGATTTAAATTAGGGTTTACATAATATGTTCCAGTGCTGTAATGAACCTGTTTTGAGATTTTAACTTATCTACACTGCTGTATGTGTGATCAATTGTATCCAACTGCCATGTAATGCACATTATATGTTGGAGGTGTTCTTACACATATTCTATCGGCAGCTCATGTGTTTACCGATAGAAAATATTTCTGCACAAGTAGTGAAACTTAATTTGGATCTGGAAGGACATGAGCCATGCAATGTACTAGTTTGGTTGGGAATTTTTACTCACTTGGTATGAATATATGGCAATGTGGATGGGTCTTCGATGTATATGTTTCAAATGCCTATACATGACTTTTCCCAACCTAATAGATGTGAAGTCCTGATGACTCACATACAGGCTAAAGATTATGCACAGTGGCACTTAGATGCTTGTGTGCATATTTACGTGTGAAATAATAATGCTGGCCCATGAATATTAGTATAGCAAATCATCGAGAATGTTATGTGATGACAGTGAATGGTGGCTTGTCAACAAAATTCCATATGTAGAGAACATTGTTATGTTCTATCGGTATCTCACGGGTTTGCCGATAGAAAAATTGTCTTCTGTGGAGGTAATTGTTATGGTCTATCGGCAGTTCATGTGTTTACCGATAGAAAATATTTCTGAACAGTTCCGGAAGTAATTTATGCATGTCTTTCTTTTTGTATTATTTTCCCTTTTGCCGCCCTAGTTAGTCTCTAGTCATGGGCTGAGTTATGGAACTCCAAGGCGAATTAATTGCCATATGGTTTGTTGATGGTTTTGTAGGGGAAGACATGTCGTCGTCTTCATCGGATGGTACTAGTGGTTCGACTAGGGCCAACCCCATCGTAACTACTGATGATGCAGCTGTTACATCCCAGCGCAAGAGGGTGGGGCGAGGCGCGACGACGTTGGGGCGTTTGGCCAAACGCACGGATCTTTCTTGTGAGTTCAACCAATTTGGGAGGCCGATTGGAAAGAATGCTGGGAGGTACGCGGCCTACGTTGGGCTGTTGGCGAAAGAAAGGGTGAAGATCACCGTCCAGCGCTGGAAGGACGTGACAGCGGACGAGAGGGATAGGTTGTGGGCGGAAGTGAAGGTTAAATTAACTGAAATCGCTGAACTCTTTTGTAATCACGTTCACTTGGCTTATACTAAAGTTTAACTAACTCGTGATTAATTGGATGCATTTTTCGGAAACAGGCTAAGTGGAACATCCTCGACGATACACCTAGGACTGCCTGCTTGAAGGACATGAACAGAATATGGAAAACCTTTAAGAGCTGGCTCGTCAGTAACTTCCTCGCTGCGGGGAAATCTCCTTGCGAGAAGTACCCCTTCATATCGGAGGAGGTATGGGAGGAATTCACCAAGCAGAAGGGGACTGAGGAGTTCAAGGCCCTTAGCGAGAAGAATAGGGCGATCCAGAAGAGGAACGACCACCCGCATCGGCTCGGATCCCGGGGCTATGCGGGGAAGGAGGAGCAGTGGAAGAATGAAGACGAGCAAAATCCTGTCATCGACACCCCTGAGTTGCCGCTCTCCGAGATCCGGGATGAGAGGTGCAAGCGATGGTGGAGGGGGAGGGGGTCCGTGTCGTCCACGGGGTCTGTGCAGTTCGCAACCCCTGGGGACGTCGTCGTTGTGAGGCGAATGGTAAGTTGGCTAACCTCGTAAACTGTGTGCGCACAAGTGTATATAAGGCAATTTGTCTCACAAAGTACCTTTAAATGTAACAGATCTCTTTTGAGAAGGAGGCAGCGGAGGGATTGTTTACCCCGCAGAGGGAGAACGACATCCTCACCCGGGCTCTAGGAAATAAGGAGCATCCCGGGCGGACACGGGCCGTGGGAGCCATTGTGTCGTGGAAGGCCGGTTTCGTAGATTCGGCTCCACCGAGGAAGAAGGCCCGCTCCTGGAAGGAAAAGGAAGCTGACCTCTCCGATAAGATACGGGCTGAGGTACGGGCGGAGATACAGGCGGAGATGCGGGCTGAGATACGGGCTGAGGTGCAATCTGAGGTGCAGTCCGAGGTCGCACAACTGAGGGAAGAGTTTGCACGGTTGAGAGAAGCATTGCTGGCCAAGAGTGCAGATGCGGATCTCCAGGACGACGGTACCCCGCGGGGTCGGATAAGCAGTTGCGCTTCGAAGGTACTCGCGGATCCAGTGGATCTACTTGAGGTACCGCAAGCTTTCATCTGTGCACTTAAGTTGATGCCACTCCCATTCTGTTAGAGTTGTTTCGCTAACCTGTTTTAATTGTTACAAATTTGCAGAAGCCGGAGAGCTGCATCCTACAGAATCACGTAGGCGCCGGGCAGGAAGTGGTTGGACACGGCTTCGTATATCCGTCTGGGCCGGATGTCCGGGTCCACTGTGTACCTCTGTGGTTGGGGTTCGCAAAGGTACAGGTAGACATGGCCATGCCGGGCTACAACGATTCTCTGTTGCCAGTCCCAACAGAGGAACTGCAGACACTTGCTGAGGCAGTGGGCTCCTATGTACAGTGGCCAAAGAAGTGTCTTATAATACAACCGGTAAATCCTACACATTTTAGATTACATCCTACTCAGTACACTCAACTTGCATAATCTAACATACGTGCTCATTAATTGAAGTGGCCTGCCGCTGGGCTACCAGGGGACTGCGCCCCCAGCTCGGGGCATGAGGCCCGATCTCGTGTGACCCTGGACACATCAAAGACAGCCTCGACCCCACCCAGCGCATCCACGCCTTCACCTCGGAAGGAAGCCGCCATCACCTCGCCCTTGCCTTCGAAGGTACGAGCTCAGTACCCGGCAAAAGGCAAGGGCAAAGGCAAGGGAAAAGGGCGACAGGGATAGCCGGAGAGGTTCAGGAACGGGTTCCCACTCATGTCGGAGACAGCTTTGTGCAAATTGGATCAATCAACCAGAGACCTCCACGAGTGGTACCTACACCGAGCTCGGCGCAATATGAACTTCTTAGTTCCCTACAGGCCTGGGCAGTTCCACCGTGAGCCCGGGAGTATATCCGTGGCACACGAGGATTTGTTCGACCTCTACAACTGGCGGGAGTTCGATATGTCCATCATACGGACTGGAGTCCTGTGAGTTTGCTGATGCTATGTATTGCTGTTTTCTAACTCTGTTTGCTAACTCTGCATTGTTGTAGTTCATTTGAAATGTAGTAACTTTCTGTGCAATACTAATGTTGTCCTTTGCATGCAGGTGCATGTACAGGCTAGCATCGGAGGTTGCGTGTGACAAGGTGGGTTTCCTCGACCCAGAGAAAATAAGCCTCATGATGCTAGAGCACGACGCCACGCACGCTGAGCAGTACATATCCAAGGCGCTGATGGCGCAGCAGGACAGGGAGTTCATTTTGGTGCCGTACCACCAAAGGTTAGTGCATTTCGTACTAATTTAACTTGATCTTGTATGTTACACCTGAGATATACTTTGAGCTAGCGGTCCTCTTTTACGTACAATGCAGGGGCCACTGGATCCTCATCGTGATCTGTCCGCCGAGGAACGAGGTGTACTACCTCGATTCGATGCGTGACAGATTATCGATCGAATATGTGGTCAAGGGGAATATGGAGGCGTAAGTAACTTATATGTTTGATTTAAATTTTCACCTCACTAGCTAATGATAATACATTAACCGGCAATACTAACTGAAATGCAGGGCTTTTGATAAATATGTGTCCGCTGGAGGGAGGCATGCCGCACCGCAGGGCTCCCTACTAGCTTGGAAAGAATATGAGGTACTCACGAGACTTTTTGTTTATGCTTAATTAGTTTATGGAAACAATAGCTAACATGTCTTCGCATATGCAATTATCTCAGTGCCATCAGCAGCCGCAATCGTGGGAATGCGGGTTTTATGTGTTGCGCTACATGTACGACCTAGTGCAGACAAACTTTGCCCAATTCCCCCAGGTAAGCATCGATAGCTAACTCAAATTTGAAAATTGGGTGTCACGTTCTAAATTAGGAAGTTAGTTACTAAGTATTCACACATGCTTGCAGATCGCCATGTCGAAAGACTCATACGAAAATACAAAGATTAGAGATCTTCGACAAATCTGGGCTCACTATGTTATGGAGGAAGTTGCGCCCAACCATCCGCCATGATAATTTTCTCTTTTTCGTGTACTCTGTGCATAGACTGTTTATATACATGTGAATAAATATATATGTCAATAAATGTCCACATTGGATTGCAATTTGTATTTGTCCATATATATGTGAATAAATGTGAATAACTGTCTAATGTGTCAATCTGTTCTGTGAATTTACCCTTCTTTGCATCTGTACTGTATTGTGTATCCAATCTATAATGTATTGCATCTGTACTGTATATGTGAATGTACTGTATTGTGAACGTAGATAACGTACTGTATATGTGAATGTTCTATCGGTAAATACATTCACAGCCGACAGACCACTACAAATTTTCTATCGGTAAACTCATCCACGCCCGAGAGACTACTACCACTTTTTCTATCGGTAAACTAGAAATTAACCGTCAGAATAGTGTGACTTTTCCTGCCGGTGAACTCATCCACAACCGAGAGACTACTGTAGTTTTTTCTATCGGTAAACTTATAATTAACCGTTAGAAGAGTGTGATTTTTCCTGCCAGTGAACTCATACACAACCGAGTGAGTACTAAGATTTTTTCTATCGGTAATCTCCTTTCCAACCGAGAGAGTGCTAAACTTTTTTCTGTCGGTAAACTTGTAATTAACCGTTAGAATATCGGTATTTTTCCCAACGCTAAACTTCAGACGACGACGGGTTTTCTATCGGTACAATCATAAGGTGCCGATAGAATAGTAATATTTTCCTGTCGGTAATCATGTAATTAACCGTTAGAATAGTGGTACTTTTCCCACCGTTAATCGTCAGACTACGACGGGTTTTGCTATCGGTATACTCCTAATATGCCAATAGAATTGTTAATTTCTTCTGTCGGTTATTTACCGATAGAAAATGTTCTATCTTGTTCTATCGTGTCTATCTCTATCGGTACGAAAACTGATAGTAGAAGGGTTTTTTTACCGATAGAAGAAAGCTTTTCTATACTAGTGAAAATAGAATGCTAGGTCAAGGAGTGGTCTTAGCCCTGGCTGCATCTAGAATAAAGTCAGTTTGACTTGCAGCCAGAACGCAGGACTCCTCCAGTGACAAGTTGTCCTTCTTAGGATCAACTACTACCACGTCGAGAAGGCCTACGACCTCCCTCAGCTTTGCGATGGTATCCTTCATAGTCAAACCGCAGCCAGCGATGGTCATATCCGCGGCTTTCTTCTCCTCGCAAAGACGCCTCATCCTCACCGTAGCATTGTCACCATCCGTCTTCATGCGTTGAATGCGCTGGAAGAGGTCGTCCAGGTGAAGCCGTAGCTGAATGTGCTTCTCCGTAAGGAGCTTGTGCTCCTCCTGGAGGGCCCTCAGCTTGTCTTTCACCTTGCCCGAGTCTTCCACGGCTCTCCTTCCCTGTGCAAATCAACAGGTCAAGAATGTACTGAACAGAGATTAACAATACAGGGATAAGTCCAAAAGATTGAGAGTTCTTACCGGGGAGGGCGAGGCTGACGATGCCATCGAGGATGCCATTGGCGTAGAGAAGTTAAGGAGTCAAACAGTTTGAGAATTATAAAAACTTGTGAAGTAAATGGCAATTATTCCACTATCAAGTTATTTATAGAACTTCCAAAGCGACGCTTCGTGTTCACCTAGGTGCCGCGCACGAAGATCGGAGACAGAAATGAACAAAGTTGAGAATTCGAAGCGCCAGCACTTTTCAGTCGGTTCTGACCTCAGAACCGTCTCTAATACTACACTATCACAGTCGGTTCTGAGTTCAGAACCGATTGTATATATCACAATCAGTTCTGAGCTCACAACCGTCTGTGATATTCTAGTTATCACAAACGGTTCTCAGTTGAGAACTGATTGTGTGGGACCCTCATTTGAGGAATCCCGTGGCAACCGCCCAGGTGGATTGCACACAGGTTGGACCATTACAAAACTCACAACAAGCGGAAAGCAGTTATTGCATAAAACATAATTAAACAGGTACGAGGTCACAAGGACCAATATTACATTAACATAGCGCCCAGAATGACGCTACTTAGAGTTGCTACGAAAATAACAGGTTTATCCATACAAGAGTCGGCATCAAGATACCGAACACACAAAACAAAACAGACAGCAACAACAAAGATCTTCACTTCTGGTAGCAACGGTTCTGGTAGGGCTTCCTCCACATCGGACTCAACTCGGCGCGAGACCCTCCTAGAACTCCGAATCATCTGGGGCGTTCCCATCCTCTGCTTCATCTTCATAACCAAACGAATCGGGATCGGCGAATCCCTCTTCTGATTTGTTTGAAAAGGCAAGGGTGAGCATGCTTTGACACAATGCTCAGCAAGTCGTTTATTTACAAATGCAATTATATAGATGAGGAGTGATCAAGAAAAGGGGTTAAGTCTTATAATCATAAATAGTATAGATTTCAATCCTTTGATCTTTCAAATAAGGGTTTTGTTTTCAACAGTGGGGTTTTTGAAAACCTTATAATAGACTTTAAGAAAACATTGTGAATGGCGATCCTCCGTGATCCACCATTTGAATTAACCATATTATGAAAACATTCCAAATAGTTACTTGTGTTGAACCACATGGATAAATCCACCGCGAACATACTCCATGACCAGGGAGTACAGAGTATCCGATACTTTTCTTACGCTTTGCAAAGGTGTACCTCTTTTTAAATTCACTTCTTCACTCGACTTTCAAGTCGGGCCAACTCCATGTGACTTATACACATGTGACAAGGCCGAGATCACACAACGCTTTTGCAGTCTAGTATTAACAGTATCCCCGCCAGGTAAATAGACAATTAAGTCTCAAGTACCGTTGTGGGTCCTCCCCACTGCCTTACTTCCTAGCCTTGGCTTATGCTCCCGCAGGACACATGACCTTGGTCTATCCACGCGAGACATCTGACCTTTCTTGATTACAACCGCGCATGGCTTAGTCCTAGGCATAGGGCGTCTTCCTTCTTTCCACCTTTTCCTCTCACACTTTTTCTGAACTCACATCACTCACGGACGAACTGCGTCCAACCAGTTTCTCCACGCAAGAAACCAGACCGACAAACCATGCAGGGAACTGCTAATACCAAAAAGCTACTAAGTCGTGCCTGTCCCATACCAGGCAAGTGGTTGGTACATTTTTCATGCCGCATAGAGGCACAACACAAGGTTCTAGTCCTTATGAATTAATAGTGAGGAGCCATCCACATTCCCTGGTGCGCACCGCACCCTCTCCGTACAAACCAATCCTCACTATCAATACTAATTTGACATTTCATTTCACAAAAGGGGTTTCAAATCCATTTCTCACATATTAGCCATTTCACATCCAACATGTATACTTAAATAAGATTAAAGCCTAAGCATGGTATCCTAGGGTGACAAGGTTGCATGATGATTCAATATCAAAAAGGGGTTTCCACATGAAAGTTGGGTCATATCTATTCACATGTTTCTAAACATAGTTCTATCAAATATTCAGCATGCATATACCTTTAAAACAGTGAATCTACTTTATTTCAAAATACTGGGTGAGACATGATCAAGGGTGACGACTTGCCTTGCCAAGTTGGGTCTAAGAAATCTACTGGATCTTCAAACGTTCCTTCCAAATCTTCCGCTCCTTGCTCTGCATTCGCACGAGAGCACACACAACACATACAATACATAAGCATCCAGAAAATAGTCTTTATACAAAACATAAGTAAAATATACACATGACTGCAAATGAGGGAGATTGGGCAGAAACAGAACAGCGGAGAAAAGGATTCTAGGGTTAGGTTCACTAGACAAGACTCGATTGCGACGAAAGCCAAGGGTTGGCATTCGGTTCGCGAACAGACAATGTCCGAGAAGGACACCAGGATGATTTAGGGCTTCCAGATGATCAAAACTGGTGCAAGAGGTGGCATCGTGTGCCAAATGCTGTGAGGGACCTAAATGACAAAGTGAACTTTTCAGAAAAGCCCTTGAATTAACAGAAATTCACAGCAAAGCTCAGGACACAGGAAATTGAATGCCACTGTACAGCAGCGAACTAGGGCACATGCGTCTGGACGAATCACGCATGCATTGCTTCGCCAAACATGTCAGGGAGGTAGGCGGGATCAAGACAAGGTTGCTGGTGGAAGGAATTTGGCTGGGGTGGCTTATCGGCGACGAACGGCGAGGTTGAAATCTTCGGCCGCCTGAGACAAGAACGAGCCACGGTGACAGAGAACTGGGGTTAGCTAAACTCGAAATTGACCGAGGGGAAACACTCCTGGGGTGGTGTGGATTGTTCTGGAGAGAGGAATTTGGCAGTGGTTAAGCGTGCGAGTTCGTCGATGTTGTCACCGGAGTTGGAGAAGACGGTGAACGACGAACTGGCTCCACACAGCAATGTAGGCTATAAGCTTTGGGATACACCATCTAGGGGTTACAGGGAAGGTGTAGGTGGCTTCAGTTTGGGGAGAGCAACAGCGAGGCACGCCGGCGACGTGAGACGTCCACGGTGGCGCGCGAAATTTGGGAAAACACACAGCACTGCATCAATTTGAAAATTGGCTGAATAGGCTTGCTAAGAAAGGGCTAAGGATCATTTGATTCTACTGGAGTGAGTGGTGAAAAGCACTGGAGCGAGTTTGATTTCTGGAACAGGGAGTTTCTGGTTTTCCGGCGATCACCGGCGATGAAGAGCACTAGGATGTAATTGCTTGCTTGGACACGGGAAGATGGGTGTGGGGATCTTACTGGTGAGCTTGGATCGAAGAGAGCGGCTGTGGTTTGCTCTGGCGACGATGGCCTCAAAATCGGCTCGTCGGGGAAGAAAGGGAAACAGTGGGCAAGCTGGAAAATTGCTAAGTCCTGGAGTTGTGCTTCTTCACAGCGCTGAAGGGGGGTTTAAATAGGCGCTGAGGTGGAGCTTGCGAGGGGAAACGGCGAGAGAACTTGTGCCGGGGACGAGACCGGCCGGGTGCAGCTGCGACAGCGGTGACCGGCGATGTGAAGGAGTGATGGCGATGTAGCAGCGCTGCAGGCTTTGTCGGTTGCATTGGAACTTCACCAGTGATGGCGCAGATGCGGAGGCAACAGCGCAGCTCCGGCAACGACACGTAACAGCATGCAATGCCACGGCAACGGTTGCGCGCGCGAAGACATTGCTCTGGAGCGCGGGCGTTTAACCGCTGGTTTCAACGAGGCAATGGTTGCTGGCACGTGCGCGCGGGGTGGCACAATTGTTCACAAGCGCTGGCGACAACAGGCGGTGGCTGGCGGCGAGCAACTGCGGCGAGAAAACGCGGCGCGGCTCCGGCGAAATGCACTGGTCGAGGGCACGACCAGGCGCTGGTCGAAAACAGCAAAAAAAGAATAGGAGGGCTGATTTGCAATTACTGATTCTTGATTCCAGGGACCAATATGTAAATCTGGCATTTGGCTAAGGTAGAAAGAGTTTTGACTTTGCTAAATTAATCCACAAAGTCTAAGATATTGATCAGCAGCTAGGGATGACAAAATTTTGGAGATTTAGGCAAGTTTTGAGATGAACTGAAGACAGGGTAATTAGGGTAATCTGGATTTTAGAAATTTGACAAGGTTGAAACTAGGGTTTCGGGAGAGATTTGGAAATTCTTCCAAAAGGGAAAAATGTTCAAAAAGTGAAGGGAAGATGTTCACTGAATCAAATCGGGATTTGGAAATGATCTGTGAATTTTAGCCTTTTTGGGGTTCCTCAGATATCTGAAAAGGACTAATTTGTGAATCTTTTGGACTGATCTGCGAAAATGACTTGAATGAAGGA
The DNA here is from genome assembly GCA_019359835.1 of Pharus latifolius. Lineage (NCBI taxonomy): Eukaryota > Viridiplantae > Streptophyta > Magnoliopsida > Poales > Poaceae > Pharus > Pharus latifolius. Next base: position 37,424,117 of record CM033323.1, on the reverse strand, counting down.
GTTTGGCTGCCAACTTTTTAGAGTAACACTCTAGCATTACCAAGATCTCATCCTGATATGCAGATAGTCAAGGCAGGCTAGGGTTGGGAAAAACAGGGGTGTTACAGATTGTATCTATCACAGTCGGGTTTTAGTTTAAAACCGTCTGTGATAAGTAGACTATTACAGACGATTTTGTGTTCAGAACCGTCTGGTTGACTATCACAGTTGGTTTTGACATCAGAACTGACTGTGATAACTTAACATATTCTCCCGACAGGCTTTCGCAGACGGTGTTCCATTGAAAAGTTCATAACCATCTGTGATGTGCCGTCCTGGATGTCTGTTTCTGTGGTAGTGATCCTAGCTCATCTGGGTCTTCAGGGTCCTCATTTGGTTTTTCACTTTCTACTCTTACTTCTCTTGAGGATGAGGCTCTAGATGTGCTTTCTGATGATGAGCTTGCTTTGATTGCTAAGAAATTTGTGAGGGTTTGGAAAGCAAGAAGAGAGAAGAGAGGAAAGAGAGGAGAGATCATATGCTTTGAGTGTGGCAAGCCTGGCCACATCTGTGCTCTATGCCCTACCCTCAAGGGCGCCACTAAAGAGCCGGAGAAAAAGTAGACCTTCAGTTCTGATATGAAGAAGAATAATTTTGGAACTGTGAAGAAGGCCATCCACAAAGCCTTCATGTCCGCTCTTGATGAGCTGAGTGATGATGGTCTTGATAAAGAAAATAAGGTTGCTACCGCTTCTCATGATTGTGATGAAGACTTCACCGGCTTATGCTTCATGGCCCTTGGAGATGATGACACCAATGAGGATGATCGTGACTCCGACATGAGCAAGGTGAGTAAAGACCAGCTCTTAGAAGTTCTTCTCGCACAAGATTCTTATATTGATGCTTTGAGGAGTAAGGTTCGGTCTTTGAAAAAGGAGGGCGATGAGCTTTTGAGCAAGAGCTCGAGCGACTCTAATTTTGAATCTTGTGAGCTTTGTCTTTCTTTGCATTTTGAGATTAATTTTTTGAGGCTTTCACTTAGATCTTTGCATTCTGAGCTTGATTCTGCACGTTTGGAGCTTGAGTCTTCCAAGTCAAGTTGTTGTGCTTCTTGTATTTCTTTGCGGCATGACTTTGATTTCTTCCTGGCTACTCCATGCACCAAGTGTGCTGAACTTGAAAAGGAGTTGGAATCCTTGACGGAGTCATTTGCCGATCGTCTTGAGAAGGAACTCCAGAACATGAGGACCAAAACATGTCTGACATGTGAGAACCTCAAACTCAAAGAAAAAGTTTTAGAAGATTTGATTGTTTCTTGCCCCGATTGTCCTCTTTTGATAAATGAAATTGAATATCTTAAATTTGTTTTGAAGAAGTTTTCTGATGGGGAAAAGAACCTTGATCTCGTTTTGGACACATTGAAATGTTCCTTTAACAAGTTAGGGATCGGGTACATGCCTAGTATGGTCGAAAAACCCCAAGTTCTTAAAGTTGATACTGTTGCATCTAGGCCTTTATGTCTAACCCTAATTTTGATGATTAATGAAAACAAAGTGTTTCAGATTAATTGTGCTTCTAAGATTTTTGATACAGAGCTTGTTCGGGAAGAAATGTAAGATGATTAAGATGAACCTGACGTAAAAAGCACAAGTCGCAAACAATATGGTCGAGACACAAATCGAGAAACGCAAAGGACCTAAGGTAATAAGAGTTTTTATTTTTCCCAATCTCGGCGTTTGAAGTTAGATCGGTTAAGGACTTTGTTGCTTAGATTTAACCATACTATAAAGAGGGGTTGCTAAGTCCTCTCTATATTTTCATCTTGAATTGAGAAACCTAGGTCATTGCATTGCATTCTTTTTGGTTGGATTTGATTTGAATTTGGTTTTGAAAGATTTGGATTTTTAGTTGAGTTTTTGACAATAGAAGAGTTTTTCAAATTTATAGAAAGATATAGGCCGATCTGGTTTTTCTTCTGCTGATAAAAATATAGCCCTTAAAATTATCTTTCAAATGAGCTATTAAACACCGCTTTTGGATTTCTGGATTTAAAGTTATAGCTGTTTATGTTCAAGCTGACTGTCAGTTTGAATGTCAGTTTAAATGTTAGTTTGTATTAACTGACAATTGTCCAGAGAGTGTGTTTTTCGGGCCAAAACTTTTTGTATTAAACTGACTATCAGTTTTCCCATGCTGACTGTCAGTTGGGGTTTCGACCACAACTGTTTTTATCTGAGTTTTCTTTTAAACCGGTCGAGGTTTTGGTCGAACTGACTGTCAGTTTGCATAACTGACTGTCAGTTTGAGGTTTCGAGTTTCCATATACGACCACAAACGGCTAGCTATTTTTTATCCGTAAATTTTGTCGGCCGTTGTGTATGTAACTGATTGTCAGTTTGGTGAACTGACTGTCAGTTTGAGTTGCTGATTTTCAGCCCTAGCTCCAACGGTTCTTTTGATCCTTGAGGCTATAAATATAGGCTTTGAGCTCATATTTTAAATAACAAGCAGCCTCCTCTCGTACACATTCTTGAGATTTAGTTTCTTATAAAAAATCTTGATCTTTTCATCAAGTCGAGTGCTTTTCAGATCCACCGAGTGCTTTCGTTCGTTTCATTTTGCATACTTAGAGTTTCTCAGTGATTGTTTGGAGTTCTAGAGAAGACCTTGCTACCTGTTACTCTTGGTGAGCGCCCTCACCTAGACGGTTCGGAGACGTGGCCATTGATCTCTCCGTTCGAAGATTGTTGGAGAGACTCGGCAAGGTTGTAAAAGGCATCGGTGCTCGTCTTTCCAGAGTGGACAAGGAGCAACCAATAGTGGATAATATCCTTTGTGGATATTGGAGCAAGACTCAATTTAATAGTGCTTCAACAAGGATTAGGGGAGACTGGGCGAGTCTCCGAGACCTCGGTAAAAATCGTTGTATTCGTTCTCTCTTCCTCTTTCTCACATTATTATTTGTTCTTGACTTCTTCATTTGCAAATATTTGTTTTAAATTGAAGTTTTTAAAAGCCTCCTATTCACCCCCCTCTAGTCGGCATCTTTGATCTTACACGTGGTATCAGAGTAGGTCTCTCGATAAATTAGGCTTTACCGCCTAGAGAGAGGATGACGTCTAATAAGGGCTTTTTCTCTTAGTCATACCGGTCGTGCGTCTATCTTTGATGGGACTAACTATCCTTACTGGAAAGTGCGCATGTTGGTATTCCTAGAGGCAATGGGGCTTGATGTATGGGACATTGTTAAGCTTGGTTTTACTCCTCTGGATGATCCAGCAAGTCACTCCGATGACAACAGGAGAAAACTACATTTAAATGCCCGTGCAAAAAATGCACTCTTTGCCGGTTTGTCTCTAAATGAGTTCAACCGTGTAAGCAATCTCACGACTGCTCACAAGGTTTGGACCACCCTCGAAGAAATTTATGAGGGTACAACTAAAGTCAAAGAGGCAAAGCTGCTTATGGTGAGGCAAAGATACGAGACATTTACAATGTCGTCAACCGAGTCCGTGGATTCCATGTTCACTCGGTTGAACAATATTGTGAATGAACTCAAGGGTCTCGGTGTTGTTTTTACTGACCTCGACATTGTAAGAAAGATGCTTAAGGCGCTTCCAGAAAGCTTCGACACTCTGGTCACGGTGCTCACCAACTCCGATCTGTCGAACACCACACCTACTGATCTCTATGGGAACCTCATTACCCATGAGATGCATCGAAAGGAGAAGAAGGAAGCAACCGAACCTTCAGAGAAGAAGAAGAAGGCGTTGTCTTTCAAAGCCAGCTCCAAGATCGATCCAAGCGATGGATCCTCCGAAGAAGATCTAGCACTTATGGTAAAGAATACACAAAAACTTCTTCGCAGGTTACACAAGAAGGGTTTCAACATCGACACTCGACCAAAGGGGCCAAAGCAAACAAACTTCAAGGACATCATATGTTACAGATTCCACAAAAAGGGACATCTAGCGTCAAGGTGTCCCAACAAGAACAAAACTTGGAACAAGAAGAAGAAGTTCTTCAAGAAGAACAATGACGCAACCAAGGAAGCATGCTTCAGAGAATGGATGTCCGGAGGTGAGAGCTCCGACTCCGACTCCGATGATGAAAGAAGCTGCTCCAAGAAGCTCGCCAGAGTAGCTCTCGGCAACACATCGACTAGTTCATCCCTGTGTCTTATGGCTAAAGGCGATGAAAAGGTACATTCTTCCGATCCTTCTTATGATGAACTAGTTGAAATGATCACTGAACTAAATGAAGTTTATGGAGCTACTAAAAAGAAGTATAAAGCGCTTAAAGAAGAACATTCTTCTTTACGCACTCAATACTCAAAACTAAAAGATTTTTATGAAAGCATGCAAATGAATGATATTACTAATGCTCCATCTAAGGTAGATGTAGGCATCTCATGTGATTTAAATGACTATTCTTCTCATGCTATTCCTCTTGATATGCCATGTGTTTCAAATGATACTATCTTAAATGAGAATAATGAACTTAAGGCACAAGTTGAAAAACTTGGAAAAGGTTTGGAAAACTGCTACAAAGGAAAAGTATCCCTTGATCTCATTTTGAGCAAACAAAAAAGTTCTTTTAGAAAAGAAGGACTAGGATACTTTCCGAAGAAAGGAAAGAAACCAAATACTAAAACTGTGTTTGTAAAAGCATGCAACACATTTTTCTTTAAATGCCATGAAACTGGTCATTCGCATGAAGCATGTCCCTTAATGACTCCAAATTATTTTGATACTTGCTACATGCTTCAAAAGTCGAAGAAAGGTTATGCTATAGCAAAGTATGTTGGTGCACCCATGTTAAATAAAAATAAAAAATCAATTTGGGTGCCCAAAGCTTTGATTGCTAACATTGAAGGACCCACAAAGGTTTGGGTACCTAAAAAGACTTGATTCTTTTGTTTATGTAGGTGAACTACAAGACCTGTGGGAAACATTGGGTGCTTGATAGCGGATGCTCCGAACACATGACCGGCAACAAGAAATTGTTCACCTCGATAGAAGACAACTCAAGCGAGAATCAAAAGATCACATTTGGCGATAATCGTCAAGGAAATGTGGTAGGCTTGGGTAAAATTGCTATCTCAAATGATCTCTCAATTTCGAATGTTTTGTTGGTTAAATCTCTGAACTTTAATTTGCTTTCCGTTGCACAAATTTGCGATCTTGGATTTCATTGCACATTTTATCCAAAAGAGGTTTTAGTTGAAAGTTTAAAAGATAATTCCTTGATTTTTAAAAGCTTTCGTTTTGGAAATCTTTATTTGGTTGATTTTCACTCCAAAGATGCATCTCTTTCAACATGCCTTGTCTCTCAAACCTCAAAAGGTTGGTTATGGCATAGAAGACTTGCACATGTTGGAATGCATCAATTGAAAAAGCTTTTAAAACGAGATTTGGTTATTGGCATAAAGGATGTGATTTTGAAAAGGATAAATCTTGTAGCGCCTGTAAAGCTGGCAAGCAAGTAGCTACTTCACATTCGATTAAGCGTATTCTTTCGACGTGCAAACCTTTGAAACTATTGCATATGGATTTATTTGGACCTTATGAGTTCCAAAGTATCGGGGGCAACAATTATGGTTTTATCATTGTTGATGATTTTACTCGATATACTTGGGTGTTCTTTATTTCTCAAAAATCTGAAACCCCCGATGTTTTCAAAAGTTTTGCAAAACGTGTTTCCACTGAATTCGAACTTTCCATCAAGAAAATCTGTAGTGATCATGGTGGAGAGTTTGTTAATTCAACTTTATTTGATTTTTGTGACTCTCTTGGAATCAAACACGAATTTTCTACTTCTTACACTCCACAGCAAAATGGAGTAGTAGAAAGGAAAAATCGAACACTAATAGAAATGGCAAGAACAATGCTAAGTGAGTATGATACTCCTACTCACTTTTGGGCCGAAGCCGTGCATACCGCTTGCTATTCTATTAACCGTCTTTATTTGCATCCTCTTCTGAATTTAACTCCCTATGAGCTTCTTGTTGGGCGTAAGCCAAACATTTCTTATTTTTGAGTTTTTGGTTGCAAATGCCATATCCTTAAGAAAAGAAATTTTGGTGGTAAGTTTCAAAGAAGAGTAGATGAAGGCTTTCTAGTCAGATACTCCACCACTAGCAAAGTTTATCATGTTTTTAACAAAAATACTTGTTGCATTGAAGAATTATGCGATATAGAATTCGATGAAACTAATGGCTCTCAAAAGGAGCAAGTCTCTTGTGAAGTTTCAGGTGAAGATCTTCAAGAAGCAGTAAAGAAGATATCAAGCCAAGAGAAGATGATCAAGAAGATGATGAGAACATTGAGGTTGATGATCCACATGTATCATCATCTCAAGTTGATCCTCCAGAACCAAGTCAAGAAGAAACAACACAAGAAGAAGCACCAAGGCAACATCAAACGATCACCAAGGATCACCCTCTAGATCAAATCTTGGGTGATGTCAGTAAGGGTGTTCAAACTCGCTCTCGTATTCCTGCATTTTGTGAACATCATTCATTTGTATCTTCTTTAGAACCTAAACATGTTAATGAAGCCTTAAATGATCCTGATTGGGTTAATGCTATGCATGAGGAACTTAACAATTTTCTAGAAATGAAGTTTGGACTTTAGTAGAAAGACCCAAGGATCATAATGTAATTGGAACAAAATGGGTTTTTAGAAATAAGCAAGATGAAAATGGTGTAGTAATTGGAAATAAAGCTCGTCTTGTTGCTCAAGGTTTCACTCAAGTCGAAGGTTTAGACTTTGACAAAACTTTTGCACCTGTAGCAAGACTTGAAGCTATTCGTATTCTTCTTGCTTATGCATCATGTTTCAATACCAAATTATTTCAAATGGATGTAAAAAGTTCATTTTTGAATGGTGAAATTTCTGACTTGTTTTTGTTGAACAACCTCCTGGTTTTGAAGATTCTAAATTTCCAAACCATGTGTTTAAATTGTCCAGAGCTCTCTATGGTCTCAAGCAAGCTCCTTGAGCCTGGTATGAGCAACTTAGAGACTTTCTCTTATCAAAAGGTTTTAAAATTGGGAAGGTTGATACAACTTTGTTTACAAAGAAAATTGAAAAAGATTTGTTCATTTGTCAGATATATGTTGAACATTTTTGTCATGAGTTTGGAGAGATGATGTCTAGGGAATTCGAGATGTCCATGATCGGTGAGCTGAGCTTCTTCCTTGGACTTCAAATTAAGCAACTCAAGAACGGTATGTTCGTAAGTCAAACGAAGTACGTGAAGGACCTACTCAAGCGCTTTGGGATGGAAGACGCTAAGGCAATCAAAACCCCCATGGCGACAAATGGACATCTGGATATGGACAAAAACGGCAAATCGGTCGATTCTAAACTCTATAGGTCTATGATTGGTAGCTTATTGTATCTCACTGCATCTAGGACTGATATTATGTTTAGTGTGTACTTATGTGCTAGATTTCAGTCAGATCCTAAGGAATGTCATTTAATTGCTCTTAAAAGAATCCTTAGGTATTTAAAATGCTACCCAGTTTAGGTCTTTGGTATCCGAAAGATGCAAATTTTGAATTAATTGGTTATTCGGATTCTGATTATGCTGGGTGCAAGATTGATCGTAAAAGCACATCTAGTAGTTGTCAGCTTTTGGGGAGATCTTTAATATCATGGTCATCTAGGAAACAAAATTCTGTAGCTCTCTCCACAGCTGAAGCTGAATATGTGTCTGCAGGAAGTTGTTGTGCTCAATTATTGTAGATGAAGCAGACATTTTTGGATTATGGAATTATATTTGATAAAGTGCCACTCTTGTGTGATAATGAAAGTGCCATTAAAATTGCTAATAATCCTGTTCAACATTCTAGAACTAAACATATTGAAATACGGCACCATTTTATTAGAGATCATGTGGCAAAAGGAGACATTGATGTGAATTATGTTAGAACAGACTTGCAACTAGCAGATATTTTCACCAAACCCTTAGATGAATCTAGATTTTACTTTCTAAGAGATGAACTGAACATTATTGATATATCAAATGCTAGTTGATGTGCTAAATGTATTAAATTATATTAAAATATATTATTTTATTCCCACTCTGGTCTTAATCTGCCTCTGGTCGAAATTGACCAAACTGACAGTCAGTTCATCTAACTGACAGTCAGTTCAATGCTTAGGAGCCTGTTCTTAGCCTCTGGTCGAAGTCGTTGACCATGCTGACAGTCAGTTTCACAAACTGACTGTCAGTTATGTGCATCACTTTTGGTTGTAGCTCCTGGTCAAATTCGATGACTCAAACTGACTGTTAGTCTCATACACTGACTGTCAGTTTCAAAACTCAGTTCTGTGAATTGACTGTCAGTACGGTACACTGATTGTCAGTTCCATGTTTCTGAGTTTGGAACTGACTGTCAGTTTATTAAACTGACTATCAGTTGTGGGGTCCCGAACCCTAAAACCCTGTTCTTTTTCTTTGTCTCTTCACCTCCTCCTCGCCGCCCTTGCCTCCTCGTGCACCTCCTCGCCGCTCCCTTGTGCCCCGTGCCCCTACTCCTCGCCACCGGTGACTCCTCGCCGTGCACCACCACCTCACCTCTCCTCTTCTCCCTTCGCCGTCTTCACCGCCTCGTTTCAACCACATCGGCCGCCGTCCCTCTATTCGCCGGATTTACTCTTCGGCGCCACACCTCCTCGTCGTGAGCCGTCCTTGTGGTCCTCCTCGTCATGCTGTGCATCTTCCCTGTGGCCGATCTGGTCATCTTCCCCGCATCGGCGTCGTCAACCACTTCTGTTCAGATTCGGCCTCTTTCTGTTCAGGTCGTTTCTTTCCTCTATTTTTCAATTCTCTGTTCAAACATGTCGGATCAGCCGGGACCTTCTCGTCGTGCTGCCCGACGGAAGAATGCGACAAACAGCTAGCGTTCATCAGGTCAGACGTCTGAGACCCGGCTTTCACCTCCGCCTGAGCGCGTGCCCGTGGATTATTCCCGGTGGTACGCGAGCCGCCTTCGCACCCTTCGCACCACAAACTCATATCTCTCGCCGCATCCCACTGGTCTCGACGAGTGCGACGTCCTTGCTTTTTACACAAACCTCCGTCTAGACCTGTTCACTAGTGTTTATAGCCGCGTCCCGATATTCGCCCACCGCTCTCTGTCCTGGCAGACGATTGCCTCTCACACAAGCATCGTCTCCCTGGCAGATTCCTTTGCCTTCGTTGGGATTTGTGATTTAGTCGCTGATTTCTCTCTCCACTGGGCTGACGGGCCCATTCGCCAGTTCTACTCCACAGTTTTTATCTCTCCCCAGCACGACTTCATCACCTTCATGATGGGCCTACCGTCACAAAGGAGCAGATTGAGTCTGCGCTTGGACTGGTTCGTCCCGCATCTGGGCGCCAGCTCCACACCCTTCCAGATCTCGAGCATCGGGAGGTGGCCATGCTTTACTCCGGCCCCTTCTAGCTCCGTCACATCACCGATCTGCGCCGCAATGTTGACTTGGCTCTGCGGATTCTTCGTCTTACTCTAGTCCCTATGTCCGGTGATAGGCCTAGAGTCACCTATCTGGCCCTCCATGTGTTGATTTTCATCTTCCAGGAGGAGCCCTTCGACGTTGCTGATCTCATCATCAGTGAGATTCAGCACGTCCTTCTCTCTCCACGCCGTCAGCTGATATACACTAAGTATATCATGGCGGTGCTTCTGCACATTAGTGATGTGGACACTGCGCTCCCGCGGCCCCATCATCCCCTTCTTTTCTATCCTCCAGGCCAGACAAACCGTCGCCTTGGTGCCCGGCCTGCGGCTGCTGTGGACCCTGATTCTCCCGCATCTGACGATGATGCTGTGGGGGAGTCAGAGGATGAGACTCCAGTTCAGGAGTCTGATCTAACACCAGCTGCGGAGACAGGCATCGGCTCTTCTTCGGCATCTTCTTCTCAGCTCCAGCAGATCTTCCAGACCCAGCAGCAGATCCTGCGCACTCAGCAGGAGCACCATCAGATGCTGCTTTGACTGGTTGCTTAGCAGGAGGAGATTCTGCGACGCCTTCCTTCTTCAGCTTCCCCAGTCCCTCGCAAGAGGGCCCGTCCAGCGTCGTCGTCTCCTAGCTCAGCCTTAGGTCCAGCTGCTCTAGCTCCTGCGGCATCAGCTCCGGCTCCAGCTGCTCCAGCCCCGGTTGCTACTCCTCCGTTGTCTCCTGCTATCGACTCGTCTGTATCTCGTGCAGGCTCTGGGGATACAGCCGTCTTAGGGCTTTCTTCAGATGATGAGCCTTAGGCTCTGATTTGTATTTTGCCTACCTTTTTGTGCTTGATGCCAAAGGGGGAGAAGTATTTTATATATTTGATTCTAGATGTATGACTTTTTATGATTATGATGGTTGGATGTCTATGTCTGGATTTTGGTTTATTTTATATGTCTCTGTGATTCTGGATATGGATATGATGTTTTTGATTTGTGAAGGTCTGATACTTGATTCTATATGATGTTTTGTGATGCTCTGATATTCGTATAATGGTGTATATATGTGTTTCATCTGATGCTCTGATAGCTCTGATATATATGTGTTGGTTTTTGCTCTAATACATTTTAATATGATGAGATGTATATACTCAGGGGGACTTATTTCATTTATAATCTTTTATCAAACACTTGTTGTCATCAATCATCAAAAAAGGGGAGATTGTTGCATCTAGGCCTTTATGTCTAACCTTAATTTTGATGATTAATGAAAACAAAGTGTTTCAGACTAACTGTGCTTCTGAGATTTTTGATACAGAGCTTGTTCGGGAAGAAATGCAAGATGATCAAGATGAACCCGACGTAAAAAGCACAAGTCTCAAACAACATGGTCGAGATACAAATCGAGAAACGCAAAGGACCTGAGGTAATAAGAGTTTTTATTTTTCCCGATCTCGGCGTTTGGAGTTAGATCGGTTAAGAACTTTGTTGCTTAGATTTAACCGTACTATAAAGAGGGGTTGCAAAGTCCTCTCTACATTTCCATCTTGAACCGAGAAACCTAGGTCATTGCATTGCATTCTTTTTGGTTGGATTTTATTTGAATTTGGTTTTGAAAGATTTGGATTTTCAATTGAGTTTTTGACAGCAGAAGAGTTTTTCAAATTATCTTTCAATTGAGTTTCAAATGAGCTATTAAACACTTATTTTGGATTTCTAGATTTAAAGTTATAGCTGTTTTTGTTCAGGCTGATTGTCAGTTTACTGAACTGACTGTCAGTTTGAATGTCAGTTTAAATGTCAGTTTGTGTTAACTGACAATTGTCAAGAGAGTGTGTTTTTTGGGCCAAAACTTTTTGTACTAAATTGACTGTCAGTTTGCCCATGCTGACTGTCAGTTGGGGTTTCGACCACAGCTATTTTTATCTGAGTTTTCTTTTAAACCGGTCGAGGTTTTGGTCGAACTGACTGTCAATTTGCATAACTGTCTGTCAGTTTGAGGTTTCAAGTTTCCATATATGACCACAAACGGCTAGCTATTTTTTATCCGTAAATTTTGTCGGCCGTTGTGTATGTAACTGACTGTCAGTTTGACTTGCTGATTTTCAGCCCTAGCTCCAACGGTTCTTTTGATCCTTGAGGCGTTAAATAGAGGCTTTGAGCTCGTATTTTAAATAACAAGCAGCCTCCTCTCATACACATTCTTGAGTTTTAGTTTCTTATAAAAAATCTTGATCTTTTCATCAAGTCGAGTGCTTTTCAGATCCACCGAGTGCTTTCGTTCGTTTCATTTTGCATACTTAGAGTTTCTCAGTGATTGTTTGGAGTTCTAGAGAAGACCTTGCTGCCTGTTACTCTTGGTAAGCGCCCTCACCTAGACGGTTCGGAGACGTGGCCGTTGATCTCTCCGTTCGAAGATTGTTGGAGAGACTCGGCAAGGTTGTAAAAGGCATCGGTGCTCGCCTTTCCAGAGTGGACAAGGAGCAACCAATAGTGGATAATATCCTTTGTGGATATTGGAGCAAGACTCAATTTAATAGTGCTTCAACAAGGATTAGGGGAGACTGGGCGAGTCTCCGAGACCTCGATAAAAATCGTTGTATTCGTTCTCTCTTCCTCTTTCTCACATTATTATTTGTTCTTGACTTCTTCATTTGCAAATATTTGTTTTAAATTGAAGTTTTTAAAAGCCTCCTACTCACCCCCCTCTAGTCGGCATCATTGATCCTACAGATACTTCTTCTCGGGTTTCCTTCAAAGGCAAGTCGGGTCTCAAAAATTCTTCTAAACTTGGTTCTTCTGAGGGCAAGTCTACTCCTAAGTCACATGTTGCATCTTCCTCCCGTATCGATGTCTCTGCCAGACCGGTATATCATTGTTCGTATTGTTGGAGAGATGGACATCTTGTGGGCTTTTGTTTTAGGAAGACAAGAGACTTGCTTCGAGAGTTTGCCCATGATTCTTCCCACATACGTCGTCAACCCCGTGACACGTATGTGCAAGAAATACCCATGAGGCTGAGATTTGTTGATAATTTCTTTGATTCCTTCTCTAGTGGTGTTGGTCATGATCATGGACATAGAGGTCTTAGTTTTGCATATGGTCCACGACATGGTGATTTTGGCTCTCGCCTTTCTCATGTTGGCCTTCCTCGGTTTGATCGAGGTACTCGCTCACGAAAATTCATAAGGCCTAGCAATGGTTCTAGACACATTCGTGATTCTTCTTCGAGTCTTAAGTCTTCATATTTTGCTTCTTCACGAGTGTCCAAGCTTTGGATCCCTAAGTATGTTCTTGCCAGCTTACCGGGCTCCAAGACTTGGATGCCCAACTTATCTTCTCATGTGTAGGTGCGAGGGAGAGGGATGGAGAACAAATGGATCGTAGACTCCGACTGTTCGCGCCATATGACCGGAGATGCAAAATGGTTCTCCTCCCTCAACAGGGTCTCCGATGGTGGTTTCATAACCTTCGGAGATGACTCTAAGGGCAAAGTACTTGCAAAAGGTACAATTCGAGTCAATGACAACTTTCTTCTCAAAGATGTTGCTTTGGTTTCTTCTTTGAAATAAAATCTTCTGTCAGTTTCCTCCCTTTTGGATGATGATTTTGAGGTTCGGTTTAAGAAAGAGGGTTCTAAGGTTCTTGATTCTTCTGAGGAGTTGGTTTTTGGGATTGATCGGATGGGCAAAATTTTCACTACTGATTTTTTTAATTCCTATTCTTTTGCCCCCCAATGTTTGGTTGCTTTCACTGGCGCTTTGGAGAGTTGGCTTTGGCATCGCCGCCTTGGACATATTGGTTTTGATCATTTGGCTCGAGTTAGCGGCCTTGACATTGTGAGAGGTATGCCTAAACTCAAACGAGTCACAGATAGTGTGTGTGCCCCATGTCGGCATGGCAAACAAGTTGCCACTCCACATCGTCCCATCCTTGAGGTGAGGACTGAGGGACCGGGTGAACTGATTCATATGGACACTGTTGGTCTAGCCCGTGTCATGTCTGCTGGTGGAAAGTGGTATTGTTTGGTCATTGTTGATGAATTCTCTCGCTACTCTTGGGTGTTCTTTATGGCTTCCAAAGATGAGGTGTTTGGGCTTTTTCGGGATTTTGCAAAAAAGCTTCTTAATGGACTATCAGGTGCCATTCGAGCTATATGCACTGACAATGGCACTGAGTTCAAAAATTCACATTTCTCGGATTTTTGTGCTGAGTTTGGTATTGAGCACTAGTTCTCCTCTCCATATGTCCCTCAATAGAATGGTGTTGTGAAGAGGAAGAATCGCACCTTGGTTGAGATGGCCAGGATAATGCTTGATGAGTATAGCACACCTCGTAAGTGTTGGGCTGAGGCAATGAACACGGCATGCTATATCTCAAATAGGGTGTTTTTGAGACCTGTTTTGAAGCGCTCTCCATATGAACTCCTTTTTGATCGCAGGTCAAATGTTTCATATTTTCATGTTTTTGGCTGCAAATGTTTCATCTTGAAAGGGGGTCTTTTGGACAAATTTGAGTCTCGCACTTCTGATGGCATTTTTCTTGGCTATCCTTCTTCTTCCAAGGAATTTCGAGTGCTCAATGTTGCTACTAGTACAATTGTAGAATCCTGTGATGTTACTTTTGATGAGACTAGCCCTAGTTCTAGATCAGACATTTCAGGTCCCACAGGTACATCTGATAGCATATTTGTGGAGGATGACGATGACGACGAGAGTATCTATCCAGAGCTTCCTCCTCCACTTCTTCTGCCAGACGAGCCAGCATCACCTCCTGAGCCTGAGGTGACTTCACTTATTGTCGTTGACCCAGGTCCTTCAGTTCCATGACACATCATTCAGAGGCATCCCCCGGAACAAATGATTGGGGACATACATGAGAGGACTACACGATCACGGTTTGCTGCTTCTAGCTCTCATGTCGCATTTTTTTTGCATTTTTTACCTCTTTTGAACCCCATGATGTCACCCATGCACTCACAGACATGAGTTGAATTAATGCCATGCATGAGGAGTTGCATAATTTTGAGTGCAACAAAGTTTGGATGCTTGTTGAACCCCCGGTTGGTCATAATATCATTGGGACCAAGTGGGTGTTCAAAAACAAGCAGGATGAGCACGGTCATGTGGTCCATAACAAGGCTCACTTAGTTGCTCAAGGGTTTTCTCAAGTTGAGGGTCTTGATTTTGATGAAACTTTTGCTCCGGTTGCTAGACTTGAGTCGATTCGCATTTTATTGGCATTTGTTGCTTCTAAACATCTTAAATTCAAAAATTGTCAAATCACTCATCAAGGGGGAGATTGTAAAACCCATGTAATTGTCTAATCTTGAGTGAGTGATGTATGTTTTGACAATGTTTTGAATTATTTGTGTTCGTTTCTGCTGTCATTATGTGTGAATAGTGCTATGTGATGGCTTTGTTTGGTTTTGTTGCATGTTGCAGGTATACCAGAGTTATAGTATGCTTGCGGCAAGGATGGGCCATCGGAGTAGTGCTCAGGGAGGAGCCAGAGACTCGACTGGTCCAAGAGATGCCAGAGGTACTAGAGACTTGCGGGAACGCTCTACATGACTAATCCAACACCGCGGATATGGTGTTGCACCAAGATTGTTGAAGTAGCTCGAGCTGGTCGAAGTGTGGAGGTTGCCGGTCGGGGTCTGGAATGGGAGAGACTTCCCGGCATGTGGTGAGCTATTCAACATCGAGGTGGACATATGATGACATTATGGCGAGCACAAGTGGTGTTCATGATGTCCGAGGAATCATCAAGATGGTTTATGGACTCCAATTGGAAGCTTATGCAAAAGGTTCTATTGGAGAGCTAATTTTACACTTATCTATACTTATTCTCAGAAAGGTGTTAACAGAAAAGTTGTAGAGCTAGAAGTTAGCTTTCCAACGGATCTAAGAACATCAAAATCTGAGTTCAGATGAGGAAGTTAAGACTATTTTAGTGTCTACTATTCATAAAATGCTGTAATTCTGAAATTGTAAATCCGTAAATTGTAAAAAATGATTGTTGAGAGTTGGGCCGAATTGGGCTTCGGGCCCAACCTCCACCAGCTGTTAGTTTAGTCACAAATTGGTTGTGGAGACTACTTGTCCTTTGAGAGGGAGTTTTTGGCTATTGTGTTTAACCTTTGAAACTTTTGTATCGTTGATTCTTTTCTTAGTTCTTGAATATTTTTAAGTTGTTAAATCTTCTCTCTCTTTCTTGCTTGTTTAAATACTCGCAATTTAAATACTCGTAATTATTTGTTTAAATACTCGTAATTTAAATACTTGCAACTTAAATACTAGCAATTGGTTGTTTAAATACTTACAATTTAAATATTCGTAATTGATTATTTAAATATTTGCAATTGATTGTTTCTTGTTTTCTTTTTATTTCTCCTATTTCTTTTTTTTTTTGTTATGGTGATTTTTAAATATCAAGAGAGGTAGTGCTATAATTGGGGATAGTTATATTTGAGATATCCGAGCACCCCTAGCATCTTTATACCCTCTCTTGTTTCTTGTTCTTGCCTCTTAAGATTTATTTTGAAAAACCGATCCACCCCCCTCTCGGTTCACCATCCTGGTCTTTCACATCCCCACCACATCTGGCCGCTACCATGATGCCTGGGCTGTGGGCCCCACATGGTGACACGCACAACACCTTGTCTTCCAATGGCATGTGGCGGAGGCGGCGGTGAGGGATATGGAAAGGTACAATGGGGGTGGCGTTTACCGAGTAGAGGGAGAGAAGGAGGTGGGTGGTGGCCTTCGTGGCGCAGCCAGTGGAGGCGACGGTTGCAGTTTTGGAGAGTACAGCGAGTGGTGGGAACAACAGTATTTGGGCTTGTGGGTGGGACAAAAATAATACAAGTAGCTAAGCCTAGGGAGTTGGTCTTTACCTGGTTCTATTGGGCTAGTAGTTTTGGGCCCATATTGGCTTGAGCCTAAATGGATTCCAACTCTGTTGCAGCGCGGGGCCTTGTCTTCCAATGGCATGTGACAGAGGTGGCGGCGAGGGATATGAAAAGGGATGATGGGGTGGAGTTTGCTGAGTGGAGGGAGCGAAGGAAGTGGGTGGCGGTAGTCACGACACCACCCATGGTGGTGGTGACTGCAATTTTGGAGAGTGTGGTGAGTGGTGGGGACAACAACATTTGGGCTTAACCTAGGGAGCTAGTCTTTAGCTGGTTCTATTTGGCTTGTAGTTTTGAGCCCATGTTGGTCTGAGCCTGGCCTAAGCCCAAACAAATTCCAACTCTCCTTCGAACATACTCTAAATTTAATTTCATTCTGTTCTGCCTGCAATGGCCGGAATCTTTTGTTCCACCCATGAAGCGCAAAGAAAAGGTCATGCTTTCTGTTCCACCCAGAATTCTGCTTGTTCTATGAGATCTTCCTTGTTATGTCTGGAATGTTCCATTTCATTTCATTGTTAAGACAATATTCCAGTTTAAAATTTGGGACTGCCTCTTTTGCTGAAAAAATTGAGACTGTCTAGTGAGCAAGTGTCTCTTTTCTCTTAAAAAATTTGCAACATCTAAATCACACATTAAAAACCACATTTAATCTCCACCTGATACTGGGTGTAGTTTATTATACTGCAAGAGAATGGCTTCAATCTTCACCTGAGCACCTAAGAGTTGATTCTGCAGGGAACAAGTGTGAAACTCTCTTAGATCAAAATTATTAATCTAAACCGATGATTTTGGGGGGTTTTTTGGAGACCTAAAACTACTAAAACTAACATTAAGAAATCAAATAGGAAGAACCTAAGGTGTCTGGAATCATGTCATTGATGGGCACGATTTATGATTTTGGTAGTAAATTGACAATTTAATCACTAGAAATTTCAATGGTACTTGCTAGATTGATGGCTTAAGAACCAAAAAACAATTCTAGAGGTTCGTAAGTGTTGCTCAAATTCAATTGGGTAAAAAACTTCTTCCAAACCCTAGATTAATCACTAGGACATAGTTGTCACGTGTTGTCTTAATGCACAAATATTAATCGTCTCATGGAATACGAACAATATTGCCGATAAAGAATAAATCTAGAGTTTAGAGTATAAAAGTTCAAGCGATTAAACTGATAATCTATAGAACGAACCAGAGTCAAAATCGTGTCCATGGGTTAGGTCATCCCTAATCCTAGAGGGAAATTACTTGTGCAACTCCATTACAAAAACCAGCAAATAACAAAGAAATATGAAAAATGTAGCAAATTGAATTAATAACTGAAAACTGTAGCCCAAATCGGTGTTATAGAAATTCGACCAAGTTTTGAAATAAAACTTGCTAAGAATGAAAGAGAGGGAACCAAACCAAAAATTTTGGAGGATCTAAATGTGTTAAATCGATGTTTACTTATTGCCTAAGAGTTCTAAAATATTAAAAAACTTATTCCTCTAGAACTCTCCATTAAAATAAAATTTAAATCATCACGAAATCTCCTTGGCTAGGACATCTGCAATGGGCACGGGCTTGGGCATTGGTCATACTTATGCTAGGCATGCCAGTGGTGGGACCTATGTTGGTCTCTTGTGTGGCACAATTGTGGGACATGAGGATTTGAGCCAAGCATGGGCTCAGACACACCCCATGCTCGCATGCTAAGACTCATGCTGGTTTATGGTGCTTCGCAACTTCGGATTGTTTTGCGTGTTTTGCTTCACGGAGTTCGTGGCAATCTTGTTTTCTTCGCGTATCTAGCTTGGATTCATCGTAACTCCTTGTGTTTTTCCCTAAAACAAGTAGAAAACACTTTCTAGCAGTCATTTTATCCAATTGAAAGTTAAACACGAATAATTCATGAGTTTTAACCAATTACGAGCTCAAAATAGACTCTAACAATATATATATATAGCTTATCACCATCATCTATCTCTCCACCTCTCTGTCCATCCCATGCACCATCACTCCTGTCCTCCCTTGCCGCGTCCTCCTCACCTCTCCCTTGCTGATCACTGCCGCACAAGGTAGCGGCGCCACCACTGTTTTGCCACACCACCTTATCTCTCATCCTCCACTTATTCTGTCCCTCCCTTGCAGCTGCCACTTATGGCAGATTGCACCACTGTTTCCCCACCTCTACTCATCACCAGACTGATGCCACTAGATAAACTAAGAAGGTGGTTAGATGAATTCTAGAGAATTAGATTTAAGAAGAGGGTTTGATCCAAAGGTGGAGTGAGGTGTATGCAAGATATAAAAAAAATAGATATTCATTTATTAGCAATTCTCTTAAAATTTTAGTGTTTAGATTGTGTATATCGATATATGTTTGATTAGAAAAATATATTTTTATTTGTATGTTTTGCACAAAATATGAGGAGCATATGTAAATTTTTAATTTATATAATATATGGTATATTCATATGTTTATTATAATATTCTGAAACGGCACACCAAAATTGTCCGGCATCGAAACAATAAAAAAATCGAAGTTTCCGCTGGAACAAAATGAACAAGTATGCTCCGAAGTTATCTATCTCATCGCATCCCTAGCTTCTCCCCCAACGGCTTTGTTAGGCCATCTGCCCCCAACACCAACGACCTCCTCCCCCTGCCCTTCTATCCCCATCGCCAACCTCCTCCTCTGGCTGGTAGTTTTGGATGGTATTTTAGAACGAGAAGAATTCTCTTCTATCGGCATTTTAAGGTTGAGTGGCATGAATAAATAGGGTGTTGTTTTAAAGTGGTATTTTTATATTTTTGAGTTTTATAGTGTCATTTCTATTATTTGGATGGTTTGTAGTAATGTATAATTATATATACAGTTGTCTCTATACTAGCATATTAAATTTCAAGTGTTAACCCTGTCAAAGCAAGAAGAAATTGTGGCAGACATAAAAGTCTTATGTAGCCAATAGAGCATAGTCACACAGTATAACTACGAATTCCAAACCATGCTGGTGACAAGAAGGTGTCACCAATCATATGTAATTTTATGTAAAGTTTTTGGGTGGTTTGCCGAATTTTAACTAATTTATGGATTTTAAGTTGAAATTATGACTAAGAACCAAATTTATTGGTCATAAGATAAATTCTTTTTAACTAGAATGTTCAAATAAGCTGAAGTAGGTGGAGAAGATATTGAATTTATAAACAGGAGGCTCACTAATCTAGTTTATTAGATAAACTTAAATTCAGTCAAACACAACTTTTAGCGGTTGTGAGTGATAATTGTTTTTCTAGGTAGGAAACTAGCAATGTCTTCCTCATACATTTTTAAGTCTTGGCTGTGCAAATCATTTTCAGATGTCATGTATGGCAGTAGACTTAGTATACTAGACACATGCATCTTTTTGCAAGAGAAAGACTAGCTCCTGTCTCACTTTGCTTCTGAGTTCAGATTCATCAGCATCAACCACCAGCTGGCCATTCCCCTGAGTCCATTTTCTGTACCTGGAAATCGTATTCCGGGCTGATTGCCAATGCTCAATCTCATCAACTGCTCTGTGCTTAGTTGAATCGTCCGATGCTGAGTGATGACCAACTCGCTAAGTTAGCACCTGAAATTTTACAACTTGAAGTACATCCTACAGTTTTTTGTTTTCAGAAAGTGTAACTTAATTGAAATATTGTGCACCTCAACTAAAATAGGCCTCCTCACAGTTATAGCCATTTCCTGGGCCGGATGAGCTGTAAGACACAGCAAGATCATCGTTTCCGTCAACACTAATACTGCGAATTCCATAAGCCTGACCACGGGATAACAGCACCATCACTTGCAAGTACACTGGAATGTGACACAACATTGCATTGATTACTTGTGAAAGGTTATGATTAGGCATGAAGGCAGCATTTCATACTTCTCAATTGTTCAGAAGTTGGAGTGCTAATTGCCCAGCCATTGTTGCGGCAGAAGAAGATCACCGGAGCTTCCATAACAGCGGAAAAATTAACTGCCGCATGGAAGTCTCCCTAAATACTTTGAGCCATTAGAAAAGTGAGAAACGAGTTACCAAACCAATCACAGTTTGCTAATATACCTCACTTGTGCCGCCATCGCCAAAACACGTGATTGCACATGCGTTCTTCTTGTCCATCTTTAGGGCATAGGCAGCTCCAACAGCGTGAGGGATCTATGTTCTGATCAAGCATCAATAATGAAAAATCTGTCCTTCATTTCTTGACTTTTTGGACACTGAAAGAGATATTTCCAACTTACGCAATAGGTGATGATACAGTGAAATAATACAGACGGTTCGATCCGTAATGTATTGGCATCTGCCTCCCTTTACCATAATATAGCTTGTTTCCAGAGCACTGATTTGAAAATTCTTGCTGAGTGAGGCCACGCCATAGTAAGACACCAGGTTCCCTGTACTAGATTTGGCTCCACAGTTTCCGGCCAAACAGAACAACGGTGCGTATATCACTTGTCAGTAATATTGCTATATTAGCATCCCAGGATATGTACCTGGGGTAGGACAATGTCATCGATACTAAGTGCTTCCGCGGATGCTATGTTTAGTGCCTCCTCGCCAATGGAAGTGAGATAAAATGAGATTCTTCCTTGCGTCTGAGCTTCATAAAAGATTGTATCCATAACTTCGAGAGTCACCATGTCGGTGTACATTTTCAAAGCCATCTCCTCAGTGACCTGTGAGTTACATTTATCTGAACAAATCACTTTTCATGACATGTTTCAGAAATTCGGAGTGTTTATGGAGCAATGAGTATCTCTTGGAATCTATTACCAGATATTGTTCTGCCACCATCATCAAGAACACAGTAACAATTGATCATTTCCCTTTGAGACTTTGGCAGGAACTTCATTTCGGCAACAAATGAAACCTTTCCTCCAGGGAAATCTACAATCTGCACTAGCAATCGTGCATAGTGGAATATAAAAACACCACAATGTTCATGTCCTTCAGAAAAAGTACTATGCGTACTAATTAATCATACGAAAAGACGTCCAGAACAAGCCACAAGCAGCAAGTAACAATTCTTTTAAGTAATCTGCAGACCTAGATATTCTAGTCTATAAAAAAATGTCATTGTCTGCCTATCATTCGTCAAAACCATCACCGGGCTTCTGTTTACTTGTCCATCATGTGTGGTTTATGGCAAACCTACATACGAAAATTCTTGCTATGTGTCCTGTTAGTAACAGTTTATTTTACCATCTTCTTTTACTTCACTAGGAACACAATTATCTTAGAACAATTGTTCAGATGCGTCATGTTAGCTACAGTTTATTTTACTTTTTTTTTTTCACTTCACTAGGGATACTATCTTGAACTCATTTTGATATGATGGTTCGTTCTCCCGACTTGAACCAAGCATTCAAAGACCATCCATCTTCGTCTCTCTCTTAATTAATTTACTTGTAAAAGCAACAGTGACAGGGTTCGAGGTAGACTTGGATTACCAAGATGCGTGAGAAGATAATCTGAACTATATGGTTGAGAAATAAAAATAACTTTGATTGATTGTGGCCTGGTGCAAAGGAGTAAAACAAGTTTTTTTTTATCCTTTGCTGCTTGCGGTGGCCGTGTGGGTGCAAGGGTGGTGGCCCACATGTAGGAAGTGGGAATGTTGTGGCTAGATGTGGGTCCTACCTTATATTGTGCCCCCATATGCTGATGCAGAGAGAGGATGGTCTCACCTTTTTCTCCCCCTTAACTATTTTTTTTTTGCACTAGAGACACTCTTAAGACATCTCCAATACGAGACTTAGCTGACGGAGAGAGAATACAAAAAAAATTTTGGTAGTAGGGGAGGTGCTGCAACCACAAGATGCTGTGGCTCCAAGGGGCATAGCACAGGCCCACGGGTCTCGAATTTTTATGCACATTCTTGTTCTCTTCTCAATGGTATAAGCAAATAATCATTTTACTATTCTCTCTCTAGCTCTCCTTAAGTGGAGCTAAGGTGTCACATCACCTTAGCTCTCATTTGCATTGGAGATGTCCTTAGGAGAACTTTCTTTGAGTGGGTGTGACATATTTATTATTTATTGTTGAAAGACCAGGATGGCGAACCGGGAGAGGGGTGAATCGGTTTTGCAAAATAAATTCTCAAGAAGCAAGCAAAAGAAACAAGAGAAGGTATAAAGATGTTAGGAGTGCTCGGATATCAAATATAGCTATCCCCAAGCATAGCACCACCTTTCTTGATATCCAAAAATCTCCATAACAAAAAAGGAAAAAGGAGAAATAAAAAGAAACAAGAAACAAGAAACTGCAAATATTTAAACAACCAATTGCAAGTATTTAAACAACCAATTGCAAGTATTTAAACAATCAATTACAGGTTTTTAAATTCTGAGTTTTTAAATATTCAATTGCGAATATTTAAACAACCATATACGAAAATTTAAACAATCAAGAAAGAGAGAAGATTTAACAACTTATAAAATATTCAAGAATCAAGAAAAGAATCAAGAATATAAAAGTTTCAAAGGCTAAACACAATAGAAAAAAAAACTCTTTCTCAAAGGGATGAGTACTCTCCCTAACACTCCCCTTTCTTATATAGAGCTAACATTCATTTAGACTAGTCTACACAACCAATGCAGGACTAAACTAGCAGCTAGAGGAGGTTGGGCCCGAAGCCCAATTCGGCCCAACTCTCAACAATCATTTTTACAATTTTTGAATTTACAATTTCAGAATTACAGCATTTTCTACATAGCAGACACTAAAACAGTCATAATTTCATCATCTGAACTCCGATTTTGATGTTCTTAGATATGTTGGAAAGCTAACTTCTAGCTCTACAACTTTGCTGTTACCACCTTTCTGAGAACAAGTTTAGATCAGTGCAGAATTAGCTTCTAAACAGAATCTTTTGCATAAGCTTCCACGCGGAGTCCATAGACCATCTTGATAATTCCTCGGGCATCATGAGCACCACTTGTACTCGCCATAATGTCATTACATGTCCACCTCTATGTTGAATAGCTCGCCACATGCCGGAAAGTCTCTCCCATTCCGGATCCCGACCGGCAACCTCCACACTTCGACCGGCTTGAGCTACTTCAACAATTTTAGTGCAACGCTATATCCGGGTGTTGGATTAGTCATGTAGAGCATTCTCGCAAGTCTCTAGTACCTCCGGCATCTCT
The DNA here is from genome assembly GCA_019359835.1 of Pharus latifolius. Classification (NCBI taxonomy): domain Eukaryota; kingdom Viridiplantae; phylum Streptophyta; class Magnoliopsida; order Poales; family Poaceae; genus Pharus; species Pharus latifolius. The sequence continues at coordinate 37,400,606 of CM033323.1, read as the reverse complement.
CAGACTAGTCGAGTCTCCGACTCCTCCTTGAGCACTACTCCGATGGCCTATCCTTGCCGCAAGCGTACTATAACTTCGGTATACCTGCAATATGCACCAAAACCAAATAAATCCATCACATAGTACTGTTCACACATAATGACAACATAAACGAACCCAAATAATTCAAAACATTGTTAAAACAGACATCACTTAAGATTAGACAATCACATGGGGTTTACAATTGTATTAGATCAGAGGGGTATATATCCCTTCCTCTCATCCTTCTTGATTTAATCCGGAATTTGAGGTAAAGTGATAGTATTCAAGGTAAACCTAGATTTATGAGGTGTGTGAGAAGGTGGTTGGAACTGTTTGATTGAGAAAAAGAATGGTTTAGATTTATGAGGTGTGTTCTTGTACTTGCTCACCTTTGCTTCAATCTCCTTTGAGACTAGTACTCTATCCGGCCCCTTCCCATCATCTAATATCCAGCCCAACGAGTCCGATCAAAACATTGTTCCTGACTCGTTTATCCCTTTCTAAAAGCTTCCTCTATTTCATTCATGAATTGATCTCCATCATCTAGCCCTACTCAACAAAGAAAATTTCTATCGTGGCCCCAATTGTTAGCGAGAGATGCAAAAGTTCTTTTTGTAAGTGAGCATGGCTCTCTCTAGTGCTGCTACATCCTTGCCATTTCCTATATAAAACTCGAGCAATAGACTCAGAGAGGAAGTGAAGGACCGAAAAACAAATTGAGAGTGAATCAGTTCTCCCAAACAAAGCAACCAAACAAAAATGAGAAGAAAAATTGAACAAGATAAAAAAGAAAAAAAACAAGTCAAATAGATGTAGTAATGAGTGCTAGGAGTGGAAATAAGACCCATGAAAGGCTCAAGATGCAAAACTCCATCTTAACACTTAAGAAAAATAGATCTAATATTAGAAATCAGAAATGAACTCAAGAAAACTAAAAAAAAATAAAGAGAAACAATATCTACAAGAAAAACTTGCAAAACAACTAGACCAAACTGTGTTAGGAATGAAAATAACACCTAAACAAGGCCCAACATAAAAAAGCTCCATCCTTGCAAATATAAAAAACAAATTTAAGATTAATAACCAGAGAAAACACAAACAAATCAAGATATAAACAAAGATCTCAAAAATCACAGAAAGATGCAAAGCAACACTGAAAGGAGACTAAAACGATGATAAAAGCTTGCTATTTCATCATACAAATATTTGGAGATCTTAAATAACTTTAGAAATATCTCTCAAACATTCAGATCTCTCAAAACCACTTAGACCACCTTGTGAAACTCTCAAACATTCAGATCTCACAACCTAAACTGCATTGAATTGGAACTGAATTCTGAACTGTGCCGAAGTATTTTCTTCTCTAACTTTATGGTTAATTTTTACTGGTATTAGTACCCCGATAATTCAAACGTCTGTGCTTAGTCATTGTTTATTTGTGTGGGTGCTTTGCAGAGAAACATCATGTGATTGCGATCTTTTTATATTGTTAAATCTGAATATCTTCATCCATTTCTTTTCTGTGCGATCATTGAGCTGGTTCATGCTAGACTGATTTTCCAATGTTTCTGAGGTGTTTGTTACAATTGTTTATCAATGAAACCTCAGTTTGCTCTGGTGTCATTTGTTTGGGTTTGTTGTTGTTATTTGTTGTCGTGGAAGAGAACTGTGGTTGTTTTGTACTCTTTGATCATTGATATTCACTATAGATCATATCATATGCAGTCGTTTACGCACACCATTCCCGTGTGATTACTAATCGATTATGAATCTATCGCGCGTATTCACGAACACGCGTTCAAATCTAGCACTGCTTGATAGTTGGCTCGCGAGCTTTTCACCTCTTTCTTTCTCTGTATTTCTTCTAAGATTTTCTCCCTCTTTTTTTCGTCTATTTTATTTTCGTTCAACCTCCCTTTAGTTTGGTTTTACGCATTTCACTCCTCTAATCCCTATGGAAAGAACAACAAAATACTCACCTTTACTGCACTGATCTTGTCCCCTTGTGAGATGGTCTAGGCCAGTATCAATTTTTGGCGCTGTTTCTGGGGATTAGATTGAATGCGAGCGTGTTCAATTTACTAGATCTTTTATTTTTGTGTTTCTTTTTGGTTTTTGTTTGCATATTTTTCCGCCCTTTTTCCCTCCACGCTCTTTTATTTCTTGCACTTCTTCTTGTCCTTTTCTCGTTGACTACTTGATTCACATTGATTGAAGATATGGATGGTTCCCATTCTTTTGTGATGCATATGACAATCTTACTGCTAAATTAGATGATGTGTCTCATCAGATTGCTACCGCTCTTCATGGATTATCTACTCGTGTTTGTGTTGCTCCTATATGTTGTATTTGCAGTATTTGAGGTCATTCGCCTGCTGCTTGTCAACATGGTCTAGCATCCACTACATATCATCTTGGATGGTCTCCATACCCAAATACACCATATAGGAACAGTCACCCTGTTATCTCATCTATTTCTCCTAGTTGTCATTTCTAGGGTTTTAGGTACGAGCAGCTACCATCGCATTCATCGCCTCTACCTGTGTGTCCACCACATCATCAGTACCCACAATCGCCTCACTTACCCCAAGATTTATCTAGACTCGAGGTGAAGTTGGAGTCATATTTGCAGAAGCATGAGGATGTTCCACCACCACAGAAGTCTCCACAGCTTCCTCCTACACATGATGACTCATCTAGGTTTGAGGAGCTGCTGAAGACTTACATGATCCAGTATCAGAGGCCGTGGAATTATTGTGGATTGAGATACAGGATGTGTGATCTTACATAGATGAGTTTCAAGGATATTGAGATTCAATCCACATCCTACCACCTCAAGTACCTACATTCGAGGCCATCACACCTCTGTTGAGTGTCCTGGAGCTCACCCATTACATCTATCCTCGAGACCCACATAGAGAGACCACACTTACGAGAGACGAGCTTTAACCCGATCTTGTTCTTTCGACGTCGCATCAATCACCTCCGCCCCCTACTGATCTGGTCATATTTGATGATGATGTTGGCGACGATTGGGACCCGCGGGTCCTTTTGTCGAACTTATGCAGAATTTAGATAGGTTGTGAAGGGAGCCAATCCAGACAAGTACCAAGGAATTTAGGGTATCTATGAATCTAATGACACGAGAATTTATCTATGTTCGGGCCCTCGTAGCTGAGTAATAACCCTACTCCTATGTATTTATTAGTGTAAAAGTAAGAGGATTACAAGGAGAATGTATTGTCTATTCCTATCTTGCTATATCTAATCTATCTTTTCTCGATGATTCGTCCTCCCCCTAATCCATCTTGGAAGGCCTTTTTTATACTTGCTGAAGAGATCGTCAGTTGTCCACTTGAAGACGTGCTCCACAATCGCCCATAACCGCTTTGTGGCGGTTTCTGCGAGTCGTGGTTTATGTGGTGGTTGCCGGAGGTCGTGGTTACGTGGCAGTTAAGTAGCTTTGACTTGTTCTTTGTAGAAACTGCTTCACCATCCTTATCTTCTTTGACGATTACCTTGTCAGGGACTTATAATTGTTTCAAGAATAATCATAAGGATCAAGGGATGGTTATTGTGAATGGTGACTTGCAATACGTAGTCTCTGCATTGTAGTATTAGTCTTCAATACCGTGGCCGGGCACTTCTGCGACCACGCATTGATATCAGGCTTTGTCTCTGCGAGAGGGTATGGTCATAGGTAGATGACTCTATGACCATAGTGTTCGCTAGTGTAACATGAGACCATGGACTCCTTGAGGAAAGTGTTGGGACTTAGGGAGTTCCATAGTTAGAATGACGAGAATTAAACATCATTGATGGAGCATGTCCAGAATATCCTTGGACCATGCCACTATCTCTTTCCTTGGCCTTCTGCGACCATATAAAGGTACATGCGATCATGGGGCGTCTTTTCTTTGCAGATTACAGCAAAACCCAAGAAAAAACTTTGGGTGTGCGTGTCAGGTTTGTTGTGACGGGCATTGAATGCAAAAACTCTTTCTGTCACACAGAAATCACAAGGCGTGGACAACGGTCAGGAACCTGAGGAAAGTGGCATTAAAACTTCGCATCTCGAGACCTGCCTTGGCACGAAACCATTCTCGAAATCTCCTAAGTTTTTTCGGAGTTCTTTGCTTTCTCACCATTCCTCTGAGCCCCTAGCTTTCTTCTCCCTCTTTCAAAACTCGACCCAATGGCTTGCTAGATGCGATCTAGCCATCGATCGGAGGAGAGTTTACTTGCTCTAGAGAGCGAGGGTTACCTTCCTTCCAGGTTGTTGATTCCATGGTGTCCTGCTAGGGAGAATGAGGAGAGCCCCTAGGTGCAAGAAGGCGAATTGGTAGTTTTTGAGGATTTCCTGTGCTGCGGCTCCCGTTTGCCGGAGAGCGACTTCTTCTGGGAGATCCTCACCCATTACAACTTGGAGTTGGTGAACCTGAACGCCAACTCGGTTTTGATCGTCGTAGCTTTTCAACACCTTTGTGAGGCCTACAGTGGGGTTCTGCCCAGTGTTGCTTTCTTCTGCCAGTACTATTTTCTGGTGAGTTTGAAGGGTACCGCCGCACCGGGGTGTGTCTACTTCCAGCTACGGGAGAAGAAGGACTTCCTCCCCTTCCCACTTCACGACTCTGTTCACAAGTGGTACTAAAGGTGGTTTTATTGCTCCACTCCTAAGGAGAGCCATCTCTGGTTCGCGGACCAGCCACTAGAGAAGATCAAGGAGAAGGATGTCGCTCCTCCCCTCTCCGATGAGCAGAAGAGGCAATCCCAGGTAATTAAACGCCTGATGAATAAAGGCTTGACCGCTCGCAATGTGATCTAGGATTTCGTAAAGTATCAGATCAGCCATCTGAGGAGGAGGGATCACTAGGCTTGGGAAGTCAGGGTGATGGACGATGCTACCAGGGACTACAATCCTGGTAATTGCTTCAACTCTAAGCTTAGTCAGATTGGTAGATTTTGTCTCAATCTGCTTTTCTCTATGATTGATTTTATGTTGTGTTTTTTTCAGTCCTGTCCCCTTCTGATGTTGAAGTGAGGACAAATTTCCTCTTAAAATCTTATAATCCGGTTGAAGAAAGGCGACATCAATGCGCTAAGACCGAAGAGCTTGGTCGGTGACACCGACGAGTCTGGGCAGGCGCGTCGAAAGGTACAACTTTTTTGGAAAGCTTGTGCAAATTCGATTTTAAGAGATTATTTACGAAAGGAAATTCTTTTGTGTTTGTGTAGTTGTTCACGCGGCCGACAGCCTAGAAAAGGCTTTCTAGCAATGATGTTGAACTTCTGGTGGTTCTTCATTGAAGAGGCTAAAGAAAGCTCCCTCTGCGACCGAGGACTTGGCCAGGGTGAGAGCTTTGCAAATAGGCCCCATCTTCCCTCCCGCGACCCAAATAGCGAAGGCTGCGACTGTTGCCGAGGCGGGGGTTCTTGTGATAACATCGCCTGCTGCGACCAAGGCAACAGCAGGCTCACAGGATCGAGCTGCAGCCACGACCATGGATGGCCCTGATGTCACAACTAGAAGGGTTGTCGTGGTAACGTCTCTGGCTTCTCAATTTTTCCCTTATACAACTTCAAACTAGCTCAAGGTCGTGCAAGGAGAGGGGAGCGATGTGGAGGAGGACGCTTCCCTGTTTCTCTTGAGAAAAAGGGCAAGGGTTTCCTCTGACGATTTTGACCCTGAGGTATTATCCACGCTCTTATCTCCCAAGGGGTTGGCCTCGAGTTCCCACAACCTCATGGGACTCAACATCAGGTAAATGCTTGCCCCTTCTCCATCTAAGTTATAATGTTTAGGTAGGGGTCATTTGTTGTATTTGTGATTTCCGGGCTCCTTTTGTTGTACTGCCTATGCCATAAACTGAGGCTACAGTCAGAACAACAAGTGCAGCAGCCGTTAATGATGTTACTGCGATAGCTGAAGTCGCGGTTTCACAAGCTGCTGAAGAAGAGCCCGAGACCATTATTGGAGAAGTGGTAAAAGATGTTCTATCCGATGTTCCTGCCAATGATGGGGAAATTGAGGTCTCCATTTGATGTGAACGGTGTCCCGATCTTCCGATAGGTAGAGGTAAATCGATTGATGGAGAACTCGACGTTGCCTATCTGGCTTCCAATCAGAACTGATTCGAACCCCTGCAATCGCTACACCACGGCTCCATTGGTTATCAACCACGCAAAGACACGGTTGACCTCGCCACGAAGGCTTGTTCCTGCTGCAAATCGAGAACACAAGCAAGAACGAAGAAGAAGCAACTGAATTGCGAATTGTATTAAGCTCACGAGTTGGGATTTCACAAACCGAGTTCGGCGAAACTGCAAAGGCAGAATAATCTAAGAAAAATCCAAATCTAAACAGTGACGGCTATTGAGTATATGAAGAGGCGGCGTGGCTAGGATTTCTCATGACCTACTAGGGAATACCCGAAACAAGGTGTCGCAGCACCGACTTAGCCCAATCAGAATCTGGTTGAAACTTGTTTTGTTAATTCATGCCGACCCAGAAGCAATTTAGACGTGGGGCCAGATCCTTTGGAAATATCTCATCGTGGGCTTCTCCATGGACTATAAGAACGTCCCAATCGGACTTTGTATGAGGGAGTTATGGTCGTTTGAAGGCAGATTACTCCTGGATGGCAGAACTGGACTCCAACTCGAATCCGTCTTGGAGTCCAACTCGACTTGGGCTCCTTGCTGGTCCTCTCCATGGTTCCTAAGTACAATATTATCATCATTAGGTAGTAAAACATTCTCAAAACCATATATATATAACTTGGGAATGAGTTCACCTGGCAAAGCAACAATCGGGCTCGGTCGTGCGTTATTAGTCCTTGTGTAACAAGCAGAGGATTATGGTTGGTGCGTGTATCCGAAGAAGTGATGTCCTCATCATCCTCCCCCTCTTGAAGTGGAGCCGTCCTCGGCTCAAGCTCATCTTCCTCTCGCAAATACGGCTTCAAATCCGTGGTCCAAAAGCTCTTGGACTTGTCGCTGAATTTCCTTTGTCTCCTCTGGATTTGTCCTCTAATTGGTGGCAGCCCCGGGGGTATCTCAGCGGGAGAAACGTCCTCATACTCCTGCAAAAGGTTAGTGATAGGAGGGGGCAAAGTGCTAGAAATATCATCAAGTGAAAACAAAGCATCTTTGCATATCAACGCAGAGCACATCACATCATTCTCTTCAATTTCAGCAAGGTCAAATTTGATTGTAAGGAGAACTCTACTCTTCAACTTAATTTCAGCGGCCTTAGAGCTAGATGGTGCAACATTTTTTCTATTTGTTTACTTTCAGATTTCAAAGCATTCTCCGTTTTCTCATTTTCAGTTCGTTCTCTATCAAAGTGCACAATTTCAGAAGGTGTCATAGGAAGTAAAGTAATTTTCTTTCCTTTGTGCACAAAAGTATATTTGTTACTTCTACCATGATGAGTTGTATCAGTATTATATTCCCATGGTCGGCCTAATAAAAGTGAACATGCTTGCATAGGTACTACATCAAAATCAGCAACATCATGGTATGATCCAATGAAAAATTATAGTCTTGCAGTTTGTGTTACCTTTACTTTACCGCTGTTGTTGAACCACTGAACATGGTATGGATGGGGATGTGCAAGTGTGGTCAAGCCAAGCTTCTTGACCATATCTAAACTCACCAAATTGTTGCAGCTCCCACCATCAATTATGGTTCTAACACGTCGATCCTTGACAATGAGGAACATCTGAAACAAATTGTGGCGTTGGGCTCTCTCTACTTGCTCCATTTGTGTGCTCAACACTCACTGCACAATAAAGGTCCGGTAGTTATCCGTCGCCGCAGTGCCTAAAGTTTCCTCATCATCGACGTCCGCATCATGTTCAAACTCATCATCACCTGCATGGTTAGCTGCAACAACTAATTCATCTTCCACATCACTTGCACTAATGTACCCACCATCCTTAGTAGCAATGTATGCGCGCTGACTTGGGAAATCCTTCATGACATGTCCCATGCCCTTGCAGCGGTGGCACACAATCCCTGTCATGCGACCCGTGGAAGCAACCGATGAAGAACTATTTGCTGGCGCTTGCACATTAGAAGTTTTGCTCACCTCAGATGTTCGTGGAGGTGGAGGTGGACGCTGCTGCTCCATATTGTCCAACCTGGTAGCAAGGTCGGAGATGTGCCGGTCCATCCTCTCAAATGCATTCTGGTTCTCACGGTTGGTTCGAGCCATGTCATCAATGTGCTTATCGAGTTTTGCACTGATGTCGGCCAACATCTTGAGGATTTCATCTTCCACTTCTGCAGCTCGAGCTCTTGTTTGCGGTCCTGCCATGGTTAGTAGTAGAAAACAGAAGACAACACAGGAGTATTATCCTTATGACTACTAGGTGGGGGCAAGTGGGACTCTCACAAAGCGTCTTACCACGCTCTTACAAGTGTTCTTACCAAGGCAGTAGGGGTCCAACCGGTGGCTGGTTCGTGATACCGTGACGAGCGTGAGTGAGGCGATTGCAAGGTAAATCTGTAACTGAATCGGAAGAAAGTGGAGCTCGGAATGCTAATATATGTATAGCAAAAATTCAATATCAGTAATGCAAAGTTGAAAATTAGTCCAAAGTAATAGTCAAAGTGCTGGAACTAGCCTAGACTCAGATCTAGCTCAAACAAGCAACTAGAATCACAAAGGACTAGAACCCAAGATGCGCCACTGAAAATTTTCTTCTTTGCTACGCATATTTTTCTTCAATGATTTTTTTTCCTTTTTTTTAAAAAAACAGTGCGGCTTTTGTTTTTTTTTTTGCACTTGCCTCTTTCTTTTGCAACTGTACAACAAAATAGAAACGTTGTTCGGCAACTTCGCACTCCAAAAGCTCCGAATCTGAAGATCTACCCAACAAAAAAGTTGTAGAGCATCTTTTTATCTTTCCAACAAGCACAAGAACGTAAAAAATGGAGTTCAGAATCAAAAGATATGGCAATTTTATCGAAGCTGTCTCAGATTGAGCAATTTGAATCCGAATTAGACTAGAGTTTGAAGATTACACAACTAACTTTGCCCAAATTTTAGCATGATAAAAACAGCCGAATTTGAAGATTACCCCAACTAACATTTTGTGGGATTTCTCTCAACGATTCCAGAAAGTATAAGTTTATCAAAATCCGAGCTCGGATGAAAGAATTATAATGAAAATACCGAAATAGACGTATTAGATTCAAATTCTACACCATTGACATTAATGGCCCAATATCTCATAGATGGAAGCCGAATCTGACTTCGACCTCAACAGAAACGTTGTAGACCACGATCTGATGTTTCCATAAAGTATAAGAATGTGAAAATCGGAGTTCGTATGAGCAAGATATGATGAAAACAACAAACTGGACAGTGTCAGATTCGAATTGGACACGACGACGAGGAGATCGACGTGCAATTCGACTCCGTGATGAGATGCAAGACTAAAACTAGACCAAGACTAAAACTAAAAACCAGCACTCGACAACAATGGACGAAAATTCAAAGATGCAAACTGTGGGCCCCTCGTTAGAGGGAACCTAATACAAATGCCCAGGTAATTTGTGCACAGGAGTTGAAACTTCAGAACATCCAACAGCATTTACATACATACAATAATCATAGCGTACGGGGTCATTCAGACCCATATTACAACAATCGACGTGTGCGGAACCACGTCAAGTAAGAGTAGCAAAATAATAAAGTAGAGGGGAAACACCTCCCTCAATCAACAAAGCGTGCAGCAGGGCGAAACCCACATCGCTCTCACTGAGGTTAGGTGACCCTTCAGGCGCTTGAATCTCCTGGAACTGTGTCGGGGTCTTCTTGTGCCGGCTCGATTCCATAGTCTATGAAATCAGTTGATTCCTCCTCTGTGCTTATTGGATCGGCAAAGGTGAGCATACAAAGCTCAACAAGTTCCCGCATAAGGAAATATAGTATGCAGTTATTGACAACGACAAACTCTATGGTTTCATACTTAATGAAATTTTATTGGAAACAGAGGTATCTTAGTATTTTGGAAAATCTCCCTGAATCTGGGGTTTTATTTCTCAAAGTAATTTATCAAAACTGTACATGTGTATATTTTTCGCAGAGTCAGGCTAAACTCCCATGAGTTGCCATGGTTTGATCTCATTTTAAAGAATTTAGCAATACTAATCATGTGCAACGACGCGGGTTCACCCCACGACGACCAGGCTCCAGAAAACCCGGGAGCTCGGAGTATTCGAATACCTTTTTACACTCTGCAGAGGCGTACCACTGTACCCACCACGAAAACTCAACTTAAATGTCGGATCAGCTCCCTGCGACTTATACGCAGGTGACCAGGCTGAGCTTACACAACAGTTTACTGACCCATTGTTAATAATTTTCTGCCCGATACATAGACAATACCGGCCCCATTATCAAGGTAGGTACTCCCTACAACATGATACATGGCAAGCACGCGTAAGGTCCTCATTATCGTTGTGGGTCCTCCCCACTGCCTTTTCTTCTAGCCTTGGGTCCATGAAGTCCTCCTCTGGACGCATGGAATTCCCACTTCCGGGTTCGGTCGCGCACGACTCGAGAGCCAGGCTAGGGCGACTTCCTTCTTACACCTTATCCTCTCTACCCCTCACACCACTCGTGGCCCTCTGTGGCCCACCAATTTCCACTCGGGAAACCGGATCGACAACCATTGCAGGAGATGGTTAACTTTAGGTGAGTCATGACATTGTGCCTGTCCCATACCAGGCGGGTGGTTAGCACGTTTTCAGGTCGCTAGAATCACAGCACGACGATCCCGTCCTTATGGACCCTTAGCGAGGCTTTCACAAACCCACCGCGCACACAGCGCCAACCATCCAAACCAACCCTCGCTAGTAGTCCCTATTTCTTTTGCATAAAATGATCTTTTAGAAATAGTTTGCTCATGCTTCTGCCTTTCTCTTTTCTTTTACACATTTATTAGTATAGACATGTATTTCCATTCTACATTCCTACTCCTAAGGTGACAAGGTAAAGTAATTTGTTATGAACCAAGGGGGGGTCTGCAAAGTAGGACTATCTACTCATATCGTTTCTCAACATATACTTTTATCAAAACTATCTATGCATACATGTGTAGGTACCAAATTCTAAATAATTAATTGCATATAAAATAATAGGCGCAATATGTTCAAAGGAGGGAAACTTGCCTTGCCAAGCAGTAGTGTCGTAGTCTGCGGGTTCTTCTGTTTCCTCTTCCGCGTAATCGAAGTCTTGCTCTTCAAATACAGGCATACACACAAGGTATTACAATCAACTTACAAAATACGACAACTTATGCTCACATAAAATAATAAGGCGCTATACTGGAACGGCTTCTGATTTCTGAACTGGACTAGGGTTTGGGCTTTGGATTTCCAAGGGTTCAATTGTGCTAGTTTAGAATGGACAAGAAGAGTAGTAAATAAGACTCTTAGGGTCGACGGACATTGGACGTCAAAAGGGCGACGTTCGGGTCACGTCCGAACTTAACCTAAAAGCCGAAAAGTGGGTTAAAGGGTCTAGGTAGCTCTGAATGAGATGAAAATTGGACAGTGGGTGCATTAGACTAAGGCGAAGCTATTTGACAAAGTGGGACAAGCAGAAAAGGCTTAGGTTTTCCAGAATTTACAAAAAGGTCCAGGATACAGCAATTTCTATGCCATTGTACTGCTAGAATTAGGGTTTGTGTGTCCTGAGCAATTGGCTCATGCATTTGAAGGCAAACTATGTCAAACATGTAGGCTTAAGTGTCAGGAGGTGTTTGGCTGGAGGGTTTGGCCGGGGATGGCCGGAGTTGGCCGGAATTTGAATGCCAAGGTGGCTGTTTTGAACAGAAACTAGGGCAGAGCAATTGGAGCAGCTAGGGTTGATCAATTTGGAAATTGATCATATATTCTTGCTCCTGGGAGTGTGGAGGTCACTGCTGATACACTAATTTGTCTAATGGTTGCGTTTGGAGGCTCGCCGGAGTAGATGGCCGGAGCTCACGGCTGGGGATTTGGGGGTTTTTGATTTGCTGCATGAAAACCGAAACTAGCTAGCTGGGGTGGTTAAGCATGCTCTAAGGAGCAATTCTTCTCACTGGCACGGCTCCTAATTCGAATTGGTTTGGGCTGAATTTGCAGAACAGAGGCAATCGGAAAACCGGTGATAGCCGGAGTTAGGGAAGAAATGAGCTCAATTCCTTGCTCGTGAACCATCTAGGGGTTAAGTGGAGTGTGTTGGTGGCTTTAGTTTGGAAAGAAACTCACCGGAGAGAGCTGTCACCGTGGAGGCCGAAGAAGGAGCTCGGGGAAGACGATGAACAGTGGCTTTGCTTGCGTTTGCTGTGTGGGTGAGGTGGAGAGGTGATATGCCTTGGCTTTTATAGCCTCTAGATGCTGTGGAGAAGGTTTTAGCCGAGGGAGGGCGCAACTGGGCGCGTTTGCGGCGTCAACCGGAGGCGAGGACGGTGGCGATGGGACGGTGCGCCGGCGTGAGGATCAAGGGGTATGGCTACAGCTCGGGCAAAGGACGGCGGTGGCACTCTCACCCAATGCCGGTGCTGGACGTGGCTAAAATGCACAGGAACGGCGACTTTTGCGCGCGGCCAGGTGGTGCTGTGTTCGGTGGCAGACGCGACGGGACGAAGCACGGCGATCTGGGCTTCCCGAGGCGTTGCCGTGGCGTGGACAGGTGGCGCAGCTCACTGGGCACGTGAGGCGCACACGGGGCGGTGCCGGCGGTGAGGGGATGCGGTGGCGCGGCACGGCGCAGAGCGGTGGCGCACGGGCGGCACGCAGAGCGCGCGCACGGCACGGGCACAGGCACAGTACAGTGCCGTGTACTGTACACAGTGTTTGGCTCTAGGGGTATTTTGGGCATTTTCAGGATTTAGGGATCCAAATGCAAATCTGATTTTTCCGAGGGCTAGCTAAAATTATTACGAACTTATTCCAATTGAGTACGCGCGAAAACGAGAAGATTTGGCAGGGTTTCGGATAAAACGAAAACGGGGCTGAGTAAAACTGGTACTTTCGTTTTCGGATTTTTCTAACGGCTGAAACTCTGATTTTCGTCGCGAATTGGGAAACGTTTCTAAAGGACGATATGTATTAAATAGCGATATGAACGCGTAGGAGAAGACGGATCTCGATTCGGACTTCAAACGGAGATTTTAGACTTTTTGGGCCTCCTAGAAGCGGTCGTTTTCGATTTCGAGATAGAATCGGCCGACTTGAGATGTTTTGATATGAAAGATTCTTAGAGCGCATCGCGCTTATATTGGCTTTGATTTGGGTTCTTTCGGAGTCAGGTGATGCGAGGTGCGTGTGATGAGGCGACGCTCAGAGAATGAAAATAGGGCAAAATTAGGGACGTTACACAAACTAACAAGAACAATGCAAGGCTAATGGCTAGGGTTTGGACAAGGTAAAGAATTTTTTTTTGTAGGGCAAATTTTCTGGACTCTAGGACGAAGAACATAATCAATCTAAACAAAGAGAGGATACAGTGTTACCTATCGGGCAACCTTCGCTCTGATACCAACTGATGTGAACGATGTCCCGATCTTCCGATAGGTAGAGGTAAATCGATTGATGGAGAACTCGACGTTGATGATCCGGTTTCCAATCAGAACTGATTTGAACCCCTGCAATTGCTACACCACGGCTCCGTTGGTTATCAACCACGCCAAGACACGGTTGACCTCGCCACGAAGGCTTGTTCCTGCTGCAAATCAAAAACACAAGCAAGAACCAAGAAGAAGCAACTGAATTACGAATTGTATTAAGCTCACGAGTTGGGATTTCATAAACCGAGTTCGGCGAAACTGCAAAGGCAGAATAATCTAAGAAAAATCCAAATCTAAACAGTGACGGCTACTGAGTATATGAAGAGGCGGCGTGGCTAGGATTTCTCATGACCTACTAGGGAATACCCGAAACAAGGTGTCGCAGCACTGACTTGGCCCAATCAGAATCTGATCAAAACTTGTTTTGTTAATTTCCGGTGATCCAGAAGGAATTTTCATGTGAGACCAGATCCTTTGGAAAGATCTCATCGTGGGCTTCTCCGTGGACTATAAGAACGTCCCAATCGGACTTCGTATGAGGAAGTTATGGTCGTTTGAAGGCAGGCTGCTCCTGGATGGCCGAACCGGACTCCAACTCGAATCCGTCTTGGACTCCAACTCGACTTGGGCTCCTTGATGGTCCTCGCGTCCTTGCTGGTCCTCTCCATGGTTTCTAAGTACAATATTATCATCATTAGGTAGTAAACCATTCTCAAAACCATATATATATAACTTGGGAATGAGTTCACCTGGCAAATCAACAATCGGGCTCGGTCGTGCGTTATTGGTCCTTGTGTAACAAGCGGAGGATTATGGTTGGTGCGTGTATCCAAAGATGTGATGTGCTCATCACCATTGAGACTCCGATCATGGGGGTGGACGAACAGGTAAATATCTCTCCTCCCCCTGTGGTCGAGGAGATCGTGTCTCCCTCTTGTTTGGGAGAACAAGAGGAGGAGACAATAGAAGAGGCGGCAGTCCAACCTGCTCAGGTCCAGCACCTTGTTCAAGACTTGAATCCTCTACCGGTGCCTTACAACTTGGCTTCATCTAGCCAAGTAGGTGGATCCGAGAGTCTCTCTGAGAGGTTTTTTTGAGAATTCTTAGAGGTAAGCAAAACTCTTTACCTTTAAGCTCTGCTTTATTTCCTTAGGAATTCATTCCTAGTAGTTCTTGTTTCATGTAGGATATGGCTCGCATAGAGACCTCATTTGGTCTGCTAGTGGAGCAATTGAAGGTCACTCAGACCGAAAATAGCCAGTTGAAGTAGTAAGTAACTTGCTTATGACTTTAGTTTCTTTGAAACTGTAGTAACACTTGTTGTCACAGGGAAAAGATTGCTCTGCAGGGTAAGCTGGCTGAAGCCTTGGAAATGAATGAAGAAAGGCTTGCCAAAATTTTGGCGCTTGAAGCCAAATTACAAGACGCTAAGGAGAGAGCCGTGACCTTCGAGCAAACATCAGGACTGTGCGACTCACTTAAAGAAAACACTGAGCGTCTCCTGGTGCTTTGCGAAGAGCAGCGAGACACGATGAAATGTGAGTTCTCTTTCGGCCAAAGTTTACATTACCTTTCTAAGTTTCATGAATTTGATTGAACTCATTTCTTCTTCTTTTTAGTACAAGAAGAGCAGATTACGAAGCTGACCGAAGAAAGGGATCACTTCAAGAAAAAAATTTGACCAGAGGGGGATTGACATTGATACGCTTAACAATGTTTGTGAGCGTCACAAAGCGTCCAGTGATAAGGCCAAAGATGCTGCTAAGCTTGCTTGTAACGAGAAGGGTGCTTTAGAAGTGACATTAGGAGCTGTAGCAGTGTCAAGCTAGACACTTTCAAGAAGCTGAGAATGGCCGTTGACTTACTGAGGGCGGACATCATTGATCCTAAAAAGGACAACTTAAGCCTCAATGAGTCCTGCAAGTTGGTCACTGCTCAAGCTGACTCGCTGGTTGCGAGCATTCCTAAGACTGCAAGGAAGCAAAAGGAAGCATTGAAGTCCAACGTTGGATCTATAGCTTCTAATATCCTTTGCAAGTTAAGGCATCACCACGGTCCAAATCTGGATCTAAATCCCGTGGGTGAAAATACTACTTTTGACAGTGAGGGTCAGCTGAGTGCTATAATGGATGAAGTAAGGCCTCTAGTTGAAAGTTTGCTTCAAGATCTTGATCTCGCTTGATGTAATATTTGTTGCGAAATCTTGTAACAATGAACTTATTGAAATGAAAATGTAAATGTTTACCTGGTTTAGCGATGATTTTGTACCTTGCAAATACACACAGTTAGCAGAATTTCCAATAATCGAAAGAAAACATGGAGAAAAAACTGTTAAGTATTTAGTTTCTTGATGTAATGCTATAGTTATGTTTCCCTAGCCCCCTCCTGGGACCATGCATACTGAAGTCATAGTATTATGGTCGAAGAATTGAAAAATAAACCATGGCATAGATGATCGAGAACATATAAGTCAGTCCCTTATGCGTGAGAAGGTGGCTTAAAAGGGGAGCTTTGGCTATATGCGATCATATGGTCGCAAGGATAAACATTTTTAATGTAAATGCATAAGCTTGTTGTGAACTGATAGCCACTCAAGTGATCTGTAACATGCTAGTAAGTCCTGTAGGCGTTGAGAAACAACTTATAAAAAAATGTCTTGACTAGCTGCAACCATGAGATCGGCCAGCGAATCCACTTAAACATTATGATGAAAAATGCTTATTGCGACTAGCCCTCAGTCGTAGCCCGAGAAAAAGAGTGAGGACGAAAAATGAAAAAATGACTACAACATATAGTGAAAAGTTGTTTTATTAAATGTAAAAATGTATAAGAAAAAAGTAAAAACTTACACATAAAACTTGCGCAGCTGGTCTATGTTTCAGGTGTTAGATAGAACTCTTCCATCTTCCATAGCTAAACGAGCTGATCCAGATCGTGGTATCGAGACCATTGTGTAGGGACCTTCCCATTGAGGGGAGATTTTTTTGCAACCAAACTGGTTTTGGATTTTCCTCAAAACTAAGTCTCCCACGTGAAGGTTAGTGGTCGCACCCTTTTGCTGTGATATGTACGCAAAGCCTGTAAATATGCTGCAGACCAAATCAATGCTTGATTATGCTTTTCTTCAACAAGAATGAGTTCATCTTTGCATGTTTCACGTTGATTGATGATATTTAAGTTATCCACGCGAGTAGAACCAAGTTGGATTTCATTTGGTAGCATGGCTTCTGCACCAAAAACCAGTTGGAAAGGTATTTCGCCTGTAGCTCTACTGGGTGTGGTACGAAATGTCCATAGAACGGAGTAGAGTTCCTCTACCCAAGCCCCCGAGCGCAACTTAATGCGGTTGAATACACGTTTCTTAACCCCTTGTATTATCTGCCCATTGGCACGTTCAACTGCCCCGTTGCTCTGCGGATGAGCGACGGATGCAAAACAGATTTTGGTCCCAATATCATCGCAATAGTCAATGAAAAGACCATTAACGAATTGGGATCCATTAGCCGTGATGAGATGACTTGGAACGCCAAATCGTGTCACAATGTTCTTATGAAAGAACTTTTTCGCCGCTATAGCGGTAATGGTTCGAACTGGTTCAGCCTCGATCTATTTGGTGAAGTATCAATGACTACGAACAAAAACTAATATCCATTGATAGCTTGGGGCATTGGCCCCAAAATATCTATTCCCCACACGGCGAATGGCCAGTCAAGGGAATAGTTTGTAATGCGTATGCTACCTGATGAACTTGCCGAGCATCAAAAATTGACACTACGGGCATGTCTTGACCAATTGGTTAGCATTGTTTAATGCCAAAGGATAGTAATACCCTTGTCAAAAAGCCTTTCCGACTAGTGTTCTATAGGATGCATGTGTGCCGCACATGCCTTCGTGGATATCTCTCTGAAGGGTTTGTCCTTCTTGAGGGATGCATCGCATGAGTACTACTTGAGTACTCTTTTTGTACAACGTCCCTTCAACCGATCTATACATGCGTGCTTTCCTAACTAACTGATTAGCTTCACGATAACTCTCGTATTTGTGCTTATTTTCTAGATATTTCCCCTCATTCGTACTCATTTTAGTCATAAAAATCATCAAATACTGAAGTATAGGTTTATCGCTATCGTTCGACCTCGATTGTGCATTTTGTTCATTTTAATTGCAGGTCGACACAATTCAGGTAATTTATGACTAAATGGATGAGCTTCATTGACTGGATCTAGTCAACAGATAATTCCGTACAGAAGTACGCATCGCTACCGACGCATAAGAGCTGACCGCTTCGAAATTAGAGTCTCTAGGAGGCCAGAACAACTAAACCTAACAGTCAAGGACCCTTTTGCTAATTCTTCCAAACCCGAGGACCTGTTTGCAAATTGGCCAAGACTCAAAATTCCTAACCCTAACTCAGAGGGACTCAATTGCTATTACTAGAAACTCCAAGGTCCTTGATGCAAAATAGCCCAAATAGTATCAAAACCCTAGCCCGAGTCGCCATTTCGATTTGACATGGCTTATCTCCCAAAACTCCCACTGCTTCCCTCTCGGCCTCGACGAGCTTGCTGCCGGCGGCCAGGTCCACTCCGGCGGCGAGCCATCGGTCTCCTTCCCCATTTCGACCTCCCCCTTTCTTCCTCTTCTCCCTCTCCGGTGAGCTGTCAATTTTCTCCCCCTTCATCCTCTCTCACCACATTTCGTCCTCTTCTATCCCGTTCATCCTCACCATCGGCGTGCTCCCGAGCTTCGTCCTTCTTTTTCCTTCTCTCTTCTTCTTCTCCAATGCTGTTCCAATGCGCCGTCATAGATCTAGTGCCAGCGTGCCGCCCCGCCATTGGATCCTTCACCATCCATTGTGCCGCCTCACTCCACAATGCCGCCATCTCGTCCCCATCACCGATCCAGCCCTTGCTCCAGATTTGCGCCTTCTCCACTCGCCGAGCCACTGCCTCTATTCCTCCCTTGGCCATGCCACTCCCGCCGCCGCTCTGCTGTGTTGCATCGCCACGCTGCCTCCCGATCTTGCCTCACCGCCGATCTCGTGCCTCTCGCACCCAATCCACGCCTCCCGCACCTCTCCAGCGCTGTGTTGCCGTCCCTCACGCTTTGCCGCTGTCTGATGCGCCTCGCCACCGCACCATGCTTCATCTCCACTGACACCACTTCATCGCTGATCTGAGCCTCATCTGCTCGGATCCAAGCCCAACGACACCGCCGGGTCCCCAGTGCCTCCACAGTTGCATCCCCATCAACCACGCCGACAACGACCATACCATCGCCTTCGACCTCGACTTCGGCATCTTCCTCGATGACCAGGACTAGCTTCAGAGGTCGTCTTCTCCACCGGGCACCTCTGCTGGCTTTGCATCCTCCTCGCCAATGCCAGAGCATCACCTCTAGCAGCTCCAGTGACCCAACAACCTATTCGATAGCACAGACTGGTGATTATTCTCTCCCTCTCCTTTGTTATGTGATTGCTACGAGTTGATGAAGATGAACAATTCATGTACGAAATGATGAATGCATGTAAAGAATTGAAATGTTTTTATCCATGTGTGTTTGAGAGGAACTGCTCTTCTAAATTGATGAATTGAATTGTCTCCTGGGTCAACAACTTGTTTTAAATTGAATAGAAATGCATTTCATTTTGATCTATCTGTGATGCAATGTTCTATCTATTGAGATGAATTGTTCCATTTGTGGATGAAGTTGCATGTCTGATTCAGTTGTGTTGTTTTCTGTGAAATGTTGGATAGCTCAATTCTGTGGTAAACCTGCATGATTCGACATGTTATATTTTGTGAACTCTGCTTGTTGTTGCTGGACTGAGGGGAGTTGGGGAATTGTAGATGATTGGTGTTTGATTTGTACTGGTTGATCGTTGATACTCCCCATAGATTGTGATCGTTGATAGTCGTTTGCGCTGCCTCTAGCGCGATCACTACACGATTCCTCTATATCACTCGTATTAATGAAACGCTAGTCCAGATCAAACATTAGTTAGGTCGCGAGTTTTCACCTCTTTCTCCCTTCGTATTTCTTCTGACATCTCTCTTTCTTTCGTCCAATTTATTTTCATTTCCCATCATTTAATTTAGTTCTACACAACTTGTTTTCTCTAGTCCCTGTGGAAAGAACAATATATAATACTCGCCTTACTGCTCCAATCTCGTCCTCTTGTGAGATGGTCTAGGCCGGTATCACTTCAGTTTCATCCTCGGGCAAGGTCCCATGCGCGAGATAGATCGTCAATGGTAGGATCCAATCTACTTCATGCTTGAGGGCGGCGATGTTAGTCATTGCTTCTGTCTTCTCGATGATCAAGGGATGTTTTAATTGTTCAATGAACACTCCTACCGGAGCGAATTGCGCTTGAGGACCTAATTTTTGACAAATGGTCTATGAGAATATTGTCTCTTCGTGGAACGAATTGGATTTCGAAAGCCCAATTTCCTCACTTCATCCAAGTAATGAGCCATTATCTCATCAGAGGTGTTGTACCCCTTTTTTACCTGGTTTACGACTAGCTGTGAATCTTCTTTCACCACTAGTTGATGGACTCTAAGGGATTTGGCTACTCGAAGCCAGGCGAGAAGACCTTCATACTTTGTTGTGTTATTTGTAGCAACAAAGTGGAGTTGTATGACATACTAGAGTTGGTCACCCTGAGGTGTGATTAAGACCACTCCAGCCGCCGAGTTTGAAAAACTATGAGAACCATCGAAATACATCGTCCAGTGGTCAGTAGTTGACAAATCTATTGGTTCTTGCGCAAGTGGTTCGGGATTAGTCCATTTGACCACAAAATCTACAAGAATTTGAGATTTGATGGCTATTCGAGCAGTGAAGTGGAGATCAAACTCTCCGAGTTCTACTACCCACTTCACAACTCGACCAGTTGCTTCCGGATTACGGAGTATGTCCCCTAAGGGAAAGGACAATGGCACAGAAATCTTGTGCGCTTGAAAGTAATGTCGTAGCTTTCAGGAAGTCATTAAGAGAGCATAGAGTAGTTTTTGGACCTCGGGGTAACGCTCCTTTAGTCCATTTAGTACTTCAGTTACGTAGTATACTGGTCATTGCACCCCTTCTCGTTCTGCAACCAGAACTGCGCTCACTGCGTGAGGGGTTGCAGCTAAGTAAATGAGCAAAGGTTCTCCCATATTTCGGGAAACCAGCACTGGAGTACTTGATAAATATGCTTTGACTTCCTGAAAAGCTTTTTTGGCTTATTCTGACACTGAAAACCATTGTGTTTATATAGAACCTTAAAAAATGGTAATCCACATTTGCCTAACCACGAGATGAAGCGACTCAAGGCCACCATTTGACATGTTAGGCTTTGAACTTCCTTCGTTGTCGAAGGAGATCGACCCTTATCTTATCGGAATTAACCTCAATGCCTCTTGAACAAACAAGGAAACCTAAAAGTTTACTAGAAGAAACTCTAAAAGAGCATTTTTCGGGATCCAACTTGATTCCATGTTTATTCAAATTATAGAAAGTCTCAGTGAGATCATTTACATGATTAGAGCTATTTAAGCTCTTTACAACCAGATCATCAACATAAGCTTCTAAATTGCGCCCTAATTGAGAAATAAAGGTCTTCTGCATCAAGCGCTGGTATGTGGAACCAGCATTCTTGAGCCCAAATGGCATTCTGACGTAGTAGTAGGTGCCAAATGGTGTGATGAAGACAGTTTTCTCTTTATGTACCTATGCCATGCTAATTTGATGGTAGCCTGAATAAGCATCTAGGAAGCTCATTAGTTCGCAACCCGCTGTGGAATCGACTAACTGGTCGATGCGAGGAAGGGGAAAGTCATCTTTTGGACAAGCATTATTAAGATTGGTGTAATCGACGCACATGCGCCACTTACCATTAGATTTCAGGACGATGACTGGATTTGTGAGCCATTCGAGATGGTTAACCTTGCGACTGAAACCAGCTTCCTGGAGCTTATGTAACTCTGAACGAATGGCTTCTTGTCAATCAGGAGCAAAGCGTTGAAGCTTTTGCTTTATTAGTCGTTGTCCAGGCCGAATTGCTAGCTTGTGCTTGATAACTTCTCTTGGGACTCCTGGCATGTTGAATGGTTTCCATGCAAACACATCTGCGTTAGCTCAGAGGAAAGCAATGAGTGCGAGCTCCAATTTGTCGTCCAGTGCTACCCAATCTGAATGATCTTAGATGGGTCATATGGGAATAAAGGAACCTGCTTGAGTTTCTCGTCTGGTCATGGAGTATCCTTGACCACATCGGGCTCCTTGGTCGCCAGATTTACATCCTGTAGGGGAAGTTGGTCGACTAGTTCCAAGGATATGCGATCACAAGTAAGAGCCGTATTTTGGCTGCCTCGAACTATGATTACACCTTTTGGTCCCGGTACTTTGACGCACTGATAAGGGTAGTGCGTTGTAGCCATGAACTTGGTGAGTGAAGGCCTACCAAAGATGGCATTATAAGTTGAATCAAAATCAACTACATCAACAGTAATCAACTCTGTTAAAAGTTTTCTGGTCCTCTAAGTGTTATTGGTAACACTATTTGACTGATGGGCATCATCGAAGGACCAGGGATTATCTTGAAAAACGGGTGAGCCATCGGTTTTATCTTTGAACGAGGTATTTGCATCTCGTCAAGAGATTTGGCAAATAATAAGTCGAGAGAACTTCCTCCATCAACCAATACTAGTCCCACTTTAGCATTGCTAATAATGGGAGAAATTAACAAAGAAAGCTGTCATGGCCGAGGTTATCCTTTAGGACAATCTTCCTAGTTAAAGGTCAAGGAGGTTTCTGACCAACGGAGAAATTGAGGCTCTACAAGAGGAGCCTCAACACTATTTACCTCCAGGTAAACAGATTTAAATTGACGATTAGAAAAATAAGACGAAGATCCACCGAAAATAATATTAACATGATTACTGGGTATCTAGTATGAACTTTCCTCGTCTCCATTGGCATTCTTGATCCCATAGGATTGTCCCTGTCTTGGTATAGTTTGGGCATTGGTGATTTGTTAGCATATTTTTCACTCACTTTTGCCAAATTCGAATATGGTTGGTTGTGCGTGATTTGTACATAATTCATAATCATTTGCAACCACTCTTTGAGTTTTCTTGTGCTTGTGGAATAAACAGCTATAATACACTAGATTGCCGCATTCATACATTACTTGCTGTCCTTCTTCATTAACTGATTTTATTTGCTTGAGGGCAAAAGTTCATGCTTGGGGGATGATAACTCTCGTATTTGTGCTTATTTTCTAGATATCTTCCCCTTATTCATGCTCATGTTAGTCATAAAAATCATAAAATACTCAAACATAGTTATATTTGCTGTCGTTCGACTTTGACTGTGTGTTTTGTTTATTTTAATTGCAGGTCGAAGCGATTCGGGTGGATTTTGGCTAATGTAATGCGACTCATCAACTAAACCTAACCCTTGGTCGATTTCGGATAGAAATATGCTTTTCTATGGACGCATAGGAACCGACCATGCTAAAATCGGAGTCTCCAGGCCTGGAATCTCAAATCCTAACAGCCAAGGGCCTTCTTGCAAATTTCCTAAAACCCGAGCCCCAATTGCAATTTCGTCCAGACTCAAGAACCATAAACCCTAGCCACCAAGACCAATTAGTGATTTTATGAAAACTTAAGGTCCTAAATGCAAAAATGACAAAACATGGCACTTTTTCGATTTGGAGCCTAGCATTTTATTTTTTTCTTCCTTCTTCTCTTCTTCACCCTCACCGTTTCCACACCTTTGTCCCACCTCACCGCCGGCGGTGCCCAGCTCACCACCTCCTTAACCACAATATCCCCAACTTCTTCCCTTCCCTCTTCTCCTCTAGCTCGTGCCACTAATCAAGTTGCCACCACTGCTTCTTCTGCAATCCTGGCGCCATTCACTGTCGTAGTAATAGTGGTGGTGGACGGCTACCTTCTCCTCATCTTCTCTTCACATGAGTTTCTCCTTCTGCCTCCCTCCTTTTCTTCTTCTACCTCCTTCCTTCCTTCTTGCTTGCGCCGCCTCCACTCGCTAGATCTGCAATGCCTTCTTCCTCACAGTGCCCCTTCTCCATCTCCTCTCCTCCCATCTCAAGGCACCACAACCCCCGACTTCGAACGCCTCCTACATCGAGCCCATACCGCCACCATGAGATCTACTCAGGTCTATCTCCCCCGCCGTGCTTCTTGCCTCTGTTTCCATCGCCATAACTCATACCGCCGCTTCGTGCGCTGCTTCTCATTGGATCCGCGCTCTAGCCTCGCTAGATCCACGATGCTGCCACCAATCCAGCTTCACCATTTTGTTTTTTCCTCGCCGCCACTTGTTCCTCTCCTCTCCCTTTCTCGGCGCACCTCACCCCGGCGTGACAACAGCCAGTGAGCCGCTGCCTCCTATCTCTCTCAGCTCTCTTCTCCAATCCTCCAAACCCTAGATCTAGGCCATTGTCGGCTTAGATTGCATCGCCGATGTATGTGATACGAGCGTCTAGGAAGCTCATGCCATAGACATCGCCAGCGACCTCCATAGCAGCAACGACCTCGGTCTCCTCCACTCAACTTCGGCTTCCTTGTCCTTGACCAACACTACATCGATTCGCCTCCTTCGTCTTTGACCACACGACCACAAGCTGCTTCGGTGAAGCCTGAGCTCGACACTCCAACGACCACTCGAGCGATGACCTCGATCAACTCCTTCTGCAACCTCGACCACTTCGCTGCCACGACCACCAACTCCAGCAGCTCCGGTCAAGCCCGAGCTCCACCTCTGCTCTTCTTCTTCGCCTTCGGCCAACTCCAGCTTCACTGACTTTCAACTTGGCCACAGCAAAGGCAAGAACAAGCCTCCTCAACAGCTACAAATAGTGAACAAATTCCTCTCCTTTACTCTCCTTTGTTCCCGTGATGATGCACTGAAATTAGCATTGCTATGCATTGTATTTGCTGAGTGCTTTCTGGATGAACTAAATTGAAATTATTATTTCTCGAAATCATTTTTTTGAATCTGTTGATGTTTTTATGAATTGAAGGAGAGGCTACTCCAAGATTGAATTGAGATTAGTCTTCAATGTAGTCTTCAATGCAATTGATGTGATTGTGTGTTGTCTTGTGTCGTGGTATTGCGAATACCCCGGCAGGTTTTGAGAATGATCCTAGCGAAGATTACGCGGCGCGGGTTGACCGGATGACCGGTCCTCCCCCGCCGGACAAGCACAAAAAATGACACACGGGTTTATACAGGTTCGGGTCCCAGTGGGGGCCCTAGTCCTGTCGACGCGCTCCCGACCGGAGTCGGCTGGGGAGGCCCTCTCCGGGAGAGAGGCTTCCGGAGCACGTCTATGAGTTTAGCTATTCCAATAAAAGAGAACCGATCCTTTACAACAGAGGGGTACAAGGGCTATTTATAGCCCCAAAAAGAAGCAAAAAACCTAAACTACCCCGGAAGCCACCGTCGGATTGAAGGGTAGGACCATCCTTCTCCCGGTCAAACGCCTTGGATGCTTGACAGGTGGTCGCTAGTTCCCGAGGCGCTCCTCGCGTGACCTGCACGTGACAAACAGTTCGAGATTTTACCTTCAGGAGGGCGATGAGGCCCGAGACGACGCCGGAGGCCACGTCCCGGGGGCCAAAAGGGCGGCGCCCGGGGAGGCCCCAGAGGCCATGTCCCCGGGCCAATGGTGGCGCTCGGGACGGCGCCGGAGGCCACGTCCCGGGAGCCAAAAGGCGGCGCCCGGGGAGGGGCTGGAGGCCACGTCCCCGGGCAAATGGCGGCGCCCGGGACGGCACCGGAGGCCATGTCCCGGGAGCCAAGTGGCGGTGCCCGGGAGGGCACCGAAGGCCACGTCCCGGGGGCCAAATGGCGGCGCCCGGGAGGGCACCGAAGGCCACGTCCCGGGAGCCAAATGGCGGCGCCCGGGAGGGCATCGAGGGCCACGTCCCGGGGGCCAAATGGCGGCGCCCGGGGAGGGGACAGAGGCCACGTCCCCGGGCAAATGGCAGCGCCCAGGAGGGCACCGGAGGCCACGTCCCGGGAGGCAAATGGCGGCCCCCGGGAGGGCACTGGAGGCCACGTCCCGGGGGCCAAAAGGCGGCGCCCGGCGAGGCCCCGGAGGCCAGATCCCCGGGCAATCGGCGGTGCCCGGGAGGGCACCGGAGGCCACGTCCCGAGAGCCAAAAGGCGGCGCCCGGGGAGGCCCCGGAGGCCAGATCCCCGGGCAATTGTGACGCAACTTACCTGGACTTAGTCCCGTGGAGATTTCCCCCGACAGCAGCCCCCCATGCACGCCGGGGACGACGCTCGAGTCCCCGGTGGGTATGGTACACGTCACCGGGAAACTCTCCGGGCCAAGTCACCGGAGCTACGGCGCTTCGGGTTCCGTGCCCCACGCTTAAGGCCGCGCCGTTTCGCCATAAATGCGTGCGCGGTTCGAACTGGTGCCTCGATTCACGCGCCCGTCCCTTCGTTTCCCTCGCACGGTTTGAACTTCTACAGTCCAGATTGATCCGCGGGTGCCACGTGGCGTGCATCTAGACCACGTCCCGCCCCTATAAATAGGACCTTGGGGGGGCCCGGAAGCTCATTCCAAATTTTCAGCGTCAGCGATTTTTGCTCTCCCGGTAGCCCTCTCCCGGTAGCTCTTTCCGGTAGCGGACGTCCGGGAGTTTTAGTAGTAGCCTCCTGAAAGGTTTGCCACCGAACAAAAAAAAAAGAAGACTAACCTCATGGCACCCAAGGGTCGAGCAAAGACCATGGAGGTGCCCCCGGAGGAAATCCCTCCGGATTTCCTCTGGGCGTCGGAGTTCACGGCCGAGGACGCCGAGTCCTTGGTCGAAAGATGAGTCGTCGCGGACGGGGACATCCGAGTCCCCGTGAAGAAGGACGGAGCCCCCCGCCCCAGGCCCGGAGAGGTCATGGCCTTCGAGGCCTTCCTGGAGGCGGGGCTCCGGCTCCCGGTGCATCCCATGCTCCGGGAGTTTTTGAAGGAGTATGGGGTGGCACTCAACCACCTCACCCCGAACGCGCTCGTCCGGATGGGCCTCTTCATCTGGCTCTATGAGACAGCGACCGGGCGGGAGCCCACCCTTCGCGCCTTCCGGTACTTCTACGAACCGGCGGCGCGGACCTCCCACCTGGTGAAAGGGGGCCCCAAGTCCCCCTTCGGTTCGGTGATGGTCCAAATGTTGCCGTCCCAGGTGATCAACTACCCAGCGGCGGCCTCCCGGGACCACTGGGGGGACTGGGTCCGGAGGTGGTTTTACCTCCGGGTCCGGGACGAGGCGGTGGTGTACGCCCCGGAGCCCCACACCTACAGCCGGTCGTCCGCGCCGAAGCCTCCGGTGTGGACGGACGAGGAGTTCGAGCTCCTCGGTAAGGTGATCCTCTCCAAGAAGACCCGCTCGATGCGGGACGCCGCCGAGGAGATGGCTCTCCTCCGGATCTCCCCCTTCACCGGCGGGAAGAGGGGGATCGGCATGGGCCCCGAGCAGCGGCCCCCGGTGAAGCCGGTGACGCGACGTAAGCTCCGGGAACCTGCTGCATTGTATTTACGAATTTTTGAAATTTTAACTAACTCTTTACCTCTTGCAGTCCGGCCGTACCCGGCGGCGCGGGAGAAGGAGGAGAACCTCCTGGGGAGGTACTTCGCCGATGAGCACGAGCGCGTCGTGCGCGCCGTGGGGGAGGGCCCTCCCAAGAACTTGGTAGCGGCGGCCTACGGGCTAAAGCTGCCGGAGAGGAAGCCTCTCCCCACCCCCGGGTCGCACAAACGGGGGAAGGAGGCGGCCGGGGGCTCGGAGCCCAAGAAGGCCCGGGTCCAAAAGACCCCCGGCCCGTCGACGACGCTGGCGGCGACACCGGCGAAGCCCCGGGGCGAAACTCCCGGGAGCGAGCGTGCCCGGGCACCGGCCCGGAAGGAAGCAACACCTCCTCCCCCGAAGGGCCCTGTCGAGGCCCGGGGGAAGGAGGCGACCGCGGGCGGGGCGGCGTCCGACTCGGCGAACTACGCCCCGTCGCCGCTCTTGGTGGAGTCCCTCCTGCCCCTTCCGACTTCTTTGGAGCCGGAGAGGCTGGAGGTGAGATTCGCGGAGGCCTCGCCTCCGCGGGTTTGGCCGGTGGATGAGGGGGGGAGCCCCTCGGTCTACGAGGTTCCTTCGGAGGAGGAGGCCCCGAGGACCTTCCGGCCCGGGGCAGGGAAAGGCCTGATGGTTCCCCCCCGGGCGGGGGCTCCTGCTGAGAGCTCCTCGGCCACGTCTTCGGGGGGCACTTCCTCATCGACGAAGACGCCGGTGACGCCGGCCGCGTTACCGGACCTTGAGGTCCGGGGACCCCCCACCGGCCGCGCTGGCGGCGCCGGGCGGGAGACCCCTCTGCTTCCCGCGAGGGAGGTCGCCCGCTACTCGGAGGGCCTGCATACCCGGAAGGTGCAGGCCTTCATCGCGGAAGGGACGCTCCATGAGTGTTTCGAGGGGCTTCAGTCCCTCGGGGCCCAGGTAACCCGAGTCGATAACGTCTTCATTCATCCCCTGCACTTTGAAATTTTTCTAACTCTATATATTTTGTAGGTGGCAGCTGTTACCTGGGGCCTTGAGCAGCGGGTCTCCCGGCTGCTTAAGGAGGCGGAGGGCCGGGCCGCGGCCTCCGTAGGGCAGCGCGAGGAGGCCCTCCAGGAACGCGACGAAGCCCTCGCGGAATTGACCCGGGTCCGAGCCCAGGTCCATATTTCTGAGGCCGTCAACGGCCGCCTCCGGGAGGAGGCCAAGGCGAGGGAGGAGACGCTCCGGGAGCTCGAGAGCTCGAGCGTCCGGGCGGTGGCGGACGCGGGCCGCTCCGTCCGGTCGGCCCTCGAGGGCCTTGGCGTAAGCCTAGGCTCCGGGAGCAGGGAGGTGCCGCCGGCGACCCTCGCGGAGGCTGTGCGTTTTCTCAACGCACAGGTCTCCGCCATCCCGGAGGCTGCCGACGTTCGGGCGCGGGGTCGGGCGATCCCCGTCGTCGCGGCCGCTGCGGGGCTCGTCGAGTTCCGGGGGGTCGGTGCCCGGTCGATCGGGGGCCGCATCCCCCGAAGCTTCCCGGACTCCTTCGAGCCTTCACGCCGGGAGGTCGAGCAGCTTGCCGGAGGGTTCTACGACCGGATCATCCGGGCGTGGTTCCCAGCTCCGGCGCCTCTGGCGGGAGACGTCCCAGCCCCGGCCTTGGAAGAAGCCCCCCGGGGGGAGGACGCCAACGAACATGTATGAGCCTCCCCCCGGGTCTTAGCTAGGGCCCTCTTTTGTTTTCTTAGGATTTTGATCCCGGTAGCTTCTTAGAAGAAGCCTCGGACACTTGTACAAAAATATTTTGAATGCAATGAAGTTAGAATTTTTTTCTAAGTCTTTGAATTGAATTTACTGTTACCAGGGTTCTCGGGAGGTTGCTCCCGGGCGAAGGTCCGGGAGGGGCTCCCCGGGGGACGCCCAAGCGGCTTTGATCTTGCTAAGCCTTGTCTCCGGGAGCCGATCCGGTTGAGGTGGCGTCCGGAGTGGCACTTGGACAACTTTGATAATCATCGTGCCGAATTCTCCCCTCCACGGCCGGGGCTCCGGATGATCCCTCCCCTCCGGATACTTCCACCGGCGGGATACGAGTTCTGCCCTGAAGATGTGCTCCGGGACGCTCGGCGCCGCGTACAGGCATTGTACCGGGACTTGACCCGGGAGCTAGCGGAGAGCCTCCAGGAGTATTAGGCGTAGGAACCTTAGGGCGTAGAGAATCCCCCGGGTTAGGACCCGGGTTGTATCATTTCCGAAGCCCACCGGAGGGGGAAGATGTCCTCTGGGTTTGATAATCAATAAAGCTGTGTTGTTGTTTCTTCTTTCGTTGTCTATTTTCTTCTTCTTGGATGGTCCGGATGACTCATCTTAACAAGGATGAGCTAAGTTTCCTCGTGGGCGGTGCGGTCGACACCCGGGGGTTCCTCATCCCCCCGCCCACAACGGGCCGGAGAATAGCTCTGCGCGCTGTGGGGGTAACAAGGCCCCCGGGATGGAAGTCACCTGTAGCATAGGAAATTTTCTAAGTTAGAAAATTTTTAAAACGAGGTTTTCAAGGAGAAGACCTTCCGGGAGACAATCGTCCGGTCGCCGTGAGAACGGGGAGCCGGGAATGAGGCCTCATGTGGAAGAAATGTCCAAGAGAACCCGATGAGATTTCCGGAGGCGAGCTCCTAGGAGACATTCGTCTGGTTGCCGTGAGAACGGGGAGCCGGGAATAAGGTCTCCAGGGAAGAAAATGCCCGAGAAATCCGTGACTTCTCCGAGAGACAATCGTCCGGTCACCGTGAGAACGGGGAGCCGGGAATAGGGTCTCCGGGAGGCATTCATCCGGTCGCCGTGAGAACGGGGAGCCGGGAATAAGGTCGCCGGGGACCAATCGTCCGGTCACCGTGAAAACGGGGAGCCGGGAATAACATCGACTCCCGGAGGAGGAAGATAGATCCAATCAAGCCGCAAGGGGCCGATCATCCGGTCGCCGTGAAAACGGGGAGCCGGGAATAAGGTCGCCGGGGACCAATCGTCCGGTCACCGTGAAAACGGGGAGCCGGGAATAACGTCGACTCCCGGAGGAGGAAGATAGATCCAAGAAGGCCATTAGACGTCCCACTGGGGAGAGCGTCTACTCCCGGAGGAGGAAGTGCCCGAAGACGGGTCTTGAGTGTTTGGGCAGGGGACTAGTCTCCCAAAGTGACTCGTTACCGCGGCCACTGTGACCGGGTTGCCACTTACACCCTCAGTCCACGAGGGCTGATCGTAAGCCGCCCTACGGGAGTGGGACTCCAGTTGTAGGGACTTGTTGGGCCTGGCCCACTTCCTCGCGGGGAGGGCATCCTCGCGGGGAGGGCTTCCTCGCGGGGAGGGCATTGCCGCTAGGGGCGGTAATGAGAGAGACCTGCAATGAGACAGTTTGAAAAGCAAGACCTATGTATTACTAATAAAATGAAGTACAGGGCCTCCCCCTGCGAAGCCGCGAAAGGGGAGGAAAATACAGTGTCCCTCCTCCCCCTCCGGCGTGAACGCTCCGGGGGAGGGGACAGGCCCGTAAGGCTAAACATAGAACTTGTGAAGTAAACGCAAGTTCCACGTGTGCTTCAGCTCCTGCTCTTGAAGGTTGGAGAGCTTGTAGGCCCCCGAGCCCAGGACCGCGGAGATCCTGTAGGGGCCCTCCCACTTGGGGGAGAGCTTACCCTGGGCCTGGGGGTCCGTCACGCGCTTGAGGACAAGGTCCCCAAGGCAGAAAGCTTTCTCGCGCACGCGCTGATTGTACGCGCGCGCCATTTCTTGCTTGTAGATGGCGTGGCGGAGGAGCGCTCGGTCGCGTTCCTCCTCCACGAGGTCGATCTCCATACGCTGGTTGGCCTCGTTGGCCTGGTACGCTGAGGGCGTAGCTCCCTCCAGGAGCTCAACCCGCAGTGACCGGAAGCCGATCTCCGGGGGGAGGACTGCCTCCGCCCCGTAGACCAGGGAGAAGGGAGTACGCCCCGTCGCCCGGGACGGGGTCGTGCGCATGGAGCAGAGGATGCTAGGGAGCTCCTCCGCCCATGCACCCCGCTTAGAAGTGGTTTGCTCGAGTCTCCGGCGCAACCCCTGTAGGATCACACCGTTGACCCTCTCGACAGCCCCATTGCTCCGGGGATGGGCCACCGAGGCGAAGTGGATGACGAGCCCCAGGCCTTCGCAGAATTCCCGGAAATAAGCCGAGTCGAATTGGGTCCCGTTGTCCACGGTGATTTCCCGGGGGACACCAAAACGACATAAGACATTTTTCCAGAAAAACCGCTGAATGGCCCAGAACGTGATGCTGGCCAAAGGCTCCGCCTCAACCCACTTTGTAAAATAGTCGACTGCGACTACCGCATACTTGTATCCCCCGGGCGCTGGGGGGAAGGGCCCTAAGAGGTCCATCCCCCAGCGCACAAAGGGCCAAGTGATGGGGATCGTCTGCAGCGCTATTGGGGGGAGGTTCGAGCCCTTGGCCATCTTCTGGCATGCCTCGCACGCGGAGACAAGGTCTCGCGCGTCGCGCATGGCCGTGGGCCAGTAGAAGCCCTGCCGGAGGGCCTTGGCCGCGATGGCACGCGGGGCTAGGTGAGAACCACAACTCCCCGCGTGGATGTCTTCGAGAAGTTGAAGTCCCTCCGGCCGGGGGAGGCAGCACAGAAGGGCGGAAGCCCCCCGCTTGTAGAGCCTCCCCTCCAGCAGGAGATATGCACAGGCTTTAGCCCGGAGGCGTTTAGCCTTGGTCTCACTAGGAGGGTCCCCCTCCCCCTTGATGAAGGAGATGAGGGGGTCCATCCAAGACGGAGTCCGGGTGATCTCGGCGACCTCCGGGACATGAGGCTCTTCCACTAGTACAGAAATGCAGTCTTCTATCGGTAAAAAAAACCCTTCTACTATCGGTTTTTGTACCGATAGAGATAGACACGATAGAACAAGACTGGACATTTTCTATCGGTAAATAACCGACAGAAGAAGTTCACTATTCTATCGGCATATTATGAATCTACCGATAGAAAACCCGTCGTATTCTTACGTCCAGCAGTTCGAAAAGTACCACTATTCTAACGGTTAACTACAAGATTACCGACAGAAAAAAGCTTAGTACTCTATCGGCATATTAGGAGTGTACCGATAGAAAACTCGTCGCTAGCGGATTGAAAAGTACCACTATTCTAACGGTTAACTACAAGATTACCGACAGAAAAAAGCTTAGTACTCTATCGGCATATTAGGAGTATACCGATAGAAAACTCGTCGCTAGCGGATTGAAAAGTACCACTATTCTAACGGCTAATTATAAGTTTACCGACAGGAAAACTCACACTATTCTATCGGCATATTACAAGTTTACCGATAGAAAACTCGTCAATAGCGATTGAAAAGTACCACTATTCTAACGGTTAACTACAAGATTACCGACAGAAAAAAGCTTAGTACTCTATCGGATATGTATGAGTTCACCGGCAGGAAAGGTCAAACTCTTCTAACGGTTAATTTTGATTGTACCGATAGAAAAAAGGACAGTAGTCTCTCGGTTGTTGATGAATTTACCGATAGAGCAATCACATATACAGTACTTTATTTGCATCGCAATACAGTACATTCACATATACAGTACAGATGCAATACAGTATAGATTGGATACACAATACAGTACAGATGCAAGGTAAATTCACAGAACAAATTCACACATTAGGCAGTTATTCACATTTATTCACATATGTATGGACAAATACAGATTGCAATCCAATGTGGACATTTATTCACATATATATATTTATTCACATGTATATGAACAGTCTATGCAGAGTACACCAAAAGGAGAAAATTGTCATGCTGGATGGTTGGGTGCTACTTCCTCCATGACATATTGTGCCCAGATTTGTCGAAGATATATAATCTTTGCATTTTCATATTGGTCTTTCGACATGGCGATCTGCAAGCATGTGTGCATACTGAGTAACTAACTTCGATCCTAATTTAGAACGTGACACCCATTTTTGAAATTTGAGTTAGCTATCGATGCTTACCTGGGGGAATCGGGAAAAGTTTGTCTGCACTAGGTCGT
Source organism: Pharus latifolius (assembly GCA_019359835.1). Taxonomy (NCBI): domain Eukaryota; kingdom Viridiplantae; phylum Streptophyta; class Magnoliopsida; order Poales; family Poaceae; genus Pharus; species Pharus latifolius. The sequence continues at coordinate 37,367,409 of CM033323.1, read as the reverse complement.
ACATGTAGCGCAGCACATAAAACCCGCATTCCCACGATTGCGGCTGCTGATGGCACTGAGATAATTGCATATGCGAATACATGTTAGCTATATATTGTTTCCATAAACTAATTAAGCATAAACAAAAAGTCTCGTGAGTACCTCATATTCTTTCCAAGCTAGTAGGGAGCCCTGTGGTGCGGCATGCCTCCCTCCAGCGGACACATATTTATCAAAAGCCCTGCATTTCAGTTAGTATTGCCGGTTAATGTATTATCATTAGCTAGTGAGGTCAAAATTTAAATCAAACATATAAGTTACTTACGCCCCCATATTCCCCTTGAGCACATATTCCATCGATAATCTGTCACGCATCGAATCGAGGTAGTACACCTCGTTCCTCGGCGGACAGATCACGATGAGGATCCAGTGGCCCCTGCATTGTACGTAAAAGAGGACCGCTAGCTCAAAGTACATCTCAGGTGTAACATACAAGATTGAGTTAAATTAGTACGAAATGCACTAACCTTTGGTGGTACGGCACCAGAATGAAGTCCCTGTCCTGCTGCGCCATCAGCGCGCTAGATATGTACTGCTCAGCGTGCGCGGCGTCCTGCTCTAGCATCGTGAGGCTTATTTTCTCTGGGTCGAGGAAACCCACCTTGTCACACGCAGCCTCCGATGCTAGCCTGTACATGCACCTGCATGCGAAGGACGAGATTAATATTAATTTCACAGAAAGTTACTCAGTATTCAAATGAACTGCAACATTAATGCAGAGTTAGCAAACAGAGTTAGAAAACAGCAATACATAGCATCAGCAAACTCACAGGACTCCAGTCCGTATGATGGACATATCGAGCTCCCGCCAGTTGTAGAGGTCGAACAGATCCTCGTGTGCCACGGATATAGTCCCGGGCTCACGGTGGAACTGCCCAGGCCTGTAGGGAACTAAGAAGTTCAGGCTGCGCCGAGCTCGATGTAGGTACCAGTCGTGGAGGTCTCTGGTTGATCGATCCAATTTCCGCAAAGATGCCTCCGACAGGAGTGGGAGCGTGTTCGTGAACGTCCGCGGCAGTCCCTGTCGCCCTTTGCCCTTGCCTTTGCCGCCCTTGCCTTTTGCCGGGGACTGAGCGCGTACCTTCGAAGGCAAGGGCGAGGTGATGGCGGCTTTCTTCTGAGGTGGAGGCGTGGATGCGCTGGGTGGGGTCGAGGCCGTCTTTGATGTGTCCAGGTTCGCACGAGATCGGCCCTCATGCCCTGAGCTGGGGGCGCAGTCCCCTGGTAGCCCCGCGGCAGGCCACTTCAATTAATGAGCACGTATGTTAGATTATGCAAGTTGAGTGTACTGAGTAGGATGTAATCTAAAATGTGTAGGATTTACCGGTTGTATTACAAGACACTTCTTGGGCCACTGTACGTAGGAGCCCACTGCCTCGGCAAGTGTCTGCAGTTCCTCTGTTGGGACTGGCAACGGAGAATCGTTGTAGCCCGGCATGGCCATGTCCACCTGTACCTTTGCGAAACCCAACCGCAGAGGTACACAGTGGACCCGGACATCCGGCCCAGACGGATATACGAAGCCGTGTCCAACCACTTCCTGCCCGGCGCCTACGTGATTCTGTAGGATGCAGCCCTCCGGCCCCTGCAAATTTGTAACAATTAAAATAGGTTAGCGAAACAACTCTAACAGAATGGGAGTGGCATCAACTTAAGTGCACAGATGAAGGCTTGCAGTACCTCAAGTAGATCCACTGGATCCGCCAGTACCTTCGAAGCGCAACTGCTTATCCGACCCCGCGGGGTACCGTCGTCCTGGGGATCCGCATCTAAACTCTTGGCCAGCAATGTTTCTCTCAACCGTGCAAACTCTTCCCTCATTTGTGCGACCTCGGTCTGCACCTCAGACTGTACCTCAGCCCGTATCTCAGCCCGCATCTCCGCCCGTATCTCCTCCCGTACCTCAGCCCGTATCTTATCGGAGAGGTCAGCTTCCTTTTCCTTCCAGGTGCGGGCCTTCTTCCTCGGTGGAGCCGGATCTACGAAACCGGCCTTCCACGACACAATGGCTCCCACGGCCCGTGTCCGCCCGGGATGCTCCTTATTTCCTAGAGCTCGGGTGAGGATGTCGTTCTCCCTCTGCGGGGTAAACAATCCCTCCGCTGCGTCCTTCTCAAAAGAGATCTGTTACATTTGAAGGTACCTTGTGAGACAAATTGCCTTATATACACTTGTGCGCACACAGTTTACGAGGTTAGCCAACTTACCATTCGCCTCACAACATCGGCGTCCCCAGGGGTTGCGAACTGCACAGACCCCGTGGACGACACGGACCCCCTCCCCCTCCACCATCGCTTGCACCTCTCATCCCTGATCTCGGAGAGCGGCAACTCAGGGGTGTCCATGACAGGATTTTGTTCGTCTTCCTTCTTCCACTGTTCCTCCTTCCCCGCATAGCCCCGGGATCCGAGCCGATGCGGGTGGTCGTTCCTCTTCTGGATCGCCCTATTCTTCTCGCTAAGGGCCTTGAACTCCTCAGTCCCCTTCTGCTTGGTGAATTCCTCCCATACCTCCTCCGATATGAAGGGGTACTTCTCGCAAGGAGATTTCCCCGCAGCTAGGAAGTTACTGACGAGCCAGCTCTTAAAGGTTTTCCATGTTCCGTTCATGTCCTTCAAGCAGGCAGTCCTAGGTGTATCGTCGGGGATGTTCCACTTAGCCTGTTTCCGAAAAATGCATACAATTAATCACGAGTTAGTTAAACTTTAGTATAAGCCAAGAGAACGTGATTACGAAAGAGTTCAGCGATTTCAGTTCATTTAACCTTCACTTCCGCCCACAACCTATCCCTCTCGTCCGCCGTCACGTCCTTCCAGCTCTGGACGGTGATCTTCACCCTTTCTTTCGCCAACAGCCCAACGTAGGCCGCGTACCTCCCAGCATTCTTTCCAATCGGCCTCCCAAATTGGTTGAACTCACAAGAAAGATCAGTGCGTTTGGCCAAACGCCCCAACGTCGTCGCGCCTCGCCCCACCCTCTTGCGCTGGGATGTAACAGCCCCATCTTCAGTAGTTACGATGGGGTTGGCCCTAGTCGAACCACTAGTACCATCCGATGAAGACGACGACATGTCTTGCCCTACAAAACCTTCAACAAACCATATATATGGCAATTAATTCGCCTTGGACTTCCATAACTCAGCCCAGGACTGGAGACTAACTAGGGCGGCAAAAGGGAAAATAATACAAAAAGAAAGACATGCATAAATTACTTACTGAACTCTTCAGAAAAGTCATGTATATAGGCATTTGAAACATATACATCGAAGACCCATCCACATTGCCATATATTCATACGAAGTGAGTAAAAATTCCCAACCAAACTAGTACATTGCATGGCTCATGTCCTTCCAGATCCAAATTAAGTTTTACTACTTGTGCAGAAAATTTTCTATCGGTAAACACATGAGCTGCCGATAGAATATGTGTAAGAACACCTCCAACATATAATCTGCATTACATGGCAGTTGGATACAATTGATCACACATACAGCAGTATAGAGAAGTTAAAATCTCAAAACAGGTTCATTACAGCACTGGAACATATTATGTAAACCCTAATTAAAATCAACATTGCCTGCGGAATGTACATAAGCCAACACAATAGGGAACCCGAGTGTAATTGCAAAACTCTAAGAATTAGTACGTGCAAAACACTAGGATCAAATAAAGAAGATGCTGGAAATAGAACGACGAATTAGGGTATTTACGGCGGCGATCAGTTCTGGTGATGCAGAGGCGGTGTAGAACGCAGCAGCGGCGGGCGAAGGACGAAAATAAGAACCGGTGGCAGTGACGAACCAGTGTCCAGCCGGCGATCGTCGTGTGGGAGAGAGGAAGTGAGTGCTCACGGCGGAGGTTGGGGTTTTCTTCGCTCTCAAAGAGACGCAGTGCTCTAAGGTGGAACTGTTCGAGTGGAGGGAAACTAAAGGGCCGTGTACGAGAAATAAAGTAGCGGAGGAACTTTTCTATCGGTATAACAAAATGATACCGATAGACTTATGTAATTTTCTATCGAAACAACAAAATAATACCGATAGAAAAAGTAAATTTCCCGGAAAAATATTCGAATTAGTGATTGCATTTTTCTATCGGTATAAACAATAAAATCCCGTGAGACCAATTTTCCACAGAAAATTTTTTTAAAGTGCTTGAGATTGGGTGCCATTTTTCTATCGGTAAAAACAACAAAATACCGTGAGAGTAATGAAAAGGTGCCCTTTTCTATCGGTATAAACAAAAAAATCCCGTGAGCCCAATTTTCCCCAGAAAATTTTTTTGATTAAGTGCTTGAGATTTGTGTGCCCTTTTTCTATCGGTAAAAACAACAAAATACCATCAGAGTTATGAAAAGGTACACAATTTAACATCAAACAGACCGTGGTTGAAAGCTGCAGAATGTTAAAGAAAGAGGGAAGATAGCCGGAAAATTGGAAAATTGACATAAAAAGAAATTGTTCATTCATTGTTGTTTTATCACTTACATAAAAAATAAAACCCAAAATGCTAGGTCAAGGGGTGGTCTTAGCCCTGGCTGCATGTAGAATAGAGTCAGTTAGACTTGCAGCCAGGACGCAGGACTCCTCTAGCGACAAGTTGTCCCTAGGATCAACTACTACCGCGTCAAGAAGGCCTGCGACCTCCGTCAGCTTCGCTATGGTATCCTTCATAGTCAAACCGCAGCCAGCGATGGTCATATCCGCGGCTTTCTTCTCCTCGCGAAGACGCCTCGTCCTCGCCCTAGCATTGTCACCATCCGTCTTCATGCGCTTAATGCGCTGGAAGAGATCGTCAAGGTCAAGCCGTAGCTGAGTGTGCTTGTCTGTAAGGAGCTTGTGCTCCTCCTGGAGGGCCCTCAGGTCAGCCTTCACTTTGGCAGTGTCTTCCACGGCTACCATTCCCTGTGCAAATCAACAGGTCAAGAATGAACTGAACATGGATTAACAATACAGGGGTAAACCGAGGAGATTTAGAGTTCTTACCGGGGAGGCCGTGGATGACGATCCCATGGAGGTTGCCATTGTGAAAGAGAAGATGAGGAGTCCAACCGTTCGAGAATTAGAAAAACAACAAAATACCGCGACGCATGGCGAGGTACCTATAGAGTTTCCAAGGCGACGCATGGCGACACGGTTGAGAATTCGAAGCGGTAGAGTATTCTTCTATCGGTAAAAACAGGAAAAAACCGTCAGACAACAAATACCGTGAGACAAATGAATTTATTCTAACGGTAAAATAGAACAATACCGATAGAAAACGTTTTGAAGTGCCTGAGAGAAGATGTCCTTCTCTATCGGTATAAATAACAAAATACCGTCAGAAAAAAGGGATTTTTGAAGAGGCTGCGATGAGATTTTTGCAAGTGCTATTTGAAGGGAAGAATTAAATATTTACAGGATAAAGGTACTGTACATGTTAGAACTCATGCTGTGGAGTAAAATTGAGATGTATTAATGCTGTGAACTAGCTTATCATTAAATTCTAAAGAAAAATGTACTGCCTGATGTATTAATGATAAGTTCCTCACCTTGCTGCAGAACTTGTGGGCTGTTTGCTTGGCATTTATCCCTGAAATAGAAATTAATCATCAATGGTTCTCAACCCATAATCCTTCTTCGTGGTCATCTCGCAGATACGTTGTTTCGTCGATATCTTCAGTACGGATAGATTGAATGTCCTCTAAAAATGGAGGTATTTCATCGAATTGGTTATACTCCTCTTCGTCGACAACATCTTCGACCCCAACAATACGTCTCTTGCTGTGGAGGACAACATGCAAGTTTGGATTGGCCGGGTCAACGATGTAGAATACCTGTGTGGCTTGCTTTGCAAGTATGAATGGATCGTCTTGGTGTCCGACTCTACCAAGATTGACGAGAGTAAACCCGTAACTGTCAACTTGAACACCTCGAGGGATTTCGACCCATTGGCATCGAAACAGGGGAATCTTAAGTAATCCGTAATCGAGCTCCCATATTTCGTCAATAACACCGTAATATGAGTTCAGCGCCCTTACTGACCTGGCATCCTCGGAAATAGCAAACAGTGTCACTCCGCTACATTGCGTGCTATCTTGGCGTCTTGAGCTCTTGTGTAAAATGAATACCCATTGATGTCGTACCCCTGCCAAGTCCCTACAGTGAATCTTGGGCCTCTAGCCAACCATGTCACAGTTTCACTTACGGAGCCCTCGGCAGCTCGCGTGACTCTTTCTTGGATCCACTCAGCAAATTTCCTGTTATGTTCTCTGCTTACCCAAACGTCTGACTTCGAAGGATTCTGTGACCGTAACATTACCTTGTGCTCGTGTATGTATGGCTCGACCTCCGTCATGTGTTGTAAGACCCAAAAATGTGATTTTGCGTACACATCACGAGCGGGGACGATAGCTTTGAATCCAATCGTTCCAATTCCCTCAAGCCTACCCTCGTGTCGGGACCTAGGAACACCAATTGGGTCAACCCCGGCCATATAATCTGTGCAAAATTCAATCACCTCCTCGGCGGCATAACCTTCCATGATACTCCCCTCGGGTCGACGACGAGTCCTTACGTATCCCTTCAATACACCCATAAATCTCTCAAATGGATACATGTAGCGCAGGCACACAGGTCCACAAAACTTAATTTCTCTGATAAGGTGAACAATCAGATGGACCATAACATCAAAAAAGGATGGAGGGAAATACATCTCGAGCTGACAAAGAGTTGTAACCACGTCGCGTTGCAAAGCGTCCAATCCATCGGGATCAATTACCTACGAGGACACAGTTGCGCCAAATATTCATATCAGAAAAATCTTCTCATTAAGCTCCACAAATGGAGGTAGTGAACTTATAGTACGAGTGCACGTACTTACCTTGGAAGATATTGCGTTGAAGAAATAACATAGGTTTGTGATTGTCTCTCTGACTTTAACTGGGAGAATGCCTCTGATAGCAATGGGAAGCATCTGTGACATCAAGACATGACAGTCGTGGGACTTCATGCCAACCAGTCTTAGGTCCTTCATAGACACAAGTTTTTTCAAGTTCGCGGAGTACCCACATGGAACTTTAACACCGTGCAGGCACCGACAGAGTTCTGTTTTTTCGCTCTTGGACAACGTGTAGCAGGCCGGGGGGAGGTATGTACGCTTTCCATTCTCTAAAGGTGCAAGCTCAGTCCTTATCCCCATTTCCACCATGTCACGACGAGCTTTCACACCATCCTTTGTCTTTCCCGGAATGTTCAACAACAAACCAATCAAACTGTCACAGACATTTTTCTCTACATGCATGACGTCAATGCAATGTCGAACTTGTAAGTGCTCCCAGTACGGTAGATCCCAGAGAATCGATCTCTTCTTCCAAACATTTTTTTCTCGAGGTTTAGAATGCTTACCGAACTCAACTTTGATGTCGTTCACGCGTGAGTAAATCTCCTTACCGGTCAGAAACACTGGAGCTGATCCCTTCTCAGGCTTCCCGTTAAATGATTTCCTCTTCTTACGGTACGTGTGATGCACCGGAAGAAACCTGCGGTGACCCATGTACACTGTTTTCCGGCAGTTTCGCAGCCAGATGCTCTCAGTTTCATCTAGGCAAATAGGGCAAGCCTTGGCTCCTTTCGTACTATACCCCGACAAATTGCCGTAGGCAGGAAAATCATTTATGGTGCAAAATATCAGGGCCCGCAAGATGAAATTCTCTTTCTTGTATGCATCCCACACCTGCACACCCTCGCTCCACAATTTCTGTAAGTCCTCGATTAAAGGTGCTAGAAACACGTCAATATCATTTCCGGGTTGTCTGGGTCCTGAGATTAGTAACGCCATCATGATGTACTTGCGCTTCATGCATAACCAAGGAGGAAGATTGTAGATGCATAAAAGAACCGGCCAAGTGCTGTGCCGGCTGCTCATATTACCATGTGGGTTCATACCATCTGTACTCAGCCCGAACCTTACATTCCTAAGTTCACCGCCGAACTCAGCAAATGTTCTGTTGATGTTTCTCCATTGAATAGAATCAGCTGGGTGTCTCAGTTTTCCGTCTTGTTTCCGGGCTTCAGCATGCCAACGCAAGTGCTTCGCGACTTTCGGATTTGCAAACAGCCGCTTCAATCTAGGTATCACAGGCAAGTACCACACAGTTTTTGCCGGGGGCCCTTTCCTTACCTCGTGACGTTCACTGTCAATTCAGTCCCTACGCGTATACCTCGATGCGCCGCATCTTGGACAAACATGCAAACTGGAGTACTCGTTACGGTACAACACACAATCATTTGGGCATGCGTGTATTCTTTCGATTTCCATTCCCAACGGACACAACAGTTTTTTGGCTTGGTAAGTAGATCTTGGCAACTCATTTCCCTCTGGAAGCATGTCCGCTAGAAGATCTAATAGTGCCGTGAAACTCTTATCACTCCAACCGTTTCCTGCCTTCAAGTTATATAATCTCAGCACAGAAGACAGTTTTGTAAATGTTGCACATCCAGGGAACAGAGGCTTCTCAGAGTCAGCAATCAGTTTCTCAAATTCACAGAAGTCATTTTCGTTGTAATCTTCCTCTACATCACGTAACATCTCATCTAGATTGTCATCATCATCATCTACGTGCACATCGGAATTAACATTACCAAAATTGGGATGATCATCGATATTATTGCAATCCACATCCGAGTCGTGCTGATTGGTAGTAGTGGTGCTTGTTTCCTCAAGATCTTCGCCATGCCATATCCAACGGGTGTATCGCGCGTTAAAACCACGACGAATCAAATGACTCTTAATTTGATCAGAGTTGCTAAACCTCTTCAAGTTCATACAATCTGTACAAGGACAGAGCATATTTTTCTCTCCCTTCCTCTCCTTTTGTTGCTCAGCAAATTTAATAAACTCATTCACACCATCCAAATATTCAAGAGTAGTACGTTTTATTCCATACATCCAATATTTCCTGTCCATCTACAATTAACAAAATTTAACGAGTAAGCCATGCATGAAACCTGCCCGATTAAGTTATGTATATGTACATGTACAGCCTCTTACAACAGATACATGTGTTGAACCCTAGCCTGACGAAATTAACACTAATTAACCTAGCTAACTACACAATACAAGCTAGTTAGCTCCTAAAACATGACGCATTTCCAGCTACCAAGCTCCCAAGCTTAGAGCTACAAACTTGGAACTACACAATACAGCTAGCTTGCAAGTAGAGAGGAAGGGAGATCTAGAGGGAGAGAGAGATAGGTGTCGACGATTAAGCATACCTTAAAGAGAGGGGCGCAATCAACTTCCCTCCAGCCTGCGCTGATCACCCTAGCAGTGTAGCTGGAACTTTCGTCACAAACAGAGGGACACAGAGTGCAACAGAACAAATTAAAGAGCAGCTCCGCAATGGTCGACTGGGGTTTTCCTTATAATGGACATTTTTCTAACGGTAAATACATGAAATAACCGTCAGACTAACTTAGGTAATTTGCCGCTCACATATTCTATCGGTAAAAACACACACATACCGTTAGAGAATATACATTACTAAGCAAATATATGTATTTTTCTATCGGTAAATATGTGCATTTACCGTTAGAATATGCATGACTAAACAAATATATGTGCTTCCTATCGGTAAATATGTGTATTTACCGTTAGAATATGCATGACTGAACAAATATATGTATTTTTCTATCGGTAAATATGTACATTTACCGTTAGAATATGCATGACTAAACAAATATATGTGTTTCCTATCGGTAAATATGTGTATTTACCGTTAGAATATGCATGACTGAACAAATATATGTATTTTTCTATCAGTAAATATGTGCATTTCCGTTAGAATATGCGTGACTGAACAAATATATGTGCTTCCTATCGGTAAATATGTGTATTTACCGTTAGAATATGCATGACTGAACAAATATATATGTTTTCCTATCGGTAAATATGTGTACTTACCGTTAGAGGAGGTACTGTCACCAAACTGGGACAAACATGCACATGCCATTTCTCACATTCAAGGAATCATATCAATGTAACATCAAACAGATCTTACATCAAACGGATCTTAACTAGAAGATAAAGCAATATATTTCAAGAAATGCTAATTTGTGGATTAACTAGGAGACACAAAAATACTTTTCGTAGGTAGTTGGGACTTCATCTTGCCAAAGAAATTACACATGCCAGTTCACAAATTCAGGTACAAACATACACATGCCAGTTCACCAATACAAATTCAGGTACAAACATACACATGCCAGTTCACAAATTGAAGTGCATGTCTGAAACAGCAGTACAAATACACACCTACCTACCAATACAATTAAATACACAAATGCTCCCTGCACATTCAAGTTCATGTCCCAATTAGCAATACATGATACACAAATATACAACAATATACAAATACAACAATTCACACATTCGATGTATATTACAAAAGCCACGTCTGAAATTAACAACAGATCACGACGAGGACCCAGTGGCCCATACATGCATTTTACATAAAAGGGAACCTTTGCAGGTTGCCACAATGCAACTACCGACTACAAGTTAGACCTGATACATCACAAATCCATTCATCCAAAACAGCAAATGTCTGAACCACATTGGACTTAACCATAGGAGTTCAGTTCGAAGACGCCCGAGGAGCTGGAACTGCCGTCGACATACATTTGTACGTAATGGTGATTTCCTCGGACTCAAACTCGATCAACTCAACTCAACTCAACTCAACTCCATTAACAAAAAGAACCTACCTTCCAAGATGTTGTTCTGTGTAGTGATGGTGTAGAATGGCTGTGCAAATAACAACAATTCTTCTTCTCCAAGCAGGTAAGCATCTGGCCACAAGCTGGTGCATGCAAAAACATGTAAGATGCTTTCTATAGGTCCTGATTTGAGAAACACGCCGGGCTTAAGCATCTTCTCGACCGAGCCAACCAAGATCTCGCCCTTCACGTCCTTCCAGCTCTCGACGGTGATCTTCACCTTTTCTTTCGCCAACAAGCCAACATAGGCAGCGTACTGCGATGAAGAACCGTGAAATACGTTGCCCCCCACGAGCATCATCCAAGGACCTGAACAGATCATAATCATATTGAAAAGAAGACACATCAAAATGAAGGATACAAAAAAAGCAGAATTATTGCCATAATCGGATTAGAATAATCTAACAATATTGCAGAAATTTTACGTACCTTCCTTGGGATGCCGACGTCTAGAGGGCGTCGATGGAGGTGCGGAGGTGCAGCGGTCCCCTGTAGAGGTGCGCCGGCCGTCCATGGAGCTTACGGGTTAGGACTACGAGCCCAGATGAACTGTGAGAATGAAAGAGACATACCCGTGTATTTATACAATTATATATTTTCTATCGGTAAGAAAACAGAATACCGTTAGTAATAAAAACATCTGTAGAAGCCGAATGGTTCTATCGGCAAAACAAATATTACCGATAGGAATTTTTGTACATACTCTATCGGTCTGTACGTACATTGCCGATAGAATATTACTAGTTGTAGAAGGCCAACAGTTCTAAGATATTTTGTGCAATATTCTACCGGTATAAACATGCATTACCGATAGAATAAAACTATTAGAAGACGAACAGTTCTAAGCAATTTTCTATATATTCTAACGGTAAAAGAATCCATTACCGATAGAATAAAAATATTTGTAGAAGGTCAACTATTCTATCGGCGAACTACATATTGCCGATAGGAACTTTTAATATATTCTGTCGGTATATTCATATAGTAGCGATAGAATAAGTCTAGTTGTTGAAGTCGACCAGTCCTATCGGCGCACAACATTCTTCCGTCAGTACTTATGCATCTCTTCTAACGGCAAATATGTTCATCACCGCTAGAGTAAATCATACTATTTATTCTATCGGTAAGTTTCTTAGAAACCGATAGGGAAAATACATCCGTCGGGCTTTTTTGCCCACGAGGCACATTTTCTATCGGTTTTGTGCTGTTTCGCTAATAACCGATAGAAGATAGGGGTTAGTAGACTGCATTTCTGTACTAGTGTTCGCCCGTGTCCGGGGAGGCCACCGAGGGCTTCGTGATGATCTCCAGGAAAGCCCCCTTGGGGAGCGATTCCCGGGCGCTTGCCGCCCGGGCCAAGGCGTCGGCCCGGTCATTGTCCCTCCGAGGGATATGCCGGGCCTCGAGGCCGTCGAAATGCCTCTCCATCTTTTGCACTTCCTGCAAATAAAGACTTAAGTTTGCGTCATGGCACAGGTAAGACTTGTCCACTTGGCAAACTACGAGCTGAGAATCTCCCTTGACTAGGAGGGGCCGGATCCCCAGGGAGCACGCGAGGCGCATCCCGAGGAGCAAAGCCTCGTATTCGGCGACGTTGTTGGTTGCGGGGAACTCGATTCGCGCGGCGTACTCGAGTTCCTTCCCCTCGGGGCTCCGGAGGACTACTCCCGCACCAGCCCCGGCGAGACACAGCGACCCATCGAACATAAGGGTCCAATGATCACTGCGTCGGGGCAGCACAGGGAGATCTTTGTCCCCGGACCTAGAGGCGGGAGTTCACTCTGCGAGAAAGTCGGCGAGGACCTGCGACTTGATGGCGCAGCGGCCGGTAAGGGACAGGGAGAAGGGGGCGAGCTCGGCCCCCCACTTCCTGATCCGGCCGGTGGCTTCCTTGTTCCGCAGTACCTCCCCGAGGGGGAGGGACGACGGGACGGTGATGGGGTGCCCCAGGAAGTAATGCCGAAGCTTCCAGGACGCCATGAGGAGGGCGTAGCAAATCTTCTCCATCTCCGTGTACCGAGTTTTGGCCCCTTGGAGGGCCTCACTCACGTGGTACACGGGACGCTGCTGCCCCCCTTGCTCCTTCACCAAGACCGCGCTGACGGCGACGGGGGTCGCGACGAGGTAGAGGAGCAAGGGCTCTTCCGGGGACGGACTCACGAGCATTGGGGGGCTCGTGAGGTACTTCTTGAGGTCGTCGAACGCCTCCTGGACCCCCTCGAGCCCTCGGAGGATCTTGAAGAACTGGAGGCCCCGCTCCCCCGACCGGGAGACAAAACGGCTGAGTGCGGCTAGGCGGCCGGAGAGCCGTTGGACATCCTTGACGGAGCGCGGCGGGGGCATATCTAGGAATGCCCGGATCTTCTCGGGGTTTGCCTCAATGCCCCGCTGGGACACGAGGAAACCTAGGAGCTTCCCCCCGCGCACCCCGAAGGCGCACTTCTCCGGGTTGAGTTTGAGCCCGAACGCGCGGAGGTTGCGGAAGGTTTCAGCCAGGTCGTCGATGTGGGAGGATGCGCGGGGACTCTTGACAACCGCATCGTCTACGTAGACTTCAACGTTGCGGCCGACTTGCTCTTTGAAAACCAACGTCATGAGGCGCTGGAAGGTTGCCCCCGCGTTCTTGAGCCCAAAGGGCATATGGACGTAGCAGAAGGTTCCGAGGGGAGTAATAAAACTCGTCTTTTCCTCGTCCCCCTCCGCCATCCGGACTTGATGGTAGCCCGAGTAGGCGTCTAGGAAGCTCATGAGCTCGCACCCCGCGTGGAGTCGACGAGCTGATCAATCCACGGGAGCGGGAAGTTGTCTTTGGGGCAGGCGCGGTTAAGGTCGGTGAAGTCCACGCACATCCGCCACCTGCCTGTTGATTTCTTCACGAGGACGGGGTTCGCGAGCCACTCGGGGTGCAGGACCTCCGGAATGAACCCCGCCTCTCAGAGCCGGGTGATTTCCGCCTTGATTGCCTCTTGGCGCTCGAGGGAGAGTTTCCGCAGCTTCTGTTTGACCGGGGGGTGACCGGGGGCCACTGCGAGCTTATGCTCAATGACCTCCCGGGCGACGCCCCGCATGTCCGAAGGCTTCCATGCAAAAACATCGGAGTTTTCGCGCAGAAAAGCCGCAAGTTGCGCTGCGTGCTCCTCGGGGAGCTCCGCCCCGATCCGGACGGTTTTGTCTTCGTTGCCCGGGGATAGCAAGACCTTTCGGAGGCCCCCTTCCGGACTCGGCTTGAGGAGGGGCCTCCCGGGTGGTGGCGCAGCAGCGTCTAGTTCCAGGGAGAAGCCTCCCCCCCGGGCGTCTTTATGAGGTTGACGCTTCCGATTGTGGCCGCAGCGCGCTCGTACAGGGCACGGGCCATGTCTTGGTCTCCCCGGACGTTGATCACACCATGCGGCCCGGGGATCTTCATGCAGAGATAGTTTTGATGGGTGGCAGCCCCCAGCCGGTTGATTGTCGTCCTCCCCATAATCACGTTGTAGGAGGAGGGGAGGTCCACTACGTCGAAGCGAACCAGCTCGGTCCGGTAGTTCTCCGGGGTGCCGAAGGTCATTGGAAGATCTACCTTGCCCACGGGGTGGATCACCTTCCCCGGGACAAAACCTTGCAGGGGCCCGGCAGCGTGCTGCAGGAGCTTCTCATCCACCTGCATTTCTTTGAAGGCCTTCAGGAATAGGACATCGGCGGAGCTCCCGCCGTCCACCAGGATCCGGGCCAGATGGCAGTTGTAGATGGTCGCGGAGACAATGAGCGCGTCGTCGTGGGGGAAGCGAACCCCCCGCGCGTCTTCTGCCGTGAAGGTGAGGGGGACGTCCGACCACTTCGGTGGCGGGGACGTGTGTAGCACCCCCACAACCTTGACCTCGCGCGCGTACTCCTTACGCTGGCGCTTAGAGTCCTGCCCAGAGGCAGATCCTCCCACGATGACGTTGATGTGCCGCTGCGAAGTTTAAAAGGGGAGAGCTTCTGAAGGCTCCCCCTCCTGCGTCTGCTGACTACCCGCGGGAGCGGGAAGGGCCGGAACAGCTGGCCGAGGGGGCAAGGAGGCCGGAGTCCCCCCCCCCCTGCCCGTGCTGGTCGAGGAAGTCCGCGAAGTGCTGCAGCAGCTGGCTACAATCTCAGGTAGCGTGGGTACTGGACCTGTGGAAGCTGCACCACGGTCCTTCCCGCCTTCTCCCCGCGGGGCCTTCCTGGCCGCGCGAAGACTGTCCTCCCCCATGACCCTTCGGTTTGGGGAAGGGGCGGTTGGCCCTCGGGGGGTCGCGCGAGCCGCCTCCGCCCTCGAGGACAAAGGTGTCCCGAGGCCGTGGCTCGCTACGACCCCCCTGCCTGGGGCGTTTGGGGGGATCCCTGGCCCCCCGGTCGACGGGGGCGGGAGCCCCCTGGGTCTTCTTCCAGATGTCGTCTTCCTCCGCCCGAGCGTACTTTTCGAGCACATTGAAGAGCTCGTCGTCGGAAGAGGGGCAGCTCCGGGAGAGCCTTCGGTGGAGCTCCCCAGGGAGGATGCCGCTTTTGCAGGCTTCGATGACCGTAGAGTCGGGGACATGGGCCACTTTGCTTTTCACCTGAGCAAAGCGCTTGAAGAAACTTCTGATGGTTTCCCCAGTCCTCTGCCGGACAGTGTATAGCTGCGAGGAGTCGAGGAGACGCACATAGTTTCCTTGGAAGTTGGCACAGAACTCCCGCTTGAGCTGCGAAAAAGACTTGATGGAGCCGGCCTTCAGGTTGTAGAACCAGGAGCGGGCAATGCCGGAGAGGTAGAGGGGGAAGACGTTGCACTGTACAGTCTCGTCCCCCCCGGCCGCGGAGATGGCAGTGGAGTAGACCTGCACAAACTCGTAGGGTCTGCCTCACCGTTATAGTGTTCGATGTGCGGAGGGCGGTAAGGCCGCGGCCACCGGATGCTGCGAAGTCTTCGGCACAGAGGCTGGTTGGCCCCCTGCACTTCCCGGAGAGAGCCCCGGTCGCTGTCTTCTTTCACGGGACCTTCGTTGTCTGAATCTGGAAGCGGTCCGAGAGGTCCGCCAGAATGGAGGTGGCGACGCTTTTCCTCTGGACCGGGACTGAGTTCCCGGACGTCCGGGCTCTCCACCGGAGAGGCTGGCTCTTCAGCGGGTCTCTTCCCCCGACCGGCGCGAGGGCGAGGCTCCCCACGCCCGCGGCCGGGGGGAAGTTCTTCCCCGCGCTCTGGTGAACGCATTCGGTCGACCTCCCCCCGGGCGAAACGGACCTGTCCCGCCGAGGGAGGGAGCTCATGCGCTGTAGCTGCCGGCCCGGAGGCTTCCGGAGCCGGTTGGGGGGAGCCCCCTGCGACGGCCCCCGGGACCAGAAAGGGGGAAGCCCCCATATTATCCGGAACCGGGGAGGGGGCGCCTGCGGCGACGCCTGGAATCGAAGTGGAGGGTGCCCCGGTGGCCACGAACGGAACCGGGAAGGGGGCAGGCCCTGTAACACCTGGAATCGGCGAGGGGGGAGCCCCCGCGGCGACGTCCGGAACCGGGGAGCCCATGAAGGGGGGCAGTCCGCTGCGGCACGGGGGCTGCTCTGTCAACCGCCCCCGGTGCGGTAAACGCAACGCGGGGGGCGGGACTGGCTCCCGGCGTAGGGTAAACCCCCGGCATGAAGTGGGCTCCCGGCCCCGGGAATAGGCCAGGAACGGGGTACCCCTCTGGTGCCACGAAGGGCCCCGGCATGAAATAACCTCCCAGCACTAGGACGGGCCTGGGTGCCGGGAGAGGTCCGGACGTATATCCCGCAGGGGGAGGGAACCCCCCAGTAGGATCATACGGGGCGGACAACCCCCCGGAGGCCGGAGGGGCCACCGGGTAACCCATAAACGGTGGCATGTTCCCCGGATACGGGTGTGACGCAAATGTGGGGGCCGGAGGCCGCGCCAACACGCTAAGGAGCTCGTCCATAGAGCGCTGAGCGTGGAGCTGGCCTTCCACGAGAGCTTCGAGCAGGGCGTCCCGGGGAGCCGGGGGAGCCGTCGGGGGGAGACTGGTCCCGGCCGAGGTCCCCGCGGTCACCGGGAACGACCTGGAGGTGGAAGCACCTAAGTTAAGAGGAAAGGACGGAGGCGGTACCTGGGCCAGGCCGCCTTCGGAAGGGACCGCCAGGGCAGCAGTGTCTCGGGCGGACGGCGCCGGGTCTCCGAGACCCGGATCACCGGGAAGGGTGCGAGCCCTTGTTCTTGGGGGAGCCATAGCGTCTTGTCACGAGTCCCCACGGTCGACGCCAACTGTCGTGGTATTGCGAATACCCCGGCAGGTTTTGAGAATGATCCTAGCGAAGATTACGCGGCGCGGGTTGACCGGATGACCGGTCCTCCCCCGCCGGACAAGCACAAAAAATGACACACGGGTTTATACAGGTTCGGGTCCCAGTGGGGGCCCTAGTCCTGTCGACGCGCTCCCGACCGGAGTCGGCTGGGGAGGCCCTCTCCGGGGGAGAGGCTTCCGGAGCACGTCTATGAGTTTAGCTATTCCAATAAAAGAGAACCGGTCCTTTACAACAGAGGGGTACAAGGGCTATTTATAGCCCCAAAAAGAAGCAAAAAGCCTAAACTACCCCGAAAGCCACCGTCGGATTGAAGGGTAGGACCGTCCTTCTCCCTGTCAAATGCCTTGGATGCTTGATAGATGGTCGCTAGTTCCCGAGGCGCTCCTCGCGTGACCTGCACGTGACAAACAGTTCGAGATTTTACCTTCAGGAGGGCGATGAGGCCCGGGACGGCGCCGGAGGCCACGTCCCGGGGGCCAAAAGGGCGGCGCCCGGGGAGGCCCCGGAGGCCATGTCCCCGGGCCAATGGTGGCGCCCGGGACGGCGCCGGAGGCCACGTCCCGGGAGCCAAAAGGCGGCGCCCGGGGAGGGGCCGGAGGCCACGTCCCCGGGCAAATGGCGGCGCCCGGGACGGCACCGGAGGAGGCCACGTCCCGGGAGACAAGTGGCAGTGCCCGGGAGGGCACCGAAGGCCACGTCCCGGGAGCCAAATGGCGGCGCCCGGGAGGGCACCGAAGGCCACGTCCCGGGGGCCAAAAGGCGGCGCCCGGGGAGGGGCCGGAGGCCACATCCCCGGGCAAATGGCGGCGCCCGGGGAGGGGCCGGAGGCCACGTCCCCGGGCAAATGGTGGCGCCCGGGAGGGCACCGGAGGCCACGTCCCGGGAGGCAAATGGCGGCGTCCGGGAGGGCACCGGAAGCCACGTCCCGGGGGCCATAAGGCGGCGCCCGGGGAGGCCCCGGAGGCCAGATCCCCGGGCAATCGGCGGCGCCCGGGAGGGCACCGGAGGCCACGTCCCGGGAGCCAAAAGGCGGCGCCCGGGGAGGCCCCGGAGGCCAGATCCCAGGGCAATCGTGACGCAACTTACCTGAACTTAGTCCCGTGGAGATTTCCCCCGACATCTTGATTGTTTTCTGTGTTGATGTAGATTAGGTGATTATATCTTGGAACCATCTATTTCTGTCATATGCTGTATTGCATAGATGAACTTTAAATTGCATTGAATTGGAACTGAATTTTGAACTGTGCCGATGTATTTTCTTTTTTGAGTTTATGGTTGATTTTTGCTGGTCTTAGGTACCCTCCTGATTCAAATGCCTATGCTTAGTCATTGTTTATTTGAATGGGTGCTTTGTTGAGAAACATCATGCAATTGCGATCCTTTTATACTGTTAAATCCGAATGCTTCATCCATTTCTTTTGTGTGCGATCATTGAGCTGGTTCATACTGGACTGATTTTCCAATGTTTCTAAGGTGTTTGTTACAATTGTTTATCAATGAAACGTCAATTTTGTTTGGGTCTGTTGTTGTTATTTGTTGTGGTGGAAGCAAACAGTTGTTGTTTTGTACTTTTTGAATGTCGATATTCGTTATAGATCGTATTGTATGCAGTCGTTTACGCGCACCACTCCCGCGTGATTACTGATCGATTATGAATCTATTGCGCGTATTCACGAACACGTGTACAAAGCTAGCACTGCTCGATGGTTGGCTCGCGAGGTTTTCACCTCTTTCTTTCTTTGTATTTCTTCTGACATTTTCTCCCTCTCTGTTCGTCTAATATATTTTCATTCGACCTCGATTTAATTTAATTTTACACATTTCGCTCCTCGAGTCCATGTAGAAAGAACGACATAATACACGCCTATACTACACTGATCTCGTCCTCTTGCGAGACAGTCTATGCCAATATGAATAGGGTACCTCCCGTACAACATTTTGTGAGAGGTTAGGAGTCGGTTGGTTAGTACAGCTATATAAGTAAGCGGTGATTACCATCTTTGTGAAACCCTAATCATCAACGCTAATCCTCGTTCACCGCCATTATTTACATACTATCATAATTGGTGTAATGTATTTGGCAAATGCATAACATCAGTAGTATTACGTACTGGGAGAAAAACATTAAAACCACCTTTATAGAGTTTTATACTAATTAAGTAAAGTGCTTCGGTGCTTTTCGATGGAACAAACTGTACAACTTTTCAGGTAAATTGAGGATCACATTTAAACTATCCATTACGTACTACTAACTATATTATTTTATGATTAGTATAATTTAGCTATTGACAGCACATAACCTTTATTACGAAGGAAAACTTCCGAATGAACTTTTATCTCCATGCTCTATAATAATCAAGATTACACTAACACAAATGTTGTTCCATGATATACAAAGGAACTAATTAACATCTAACACGCTCACCTTCATTCTAAGTGTGAGCCCCTTTATTAGCAAGGTAGCTAGCCACCAGCAAACTGAAGTGGCTAAGAAAGAATAAATCTGAATACACCATCTATACCTATACCTATATACCAACTTGTGAGCCATGACTGATGACAACTACATCAAAAGCTTGCATCAAGATTTGATTGATCCTTGTAAATATATAGGAAGCACCTTCTGTAAGGATCATCTCATACATGAGAGTCAGTTGAGACTCGTTTTATCATGATTAAGATCACAAATCATGATTTAACGCTTCTTGACTGGGGTCTCAAGTAAGGGTTCCTGTTAGAAGTTTTTTCTCCCATATATACTTGATCTAGCTAGCTAGCTATCACGTCGATGATCAGTAGAGAAGATGGCGTCCATGCTGCTCCCGCCGCTGCTGCCGGAGTTGAACATGACGTCGGCGAGGTCCGTCACCGGATAGTCCATCTCCCTTCCGCTCGTCACGTTCACGTGCGAGTTGCTGCCCTCGCCGCGGGCAATCCCGCCGCCGCCGTGTGTGTTAGTGGTCACGCAATGGAGGCTGGCGGGCATCCAGCTCCTGCCGAGGTGAATGGACGTCGACAGAGCCGCGGCCGGGGATTGATGCTGCTCGGCCATGACGAGTCGTTCTGCCTGGGCGAGGACGGCTGCCGATGGGGCGGTCGGTGAGTTTGTGACCGCGGCGGCGGCGGGCAGGGAGGGGATGAGGAGTGGCATGGTGGAGGTGAGGCAGGTGTGGTTTCCGCAGTAGGTGACCTCGTACGTGAAGGGGTCGTCGTCCAGCCTCTGCACCTGCTTCTTCGCCAAGCACCCGTAGTAATTCTTGTGCGTGCACCGGTAGTAGCTCCTGTACGTGATGGATTAAAATGAGCAATATTTTTCTTATATTTGATCGCTATATTATAACTTATAATTGTAAGCAAAGTTTTAAATAGCGGTAAGCGATAAATCACCCTTTCGCTCAGGATTTATGGTATGCGATCTTATTATACTATTTAAGTTTTAGAAAATAAATATATTTATATATACAATCCTATGTCATGTATGAGAAATTCATAAACAAACAAGACTTATAATTAGTTGATGACTCAAGAAATATTGTTTTATATTAAGATATATAACTATATTTTGAGCATAATATATATTTGCACTAATGAATGAGAAATGAGATTTGAGAATTTAGAATATTTGAATGCTGATGTCTTAATAGATTAATTCAGACTAATAATTGGAACCTACATGTAGTTAATTATTTGGTATGCAGAACGATGCAAGGATCCATCTATTTCATAAATGATAAAATTAAGCAAGTTCATATATCCATATACCAGAATTGAGTAAGTCTTAAGGGCGTCAATGAGGCATGCTGTGTGCGCCATTTTTCTATTATTTTAACTCATGGATAAATCAAAATGATATAAATAAGTAAGATTAGAGATTATTAGATTAAAATTCTAATTAGTCTAAGAATTGAAATGACGAATCGGAAAAGTTAAACAACATTTCCTACAATGTACTCGTAAATATAAATGTCTATATGTACTATTATCCTTCATATGTTATTGTGGACAGGATTCACTAACTTTTGATCCCCCTAAGACAGCAAGTCTGAACTCTGAACTCATTTGATATGTCGGCAAATACTTCTTCCGCGCTAAAACTTGTCGCTATAATTTTGTTCATACATTGAACATTCATTCTGCGACTTGTATTGTGATGGTTATAAGAAAAAAAAAACAAATTGATGTGAAATGTGAGCCACGGCAAAAGGTGTGAAAGCATGCTTAATTCATTTCAAAATCAAAGATTAAAGTTGGCATTACATAGAAACTAGCAAGTAGACAAATATTATAGCATATCAAATACTAGTTGTTAATAACATACGGTTTCTAAAGTTCAGTTCCGAGTGTGTCAGCTAGTTTTTGTTTCAAAGTTTGATGTCTAATTTGGTCCTAAAATCCCGCCATACTAGACATAATATCCATATGCATGTAAAAGTTGTCATATAAAGATTACAAACTCATAATAGGTACTGTGGACAACTTCTAACTTAGCATGCATCATAAAATAATTATAAACTAAATGCAATCTACACATTCTGTCTTTTGCTACGTACAACCTACTTATGTTTTTTTTAAGACTTGAAGGCCAACAGTTATTCAGAGTAGAATTCAGATATGATTACATCAGCAATACATGCCAAGCAGCGAGGGCTCTAGAGATTGCTGCATATTTCGCATAAAAATGGGCAGCTTCATTGGCCGAACGCCCAGTCCAAGAAATCTACTTATGTTTTGCCTTCGGAGTTATTTTACTTTGTCAAAGAAACGAATAACAGTATTTTAACTTCCATCTTTCACAACATACATGTTAATTACGCTAATTGCTTTTACCGTTTGAAATCTATGATATAATAAAAACAGATAAATTTAGAGACCCCACAAGTATTTTAAGATCTAGAAATTTATATACTAATTAGAAAAAAGAAAAAAAATATAGTATTAATGTTCGATGCAATCGAATAAGGCTTAATTTCTACGGGTTAATAAGTAACAAAAATTATTTTACCTGGGATACTTGGAGCCTAGGATATCCTTCTGCCCATACTTGCGCCACGTATAGCCGTCGTCGGGGGGCAACTCGGTGTTTCCCGTTCTCTGCACGGGAACCGTCCGCGTCACCCTCTCACCAGCATCCCTCCTGTTACAATTAACAAAACCATAAGTGATTAATTAGTGCACAAAATATTAGTTTAGTTTCACTAATCTGTCTTTTCAACTAACGTAGATTTCATTAACCAGTAGCAAAATAATTAAAATTCTGCCATGTAATTAAACTACCATGTAACTTCTTTGTAACGTCTCATTACTAGGTTTGCACTCCGGGACATCACTATCGAAGACCAAACGGCTAAGAAAATTCCCTGACCTTTCCACGGTATGACATGGAAAAGGTCTTTAGGTTTGAACTCTGACCACATCGACTGGAACCCTAACGTACGTATGTTACGTACCTCCGCCTCGCCTGCCGGTGCCCCGGTGACCGCACCGCACGTCTCAACGAGCCTGACGTGCCCGCACCGTCCTGTGCTGCGCGGGGGTCCAGTTGTTGCCCACTGAAATTGTCGCTGGCTCCGCCAGGTCGCGCCTGGAGCTCCAGGCCCCCCAGCGGCGATGCCATGGCCCCAGGCGGGCCGAGGAAAGTCCCAGCCTCGCCTGAGGAGCACAGATGGAGCAAGTCCAGGGATGACGTCGGCCGGTAGGAGCACCCCTCCCCGGCTAAAACAGGCGGGGCGGCTGCTCCGCCGCCGTGGGGGGGGACCAACAGGTGGATGGCCTTGGTGTACGCGTAGACAATGCCCTCGCATCTCGCGGTGAGGTAGTCCGGGCTGTTCTGGACAGCCGAGAGCTCGTTCATGAGATCGCTGGCGAGGCGGTATGCCTCGTTGATTTGCAAGAGGACCTCGTCCATTGTTGCTACCTTGCTAGCTCATGCCTGGTCAGCAATGGAGGAGGCGTGGTGCATGGATCACGTACATGAACAACAATGGAGGGCTTTAAGCCGCTAATTTGTTAAATACAAGGAGGTGAAGTATGGTTAGTGTCTAAAGACGTAGGAAACAACGTGGTAGTAGCATTATTGAGGACTATATGAGAGTTAAAGAAGAAAGAAAGAAAGGCAAGACGGAATGGGTCATTGGTCATTGGTGTTGTGGTCACTTTCTTCTCACGACCTTTTTGGGGTCATGGGGAAGACCATGAATGTTGAAAAGGGCATTCAACATGGAAGGATCGTAATTCTCCCTTCTCCATATTCGATTGCTCGATCGTCTCTTCTTCGGCTCTAGACTTTGTGGAACTTTCCTTTGAAGAGTCTCCGGCTAAAAAGCCACGTCACACCACTCACACCCCAAATTAACCATTTTTTTTCTTTTCTGGAGGGAAAGAGAGGGAAGGGCAAAATTGTCCAGAGTGGTCAAATTGTATGGTTTCTAGTTTTGGAGTGACTCTCTTATAATTTAGGATTTTGTAGCGATGTTTTCATTATAGGAGAGTTGTGGAGTGACATATACAATTTTTTCTTCAAGTATAACAAACACAAGATTTAAAGCCGGCAATGTTATTTGTTTTGTGAAGATATCTATTTAAGATATAATGAAATATGTAAAGTTGGAGTTACCATGTTGTTCGAGATATGAAATTCTCATAGTCATCAAGAGAAAGAAAAGGAAAATTATTATACCACTAAGGGTCTTTTTGGTCTGTGCAGCTTTCCTAGGCAATATGCTTGCTTTCTTACGATAGTTGTTGAAGATGGACGCTATGAGAATCTAAAGAAAATATTCCATCTTTATTTCAACTTCTCTTTAGGAATTTTTTTACGAACTCATCAAATCGTGGCTGAGAGCTGCCACAGAAAGTGGGACAGCGACAGAAGCTTTTGTCGCTAGTTGAAGCCGTGCTAGAAGACAGGTTTTTCAATTTTTTTGACATCGATATCTTTTAAATTATAACTCCGATTGACGATCAATTTGAATCAGTAGAATTGTGTAGCCAAAATATTCACATCGACATAAACGGATCTCAACCAGAGTTATATATCACAAGATATCATATCTTGTTTTATCTTAAGATATATAACTCCGGTTAATGATTCATTTGTTTCAGTATGATCATTTTGGCCTTATATTCATTCAAACGGATCGTGATCGGAGTTAAAGATTAAAAGATATTAATGTCAGAATAATAAAAACTTTTAGTACAATTTAATTTGGAAAAATTGAACTAAAACTTTCAAATTATTTCGGGATTGATATCTTTTGATCTATAATTCTAATTGACGATTCTTTTGAACTGGTGGAATTGTGAGTCCAAAACAATCAAATAACAAAAACAAATCGTCAACCAGAGTTATAGATCAAAAGATATCATATCTTGTTAGATCTTATGATATATAACTCTAGTTGACGATCTGGTTGTGTGTCGATATGATCGTTTTGGCTTTATAATTGTACTGATTTAAATGGATCGTCAATCAGAGTTATAAATCAAAAGATATCAATGCTTGAAGAATCAAAAATTTATTACAACTAGTGGAAGTTTTTATTCTTCTGACATTGTGATCCGGGAGGATCTCCAAGTTCTGACCGCATACAGATTCACGACCAAATCCTGATCGCATACGGCTTTGCGACTTTAACCGTGTTCGGAAAGGATTCGCGACCATGGATTGGTCCGTGATCAGGAAAAGGAATTTGTTCCCTGTTCGGAATTGTAATCAGATCCGAATGTGTATAACTAAGCTTATCTGTTTAGGATTAGTTATATGAGTCTAATACGTTTAGGTCTCTAAGTCTGATACGTACTCATACGATTGGACTATAAATACCTTGTATAGGTCTAGTTTAGATCATCGAACTCAATCGAAGAGTCATAGAACTTATTTGAGTTTTAGACACTTATAGTTCCTTCAACGTAGACAAGTGTGTTTAACGTTCGACGTGTAAAGCCCTCTTTGAAATAAAGAGTTGTGCAATTACTTTGGGTTTCGGTATTTCCGAGTAAGATCCCGTTATTCCGCATATTAGAATCTGGGCGAGCCTAGTGCGAAAACCAAGACTAGGTCTCAAACGGATCAAGTTGGTATCAGAGCGACTTTCCTATCCTGTGGATGGTGAAGACTCGCCAGGGTTACAAAACTTCCGGCGAAATTCCAGGCGATCAATTGACGGTTCCTACAGCCGCGTCTCCGACAATGTCTGACGATACCTCCGTTCAAGCTAACCTAGCCGAACAAGTGGCTAAACTCTCCACCGACATGGAAACCGTGCTTGTTTGGATTAAGCAGCAGGCCATGATTGTACCTCCTGAAGTAAGGAAGGGTATAGGTGCGAAGACTGGTGAAGACTTGCGCAGGGCAGACGAAGATGAAGACGCCGATCACAAGACCGACGACCTCGCCAACACCTCCTTAGCTGTCGGATCTTTTAAGGTCGACGCTAAGATTGATATACCCATATATGATGGGGTGATCGATGCCGAGAAGCTGGATTCTTGGATCGATCAGCTTGAGACCTACTTTGACCTGAAAGGGTTTAGTAGCGCTCAAAAGGTCAAATTTGCACCTTTGAAGATGAAGGACCACGCCAAGATATGGTGGAAGGCCCTTGTCACCAGTGGTGAAGCTGACGATCTTGCGTGGGGTCAATTCAAACGACTTATGCGACAAGAATTTTATCCAATGGGTTACCTTGAGGAGAGATGGGAACGTTGGCACAGATTGTATCAACGGCGCGACCAGACTGTCCAAGACTATACGACGGAGTTTCGGCGACAAGCAATGGTCATCGGCATCTCACTGTCCGATTCTCAGCTATTTCGGAAGTACACATCTGGACTTCAGAAATCGATCAGTACTGAGCTAAGTCTGTTCAGAGTTCAAGACATCTCGACCGCGAGTACGACTGCTTTGGCGATTGAGAAGAAGAATAAGACCCGCAACGATAAGAACTTGAGGGAGATTTCAACCACGACAAACTCCGGAGAGGGTACCCACGATACGGGTAACACTTGTGAGTATTGTCATGTTGCTGGGCACACAAAAGAGAAGTGTTATAAACTTCACCCTGAACTGCGACCAGAAAGAAAAAGGAGGGATGAACCAAGCACACGAACAGCTATGGTTACTTCTATTCCGCTCGCAGAGGAAATTATCCAGTTGGATTCGGTTGAAAAGCGGACACGACCTTGTCTCTAATGGCAATGCCGAAGGAGAAAGGTTCGGGTTCATCAATTGACCACAACCCGACAGAGGAATTGTTCACTGTTAACATACAGGTGAAGCACGAGGTGGTCGCGGCCATCTTCGACCCCGGAAGCCAAAAGAATTTGGTCTCCTCCGGGCTGGTTCGACGACTTGGTTTGCAGACGACTCAACATCCTCGACCGTATCCTCTGGGATGGTTCACTTCTGACGTGAATCAGCAGATCAAGAGTCAATGTACTCTAAAGTTTGCAATATCTGCTCGTTACATCGACGAGGTTCAATGCGATGTCATCCCCATCGATATTTGCCAAGTGATTTTTGGAAGTCCATTCTTGTACGATCGTGACGCCCATTACCACCGAAGAGCTAAGACTACGACCTCACAAAGGATGGGACGAAATTTATCATCAGCAAAAATGACCACGTCGACACCAAGAACTTGATGATAGCAAATCAGGCGAAACGGATTGTCAATGCATGCTCAAAGTGTGTGCTGAGCGTGATGCATCCAATTAGCCAAGTGGATTGTGCTGCATCGAGTATGGAAAGTGGTGGTTGTTTAGCAAGCTTGCCGGAAGAAAACAACGCGCTATTCACAAAGGTACATAGTCGATCGCCACAACGACTAGTCGAAAACGACATGCAACTTGTCTCTACGGCGCCACTATTCAAACTTCGCAATCCTAGCTTTGGGATCGGCGATGGTATCAACCTCGACAAGGGGAAGGCTATCCGCGAGTGGCCAAGGCCACAATCCATGATGGAGGTGCCAAAATCCATGAGCGCCTATCCATACATTCGATCCGACGATTGTAGCATTGCTCATCGTGTGTTCGTTCAAAAACTCCCAATCGTTCTCTACATCTTCACAGTTGGTCACCAACGGGTGTTGGCTCCTTCTCAACAGGGGAGTCATGATCCGGGAGGATCTCAGGTCGCGTTCGCAACGGATTTGCGACCACGAAAAGGTTTGCGACATTGGAAAGGTTTGCGACCTTGGGAAGGATTCAAAGTCTTCGAGCCTTCAATGCTGGATGATGAGCCAGATACTATAATACCATCTGTTGAAGACTTGGTCTATCAACGAGACGAACCTCTACGTGAAGATGTGATTCTGGAGAAGAAGGTGACTACCACCCGCAGTGGCACCAAGGAGACTTTTCGAATCGGTCGGAAAGATCAACGAGCACGTGCGGCAAAGTGGTACACCAAAGAAGATGGACAAGCCCACTTTCCACATCTCCAGTTTGATCGAGAGGTCGCAACGGGGGTTGGCTCCTTCTCAACAAGGGAGTCATGATCCGGGAGGATCTCCAAGTCCTGATCACATACGGATTCGCGACCAAGTCCTGATCGCATACGGATTCACGACCAAATCCTGATCGCATACGGCTTCGCGACTGTAACCGTGTTCGGAAAGGATTCGCGACCATGGATTAGTCCGCGACCAGGAAAAGGAATTTGTTCCCTGTTCGGAATTGTAATCAGATCCGAATGTGTATAACTAAGCTTATCTGTTTAGGATTAGTTATATGAGTCTAATACGTTTAGGTCTCTAAGTCTGATACGTACTCATACGATTGGACTATAAATACCTTGTAATAGGTCTAGTTTAGATCATCGAACTCAATCGAAGAGTCATAGAACTTATTTGAGTTTTAGACATTTATAGTTCCTTCGACGTAGACAAGTGTGTCTAACGTTCGACGTGTAAAGCCCTCTTTGAAATAAAGAGTTGTGCAATTACTTTGGGTTTCGGTATTTCCGAGTAAGATCCCGTTATTCCGCATATTAGAATCTGGGCGAGCCTAGTGCGAAAACCAAGACTAGGTCTCAAACGGATCACATTGATATCTTTTGATCTATAACTCCAGTTGACGATTTGTTTCAATCAGTGGAATTGTGAGACCAAAACGATTAGATCAATACAAACAGATCGTTAAGTAGAGTTATATATGTGAAGATATTGTAAGAAATGATATCTTTTGATTTATAACTCTGGTTGATAATCCATCTATGTCGATCTGATCATTTGGACTCACAATTCTACTATTTCAAATGGATCATTGATCAGAGTTATACATGAAAAGATATCAATCCGGAAAGAATGAAAAACTGATCATCAACCAAAGTTATATATCTTAAAATATAACAATATGTGATATCTTATGATATATAACCCTGATTGATGATCCGTTAATATCGATGTGATCGTTTTAACTTAAAAATTCTATTGGTTCAGACGAATCATTAATCAGAGTTATAATTTTAAAGATATTGATGCCAGAAAAATTGAAAACCCTATGGAATATAACATAATATAACATGCATGCGAGAGGTGTCGTCTGCCATGGCTTCAACCCGCGACACGAGCTTCCCCCTCCCACCTTCTGTCATGGCTCCCAACTGTGATTTGATAAGTTGCTAGATCAATTTTATGAATTCATTAAACTGTTAGTTGTTTTCGCAATTTTTTTGTAACTTTGGGTCCTGTAAAAGAAAATTCTCTCTTTAGTAGAGGTCTTCAGCTTCTAGGCAGAAACTCTTGCAAAAGGCCACTTCATTGGCTTCTTTTTATATGTTGACCAAAAGTTGAAGAAGCCAACTAAACATATAAGATGGGTTCAAATTATAATAAATAGATTAATCAGGTGAATTTTGAGTCAGCATGTTTGTTCTGAGAAATAGAATTTGCCATATTACTCCCTGTACTCCTAAATAAATGATGTTTTGGTACACATACAATCAACTTTCTATAATTTTGACCACTAATACTCCCTACGCACATTTGTAAATATAGTTTTAGCCTTACGCACATATACTAAGGCATGATTCCTTATTAAACTAATGTCCAAGTCATAAATTGCTTCGTATAATGGTATATGCTTTTCCGAAAAAAAAAACAACGATAATTTTGAAATATATGAGCCTATTTTGTTTTGCAATTGTAGAATTAGACTTTTTATGTACAAGAAAGTTTTCGTAAAACTATATTTTTAAAAATATATAGAGGGAGTATATAAAAATATTAAGATTGGTAACATGAAAATAATATTAGTGAATTTATTGTCAAAACCATTTCACGATTATATATATAGGCTCATATATATATTTTAAAGTTAATGTTCAAACTTGGACCTTGGAGACTGTCAAAAGTACAAAAAAGTGTCACAAAGGGTAGAGAAGAAAAAAATTTAGTACAAATTTGATGAGAGATCATATTGTAATGGTGTAGATTAATCATATTTTTCCTTAGTAAATTAAATTCTAAATTTTTATGTAGTATATAAATTGTAGTAGGATTAATGGTCAACTTTGCAATTATGAAAAGTCAAAAACACCATGTATTTAAGGGCACTTTTATTAGAGAAGAAAAATCTTTAGTACATATTTGATGGCTCTCGATTATTATTAAGTAGATTAATTAAATTTATCCTTAATAAATCAAACTCTACAATGTGTAAACTTCAATACACGCTTTTGTTAAGTATTACTGTATATTTTTGTTAAAACTTACCTATAAAATATGACAACACATTTGTACATAATTTTTGAATAGTTATATAATAAATAAAAGGAAATTTTTCTTCATTCCATTATAAAAGTTCGGAAATTGCAGTTTGTGTTTCCTTTAAAAAAAACTGTGATTTTTGAGACTAATAAAAATGAAATTAGACCTACGGAACAGTGAAATTCTTAATGATAAATATAAAATATATAAACTTTCTAGTAGCTAAACATTTTTCGAATGGAGGCTATTTCAGTAATTTTGTCAGACAAAGGTTCCTCAGAAGTGTAACCACGAGGTACAATGTAATATATTCTTGTCAGAAACACATGCAAGAATCACAGCTTATGACCTTCGCAAGCAACTTCACAAAAAAATTATTTACCATTCCGGTACAAGTATTTTTATTGAATTTTTATTTTTTTATGTAAAAGATCTGAGTATTTTAGTCTTATTTAAATTTTTTATGTAAAAATTGTTAGCATGAGCTACACCCAAATTCATTTTTAATAAAAAAAATTATGAGAATTTTTAAAAATGTGCATGACACACCACTAATCCACTATACAAATAAATATATTTGCAGCATCTTTTGAGATGATAGAAGAATCCAATGTGTATTTGATTAGTCAAATTTTTTGAACATGGACAACAGAAATTTTTCATGCAACAAATAAATGTTAAAGATATTATAACATAGTTGATATTTGTGCCGCTGTTCTCTAATTTCTTGTCTTATTTTGCGTGAAAGTGCTGGTTTGTGTTCGCGCCAACTTCATTAAACCCTAATCAAAGGGTGCAACGACATCTCCTTTTACAAAATGCTCCTTACGTATAATTTTATTTTCTTGAATGAATTTTTGTATTAAAAATATGCAAAATAATAAAATAATAAATAAAATAACAAAAGTGGGTCTCTGAGACTAGATAGACCCCACGTGTTACGAGAGAGAGTGCATCAAGAATCTGTTAAATTCTACCAACCATTAGGATTATCGATGACTCTTAATTAGCCCCACATGTCATGAAAAAGAGAATAGTTTATTTTTAAGTAACAAAAAATTTGTTACTAAAAAATAAAAGAGATTGAGCCCTATACAAAGAGACCCGCTATTAGCCTTTCAACGCACACGGAGATAATGAGGAGAAGGTAGAAGCAGAAAGGTAGGCGTCAGACTTGAAAAAAATTATCTAAATATGATCCCTTCTTTATTTGGCGACGCATGATGACCTTCATCCCCAATAGTGAGTCATATACATACCTACGGCATCCTCACCTCAGGAGCGTAATTATTGCTCTGTCTCTGTACTCCGTCAATAAGGTAGATAGACAGCAAGCCTTCAATTGATCTTCATAAAAGATTCAAAGATGCGTTGCACCTCACAAAAGCCCTGTACAAATGATCTTCGTGACATGGGCTCGTCCACCCAGCCTATAATGCCAAGTGCGACTAGCAAGTCACTTCTCCTATCAAGCTACTCATGCCCCATTTTTCAAGGGAGCACGTCTAATTTGGCAAAGCACCGTTTCTGCTTGTCATATGCATCATGTAAGACTACATAAATCTTGTCACCTCTATACCTACATTCATCCGCGATTGATGAGGTCAGAAAATTAATTGACCAAGTGCCGATGAGGCGAAGATCAATTCCGCTCTGCATTGCATCAGACTTTCTCCATTGACAAAAGAAACTTGTTGTCGGATAATAATGAGACGAAGACAATTAATGTATCTGCGATCAATAAAGCCGGACAGGTGCATGGCTAGGTGCCGACGAGACTAGCCATGTGACCTTTATCTTGGTCTAGGTGCTGTCGAGGCCAGATGATTCCACGGCCAAAGCTGACGAAGCAAAGACCACTGTTATCACAATCTGCATTGCATTGCATCTTCCATCCACTCCATGAAGAGAAGAACTGAAACTTGAAGAAGAGGACCAAGAAGCACAGCTTAATTGGAGATCCTCTACTCAATCAAAAATACTTAGTAGAAGTAATTAACTGGGAGCTTTATGAAGCCTTTGGAACCAAAGATCAGCACAAGACTTTGATGTCAGATTCTATTGTGGTGCGGAAGAATAAAGAAAGTACAAACTTATATTTCTAGTAATTCAATTGAGAATTAATAAAGAACAAGTTTACTTGTGTAAATTTCTTGTCTTTTTGCACTTTATATTTTCTGTTAAAACCGACGATGCAAATTTCTTGTTTAGTGTCGTCGGCACCTAGTCATGCACGTGTCTGGACTTATTGATCGTGGATGGACTTGTTGCCTTCATCTCAATAGTATCCGACAACAAGTTTCTTTTCTCGATGGAGAAAGTCTGATACAGTGCAGAGCGGAATTGACCGTCACCTCATCGGCACTTGGTTTAATTAATTGTCTGGCCTCATCGGTCGCGGATGAATGTAGGTATGGAGATGACAACATTTATGTCGTCTTGCATGATGTATATGACGAGCAGAAATGGTGCTTTTCCAAATTAGATGTGCTCCCTTGAAAAATGGGACATGAGTAGCTTGATAGGAGAAGTTACTTGCTAGTCACATTTGGCCTTATAGGCTGGACGGATGGGCACATGTCATGAAGAGCATCTATATAGGGTTCTTATGAGACACAACATAGCTTCGGGTCTTTTATGAAGATTGATCAAAGGCTTGTCGTTCTTTTGCTTTATTGATGGACTACAGCGACAGGGTGCTGACACTACTACAGAATTCATCATCACAGTCGGGTCAAAACAGTCATCACAGACGGTTCTTACCCGTCAGTGATATTCGAGTCAGTGATAATCATGTACTATCACAGACGGTTTTTGATGTTTTCAACCGTCAGTGATCTCTCCATTCACAGACTGTTATAAGATCAGAATCGTCTGTGATACTTATACTTCACAGACTGTTATAAGATCAGAACCGTCTGTGATACTCATACTACACAGACTGTTATAACATCAGAACCGTCTGTGATACTCATACTTCACAGACTGTTCTAACATCAGAACCGTCTGTGATACTCATACTACCACAGACGGTTTTAATCTCAGAACCGTCTATGATAATTTGAGTTTCGCAGACGGTTCAGATGTCAAAACCACCTGGGATCCTCACATTATCAGTGACGGGTCTGAGAATAGAACCGTCTGTGATACTCAGGTTTTGACCACTGATAATTTGAGTATACACACACGGTTTTGACATCAGAACCGTCTGGGATACTCATATTTTACTGACGGTTCTGAGATCAAAACCGTCTGTGTTAGTATGAGTATCTCAGACGGCTTTGATGTCATAACAGACTGTGATACTCAGATTACCAGAGACAGTTTTGATATCAGAACCGTCTGTGGTACTCAAAATACACAGACTGTTATGACATCAAAGCCGTCTGAGATACTCATACTAACATAGACAGTTTTGATCTCAGAACCATCAATAATAATATGAGTATCGCAGACGGTTCTGATGTCATAACCATCTGTGTATTTAGAGTATCACAGACGGCTTTGAGGTCAAAACCATCTGCGATAGTGTGATAATCTTGAATATCACAGACGGTTTTTAGGTTAGAACCGTCTGTGATAGTGTTATAATCTCAGAACCGTCTGTGATAGTGTGATATCACAGACGGCTCTGAGGTCAAAACCATCTGTGATAGTGTCATTATCGGTGACTGTTATAATCTCAGACGGTTGTAAGATCAAAACCGTCTGTGCATAATATGCATAGACGGTTTTGATCTTACAAACGGTCTGAGATGTCCTCTGTACAAATTGCATTTCATATATACAGTTCATGAATTTCATACATGCACAGTACTTAAATATATACAATCTCATATATATTTGTACAATTGAACTCAGAAATATATTTGTACAGTACTCAAATATATTTGTACCCCTCTTTATAGAATTTCATATATATAGCACAGAACTCAGAAATATGTACAATTGAACAAATAAATGTAATCGACAATTAAAGTCAGTGTGTTAGATGTACAAATAAATGTAAGGCCGCACTAATACGAACCTTGCGGGTCCCTAAACTTCCCCTTGGTTGATATGACCTCCGAAAAGAAAAACTCAGCGAGCATCCCTCGGACAATACCAATCTGCCGAGGGTCAAGGCTTTCTGAAGGGAAGTCGACCCCCTGCAGCAAGAGTTGGTACATAAAAAATTAGCTGCAGTTGTAAATTCTGTCAAATCGATACAAAGGGGAGCAGTTGTATACCTCGGGGAAATCTGGCCGGTGAGGGGTGATGATCAGGTCATACATGTGGCGCATCACGTAGAACCCACATGTATTGTTGTCCGGCTGCTGATGGCACTGCCAATTTATAGACCGAGAGTTAGGTGGGGACAAGTTATAAAGTAAAACAGATGCCAGTTGAAATTTGTACCGAAAATTGTAACCACTGAAACTTATCGGCTCGCCGCTCGTGTTGTCTCCCTACCTCGGCAAAGTACTTCGTGAAAGCCCTGTAGATAGTCAAAATTGATAGTTTGAGGATAGCCGAAATTGACAATTTGAAGACAGTAAATCTAGATGCATGCAAGACAGGTCCACACCACCTTTCGAATATATCTCGTGCGCCGCAATACGAGTACCCTTTCCTCTGCAATGAGTCAAGGTAGAACACCTTGTTGCTTTTTGGAATAAGTAGCAGTAGGATCCAGTGGTAGCTACATATTACACGTAAAGAATTAAAAATTTAATCTAAATTTGGGGGTGTGCACATGGAGACACTAATCTATGGGTGAAGTACTGATGAAAGCACTCACCTCTGGTTGTAGGGTACAAGTATATACTCCTTGTCGACCTGAGCAAGCAACCCTCTTTTGATGTAGTCGACAACGAAGTCTGCGTCGGTCCTAAACATCACCTCGGCGACCATCTGGGGGTCCAAGAAACCAACAGGTATGCCCTTAGATTTGGCATAGTTGGTCATGCAGCTGCACGGAAGTAACCAATTAATAAATGACATATATCCGTATATGCACGGATAGTAGGATAGTTACAGCACCCAAGACCGTAGGATTGACAAGTCGAGCGCATCTTTGTTCAGTAAATTGTGCAGGTCTTCGAAGGTCACCGAGTAGGTCCCAATGTCGTTATGGAACTCTGCCACGGTGTACTTGACCATGATGTGCGTCGGACGCTGCGTCCTAGTCTGGTTTGTCCTCTTCATGTATCATGCATGCAGGCTCTGGCATGCTAACCCCATGGTCGAAATTGCGGTATCGGAGGCCATGGGCATCCCCAGAGCGAACGGTATGAGAGCTGGGGCACTCTTCTCGCTCTCCTTTGTTGGGTTCTTCTTTGCTTTTCCCCTACTAGCCAGCTTCTTGAATGGTTGCCTCTTAGTCGGAGTCAGCTTCGTCATCGGAGGGGTATGCTGGCTAGTAGGCCGTGTGTCGGTCTGTGATGTCTGTGATGTAAGAACCTACGTATTAGGACACTAACTCTAAGGGCTATTATTACAGTACGAATTATGAAACTGGTGGGGGAATTACCTCATACAGGACGATGTCTTTCTTGGGCCATTGCACCAACCTGTGCACCGCATCCCCGAGAGTGGTAATCTCGTCGTTCGGTAGCTTCTCCAACGGAAAACCCTTGCAATGGTCAAAGACACTGTCCACCTGGACCTGTGAAAAACCCTCACATAGAGGGGCACCATGGATTATGGCCCCCGTCGTGCATGGTTGCGCCATCCCACGGGCAACCTCGATCGGGAAGAGACCAGCCAGCACCATAAGCTTGCAGGAGGCGGGTTCCTACAAACAGTGCGCATTAACATGTTGAATTTCACCGCTTTTCACTTTTGAATGAATTAACATAGAAAAACGGTCATTACCTGCAGAAAGTCCACTGGATACTTTGGAGAGGGCTCCGTCTGCGAAGACCCCGGCGCAGACGCGCAGCTACTACGGTGGCCAAGAATGGGGGTCGGTACTTCCGCTGCTAGAAGGGGGGTGCCCTGGGTCGCCTTTCTTAGCTCTTCATACATGGACCGCATCTCCGACAACTGCTGCAGGAGTGCTTTGTCCCGAACAGCGAACTCCGATCGCATCTCCTCCTTGAGCCGTTCATCGCGGGCTTGGTGGGATCTCTTTCTCCTCTTAGCCGCCTCCTCATCATCAGGGAAACCATGCCTCCAAAGCACAGTGGCACCGAGGCCGCGCACGCGGCCTGGATGCTCCTTGTTTCCTAGCGCCGCTGTGAGGATATCCCTGTCCCTCCTCGGGTTGAACTCTCCGGATGCCGCTTGCGCACTCAGCGTCACCTGCAACAGGAGAACTTAGCAATACAGCCCATTGCATGCGTGTTACGAGGATAGTACGTGATCAGACTATCTTACCAGCCGGTCGATCACTTCCCTGTCCGCAGGGTTACTCACAGAGACGCTTCCGGAGGGGTTCATCGTCAATCTTGCTCGGCACCAATTGCGGGCGCGCACGTTCGTTATGCCCGCATAAGGACTGCCGGCCGAAGACTGGGAAGCCTCCTCGTCCTGCTTCCTCCACAACGCCTTCTTCCCCACATATCCACCACTGCCTAGTCTGTGTGGGTGGGTATTCTTGGCCTGGTTAGCCTGGCCCTTCGCACTAAGCTCCTGGAACTCTAGCTTGGCCTTCATCTCGACGAACTGCTGCCATGCCTCGGGAGTCACGAAAGGGAAGTCATCGAAGGGGGTCTTCGACTCCTTCACATAGAGCCTGACAATGTGGCTCTTGAAGTTCCTCCACGCCTTGTTTATTGACATTAGTGTCCTCCGGTGGATGGTGAAGTGGCGATCCTCGGGAATGTGAAACGCCGCCTGCATTTCTTCCCACAGCGCATCCTTGCACTCTGGGGGCACTTGACCCCAGTCGGAGGTGGTGATGGGCACCCGCTCCCTTGCCACTTGCCGCATAGTGAGCGGTACTGACCGACAAGTTTGTCCGGAGCTTCCGGCACACCATTGTCATCGAACTGGACGTGCTGCTTTTCCCGCTTGTCCAGACGCGCGCATGTCGTCCAGCCTCGCCCCTCTCTCTTCTTCTGCGGGGTCACGGCGGACGAGGCGACCTCCGGCCCAGGCGTCTCATCGCCAGCGAGGTCACCCTGACTCCCCGAGTGGTGCATTTCATCACCAGACATAGTTCCTAACATAAGTGAAAGAGAGAACAGTTTAAGTAAATCTGCAACTAATAATTTGATAACAAAACCCATATACTTATAATTAACCAAGAATGACAGAAACGGTGGGGAGGTGATGGAGGTGATCGCGTCGGAGGCGGGAGGGCGATGGAGGTGATCACGCCTGACGGTGGAAAGGCGATGCAGGTGATCGCGACGGACGGAGAGGAGGAGAAGGTGGGAGGCGATGGAGGTGATCGCGACGGACGGTGCGAGGGCGGAGAGAGCTAGGGCAAACAGTTGCGAAGACTGGAATGAGCGGGACAAACCCCGCCTTGAACTATTAACCGCGACGATATTATCACAGTCGGTCCAACGCTCACAACCGTCTGTGATAATATTATCACAGTCGGTTCTCGCATCAGAATCGTCTGTAATAATCGACATAGTGATAGTCACCAGAGAGATTATCACAGATGGTTTTGAGTTGAGAGCCGACTGTGACTCTGATTATCACAGACGGTTTGGAATTGAGAACCGACGGTGCATGGCAAGAACTCGAAGAGTCGGACACTGTTGAAAATATCACAGTCGGTTCTATATATATAACCGTCTATGATAATATTATCACAGTCGGTTCTCAAATAAAAACCGTCTGTGGTAATCTACATAGTGAGAGATTATCACAGACGGTTGTGAGTTGAGAACCGACTGTGACTGAGATTATCACAGACGGTTGCGACTTGAGAACCGACCGTGCACGTGTACACTTGAAGAGTCGGAGACGCTGTTGGGAATATCACAGTCGGTTCTATATTCATACCCGTCTGTGATAGGTCAAAACCGTCCGTGATAATCTCTCTATTGAACGTTAGTTTTACAACTTGAAACTGATCTGTAGCTTTCAACTCTGAATGCTCGAAAACTTGTTTTAAATGAACACTCAGATATTTCAAATGTAGTCCAAATGCTCTGTACATTGGTTACAGTGTACGTAGATCCGATAATTGGTTACAATGTGGAGCATGCTCAAATAAATTTAACATACAATGTACGTTGAGCATGGTCAAGTTAATGTTACATACAAATGGGAACTTTCACCGACAATTTCCACGTACACAGCCATGTTATCCTCAACTTTCCACTTGCCGCGGCCCTGCAAAGACGAGAATTACAGGAGATATAAGCTATACCGATGGAAACAGAGAGATAAGGACGTACGGTTGATTACCTTTAAAGTATAACCCTTCCTGGTGATCCATACGCACGTAACTGGTTTCGTCGGTGTCTTCAGTATCGACCTGTACGCCATCTCCAAATGGAGGAATCTCATCAAATTGATTGTATTCCTCCTCGTCTACGACATTTTCAACTCCAACAATCCTTCTCTTGCCATGAAGGACGACGTGCCACTTCTTATTGGCCGGGTCAGTGACATAAATGACCTGAATGGCTTGATTTGCAAGTATGAATGGCTCATCTTTATAAGCAACGCGATCGAGATCCACAGAAGTGAAACCGTAACTGTCAACCTTCACACCCTGTGGGATTTGGACCCATCAGCATCGGAACAGGGGAATCTTGAACAGTACGTAATCGAGCTCCCAAATTTCTTCAATGAACCCGTAGTACGAGTTCAATCCACGTACTACCCTTGTTGGGCCTGTCTTGGTGAACCCCACATGGAAAGCTTCTACGCTCACTCCACTATTTTGCACAGTGCTCTTTCGATCTTGAGCTTTCGTGTAAAATGTGTACCCATTGATGTCGTATCCCTGCCATGTCTGTACAGTAAACGTGGGCCCTTTTGCCAACCATTTAAGGTTCTCACTTGCGGACTCTCCGGTGATTCGCACCTTCATCCACGCGTTGAATCGACTGTTATGTTGTCCCGTGATCCAAACCTCGGATCGGCGAGGATTGTCTTGTCGTAGCATCTCCTTGTGCTCGTCGATGTACGGAGATACCTCCGTCATGTGTTGCAAGACCCAAAAATGAGCTTTCGAGTACATATCGAAATCAGGAGTGATGGCTCTCCGTCCAATAGTGCCAACACCACCAAGCCTCCCCTCATGACGAGACACAGGAACTCCTATTGCTTCTACCTCGGCCATGTAATCGACGCAGAACTCAACAACCTCTTCCGTTGCATAACCTTCGACAATGCTACCCTCGGGCCGGGACCGATTCCTCACGTAGGCCTTAAATACACCCATGTACCTCTCGAATGGATACATATAACGTAGGAACACGGGTCCACATATCTTGATTTCTCTGACAAGGTGGACGGTGAGATGGACCATGATATCAAAAAACGATGGAGGAAAATACATCTCAAGTTGACAGAGAGTTCGAACCACCTCACTCTGCAGAGAATCCAGTCCATCGGGATCAATGACCTTGAAAGAAACTGCATTGAAGAAAAAACATAGCCTCGTGATCGTCTCTCTGACCTTATGCGGCAGAATACTCCGGATGGCAACAGGAAGCATTTGTGTCATCAACACATGACAATCATGAGACTTCATACCCAGCAATTTCAAATCGCCCATGGACACAAGCTTTTTCATATTTGCGGAGTAACCCGATGGAACTTTAACACCACAGAGACACTTACAGAGTTCTGTCCTCTCAGTCTTGCACAAAGTGTAGCATGTAGGGGGGAGGTATATACGGCCTTTATCGTCCTCTCTCGGTGCTAGCTCGGGCCTGATTCTCATTTCGATCATGTCACGCCGCACATTGACGCCATCCTTTGTCTTCCCTGGAATGTTCAGCAATAGGCCGATTAAACTGTCACAAACATTCTTCTCTACATGCATGACATCAATGCAATGACGAACCTCTAAATGCTCCTAATACGGTAAGTCCCAAAATATCGATCTCTTCTTCCAAGTGTTCTTCGTGCGGGGTTTCAATTTACCACCCTTTCCAAACACAACGTCTATGTCCTTCACCCGTGAGTAAACATCTTTCCGGCGCGTAGGTTTCGGGGCTGAACCATCTTCCTTGTGGCCGTCAAATTCCCTCTTCCTCTTACAATACGCGTCATTCTTCGGAAGCAACCTACGGTGACGCATGTACACTGTTTTCCTGCAATTCTTCAACCACACGCTTTCAGTCTCATCTTCGCAGTGGGGGCAGGCTTTGGCTCCTTTCGTAGTACGGCCCGACAAATTTCCAAGGGCAGGGAAATCGTTGATGGTGCAGAATATCATAGTACGTAGGATGAAGTTCTCTCGTTTGTATGCGTCCCATACCTGCACCCCTTCGTTCCACATTGTTAGGAGATCCTCTATCAATGGTGCTAGGTACACATCAATATCGTTTCCGGGTTGTTTTGGTCCTGAGATAAGTAGAGACATCATGATGTACTTGCGCTTCATACACAACCAAGGAGGAAGGTTGTAGATACTCAAAAGAACCGGCCAAGTGCTATGCCGACTGCTCATGTTACCAAAAGGATTAATTCCATCGGTACTCAACCTGAACCTTATATTCCTCAATTCTGCTCCGAAGTTAACAAATTCCCTGTCGATGTTTCTCCATTGCGAAGAATCAGCGGGGTGTCTCAGCTTTCCATCCTTCTTCCGGTCTTCCGAGTGCCAACGCAGTAATTTTGCCTCTTTATGGTTTGCAAACAAACGCTGCAAGCGGGGAATGACTGGCAAATACCACAACACCTTAGCAGGAGGTCCTTGCTTTATCTCAGCGTAGTCACCGTCGTCTGTTCGGTCCTTAGTACGCTTATAGCGGGATGTGCCGCACATCGGACAAACATGCATATCCTTGTAGTCGTTACGGTAAAGGATGCAATCATCAGGGCATGCGTGTATCCTTTCTACTTCCATTCCCAAAGGACACAACAGCTTTTTCGCTTGGTAGGTGTTTTTTGGCAACTCGTTTCCTTCCGGGAGCATGTCCGCCAAAAGATCTAACAGTGCTGTGAAACTCTTGTCAGTCGAGCTGTTGCTTGCCTTCAATTTTAACAGTTCAAGCACAGAGGCCAACTTTGTGTACTTCGACTTGCGACCAGGGAACAACGACTTTTCTGAGTCCTCAATCAAGCACTTGAATTTTCCAAACTCCCTTTCACTGTAATTTCCTTCCACACCACGCAACATGTCATCTAAATGATCATCCTCTGGCATATCCTCGTCGAAGTCGTTGTTCGGATTCGACATGTCCTGTTCCTCAACCTGAGTGGCACTTGTTTCTGCAGTTGGCTCTTCTCCATGGTGGACCCAACACGTGTACCCCTTTTTGAAACCACGTCGGATCAAGTGGGCGACAATTTGAGATGAGTTGGTGAACATCTTAATATTCTGGCAGTCTACACAAGGACAGTACATATATGGTAAACCCTTCTTCGCCATGTCTTGCTCAGCAACCTTTTCGAAATCAAAAACACCTTTCATGTATTCCTCACCCACTCGGTTGTCATTGTACATCCAGTCTCGGACCATCTGCAATTAATCAAATTCATACACATGCTAATTAGTAAATCAATGGAGATCGATATTGATGATGAAATCAAGTAATGTGTATGCCTTGGGAGCAAATACCAACCTTGGTTCGATCCTCAAATTTTTGCCCCCAAATGCTCACCCGGCCTTTCGAGATTTCGCTCTTCCTTGCCCCAAATCTCTTCGAACTGGACAGTGTAGGTCAAGCAAGAGAGAACAACTAGCTCAAAACATCCGCCAAAAGACCTTTTATACTAGGTTCAATACAGACGGTTCTATATAATACCGTTAGTAATATCGGTGCATTTTTGAAGGACAGAATATCACTGACGGGTTTCACTCTATTAACCGTTGGTAATATCGGCGCATTTTGTGTAACTATGACAGAAATATCATAGACGGTTATGAACTCCAAACCGTCCGTGATAATTACAATATCACAGACGGTTCCTAGGTCAAAACCGTCCGCTTTACTATCACAGTCGGTTTTTACTTCAGAACCGTCTGTGATTATCATTGTCGGATTTTACATCAGAACCGTACGTGATTATCACAGTCGGTTTTTACCTAAGAACCATCTGTGTTAATTATAAAATCAACAATCTGCAAGATTATCACAGACGGTTTTAAGGTCCGAGCCGTCTATAATATCACAGACGGTTCCTAGGTCAAAACCGTCCACTTTACTATCACAGTCGGTTTTTACTATAGAACCGTCTGTGATTATCACTATCGAATTTTACATCAGAACCATACGTGATTATCACAGTCGGTTTTTACCTCAGAACCGTCTGTGTTAATTATAAAATCAACAATCTGCAAGATTATCACAGACGGTTTTAAGGTCCGAACCGTCTATAATATCCCGGATTGTTTGTTTGCATTCGACTACTGGTCATCAGTTGTTCCACTTATTTTTCATATTTGGTTCTATCTTATTTCAATGTTAGTATTTAAAAAAATGAACGTTCAGACTATTTGGTTTTATCTTGTTTTTCATATTTGTTGTATATATGTCTGTGGATCTTCAAAGAATTTTGAGACTATTACAGTCGGTCCTAAAATTAAAACCGTCTGTAATCTTACAATCAGAGACGGTTTTGAGTTAAAAACCGTCTTATTCGCAGCAATATTTTCTTGTTAACATTTTCACACAGAACATCATTTGGTGATTATCAGTTACATAATCAATCGAAAAGCCAGATATATAAGGAAAAGAAATTTCTTATTTCTTACAATCTTTGCATACATAAGAAATACAATTAAGCGACCAATTAATTAGCGTCGACCTGTTCCGAAAGTAACTTACAAAGTTCTCCTAGGGACGTATTGGCATCAGTAGGATCTACACTGGCCGCCCCAGG
The DNA here is from genome assembly GCA_019359835.1 of Pharus latifolius. Classification (NCBI taxonomy): domain Eukaryota; kingdom Viridiplantae; phylum Streptophyta; class Magnoliopsida; order Poales; family Poaceae; genus Pharus; species Pharus latifolius. The sequence goes on along the minus strand of CM033323.1, from coordinate 37,324,680 downwards.
AGAACTACCAATGGCTCTAAGACTATCAACATCATCTCTCAGCAAATGAGTGGATTTGGCATCAGTAGGATCATCCAAGAAATTAAAGTTGATACAACAAAGGTGGAGATGAAGCTGCAACTCAAAGCACTCTGCCAAGTGCAGAATGGCAAAAGACATCCCCTCAGAATGCTTCTCCAGCGCCTCTTTTTTTTTTTGGAGAGTTCTGCACAAGGCAACTTTCTCCTCCTGCACATATGCTTCTCCAGCTTCTCCTAGGGACGTATGCTGGGAGGGTGAAGATGATTGCCAAGCTTCAGAGTGGATTTGGACGTGGAAGTGTGAGCCTTACCCCAGAAAGTTGATCATCCAAGAAAAGCTGTTGATACAAAGGTGTTGAAGAGGGGATATTGGAAGGATTATTGTGGATCTCCAAAGGTAGAGTCGATGCAACTGGAGGGGTTGCAAGGGGCAATGTGGCAACACATGCCTCAGCACCCTCTAGAGTCTTCGCCGCAGCTCCACTGGAGGATCTTTCATCATTTCTAAGTCTCTTCTTTGGAGGGAGCATTTTCTCAGGCACCTGTGGATTTCGAAATGCATTTGTTTCGAGGTAATCAAGTCATAAAAGAAAGATCTGCATTAGAGTTTCAGAGAGGACTTACTTTCTGAAGATCCTGATCGAGTTCATTCCTTATCTCTTCCTCATCACTCTCAATTTCAATAACCTCATTGGAATCTCGGCTCGCCATCAAGGTGGGAGTTGAGGAGGGAATAAAGACAGGGATTTAGGAGCCTCGCTATTTATAGAAATAGAAGGTGACGGTTCATATGCGCGGGTGCCTCGAGTTTTAAAAAGCGCACTACTGGTTTTCAAGGTCAATAAATTCATGATAACTTCTCGGGAGATAAACTGCAACACGGAAAAGGAAGTTGAAGAGTCAGATTAGATAATTCGATGTAAATTAAATTTGAAGTAAATAATTAAGTTTCTTCATCTGCTCAGTTATTATGTGCGGTTATCAACAATTGCATGTAGATAATTCGAAGGGTGGGCACTGTTGGGACTATCACAGACGGTTGGGATATCAAACCGTCTGCTTTAATATTACAGACGGTTCTCATGTCCAAACCGTCTGTAATATGACTATTACAGACGGTTCTGATGTCCGAACCGTCTTTACTATGCCTGGAATATTGAACTGTTCGACTTCTTCAAATACTTGTTCCCTCCCTGGAATGTTTTGCGTCCATTCGAACCGCTCCACTTCTCTTTCTCCAAGAAATGAGGGAAAATTGCAAAATTTACGTAAGAACAAATTTTTAGTTCATTTTTTCAACATTAATGAAAAACAATTTCCAAGTCGACGATTCGTGTCCCCAGGTTAGTGCGCCGCGCAAACATCAGAAATGGAAAAGACACAACACACTGTTGAGAATTTGAAGTGGAGCGCACTACTTTCTTTTCAAGATCAATGATACCGGCCTAAACCGTCTCACAAGAGGACGAGATCGGTGCAATATAGGCGAGTATTCTATCGTTCTTTCCACAGGGACTAGAGAAAACAAATCGTGAAGAACTAGACTAAATCAATGGAAAATAAAACTAAAATAGACGAAAGAGAAGAGAGAAGACGTCAGAAGAAATAAAGAGAAAGAGGTGGTAGGCTTGCCACGTTTGGTCACTGTTAAATCCGTACGCGTAGTCGTGAGTACAAGCGATAAAGCGGTATCGTTCAGCAATCTCACAATAAAGAAGCGAAACGCTGAAACGCACACACCTATCGACGGTATCAACGAATTTAACATGCAAGGGATTAACAAGGACCATTCTCCAACAGCCTCTCAGCTACAACCTACACGGCAAATCCGGAGAACAACCACACCAACTCAAGACAACAAGAGCAAGACAAAGCAATTCATGACAGAATAAGAATTTAGTACACAGCTTCAATCACCCCAGTCCTGTCCATTCACATAGAAACAACACAAAATATAGAAATTGAAGCACAACATAAAACTCAGCCTCTGAAATATCCAATTTAATCCAGACAAGAATTACAAGAATAATCTAAATTTATATGAGCACAAAGCACAAACGAATTCAAGCAATCAACCAGGATGAAAGAAACTAATTTCAGAAGCTAGTTTCAATTTGATTTGACATATTTCAATACATCCCAATGCTATAACAGCTCACACAAGCATCACAGAAACTGAACATTCAATAATCCACAACAAAATGAGAAGTCATTTGGAGTTTCCATCCAACAATCATATCACAGAAACTTCTATTCACTCATTTCTCCATCTGTTCATCAGACAAATGTTGGAACTCAAGCAATTTCATCTATTATCTCATACAGTGATTCCAGTTCATCTCGATTCAAGAATTGAGAAATAAGAGAGAAGAGAATTGAACCATAGTTGCTCGATGCCGGAGCTGCGGTCTTGGAAGCTTGCCGTGGTCGAGGAACTAGTCGCCGTGTCGAAGTAGCTGGAAAGGAGGTCGTGGAAGAGGAACTTGGCCGTCGGCCGAGAGGAAGGAGGTGTGGCGCAGTGCCGGAGTGGATTCACCGGCGGTGCTGCGGAGGCGGCAGATCCGGCGGTGGAGTGGATCGACGGCGCGGGATCGGGTTGGTGGAGGATCAAGAGAGCGACGTGCAGCTCCAAAGGCAGCGTTAGGTGGCGACGGCGCAAGACGGTGCAGCGGCGCGATCAGGTGGCTCCGGCGGCTGGATCTATGCTGTGGAGGAGACGCCGGCGTGGGCGGCGCTGCAGATCCGGCGGCGCTCGGATGGGCGGATCTACGGCTGATCCGGTAGTGTGGGATGGTGGAGATGTGGAGATCCGGTGGCGGCGCAGTTTGGGCGTTGTGGAGTAGCGAGCTCGCCGAGGAAGATGGCGGCGCGGGAGGAGGAGGCTCCGACGCGGGATGGTGGTGGAGGCGACGCCGGTGGCGCAGCTCGTGAGAGGTGAACAGTGGAGAATTGAGGAAAGATCTGTGGGTTTGGGGTTTTGTGGTGTCTGGTGGAGTGGCGAGGGGATGGAGCACCATGATCCCAGTGAGAGGGGGCGTCGTGGAGTGGTGGAGCACCGAGGGAATGGAGCACCGCCGGCGTATGGCCCGGCCGCCGGCGGCGAGGTGGAGGGAGGTGTGGAGGAGTGGTTTGGGGAAGAAGAAGAAGGGAAGAAAAAAAATAAAAGCCGGGCTCAAATGCCTCAGGTGGCCGGCGGCTAGGCAAAAAGGTGAATTTGGCACTTTTGGAGAAAAGCCCTCGAGGTTTGGAAATTTAGAAATGGAACCTCGTGGCTAGGGTTTGGGATTCCGGGCCCCTGGTGACTCCGATTTCGGTGCGGTCAGATCCTACGCGTTTGCGAGAACGCGCACTTCCATCAGGAATCATTCGATGGCCAGATTAAGTCGAGGACACGCGTCCGCTAGCTGAAAATCCATCCAATCCTCGTCGACCTGCGATAAAAATTGGAAAAAGAGTAATCCGGTCGATTTGGCAACTAATCTGAAATAATCAAGGTATATATGCCGAAGAAAATGACTAATATGTGCGAAAGCATGAGGAGAATGTACAGAATAATAAGGCAAATCGAGTAAATATCATCCCCCCAAGCTTAATTCTTTGCTTGTCCTCAAGCAATGTGACATGAAATAAATCCAAGGAGTCAAGCAAGCAAACAGATGTCATGAAAGAGTAAAATGCAGCGTATAGTAAGCTTGGCAAACTAAGATATGTATCAAGCGCTCAACCATCTAATAATTGCACTGAAATTGCAAGTAACTAACTTAGTTCTAGATACGGAGGAAATAAGAATGCTTAATTCTACTCATACCACCTACATCCATACGTGTATATAGAAATTCAAAGTGAGCATAAACAATACACATGCATCGAAGATTTATGATCTCCATAAACATCAAATAAGTAGATTCAACCTTATTAATTTTTTGAGCTCTCTTTATTTGGAAAACAAAATCTGGTGCTCATGTAAGTCTCTACCCTTCGACTTATTTAGGCGGATCTCTCCGTACTTCGCTCTAGGGTAGGTAGTCCACTAGAGTGTTTTATAAACATGCTCATGAGTCAAAAGATGTAGCGGGAAGGCTTGTGCACTTATTAGATTTGAAAATGTGCAAACCATACTTACATACCAAAGACTCAGAGGAGCAACGAAGCAGAAGAGCTTTTATTCAAAAGAAAAGAAAATTTGGCAGTGTCTACAAGGTAGAAAACGAACAGATGTGACCTTATTAGCAAGATTTTTTTTTTCAAATCTGGTTTACACAAGTTATATGATTGTTTAGGAGACTCGTGTTCTAAACATGTGTGTAGAGATGAGGTTCACAATTGACATTTCAGTATACAAGATAGAATGCAGTAATAAAGATATCAGTAAGCATTCGAATTTCCACAATATCCACAACGAAACTAAGTACAAGCAGTTTTAGTACCATTAGAAGATCGTTAATCACAATTCAACCTATAATAGATTGTCGAGCTACTAAACCATGCAATAAAAAAAACTCAACACGACATGCAAGAGGCTCCAAAAGCCAAATGAGAACAATGAAATGCAGAATGAAAGCACAATTAGTCATAACCACAACAATCACATATAGATATAAATTTGCACAAGTCTAGAATTTCCAGAAAATTTTGACATGACCTTTCTAGATTTTTCATGCAATCCAAACAACACAAGTATACAAAGATCATATCAAAACATAAACAAGCCCACAAGGCTGGATAGAGATCATTCACACATAAGAAAGGCAGGATAAGCAAGTCCATACAACAGATCTCATACATAAGCACAAACTTGCACAATTTTGAAAAATTTGACCTAGATTTTCAGAATTACAGCACAGCAAGAAATGCATTCCCCCCAAGCTTAAATGGTTGCATAGTCCACAATGCAACAACATGAGATGAACACATGGAGATGGGAACACAAAATAAATTTCATGCACAAGGGTCATATGAGAGGTCCGCAATAGCTCACCGGGTGAAGGATGGAGACAATGACGCTGCGATGAGCCATCCAAAGTGTCCCAAATGTGCCAAGCCGCCATATGAGGATGATGCCCTGAAAGAACAACCAAAGAAGAAACTAAGAACAATCCTACAAAATAAAGGACAATAAATAACGAAAAGAAAGAAAGAGAGAAAACACTCGGGTTGCCTCCCGAAAAGCGCTTCTTTTAGGTCGGAAGCTCGACCCTCAAAGGATATAGCGTTGAAGCGCGAGTGTGGAAGGAGGCAAGTATGGGACGTAATAGAAGCTCCACGTCCACCCTCCTGTCGGAAGCAGCATGATGGGAATCCACCAGGGTCCCAGGGAATGTCGACTCGGAGCAAGTCTGCTCGCGGTCGATAAGCCACACGTGCTAACCTGCAAATAAGATCAAGAACAAACAAGCACGTGTGTATGGTAGGGACAAAGCCCTCCAGAAGGTCAGCTGACGAAAATCCTTTCCCGTAGATCGACTGACTATACATATCACGAGGATGGCATATATCGATGCAGGATGAATGACAACTCAAAGGAATATGAATAACCTCGTCAGAACTAGACAACTCATAATGATACGAGAGGAGTTTCGAGTCTACCTGAATAGTGGATGGCGTGAAGTTTGGGGTAGGAAGGACCTCCACGGGGGTCGTGTCTGGTAGATCAAGATGAACCGGCACCCCTATGTCAGAAGGAAGTCCCTCGTCAGCAAATATGAACGTCTCCCTCTCGATCCTGTGGCTCAAGGAGTAGTCCAAAAGGTCTGCAACGTCAAAATTGACTTTCTCCATCTCTGGTCCTGCTGCCGATGGATCATCGAAAGAAAATGGCCCGAATGGACGCAGAGGTGTCTGGAAAATAAGCTCTCCATCATCACCATCAAACATGATCAAATCAATAGGAGGCGGAGGCGATTGATGCGACGTCGAAGAAAGAAGATGGAGTCGAAGCTCGTCGCTCAATACTATGGTCTCTCCGTGAGGGTCTCCAAGATACATGTCATGGGTGGGCTCCAGGACACTCAACGGAGGTGTGATGGCCTCAAATGCGGGTACTTGAGATGGCAGTATGTGGATTGGATCTCGGTATCCTCTGAACTCAGCTATGCAAGATCGCACACCCTGCATCTCAACCCGCAATAATTCCACACCCTTTGAATGCTGGGTCATGAGGCGCTCAGATTGCTTAACCAAGCCCTCCATCAGTGCCTCTAGTTTGGATGTATCCTCAATTTCGGGAGGCGACTGTGGAGACGGATGTAGAAACTCATGCACCTTTTTCATATGACGCTCAAACAGCACCTCAAGTCTAGATGGTGTATCCTCATATGTAGGAGGATGCTGTGAGTACTGCTGATGTGACAAGTACGGAGCCTGATGTGATGTACATGGAAGCCGCTCTCCGTACCTAAAACCCTGCGAAAGATAACTAGGAGAAGATGATGAGATAACAGGGTGGTTGTTCCTATATGGTGAATTTGGGTATGTAAGCCATCCAGGATGATATATAGTGGATGCTCGACCACGTCGACAAGTGGCGGGCCAATGACCTCGAATACCGCAAATAGAACATATAGGAGCAACACTAACATGAGCAAATAATCCACGAAGGGCTGTATCCATCTGACGAGGAAAATCATCTAGTTTAGCACTGAGATTGTCACATGCATCACAAAAAGACTGTGAACCATCCATATCCTCAATCAGCAAAAATCAATCAACCAGAAAAGGACAAGAGGAAGGGCGAGAAATAAAAGAGCCGGGAGGGAAAAGGGGGAGGAAAATGATGCAAACAAAAACAAAAACAAAAACAAAAACAAAAACAAAAACAAAATGATTTAATCTAGTCAAACACATTCACTTTCAATCTAGTCCCCGGCAACGGCGCCAAAAATTGATACTGGCCTAAACCGTCTCGCAAGAGGACGAGATCGGTGCAATACAGGCGAGTATTCTATTGTTCTTTCCACAGGGACTAGAGAAAACAAATCGTGAAGAACTAGACTAAATCAATGGAAAATATAACTAAAATAGACGAAAGAGAAGAGAGAAGACGTCAGAAGAAATAAAGAGAAAGAGGTGGTAGGCTTGCGACGTTTGGTCACTGTTAAATCCGTACGCGTAGTCATGAGTACAAGCGATAAAGCGGTATCGTTCAGCAATCTCACAATAAAGAAGCGAAACGCTGAAACGCAAACACCTATCGACGGTATCAACGAATTTAACACGCAAGGGATTAACAAGGACCATTCTCCAACAACCTCTCAGCTACAACCTACACGGCAAATCCGGAGAACAACCACACCAACTCAAGACAACAAGAGCAAGACAAAGCAATTCATGACAGAATAAGAATTTAATACACAGCTTCAATCACCCCAGTCCTGTCCATTCACACAGAAACAACACAAAATATAGAAATTGAAGCACAACATAAAACTCAGCCTCTGAAATATCCAATTTAATCCAGACAAGAATTACAAGAATAATCTAAATTTATATGAGCACAAAGCACAAACGAATTCAAGCAATCAACCAGGATGAAAGAAACTAATTTCAGAAGCTAGTTTCAATTTGATTTGACATATTTCAATACATCCCAATGCTATAACAGCTCACACAAGCATCACATAAACTGAACATTCAACAATCCACAACAAAATGAGAAGTCATTTGGAGTTTCCATCCAACAATCATATCACAGAAACTTCTATTCACTCATTTCTCCATCTGTTCATCAGACAAATGTTGGAACTCAAGCAATTTCATCTATTATCTCATACAGTGATTCCAGTTCATCTCGATTCAAGAATTGAGAAATAAGAGAGAAGAGAATTGAACCATAGTTGCTCGATGCCGGAGCTGCGGTCTTGGAAGCTTGTCGTGGTCGAGGAACTAATCGCCGTGTCGAAGTAGCTGGAAAGGAGGTCGTGGAAGAGGAACTTGGCCGTTGGCCGAGAGGAAGGAGGTGTGGCGCAGCGCCGGAGTGGATTCACCGGCGGTGCTACGGAGGCGGCAGATCCGGCGGTGGAGTGGCTCGACGGCGCGGGATCGGGTTGGTGGAGGATCAAGGGAGCGGCGCGCAGCTCCAAAGGCGGCGTTAGGTGGCGACGGCGCAAGACGGCGCAGCGGCGCGATCGGGTGGCTTCGGCGGCTGGATCTAGGCTGTGGAGGATATGCCGGCGTGGGCGGCGCTGCAGATCCGGCGGCGCTCGGATGGGCGGATCTGCGGCTGATCCGGTGGTGTGGGATGGTGGAGATGCGAGATCCGGTGGCGGCGCAGTTTGGGCACTGTGGAGTAGCGAGCTTGCCGAGGATGATGGCGGCGTGGGAGGAGGAGGCTCCGACGCGGGATGGTGGTGGAGGCGGCGCCGGTGGCGCAGCTCGTGAGAGGTGAACAGTGGAGAATTGAGGAAAGATCTGTGTGTTTGGGGTTTTGTGGTGTATGGTGGAGCGGCGAGGGGATGGAGCACCGTGATCCCAGTGAGAGGGGGCGTCGTGGAGTGGTTGAGCACCGAGGGAATGGAGCACCGCCGGCATATGGCCCGGCCGCCGGCGGCGAGGTGGAGGGAGGTGTGGAGGAGTGGTTTGGGGAAGAAGAAGAAGGGAAGAAAAAAAATAAAAGCCGGGCTCAAATGCCTTAGGTGGCCGGCGGCTAGGTAAAAAGGTGAATTTGGCACTTTTGCAGAAAAGCCCTCGAGGTTTGGAAATTTAGAAATGGAACCTCGTGGCTAGGGTTTGGGATTCCGGGCCCCCGGTGACTCCGATTTCAGTGCGGTCAGATCCTACGCGTTCGCGAGAATGCGCACTTCCATCAGGAATCATTCGATGGCCAGATTAAGTCGAGGACGCGCGTCCGCTAGCCGAAAATCCATCCAATCCTCGTCGACCTGCGATAAAAATTGGAAAAAGAGTAATCCGGTCGATTTGGCAATTAATCTGAAAGAATCAAGGTATATATGGCGAAGAAAATGACTAATAAGTGCGAAAGCATGAGGGGAATGTACAGAATAATAAGGCAAATCGAGTAAATATCAATCAATACCGTCATGATAAATATTCTCGGGAGATAAACTGGAACACGGCAAAATAGTAGTGCCCACTTTGGAAGTTGAAGCGTCAGATTATGTCGCGCCCCGAAACTGGGACAACGACTACTCCTGTAGAGACCTAGCTCGCTGCAGCTAGTCCCATTCTCACAAACCTTTGACTTCCCAGGATGAGTCAAACACAGGAGTATATTACATTGCAACAGAGTACTAACAAAATATTAAGCAGTGTGGCCTGCTGGCCTTAATATTACATAAAGAGGATTACAATGCCTACAAGGCATTCAGGGTTTAGCAAAATATTTAACCATACAGCAGAAGATAGGTGACCCTCCCACAAAAGAAGTTGACGGCAGAACAACACACTTCAGGGCTCTGGCGGAACTGACGCTCCTCCTTCTGGATCCAAGAAGTACTCCATACCATCATCTTGATCAAGGTAGGCTCCATCTATTGAGTTGAATGTTGCAAGGGTGAGCACTTACGTACTCAGCAAGTCATAGGTAAGAATAGATACATATAGTAGTGATGGTATGAACCTAGACTAGTCAAGAATTATGGATATTTGTAAAATAACCTTTTTCTTTCTTATCTCATCTTATTTCAGCTCATGGCAGCACTTTTCAAAATATAACATCATTATTCATGTTCACTAGATTATAGCACTACCGTGACACGTCGACACACGACAGCCCACGGCAGCACTCCTTATCATGACAACACATGTCATTTGGGTAATCTTGATTCAACACATTTTATTTAGAAAATAGTACTTGTGTCACACCCCGTGGATTTAATCCACCGCAGCAGACTCCTATAAACTCGGGAGCTCAGAGTATTCGAATACGTTTTTAACTCTGCAGAGAGGTACCAATTTACTCGCAAGATATTCCACTTTCAAGCCCATCCTATCAAAATGATTAGACCCCTCCTCACAACCATGTGTGAGTGGCAAGGTGGAGATAACAAGAACTTTTGTTATGCATCACTTACAATTCATCCCTGACCCTGTGGCTCTCCGCGAGGCACAGTTGTGGTAGGCTGCATCCTAACCTCCACCCCTTTGCTTATTCCCATTACTGGGTCAGCGTGCTTGATCACCTTCAGTGATATGTGTGGGAGCCATTCTCCGTGCTTATCGTGCATCACTACACATCTCATGCAGGGGTTTCAAGTGCGATCAACAAAAGTACTTGTTCAGGCCTGTCCCATAACAGGCTTGCGGTTAGCACGTTGTTCATGCCACTAGACGCACAACACAAGGTTCTAGTCCTTATATGCCAGTGACCAGACCATCCACAACCCTGCACCTTAAGTGCTTGCATATCCTTTGCAGTCTAGCACCTCCAGTGCTTCCGCCATCCATACCATTTTTCTGGTCACGGCTAGGGGATTTTATTTCATGAATATAAATATATACATACATAATAGTTCATGGCTCAAAACTTGTTTATTTCGCATTTCACAGATAACCAGTCTAGTACTGCCAATTCATAAATCAACCATTCTCAATCTTTCTCATGCAATATTATCTATATTCAAGGTTATATTATAGCAACATTTAAAATATAGGTTCAAGATGACCAAGAATATGACTTGCCTTCCGCGTCGTAAGATACAGCAGTTGACGTCGGATCCGCAGTGAAGTCCTCGAATTCGGGCTCTTGATCTGCTCTCCAATCAAACAAACAACAAATAATCACAATCTTTTCAATACATTATTATCCTATATGCAATGATGCAAAGATGAAGTCTTGATGATTCTGAAATGATTGGGTTTAGAGGCTGATTAGGGTTAAGTTAAGGAAACCAATGTTAAGATTAGCTGTCAAAGGTTTACAAGGTTCCAAATGTCTCAAAATATTAGAATGATATCAAGGTTGCGACTGGTTCGCTCAAAAACAGCGAACGTCATTAGGTCGACATTCGGTTCAAAGCATCGACATAGGGTCGATGAATGATAGAGGGGTTATCTCAACTTATGGTAGTAGAAGAAAATGTACATCACAACTCTACAAATTCAGTGGACAAAGTGGTTTTCCATTTACACAACCAGAAGTGGGTAAACAAGGTCAATGCCACTGGCTGACAAGCTCTGGCATAGAGCTGACAATGCCAAAAACTAGGGCTAGCATAACTTTTGATCTGGAGCTCCAAATGATGCACCACTTTGTCTGAGAGGTAGGCATTGATAATAGGAACAATAGTTACAATAGGATCTATGGCTGAAAATGGCTGGACAGCAAGAAATCTGATGATGAACTGAGATGAACACACTGCACTAGATCATTTCTGGACAAAATCTTGGCAAAGCTATAACTTCCAATCTAGGCCGATCTAGGTGTCGGGCTAGAAGAAAAAAAATGCTCAGGAGGCTAAGGCACATCTAAAAGACAAAGTGATTTGGGCTAAAACGGCTGGAACAAGCTTTCCGGTGATCGGCGCCGGAGAAGAAGCTCTGGATTTGGGCATTTTCAACACAAGCCGATTGAACTCGATTCCTTGCTCTAGGAGTGATAGAAGGGTATGAGTAAGCTACTGGCAACGTCAATTTGGCCGGAGGATCGACGGTATGGCCTGGCGACGTGAGCCAGCGATTGTCAATTTGCAAAATCGAGAATAGCTTCAAATTGGGATCAATTGATTGTTCTAAGTTCACAGGCATGCTTAAAAAGGTTCATTGATCATTTTAGATTACAATTTCGAAAGCTAATTCGGGCTGAATTAAGCTACATTGCAGGAACAGGGCAATCAGCAATTCCGGTGATCGCCAGCGTTAGAGGTCACCGGTGAGCAATTAGATAGTGCTACACAGAGAGGATGAGTAGGGGAACTCACTGATGGCTTTAATTCGAAGTTTGGTGCAGTGGATGAAGCTGGCACCGTGAGGCTCCTCGACGGCTTGCCGGAGAAGAAGACGAAAATAGGAGAATTTCAAGACTTAGCTGATTTCCAGTGAAGCAAAGAAGTTGCTGGGGTACAGTGGTGTTTAAATAGGCCAAGCGAAGCTTGCAAGGAGGGAGCAGCGAATTGATTTGGCAGCCAGTGATGAGATTGGTTGCGTGCTGAACATCAGCGGCGAAGACACAGCAAGGAGCGGTGATTGCGACAGCGTCAGGACTGCAACTGATCACCATGTCGGTTCATCGGGACTTTGCAAAGCTGGAGCAAGCGGTGGCGACAACTACTGGCGCGGCAAAGCGACGTGGCGAGGAGTTGCTGACAAAAAGCCGTTGATCGCGCGCGGGAGCAGGCGTTGGTCGTCGACGTAGCAGCGACCTTGCCACGGCACTAGCTGGAGCGAGGACACGTGCGCACCGGCATGCACGGTCGCAAGCGCGGCGAAGCCTCACCGGCGACGAGTAACCACGGGGCACAAGCACAGTGGTTTCTGGTCGTGCGCACAGTAATTGGCCTGGTCGAAATTTGGACTGAACTGCAGTTTCAATTCTTTGAGTTTTGGACTGAATTGTAAATCTGGAATTCAGGAATGGTTTAAACTGAATTTTCTTTCACTAATCTGGCAGATATATTCAACAAGACATTTAGCAAAGATAGTTGATAAAATCTGGCACATTTGAATAGTTTCTGGTACAAACTGAAAATAGGGTAAATTAGGGTAAAGTTAGATTTGAGTTTTGTCGATTTCGAATTCTGGCATTTAGGGTTTGATTTTGATATCTGCACAGAAGAGAGACTTGTGGCAATTAGCATTTTGAGAAGATTTGTCGAAGAAATTCTGAATTTAAAGTTAATCTGGAGATTTTAGCCTTTTTGGGTTTTCAGATATTAGATAAGGACTAATTTGCAATAACTCTTGGACTGATTTGTGAAAAGAGCCTAGATGATAAAATCTGGCTGTCAACTTTTTGGATTAAGGTATTGGCATACCCATGATCATATTCCAGGAATAATCTGGTCTGAACTTGGTCAAGATTTAGATTAAATCTGGATTTTTGAAACTTAGGGTATTTAGGTAATATAGGATATTCTGTTTTCGAAAATAGAAGGAGTTGATAATTCTGGAAGTTAGAGATAGAATTGGATCTGGGTTCTGAAGGCTTTTAGATTCAGGATAACTAATAGATTACACCTGAGCAATCTGATCTTGATTTGGGGTCGCAGGTTAGATTTGGAGATTTTAGGGCTTGAGACAGATACTAATTTGGCTACTACTACTGGTACATGCATGCATGCTATTGATGAAAAAGGAAATTTTCACCCCTAACTAAGGGTGTTACAGATTACATAATTCGATGCAAATTAAATTTGAAGTAAATAAATAAGTCTCTTCATCTGCGCTGTTATTATGTGCTGTTATCAACAATTGCATGTAGAGAATTGCACTGTTGGGACTATCACAGACGGTTGGGAGATCAAAACCGTCTGCGTTAATATTACAGACGGTTCTGATGTCCGAACCGTCTTTAATATGTCTGTTGAATATTGAACTGTTCGACTTCTACAAATACTTGTTCCCTCCCTAGAGTTTTGCTTCCAGTTGAACCACTGAGAATTTGAAAGAAGTTGAGAATTTGAAGCGTCGATAACTGTTCGACAATCTCAGTCGGTCCTTACATAAAATCCGTCTGTAATATTACTATCACAGACGGTTTGGAGTTAAAAACCGTCTGTGATATTGATAGAAGTTGAGAATTCGAGGCGGCGGACACTGTTGGGACTATCACAGTCGGGCCTTACATAAAAACCGTCTCTAATATGACTATCACAGACGTTTTTTTTACCTCAGAGCCGTTTGTGATATTCAAAGCACGTTGATATATAACTTCTATATTCTTTTTATATTATTTGCATGGGACCTGCGACTTCTATATTATTTCTATATTATTTGAAGAGCTCCGATGGACTGCCCTCACAAGCCAAAGATCGCGATAGTCGTTCCTTGATCGCACACAGTGTACATACCTTTGTATGGTTGAATGTTCGACAAAAGCTAAAGAAAGATAAAGAAAGAGGGAAGATTGCATGCAGTACAAGAATGTGCTGGAAAATTGAAAAGTTGACATAAGAACAAAGTTTTCAATAATTTTTTTCATCACTTACAAAAAAAGTAAAAGTACAGAATGCTAGGTCAAGGAGTGGTCTTAGCCCTGGCTGCATCTAGAATAAAGTTAGTTTGACTTGCAGCCAGGACGCAGGACTCCTCCAGCGACAAGTTGTCCTTCTCAGGATCAACTACTATAGCGTCGAGAAGGCCTGCGACCTCCCTCAGTTTCGCGATGGTATCCTTCATTGTCAAACCGCAGCCAGCGATGGTCATATCCGTGGCTTTCTTCTCCTCGCGAAGACGCCTCGTCCTCGCCCTAGCATTGTCACCATCCGTCTTCATGCGCTGAATGCGCTGGAAGAGATCGTCAATGATCCGTTTGAGACCTAGTCTTGGTTTTCGCACTAGGCTCGCCCAGATTCTAATATGCGGAATAACGGGATCTTACTCGGAAATACCGAAACCCAAAGTAATTGCACAACTCTTTATTTCAAAGAGGGCTTTACACGTCGAACGTTAGGCACACATGCCTACGTCGAAGGAACTATAAGTGTTTAAAACTCAAATAAGTTCTATGACTCTTCGATGATCTAAACTAGACCTATTACAAGGTATTTATAGTCCAATCGTATGAGTACGTATCAGACTTAGTAATCCTAAACGTATTAGACTTATATAACTAATCCTAAATAGATAAGCTTAGTTATACACATTCGGATCGGATTACAATTCCGAACAGGGAACGAATTCCTTTTCCTGGTCACGAACCAATCCATGGTCGCGAAACCTTTCCGAACACGGTTAAGGTCGCAAAGCCGTATGCGATCAAGACTTGGTCGCGAATCCGTATGCGATCAGGACTTGGAGATCCTCCCGGATCATGACTCCCTTGTTGAGAAGGAGCCAACCCCCGTTGCGACCTCTCGATCAAACTGGAGATGTGGAAATTGGGCTTGTCCATTTTCTTTTGTGTACCACTTTGCCGCACGTGCTCGTTGATCTTTCCGATCGATTCGAAAAGTCTCCTTTGTGCCACTGCGGGTGGTAGTCACATTCCTCTCCAGAATCACATCGTCACGTAAAGGTTCGCCTCGTTGATAGACCAAGTCTTCAACAGATGGTACTATGGTATTTGGCTCATCATCCAACATTGAAGGCTCGAAGACTTTGAATCCTTCCCAAGGTCGCAAACCTTTGCAATGTCGCAAACCTTTTCGTGGTCGCAAATCCGTTGCGAACGCGACCTGAGATCCTCCTGGATCATGACTCCCCTGTTGAGAAGGAGCCAACACCCGTTGGTGACCAACCGTGATGACGTAGAGAATGACTGGGAGTTTTGGAACGAACACACGATGAGCAATGCTACAATCGTCAGATCGAATGTATGGATAGGCGCTCATGGAGCTTAGCACCTCCGTCATGGATTGTGGCCTTGGCCACTCGCGGATAGCCTTCCTCTTGTCGAGGTTAATACTATCACCGATCCCAAAGCTAGGATTGCGAATTTTGAATAGTGGCGCCGTAGAGACAAGTTGCATGTTGTTTTCAACTAGTCGTTGTGGTGATCGACGATATACCTCTGCGAACAGCATGTTGTTTTCTGCAGGCAAGCTCGCCAAACAACCATCATTTTCCATACTCGATGTATCACAATCCCCTTGGCTAACTGGACGCATCACGCTCAGCACACACTTTGAGCATGCATTGACAATCCGTTTTGCCTGATTTGCTGTCAACAAGTCCTTGGTGTCGACGTGGTCGTTTTTGCTGATGATAAATTTCGTCCCATCCTTTGTGAGGTCGTAGTCTTGAGCTCTTCGGTGGTAATGGGCGTCACGATCGTACAAGAACGGACTTCCAAAAATCACTGGGCAAATATCGATGGGGATGACATCGCATTGAACCTCGTCGATGTAACGAGCAGATATTGCAAACTTTAGAGTACATTGACTCTTGATCTGCTGATTCATGTCAGAAGTGAACCATCCCAGAGGATACGGTCGAGGATGTTGAGTCGTCTGCAAACCAAGTCGTCGAACCAGCCCGGAGGAGACCAAATTCTTTTGGCTTCCGGGGTCGAAGATGGCTACGACCACCTCGTGCTTCATCTGTATGTTAACAGTGAACAATTCCTCTGTCGGGTTGTGGTCAATTGATGAACCCGAACCTTTCTCCTTCGGCATTGCCATTAGAGACAAGGTCGTGTCCGCCTTTTCAACCGAATCCAACTGGATAATTTCCTCTGCGAGCGGAATAGAAGTAACCATAGCTGTTCGTGTGCTTGGTTCATCCCTCCTTTTTCTTTCTGGTCGCAGTTCAGGATGAAGTTTATAACACTTCTCTTTTGTGTGCCCAGCAACATGACAATGCTCACAAGTGTTACCCGTATCGTGGGTACCCTCTCCGGAGTTTGTCGTGGTTGAAATCTCCCTCAAGTTCTTATTGTTGCGGGTCTTATTCTTCTTCTCAATCGCCAAAGCAGTCGTACTCGCGGTCGAGATGTCTTGAACTCTGAACAGACTTAGCTCAGTACTGATTGATTTCTGAAGTCCAGATGTGTACTTCCGGAATACCTGAGGGTCGGATAGTGAGATGCCAATGACCATTGCTTGTCGCCGAAACTCTGTCGTATAGTCTTGGATGGTCTGGTCGCGCCGTTGATACAATCTGTGCCAACGCTCCCATCTCTCCTCAAGGTAACCCATCAGATACAATTCTTGTCGCAGAAGTCGTTTGAATTGACCCCACGCAAGGTCGTCAGCTTCACCACTGGCGACAAGGGCCTTCCACCATGTCTTGGCGTGGTCCTTCATCTTCAAAGGTGCAAATTTGACCTTTTGAGCGCTACTAAACCCTTTCAGGTCAAAGTAGGTCTCAAGTTGGTCGATCCAAGAATCCAGCTTCTCGGCATCGATCACCCCATCATATATGGGTATATCAATCTTAGCGTCGACTTTAAAAGATCCGACAGCTAAGGAGGTGTTGGCGAGGTCGTCGGTCTTGTGGTCGCCTTCGTCTTCATCTTAGTCTGCCCTGCGCAAGTCTTCACCAGTCTTCTCACCCATAACCTTCCCTACTTCAGGAGGTACAATCATGGCCTGCTGCTTAATCCAAGCAAGCACGGTTTCCAGGTCGGTGGAGAGCTTAGCCACTTTTTCGGCTAGATTAGCTTGAACGGAGGTATCGTCAGACATTGTCGGAGACGCGGCTGTAGGAACCGTCAACTGATCGCCTGGAGTTTCGCCGGAAGTTTTGTAACCCTGGCGAGTCTTCACCATCCACAGGATAGGAAAGTTGCTCTGATACCAACTTGATCTGTTTGAGACCTAGTCTTGGTTTTCGCACTAGGCTCGCCCAGATTCTAATATGCAGAATAACGGGATCTTACTCGGAAATACCGAAACCCAAAGTAATTGCACAACTCTTTATTTCAAAGAGGGCTTTACACGTCGAACGTTAGGCACACTTGCCTACGTCGAAGGAACTATAAGTGTCTAAAACTCAAATAAGTTCTATGACTCTTCGATGATCTAAACTAGACCTATTACAAGGTATTTATAGTCCAATCATATGAGTACGTATCAGACTTAGTAATCCTAAACGTATTAGACTTATATAACTAATCCTAAATAGATAAGCTTAGTTATACACATTCGGATCGGATTACAATTCCGAACAAGGAACGAATTCCTTTTCCTGGTCGCGAACCAATCCATGGTCGCGAAACCTTTCCAAACACGGTTAAGGTCGCAAAGCCGTATGCGATCAGGACTTGGTCGCGAATCCGTATGCGATCAGGACTTGGAGATCCTCCCGGATCAGTCAAGGTCAAGTCGTAGCCGAGTGTGCTTCTCCGTGAGGAGCTTGTGCTCCTCCTGGAGGGCCCTCAGCTCGGCCTTGACTTTGCTAGTGTCTTCCACGGCTCCCCTTCCCTGTGCAAATCAACAGGTCAAGAATGTATTGAACAGGGATTAACAATACAGGGGTAAGTCCAAAAGATTGAGAGTTCTTACCGGGGAGGGCGAGGCTGAAAATGCCATCGAGGATGCCATTGGCGCAGAGAAGCTAAGGAGTCAAACAGTCTGAGAACTATAAAAACTTGTAAAGTAAATGACAATTTTTCCACTGTCAATTTATAGAACTTCTAAAGCGATGCTTCGTGTTCTCCTAGGCGCCGCGCGCGAAGATCGGAGACAGAAATGATCACAGTTGAGAATTCGAAGCGCCAGTACTTTTCCAGTCGGTTCAGACATCAGAACCGTCTGTGATAAGTAGACTATCACAGACGCTTCGTAGTTCACAACCGACTGTATAAATCACAGTTGGTTCTGAGTTCCGAACCGTCTGTGATAGTTTACTTATCACAGACGGTTTTCAGCTGGGAACCGATTGTATATTTCACAGTCGGGTTTTAGGTTAGAACCGTCTCTGATAAGTAGACTATTACAGACGGTTCTCAGCTGGGAACCGATTGTATCTATCACAGTCGGTTTTTAAGTTAGAGCCGTCTGTGATAAGTAGACTATCACAGACGGTTTTTTGTTCAGAACCGTCTGGTTTACTGTCACAGTTGTTTTTGACATCAGAACCGTCTGTGATATCTGAACATATTCTCCCGACAGGCCTTCGCAGACGGTTTTCCATTGAACAGTTCATACCCGTCTGTGATGTGCCGTCCAGGATGTCTGTTTCTGTGGTAGTGTGATTGTGCTCCCGAGGTGAGGATGCGATAGGTATGCCTATAACTCATTGTTGGGATGAAGGTTATCATGGCGTCGCCAAATAAAGAAAGGGTCAGACTTAAAATGTTTTCTAAAGTTTGATTCCTACCCTTTTGCATCTGCCTTCTCCTTCCTATCTCCATGTGTGTTGAAAGGTCTTTATACAGGGCTCAACGTCCCCTATATTTTATGAACAAATCTTTTGTTACTTAAGAGTGGGCTATTCTCTCTCTTATGATAGATAGGGCTAATTAAGAGACATCATTTATCCACAAGAGCTATCTTGATGGTTAGTAGAATTTAACAGATTCTTGATGCGCCCTCTCTTATGACACGTGGGATCTACTTAATCTTATAGACCTACTTTTGTTATTTTATTTATTATTTTACATTTGTTTCGTTACAGAATTTGTTTTGACCAAAGATAGTGGGTAAGAAACCTAGGATACAAAAATTCATCAACACACTCAAGTAAGCAATTTATTTTTCTGCCAACTCAAAGTTTCAACGGCACCTTTAACAAAATGACCTAAGATAGTCAATTTTGAAAGCACGAGGAACTAATTTGGAATATTTTGTAAAACAAAAAAAAAATTTCTTGAAACCTTAATTTGGATTGTTTCAAAATATTAGGATTAAAATTAACCTTTAAAAAAGTAGAAGGACTAAAAATATGATTTACCCATTTCTAAATGCTCTGTGCATAATACGTGTATGTAAATCTTGATAGTATGGAACATTTCAACAGTTTAATGCCTAGCTCTTGGTCAAAAACCCTGCCTACGGTGTGAGGGAAGCTGGAAAGTACAAATACGTGAAAGAGCCATATGGCCCGTATCAAAGGTCGCTGTATATACTAGTAGTACTGTTCTAAAAAAAAAGTCGCTATATATTGATATGAAATGCCGTAAAAATCGGGGAACGATTAGAAATGATCAAACGACTAGTCCTAAACTACTAGTCCAAGAAAAAAAGCTGTCCAAAACCTGGTCTTATAAATTGAACTCTTACAAAATTGTGTGAGATTTATTTTTTAATCAGTGAATCATATAATTTGTAGTGAAGATCCGAACACAACTAGTTCTATGGATCACAATTCAAACCGATATAAATTACAAATACCTCTCAAATACTGTCATCCTACTACAACACAAATTCTTCTAGAGACATTTTTCTAATATAATAGAACATCTTTTTTTCTATCTCTACATATTTGTACATTGTCTTCTGTCGCTGCTAAACTATTTGTTGAGTTTAGTGTGCCCATTTGGTGAAACCAATTCCCTTTGTATCTAAGTCTTTTGCCAGATTTACAAATCGGTCCTAAAATCAAGTTTCTGAAATTGCAAATTGGTCCTAAGTCTCTTTTTCCAGCCCTTTTCAACCAGAGCCTGATCACTGTTTTTGACCAGAGCCCGGCCAACGCTTGGACCAGATCTTTGCCGTGCCGTTCGCCGCGTTCCCTCACCGACGGCTAAGCCCCACCGTCGCCCGTGCTCATACCTTTCTGGTCGTGCATGTGCGCACGTGTCTTCGCCTGGATCATTGCCGTGGCAGCCCTTCGACTAGCAGCAACAGCTTCAGCGTGGGTGCCCGAGGAGATTCAATTTGCATGCGCGTACGTGTTGTTGCCGGAGCAGCTTCATCGCCTCCGCATCTGCACCGGACTGGAACGAGTTCCAACGCCTCGACCACCGCTGGTAAAGCTGGTGTGCCGCCTGCTCGCCATCGCGTTGTCGTTTGCCGGTGTTCCTTATGCACCCAGCCGGTCTTTTCCCCGGCGCAAGTCCTGTGCTGTTTTCCCTCGCTTGCTCCGTCCCTTGCCTATTTAAACCCCCTCACTCTGTGTGATCTTCACACCTCCAGAATCAGCTAAGTCCCAGTTCTTTTTCCCGCTTTCTTCTTCTTCCCCGACGAGCCGCCGTTGAGGCCATCGTCGCCAGAGCCTTTTGCTCGACTAAACTCCACTTTGATTTCACCAGTAAGCTCCCTATGCCTATCTCTCTGTGTCATAGCAGCCAATTGGACTCCGGTGATCCTCATCGCCGGTGATCACCGAAAAACCCAAATGCCCTGTTCTTGCAATTAAACTCTCTCCAGCCATTTTCATAACCCCTTCCAGTGAAACAAATCGACCCTTAGCAGATTCTTAGCAAGCCAGCTCAACCACATTTTGAAATTAAGCCGATTCGAGAAGTCTCCCGATTCTTCGCGCGCCACCGTGAGTGGTTCACGTCGCTGGCACGCTCCACTGTACCTCCAGCCAATTCATTTCAATTTACACCTTCCTTGTGTCCTGTAGATGGTGGAGCCCAAACCAATTATCCAGCATTACCGTGTATCGACGGCGCCTCTTTCATCGTCGTCCCCGAGCCCAGCGTCAACGCCGGTGAGCTTAGAAACATCACAAAACGCCTTTTCATACAGTGTCACTATGATCAAAGAGATATTTTACATATTATACCTCTATAACATAATGATATTACTTAGAGGCATTAAATTTTGCCTATATTAACGAGGATTGTATAAAAACTATAAAATATTTTTTTAGTGCCAAGCTTGTAACTCAGCAAATACTCACTAAACATGCCACATAAATCAACTCAACCGCATATGCTTATTTATTTAGAGTCGGAAAGAGATTATAATATTAGAATTTTTGTCTAAGAGTTTGGGATCTCGAAAAATGTCTTTATTGTATCAAATTTAATTTAGAATTTCACAAGAAAGATGCTAGATGATTATGTCTACACCACATATTCTAAAATATCTAAAAAAAAGTTTCTAGAGGATTAAGTTCTAGTCTTTATCTCTATAGCATAAAATTTTATAGAGATTTGTAAAGTATCTCAAAGAACGTCTCTAGGGAACAAAAAATTATCAGTGATTTATAAATATCTCAAAAGTCTCTAAAGCACATAATTTGGTTTTTAAAGACGAATTCGGAAAAGTGCCTAGAAAAGTGTCACAAGAAGTATTTTTTGTAGTAGTGAATCTAATGAGTAAAATCAGATTATATATATATTTTATATAAGATGTGATCTTATAAAATTTGATGCATCTGATCTACGGTGACAAGACAACTTTTGCCATCAGCTTAAAGAACGAATGGATGGACAAAATCATCGATTTTCCATCCGAAATGCATAGCGCCTTTAGTATTCTATCAAAAAGCACAAGTGGCAAAGATTAGGCATTACGATCATCTTGTCTAAAGTAAAGTACGACACAAAATTTGAAATTGTCCTGAGGACATATTTAGACTAAATCCAATGCAATGAGTATTTTATAAGATTTTTTAGAAGAATATTTTGTGTCATACGTGTGAAATATTATTTGGAGCATCGCTCATTCTAATACATATGATGTTTGGGAAGATTTTTTAGCCAGACCTATATGCGAAAAATATTTTTTTATTTATTAGAGGAGAGAGAAAAGTAGTTAACAATGACTCAATAAAAAAATCGGGAAGGAATCGAATAAAAAAAGAAAAATATCCATGTGCCCACTGCTTCGAAGTGACCGCACGTGATAAAAAGAAGATTATTTTTTTGTGGACTTTGTAAAGCACCAGCTGAAACATCTCATTGAACTTGGCCTTAGATTCAGTACTGTAGGGCAACAACAGCTACACGCACGTAAACACCATCAAATTCAAAATCCATGGTAAGGGTATGTTTACTTTGTTACCCATGTTGCCATGCTAAAAATTAGTCAACACTAAATGCAGAGCATAACCAAAAATCTTTTGATCATGAACCAAATAGTTGTCAATATTTACCTAGGTAAAATCATAGTAGAAGTGAGGGATACTAGCAACAAAAGTTGGGGTCAAGCATTTTCTCATTCTAATTTTGACCAAAAATTTGTATATAAAACACTCAAAATTTGTCATTTTCTCCGCCCCTAGTTGCAGGTGCCCAACCACATGTTCCACTAGAGCATAGCCAAACCACATGCTTAGACCATATTAGAGCATAATTGGTCTATTTTTAAGGGCATCTGATGTAAACTATCCGATTCCTTTAATCATATGCAATGTTATTTCGATAATATACAATCTTTGCTATATTATAAGTATTTAAATATTAACCTAAAAAATTATTGCAAAACGCTATCAAACTATTGTAAACCCTTGGTCTTGGTTTGAGATGATATAGACCTTCTCTCGATCATTAACAACCACCCGCTTCACGTTAACTAGAAACCACAACCATATTTTTGTGCTTTCTGCTTCTACAATTGTGTATGCCAGCGGAAGCAACTAGTTGTTATTGTCTGCAGTAACTGCAATGAGAAGTGTGCCTTTGTTGTTGACGATTGGAATCAGAGTTCCTAGTCAAACTTACACGAATTTAATTTGTTTAGTAGGGAGACAATTCAAACAATCACGAAAGAAACCACCATATCTATGGATCAAATGACACAGAAATTTATACATGTTCAGGTCCTCAAAGTCTGATTAATAACCCTAATCCTGTTGATTTTTCACTATAAGTATAATGGATTACAAAAAGAATGTACTATCTAGTTCTCAATTGTCTTGTTCAAAATTCTTTTCCAAAAGGATTTGCCCTATTTATACTTGTTGAAAGGGTGTTGTCGCGCCCCGAAACTAGGACTACGACTACTCCTCTGTAGACCTAGCTCGCTGCAGCTAGTCCCATATATGCATAGCATACACATACCTTTGATTTCCCAGGATAAGTCAGGCACAGGAGTATATCACATTGCATCAGAGTAACTTACAAAATATTTAAGCAGTGTGGCCTGCTGGCCTTAATATTACATAAAAAAATTACAATGCCTTCGCGGCATACATGGTTTAGCAAAATAACATCTACACAGCAGAAGATAGGTGACCCTCCCACAATGAGAAGTGGACGGCAGAACAACACACATCAGGGCTCTGGCGGAACTGGCACTCCTCCTTCTGGATCCAAGAAGTTCTCCACACCTTCATCTTGATTATTGAATGCTCCATCTACTGATTTGTAGGTTGTAAGGGTGAGCACTTACGTACTTAACAAGTCATAGGTAAAAGTAGATACATATAGTAGTGATGATATGAACCTAGACTAGTCAAGAATTATGGATATTTGTAAAATAACCTTTTTCTTTCTTATCTCATCTCATCTTATCTCATGGCAGCACTTTTCATAACATAGCATCGCTATTCATGTTCACTAGATTATAGTACTACCGCGACACGTCGACACACGACAGCACTCCTTATCATGACAACACATGTCATTTGGGTAATCTTGATTTAACACATTTTATTTAGAAAATAATACTTGTGTCACACCCCGTGGATTTAATCCACCGCAACAGACTCCTAAAACTCGGGAGCACGAAGTATTCGAATACATTTTTAACTCTGCAGAGAGGTACCAATTTACCCGCAAGATATTCCACTTTCAAGCCCTTCCTATCAAAATGATTGGACCCCTGACTCACTTCATACTGTGAGCGGCAAGGTGGAGATAACAAGAACTTTTGTTATGTATCACTCACAATTCACCCCTGACCCTGCAGTTTTCTTCACACAAACCGCAGTTGTGGCGGGTTATACCCCCACACCCCAAATGCCTCTTCCCATTACTGGGTCAACGTGCGTGATTATAATACGTGGAGGAGCTGAACCCCAAGAGTTTAGTGTATTGTTTTCCATCTCATGCAGGGGTTTCATGTGCGATCCACATAAGTACTTGTTCAGGCCTGTCCCACATCAGGCTTGCGGTTAGTACGTTTGTTCATGCCACTAGACGCACAACACAAGGTTCTAGTCCTTATATGCCAGTGACCAGACCATCCACAACCCTGCACCTTCAGTGTCTGCTATCCTTTGCAGTTTAGCACTTCCAGTGCTACCACCATTCCATACCATTTTTCTGGTCACGGCTAGGGGTTTTATTTCATGCATATATACAGATACATAAATATATATTAGTTCATGGCTCAAAACTTGTTTATTTTACATTTCACAGATAACCAGTCTAGTACTGCCAATTCATAAATCAACCATTCTCAATCTTTCACATGCAATATTATCTATATTCAAGGTTATGTTATAACAACTCTTAAAATATAGGTTCGAGATGACCAAGAATATGACTTGCCTTCCGCGTCGTAAAATACAGCAGTTGATGTCGGATCAGCAGTGAAGTCCTCGAACTCGGGCTCTTGATCTGCTCTCCAATCAAACAAGCAACCAAGAATCACAATCTTTTCAATACATTATTATACTATATGCAATAAGGCAAAGATGAAGTCTTGATGATTCTGAAATGATTGGATTTAGAAGCTGATTAGGGTTAAGTTATGAAAACCAAGGTTAAGATTAGCTATCAAAGGTTTACAAGGTTCCAAATATCTCAAAATATCAGAATGATATCAAGGTTGCGACTGGTTCGCTCAAAAACAGTGAACGTCTTTAGGTCGACATTCAGTTCAAGGCATTGACATAGGGTCAATGGATGATAGAGGGGTTATCTCATCTTATGGCAGTAGAATAAAATGTAGAGCACAACTCCACAAGTCTAAGGGACAAAGTTATGCTCAAAATGCACATCTGGAAGGAAGTGAAAAGGGCTAATGCCACTGACTGACATAGCCTGGCATTGAACTGGCATGGCCAGAAACTAGGGCTTGCCATAACTTTTGATCTAGGGCTCCAATTGATGCACCACTTTGTCTGGGAGGTAGGCATTGATAATAGTAACAATTGATTCAATAGGTTCCAGGGCTGAACATGGCTGGAAGGTGATGAAAATCAGTGAAGAAATGTGGTGGCGACACGGCACAGTGAAGCCACTGGACAAAATCTTGGCATGGCTATATCTTGCAATCTGGACAGTTTCAGAGATCGGGCTAGAAGACAAAAATGCTCAGGAGATTGAGGCACATCTGCTGGACAAGGTGGCTGAAGCTGGATCGGCCGGGAATAGATTTCCGGTGGCCGGCGCCGGAGAAGATGGCTCTGCAATTAGGGGTTTTCAACACAGGTCAAATGAACTCAATTCCAAGCTCAGGTAGTGAAAGAGGGGTACAAGAAAAATACTGGAGACATCAATTTAGTCGGAGAATGGCTGGTGTGGCCTGGTGACGATCGCCGGCGACTGGTGGAGTTTGAATTTGGGGAAACCTTTGATTCGAGCTCAATCTGGAAATCTGGATGCACAAGCTTGCTTCAAATAGCACACTGATCATTTTGTTCCACAGAATTGAAAGCTAATTTGGGGTAAATTGGCCTGCATTGCTGGAACAGGGCATTTGGCATTTTCAGCGATCACCGGCGTTAGGGTCCACCGGAGAGCAATTCAATGCAATAGTACAATCGGGGGAATGAGAGATACTCACTGCTGGCTTCAATTTGGCAAGAGGTTCAGTGAAGTGTGCTGGCACCGTGAGCCTCCAAGCTGGACTCGCCGGAGAAGAAGACGACAGCGAGGAGATTTGGAATTTAGCTTGATTCTGGTGAAGTAGAGATTACACAGAGTATGGGGCTGCTTAAATAGACCAGGGGCGGAGCTTGCAAGGAGGTAGCAGCAAGGAAATTAGCGCCGGTGACTTGACTGGCTGGGTGCAGGCGCGACAACCATGAACGGGGATGCGATGGCGCACAAGCGATGCAACTACTGATCAAGCTGTCGGCTCATTGGAACTCAACAATGTCGGGCGATACAAAGCGGTGGCGAGAATGGCTGGCAAAGCAAGGCAACGTGGCGAGGAGTTGCTGACAACGGTCGCTGTTGTTGCTGCTGGTCGCGCACGGGAGCAGTTTTGGTCGTCGACGTTGCAAACGCAGGTAAGGCTTGGGCGTTTTGGTCATCACAAGCATGCACGGTCGCAAACGCAGGTAAGGCTTGGGCGGCGGTGAGCAAACATGGCGCAAAAATTACGGCGAGCTCTGGTCGTGAACTAGCTGCTGCCCTGGTCGAATTTGGACTGGTTTGTGATGATTTTTGATTGGTTTTGGACTGATATGTAATTCTGGAGATTTAGAAGATTTAATCTGAAATTGATTTTGCTGATTTGGCAAACTTAATTCAACAGATGATTTGGCACAGATAGAAGATAAAATTTGAGATATTTGAATCATTTCTGATATAAACTGAAAATAGAGTAGATTAGGGTAAAATAGATCTGAATTTTATTGATCTCGAATTCTGGGATTTAGGATTTAATTTTGAGATACTCATAAAAGAAGATTTTGTGTTGAAAAGCATTTGGCAGGTGTTCCCTAAATCAGATTTAGATTTGGAGATGATTTGTAACATTTTGCCTTTTCAGGCTTCTGGAAAATCTGGAAAAGGACTGATCTGCGATACTTTTGGACTGATTTGCGAAAAAGGCTTAGATGATAAAATCTGGCTGCCAACTTTTTGGTTTAAGGTATTGACATACCCATGATTATAATTTAAGAATAATCTGGCCTGAATTAGGTCAAGATTTGGCTAAATCTGAATTTAGAGTATTTAGGGTAATCAACTTAATTTCTATTTTCGAAAACAGAAGTTTTGACAAATCTGGGATTTAGAGATGGAATTGAATCTGGCTTCTGAAGACTTTTAAATTTAGGGTAACTGATAGATCACATCTGAACAATCTGATCTTGATTTAGGGTTCACAGGAAAGATTTGGGGATTTAGGGTTTGAGATAGATACTGATCTGGCTACTACTATAGATACATGCATGCATGCTGATCATGAAAAAGAAAGTTTTCACCCCTAAACTCAGGGTGTTACAGGTGTCAGTTGCTTCATCGAAGGGATGCATGGTAGTTGTCAACAACTGTTGTGTAGCGGTGGCTATCAGTTGTTATCGGTTGCTATTCGCCAGTTCATAACAAGCAGTTATGGAAACTGTATATTCATCCTCATCTTTATGATGGTTATCATGGATGGTTAACTTAACTGCATGATCTTCAAATTATGGAATAAGTTACCAATATATGGTCGCGCACTAACTACGACCATGAATTGGTATTTGGCTTTATCTTTGCAGCTTGGGATGATCGCGAGAAAATGTCTCCGCGACCATAATACTTGCAGGTAATATAATAATATATGAGACCATGGACTCTATGACAATAAACATTGAGGCTATAAAGTTCCATGGCTACAACTACTGAAATTACGGGAATTAAACATCCTTGATGGGTTATGTCCATTATATCCTTAGATTATCCCATTATCTCTTTCCTTGGTCTATGTGACTATGAAAAGATAATAATAGGTAACTTAAGTCTCTTTCTGTGGTTTTCTGTGACCATAGAAAGGCATGTGCGACCATGTGAAAGGCATGTGCGACCATGGGAAGGCTTGGATGACTAACTCGGGTAATAATCTCCGTGTTGTATCTCTCGGTCAAGAACGTCCCATCCACGGATATGACCAGACAATAGTACGTAAATGCCTCTGTGCACTGCTGGTATGACCAGAACAAATGATGGAGCACGCTTGTGTTCTCTAGGGGGCTGCCGTCTCAACCTACAGCTGGCTGATCGAAGACATCCATAAAAGTGCCAGGTTTCACTACTACAAAAATGTTGAGTACTAACGATTTGAAAATATCTGTACTAACGGTTCTCCAACCGCTAGTGATCGGCATGATAGAAGAAGTCTAGCACTACTCTAACAATTCGAAACCGTCAGTAGAATAATTATATTCTAATGGTTCATATTAGTGAACCGTTAGAATAACTTACTATATTCTAACGGTTCAATATTAATAACTATTAGAATAGCTTATTATATTCTAACGGTTATTAATTAATAACCATTAGAATATGTTATATTATTCTATCGGTTCTTAATGAGTAACCGTTAAAATATGTCAATTAATTCTAATGGTTCATTAATAAGAACCGTTAGAATATAGTAAGCTATCCTAACTGTTGTGATGAATGAATCATTAGAATATGTTGTTCTCTTCTAACTTTCTGTGTTGTAGAATCGTTACAAGAAGCTTAGCTATACTGATACAGTACAAAAAAAATACACCAAAATAAAGATATGCAGATACACCGATTGAATTTAAAGCCTATTCACACATTCAATAAGGTACATTCACAAATACACCAATACAGAGATACACAGATACATAGATTGTATTTAAAGTATGTTCACACATCCAATAAAGGCATGACAGATGATATATAAATGTTACACAGATCAATGTACACATACATGCACCAATTCACACATTCAATGTATATATATATATATTATACAAAAGAAGTCATGGTTGATTGTTGATAGCCACCTCGTCGATCACATATTGAGCCCAAATTTGTCGCATCTCTTTTATCTGAGACTGCTCGTATTTGTCTTTGGACATGACGCTCTACATGCATGTATGAAGAGTCAGTAATTAATTTCCTAGTTTCGAACATCACATCCAATGTTCAACTTTGAGTTAGAAAAAATGCTTACCTTGGGGAATTGAGCAAAGTCTGTCCTGATCAGGATGCATAAACCTCATCACATAAAACCCACATTCCCACGATTTTGGCAGTTGCTGGCATTGAGATAATTGCATATGCAAATACATGTTAGCTATTGTTGTCAAATTCAAAAGAACTAATTAAGAATAAATTAAAAGACTCATGAGTAGTTCCATCCTTATTAATTACCTCATGTTCTTTTCAAGAAATTGTTGCACCCTTCGACGCGTCATGCCTCCCTCCAGCTGGAACATAATTTTTGAAAGCCCTACATTTAATTTAGCATTGCCAGTTAATATGGTATCATTAGCTAATGAGATCAAAATTTAAATCAATCATGTTACTTACGCATCCATACACCACATGAGGGTGTAAACATGTGCTACCCTGTCATGCATCGGATCAAGGTAGTACACCTTATTCCTCCATGGGCAAATCATGACGAGGATCCAGTGAACCCTACATTGTACATAAAGAGAACCGTTTCATGTATATGCTAGGCGTAACATACAAGAATAAATTAAATTAGTAGAAAATATACTAATCTCTTGGCATCTGCAATAGGTGATGATACAGTGAAATAATACAGACGGTTCGATCCGTAATCTATTGGCATCTGCCTCCCTTTACCATAATATAGCTTGTTTCCAGAGCACTGATTTGAAAATTCTTGCTGAGTGAGGCCACGCCATTGTAAGACACCAGGTTCCCTGTACTAGATTTGGCTCCACAGTTTCCGGCCAAACAGAACAACGGTGAGTATATCACTTGTCAGTAATATTGCTATATTAGCATCCCAATATATGTACCTGGGGTAGGACAATGTCATCGATACTAAGTGCTTCCGCGGATGCTATGTTTAGTGCCTCCTCGCCAATGGAAGTGAGATAAAATGAGATTCTTCCTTGCGTCTGAGCTTCATAAAAGATTGTATCCATAACTTCGAGAGTCACCATATCGGTGTACATTTTCAAAGCCATCTCCTCAGTGACCTGTGAGTTACATTTATCTGAACAAAATCACTTTTCATGACATGTTTCAGAAATTCGCAGTGTTTATGGAGCAATGAGTATCTCTAGGAATCTATTACCAGATATTGTTCTGCCACCATCATCAAGAACACAGTAACAATTGATCATTTCCCTCTGAGACTTTGGCAGGAACTTCATTTCGGCAACAAATGAAACCTTTCCTCCAGGGAAATCTACAATCTGCACTAGCAATCGTGCATAGTGGAATATAAAAACACCACAATGTTCATGTCCTTCAGAAAAAGTACTATGCGTACTAATTAATCATACGAAAAGACGTCCAGAACAAGCAAGTAACAATTCTTTTAAGTAATCTGCAGACCTAGATATTCTAGTCTATAAAAAATGTCATTGTCTGCCTATCATTCGTCAAAACCATCACCGGGCTTCTGTTTACTTGTCCATCATGTGATGGTTTATGGCAAACCTACATACGAAAATTCTTGCTATGTGTCCTGTTAGTAACAGTTTATTTTACCATCTTCTTTTACTTCACTAGGAACACAATTATCTTAGAACAATTGTGTCGTGGTATTGCGAATACCCTGGTAGGTTTTGTGAACGATCCTAGCGAAGATTACGCGGCGCGGGCTGACCGGGCGACCGGTCCTCCCCCGCCGGACAAACACAAGAATTGACATGAGGATTTATACAGGTTCGGGTCCCGGTGGGGGCCCTAGTCCTGTCGGCGTGCTCCCAACCGGAGTCGGCTGGGGAGGCTCTCTCCGGGGGAGAGGCTTCCGGAGCACACCTGCGAGTTTAGCTATTCCAATCAATATGAATCACTTGCTCACAACTGAGGGGTACAAGGGCTATTTATAGCCCCAAAAAGAAGCAAAAAACCTAAACTACCCCGGAAGCCACCGTCGGATTGAGGGGTAGGAACGTCCTTCTCCCGGTCAAACGTCTTGGATGCTTAACAGGTGGTTGCTGATTCCCGAGGCACTCCTCGCGTGACCTGCACGTGATAAACAACTGGAGACTTTACCTTTAGAAGGGCGATGAGGCCTGGGACATGCGCCGGAGGCCAGGTCCCGGTAGCAAAAAGGCGGCGCAAGGGACCGGCGCCGGAGGCCAGGTCCCGGGGGCCAAAATGGCGGCGCCCGGGACCGGCACCGGAGGCCAGGTCCCGGGAGCCAAAGGCGGCGCCCGGGGAGGCACCGGAGGCCATGTCCCCGGGCAAATGGTGGCGCCCGGGACCGGCGCCGGAGGCCAGGTCCCAGGCACCAAAAGGCGGCGCCCGGGGAGGCACCAGAGGCCATGTCCCCGGGCAAAAGGCGGCGCTCGGGGAGGCACCGGAGGCCATGTCCCCGGGCAAATGGTGGCGCCCGGGACCGGCGCCAGAGGCCATGTCCCGGGCGCCAAAAGGCGGCGCCCGGGGAGGCACCGGAGGCCATGTCCCCGGGCAAATGGCGGCACCCGGGACCGGCGCCGGAGGCCTGGTCCCGGGGGCCAAAATGGCGGCGCCCGGGACCGGCACCGGAGGCCAGGTCCCGGGGGCTAAAAGGTGGCGCCCGGGGAGGCACGGAGGCCATGTCCCTGGGAAAATGGCGGAGCCCGGGGAGGCACCGGAGGCCATGTCGCCGGGCGCATGTGACTCAACTTACCTGGACTTAGTCTAGAGGAGATTTCCCCCAACAGTAGCCCCCCATGCCCCCCGGGGACGATGCTCGAGTCCCCGGTGGGTGTGGTACATGTCACCGAAAAAATCTCCGGACCAAGCCACTGGAGCCGTGACGAATCGGCTTCCGTGCCCCGCGCTTAAGGCCGCGCCGTTTTGCCATAAATGCGCTCGCGGTTTGAACCGGTGCCTCGATTCGCGCGCTAGTCCCTTCGTTTCCCGCGCGCGGTTTGAACTTCAACGGTCCAGATTGCTCTGCGGGGTGCCACGTGGCGACCATCTGGACCATGGCTCGCCCCTATAAATAGGGCCTTGGGGGGCCTGGGAACTTCATTCCAAACTTCTCATCCTTAGCGAGTTTAACTCTCCCGGTAGCTCTTTCCCTGTAGCTAGCCCCCGGTAGCAAGCGTTCGGCACCTTTAGACGTAGCCTCCTGAAAAGTTAGCCTCTCGAAGAAAAACTAACCTGATGGCACCGAAGGGTCGAGCGAAGACGACTGAGGTGCCCCCGGAGGAGGTCGCTCCGGATTTCCTCTGGGCGCCCGAGTTCACGGCCGAGGACGCGGAGTCCATGGTCGAACGCTGCGTCGTCGAGGACGGGGACATCCGGGTCCCCGTGAAGAAGGACGGAGCCCCCACCCCAGGCCCGGAGAGATCGTGGCCTTCGAGGCCTTCCTGGAGGCGGGGCTCCGGCTCCCGGTGCATCCCTTGCTCCGGGAGTTTCTGAAGGAGTATGGGGTGGCGCTAAACCACCTCACCACGAACGCGATCGTCCAGATGGGCCTCTTCATTTGGCTCTACGAGACGGCGACCGGGCGGGAGCCTACCCTACGCGCCTTCAGGTACTTCTACGAACCGGCGGCGAGGAGCTCCCACCTGGTCAAGGGGGCACTCAAGTCCCCCTTCGGCTCCGTGATGGTGCAGATGCTATCGTCCCGGGTGGCCGATTACCCGGCGGTAGCCTCCCGGGAACATTGGGGCGACTGGATCCGGAGGTGGTTCTACCTCCGGGTCCAGGACGACGAGGTGACGTACGCCCCGGAGCCCGCCTGCTACAGCAGGTCGTCCACGCCGAAGCCTCCGGTGTGGACGGACGAGGAGCTCGAGCTCCTCGGCAAGGTGATCATCTCCCGGAAGACCCGCTCTATGCGGGACGCCGCCGAGGAGATGATGCTCCTGAGGATCTCCCCCTTCTCACACGGGAGAAGGGGGATCGGCATGGGCCCGGAGCAGCGGCCCCCGGTGAAGCCGGTGACCCGACGTAAGTCCCGGTAACTTGCTTCATTGCACTTACAAATTTTTGAAAATTTGACTAACTCTTTACCTCTTGTAGTCCGACCGTACCCGGCGGCGCGGGAGAAGGCGGAGAACCTCCTGGGGAGGTACTTCGCCGATGAGCACGAGCACATCGTGCGCCTCGTGGGGGAGGGCCCTCCCCATAACTTGGTAGCTGAAGCCTATGGGCTGAAGCTTCCAGAGAGGAAGCCCCTCCCCACCCCCGGGTCGCACAAACGGGGGAAGGACGCGGCCGGGGGCTCTGAGCCTAAGAAGGCCAGAGTCCAAAAAGCCCCCGGCCCGTCGACGATGCCGGCGGCGACACCGGCGAAGCCCCGGGAGGAGACCCCCGGGACCGAGCGCGCCCGAGCACCGGCCCGGAAAGAAGGAACACCCCCTCCCCCGAAGAGCCCCGTTGAGGCTCGGGGGAAGGAACTGGCCCCGGGCGGGGCGGCGTCTGATTCAGCGGACTACGCCCCGTTGCCGCCTTCAGTAGCAGTCCTTCCGGTGCCCCCGACACCCTTGGAGCCGGAGAAACCGGAGGTGAGGTTCACGGAGGCCTCGCCTCCGCGGGTGGAGTGGCCCGTGGACGAGGGGGGGAGCCCCTCGGTCTACGAGGTCCCGTCGGAAGTGGGGGCCCCGGGGGCCCTCCCACCCGGGAAGGGGAAAGGGCTGATCATCCCCCCCCGGCGAGGGACCCCCTCCGAAGCGTCCTCGGCCACTTCCTCGGGGGGCACTTCGGCGACGAAGGCGACGACGACCGCCACCCCGACCGAGGTAATACCGGGCGCCCAGGTCTAGGAGCCCGTTACCGCCCGCGATGGGACAAGCGCCTGGCGGGAGACCCCCCTGCTTTCCGCAGGGGAGGTCAAACTTTATGCGGAAGGCCTGCAGACCCCGAAGGACCAGGCCTTCGTCGAGGGGGGGACGCTCCACGACCGCTTCGCGGAGCTTCGGTCCCTCCAAGCCCAGGTATGCACCCGAAGCGGTTGTCGCTTTCTCTTGGTCCTCTGCATCCAAAATTTTTCTAACTCTGGAATTTATAGGGGGCGGCGATTACCTGGGGCGTTGAGCAGCGCGTCATCCGGCTGCTCAAGGACGAGGAGGACAAGGCCGCCGCCTACCTGGGCCAGCGGGACGAAGCTCTCCGGGAGCTGGCCCGGGTCCGGGCCGAGGTTCACGTCTCGGAGACTGTGAACGGCTGCCTCCGAGAGGAGGCGAAGGCGAGGGAGGAGGCCTTCCGAGAGCTCGAGGGATCGAGCGTCCGGGCTATGGTGGACGCGGGCCGCTCCGTCCGCTCGGCCCTCGAGAGCCTTGGCGTAAGCCTAGGCTCCGGGGGTGGCTCGCAGGTGCCCTGGCCACGCTCGCCAAGGCTGTGCGTTTTCTTAACGCACAAGTCTCCGTGATCCCGGAGGCAGTGGACGCCCGGGCACGAGGCCGGGTGATCCCCGTCATTGCGGCCGCGGCCGGGCTCGTCGAGCACCGGGGAGTGGGCGCCCGGGCGATCGGGGGCCGCATCCCGCGGAGCTTCCCCGAGTTCTTCGAGCCCTCGCGCCGGGAGGTGGAGCAGCTCGCCGGGGGTTTCTACGACCGGATCATCCGGGTGAGATTCCCGGCACCGGTGCCCCCGGCAGTGGACGCCCCAGCCCTGGCCTCGGAGGAGGCCCCCCGGGGGGAGGACGCCTGTGAAAGAGTGTGAGCCTCCCCCCGGGTCTTTAGATAGGACCCTTTTGTTTTCTTAGGACTTTTGATCCCGTTAGCTTCTTAGAAGAAGCCCCGGACACTTGTAAAAAGATATTTTGAATGTAATAGAGTTAGAAATTTTTTCTAAGTCTTTGAATTGAATGAAATGTTACCAGGGTTCCCGGGAGGTTGCTCCCGTGTGAAGGTCCGGGAGGGGCTCTCCGGGGGACGCCCAAGCGGCTTTAATATTGCTAAGCCTCATCTCCGGGGAGCGCAGCGGGGACGCCGTCCGGGAGCCCGTCTGGTTAAGGTGGCATCCGGAGTGGCACTTGGACAATTTTGGCAATCATTGCGCCGAATTGTCCCCTCCGCGTCCGGGGTTCCGTATGATACCTCCTCTCCGGATACTTCCACCGGCGGGATACGAGTTCTGGCCCGAAGATGTGCTCCGGGACGCTCGGCGCCGCGTGCGCGCATTGTACCGGGACTTGGCCCGGTGTAACACCCTAGTTTTGGGGGTGAAAAGTTTTGCATAAAAACCCTGCATGCATGTATCTCTGTAGTAGTAGCCAGATCAGCTGAACTCTAATCTCTCCCAAACCCTAAAAATCTCCAAATCTATTCTCTAGATTCAGATCAAGATCTGACCATCCAGATTTAACCTACCAGTTACCCTGAAGATAAAAGTCTTGAGGAGCCAGATGAAATTCTGACCCTAACTCCCAGTACCTAAGCCTTTCTCTGTTTTCGAAAACAGGAAAAATTCAGATTTACCCTAAGTACCCCAGTTTCCAGATGATTAAGTTATCTTGATTTAACCTTATCCAGACTCAAGTAACCCCTGGAATATGTTCCTAGGTTCATCCTCAACTCACTTCAAAAAGTTGGGAGCCAGATTAATTCATCTAAACACTTTTCGCAGTTTAGTCCAAATTTTACTGCGAATAAGTCCTTTTCTGTTTACCTGGAAGCCTGAAAATGCTAAAATCCACGAATCAATTCCAACTCCAGAATTTCTTCAGGAAACACCTTCCAAATACTATTTGATACAGATCTCCCTTTTGATCAGACTTCAAAATCTCTCTCCAATCACCAGAATTCGAGATCGACAAAATCCAGATGTAGTTTACCCTAATTTTACCCTATTTTCGAAAATAGGTGAAATCCCTCAAATCTTATCAAACTTTCTCCAAATTTGAGCTAAATGAGTACTAATAGAAATGTTATACTCAGCCATGAAATCAAATATCAAATTAAACCTCTCAAAGACCAGATTTGCAATTTAGTCCAAAACCCATCAAAAATCATCACAACCAGGCCGCTGGTTCCACCACGAGCTACTGTTCATCACCTGACCACTCAGTTCGACTTCGACCACAGCGACCGGTTTCGAGCACGAGCACAGGAGCTTCGACCTCGCCGCTGCTACTGCTCCTTCGACCGTTGCTACGCCCGTGAACTCCTAGCCGTTGATCATCAGCATAGCCATCTTAGCCGCTGCCTCGTCGCCACGTGGTAGGTTCCTGTTCGCCACTGTGGATCGCCTTCTCCAGCACCGGCAAGATCTTGCTCTCCCGCGTTGCGCCCGACAGCCACAGCAAAATCGTGCCACGTTGCAGCCATGCCACGATTGAGCTTCACTTCACCATCTCTTCGTCGCAGTGACAGCAGCGCAGCCGACACGACCGGTGAAGACGTCGTTTCGCCGCCTGTCTTCGCCGCCGGTCACTTCCCAGTCAATTCAAGCCGGCTTCAACTCCCCGTGCAATTGTAGACGTTGGGAGCCCCCACAGCCTCGCCTATTTAAACCCCCTGGCCTAAGCAACCATCTTACACCCCTTCACACCAACAATCAGTAAAACTCGCCGTCTTCTTCGTCTTCTTCGGCGAGCTCGAGAAGAGGCTCACGGTGCCAGGCCAATCCACTGCACCGAGCTCCAAATTGAAGCTACCAGTAAGTAACCCTCATCCACTTACCTGTGTAGTAGCAGCCAATTGAACTCTATCGCACCACCTCGCCGGAAATTGCTGATTTTCCCCGACAACTCCGGCGAGCAATTAAACCCTAATTAAACCGATTTAGCTCTCGAGCCTGTGATCAATATTGATTAGTGAACTTATCTAAGCATCTCTAAGCAACCAGAATCGAAGAATTTGCTAAAATATGAAGAATCCCAACTTTGCACCTTGCATGTAAGCTGGAGCTCGCTGTTAAGCTTTTCTGGTGCACCTCCAGTCAATCTAACTTCACCAGTAGCATTCTTATGCCCCAGAGACCCTCCTCAAGCAAGGAATTGAGTTCAATCACTTTAAATCAGAAATGCCCAAATCAGGTTTGAGTTAATCTTTTCTCCAGCCAATATCTCCTAAATCCAGCCAATCCAGCCATAGAAACCTTGCCATCTAGATGTTTTGGACCATTCTGAGCAACTTTGTCTTCGATCACGACTTCTAATTCGGCCTAGATTGTGAGATATCGCTATGCCCTAGTTTGCTGTACTGTTCACATTACATGTGCTCCAGGCCGGCCAACTTCTTCGCTGGTTTTCATCACTTTCCGGCCATCTCCTGCCCTAGATCCTGTTGAGACATTTGTTCCTGTTACAAATGCCTAACCACCAGACAAAGTGCTGCATCATTTGGAGCCTTTAATCAAAAGATATGGCTAACCCTAGTTTCTGGCCGTGTCAAGCCTATGCCAGGCTATGTCAGCCAGTGGCATTGAGCCTTTTCACCCACTTCCAGCCATGCACTTTGAAAATAACTTTGTCCCTTAGACTCCTGACGTTGTGATCTACACTTTTCTCTACTGTCACAACTTGAGTTGAGCCCTCTATCACCCATCGACCTTATGTCGATGCCTTGAACCGAATGCCAACCTAAAGACATTCGCTGTTTTTGGGTGAACCAGTCACCACCTTGATATTACCCTGATATTTTGGAACCTTATAAACCTTAACAGCTAATTTTAACCCTGGTTTCCATAGTTAAACTCAAATCGCTTTCAAACCTTGTATCACCAGAGTATTTTCTCCTTGCATCTTTGCATGTAGTGGATTAGTAAGAATAGGATTGATTGTAACGCCTGTTTGCTTGTTTGATCTTGTTCAGAGCAAGAGTCCGGGGTTGAAGATCTTGTCGCTGAACCGTCATCGACTGCTGATACTTACGACGCGGAAGGCAAGTCATACTTTGATCATATTGAAACCCATATTTTATGAATTGCTATGCTATTCCATGAGTAGATATCTCATTAATATTGCATGTGTTGAGATCAATGATATTATGGCAGTGATAGATTGAATACTTGAGGAATGTGAACTTGATAAGATAGTAAGCCACGAACTAATAAAAGTATAAACATGTACATTTATATTCATGAAATAGAACCCCTAGCCGTGACCAGTATTTTGGTATGGAATGGTGGTAGCACTGGAGGTGCTTGGCTGCACTGAATGTGTAGGCACTGAAGGTGCATGGGTTGTGGTATGATCTGGTCACTGGCATGTAAGGACTAGAACCTTGTGTTATGCGTCTAGTGGCATGAAAAACGTACCAACCACTTACCTGGTATGGGACAGGCGCAACCTAGTAGCTTTCTTAGTATTATCAGTTCCCTGCATGGCTTGTCGATCCGGTTTCTCGCGTGGAAACTGGTGGGACGCAGTTCGTCCATGAGTGATGTGAGATCAGAAAAATTATGAGAGGATAAGGTGTAAAGAAGGAAGACGCCCTACGCCAGATTAAGTCGTGCGCGACTGTAATCAAAAGAGGTTATGTGTCCTGCGGGAACATAGACCCAGGCTAGGAAGTAAGGCAGTGGGGAGGACCCACAACGGTACTTGGGACGGTATTGTCCATTTACCGGGCAGGGATACTGTTAATACTAGGCTGCAAAAACGTTGTGTGATCTCGGCCTTGTCACATGCGTATAAGTCGCATGGAGTTGGCCCGACTTGGAAGTCGAGTGAAACAGTGGATTTAAAAAGAGGTACATCTCTGCAGAGTTTAAAAAATGTATTCGAATACTTCGTGCTCCCGAGTTTTAGGAGTATGCCGCGGTGGATTAAATCCACGGGGTGTGACACAAGTATTGTTTTATAAGCTAAAATTTATTAGTTCAAGATTACCCAAGTGGCATGTGTTGTCATGATAAGGGGCGTTGCCGTGGGCTGTCATGTGTTGACGTGTCGCGGTAATACCATAATATAGAGATCATATGATAATTAAGAGGCATGTGGTTTAAGCCCTAAGTTATGAAATACTGCTATAAGTATATGATCGAAAGGCTCGAATAAAAATAATGTGATATGAGGATATATCGCCTTGGATATGGGATATATGTATCACCATCAATATGAATTATTTACTGCCATGGGTATGATTAGAAGTTGAGTAAGAATTGAGAAAGAAATGTATTTTGGGAAAAACCCTTCACTCTTTCCCCAATAGCATAGGTTCATGTCATTTATACTGTAACTATATCTCTACCTCCCCTATGACTTGCTGAGTACATAAGTACTCACCCTTGCAACAACTCCTCAATAGATGGAGCGTTCTACGACCTTGGAGGATACCCTGAAGATGCTGCGGACCCAGGAGATGATGAGCAGTTTCCTCCGGAGCCCTGATGTGGTGTTGTCTGCTGCCAACCTCTGTTTCCTGTGGATTGCTTTTGGGCCTAGCTTCCGCCGACTAGATGTGTTATTTTGTTATACCCTTGTGCCTTGTAAGGCACTGTACCTCGTTTTGTACTAAGGCATGATGGCCATACAATTATGACTACTGTATTATTTTGCTGCTTCAATGTATCCCTGTGATTGACTCATCCTGGGAAGTCAAGTGGTTTAAGGGACCAGCTGCACCGAGCTGGGCTCCTCACAGGTGATGTCACAGTCGTGGCAGTCACGACACCCGGGAGCTAGCGGAGAGCCTCCGGGAGTATTAGGCGTAGGAGCCTTAGGATGTAGAGGATCCCCCGGGTTAGAGCCCGGGTTGTACCGTTTTCGAAGCCCACCGGAGGGGGAAGATGTCCTCCGGGTTTGACAATCAATAAAGCTGTTTGCTTGCTTCTTCTTTCGTTGTCTTTTTATTTTTTCTTCTTGGATGGTCTGGACGACTCCTTTTCACAAGAATGAGCTAAGTTTGCTCGTAGGCGGTGTGGTCGACACCCGGGGGTTCCTTATCCCCCCGGCCCGCAGCGGGCCGGAGGATAGCTCCGCGCGCTGTGGGGGTAACAAGGCCCCCGGGGTGGAAGTGACCTGTAGCATAGGAATTTTTCTAAGTTAGAAAATTCTAAAACAAAGTTTCCAAGGGAAAGACTTTCCAGGAGACGATCATCCGGTCGCCGTGAGAACGGGGAGCCGGGAATAAGGCCTCGTGTGGGAGAAAAGTCCAAGAAAACCCGATGAGATTTCTGAAGGCGAGCTTCCTGGGAGACGGTCGTCCGGTCACCGTGAGGACGGGGAGCCGGGAATAAGGTCTCCGGGGAAGAAATGTCTGAGAAATCCGTAACTTCTCCGGGAGACAATCGTCCGGTCGCCGTGAGAACGAGGAGCCGGGAATAGGGTCTCCGGGAGGAATCATCCGGTCGCCGTGAGAACGGGGAGCCGGGAATAAGGTCGCCGGGAGGCAATCATCCGGTCGCCGTGAGAACGGGGAACCGGGAATAAAGTCTCCGGAGACTAGATACCCAAGAAAGCCGTTAGACGTCCCACTAGGGAGAGCGTCTACTCCCGGAGGAGGAAGAGATATCCAAGAAATCCATTAGACGTCCCACTGGCGAGAGCGTCTACTCCCGGAGGAGGAAGTGATATCCAAGAAAGCCATTAGACGTCCCACTGGGGAGAGCGTCTACTCCCTGAGGAGGAAGTGCCCGAAGACGGGTCTTGAGTGTTTGGGCAGGGGACTAGTCTCCCAAAGTGACAAGTTACCGCGGCCACTGGGGACCGAGTTGCCGCTTACACCCTCAGTCCACGAGGGCTTATCGTAAGCCGCCCTACAGGAGGGACTTGCTGGGTCTGGGCCCACTTCCTCATGGGGAGGGCTTCCTCGCGTGGAGGGCATCCTCGCGTGGAGGGCATCCTCGCAGGGAGGGCATCCTCGCGGGGAGGGCATTCTCGCGGGGAGGGCATCGCCGCTAGGGCCGGTAATGAGGAGAACCTGCAATGAGACAATTGAAGAGCAAGACCTATGTATTGCTAATAAAATGAAGTACAGTGCCCCCCTGTGAAGTTGCGAAAGGGGAGGAAAAGGTAAGTACAGTGTCCCTCCTCCCCCTCCGGCGTGATCGCTCCGGGGGAGGGGACAGGCCCGTAAGGCTAAACATAGAACTTGCGAAGTAAACGCAAGTTCCACGTGTGCTTCAGCTCCTGCTCTTGAAAGTTGGAGAGCTTGTAAGCCCCCGAGCCTAGGACTGCGGAGATCCTGTAGGGGCCCTCCCACTTGGGGGAGAGCTTCCCCTGGGCTTGGGGGTCTGTGAAGCGCTTGAGGACAAGGTCCCCAAGGCGGAAAGCTCTCTCGCGCACGCGCTGGTTGTACGCGTGCGCCACTCTTGCTCGTAGATGGCGTGGCGGAGGAGCGCTCGATCGCGTTCCTCCTCCACGAGGTCGATCTCTAGGCGCTGGTTGGCCTCGTTGGCCTGGTACGCTGCGGGCGTGGCTCCCTCCAGGAGCTCGACCCGCAGTGACCGGAAGCCGATCTCCGAGGGGAGAACTGCCTCCGCCCCGTAGACCAGGGAGAAGGGAGTACGCCACGTCGCCCGGGATGGGGTCGTGCGCATGGAGCAGAGGATGCTAGGGAGCTCCTCTGCCCATGCACCCCGCTTAGAAGCGGTTTGCTCAAGTCTCCGGCGCAATCCTTGTAGGATCACGCCGTTGACTCTCTCGACGGCCCCATTGCTCCTGGGATGTGCCACTGAGGCGAAGTGGATGACGAGCCCCAGGCCTTCGCAGAATTCCCGAAAATAAGCCGAGTCGAATTGGGTCCCGTTGTCCACGGTGATTTCCCGGGGGACACCAAAACGACATACGTCGTTTTTCCAGAAAAACCGCTGGACGGCCCGGGACGTGATGCTGACCAAAGGCTCCGCCTCAACCCACTTTGTAAAATAGTCGACCGCGACTACCGCATACTTGTATGCTCCGGGCGCTGGGGGGAAGGGCCCTAAAAGGTCCATCCCCCAGCGCACGAAGGGCCAAGTGATGGGGATTGTCTGCAGCGCTATAGGGGGGAGGTTCGAGCCCTTGGCCATCTTTTGCCATGCTTCGCATGCGGAGACAAGGTCTCACGCGTCGCGCATGACCGTGGGCCAGTAGAAGCCCTACCGGAGGGCCTTGGCTGCGATGGCACGCGGGGCTAGGTGAGAACCACAGCTCCCCGCGTGGATGTCTTTGAGAAGTTGAAGTCCCTCCGGCCGGGGGAGGCAGCGCAGGAGGGCGGAAGCCCCCCGCTTGTAGAGCCTCCCCTCCAGCAGGAGATATGCCCGGGCTTTAGCCCGGAGGCGCTTAGGCTCGGTCTCGTTGGGAAGGTCCCCCTCCCCCTTGATGAAGGAGATGAGGG
Organism: Pharus latifolius; assembly: GCA_019359835.1. Classification (NCBI taxonomy): domain Eukaryota; kingdom Viridiplantae; phylum Streptophyta; class Magnoliopsida; order Poales; family Poaceae; genus Pharus; species Pharus latifolius. The sequence goes on along the minus strand of CM033323.1, from coordinate 37,282,276 downwards.
GGTCCATCCATGATGGAGCCCGGGTGATCTCGGCGACCTCCGGGACGTGAGGCTCGTCGTCCGTGTCCGGGGAGGCCACCGAGGGCTTTGTGATGATTTCCAAGAAAGACCCCTTGGGGAGTGATTCCCGGGCGCTTGCTGCCCGGGACAAGGCGTCGGCCCGGTCATTATCCCTTCGCGGATATGCCGGGCCTCGAGGCCGTCGAAATGCCTCTCCATCTTTCGCACCTCCTGCAAATAAAGACTTAAGTTTGCGTCATGGCACAGGTAAGACTTGTCCATTTGGCAAACTACGAGCTGAGAATCTCCCTTGACTAGGAGGCGTCGGATCCCCAGGGAGTGCGCAAGGCGCATCCTGAGGAGCAAAGCCTCATACTCGGCGACATTGTTGGTTTTGGGGAACTCGAGCCACGCGGCGTACTCGAGTTCCTTCCCCTCGAGGGTCCGGAGGACTACTCCCACGCCAGCCCGGCGGGACACAGCGACCCATCGAACATGAGAGTCCAATGATCACTGCGTCGGGGCGGCACAGGGAGGTCTTCGTCCCCGGACCCAGAGGCCGGAGTGCACTCTGCGACGAAGTCGGCGAGAACCTGCGACTTGATGGCGGAGCGGCCGGTAAGGGATAGGGAGAAGGGGGCGAGCTCGGCCCCCCACTTCCCAATCCGGCTGGTGGCTTCTTTGTTCCGCAGTACCTCCCCCAGGGCAAGGAACGACGGGACGGTGATGGGATGCCCCAGGAAGTAATGGCGAAGCTTCCGGGACGCCATCAGGAGGACGTAGCAGATATTCTCCATCTCCGTGTACTGAGTTTTGGCCCCTTGGAGGGCCTCGCTCACGTAGTACATGGGACGCTGCTGCCCCCCTTGCTCCTTCACCAAGACCGCGTTGACGGCGACGGGGGTCGCGGTGAGGTAGAGGAGCAAGGGCTCTTCTGGAGACGGGCTCACGAGCATTGGAGGGCTCGTGAGGTACTTCCTGAGGTCGTTGAAGGCTTCCTGGGCCTCGGGGGTCCAGCGGAAACCCTCGAGCCCTCGGAGGATCTTGAAGAATTGGAGGCCTCGCTCCCCCGACCGGGAAACAAAGCGGCTTAGCGCGGCTAGGCGGCCGGAGAGCCGCTGGACGTCCTTGACGGAGCGCGGCGGGGGCATGTCTAGGAATGCCCGGATCTTCTTGGGGTTTGCCTCAATGCCCCGCTGGGAGCTTCCCCCCGCGCACCCCGAAGGCGCACTTCTCCGGGTTGAGCTTGAGCCCAAACGCGCGGAGGTTGCGGAAGGTTTCAGCGAGGTCGTCGATGTGGGAGGCTGCGCGGGGACTTTTGATGACCGCGTCGTCTACGTAGACTTCGACGTTGCGGCCGACTTGATCTTTGAAGACTAGCGTCATGAGGCGCTGGAAGGTCGCACCCGCGTTCTTCAGCCCGAAGGGCGTATGGACGTAGCAGAATGTTCCGAGGGGAGTTATGAAACTCGTCTTTTCCTCGTCCCCTTCCGCCATCCGGACTTGATGGTAGCCCGAATAGGCGTCTAGGAAGCTCATGAGCTCGCACCCCGCGGTGGAGTCGACGAGCTGGTCAATCCGCGGGAGCGGGAAGTTGTCTTTGGGGCAGGCGTGGTTAAGGTTGGTGAAGTCCACGCACATCCGCCACCTGCCGGTTGACTTCTTCGCGAGGACGGGGTTCGCGAGCCACTCGGGGTGTAGGACCTCCCGAATGAACCCCGCCTCTCGGAGCCGGGTGATCTCCACCTTGATTGCCTCTTGGCGCTCGAGGGAGAGTTTCCTCAGCTTCTGTTTGACCGGGGGGTGATAGGGGGCCACTGCGAGCCTGTGCTCAATGACCTCCCGGGCGACGCCCCGCATATCCGAAGGCTTCCACGCAAAAACATCGGAGTTTTCGCGCAGGAAAGCCGCAAGTTGCGCTGCGTGCTCCTCGGGGAGCTCCGCCCCGATCCGGACGGTTTTGTCTTCGTCACCCGGGGTCAGCATGTCGTGTCTGCCACGACTGTGACATCACCTGTGAGGAGCCCAGCTCGGTGCAGCCGGTCCCTTAAACCACTTGACTTCCCAGGATGAGTCAATCACAGGGATACATTGAAGCAGCAAAATAATACAGTAGTCATAATTGTATGGCCATCAGGCCTTAGTACAAAACGAGGTACAGTGCCTTACAAGGCACAAGGGTCTAACAAAATAACACATCTAGTCGGCGGAAGCTAGGCCCAAAAGCAATCCACAGGAAACAAAGGTTGACAGCAGACAGCACCACATCAGGGCTCCGGAGGAAACTGCTCATCATCTCCTGGGTCCGCAGCATCTTCAGGGCATTCTCCAAGGTCGTAGAACGCTCCATCTATTGAGGAGTTGTTGCAAGGGTGAGTACTTATGTACTCAGCAAGTCATAGGGGAGGTAGAGATATAGTTACAGTATAAATGACATGAGCCTATGCTATTGGGGAAAGAGTGAAGGGTTTTTCCCAAAATACATTTCTTTCTGAATTCTTACTCAACTTCTGATCATACCCATGGCAGTAAATAAATCATATTGATGGTGATACATATATCCCATATCCAAGGCGATATATCCTCATATCACATTATTTTTATTCAAGCCTTTCTATCTTATACTCATAACAGTATTTCATAACTTAGGGCATAAACCACATGCCTCTTAATTATCATATGATCTCTATATTATGGTATTACCGCGACACGTCAACACATGACAGCCCACGGCAACGCCCCTTATCATGACAACACATGCCACTTGGGTAATCTTGAGCTAACAAATTTTAGTTTATAAAACAATACTTGTGTCACACCCCGTGGATTTAATCCACCGCGGCATACTCCTAAAACTCGGGAGCACGAAGTATTCGAATACATTTTTAAACTCTGCAGAGATGTGCCTCTTTTTAAATCCACTTTTTCACTCGACTTCCAAGTCGGGCCAACTCCATGCGACTTATACGCATGTGACAAGGCCGAGATCACACAACGTTTTTGCAGTCTAGTATTAACAGTATCCCTGCCCGGTAAATGGACAATACCGTCCCAAGTACCGTTGTGGGTCCTCCCCACTGCCTTACTTCCTAGCCTGGGTCTATGTTCCCACAGGACACATAACCTCTTTTGATTACAGTCGCGCACGACTTAATCTGGCGTAGGGCGTCTTCCTTCTTTACACCTTATCCTCTCATAATTTTTCTAATCTCACATCACTCATGGACGAACTGCGTCCCACCAGTTTCCACGCGAGAAACCGGATCGACAAGCCATGCAGGGAACTGATAATACTAAGAAAGCTACTAGGTTGCGCCTGTCCCATACCAGGTAAGTGGTTGGTACGTTTTTCATGCCACTAGACGCATAACACAAGGTTCTAGTCCTTACATGCCAGTGACCAGATCATACCACAAACCATGCACCTTCAGTGCCTACACCTTCAGTGCAGCCAAGCACCTCCAGTGCTACCACCATTCCATACCAAAATACTGGTCACGGCTAGGGGTTCTATTTCATGAATATAAATGTACATGTTTAAACTTTTATTAGTTCGTGGCTTACTATCTTATCAAGTTCACATTCCTCAAGTATTCAATCTATCACTGCCATAATATCATTGATCTCAACACATGCAATATTAATGAGATATCTACTCATGGAATAGCATAGCAATTCATAAAATATGGGTTTCAATATGATCAAAGTATGACTTGCCTTCCGCGTCGTAAGTATCAGCAGTTGATGATGGTTCAGCGACAAGATCTTCAACCCCGGACTCTTGCTCTAAAGAAGATCAAACAAGCAAACAGGCATTACAATTCATTCTATTCTTACTAATTCACTACATGCAAAGATGCAAGGAGAAAATACTCTGGGAGAACAAGGTTTGGAAGCGATTAGAGTTAAACTATGGGAATCAGGGTTAAAATTAGCTGTTAAGGTTTACAAGGTTCCAAAATATTAGGGTAATATCAAGGTGGTGACTGGTTCGCCCAAAAACAGCGAATGTCTTTAGGTTGGCATTCGGTTCAAGGCATCGACATAAGGTCGATGGGTGATAGAGGGCTCAACTCAAGTTGTGACAGTAGAGAAAAGTGTAGATCACAACATCAGGAGTCTAAGGGACAAAGTTATTTCCAAGTTTCATGGCTGGAAGTGGGTGAAAAGGCTCAATGCCACTGGCTGACACAGCCTGGCATAGGGTTGACATGGCCAGAAACTCGGGTTAGCCTTATCTTTTGACTCAGGGCTCCAAATGATGCACCACTTTGTCTGGTGGTTAGGCATTTGTAACAGGAACAAATGTCTCAACAGGACCTAGGGCAGGAGATGGCCGGAAAGTGATGAAAACCGGCGAAGAACACGGTGGCCGAGCTGTTCTCAACAGTTTGTGGACCAAACTTTGGCATGGCGATACCTCTTCATCTGGGCCGATCCAGGTGTCGAGCTAGAAGGCAAAAATACTCATGGGGTCGAGGCACATCTACTAGACAAGGTGGTTGGGGTTGAAACGGCCGGGAACAAAATCCGGCGACCGGAGCTAGGGAAGAAGACATAAAATTTGGGCATTTCTGTTCTAGGGCAAACGAACTCGAATCCTTGCTTGAGGAGGGTCTCTGGGGCATACAAAAGCTATGTGTGAAGTTGGATTCGGCAAACATTCAACAGATAAGCTAAATCAGCAAGCACAGTGAACATGCACGGTTGAATTTGGGGGTTTTTCACATTTTAGCAAAATTGATGATTCTAGTTGCTTAGATGTGTTCCACATAGTCCACTGATCAATATTGATCACAGGCTCGAGAGCTAAATCGGTTTAATTGGGGTTTAATTGCTCGCCGGAGTTGTCGGGGAAAAACAGCAATTCCCGGCGATGAGGTGCGATAGAACTCAATTGGCTGCTACTACACAGGTAAGTGGTTGAGAGTAACTCACTGGTAGCTTCAATTTGGAGTTCGGTGCAGTGGATTGGCCTGGCACCGTGAGCCTCTTCTCGAGCTCGCCGAAGAAGACGAAGACGACGGCGTGGTTCTGGGTGTGAGTGTGTTTGAGCTGAGCTGGGGTGGCTTTTATAGGCTCAGCAAGGAGCTTGGAACGGTTGAAAATTTATGGGGAAGTGAAGCGGGCTGGAGGTGACAACACGGCTGAATCCCGGCGAAGTGACGCGCTCCAGCGGCCGTGCCGGCTTTAGCCTGCTGCTCTGGTGGAGGTGAAGGCGAAGTGATGCTTCCCCAAGGCATGCTTGCGACGTGGCGCAACTGTGCTGCCGTTGTCGGGCGCGCGCGCGGGAGGGCGAAGGCGCTGCTGGCGGCCGAGGTGGTTCCACGGTGGCGAACACGATGCGCACACGCGGCAGGGGAACAGTGGCGGAGGTGGCGGCGCTGGAGATCGCCGGCGACGAAACCACAGCAGTGGCAACGGCGACGACCAACTCCGGCGCTCGTGGTCGTTTGAACGGCCTGGTCGTGCACAGTAGCCTGGTCGAACCAGGGACTGATTTGCGATGATTTTTGGTTTGGCTTTGGACTAAATTGAAAATCTGGTCTTTGAGAGGTTTAATTTGAGATTAGATTTCATGGCTGAGTATAATATTTCTATTAATACCCATTTAGCTCAATTTTGGAGAAAGTTTGATAAGATTTGAGGGATTTCACCTATTTTCGAAAATAGGGTAAAATTAGGGTAAACTAAATCTGGATTTTGTCGATCTCGAATTCTGGTGATTGGAGAGAGATTTTGAAGTCTGATCAAACAGGAGATCTGTATCAAATAGCATTTGGGAGGTGTTCCCTGAAGAAATTCTGGAGTTGGAATTGATTCATGGATTTTAGCCTTTTCAGGCTTCCAGGTAAACAGAAAAGGACTCATTCGCAGTAAAATTTGGACTAAACTGCGAAAAGTGTTTAGATGAATTAATCTGGCTCCCAACTTTTTGAAGTGAGTTGAGGATGAACCTAGGAACATATTCCAGGGGTTACTTGAGTCTGGATAAGGTTAAATCAAGATAACTTAATCATCTGGAAATTGGGGTACTTAGGGTAAATCTGAATTTTTCCTGTTTTCGAAAACAGAGAAAGGCTTAGGTACTGGGAGTTAGGGTCAGCATTTGATCTGGCTCCTGAAGACTTTTATCTTCAGGGTAACTGGTAGGTTAAATCTGGATGGTCAGATCTTGATCTGGATCTAGAGAATAGATTTGGAGATTTTTAGGGTTTGGGAGAGATTAGAGTTCAGCTGATCTGGCTACTACTACAGAGATACATGCATGCAGGGTTTTTATGCAAAACTTTTCAACCCCAAAACTAGGGTGTTACACAGCAGGACCTTCCGGAGGCCCCCTTCCGGACGCGGCTTGAGGAGGGGCCTCCCGGGTGGTGGCACAGCGATGTCTAGTTCCGGGGGAGAAGCCTCCCCCCTGGACGTCTTTATGAGGTTGACGCTTCCGATTGTGGCCGCAGCGCGCTCGTATAGTGCACGGGCCATGTCTTGGGTCTCCCCGGACGTTGATCACACCATGCGGCCCGGGGATCTTCATGCAGAGGTAGTTTTGATGGGTGGCAGCCCCCAGCGGGTTGATTGTGGTCCACCCCATAATCGCGTTGTAGGAGGAGGGGAGGTCCACTACGTCGAAGCGGACCAGCCGGTCCGGTAGTTCTCCGGGGTGCCGAATGTCATAGGGAGGTCTACCTTGCCCACGGGGTGGATCGCCTTCCCCGGGAGAAAACCTTGTAGGGGCCCTGCTGTGGGCTGCAGGAGCTTCTCATCCACCTGCATCTCTATGAAGCCCTTCAGGAATAGGACGTCGGCAGAGCTCCCGCCGTCCACAAGGATGCGGGCCAGGTGGCAGTTGTAGATGGTCGCGGAGACAATGAGCGGGTCGTCGTGGGGGAAGCGAACCCCTCGCGCATCTTCCGCCGTGAAGGTGAGGGGGATGTCCGACCACTTAGGTGGCGGGGACGCGTGTAGCACCCCCACAACCTTGACCTCACGCGCGTACTCCTTACGCTGGCGCTTAGAGTCCTGCCCGGAGGCGGACCCTCCCACGATGACGTTGATGCGGTGCTGAGAAGTTTGAAAGGGGAGAGCTTCTGAAGGCTCCCCCTCCTGCGTCTGCGTCTGCTGACCCCCCGCGGGAGCGGGAAGGGCCGGAACAGCTGGCCGAGGGAGCAAGGAGGCCGGAGTCCCCCCCCTGCCCGCGCTTATCGAGGAACACCACGAAGTGCTGCAATAGTTGGCTGTAGTCTCGGGTAGCGTGGGTACTGGACCCGTGGAAGCTGCACCACGGTCCTTCCCGCCTTCTCCCCGCGGGGCCTTCCTAGCCGCGCGGAGACTGTCCTCCCCCATGGCCTTTCGGCTTGGGAAAGGGGCGGTTGCCCCTCGGGGGGTAGCGCAAGCCGCCTTCGCCCTCGAGGACAAAGGAGTCCCGAGGCCGTGGCTCGTTACGCCCCCCCTGCCTGGAGCGCTTGAGGGGATCCCTGGCCCCCCGGTCGGTGGGGGCGGGAGCCCCCTGGGTCTTCTTCCAGATGTCGTCTTCCTCCGCCCGAGCGTACTTTTTGAGTATGTTGAAGAGCTCGTCGGCGAAGAGGGGCAGCTCCGGGAGAGCCTTCGGTGGAGCTCCCCCGGGAGGATGCCGCTTTTGCAGGCTTCGATGACCGTAGAGTAGGGGACGTGGGCCACTTTGCTCTTCACCTGAGCAAAGCGCTTGAAGAAGCTTCTGATGGTTTCCCCAGTCCTCTGCCGGACGGTGTACAGCTGCGAGGAGTCCAGGGGGCGCACATAGTTCCCCTGGAAGTTCGCGCAGAACTCCCGCTTGAGTTGCGTGAACGACTTGATGGAGCCGGCTTTCAGATTGTAGAACTAGGAGCGGGCGATGCCGGTGAGGTAGAGGGGGAAGACGTTGCATTGTACCGTCTCGTCCCCCTCGGCCGCGGAGATGGCTGTGGAGTAGACCTGCACAAATTCGTAAGGGTTTGCCTCACTGTTATAGTGCTCGATGTGCGGAGGGCGGTAGGGCCGCGGCCATCGGATGCTGCGAAGTCTTCGGCACAGGGGCTGATTAGCCCCCTGCACTTCCCGGGGAGAGTCTCAGTCGCTGTCTTCTTTGACGGGGGACACGCCCTCGTTGTCTGAGTCTGGAAGCGGTCCGAGAGGTCCGCCAGAGGCGGTGGCGACGCTTCTCCGGACCGGGGCTGAGTTCCCGGACGTCCGGGCTATTCTCCAGAGAGGCTGGGTTTTCCGCAGGTCTCTTCCCCCGACCGGAGCGAGAGCGAGGCTCCCGATGCCCACGACCAGGGGGAAGTTTTTCCCCGCACTCGGGTGAATGCATTCGCTGGACCTCCCCCTGGGTGAAACGGACCTGTTCCGCCGAGGGAGGGAGCTTATACACTGTAGCTACCAGCCCGGAGGCTTCCGGGGCTGGCTGGGGGAGGCCCCTGCGAAGACCCCCGGGACCAGAAAGGGGGAAGCCCCTGTATTATCCGGAACCGGGGAGGGGGCGTCCACGGCGAAGTTTGGAACGGAAATGGAGGGGGCCCCAGTGGCAACGACCGGAACCGGAAAGGGGGAAGCCCCTGTAACATCCGGAACCGACGAGGGGGGAGCCCCCGCAGCGACATCCGGGACCGGGGAGCCGATGCGGGGGGAAGTCCCCTGAGGCACGGGAGCTGCACTGTCAACCGCCCCCGGTGCGATAACCGCGATGCGCGGGGCGGGACTGGCTCCCGGCGTAGGGAAAACCCCCGGCATGAAATGGGCTCCCGGCCCCGGGAATGGGCCTGGGACGGGGTACCCCCCTGGTGCCACGAAGGGCCCTGGTATGAAGTAGCCCCCCGGCACCGAGACGGGCCCGGGTGCCGGGAAGGGTCTGGACGTATATCCCGCAGGGGGAGGGAACCCCCCGGCGGGATCATACGGGGCAGCCAGACCTCCGGAGGTCGGAGGGGCCGCCGGGTAACCCATAAACGGGGGCATAGTCCCAGGGTATTGGTGCGACGCAAATGTGGGGGCCGGGGGCCGCGCCAACACACTGAGCAGCTCATCCATAAAGCGATGGGCGCGGAGCTGGCCCTCCACGAGAGCCTCAAGCAGGGCCTCCTGGGGAGCCGGGGGAGCCATCGGGGGGAGACTGGTCCTGGCCGAGGTCCCCGAGGTTACCGGGAGCGACCTGGAGGTAGAAGCACCTAAGTTAAGAGGAAAGGCGGGAGGCGGTACCTAGGCCAGGTCGCCTCCGGGTGGAAGCGCCGGGACAGCCGCGTCCCGGACGGGTAGCGACGGGTCTCCGAGACCGGCGTCACCGGGAAGGGTGCGAGCCCTTGTTCTTGGGGGAGCCATGGCGTCTTGTCATGAGTCCGCACGGATGGCGCCATTGCAAATACCCCGGCAGGTTTTGTGAACGATCCTAGAGAAGATTACGCAGCGCGGGCTGACCAGGCGACCGGTCCTCCCCCGCCGGACAAACACAAGAATTGACACGGGGATTTATACAGGTTCGGGTCCCGGTGGGGGCCCTAGTCCAGTCGGCGTGCTCCCGACAGGAGTCGGCTGGGGAGGCTGTCTCCGGGGGAGAGGCTTCCGGAGCAACCTACGAGTTTAGCTATTCCAATCAATATGAATCACTTGCTCACAACTGAGGGGTACAAGGGCTATTTATAGCCCCAAAAAGAAGCAAAAAACCTAAACTACCCCGGAAGCCACCGTCGGATTGAGGGGTACGAACGTCCTTCTCCCGGTCAAATGTCTTGGATGCTTGACAGGTGGTCGCTGATTCCCGAGGCGCTCCTTGCGTGACCTGCACGTGATAAACAACTGGAGACTTTACCTTTAGAAGGGCGATGAGGCCCGGGACATTGTTAAAACATACATCACTTAAGATTAGACAATCACATGGGGTTTACAATTGTATTAGATCAGAGGGTTATATATCCCTTCCTCTCATCCTTCTTGATTTAATCCGGAATTCGAGGTAAAGTGATAGTATTCAAGGTAAACCTAGATTTATGAGGTGTGTGAGAAGGTGGTTGGAACTGTTTGATTGAGAAAAAGAATGGTTTAGATTTATGAGGTGTGGTCTTGTACTTGCTCACCTTTGCTTCAATCTCCTTTGAGACTAGTACTCTATCCGGCTCCTTCCCATCATCTAATATCCAGCCCAACGAGTCTGATCAAAACATTGTTCCTGACTCGTTTATCCCTTTCTAAAAGCTTCCTCTATTTCATTCATGAATTGATCTCCATCATCTGGCCCTACTCAACAAAGAAAATTTCTATCGTGGCCCCAATTGTTAGCGAGAGATGCAAAAGTTCTTTTTGTAAGTGAGCATGGTTCTCTCTAGTGCTGCTACATCCTTGCCATTTCCTATATAAAACTCGATCAATAGACTCAGAGAGGAAGCGAAGGACCAAAAAACAAATTGAGAGTGAATCAGTTCTCCCAAACAAAGCAACCAAACAAAAATGAGAAGAAAAATTGAACAAGATAAAAAAAAAAAACAAGTCAAATAGATGTAGCAATGAGTGCTAGGAGTGGAAATAAGACCCATGAAAGGCTCAAGATGCAAAACTCCATCTTAACACTTAAGAAAAATAGATCTAATATTAGAAATCAGAAATGAACTCAAGAAAACTAAAAAAAAATAAAGAGAAACAATATCTACAAGAAAAACTTGCAAAACAACTAGACCAAACTGTGTTAGGAATGACAATAACACCTAAACAAGGCACAACATAAAAAAGCTCCATCCTTTCAAATATAAAAAACAAATTTAAGATGAATAACCAGAGAAAACACAAACAAATCAAGATATAAACAAAGATCTCAAAAATCACAGAAAGATGCAAAGCAACACTGAAAGGAGACTAAAACGATGATAAAAGCTTGCTATTTCATCATACAAATATTTGGAGATCTTAAATAACTTTAGAAATATCTCTCAAACATTCAGATCTCTCAAAACCTCTTAGACCACCTTGTGAAACTCTCAAACATTCAGATCTCACAACCTAATACATATATCTTGGAACCATCTATTTTTTCATATGCTATATTCCATAGATTGACTTTAAACTACATTGAATTGGAACTGAATTCTGAACTGTGCCGAAGTATTTTCTTCTCTAACTTTATGGTTAATTTTTACTGGTATTAGTACCCTGATAATTCAAATGTCTGTGCTTAGTCATTGTTTATTTGTGTGTGTGCTTTGCAGAGAAACATCATGAGATTGCGATCTTTTTATATTGTTAAATCTGAATATCTTCATCCATTTCTTTTCTGTGCGATCATTGAGCTGGTTCATGCTAGACTGATTTTCCAATGTTTCCGAGGTGTTTGTTACAATTGTTTATCAATGAAACCTTAGTTTGGTCTGGTGTCATTTGTTTGGGTTTGTTGTTGTTATTTGTTGTCGTGGAAGAGAACTGTGGTTGTTTTGTACTCTTTGATAGTTGATATTCACTATAGATCATATCATATGCAGTCGTTTACGCACACCATTCCCGTGTGATTACTAATCGATTATGAATCTATCGCGCGTATTCACGAACACGCGTACAAATCTAGCACTGCTTGATAGTTGGCTCACGAGCTTTTCACCTCTTTCTTTCACTGTATTTCTTCTGAGATTTTCTCCCTCCTTTTTTCGTCTATTTTATTTTTGTTCGACCTCCATTTAGTTTGGTTTTACGCATTTCACTCCTCTAGTCCCTATGGAAAGAACAACAAAATACTTACCTTTATTGCACTGATCTTGTCCCCTTGTGAGATGGTCTAGGCTAGTATCAACTTTTGGCGCTGTTTCTGGGGATTAGATTGAATGCGAGCATGTTCAATTTACTAGACCTTTTATTTTTGTGTTTCTTTTTGGTTTTTGTTTGCATATTTTTCTGCCCTTTTTCCCTCCACGCTCTTTTATTTCTTGCACTTCTTCTTGTTCTTTTCTCGTTGACTACTTGATTCACATTGATTGAAGATATGGATGGTTCCCATTCTTTTGTGATGCATGTGACAATCTTACTGCTAAATTAGATGATGTGTCTCATCAGATTGCTACCGCTCTTCGTGGATTATCTACTCATGTTTGTACTGCTCCTATATGTTGTATTTCAGTATTTGAGGTCATTCGCCTGCTGCTTGTCAACATGGTCTAGCATCCACTACATATCATCGTGGATGGTCTCCATACCCAAATACACCATATAGGAACAGTCACACTATTATCTCATCTGTTTCTCCTAGTTGTCATTTCTAGGGTTTTAGGTACGAGCGGCTACCATCGCATTCATCGCCTCTACCAGTGTGTCCACCACATCATCAGTACCCACAATCGCCTCACGTACCCCAGATTTATCTAGACTCGAGGTGAAGTTGGAGTCATATTTGCAGAAGCGTGAGGATGATCCACCACCACAGAAGTCTCCACAGCCTCCTCCTACACATGATGACTCATCTAGGTTTGAGGAGCTGCTGAAGACTTACATGATCCAGTATCAGAGGCCGTGGAATTATTGTGGATTGAGATACAGGATGTGTGATCTTACATAGATGAGTTTCAAGGATATTGAGATTCAATCCACATCCTACCATCTCAAGTACCTACATTAGAGTCCATCACACCTCTGTTGAGTGTCCTGGAGCTCACCCATTACATCTATCCTCGAGACCCTCATAGAGAGACCACACTTACGAGAGACGAGCTTCAACCCGATCTTGTTCTTTCGACGTCGCATCAATCACCTCCGCCCCCTACTGATCTGGTCATGTTTGATGATGATGTTGGCGACGATTGGGACCCGCGGGTCCTTTTGTCGAACTTATGCATAATTTAGATAGGTTGTGAAGGGAGCCAATCCAGACAAGTACCAAGGAATTTAGGGTATCTATGAATCTAATGACACGAGAATTTATCTAGGTTCGGGCCCTCGTAGCTGAGTAATAACCCTACTCCTATGTATTTATTAGTGTAAAAGTAAGAGGATTACAAGGAGAATGTATTGTCTATTCCTATCTTCCTATATCTAATCTATCTTTTCTCGATGATTCGTCCTCCCCCTGATCCATCTTGGAAGGCCTTTTTTATACTTGCTGAAGAGATCGTCAGTTGTCCACTTGAAGACGTGCTCCACAATTGCCCATAACTGCTTTGTGGCGGTTTCTGTGAGTCGTGGTTTATGTGGTGGTTGCCGGAGGTCGTGGTTACGTGGCAGTTAAGTAGCTTTGACTTGTTCTTTGTAGAAACTGCTTCACCATCCTTATCTTCTTTGACGATTACCTTGTCAGGGACTTATAATTGTTTCGGGAATAATCATAAGGATCAAGGGATGGTTATTGTGAATGGTGACTTGCAATACATAGTCTCTGCATTGTAGTATTAGTCTTCAATACCGTGGCCGCGCACTTCTGCGACCACGCATTGATATCAGGCTTTGTCTCTGCGAGAGGGTATGGTCATAGGTAGATGACTCTATGACCATAGTGTTCGCTAGTGTAACATGAGACCATGGACTCCTTGAGGAAAGTGTTGGGACTTAGGGAGTTCCTGTCGGGGGAAATCTCCGCGGGACTAAGTCCAAGTAAGTTGCGTCACGATTGCACGGGGATTTGGCCTCCGGGGCCTCCCCAGGCGCCGCTATTTGGCCCCCTGGACCTGGCCTCCGGCGCCGTCCCGGGTGCCGCCATTGGCCCGGGGATGTGGCCTCCGGCCCCTCCCCGGGCGCCGGCTTTTGGCTCTCGGGACGTGGCCTCCGGTGCCATCCCGGGTGCCACCATTTTCCCGGGGACGTGGCCTCCGGCCCCTCCCCGGGCGCCGCCTTTTGGCCCCCGGGACGTGGCCTTCGGTACCCTCCCGGGCGCCGCCATTTGGCTCCCGGGACGTGGCCTCCGGCCCCTCCCCGGGCGCCGCCTTTTGGCCCCCGGGACGTGACCTCCGGTGCCCTCCCGGGCGCCGCCATTTGGCTCCCGGGACGTGGCCTCCGGTGCCATCCCGGGCGCCGCCATTTGCTCGGGGACGTGGCCTCCGGCCCCTCCCCGGGCGCCGCGTTTTGGCCCGGGATTTGGCGCCCAGGACGTGGCCTCCGGTGCCCTCCCGGGCGCCGCCATTTGGCTCCCGGGACGTGGCCTCCGGTGCCGTCCCGGGCACCGCCATTTGCCCGGGGACGTGGCCTCCGGCCCCTCCCCGGGCGCCGCCTTTTGGCTCCCGGGACGTGGCCTCCGGTGCCGTCCCGGGCGCCGCCATTGGCCCGGGGACGTGGCCTCCGGGGCCTCCCCGGGCGCCGCCTTTTGGCCCCCGGGACGTGGCCTCCGGCGCCGTCCCGGGCCTCATCGCCCTCCTAAAGGTAAAGTCTCGAATTGTTTTTTCACGTGCAGGTCACGCGAGGAGCGCCTCGGGAACTAGCGACCACCTGTCAAGCATCCAAGGCATTTGACCGGGAGAAGGACGGTCCTACCCTTCAATCCGACGGTGACTTCCGGGGTAGTTTAGGTTTTTTGCTTCTTTTTGGGGCTATAAATAGCCCTTGTACCCCTCTGTTGTAGAGGATCGGTTCTCTTTTATTGGAATAGCTAAACTCACAGACGTGCTCCGGAAGCCTCTCCCCAGGAGAGAGCCTCCCCAGCCGACCCCGGTCGGGAGCGCGTCGACACGACTAGGGCCCCCACCGGGACCCGAACCTGTATAAACCCGTGTGTTATTTTTTGTGCTTGTCCGGCGGGGGAGGACCGGTCATCCGGTCAACTCGTGCCGCGTAATCTTCGCTACGATCATTCTCAAAACCTGCCGGGGTATTCGCAATACCACGATAGTTCCATAGTTTGAATGACGAGAATTAAACATCATTGATGGAGTATGTCCAGAATATCCTTGGACCATGCCACTATCTCTTTCCTTGGCCTTCTACGACCATATAAAGGTACATGCGATCACGGGGCGTCTTTTCTTTGCAGATTACAGCAAAACCCAAGAAAAAACTTTGGGTGTGTGTGTCAGGTTTGTTGTGACGGGCATTGAATGCAAAAACCCTTTCTGTCGCACAGAAATCACAAGGCGTGGACAACGGTCAGGAACCTGAGGAAAGTGGCATTAAAACTTCGCATCTCGAGACCTGCCTTGGCACGAAACCATTCTCGAAATCTCCTAAGTTTTTTTGGAGTTCTTTGCTTTCTCACCATTCCTCTGAGCCCCTAGCTTTCTTCTCCCTCTTTCAAAACTTGACCCAATGGCTTGCTCGATGCGATCTAGTCATCGATCGGAGGAGAGTTTACTTGCTCTAGAGAGCGAGGGTTACCTTCCTTCTAGGTTGTTGATTCCATGGTGTCCTGCTAGGGAGAATGAGGAGAGCCCCTAGGTGCAAGAAGGCGAATTGGTAGTTTTTGAGGATTTCCTGTGCTGCGGCTCCCGTTTGCCGAAGAGCGACTTCTTCTGGGAGATCCTCACCCATTACGACTTGGAGTTGGTGAACCTGAACGCCAACTCGGTTTTGATCCTCGTAGCTTTTCAACACCTTTGTGAGGCCTACAGTGGGGTTCTGCCCAGTGTTGCTTTCTTCTGCCAGTACTATTTTCTGGTGAGTTTGAAGGGCACCGCCGCACCGGGGTGTGTCTACTTCCAGCTACGGGAGAAGGACTTCCTCCCCTTCCCACTTCGCGACTCTGTTCA
Source organism: Pharus latifolius (assembly GCA_019359835.1). Taxonomy (NCBI): domain Eukaryota; kingdom Viridiplantae; phylum Streptophyta; class Magnoliopsida; order Poales; family Poaceae; genus Pharus; species Pharus latifolius. Next base: position 37,266,626 of record CM033323.1, on the reverse strand, counting down.
CAAGTGGTACTAAAGGTGGTTTTATTGCTCCACTCCTAAGGAGAGCCATCTCTGGTTCGCGGACCAGCGACCAGACAAGATCAAGGAGAAGGATGTCGCTCCTCCCCTCTCCGACGAGCAGAAGAGGCAATCCCAGGTAATTAAACACCTAATGAATAAAGGCTTGACCGTTCGCAATGTGATCTAGGATTTCATAAAGAATCAGATCAACCCTCTGAGGAGGAGTGATCACCCGGCTTGGGAAGTCAGGGTGATGGACGATGCTACCAGGGACTACAATCCTAGTAATTGCTTCAACTCTAAGCTTAGTCAGATTGGTAGATTTTGTCTCAATATGCTTTTCTCTATGATTGATTTTATGTTGTATTTTTTTCAGTCCTGTCCCCTTCTGATGTTGAAGTGAGGACGAATTTCCTCTTAAAATCTTATAATCCGGTTGAAGAAGGTGACATCAATGCGCTAAGACCGAAGAGCTTGGTTGGTGACACCGACGAGTCTGGGCAGGCGCGTCAAAAGGTACAACTTTTTTGGAAAGCTTGTGCAAATTCGATTTTAAGAGAATATTTATGAAAGGAAATTCTTTTGTGTTTGTGTAGTTGTTCACGCGGCCGACAGCCCAGAAAAGGCTTTCGAGCGATGATGTTGAACTTTTGGTGGTTCTTCATTGAAGAGGATAAAGAAAGCTCCCTCTGCGACCAAGGATTTGGCCAGGGTGAGAGCTTTGCAAATAGGCCCCATCTCCCCTCCCGCGACCTCAATAGCGAAGGCTGCGACTGCTGCCGAGGCGGGGGTTCCTGTGATAACATCGCCTGCTGCGACCAAGGCAATGGCAGGCTCACAGGATCGAGCTGCAGCCACAACCATGGATGGCCCTGATGTCACAACCAGAAGGGTTGTCGTGGTAATGTCTCTGGCTTCTCAAATTTTCCCTTATACTACTTCAAACTAGCTCAAGGTCGTGCAAGGAGAGGGGAGTGACGTTGAGGAGGATGCTTCCCTGTTTCTCTTGAGGAAAAGGGCAAGAGTTTCCTCTGACGATTTTGACCCTGAGGCATTATCCACGCTCTTATCTCCCAAGGCGTTGGCCTCGAGTTCCCACAACCTCATGGGACTCAACATCAGGTAAATGCTTGCCCCTTCTCCATCTAAGTTATAATGTTTAGGTAGGGGTCATTTGTTGTATTTGTGATTTCCGGGCTCCTTTTGTTGTACTGCCTATGCCATAAACTGAGGCTACAGCCAAAACAACAAGTGCGGCAGCCGTTAATGACGTTACTGCGATAGCTGAAGTCGCGGTTTCACAAGCCGCTGAAGAAGAGCCCGAGACCATTATTGGAGAAGTGGTAAAAGATGTTCTATCCGATGTTCCTGCCAATGATGGGGAAATTGAGGTCTCCATTTGATGTGAACGGTGTCCCGATCTTCCGATAGGTAGAGGTAAATCGATTGATGGAGAACTCGACGTTGACGATCCGGCTTCCAATCAGAACTGATTCGAACCCCTACAATCGCTACACCACGGCTCTGTTGGTTATCAACTACGCCAAGACACGGTTGACCTCGCCACGACGGCTTGTTCCTACTGCAAATCGAGAACACAAGCAAGAACGAAGAAGAAGCAACTGAATTGCGAATTGTATTAAGCTCACGAGTTGGGATTTCACAGACCGAGTTCGGTGAAACTGCAAAGGCAGAATAATCTAAGAAAAATCCAAATCTAAACAGTGACGGATACTGAGTATATGAAGAGGCAGCGTGGCTAGGATTTCTCATGACCTACTAGGGAATACCCGAAACAAGGTGTCGCAGCACCGACTTGGCCCAATCAAAATCTGGTCGAAACTTGTTTTGTTAATTTCTGGCGATCCAGAAGGAATTTGGATGTGGGGCCAGATCCATTGGAAAGATCTCATCGTTTGAAGGTAGGCTGCTCCTGGATGGCCGAACCGGACTCCAACTCAAATCCGTCTTGGACTCCAACTCGACTTGGGCTCCTTGCTGGTCCTCGCGTCCTTGCTGGTCCTCTCCATGGTGCCTAAGTACAATATTATCATCATTAGGTAGTAAACCATTCTCAAAACCATATATATATAACTTGGGAATGAGTTCACTTGGCAAAGCAACAATCGGGCTCGGTCGTGCGTTATTGGTCCTTGTGTAACAAGCAGAGGATTATGGTTGGTGTGTGTATCCGAAGAAGTAATGTCCTCATCATCCTCCCCCTCTTGAAGTGGAGCCGTGCTCGGCTCAAGATCGTCTTCCTCTCACAAATACGGCTTCAAATCCGTGGTCCAAAAGCTCTTGGACTTGTCGCTGAATTTCCTTTGTCTCCTTTGGATTTGTCCTCTAATTGGTGGCAGCCCCAGGGGTATCTCAGCGGGAGAAACGTCCTCATACTCCTGCAAAAGTTTAGTGATAGGAGGGGGCAAAGTGCTAGATATATCATCAAATGAAAACAAAGCATCTTTGCATATCAACGCAGAGCACATTGCATCATTCTCTTCAATTTCAGCAAGGTCAGATTTGGTTGTAAGGAGAACTCCACTCTTCAACTTAATTTCAGCGGCCTTAGAGCTAGATGGTGCAACATTTTTGCTATTTGTTTACTTTCATATTTCAAAGCATTCTCCGTTTTCCCATTTTCAGTTCGTTCTCTATCAAAGTGCACAATTTCAGAAGGTGTCATAGGAAGTAAAGTAATTTTCTTTCCTTTGTGCACAAAAGTATATTTGTTACTTCTACCATGATGAGTTGCATTAGTATCATATTCCCATGGTCGGCCTAATAAAAGTGAACATGCTTGCATAGCTACTACTTCAAAATCAGCGACATCATAGTATGATCCAATGAAAAATTGTAGTCTTGCAGTTTGTGTTACCTTTACTTTACCGCTGTTGTTGAACCACTGAACATGGTACGGATGGGGATGTGCAAGTGTGGTCAAGACAAGCTTCTTGAACATATCTAAACTCACCAAATTGTTGCAGCTCCCACCATCAATTATGGTTCTAACACGTCGGTCCTTGACAACGAGGAACATCTGAAACAAATTGTGGCATTGGGCTCTCTCTACTTGCTCCATTTGTGTGCTCAACACTCACTGCACAATAAAGGTCCGGTAGTTATCCGTCGCCGCAGTGCCTAAAGTTTTCTCATCATCGCCGTCCGCATCATGTTCAAACTCATCATCACCTGCATGGTTAGCTGCAAGAACTAATTCATCTTCCACATCACTTGCACTAATGTACGCACCATCCTCAGTAGCAATGTATGCGCGCTGACTTGGGAAATCCTTCATGACATGTCCCATGCCCTTGCAGCGGTGGGACACAATCCCTGTCGTGCGACCCGTGGAAGCAACTGATGAAGAACTATTTGCTAGCGCCTGCAGATTAGAAGTTTTGCTCACCTCAGAAGTTCGTGGAGTTGGAGGTGGACGCTGCTGCTCCATATTGTCCAACCTAGTAGCAAGGTCGGAGATGCGCCGGTCCATCCTCTCAAATGCAGTCTGGTTCTCACAGTTGGTTCGAGCCATGTCATCAATGTGCTTATCGAGTTTTGCACTGATGTCGGCCAACATCTTGCGGATTTCATCTTCCTCTTCTGCAGCTCGAGCTCTTGTTTGCGGTCCTGCCATGGTTAGTAGTAGAAAATAGAAGACAACACAGGAGTATTATCCTTATGACTACTAGGTGGGGGCAAGTGGGACTGTCACAAAGCGTCTTACCACGCTCTTACAAGTGTTCTTACCAAGGCAGTAGGGGTGCAACCGGTGGCTGGTTCGTGATACCGTGACGAGCGTGAGTGAGGCGATTGCAAGGTAAATCTGTAACTGAGTTGGAAGAAAGTAGAGCTCGGAATGCTAATATATGTATAGCAACAATTCAATATCAGTAATGCAAAGTTGAAAATTAGTCCAAAGTAATAGTCAAAGTGCTGGAACTAGCCTAGACTCAGATCTAGCTCAAGCAAGCAACTAGAATCACGAAGGACTAGAACCCAAGATGTGCCACTGAAAATTTTCTTCTTTGCTACGCATATTTTTCTTCAATGATTTTTTTTCCCTTTTTTTAAAAAAACAGTGCGGCTTTTGTTTTTTTTTTTTGCACTTGCCTCTTTCTTTTGCAACTGTACAACAAAATAGAAACGTTGTTCGGCAACTTCATACCCCAAAAGCTCCGAATCTGAAGATCTACCCAACAAAACAGTTGTAGAACATCTTTTTATCTTTCCAACAAGCACAAGAACGTAAAAAATGGAGTTCGGAATCAAAAGATATGGCAATTTTATCGAAGCTATCTCAGATTGAGCAATTTGAATCCGAATTGGACTAGAGTTTGAAGATTACACAACTAACTTTACCCAAATTTTAGCATGATAAAAATAGCCGAATTTGAAGATGACCCCAACTAACTTTTTGTGTGATTTCTCGCAACGATTCCAGAAAGTATAAGTTTATCAAAATCCGAGCTCGGATGAAAGAATTATAATGAAAATACCGAAATAGACGTATTAGATTCAAATTCTACACCATCGACATTAACGGCCCAATATCTCATAGATGGAAGCCAAATCTGACTTCGACCTCAGCAGAAACATTGTAGAGCACGATCTGGTGTTTCCATAAAGTATAAGAATGTGAAAATCTGAGTTCGTATAAGCAAGATATGATGAAAAGAACAAACTGGACAGTGTCGGATTCGAATTGGACGCGACGACGAGGAGATCGACGTGCAATTCGACTCCGCGATGAGATGCAAGACTAAAACTAGACCAAGACTAAAAATAAAAACCAGCACTCGACAACGATGGACGAAAATTCAAAGATGCAAACTAACAAGAACAATGCAAGGCTAATGGCTAGGGTTTGGACAAGGTAAGCAATTTTTTTTTGTAGGGCAAATTTTCTGGACTCTAGGACGAAGAACATAATCAATCTAAACAAAGAGGGGATACAGTGTTACCTATCGGGCAACCTTTGCTCTGATACCAACTGATGTGAACTGTGTCCCGATCTTCCGATAGGTACAGGTAAATCGATTGATGGAGAACTCGACGTTGATGATCCGGCTTCCAATTAGAACTGATTCCAACCCCTGCAATCGCTACACCACGGCTCCGTTGGTTATCAACCACGCCAAGACACGGTTGTCCTCGCCACGAAGGCTTGTTCCTGCTGCAAATCGAGAACACAAGCAAGAACGAAGAAGAAGCAACTGAATTACGAATTGTATTAAGCTCACGAGTTGGTATTTCATAAACCGAGTTCGGCGAAACTGCAAAGGCAGAATAATCTAAGCAAAATCCAAATCTAAACAGTGACGGCTACTGAGTATATGAAGAGGCGGTGTGGCTAGGATTTCTCATGACCTACTAGGGAATACCCGAAACAAGGTGTCGCAGCACCGACTTGGCCCAATCAGAATCTGGTCAAAATTTGTTTTGTTAATTTCCGGCGATCCAGAAGGAATTTTGACGTGGGGCCAGATCCTTTGGAAAGATCTCATCGTGGGCTTCTCTGTGGACTATAAGAATGTCCCAATCGGACTTCGTATGAGGAAGTTATGGTCATTTGAAGGCAGGCTGCTCCTGGATGGCCGAACCGGACTCCAACTCGAATCCGTCTTGGACTCCAACTCGACTTGGGCTCCGTGCTGGTCCTCGCGTCCTTGCTGGTCCTCTACATGGTTCCTAAGTACAATATTATCATCATTAGGTAGTAAACCATTCTCAAAACCATATATATATAACTTGGGAATGAGTTCACCTGGCAAAGCAACAATCGGGCTCGGTTGTGCGTTATTGGTCCTTGTGTAACAAGCGGAGGATTATGGTTGGTGCGTGTATCCGAAGAAGTGATGTCCTCATCACCATTGAGACTCCGATCATGGGGGTGGGTGAACATGTAAATATCTCTCCTCCCCCTGTGGTCGAGGAGATCGTGTCTCCCTCTTGTTTGGGAGAACAAGAGGAGACAATAGAAGAGGCGGCAGTCCAACTTGCTCAGATCCAGCGCCTTGTTCAAGACTTGAATCCTCTACCGGTGCCTTACAACTTGGCTTCCTCTAGCCAAGTAGGTGGATCCGAGAGTCTCTCTGAGAGGTTTTTTTGAGAATTCTTAGAGGTAAGCAAAACTCTTTACCTTTAAGCTCTGCTTTATTTCCTTAGGAATTCATTCCTAGTAGGTCTTGTTTCATGTAGGATATGGCTCGCATAGAGACCTCATTTGGTCTGCTAGTGGAGCAATTGAAGGTCACTCAGACCGAAAATAGCCAGTTGAAGTAGCAAGTATCTTGCTTCTGACTTTAGTTTCTTTGAAACTGTAGTAACACTTGTTGGCGCACGGAAAAGATTGCTCTGCAGGGTAAGCAGGCTGAAGCCCTGGAAATGAATGAAGAAAGGCTTGCCAAAATTCTGGCGCTTGAAGCCAAATTAAAAGACGCTAAGGAGAGAGCCGTGACCTTCGAGCAAACATCAGGACTGTGCGACTCACTTAAAGAAAACACTGAGCGTCTCCTGGTGCTTTGCGAAGAGCAGCGAGACACGATGAAATGTGAGTTCTCTTTCGGCCAAAGTTTACATTACCTTTCTAAGTTTCATGAATTTGATTGAACTCATTTCTTCTTCTTTTTAGTACAAGAAGAGCAGATTACGAAGCTGACCGAAGAAAGGGATCACTTCAAGAAAAAAATTTGACCAGAGGGGGATTGACATTGATACGCTTAACAATGTTTGTGAGCGTCACAAAGCGTCCAGTGACAATGCCAAAGATGCTGCTAAGCTTGCTTGTAATGAGAAGGGTACTTTAGAAGTGACATTAGGAGCTGTAGCAGTGTCAAGCTAGACACTTTCAAGAAGCTGAGAATGGCCAAGGACTTACTGAGGGCGGACATGATTGATCCTAAAAAGGACAACTTAAGCCTCAATGAGTCCTGCAAGTTGGTCATTGCTCAAGCTGACTCACTGGTCGCGAGCATTCCTAAGACTGCAAGGAAGCAAAAGGAAGCATTGAAGTCCAACGTTGGATCTATAGCTTCTACTATCCTTTGCAAGTTAAGGCATCACCACGGTCCAAATCTGGATCTAAATCCCGTGGGTGAAAATGCTACTTTTGACAGTGAGGGTTAGCTGAGTGCTATAATGGATGAAGTAAGGCCTCTAGTTGAAAGTTTGCTTCAATATCTTGATCTCGTTTGATGTAATATTTGTTGCGAAATCTTGTAACAATGAACTTATTGAAATGAAAATGTAAATGTTTACCTGGTTTAGCGATGATTTTGTACCTTGCAAATACACACAGTTAGCAGAATTTCCAATAATCAAAAGAAAACATGGAGAAAAAACTGTTAAGTATTTAGTTTCTTGATGTAATGCTATAGTTATGTTTCCCTAGCCCCCTCCTGGGACCATGCATACTGAAGGCATAGTATTATGGTCGAAGAATTGAAAAATAAACCATGGCATAGATGATCGAGAACATATAAGTCAGTCCCTTATGCGTGAGAAGGTGGCTTAAAAGGGGAGCTTTGGCTATATGCGATCATATGGTTGCAAGGATAAACATTTTTAATGTAAATGCATAAGCTTGTTGTGAACTGATAGCCACTCAAGTGATCTGTAACATGCTAGTAAGTCCTGTAGGCGTTGAGAAACAACTTATAAAAAAATGTCTTGACTAGCTGCAACCATGAGATCGGCCAGCGAATCCACTTAAACGTTATGATGAAAAATGCTTATTGTGACCAGCCCTCAGTCGTAGCCCGAGAAAAAGAGTGAGGACAAAAAATGAGAAAATGACTACAACATATAGTGAAAAATGTAAAAATGTATAAGAAAAATGTAAAAACTTACACATAAAACTTGCGCAGCTGGTCTATGTTCCAGGCGTTAGATAGAACTCTTCCATCTTCCATAGCTAAACGAGCTGATCTAGATCGTGGTATCGAGACCATAGTGTAGGGACCTTCCCATTGAGTGGAGATTTTTCTGCAACCAAACTGGTTTTGGATTTTCCTCAAAACTAAGTCTCCCACGTGAAGGCTAGTGGTCGCACCCTTTTGCTGTGATATGTACGCAAAGCCTGTAAATATGCTGTAGACCAAATCAATGCTTGATTATGCTTTTCTTCAACAAGAATGAGTTCATCTTTGCATGTTTCACGTTGATTGATGCTATTTAAGTTATCCACGCGAGTAGAACCAAGTTGGATTTCATTTGGTAGCATGGCTTCTGCACCAAAAACCAGTTGGAAAGGTGTTTCACCTGTAGCTCTATTGGGTGTGGTACGAAATGTCCATAGAACGGAGTAGAGTTCCTCTACCCAAGCCCTTGTATCTGCCCATTGGCATGTTCAACTGCCCCGTTGCTCTGCGGATGAGCGACGGATGCAAAACAGATTTTGGTCCCAATATCATCGCAATAATCAATGAAAAGACCATTAACGAATTGGGATCCATTTGCCGTGATGAGATGACTTGGAACGCCAAATCGTGTCACAATGTTCTTATGAAAGAACTTTTTCGCCGCTACAGCGGTAACAGTTCGAACTGGTTCAGCGTCAATCTATTTGGTGAAGTATCAATGACTAGGAACAAAAAATTATATCCATTGATAGCTTGGGGCATTGGCCCCAGAATATCTATTCCCCACACGGTGATTGGCCAAGTCAAGGGAATAGTTTGTAATGCGTATGCTGGCTGATGAATTTGCCGAGCATCAAAAATTGACACTACGGGCATGTCTTGACCAATTGGTTAGCATTGTTTAATGCCAAAGGACAATAATACCCTTGTCGAAAAGCCTTTCCGACTAGTGTTCTATGGGATGCATGTGTGCCGCACATGCCTCCGTGGATATCTCTCAGAAGGGTTTGTCCTTCTTGAGGGATGCATCGCATGAGTGCTCCTTGAGTACTCTTTTTGTACAACGTCCCTTCGACCGATCTATACATGCGTGCTTTCCTAACTAACCGATTAGCTTCATGAGAACTCTCGTATTTGTGCTTATTTTCTAGATATTTCCCCTCATTCATACTCATTTTAGTCATAAACATCATCAAATACTCAAGTATAGCTTTATTTGCTATCGTTCGACCTCGATTGTGCATTTTGTTCATTTTAATTGCAGGTCGATACAATTCAGGTAATTTATGACTAAATGGACGAGCTTCATTGACTGGATCTAGCCAACGGATAATTCCGTACAGAAGTACGCGTCGCTACCGACGCATAGGAGCTGACCGCTTCGAAATTGGAGTCTCTAGGAGTCCAGAACAACTAAACCTAACAGTCAAGGACCCTTTTGCTAATTCTTCCAAACCCGAGGACCTGTTTGCAAATTGGCCAAGACTCAAAATTCCTAACCCTAACTCAGAGGGACTCAATTGCTATTACTAGAAACTCCAAGGGCCTTGATGCAAAATAGCCCAAATAGTATCAAAACCCGAGCCCGAGTCGCCATTTCGATTTGACATGGCTTATCTGCCAAAACTCCCACTGCTTCCCTCTCGGCCTCGACGAGCTTGCTGCCGGCGGCCAGGTCCACTCCAGCGGCGAGCCGTCGGTCTCCTTCCCCATTTCAACCTCCCCCTTTCTTCCTCTTCTCCCTCTCCGGTGAGCCGTCAATTTTCTCCCCCTTCATCCTCTCTCACCACATTTCGTCCTCTTCTATCCCGTTCATCCTCACCATCGGTGTGCTCCCGAGCTTCTTCCTTCTCTTTCCTTCTCTCTTCTTCTTCTCCAGTGCTGTTCCAATGCAACGTCATAGATCTAGTGCCAGCGTGCCGCCTCGCCATTAGATCCTTCACCATCCACTGTGCCGCCTCACTCCACAACGCCGCCATCTCGTCCCCATCACCGATCCAGCCCTTGCTCCAGATCTGCGCCTTCTCCACTCGCCGAGCCACTACCTCTGTTCCTCCCTTGGCCATGCCGCTCCCGTCGCTGCTCTGCTGTGTTGCATCACCACACTGCCTCCCGATCTTGCCTCACCGCCGATCTCGCGCCCGATCCACGCCTCCCGCTCCTCTCTAGTGCTGCGCTGCCGTCCCTCATGCTTCGCCGCTGTCGGATGCGCCTCGCCACCGCACCATGCTTCATCTCCACTGACACCACTGCACCGCTGATCTGAGCCTCATCTGCTCGGATCCAAGCCCAACAACACCGCCGGGTCCCCAGTGCCTCCACAATCACATCCCCATCAACCACGCCGACAACGACCATACCATCGCCTTCGACCTCGACTTCGGCATCTTCCTCGACGACCAGGACTAGCTTCAGAGGTCGTCTTCTCCACCGGGCACCTCCGCTGGCTCTGCATCCTCCTCGCCAACACCAGAGCATCACCTCTAGCAGCTCCAGTGATCCAACAACCTATTTGACATCACAGACTGGTGATTATTCTATCCCTCTCCTTTGTTATGTGATTGCTATGAGTTGATGAAGATGAACAATTCATGTATGAAATGATGAATGCATGTAAAGAATTGAAATGTTTTTATCCATGTGTGTTTGAGAGGAACTGCTCCTCTAAATTGATGAATTGAATTGTCTCCTGGGTCAACAACTTGTTTTAAATTGAATAGAAATGCATTTCATTTTGATCTATCTGTGATGCAATGTTCTATCTATTGAGATGAATTGTTCCATTTGTGGATGAAGTTACATGTCTGATTCAGTTGTGCTGTTTTCTTTGAAATGTTGGATAGCTCAATTCTGTGGTAAACCTGCATGATTCGACATGTTATATTTTGTGAACTCTGCATGTTGTTGCTGGACTGAGGGGAGTTGGGCAATTGTAGATGATTGGTGTTTGATTTGTACTAGTCGATCGTTGATACTCCCCGTAGATTGTGATCGTTGATAGTCGTTTGCGCTGCCTCTAGCGCGATCACTACACGATTCCTCTATATCACTCGTATTAATGAAACGCTAGTCCAGATCAAACATTAGTTAGGTCGCGAGTTTTCACCTCTTTCTCCCTTCGTATTTCTTCTGACATCTCTCTTTCTTTCGTCCAATTTATTTTCATTTACCATCAATTTAATTTAGTTCTACACAGTTTGTTTTCTCTAGTCCCTGTGGAAAGAACAATATAGAATACTCGCCTTACTGCTCCAATCTCGCCCTCTGGTGAGATGGTCTAGGCCGGTATCACTTCAGTTTCATCCTCGGGCAAGGTCCCATGCGCGAGATAGATCGTCAATGGTTGGATCCAATCTGCTTCATGCTTGAGGGCGGCGATGTTAGTTATTGCTTCTGTCTTCTTGATGATCGAGGGATGTTTTAATTGTTCAATGAACACTCCTACCGGAGCGAATTGTGCTTGAGGACCTAATTTTTGACAAATGGTCTGCGAGAATATTGTCTCTTCGTGGAACGAATTGGATTTCGAAAGTTCTGAAATATTTTCCCAATTTCCTCATATCATCCAAGTAATGAGCCATTATCTCATCAGAGGTGTTGTACCCCTTGTTTACCTGGTTTACAACTAGCTGTGAATCTCCCTTCACCACTAGTTGATGGACTCTAAGGGATTTGGCTGCTCGAAGCCAGGTGAGAAGACCTTCATACTTTGTTGTGTTATTTGTAGCAACAAAGTGGAGTTGTATGACATACTAGAGTTGGTCACCCTGAGGTGTGATTAAGACCACTCCAGCCCCCGAGTTTGAAAAACTATGAGAACCATCGAAATACATCGTCCAATGGTCAGTAGTTGACAAATCTATTGGTTCTTACGCAAGTGGTTCAGGATTAGTCCATTTGACCACAAAATCTACAAGAATTTGAGATTTGATTGCTACTGGGGCAGTGAAGTGGAGATCAAACTCTCCGAGTTCTACTACCCACTTCTTAACTCGACCAGTTGCTTCCGGATTACGGAGTATGTCCCCTAAGGGAAAGGACGATGGCATAGAAATCTTGTGCGCTTGAAAGTAATGTCGTAGCTTTCAGGAAGCCATTAAGAGAGCATAGAGTAGTTTTTGGACCTCGGGGTAACGCTCCTTTGGTCCATTTAGTACTTCACTTACGTAGTATACTGGTCATTGCACCCCTTCTCGTTCTGCAACCAGAACTGCGCTGACTGCGTGAGGGGTTGCAGCTAAGTAAATGAGCAAAGGTTCTCCCATATTTCGGGAAACCAGCACTGGAGTACTTGATAAATATGCTTTGACTTCCCGAAAAGCTTTTTTGGCTTATTCCGATCACTGAAAACCATTGTGTTTATATAGAACCTTAAAAAATGGTAATCCACATTTGCCTAACCACGAGATGAAGCGACTCAAGGCCACCATTTGACATGTTAGGCTTTGAACTTCCTTCGTTGTCGAAGGAGATCGACCCTTATCTTATCGGAATTAACCTCAATGCCTCTTGAGCAAACAAGGAAACCTAAAAGTTTACTAGAAGAAACTCTAAAAGAGCATTTTTCGGGATCCAACTTGATTCCATGTTTATTCAAATTATAGAAAGTCTCAGTGAGATCATTTACATGATTAGAGCTTTTTAAGCTCTTTACAACTAGATCATCAACATAAGCTTCTAAATTGCGCCCTAATTGAGAAATAAAGGTCTTCTGCATCAAGCGCTGGTATGTGAAACCAGCATTCTTGAGCCCAAATGGCATTCTGACGTAGTAGTAGGTGCCAAATGGTGTGATGAAGACAGTTTTCTCTTCATGTACCTATGCCATGCTAATTTGATGGTAGCCTGAATAAGCATCTAGGAAGCTCATTAGTTCGCAACCCGCTGTGGAATCGACTAACTGGTCGATGCAAGGAAGGGGAAAGTCATCTTTTGGACAAGCATTATTAAGATTGGTGTAATCGAAGCACATGCGCCACTTACCATTAGATTTCAGGACGATGACTGGATTTGTGAGCCATTCGAGATGGGTAACCTTGCGACTGAAACCAGCTTCCTGGAGCTGATGTAACTCTGAACGAATGGCTTCTTGTCAATCAGGAGCAAAGCGTTGAAGCTTTTGCTTTATTAGTCGTTGTCCAGGCCGAATTGCTAGCTTGTGCTTGATAAGTTCTCTTGGGACTCCTGGCATGTTGAATGGTTTCCATGCAAACACATCTGCGTTAGCTCAGAGGAAAGCAATGAGTGCGAGCTCCAATTTGTCGTCCAGTGCTACCCAATCTGAATGATCTTAGATGGGTCATCTGGGAATAAAGGAACCTGCTTGAGTTTCTCGTCTGGTCATGGAGTATCCTTGACCACATCGGGCTCCTTGGTCGCCAGATTTACATCCTGTAGGGGAAGTTGGTCGACCAGTTCCAAGGATATGCGATCACAAGTAAGAGCCGTATTTTGGCTGCCTCGAACTATGATTACACCTTTTGGTCCCGGTACTTTGACGCACTGATAAGGGTAGTGCGTTGTAGCCATGAACTTGGTGAGTGAAGGCCTACCAAAGATGGCATTATAAGCTGAATCAAAATCAACTACATCAACAGTAATCAACTCTGTTAAAAGTTTTCTGGTCCTCTAAGTGTTATTGGTAACACTATTTGACTGATGGGCATCATCGAAGGACCAGGGATTATCTTGAAAAACGGGTGAGCCATCGGTTTTATCTTTGAACGAGGTATTTGCATCTCGTCAAGAGATTTGGCAAATAATAAGTCGAGAGAACTTCCTCCGTCAACCAATACTAGTCCCACTTTAGCATTGCTAATAATGGGAGAAATTAATAACGAAAGCTGTCATGGCCGAGGTTATCCTTTAGGACAATCTTCCTAGTTAAAGGTCAAGGAGGTTTCTGACCAACGGGGAATTGAGGCTCTACAAGAGGAGCCTCAACACTATTTACCTCCCGGTAAACAGATTTAAATTGACGATTAGAAAAATAAGACGAAGATCCACCGAAAATAATATTAACATGATTACTGGGTATCTAGTATGAAATTTCCTCGTCTCCATTGGCGTTCTTGATCCCATAGGATTGTCCCTGTCTTGGTATAGTTTGGGCATTGGTGATTTGTTAGCATATTTTTCACTCACTTTTGCCAAATTCGAATATGGTTGGTTGTGCGTGATTTGTACATAATTCATAATCATTTGCAACCACTCTTTGAGTTTTCTTGTGCTTGTAGAATAAACATCTATAATACACTAGATTGCCGCATTCATACATTACTTGCTGTCCTTCTACATTAACTGATTTTATTTGCTTGAGGGCAAGCAAAAGTTCAAGCTTGGGGGATGATAACTCTCGTATTTGTGCTTATCTTCTAGATATTCCCCTTATTCATGCTCATTTTAGTCATAAAAATCATCAAATACTCAAATATAGTTATATTTGCTGTCGTTCGACCTTGACTGTGTGTTTTGTTTATTTTAATTGCAGGTCGACGCGATTCGGGTGGATTTTGGCTAATGTAATGCGACTCATCAACTAAACCTAACCCTTGGTCGATTTCGGATAGAAATATGCTTTTCTATGGACGCATAGGAACCGACCATGCTAAAATCGGAGTCTCCAGGCCTGGAATCTCAAATCCTAACAGCCAAGGGCCTTCTTGGAAATTTCTTAAAACCCGAGCCCCAATTGCAATTTCGTCCAGACTCAAGAACCATAAACCCTAGCCACCAGGACCAATTAGTGATTTTATGAAAACTTAAGGGCCTAAATGCAAAAATGCCAAAACATGGCACTTTTTCGATTTGGAGCCTAGCATTTTATTTTTTTTCTTCCTTCTTCTCTTCTTCTCTTCTTCACCCTCACCGTTTCCACACCTTTGTCCCACCTCACCGCCGGCGGTGCCCAGCTCACCACCTCCTTAACCACAATATCCCCAACTTCTTCTCTTCCCTCTTCTCCTCTAGCTCGTGCCACTAATCAAGTTACCACCACTGCTTCTTCTGCAATCCTGGCGCCATTCACTGTCGTAGTGATAGTGGTGGTGGACGGCTACCTTCTTCTCATCTTCTCTTCACATGAGCTTCTCCTTCTGCCTCCCTCCTTTTCTTCTTCTTCCTCCTTCCTTCCTTCTTGCTTGCGCCGCCTCCACTCGCTAGATCTGCAATGCCTTCTTCCTCACAGTGCCCCTTCTCCATCTCTTCTCCTCCCATCTCAAGGCACCACAACCCCCGACTTCGAACGCCTCCTACATCGAGCCCATACCGCCACCATCAGATCTACTCAGGTCTATCTCCCCCGCCGTGTTTCTTGCCTCTGTTTCCATCACCATAACTCATGCCACCGCTTCGTGTGCTTCTTCTCATTGGATCCGCGCTCTAGCCTCGCTAGATCCACGATGCTGCCACCAATCCAGCTTCACCATTTTGTTTTTCCCTCGCCGCCACTTGTTCCTCTCCTCTCCCTTTCTCGGCGCACCTCACCACCGGCGTGACAACAGCCAGTGAGCCGCTACCTCCTCTCTCTCTCGGCTCTCTTCTCCAATCCTCCAAACCCTAGATCTAGGCCATTGTCGGCTTAGATTGCATCACCGATGTATCTGATACGAGCGTCTAGTAAGCTCATGCCCTATTCGTCGCCGGCAACCTCCACAGTAGCGACGACCTCGGTCTCCTCCACTCAACTTCGGCTTCCTCGTCCTTGACCAACACTGTATCGATTCGCCTCCTTCGTCTTTGGTCGAAGTTCAGGATGAAACTTGTAGCATTTGTCCTTCGTATGTTCCACGACTTGACAATGTTCACAAAAGGCACCCGTGCCCGATTTTGAAGCATTCTTCTTCGGACTCGGCTTTTTCTTTGTCGAGGTCACACTTTCCTTCGTGCTTCTGTCGTTGCGGGATTTGTTTTTCCTCTCGATTGCCATAGCAGTTGTGCTCGCGGTCGCGATGTCTTGAACGCCGAACAGACTTAGCTCAGTACTGATCGATTTCTGAAGTCCAGATGTGTATTTCCGAAATACCTGAGGATCGGATAGCGATATGCCGACGACCATTGCTTGTCTCCGGAACTCCGTAGTATATTCTTGGATGGTCTGGTCGCGCCGTTGGTACAATCTATGCCAACGCTCCCATCTCTCCTCAAGGTATCCCATTGGATAGAATTCTTGTCGCAGAAGTCATTTGAATTGACCCCATGCAAGGTCGCCAGCTTCACCACTGGCGACAAGGGCCTTCCACCAAGTCTTGGCGTGGTCCTTCATCTTCAAAGGTGCGAACTTCACCTTTTGAGCGGTACTGAACCCTTTCAGGTCAAAGTAGGTCTCAAGCTGGTTGATCCAAGAATCCAGTTTCTCGGCATCGATCACCCCATCATATATGCGTATATAAATCTTAGCGTCGATCTTAAAAGATCCGACAGCTAAGGAGGTGTTGGCGAGGTTGTCGGTCTTGTGGTCGCCTTCATCTTCATTTTCGTCTGCCCTGCGCAAGTCTTCACCAGTCTTCTCACTCATAACCTTCCCTACTTCAGGAGGTACAATCATGGCCTGCTGCTTAATCCAAGCAAGCACGGTTTCCATGTCGGTGGAGAGCTTAGCCACTTGTTCGGCTAGGTTAGCTTGAACAGAGGTATCGTCAGACATTGTCGGAGACGCGGCTGTAGGAACCGTCAATTGATCGCCTGGAGTTTCACCGGAGGTTTTGTAACCCTGGCGAGTCTTCACCATCCACATGATAGGAAAGTTGCTCTGATACCAACTTGATCCATTTGAGACCTAGCCTTGGTTTTCGCACTAGGCTCGCCCAGATTCTAATATGCGGAATAACGGGATCTTACTCGAAAATACCGAAACCCAAAAGGTTGATCGAAAACACAGCTCAAAGTAATTGCACAACTCTTTATTTCAAAGAGGGCTTTACACGTCGAACGTTAGACACACTTGCCTAAGTCGAAGGAACTATAAGTGTCTAAAACTCAAATAAGTTCTATGACTCTCCGATGATCTAAACTAGACCTATTACAAGGTATTTATAGTCCAATCGTATGAGTACGTATCAGACTCAATAACCTAAACGTATTAGACTCATATAACTAACTAAGCCTAAACAGATAAGCTTAGTTATACATATTTGGATCGGATTACAATTCCGAACAGGGAACGAATTCCTTTTCCTGGTCGCGAACCAATCCATGGTCGCGTATCCTTTCCGAACACAGTTAAGGTCGCGAAGCCGTATGCGATCAGGACTTGAAGATCCTCCCGGATCACCCGGGCATGAATTTCGTGCCCGGGACATGAGGTCACCGGGGGAAGAGAAACCACTCCCAGGGGACTTAGAGCCCCTGAATGGAAATATCCTCTCCCAGGACATGACGTCACCGGGGGAGAGGATGACCCTCACCTGGGAGACCAGGGGTCCCCGAGCATAAACTTCGTGCCTGGGACATGAGGTCACCGGGGGAAGAGAAAACCACGCCCTGGGGACTTAGAGCCCTCGGACGGAAAAAATCCTCTCCCGAGACATCACGTCACCAGGGGAGAGGATTACCCTCACCCGGGAGACCGGGGGTCCCAGGGCATAAACTTCGTGCCCGGGACATGAGGTCACTAGGGGAAGAGAAAACCACGCCCAAGGGACTAAGAGCCCCCAGATGGAAAACATCCTCTCCCAGGACATAATGTCACCGGGGGAGAGGATTACCCTCGCTCGGGAGACTGGGGGTCCTCGGGCATAAACTTTGTGCTCGGGACACGAGGTCACTAGGGGAAGAGAAAACCACGCCCGGGAGACTTAGAGCCCCCGGATGGAAAAAATCCTCTCTTGG
The DNA here is from genome assembly GCA_019359835.1 of Pharus latifolius. Taxonomy (NCBI): domain Eukaryota; kingdom Viridiplantae; phylum Streptophyta; class Magnoliopsida; order Poales; family Poaceae; genus Pharus; species Pharus latifolius. Next base: position 37,248,936 of record CM033323.1, on the reverse strand, counting down.
GACAACGTCACCGGGGGATATGATTAACCTCGCTTGGGAGACCGGGGGTCCCCAGGCATAAACTTCGTGCATCGGACATGACGTCTCCAGTGGAAGGGAAACCACGCCAGGGGCACTAAGAGCCCACGGGCGGAAAAATGCTGTCGGGGGAAATCTCCGCTGGACTAAGTCCAGGTAAGTTGTGTCACAATTGCCCGAGGACATGGCCTCCGGGACCTCCCCGGGCACCGCCTTTTGGCCCCCGGGACGCGGCCTCCGGTGCCCTCCCGGGTGCCGCCATTTGGCTCCCGGGACGCGGCCTCCGGTGCCGTCCCGGGCGCCGCCATTTGCTCGGGGACGTGGCCTCCGGCCTCCCCGGGCGCCGCCTTTTGGCTCCCGGGACGCGGCCTCCGGTGCCATCCCGGGCGCCGCCATTTGGCTCCCGGGACGCGGCCTCCGGTGCCGTCCCGGGCGCCGCCATTTGCCCGGGGACGTGGCCTCCGGTGCCCTCCCGGGCGCCGCCATTGGCCCGGGGACGTGGCCTCCGGGGCCTCCCCGGGCGCCGCCTTTTGGCCCCCGGGGCCTGGCTTCCGGCGCCGTCCCGGACCTCATCGCCCTCCTAAAGGTAAAGTCTCGGGCTGTTTATCACGTGCAGGTCACGCGAGGAGCGCCTCGGGAACTAGCGACCACCTGTCAAGCATCCAGGGCGTTTGACCGGGAGAAGGACGATCCTACCCTTCAATCCGACGGTGGCTTCCGGGGTAGTTTAGGTTTTTTGCTTCTTTTCGGGGTTATAAATAGCCCTTGTACCCCTCTGTTGTAAGGATCGGTTTCTTTTATTGGAATAGCTAAACTCACAGACATGCTCCGGAAGCCTCTCCCTCGGAGAGAGCCTCCCCAGCCGACTCCGGTCGGGAGCGGGTCGACAGGACTAGGGCCCCCACCGGGACCCGAACCTGTATAAACCCGTGTGTCATTTTTTGTGCTTGTCCGGCGGGGGAGGACCGGTCATCCGGTCAACCCGCGTCGCGTAATCTTCGCAAGGATCACTCTCAAAACCTGCCGGGGTATTCGCAATACCACGACAGTTGGCGCCGACCGTGGGGACTCGTGACAAGACGCCATGGCTCCCCCAAGAACAAGGGATCGCACCCTTCCCGGTGATCCGGGTCTCGGAGACCTGGCGCCGTCCGCTCGGGAAACTGCTGTCCCGGCGGTCCCTTCCGGAGGCGACCTGGCCCAGGTACCGCCTCTCTCCTTTCCTCTTAACTTAGGTGCTTCCGCCTCCAGGTCGTTCCCAGTGACCGCGGGGACCTCGGCCGGGACCAGTCTCCCCCCGACGGCTCCCCCGGCTCCCCGGGACGCCCTGCTCGAAGCTCTCGTGGAAGGCCAGCTCCGCGCTCAGCGCTCTATGGATGAGCTCCTTAGCGTGTTGGCGCGGCCTCCGGCCCCCACATTTGCGTCACACCCGTATCCGGGGAACATGCCCCCGTTTATGGGCTACCCGGCGGCCCCTCCGGCCTCCGGGGGGTTGTCCGCCCCTTATGATCCTGCCGGGGGATTCCCTCCCCCTGCGGGATATATGTCCGAATCCCTCCCGGCACCTGGGCCCGCCCCGGTGCCGGGGGGTTATTTCATGCTGGGACCCTTCGTGGCACCAGGGGGGTACCCCGTTCCTGGGATATTCCCGGGGCTGGGAGCCCACTTCATGCCGGGGGTATACCCTATGCCGGGAGCCAGTCCCGCCCCCCGCGTCGCGTTTATCGCACCGGGGGCGCTTGACAGAGCAGCCCCCGTGCCACAGCGGACTTCCCCCCGCATGGTCTCCCCAGTTCCGGACGTCGCCGCGGGGGCTCCCCCCTCGCCGGTTCCGGGTGTTACAGGGCCTGCCCCCTTCCCGGTTCCGGTCATGGCCACTGGGGCCCCCTCCACTTCGATTCCAGGCGTCGCCGCGGGCGCCCCCTCCCCGGTTCCGGATAATACAAGGGCTCCCCCCTTTCTGGTCCCGGGGGTCGTCGCAGGGGGCTCCCCCCAACCGGCTCCGGAAGTCTCCGGGCCGGCAGCTACAGCGCACGAGCTCCCTCCCTCGGCGGGACAGGTCCGTTTCGCCCCGGGGGAGGTCGAGCGAATGCGTTCACCAGAGCGTGGGGAAGAGCTTCCCCCCGGCCGTGGGCGTGGGGAGCCTCGCTCTCGCACCGGCCGAGGGAAGAGACCCGCTGAAGAGCCAACATCTCCGGCGGAGAGCCCGGACGTCCGGGAACTCAGTCCCGGTCCGGAGGAAAAGCGTCGCCACCGCCATTCTGGCGGACCTCTCGGACCTCTTCCAGACTCAGACAACGAAGGTCCCGTGACAGAAGATAGCGACCGGGGCTCTCCCCGGGAAGTGCAGGGGGCTAACCAGCCCCTGTGCCGAAGACTTCGCAGCATCCGGTGGCCGCGGCCCTACCGCCCTCCGCACATCGAACATTATAACGGCGAGGCAGACCCTTACGAGTTTGTGCAGGTCTACTCCACTGCCATCTCCGCGGCCGGGGGGGATGAGACAGTACAGTGCAACGTCTTCCCCCTCTACCTCTCCGGCACTGCCCGCTCCTGGTTGTACAACCTGAAGGCCGGCTCCATCAAGTCTTTCTCGCAGCTCAAGCGGGAGTTCTGTGCCAACTTCCATCATGAGCTTCCTAGACGCCTACTCTGGCTACCATCAAGTCCGGATGGCGGAAGGGGACGAGGAAAAGACGAGTTTTATTACTCCCCTCGGAACCTTCTGCTACGTACATATGCCCTTCGGGCTCAAGAACGCGGGGGCGACCTTCCAGCGCCTCATGACCTTGGTTTTCAAAGAGCAAGTCGGCCGCAACGTTGAAGTCTACGTAGACGACGCGGTTGTCAAGAGCCCCCGCGCAGCCTCCCACGTCGACGACCTGGCTGAAACCTTCCGCAACCTCCGCGCGTTCGGGCTCAAGCTGAACCCGGAGAAGTGCGCCTTCGGGGTGCGCGGGGGGAAGCTCCTAGGTTTCCTCGTGTCCCAGCGGGGCATTGAGGCAAACCCCGAGAAGATCCGGGCGTTCCTAGATATGCCCCCACCGCGCTCCGTCAAGGATGTCCAGCGGCTCTCTGACCGCCTAGCCGCACTCAGCCGCTTTGTCTCCCGGTCGGGGGAGCGGGGCCTCCAGTTCTTCAAGATGCTCCGAGGTCTCCATGGGTTCCGCTGGACCCCGGAGGCCCAGGAGGCGTTCGACGACCTCAAGAAGTACCTCACGAGCCCCCCAATCCTCATGAGCCCGTCCCCGGAAGAGCCCTTGCTCCTCTACCTCGCCGCGACCCCTGTCGCCGTCAGCGCGGTCATGGTGAAGGAGCAAGGGGGGCAGCAGCGTCGCGTGTACTACATGAGTGAGGCTCTCCAAGGGGCCAAAACTCGGTACACGGAGATGGAGAAAATCTGCTACGCCCTCCTCATGGCGTCCCGGAAGCTTCGGCATTACTTCCTGGGGCACCCCATCACCGTCCCGTCGTCCCTCCCCCTCGGGGAGGTACTGCGGAACAAGGAAGCCACCGGCCGGATCGGGAAGTGGGGGGCCGAGCTCGCCCCCTTCTCCCTGTCCCTTACCGGCCGCTCCGCCATCAAGTCGCAGGTCCTCGCCGACTTCGTCGCAGAGTGGACTCCCGCCTCTGGGTCTGGGGACGAAGATCTCCCTGTGCCGCCCCGACGCAGTGATCATTGGACCCTTATGTTCGATGGGTCGCTGTGTCTCGCCGGGGCTGGTGCGGGAGTAGTCCTCCGGAGCCCCGAGGGGAAGGAACTCGAGTACGCCGCGCGGCTTGAGTTCCCCGCAACCAACAACGTCACCGAATACGAGGCTTTGCTCCTCGGGATGCGCCTCGCGCGCTCCCTGGCGATCCGGCGCCTCCTAGTCAAGGGAGATTCTCAGCTCGTAGTTTGCCAAGTGGACAAGTCTTACCTGTGCCATGACGCAAACTTAAGTCTTTATTTGCAGGAAGTGCGAAAGATGGAGAGGCATTTCGACGGCCTCGAGGCCCGGCATATCCCACGTAGGGACAATGACCGGGCCGACACCTTGGCCCGGGTGGCAAGCGCCCAGGAATCGCTCCCCAAGGGGGCTTTCCTGGAGATCATCACGAAGCCCTCGGTGGCCTCCCCGGACACGGGCGACGAGCCTCATGTCCCGGAGGTCGCCGAGATCACTCGGACTCCGTCTTGGATGGACCCCCTCATCTCCTTCATCAAGGGGGAGGGGGACCCTCCTAGCGAGATCGAGGCTAAACGCCTCCGGGCTAAAGCCCGGGAATATCTCCTGCTGGATGGGAGGCTCTACAAGCGGGGGGCTTCTGCCCTCCTGCGCTGCCTCCCCCGGCCGGAGGGACTTCAACTTCACGAAGACATCCACGCGGGGAGCTGTGGTTCTCACCTAGCCCTGCGTGCCATCGCGGCCAAGGCCCCCTGGCAGGGCTTCTACTGGCCCACGGTCATGCGCGACACACGAGACCTTGTCTCCGCGTGCGAGGCATGCCAGAAGATGGCCAAGGGCTCGAACCTCCCCCCTATAGCGCTGCAGACGATCCCCATCACTTGGCCCTTTGTGCGATGGGGGATGGACCTCTTAGGGCCCTTCCCCCCAGCGCCCGGGTGTAACACCCTGAGTTAGGGGTGAAAATTTCCTTTTTCATCAATAGCATGCATACTTGTATCTGTAGTAATAGCCAGATCAGTTTCTATCTCAAGCCCTAAAATCTCCAAAATCTATCCTGTGATCTCAAATCAAGATCAGATTGTTCAGATGTGATCTATCAGTTACTCTGAACTTAAAAGTCTTCAGAACCTAGATCCAATTCTATCTCTAAATTCCAGATTTATCAACTTCTTCTGTTTTCGAAAACAGAAATACCTTATATTACCCAAATACCCTAAGTTTCAGAAGTGCAAATTTAATCCGAATCTTGACCAAGTTCAGACTAGATTATTCCTGGAATATAATCATGGGTATGTCAATACCTTAATCTAAAAAGTTGACAGCCAGATTCTACCATCTAGACTCTTTTCACAAATCAGTCCAAGAGTTATCGCAAAATAGTCCTTATCTGATATCTGAAAATCCAAAAAGGCTAAAATCTCCAGATTAACTCCAAATTCAGAATTTCTCCGGCAAATCTTCTCAAAATGCTATTTGTCACAAGTTTCTCTTCTGTTCAAATTCCAAAATCTCATCCTAAGTGCCAGAATTCAAAATCAAATGAAATTCAGATTTCAATTACCCTAAATTACCCTATTTTCAGTTTGTATCGAAAACTATTCAAATGTGTAAAATCTTATCATTTATCTTTGCCAAATATCCTGTTGAATATAATATACCAGATTAGTGAAATCAATTTCAGTTTAAACCTTCTAAATCTCCAGATTTACATTTCAGTCCAAAACTCAAAGAATTGAAACTGCAGTTCAGTCCATTTTCGACCAGGACAGCAGCAAGCATTCGACCAGGCCGTTTTACTGTGCGCACGACCAGGCTTCGTCGTGATTCCTTGCGCCGTGCACGCTCGCCGCCGGCCAAGCTTCGCCGCACTTGTGACCGTGCATGCCAGTGCGCACGTGTCCTCGCTCCAGCCAGCGCCGTGGCAAGGTTGCTGCTACGTCGACGACCAGCGCTTGCTCCCGCGCGCGATCAATGGCTTTTGTCAGCAATCCATCGCCACGTAGCCTCGCCGCACCAGTACTTGTCGCCACCGCTTGCTACAAGCTTCGCCAGGTCCCGATGAGGCGACATTGTGATCAGCTGAAAGCTTGTCGCCGTCGCATCACCGTTCTTGCTGTTTCTTCGCCGCTACTGCTCCTGCACGCAACCAGTCAAGTCACAGCAGCCAATCTCTTCATTGTTTCCTCTTCGCAAGCTTCGCCTGCCTATTTAAGCATCCCTGTGCTCAGCAGCTCCCTCAAACCTCATTGGAAATCATCCATGTCTCAGATTTTCTGTCTTAGTCTTCTTCTCAGGCGAGACCAGCTCGAGGCCTCACGGTGACAGCCTCAACCGCAGCCTCAACCACCAAATTGACAGCACTAGTAAGTTTCTCTCGCCACTCTCATCGTGCTGTACCATCTAATTGGTTTACCTTGCACCTTATCGCCGGTGATCGCCGGAATTGCTAAATGCCCAGTTCCGGCAATGCAGCCCGATTCAATTCGAATTAGCTTTCGTTTCTGTAAACAAAATTGATCAGTGAGCTAAATCAAGCAAGCCTGTGAAGTTGGATTTCGAATTTAAACAAGAACCGAAGCTTTTCCCTAAATCGAGCTTCACCAGAAACCGGCGATCGTCGCCAGGCTTCTCCAGTGATCCTCCGGCCAATCTAATTGTACCAGAAGCTTTCTTATACCTCCTAGATGCTCTCCAAGCAAGGAATTAAGTTCTTTTGGCCTGTAGCAGAAACCCCCAATCAGCAGTGTCTCTTCTCCGGCGCCGATGACCGACAAAGTGTTCCCGGCCATTTCAGCCCTCGAAACCTTGTCATTTAGATGTGCCTTAGCCTCCTGAGCATTTTTGTCTTCTAGCCCGACACCTAGATCGGCCTAGATTGGAAGATATAGCTTTGCCAAGTTTGTGTCCAGAACTGCTCCAGTGCAGCCAGTTCATCTCTGTTCATCATCAAATTTCTTGCTTTCCAGCCATTTCTTGCCCTAGATCCTGTTGACTTAATTGTTCCTGTTACTCAAGCCTACCTCCCAGACAAAGTGGTGCATCATTTGGAGCTCCAGATCAAAAGTTATGCTAAGCCCTAGTTTTTGGCATTGTTAGTTCTATGCCAGAGCTTGCCAGCCAGTGGCATTGGCCTTGTTTACCCACTTTTGTTTGTGTAATTTGAAATCCACTTTGTCCACTGAATTTGTAGAGTTGTGATCTACATTTTCTTCTACTACCACAACTTGAGATAAGCACTCTAGCTTTTCTCAAAGCTATGTCCAAGCTTTGATCCGAATGTCGATCTGTTGACATTCGCTGTTTTGATTAAACCAGCCACAAAATTGTTATCCCTATTGCAATCCTGAAACCCTAAGATTATCTAATCACCATCCTTAGCCCAAATTCCTTGAAACCCTAGAATCTCGACTTAGTTCAGTTTGCAGTTCAACTTATCACCAGTTTAGTTCAATCATTCTTGTTGAGCATTTCTGCATATAAGTCTTAAAACATTTTAATATTATAAGTAATTATTGTGTGTTTGTTTGTCGTCGAGCAGATTCAGAAGCTGACTTTGAAGATTTTGCTGTTGACCCGTCATCGACTGCTGTTTCTTACGACGTGGAAGGCAAGTCATATCCTTGGTCATCTTGAACCTATATTTTAAATGTTGCTAAATCATAACCTTGAATATAGGCAATATTGCATGTGAAAGATTGAGAATGGTTGATTTATCAATTGGCAGTACTAGACTGGTTATCTGTGAAATGTGAAATAAACAAGTTTTGAGCCATGAACTATTATATGTATCTATATACTTATATTCATGAAATAAAACCCCTAGCCGTGACCAGAAAAATGGTATGGATGGCTGTAGCACTGGAGGTCCTAGACTGCAAAGGAATGCAGGCACTGAAGGTGCAGGGTTGTGGATGGTCTGGTCACTGGCATATAAGGACTAAAACCTTGTGTTGTGCGTCTAGTGGCATGAACAACGTGCTAACCGCAAGCCTGGTATGGGACAGGCCTGAACAAGTAATTATGTGGATCGCACATGAAACCCCTGCATGAGATGTGTAGTGATGCACGATAAACACGGAGCGCGGCTCCCACACATATCACTGAAGGTGATCAAGCACGCTGACCCAGTAATGGGAATAAGCAATGGGGTGGAGGTTTGGTTACAACCTGCCACAACTGTGCCTCGCTGAGAGCCACAGGGTCGGGGGTGAATTGTAAGTGATACATAACAAAAGTTCTTGTTATTTCCACCTTGCCGCTCACAGTATGAAGTGAGTCATGGGTCCAATCATTTTGTTATGATAGGAAAGGTTTGAAAGTGGAATATCTTGCGGGTAAATTGGTACCTCTCTGCAGAGTTAAAAACGTATTCGAATACTCCGAGCTCCCGGGTTTATAGGAGTCTGCTGCGGTGGATTAAATCCACGGGGTGTGACACAAGTACTATTTTCTAAATAAAATATGTTTAAATCAAGATTACCCAAATGACATGTGTTGTCATGATAAGGAGTGCTGCCGTGGGCTGTCGTGTGTCGACGTGTCGCGGTAGTGCTATAATCTAGTGAACATGTTTGATGATGTTATATTATAAAAAGTGCTGCCATAAGATGAGATGAGGAAGGAAAAGATTATTTTACAAATATCCATAATTCTTGACTAGTCTAGGTTGATATCATCACTACTATATGTATCTACTCTTACCTATGACTTGCTGAGTACGTAAGTGCTCACCCTTGCAACATTCAACTCAATAGATGGAGCCTACTTTGATCAAGACGATGGCACAGAATACTTCGTGGATCCAGAAGGAGGAGAATAAGTTCCGCCAGACCCCTGAAGTGTGTTGTTCTGCCGTCAACTTCTTTTGTGGGAGGGTCACCTATCTTCTGCTGTGTAGTTAAATATTTTGCTAAACCTTGAATGCCTTGTAGGCATTGTAATCCTCTTTATGTAATATTAAGGCTAGCAGGCCACACTGCTTAATATTTTGTGAGTACTCTGTTGCAATGTAATATACTCCTGTGTTTGACTTATCCTGGGAAGTCAACGGTTTGTGGTTTGGGACTAGCTGCAGCGAGCTAGGTCTCTACAAGAGTAGTCGTTGTCCCAGTTTCAGGGCGCGACACCGGGGGATACAAGTATGCGGTAGTCGCAGTCGACTATTTTACAAAGTGGGTTGAGGCGGAGCCTTTGGCCAGCATCACGTCCCGGGCCGTTCAGCGGTTTTTCTGGAAAAACGTCGTATGTCATTTTGGTGTCCCCCGGGAAATCACCGTGGACAACGGGACCCAATTCGACTCGGCTTATTTCCAAGAATTCTGCGAAGGCCGGGGGCTCGTAATCCACTTCGCCTCGGTGGCCCATCCCCGGAGCAATGGGGCTGTCGAGAGGGTCAACGGCGTGATCCTACAGGGGTTGCACCGGAGACTCGAGCAAACCGCTTCTAAGCGGGGTGCATGGGCGGAGGAGCTCCCTAGCATCCTCTGCTCCATGCGCACGACCCCGTCCCGGGCGACGGGGCGTACTCCCTTCTCCCTGGTCTACGGGGCGGAGGCAGTCCTCCCCCCGGAGATCGGCTTCCGGTCACTACGGGTTGAGCTCCTGGAGGGAGCTACGCCCTCAGCGTACCAGGCCAACGAGGCCAACCAGCGTCTGGAGATCGACCTCGTGGAGGAGGAACGCGACTGAGCGCTCCTCCGCCACGCCATCTACAATCAGCGCGTGCGCGAGAAAGCTTTCCGCCTTGGGGACCTTGTCCTCAAGCGCGTAACGGACCCCCAGGCCCAGGGTAAGCTCTCCCCCAAGTGGGAGGGCCCTACAGGATCTCCGCGGTCCTGGGCTCGGAGGCCTACAAGCTCTCCAACCTTCAAGAGCAGGAGCTGAAGCACACGTGGAACTTGCGTTTACTTCGCAAGTTCTATGTTTAGCCTTACGGGCCTGTCCCCTCCCCCGGAGCGTTCACGCCGGAGGGGGAGGAGGGACACTGTATTTTCCTCCCCTTTCGCGGCTTCGCAGGTGGAGGCCTTGTACTTCATTTTATTAGCAATACGTAGGACTTGCTTTTCAAACTGTCTCATTGCAGGTCTCTCTTATTACCGCCCCTAGTGGCGATGCCCTCCCCGCGAGGAAGTGGGCCAGCCCCAACAAGTCCCTACGACGGGAGTCCCACTCCCGTAAGGCGGCTTACGATCAGCCCTCGTGGACTGAGGGTGTAAGCGGCAACCCGGTCACAGTGGCCGTGGTAACGAGTCACTTTGGGAGACTAGTCCCCTGCCCAAACACTCAAGACCCTTCTTCGGGCACTTCCTCCTCCGGGAGTCAACGTTATTCCCGGCTCCCCGTTTTCACGGCGACCAGATGATCGGCCCCTTGCGGCTCGATTGGATCAATTTTCGTCCTCCGAGAGTCGACGTTATTCCCGGCTCCCCGTTTTCACGGTGACCGGATGATCGGCCCCTTGCGGCTCGATTGGATCTATCTTCCTCCTCCGGGAGTCGACGTTATTCCCGGCTCCCCGTTTTCACGGCGACCGGACGATTGGTCCCCAGCGACCTTATTCCCGGCTCCCCGTTCTCATGGCGACCGGATGAATGCCTCTCGGAGACCCTATTCCCGGCTTCCCGTTCTCACGGCGACCGGACGACTGTCTCTCGGAGAAGTCACGGATTTCTCGGGCATTTTCTTCCCCGAAGACCCTATTCCCGGCTCCCCGTTCTCACGGCGACCGGATGAATGTCTCCTAGGAAGCTCGCCTCCGGAAATCTCATCGGATTCTCTTGGACATTCCTTCCACATGAGGCCTTATTCCTGGCTCCCCGTTCTCACGGCGACCGGACGATTATCTCCCGGAAGGTCTTCTCCTTGAAAACCTCGTATTAAAATTTTCTAACAGAAAATTTCCTATGTTACAGGTGACTTCCATCCCGGGGGCCTTGTTACCCCCACAGCGCGCGGAGCTATTCTCCAGCCCGCTGTGGGTGGGGGGGAAAAGGAACCCTCGGGTGTCGACCGCACCGCCCACGAGGAAACTTAGCTCATCCTTATTAAGATGAGTCGTCCGGACCATCCAAGAAGAAAAAAAAAAGAAGAGAGGCAATGAAATGAAACAGCAACAGCTTTATTGATTATCAAACCCAGAGGACATCTTCCCCCTCCGGTGGGCTTCGGAAACGATACAACCCGGGTTCTAACCCGGGGGATTCTCTAAGCCCTAAGGTTCCTACACCTAATACTCCCGGAGGCTCTCCGCTAGCTCCCGGGTCAAGTCCCGGTACAACGTCCGTACGCGGCACCGAGCGTCCCGGAGCACATCTTCAGGCCAGAACTCGTATCCCGCCGGTGGAAGTATTTGGAGGGGAGGGATCATCCGGAGCCCCGGTCGCGGAGGGGACAATTCGGCACGATGATTATCAAAGTTGTCCAAGTGCCACTCCGGAGGCCACCTCAACCGGATCGGCTCCCGGACACTATCCTCGCCGCGATTCCCGAAGACAAGGCTTAGCAAAATCAAGGCCGCTTGGGCGTCCCCCGGGGAGCCCCTCCCGGACCCTCGCCCGGGAGCAACCTCCCGGGAACCCTGGTAACAGTAAATTCAATTTAAAGACTAAGAAAAAATTCTAACTTCATTGCATTCAAAATATTTTTGTACAAGTGTCCGGGGCTTCTTCTAAGAAGCTACCGGGATCAAAATCCTAAGAAAGCAAAAAAGGGCCCTAGCTAAGACCCGGGGGGAGGCTCATACATGTTCGTTGGCGTCCTCCCCCCGGGGGGCTTCCTCCAAGGCCGGGGCTGGGACGTCTCCCGCCGGAGGCGCCGGAGCCGGGAACCACGCCCGGATGATCCGGTCGTAGAACCCTCCGGCGAGATGCTCGACCTCCCGGCGCGCTGCTCAACCTCCCGGCGCAAAGGCTCGAAGGAGTCCGGGAAGCTTCGGGGGATGCGGCCCCCGATCGCCCGGGCGCCGACCCCCCGAAACTCGACGAGTCCCGCAGCGGCCGCAACGACGGGGATCGCCCGGCCCCGTGCCCGAACGTCCGTGGCTTCCGGGATGGCGGAGACCTGTGCATCGAGAAAACGCACAGCCTCCGCTAGGGTCGCCGGCGGCACCTCCCTGTTCCCGGAGCCTAGGCTTACGCCAAGGCCCTCGAGGGCCGTCCGGACGGAGCGGCCCGCGTCCGCCACCGCCCGGATGCTGGAGCTCTCGAGCTCTCGGAGCGCCTCCTCCCTCGCCTTGGCCTCCTCGCGGAGGCGGCCGTTGACGGCCTCAGAAATATGGACCTGGGCCCGGACTCAGGTCAATTCCGCGAGGGCTTGCTCGCTCTCCCGGAGGGCCTCCTCGCGCTGCCCTACGGAGGCCACGGCCCAGCCCTCCGTCTCCTTAAGCAGCCGGGCGACCCGCTGCTCAAGGCCCCAGGTAACAGCTGCCACCTACAAAATATATAGTTAGAAAAATTTCAAAGTGCAGGGAATGAAGACATTATCGACTCGGGTTACCTGGGCCCCGAGGGACTGAAGCCCCACGAAACGCTCATGGAGCGTCCCTCCCGCGACGAAGGCCTGCACCTTCCGGGTATGCAGGCCCTCCGAGTAGCGGGCGACCTCCCTCGCGGGAAGCAGAGGGGTCTCCCGCCCGGCGCTGCCAGCGCGGCCGGCGGGGGGTCCCCGGACCCCAAGGTCCGGTAACGCGGCCGGCGTCACCGGCGTCTTCGTCGATGAGGAAGTGCCCCCCGAAGACGTGGCCGAGGAGCTCTCGGCGGGAGCCCCCGCCCGGGGGGGAACCATCAGGCCTTTCCCTGCCCCGGGCCGGAAGGTCCTCGGGGCCTCCTCCACCGGAGGAACCTCATAGACCGAGGGGCTCCCCCCTCGTCCACCGGCCAAACCCGCGGAGGCGAGGCCCCCGCGAATCTCACCTCCAGCCTCTCCGGCTCCAAAGAAGCCGGAAGGGGCAGGAGGGGCCCCACCGAGAGCGGCGACGGGGCGTAGTTCGCCGAGTCGGACGCCGCCCCGCCCAGGGAGAAAAGCACAAACGGGGCCCTTCGGGGGAGGAGGTGTTGCTTCCTTCCGGGGGGTCTCGTCTCGGGGCTTCGCCGGTGTCGCCGCCGGCGTCGTCGATGGGCCGGGGGTCTTTTGAACCCGAGCCTTCTTGGGCTCCGAGCCCCCGGCCGCCTCCTTCCCCCGTTTGTGCGACCCGGGGGTGGGGAGAGGCTTCCTCTCCGGCAGCTTCAGCCCGTAGGCCGCCGCCACCAAGTTCTTGGGAGGGCCCTGCCCCATGGCGCGCACGACGCGCTCGTGCTCATCGGCGAAGTACCTCCCTAGGAGGTTCTCCGCCTTCTCCCGCGCCGCCGGGTACGGCCGGACTGAAAGAGGTAAAGAGTTAGTCAATTTCTTAAAAATTCGTAAGTACAATGCAGCGGGTTCCCGGAGCTTACGTTGCGTCACCGGCTTCACTGGGGGCCGCTGCTCGGGGCCCATGCCGATCCCCCTCTTCCCGCCGGTGAAGGGGGAGATCCGGAGGAGAGCCATCTCCTCGGCGGCGTCCCGCATCGAGCGGGTCTTCTTGGAGAGGATCACCTTGCCGAGGAGCTCGAACTCCTCGTCCGTCCACGCCGGAGGCTTCGGCGCGGACGAACGGCTGTAGGTGGGGGCCTCCGGGGCGTACACCGACGCGTCGTCCCGGACCCGGAGGTAAAACCACCTCCGGACCCAGTCCCCCCAGTGGTCCCGGGGGCCGCCGCCGGGTAGTCGATCACCCGGGACGGCAACATCTGGACCATCACCGAATCGAAGGGGGACTTGGGGCCCGCCTTCACCAGGTGGGAGGTCCGCGCCGCCGGTTCGTAGAAGTACCGGAAGGCGCGAAGGGTGGGCTCCCGCCCGGTCGCTGTCTCGTAGAGCCAGATGAAGAGGCCCATCCGGACGAGCGCGTTCGGGGTCAGGTGGTTGAGAGCCACCCCGTACTCCTTGAGGAACTCCCGGAGCATGGGATGCACCGGGAGCCGGAGCCCCGCCTCCAGGAAGGCCTCGAAGGCCACGACCTCTCCGGGCCTGGGGCGGGGGGCTCCGTCCTTCTTCACGGGGACTCGGATGTCCCCGTCCGCGACGACGCAGCGTTCGACCAAGGACTCGGCGTCCTCGGCCGTGAACTCCGACGCCCAGAGGAAATCCGGAGGGATTTCCTCCGGGGGCACGTCCGTGGTCTTGGCTCGACCCTTGGGTGCCACGAGGTTAGTCTTCCTTTTTGTTCGGTGGCTAACCTTTCAGGAGGCTACTACTATGAGTCCCGGACGTCTACTACCGGAAAAAGCTACCGGGAAGAGCTACCGGGAGAGGGCTACCGGGAGAGCAAAAATTGCTGAGGATGAAAATTTGGAATGAGCTTCCGGGCCCCCCAAGGTCCTATTTATAGGGGCGGGACGTGGTCTAGATGCACGCCACGTGGCACCAGCGGATCAATCTGGACCGTAGAAGTTCAAACCGTGCGCGGGAAACGAAGGGACGGGCGTGTGAATCGAGGCACCGGTTCGAACCGCACGCGCATTTATGGCGAAACGGCGCGACCTTAAGCGTGGGGTACGGAAACCGAAGCGCCGCGGCTCCGGTGACTTGGACCGGAGATTTTCCCGATGACCTGTGCCATACCCAACGGGGACTCGAGCATCGTCCCCGGCGTGCATGGGGGGCTGCTGTTGGGGGAAATATCCGCGGGACTAAGTCCAGGTAAGTTGTGTCACGATTGCCCGGGGACATGGCCTCCGGGACCTCCCCGGGCGCCGCCATTTGCCCGGGCACGTGGCCTCCGGCCTCCCCGGGCGCCGCCTTTTGGCCCCCGGGACGGGGCCTCCGGTGCCCTCCCGGGCGCCGCCATTTGGCTCCCGGGACGGGGCCTCTGGTGCCCTCCCGGGCGCCGCCATTTGGCTCCCGGGACGCGGCCTCCGGTGCTGTCCCGGGCGCCGCCATTTGCCCAGAGACGTGGCCTCCGGCCTCCCCGGGCGCCGCCTTTTGGCTCCCGGGACGCGGCCTCCGGTGCCGTCCCGGGCGCCGCCATTTGCCCGGGGACGTGGCCTCCGGTGCCCTCCCGGGCGCCGCCATTGGCCCGGGGACGTGGCCTCCGGGGCCTCCCCGGGCGCCGCCTTTTGGCCCCCGGGGCCTGGCTTCTGGCGCCGTCCCGGACCTCATCGCCCTCCTAAAGGTAAAGTCTCGGGCTGTTTATCACGTGCAGGTCACGCGAGGAGCGCCTCGGGAACTAGCGACCACCTGTCAAGCATCTAGGGCATTTGACCGGGAGAAGGACGGTCCTACCCTTCAATCCGACGGTGGTTTCCGGGGTAGTTTAGGTTTTTTGCTTCTTTTTGGGGCTATAAATAGCCCTTGTACCCCTCTGTTGTAAGGATCGGTTTCTTTTATTGGAATAGCTAAACTCACAGACGTGCTCCGGAAGCCTCTCCCCCGGAGAGAGCCTCCCCAGCCGACTCCGGTCGGGAGCACGTCGACAGGACTAGGGCCCCCACCGGGACCCGAACCTGTATAAACCCGTGTGTCATTTTTTGTGCTTGTCCGGCGGGGGAGGACCGGTCATCCGGTCAGCCCGCGTCGCGTAATCTTCGCTAGGATCACTCTCAAAACCTGCCGGGGTATTCGCAATACCACGACAAATCCTCTTTCGGGACATAATGTCACCAGGGGAGAGGATTAACCTCACTCGGGAGACCGGGGGTCCGATACATAAACTTCGCTCCGGGGAGCCGAGGTCACCGGGGGAAGAGAAAACCATGCTCTGGGGACTTAGAGCCCCTGGACGGAAAAATCCTCTCCTGGGACATGATGTCACTGAGGGAGAGGATTATCGTCACCCGGGAGACCGGGGGTCCCCGGGCATAAATTTCGCGCTCGGGACACGATGTCACCGGGGGAAGAGAAAACCACGCCTTGGGGACATAGTGCCCTCGGACTAAAAAAATCCTCTCCCGGGCCATAACGTCACCTGGGGAGAGGATTACCATCACCCAAGAGACCGGGGGTCCCTGGGCATAAACTTCGCGCCCGGGACACGAGGTCACCGAGGGAAGAGAAAACCATGCCCGGGAGACTTAGAGCCCCTGGACGGAAAAATCCTCTCCCGGGACATAACATCACCGGGGGAGAGGATTACCCTCACTCGGGAGATCTGGGGTTCCCGGGCATAAACTTCGCGCCCGGGACACGAGGTCACCAGGGGAAGAGAAAACCACGCCTGGGGGACCTAGAGCCCTTGGACGGAAAAAATCCTATCCCGTGACATAACGTCACCGGGGGAGAGGATTACCCTCACCCGGGAGACCGGGGGTCCCCGGGCATAAATTTCGCGCCCTGGACACGAGGTCACTAGGGGAAGAGAAAACCACACCCGGGGGACATAGAGCCCTCAGATGGAAAAAATCCTCTCCCGGGACATGACGTCACTGAGGGAGAGGATTACCCTCACCCAAGAGACTGAGGTCCTCGGGCATAAACTTTGCGCCCGGGATACGAGGTCATCGAGGGAAGAGAAAACCACGCTCGGGGGACTTAGAGCCCTTGGACCGAAAAATCCTCTCCCGCGACATAACGTCACCAGGGGAGAGGATTAACCTCACCCAGGAGAGCAGGGGTCCCGAGACATAAACTTCGCGCCCGGGACCAGAGGTCACCGTGGGAAGAGAAAACCATGCTCTGGGGACTTAGAGCCCCTGGACAGAAAAATCCTCTCCTGGGACATGATGTCACTGAGGGAGAGGATTACCGTCACCCGGGAGACCGGGGGTCCCCGGGCATAAATTTCGCGCTGGGGACACGATGTCACCGGGGGAAGAGAAAACCACGCCTTGGGGACATAGTGCCCTCGGACTGAAAAAATCCTCTCCCGGGCCATAACGTCACCAGGGGAGAGGATTACCATCACCCAAGAGACTGGGGGTCCCTGGGCATAAACTTTGCGCCTGGGACACGAGGTCACCGAGGGAAGAGAAAACCATGCCCGGGAGACTTAGAGCCCCTGGACGGAAAAATCCTCTCCCGGGACATAACATCACCGGGGGAGAGGATTACCCTCACTCGGGAGATCGGGGGTTCCTGGGCATAAACTTCGCGCCCGGGACACGAGGTCACCAGGGGAAGAGAAAACCACGCCCGGGGGACCTAGAGCCCTTGGACGGAAAAAATCCTCTCCCGTGACATAACGTCACTGGGGGAGAGGATTACCCTCACCCGGGAGACCGGGGGTCCCCGGGCATAAACTTTGCGCCCTGGACACGAGGTCACTAGGGGAAGAGAAAACCACGCCCGGGGGACATAGAGCCCTCAGATGGAAAAAATCCTCTCCCGGGACATAACGTCACTGGGGGAGAGGATTGGCCTCACCCAAGAGACTGAGGTCCCCGGGCATAAACTTTGCGCCCGGGATACGAGGTCACCGAGGGAAGAGAAAACCACGCTCAGGGACTTAGATCCCCTGGACGGAAAAATCCTCTCCCGGGACATAACGTCACCAGGGGAGATGATTACGCTCACCCGGGATATTGGGGGTCCCCCGGCATAAACTTCGCACCCGGGACATGAGGTACTAGGGAAAGAGAGAACCATGCCTGGGGGACTTAGAGCACCCGGACGGAAAAAATCCTCTCCAGGGACATAAGGTCGCCGGGGGAGGTTCTGAAGTGTCTGGCGGCCGCTTCCCCTCGAGAGCCCAGGGGGAAGAGCATCACGATGGCCCTTGCGCAGGCGGCGTATGGCCGCTAGGACCAGCATCGTTGGAGAGGGAGGAAATCTCCCTAATCTTTTTGAGGGAGCCATGGCCAATTGTCACGAGTCCCCACGGTCAGCGCTAATCGTCGTGGTATTAAAACTACCCCGACAGGTTTTCAGATGTGCGTAACATGTGTACAGTGATGCGAGCTGACCGTGTGACCAGTCACCTCCCGTGGGGCAATCATAGAGATTGACATGAGAATTTATTCAGGTTCATGTCCCAGTGGGGACCCTAGTCCTGTTGGCACCCCCCGGACATAAGTCCGCTTGGGAGGTTCTCTCACGGGGAGAGGTCTCCAAGTGATGCCTATTGCTTTGATTGTATTGAGTGAGAATGAATGAATTAGGTTACAAGTGTGGAGTACAAGGGTATATATAGACACCAAAAGATGCACATTACTAAACTACCCTACCTGCAGCCGTTGGATTGAGATCATTGTGGTCTTTTGGTGAGGCATGAGACACCGATCTCAGACACGTGGCCACCTCAACTTCAGTGCCCCCTATCCTGGGCCCGGAGGACTGGAGGAAGGGGGCTCCTTTCCCGTGTTCGGAAGAGGGGAGGCCCCTGTCTAGGACCCAGGGACTGGACCCGGGATCCGGAGACGGGAGACCCTTGTCTGGGAGCCGAGGGCGGGAGGCCCGTGCCTGGGACCTGTGGACGGGAGACCCGTGTCCGGGACCTAGGGATGGGACGCCCTTGTCCGAGACTCGGGGATGGGAGGCCCTTGTCTGGAACCCAGGGACTGGACCCGCGACCCAGGGATGGGAGGCCCCTGTCCGGGACCCATGGACGGAGTATGGGACCCGAGGAGGGGAGTTCGGGACCTGGGGACAGGACTCTTGTTCGGGACCTGGGGATGGGGACTCTTTTTCGGGACCCGGGGACGAGATTTGGGACACGGGGATGTGAGGACCTTGTCCGGGACCCGTGAATGGCACGCCCGTGTCTGAGACCCGGGGACACCAGGCGCTTGTCCGGGACCCAAGGACCAGAGGCTCTTGCCTGGGACCAGAGGATGGTTATAGAATTCCCGAAGCCCTAGGTTTTAATTCCTGCTTTATAAATTTAGATTTCATACCTGCAATTTGCTGTTTTGAAACCCTAGATTGATAGCTTTAGTAGTAGAATTAGTTATAGAAAAACAACCCCAAAACTTGTTTAGACTTAATCAGAGATCCATTAAGCTAGAAAAACGAATACGCTTGTTCCTCGTGGAATTCGGCCCTAAAGTGCTTAACGTTCAACCGTCCACTTGAGGTATTATAAAATCACACTGTTTTAGGTGCGATCAAGTTTTTGGCGCTGTTGCTGGGGAACAACGGTAATTCATCTTTTTAGATTAATTTTCACTGATATAAGTCAATCTCACTTCTCAGTATTGCTTCAATTTTTCTTTTGCTTTTTCTTTTCTTTGCACCACTAACCTTTCAGGGACAGTAGTGCAAAGCTGGATAGCTCAGACGAACCTGTCAAAACCGCGCGCCAACTTCGGTACGAGGCAAGACAGGTAAGATCGGAGTAAAACTCGCTGCTTTTCAAAGACATCGAACAAAAACCAACAATGGAAGACCAAAAAAGACTCAAGGATTATGCAACCCCACTCAGCATGGGATTGCAATCAGTTATTCTTAGACCACCGATTGAATCAAACAATTTTGAGATAAAACCTGTGCTTTTGAATTTGGTTCAACAAAACCAATTCAGCGGTCTTCCCGCTGAAGATCGATCACTACATTTACATATGTTTCTTAAGTATTGTGATACTTTCAAGATTCGTGGAGTAACACAGGATGCGCTTTGTTTGAGGCTCTTTCCTTTCTCGCTTCACGAGAAGGTGAGGGCATGACTATACACTCTTCGTCCTGTGTCAATCACTACTTGGGACAAACTCTCACGGGTTTTTCTTGGTAAGTTTTTCCCTCCTGCTAAAACTGTTCAAATTCGCAACCAGATTGCATCTTATTCTCAACAGGTAGGTTAATCACTTTATGATGCTTGGGAATGGTACAAGGAATGTCTGCATCACGGACTGGAGAAGTGGCTTGTAGTTCAAACTTTCTACAGCGGATTGAACCACAATGCACGGATGGCCGTAGACGCCGCAGCTGGCGGTGCACTAATGAACAAAAGTGTAGACGAAGCATACGACCTCATCGAAGGAATCACTCAAAACTACACTCAATGGGGAACCGAACGAGCTGCTGAAGAAGTTCTGACCAACAACATGGAGGTAAGTGTAATGTTGCAATTAGCCGAGTAGGTAGCACTCTTGACTGATAAATTATCAATTCTTGGATCTTCTGCTACTTCATCTGTTAATGCAATTGCAGCTACATGTGAACTATGAGGCATATAGGGCCACTATGGCCATGAATGCCAATTTAACCCATCCATGGAGGAGGCAAACACTTTTCAGTGTATGCGCCAATGGCAAGGTAATACTTTTCCTAATTGATATAACTCTGGATGGTGCAACAATCAAAATTTTGCATGGTTAGGACAAAATCAGCAACCTCAATGCCAACAACCAAATTTTGGATAGCAGCAAATACATCAACAAAATCCCCAATATCAAGCTCAAAGGCCACCATTTCAACCACAAAATCAGCAACCTTATCGACCTCCAAACCAACGACAACCCGAGCAATTGAACATAGAGCGCATGCTCGAGAACTTTCTAGCAAATCAAGAGAAAGAGAAGACGACAATGAACCAAAAGATCGACTCCATATCGACTCACTTCCACATGCTCGAGATTCAAATCACACAATTGGCGAATCCTGCACCAAAAGGCGATAACCCTCTTCCTTCTCAACCTATTAATCCTAACACTTCTGAGCATATTAATACCATAGTTTGTTCTAACTCTCTTGTTTCTAATGCAGTGATCTTAAGGAGTGGAACAAAGGTACCGGAACGAACACCAACAACCGAACCTGGACCAGCAAGCAAAATTGAAGAAGTACCATCACAGCTGGCAAAGGATGATGACAAGGTCGCCGAACCACAAGAAAAGGAAAGTGGAGAAAATCAGGTAACACGTATTTATAATCCAACTCCACCTTTTTCGGAAAGGTACGTAAAAGCAAAACTCGATAAGCAATTTGAAAATTTTGTTGAGATCTTGAAAAAGCTTAATGTGACTGTGCCTTTCACTGATTTAGTAACTCAAATGCCTTCTTATGGAAAATTCTTGAAAGATATACTTACTAAAAAGATGAATTTGAGTGAATTTCAAACTGTTGCTTTAACCAAAAATTGTAGTGCTTTAATTCAGAACAGGATGCCGGCAAAGCTACGGGATCAAGGGAGCTTCTCCATCCCTTGTAACATAGGTACGGTAAATATCAATCGAGCTCTTTGTGACCTTGGCGCAAGCGTTAGTGTGATGCCTCTTACCATCGCACAACGTTTGAGCATGGGTGAGATTAAGCCTACACGCATGGTTCTACAACTTGCCGATCGTTCGGTAAAGCATCTGGAAGGAATCCTAGAAGATGTTCCTCTTCAAGTCAATAAATTTTATCTTCTGGTTAATTTTGTCGTTCTTGATATGGATGAAGATGTTGCTATATCTATTATATTGGGACTACCCATGCTCTGAACAGCAGGTGCCCTCATTGACGTTCGTGAGGGACGAATTACTTTTCGCATAGGGGAGGAGAAAATTTTATTTAAAATGTCTAAACTTGTTGACTGCCCTATGTATGAAGAGAAAATTTGCAACGTGGATGCTCTAAAAGAAGTCTTGGAGGAGGAGTCGCCACTTCGATTCACTTCTGGAGAAGGAACAGATGAACTATTTGAAAATGAAAAAATGGACAACAGTAAAGAAAATGAACAAAACAAAGACGAACCAACAAAAGAACCATCCAAAGCGGACATCTCGGATTCCAACATCACAGGTAAGGAAATTTAAGTAAACCTACACTCAAAACACTTCCTTCCTCGCTGAAATATATGTTTTTGGATGATGATGAGATGCAACCTGTCATTGTTAATGCAAAGTTGACCAATTCGTAACTAGAAAAATTGATTTCTTTACTTTGTGTGCATCGCAATGCTCTTGGTTATTCTATTGATGATATCAAAGGGATTAGCCCTAAAATTTGCATGCATAGGATCTCTCTAGTTGATAAAACTAAAACCTCCATTGAGTGTCAACGTAGATTAAACCCGAACTTGAAGGAAACTGTAAAAGCTGAAATTTCTAAACTATTAGATTCAGGTATCATTTATCGTATTTCTCATAATAATTGGGTTGGCTCTGTTCATGTGGTTCCAAAGAAAGGAGGTATGACTGTGGTCAACAATGCTAATAATGAATTGATCCCTACTAGACATGTTACTGGATGGCGCATGTGCATTGATTATCGTAAATTAAATAGCGTCACTAGGAAGGATCACTTTCTATTACCTTTCATTGATAAAATGTTGGAAAGATTAGCCAAACATGCATACTTTTGTTTTCTTGATGGATATTCGGGGTTCTTTCAAAATCCCAATTCATCCCGATGATCAAGATAAGACGGCGTTTACATGTCCCTTCAGTACTTTTGCTTATAGGCGCATGCCGTTTGGATTATGTAATGCACCTGCAACCTATCAACGATGTATAATGGCTATCTTTTCAGATTTAATCGAAGAAATAATGGAAGTCTTTATGGATGATTTTAGCGTTTATGGTTCCTCTTTCGATGCTTGTCTCCAAAATCTTTCTCGAGTCTTAAGTAGGTGCAAAGAAGTCAACCTTGTGCTAAATTGGAAAAAGTGCCAATTCATGGCTCAAGAAGGCGTGGTGCTTGGCCACGTAATTTCTGAACGAGGGATTGAAGTCAACAAGGCAAAAATCGAAGTCATAGCAACTCTTGCACCACCAATCAACGTGAAGGGCATATGCAGTTTCTTGGGACATGCAGGTTTTTACCATCGTTTCATTAAGGTTTTTTCCAAAACTACTAAACCTCTCACTCATTTGCTTGGTAAAGATATGCCTTTTGATTTTGATGAAAAATGCCTTGATGCCTTTAATCAACTGAAACATGCATTAACTATTGCTCCCATGATACAACCTCCAAATTGGAAAGAACCTTTTGAATTGATATGTGATGATAGTGATTATGCAATTGGCGCTGTTCTAGGGCAAAGAACAAATAAGGTCTTACATGCTATATACTATGTAAGCAAAACTTTGGATGATACTCAAAATTATTACACTACAACCGAAAAAGAATTGCTTGCTGTAGTCCTTGCTCTAGATAAATTCCTTCCATATTTGATTGGTTCAAAAGTAATTGTGCATACTGATCATGCTGCTCTTAAGTATCTTTTGACCAAGACAGAAACAAAGCCGTGGCTTGCACGATGGATCTTACTGCTGCAG
Source organism: Pharus latifolius (assembly GCA_019359835.1). Taxonomy (NCBI): domain Eukaryota; kingdom Viridiplantae; phylum Streptophyta; class Magnoliopsida; order Poales; family Poaceae; genus Pharus; species Pharus latifolius. The sequence continues at coordinate 37,226,099 of CM033323.1, read as the reverse complement.
GAATTTCATTTGGATATCAAAGATAAGAAAGGTGCTGCGAACGTCGTCGCTGATCATCTCTCGCGACTCTTGACTGATACCGCCAACATTCACATCAATGACGCTTTACTCGATGAGCACCTTTACTTGATTCAACAAGAACCATGGTATGGTGATATTGCAAATTATTTATTTAACCATGAACTTCCTCCAGGGTTGACAAGTAGACAACGAAAGCGCTTCCTCCACGACATTCGACGCTACTACTGGAATGATCCGAATCTTTTCAAAAAGGGAGTTGGCAACATATTTCAAAGATGTGTGCCAGACCACGAGATCCAAAGCATTCTTGAACATTGTCATTCATCTCCATGTGGTAGACACGCCGGAGCTTCAAAAACAGCGGCTAAGGTATTGCAATCAGGTTTGTTTTGGCCTTCTTTATTTAAAGATGCTTATGACTTTGTGCAAAAATGCGATCCTTGCCAACGTTCGGGAAATTTAAGTCAAAGACATGAAATGCCCTTAACAAGTATTCTTGAAATTGAACTCTTTGATGTAAGGGGGGTTGATTATATGGAACCTTTTCCATCTTCTATGGGTAACTCCTACATCTTAGTTGCGGTTGATTATGTTTCAAAGTGGGTAGGGCCTGTTGCTACGCCAACAAATGAGTCAAAACATGTGATAAAGCTTTTCAAAACAGTCATTGATACCACCTAGAACGGGGCCTCGCAAGCGGACGAGGTCACAGTAGAAGGCGAGTATGTCGTTCTCTCCCAAAGGACTAGATGAGAGCAAAATATGCCTAACTAAATCCAAATCTGAAAAATCAAATAAAACCGCCAAGAGGGATGTGGGTTGGTTCACCTCGACTCATCTCACCGACTAGAGTGCAACTATCAGAAATCAAATTCTGAACTCGTACTCTAGGCCAGCGGTGAATAAAATTCGTATGCCGAGTGAACACTACCGTGTGAAAGCAATTCAGGCGGAGAAGATTAACAGGAACAGATTTTCAAAAGACTACATACAGCAATCCAAACCTAGCAGAACCAAGTTGTCAAGCAGCAAATTGGGTTCAGTTTTCTGTACATCACGTGACCAGAGGAAGCAAAAATCGTCTATACAATTGAAATGATCCAATTTAGTTTAATCCAGCCAATCCAGCTCCCAATCAGAGGTATAGTTCAACTTAAGTAACAAGACAAATTCGAAACAGAACTCATACAAATCCAAACACAAGAACTCTAGCAGATTCAGTAAACTCCTGAAATCAATGCAAACAGTTCACACTTCATTTGATTCATCACAATTCAGGTCTAATTCTCTTTTCTGTACATGCATCATAGGAAGACAATTTGGGGGTGAAGGAGAGAAAAAGAATCAGAGAGAGAGGAATCGTTGCCCATTTGGATGTGGACTTGGTGAAGAACGCCGGCGACGAAGACAGTGCCAAACAGAGGGAGTTGCCGTCGAAGTGGCCGAGGTCGGAGAAGAAGACGAGGAGGGAGATGGCCACAGGACCTCGGCGAGGATGGAGGATGGCGCGGCACCTGCTTGGTGTAGATTGCCACGGCTGGAGGATGTGGATCAGTGGTCAGGGGCGGCTATGGCGGTGGCATACCTGGAGATCTGGTGCCGGAGACCGGTCCCGGTGTCGTGGACGCGCACGGCGCGGCAGGAGGCACACGGCGCGGCAGGATGATCCAGGCGGCTCGGATCCGTGGAGGTGGCACGGCTTTGGGGCGGCGTTGGCGGCTTGGAGGGGACCGGCGAGGAGCTGTGGCAGCAGATCCGGTGGCGATGCTCACCGAGGCGCAACGCGGACAGCTAGATCTGCTCCGACGTGGAGATGGCGGACCGGGGCGGCGAGGTCGGCACAGCGTGGAGAGGAGATGCTGCGGCGGCGCGAAGGCGCGGTGAGCACGGCTCCGGCGCGGGAGTGGATCTGGGCTGCTGCGCAATGGAGATCGGGCTATGGATCTGGAGAGTTTGTGGAGGTTTTTAGGGAGTAGAGAAGCAGAGGATTTGGGGAAAAGAAGAGGCAGGAAGAAGAAAGGAGGAAAAAGAAAAAGAAGGGGGGAGGAGAAGGGAAGTTGAGGGAGGTAAAGAGGGTGGAGCGCCGTCGGTGTATGGCCCGGCCACCGGCGGCGAGGTGGAGGGAGGTGTGGAAGAGTGATTTGGGGAAGAAGAAGAAAGGAGTAAAAAAAATAAATGCCGGGCTCGAAATGCTTTAGTGGCCGGCGGCAAGGAAAAGAAAGGGAAATTTGGCACTTTTGCAGAAAAGCCCTCGAGGTTTTGGAGAATTAGAAATGTGACCTCGTGGCTAGGGTTTGGGATTCCGGGCCCCCGGAGACTCCGATTTCGGTGCGGTCAGATCCCACGCGTCCGCGAGAATGCGCACTTTCATCAGGAATCGTCCGATGGCCAGATTAAGTCGAGGACGCGCGTGCGCTAGCCGAAAATCCATCCAATCCTCGTCGACCTGCGATAAAAATTGGAAAAACAAGTAATCCGGTCGATTTGGCGACAAATCTGGAATAATCTAGACATATGCCGAGGTTAATGACTGATATGTGCAAAAGCATGGGGAAAATGTACACAAAATGAGGCAAATCGAGTAAATATCAGTCATCTTTCCTTGATTTGGTATACCGCAAGCAGTAATTAGTGATGGCGGTGCGCATTTCACTAATTACCAATTTCAAAAATTATTGATGAAATATGGGGTAATTCATAAAGTTGCTCTTGCATATCACCCTCAAACAAGTGGACAGGTTGAAGTCTCAAATAGGGAAATCAAGTCGATCTTGCAGAAGGTAGTGGCACAGTCTCATACGGATTGGGCACTCAAACTTCCAGATGTCCTTTGGGCATATCGCACTGGATTCAAGACTCCGCTACGTATGACGCCTTACAAACTTGTATTTGGTAAAAACTGCCATTTGCCTATTGAACTGTCACACAGGGCGTTATGGGCGTTAAAAGAACTCAATTGGGACTTTGACAAAGTGGGGTGAAGGCGAATCCTTGAATTGCATGAGCTAGAAGAGCTTCCGAACAACTCTTATGAGAGTGCCTTGATCTATAAAGACAACACGAAAAAGTGGCATGAAAAACGGATCCTCAACCATGAATTTAAACCAGGTGATTTGATTCTATTGTTCAATTCTCGGTTGAAATTGTTCCAAGGGAAATTGAAATCGTGATGGACTGGGCCATACACGATAGAAAAGGTCTTTCTGTATGGTGCCGTCGAATTCGAGCACAAAACGGCACCACTTTCAAGGTAAACATGCACCGTATCAAGTTATACAATGCGGGAGACCAGGTAAGTACACTAAACTCGGTCGATTCTTTTGATTCTATATATTTTTGAACGGTTGAGGACATTCCGTCGAGCATGACGTTAAACCAGCCCTAGCCGGGAGGCAACCTGGTTACCCAAACTCTAATGGTTAATCCACACGGTGCGTATGTTTTTCTTTCTTTTTATTTATTTATTTATTTATTTCATTTTTTTAGGTTATCACTTGCGACACCTTGGACTGCACCATTGGAGCTATGTGGACCACAACATCTTCTTCCACCACATCATCATCCACAACATCCACCAACCTGAACCACAACCGCAAACGTTAATCTGTATCTATCTCCTTGCATTGAGGACAATGTCTGATTTAGCTTGGGGGTGTTCACTTAACCGTTTGCTTAGTCTAATTTAGCTTGGGGGACGTTCGCTTCACCAATTGTTTAGTCTTCAGCAAATCATCATTCCACCACATTCCATCATCAATTGAAAAATAAAAAGAGATTTATCACTTGGAATGCCTGGTTTTGAAGATAATCTTTAATCAATTAGATGATTATTCTATGACATCTTTGCATATGATCCATTGAACTAAGATCTTTTAAAGATTTTCATTGCCTATGTTTAGTTTTTATCTTAAAGTGACCGTTAAAGTTTGAACTTATCCATTAAATTGTACTCGACTTCTTCCAAATTGAAGATTTCTAATAGAACCATTTTTTGGAATTAACACTCTTAGGCTATCTCCAGTGCATCGGCGCTTCGCGAGGCGCTTCAACGGAATATTCTCTAGTATATTCTGTGCCACATGTGCAAAGCACCACCCAAAACACCCCCTACTCCAATGCATCGGCGCTTCGCGAGGCACCTTCTCAGGCACCAACTCAAATGCAAAGGTGTTTTGAGAGGTGCTTTGTGTGGGCCCGATGTATATAATATCTATTAAAAATTAACAAATCACTAAATGAAATTCGGATAATTCGAACACAACAAAATAAAAGATAATAAATCTAAATAACATAAAAAAATTAATTTTTTTAAAAGTTTTCCTTTCATAATAAAGGGGACAAGGAAAAAGCATGACAAATACTAATTAAAATTCGAATACATTCGGCCGTTAACGACCCCGCAAACAACTACTCCTCGGTACCGTCGCCCCCGAAATGCTGCCAAATGTGGTCGACAAGATCCCGTTTCAGTTGCTGATGCATTGGGCGAGCACTGATCGCATTATTTTGAGCTAGCATCTGTTGAAAAATTGGCGGAGCACTGCCGTGAATAGTCCCTTGACTATCGTAGGCCGCATCGATCGAGTCATGAGAGTGCCGCTCATCCTCGATTATTATGTTGTGGAGGACAACACACGCTTTCATAATATTGGCAAGGGTTGACCATCGCCAAAATCGACTGGGGCCGTGATCCACACGGTGCGTATGTTTTTCTTGCCCCTTCTTGATGTTGTGCGAACAACCTGCGTTTCTCCATTTGGGGCAAGGGTATGATTGTCGACGATTCGGACTCAGGGTCCTCAGCCGAACTTATGCAGAATTTGTAATTGTGAGACCTTTCAAGATGACCCTCCGGGAAGGTATGCTGAACAATGGTGAACAGGAGCACAGAGAGTTTAGACAGGTTCGGGCCCTCGATGGTGGGAGTAATAGCCCTACGTCCTGTTGAGATTTCACTAAGTGTGGTAAAAGGTTTACAAATGGAGGAAAAAGTCCTCACAGGCGAGGATTTTTCCTGTAAGAGTGTACAAGGAGAAGCTATAGGAGACTCGTAAGTGTTGTCTAATCTAAGCCTTAGACTTGGCTGTTTGAATGATCGAGATATCTTGTATCTTGATTATTCTTTTGAGTCTGGTTCTTCCGAAAAATGTCTTGGATCCCCCGTTTGATGTATTTTGCCACCTTTTTATATTGGTCGAAAGGGTGCCATATGAAGAAAACTGTATCAAACGGTTAGATGCAGTTGTTGAAGAACCGCTATTAACTTCCACGGAGGTTATTAACACGTGTTAATCGTGAATAACCGTATATAATAACCTCTGATGGTTGGTCTTCAATATGGAGGAATCTCCGGGATGCCTGGAATATCCTGGTATGAAGATAACCGAACAAACTCCAAGCACCTTGGTTGAGAATGTTCTGACCGCGGAATATGGGCTGACCGTGCAACATCCCAGATATTCAGTCCAGTCCGCGTATGGCATACGAACTTCTGACCGCACACAGTTGTCGGCCTGATCGCACGAAACCCGCGACCTGATCGCGTAAAGCTTGCGACCTCATGGTGATGCCCCTCAGAAATAGCTTGAGTTCGCATTGAACCAAATACATGTCTGGTTCGAACCTGTCTTGAACCAAAAGTTTATTAGAAGTGACCCGGGTGTCAATCCTCGTCAGCTAGCCCCCAAATTCGAAGAAAACGAAGAGACGTGTTTATTTCGAATTTTAAAACCATGCATTGGATCTTTAACCCGACTCTTCAATTTTTCCACTTAGTGGCGCACTAAGTGAAAACGGTTGGTTTCCCAAGACGGGTTCTGACATTACGTGACGGGCAATGATAGCGCCGTAGAATTGTTTTTATCTCGAGGTAAAATTGTAAATGCTTTGACGAAACCCGAGGCGCCTGGAATGCAAACCGTCACCCAGGCGGCTATAAATACCAGGTTCTTGGATTTGTAAAGCTTCACAATTTCCCTCCACGCCTAAAGTCCTTTTCTTGTTATCCTGCCTCCTTCCTTTTCACATACTCCTCCCAATGGCAGATCATGAAATCATCGAGATTGAGAGCGATGAAGGGGAAATTGTCGAACAAAGGCCTCAAACGATTGAAGTCTTGTCCCCCTTAAGGAAGAAACCCAAGGTTGACGAAGGATCTTCCAGTGGAACAAAGGTGAAGAATGTAGCAAGTTTCTTTCTTCCTTTAGTTCCTTTGACCCTTCCCGTTCATGCCTCTCGGCAAGTTAGGCCTTTATCCTTAGAGAAAGATCCCATCACATTCAATTCTCCCATTCTTTTGGGTGATCAACATCCTGGTCGGCAAGCAGTGACTATCCCTCGATCAAATGATCGCCATATTGGGTTGGTGAAGCAATCTTCTGATGGGAAGGTTGCTCTTCCACCATATGATGATCTTCCTCCCAAGATGGGTGTATTAACGGGTTATGCACCGGGACAGGTAACAATTCTTCTCCCTTTTTGCTGATAATTTTAGTTAGTATGACTAACTTTTGCAAAATGCAGGAGGTAGGAGGCTCCAGCTATCAGCCTTCTGCTGCTCCATCTCTTCCTTCCAGACAGACTCTTCTGGAAGAGAAGAATGCCCTGGAGAAGAAGACCGAGGAGATGGCCTTGAAGATTCTGCGTTTAGCAGAATGTCTTGATCGATCCCGAGAAGAGGTGCACCATTTCCGTCGAGAGAGGGACTTCGCTCAGCAACAGTGAGAACTCTCTGACTTGATTAGGGACAATAGTGCGTTTGTTGTTAGGGACGATATAGATAGACTTAGGGTAGTTGCTAGTTCCCTGGGGGTTGCCAGTGTAAATTCTACTGACAACAACATGTCCCTTGGGGAACTTTGTAAACTTCTTTCGGAACAGGTCGATGCTTTTATCGACCGTATCCCTTTTGTATGTAAAGAATGTAATAAATAAAATTTCTTTTTTTCATATGAACATTCTTCATACCTTCTGTGTGAAATTATGGCCAAAAGCTTAGTTCGCGACCATTCATTCACAGGAAATTTCAGTTCTGCAATTAGAATCGCGCTTTAAAAGATCACCGTGACCTGCCCTGATGCCGCGATCAGACTTAAGGCCGCGGTTAGAACTGAATTGCGACTAGAGTCGAACGTTCGGTTAGACCATTACTTCGATCAGAAACGAAGTTAAATAACATGGTTTTAACCAAACCATAACCCAGTTAGAATATACCCGTACGTCAAAATTTGAGTTACATGATATTTTTTACAAAAATGTTCAAGTAAAAAGAAAGGTAAATACCCCTCAAAAAGCCTTAGCAGACTTCTCGAGTTTTAGCCCTTTCAGCTTCTGAAATAAAGAAGTCTTTTTATTTCAGACCCGATACCCGAAACGCTTTAAAGGGTTTATCAGAGAGTATCCATTAGGGGAAATGAATAAAATATTTAAGAGGACGTTTGAGTGGAACGTTACTCACAGAGGCGTGCCTCCTCGAGTCTATAAAAGCAGTAGGTAGCTTCTTGAGGAAGCTATCCAGCCGTAAAAAACCCTTAGAGTTCCCGCCGCACAAAACCCTCATCTTCTTGCCTTCATCTTCCACAAAATCATCGACTTTTTTGACCGATCTTCCTCAAAAAATGGCATCTTGGAGCAGATCCAACCACCATTCTGAGGAGACTCTGGTGGCGTTGGAGAAGGAGGAGATCCTTCCATCGCGGTTGCTGATCAATTGGCGGCCTGCGGAGAAGGACCAAGAAACTCCAACCGTCCGAGAGGGCGAGTTGGTAATCTTCGAGGAGTATCTGCGCTGCGGGTTCCGATTCCCTGAGAGTCGGTTCCTAAAGGACATCCTCGAACATTATGGGTGGGAACTGATCAACCTCCACCCAAATGCGATGCTGATCCTGGCGGTGTTTCAGCATCTTTGCGAGGCCTTCGTCGGAGTATATCGTAGCGTGGACCTCTTCCGACGGTTCTACTTCTCGGCATGGTCGAAAAGCACCAATGCCGCCGGATGCATCTACTTCCGGCTGAGGGACAAGAAGGAATATCCCTCCCCACCTCTGCGGGATTCGGTGCACGGGTGGCACCAGAGGTGGTTTTACTGCTCTCCGCCGTCCGAGAGTAGTTTATGGTTTGAGAACTCGCGACCAGAGAAGTCAAGCGAGTTGGATGCTCCCCCGACGCTGGGAGTGGAGCACCTGAAGCACGCCGAGGTGATTCTTCACTTGGTGGGTCAAGGATTGACAGCGAGGGATGTCATCCGAGACTTTGTGAAGAACCGAGTGAGCCCCCTGCGCGAAAGGGCTCATCCTGCTTGGGAAATCAAGTCCATGGCGGATGGAACCCTGGACTACAATGAAGGTACTCAACCCTTTAGCACTGTGCTTTGTCATTTCTGAAATTTATGTTTTCTGACTTGAATTTGGGAACAGTTCTGTCTTCAGCCGAAATTGAGAGGCGAACTAATTCCCTCCTTAGGGCCTACAATGCCGATGTAGAGGGCCCTAAGGGATCACCTCGCCCGCAGAGTTTGATTCATGCCGGCGATGATCTCAGACAGGAGCGCCGAAAGGTAATTTTCTTGTCCGGCTTCGGTTCTGCAGGTCTCGTGTGTGTCCAGCGCTAATCCATTGTAATGGACCGTGAACCAGCTCCTAGGGAAGTTTGCTGATGCGACGTTCCCAAGCGAAAATGTCAGCTCTCTGGGGAAGCCGACGGCGAAGAATGTGAAGAAGGTCTCTCAGAGACCCAGGACAAAGAGTCCTGCCCCCAAGAAGACCAAGCTGAACCCTGGGGAGGGGTCTTCACGAAGCATTCCTCGTCCCGCAAGAAAGACTGCGGTAAGATATCGCATTCCTTCTACCTTTTCATGCGCGACATGGAATCACTTCTTCGTCGTACAGGGAGAGGGGAGCGAGGAGGAAGAGGACGATGATGTGCCTCTAGTCATCAAGAGGAGGAGGACCGGGGAGTCCCCTGCTGGTGACGCCTCAAGCTGCCCCGTAGGGACCATAGCTACCGAAGAGGTGGCCGTGGCTGACCCTGCGACCACCGAAGAGTCCCCTGCAGGTGACCTTCCAATTCCTGAAGCCCCCGAGGTTTCAGGGTCAATTATCTCTGCTTCCCTGGTCGAAGGGACGACCAAGGTAAGGAATCTTTTCGACCGTTCCTTCTATGACTCTTTCTGCACATTTGACAAGTTAATGTACATACAGGGAGGAGAGCTTCCCCCTGGGACCACTGGGGGTTCCAGGGAGGAAAATCCTCCTCCTTCGCGGACAGAGGAGGAGGTAGATGAACAAAGGCCGGCTGTGACGGTTCTAGCAACTCTGGAATCGCCAAGGCCTTCGGATGCAGCCCCACCAGTTAGCCCGGTGGCTCAGGTAAAAACCTTTCTATGTGTTTTCATCCTTTTTCCTAGGAATGTGCTCGTAACAGAACATTTCCAGGGAGGTGCTGCCTTGTTTACTATAAGGAAGGCGAGAACCGGAGACGGCTCTCCTTCGCAAGGGGAATTTTCCCAGAAGTCCCAGGAACGAATGGGATTTCAAATAAGGTAAGAACTCTTACTTAACAGTAATCTTAGATGAAAGCTGCCTGACCCATTCTTCTTGTTAGGCAAAAGAAGACAGTGCCTAACCCTTCAACCGCCACTGAGGAGGTTGAAATTAGGGCTGATGAGGGAGCCTCTAATGAAGAGCGCTCCGCTCCCGTGGTTCAGGAAGTCATCCGGACCGCGGGAGGAGAAACAAGTACAGGGACCGGGTCACAACCAGTGGCCTCTGGGGGTGGTGTTCAGGCGGCACTTCCCCCAACTATCCCTGTCGCAGACACTTCCGGTGCGCTAGCAAGGATTCCTGCTAGCATAGATGATGCCGCTTTAAACAATTTTATGAAGGTATGATCACCCTTGTTTCGGTGCTTGAACCGCCTTTAGAGTATATTTAACTCTCTTGCTTTGTATCACAGGGCTTGTCATGGGTGACGAGCCAGTCGCATGCTGCAATGGCTAGCATGGCGGCTGTTCAAAGAGATCGTGACGGCTTGCGCAAGTGAGGATCGTCACTCTTCTGTTAATATAAGTAGGCTTTATCTGTAACTGACTTGATTTTGCTGCAGAGAGGTTACATTCTTGAAGAAAGAGTTAGCCAAGATGAGGCTGAACTCAGTTGCAGAGTTCAAGAAACTATGGACTGAAATCAATAAACTTCAGTCTGAGAATGCTGGTAAGTCAATTCTCAACTTGAGAAGACTTAAAGCCATGCCTTGTTAATAACCTCTTTTCTCTGTACAGCGCAAGCAGGTCGCATTATACAGCTCGGCCAGGACAAGACGATTCTTGAGTCCTCGATCAACCACACCGACCGAGCGGTCAAAGAGTTGAGCCTACTGGTCTTCGAAAAACTGAAGGCCGTGGCCAACCTTTTGAATACCAACGTGGTAGAGTTGAAGAAGGACGACCCAAGTGTCAGCGATTGGTCATCACTGCTCACAACTCAAGCAGAATCACTGCTTGAATATCTCCCTGGAGATATACGGCGACGTAAAGAGATAATCAGGACGAGAGTCCGATCAGCCGCTTCTGCCGTACTCAGCCGGGTTCGACTTCACCATGGCCCAGATGCGAATCTGAGCGCGCTGGTGGGACCAGTTGAGGTCGAGAGTGAAGAACTGCTTGACACCGTTATAGAAGAAGTCAAGCCCTTCGTTGACAAACTCTTGGCTGAGCTGAGGATTGAATGATCCTTATATTTTGTAACCAAACAATTGTAATTACAATGCCATGTATGTAAAACTATTTTTTAAAAGAAAGTGCATATTCACATCATAAGTTTCATACTATAAGTATATCCCTCTAGCCCCCGCCTCTGTTTTGTGAATACTGAAGCCTTAGTATTTTAAGCAGAGGGGAAAACATAAGGATGATGACCAGGGATATGTGCTTCAAGCCGATGGTCAAGATTAAAGTAACATTTTAACCTTATTGCAAACTGGTAGCCACCCAGATGACCGACGACTAGCCAGATAGTCCCGTGTGCGTTGAGAAAGGCTTATTTAGGAGTGACTTATCTGGAAGTGATCATGAGATCGACCAGCGAATCCGGTTGAAAAATGCTGTAATAACCTACCCGCCGGCGATCAGCCCCCAGGTCGAATTTGTATAATTTGGGCTTAAAGAAAAACACTCATTGTATGAAAACAAGACATGCTTTTTATGAAAAGATGCTAATTGAACAGGAAAAGGGTTGTGGTACTTACACGTAAAACTTGCGAAGTTGATCGATGTTCCAAGTATTGGACAAAATCCGACCATCCTCCATGGCTAACCGCGCAGATCCTGGCCGCGGCACTGAGACGACAGTGTATGGTCCTTCCCACTTTGGGGAGAATTTATTGCGGTTAGACTGGTCTTGAATTTTTCGTAAAACCAAGTCGCCCACGTTGAGATCACGTGGTCGCACCTTTTTACTGTGGTACTTGCGTAGAGCCTGCAAGTATACCGCGGACTTGATCAGGGCGCGATCACGCCGTTCTTCCAGGAGGATGAGATCTTGCGATCGCTGTTTGGATTGGTTGACTTGTTCGAATTGATTCGTGCGAACAGATCCAATACTAACTTCCATAGGCAACACAGCCTCGGCCCCATAGACCAAATGGAAGGGTGTCTCACCGGTGGCTCGACTAGAGGTAGTCCGTAGTGCCCATAGAACAGTATAAAGCTCGTCTGCCCAAGCCCCCGAGCGGGTCGTGAGGCGATCAAAAACACGTTTTTTGATGCCTTGCAATACTTGCCCATTGGCCCGTTCTACGGCACCATTGCTTTGTGGATGTGCCGCAGAAGCAAAGCACACCTTGGTCCCAATCTGATCGCAGTAGTCTAGGAAGAGACCGCTGCGAACTGAGAACCGTTGTCTGTGATGAGACGGTTTGGTATACCAAATCGTGCCACAATGTTCTTGTGAAAGAACTTTTGTGCGGCTGATGCAGTAATATTTCGTACTGGTTCGGCCTCAATCCACTTTGTGAACGTGTCAATGGCTACGAACAGAAACTTGTACCCATTGACTGCTTGTGGCATAGGACCGACGATGTCCATTCCCCAGATCGTGAAGGGCCATGCGAGAGGAATAGTTTGCAATGCATAAGCAGGTTGATGAACCTGTCTTGCATGAAATTGACACTGTGGACACATCTTGACCATAAGCTTGGCATCATCGAGTGCCGAAGGCCAGTAGAATCCCTGTCGAAAAACTTTTCCGACCAGTGTTCGGTATGACACGTGTGCACCGCATACACCGTCATATATTTCTTTCAAGAGGGATTTTCCTTCCTCCTGAGATATGCAGCGCATGAATACTCCTTGAGTACCCTTTCTGTACATAACCCCATCTATGAGTTTGTACAGACGCGCCTTTCGAATTAACCGATCGCTTTTGGTTTCGTCCTCGGGTAGGGTCCCATGTTCAAGATAAACCCTCAATGGATGAGTCCAATCTTGTTCCTGACTGAGGTTGGCAACGAAGGCTATTGCCGGATCATCCTCGACCGAAGTCATGATCGAAGGATGGTCCAAGTGTTCAATGAACACTCCTGCCGGAGCGGATGAGCGTGAGGATCCAATTTTGGATAATTGGTCTGCGAGAATATTGTCCTTTCGCGGGATGTATTGGACTTCGAAGTGACTGAAGTGTTTTTCCAATCTCCTCACTTCCCCCAGGTAATGAGCCATTGTCTCATCGGAGGTGCTGTACTCCTTGTTTACCTGGTTTACGACTAGCTGTGAGTCCCCCCTCACCACTAATCGACGGACTCCGAGGAATTTTGCTGCCCGGAGCCCTGCAAGAAGACCTTCATACTCTGCTGCGTTGTTGGTTGCAACAAAGTGTAGTTGAATGACATACTTAAGCTGTTCGCCCTGGGGCGTAACTAAGACTATTCCAGCCCCCGAGTGTTGAAAACTACGGGAGCCATCAAAGTACATTGTCCAATAATCGGGGCACTCCAGTTCCTCTGCCAACTGTACGGGTGGCTCAGGGTTGGTCCATTCGACCACAAAGTCGGCCAAAACCTGAGACTTAACCGCCGTGCGAGGGGTGAAATGGATCTCGAAGGCACCGAGTTTGACCGCCCATTTGGCGATTCGACCAGATTTTTCTAGATTTCGGACAATATCCCCTAAAGGAAAAGAGGAGGGTACTGTGATCTTGTGTGCTTGAAAGTAATGTCGTAGCTTACGGGAAGCCATCAGTAGCGCGTAAAGTATCTTCTGGACCTCAGGGTAGCGCTCCTTAGGGCCATGAAGTACTTCGCTCACATAGTAGACGGGTCTATGTATTCCTCCTCTATCCGCGATCAGAACGGCGCTGACCGCGTGTGGTGTGGCCGCCAGATACAGAAGTAATGGTTCTTCCTTTTCAGGAGACACCAATACTGGCGGACTGGACAGATATGTTTTTACCTCCTGAAATGCTTTTTCAGCCTCGTCGGACGACGTGAAGTTATGATGTTTCCGCAAGGCTTTAAAGAAAGGTAGTCCCCTTTCTCCTAGTCGCGAGATGAAGCGACTTAAAGCCGCCATGCGACCAGCCAGGCGTTGAACATCCTTCATGGTCGAGGGCGACCTCATTTGTTCAATAGCTCTGATTTTCTCAGGATTAACCTCAATGCCCCTGGAACACACAAGGAAACCAAGAAGCTTTCCTGAAGAAACCCCGAAAGAACATTTCTCCGGGTTCAATTTTATTCCAAAGCGATTCAAGTTACAGAAGGTTTCAGCAAGATTGTCCAGATGAGACAATCTTTTGGTGCTCTTTACAACCAAGTCGTCTACATATGCTTCGAGATTACGCCCTATCTGGGAAAGAAAGGTCTTTTGCATCAAGCGCTGGTACGTGGAACCTACGTTCTTGAGACCGAACGGCATTCTGACGTAGCAGTATGTGCCGAACGGGGTGATGAAGGCAGTTTTCTCTTCATCGTCTTCTGCCATGCTAATTTGATGATATCCTGAGTAGGCATCCAGAAAACTCATCAGTTCGCAACCCGCAGTGGAGTCGACCAGTTGGTCGATGCGGGGAAGGGGAAAGTCATCCTTCGGACAGGCACTGTTGAGGCTAGTGTAGTCGACGCACATGCGCCACTTGCCATTTGACTTGCGGACCATGACTGGATTGGCGAGCCAGTCCGGGTGATTCACTTCGCGGATAAACCCGGCTTGTAAGAGTTTGTCTAACTCTTCTCGGATGGCTTCCTGTCGGTCGGTGGCAAAACGCCTGAGCTTTTGCTTTATTGGTCGTTGTCCAGGTCGAATTGCTAACCTGTGCTCAATTACTTCCCTTGGGACACCGGGCATGTCGGACGGTTTCCACGCAGACACGTCTGCGTTAGCCCGGAGGAAAGCAACGAGGTCGAGTTCCTATTTGTCATCCAGGGCTGACCCAACCCGAATTGTCTTGGATGGGTCATCTGGGTACAAAGGAACTTGTTTGAGTTTCTCATCTGGTCGAGGAGCAGCCCTGATCGCATCGGTGGCAACGGTGGCGACCTGAGCGTCCCGGAGGGGAAGTTCATCGACCATCTCCAAAGGTAACCGGTCGCACGTGAGCGCCACGTTGCGACTACCTCGGACCGAAATGACACCTTTGGGGCCAGGCAATTTCCCGCACTGATAAGCATAGTGCGTTGCCATCATGAACTTAGGAAGAGTCGGCCTGCCAAAGATTGCATTATAAGCTGAATCACAATCGATTACATCGAAAGTAACCAATTCTGTTCGGAAGTTGTCTGGTTCTCCCAGAGTGACCGGGAGGACCACTTGTCCCAATGGCATCATGGAGGGGGCTGGGATTATCCCATAAAATGGATGGATTATGGGCTTGATCTTCGAACGAGGAATTTGCATCTCGTCGAGTGTCTTGACCAATAAAAGATCAAGGGAACTTCCCCCATCAATCAGGACCCTTTCGACTCTCGCGTTACTGATGATTGGGGTTATAACCAGAGGTAGCCTCAATGGTCGAGTTAGCCCCACAGGACAGTCAGCGCGATTGAACGTCAAAGGCATATCCGACCAACGGGGATATTGAGGTTCGCCAAGGGATGTCTCCGTTTGGTTAACCTCTTGGCAAAAGGTTTTAAACTGCCTTTTGGAAACGAAAGAGGAGGAACCTCCGAAAGTGACATTAACATGATTTTGAGGTACCTGGTAAGCCATTTATTCGTCTCCGTCGACGTCTCTAATCCCGCACGCCTGCTCTTTAGGCGGTAAGGTTGGCATTGGCCCAGCTCCTTGGTAGAAATCATCCAGCTGTTTCAACCAACTCCTGCAGTTTTTGAGGTCGTGGCCTGCGGAGTTGTGGAGTGGACACCACCTCTTGCCCTCCTGCGGATTAGTTGATTTTTCTGGCTGGTCGGAATCCCGGCCACCAGAGGCAGTTTTACTTTTAAAAGAAGACTTATTACCTTTAGTCGAAGGTGGTTTCTCTGCGACTGCAACCTCACGGTACTGTCCAGAGCGGTTCCTCTTCGACTTTTTTGACTTCCCACCCGGTGAAGACTCCGGCTTTTTGCTTGAATCTTCTTTCCTGGCGTCCTTGAAGCCTGGTTGGGGCGGTAGGTCCCCCTTGTCAACCATTCGGTTCCATTCGACTGCCTCGGCTGCATCGGAGTATCGATCAGCCATATCGAACAGATCGGCCACTGATCGAGGAGGGTGGATAAGCAAGTCTTCAGTGAATCTCCGGTATCGAACGGCATGCTTAAATGCCCTGATTACGGAGCCATCGGATATGTTCGGGATGGTATTTCTTACCCCGACAAACCTCTTGACAAACTGCCGAAGTGTTTCGGTCGAAGTTTGCCGCAGTCTATGCAGGTCGTCCTCCTTACCCGGCTTTTGGTAACAGTTTTGGAAATTGCTGAGGATGGCATCGCATAGCATTTCCCAATTGTAGATGGAACCCTCAGGCTGATTAAACAACCAGGTTCTAGCCGGTCCTGCGAGGACTGTTGGCAGGTAGTTGGCCATGACCTTGTCATCGCCTCCTGCTGCTTGGATGGCAGTAATATAGATCTGAAGGAACTCGGATGGGTTCTGAGTTCCATCAAACCTCTCAATGGCCCCTGGTCGAAACTTATCGGGCCAAACGACTGCTCGTAGGCCAGGCGAGAAAGCTTTGCAACCAACGTAAGGACCGTGAATCGTCCTGTAACTTTCGGTTGGGTTTCGAGCAAACTCACGTAATGGCGAGGTTACTCGTGGTCCCAAACAAGAGTGAACGGGAACTCGATCCCTACTACGAGAGTCCTGCATTCGCCGGTATTTGTCCTGTCGGGATGGTACAGGCGGCGGGTAACTCCGCCGGCCAGAGCCAAAATGAGGACCATCCCATTCACGAGAATGTGTTACTGAGCGGGAAGAGGCTGTTGGGGTCGCCTCGGATGCGACCTCGTCCAGTCTTTCCGCCAGGATCCTGAAAAAGGCCGGTCTCTGCGCATCCGTGACCGTAGGAGGAAAATTGCGCATGACTTCCGTGATAGATCGCAGTCGACCATGGGTACTTCTCCTAGGGGCACCAGGTGTTATTGTTTCTTCGTCCACTGGGAAATGCTCCGGTGGTAAAGATGGAGTCTGGTCACGTCTACGACCACGCGACCGTCGAGAAGAACTCGGGGTAGCATCGTAACGAGCCTGCGCATCTTGAAGAGCCTCTAGGGCAGTTCTGCGTACTTCGTTGTTCTGTTGCTCGAGATCATGCTCCTCCTTCTGTTTGCGATCTTGTTCTTCCCTGGCAGCCTGTTGATCAGGAGTTCCTTCTGACAAAGCAGCAAACTGCCTAGGGAGAGAGGTCGCCGATGGGGAAAACATCTCGGTTTGTTCCGAGTCGGACTCGAAATCAAAGAGACGGTGGAGGTTATCAGGGTCGAACCTTCCTGGGCTAATTTCAGGGTCACCATCATATTTTCCCTCAGCGGGATCGTATGACGGGCCGGATTCATCACCTAGCACATTAAGAACCTCTGCGGGTTCTGACCTTGTGCCAGTTACCTCCTAGTCGATTAACATGACTTGGGGAGATGATTCAACCTGTGGAAGATTCTGGCCTTCGACCTCTTCCATCGGAACAGGATCGCTTGGAGAAGGCATTGGTATATGGGCATAATCCTCGAGATCGAAATCATTCTCGGAATCATATGCTCCAGCCATGTTTCGGCGAACCTCCGAATTTCAATTAGGACGCCTTGAGAAAGGCCCCACGGTGGGCGCCAGCTGTCGACGATTCGGACTCAGGGTCCTCAGCCGAACTTATGCAGAATTTGTAATTGTGAGACCTTTCAAGATGACCCTCCGGGAAGGTATGCTGAACAATGGTGAACAAGAGCACAGAGAGTTTAGACAGGTTCGGGCCCTCGATGGTGGGAGTAATAGCCCTACGTCCTGTTGAGATTTCACTAAGTGTGGTAAAAGGTTTACAAATGGAGGAAAAAGTCCTCACAGGCGAGGATTTTTCCTGTAAGAGTGTACAAGGAGAAGCTATAGGAGACTCGTAAGTGTTGTCTAATCTAAGCCGTAGACTTGGCTGTTTGAATGATCGAGATATCTTGTATCTTGATTATTCTTTTGAGTCTGGTTCTTCCAAAAAATGTCTTGGATCCCCCGTTTGATGTATTTTGCCACCTTTTTATATTGGTCAAAAGGGTGCCATATGAAGAAAACTGTATCAAACGGTTAGATGCAGTTGTTGAAGAACCGCTATTAACTTCCACGGAGGTTATTAACACGTGTTAATCGTGAATAACCGCATATAATAACCTCTGATGGTTGGTCTTCAATATGGAGGAATCTCCGGGATGCCTGGAATATCCTGGTATGAAGATAACCGAACAAACTCCAAGCACCTTGGTTGAGAATGTTCTGACCGCGGAATATGGGCTGACCGTGCAACATCCCAGATATTCCGTCCAGTCCGCGTATGGCATACGAACTTCTGACCGCACACAGTTGTCGGCCTGATTGCACGAAACCCGCGACCTGATCGCGTAAAACTTGCGACCTCATGGTGATGCCCCTCAGAAATAGCTTGAGTTCGCATTGAACCAAATACATGTCTGGTTCGAACCTGTCTTGAACCAAAAGTTTATTAGAAGTGACCCGGGTGTCAATCCTCGTCAATGATCTTCACGAAGACAGCCCATTCGGGGTAAATACCATTGGCCAGGTAGTACCCCATATTATACTCTGTCCCATTAACGTAGTACTGAACAGTAGGAGCTCGACCACAAAACACATCGGTGAAAATGGGGGATTGGTTCAGCACGTTGATGTCATTGTTGGATCCGGCGACACCAAAGAAGGCATGCCATATCCAAAAGTCTCTGGATGGGATAGCTTCAAGTGTCATTGTAGGGACTCCTTGATCACCACGGGTGAATTGGCCCCTCTATGGAACTAGGCAATTACGCCATTCCCAATGCATGCAATTGATGCTTCCCAGCATCCCTGGGAAACCCCGATCCTCTCCTTGCTGGAGCAGACGTTGGAGATTGTCGACAGTAGGTTTACGGAGATATTCCTCCCCGAACCAATCGATGATTCCTTCAACAAAATACTCCAGGAACTCCACGGCCGTTGACTCTCCGATGAGTACGTATTCGTCGACAGCATCAGCGGGGGAGCTGTAGCACAACATCCGGAATGCCGTAGTGCACTTCTGCAAAGGAGATAGCCCCTTTCGAAGGATGGCATCTCTCCTCTCGGTGAAGTATGGGGACCAATCTCTAAGAGCTTCGACGATCCGCAGAAACAGGGGTCCCCCATTCGGAACCATCTGCGAAACAAGTACCTGGGGTAGACAGGCACGTCAGCGAAGTAGTCCGCGACTAGACGGTTATGACCGTCTTTGCAATATCTGTCGATGTACCT
This sequence comes from Pharus latifolius, assembly GCA_019359835.1. NCBI lineage: Eukaryota > Viridiplantae > Streptophyta > Magnoliopsida > Poales > Poaceae > Pharus > Pharus latifolius. Next base: position 37,207,174 of record CM033323.1, on the reverse strand, counting down.
TCTGCTGTCTCGGAGGCGATGCGAGGTATCAGCATCTATGCTGGCTTGAAGATCGTCAAGAACACGATGGTGAAGGGGTTGGACCATCAACCTGCTCCATACGAACCCCGCCACAAGCTCCTCGATTTGCTCGACGGCTTTGTCCTCGGCACTACTTGTGCTTGAGCTAGACGACACTTTTTTGGACAAGGCAAGATCTCTGGGTGCTGGAAGAAGAAAGGCTTCAAGTTTTGTAAATGAGATTACTTATTTGTGAAGATGAGGGCATGAGGGCTTCGAATATATAGGCGGAGAACCACATCGATCACATGTGTCACTTCCAACTGCTAAATGCAAAGGCATCCATCACATGCGCCGGTTCCAATGGTTAATTAACTAGTTTGAACTGGTGCATGTGATCGGTACTTTTGGATTTTAGCCGTTGGAACTGAGACATCTACGAGATGCTTTTGGATTTTAACCATTGGAACCGGCGCATGTTATGGATGTTTTTGCATTTAGCCGTTGGAACTGAGACATCTGGGAGATGCTTTTGGATTTTAGCCATTGGAACCGGTGCATGTGATGGATGCCTTTGCATTTAGCTGTTGGAATTGAGCCATCTCGCAGATAGTACAAGTAAATCCAAAAAAACTCGAACAGGTAAATCGAAAACAAGTTAAATTAATAGTATAATTACAATTTTGCAAATGAAAGGTACATCGTGCGGGCTACTATTTATTCTTCATGTCCTTAATCATGTCATTGACATACTCTAATGCGGCCGCATGAGCTGCCTTACGGGCATTGGAGAAATGAGATGTGTCCCCCATAATCAATTTCGTCAATGACTTTAGAAATGTGGCCTTTTCTTTGCTTTTGGCCATCTCTTGCAAATTTTTGGCTACAGCGACGGCTTTATCGGCCACCCTATAGAGGTCAGGGTTGGCTTTGCTAATGGACTCTAGGGTCTCCTTGCACACCGATGATATTCTGCCCAGTTTGCTCTTACCCTTCTGCTTCTGCTTTACCGTGTCCCTCCCTTCCAGTCGTGGAAGCTCGATGGGGTCATCGTGGCTGTTCGATGATGACGTGTTCGCACCTTCTTCACTGAGGCGAGCACTTTTGGAAGAATCCAAGTAGCTTTGGCACCACTTCAGTTGCCCACATACAGGACTCCACCAGTGCTCCAGGATGAAGGCCTGACCCAGCTCCTGCCTGTACATGTCGCGTGCTTGTGACATCAACTGGTAGTCCGAAAAACTGCTGGCATAGGCATCGCGCAACCTGTAGTAGATGCCATTGAACTGAATAATTTCTTTATTGCACTTTTTCCAATGGTCTTTGTAGTGCCTGAGGTCTCGTCTGCGATCGGGCGAACTGCTCACGTTGTACGATGCAGCGACCTTTGACCAGTACTCATCGAATTTTTGGTTGTCCCATCGACCGGGTCAATGGAGTTATTCAACCATGCACTGATCTAGAGCACGAAAAATCCAAATTTTATAAGAAATTCTACGATAACAAAATTTACTGTTTAGAAGAACACTCACAAGTCGCCTGTCGTCCTGTTTGGACCATAGCATTCGTTTATGCCGTGGTCCAGCGGTTCCTTCGCCTTTGCCAGGATGTCGTCGTCCTCGATCACGACTGGGGCCATGCTATGCGGACTGTCGTATCTGAGAAGGACATGGAGCGGGAATTTTTGCTTGGTGGTTGGGGAGGCGACTTTTTTCTAGAGATGGTGAGAACTCTGACGAAATAAGGATTTTGGTCGTAAAGGCCGTAGGGGGCTTGCACGTACGAATGTGCATATGGATGTGGTTGGCCGTATGGAGCAAACGGTGGATAGCATATCGGGTATGGTGGGGGAGGCGGTGGAAAACTAAGTGAATTTTGACTGGTTGGCACTTGGGAGTTCTCCTCATCTAAATTTGGTTCGCCAAACCAGTTCACGTAACCGCGGGGGGATTGTTGGCAATCGAAATTTTTTTTGAAAAAAACTTGATGAACAGGAGAGTGAAAAGTGTGTGGTTTTTGCTTTTGATTAAGTGAAAATGAGCTGAAACATGATCATATTTATAGGCAGGAGATCACACAATTTTTCAGTAATTTTCTGGAATTTTTTTTGAATTTTTATGATTTTTACGAATTTTTAACCTCAAATGAATAAAATAACTCCAACAGCTAAATTTAAACGGCTAGATTTAAACAGTTATTTTTTTAGTCACTGACATGCGGGAACGGCTTCTTTTCCTTAACCCTCACACATATTGGCAACTGATGTGTGGACTCTGTCCCCATTGGCTCCACCTGGCAGCGACCGTGGCCGATAAAGTGCTTGGATTAAATGGCACGAGATACGAGCGCGCTCACGCATTTTGTGGGCCCCACCAAATTTCGCCACGCACTTCAACACGCCAAACCCACATGCTTATGAGTGGGCCTTTCTCTCGTTTGGGCCCACGCGTCAGTTACATGTCTCGGGCGTGTAGGGGGGCATGGGATGGCGCAACGCGGGCCCCACAAAATGCGTGACGACATGTCGTCACCAGCTCCAACACAGCCGCTTAGGCCAATCACGAGTAGGTGGGCCCTGCATGTCAGATCGTTGTTGCTGCTGCCTTACGTGGCGTCATCTCTCTCTTCTCATGATTTGTTTAATTTTTTTTGCGTGGGTCCCGCTTGTCAGACCGTTGAAGCTGCGGCGTTGGGGACAACCTTATGTTAGTCTTTACGCCTAGATTGCTAATTGCCCTTCTCTTTAAAAATAAAAAAATGTGGAAAAGTAAGTATAACCGACCCATTGGGAGGAGGCGGTGGTGAATCATCGACCAGGTGGGAAAGGGAAGATTTACTTAACTTATGCATAGAAAAAAAATATTTTCAGTAAAAGGGTTGCTTAAGCCGCGGCTTTGTCTAATCTCGTGTAACGTATATGCGACCCACTGGGGGGAGGCAGTGGTGAATCGTCGACCAGCTGGTGAAGGGAAGGTATACAGAGCATTGAGGTTGTTTACAGGGGCTCGGGAAACCGACAAAGCTGCCTTTCTGTAAGTGCACTTAAGTAAGCGTCTTCAGCTGTGTCTCCTCTCGCCGCGACGGAATGATCCAGTAAAAACATTCTGGCCAAGAGCACGAAAAAGTTGAAGAATAATAAAAAGAAAGAGGCAAAAAAACAGACAACGAAAGAAAGAAAATAAGTGTTTCTCTTTAGAAGAGGGCAATTTAGCAAATTTGTATAAATCGTAGCATAACGAGCGTTTTCTTTGCATGATTTATTTTAAATTCTATATGAAAAAATATTGTTAAGGCAATTTAATTGATTAAGCTCTCTCTTTTCTAAAGTTGAAATTTGATAATCTTAATATATGCATTTGGAAATTTTAAATTGCAAAGATCAATTGCCTCATATGCATATAGATGTGTTGTGAATCTTCGAAAGATTGTTTATAGAGAATCTAATTTACCAAGGCATCTCAATTTTTGGAAAATTATTCACATTCTTTGCTTGAGGACAAACAAAATGCTACCTTGGGGGAATTTGATAAGTCTTAATTTGGTAGAATTTTACCCTTGGCTTAGTATTGAAAATGTGTAAAAATGATGCTTAAAATTCTTTTGATACGTCATTTTATGTGATTTTTTGTAACATTTTTACAATCCACTTTCACGAGTGTGTTCTTCATGTTTCAGGGAACAAACATACCAAATTTGGAGTTATTTCGACATCGTTTGGATAGGAAACGAAGTGGAGAAAGAAGATGGTGAAAATCTGAAAAAAAACAGCAATCCGACCCGAAATTGGACCCGAACCGACCCGAAACCCGATTTCCGAATCCCAAACAGACCCGTTAGTCAGTTTAAAGTCCGATCTGAGACAATTTCCTTCCTAAATAAGTCTTGAGTTGTAATTGGTTAGTTTTAGGACTTATGTACTATAAATAGAGAACTTTTGGCTCAATTAGACATATTTTTTTACATACTAGCTATTAGAGTTTAGTTTAGTTTTAGTTTAGTAGAGCCCCCTTCTCTATTTTATTGCTTTTGTAAGCCGGCAAGGATGGCAACTTCAATTCTTAAGCAATCAAGTAAGTTTTTATTTATTTCTTATTATTATTTCTACATTCTTATGGTTTTTTGCGAGTAGATCCCTTCTAGGGTTAGGGATGACATAATCCAGAAGGCGTGATTCTTCCTTAGTTTTGATCTCAAGTTTTGGAGTTATTTTCTAATGTTTTCTTCCTCTAAACCCTAAATTCTCGTTTCGGCAACAGACATAACAGTTGAGCCCTAGCTAGAATTTAGGAGAGTTCTTAAGTCCTTAGAGCTTTGACGCGGGACCCTGAACAAGAGAGAGTCTCTCGCCAAACGTGACAGTGGAAGCGATCCTCTGACTGTTGACCCAGTGTCCCGAACTGGAAACTTAATTTTTCTTGGAAAACAATGGAGGTTAACTCACAATCCTCGGACCTTGGATAGAATTACGCCAGATGGTTATGGAATTCCGGAAGCCCTAGGTTTTAGTTCCTGCTTTATAAATTTAGGTTTCATACCTGCAATTTACTATTTTAAAATCCTAGATTGATAGCTTTAGTAGTAGAATTAGTTATAGAAAAACAACCGCGAAACTCGTTTAGACTTAATCAGTGCTCCATTAAGCTAGAAAGACGAATACGCTTGTTCCTCATGGAATTCGACCCTCAAGTGCTCAACGTTCAACCATCCACTTGCGGTATAACAAAATCACACCGTTTTAGGTGTGATCAGTGAGGACCTTGTCCAGGACCCGTGCACGGCACGCCCGTGTTCGGGACTGGGGACGGGAGGCCCTTGTCTGGGACACGGAGATGGGAGGCCCTTGTCTGGGACCTGGGGACGGGACCTAGGACATAGGGACGTGGGGACCTTGTGTGGGACCCGCGGACGGCACGCTCGTGTCAGAGACACAGGGCGCTTGTCCGGGACCCGAGGACCGGAGGCCCTTGTCTGGGATCCAAGGAAGGGACCCGGGACCCAGGGACTGGGTTCTGTCCGGAACCCAAGGAAGGGACACGGGACTCGGGCACGGGGTCGAGGACCCAGAGACGGGAGGCCCTTCTCCAGAACCTGGAGATGAAAGGCCCTTGTCTGGGACTCCCGGATGGGGGTCCGAGACCAGTGGACGGGAGGCGCCTGTCCGAGATCCGGGGACGGGACCCGGGACACGGGGATGGGAGGCCCCTGTTCGGGACCCAAGGATGTCAAGCCCGTGTCTAGGACCCGGGGATGGAAAGCCCTATCTGGGACCCAGTGATGGGACCCGGAGATGGGGGCCCTTTTCTGGGACCCAGGGTCGGGACCCGGGACTCGGGGACAGGAGTTCGGGACTCGGAGACGAGGGCCCTGCCTTGTGGAACATCCGGGGGAAGGAGACTTGCACCTACGACTATTATTTTTCCCCAACAATACCTTCGAAGGTCGGGGTGAGGTGCTGATGGCTTAATTTGATGGCGAAGGGGCATTCTGAGGAGGCATGGATCCTTTGGTTGGAGATTGGTCAGGCCCTGTGATGGGGGTGGGGCCCTCAGGAAGTATGCTGGCATCTATCGTCCACTTCAATTTATGAACACGTATGTTAGAGTTTGCAAGTTGAGTATATTAAGTAAGTTCTAAGCTAAAATGGGTAGAATTTATCTCCTATATTGTAACACACTTCGTGGGCCACTGTATGTAGAAGCCCAATGCCTCCACAATATTTCGGATTTCCTCTGTTGGGACGAGCAACGGAAAAGCGGTGTAGCCCAGGAGGCCCATGTGCACCTGTACCTTTGCAAACCCCTTCTTCAGAGGTATGCAGTGGATCCAGACATCCTCCCCAGACGGGTATACGAACCCGTGTGCAGCCACTACAGGGTCCTCGCCTATGTAAATCACTAGGTTGCAACTCTCTGGCCTCTGCAAATTTGCAATAATTAAAACATGTTAGCAAAACAATTCTAATGAAATGGGAGTGGCATCAACTTAAGTGCACAGTTCAAGGTTTTCAACACCTCAAGCAGATCCACCGGATCCATGTAGACCTTCCAAGAGCAACTACTCGGCCGTCCCAGCGGGGTAGTGCAACCTCGGTAGCTGGATCTAAACCCTTTGACTGCACAATTCTGTTGAGCCGTTCGTACTGTTCGCTCATTTGAGCAAACCTGGCCTTGAACTGTGCAGTCACGTCTACCCGTATCTTCTCGGCTAGCTGTGATTACTTATCCTTCGAAGAGCGAGCCTTCTCCCTCCGTTCCCCACACTCTTCGAAGCCGTCCTTCGACGGCACGACAACTCCCATGGTCCGTGTTTGCCTGGGATGTTCCTTATTTCCTAGAGCCCGGGTGAGGAGGTCGTTCTCCCTCTGGGGAGTAAACAATCCCTGGGTCATCTCCTTCTCGCAAGAGATCTCGTACATTGAAAGCTACATTGTGAGAAAAATATATATAAACTTGTGCATATACAATTTATGAAGTTAGCTAGCCAACTTACCATTTGCTGCACGACCTCGACATCTTAGGGTTTGGGAACTCCACAGACCCTGTGGACGACACGGACCCTCTCCCCTCCACCATCACTGGCACCGAGGGTCACGAATCTTGGAGATCAGCAAGTCAGGGGAGTCAACGAGAGCATTTTTGTCGTCTTCCTTCCTCCACTGCTCCTCCTTCCCCGCATAGCCCCGAGATCCGAGCTGGTGCGGGTGGTCGTTCCTCTTCTGGATTCTCTTATTCTTCTCGCTAAGGCCTTAGAAGCGAGAACAAGCAAATGCACTATTGGTTAGTCCATACGATCAACCATAGAGTGTAACCAAGCAAAGGAAGTATATATACCTCGAAGTCAGGGTCCCCTTCTGTTGGGTGAATTCCTCCCATACCTCCTCCGTTATGAAGGGGTATTCCTCGTAAGGAGCTTTCCCTGCGGTGAAGAAGGTACTGACGAGGAAGCTCTTGAAGATTTTCCATGTGTTGTTCATGTCCTTCAAGCAAGCCGTCTTAGGTCCAACATCGGAGTTGTTTTGTTAAAATTCAGGATAAGCCAAGGCAATGTGATTGCGAAAGAGTTTAGAGATTTCAATTAATCTTACCTTCACTTCTGCCCAAAACCTATCCCTCTCGTTCTCCTTCACGTCCTTCCAACTCTCGATGGTGATCTTCACCCTTTCTTTCAGCAACAAGCCAACATAGGCAGCGTACTCCCCAGAAACCCTTCTTTTGTGTTGGCTCGCTCTCTGAAATCGGCCGTGATGGTCGTTACCCCATTGAGAAGTGCCTCCTCAAAATGGCCAGCAAAATGAGCTCTTCATGCTAGAACTTGTGCTTAGCCTAGGATTTTTCCCACTTTTCTTCAATTACAGAATAGTCAAGAAAGATTGTCAACCCGTAATCCTTCTTCATGATCGTCTCTCTGGTAACTTGTTTCTTCAATATCTTCAATAGGGACAGATTATACTCTTTTGATTATACTCTTCTTCATCGACAAAGTTTTTGACCCCAACAATATGTCTCTTGCTGTGAAGGACAATGTGCAACTTTGGATTGGTTGGGTCAACGATATAGAATATCTATATGGCTTGCTTAGCTTGTATAAATGGATCGTCTTGGGCAACTCTATTGAGATCGATGAGAGTAAACCTGAAATTGTTAACTTTAACACCTTGAGGATTTCGACCCATTGGCATCGAAACAAAGGAATCTTAAATAATACATAATCGAGCTCCCATATTTCTTTATAACTCCATAATATGCGTTCAATGCCCTTAGAGCCTTGGCATTCTCTGAAATAGAAAACAGTGTCACTCCACTACATTGTATAGTACTCTTCTTGTCTTAACTTCTTGTGTAAAATGAAAACCCGTTGATGTCGTATACCTGCCAAGTCCCTATAGTAAATCTTGGCCTTCTAGCAAACCATGTAATAGTTTCACTAAAGGAGCCCTTGGTAGCTTGAAGGACTCTATTTTTGATCCACCCAGCAAATTTACTGTTATGTTCTCTGGTGACCCAAATCTCTGGCTTCGAAAGATTCTATTTTCATAACGTTGCCTTGTGCTCGTGTATGTATGGCTCCACCTCCTTCATGTGTTGTAAGACCCAAAAATGTGCTTTTGCTTATAGATCACTGGTGGGGATGGCTGCTTTGAATCCAATTGTTCTGATGCCTTGAAGCTTGCCCTCATGTTGGGACTTAGAAACTCGAATTGGATCAACCCCAACCATATAATTGATGCAAAATTCAATCACCTCTTCGGCGGCATAACCTTTGATGATACTGTCCTCGGGCCAATGATGATTCCTTATGTATCCCTTCAAGATACCCATAAATCTCTCAAATGGATACATATAGCACAGAACACAGGTCCACAAAACTTAATTTCTCTGACAAGGTGAACAATTAGATGGACCATAACATCAAAATAAGATGGAGGGAAATACATCTCGAGCTGACAAAGAGTTGTAATCACATCGTGTTACAAATCATCCAGTCCATCAACATTAATTAGTGGCAAGGACACAGTTGCAGCAAGTATTCAGATCAGAAAAATTGGCAAGTTCCATGAATGGAGCTAATTAACTTAGTAGGAATACACTTACCTTGCAAGATATTACGTTGAAGAAATAACATAGCTTTGTAATTGTCTCTCTGACTTTAACTGGGAGAACACCTCTAATAGCAATGGGAAGCATTTGTGACATCAGCATGATAATCATGGGACTTCATACCAACCAGTTTCAAGTCCTTCACTGACACAAGTTTTTTCATTTTCGTAGAATACCCACATGGAATTTTAACACCACAGGCACCGACAGAGTTCAGTTTTTTTGCTTTTTGACACAGTATAGCAAGCAATGGGGAGGTATGTGCACTTTCCCTCCTCCAACGGTGCAAGTTCAGTCCTTACCCCCATTTCCACCATGTCACGACGAACTTTGATACCATCTTTTGTCTTTCCCGGAATGTTCAACAACAAACCAATCAAACTGTCACAAACATTTTTTTCTACATGCATGACATCAATGTAATGCCGAACTTGTAAGTGCTCCCGGTATAATAAATCCCAAAGAATCGATCTCTTCTTCAAAACATTTTTTTCTTGTGGCTTAGAACTTTACCAAACTCAACTTGATGTCCTTCACACGCAACTAAAGCTTCTTACTGGTTACAGACACTGGGGCTGATCCTTTCTTAGTCTTCCTGTCAAATGATTTCCTCTTCTTACCGTAGGCCTGATGCATCGGAAGAAACCTACGTTGACCCATGTACACTATTTTTCTGCAATTCTACAACCACATTCTCCCAGTTTCATCTAGGAAAATAGGGCAAGTCTTGCCTTCTTTCGTACTATAGCCCGACAAATTTTCGTAGGCTGGAAAATCATTTATGGTGGAAATATCATGGCCCGCAAGATGAAATTCTCTTACTTAAATGCATTCCACACCTACACCCCTTTGCTCCACAATTTCTGTAAGTCCTCGATTAAAGGCGCTAGAAACACATCAATATCATTTCCGGCTTGTCTCGGTCCTGTAAATTAGTAACGACATTATGATGTACTTGCGCTTCATACATAACCAAGGAGGAAGATTGTAGATGCATAAAAGAATCGGCCAAGTGCAATGCCGACTACTCATATTTCCGTGTGGATTCACACCATTTGTACTCAGCCCAAACCTTATATTCCTCACTTCGCTGCCAAACTCACAAAATGTTATGCTAATGTTTCTCCATTGAATAGAATCAGCTGTATGTCTTAGTTTTCTATCTTGTTTCCGGCCTTCAGCATGCCAACACAAGTACTTTCCATATTTCAGATTTGCAAACAACCGTTTCAATCTAGAAGTCACAGGAAAATGCCACACAGTTTTGCCCGGAGGTCCTTTCTTTACCTCATCATATTCACTGTCAACTCGGTCCCTACACTTATACCACAATGCACCGCATCTTGGACACACATGCAAATCCTCATACTCGTTATGGTACAGCACACAATGATTTGGGCATGCATGTATTCTTTCGATTTCAATTTCCAATGGACATAACATTTTTTTGGCTTGGTAAACTAATCTTGGCAACTCATTTCCCTCTGGAAGCATGTCTACTAAAAGATCTAATAGTACTGTGAAACTCTTATCACCCCAACCGTTGCTTGCCTTCAAGTTATATAATCTCAACATAGAAGACAGCTTTGTAAATTTTGCACATCCATGGAACAAAGGCTTCTCAGAATCAACAATCAATTTTTCAAATTTACCAAAGTTGTTTTCGCTATAATCTTCTTCAACATCACGTAACATTTCATCTAAATTGTCATCATCTACATGCACATCCGAATGAACATTACCAAAATTCTAATGATCATCATTACTGCAATCCACTTCCAAGTACTGCTGATTGTTAGCGGTGCTTGTTGGTCGAAGGATATTGACTAGAGGGGGTGCATAGGAGATAAAAATCTAAACACAAATGACAGTTTTAAATTCGATCACAAATATCAAACACAGTTGACTGATTTGAATACAAATACTGAAAACAAGAGTCTTGTTCGAAAATCAAATAGCACACACGATCTGATCGAAAGACAGTTTAGCAACGAAAATAAAACTTCAAGTTAAACAGAGTAAGAAAGAGATAACCGATGACACGATCAGTTTTTCCCGAGGTATAAGAAGCTTTCTGACTTTCACTAGTCCTCGTTGAAGCACCCCACACTAGAGTATTGCCTCAATTCCACTATTGGTTGTTCTTCTCCTCCTCAGATAGGCGAGCACCGAACCTTCACAACAGTATACTAGGCCTCTCCGACAAGTACAGTCTGTGGAGAGATCGCTGGTTTTTTCTGGTCGTCTAGGTGATGGAAACCACCAAGATTAATAAGTATAGCTCAATCCCTTGATCTACTTTGTACACCCGAAGCTCAAGATGCTATGCAATTACTCTCTCTGAGCTAGCCCTTCAAAACAATGGATGAATTGAGTGCAAGTACGCTAGCTCTAAAAGCTCTTCAATTCACTCTCTGGATAGGCTCCTCAAAACAACAAATGGATAGAGTACAGTTATGCCTGCTCCAAATACATGGACTGGCTCCTCAAAACAACGAATGAATTGAGTACAACCAATTGCAAGAAAGTAAATGAATGAGACTTGAATTCTCTAAACTTTTTGCTCTTTGCTAGCAACAACTAGCAACAAATATGAGTGCTATGAATGATCAGTGTAAATGCAACAACACTAGAATGCAACAACATTCTCTTTTATGAAGATCACACAAGTTGTATTTAAAGCCCTTCGGCCGAAAACTAGCCATTTGTCACCTTCTGACAAAACACACACTAGCCGTTTGTCCAACTTCGATAAGACGTCCACTAGCCGCTGTGAGCACTTGTTAGTGACCGTTTGAGCTCAAGCTTGTTGAAGAAGCTTGGTGCAAACACAGGCGAACTACGATCGGTACAAAGGAATGTTCTTTGATCGCATTCTTGCTGAACTGAACAATACCCAGAAATCTCTGGTACGATCAAGACAAGGTTCAGTAAGATACGACCAACGTTGAGCGAATATGACCACACACAGTTCCCGGTATGGGCATGACTATAACTAGTATTGTGCTGATACGACCACGATCAAGTTCAATACTATTATGACGAGCTTAGTTGACCATAACCAGTATTGTGCTGACTGGACTGGGTTTTGATCTAGCCTCGATCAGATTTTGGTTGCTCTGATTAAAGTATAGCCATGCTTCGACTATACTCGATCAGATGCTAATATGCGGAATAGCCGGATCTTACTCAGAATTACCGAAACCCAAGTTGATTGAAAACACAGTTCAAAAGATAGAACGCTCTTTATTTCAAAGAGGGATCTTGTACATGTCGAACGTTAGGATGCACTCATCAACATCGATGAACTATGGGTCTAAGACTTCAATCTAGACTCGATAATAATCGATGATCTAAACTAAGACTATTACAAAGTATTTATAGTCCAATCGTATGAGTACGTATCAGACTCAATAACCTAAACGTATTAGACTTAGAACACTAACTAAACATGGACATAGTTATATGTATATTGATCGGATTACAATTCTGACCACAGATCAGATCCGTGTCGCGTACCCTTTCCATGGTCGCGAACCTTTCCTAGGTCCCGAGCCTTTCCAAACTCGAATAGGTCTAGGTTGCATAGCCTTAGCGAACTCGACCTGAAAGAGCCGAAGATCCTCCCGGATCATGACTCCCTGTTCAGAAGGAGCCAACCCCCATTGGCAACCATGTGATCAAAGTTGGAGATGTGGAAATTGAGCTTGACCATCTTATCGGGTGTACCACTTTGCTGCACGTGCTCATTGATCTTTCTATCTAATTCGAAAAGAATCTTGTGTGTTGCTGCGGGTGGTTTTCATCTTCTTCTCCAAGGTCACGTCGTCAAGTAGAGGTTCTTCCCGTTGGTAGACCAAGTTTTCAATAGATGATACTATGGTATGACACTCATCATCCAACATTGAAGGCTTGAAGAGTTTGAGGTGGTCAACATTGACAACCGAGTAAATATCCATGTAAGGAGGTCACTCGAGCTAACAAGCATTAGTACCAACTTTCTGTAAAATCTGAAAAGAACCATAACAGATAAGTGTAAGCTTTTTACCTTGACCTTTAAGTCTTTCCAGACTCAGATGTAGCCATACCATATCACTTTCTTGGAATTGAGCATCAACTCAGTGTTGATCATGTCACGCCTTGTATTTGTGTCGAGCTTTCAGCAAGTTCTATTCAACCTCACGATGGAGCTGTTGAATACCTTCTGGGAACTTCTATGCTTGATCCTGATCAGATACTTCCTTGCTGATATGTACTGAGGTAGGGATCACAAACTCCATGTCGAATGGACTCTATGGTAGAAATCCCAAACAGACCTCAAAGGACGACTTCCCAGTTGAACCATGCACTGCTCAATTAAAAGCAAACTGCAAGTACGACAAGCTTTTATCTCAGGTCTTCGGATGCTTAGAGTGAAAGACCCTCAAGAAATGAACGACTGTGCAATTTACCACCTCAGTTTGACCATCAGTTTGAGGATGAAAAGCAGTACTCCTCTTTAGCTTTGTATTTATCATCATCCAGAGCGATCGCCAAAAGTGGCTAAGGATCCGGGTATCACGATCAGACACAATAGAAGTTGGCAGTCCGAAATGTGTCCAAACGTGCTGAAAGAATACCTGAGCCACTTCTTCTCCCGTGATAGTCTTTCGGCAAGATATGAGAATTATCATTTTGGAGAACCGATCAACGACCACAAAGAGATAGTCGTTGCCTCGTCGGGTCTTAGGCAATCGACCCAAGAAATCCATGGATATGCTTGCCCATGGTTGCGACGGAATTGGCAAAGGAGTGTACAAACATAATTTTCGGTTTTCTGGTTTCGAGATGCTGCAAAGACCACAACCTTGAACAAAACTAGCCACATCTTGCTGCATACGCTGCCAGAACACATGTCGATGAAGATTTTGCAAAGTCTTTGTAACCCCAAAGTGACCAGCAACCTTCGATGTGTGCGCTCTCCCAGCCATTGAATTCGAGGTGCTCCACGAGGTATACAAAGTAAATTGCCCTTGTACAATATTCCTGTTCGCCGAACAAACCCTGTAGGTTTCCTTATTTCGAGCTCAACCAGTGCTAATAAAAAATTAGGATCTTCACTGTACATTGTGGCATAGTCATCATGACATGATCTGCATAAACGCTGATAAGCATAGGGCCGTAGCTGGTGGTCGCGACAACATGTCAGCAAATTTATTGTGTACGCCCTTCCTGTACTTAATCATCAGATTGAACTACTGCAGATATGATATCCACTTCATATGTCGAGCTTTTTGTAGCTTCGATTGAGTTTGCAACTATTGTAAAGGTTGGTGGTCGGTGTGGACAACAGTTTCTTTACACAAAAGGTAACTCTTCCAATGCTTTACGTCCTGATGTAGTGCACACAACTCCTTGTCGTAAGTTGGGTAGTTCCTCTGAGCTCCTTGGAATAACTCAGAGTGATATGCTACTGGGCGACCATCTTGCATGAGCACTGCGCCCATTGCATAACCTAAGGCATCGGTTTCTAGCTCGAATGGTTTCTGTAGATTCGGCAAAGCTAACATAGGAGCTTCACTGATCTTCTTCTTTAGCAAGAGAAATGTGTCTTCATGCCTCCCTGTCCAATCAAACTTCTGGTCGATCCTGGTTAATGCATGCAATAGATAAGCCACAATCAAGAAGTGTCATATGAACTTCCGAAGGTATTGGCATGCTCATACAAAACTATGCACTTTCGTAACTGTTCGTGGTCGCGGCCACTCGCGATCACTTTTACCTTATCCGGATTGATTTGCAACGTACCGTTGCCGACCACGATTCTCAGGTACAGTAGAGTTTGCTGGCCAAACTCGCACTTCTTATGGTTGAGGCGAAGTCGATGTTGCCGAAGCTGGTCGAACACCCTTTTGACATGAATTAGGTGCTCATCCTATGAACAAGTATAGACCAGTATATTATCAAGGTAAACGAACAAAAAGTCTTCAATGAACTGTCGCAATACGTCATTCATGAGATGCATGGAAGTAGCCGAGGCATTGCAGAGACCAAACGGCATAACCCTCCATTCAAACAGACCTTGTCGCGTTTTGAACGGGGTCTTCCACGTATCCTCTTCTCGGATGCTGACTTGATGATACCCTGATTTTAGATCCAATTTTGAGAAGACAGCAATATGCTTCAATTGATCTAGCAGGTTGTCAATACGAGGAAGGGGCTATTGGTTCTTGATGGTGATGTACATACACCAAGTCCCATCTTTCTTTGGCACTAACACCACAGGAGATCCACAAGGTGAACTACTTGGTTGAATGACACCATAAGTCAATAACTCACTAAGCTGTCTTTCGATCTCTTCATTCCCCAATACCGAGTTGCGATACATACTCAGATTGAGAAGTGTCACATTGGACATAATTTGAATTTTTTGCTTGACTGGACATTTTGGTGGACAACCTTGGGTACTTTTGAATAGATCGCTGTATTTCTCCAGTAGTCTCGTGAAACGACTAGAATCTTCTCGACACGCCAACGACAATGCCGCTGGAATACTATCAGTTTGCCCAACTGGTAGAATGATAACAAGCACGTATTTATGACATGCACTGACAATTCGTTTGGCCTGATTTTAGTAATCAAGTTCGAAGTGCTGACGTGGATGTCTCTACCAATCACGAACTTAACTCTGTCTTTAGTGAGCTCGTACTCTTGCGCTCGTCGATGGAAGTGGGCGTCTCGATCATATAGATATGGACTCCCAAGGATCACTGACAAATATCGACAGGGACAACGTTGCACTGAGCCTCATCGATAAATCGAGCAAAGATCACAAATTTCAACACACACTAACTCATAATCTGTTGGTTCACGTCGGATGTACCAACCTAGTGGATACGGTCGTGAGTGTGTGGTTATCTTCAAACCAAGTTGCCGAACCAGTCCAGCAGAAACCAAATTCTTCTGACTTCCGGGATTGAATATTGCTGCAACCACTTGGTGCTTCACTTAGCTGTTGATAGTGAACAAGTCCTCCATTGAGTGATGGTCGTCAGGTGAATCCGAGCCTTTCCCCTTCGGCATTGCCATCAGAGATAAATTCATATCCGCCTCACCAACCGAATTCACTCGGACAACTCCTTCTTCGGGTGTAGCCATAGTAGTTGTAGCTGTTCTTTTCTCTGGTCTGTTTCTTTTGGGTCGAAGCTCAGGATGGAGCTGGTAGCACTTATCCTTTGTGTGCCCAGCAACATGATAATGATCGTAAGAGATGCTCATACTAGACTTCGGAGTACTCTTCTTCAGACTCAACTTTCCTTTTGATGAGGTCGAATTCTCCTTCTTGTCCTTGTCGTTGCAGGATTTATTTTTCTTCTCGATCGCCATAGCAGTTGTGCTTGCGGTTGTGATATCCTGGATGCTGAACAGGCTTAACTCAGCATTGATCAATTTTTGAAGTCCAGATGTGTATTTTTGGAAAACTTGTGGATCGGAGAGTGAGATGCCAATGACCATTGCTTGGCTCCAAAATTCTGTCATATACTCCTGAACGGATTGGTCGCGGCGTCGATACAATCTATGCCAACGATCCCATCTCTCGTCAAGATAACCCATCGGGTAGCATTCTTGCCGTAGGAGTCGTTTGAACTGACCGCATGCAAGGTCGTTAGCTTTACCACTGGTGACAAGGGCCTTCCACCATGTCTTGGCATGGTCCTTCATCTTCAAAGGTGCGAACTTCACTGTTTGAGTGCTACTGAACCCTCGTAGGTCAAAGTAGGTCTCAAGCTAGTCGATCCAAGAATCTAGCTTCTCGGCATTGATCACCCCATCATATACGGGTATATCAACCTTAGCTTCGACCTTGAAAGATCCGACAGCTAAGGAGGTTTTGGCGAGGTCGTCGGCCTTATGGTTGCCTTCGTCTTCATCTTCGTCTACCTTACACAAGTCTTCACCAATCTTCACACCCTTAATCTTGCCTTTTGAAGCATCAACTTCAGAAGGTACAGCCATGGCTTGTTGCTTAATCCAAGCAAGCACGATATCCATGTCGGTGGAGAGCTCATCCACTTGTTCGGCTAGGTTAGCTTGAACAGAGGTATCGTCAGACATTTTTGGTGACGCGACTGTAGGAACCGTCGAATGATCGCCTGGAGTTTCGCTGAAGGTTTTGTAACCCTGGCTAGTCTTCACCATCCACAGGACAGGATAGTTGCTCTATTACCAACTTGATCTAATTACGGACTGGACCGGTTTTTGATCTAGCCTCGATTAGATTCTGGTTGCTCTGATTAAAGTATAGCTAGACTTTGACTATACTCGATCAGATGCTAATTTGCAGAATAGCGGGATCTTACTCGGAATTACCGAAACCCATGTTTCTTAAAAACATAGTTCAAAAGATAACACACTCTTTATTTCAAAGAGGGATCTTGTACACGTCGAACGTTAGGACGCACTCGCCAACGTCGATGAACTATGGGTCTAAGACTTCAATCTAGACTCGATAATAATCGATGATCTAAACTAAGACTATTACAAAGTATTTATAGTCCAATCGTATGAGTACGTATCAGACTCAATAACCTAAATGTATTAGACTCAGACAACTAACTAAACCTGAACACGTAAGACTTAGTTATATGTATATTGATCGGATTACAATTCCGACCAGAGATCAGATCCATGTCGCAAACCCTTTCCAAGGTCAAGAATCTTTCCGAGGTCGCGAGCCTTGCCAAGGTCGCGAATCCTTTCCGAACTTGAATAGGTCTAGGTCACATAGCCTTTGCGAACTCGACCTAAAAGACCCGAAGATCCTCCTAGATCATTAGTACTACACGATCATGACTAGGTCTTGACTCAACCATGGACACAGTGACTGAAGGTAATGTGACCACACTAGTCACAAAACCGACACTTGGACCACTAAGGTCGCACACGTAGTCACTGTGACCACGGAGATCACAAATGCAGCCATGAGACAACGAAGGTCGAACACATAGTCTTCCAACCACTAAGGTCGCAAATACAGTCACTGAAACCACGAAGGTCGCAGATACGGTCAATGAGTATATCGTGCACGAAGACTATGCGACTATGGACAATGAAAACATAGACTCTGCAACCAAGATATGCAGATAAATTTTTAGCTTGCATCTAAGCTATATGATATGCATTTTGAGCTTCAAGGTGCATAAGATAGATCAAGTAGGCTCTACCGCTCTTAATAGTACAACCATAAAATCTAAAACCAAAAAGATTAAACATGTCGACTTTACCACAGATGACCGTTAGAAGAACCTCAGTCTTTATCTTTGGTCATCGCCATGGATACTTCGATCATAGAGGTCGTCTTCCCAGACCTTGAGGCCATAGATGCTTCGACCATGGATATTTCGATCGTACAGGTCGTCGTCCCAGACCTTGAGACCATAGATGCTGCAACCATGGATATTTCGATCGTGGAGGTTGCAGTCACAGACTCTGGTCATCTTCCTTGTGGCTTGAGGGTTCATATCATGTTTCTTTTGACATGAACTCATTATGATTGATCTGCTACTCTGTTTTTTTCGAGAGTTTCCTTCATGCTGATTCATAGCTTCATAGAGCTTGATCTAAAAGTTGACAACACTCATAATAACAGGTTAGTTCTGTTAGTTGTCATTAGCCATGAAAGCTCCAAAGATCTATCAATCTCCCTCAAACCCTAAATGGGCTTATTTTCAACAATCTCCCCAAACTTTAAACAGGTTTATATTTAGCAATCTCCTTGGGGTTGGTCTTCATAAGATCTGAGGGTTTCCAGCTCGTTGCTTTTGTAATGGATTCATCATGCTTTGATATGCAGCTTGACAATACTCATAATAAACTTGTTAGTTCAGTTTATTGTCATTAACTCTATTCTTTGTCATTAATCACCAAAACTATAAACCTTAACCAGGTTTATATTCAACAGCACTTGTTTTCTCAAGATCTTTGCCATGCCATATTCAATGGGTATATCGTGCGTTAAAACCACGATGAACCAAATGACTCTTAATCTGATCAGAGTTGCTAAACCTCTTTAAATTTATACAATCTGTACAAGGACAATGGATATCTTTTTCTCCCTTCTTCGCCATTTCTTGCTCAGCAAATTTAATAAACCCGTTCATACCCTCCAAATACTCAAGAGTAGTATATTTTATCCCATACATCTAATATTCCCAATCCATCTACAATTCACAAAATTGACAAATTGAAAAAAAATAATGACTTAGGCATGCATGAAAACCTGGACAATTATATATATATACACACACACAAACACACACACACACACACAACTACTTACAGTTGATATATGAAACCCTAATTTGATGAAACACTAACCTAGCTAACTACAAAATGAAAGCTAGTGAGCTCATAAATCATGATGCATTGTAAGAGCCAGCTAGCTTACAAGTAGAGAAAGAGAGAGGTGATGAGAAGTTTACATTAGAGAGAGGGATCGAACTACCGTCCAGCTTGCCCTGATCTCTTTAGCTTGGAGCGTGGAACAGAAGGAAACAGAGAGAGAGAGAGATGGGCAGCAAGGGTCGAGTGGGTTTGACTTATAGTGGAACATTTACTAACAGTTAGCAACACTAAAACAGTTAGAAGATAGCACAATTTTTCTAACGGTTATGTATCTATATCAGTTAGTATAAAATGAAATCTATTCCAACGATTTCCAAATAAGAACTGTTAATATAATTATGTTTCTTCTAATGGTTATTTATCAAAAACCATTAGAATAAAATAAAATCTATCTAGCGGTTCTCAAAATACAACCGTTAGTATAAGTATATTTTTTCTAATGGTTAATATATTTAGAACCTTTAAATAAAATCATGTGGTTTTTACTAATGATTTCTCACAACCCAACCGTTAGTACAAATGCCCTTCTCTACTACGCACCATGTACACTAATGGTTTTATTTCAGATTGCATAAAATTGTTAGAAGATAGGGGTTAGTAGACTATATTTCTGTAGTAGTGGTTGGTTAGAGCATGCGTGTACATGCACAAGCACTAGGGTAGCCCGATCTTCCTGACATAGGAA
Organism: Pharus latifolius; assembly: GCA_019359835.1. Classification (NCBI taxonomy): domain Eukaryota; kingdom Viridiplantae; phylum Streptophyta; class Magnoliopsida; order Poales; family Poaceae; genus Pharus; species Pharus latifolius. The sequence continues at coordinate 37,187,509 of CM033323.1, read as the reverse complement.
CTCAATAACTTGACAACTTGGTGGTTTGTGACAAATGAAGAAGTAGCCAACAACGAGAGAGTTTACCTGAAAACACGCCATCTGCTACCGAGACAATCGCCTTTCCACTTGCTGATAAAACCAATTCACTCAACTACGTCGTATTGATGTAGAGCAAAGATTGAGGAAAACCGTAGTTTCTTTTTCACAATTCCAATCCAAGAGCTCATAAGAAAAAAGGAAATATGCAACTTATAGCAAAGCTTCTAATATCAAATATCAAATTCTTAGTCATGCCTCAAAAGTGGACTTAAGGTACATATTTATACTCCTAAAACAAATAAATAAAATATAATACTAACTCTTAATAAAACTAGGACACTAATACAAACTAGAATTAGGACTCTGACTTAAATTGGGAAATCCTAATATGATTAGGACTTCAAAAAATAATCTAGAAGGAAATCTGTTCGGAGGCCGTATGGAATCAGCCATGCACTCCAACTTTATAAGTTCATAACTTTCAATCCGTAGCTCTGATTCATGAATTGTCTAAACCGCTAGTTTCATGATGTTGAGGAGAATGTTACATTGTCATTTTGATGAATTCTTTCTGATTTTGAATGTGCTCAAATTTGATGTCCTTCTGATTCTTGCCTTAGTCTTATACTTCAATTTCTAGCAGCATCTTGGTTCAAACCTTCAAGTCTAACTTGGATTAGGATTTGCTGCATTTATTTGAACCTTAAATTGAATTGATCTCAAGCGGTAAGTGAGAACCCTAGTCGAACTCGGATTCATAGTTCACCAACTTTATTCCCAATCTCAATTTGGATAGGAATTAAATCTTGATCGGCTTCCGTAGCAACACTAGTTGGTTGATCATACCTCTAGATGCTCTTGATAGCTTGTACTCCATTATGACATACTATTGTGCGTTTTTTGCTTCGAGGGAGGCAAGATTCATATCAACAACATCATTACGGTGTTGTAGGCATCATCAAATATATCAAACATGTCTGCAATCACATTCTGTTTTCCTCTCCACAACTTTGTGTAACTAAAAGTGTATCCACACCTATCGGCTACTTGCTTCATAATTTTTCTTGGCATTATGGATATATTCTCTCAAACTGACAACTAGATGATGTTGTTGACATACGCGAATGTCATGTTCCTATGTATGTCCAATGCCTCCGTAAGCATGTATGTGTGCACGGTAACTCTAGTTTCCACAACACCAATGTCATCTCTGGCTGCATGGCACAAACCTTTCACGGGCACACTAGTACAGAAAAGCTTTCTTCTATTGGTAAAAAGCACCCTTCTACTATCGGTTTTTGTACCTTTAGAAATAGACACGATAGAACAAGACATGTCATTTTCTATCGGTAAATAACCGATAGAAGAACTGCACTATTCTAACGGCATTTTAGGTGACAACCGGTAGAAAAACAGTTCTAGTCTGACGGTTGCGAAAGAGTTTACTGATAGAAAAGGGATAGTACTCTCTCGGTTGTGAATGAGTTTACCGGCAGGAAAAGTCACACTCTTCTAACGGTTAATTACGAGTTTACCGATAGAAAAAATCTTAGTACTCTCTCGGTTGTGTATGTGTTTATCGGCAGGAAAAGTTACACTCTCCTAACGGTTAATTACGAGTGTACCGATAGAAAAAATCTTAGTACTCTCTCGGTTGTGAATGAGTTTATCGATAGAAAAAATGATAGTACTCTCTCGGTTGTGTATGAGTTTATCGGCAGGAAAAGTCACACTCTTCTAACAGTTAATTATGAGTGTACCGATAGAAGAAAGGATAGTACCTTCTCGGTTGTGGATGAGTTTACCGGCAGGAAAAGTTACACTCTTCTAATGGTTAATTATGAGTGTACCAATAGAAGAAAGGATAGTACTCTCTCGGTTGTGGATGAGTTTACCGATAGAAAAAATGATAGTACTCTCTCAGTTGTAAATGAATTTACCGATAGAAATACAGTACATATGCAATACAGTACATTCACATATACAGTACATTCTTTATATTCACATATATAGTACATTCTTTACATTCACAATACAGTACATTCACATATACAATACAGATGCAATACAGTATAGATTGGATACGCAATACAGTATAGATGCAAAGAAGGGTAAATTCGCATATGCATTGAACAGATTGACACAGTTATTCCCATTTATTCACATATATATGGACAAATACAAATTGCAATCCAATATGGACATTTATTCACATATATATAAATAGTCTATGCACATAGTACACGAAAAAGAGAAAATTGACATGAAGTGAGCGAAAAGCTTATCATGGCGGTTGGTTGGGCACAACTTCCTCCATAACATATTGAGCCCAGATTTGTCGAAGATCTCTAATCTTTGCATTTTCGTATTGGTCTTTGGACATGGCGATCTGCAAGCATGTGTGAATATTGAGTAACTAACTTCCTAATTTTGAACGTGACACCCAATTTTCAAATTTGAGTTAGTTATCGATGCTTACTTGGGGGAATTGGGCAAAGTTTGTCTGCACTAGGTCGTACATGTAGCGCAGCACATAAAATCCGCATTCCCATGATTGCGGCTGCTGATAGCACTGAGATAATTGCATATGCGAAGACATGTTAGCTATTGTTTCCATAAACTAATTAAGCATAAACAAAAAGTCTCGTGAGTACCTCATATTCTTTCCAAGCCAGTAGGGAACCCTGCGGTGCTGCATGCCTCCCTCCAGCAGACACATATTTCTAAAAAGCCTTGCATTTTAGTTAGCATTTCCGGTTAATGTATTATCATTAGCTAGTGAGGTCAAAATTTAAATCAAACATGTATGTTACTTACGCCTACATATTCCCCTTGACCACATATTCGTTCGATAATCTGTCACGCATCGAATCGAGGTAGTACACCTTGTTCCTCGACGGACAGATCACGATGAGGATCCAGTGGCCCCTACATTGTACGTAAAAGAGGACTGCTAGCTCAAAGTATATCTCAGGTGTAACATACAAGATTGAGTTAAATTAGTACGAAATGCACTAACCTTTGGTGGTACGGCACCAGAATGAACTCCCTGTCCTGCTGCGCCATCAGCGCCATGGATATGTACTGCTCAGCGTGCGCGGCGTCCTGCTCTAGCATCATGAGGCTTATTTTCTCTGGGTCGAGGAAACCCACCTTATCACACGCAGCCTCTGATGCTAGCCTGTACATGCACCTGCATGCAAAGGACGACATTAGTATTGCATAGAAAGTTACTATATTTCAAATGAACTATAACAATGCAGAGTTAACAAACAGAGTTAGAAAACAGTAATACATAGGATCAGCAAACTCACAGGACTCTAGTCCGTATTATGGACATATCGAGCTCCCGCCAGTTGTAGAGGTCGAAGAGATCCTCGTGTGCCATGGATATACTCCCGGGCTCACGGTGGAACTGCCCAGGCCTATAGGGAACTAAGAAGTTCAGATTGCGCCGAGCTCGGTGTAGGTACTACTCGTGGAGGTCTCTGGTTGATCGATCCAATTTGCGCAAACCTGCCTCCGATACGAGTGGGAACTCATTCCTGAACCTCTCCGACTGTCCCTTTCGCCCTTTGCCCTAGCCTTTTCCCTTGCCTTTTGCCAGGGACTGAGCGCGTACCTTCGAAGGCAAGGGCGAGGTGATGGCGGCTTTCTTTCGAGGTGAAGGTGTGGATGCGCTGGCTGGGGTCGAGGCCGTCTTTGCTGTGTTCAGGTTCACATGAGATCCGGCCTCATGCCTCGAGCTGGGAGCGTAGTCCCCTGGTAGCACGCTAGCAGGCCACTTCAATTAATGAGCATGTATGTTAGATTTTGCAAGTTGAGTGTACTGAGTATGATGTAATCTAAAATGTGTAGGATTTACCTGTTGTATTAGAACACACTTCTTGAGCCACTGTACGTAGGAGCCCACTGCCTCTACAAGTGTCCACATTTCCTCTGTTGGGACTGGCAATGGAAAATCGTTGTAGCCCGGCATGGCCATGTCCACCTGTACCTTTGCGAACCCCAACAGCAGAGGTACGCAGTGGATCCGGATATCCGCCCCAGACGGATATACGAAGCCGTGTGCAACCACTTCCTGCCTGTCGCCTAGGTGAGTCAGTAGGATGCAGCTCTCCGGCTTCTGTAAATTTGTAACAATTAAAACAGGTTAGCGAAACAACTCTAACAGAATGGGAGTGGCATCAACTTAAGTGCACAGATGAAGGCTTGCAATACCTCAAGTAGATCCACTAGATCCACGAGGACCTTCGAAGAGCAACTGCTTATCCGACCCCGCGGGGTACCGTCGTCTTGGGGGTCCGCATCTGCACTCTTCGCCAGCAATGCTTCTCTCAGCTGTGCAAACTCTTCCCGCATTTGTGCGACCTCAAACTACACCTCAGATTGCACCTCAGCCTGTATCTCCGCCCGTACCTGAGCCCGTATCTTATCGGAGAACTCCACTTCCTTTTCCTTCCAGGAGCGGGCCTTCTTCCTCGGTGAAGCCGGATCTGCGAAACCGGCCTTTCACGACACAATGGCTCCCACAGTCCGTGTCCACCCGGGATGCTCCTTATTTCCTAGAGCCCGGGTGAGGATGTCGTTCTCCCTCTGCGGGGTAAACAATCCCTCCATTGCCTCCTTCTCAAAAGAGATCTATTACATTTAAAGGCACCTTGTGAGACAAACACATATATACACTTGTGCGCACACAGTTTACGAGGTTAGCCAACTTACCATTTGCCTCACAACGTCGGCGTCCCCAGGGTTTGCGAACTGCACAGACCCCGTGGACGACACGGACCATCTCCCCCTCCACCATCGCTTGCACCTGTCATCCCGGATCTTGGAGAGCGGTAACTCAGGGGAGTCGATGACCTAATTTTGCTCGTCTTCGTTCTTCCACTACTCCTCCTTCCCCACATAGCCCTGGGATACGAGCCGATGCGGGTGGTCATTCCTCTTCTGGATCGCCTTATTCTTCTCACTAAGGGCCTTGAACTCCTCGGTCCCCTTCTGCTTGGTGAATTCCTCCCATACCTCCTCCGATATGAAGGGGTACTTCTCGCAAGGAGATTTCCCCGTAGCGAGGAAATTACTGACGAGCCAACTCTTAAAGGTTTTCCATGTTCCGTTCATGTCCTTCAAGCAGGCCGTCCTAGGTTTATCGTCAGGGATGTTCTACTTAGCCTGTTTTCAAACAATGCATACAATTAATCACAAGTTAGTTAAAATTTAGTATAAGCCAAGAGAACGTGATTACGAAAGAGTTCAGCGATTTCAGTTAATTTAACCTTCACTTCCGCTCACAACCTATCCCTCTTATCCGCCGTCACGTCCTTCCAGCTCTGGACGGTGATCTTCACCCTTTCTTTCGCCAACAGCCCAACGTAGGCCGCGTACTTCCCAACATTCTTTCTGATCGGCCTCCCAAATTGGTTGAACTCACAAGAAAGATCCGTGCGTTTGGCCAAACGGCCCAACGTCGTTGCGCCTCACCCCACCCTCTTGTGCTGGGATGAACTAGCTGCATCTTCAGTTACGTTGGGGTTGGCCCTAGTCGAACCACTAGTACCATCCGATGAACACGACGACATGTCTTTCCCTACAAAACCATCAACAAACCATCAAAAATTTAATGGAAACACAAACCAAATCATTTTAGAAAGCAAAAGAACCTATTTTAAATATTTTTTCTATCGGTAAACACAGAAACTACCAATAGAAGATAAGATTCTATTTATGAGCATTTTCATCTACACATTTTTATGTAGGAAGCAGGCAACATATGGCAATTAATTCTTCTTGGAGTTCCATAACTCAGTTCAGGATTGGAGACTAATTAGGGCTGCAAAAGGGATGTCCGAAGAAAATAATACTAAAAGACATGCAAAAATTAATTGCTGACGTGTTCAGCAATGTTCTCTATCGGTAACCCATGAGATACCGATAGACCATAACAATGTTTTCTATCAGCAAAGATACGAGATACCGATAGAACATAACAATGTTCTCTGTGTTATGGAATATTGTTGATAAGCTGCCATTCACTGGCATCACATAATCTTGGTTTAAGTCAACATTCTCCATGATTTGCTATACTAATATTCATGGGCCAGCATTATTATTTCACACATAACAATCTTTTCTATTGGTTAACACATGAGCTACCGATAGAACATAGCAATATTTTCTATCGGTAAACACATGAGATACCGATAGAACATAACAATGTTCTCTATGTGTATATGGAATATTGTTGATAAGCCGCCATTTACTGGCATCACATAATCTTGGTTCAAGTCAACATTCTCCATGATTTGCTATACTAATATTCATGGGCCAGCATTATTATTTCACACAAAAATATGCACACAAGCATCTAAGTGCCACTGTGTATAACTTGACAAACCTAATGCTAATGGAATATAAAGATATTGAAGTAGCACAGAAAGTAGGTCACAACCAAAAAAGGAATAACATGGTTTATAGCACCCTCTCTTGGTTATCTTTACCATTACCTGTAGGCAAATCATCAGGACTTCACATCTATTAGGTTGGGAAAAGTCATGTATAAGCATTTGAAACATATACATCGAAGACCCATCCACATTGCCATATATTCATACCAAGAGAGTAAAAATTCCCAACCAAACTAGTACATTGCATGGCTCATGTCCTTCCAGATCCAAAGTTTTAATACTTGTTCAGAAATCTTTTCTATCGGTAAACACATGAATTGCCGATAGAACATAACAATTTTTTCTATTGGCAAATACAGGAGATACTGATAGAAGATGTGTAAGAATACCTCCAACATATAAAGTGCATTACATGGCAATTGGATACAATTGATCACACATACAACAGTATAGATAAGTTAAATCTCAAAATAGGTTCATTACAGCACTGGAACATATTATGTCAACCGTAATTTAAATCAACATTGCCTGCGAAATTTACATAATCCAACACAATAGGGAACCCTAGTTTAATTCCAAAACTTGAAGAATTAGTACGTACAAAACACTAAAATCAAATAAGGAAGATGCTGGAAAAAGAATGATGAATTAGGGTATTTTACGGCGATCAGTTGTGGTGATGCAGAGGCGGTGTAGAACGCAGTGGCGGCCGGCGAAGGACGAAAATATGAACCGGTGGCAGTGGCGAACCAGTATCCAGCCGACGATCGTCGTGTGGGAGTGAGGAAGTAAGTGCTCACTGCGGAGGTTGTGGTTTTCTTCGCTGTCAAAGAGACGCAGTGCTATAAGTTGGAACGGTTCGACTGGAGGGAAACTCAAGGGCCATGTGTAATAAAGTAGTGGATGCCCTTTTCTATCGGTACAAGAAACAAAATACCGTCAAACCAATGTATTTATTCTAATGGTACAACAAAATAATACTGATAGAACAAGTAAATTTTTCCCAGAGTATAATATTTGAAGTAGTGAATGCCCTTTTCTATCGGTACAAACAACAAAATACCGTCAGACCAATGTATTTATTCTAACGGTACAACAAAATAATACCGATAGAACAAGTAAATTTTTCGTAGAGTTAATATTTGAAGTGGGCAGGGCATTGGAAAATGATGTTTCAGGGAATGGGATTTTTGAAGAGCTTAATTTTTGAAGAAGCAAGAGGCTGCAATGAGAAAATGATGTTTCAGGGAATGGTATTTTTGAAGAGCTTAATTTTTGAAGAAGCAAGAGGCTGCAATGAGATTTTGGCAAGAAAATTTGAAGAGAAGAATTAAGTTCTTACAGGATAAAGGTACTGTATATGTTAGAACTCATGCGGTGGAGTAAAATTGAGATATATTAATGCTATCAACTAGCTTATCATTAAGTTCTAAAGAAAAATGTATTGCCTGATGTATTAATGATAAGTTCCTCACCTTGATGCACAACTTGTGGGCTGTTTGCTTGGCATTTTTCCCTGAAATAGAAAATAATCATCAATGGTTCTCAACCCATAATCCTTCTTTGTGATCATCTCGCAGATACGTTGTTTCGTCGATATCTTCAGTAGGGATAGATTGAATGTCCTCTAAAAATGGAGGTATTTCATCGAATTGGTTATACATCTCTTCGTCCACAACGTCTTCGACCCCAACAATACGTCTCTTGCTGTTGAGGACAACATGCAAGTTTGGATTGGCCGGGTCAACGATGTAGAATACCTGTGTGGCTTGGTTTGCAAGTATGAATGGATCGTCTTGGTGTTCGACTCTATCAGGATTGATGAGAGTAAACCCGTAACTGTCAACTTGAACACCTCGAGGGATTTTGACCAATTGGCATCGAAACAAGGGAATCTTAAATAATCTGTAATCGAGCTCCCATATTTCATCAATAGTACCGTAATATGAGTTCAGCGCCCTTACTGACCTGGCATCCTCGGAAATAGCAAACAGTGTGACTCCGCTACATTGCGTGCTACTCTCGGCGTCTTGAGCTCTTGTGTAAAATGAATACCCATTGATGTCGTACCCCTGCCAAGTTCCTACAGTGAATCTTGGGCCTCTAGCCAACCATCTCACAGCCAACCATCTCACAGTTTCACTTATGGAGCCCTCGGCAGCTCGCGTGACTCTTTCTTGGATCCACCCAGCAAATTTCCTGTTATATTCTCTGGTGACCCAAATCTCAGACTTCAAAGGATTCTGTGACCGTAACATTACCTTGTGCTCGTGTATGTATGGCTCGACCTCCGTCATGTGTTGTAAGACCCAAAAATATGATTTTCCGTACACATCACGGGCGGGGACGATAGCTTTGAATCTAATCGTTCTGATGCCCTGAAGCCTACCCTGGTGTCGGGACCTAGGAACACCAATTGGGTCAACCCCGGCCATATAATCTGTGCAAAATTCAATCACCTCCTCGGTGGCATAACCTTCCATGATACTCCCCTCGGGTCGAAGACGAGTCCTGACGTATCCCTTCAATACACCCATAAATCTCTCAAATGGATACATGTAGCGCAGGCACATGGGTCCACAAAACTAATTTCTCTAATAAGGTGAACAATCAGATGGACCATAACATCATAAAAGGATGGAGGGAAATACATCTCGAGCTGACAAAGAGTTGTAACCACGTCGCGTTGCAAAGCGTCCAGTCCATCTAGATCAATTACCTACGAGGACACAGTTGCGCCAAATATTCATATCAGAAAAATCTTCTAATTAAGCTCCACAAATGGAGCTAATTAACTTATAGTACGAGTGCATATACTTACCTTGCAAGATATTGCGTTGAAGAAATAACATAGGTTTGTGATTGTCTCTCTGACTTTAACTGGGAGAATGCCTTTGATAGCAATGGGAAGCATTTGTGACATCAACATATGATAGTCGTGGGACTTCGTGCCAACAAGTTTTTTCAAGTTCGCGAAACACCCACATGGAACTTTAACGCCGTGTAGGCACTGACAGAGTTCTATTTTTTCTCTTTTGGACAACGTATAGCAGGCCGGGGGGAGGTATGTAGGCTTTCCCTTCTCCAAAGGTGCAAGCTCAGTCCTTATTCCCATTTCCACCATGTCACGACGGGCTTTCACACCATCCTTTGTTTTTCCCGGAATGTTCAACAACAAACCAATCAAACTGTCACAGATATTTTTCTCTACATGCATGACGTCAATGCAATGTCAAACTTGTAAGTGCTCCCAGTATGGTAGATCCCAAAGAATCGATCTCTTCTTCCAAATATTTTTTTCTCGAGGTTTAGAATACTTACCGAACTCAGCTTTGATGTCCTTCACACGCGAGTAAATCTCCTTACCGGTCAGAAACACTAGAGCTGATCCCTTCTCAGGCTTCCCGTTAAATGATTTCCTCTTCTTACGGTACGTGTGATGCACCGGAAGAAACTTGCGGTGACCCATGTACACTGTTTTTCGGCAGTTTCGCAACCACATGTTCTCAGTTTCATCTAGGAAAATAGGGCAAGCCTTGGCTCCTTTCGTACTATACCCCGACAAATTGCCGTAGGCCGGAAAATCATTTATGGTGCAAAATATCAGGGCCCGCAAGATGAAATTCTCTTTCTTGTATGCATCCCACACCGGCACCCCCTCGCTCCACAATTTCTGTAAGTCCTCGATTAAAGGCACTAGAAACACGTCAATATCATTTCTGGGTTGTCTGGGTCCTGAGATTAGTAACGCCATCATGATGTACTTGCGCTTCATGCATAACCAAGGAGGAAGATTGTAGATGCATAAAAGAACCGGCCAAGTGCTATGCCGACTGCTCATATTACCATGTGGGTTCATACCATCTGTACTCAGCCCGAACCTTATATTCCTAACTTCGCCACCGAACTCAGCAAATGTTCTGTTGATGTTTCTCCATTGAATTAAATCAGCTGGGTGTCTTAGTTTTCCGTCTTGTTTCTGGGCTTCAGCATGCCAACGCAAGTGCTTCGCGACTTTTGGATTTGCAAACAGCCGCTTCAATCTAGGTATCCCCCTCCGCCATCCGGACTTGATGGTAGCCCGAGTAGGCGTCTAGGAAGCTCATGAGCTCGCAGCCCGCAGTGGAGTCGACGAGCTGATCAATCCGCGGGAGCGGGAAGTTGTCTTTGGGGCAGGCGCGGTTAAGGTCGGTGAAGTCCACGCACATCCGCCACCTGCCGGTCGATTTCTTGACGAGGACGGGGTTCGCGAGCCACTCGGGGTGCAGGACCTCCCGAATGAACCCCGCCTCTCGGAGCCGGGTGATCTCCGCCTTGATTGCCTCTTGGCGCTCGAGGGAGAGTTTTCGTAGCTTCTGTTTGACCGGGGGGTGACCGGGGGCCACTGCGAGCTTGTGCTCAATGACCTCCCGGGCGACGCCCCGCATGTCCGAAGGCTTCCATGCAAAAACATCAGAGTTTTCGCGCAGAAAAGCCGCAAGTTGCGCTGCGTGCTCCTCGGGGAGCTCCGCCCCGATCCGGACGGTTTTGTCTTCGTTGCCCGGGGACAGCAGGACCTTCCGGAGGCCCCCTTCCGGACGCGGCTTGAGGAGGGGCCTCCCGGGTGGTGGCGCAGCAGCGTCTAGTTCCGGGAGAGAAGCCTCCCCCCGGGCGTCTTTATGAGGTTGACGCTTCCGATTGTGGCCGCAGCGCGCTCGTATAGTGTACGGGCCATGTCTTGGTCTCCCCGGACGTTGATCACACCATGCGGCCCGGGGATCTTCATGCAGAGATAGTTTTGATGGGTGGCAGCCCCCAGCCGGTTGATTGTGGCCCTCCCCATTATCGCATTGTAGGAGGAGGGGAGGTCCACTACGTTGAAGCGGACCAGCTCGGTCCGGTAGTTCTCCGGGGTGCCGAAGGTCATTGGAAGATCTACTTTGCCCACGGGGTGGATCGCCTTCCCCGGGACAAAACCTTGCAGGGGCCCGGCAGCGGGCTGCAGGAGCTTCTCATCCACCTGCATTTCTTTGAAGGCCTTCAGGAATAGGACATCGGCGGAGCTCCTGCCGTCCACCAGGATACGGGCCAGATGGCAGTTGTAGATGGTCGCGGAGACAATGAGCGCGTCGTCGTGGGGGAAGCGAACCCCCCGCGCGTCTTCTGCCGTGAAGGTGAGGGGGACGTCCGACCACTTTGGTGGCGGGGACGTGTGTAGCACCCCCACAACCTTGACCTCGCGCGCGTACTCCATACGCTGGCGCTTAGAGTCCCGCCCAGAGGCAGATCCTCCCACGATGACGTTGATGTGCCGCTGCGAAGTTTGAAAGGGGAGAGCTTCTGAAGGCTCCCCCTCCTGCATCTGCTGACCCCCGCGGGAGCGGGAAGGGCCGGAACAACTGGCCGAGGGGGCAAGGAGGCCGGAGTCCCCCCCTGCCCGCGCTGGTCGAGGAAGTCGGCGAAGTACTGCAGCAGCTGGCTACAATCTCGAGTAGCGTGGGTACTGGACCTGTGGAAACTGCACCACGGTCCTTCCCGCCTTCTCCCCGCGGGGCCTTCCCGGCCGCGCGAAGACTGTCCTCCCCCATGGCCCTTCGGTTTGGGGAAGAGGCGGTTGCCCCTCGGGGGGTCGCGCTAGCCGCCTCCGCCCTCGAGGACAAAGGTGTCCCGAGGCCGTGGCTCGCTACGGCCCCCCTGTCTGGGGCGTTTGGGGGCATCCCTGGCCCCCCGGTCGACGGGGGCGGGAGCCCCCTGGGTCTTCTTCCAGATGTCATCTTCCTCCGCCCGAGCGTACTTTTCGAGCACGTTGAAGAGCTCGTCGGCGGAAGAGGGGCAGCTCCGGGAGAGCCTTCGGTGGAGCTCCCCAGGGAGGATGCCGCTTTTGCAGGCTTCGATGACCGTAGAGTCGGGGACATGGGCCACTTTGCTTTTCACCTGAGCAAAGCGCTTGAAGAAGCTTCTGATGGTTTCCCCAGTCCTCTGCCGGACAGTGTATAGCTACGAGGAGTCCAGGGGACGCACGTAGTTCCCTTGGAAGTTGGCACAGAACTCCCGCTTGAGCTGCGAGAAAGACTTGATGGAGCCCGCCTTCAGGTTGTAGAACCAGGAGCGGGCAATGCCGGAGAGGTAGAGGGGGAAGACGTTGCACTGTACCGTCTCGTCCCCCCCGGCCGCGGAGATGGCTGTGGAGTAGACCTGCACAAACTCGTAAGGGTCTGCCTCACCGTTATACTGCTCGATGTGCGGAGGGCGGTAGGGCCGCGGCCACCTGATGCTGCGAAGTCTTCGGCACAGGGGCTGGTTAGCCCCCTGCACCTCCCGGGGAGAGTCCCGGTCGCTGTCTTCCTTCACGGGACCTTCGTTGTCTGAGTCTGGAAGCGGTCCGAGAGGTCAGCCCGAATGGCGGTGGTGACGCTTTTCCTCCGGACCGGGACTGAGTTCCCGGACGTCCGGGCTCTCCGCCGGGGAGGTCGGCTCTTCAGCGGGTCTCTTCCCTCGGCCGGTGCGAGAGCGAGGCTCCCCACGCCCGCGGCCGGGGTGAAGTTCTTCCCCGCGCTCTGGTGAATGCATTCGCTCGACCTCCCGCCGGGCGAAACGGACCTGTCCAGCCGAGGGAGGGAGCTCATGCACTGTAGCTACCGGCCCGGAGGCTTCCGGAGCCGGTTGGGGGGAGCCCCCTGCGACGACCCCTGGGCCCGAAAAGGGGGAAGCCCCTGTATTATCCGAAACCGGGGAGGGGGCACCCACGGCGACGCTCGGAACCGGGAAGGGGGCAGGCCCTGTAACACCCGGAACCGGCGAGGGGGGAGCCCCCGCGGCGACGTCCGGAACCGAGCAACCCATGCGGGGGGAAGTCCGCTGCGGCACGGGCGCTGCTCTGTCAACCGCCCCCGGTGCGGTAAACGCGACGCGGGGGGCGGGACTGGCTCCCGGCGTAGGGTAAACCCCCGACATGAAGTGGGCTCCTAGCCCCGGGAATAGGCCAGGGACGGGGTACCCCCCAGGTGCCACGAAGGGCCCCGGCATGAAGTAACCCCCCTGCTCCGGGACGGGCCCGGGCGCCGGGAGGGGTCCGGACGTATATCCCGCAGGGGGAGGGAACCCCCCGGCAGGATCATACGGGGCGGACAAACCCCCGGAGGCCGGAGGGGCCGCCGGGTAACCCATAAACGGGGGCATGTTCCCCGGATACGGGTGTGACGCAAATGTGGGGGCCGGAGGCCGCGCCAACACGCTAAGGAGTTCGTCCATAGAGCACTGAGCGCGGAGCTGGCCTTCCATGAGAGCTTCGAGCAGGGCGTCCCAGGGAGCCGGGGGAGCTGTCGGGGGGAGACTGGTCCCGGCCGAGGTCCCCGCGGTCACCGGGAACGACCTGGAGGTGGAAGCACCTAAGTTAAGAGGAAAAGAGGGAGGCGGTACCTGGGCCAGGTCGCCTCCGGAAGGGACCGCCGGGACAGCAGTGTCCCGGGCCGACGGCGCCGGGTCTCCGAGACCCGGGTCACCGGGAAGGGTGCGAGCCCTTGTTCTTGGGGGAGCAATGGCGTCTTGTCACGAGTCCCCACGGACGGCGCCAATTGTCGTGGTATTGCGAATACCCCGACAGGTTTTGAGGATGATCCTAGCAAAGATTACACGGCGCAGGTTGACCGGATGACCGGTCCTCCCCCGCCGGACAAGCACAAGAAATGACACACGGATTTATACAGGTTCGGGTCCCGGTGGGGGCCCTAGTCCTGTCGACGCGCTCCCGACCGGAGTCAGCTGGGGAGGCTCTCTCCGGGGGGAGAGGCTTCCGGAGCACGTCTGTGAGTTTAGCTATTCCAATAAAAGTGTTCTGATCCTTACAATAGAGGGGTACGAGGGCTATTTATAGCCCCAAAAAGAAGCAAAAAACCTAAACTACCCCGGAAGCCATCGTCGGATTGAAGGGTACGACCGTCCTTCTTCCGGTCAAACGCCTTGGATGCTTGACAGGTGGTCGCTAGTTCCCGAGGCGCTCCTCGCGTGACCTGCACGTGACAAACAATTCGAGACTTTACCTTTAGGAGGGCGATGAGGCCCGGGGAGGCCTCGAAGGCCACGTCCCCGGGCAAATGGCGGCGCCCGGGACGGCGCCGGAGGCCAGGTCCCGGGGGCCAAATGGCGGCGCCCGGGGAGGGGCTGGAGGCCACGTCCCCGGGCAAATGGCGGTGCCCGGGACGGCGCCGGAAGCCAGGTCCCGGGGGCCAAATGGCGGCGCCCGGGGAGGCCCCGGAGGCCACGTCCCCGGGCAAATGGCGGTGCCCGGGACGGCGCTGGAGGCCAGGTCCCGGGGGCCAAATGGCGGCGCCCGGGGAGAGGCCGGAGGCCACGTTCCCGGGCAAATGGCGGTGCCCGGGACGGCGCTGGAGGCCAGGTCCCGGGGGCCAAATGGCGGCGCCCGGGGAGGCCCCGGAGGCCACGTCCCCGGGCAAATGGCGGCGCCCGGGACGGCGCCGGAGGCCAGGTCCCAGGGACCAAATGGCGGCGCCCGGGGAGGGGCCGGAGGCCACGTCCCCGGGCAAATGGCGGCGCCCGGGACAGCGCCGGAGGCCAGGTCCCGGGGGCAATCGTGACGCCACTTACCTGGACTTAGTCCCGCGGAGATTTCCCCCGACAGAATGGCTGTGCAAATGACAACAATTCATCTTCTTCAAGCAGGTAAGCATCTGGCCACAAGTTGGTGCATGCAAAAAAATGGCTGAAACACCGATACAAATGTAAGATGCTTTCAATAAGTCCTGATTTGAGAAACACGCCGGGCTTAAGGATCTTCTCGACCGAGCCAACCAAGATCTCGCCTTTCACGTCCTTCCAGCTCTCGATGGTGATCTTTAGCACCGTGTGTGTTATACAGGCAGCCACATATAAATTAGGGGTGGACTTTAGCACCCTGTACTGGCGGTTCAATGCAAGAGACCATTTGACCATGACATTTTCTTCAAATCTTGTTTGCTGTGAAACTCTTGCTCTAACTGGAAGCTATCCCAATCAAATGACAATCTCGAATCAATCTCCGTTGGCAGCATAGAGGAACCAAATACAGATTGATCAAGCCACTCTTCGGGGAAACCAAGATTATCCTCGTCAGAGTCATTGGATGCTTTCGAGTCTATTGAATTATTTTCATGATACACACTTGGAAGGCTATCCAATATCTCGTAGACATCTACATGAGTGTGGCAGAAAACTATTGATCATTCACTAGCCCTAAAATATTGTCGGGGTCGATACATTCCTTCCTTCCGCCTGTGAGATGTTGCTAGGGCCGCCTTCATGGTCATACTGCGATGGTTCTATGTCATAGAATTGGATATATATCACAAATTAGCCGCCCAATCTGCCTCTGGATCTTTCACTCTGCGAACAAAAGAGTCCCACGAGTTGTCCTCTTTCAATTCATGCAACATCCAATACGGCTCATTCTATGTCTTCCTGATTATGAGCCCCTCAACTTGAACCATTTCGTGTTGTGGGATCTTCCCAAAAAGACTCAAGATCCATAACTTCACGTCCATGAATGATGTGTTCTGTAATCTCAAGTTAGCCACGTACTTGCAATGAGTAATATCTACACCGTGTGGCCTGTCGCGATTATATCGTCATCGTGAAATATGCACAAATTTTCTAGATGCTTAATTCCGTAAACACATTTATGCCACATAAGTAAAATTTCCGAGATAAATACATTTGCATATATAAAATGTATTGGCCCAAGGAAAACAACAATACTTTTAAAATTAATCTAGAAGTAAAAATAAATTACTTATGTCTTGATTATTTTATGCACAAAAAAAGTTAGACTCTCTAAATTAACCTAACCCTAAAAAAATAACAATTTGTTCTAAATTAATCTAGGCCTAAATATAAATTATTTACATCTTTACTAATTAATGCACGAAAAATAAATAGTTCAACTCTATAAATTATCCTAGACCTACAAAAACAAAATAGTATATTACGTCTTTACTATTTCGTACACAAAAAAATAGTTAGACTACCTAAATTAACCTAGCAATAAAAAACAATAGTATATTCTAAATTAATCTAGCCCTAAATATAAATTATTTACTTCTTTATTAATTCATGCACATAAAAATATAGTTCAACTCTTTAAATAAAGCTAGCTCTAAAAAACCACCAATATGTTCTAAATTACTCTAGTCTTAAAAATAGATTATCTACATCTTTATTATTTCATGCATGAAAAATAAATAGTTTAACTCTATATATTAACCTAGCCATACGAAAAGAAAACAACAAACATGTTCTAAGTTAATCTACCCCTAAAAGTAAAGTATTTACATCTTTACTATTTCATGCAAAAAAACGGTGCGAATATATAAATTAACCTAGTCAACAATATGTTCCAAATTAATCTAGCCCTGAATATAAATTATTTACATCTTTAGTAATTCATGCACAAAAAATACAATTGAACTCTCTAAATGAAGCTAGCCCTAAAAAATTAACGATATGTTATCAATTTATCTAGCCGTATAAATATATTATATACGTCTTTATTATTTCATGCGCAAAAAATAAACAGTTCAACTCTATATATTAACCTAGCCATACAAAAACAAAACGAAAACATATTCTAAATTAATCTACCCTTAAAAATAAATTATTTACATCTTTACTATTTCATCCAAGAAAAGAAAACAGTGAGAATCTCTAAATTAATCTAGCCCTAAAAAACAAAATTATGTTCTAAATTAATGTAACTCTAAATATAAATTATTTACGTCTTCATTAACTCATGCACAAAAAAAATACAGTTCAACTCTCTAAATAAAACTAGCCCTAAAACCTAAATTAATATACCCCTAAAAATTAATTATTTACATCTTTACTAATTCATGCACAAAAAACAATAATTCAACCCTCTAAATTAACCTATCCCTAAAAACATCTGTTTGTTCCAAATATATCTAGCCCTAAAATAATGAGTTCTTTTACTTAACTTTATTCTTTTGGAAATTATTTTCTCTAAGTATACTACAATTTTTTCCTCCTAAGGTTCACTTCAATATGCTAACTAATATTTTTTTTATTTTAATGCATATTATTAACCACAAATAATTATTACTAAAAAAAGATCAACTGTTTCATGTCCTGCTCTAACCTTGTTTAAATGAGACAATATTTGCTTCTGTGATGTCTAATAATTTATTTGAATACTCTCATTTTTCTTAATTACCTAATGCATTTATCATTCATCGTAACTACAATAATATTCTTGTAATGTTTGAATTGAAAAGTTCTTATGTCAAGACGTTCTCATGTGATGTCCCTAACTGAAAATTATAGCTAACATCTATTTCTAACATACAGTAACCACTAACATGATTAATATCACTAATGACATTAAAAAATTATTAACAAAAATATGATTGCATTTCCATGAATTTATCTTGTTTTAAAGAGCTTTCTTGGATCTACAATTTAGATAATTGTATAAACTGAAAATTACAGCCAAATATCAATATATTTCAATTTAAAGACAAGTAATTAAATTTAGATCCACAAAAAATTGAAGTATTGAAGGACAGCATGTTCCCAACATGCTCTATCTAACATCATATGTATACCTATCAAAAAAGTATTTCTCTCATCTAATTAGCTCTAGTGACGTAATTAAATATATCGTTAACAAAAAAATGGTTACATTTAAAAAAAATTATCTTGTTTTAGAGAGCTCACTTTGATCTACAAATTTAGTAATTACACTAACTAAAAATTACGCCTAAATTTCCAAATATTTGGATTTGAAAATCAAAATGTGTGTGTGAGAGAGAAATGTTAGTTTGAGAGATGGGTGGGAGTGTGAACGAGGGAACAAAGCCGAGATGGGGAAGAAATAAGCCAGGCGAATCGCACACCATCTTCTGTGCTGTGGTGTGTCCAAATTTTGATAAGTTGATATGATAGGTTATCTTTTAGAAAAGATAAGTCTAATTTATTTCTCTAATGTTTTTTGAGTTATTTCTAAAATAAAATTCAGATTAAGGTGATGAGAAATTTTAAATTTCTCACGAGATAATTAATCACCTCAATTTTTTTTCTGTATCAATCTAGACCATTTAATATTTGATTGGATAGGTGAGATTCTAAAAAAGACATTCTTTACCTTTTCTTGTATAAGACACATGATCCCAACCCAACAACTTAACTATCAAATGATAAACACATATTAAATATTAAGGTTGCAAATAAAATCCCTAGTTAACACCATATAAATTGCGAGCATGTGTGTGAAAACAAAGTGAAATTTGAATCAGCTTGTTTGTTTTAAGATCTAGAATTTTTCGCAATAATTAAAAAAGGAAACTATATTATCTATTCTTCGATGCATTATAATGATGCATATTAATCATGGGAGATACAAGCTCAACTTTTGAGCTTGGACCTAGAAATATCACGTTAATCACCTAATGGTGTATTGTGTGTGGTGGGCTGGAGTGTTCCATTGTGTGTAGGTTATAATGGCATCAACTAATAAGATGACATTAAATTTGTATAATAGATATAATTTATTTTATGTTTAGAAACTATTTGTTAAATTATACCATACAAATGCACATGATTATCTACTAGTTGAGATAATACTAAAACCAAGGAATGCGCCTACTGTCATTGGGACAAAAACTTGATACGTCTCGATTCCAGAAAACCACCCGGTCACTTGTCGGTCGGCTCCTCGCTTCGGTGCCAACTATTTCAACGGGATGCTCGGATCCCCCATGATGCGGTGCTCAAACCCACAGTCGAGCAAACAGTTTACTTAGGTCGACTAGAATGCCTACGGAAAGAAAATCACCAAGAACACTAGGAAAGCTGCATTCCTACTTGGAGGGCCCGAGGGCTATCTGCCACCAAAACTCTCGAGTTTCATGTGCAACTGGGTTAACCGATGATGGTTCATCACCGGGAGCTGTGAAAGAGCACTCCATGTTTAGTGAAAAGAGGCAACGTGATTTCCCATAGCACCTCCCAGAAAGTCCAACCACTCGGCTTCGATGTCTCATCAAGACAATGCTTCTCGGAGTGGTGGGCATGTGCAAGCTCCCCAAGGAGCCATTGTCATCGCTCCTACCACCTTTGAAGCATCGCCTATATCTCTTAGAGCCCCACTGTGTGCAGCACCGTTGCTTATAGCTTCATAACGAACTCCTCCTTAACTTCGACCAATGTCCAAATCCGCCAAGCCAACCCTATCAGCAATTCCTCCCCTGGAAGCCAAGAACCTTCCTTGAGCCTCATCCCAATCCTTGTGGAGGACCGACCTTGAGGGCCTTGATGGAGGGCCAAGCTAGAACCCAATATGCTCTAGAAGAACTACTATGCACATTGGAGTGACCGCTCATGCCCATGTACCCGGTGCATCCGTTCATAGGCATGGCCCCTCAATTGGTGATGGGATCTGATATGCCCGAGCATGCATGAACATGCAAAAGCGCAAGGATGGCCTGATTTTCACGATGTAGGAATTAAATAACTTGATAACTGGGTGGTTTTTGATCGAACGAGGAGGTAGCCAACAACGAGAGTACTTATGCAAACAACATGCCCCCTACTACCAAGACAATCGCCCTTCCACGCATCGATAAAACCAATCCACTCAACTATGCCATATAGACGTAGAGCACATACAAGTTCTTACTGTATTGAGAGATGAAAAATTCTTTGGCAACCTTGTCAAGTGCACCTTTTGCATGAATTGTGTTTTTTTTCTTAGCTTTGTCGTGAGTGCACAGGGTATTCAAGTTGATGAAGAAAAGATCAAAGCAATCCTGGAGTGGCCACCCCCTGTAAATGTGAGCCAAGTACAGAGTTTTCATGGTCTTGTGAGCTTCTACCATAGTGCCGTGAAAGATTTCAGCACCATTGCAGCCTCGTTGAATGCTTTGATGAAGAAAGATGTACCATTCCAATGGGTAAGGATCAAGAGCATGCCTTTCAGGAGCTTAAGAAACAATTGTGTGAGGCACCACTACTTCAATTGCCTGATTTTGGTAAGACTTTCGAAATCAAATGTGATCCTACTGGTGTTGCAATTGGAGGTGTGTTACTGCAGGAAGGTAAACCCATTGCTTATTTTTTTTGAAAATCTAAGTGGTCTAATTTTGAATTATTCAGTTTATGATAAAGAACTTTATGCATTAGTTAGAGTTTTGGAAACTTGGCAACATTACCTTTGGCCTACAGAATTTGTGATACACTCTGATCATGAGTCATTGAAGTATCTTGAGAGTTAGGTTAAATTGAACCGTAGACATGCTAAATGGGTTGAATTTATTGAATCCTTTCCATATGTTGTAAAGCATAAGAAGGGTAAGGATAACATAGTTGTGGATGCATTGTCTAGACAGTGTGCTTTGCTTTCTCAACTAGATGCTAAGGTTATGGGTTTGGAAAGTATCAAAATGTTTTATGTTGATGGTCCTAACTTTTCTGGAGAATACATGAAATGAAAAGAGGGTAAGAGTTGGGAAAAATATCACTTGTATGATAATTTTTTTGTTTTGAGCTAATAAACTTTGTATTCTAGATTGTTTGGTTCGTCTTTTGTTGTTATAGGAGACGCATGCTGGTGGCTTGATGGGACATTTTGGTGTTCAAAAGACCATGGATATGCTGGCCGATCAATTCTTTTGGCCACATCTGAGGCGAGATGTCGAACGTTACTTGGGGAGATGTACTACGTGCTTAAAAGCTAAGTCTCGTTTACATTCCCATGGTTTATATACTCCTCTTTCCGATTCCAAGTGTTCCTTGGAAGGATATTTCTATGGATTTTATTCTCGAATTACCTAGGACTAAGATGGGGAGAGATTTTATATTTGTTGTAGTGGATAGGTTTTTTAAAATGGCTCATTTTATATCTTTCCAGAAGAGCGACGATGCTTCACACGTTTCTACAATAGTTTTAGATTGTGATGCCAAATTCTTGAGCTACTTTTGGAAGACTTTGTGGGGTAAATTAGGTACAAAGTTGTTGTTTTCTACTACATACCACCCACAAATCGATGGACAAATGGAGGTTGTCAATCATACATTGTCCATGATGCTAAGGGCTGTTCTAAAGACAAATTTGAATAGGTGGGAAGTGCGTTTGCTGCATGTCCAGTCTGCTTATAACAGTGCAATACATTCTACTACAAAATGTTTTTTTTTGAGAGATATTGTAGGGTACCGCCAATACGGCCTTACAGGAATAAATGGTAGAGGTGGGGAGTTGAACTCAAGACTTCTAGCTTGCTACCTAGTGACTTTTCCACTACACTAGAGACACACCTCATTCTACTACAAAATGTTGTCCCTTTGAAATAGTTTATGAATTTAAACCTCGTACTCCCGTCGGTTTGTTGCCTTTTCCTTCACAAGAATGAATTAATTTGGATGCTGCTAAGCGAGCTGAACATGTGAAGAAAATTCATGAACAAACACGAACGAACATTGAGAAGATGACTGTGCAGTACCAAAGCAAGCTAACAAAGGTCGCCACAAAGTTACTTTTGAAAAGGGAGACCTTGTTTGGCGATATCTTCACAAGGATCGCTTTTGAGAGAAGTGCAAGAACCAATTGATGCCAGTAGGGGATGGACTGTTCAAGTTACTCGAAAAGGTTAATGATAATGCATACAAGATTGAGTTACCAGGTGATTACAATGAGGTAAGTGCTACTTTCAATGTGTGGACTTGTCTCCTTTTTTTGGGAGTCGAGAACGACTCCTTTTCAAGAGGGGGAGGCTAATGAGGACATCCCTAACACTAGTACTTTTAATCCACATCCATCATACAACGATGATCAAGCAAATAAGATTTATTCAGGACCAATTACAAGAAGTAGTGCAAAGCAAATTAAAAACGATTTGCATTCTCAGGTGCACGCTAACCTTGCTTTATTTAATTTTAAGATTTCAGATCATGTCATATTTCCAAGTGCTTGTTTTGTTATTCTTAGGAATGAGGAAGAGAATTAGGAGAACATCAAATTTAAGCACACTCAAAATGAGCAAAAATTCATCAAACTAACATTGTAATGTTCTCCTTGAAGTTATGAAACTATCGATTTAGACAGATCGCGAATTGGAGCTATGGATTGAAAGTTATGAGCTTCTAAAGTTGGAGTGCATGGCTGATTCTGTACAGATTTCCTTCCAGATTAATTTTTAGAGTCCTAATGATATTAGGATTTCCTAATTTAAGTCAAAGTCATAGTTCTAGTTTGGTTGAGAGTCCTAGTTTTATTAAGAGTTTGTATTTAGTTTTATTTCTTTGTTTTAGGACTATAAATATGTACCCCACTTTTGAGGCATGATTAAGAATTTGATATTTGATTATTAGACACTTTGAAATAAATTGATTATTTTCTTTAGTCTTGTGAATTCCTAGATTGGATTTGCGAGAAAGAAACTTCAGTTTCTCCCAATCTGTGCGCTACGTCTATGTGGCATAGTTGAGTGGATTGATTTTATTGGTAGCAGATGGCACGTTGTTCGCATAACTCTCTTGGTGTTGGTTACCTCCTTGTTTGGTTATGAACCACCCAGTTATCAAGTTATTGAGTTCCTACATCATGAAGATTGGGTCACCCTTCTGCTTGTTCATGTTCACACTACTCGGGCATGTCAGGACCTCCACCAGTTATAGGTCTTACCCCGGGTAATGCAGGCCATGTCCAATCATATCCACACAAGATGCTTTCAAAGCCCCAAGGCATGCCCCTGATTAGCATTAGCTGCCACTTCAATCGACCCTCCCTCAAGGAAATGCTAGGAGCTGGCTCCTGGACCATTGCCCCAGGCTACTCCTGTAGAGTAGGTGCAGTTTAATTAAAAGGAGGATGGCGGATGTGTGTTGCTGATACACAGAGGGCCGATAGTAGCCTTATCTACACAGTGATTGCTGCCCCCAGGCTGAAGGACCACCACCATATCATGGCTCATAGGCCCTCCTATGGCACCGCCGATATCGTGGCACTTCCCCTACTTAGCCTGGGTTGTTCGGTGGCATGCCTTGTCAGCACCTCGACATCACCTCGGTGCTCAAAAGGGCTTTGTGGTTGGTGGGTAAGGGCAAATGATTGGACAAAGAGTGCACAGCCACGTCAAGATGCAACCTTTTGATCCAAGAACTCAAGTATAGTGACCTTGAGGAAGAGCGTTGCTATTGTTGGGCCGAAAGGTCCGTTGGGACCCTTGATAGAATCAAGCAAGGAATACTCCTACCTTGTGGGACATTCTGATGATGATGCCTTACCAGGGGAGGTAGAAGGGGTGAATCGACCTCTATGTAAGCGCCTTTGTCAGATCAAATGGCCACGTCCCTTGCTAACTCGAAAGTGCATGGGGTAAATCGTAGTATTTTGATAAGTGAAGTATCATACCCATGGGGAACTAGAAATTGAATTATGTCTATTTTAATCAAGCTAAGTGATTTTGAGGTTTTTATAAATTTAAATGACAGAAATTAATAAATAAGAATGAATGACTAGGAATGATTAAAATCCAAAATTTCATGAATTATTCTTGAGATGGAGTTCACCGAAGATACTAAGGTAATTGTGTCATGCCCTTGCGATGTCACCTCAATTCTCTTTAAAATAAAGTGTCCCACTCTCGCAACATCACCACTTTATTAGATTGGGCATTAGGGTTAACAAATAATTATTACCTGACAAGGATTTTTACCAAGTCCTTCATTTATACCTCTCTGTGATCACAGGAGACCACGAGGAGAGATTCAAGTCCTTTATAAGTGTCTTTCCGTGATTGCAGGGGACCGCAAAAAGAGATTTGAGTTTAGACCTTCCCGAGGTCGCAGAAGACCATGGGAAGAGAACCAACATGTTTGTGCCTTTCCATGGTCGCAGGAGATCATGGAGAGAGATCAAGAAATAAATCTAAGATATGCTGGACATAACCCAATCTATTTAACTAAAATAGATGCACAAGCCCTTCATGGGTGATTTTCGCTTATGGTGGCTATAGACTTCAGTGGTCGCAATCACACACGATTATACTACCCGCGACAACTAGGACTATAGAGATGCCTTCCCTCAGTTTGTATGGTTGCAGAGATATTAAAATTCTCAATCTGTACACTACTAAAGAAATGCTTTTCACTAACAGTTCTCATACTGCTAGTGATCGGCACGATAGAACAAGCTTAGCAGTACTCTAATGGTTACAAAACCGTCAGTACAATAACTATATTCTAACAGTTCTATATTAAAGAACCGTTAGAATAGCTTACTTTAGTTTAACGGTTCGCTAATAGCAACCGTTAGTATTATAAAATTTTTTCTAACGGTTCCAGGTTATGAACCACTAGAAGAGAGTTGGTAACTATTTGATCGGAGGGTGCCTTATTCTAACGGTTAAATAAACTAAACCGTTAGTACTAGCACAATTTCTTCTAACGGTTCTCTAGTAGTAACCACTAAAAGAGAGGAACCTTGTTCGAATGGGTTGACAAAACAAACCATTAGAAGAATTTCTTCTAACGGTTCTTTAGTAGTAGCCACTGGAAGAGAGAACCCTTGTTCTAACCGGTTGACAAAACGAGCCATTAAAAGAATTATTATTCTATATGTTCTCAGTTAGTAACCGTTAGAATATGTTACAAAAAGCTACATACACCAATTAAAAAGGTACATTCGAACCATTAGAAGCTACAGATACAAATTAAAAAGGTACATTTACAAATACACCAATACAGATATACACACATTGAATAGATTGAATTTAATTATTCATAGATTGAATTTATTCACAAATACACCAATACAAATACACACATACACCAATTCACACATTCAATGTATATTACAAAAGTCATTTACGCTCAATCGTTGACAGCCACTTCATCCATCACATATTGAGCCTAAATATGTCGCAGCACCTTTACCTGAGGCAGCTTGTATTAGTCTTTTGACATGGCGCTCTGCATGCATGTATGAAATTACAAACGTACATCACATCCAATGTTTGACTTTGAGTTAGGAAAAATGATTACTTTAGGTAATTGGGCAAAGTCTGTCCTGATCAAATCATACATAAACCTCATGACATAAAACCCACATTCCCACGATTGTGGCTGCTGATGGCACCGGGATAATTGCATATGCGAAGACATAAACCCACATTAACTCGAAAAAACTAATTAAGCACAAATTAAAAGACTCATGAGTAGTTCCATCCTTATTAATTACCTCATATTCTTTCCAAGAAATTGTTGTCCCCTCGACACGTCATGCCTCCCTATAACAGTAACATAATTTTTGAAAGCCCTGCATTTAATTTAGCATTTTTGGTTAATATGTTATCATTAATTATCTATTCAGATCAAAAGTTAAATCAACTGTGTTACTTACGCGTCTATGTGCCACATGAGGGTGAAAACATGTGCTACCCTGTCGCTCATCGAATCGAGGTAGTACACCTCATTCCTCCATGGGAAAATGATGACGAGGACCTAGTGGCCCCTACATTGTACATAAAAGACAATTGTTTCATGTATATGTTAGGCGTAACACACAAGAATGAGTTAAATTAATAGGAAATACACTAAACTTTGGTGGTGCGGCCCAAGAATGAACTCCCGGTCTTGCTGCGCTAGTAGTGCCCTTGATATGTATTGCTTCGCATGTGTTGGGTCCTGCTCTAGCATCGTGAGGCTTATTTTCTTTGGGTCGAGGAAACCCACCCTATCACATGCCCTCATCGATGCCAGCCTATACATGCACCTGCATGCAAAGTAGACATTAGTAAGTATTGCAATTAAATTTATTAAATGAACTACGACAACACATAGGATCAACAAACTCACAGGACTCCAGTCCGTATGATGGACATATCAAGTTCCTGCCAGTTGAAGCGGTCGAACAAATCCTCGTGGGCCACGGATATGCTCCTAGCCTCACGGTTAAAATGTCCTGGCCTGAAGTGAACTAAGAAGTTCAAGTGGCGTTGAGACCGGGTCAGGTAGCACTCGTGGAGACTTCTGGTTATCTGATTCATATTGCGCAGAAAGGACTCCGACACGAGTGGGAACCCGTTCTTGAATGTACCAGGATGGCTTTGTTTCCCCTTGCCTTCGGCTGGCGAGTCAGTGTATACCTGGGAAGGTTGGGGCGAGGTGTCGCCGGCTTCATTTGATGGCAAAGGGGCTTTCCGAGGAGATGTGCGTCGGAGGAGGCATGGGGGCCGAAGGAGCTCGGTCATGCGCTGTGCTCGGGGTGGGGTCCTTAGGAAGTGCGCTGGCATTCATCGTCCACTTTAAGTTACAAAAACGTAAGTTAGATTTTGCAAGTTGAGTATATTAACTAACTTGTAAGCTACAATGGGTAGGGTTTACCTCCTGTAGTTTAACACCCTTCTTGGGCCACTGTATGTATGAGCCCAATGCCTCAGCAATTGTCCGCATTTCCTCCATTGGGACAGGTAACGAAAAAGTACTGTAGCCCGGGAGGGCCATGTCTA
Source organism: Pharus latifolius (assembly GCA_019359835.1). NCBI lineage: Eukaryota > Viridiplantae > Streptophyta > Magnoliopsida > Poales > Poaceae > Pharus > Pharus latifolius. The sequence continues at coordinate 37,160,592 of CM033323.1, read as the reverse complement.
CCTATACCTTTGCAAACCCCGGCTTCAGAGGTATACAGTGGATCCGGACATCCTTCCAAGACGGATATATGACCACATGTGCAACCACTACGGGGTCGTCACCTATGTAGATCAATAGGCTACAGCTCTCCAGCTTCTGCAAATTTGCAATAATTATAACAGGTTAGCTAAACAATTCTAACGGAATGGGAGTGGCATCAACTGAAGCGCATATATAGTTCAAGGCTTGCAATACCTCAAGCAGGTCCACTGGATCCACGTGAACCTTCGAGCCGCAACTGCTCGGCCTAGCAGTGTTGACCTCGGCAACTAGATCTATACCCTTGGACTGCACAATTTGGCTGAGGTGTTTGTACTTCTCATTCATTTGAGCAAACATGGCCACGAACTGTGTAGTCACATCTGATCATATCTTCTCAGCCAGCTCCGATTCCTTTTCCTTCCAGTTGCGGGTCTTCTTCCTCTGTGGCCCGGTCTTCTCGAAGCCATCCTTCCACGGCACCACAACCCCCATGGTCCGTGTCTGCCCTCGATGCTCCTTATTCCCTAGAGCCCAAGTTAGGATGTTGATATGCACACACCTCGCCTTAAGATGCGTGCATCTAGTTTGGTCCCGATCTTTCGTCGTAGGAGAAATCCGTGGATAAATGCAAGTCGTGACCTGGACGAAGGGGCGGCTAACCACGATCAAACACGCGACCAGAAACCTCACAATCGCTAAACCACTCCTCAATTAGTTATCAACCGAGCAAAGCTTGGTTGACCTGTTCACGAAGAACAACTCAAGAAAATCAATAAATAAAAGCAAGAGCAACAACGGAAGGATAACAGTTAATAATCTAAAATAGGAACAACACAAGGACTTAAGCTTTCGTGTACACACCCTTTGTCGAGCAGCTCTTGTACCTAGCACTGAATTTCTTTGGTCTCTTCTGGATTGGTGCGATATGGAGGTCGATTGGGCAAAGGTGCCCCTAGAATGAGGTAGATCTGATGCTCTATCCTTCGCAATGGTGGCAGCCCCGCAGGTATCTCGTTTGGAAAAATGTCCTCAAATTCCTGCAGTAAAGAAACCACCAAAACGGGAGAAGTAGAGGGTAAAGCATTACTAGAAAAGAGAGCGTCTTTGCACACAAGCACAAAGCACTCTTGGGGAGGGGTTTCAAGGTCTCGCATCTCACGTTTGTGGCTAACAGAACTTGTCCCTTAAGCTGAACCTCTCTTTTCTTTTCACTCTTTTCTTTCTTTTCTCTCAATTTGGTTGGGTGGCTCTCACTCCCCGATTTGTGACTCTCACTCATCTCTCTTTATTTTCTCTCACGCTCAGCTCTATCTAAATCATCTTTGAGAATTTAATCTGGAGACATTGGAACCAGCGAAACCTTCTTGTTGTTGTGCTCAAAAGAGTACTTATTGGAACGCCCATGATGTGTAGTATCCTTGTCGCATTGTCATGGTCGTCCAAATAGTAATGCACAAGCTTGCATTGGTACCACATCACAGTCCACAAAATTAGAATACGAACCTACAGAGAAGTGGACACGTACCATCGTGGTCACCTTCAACTTGCCACATGAATTGAACCATTCAATGTAGTATGGTTGTGGATGTGTTCGTGTAGACAAGACGAGCTTCGCGACCATCTCAACACTGGCAATGTTGTTGCATCTTCCTCCATCAATAATGACCTTGCATGAGCGCTGCATGATCACAAACTTTGATTGAAATAAATTGTGGCGCTGCCCACGCTCCGCCTTCTCCATCTGTGAGCTAAGAACACGACGAACAATGAGGCTATTATGACCAGCATCAAAGGTGATCTCCTCTGCGTCAGAGCCTAACATGTCCTGTTGCTCCTCGTGGTCGGATTCTTTTTCGACCTCGCTGGCCGATGTATACTCTCCATCATCCCGGACGATGAGGGCATGCTGATTTGGGCAATCACGCATGTAATGCCCCTTCCCTTTGCATTTGAAGCACTCTATCTTCCTTGTTCTTCCTGTAGAAGCGACCGATGATGAACTTTTGGTAGGGACAGCAGTGGTCGTCTTCGAATCAGCGACCTTGGATGTTGAAGTATTAGGGAGGCTCGCAGACTGTACTCGACCAGTTGATGCAGCAGCTCCGCCAGCGGGTGTCGCACTCTTTTGCTGTGAAGTAGTGCTCTTCCAAGGCGTGGTCGCACTATGGTAGCTTCGAACAGGTTTGTTGTAGCTTGGTTGTTTCCCTTGCACTTGCCTCTCAGCTTTGCATGTGTAATGAAACAACTGATCCAAAGAGGCGTACGCCTAAAAATCAAGGATGTCTTGAATCTTATGATTCAATCCACCCAAAAATCTGGCCATCTTTGCATTCTCCTTCTCCTGCACATTAGCACGAAGCATGCCTACTTGCAGCTCTTGATAGTAGTCTTCCATAGATTTGATACCTTGGTTCAATCTCTGAATTCTATTAAGCAAATCTCTCTCAAAATAGGCAGGTATGAATCGGGACCTCATCAAGCGCTTCAACTCGGCCCAAGTGTGAGGAGCTCTATCTCTTTGGCGGACTTGACTCCACCAAATAGAAGCATAATCAACAAACCCATTGGTGGCGGTACGTACTCGGTGATCTTCTAGATAAAGATGACAACTGAACTTTTGTTCGACGAGCAGCTCCCAATCGAGATATGCTTTTGGATTAAACTTCCCATCAAAGCTGGGGACAGTAAACTTGATCTTTCCCAAAGCATCATCCCTTCGGGCTTCATTGCGATGACGTGCATATTCTCCCATGCCTTGGTGGTTTCGTGCAAGTCGTTGTTGATCAGGATCCAAAACGACTTCCTCATTGTGGGCCACATAATGATCATGTATGTCGTCATTGGCGGCTTCCTGGAACACAGTGTTCAAGTTCGCCCTGGGTTGACGTGGAACGGCAGCCGCACCATGATTATTGGCTTCGATTGGACCTTGAGGGAATCGAGGTGGTGCGTGTTGTCGTGGCGGCGTCCGCTCAACTTGCTCAAGTCGAACGTCCATCTCGTCAAGACGATTCTCCAAGCCGATCAATCAAGGAATGATCTGTTTGTTCAGCATCCGCTCAAAGTGACCCAACAGTGCTTGAGATCGCGGAGACGATGGGAGCACTGGTGGTTGATACATGCTCTCCAGAACATCAGCATCACTATCATGCAACGAACCTCGTGAACCCTTCGATCCTGCCATGGTTAGTGAAAACAAGAAACACAAAAATTTCCTACCAACTACTGAATACATGTGGAACTCTCAGCCTCACCAACCTTACCAACTGAAGCTCTTACCCCTCTTAATGTTTGCGACCAGCTAGGTCATGATAACCAGAAAAGGAGATAATTATAGAGATTGCAACGTGAGGTACGCGTAGACCAATGGTGAATATGTGGAGTTGTAGGTAGGGAAATATTATGTGTATCAAAGGAAACCAATCAGTTATCTCAGAAATTGCGAAATTGAATAATAGTTCACATGAGTACTAGTCCTAATTGCTGATCAAACAACGAAAGGCTTGGCTCCATGCAACTGGCTATACTACTTGAAAAGATTTTCCTTTTTCTTTGCTTGGACTGAAAACTCTCTTTTTTTTAAACTCTCTTGCCTCCTTGTGGTATGTTTGTTTTAGGATTCACGGCAAGATGCAAACTATTAAACTCAGTAGAAAAGACTCAATCTAACTTGGATTTTCGGCCAACAACATTAAGACCAGCAATTGGACATGACTTAACAGAATGAAAACTCAATTAAGCAAACTGAAAATAACAGATTGAAAGCAACAACGGGCTAGGAAACTTTTTATTTTTGTCTGGAAATTTTCTGGACTCAAGTTAAAAAAATCAAACAACTAACTAGGGATAAATGAATTCCTACCGGCAACGTGAGCTCTGATACCAACTGATATGCACACGCCTCACCTTAAGATGCGTGTATGTAGTTTGGTCCCGATCTTCCGTCGTAGGAGAAATCCGTGGATAAATGCGAGTCGTGACCTTGACGAAGGGGCGGCTAACCACGATCAAACACGCGACCAAAAACCTCACAATCGCTAAACAACTCCTCAATTGGTTGTCAATTGAGCAAAGCTTGGTTGACCTGTTCACAAAGAACAACTCAAGCAAATCAATAAAGAAAAGCAAGAGAAACAACGGAAGGATAACACTTAATAATCTAAATTATGAGTTGAACATTGGGATTCCGAATTGTACAAGTCGGCAAAGACACGAGCATACAATCTGTGTATCAACGAAGTTTACCTAAAACTAAGACAATGCCTTCTCTTTTATAGAGGATGGTGTCTAAAAAAGATAGAAGGTTTAAAACCATAATTCTAAACTAATTTCAAATAGAATAGAATCCTAACAAACTATAAAAAGAAAATCCCGAGCTACTTTTCACAGATCTGAACAGGTTTCTTCCCCCTTGTGCACTTGCCATTGTTTTGGGTCTCCTGGTTGCATATGATGTCGGAATTCGATGATTCTTGATATGTTGGAAAGCTCTTTCGAATATGATTCTTGATGTCTTGGACATTTATGCTGAAATTGGTGCTTGATTGAAGTTGCTGAATAGTCAAGCTTGATTGGCAGACTGGATGGTCCTCAGGTTGCGACTATGGGTCCTCAAGTCTGGTCGGCTACGACCATGTGCCGATCATGGGCTGTGACCATGTGTCCTTAGCCTGCAACCATGTGCTCCTGATCATGGGCTGCGACCTTGAGCCTTTCTGACCGAACAAAGAGTTCTTTTGATCAATGAAGTCAAAGGAATCATTGGTCGAAGTTGCTAGGAAAGTTCTTCTCTTTTATAGACAAAGGAATCCTTGGCTATGAATTGGATTAACAACTTCATCCAGAACTCCTTCACATGTAACAACAAGCAAAGAGCAATCATTAGGCAATATCATTTGTTCTGTAATTAAATAATTAATTTGCCCAAGAAACGAATTCACCTGTTGTCCAAGGCGACGCGCATGTGCCCGAGTTAAAACATGTGGATGTGTGGTCGCGATGTCCTTATCAGATGTCATTCTCCCTATGGGGAGTAAATAATCCCTGGCTCGCCTCCTTCGAGCAAGAGATCTGTTACATTCACAGCTACATTGTGAGAAAAATATATATGCAAACTTGTGCATACACGATTAATTATTTTGGCTAACTGTTTTTACATAAATAATAAGTAAAAAGATCTTGGCGCCCTTAGGGTTTTAGGTTTGTGCAGTACCAATAAATGTGAGAATTTTAGGTTTCTTCGTTAACAAAGAAAAAGAAAAAAATGAGGAAGTTAGCCAACTTATGATTCACTGCACGACCTCGGTGTCCTTAGGGTTTGGGAACTCCACAGACCCCGTGGACGACACAGTCCCTCTGGCCAACCACCGGCGCTTGCATCGCGGATCACCGATCTCAGAGATTGGTAGGTCAGGAGAGTCGACGAAAGTTGACTCCTCGTCTTTGGCCTTCTTCCACTACTCCTCCTCCCCCACATAGCCATGAGATCCGAGCCGGTGCTGGTGGTCGTTCCTCCTATGGATTACCTTATTCTTCTCGCTAAGGGACTTTATAGCAGAAACTAGAAAATGAATGCACCATTGGTTACACCATACAATAGTGTAACCAAGCGAAGGAAGCATACATACCTTGAACTCAGGAGTCCCCTTTTGTTGGGTGAATTGCTCCCATACCTCCTCCATTATGAAGGGATACTTCTCGCATGGAGATTTGCCTTTAGCGAGAAAGGCACTAACAAGGAATCTCTTGAAGGTTTTCCATGTGTTGTTTATGTCCTTCAAGCAAGCCATCTTGGGTCCATCGTCGGGGATGTTCAACTTGGCCTATTTTCAAACGGTGCATATAAGTCGGACTTACTTAATCTTCAGGATAAGCCAAGGCAATGTGATTAATCAAGAGTTCAGGGATTTTGATTAATTTTTCCTTCACTTCCAACCACAGCCTATCCCTCTTGTCGGCCTTCACGTCCTTCCAGCTCTGGACGGTAATCTTCACCCTTTCCTTCGCCACAAACCAACATAGGCAGCGTACTGCTCAGCGTTCTTTCCAATCGGTCTCCCAAACTGGTTGAACTCATAGGAAAGATCAGTACGTTTGGCCAAATGGCACAACATCGTCGTGCCTCACACCTTCCTCTTGAGCTGGGACGAAGCAACATCAGCTACATTGCCCCTTGTCGAATCACTAGTATTAGACGGGGAAGATGCCGACATGGCTGTGCCTAAAATTCCATGAACAAACCATCAATTCATATGAAAAAAGGGTTTACACCAAAAAGTTCATAACTAAAATGGAATGACAATGACATTACTAGTAAATGGTACAATAAATATAAGATTAAACAACTTAAGTGGTCACATTTGACATAGTATTTGTCTTTAAGGGGAGCAATTGATGAACTAACACCTACCTGAATTCATTTCAAATTGCATAAAAGTTTTAATAAGACTTCAATCGTCAAATATTGTTCTCTGCAACCAAGGCAAAGATGCATCCTCTGATTCAAGATATGCACAACACCATGTAAGCTCACTCATATTCTAGTCAAACATTGGTTTTTTTCTTCTGTTTCTGTCTACTACTTTATCATTTTAATATCTTTTCCAACTCTCAAAGAGAACAACTATATTTCATTAATTCTATTCGAAAAAATGATAGTTGTGGCTTGGCATGAACCTAAATTCCTCCCCCATTCAGTTCCAGCAAGAGCATGCACTCCATATGGATTCACAACCCTTCAGGTGTGCTGGTTGTGGAGTCATAAATATCATATCTAAATCACTAACTCTTTTTGGTACTATATTACTTGAAATAAACTAAAATCTTTGCACAATAGCCACTACTTATCTCCTCTCTCTGAAAAGTTATCAACTGACCTAGTTTTCAAAGAATCAATAGCAACTAGTAGGCAAACTCCTAGTTCATATACAAATAGCACAGCTTATACACATATACACATATTCTTAACACAAATTTCCAGCTTTTTTTTGTGTGTGCTGCATTGCAAGTTGGAATGTAGGAAACAATTCTAAGTTAAGGCATCACATGTACATGACAGCATACTATTTTATAAACAACTAGATTGTGCATGCAGTACAGCTATACATGTATCAACAACTTTGTTGCCACTACTACTCTCTCTCTCCCCTTGCCAACCAACTCACCTACAGATGCCACTTGCAGCTTTCTAGCTGCTTGTTTATCAAAGGCACAAGGTTATAATAATGCATGCATATATATGCAGAAACTTTACATAGGTCAACTAATAATAACTTATTTAACTAACTTAAAAGCTTTATTGCTGATATGCACTGATATATCCTACTTGTAACAATTGCTGACAACTTAATGGAGTATTGTCCATGAGAACTTGAATAATCTTGGCCTGTTCAATTTCAATTTAAGAAACTGACTATGAACTGAACCTATTGAGTCTTTTGGGAATTTGGTTGCTTCTCTCTGAAAACTGATTCAAGAGGATAAGTGAACCTATTGAGAATTTGGTTGCTTCTCTCTGAAAATTGATTCAAGATGATAAAGAAACTATAAAAGTATCAGATATATTTGATGTTTGAGAATTTTTTTTCTCTTCCCTTATCACTACAAAAGTCCTCAAGAAGGAGAATTTTTTTTTTCTCTTCCCTTTTCATGTTTTCTAACAGTTGATGTTTGAGATGAAAAGTCCATTTTATTCACGAAGGAGAAGGAGAGGATGATGAAAAGTCCATTTGTATACAGCTAATATGAACTAGGGATAGGCGAGGACAACTCTACGGCGTGAGTTGGTCGAAATCACTTACAGTCCATGGAGTGGCCGACGATGGCGCAATGCAATGGCCGACGGTGGTGGAGAACCGAAATCATGGCGGCGACGATGGTCTGGGAGCAAAAAAGTAGACGGTGGCAAGTCTAGGGTTTTGCGCACGCTAGCAGAGATAACTGGAAATGTGTTTGGTTCAAATGGAGGGAAAATTCCAGGGTTTATTTAGAGAGGACTTATTCTAACGGTTCAACACAACTAACTATTAGTACAATGTAATTTCTTCTAGCGGTTAACACTACGAAACCGTTAGAATAAATAAAGTTTTGTTAGGATCAAGGATGCCGACTAGAGGGGGGTGAATAGGAGGCTTTTAAAAACTGTAATTTAAAACAACTTTTGCAAAAAAGAAGAATCAAATGCAGTTCAATATATTAATAAGAAAAGATTGAGAGAACGAACACAACAATTTTTATCGAGGTCTTGGAGACTCGCTCAGTCTCCCCTAATCCTCGTAGAAGCACTCAAGTAAATTGAGTCTTGCTCCAATATCCACGAAGGATATTATCCACTAGTGCTTGCTCCTTTTCTATTCCGGAAAGGCGAGCACCGATGCCTGTTACAACACACCGAGTATCTCCGACAAACTCCGAATATGAGAGATCAATGGCCACGCCTCCAAACCGTCTAGGTGAGGGCACTCATCAAGAGTAATAAGCAGCAAAGTCTTCCCTAGACCTCTAACAATCACCGAGAAACTAATAGGATGAAAAATATGCGAACTGAAAGCACTCGGTGGATCTGAAAAGCAGTCGACTTGATCAAAAGATCAAGATTTTGTAAAAGAACTAAAGCTCAAGAGTGTATAAGACTAAGAGGCTGCTGGTTGTCCAAAACCAATGCTCAAAGCCCCTATTTATAGCCTGAACAAACAAAAGAACCGTTGGAGCTCGAGCTGAAAATCAGCAGCTCAAACTGACAGTCAGTTGGGTCACGACCAGAAAGAAGTAACATCCGGAGAAAACATAGCTAGCCGTTTGAGGTCGAAAAAGGAAACAAATCAGTGCAAACTAACAGTCAGTATGAGGAACTGACACTCAGTTCCAAACTCAACAGCTGACAAAAATCACGGATAAAACTTTGCTAGCCGTTTGTGGTCGTATATGGAAACTGATAATACAAACTGACAATCAGTTCGACCACAAAAGCGACCAGATCAAATAGAAACTCAAATAAACTCATCTGAGGTCAAAATGCAAACTGACAGTCAGTTTAGTTCAAAAATTTTCAGCTCAAAAAATATACTCTCTTGACAACTGTCAGTTTAACTGAACTGACATTCAAACTGACAGTTAGTTTAGCAAACTGACAGTCAGCATGAATAAGAACAGCCATAACTTTAAAAAAATCCAAATTTAGTGTTTAATAGCTCGTTTGAAAGATAATTTAAAGGGCTACAGTTTTGTCAACATAAGTAAAAACCAGATCTGCCTAGATATTTCCAGAAAATTGAAATACTCTTCTGCTGTCAAAAACTCAACTGAAAACCAAATCTTTCAAAACAGATTCAACTCAAATCCAACCGAAAAGATGCAATGCAATGACCTAGTAAAATCTCGGTTTATTCAGAGGTGTAGATAGGACTTGCAACCCCTCTTTATAGTACGGTTAAATCTAAAAATAAAATGCTACACCAATGAACTCCATACACCGAGATCGGTAGAAATAAATTCAGATTACCTTAAGTCCTTTGCATTTTGTGACTTGCGTTTCGTCCTTGACTTGTGCTTTCTCATTTTACGTCGGGTTCATCTTGATCATCTTCCATTTCTTCCCAACAGAGCTCTGTATCAAAAAGTCTCAAAAGCACAGTTAGTCTGAAACACTATATTTTCATTAATCATCAAAATTAGGGTTAGGCTTAAAGGCTTAGATGCAACAATCTCCCCCTTTTTGATGATTGATGACAACAAGTGTTTAAAAAAATAAATAGCTCCCCCTGAGTGTATGATATCTTATCTGTCACATATAATCACAAATATATTAGTTCAGAAGCATACATCATACACGCATACATATCACATCATACTCACAAACCAAACACATATATCAGAGCATCACAGATATACATTACCATATATATCAAGACAAATATCAGAGCATCACAATCCCAAAACATCATATCCAAAATCACAGAGATATATATAATAAACCAATATCCAGACATCAATAACCATCCAATAAAAACTCGTCCAATAATAACATATATAATACTTCTCCCCCTTTGGCATCAAGCACAAAAAGGGAGTCAAAAATAGAAAACAGAGCCTAAGGCTCATCATCTGAAGAAAGCCCTACGACGGCTGTATCTCTGGAGCCTACAGGAGATCTAGTCGCGTCGACAATGGGAGACGCCGGAGGAGTAGTAGTCGGAGCTAGAGAAGCTGGCGGTACTGGAGCAGCTGGTGCCGCAGGAGCTGGAGCAGCTGGACCTGAAGCTGAGCTCGGTGAAGATGCGTTGGGCGGGCCCTCTTGCGAGGGGCCGGAGAGTCTGAAGCAAGCAGGTGGCTCAAGATCTCCTCCTGCTGAGCAAGCAATCTGAGCAGGATCTGATGGTGCTCTGCCTGGGTGGCAGAATCTGCTGCTGCACCTGGATCACTTGATTGAGCTGAGAGGCTGAAGTGGAGGAAGATCCGGTGCCTGTCTCTGCAACCGGTGCTAGATCAGACTCCTGAATGGGAGCCTAGTCCTTTGACTCCCCTGCAGCATCATCATCAGATGCGGGAGAATCAGGGTCAGTAGCAGCTGCAGGCCGGGCACCAAGACTACGGTCGGCTTGACCTGGAGGGTAGAACTGAAGAGGATGGTGGGGCCGAGGGAGCTCCGAGTCAATGGCTCGGATGTACAGAAGCATCGCCATGATGTATGGAGCATACAACAATTGGCGACGCTGGGAAAGAAGGACATGCTGAATCTCACTGATGATGGGATCAGCAACATCGAAAGGCTCCTCCTGGAAGATAAAAATCAGGACATGGACGCCAAGGTATGTGACTCTGGCCCTGTCTCCGGTCATAGTGACCAAAGTGAGACGAAGAATCCTAAGGGCCAGGTCGACATCGCGGCACAGGCCGGCGATGTGACGGAGCTGGAAGGGGCCGGAATAGAGCATGGCCACCTCCCGATGCTCGAGGTCGGGGAGAGTATGGAGCTGGCGCCCAGAAGCAGGGCGAACCAGTCCAAGCGTAGCCTCAAACTGCTCCTTCGGGACGGTGTGTACCTGGAGGCCCGTCATGAAAGTCAGCGAGTCACGCTGGGGAGAGATATAGAATGTGGAGTAGAATTGGCGGATGGGCTCATCGGCCCAGTGAAGGGAATAATCAAAGACAAGATCTCTGATCCCGACGGAGGCAAAGGAGTCCGCCAAAGAAGTGATGCCCGTGCGAAACGCGATCGTCTGCCAGGAGAGGGAGCGATGGGCGAAAATGGGAACACGGCTGTAGACACTGGTGAACAGGTCGAGCTACAGGTTTGTGTAAAAGGTGAGGACGTCGCACGCGTCGCGACTAGTGGGACGTGGCGAGAGTATGGGTTTGTGGCGCGAAGGGTGCGAAGGCGGCTCGCGTGCCACCGGGAATAATCCACGGGGACACACTCGGGCGGAGGCGAAGGCCAGGTCTCAGATGTCTGACCCGTTGAACGACTGCTGTTTGCAGCATTCTTCCGACGGGCCACACGGTGAGACAAAGACGGCTGATCAGACATGCTAAAAAGGAAATAGGGGAAAAAGAAATAGAGAAGAAACGACCTGAACAGAGAGGCTGATGAACGACGAACGACGAAATGACAACGTCGAACAGATCGGCAGGAGAGGAGGCACGACACTGCTAGGAGGTGGTCACCTAGGAAAGGAAAGAAAAACATGACGGCGAGGAGGAGCACGATGAGGTGGCCCTCGGTGAGGCACAGCCGGGTTTGGAAAAACACAATGACGACGGCGGCGGGAAGGGCGGCAAGGCACATTCGACGGAGGCTAGGAGGCGACGGTGCTACAAGGTGGAGGAGCAAAAGCAACGGCGAGGAGGCACGAGAAGGAAATGAATCGGTGGCGAGAGGGAGAAGCCGAAGAGAAAAGAAAACGAAAGAGGGTTTTTAGGGTTCGGCGACCCCAACTGACAGTCAGTTTAATATAATGACAGTCAGTTCAAAAGCCAGCAGCATGGAACTGACAATCAGTGTACAAAACTGACAGTCAGTTCACAGAACTAAGTTTTGAAACTGACAGTCAGCATGAGTCACCAACTGAGACCATAGGAAACGATCAAAGTTGAAGTACACAACTGACAGTCAGTTTGTGAAACTGACTGTCAGCATGGTCAACGACTTCGACCAGAGGCTACAACCAAGCTCCTAAACAAAGGAATTAACTGTCAGTTCATATAACTGACTGTCAGTTTGAGCAATTTCGACCAGAAGCAGGATTTGACAAGAGAGAATAAAAATATTTTTAATATATTTTAACAAAAATAACACATCAACTAGCATTTGAGATATCAATAATGTTCAATTCACCTCTCAGAAAGCAAAATCTAGTTTCATCTAGGGGTTTGGTGAAAATATCTGCTAGTTCCATGTCTGTTCTAACATAGGTCACATCAATATCTCCTTTTGCCACATGATCTCTAATAAAATGGTGCCGAATTTCAATATGCTTAGTTCTAGAATGCTAAATATGATTATTTGCAATTTTAATGGCACTTTCATTATCACACAAGAATGGCACTTTATCAAATTTAATTCCATAATCCAAAAATGTCTGCTTCATCTATAATAATTGAGCACAACAACTTCCTGCAGACACATATTCCGCTTCAGCGGTGGAGAGAGCTACAGAATTTTGTTTCCTAGATGACCATGATATTAAAGATCTCCCCAAAAGCTGACAGCTACCGGAGGTCCTTTTTCGATCAATCTTGCACCTAGCATAATCTGAATTTGAATATCCAATTAACTCAAAATTTGCATCTTTCGAATACCAAAGTCCTAGGTTGGGATATCATTTCAAATACCTAAGAATTCTTTTAAGAGCAACTAAATGACATTCCTTAGGATCTGATTGAAATCTAGCACATAAGCACACACTAAACATGATATCAGGCCTAGATGCACTGAGATACAACAAGCTACCAATCATAGACCTATAGAGTTTAGAATCGACTGATTTTCCACTTTTGTCCATATCCAGATGTCTATTTGTCGCCATGGGGGTTTTGATTGCCTTATCGTCTTCCATTCCAAAGCGCTTGAGCAAGTCCTTCACATACTTTGTTTGACTCTCGAACGTACCGTTCTTGAGTTGCTTGATTTGAAGTCCAAGGAAAAAGCTTTGCTCATCGATCATTGACATCTCGAATTCCCTAGACATCATTTCTCCAAACTCATGACAGAAATGTTCATTAGTAGATCCAAAGATAATATCATCGACATATATTTGACAAATGAACAAATCTTTTTCAATTTTCTTTGTAAACAAAGTTGTATCAACCTTCCCAATTTTAAAACCTTTTGATAAGAGAGAGTCTCGAAGTCATTCATACCAAGTTCGAGGAGCTTGCTTGAGACCATAGAGAGCTTTAGTCAATTTAAACACATGGTTTGAAAATTTTGGATCTTCAAAACCAGGAGGTTGTTCAACAAAAACAAGTTCAGATATCTCACCATTTAAAAAAGCACTTTTAACATCCATTTGAAATAGCTTAATATTAAAGTTTGATGCATAAGCAAGAAGAATACGAATAGCTTCAAGTCTTGCTATAGGTGCAAAAGTTTCACCAAAGTCTAAACCTTCGACTTGAGTAAAACCTTGTGCAACAAGACGAGCTTTATTTCTAATTACTACACCATTTTCATCTTGCTTATTTCTGAAAACCCATTTTGTTCCAACTACATCATGATCCTTGGGTCTTTCTACTAAAGTCCAAACTTCATTTCTAGAAAAATTGTTTAGTTCATCATGCATGGCATTTACCCAATCAAGATCATTTAAAGCTTCATTAACATGTTTAGGTTCGAAAGAAGATACAAAGGAATGATGTTCACAAAATGCAGCAATACGAGAGCGAGTTTGAACACCCTTACTGACACCCAAGATTTGATCTAGAGGGTGATCCTTGGTGAGGGTTTGATGTTTCCTTGGTGCTTCTTCTTGTGCTGCTTCTTCTTGATCTTGTTCTGGTGGATCAATGTGAGGTGATGGTACATGTGGATCATCATTCTCAATGTTCTCATCATCTTCTTGATCATCTTCTCTTGGCTTGATGTCTCCAATTGTGATGTTCTTCACTGCTTCTTGAAGATCTTCACCTGAAACTTCACAAGGGACTTGCTCCTTTTGAGAGCCATTAGTTTCATCGAATTCTATATCTCATGATTCTTCAATGCAACTCGTATTTTTGTTAAAAACGTGATATGCTTTGCTGGTGGTAGAGTATCTGACTAAAAAGTCTTCATCCACTCTTCTTTGAAATTTACCACCAAAGTTCCTTTTCTTAAGGATTAGCATTTGCACCCAAAAACTCGAAATAGGAAATATTTGGCTTACACCCAATAAGAAACTCATAAGGAGTTAAATTCAAAAGAGGATGGAAATAAAGCTGATTAATAGAATAACAAATAGTATGCACGGCTTCGGCCCGAAAGCGAGTAGGAGTATCATACTCACTTAGCATTGTTCTTGCTATTTCTATTAGTGTTTGATTTTTCCTTTCTACGACTCCATTTTGCTGTGGAGTGTAAGAAGTTGAAAATTCATGTTTAATTCCAAGCGAATCACAAAAATCAACCAAAGTCGAATTAACAAACTCTCCACCATGATCACTACAGATTTTCTTGATGGAAATTTCAAATTCAGTGGAAACACGTTTTGCAAAACTTTTGAAAACATTGGGGGTTTCAGATTTTTGAGAAATAAAGAAAACCCAAGGATAGCGTGTAAAATCATCAACAATCACAAAACCATAATTGCTACCCCCGATACATTCGAACTCAGAAGGTCCAAATAATCCATATGCAATAGTTCCAAAGGTTTGCAGGTCGAAAGAACACGCTTAATCTGATGTGAAGTAGCTACTTGCTTGCCAGCTTGACAGGCTCTACAAGGTTTATCCTTTTCAAAATTCACATCCTTTAAGCCAATAACCAAATCACGTTTTAAAAGCTTTTTCAATTGATGCATTCCAACATGTGCAAGTCTTCTATGCCATAACCAACCTTTTGAGGTTTGAGAGACAAGGCATGTTGAAACAGAAGAATCTTTTGAATTAAAATCAACTTGATAAAGATTCCCAAAATGAAAGCCTTTAAAGATTAAGGAATTATCTTTTAAATTTTTAACTAAAACTTCTTTGGGATAAAATGGGCAACAAAATTCAAGATCGCAAATTTGTGCAACGGAAAGCAAATTAAAATTCAGAGATTCAACCAATAAAACATTTGAAATAGAGAGATCATTGGATATAGCAATTTTACCCAAGTCTACGACACTTCCTTGACGATTATCGCCAAAGGTGATCTTTTGATTTTCTCTTGAGTTGTCTTCTGTTGAGGTGAACAATTTCTTGTTACCGATCATATGTTTGGAGCATCCGTTGTCTAGCACCCAATACTTCCCACCGGTTTTGTAGTTCACGTACATAAACAAAAGAATCAAGTCTTTTTAGGTACCCAAACATTTTTGGGTCCTTCAATGTTAGCGATCAAAGCTTTGGGCACCCTAATTGATTTCTTCTTTTTATTTAGCATGGGTGCCCCAATAAACTTTATTATAGCATAACCTTTCTTCGACCGTTGAAGCATGTAGCAAGTATCAAAGTAGTTTGGAGTCATTAGAGGACATGCTTCATGCGAATGAACAGTTTCATGACATTTAAAACAAAATGTGTTGCATGCTTTTACAAAAGTAGTTTTAGTATTTGGTTTCTTTCCTTTCTTTGGAAAGTATCCAAGACCTTCTTTTCTAAATGAACACTTCTATTTGCTTAGAATGAGATCAAGGGATACTTTTCCTTTGTAGTAGTTTTCTAAACCTTTTTCAAGTTTGTCAACCTGTGCCTTAAGTTCATTATTCTCATTTAAGATAGTATCATTTGAAGCACATGGTATATGATGACTAGTAGAAATAGTATCAGAATCTAGATCACATGAAATGGCTACATCTACTTTAGGTGGATCATTTGTGATATCTTTAATGAGCAGACTTTCATATGATTCTTTCAATTCAGAGTATTGAGTGCGTAGAGAAGAATGTTCTTCTTTAAGCGCTTTATACTTCTTTTTAGTAGCTCCATAAACTTCATTTAATTCAGTGATCATTTCAACTATCATCATATGAAGGATCGTTAGAGTGTACCTTTTCATCACCCTTAGCCATAAAACAGAGGGATGAACTAGTAGAAATTTGCCGAGAGCTAGTTTGGCTAGCCTCTTGGAGAAACCTCCTTCATCGTCAGAGTTGGAGTCAAAGCTCTCATCTCCTGACATCCATTCTCCAAAGCAGGCTTCTTTTGTTGCTTCCTTTCTCTTCTTGAAGAATTTCTTTTTGTTATTGAAAGTCTTGTTCTTGTTAGGACATCTTGGTGCTATATGTCCCTTTTTGTGACATCCGTAGCATCTAATGTCTTTGAAGTTTGTTTGCTACGGCCCCTTTGGTCGAGTGTCGATGTTGACACCCTTCTTGTGCAACTTGCGAAGAAGTTTTTGAGTATTTTTTACCATTAGAGCTAGACCTTCGTCGGAGGAGCCATCGCTTGAATTGTTCTTGGAACTGGCTTTGAAAGCAAACGCCTTCTTCCTTGTCTCTGAGGGTTCGGCTGCTTCCTTCTTCTCTTTTCGATGCATCTCATGGGTGATGAGGTTCCCATAGAGATCAGTAGGCGTGGTGGGCGACAGATCGGAGTTGGTGAGTACCGTGACCAGAGTGTCGAAGCTTTCTGGAAGCACCCTGAGCATCTTTCTTACAATATCAAGGGCAGTAAAAATAACTCCTAGCCCCTTGAGTTCATTCACAATATTGTTCAACCGAATGAACATGGAATCCACGGACTCGGTTGACAACATGGTGAATGTCTCATATCGTTGCCTCACCATAAGCAATTTTGCCTCTTTGACTTTCGTGGTACCCTCATATATTTCTTTGAGGGTGGTCCAAACCTTGTGAGCGGTCGTAAGATTACTCACACGGTTGAACTCATTTAAAGATAAACCGGCAAAGAGTGCATTTTTGCACGGGCATTTAAATGTAGTTTCTCCTGTTGTCATTGGAGTGACTTGCCGGATCATCCGGAGGAGTAAAACCAAGTTTAATGATGTCCCATACATCAAGCCCCATGGCCTCTAGGAATACCGACATACGCACTTTCTAGTAGGGATAGTTAGTCCCATCAAAGATAGGCGCACGACCGGTATGACCGAGAGAAAAACCTTCATTAGACGTCATCCTCTCTCTAGGCGGTAAAGCCTAATTAATCGAGAGACTTTGCTCTGATACCACGTGTAGGATCAAGGATGCCGACTAGAGGGGGGTGAATAGGAGGCTTTTAAAAACTTTAATTTAAAACAACTTTTGCAAAAAAGAAGAATCAAATGCAGTTCAATATATTAATAAGAAAAGATTGAGAGAACGAACATAATGATTTTTACCGAGGTCTCGGAGACTCGCCCAGTCTTGCTCCAATATCCGCGAAGGATATTATCCACTAGTGGTTGCTCCTTGTCCACTCCGAAAAGGAGAGCACCGATGCCTGTTACAACACTCCGAGTCTCTCCGACAAACTCCAAACTAGAGAGATCAACGGCCACGCCTCCAAACCGTCTAGGTGAGGGCGCTCACCAAGAGTAATAAGCAGCAATGTCTTCTCTAGACCTCTAACAATCACCGAGAAACTAATAGGATGCAAAAGATGCGAACTGAAAGCAGTCAGTGGATCTGAAAAGCACTCGACTTGATCAAAAGATCAAGATTTTGTAAAAGAACTAAAGCTCAAGAGTGTATAAGACTAAGAGGCTGCTGGTTGTCCAAAACCAATGCTCAAAGCCCCTATTTATAGCCTCAACAAACAAAAGAACCGTTGGAGCTCTAGCTGAAAATCAACAACTCAAACTGACAGTCAGTTTGGGTCAGAACCAAAAAGAAGTAAAATCCGGAGAAAACATAGCTAGCCGTTTGAGGTCGAAAAAGGAAACAAATCAGCGCAAACTAACAGTCAGTATGAGGAACTGACAATCAGTTCCAAACTCAACGGCTGACAAAAATCACGGATAAAACTTTTCTAGCCGTTTGTGGTCGTATATGAAAACTGATAATACAAACTGACAGTCAGTTCGACCACAAAAGCGACCAAATCAAATAGAAACTCAAATAAACTTAGCTGAGGTCAAAATGCAAACTGACAATCAGTTATACCAAACTGACAGTCAGTTTAGTTCACAATTTTCAGCTCAAAAAACATACTCTCTGGACAACTGTCAGTTTAACTGAATTGACATTCAAACTGACAGTTAGTTTAGCAAACTGACAGTCAGCATGAATAAGAACAACCATAACTTTAAAAAAAGAAATCCAAATTTAGTGTTTAATAGCTCGTTTGAAAGATAATTTAAAGGGCTACAATTTTGTCAACAAAAGAAAAAACCAGATCTGCCTAGATATTTCCAGAAAATTAAAAACTCTTCTATTGTCAAAAACTCAACTGAAAACCAAATCTTTCAAAACAGATTCAAATCAAATCCAACCGAAAAGATGCAATGCAATGACCTAGTAATTTCTTGGTTTATTCAGAGGTGTAGATTTGCAACCCCTCTTTATGGTACGGTTAAATCTAAAAATAAAATATTACACCGATCAACTCCACACACTGAGATCGGTAGAAATAATTCGGATTACCTTAGGTCTTTTGCATTTTGTGACTTGCGTCTCGTCCTTGACTTGTGCTTTTTCATTTTACGTAGGGTTCATCTTGATCATCTTGCATTTCTTCCCAATAGAGCTCTGTATCAAAAAGTCTCAAAAGCACAGTTAGTCTGAAACACTTTATTTTCATTAATCATCAAAATTAGGGTTAGGCATAAAGGCCTAGATGCAACAGTTTTTACTAACAGTTCCATTGTAGTAACCGCTAGAAGAGAGTGGCGTTTTGTGAGGACATTTTTTCTAACGTTTTGACAATAGGAACCATTAGTAAAACACAATTTCTTCTCCTAGTTTGCTGGAATTAATAGATAGCACACAATGGTGTTGTTCTATGTATTACCTGTAAAATGAACAAGCATATATACGTACAAGCTAGAGTAGACACACACACACACACACACATATATATATATATATATTTATTGCATGTGCTTGAGTGCATAACCATAGTAATCACAAGTTTCACACCATGATCAGCATATATATTATTTTTTCAATTAAAGCTCCAAGTAATTATGTCGATCACTTACATTAATTGCAAAATAGTCAAGAATGGTTTCAACCTATAATCCTTCTTCGTGATTGTCTCGCAGGTAACTTGTTTTGTCAATATCTTTGGTAGGAACAGATTGAAGAATTCCATCCAAAAATGGATGTACTTCATCAAACTGATTATACTCTTCTTCATCCGCAACATCTTCGACCACAACAATACGTCTCTTACTGTGAAGGACAATATGCAACTTTCGATTGGCCAGGTCAACGATGTAGAATACCTGTGTGGCTTGCTCAGCAAGTATAAATGGATCGTCTTGGTGTGCAACTCTATTGAGATCGACGAGAGAAAACCCATAATTGTTGACTTTAGCACCTCGAGGGATTTCCACCCATTGGAATCAAAACAAAGGAATCTTAAATAATACGTAATCGAGCAACCATATTTCTACAATAACACCATAACATGAGTTGAGTACCCTTACTGCCCTGGCATCCTCTGAAATAGCAAGTAGTGTCACTCCACTACATTGCATAGTACTCTTCTCATCCTGAGTTCTTGTGTAAAATGAATAGCTGTTGATGTTGTATCCCTGCCAAGTCCCTATAGTAAATCTTGGCCCTCTAACAAACCATGTAACAACTTCACTTACAGAGCCCTTAGAAGCTCGCAGGACTCTATTTTCGATTCACCCAACAAACTTCATGTTATGTTCTCTGGTTACCCAAATCTCTGACTTCGAAGGATTCTGTTTCCGTAACATTTCCTTGTGCTCGTGTATGTATGGCTCCACCCCCGTCATGTTTTCTAAGACCCAAAAATTTGCTTTTGCATACAGATCATTGGAGGGGACGACTGCTTTGAATCCAATCATTCCAATGCCTTGAAGCTTGCCCTCGTGCTAGGACTTAGGAACGTCAATTGGCTCAACCCCGGCCATGTAGTGGTGCAAAATTCAATCACCTCTTCGATGGCATAACCTTCAATGATACTGCCCTCAATCCGATGACGATTTCTTACATATCCCTTAAATATACCCATAAATCTCTCAAATGGATACATGTAGCACAGGAACACGGGTCCACAAAACATAATTTCTCTGACAAGGTGAACAATTAGATGGACCATAACATCAAAAAAAGATGGAGGGAAATACATCTCGAGCTGACAAAGAGTTGTAGTCACATCACATTGCAAATCATCCAGTCCATCCGGATCAATTACCTGCAAGGACACAGTTGCAACAAATATTCAGTTCAAAAAAAATCTGGCAAGTTTCATGAATTAACTTAGTAGGAATACACACTTATCTTGCAAGATATTGCGTTGAAGAAATAACATAGCTTTGTAATTGTCTCTCTGACTATGACTGGGAGAATGCCTCTGATAGCAATGGGAAGCATTTGTGACATCAGTACATGACAATCATGGGACTTCATACCAACCAATTACAAGTCCTTCATGGATACAAGTTTTTTCAAGTTCGCAGAATACCCATATGGAACTTTGACACCACACAGGCACTGACAGAGTTCTATTTTTTTTCCTTTTTGACAAAGTATAGTAGGACGGGGGGAGGTATGTACACTTTCCCTTGTCCAACGGTGCAAGCTTAGTCCTTATGCCCATTTCCAGCATGTTATGGCAAACTTTGATGCCATCTTTCATCTTTCCCAGAATGTTCAACAACAAACCAATCAAACTGTCACAAACATTTTTTTCTGCATGCATGACATTGATGCAATGTCGAACTTGTAAGTGCTCCCAGTATGGAAGATCCAAAAAAATCGATCTCTTCTTTCAAACTTTTTTTCTAGAGATTTCGAACATTTACCAAACTCAAATTTGATGTCCTTCGCGTGCAAGTAAGGCTCCTTACCGGTCACAAACACTGGGGCTGATCCTTTCTCAGGCTTCCCATTGAATGACTTCCTCTTCTTACGGTAGGCATGATGCATCAAAAGAAACCTGTGATGACCCATGTACATTGTTTTTCTATAGTTCTGTAACCACATGCTTTCAGTTTCATCTAGGCAAATAGGACAAGCCTTGCTTCCTTTTGTACTATACCCCGATAAATTTTCGTAGGTCGAAAAATCATTGGTGGTGCAAAATATCATGGCCCACAATATGAAATTCTCTCGCTTATATGCATCCCATACCCGCACCCCTTCACTCCATAATTTCTATAAGTCCTCAATTAAAGGTTCTAGAAACACATCAATATCATTATCGGGTTGTCCAGGTCCTGAGATTAGTAACGACATCTTGATGTACTTGCACTTCAAACATAACCAAGGAGGGAGATTGTAGATGCATAAATGAACCAGTCAAGTGCTATGCCGAGTGCTCATATTTTCATGTGGATTCATACCATCTGTACTCAGCTAAAACCTTATATTCCTCACTTCGCCGCCTAATTCACCAAATGTTCTGTTAATGTTTCTGCATTTAATAGAATCAGCTTGATGTCTTAGTTTTTCGTCTTGTTTCCGGCCTTCAACATGCCAATGCAAGTACTTCACATCTTTCAGATTTGCAAACAGCCGTTTCAATCTAGAAATCACAAGCAAATACCACAGAGTTTTGGCCGGAGGCCCTTTCTTTATCTCGTCACATTCACTGTGATAAATTTGGTCCCTACGCTTATACCGCGATGCACCACATCTAGGACAAACATGCAAATCCTCATACTCGTTACGGTACAGCACACAATCATTTTGGCATGCATGTATTCTTTCGATTTCCATTCCCACCGGACACAACAATTTTTTGGCTTGGTAAACTGATCTTGGCAACTCATTTCCCTCTGGAAGCATGTCCACTAAAAGATCTAATAGCACCGTGAAACTCTTATCGCTCCAACCGTTACTTGCATTCAAGTTATATAATCTCAGCACAAAAGACAACTTTGTAAATTTTGCACATCTAGGGAACAAAGGCTTCTCAGAATCAAAAATCAATTTCTCAAATTTACCAAAGTTGTTTTCGCTATAACCTTCTTCCACATCACGTAACATTTTATCTAAATTTTCATCATCTACATGCACATCCAAAAGAACATTATCAAGGTTCTGATGATCATCATTACTACAATCCACTTCTATGTCCTGCTGATTGGTAGCGGTGCTCGTTTCCTGAAGATCTTCGCCATGCCGTATCCAAGAGGTATATCGTGCATTAAAACCACGATGAATCAAATGGCTCTTAATCTGATCAGTGTTGCTAAACCTCTTTAAGTTCATACAATCGATACAAGGACAAAGCATATCTTTCTCTGCCTTCTTCGCCTTTGCTTGCTCAACAAATTTAATAAACCCATTCACACCCTCCAAATACTCAAGAGTAGTACCTTTTATTCCATACATCTAATATTCTCGGTCCGTCTACAATTAATTCACAAAATTGACAAATTGAAAAAAATAATTAATTACTCAGGGCATGCATGCATGAAACATGGTCAATTAGGCAATATGTATATAGCTACTTACATAAAATGATATATGAATCCCTAACTTGATACATTAACTGTAAGAGCCAACTAGCTATCTTATTAACTTCAGCCATAAATCATTCCTAGCTTAACTTTAGCAAGCTATAGCTAGCTAGCAAACCTCCTAGCTTGGACCTACAGCTAGTTTAATTGGAGGTAGACAAAGAGAGGGAGAGAGTGATCGAGAGAGAGAGAGAGGTGATGAGAAGTTTACATTACTGTGGCGCCCCCTCCTTGGGGACCACGAATACTCCCGTGGGGACCCAGCTCGCTGTAGCTAGTCCCATACATACATACCAACTAACTTCCCAGGATAAGTCAAGCATAGGAGTACATTACAGCAGATTAACTTACATAGTACCTTGAGCAGTATGGCCTGCTAGCCTTAATACAGCATAATAGATTACAAAGCCATCACGGCATAAATAAGTCTGGTTCAGGAAAAACATCTATTACTCGTCAGAAGCTAAGTGAACCCCCATAGCAAGAAGTTGAAAGCAAAGCAACACTCTTAAGGGCTCGGGTGGAACTGGCTCTTCTCCTTCTGGTTCCAAAAAGTTCTCCCAGCATTCGTCTTGATCAAAGAGCACTCCATCTATTTGATAATAGGTTGCAACGGTGAGTACTTACATACTCAGCAAGCCATAGTATACAAGAGTATATACATATAATAGTGATGATATGAACCTATGCAACTAAAGAAGGGTGGAAGGTTGCAAAATAATCTTTCTTGTTATAACCTCGTAACAGTGCTACCATAGCATGTCAATACACTGCTATTTCACAAATCGAGTTATACTACCTTTAGTCTATTCTACATCAAGTTTTATTTTGAAAACATACTTGTGTCACATCGACGTGGATTTTAATCCACTGCAGCAAACTCCTATGAACCCAGGAGTACGGACTATTCGAATACTTTTGAACTCTGCAGAGGGGTACCAATTTACCCTTGAGATATCTCAACTTTAATGCCCATCCTATCAGCATGATTAGACCCTTCCTTACAGCCATGTGCGAGTGACAATGTTGACATAACAAGAACTTTATTTATGGTTCATGCACAATTCACCCTGACCCTATGGTTGGACAAACCACAGTTGTGGCGGGCTATACCCCTACCCCGACTAGCCTCTTCCCATTACTGGGGAGCGTGCATGATGTGTGTGGAGTAACACTCTGTGCCAATCGTGCTCAATTCCTTCCAACTCATCCATGCAGGGGGTGCATGTGCGATCTGCATACTACTCGTTCAGGCCTGTCCCATACCAGGCTCGTGGTTGATACAGTTTTCATGCAACTAGAAGCACAACACGAGGTTCTAGTCCTTATATGCCGGTGACCAGATAATTCCACAACCCTACACTCAACAGTGTCATACCACCATTCCATACCATTATGGTCATGGCTAAAGTTTTTATTTTATGAACATACATATACATATACACACATTAGTTATGGCTCAAAGTTTGATCCTCCTATAACAGATCTTATCACATTTCATCGGCATACTGCCTCGTACTGTCAAATTATACTTTATTCATTCCATCACATGCAATACTTCTTATAGCCAAGGCAATATCATAACAATTCATAAAAATATAGGTTCAAGATGTTCAAGAATATGACTCGCCTTTCGCGCGTAAGAATCAGCTGCTGGTGCTGTGTTGGTGGTGACGTCCTCAAACACTGTCTCAGGATCTACTCAGCAACAATTCAAACATAGAATGATTACTAACTATTTTAAATGCTTTATGATCTATATGCAGGTATACTTTTAAAAGAAATGAACTTCGCGATGTTGAGGTGAACTAGGTTTGAAAGCTGGAACTGGGTCGGAACCCTAGAATTTATAGAATCTAGACTAAGGATGGATGTTAGAGGCTCTTAGGGTTTCAAGGCATAAATCTTGACAGTTGGTTCGCGGCTGGTTTCCTCAAACACAACGAATGTCAGCTGGTTGGCATTCGGTTCGCGGTCTGACAATGTCAGTGGATGGCATAGACGTGGTTTAGAATATTTCTTGTTATCGCAACAAGTTTGGTTTAAGGCATTAGGTGTACAATGGAACAAGGTAACTAATTGGCAAACTGATTTTTACAGAAAAGTCCAAGAAATCAAGGAATTTGTAGCTAACTCCCTCGCATAGTGAATCTGTATGCCAGTGTACTGTTAACTTCAAGGTTTATCGCGTCTAGGCAATCCATGCGTGCGTTGCTTCACCAACTTTGCCAAACGTGTAGGCGAGGTTGAGAGGATGCTACTGGCAAGGTTAGTCGAACAATGGTGGTGAGATGACGGCGAACGGCGTAGTTGAACTCATCAGCTTTGAGAACCAGAAGCGAGCTACGGTGACAATGTAATGCGGTTGATGAATCTAGAAATTGATTGAGGGCTTTTTCTCCTGGAGTAGTGCTGATGGTTCTAAAGAGAGGAATATGGTTGTAGTGGCGTTTTGGGGCTCGCCGGCTTTATGGTCAGACTTGAGAACAACGGTCGAGATGGGCGTTCACGATTTAGAGCAATGCAGTACAATTGATGGCTGCTACACCATCTACGGGATCCAAGGAACGAGTAGGTGTATCCAGTTTGGTCGGAAACATGGCGAGGCATGCTGGTGACATGTGACGTCCACGGAAATGCGCGAAGAACAGGAAATCTCTAAATACGGGTTAATTTCAAATTTTGATTGAACAGGATTGTTCAAGGGGCTCTGGTGATCAATTCATTCTACAAAAAGGGATGCTAATTTGGACTGGAACTAGGTCCGATAGCAGGAACAGGGCATAATCGAATTCTAGCTATCACCGGCGATATAGATCACCGCAGACAAATTACTTGCTAAGGAACAAGAAGATGGGCAGTAGACACATACCGGTTGAGTCAATTTGGAGGTTGATACAGTGGCACACCCGGTCATCGTTTCCTCCTTGGAGGCTCACTGGAGAAGAAGAAGAAGACGAGATGAACTGTGCTTAACTGGTTTCTGGATGGTATGAAGATGAGGTTGGTCGCATGCGGCCTTAAATAGCCACAGAACGAATATTGCGAGGGTGGAAAACGGTGGAACTTGTGCCACTGAAGCGACCGGATGGGAGTGATAATGGTGACGAGGAGACGTTGTACAGGCGGCTCCTCAGCTTTATCAGAATGGTTAGCGTCTTGTAACTTGGTCCTAGCGGATGCAGAGGCGGAGGTGATGGTTGGCCCTGGCATGGTGTCGTCGTGGCGCAAAGTTTATGACATTTGCTCCTCGCTGCTGCGTGCGGCGGGCTGCGCTGGCCGTTGCTGCCATGATGGCTGGCTCCGGCATGACATGTGTACAGCATGCAGGCACAATGGTCTCACGCACTGGCAACTAGTTGGACTTCACCAGCGGCAAGAATTGTGGTGGTGCTCAGTTCAAACGTGCCGGTGAGTTGAATTTGGGATTTGGACTAAAACGCAATTTCTGAAAATATTTCCGGATTGAATTACAATTTTTGCAAAATAATTACTTAAAGCTGAATTTGATTTCACTAATGTGGCTCAATTAAGTCAACAAATAGTTTAGCAAAGACATTTGACAAAATCTCGGGTTTTTGGTCAGGTTTTGAGCTAGAGCGAAGATGTGGTATTTAGGGTATTTGAATCTGAGTTTTGTCGAAGTTGAATATCGGAGACCTGGGAAAAGATTTTGAGATCCTCATAGAAGAAGATTTTGTATTGAATAGCATATGGAAGATATCCCCTGAATCAGATCAAGATTTGGAGTTGATTTGTGGCTTTCAGTATTTCCAGGCTTTTGGAAAATCTGAAAAGGATTAATCTGTAATACTTTTGGACTGATTGTGAAAATGGTCAAAATGGTGGAGTTCTACTGCCAACTTTTTGAATTAAGGTATTGGCATACCCTGGATCATAATCCTAAAATAATTTGGTCTGAATCAGGTCCATATTTGATCAAATTGGCTTTCTGAATTTTAGAGTATTTAGGGTAATTAGCAATAATTTTGTTTTCAAAAATAGATTGAGATTGATGATTCTAGGTATTAGAGATCGAATTTGATCTGGTTTCTACAATCTTATCTACTCAAGATGAATACTAGGCTAAATCTGGATAGTCTGATGTTGATTTGGGTCCATAGTGAAGATTTCGAGATTTTTGGGCTTAGGGAAGAATGGATCTGAATTGATTTGTTGATTTCTTAGAGAGACATATGCATGCATGACTTTTTTTGTAAAAGGAAATTTTTACCCCCAAACCCAGGGCATTACAATTACCGAGAGGGATCGAATTAACTTCCTTCCAGCTAGCTTGTCCAGATCACTCTAGCGTGGAGTGTGGAACAGTAGAAACTTAACAGAGATTGAGGATCCAGAGCAAGGGTCGAGTGGGTTAATTAATTTGCGGAACTTTCACTAACGGTTCAAAAATACAACCGTTAGTAAACTTTCCTTTCTTCTAATGCTTATACAACAATAACCATTAGAATAAATAATGTGGTTTTACTAATGGTTACAAAAAACAATCCGTTAGTATAATTTTCTCTCTTCTAACGGTTCATACAGTAATAATCGTTAGAATAAATAACGTTGTTTTACTAACGGTTATAGAAAACAAACCGTTAGTACAATTTTCTGTCTTCTAACGGTTCATACTATGATAACCGTTAGAATAAATAATGTGATTTTCACTAGTGGTTGCCCAAAACTTAACCATTAGTAAAAAAGTGCTTCTTCACTGCTAATGAAACACGGGGTGCCCGATCTTCCATCAGGCAGATGATAAGTCGATTTGGTGGAGATCTCGACGTTGACGATCCGGCTTCCGATCAGAATTGATCGAACCCAGCAATCGCTACACCACTGCTCCGTTGGTTATCAACCATACCAAGACGCAGTTGACCTCACTAAGAAGGCTAATTCCTGCAAGCGAATCGAGAGCACAAGCAAAAACGTAGAAGAAGCAATCTGGAAATTGCAAATCAAATTGAATTAAGCTCACAAGTTGGGTTCCACAAACCGATCTAGGCGAAACTGCAAAGGCAGAATAATCTAAGCAAAACCCAAGTCTCCCTGTGATGGCTACAGAGTATGTATATGAGAGAGAGAGAGGCGGTGGCTAGGGTTTATGTTGTAGACTAACTAAGATACATGGACCGAAGGCCCAAAAAGAGGTGACGCAGCACCAGCCCGACTCTGTCTCGCACACACTTTTTGCATGATTCCCAGTGACTTAGAAAGAGTTCGGCAGCCAGACCAGATGCGTTGGAAATTTTATCTCCTAAGCTTTCCGTGAAGTGGTAGAACGTCAAAAACGGACTTCGTATGTGGCCTGGGCGTCCGTTTGAAGACAGACGTGTCACTGCAGTCCGAACCAGCGTCCATCTCGGGATCAACTCGAACCTTGGCTCGTCTCGTTGCATCGTGACATCCTCACTGATCCAAACCATGATTCCTAAGTACAAGAACAATATCATTAGGTAGTAACTCGCCCTCTACAGTAGTTTCACATAAACTTAGGAACGAGCTCACCTGATAATTTAGATGACGTGCGCGTGCCCTTGTAATTGGTCCTTGCACAAGTGGTGTTGGAGAAGTTGACACATCCGTAGGAGTGATGTCCTCATCATCCTCCCCCTCTTGAATTGGAGTCGTCCTCGAGTCAAGCTCATCTTCTTGTCCCAATTATGGGCACAAATCCACGACCCAAAAGTTCTTGTACTTGTCGTTGAATTTCCTTAGTCTCTTCCAGGTTGGTCCTCGAATAGGTGGTAGTCCCGGGGGTATCTCAGTTGGAAACACATCCTCAAACTCCTGCAAAAGGTTAATAACAGCAGGGGCAAAGAGCTAGGAATATTATCAAATGAAAATAAAGCCTCTGTGCAAAGCAAAGCGTGGCACAAAGCATCTTCATCATTAATTTCAGCAATATCAGATTTTGTAGCAAGCATAACACCATCCTTTAATTTAATTCCCGCTGACCTAGAACTCGTGTTCTTATCTTTTTTAGGTGGAAAAACAGTTTTAGCTACTTGCTGATTTTCAGATTCAAGCATGTTTTCTTTCTTCTCATTTTCAGCTCTCTCCCTATCACTTTGAACAATTTCAGCAGGGGTCATAGGAAGCAAAATGATTTTCTTTCCTTTATGCACAAGAGTGTATCTATTACTTCTACCAAGATGGGTTGCTTCAGTATCAAATTCCCATGGACAGCCTAACAACAGTGAACAAGCTTGCATAGGCACTACGTCGAAATCAGCTGAATCATGGTATGATCCAATCGAAAAGTGAATTTTTGCAGTTTGTGTTACCTTTACCTTACCGCTGTTGTTGAACCATTGAATATGGTAAGGATGAGGATGATCACGTGTAGTCAAGCTAAGCTTCTTGACCATATATGAACTTACCAAGTTGTTGCAACTTCCTCCATCAATAATAACACGAACACGTTGATCATTGACAATAAGATATGTTTGAAACAAATTGTTGTGTTGTATCTTCTCAGCTTGCTCCATTTGGGTGCTCAACACCCGCTGTACAATGAGGGTCCTGTGATCTTCCATGGCGTCAATCCCAAGAAACTCCTCCGCATTGTTGTCTGTATCAAGATCGCTACTTGCATAGTTAGTTGCAAGAACAAATTCTTCTTCTACATCAGATGCACTAACGTACCCACCATCGGCCGTCGCGATGTAGGCTCACTGACTTGGGCAATCCTCCATGACATGGCCCATTCCTTTGCAACGGTGGCACACTATACTTGTAGATCGTCTCGTGGAGGCTACAGAAGAAGCCGACTTTGCCGGTGTCTGCCCATTAGAAGATTTGCTCACATCAGATGCTCACGGTGGTGTTGACGGTGCTACTGAATGCGCCCTACTCGCCGAGGGGGCAGTAGACCGAAAAGCAGGCGCTGGTGCTGAGTTGGTTGGCGCCGATGTCTGCCTCTGAGTGAAGGAGTTACAAAAGCTGTTCCTTGACCGTTTTTGCCGTCCCTGCAATTCTTTTTCTGCCAAAACAGCAAGTTGGAACAACCTATTCACATTGTTATAGTCCTTGTAGTCAACAATATCCTGGATTTCAAGTCTTAACCCAGCATAGAATGGGGCCATTTTATTCTCCTCACCCTCTATTTCCTCACAATGCAACATGCCTTTCTGAAGCTCTTGATAGTACTCCTCTACCGACTTGCTACCATGTTCTAGGTGCTGTAATTTTTTACGCAAGTCACGCTTAAAGGAAGGAGGAACAAATCTATTGGGCATATGTTTCTTAAGCATCTGCCAAGTTTCAGGTTGTATGCCAGCATTTACTAGTTCGTTCCACCAGATAATTACAAAGTCTTTGAACTCACTAGTCGCTTGTCTAACTCGATGAATTTCAGGAACTAAATGGGAGTTAAATTTTTGTTCCACGGTCATTTCCCAATCTAGGTATGTTTTAGCATCATATAAACCAAAAAAAGAAGGTATGGTGAACTTAACCTTAGCAAAAGGATCATCATTGCGAATGTGATTGTTACCATTATTATCTCGCATACCTTGATGATTGGGGTTCAGTCGCTCCTGTAATTGTGCATCTCGTGCAACTCGTCGCATGGCGGCGTCGTTGCGGAGAACCCCCACATTGGACTCCTCATCGACTTCATTGTCTTGTTGGATCGTTGTTCCATTAGAAGGTTGTCGTTTCTCCACATTCTCCACCCTGCCAGCAAGATCAGAGATACGACGATGTAGCCTCTCGATACTGTTCTGATTGTCTTGTTTGTCCTTCGTGAACTTGTCCGTGAGCTCTTGGATGCTCTTGTTGAGGGCCTCGTTCATATCAAGAATGAGCTTACGAAGGTCATCCTCCTCAGCAGCAGCTCTAGCTCTGGTTTGCGGTCCTGTCATGGTTAGTAGGAACAAAGATAACACAAAGTATTACCGCTATAAACTACTAGGTGGTGGTATGTGGATTCACTCGCCCTCAAGCTTCTTATCACGCTCTTGCAAGGATCTTACCAACACTGCAGAAGGTACAACCGGTGGCTGGTTCGTGATACCGTGGGGCGTGAGTGAGGCGATTGCAAGGCTGAATCATGTTCTGATAAGAAGAAGGTGGAGCTCGGAAGGCAATTGTATATAAGCAAAGGATTAGCAATAACCGAAATCAGATAACAAAGCTGAATAAATGTCCAAAGTACGTGTCAAAGTTGCTGGCCTAAACGCGTTCCCAAAACTAGTTCAAGCAAGCAAAGTGATCGGTACAGGCGATGGACATGAAAGGATGCAAGCACTTCTAATTTTTTTTTTTGTTAATCTTTCTTTTCGTGCGGCTCTTTTTTATGCACTTGCCTTTTTTCTTTTTTTTTCACAAGAGTGCTGCAAAGGATGGATTACAACTCAAAATTTAAGAATTACGCACAAATCCTATCACAATACTCTCGGCAGTTTAGCAAAGATGCTCTGCAGACACTTCCAATAAGAATTTGGGGCTCTTAGAGACCTCAAACGCAAAAACTTATATCTAGGAAGTTGTAGCTCTTTTCTTTCTCATCAATTTGAATACATAGAACACCCAATTTCGGGTTTGGAACTAGGAGATATGGCCCCCGAAATAGAGGCTGTACAGATTACTCCGAGATGAAACAGATTAACTTCCAACGCGATTTTCGCCACGAATATGCGTTTCTGGAATTTGGTGCAATGAACAAAGTTGTAGATCTCTTCGAGAGATACAATTTAGACTATTTAATCGCCCAAATTGGTGTTCAGATGACAAACATATTGTCTTTATAAAAACAGCAACGCAAAAGGGGAATCCGAACCGATTGCGACCAGAATTTGGTTTCGATTTAGGATTGGGGTTTGAAACTCGACCTGGATCAAGAACACGAATTGACCAGCAATACGACAATGACCATGGACACAAATTCAACAATGCAAAACTGAAAACGAAAATTGCAAAAGGCTCAAAGTGGTTTGGACAGCGGAAGACTATGATCACAATTTTTTTTTTTTGGTTTTTTCTGGATTCTAGGTAGAAGATGAATGACAAACAGAGGGGATACCTGACAGGCAACCTTGGCTCTGATACCACTTGATGAAACACGGGGTGCCGAATCTTTCATCAGGTAGATGATAAATCGATTTGGTGGAGATCTCGACGTTGACGATTCGGCTTTCGATCAGAACTGATCGAACCCATCAATCGCTACACCACTGCTCCGTTGGTTATCAACCGTGCCAAGACGCGGTTAACCTCACCAAGAAGGCTAATTCCTGCAAGCGAATCGAGAGCACAAGCAAAAACGTAGAAGAAGCAATCTGGAAATTGCAAATCAAATTGAATTAAGCTCATAAGTTGGGGTTCCACAAACCGATCTACGGCGAAACTGCAAAGGCAGAATAATCTAAGCAAAACCCAAGTCTCCCAGTGATGGCTACAAAGTATGTATATGAGAGAGAGAGAGTCGGCGGCTAGGGTTTAGGTTGCAGCCTAACTAAGATATATGGGCCGAAGGCCCAAAAAGAGGTGACGCAGCACCAGGCCGACTCTGTCTCGCACACACTGTTTGGACGATTTCCAGTGACTTGGAAAGAGTTTGGTGGCAGGACCAGATGCATTGGAAAGATTATCTCCTAAGCTTTCCGTGAAGTGGTAGAACATCAAAAACGGACTTCGTATGTGGCCTGGGCGTCCATTTGAAGACATACGTGTCGCTGTAGTCCGAACCAGCGTCCATCTCGGGATCAACTCGAACCTTGGCTCGTCTCGGTGCATCGTGACATCCTCGCTGATCCAAACCATGATTCCTAAGTACAAGAACAATATCATTAGGTAGTAACTCGCCCTCTACAGTAGTTTCACATAAACTTAGGAACGAGCTCACCGGGTAATTTAGCTGACTTGCGCGTGCCCTTGTAATTGGTCCTTGCACAAGCGGTGTTGGAGAAGTTGACGCATCCATAGGAGTGATGTCCTCATCAACTGCGGACCTTGTACACTAACTATTTTCTTTTAGATTGCGTATAACCATTAGAAGATAGGGGTTAGTGGACTGTATTTCTGTAGTAGTGGTAGTCGCAGTCTATGCGCGACCTTGGAATGAAAGAAGGCTTAATACTGGAAATACCTCTAAGTCAAAGGAGGTTTGGTCGAGAGTTGCCGACCATAAGCTAAGAGTTGTATGGTTGTCTTATAACTACACCTTAGTCAATACTCCAAGTGTAGTACACCACCTATTGATAAAATAAGGATAATTATGCAGTGCGGTTATCCTTAAATCATCAATAAGTTGTGAATGGATGCACGGTTATCTATAAACTGCATGTTATAACCGGCAAATAGCAACTGCTTACAATCATGGTGCACTTATCACTGAAGCATCTCTTTGATCAAGCAATTGGTGTCTCAGATGAACAAAGAGAGGGAGAGAACAATGATCAAGAACAAGATTAATCCTTGAAGCCTAGAATAGGAAGAAAGGATTAGAATCAACATATGCTCTGTAATTCCATTATTCATATAGTAAGAAAACAACAGGAGTAGGGCTATTACACAGATTATGAGGGCCCAAACATATATAAACACAGCATGTTCATATGTCCATATTAACTGTCGTGGTATTGCGAATACCCCGGCAGGTTTTGAGAACGATACTAGCAAAGATTACGCGGCGCGGGTTGACCGGATAACCGGTCCTCCCCCGCCGGACAAGCACAAGAAATGACACACGGATTTATATAGGTTCGGGTCCCGGTGGGGGCCCTAGTTCTGTCGGTGCGCTCCAGACCGGAGTCGACTGGGGAGGCTCTCTCCGAGGGAGAGGCTTCCGGAGCACACCTGTTTGTTTTTAGCTATTCCAACAAATGAATCACTTGCTTACAACGGAGGGGTACAAGGGCTATTTATAGCCCCCAAAAGAAGCAAAAAACCTAAACTACCCCGGAAGCCACCGTCGGATCGAGGGGTACGAACGTCCTTCTCCCGGTCAAACGTCTTGGATGCTTGACAGGTGGTCGCTGATTCCCGAGGCGCTCCTCGCGTGACCTGCTCGTGACAAACAACTCGAAACTTTACCTGGAAGAGGACGATGAGGCCCGGGACATGCGTCGGAGGCCAAGTCCCGGGGGACAAAAAGGCGGCGCCCGGGGAGGCCCCGGAGACCACGTCCCCGGGCAAATGGCGGCGCCCGGGACGGCGCCGGAGGCCAAGTCCCGGGGGCCAAATGGCGGCGCCCGGGGAGGCTCCGGAGGCCAGGTCCCCGGGCAAATGGCGGCGCCCGGGACGGCGCCGGAGGCCAAGTCCTAGGGGCCAAAAGGCGGCGCCCGGGGAGGCACCGGAGGCCAGGTGCCCGGGCAAATGGCGGTGCCCGGGACGGCACCAGAGGCCAAGTCCCGGGGGCCACGTCCCTGGGCAAATGGCGGCGCCCGGGACGGCGCCGGAGGCCAAGTCTCGGGGGTCAAATCACGGCGCCCGGGGAGGCCACGGAGGCCAGGTCCCCGGGCAAATGGCGGCGCCCGGGACGGCGCCGGAGGCCAAGTCCCGGGGGCCAAAAGGCGGCGCCCGGGGAGACACCGGAGTCCAGGTCCCCGGGCAAGTGGCGGCGCCCGGGACGGCGCCGGAGGCCAAGTCCCGGGGGCCAAAAAGGCGGCGCCCGGGGAGGCCCCGGAGGCCACGTCCCCAGGCAAATGGCGGCTCCCGGGACGGCGCCGGAGGCCAAGTCCCAGGGGCCAAAAGGCGGCGCCCGGGGAGGCACCGGAGGCCAGGTGCCCGGGCAAATGGCGGTGCCCGGGACGGCACCAGAGGCCAAGTCCCGGGGGCCACGTCCCTGGGCAAATGGCGGCGCCCGGGACGGCGCCGGAGGCCAAGTCTCGGGGGTCAAATCACGGCGCCCGGGGAGGCCACGGAGGCCAGGTCC
Organism: Pharus latifolius; assembly: GCA_019359835.1. NCBI lineage: Eukaryota > Viridiplantae > Streptophyta > Magnoliopsida > Poales > Poaceae > Pharus > Pharus latifolius. Next base: position 37,125,966 of record CM033323.1, on the reverse strand, counting down.
CCGGGCAAATGGCGGCGCCCGGGACGGCGCCGGAGGCCAAGTCCCGGGGGCCAAAAGGCGGCGCCCGGGGAGGCACCGGAGTCCAGGTCCCCGGGCAAATGGCGGCGCCCGGGACGGCGCCGGAGGCCAAGTCCCGGGGGCCAAAAAGGCGGCGCCCGGGGAGGCCCCGGAGGCCACGTCCCCAGGCAAATGGCGGCTCCCGGGACGGCGCCGGAGGCCAAGTCCCGGGGGCCAAATGGCGGCGCCCGGGGAGGCCCCGGAGGCCAGGTCCCCGGGCAAATGGCGGCGCCCGGGACGGCACCGGAGGCCATGTCCCGGGGGCCAAAAGGCGGCGCCCGGGGAGGCCCTGGAGGCCACGTCCACGGGCAAATGTGGCGCAACTTACCTGGACTTAGTTGCACAGAGATTTCCCCCAACAGTAGCCGCCCATGCCCCCCGGGGACGATGCTCGAGTCCTCAGTGGGTATGGTACTTGTTACCGGGAAAATCTCCGGACCAAGTCACCGGAGCCGTAACGCTTATGGCCGCGCCATTTCGCCATAAATGCGCTCGCGGTTTGAACCAGTGCCTCGATTCGCGCGCTAGTCCCTTCGTTTCCCGCGCGCGGTTTGAACTTCAATGGTCCAGATTGCTCCGCGGGGTGCCACGTGGCGCCCATCTGGACCACGCCTCGCCTCTATAAATAGGGCCTTGGGGGGCCCGGTAGCTTCATTCCAAACTTCTCAGCCTTAGCAGATTTTGCTCTCCCGGTAGCTCTCTCCCGGTAGCTCTTTCCCGGTAGCTAGCACCCGGTAGCTAGCGTCCGGAACCTTTAGACGTAGCCCCCTGAAAAGTTAGCCACCGGAAAAAACAAACCTGATGGCACCGAAGGGTCGAGCGAAGACGACCGAGGTGCCCAGGGAGGAGGTCGCTCCGGACTTCCTCTGGGCATCCGAGTTCACGGCCGAGGACGCCGAGTCCATGGTCAAGCGCGGCGTCGTCGAGGACGGGGACATCTGGGTCCCTGTGAAGAAGGACGGGGCCCCCCGCCCCAGGCCCGGAGAGGTCATGGCCTTTGAGGCCTTCCTGGAGGCGGGGCTTCGGCTCCCGTTGGATACCATGCCCCGGGAGTTTTTGAAGGAGTACGGGGTGGAGCCCAACCACCTCACCCCGAACGCCCTCGTCCGGATGGGTATCTTCATCTGGCTCTTTAAGACGGCGACCGGGAGGGAGCCCACGCTACGCGTCTTCCGGTACTTTTACGAGCCGGCGGCGCGGAGCTCCCACCTGGTGAAGGGGGCAATCAAGTCCCCCTTCGGCTCGGTGATGGTGCAGATGGTGCCGTCCCGGGTGGCCGACTACCCGGCGGCAGCCTCCTGGGACCATTGGGGCGATTGGATCCGGAGGTGGTTCTACCTCCCAGTCCGGGACGACGGGGTGACGTACGCCCCGGAGCCCGCCTCCTACAGCAGGTCATCTGCACCGAAGCCTCCGGTGTCGACGGACGAGGAGCTCGAGCTCCTCGGCAAGGTGATCATCTCCCGGAAGACCCGCTCTATGCGGGACGCCGCCGAGGAGATGATGCTCCTGAGGATCTCCCCCTTCGTGCGCGGGAGGAGGGGGACCGGCATGGGCCCGGAGCAGCGGCCCCCGGTCAAGCCGGTGACCCGACGTAAGTCCCTGTGACCTGCTTCATTGCATTTACAAATTTTTGAAAGTTTGACTAACTCTTTACCTCTTGTAGTCCGGCCGTACCCGGCGGCGTGGGAGAAGGCGGAGAACCTCCTGGGGAGGTACTTCGTCGACGAGCACGAGCGCGTCGTGCGCCTCGTGGGGGAGGGCCCTCCCCGGATCCTGGTGGCTGAGGCCTATGGGCTGAAGCTCCCGGAGAGGAAGCCCCTCCCCACCCCCGGGTCGCACAAGACGGGCTGGGGGCTCTGAGCCTAAGAAGGCCAGAGTGCAAAAAGCCCCCGGCCCGTCGACGAGGCCGGCGGCGACACCGGTGAAACCCCGGGACGAGACTCCCGGGACCGAGCGTGCCCGGGCGCCTGCCCGGAAGGAAGCGACACCCCCTCCCCCGAAGAGCTCCGCTGCGGCTCGGGGGAAGGAACCGGCCGCGGACGCGGCGGCCTCCGACTCGGCGGACTACACCCCGTCGCCGTCGTCGGTAGCGGCCCCGCCAGCGCCCCCGGCCCCCTTGGAGCTGGAGAAGCTGGAGGTGAGGTTCGCGGAGGCCTCGCCTCCGCGGATGGAGTGGCCCGTGGATGATGGGGGGGAGCCCCTCGGCCTACGAGGTCCAGCCGGAAGTGGGGGTCCCGGGGGCCCTCCTGCCCGGGAAATGGAAGGGCCTGATGATCCCCCCCGGCGAGGGACCCCCTCCGAGGCGTCGTCTGCCACTTCCTCGGGGGGCACTTCGGCGACGAAGACGATGACGACCGCCACCCCGACCGAGGTTATTCCGGTCACCCAGGTCCGGGAGCCCGTCACCGGCCGTGGCAGGACAAGCACCGGGTGGGAGACCCCCCTGCTTTCCGCAGGGGAGGTCGAACGTTACACTAAAGGCCTGCAGACCCCGAAGGTCCAGGCCTTCATCGCGGGGGGGACGCTCCACGATCGCTTCGCGGAGCTTCGGTCCCTCCAAGCCCAGGTATTCACTCGAAGCTGTTGTCTCTTTCCTTTGGCTCCTACATCCAAAATTTTTCTAACTCTGGAATTTACAGGGGGCGGCGATTACCTGGGGCGTTGAGCAGCGCGTCGTCCGGCTGCTCAAGGACGAGGAGGACAAGGCCGCCGCCTACTTGGGCCAGCAGGACGAGGCTCTCCGGGAGCTGGCCCGGGTCCGGGCCCAGGTTCACGTCTCGGAGACGGTGAACGGCCGCCTCGGAGAGGAGGCGAAGGCGAGGGAGGAGGCCTTCCGGGAGCTCGAACGATCGAGCGTCCGGGCGGTGGCGGACGTGGGCTGCTCCGTCCGCTCGGCCCTCGAGAGCCTTGGCGTAAGCCTAGGCTTGGGGGTGGCTCAGTTGTGCCCCTGGCCACGCTCGTGGAGGCTACTGATGCCCTGGCACGGGGCCAGGCAATCCCTGTCGTTGCGGCCGTGGCGGGGCTTGTGGAGCACCGGGGGGTCGGTGCCCGGGCAATCGGGGGCTGCATCCCCCGGAGCTTCCCCGAGTTCTTTGAGCCCTCGCGCCGGGGGGTGGAGCAGCTCGCCGGGGGCTTCTACGACCGGATCATCCGGGTGAGGTTCCCGGCACCGGCGCCTTCGGCAGTGGACGCCCCGGCCCCGGCACTGGTGGAAGCCCCCCGGGGGGAGGACGCCAATGACAAAGTATGAGCCGCCCCCCCGGGTCTTAGTTAGGACCCTTTTCCTTTCTTAGGACTTTTGATCCCGGTAGCTTCTTTAGAAGAAGCCCCGGACACTTGTAAAATGGTATTTTGGCATGCAATAGAGTAAGAAATTTTTCTAAGTCTTTGAATTGAATGCAATGTTACCAGGGTTCCCGGGAGGTTACTCCCGGGCGAAGGTCCGGGAGGGGCTCACCGGGGGACGCCCAAGCGGCTTTAATATTGCTAAGCCTCATCTCCGGGGAGCGCAGCGGGGACACCGTCCGGGAGCCCGTCCGGTTAAGGTGGCATCCGGAGTGGCACTTGGACAATTTTGACAATCATCGCGCCGAGTTGTCCCCCCCGCATCCGGGGTTCCAGATGATACCTCCTCTTCGGATACTTCCACCGGCGGGATACGAGTTCTGGCCTGAAGATGTGCTCCGAGACGCTCGGCGCCGTGTGCGCGCATTGTACCGGGACTTGGGCAGGGAGCTAGCAGAGAGCCTCCGGGAGTATTAGGCGTAGGAGCCTTAGGATGTAGAGGATCCCCCGGGTTAGAACCCGGGTTGTACCATTTCCGAAGCCCACCGGAGGGGGAAGATGTCCTCCGGGTTTGACGATGAATAAAGCTGTGTTGTTGCTTCCTTCTTTGTCGTCTTTTTATTTTTTCTTCTTGCATGGTCGGGACGACTCCTTTTCACAAGAATGAGTTAAGTTTGCTGGTGGGAGGTGCGGTCGACACCCCGGGGTTCCTTATCCCCCCCGCCCACAGCGGGCCGGAGGATAGCTCCGCGCACTGTGGGGGTTGCAAGGCCCCCGGGGTGGAAGTGACTTGTAGCATAGAAATTTTTCTAAGTTAGAAAATTTTAAAATGAGGTTTCCAAGGGAAAGACCTTCTGGGAGACAATCGTCCGGTTGCCGTGAGAACGGGGAGCCGGGAATAAGGCCTCGTGTGGAGGAAACATCCAAGAAAACCCGATGAGATTTTCGGAGACGGGCTTCCTAGGAGATGATCATCCGGTCGCCGTGAGAATGGGGAGGTGGGAATAGAGTCTCCGGGGAAGAAATGTCGGGGAAATCCGTAACTTCTCCGGGAGACAATCGTCCAGTCGCCGTGAGGACGGGGAGCCCGGAATAGGGTCTCCGGGAGGCAATCATCTGGTCGCCGTGAGAACGGGGAGCTGGGAATAAGGTCGCCGGGAGGCAATCATCCGGTCGCCGTGAGAACGGGGAGCCGGGAATAAGGTCATCGGGGAGCAAATATCCAAGAATGCCATTAGACGTCCCACTGGGGAGAGCGTCTACCCCCGGAGGAGGAAGAGATATCCATGAAGACCATTAGATGTTCCACTGGGGAGAGCGTCTACTCCCGGAGGAGGAAGTGCCCAAAGACGGGTCTTGAGTGTTTGGGCAGGGGACTAGTCTCCCAAAGTGACTCGTTACCGCGGCCGCTGGGGACCGGGTTGCCGCTTACACCCTCAGTCCACGAGGGCTGATCGTAAGCCGCCCTACAGGAGGGACTTGCTGGGTCTGGGCCCACTTCCTCGCAGGGAGGGCATCCTCACGGGGAGGGCTTCCTCGCGGGGAGGGCGTCCTCGCGGGGAGGGCATCGCCGCTAGGGGCGGTAATGAGAATAACCTGCAATGAGACAGTTGAAGAGCAAGACCTATGTATTGCTAGTAAAATGAAGTACAGTGCCTCCCCCTGCGAAGCCGCGAAAGGGGAGGAAAAGGTAAGTACAGCGTCCCTCCTCCCCCTCCGGCGTGATCGCTCTTGGGGAGGGGACAGGGCCGTAAGGCTAAACATAGAACTTGCGAAGTAAACGCAAGTTCCACGTGTGCTTCAGCTCCTGCTCTTGAAGGTTGGAGAGGTTGTAAGCCCCCGAGCCCAGGACCGCGGAGATCCTGTAGGGGCCCTCCCACTTGGGGGAGAGCTTCCCCTGGGCTTGGGGGTCGGTGACGCGCTTGATGATAAGGTCCCCATGGCGGAAAGCTCTCTCGCGCACGCGCTGGTTGTACGCGCGCGCCATTTCTTGCTTGTAGATGGCGTGGCGGAGGAGCGCTTGGTCGCGTTCCTCCTCTACGAGGTCGATCTCCAGGCCCTGGTTGGCCTCGTTGGCCTGGTACGCTGCGGGCGTGGCTCCCTCCCGGAGCTCAACCGGCAGTGACCGAAAGCCGATCTCCGGGGGGAGGACTTCCTCCGCCCCGTAGACTAGGGAGAAGGGACTACGTCCCGTCGCCCGAGACGGGGTCGTGCGCATGGAGAAGAGGATGCTAGGGAGCTCCTCTGCCCATGCACCCCGCTTAGAAGCGGTTTGCTCGACTCTCCGGCGCAACCCTTGTAGGATCACGCCGTTGACCCACTCTACTGCCCCATTGCTCCGGGGATGCGCCACTCAGGCGAAGTGGATGACGAGCCCCAGGCCTTCGCAGAATTCCCGGAAATAAGCCGAGTCGAATTGGGTCCCGTTGTCCACGGTGATTTCCCGGGGGACACCAAAACGGCATACGACGTTTTTCCAGAAAAACCGCTGGACGGCCCGGGAAGTGATGATGGCCAAAGGCTCCGCCTCAACCCTCTTTGTAAAATAGTCCACCGCGACTACCGCATACCTGTATGCTCCGGGCGCTGGGGGGAAGGGCCCTAAGAGGTCCATTCCCCAGCGCACGAAGGGCCAAGTGATTGGGATTGTCTGCAGCGCTATAGGGGGGTGGTTCGAGCCCTTGGCCATCTTCTGGCATGCCTCGCACGGGGAGACAAGGTCTCATGCGTCGCGCATGACCGTGGGCCAGTAGAAGCCCTGCTGGAGGGCCTTGGCCGTGATGGCACGGGGGGCTAGGTGAGAACCACAGCTCCCCGCGTGGATGTCTTCGAAAAGTTGAAGTCCTTCCGACAGGGGGAGGCAGCGCAGGAGGGCGGAAGCCCCCCGCTTGTAGAGCCTCCCCTCCAGTAGGAGATAAGCCCGGGCTTTAGCCCGGAGGCGTTTAGCCTCGGTCTCACTAGGAGGGTCCCCCTCCCCCTTGATGAAGGATATGAGGGGGTCCATCCAAGACGGAGTCCGGGTGATCTCGGTGACCTCCGGGACATGAGGCTCGTCGCCCGTGTCCGGGGAGGCCACCGAGGGTTTCGTGAGGATTTCCAGGAAAGCCCCCTTGGGGAGCGATTCCCGGGCGCTTGCGGCCCGGGCCAAAGCGTCGGCCCGGTCATTGTCCCTTCGCGGGATATGCCGGGCCTCGAGGCCGTCGAAATGCCTCTCCATCTTCCGCACTTCCTTCAAATAAAGACTTAAGTTTGCGTCATGGCACAGGTAAGACTTGTCGATTTGGCAAATTACGAGTTGAGAATCTCCCTTGACTAGGAGGCGCCGGACCCCCAGGGAGAGCGCAAGGCGCATCCCTAGGACCAAAGCCTCGTATTCGGCGAGGTTGTTGGTTGCGAGGAACTCGAGCCGCGCGGCGTACTACTCCCGCACCAGCCCCGGCGAGACACAGCGACCTATCGAACATGAGAGTCCAATGATCACTGCGTCGGGGCGGCATAGGGAGGTCTTGGTCCCTGGACCCAGAGGCAGGAGTCCACTCTGCAACGAAGTCGGCGAGGACCTGCGACTTGATGGAGGAGCGGCCGGTAAGGGACAGGGAGAAGGGGGCGAGCTCGGTCCCCCACTTCCCAATCCAGCCGGTGGCTTCTTTGTTCCGCAGTACCTCCCCCAGGGGGAGGGACGACGGGACGGTGATGGGGCGCCCCAGGAAGTAATGGCGAAGCTTCCGGGACGCCATCAGGAGGGTGTAGCAGATCTTCTCCATCTCCGTGCACCGAGTTTTGGCCCCTTGGAGGGCCTCACTCACGTAGTACACGGGACGCTGCTGCCGCCCTTGCTGCTTCACCAAGACCGCGCTGATGGCGACGGGGGTCGCGGCGAGGTAGAGGAGCAAGGGCTCTTCTGGAGACGGACTCACAAGCATTGGAGGGCTCGTGAGGTACTTCTTGAGGTCGTCGAACACCTCCTGGGCCTCGGGGGTCCAGCGGAACCCCTCGAGCCCTCGGAGGATCTTGAAGAACTGGAGGCCCCGCTCCCCTTACCGGGAGACGAAGCGGCTTAGCGCGGCTAGGCGGCCGGAGAGCCGCTGGACATCCTTGACGGAGCGCGGCGGGGGCATATCTAAGAATGCCCGGATCTTCTCGGGGTTTGCCTCAATGCCCCGCTGGGAGACGAGGAAACCTAGGAGCTTCCCCCCGCGCACCCCGAAGGCGCACTTCGCCGGGTTTAGTTTGAGCCCGAACGCGCGGAGGTTGCGGAAGGTTTCAGCCAGGTCGTCGATGTGGGAGGCTGTGCGGGGACTCTTGACGACCGCGTCGTCTACATAGACTTCGACGTTGCGGCCGACTTGATCTTTGAAGACCAGCATCATGAGGCGTTGGAAGGTCGCCCCCGCGTTCTTGAGCCCGAAGGGCATATGGACGTAGCAGAAGGTTCCGAGTGGAGTTATGAAACTCGTCTTTTCCTCGTCCCCTTCCGCCATCCGGACTTGATGGTAGCCCGAGTAGGCGTCTAGGAAGCTCATGAGCTCGCACCCCGCAGTGGAGTCGACGAGCTGGTCAATCCGCGGGAGCGGAAAGTTGTCTTTGGGCAGGCACGGTTAAGGTCGGTGAAGTCCATGCACATCCGCCACCTGCCGGTTGACTTCTTGACGAGGACGGGGTTCGCGAGCCACTCGGGGTGCAGGACCTCCCGAATGAACCCCGCCTCTCGGAGCCGGGTGATCTCCACCTTTATTGCCTCTTGGCGCTTGAGGGAGAGTTTCCGCAGCTTCTGTTTGATCGGGGGGTGACCGGGGGCCACTGCGAGCTTGTGCTCAATGACCTCCCGGGCGACGTCCCGCATGTCTGAAGGCTTCCACGCAAAAACATCGGAGTTTTCGCGCAGAAAAGTCGCAAGTTGCGCTGCATTCTCCTCGGGGAGCTCCGCCCCGATCCGGACGGTTTTGTCTTCGTCGCCCGAGGACAGCAGGATCTTCCGGAGACACCCTTCCGGACGCGGCTTGAGGAGGGGCCTCCCGGGCGGTGGCGCAGCGGTGTCTAGTTCCGGGGGAGGAGCCTCCCCCCCGGGCGTCTTTATGAGGTTGACGCTTCCGATTGTGGCCGCAGCGCGCTCGTATAGAGCATGGGCCATGTCTTGATCTCCCCGGACGTTGATCACACCATGCGGCCAGGGGATCTTCATGCAGAGGTAATTTTGATGGGTGGCGTCCCCCAGCCGGTTGATTTTGGTCCTCCCCATAATTGCATTGTAGGAGGAGGGGAGGTCCACTACGTCGAAGCGGACCAGCTCGGTCCGGTAGTTCTCCGGGGTGCCGAATGTCATAGGGAGGTCTACCTTGCCCACGGGGTGGATGGCCTTCCCCGGGACAATACCTTGCAGGGGCCCGGCAGCGGACTGCAGGAGCTTCTCGTCCACTTGCATCTCTTTGAAGGCCTTCAGGAATAGGACGTCGGCGGAGCTCCCGCCGTCGACAAGGATACGGGCCAGGTGGCAGTTGTAGATGGTCGCGGAGACAATGAGCGCGTCGTCGTGGGGGAAGCGAACCCCTCGCGCGTCTTCCGCCATGAAGGTGAGGGGGACGTCCGACCACTTAGGTGGCGGGGAAGCGTGTAGCACCCCCACAACCTTGACCTCACGCACGTACTCCTTACGCTGGCGCTTAGAGTCCCGCCCGGAGGCGGACTCTCCCACGATGACGTTGATGTGGCACTGAGAACTTTGAAAGGGGAGAGCTTCTGAAGGCTCCCCCTCCTGCGTCTGCGTCTGCTGACCCCCCGTGGGAATGGGAAGGGCCGGAACAGCTGGCCGAGGGAGCAAGGCCACCGGGGTCCCCCCCTGCCTGCGCTGGTCGAGGAATGCTGCGAAGTGCTGCAGCAGCTGGCTGCAGTCTCGGGTAGCATGGGTATTGGACCCGTGGAAGCTGCACCACGGTCCTTCCCGCCTTCTCCCCGCGGGCCCTTCCCGGCCGCGCGAAGACTGTCCTCCCCCATGGCCTTTCGGCTTGGGGAAGGGGCGGTTGCCCCTCGGGGGGTCGCGCGAGCAGCCTCCGCCCTCGAGGACAAAGGTGTCCCAAGGCCGTGGCTCGTTACGCCCCCCCTGCCTAGGGCGCTTGAGGGGATCCCTGGCCCCCCCGTCGGCGGGGGCGGGAGCCCCCTGGGTCTTCTTCCAGATGTCATCTTCCTCCGCCCGAGCGTACTTTTCGAGTACGTTGAAGAGCTCGTCGGCGGAAGAGGGGCAGCTCCGGGAGAGCCTTCGGTGGAGCTCTCCCGGGAGGATGCCGCTTTTGCAGGCTTCGATGACCGTAGAGTCGGGGACGTGGGCCACTTTGCTTTTCACCTGAGCAAAGCGCTTGAAGAAGCTTCTAATGGTTTCCCCAGTCCTCTGCCGGACAGTGTACAGCTGCGAGGTGTCCAGGGGACGCACGTAGTTCCCCTGGAAGTTCGCGCAGAACTCCCGCTTGAGCTGCGTAAAAGACTTGATGGAGCCGGTGACGAGGATTGTCACCCGGGTCACTTCTAATAAACTTTTGGTTCAAGACAGGTTCGAACCAAACATGTATCTGGCGATGCGAACTCGATCTATTCCGAGGGGCATCATCGCCATGAGGTCGCAAGCTTTATGCGATCAGGCCGCGGGCTTCGTGCGATCAGGTCGACAGCTTTGCACGGTCAAAAGTTCGTATGCTATACACGAACTGGATATCTGGGATGTTGTGCGGTCAGCCCACATTCCGCGGTCAGAACATCCTCGACCAGGCTGCTTGGAGTTTATTCGGTTATCCGTATAAAAGGATAATCCAAGCATCCCGAGGATTCCTCCACGTTGAAGACCAACCATCAGAGGTTAATATATGCGGTTATTCATGATTAACACGTGTTAATAACCTCCGTGGAAGTTAACAGCAGTTCTCCAAAAACCGCATCCAATCGTTTGATGCAGTTTTCTTCATATGGCACCCTTTCGACCAGTATAAAAGGGTGGCGTAGAGGTCCTAGGGAGGGAGATTGTAACATCCTGAGTTTTGGGGTGAAAAGTTCTTTCTTAAAAATCATGCATGCATATGTCTCTTCGAGATCTGCCAAATCAGCCTCAGCTTTATTCTGTTCTAGCCCTAAAATCTCCAAAATCTATCAGGTGACCCCAAGTCAAGATCTGACTTGCCAGATTTGATCTATCAGTTATCCTAAACCTAAAAGCCTTCAAAACCCAGCTCCAATTCTATCTCTAACTTCTCGATTTATCAACTCCTTTCTGTTTTCGAAAACAGAAATACCTTATATAACCCTAGATACTCTGAATTCAAATTTAATCAAAATCTTGACCAAGTTCAGATCAGATTATTCTTGAAATATGATCATGGGTATGCCAATACCTTAAATCAGAAAGTTGGCAGCCAGATTTTATCATCTAGACTCTTTTCACAAATCAGTCCAAGAGTTATTACGAATTAGTCCTTATCTGATATCTGAAAACCCAAAAAGGCTAAAATCTCCAGATTAACTCCAAATTCAGAATTTCTTTGGCAAATCTTTTCTAGATGCTATTTGAAACAAGTTCTTCTTCTGTACAGATTTCAAGATCCCATCCTAATTACCATAATTCAAAATCAATTGAAACTCAGATTCAATTACCCTAAAAATACCCTATTTTCAGTTTGTATCAAAGACTACTCAAATGTGCCAAATTTTATCAACTGTTCTTGCCAAATATTCTGTTGAATATAATCCGCCAGATCAGTGCAATCAAATTCAGTTTAAACCTTCCAAAACTCCAGATTCGCAGATCAATCCTTTTTCCAGATTTTCTAAAAGCCAAAAAAAGGCAAAATGTTGCAAAACATCTTCAAATTCAAATCTGATTCAGGGAACATCTCCCAAATGCTTTTCAACACAAATTCTTCTTATATGAGTATCTCAAACTCAAACCCTAAATCCCAGAATTCGAGATCAATAAGTTTCAGAGTTATTTTACCCTAATCTACTCTGTTTTCAGTTCATATCAAAAGTCATCCAAATGTCTCAAACTTTATCTTCTAGCTGTGCCAAATCATCTATGGAATTAAGTATACCAAAGCAGCAGAATCAATTCCAGATCAAATCATCCAAATCTTCAGATTTACAATTCAGTCCAAATCAAGAAATCAAAAACTGCAAATCAGCCCTATTTCGACCAGAGCAGCAGCAACTGTACACACGACCAGTACTCGCCGTGTTTTGCTTCCTTGTGCCGTGCACGTTCGCCGCCAGCCAAGCTTCGCCTGCAACTTGATCGTGCATGCTGTTGCGCACGAGTCCTCGCCTCAGCCGTCACCGTGGCAGCGCCGCTGCAACGTGGACGACCAGCGCCTGCTCCCGCGCGCGACCAGCAGTGACTGTTGTCAGTATCTTCTTGCCACGTTGCTTGCCTTGCCAGCCGTTGTCGCCACCGCTTTGCACCGCCCGACAGGATTGAGTCCCAATGTAGCAACAGCTTTGCCTCGCCAGTGCGCCGTCGCGTCACCGTTCACCGTTGTTACATCTGCGCCCGGCAACTCCTATCAACTGACACCAAATTCAATGCTATTACTTCCTTGCAAGCTACGCCCACTGCTCTATTTAAACCACCAGTGGCTTGTATCATCTCCTCATCACCAGAACTTAGCCAAATTTGCAAGTCTCCTCGCCGTTGTCTTCTTCTCCGGCGAGTCCAGCAGGAGGCTTCACGGTGACAGCCTCAACCGCAGCCTCAACCACCAAATTGACAGCACTAGTAAGTTTCCCTCGCCACTCTCATTGTGCTGTACCATCTAATTGGATTACCTTGCACCTTATCGCCGGTGATCGCCGGAAATGGCTGAAATTCGAAGAATGCCCTGTTCCGGCAATGCAGGCCAAATTACTTCGAATCAGCTTTCAATTCTGTGGAAGAAAATGATCAGTGAGCCATTTCCAGCAAGCCAGTGCATCAAGATCTCCAGATTGAGCTTCAATCGAAGCTTTCCCCAATTTTGAGCTTCTCCAGAAACCGGCGATCGTCGCCAGGCTTCTCCGGCCATTTTCCGGCCAAATTGATCGTGCAGGTAGCTTCCTCTTACCCATATATCACTTCCCAAGCTTGGAATCGAGTTCATTCGGCCTAAATCGAAAACCCCCAAATAGCAATATTCTTCTCCGGCACAGTTCACCGGAAAAGTTTTCCCGGCCGTTTGAGCTCAAATCACCTTGTCCATTGTGTGTGCCTTAACCCCCTGAGTATTTTTGTCTTCTAGCCCGACATCTAAATCAGCCTAGATCAAAAGATATAGCCATGCCAAGATCTTGTCCAGAACTGCTCCAGTGCAACCAGTTCACCTCAGTTCATCACTGAATTTCATCACTTTCCAGCCATTTATTGCCCTAGATTCTGTTGACTTAATTGTTCCTGTTATCCTTGCCTACCTCCCAGACAAAATGGTGCATCATTTGGAGCTCTAGATCAAAAGTTATCCCAAGCCCTAGTTTCTGGCCATGTCAAGATCAATGCCAGACTATGTCAGTCAGTGGCATTAGCCCTTTTCACTTCCTTCCAGATGTGCATTTTGGGCATAACTTTGTCCCTTAGATTCCTGAGGTTGTGATCAACATTTTCTTCTTCTATCACAACTTGATTTGAGCCCTTGAATTATATTTGCCGCTAAACCCTAATTTTTGACACTGTCTCAGTGCATGCCAGCCAATGGCATTGGCCTTGTTTACCCACTTCTGATTGTGCATTTTGAAAGCCACTTTGTCCACTGAATTTGTAAAATTATGATCTACACTTTCTTCTACTGTCATAACTTGAGATAAGCTCTCTAGCTTTCCTTGAAGTTATGTCAGAGCTTTGATCCGAATGTCAATCTGCTGACATTCGCTGTTTTTGATCAAACCATCCACAAAACTGATGTTCTTATTGTAACCTTGAGATCCTAAGAGCATCTAACATCCATTCTTAGCCAATTCCTTGAAACCCTAGAATCTTGACTCAATTCAGCTTGCAATCTCAATTATCTCCAGTATTGTTCAGTCACTCTTGTAAAGCATATCTACATATAGATTATAAATCATTTTAATATATACAAGTAATATTTGTGTGTATTGTTTGGTTTGTCGTCGAGCAGATTCAGAAGCTGAATTTGAGGACTTCGCTGTTGACCCGTCATCAACTGCTGTTTCTTACGACGCGGAAGGCAAGTCATATCCTTGGTCATCTTGAACCTATATTTTAAATGTTGCTAAGACATAACCTTAAATATAGATAATATTGCATGAGAAAGATTGAGAATGATTGATTTATGAATTGGCAGTACTAGACTGGTTATCTGTGAAATGTGAAATAAACAAGTTTTGAGCCATGAACTATTATATGTATTTATATATTTATATTCATGAAATAAAACTCCTAGCCGTGACCAGAAAAATGGTTTGGATGGCTGTAGCACTGGAGGTGCTAGACTGCAAAGGAATGCAGGCACTGAAGATGCAGGGTTGTGGATGGTCTGGTCACTGGCATATAAGGACTAGAACCTTGTGTTGTGCGTCTAGTGGCATGAACAACGTGCTAACCGCAAGCCTGGTATGGGACAGGCCTGAACAAGTACTTATGTGGATCGCACATGAAACCACTGCATGAGATGTGTTGTGATGATTGATATGGAGGCTGACTCCCACTATCACTGAAGGTGATCTGACATTAGACCCAGCAATGGGGAAATGAGTAAGGGTGGGGGTATAGCCCGCCACAACTGTGTTTCGCGAGAGATCCACAGGGTCGGGGGTGAATTGTGAGTAAAACATAACAAAAGTTCTTGTTATCTCCACCTTGCCGCTCACAATATGAAGTGAGTCAGGGGTCCAATCATTTTGTTATGATAGGAAAGGTTTGAAAGTGGAATATCTTGCGGGTAAATTGGTACCTCTCTGCAGAGTTAAAAACGTATTCGAATACTCCGAGCTCCCGGGTTTATAGGAGTCTGATGTGGTGGATTAAATCCACGGGGTGTGACACAAGTATTATTTTCTAAATAAAATGTGTTAAATCAAGATTACCCAAATGACATGTGTTGTCATGATAAGGAGTGCTACCATGGGCTGTCGTGTGTCGACGTGTCGCGGTAGTGCTATAATCTAGTGAACAAGATTATCAATGTTATATTATGAAGGGTGCTGCCATGAGCTGAAATAAGATGAGATGAGAAAGAAAAAGATTAGTTTACAAATATCCATAATTCTTGATTAGTCTAGGTTCATATCATCACTACTATATGTATCTACTCTTATCTGTGACTTGCTGAGTACGTAAGTGCTCACCCTTGCAACCTACAAATCAGTAGATGGAGCGTTCTACGACCAAGACGAAGGCATGGAGTACTTCGTGGATCCAGAAGGAGGAGCGTCAGTCCCGTCATTGCCCTGATGTGTTGTTCTGTCGTCCACTTCTCTTTGTGGGTGGGTTACCTATCTTCTGCTGTGTAGATGTTATTTTGCTAAACCATGTATGCCGCGAAGGCATTGTAATCTTCTTATGTAATATCAAGGCCAGCAGGCCACACTGCTTAACTATTTTGTAAGTTACTCTGTTGCAATGTGAATATACTCCTGTGCTTGACTTATCCTGGGAAGTCAAGGGTATGTGTATGCTATGCATATATGGGACTAGCTGCAGCGAGCTAGGTCTCTACAGGAGTAGTCGTAGTCCCAGTTTCGGGGCGCGACAGAAAAGGTGGTATCAGAGCAACATGAGAACTTGACTGTAGGACGACACCTTTAGGGATTGGCTGTGCCAGGAAAATGTAATTTATTTAGAAAACTATTTGATGAAAATTTTATTTTGATAAAAATAATGAGCTTTGTAGCTCTTGAAAACATTTATTTCAAAATTTTATTTGGATTTTCTAAAAATCGGTAAGATTGTGAGAGTGTGTTCTGTTGTTTCAGAGTGTTTTAGGGGTTGGTATAGATAGAGCTAGTGGACGCTCTTGATAGCTTTGTGATTCGCTGTTGCTTTGCAATGGTTAACTTGTGTATTATGGCTAGTAGCCTAAGTATTTCATGCATTAAAGTAGTTTGCATTATTTTCTGCATTGTTGTCTTAGTTGGCCCTAGATAGTTAGATTAGCCCAAACTTCTTTTTCAGAACCACCATGGTTGATACAAGAAGAAGATCCCGAAGCAATGGAGAAGACAGGGAACAGACTCCGCAGGAAGAAGATAATATGACAAGAAACCCTTTGTTTCAGCAAGGATCTCAGAGTTCTAATCCTCCCCAGAATGAACAACCTAGTATCCA
This sequence comes from Pharus latifolius, assembly GCA_019359835.1. Classification (NCBI taxonomy): domain Eukaryota; kingdom Viridiplantae; phylum Streptophyta; class Magnoliopsida; order Poales; family Poaceae; genus Pharus; species Pharus latifolius. The sequence continues at coordinate 37,110,335 of CM033323.1, read as the reverse complement.
GGAAATTCTCCTATCCATGGAGAAGAATCGACAAGAAGCCCAAGCAGCACATACTCAACTGTTGGCTCAGATAATTCAGAGATTGCCTATTGGAACAGCAGAAGGAACTATTGTAGGAACCAGATTAGCAGATTTCCAAAAGACCCGTCCACCAACATTCTCTAGTGCGACCGATCCCATGGTTGCCAATGACTGGTTAAGGGATATCGAGAGGAAACTGGACACGGTCCGATGCAGCGACCGAGAGAAGGTTTTGTTTGGATCACACCAGTTATTAGGAGCTGCAGCTGCATGGTGGATGAATTACCAGGAGGCCCACCTTGACAAAGATAGCATCTCTTGGACGGAATTCAAGGAACAATTCTGGAAATTTCATGTACCTACCGGCGTCATAGCTGCCAAACGTCGGGAATTCCGTAATTTGGTTCAAGGAAACAAGACAGTTACAGAGTATCTGCACTAGTTCACTCACTTAGCCCGGTATGCACCTGGAGATGTCGATACTGAGGAGAAGAAAATAGAACGCTTTACAGAAGGACTTCAACATTACCTACAGTACCAAATCGCTTCCCATGAGATAACTGAATTTCAGACACTAGTAAACAGAGTCCTAAAGGTAGAGGAGAAGAGGAATATAGGAGAAGAAAATCGGAAGAGGAAGATGCTTCAGCAAGCGCGACCACAGACAGACCCAACCAGAGGAAGAGCTCCCATCACCTCTAATTTTCGACCATCATATCAAGCTCCTAGACCGGCAACGGCGATGTGCCCAACCTGTAGAGGAAATCATCATCAGAAGGATTGCCCTCGCATGAATATCATTTGTTTCCACTGTGGACAGCGTGGACATCGTAGGGAATTTTGTCCTTTGATTCGACTTGCATCATCTATTGCCAGATCACAAGCAAGAACACAACCAGAAGCACCTAGAGTACCAGTGTCACAACCACAGAATTCTAGAGGAACTCCACCAGGAAGAGGAGGAAGCATGGCCAACCGAGGAAGAGAAAGAGATGGAACACCAACAGCAAGTCCAGGAGGAAAGTTAAACTACATTCAAGAAGCAGGAAACACCACCGACATCCTTCGAGGTAGATTTTTGACTCAGTTTGCATCTGCCTTAATACTATTTGATTATGGTACTGCAAGTACATGTTAAGAGCAATTGCATCTGAAGTTGAAATGCATAAAGCAAGTATCTTTAAAATACCCCATATCAGATTATAAAAGTTTAGTAGGAAATCATTCAGAACAAGAAACTACTTGGAAGAAGGAAGAGAATTTTCAGCAAACCTATCTCTATTCTTATCTTTCCTTGCTTTAGGTAAATCTCGGGGCGAGATTTCTTTAAGGAGGGTAGATCTGTAACATCCTGAGTTTTGGGGTGAAAAGTTCTTTCTTAAAAATCATGCATGCATATGTCTCTTCTACATCAGCCAAATCAACCTCAACTTTATTCTGTTCTAGCCCTAAAATCTCCAAAATCTATCAGGTGACCCCAAGTCAAGATCTGACTTGCCAGATTTGATCTATCAGTTATCCTAAACCTAAAAGCCTTCAGAACCCAGATCCAATTCTATCTCTAACTTCTCGATTTATCAACTCCTTTCTGTTTTCGAAAACAGAAATACCTTATATAACCCTAGATACTTTGAATTCAAATTTAATCAAAATCTTGACCAAGTTCAGATTAGATTATTCTTGAAATATGTTCATGGGTATGCCAATACCTTAAACCAGAAAGTTGGCAGCCAGATTTTATCATCTAGACTCTTTTCACAAATCAGTCCAAGAGTTATTACGAATTAGTCCTTATCTGATATCTGAAAACCCAAAAAGGCTAAAATCTCCAGATTAACTCCAAATTCAGAATTTCTTCGGCAAATCTTTTCTAGATGCTATTTGAAACAAGTTCTTCTTCTGTACAGATTCCAAGATCCCATCCTAATTACCATAATTCAAAATCAATTGAAACTCAGATTCAATTACCCTAAAAATACCCTATTTTCAGTCTGTATCAAAGACTACTCAAATGTGCCAAATTTTATCAACTGTTCTTGCCAAATATTCTGTTGAATATAATCCACCAGATCAGTGCAATCAAATTCAGTTTAAACCTTCCAAAACTCCAGATTCGCAGATCAGTCCTTTTTCCAGATTTTCTAAAAGCCAAAAAAAGGCAAAATGTTGCAAAACATCTTCAAATTCAAATCTGATTCAGGGAACATCTCCCAAATGCTTTTCAACACAAATTCTTCTTATATGAGTATCTCAAACTCAAACCCTAAATCCCAGAATTCGAGGTCAATAAGTTTCAGAGTTATTTTACCCTAATCTACTCTGTTTTCAGTTCATATCAAAAGTCATCCAAATGTCTCAAACTTTATCTTCTAGCTGTGCCAAATCATCTATGGAATTAAGTATACCAAAGCAGTAGAATCAATTCCAGATCAAATCATCCAAATCTTCAGATTTACAATTCAGTCCAAATCAAGAAATCAAAAACTGCAAATCAGCCCTATTTCGACCAGAGCAGCAACAACTGTACACACGACCAGTACTCGCCGTGTTTTGCTTCCTTGTGCCGTGCACGTTCGCCGCCGGCCAAGCTTCGCCTGCAACTTGATCGTGCATGCTGTTGCGCACGTGTCCTCGCCTCAGCCGTCACCGTGGCAGCGCCGCTGCAACGTGGACGACCAGCGCCTGCTCCCGCGCGCGACCAGCAGTGACTGTTGTCAGTATCTTCTTGCCACGTTGCTTGCCTTGCCAGCCGTTGTCGCCACCGCTTTGCACCGCCCGACATGATTGAGTCCCAATGTAGCAACAGCTTTGCCTCGCTAGTGCGCCGTCGCGTCACCGTTCGCCGTTGTTACATCTGCGCCCGGCAACTCCTATCAACTGACACCAAATTCAATGCTATTACTTCCTTGCAAGCTACGCCCACTGCTCTATTTAAACCACCAGTGGCTTGTATCATCTCCTCATCACCAGAACTTAGCCAAATTTGCAAGTCTCCTCACCGTTGTCTTCTTCTCCGGTGAGTCCAGCAGCAGGCTTCACGGTGACAGCCTCAACCGCAGCCTCAACCACCAAATTGACAGCGCTAGTAAGTTTCCCTTGCCACTCTCATCGTGCTGTACCATCTAATTGGATTACCTTGCACCTTATCGTCGGTGATCGCCGGAAATGGCTGAAATTCGAAGAATGCCCTGTTCCGGCAATGCAGGCCAAATTACTTCGAATCAGCTTTCGATTCTGTGGAAGAAAATGATCAGTGAGCCATTTCCAGCAAGCCAGTGCATCAAGATCTCCAGATTGAGCTTCAATCGAAGCTTTCCCCAATTTTGAGCTTCTCCAGAAACCGGCGATCGTCGCCAGGCTTCTCCGGCCATTCTCCGGCCAAATTGATCATGCAGGTAGCTTCCTCTTACCCATATATCACTTCCCAAGCTTGGAATCGAGTTCATTCGGCCTAAATCGAAAACCCCCAAATAGCAGTGTTCTTCTCCGGCACAGTTCACCGGAAAAGTTTTCCCGGCCGTTTGAGCTCAAATCACCTTGTCCATTGTGTGTGCCTTAACCCCCTGAGTATTTTTGTCTTCTAGCCCGACACCTAAATCAGCCTAGATCAAAAGATATAGCCATGCCAAGATCTTGTCCAGAACTGCTCCAGTGCAACCAGTTCACCTCAGTTCATCACTGAATTTCATCACTTTCCAGCCATTTCTTGCCCTAGATTCTGTTGACTTAATTGTTCCTGTTATCCTTGCCTACCTTCCAGACAAAATGGTGCATCATTTGGAGCTCTAGATCAAAAGTTATCCCAAGCCCTAGTTTCTGGCCATGTCAAGATCAATGCCAGACTATGTCAGTCAGTGGCATTAGCCCTTTTCACTTCCTTCCAGATGTGCATTTTGGGCATAACTTTGTCCCTTAGATTCCTGAGGTTGTGATCAACATTTTCTTCTTCTATCACAACTTGATTTGAGCCCTTGAATTATATTTGCCGCTAAACCCTAATTTTTGACACTGTCTCAGTGCATGCCATTGGGACATGTGGTCCTCCCGGTCACTCTGGGAGAACCAGACAACTTCCGGACAGAATTGGTTACTTTCGATGTAATCGATTGTGACTCAGCTTATAATGCAATCTTTGGCAGGCCAACTCTTGCTAAGTTCATGATGGCAACACACTATGCTTATCAGTGCGGGAAATTGCCTGGCCCCAAAGGTGTCATCTCGGTCCGAGGCAGTCGTAACGTGGCACTCACATGCGACCGGCTATCTTTGGAGATGGTCGATCAACTTCCCCTCCGGGACGCTCAGGTCGCCACTGTCGCCGCCGATGCGATCAAGGCTGCTCCTCGACCGGATGAAAAACTCAAATAAGTTCCTTTGTACCCAGATGATCCATCCAAGACAATTCGGGTCGGATCAGCCCTGGATGACAAATAGGAACTCGACCTCGTTGCTTTCCTCCGGGCTAACGCAGATGTGTTTGCGTGGAAACCGTCCGACATGCCCGGTGTCCCAAGGGAAGTAATTGAGCACAGGTTCACAATTCGACCTGGACATCGACCAATAAAGCAAAAGCTCAGGCGTTTTGCTGCTGACCGACAGGAAGCCATCCGAGAGGAGTTGGACAAACTCCTACAGGCCGGGTTTATCCGCGAAGTGGATCACCCGGAATGGCTCGCCAATCCGGTCATGGTCCGCAAGTCAAATGGCAAGTGGCGCATGTGCGTCGACTACACTAGCCTCAACGCTGCCTGTCCGAAGGATGACTTTCCCCTTCCCCGCATCGACCAGCTGGTTGACTCGACTGCGGGTTGCGAACTGATGAGTTTTCTGGACGCTTACTCAGGATATCATCAAATTAGCATGGCAGAAGACGATGAAGAGAAGACTGCCTTCATCACCCCGTTCGGCACATACTGCTACGTCAGAATGCTGTTCGGTCTCAAGAACGCAGGTTCCATGTACCAGCGCTTGATGCAAAAGACCTTTCTTTCCCAGATAGGGCGTAATCTCGAACCATATGTAGACGATTTGGTTGTAAAAAATACCAAGAGATTGTCTCATTTGGACGATCTCGCTGAAACCTTCTGTAATTTGAATCGCTTTGGAATAAAATTAAACCCGGAGAAATGTTCTTTCGGGGTTTCTTCAGGAAAGCTCCTTGGTTTTCTTGAGTGTTCCAGGGGCATTGAAGTTAATCCTGAGAAAATCAGAGCTATTGAACAAATGAGATCGCCCTCAACCATGAAGGATGTTCAACGCCTGCTGGTCGCATGGCGGCTTTAAGTCGTTTTATATCACGACTGGGCGAAAGGGGATTGCCTTTCTTCAAAGCCTTGCGGAAGCATCATAATTTTACATGGTGAGATGAGGCCAAAAAAGCATTTCAGGAGGTAAAAACATATCTATCCAGTCCGCCAGTATTGGTGTCTCCCGACAAAGGAGAACCACTGCTTCTTTACCTGGCGGCCACACCGCACGCGGTCAGCGCCGTTCTGATCGTGGATAGGGAAGGAATACATAGACCCGTCTACTATGTGAGCGAAGTACTTCATGGTTCTAAGGAGCGCTACCCTAAGGTCCAGAAGATACTTTACGCGCTACTGATGGCTTCCCGTAAGCTACGACATTACTTTCAAGCGCACAAGATCACAGTACCCTCCTCTTTTCCTTTGGGGGATATTGTCCGAAACCCGGAGAAATCTGGTCGAATCGCCAAATGGGCGGTCGAACTCGGTGCCATCGAGATCCATTTCACGCCCCGCACGGCGTTTAATCTCAGGTTTTGGCCGACTTTGTGGTCGAATGGACCAACCCTGAGCCACCCGTGCGGTTGGCAGAGGAATTGGAGTGCCCCGATTATTGGACAATTTACTTTGACGGCTCCCGTAGTTTTCAACACTCGGGGGCTGGAGCGGTCTTAGTTACGCCCCAGGGCGAACAGCTTAAGTATGTCATTCAACTACACTTTGTTGCGACTAAGAATGCAGCAGAGTATGAAGGTCTTCTTGCAGGGCTCCGGGCAGCAAAATTCCTCGGAGTCCGGCGATTAGTGGTGAGGGGAGACTCACAGCTGGTCGTAAACCAGGTAAACAAGGAGTACAGCACCTCCGATGAGACAATGGCTCATTACCTGGGGGAAGTGAGGAGATTGAAAAAACACTTCAGTCATTTCGAAGTCCAATACATCCCGCGAAAGGACAATATTCTCGCAGACCAATTATCCAAAATTGGGTCCTCACGCTCATCCGCTCCGACAGGAGTGTTTATTGAACACTTGGACCATCCTTCGATCATGACTTCGGTCGAGGATAATCCGGTAATAGCCTTCGTTACCAACCTCGGTCAGAACAAGATTGGACTCATCCATTGAGGGTCTATCTTGAACATGGGACCCTACCGAGGACAAAACCGAAAGTGATCGGTTAATTTGAAAAGCGCGTCTGTACAAACTCATAGATGGGATTCTGTACAGAAAGGGTACTCAAGGAGTATTCATGCGTTGTATATCTCAGGAGGAAGGAAAATCCCTCTTGAAAGAAATACATGACGGTGTATGCGGTGCGCACGCGTCATATCGGACACTGGTCGGAAAGGCTTTTCGACAAGGATTCTACTGGCCTTCGGCACTTTGTGATGCCAAACATACGGTCAAGACGTGTCCCCAGTGTCAGTTCCACGCAAGACAAGTTCATCAACCTGCCTATGCGTTGCAAACCATTCCTCTCGCATGGCCATTCGCGGTCTGGGGGATGGATATCGTCGGTCCTATGCCACAAGCGGTCAATGGGTACAAGTTTCTGTTCGTAGCCATTGACACATTTACAAAGTGGATTGAGGCCAAACCGGTACGAAATATTACCGCATCAGCCGCACAAAAGTTCTTCCATAAGAACATTGTGGCACGATTTGGTGTTCCAAACCGTCTCATCACAGACAATGGTTCTCAGTTCGCCAGCGGTCTTTTCCTGGACTACTGCAATCAGGTTGGGACCAAGGTGTGCTTTGCTTCTGTGGCACATCCACAAAGCAATGGTGCCATAGAACGAGCCAATAGGCAAATACTGCAAGGCATTAAAAACCGCGTCTTTGATCGCCTTAAGACCCGCTCGGGGGCTTGAGCAGACGAGCTCTATACCGTTCTATGGGCATTACGAACTACTTCTAGTCGAGCCACCGGCGAGACGCCCTTCCATTTGGTCTATGGGGCCGAGGCTGTATTGCCTATGGAAGTAAGTATTGGTTCTGTTCGGACAGATCAATTCGAACAGGTTAATCAGTCCGAACAATGGGCGCAAGATCTCATTCTCTTAGAAGAATGGCGTGATCGCACCCTGATTAAATCCGCGGCATACTTGTAGGCTTTACGCAGGTATCACAGTAAAAAGGTGCGACCACGTGATCTCAACGTGGGCGCCTTGGTTTTACGGAAAATTCAAGACCAGCCTAATCGCAACAAATCCTCCCCAAAATGGGAAGGCCCTTATACTGTTGTCTCAGTGCCGCGGACAGGATCAGCGTGGTTAGATATGGAGGATGGTCGGATTTTGTCCAATACTTGGAACATCGATCAACTTCGCAAGTTTTACGTGTAAGTATTCCAATCCCTTTTTCCCTGTTCAATTAGCATCTTTTCATAAAATAAAATATGTTTTGCTTTCATACAATGAGTTTTTTTTTCTTTAAGCCCATATCATATGCATTCGACCTGGGGCTGACCGCCGGCGGTCAGATCATTACAACAATCTAATCGGATTCGCTGGTCGATCTCATGACCACTTCCAGATAAGTCACTCCTAAATAAGCCGTTCTCAGCGCATACGGGGCTATCTGGCAAGTCCTTGGTCATCTGAGTGGCTACCAGTTCGCAATAAGATTAGACGTTACATTGATCCTGATCGTTGGTTCAAAACGTACACCCCTGGTCGTTACGCTTATGTTTTCTCCTCTGCTTATAACACTAAGGCTTCAGTATTCATAAGCAGAGGCGGGGGCTAGGGGGGATGTGCTTATAGTATGGAACTCATAACATAAACTTGCAAAATATGTACTTTCTGTCAAAAATGGTTTTTTACATACATTGCATTGTACACAATTGTTTGGATACAACAATAAGGATCATTCGATCCCCAGCTCAGTGAGGAGCCTGTCTACGAAGGGCTTGATCTCCTCCATGACGGCATCAAGCTGCTCTTCACTCTCGATTTCAACCGGTCCCACCAGTGGATTCAGATCTGCATCTGGGCCATAGTGGAGTCGAATCCGGCTTAGCATAGCAAAAGTGGCTGACCAAACTCTGGTTCTGATTACCTCTTCTCTTCGCTGTGTATCCTCAGGGAGATACTCGAGAAGTGACTCTGCTTGAGCTATAACTAGGTCAGCCCAGTCCTCTTGGCTGAGATCGTCTCGGGTGGTTTCGACCACGTCAGCCTTCAGAAGGTAAGCCACCGTCTTCAGCTTTTCGAAGACTGAACGGCTCAGCTTCCCAATTGCCCTTGTGGAGGCTTCGATAGAATCCTGGAGGAGTTTATTATCCGCATTGAGCTGTTTTATTTGACCTGCTTGCGCTGCAATAAGGGAAAAGATTACTCGCATATTGCTAAGACAAGTCCTCTTAGCTCAGAAGGTGACTTACTAGCAAGTTGCGACCGTAGTCTGTTATTTTCGATCTCTTGGTTCCTCACCACTGAGACCGAATGGAGCTTCATTGTGGCCATTTCCTTATCCTGCAATGCCACCTTCCTGCAATAAAAACAGAAGGAATGGTCGTAACCAATTTATACATTTATAAATTGAAGAATGATGATCCTTACTTGCGCAAGAAGTCTCATTCTCTTTGTATGGTCACCATGCTCGCCGCCGTGGCACGTGACTGGGCCATCATCCGAGATAATTCCTGTGATGCAAAAAAGGGAATGAAAAGTGTCCTATGTGTAATTCAGGACATCTAGAAAGGGATTTATCATACCTTCATGAATTTCTGCAAAGAGGCATCTTCCGGACTAATTGGAAGATTTGTCGAAGGCCCGGAGGTGCTTACAGCAGCGACAGTAGGAGGAAGTGCCTGCTGAGTATTGCTTCCAGTCGTCGGCAACTGCGACTGGGTCCTCGTATCTGTTTCTCCCCCCGTGACTCGGACGACTTCCTGGGCCGAGGGGGTGGAGCGCTCCTCACTGGGGGCTCCTGCACCAGCAATGACTTCAACCCTTCCCGAAGCGGTTGGAGGACTGGGTGCTATTTCTTTCCGTCTGATGGAGGAAAAGAAAAATCAAATGGTAACGATTCTTGACCATCATTTCTGATACAACCAGGATGAAGGTTCTTACCTTAATTGAAATCCCACTAGCTTTTGGGATCTCTGAGAAGGTTCTTCTTGAGAGCGGGGACGAGTATCGTCCGCCCTGATCTTACACTTGGAAAACAAAGGCCCCCTTCCCTGTGTGCCTTCCCCTATGAACATTTTTTTTCAAGGGAAAAATAAAGGCTGATAAGAAGGATCGTTACCTGGGCAGTTGATCCCATTGGCGACGACCCATCCAAGGATCTCGCTGTCTCCTGTGATCCGGTAGCCGGTACCTCATGTGTAACCGCCGCAGGATCTTGAACAACCACCTCCGCTCCTGTCTGCGGAGGAGAAGTATTTTCCTCCCTAAGACTCGCGGTAGTCGCTGGGAGAAGCTCTTCTCCCTGTATAAACATTGACTTGTCAAAATATACAGAAGGAATTGAAGAAAGTATGACCGTAAGGAATCCTTACCGAGGTCGTCCTTTCAACTAGGGAAGCGGAGACAATCAACCCTGAACCCTCGGGGGCTTCAGGAACTGGGAGGTCATCCGCGATCCCAATATTTTCCGTGGTGGCAGGATCTGCCACCACCACCTCCTCGGTAGCAGTGATCTCTGCGGGGCAGCTTGGAGCATCGCCGGATGGGAGGTCCGCGATCTTCCTCCTCCGAAGGACCAGAGGAACATCATCCTCTTCCTCCTCGCTCCCCTCTCCCTGTATGACGAAGAAGTGATTCCAATCTGCGCCTGGTAAAACAGAAGGGATGTGATATCTTACCGCCGTCTTTTTTGCGGTAGGAGGAACACTCCGTGAAGACCCCTCCCCGGGATTTGGCCTGGCCTTCTTGGGGGCAGGACTCTTTGTCCTGGGTCTTTGGGAGACCTTCTTCACGTTCTTCACCGTTGGCTTCCCCTGAGAGCCGACGTTTTTACTTGGGAAAGTCATCTCGGCAAACCTTCCTAGGAGCTGATTCACATTTCCGATGGAATTGTTTAGCGCTGGACATACATAGGACCTGAAAAACGGAGGCCAGATAGAGAATGTACCTTTCGGCGCTCCTGTTTAAGGTCGTCGCCAGCGTGAATCAGGCTCTGTGGGCGAGGCGATCCCTCAGGGCCCTCTACATCAGCATTGTAGGCCCTAAGGAGGGAGTTGGTCCGCCTCTCAATTTCAGATGAAGGCAGGACTATTCCCAAATTCGAGTCAGAATTTGCGCAATTCAGGAATGGGAAAGCTCAGCGCCAAAGAAATAAAATACCTTCACTGTAGTCCAAGGTGCTGTCCGCCATGGACCTAATCTCCCATGCCGGATGAGCCCTTTCGCGCAGAGGACTCACCCAATTCTTCACAAAGTCTCGGATGACGTCTCGAGCTGTCAACCCTTGATTGACCAAGTGAAGGATCACCTCGGCATGCTTCGAAAGCTCCGAGTTCATCGCCGGGGGAGCATCTAACTCGCTCGACTTCTCTGGTCGCGAGTTTTCAAACCATAAGCTGCTCTCAGATGGTCGAGAGCAGTAAAATCACCTTTGGTGCCACCCGTGCACAGAATCTCGCAGGGGTGGGGAGGGATACTCCTTTTTATCCCTCAGCCGGAAGTAGATGCATCCGGCGGCGTTGGTACTCTTCGACCACGCCGAGAAGTAGAATCGCCGGAAAAGATCCACGCTGGGATACACTCCGACGAACGCCTCACAGAGATGCTGGAACACCGCAAGGATCAGCATCGCGTTGGGGTGGAGGTTAATCAATTCCCACCCATAGTGCTCGAGGACATCTTTGAGGAACCGATTCTCAGGGAATCGGAACCCGCAGCGCAAGTACTCCTCAAAAACCCCCAACTCGCCCTCTTGGACGGTTGGGGTTTCTTGGTCCTTCTCCGCGGGCAGCCAGTTGATGAGCAACCGCGGAGGAAGGATCTCCTCCTTCTCTAACGCCACTAGGCTGTCCTTAGAGTGGTGAATGGATCGCCTCCAGGATGCCATTTTTGGTGGAGAATCGAAGGAAAAGTTGGCGATTTTGGGAAGACGAAGGCTGAAGAAGATGAGGGTTTTCTGCGGCGGGAATGATGAGGGTTTTTGGCTGTGTGACTTCTTTGAGAAGACATCTGCTCTTTTTATAGACCCAAGGCAGCGCATTAATGTGAGTAAACGTTTCATTTCAAACGTTCCATTGAATGCTTTATTCATTTCCCATAATGGATACTACCTCTGGCGGACCCGATAAAGTGTTCAGGCATCGGATCTGAAACAAAAATACTTCTTTGTTTCGGAAACTGAAAGTGCAAAAGGACTGAAAAATTTTCAGTACTTTTTGGAAGATTTTTCTTCTTTGTATGCTTTGAACATTTTTTACGAAAAAATCATGCAACTCAATTTTTGACGTACTGGAATGTTTCTAATTGGGTTATGGTTTGATCGAAACTGTGCTTTAGACTAAACTTCGATTCTAATCGGAGTGACAGTCTGACCGAGTTCCAACTCTGGTCGCAGTTCAGTTCTGACCGCGGTCCTGAAACTGATCGCGGCATCAGGGAAGGTCGCGATGCTTTTGGAAGCATGATTCTGATTGCAGAACTAAAGTTTCCTGTGTATGAGTGGTCGCGAACATAAAGTTTATGGCCATATTTTCGCACAGAAGATGTGAAGAATATTCATGAGAAATAAGAAACTTTTATTTCTTACATTCTTTACATACAAAAGGGATACAGTCGATCAAAACGTCGACTTGCTCCGAAAGAAGTTTACAAAGTTCCCCAAGGGACATGTTCTTGTCAGTAGGATCTACACTGGCAACTCCCAGGAAACTAGCAACTACCCTAAGTCTATCTACATCATCCCTAACAACAGACGCACTATTATCCCTAATCAAGTCAGAGAGTTCTCCCTGTTGCTGAGCGTAATCCCTCTCTCGACGGAAAAGGTGCGCCTCTTCCCGGGATCGATCAAGAAATTCTGCTAGATGCAGAATCTTCGAGGCCATCTGCTCGGTCTTCTTCTCCAGGGCATTCTTCTCCTCCAGAAGAATCTGTCCGGAATGAAGAGATGGAGCAGCAGAAGGCTGATCGCTGGAGCCTCCAACCTCCTGCATTTTGCAAAAGTTAGTCGTACTAACTATAATTATCAGCAAAAGGGGAGAAGAATTGTTACCTGTCCCAGTACATAACCCATTGATATACCCATCTTGGGAGGAGGATCATGAGATGGTGGAAGTGCAACCTTCCCATCAGAAGATTTTCTTCACCAACCCAATATGGCAATCATCTGATCGAGGGATAGTCACTGCTTGCCGACCAGAACATCGATCACCCAAAAGGATGGGAGAATTGGATGGAAAAGGAGAGAGTTGAGAAGAATTCTTCTCTAAGGTTAAAGGCCTAACTTGCCGAGATGCATGAACGGGGAGAGTCAAAGGAACTAAAGGAAGAAAGAAACTTGCTACATTCTTCACCTTTGTTCCACTGGAAGATCCTTCGTCAACCTTGGGTTTCTTCCTTAAGGGAGACAGGTCTTCAATCGTTTTAGGCCCCTGTTCGACAACTTCCTCTTCATCACTCTCAATCTCGATGATGTCGTGATCTGCCATCAGGAGGAATATGTGACAAGGAAGAAGGCAAGTTGACAAGAAAGGGACTTAGGTGTGGGGAGAAATTGTGAAGTTTTACAAATCCAGGAGCCTGGTATTTATAGCCGCCTGGGTGACGATTTGCATTCCAGACGCCTCGGGTTTCGTCAAAGCATTTACAATTTTACCTCGAGATAAAAACAGTTCTACGGCGCTATCATTGCCCGTCACATAATGTCAGAACCTGTCTTGGGAAACCAACCGTTTTTCACTTAGTGCGCCACTTAGTGGAAAAATTGAAGAGTCGGGTTAAAAATCCAATGCATGGTCTTAAAATTCGAAATAAACACGTCTCTTCGTTTTCTTCGAATTTGGGGGCTAGCTGACGAGGATTGTCACCCGGGTCACTTCTAATAAACTTTTGGTTCAAGACAGGTTCGAACCAGACATGTATCTGGCGATGCAAACTCAAGCTATTCCGAGGGGCATCGCCATGAGGTCGCAAGCTTTACGCGATCAGGCCGTGGGCTTCGTGCGATCAGGTTGACAGCTTTGCGCGGTCAGAAGTTCGTATGCTATACGCGAACTGGATATCCGGGATGTTGCACGGTCAGCCCACATTCCGCGGTCAGAACATTCTCGACCAGGGTGCTTGGAGTTTATTCGGTTATCCGTATAAAAGGATAATCCAAGCATCCCGAGGATTCCTCCACGTTGAAGACCAACCGTCAGAGGTTAATATATGCGGTTATTCATGATTAACACGTGTTAATAACCTCCGTGGAAGTTAACAGCAGTTCTCCAAAAACCGCATCCAACCGTTTGATGCAGTTTTCTTCATATGGCACCCTTTCGACCAGTATAAAAGGGTGGCGTAGAGGTCCTAGGGAGGGAGATCCAATCCATTTGGAAGAACAAGACCCCTGATACAAGTGAGATACAACGTATCTCAACCACTCAAACAGCCAAGTCTACAGCTTAGATTAGATAATATTCGCAAGTCTCCTAGAGCTTCTTTTTGTACACTTATATAGGAAAAACTTTCGCCTGTGAAGGTTTCTTCCCGCTAGTTTGTAAACCTTTATCACATATAGTGAAATCCTAACAGGACGTAGGGCTTTTACTCCCACCATCGAGGGCCCGAACCTGTATAAATCTCTCTGTGCTCCTGTTCACCATTGTTCTACATACCTTCCCGGAGGGTCATCTTGAAAGGTCTCACAATTACAAATTTTGCATAAGTTCGGCTGAGGACCCCGAGTCCGAATCGTCGACAGCCGGCCTTCAGGTTGTAGAACCAGGAGCGGGCGATGCCGGTGAGGTAAATGGGGAAGACATTGCATTGTACCATCTCGTCCCCCCCGGCTGCGGAGATGGCAGTGGAGTAAACCTGGACAAATTCCTAAGGGTCTGCCTCACCGTTATAGTGCTACATGTGCGGAGGGTGGTTGGGCCACGGCCACCGGATGCTGCGAAGTCTTCGGCACAGGGGCTGGTTAGCCCCTTGCACTTCCCGGCGAGAGTCTCGGTCACTGTCATCTTTGACGGGGGGCATGCCCTCGTTGTCTGAGTCTGGAAGCGGTCCGAGAGGTCCGCCGGAGTGGCGGGGGCGACGCTTCTCCTCCGGACCGGGGCTGAGTTCCCGGACGTCCAGGCTACTCTCCGGAGAGGCTGGGTCTTCCGCAGGTTTTTTTCCCCCGACCGGAGCGAGAGCGATGCTCCCGATGTCCACGGCCCGGGGGAAGTTCTTCCCCGCGCTCAGGTGAATGCATTCGTTCGACCTCCCCTGGCGTGAAACGGACCTGTTCCGCCGAGGGAGGGAGCTTATGCACTGTAGCAACCGGCTCGGAGGCTTCCGGGGCCAGGTGGGGGGAGCCCCCTGCGAAGACCCCCGGGACTGGAAAGGGGGAAGCCCTTGTAACATCCGGAACCGGGGAGGGGGCGCCCGTAGCGACGTTTGGAACCGAAGTGGAGGGGGCCCCAGTGGCAACGACCGGAACAAGAAAGGGGGAAACCCCTGTAACATCCGGAACCGGTGAGGGGGGAGCCCCCACGGCGACGTCCGGGACTGGGGAGCCAATGCGAGGGGGAGTTCGCTGAGGCACGGGAGGTGCTCTGTCGACCACCCCCGGTGCGGTAAACGCGACGCGAGGGGTGGGACTGGCTCCCGGCATAGGGAACCCCCCGCATGAAATGGGCCCCCGGCCCCGGGAATGGGCCTGGAACGGGTTACCCCCCTGGTGCCACGAAGGGCCCGGGCAGGAAGTAGCCTCCTGGCACCAGGACGGGGCCGGGTGCCGGGAAGGGTCCGGACGTATATCCCGCAGGGGGAGGGAACCCCCCGGCAGGATCATACAGGGCGGACAGACCCCCGAAGGCCGGAGGGGCCGCCGGGTAACCCATGAACGGGGGCATAGCCCCAGAGTACGGGTGCGACGCAAATGTGGGGGCCGGAGGCCGCGCCAAAACGCTGGGCAGCTTATCCATTGAGCGCTGGGCGTGGAGCTGGCCCTCCACTAGAGCCTCAAGCGGGGCGTCCCGGGGAGCCGGGGGAGCCGTCGGGGGGAGACTGGTCCCGACCGAGGTCCCCGCGGTCACCGGGAACGACCTGGAGGTGGAAGCACCTAAGTTAAGAGGAAAGGAGGGAGGTGGTACCTGGGCCAGGCCGCCTTCGGGCAGAAGCGCCGGGAATGCAGTGTCCCGGACGGGCGACGCCGGGTCTCCGAGACCGGCGTCACCGGGAAGGGTGCGAGCCCTTGTTCTTGGGGGAGCCATGGCGTCTTGTTACGAGTCCCCACGGACGGCGCCAACTGTCGTGGTATTGCGAATACCCCGGCAGGTTTTGAGAATGATCCTAGCGAAGATTACGCAGCGCGGGTTGACCGGATGACCGGTCCTCCCCGGCCGGACAAGCACAAGAAATGACACACGGATTTATATAGGTTCGGGTCCCGGTGGGGGCCCTAGTCCTGTTGGTGCACTCCCGACCGGAGTCGGCTGGGGAGGCTCTCTCCGAGGGAGAGGCTTCCGGAGCACACCTGTTAGTTTTTAGCTATTCCAACAAATGAATCACTTGATTACAACTGAGGGGTACAAGGGCTATTTATAGCCCCAAAAAGAAGCAAAAACCTAAACTACCCCGGAAGCCACCGTCAGATCGAGGGGTAGGAACGTCCTTCTCCCGGTCAAACGTCTTGGATGCTTGACAGGTGGTTGCTGATTCCCGAGGTGCTCCTCGCGTGACCTGCACATGACAAACAACTCGAAACTTTACCTGGAGGAGGACTATGAGGCCCGGGACATGCGCCGGAGGCCAAGTCCCGGGGGCCAAAAAGGCGGCGCCCGGGACCGCGCCAGAGGCCAAGTACCGGGGGCCAAATGGCGGCAACCGGGGAGGCCCCGGAGGCCAGGTCCCCGGGCAAATGGCGGCGCCCGGGACGGCGCCGGAGGGCAAGTCCCGGGGGCCAAAAGGCGGCACCCGGGGAGGCACCGGAGGCCAAGTCCCCAGGCAAATGGTGGCGCCCGGGACGGCGCCGGAGGCCATGTGCCGGGGGCCAAAAAGGCGGAGCCCGGGGAGGCCCCGGGGGCCACTTCCCCGGCAAATGGCGGGGCCCGGGACGGCGCCGGAGGCCAAGTCCCGGGGGCCAAATGGCGGCGCCCGGGGAGGCCCCGGAGGCCAGGTCCCCGGGCAAATGTGGCGCAACTTACCTGGACTTAGTACCGCGGAGATTTCCCCCAACATTAACAATAATCTCCCTTTGGTGATTGATGGAAACTATGTCCCTGCTAAACAAATAAATTATGTGTAAGTTCAACTTGGGATCTTTTGGGATCTTCTTCCAATCGTCGACATTACCTCTCTAAGTTAATTAATTATTAGATTGTTCATGATGTCACCAATGAAGTCTAATAATCAATCTTCCTAATGTCTAATGATTAAGGATCAGTTAATTCTCCGTTCACTTTCGCTACTTGAGAGAATTAACTAAGAACTAAAATAATTGTGGCCATTCAATTACTTTAGTGATTGAAATATCAATCAAAAGATCACCATATGAGAATAAATCAATGTATTAAATATATTAAATATAAAAGATCTAGGAACCCTCATCCCAAGAATTGGAGGATTACTGATGTGAAACTAGATGAAGATGAACTCCAATCTTACCTCTGAGTTTGTCCCTGATCTTTCAAGGTAGATTGATCTCACCCAAACAGTAAAAAATCAACTAAAAAGATTAAAAATAGATAAATAGGTAGATGAGACATGTACCCTAGCAAAGGGGTTGACTAACTTGCATAAATTAGATCTAACACAAACCAATCAACCTAACAAGTTGAAAACTTGAAGAACCAATTGGAGGGATTAAATAGAACCCACCCATGAATCTTACCCGAGGAAGAACAAGAGCAAAACCAGAGAAAACCCAAGATAAATGATGAGGACATCACTTCCTCGGATACACACACTACACCTATTGATCCTCATGTTTCAACAATTGAAGGTCCAATAACACGAGCTCGTGCATGTCAATTAAATATTGGGGTGAGCTTGTTCCTCGCTATTGAATTCTTGTGACGTTCTGTTACTTAGGAACATTGGAGAAGACACTTCAAGTCATGGCACCTATTACATGAAGACATACTTTCAGAATGGCGCCACCACCAGTTGGTTATCACCTCATCCTCTTGGCGCCACCTCATCTGCAGTAGCACATCACGACCACCAGGCCCAACACACAATTCAGAGTACAAGCCCATACGAGCCCAGAAGTCAGTTCAGAGATAGCCTGACAATACCGGCTTCCAGTGGCCGTAATTTTTTTGTCCACAGCCCGATTGAGGTGTATGAGTACCTGATGGAAAGCTTATTCCGAGACCTTTGCAACGGATCCAGCCCCACCTTCAGATTCCTTCTAAGTCACCGCAATCATCAAAACAAGTTGATGTACAGAACCTGGACTCTTAGGTGCTGCGTCACCTCTTTTGTTGGGCCACGACCCATGTACCCAGGCTAGGGTGGCGAGCCTACCCTAGCCACCATGCCTCTCTTCTTTATATGGCTGAACTCCTCAAGTTCTTCCTTAGGTTATTTGCTACGTTGTTCCCCCGTTGTGTGAGAGACAAGTGTTCATCGGAGTAGTGTCCCCGGACCTAGTTTGATGAAAGATAACCTCAATTTGTTCATTTTAAAATTTAGAGTGCTTTGCATCTTGTTCTTGTTCATTTCTTCTACTACATGAAGGAATTAACCTTTGTGTTAAGGTCATATGGGCGTGAGCACGGTTGATAACGACAGGTGCGTGGGTGTAGTGATTGCAAGGATTCAATCCCAACTGATTGGAAGTCTTGAAACGCGAACATCTTCGTTCCGCAAAGTAGAATCTATCGGAAGATTGGGCCGCTGTCGCATCAGTTGGAATCAAAGCCATAGTTGTCTGTTAGGTATCGCCACTTCTTCCCTTTGTTTTCTTGCTGTTTTCCATCACCTACAGTGCAAAAAAAACAAGGTTCACAAATATAGTTGTTTTTTCCCTGTCCAAACCTGTTTGTGCCTTTCGATCTGTTAATTTTGGTTTGTTAAATTGAGTTTGCGTCTGTTCTAGCGTTGTCTAGTTACTGGTCATATCTTTGATCCTTTAAAAAAAAACCCCACACCAACAACCCAAAACCTAATTTCCAATCTTCACCAGAAAAATCCCTTTTCTGCAGCTGCCACAAAAAGTCTCATAACTTTTGATTCCTTGATCCATTTTGAGTGAAACAAAAATCAGTAGATTCATAACTCAATTTCCTATAGTCCTGTAAATTTTTACGTTGATCGATCAAAGAAGTAAAAAGTTATGTGGTCGGGAGTATGACCTAGTTTCTGTTCAGAAATCTACAACAGTGCACACTTGTGATTTTTGTGCTAATTTTTCTGTTAGTTTTCAGAAAGTTGGCCCAAAGAAAAGTTTGTAGAAAATGCCATCAGGAAACAGTGAAAAAAAATCAATGCAAAATAAGCAACTGAAAAAAGATATGGTCAAAATACCAACTTGGTGTCACATGGACAGAAATCAGCAGTTTCCAAATTAGGTCTGCTCTTTATGCTTTCAGGTTCCAAATTGCATATCATTGAGTTATCTCATGTCTACCACTTGTATCCATTGCTATACACTTGCCTTAGACTATCACCCACCCTTGGTTGATCAGCAACTTAGGCTAAGTGCTACATATGAACAAAAATTCAATTCTATGCAATTCTGAGATTAATTGATTGTTTAATCCTTGCTACTCATACATAGCCTTCCGAGCTCCACTTTCTTCCAACTCAGTTACAGATTTATTTTGCAATCGCGTGCTCCACCACTGTAACAAGTTTTCATGAACTAGCCTACCGGATTGCCTCGCCTGTCGCAGTTGGTAAGAAACTTGCAAGAGCTTGGTAACAAGCTTGAGCGAGAGTGAATTTTACTCCTTGTCCACCACCTAGTAGTTGATAGGAAGAATATACCTGTGTTTCTCTTGTCTTCTACTAATAATGACAGGATCAGAGATTGGATTTCCGGATTGGAGATTGGATTTCCAGATCGGAGATGATGGTGTTACAAGATTTGAGCTCATGAAGTATGTGGAGGATCATGAAAGCGTGTTGAGAGGCATCGACGTAAAGCTCACCAAGCTTGCTGAAGACAATGAGCATAGGATGGAGCGGATTGAGCGGAGCATCACCAGCCTCGTCTCAAGAATGGAGCACTTGGAGAGGCAGCCACCTCCACCTGCGGCCCATCAAAGGGTGGGAAACCTTACTGCCCATGGATATGAAGAAGCATCCCTCGCCGACGACATAGAGAATGATGAAGGTGAAGGGAGTGTCGGCATTTCGGATGATCGTTCTGCTGAACGAGAGGCACGGCTATGCCATCGTCTTCACCGCAATCGTCATGGTATGAGAGGTAACAATGGTAATGTTAATCGACATCTTGGTAATGTTAGTGACACATTTTCTAAAGTTAAATTTACCATGCCATCATTTGCGGGTCGTTATAATCCAGATGAATATTTAGAATGGGAGTTAACCGAGTATAAAAAATTCTCATGTGTTGAAGTTCTGGAAGAACATAGAATTAGACTTGCCACTAGTGAATTTACTAACTTTGCATCATATTGGTGGCATGAAATTAAACAAATGGATAATGTCCCTACCGCTTGGAATGCTTTGAAAGAATTAATGCGAGCTAGATTTATACTCTCATATTATGCTAGAGATTTACTGAATAACTTGCAGTGCTTGAACCAAGGTAATAAGTCTGTAAAAGAGTATTATTAGGAGTTACAAATTGGCATGTTGCATTGTAAAGTGCAAGAGGAAGAGGATGAAAAAATGTCTAGATTTTTTGGGGGTTTAAACCACGAAATCCGGGACATATTAGAGTATAAGGATTAACATAATATCACTCGTTTGTTTCATCTTGCTTGCAAAGCTGAAAGGGAAGTACCGGGACGACAAGCTCGATCACGGGGAGGTACTTTTGGAGGATCTACTTCAGCTCGGTCCACACCTACCCCCAGGGCACCATCCGCACCCTCTGCTGGTCGTTCTACTTCATCTACTTTTGTGCACGTCCCGCTGATTCTCCACCACCATGACCTACAACCACAGCGAGCAATTTAGCGACGGTGCAAGCATCGGTGAAGAGCGCTTCATCGGTGGCTTCCACGGGCAGGACTCGTGATACACAGTGCTACCATTGCAAGGATGGGGCCATATCATGAAGGATTGTCCATATCAGCGAGCCCTCATTGCAAAAGACAACGGTGAGTATACTAGTGCTAGTGATATTGATTAGGAAGATTTGGCTCTTGTTGCAGCTAACCCTGCAGGTAACGAACATGAGACGGATAGCGATGGCGATGGAGTGGACAGATTTGGAGCTGAAGCTTCTGAGAGGTATATGAGCACTGTAGCATAGCGAGTACTTAGTGCTCAAATGGAGAGAGCGGAGCAAAATCAGCGCCACACCCTGTTCCAATCAAAGTTCGTGGTGAAGGAAAGATCGTGTTGCGTCATCATCGATGGACGGAGTTGCAGCAACCTTGCTAGCACTGAGTTGGTCGAGAAGCTTGGCTTGACCACGCAGCAGCACCCACAGCCATATTACATTCAATAGTTCAACGCTTGCGGTAAGTTGAAGGTAAATAAAATTGTGAGAGTGCATTTTTTGATTGGTACCTATATAGTGCCTATGCAAGCTTGTTCCTTGCTTTTAGGTAGTCCTTGGCAATATGCTACTGATGCTTTACACCATGGTAGAAGCAATATATACACTTTTACACATAAGGGTAGAACCATTGAATTAATTCCAATGACTCCTGCTGCAATTTTGAAAGATGAATTAGACAAAGCTGAAAAAGAACGTAAGGAGAAGGATACTAAAACTGAAAATCAGATTGTAGCTAAAGAAGTTTTCCCACCTAAAAAGGATAACAAAGAACATGGTGTTAAGAAGGTAGGAATTAAATTGAAAGGTGCTAATATGCTTGCTATGAAATCTGATTTACTTGCGTTTGATGTGTCTCCTTCGGTTTGCTATGCTTTGATTTGCAAAGAGGCTTATTTTTCCCTTGATAAATTGCTAGCTCTTTGCCTCCTACGGTCACTATCCTTTTGCAGGAGTATGAGGATGTATTTTCAGATGAGATTCCCCTGGGGCTGCCACCTATGAGAGGTATTGAGCATCAAATCGACATGATCCTAGGAGCGACTTTGCCAAATCGTGTACCTTACCAAACCAACCCCGAAGGGACTAAGGAAATTCAGCGCCAAGTGCAAGACTTATTGGACCGAGGGGCGATTGTTCATTTACATGGCGTGCCCAACTCCACCGTTTCAGCTCGTGACGCGAAGTTGTTGTGTCATTTTTGGAGAAGCTTATGGAATAAATTGGGAACGAAGCTACTGTTCTCTCCTACATGTCATCCCCAAACCAACGGACAAATGGAGGTCGTCAACCGCACGTTGTCAACTATGCTATGGGCTGTGCTAAAGAAAAATTTGAAGATGTGGGAGGATTGTCTACCTCATATCGAGTTCTCTTACAACAGATCCATCCACTCCCCCACCAGACCTTACTTGGGAGAAGAAGATGAGCTAGTGTCGCAGACAACACTAATTGTAGAGGGGGAGGATGATGATGACATCACTTCCTCGAAAACACGCACTACGCCTACTGGTCCTCATGTTTCAACAATTGAAGGAACAATAACACAAGCTCGTGCACGTCAATTAAATCTTGGGGTGAGCTCGTTCCTCGCTGTTCATAATTATATTATTAAGGATGTGATGCTTCTGTTACTTAGCATCATTGGAGAAGACACTTCATGTCATGGCACCTATTACATGAAGACATACCTTCAGAATGGCGCCACCACCAGTTGGTTACCACCGCATCCTCTTGGCACCACCTCATCTGCAGCAGCACATCATTACCACTAGGCCCAACACACAATTCATAGTACAAGCCCACGCGAGCCCAGAAGTTAGTTAGGGGACAGCCTGATAGTACCGGCTTCCAGTGGCCATAATTCTTTCATCTAGAGTCCGATTGAGGTGTATGAGTACTTGATGGAAAGCTTATTCCGAACCTTTCCAACAGATCCAGCCCCACCTTCAGATTCCTTCTGAGTCGGCCGCAATAATCAAAACAAGTTGACGTACAGAACCTGGACTCTTAGGTGCTGTGTCACCTCTTTTGTTGGGCCACGGCCCATGTACCCTGCCAAGGGTTGCGAGTCAACCCTAGCCACCACTCCTCTCTCCTTTATATGGCTGAACTCCTAGAGTTTTTCCTTAGGTTATTTGTTACGTTGTTCCCCCGTTATGTGAGACACAAGTGTTCATCGGAGTAGTGTCCTTAGACCTGGTTTGATGAAAGATAACCTCAATTTGTTCATTCTAAAATTTGGAGTACTTTGCATCTTGTTCTTGCTCATTTCTTCTACTACATGTAGGAATTAACCTTCGTGGTAAGGTCATCCCGACGTGAACATGGTTGATAACGATAGGTGCATGGGTGTAGCGATTCCAAGGATTCAATCCCCACTGATTGGAAGTCTCGAAATGCGAACATCTCCATTCTGCAAAGTAGAACCTATCGGAAGATCGGGCCGCCGTCGCATCAATAAACTTGTGCAAAATTGCTGAAAAGCAATCAAAATTGTACTAATAAGCAAAAGTTGTTTCTAGAGCAGATTACATGCATATATATAGCCGCCAAACAAAGTGTATCCAACCAGAATACTAACAAAAAATACCCCTAAAATAAGTTTTAACTACGACAGAATTAAAAGGAAACTAATTTGAACTCAAACTCCTCCAAATTTAATTCAGACTGAATCTGTGTAGCTGGCAAAAAAAGATGTGGAAATCTTTTAAAGCTTGCTCAAATTTTGGTAAATTTGAGTTTGACTCGACCTTGACTTGGTCCCCTACTGTTCCACACATTTTGGAGTGAATTGACCAATATTTGACTTGAATTTGACCAAATTCAAATGTGACAGCTGGCTAGAATTTCGAGATTTTCCTCCTCGTTTATATTCTTCACTCTGGGTGCAAATGAAGTCCACATTTAGTGTTCTTGGGCTTGTTGGAAAGCTTGTGAAATCTACTTTCATTAAAGTATAATTTTGTATATGTTTGCTGCGCTTTTCTGGAGCCAAATCTCAAAACATTGCTCCGGTGTTCTCTGGAAAATGTGTAGCAGCAAAGAAAACCCAATGTCTCTCTTTGTTATGACTTCCTTTATGTTCATTGAGGTGTTCTAGGTACTCCTCGTGCATCTCCATGCCCTCATACCTAATGCAAATCAAAGAACTCCCAATGGGTAGTACCCTTAAAGAATTTAAATCATAATTGAAATCTGAGAGAAAGTTTGTACTTGAGTTTGAAGGTCTCTTGCTTTACTCTTATTAATTGGTTCACTGATTGGAGGGGTTGGTGTAGGTATGTCCTGATCATCCTCCCCCTCTTTGTTACATGGAAGAAAGTGTGCCATCTTAGAAAATCTGTCTACCACAATAAAGATACAATCCCTCCCACTCTTTTTTCTTGGTAATCCCAGAACAAAATCCATTGAAATATCTTCCCAAGGAGCATTAGGAATAGGTCAGGGTGAGTATAAACCATAGGGGTTAAGTTTGGACTTAGCTATTTGGCATGTTTCACATCTGTTTACAAAGTTCTCGACATCTCTTTGCATCTTTGGCCAGTAAAAGTGATCAGCAAGCATCTCATATGTCTTGGAAATTCCAAAGTGACCCATGGGACTGTTGAAAATCGAGTAAGCTACACTAGTAGAATTTCAAAAAATTTTTACTCGCAGGCTGCAAGTAATAGACCATAGATTTGATTGTTACCAACATCAGAAGTAGATTAGGTGAAGTGATCGAATGTGCACGGCAATCGTTCGTGGATTGTCCTGATCAACGGACGTAGATGATAGCGACTGCTCACGGATCATCCTGATTAGCGCAGCAATTGCATCAGCACCTCTACAATTATCCACACATACTAGGATGGAACGTCGTATGATGGTGTGCTAGCACCAACATGCACGACAAGGGTTTAAGAACTATTATGTTAAGAGGAGATGGCAGCCATGGTTTTTCATGATGTTCTCAAAGCCCATCATACCTATCTTTATATAGAGTCCTACAGAAGAAATCCTAATAGATTGGGTTTCCTGATGTAATACAAATCTTATCTGAACTACACGAGGAGTCTAAGATTAAGTTTGCACATCTGATACGAAAACCCCACAATTGACCCAATCCAAATGCAGAAGGAATCTAACATTAGATCTCTGAGTCTGATACGAAAACTCCATAACAAACCCAATCTGAATGCAGAAGGAGTCTAACATTAAGTCTCCGAATCTGATATGGAAACCCCATAACAAACCCAATCCGAATGCATAAGGAGTCTAACATTAAGTCTCTGAATGTCGCGCCCCAAAACTGGGACTACGACTACTCCTGTAGAGACCTAGCTCGCTGCAGCTAGTCCCATATATGCATAGCATACACATACCCTTGACTTCCCAGGATAAGTCAAGCACAGGAGTATATTCACATTGCAACAGAGTAACTTACAAAATAGTTAAGCAGTGTGGCCTGCTGGCCTTGATATTACATAAGAAGATTACAATGCCTTCACGGCATACATGGTTTAGCAAAATAACATCTACACAGTAGAAGATAGGTGACCCACCCACAAAGAGAAGTGAACGGCAGAACAACACACATCAGGGCTCTGGCGGAACTGACACTCCTCCTTCTGGATCCAAGAAGTTCTCCATGCCTTCATCTTGATCATTGAACGCTCCATCTACTGATTTGTAGGTTGCAAGGGTGAGCACTTACGTACTCAGCAAGTCATAGGTAAGAGTAGATACATATAGTAGTGATGATATGAACCTAGACTAGTCAAGAATTATGGATATTTGTAAAATAATCTTTTTCTTTCTCATCTCATCTTATTTCAGCTCATGGCAGCACTTTTCATAATATAACATCATCAATCATGTTCACTAGATTATAGCACTACCGCGACACGTCGACACACGACAGCCCACGGTAGCACTCCTTATCATGAAAACACATGTCATTTGGGTAATCTTGATTAAACATATTTTATTTAGAAAATAGTACTTGTGTCACACCCCGTGGATTTAATCCACCGCAACAGACTCCTATAAACCCGGAAGCTCGGAGTATTCGAATACGTTTTTAACTCTGTAGAGAGGTACCAATTTACCCGCAAGATATTCCACTTTCAAGCCTTTCCTATCGTAACAAAATGATTGGACCCCTGACTCACTTCATATTGTGAGCGGCAAGGTGGAAATAACAAGAACTTTTGTTATGTATCACCACAATTCACCCCCGACCCTGTGGCTCTCCGCGAAATACAGTTGTGGTAGGCTGTATCATAACCTCCACCCCAACATATATTTCCATTACTGGATCAACGTGCGAGATCACCTTCAGTGATATGTGTGGGAGCCGTACTCCGTGTTTTCCGTGCTTCACTACACAATTCCAGCAGGGGTGTCATGTGCGATCCACATAAGTACTTGTTCAGGCCAGTCCCATACCAGGCTTGCGGTTAGCACGTTGTTCATGCCACTAGACGCACAACACAAGGTTCTAGTCCTTATATGCCAGTGACCAGACCATCCACAACCCTGCACCTTCAGTGCCTGCATATCCTTTGCAGTCTAGCACCTCCAGTGCTTCCGCCATCCATACCATTTTTCTGGTCACGGCTAGGGGTTTTATTTCATGAATATAAATATATACATACATATATAATAGTTCATGGCTCCAAACTTGTTTATTTCACATTTCACAGATAACTAGTCTAGTACTGCCAATTCATAAATCAATCATTCTCAATCTTTCTCATGCAATATTATCTATATTCAAGGTTATGTTTTAGCAACATTTAAAATATAGGTTCAAGATGACCAAGGATATGACTTGCCTTCCGCGTCGTAAGGAACAGCAGTTGATGACGGATCAACAGCGAAGTCCTCAAACTCGGGCTCTTGATCTGCTCTCCAATCAAACAAACAACCAATAATCACAATCTTTTCAATACATTATTATACTATATACAATGATGCAAAGATGAAGTCTTGATGATTCTGAAATGATTGGGTTTAGAGGCTGATTAGGGTTAAGTTAAGGAAACCAATGTTAAAATTAGCTGTCAAAGGTTTACAAGGTTCCAAATGTCTCAAAGTATCAGAATGATATCAACGTTGTGACTGGTTCGCTCAAAAACAGCGAACGTCTTTAGGTCGACATTCGGTTCAAAGCATCGACATAAGGTCGATGAATGATAGAGGGGTTATCTCAACTTGTGGTAGTAGAAGAAAATGTAGATCACAACTCTACAAATTCAATGGACAAAGTGGTTTTCAAAATACACAATCAGAAGTGGGTAAACAAGGTCAATGCCACTGGCTGACAAGCTCTGGCATACAGCTGACAATGCCAAAAACTAGGGCATGGCATAACTTTTGATCTGGAGCTCCAAATGATGCACCACTTTGTCTGGGAGGTAGGCATTGATAACAGGAACAATTAAGTCAACAGGATCTAGGGCAAGAAATGGCTGGAAAGCAAGAAACTCAGTGATGAACTGAGGTGAACTAGCTACACTGGAGCAGTTCTGGACAAGATCTTGGCATGGTTATATCTTTTGATCTAGGCTGATCTAGGTGTCGGCATAGAAGACAAAAATGTTCAGGGGGTTGAGGCACACACACTGGACAAAGTTATTTGGGCTAAAACGGCTGGGAAAAATTTTCCGGTGATCGGCGCCGGAGAAGAAGCACTACCAATTGGGGGTTTCTGCTACAGGCTAAAAGAACTTAATTCCTTGCTTGGAGAGTATCTATGAGGTAAAAGCAAGCTTCTGGTAACATCAAATTGACCGGAGGATCACCGGAGAAGCCTGGCGACGATCGCCGGTTTCTGGTGAAGCTCGGGTTAGGGGAAAACTTTGATTCTTGCTCAATTTTGAAATCTAACTTCACAGGCTTGCTCGAATTAGTTCACTGATCAATTTTGTTTACAGAAACGAAAGCTAATTTGGAGTAATTCGAGCTACATTGCCGGAACAGGGCATTCTTCGAATTTTGACAATTTCCGGTGATCGCCGGCGTTAGAGGTCACCGGGGAGCAATTAGATGATATCACACAGAGAGAATGAGTAGGGGAACTCACTGGTGTTGTTAATTTGGCAGGAGATGATCTGTAGAGTGCTGGCACCGTGAGCCTCCTCGATGGCTCGTCGGAGAAGATGACTGAAACAGGAAATTCTGGAACTTGGCTGGTTTCTGGTGAAATGTGGAGAGAGCTGCTGAGCACAGTGGGGCTTAAATAGGTCAAGCAAGCTTGCAAAGAGGGGACAAAGAAGTGATTTGGCACCAGCGATGTTATGGATTGCGTGAAGAATATCAGCGGCGAAGACACAGCGAAGAACGGTGATTGCGACGGCGACAGGACTGCAACTATCCACATTGTCGTTCATCAGGACTTTGCAAAGATGGAGCAAGCGGTGGCGACAACACTGGCGCGGCAAGGCAACGTGGCAGTGAATTGCTGACAAAAGGCTGCTGGTCGCGCGCGGGAGCAGGCGCTGGTCGTCGACGTTGTATTGACGCTGCCACGACACGGCTGGAGCGAGGACACGTGCGCACTGGCATGCACGATCACAAGTGCGGCGAAGCCTCGCCGGCGACGAGCAGCTACGGCGCACAAGCACAGCAACTCTGGTCGTGTGCACAGTAAACGGCCTGGTCGAATTTGGACTGAAATGCAGTTTCAGGTTTTTGATTTGGACTGAATTGTAAATCTGGAATTCTGGAAGGTTTAAACTGAATTTGCTTTCACTAATCTGGTAGATATATTCAACAAAACATTTGGCAAAGATAGTTGATAAGATTTGACACATTTGAATAATTTTTGATACAAACTGAAAATAGGGTAAATTAGGGTAAAGTAAGATTTGAATTTTGTCGATTTCGAATTCTGGCATTTAGGGTTTGATTTTGAAATCTGCACCGAAGAGAAACTGGTGTCAAATAGCATTTTGAGAAGATTTGCCGAAGAAATTCTGAATTTGGAGTTAATCTGGAGATTTTAGTCTTTTTGGGTTTTCAGACATCAGATAAGGACTAATTTGAAATAACTCTTAGACTGATTTGCGAAAAAGGTCTAGATGATGAAATCTGGCTGTCAACTTTTTGGATTAAGGTATTGGCATACCCTTGATCATAATCCAAGAATAATTTTGTCTGAACTTGGTCAAGATTTGGATTAAATCTGGATTTCTGAAACTTAGGGTATTTGTGTAATATAAGATATTCTGTTTTCGAAAACAGAATGGAGTTGATAAATCTGGGATTTAGAGATGGAATTGAATCTGGCTTCTGAAGACTTCTAAGTTCAGAGTAACTGATAGATCACATCTGGAAAGTCAGATCTTGACTTGAGGTCACAGGATAGATTTTGGAGATTTTAGGGCTAGAACAGAATAAAGCTATGGCTGATTTGGTTGATCTAGAAGAGACATATGCATGCATGACTTTTAAGAAAGAAACTTTTCACCCCAAAACTCAGGATGTTACACTGAATCTAATACGAAAATTCCATAACAAACCCAATCCGGATGCATAAGGAGTCCAACATTAAGTCTCCAAATCAGATATGAAAACCCTATAAGATACTCAATACGAATTGCATTATTCCAACCTGTTAAGTGTGTGACCCTGTAGGTTCATGCATATCTGGTCACGTCCTGGGAATACTTACCTGAATTGTAAGTCGATAGTGGCCCCTAGCAGGAGATAACGACCATCCAAATACACATGGAGATCATAATCAACGAACTTATGTAATGTCTTTATGTTGATCCTCTTGCCATACGATAACAGATTAAACTCAAGGTACGAAATGTGCCACCCTTGCACAGTTCAATCTTTTCTTGATCTTATAATAAACTGATCTTCTTGTAGTTGACACTCAACCACAAACGGCATAGCTATGCACTTCTCAATTTATCTATATTGAGGGGCCCAAAGATATCTATCTCATTATATGCGTTTGGTAATATGAAAATATACTACTACACATGTAGGAAACTGTGATGGTCTCAAGTCTAAGTATGAATAATAAACATTATTTGAGACTCTCGTATAAGGTGATATCGCCGAAGTATATGCTTGGATTTTTTATG
This sequence comes from Pharus latifolius, assembly GCA_019359835.1. NCBI lineage: Eukaryota > Viridiplantae > Streptophyta > Magnoliopsida > Poales > Poaceae > Pharus > Pharus latifolius. The sequence goes on along the minus strand of CM033323.1, from coordinate 37,080,678 downwards.
TGACCTTGGTTCCTTAGCTAGAGTGTTGGCTCCACTATTATCACAATAGAGATCCACTAGACTAACAATGCTATGTACCACACCAAGTTCGGAGATGAACATTCTTATCCAAACAGCTTCCTTTGCTGCTTTAGAAGCAGCTATGTACTCAGTTAGAAAGATGAATAATTAACTTACTTCATTACTACTGATTCGACAGTGCATCATAGCTCAAAGAACCTATTCCAGTGAACTTGGCTACCATTGGAAATGTCGGTGTCGTATTTCTTGTTTGGATGGTTTAGCCAATAAGCGAGCTAAATGAAAAATCCAAGCAGTGTCTCAAAATGGGCCTATCCAAGATATGTGCTAATTCGTTAATCAATAATGTCCTATTTAAAGATAATGGATCAGGGACTTTATAGAATAATATCATCAAATAAAGTTAAAGTTTCATGAACAAGTCACACACTTGTTGATCAAACTAAGATGATAATTTCAAAAATAAAATACATATTATTCAAATGTTCATAAACATAACAAAGATAAATACATCTCTGTAATTTTCTCTAGGACATATCAATAACAATCTCCCACTTGGATCAGCAACATTCAAATCCATGGATGCTGCAAAGCTTCACATCACTTCTATTCATGATTTCTCAGATGAGGTTGGTGATAACGCCTGAGTATATGTTTGGATTTCTGATAAGACCTTGGGTCCTTAGCTTGTGCATTAGCTCCACTATTATCACAATAGAGATCCACTAGGCTTTAAATGCTAGAAACCAAACCAAGTTCAGAGATGAACTTTTTATCCAAACAACTTCTTTAGCAGCTTCAGAAGAAGCAGTGTACTCTACTTCTGTTGTAGAATCTATGACAATTTCTTGCTTGGAACTCTTCGAACTCACAACTCCTCCATTAAGGCAAAACACAAAACCATATTGCGATTTGAAATCATATTTGTCAGTTTGTAAGCTAGCATCAGTGTAACCACTAACAATGAGCCCTTCCTCACCTCCATAAATTAGGAACACATCCTTCATCCTTCTCTAGTGTTTAAGGATGTTTTTTTATAGCAATCCAAAGACTCTCACCTGGATCTGATTGGTATCTTCTCGTAACACTTAGAGCATAGGAGACATCTGGGCGTGTACAAAGCATGGCATACATAATAGACCCAATAGCAGAAACATATGGAATCTTATTCATTCGGTCCCGCTCATCACATACTGAAGGACATTGACTCTTGCTAAGACTAATGCCATGTGACATGGGAAGAAAACCTTTCTTGGAATCCTACATGTTGAATCGATTCAACACTTTGTCAACATATGTACTTTGGCTTTATCCAATTAGGCTTTTAGATCTATCTCGGTAGATCTTAATACCCAAAATATATGCTGCCTCACCTAAGTCTTCTATAGAAAAGCTACTTTTCAATGAGGACTTCACAGACTCAAGGATAGGTGTATCATTTCTGATCAAAAGGATGTCATCAACATATAAGACCAGAAAAACAAGTGCGTTCCCACTTGCCTTTTTGTAAACGTAAGGCTCTTCTTCATTTTTGATGAAGCTAAACTGTTTGACTACTTCATCAAAATGAAGATTCCAACTCTGAGATGCTTGCTTCAACCATAAATGGATTTCTGAAGTTTGTATACTTTCTCAGTATTTTCTAGATCGACAAAACCTTTAGGCTGTGACATGTACACATCCTCACTTAGTTTTCCATTCAAGAAAGCCGTTTTGACATCCATCTGCCATATCTCATAATCAAAATAGGCAGCAAAAGCTAGGATGATCCTAATTGACTTTAACATAGCAATGGAGTGGAGAAGGATCAACCTTAGTGAAAAATATCCTTCATGGATATTGAAGCAAGACTCATTCATTTGAGTGGTTCAACGAGGAATAGGGGAGACCAGACGAGTCTCCGAGACCTCAGGATAAATCGCTGTGTTTGAATTTCTTACTTTTTCTTAGTGCAAAATATTATTAAATTATTTTAGTTTATTTTCTCTTAGTCTTTTCATTGCAAAAATTGTTTTTAGTTGAAAAGTTTTAAAGCCTCATATTCACCCCCTCTAGTCGTCATCCTCGATCCTACACGTGGTATCAGAGCGTGGTCTCTCTTTGGAGTAGGCTTCACCGCTTAGAGAGAGGATGGCTTCAAATGAGGGTTTTCATCTTGGTCACACCGGGCATGCACCTATCTTTGACGGGACTAACTATCCCTATTGGAAAGTGCGCATGACGGTTTTTCTAGAGGCCATGGGGCTTGATGTTTGAGACATTTTTAAGATTGAGTTTACTCCTCTAGTTGATCCGGCAAATCACTCTGATGATGATAGGAGAAAACTCCACTTAAATGCCCGTGCCAAAAATGCTCTCTTTGCCGGCTTGTCCCTAAATGAGTTCAACCATGTGAGCAACCTTACCAGCGCTCACAAAGTTTGGACCACCCTCGAGGAGATATATGAGGGCACCACTAGGGTCAAGGAGGCAAACTTGCTAATAGTTAGGCAAAGATATGAGACATTCACCATGTCACCAACCGAGTCCGTGGATTCCATGTTCACTTGGTTGAACAATATTGTGAATGAGCTCAAAGGACTCAGAGTTGTTTTTACTAACATTGAAATTGTAAGAAAAATGCTTAGGGATCTTCTGGAGAGTTTCGACACTCTTGTGACGGTCCTCACTAACTCCGACTTATCATTCACCACACCTACAGATCTCTATGGGAACCTTATCACCCTTGAGATGCATCGGAAGGAGAAGAAGGAGGCGGCCGAATCATCAGAGACGAAAAAGAAGAACTTGGCATTCAAAGCCAACTCCAAAGGTGATTCAAACGATGGCTCCTCCGATGAGGATCTAGCCCTTCTTGTAAAGAACACCAAAAATGTTCTTAGCATGTTGCACAAGAAGGGAGTCAACATCGACACAAGACCACAAGGGTCAAAGCAAGCAAATTTCAAGGACATCATGAAGAGGGACATATAGCTTCAAGATGCCCAGATAAGAACAAGCCTTGGGATAAGAAGAAGAGAGATCCTAAGAAGAATAAATTCTTCAACAACAATGACAAAAATCAAGAAGCATGCTTCGAAGAATGGATGTCCGAAGAAGAGAGCTTCGATTCCGACTCTGATGATGAAGAGGGTTGTTCCAAGAAGCTAGCCGGATTAGCTCTTGGCAACAACAACACATCGACAAGTTCATCCTTTTGCCTTATGGCTAAAGGTGATGAGAAGGTACACTCTCTTGACCCTTCATATGATGATCTAGTTGAAATGATTAGAGAATTAAATGATGCTTTTGGAATCACAAAGAAGTATAGAGCACTTAAAGTAGTGCACTCTTCTTTGCTTGCACTTTACTGTGATTTAAAGAATCCTATGAAGGACTAATCATCAAGGATCTCACTGACTCACCCACTAAGCTAGATGTAACTATTTCTTGTGACTTAGTTGATGATATACCAAATGTAGTTTCTAAAAATGATATGTCAACTAGTTACAATAATCTACATGATACACCATGTTCAACTAGCTGATAATTGTCATATCTGTGCATATTTTCCATATGTTTAACCCCCCTGACCATGTACATTTAGTCATATAAGGCGGCATTTGCATTCATCATATACATCTTTATCATCAAATCGACTGTATTATTTGTTCTGTGATTTTATTGCAGGTCGATGCGATTTGGGTGGATTTAGGATGACGGAGCGCGTCTCTTTGACCATACCCGACCCTCGATCGATTCCAGATAGAAGCACGTGTTCCTACAGATGCGTAGGAACTGACTGTGCCAAAATTGGAGTCTCCAGGGGCCCAGAATTCCTAATCCTAGCAGCCAAGGGCTAGTTTGCAATTTCTAGAAACTTAGTGATGTGACCATAGTTCATGTAGTGTTGGTCTGATCTATGATGTGCATGGTCACATCAGAAGCTCCACCAATCGATCTATCACGTACCTTTCGGAAGATCGGACACCCAGTGTCACATCAAGTGGTATTAGAGCCTCGGTTGCCCGTCAGGTATACCTGTATCTCCTTTGTTCATTATTCATCTTTCACCTAGAGTCCAGAAAATTGCCCCACAAAAATATTTGAGTTCGCCGTCATATCCATCGTCCAAGCCACTTTGTGCCCTTCGCGATTTCGTTTTCAGTTTCGCATTGTTAAATTTGTATTCAATGTCATCGTCTTGTTGCTGGTTTAGAGTAAGTTCTTGATCTAGTTTGAGTCTTGCATCTTGACGTCGAGTCTAACGCCATCACGTCGTCATCTCAATCTGTCAAGTTCGGTATTTTGCTTTTATCTCCTTTGTCTGAACTCCAAATTGGACAAATTCAGATTCTAAATTGTAGCTGAGAAAATTCTCTACAACTTTGTCCATTGTGAGAAGTTCTAGAAACGCCGTTTTCAAGTCCAAAATCGCGTTGGAAGTGAATCTGTTTGATTTCGGATTTCCTACACAGACTGTATTGCGGGGCCCATATCTCCTAGATCCGTTATCCAAAATTGGTGTTCCATATATGCAAATTGATCGGCACGAAATGATCTACAACTTTGCTGTTATACGTTTTAGCGTTTGAGGCCTCCAAAAATCCGAAAACAGAATAGAAAGTTTCTGCATACTAGATCTGTTTTTCCAGTGAGAGAAAATTGAGTGTTTGTGTATATATCTTGTAATCTCTCATATGCGGCACTATTGATATTTAAAAAAAAAGGTGAAAAAGGCAAGTGCATAAAAAAGAAGCCGCACAAAGATAAAAAAAAGAAAAAAAAAGCAAGGAAAAAAAAATAAAAAAAAATCAGAAGTGCTTGCATCCCTTGTTCGACAGTGTTACGTCATTCGTTTTGCTTGCTTTAGCTAGGTCTGAGAACGAGTTTAGGCCAGCAACTTTGACAAGTACTTTGGATATTTATTCAGCTTTGCTATTTTGATTTCGATGATTGCATATTCCTTGCTACTGAATATTGCATATCCAAGCTCCACATACTTCTTATCAGGTACGGATTGGGTCTTGCAATCGCTTCACATACTGTTAGTATACCTCTGAGTTGTGCTACCTGTCGCCTTGGTAAGAACCTAGTAAGAACTTGGTAAGACACAGGAGAGTGTGTGATCCCACTTCCCCATAACCTAGTAGTTGCTAGGGATAATATTTTCTGTTATCTTTTGTTGTCTTGCTCACAATGATAGAAAGTTCCAGCGGGAAGGACAGGGTTTTTACTGAGGACTGTGTGCTGCACAGCGAGCTTAGGGACTTGTTGGGCGGTTTGGAGGAGAGGCTGGCCAAGATGCTCAGTGAACATGCCACGACTTCACAGCATCAGCTTGAGGGCCTCGACAGACGCGTGTCCACCCTTGCTGGACGAATTGAAGCTTTGGAGCCACAACAGCCACCCCTCCATGACGATGACCAAGACGTTGAATATGGCGACAATGGAGAGGTGAACCAACGGACGCCACAAGAGGCACGACTACGTCAACGCCTTCGCCGCAATCAGCATGGTATGGGAGGTAATAACAACCACCATCATGGTCGTGCCGATGATGATCCTTTTGCTAAGGTGAAATTTTCCATCCCTCCTTTTCATGGTGCCTATGATGCTGAGGTTTACTTAGATTGGGAGATGACTGTTGAGCAAAAGTTTAATTCTCACTTAGTTCCTGAGCAACATCGAGTTAGGCAAGCCACTAGTGACTTTAAAGACTTTTCTATCATCTGGTGGAATGAACTTGCTACCCTCCGCTTACAACCTGACACATGGGCTAGGTTAAAAGAAGCTATGTGTGAACGTTTTGTTCCTCCTTCCTACCAACGTGATTTACATAAGAAATTAGAATGCTTGAATCAAGGTAGAAAATTTGTAGAGGAGTACTATCAAGAGTTACAGATATGCATGTCTCGTTGTGATTTAGAAGAAACTGATGGCGAAAAAGAGATTAGATTCTTACGTGGACTTAATGAGAAAATATACAATATTGTTATTGATAAAGAATATGTTTCTCTGTTGCAAACATTTGCTCTTGCTTGTGCAGCTGAAAATAAAATAAAACGTAAGAAAGTTGTACGGAAAATCAATACATCTGTTTGCAAGAATGGTGTGTATCCTTGCACGACTAACGTTCTGCAGGCAAGTGCAAATGATCAAATTGAGAATGAGGAGAATGAAGAGATGCATGTTGCAGCACCCCTGCTTCCATCACCTACAACTGAAGATGTACCTACATCAGCTGAGAAGGAAAACAAAGGTAATAAAAAAGGTACCACACTCATTCAAGATAAGAACAATATTGATGTGCTGAAACTTTCCACGAATCATGCTTTGTTAGAGCAACAAATTGTGGAACCAGTTGCTGATTTACCTTTGTCACAAGAAGATTTGCTCGATGTTTCTTGGGATAAAGAAGAGTTGTGTGATAATGCTTCACTTATATTCATGACACAACTAGTGAATGAACATGTTACTCTTACTTTGGAACATAATAACACTTGTGCTCAAAATAAACATGTTGTTCACATTGCAAACGAAAATGATGAGCTGAAATTGTTGTCTTCTTTAAATATTCTCGGTTATATTGAATTTGATGTTCTATTTGATCTAGACAATTTAGAGGAGAGACTTACTGATCCATATAATTTGCCTTGCTTATCAAGAAACATTTTTCATATTATAGGCAAATATAATGATAATGGAAAGTACATGGTTAATCGAGTGTACATTTGCTCAAATATGAATTTTGCTTATGATGTACAACCATGTGATGAACTAGAGAACTATACTATCACCAATCATTCCATGTCGCGTACATCTGGTTCAATTTTTAAGGCACATGAACTTTTTCAAGAAAGGGAGGATATGAATCCTGATGAATCTGATTCTAACAATTTGATTACAAACGATATGCTTGTTGTTTTGCCTTCCTTTGGAGCTAACCTTTTACAGACGACTGAGCATGAGTCGAGGACGACTCACAATCAAGAAGGGGAGGATGATGTGACCATGCACATCATAGATAGGACCAACACTACATCAACTATGGTGTCATCATCAACTATATGGCATCATCGACCCGCACCATGGCCAGGTCGCGTGCACAGCCGACAAGCTCATCATGCTGATATTGCGCTATCCCCGCCAGCAGTTCGGCCTCCGCTGTGGCCACCTCCCCAAGCTCAAGACGTGTTCAAGAAAGGCGCATCTCCACCACTTCGACGCCCTCTGGTCCCACAAGCCACGTCGTTGCAAGGCCGGCCCAAGAGAGAGCCCAGTTTGTCCACGAGTCGGGTTCGGCCATCTCCGCACAGTCAACTTAAAACGGATTCCCAGGGTGCATACGGACTCTGTTTTGGACGTTCTTGGTATGTACGGAGAAGCCCTCGACGAGATCTTTCCAACGGATCCAGTCCCATGTCGAAATTCCTTACAGATCAACAGGAATTGTCAAAACAATGTGGCGACCAGAATCTGCCGGGTGCTGCGACGCTCCACTTTGGGCCCATGGCCCGTGTAACCCTAGGGTTTAATGCCCCAAACCCTAGCCGTTGCTATATATTCAGTAGCCGTCATCGTTTAGACTTGGGTTTTGCTTAGATCAATTCTGTCTTTGAACAGTGTCGCCGTTCATCGGTTTGTGAGACCCCAACTCGTGAGTTTCATCCACAATTGCAAATTCAGTTGCATCTTTCTTGTTCTTGCTTGTGTTCTCGATTCACTGGCAGGGATTAGCCTTCGTGGCGAGGTCAACCGGGCAGCGCACGGTTGATAACCAGAGGACGCGTGGTGTTGCGATTGCAGGGGTTTTGATCGTGCCGATCAAGAAGCCGGATCGTGTGTGTCTCGCGCCGCCTAATCGACTTATCCTCCACCTGACGGAAGTTCGGGCATCCCCGTTCCCATTACTTAGAACCCTGTTTGCAAAATAGCCAACACACAAAATCCCAAAAGCCTAGCTGCCAGGACCTTCCTGTAATTTTCTAAAACCCCAAGGGCCTTTTTGCAAATTGACCTTTCTTCTCTACACCTCAGCCGCCAGCCATGGTTTCCTTCGAGCCTGGTTTTTGCTTTGTTATCTTCTTCTTCTGCCTCCCTCCTCGCGATCCACACCTCCTACCACCACGTCGGCGACGACCAGGCCATACGCCGCTGGCGGAGCCATTTTTCTCTCTCTCCCCTTTGAGATCTCTGTCGTTCCCCTTTTCTTCAGGCACGCTTCTTCCCCAGCCCGCGCCGTCGCGCTACTCCCTCCCACTCCTCTTCTTCTCCACCACGCACTGTGTCCAGATCCGCGCCACACCCCAAGCCTCACTGCCGATCTCGCCACCCTCGCCACCACGTCAACGCCCAGGCGCCACCGTGCCTCTTCTGATCTCCCGCGCCGCCGGATCCACCACCTTCCTGGAAGTAGTCGCCGCCTAACCCGCGTACGCCGTCTGTCCCAATCCTCGCGCACGCTGCCATTGATCCCGATGCCTTCCGCGTTGCACCGCCAATCCCCCACGCTGAGCCACCGCCTGATCCACGCTGCGCTGCCGCTCCCGCGTCTCCTCACACCCTCGCGCCGCCTCCCCTGCCGATCAGTCGCCTCTGCTCTAGCGCCACGTGCGCCTTCGTCCCACACACCGTCGCCCTTGCTCTGGCACCACAAGACCACCACAGTGCTATCGCCACCGAGAGACGCCGTCAATCGCGCCTCCACCTCTGCGCCTCCCGTACTCGCACCCCCGGCGGATTTGGCCATCCCACGTTGGAGCCGCCTCTCCCTCACCACGCCTCGCCGCGCCACCGGATCCACCACCCCTGTTCCTCCTTCAACCGCGCCAGCACATATGGCCAGATCTGCATAGGCGTTCATCTCCACCGCGCACCATCGACCACCACTCCGGCGCCGTGACAACCGTACCCACATCGAGCTCGATGAACTCGATAGCAATGTCCTCGCTGACGATCTCGACAACATCCTCAAGCACGATTCCATATCTCCAGTGACCTCTTCAACTACAACATCAACAGCTCTCGCAGTAAGCATACATGGTGATCAATCCTCCTTTCTCATTCTCTATTCTCTATTTCTGAGATGAGCATTGTATGTATGAGATAATATGATTGCCTGCAATTGTTGATCAGAAAGTAGAATTGACAATCCTTGCATGAATTTCTGGTGTAGTTTGAGTTTGGATGGATCCTTGTGTTTTCATTTGTTGTTGTATGGTGCTCTGAATGACTAACATGTTAAAGAACAATTCCTCTTAGTGCAAAGTGTCTTTTGAATTGTAGCTTCATCAATGATTTCACTCTGTGAAATGATTTGAAAATATCCTTCCAAGTTGCAAATAGCTACTGTTGAGCTTCTACTGTTTCATGAGTTCTGATTATGAGCTACTTTGAGGATGGGATTATCGTTTATAACTTTTTACATGAGAAAGAGATGTTTGAGCAGTTGTTACTCTGGGTTGTCCTGATGCCTGTGGTTGAGATTGAGATAAACTGTGGATGATCAGTGTTTACTCTGTACTCGTGATTCATTCATACTCGCTGTAGATTGCGATCGATGATGGTTGTCAGCGCTTCCTCGCGCGCTACCACTACACGATTTCTTTCTATCGCTTCTATTACGAAACGCTAGTCCAGAATGAACTCTAGTCGCTTGTCGAGGAGATCACCTCTCTCTTTCTCTTTATACCTTCTGACATTTTCTCCCTCTTTCTCTCATCTAGTTTATTTTTATTATCCATCGATTTAGTCTAGTTTTACGCACTTCGCTTCTCTAGTCCCTGTGGAAAGAACGACTGAATACTCGCCTACTGCATCATCCTCGTTCTCTCGCGAGACGGTCTAGGCTGGTATCACTAGCTCTATTGATAAAGATTTGCAATGCCATGTATCACCCTCTAATGAAATAATCTTAAATGAAAACAATGAACTAAATGCTCAAATCAAGAAACTTAGTAAAGGTTTAGAAAATTGTTACAAAGGGAAAGCATTTCTTGATCTTCTTCTTAGTGAGCAAAAATGCTCATTTAGAAAAGAAGGATTTGGATGCTTTCCAAAGAAAGAAAATAAATCAAGCACAAAAACTATTTTTTGTAAAAGCATGCAACAAATTTTGTTATAGATGTCATGAAATTGGTTATTCATATGATGCTTGTCCTTTAATGACTTCAACTCATTTTGATGCATGCTACATGCTTAAGGTCAAAGAAAGGATATATGATAGCAAAGTTTGTTGGACGACCCATGCTAAGTAAAAAGAAGAAATCTATTTGAGTGCCCAAAGCTTTGATTGCTAACATCGGAGGACCCAAAAGAGTTTGGGTACCTAAAAAGACTTGATTCTTTTGTTTTTGTAGGTGAACTACAAGACAGGTGGAAAACATTGGGTGCTAGATAGTGGATGCTCCGAACACATGACCGGTAACAAAAAGTTGTTCACATCATTGGAAGATAACTCAAGTGAAAATCAAAAGATCACCTTTGGCGACAATCATCAAGGAAATGTGGTAGGCCTGGGTAAAATTGCTATATCTCATGATCTTTCAATTTCAAATGTTTTACTTGTTGAATCATTCAATCTTAATTTGTTATCCGTTGCACAAATTTGTGATCTTGGTTTTCATTGCATATTTTCTCCTAAAATGTTTTAGTTGAAAGTTTAAAAGACAACTCTTTGATCTTCAAAGGTTTTCGTTTTGGAAATCTCTATCTTGTTGATTTCAACTCAAAAGATGCACCTCTTTCAACATGTCTTATTTGTCAAACATCGAAGGGTTGGCTTTGGCATAGAAGACTTGCACATGTTGGAATGCATCAACTTAAAAAATTTTCAAAATGTGAGTTGGTAGTTGGCTTGAAGGATGTGAATTTTGAAAAGGACCAACCTTGTAGCACTTGTCAAGCAGGCAAGCAAGTAGCTGCTTCACATCCAACGAAGCGCATTCACTACTACAAAAATGCTTTCTTCTAACGGTTCAAAATATATCTCTACTAACGGTTCTTATACCGTTAGTGATCGGCACGATAGAACAAAGCTAACTCTTTTCTAATGGTTTCAAACAGTTAGAAAAGAATATTTTTTTCTATCGGTTCTTATTTGTGAACCATTAGAAAAAAGTATTCTTTTCTAACGGTTCACTAAGAAGAACCGATAGAAAAGAATATCTTTTTCTATCGGTTCACTAATAAGAACTGTTAGAAAAAGGTATTCTTTTCTATCGGTTCTTAGTAGTGAACCGATAGAAAAGATGATTATATTCTAACGGTTCTTAGTAGTGAACCGATAGAAAAGATGAAAATATTCTAACAGTTCACTACTAAGAACCGTTAGAATAGGTACCTTAGAATAGATGACTATATTCTAACGGTTCTTAGTAGTGAACCGTTAGAATAGGTACAGTAGTGAACTGTTAGAATAGGTATATATTCTAATACGTACAGTAGTTTGTATCAAAAGTGATCAAGAAGGGTCAAACCGTTGGAATATGTTTAAGCAACAAGTTAATTCTGGCAAATTGGCCATAAGACAATCATTTTCTGGATTCGTCAATTAAACACTTGTTTGGCATTTTATTTGAAGTAAATTTAAACAATCATGCAGCAGTCATACGTTGCATACACTCCATCTGTCTTGCTTTGGGTTTAAGCTCTTTACAACAAGTTGTACTTCTCTTAATTGTGACCCTCGGGAATAATTATGATGATAATGAGTGCATAGTTGCATCACACCTCTTCGTGGATGTAAGTGTAATCTGCAAGTAATAAATCATGAATGAGGTTTGATTAAAGAACTGTGAATAGATTCTATGTGTGGAAAAGAAATGATACCCTAATTTAGGAGTTGCAGTAAATGCAAGGCTAAGAGAAAAAAATTGAAATTTATTGAAAGAAAAGTAGTCCTAAATGAACTTGCAATTTGATAGTCCTACATGAACTTGCGTTTTGAAGGTTGAGTATGAGATTTTACTACTACCAAATCCATTGATTATGGAGTCCTGTTGTTAAAGAATTATGGTAGTACCTTGAGATGGTGTCAATAGACTGAATGTCTTCTTCCATGTCTTCCTCTTCCATCTATTCTTTCTCCTCCTCCTCCTCTTCCTCCTCCAAGTCTCCCCAATGCTTGCTCCAGTCAACAGCTATTCCTGAAAACAACATAGTACAACATTCAGTTAACCAATAGTTTTAGTTCAGGTTACACATTCTAGAAACTTGGCTTGGAAAAAAGAAGTTCATAACACAATGAAACCAATTAACTATACATCATAGTTTAGTTCATCCTACTGTAGGACTCCAAAAACATCTCCATAGAAGGGGTGCCCATGCTGTTGGCCAAACACAAGAGGAGCTCAAAAAGAGATTTACTAGTCAATTGAAGAAAAATATTTCGCTCAAAGGGTGCAAAGGTCACATTTCACATTTAGCGTACCTCATCAAATGAAGGTTTCCCCCGCTTCCCGGGTCGATAACCAAAACTTTCATCGACACTTATACCTCTCTGGTTCTTGCAAAGCAGCCGTAGATGTAGCTGTCATCCATCCAGTACTGCATGTCACCCATCCACAACGTCCTCACCTCATCCGATGCTGCCGGGGTAGCCGGCGCCACGGCGTAGTACGACTGCGATGGCGGCGCCTGCCCGTAGGCAGATTGCGGAGGCGACACCTAGCTCCACATGGCCGACGGCTGTAGCAGCGGCGCGTACTGCTGCGGCATCGGTGCAATCTAAGTCGTCATTGGCCTAGATCTAGGGTTTGGAGGATTGGAGAAGAGAGCCAAGAGAGAGAGAGAGAGAGAGAGAGAGAGAGAGAGAAAGAGAGAGAGGAGGCGGCGTGGTAGAGCGGGGTGAATAGGATACTTTATATAAGCTGTCCAATTTTACTAACGATTCAAAACCACAACAGTTAGTGAATTTGCAATTTTACTAACGGTTCACTAATAAGAACCGTTAGAAAAAGGTACTTTTTTCTAACGGTTCTTAGTAGTGAACCGTTAGAAAAGAAGACTATATTCTAACGGTTCATTACTAAGAACCGTTAGAAAAGAGTACATTTTTCTAATAGTTCACTACTAAGAACCATTAGAGAAGAATAGGAGACTTTATATAAGCTGTCCAATTTTACTAACGGTTCAAAACCACAACTGTTAGTATATATGATGTCATTTTACTATCGGTTGATTAAAACAAACCGTTAGTAAAATGTCCTATATTCTATCGGTTCATACAGTACTAACCGATAGTAAAAATGCAGTAATTTTACTATCTGTTACAAAAGACAAACCGTTAGTACAATTTCATCTCTTTTAACGGTTCGTATAGTACTAACCGATAGTACAAATGACGTGTTATTCACTAACGGTTTCCCAGACCATAACCGTTAGTACAAAACCTCTTCTCCACTGCGGTTCTCGTACACTAATGGTTTTCTTCCAGATTGCATATAACCGTTAGAAGATAGGGATTAGTGGACTGCATTTCTGTAGTAGTGATTCTTTCAACCTGCAAACCATTGGAACTTTTGCATATGGATTTGTTCGGCCCTGCTGAACATCAAAGTATTGGAGGAAATAGTTTTTGCTATATTATTATTGATGATTTCTCCAGATTTACTTGGGTATTTTTCTTAGCTCACTAATTTGAAACTTCCTCTTGTTTTAAAAGATTTGCAAAAAGAGCTGAAAAGGAATTTGAACTCTCCATTAAGAAAATCCATAGTGATCATGGTGGAGAATTTCAAAATTCTGATTTTATTGATTTTTGTGATGAGTCCAATATCAAACATGAATTCTCTGTGCCCTACACACCTCAACAAAATGGTGTTGTAGAATGGAAGAATCAGACATTGATTGAAATGGCTAGAATAATACTCGATGAGTACAAGAGGCCTACCCGGTTTTGGGCAGAGGCAGTTTACACAGCATGTTATGCCATCAATCGTCTTTATACCCATCCACTTTTGAACAAAACTCCTTATGAACTGATTATAGGGAGAAAACCAAACATTTCATATTTTCGAGTCTTTGGATGCAAATGTTATATTCTTAAAAAGCGCATGCATCTTGGAAAATTTGAAAGATGTGTTGACGAGGGTTTTCTAGTTGGCTATTCATCCACTAGTAAAGCTTATCGGGTTTTCAACACTACAACAAAATGCAATGAAGAATCATGCAATGTAGAATTTGATGAATGTAACGGCTCCTAAGGAGAGCATGAGGATTTTGATGAGGTAGGCAACATTGGCTTGAGGGAAGCTATGAAGGAGATGACCATTGGTGATATCAAACCCATAAATGAAGAACAAAAGTCACCTGGTTGAAAGGATAAATCACCCGCGACCACTCAGGCTGATGTCAAACATGGACCTGCAACCACAAATACTGATGCTGCTCAACTTGCGACCACCCACAACAATGCTAGTTGAGAAGACCTTGAACCAGAGACTGAAGATAATGATGATCAAGCATCATAGAACCCGCGACTTCATCAAACATTCACCAAATAGCACCCCCTAAATCAAATCTTGGGCGATGTTAGTAAGGGTATTCAAACTCGGTCTCGTATTGCTTCTTTTTGTGAACTTTATTCTTTTGTTTCTTCGTTAGATCCTAAACTTATAGATGAAGCAATTAGTGATCCAGATTGGGTAAATGCCATGCATGAAGAACTAAATAATTTCACTAGAAACAAAGTTTGGACATTAGTAGAAAGACCTAAGGATCATAATGTGATTGGAACAAAATAGGTCTTTTGGAAGAAACAAGATGAAAATGGAGTAGTAGTACGAAACAAAGCACGTATTGTTGCACAAGGATGTTCACAAGTTGAAGGTTTGGATTTTGGTGAAACTTGTGCACCCGTAGCAAGATTAGAAGCTATTCGCATTCTTCTTGCATTTGCATCAAATTTTAACATCAAGTTATTTCAAATGGATGTGAAAAGTGCATTTTTAAATAGAGAAATATCCGAATTAGTGTTTGTGGAACAACCTCCCGGTTTTGAAGATTCAAATTTTCCAAATCATGTATACAAGCTCTCTAAGGCTCTTTATGGACTTAAACAAGCTCCTTGAACTTGGTATGAACGTCTTAGAGACTTTCTCATTTCAAAAAGGTTTTAAAATTGGGAAGGTAGACACAACCTTATTTACAAAAGTAGTTGAGAAAGATCTTTTTGTATGTCAAATATACCTTGATGATATCATATTTGGGTCTAATAATGAATCCTTTTGTCATGAGTTTGGAAAAATGATGTCTAGGGAACTTGAGATATCGATGATTGGAGAGCTAAGCTTCTTCCTTGGACTTCAAATAAAGCAACTCAAGAACGGAACGTTCGTGAGTCAAACCAAATATGTGAAGGACCTGCTCAAGCACTTTGGGATGGAAGATGCTAAAGCCATCAAAACTCTCATGGCCACTAATGGACATCTTGAAATGAACAATGATGGAAAAGCGGTTGACTCTAGACTTTATCGATCTATGATTGGTAGCTTACTTTATCTTACATCATCTAGGCCCGATATCATGTTTAGTGTTTGCTTATGTGCTATATTTCAATCATCTCCTAAAGAAAGTCATTTGATTTCTATTAAAAGAATCCTTAGGTACTTGAAATGCTATCCAAATATAAGACTTTGGTACCCTAAAGATGCAAATTTTGAATTAATTGGTTACTCAGATTCAGATTATGAGGGGTGCAAAATTGATAGAAAAAGCACATCTGGTAGTTGTCAACATTTGGGGAGATCACTAGTTTGTTGGTCATCTAAGAAACAAAATTCCTTAGCTCTCTCCACTGCTGAAGCGGAATATGTTTCAGCAGATAGTTGTTGTGCTCAACTTTTATGGATGAAGCAAACCCTTTTTGATTATGGAATTTCTTTTGACAAAGTGCCACTCTTGTGTGATAATGAAAGTGCCATAAAGATTGCAAACAATCCGGTTCAACATTCTAGAACAAAGCATATTGATGTTAGGCACCATTTTATAAGAGATCATGTGGCAAAAGGGGACATTGATGTGAATTATGTAAGAACTGACTTGCAGCTAGCAGACATCTTCACCAAACCTTTAGATGTGAGTAGATTTTGCTTTCTTAGAAGTGAATTAAATATTATTGATATATCAAATGCAAGTTAAATGTCGGCTTTGCTGTCCTCCCGCCTTTTTGTGCTTGATGTCAAAGGGGGAGAGATTAGGGAGAGATTGGGAAGAGTTTCTTGTATGACATTATTGATAGTTTATATGCTCATTGTTTATTCATTGTGGACTCTCAAATGACTGATATGTGTATTTATATATGCAAGCATTCAGGGGGTGTTCTTGTATATCTAATGCCCATGCATACACTTAGGGGAGTCATTATTTTTTATTTGTTTTCAACACTTGTTGTCATCAATAATCGAAAAGGGGGAGATTGTTGCATCTAGGCCCTTTTTGGGTTGATTTTGATTATTAATGACATTAAGTGTCTTGGACTAATCATGTTTTTGAGCTATTTGTATGCAGTGTTATTTCTATAACGTTTGCAAGTGATCCGGCCGGGAAGGTTTGCAAGTCGCATGCGCAATGTCAAGCGCAAGGTCGTAGTGTCGCCTGAGGTCGCGGTCCAAGGATGCGAGCCAAGGTAGCAAGCACAAAGTCGCGGTGTCGCCCGAGATCGCAGTCCGAGGATGCGAGCCAAAGTCAAAAGTGCATTGTCGCCAAGAAGAAAGCTGCAAAGACATAAGATAAGTGCTAGTTTATTGTACCGGCCTTGGAGTTTGGAGTTTGACCAAGTTTAAAAGAAATTCGTTTTAGTTTAAACTTGTCGTGGTATTACGGATACCCCGGCAGGTTCGGACGTGCGCAGCACGAGTACAGCGGCGTGAGCAGACCGAGTTACTGCTCTCCTCCAGCCGGGCAACACAGAAAGTGACATAGAGGTTTATACAGGTTCGGGTCCCAGTGGGGGCCCTAGTCCTGTTGGCTCTCACCGGACGCGAGTCCGCTTGGGAGGTGAGCTCCCGAGGAGAGGTCTCCGAGAGAACCGAATGAGTTTATATGAAAATGAATTGGAATCCTTAAAAAAGGGTACAAGAGGGGTATATATAGCCCCCAAGAAATACAAAAGACGAAAATGCCCTCGCTGCAACCGTTGGATGGAAGGGCGAAGCCGTCCTTTGGCTTGACGGACGGCCTGGACGCTCGACACGTGGAGCCACGGGCTTCCTAGAGGCCCCACAGAGGCTCTCCGGGCCTCACCGGGTATCACCGGGGTCCCGGAGACCCTCCGGATCTCACCGGGTCCCCGGAGACCCTCCGGATCTCACCGGGCTCCCAATGACCCTCCGGGTCTCACCGGGGACTCCTTGGGACTTCATGGGACCGCTGGGGATTCCCCCAACAGCAGCCCCCCAGGCCCTCGGGGGCTCTTGGTGCCTCCGATGGGTATGTGAATCTCCAAATTGTGACGCTTCGTATTCCATGGTCCTTTACGCTCCCGGCGGCGTTTCGGCTTCCTAACCGCTCCTCCGCGGGACGCGTCTACCTGCGAACCGACGCATCGTTTCGATGCGCCCGCGCCCGCGTCGGTTCGTTTTGTGCGCGACGGTTCTGCTCCGCGGCTCTGATGGCTTTGTGGACACGTGTCGGGCATCCGGGCCCTCCCCACTGCCTATAAATAGGGGGGAGGGGCCCTCAAGTTGACCACGCCCACACGCGCTCGAAATCCCACAAACTCGTCTTCCGGTGATTTCCGGTGGTTTCCGGTGGTTTCCAGTGACCTCATCCGGTAGCTTCCGGAGACTTCGTCCAGAAACGCCCGGTAGTTTTCGGAGACTTCGTCCGGTAGTTTCCGGAGACCGTCTGGGAACGCCCGGTTGTTTCCGGTAGTTTCCGGGGACTTTCGTCCGGAAACGCCCGGTGGTTCCCGGTAATTTCCAGTAGTTGTCGTCCGTGACGGCGCCAAAGAGTCGCGCCAAGGTCTCCGAGTTGCTCGCGGAGGAGGTGACTTCCGATTTCCTCGGGGCCACCGAGTTCTCCTCGGGGGCCCTTGAGGCCTTCTTGGAGCGTGGCTACTTCCAGGCGGGGGATATTAGGATCCCCGGCCCGGCGGAGCAGGTGCCGAGCCCCCCGGGATGGGGAGGTGGTGGCCGGCCTTTGGCTTCCTGTGCGCCCGCTGCTTCGCGACTTCCTGCAGTTGTACGGTCTCGCACTCAACCACCTCACCCCGAACACCCTTGTTCGGATGGGTTTGTTTATATGGTTGTGCGAGACAACCGCCGTGACGCCCACCATGCGGCTCCTCCGGTACTTCTACGAGCCGGCGGCGAGGGGCCCGGTGGTGAGGAGGGGCGGCCCTAGGTCGGCCTTCGACTCCATCATGATCCAGCTGACTCCGGGTCGGGTCGACGAGTACCTGGTGCTGGCCTCCCGGGACCACTGGGGGGACTGGCTCCGGCATTGGTTCTACCTCCGGGAAGGAGACCCGGGGGTGACCTACTCTCGGGAGCCATCGACGTACTCGCGATCTAGTGGCCCGGTGGCTCCCGAGTGGACCGTGGCGGAGATGAGTCTCCTTTCTGTGATGGCGGAGGCTCGATCCCGGCGGTCTATGCGGGATCTTGCGGAGGAGATGGCCCTCCTCCGAGTGGCACCGTTCCACACCCGTAGAGGGAGGGGGATGTCGCCGGCGCACACACCACCCCGGATGGCGGTGGCGGACCGTAAGTATTCGGACTTTTTCTCCCCGCCGGGGGATTTTTTCTAACATTTGCCTCGTTTTTTGCTCTTGCAGTCAGGTCCTATGGTCGGGCCAAGGAGGTCGCGGCGACCCTCGTTGGCCGGTACTACGAGGACGAGCATGAGAGGGTGCTGCGTGTCAACGGGGAAGGCCCTCCCCGAAACGTCGTCGCGGAGGCGTTCGGGTTGAGGCTCCCAGCCCGGACCCCTCTGCCTACCCCTGCTTCACGCAAGCGGGGGAAGGAGGTCGCCGGCGGACCCTCGAAGCGGTCTCGTCCGTCTAGCAGCCCTGCGGGGTCCCGAGCCCAGAGTCCCATGAGGCCCCGGTCTTCTCCTCCGCCTTCTCCGGCGAAGGGGACTGCGTCGGAGGCTGCTGGGCCATCTGGCGCTGCTCCCGACACCCCGGGTGGGCCGGATCCCTTGGGCGGCGTCCCGGCCGGAGAGGGCCAGGGCTCGGACTCGGAGATGTACGCCCCGAGTCCTTTGCCGCCTCTGGCCCCCGCGGGGACTCGGCCACAGCCCTCGTCTAGCGAGGTCTCCATCCGGTTTCGGATGCCGGGCGGCCTGCCGATGGCCTCGATTTTGGCCCCAAAGACAGGTTCGTCGGTGGTTCGGCCTGTGACGGCGGCGCTCCCTACACCCGTGAGGGGTAAGGTCCTGTTCGTCCGCCCTGGGGTTCCAGCGCCGCCGGATCAGGCTTCTGGCTCCTCCGACAGCGGGACTTCGGGGGGTGCTCCGCCCGGTGGGGAGGCCTCCCGAGGGAGCGACCCGGGCGGTGACGAGGACGACGTCGACGCGGTCATCGCCTCCGGACTTCGGGTAAGTTACTTGAGTCTCCTGCTCCTTCGTTAGTTGCGTTCTGATTACGGTTTCTATGCAGACGGTCGCCTTAGCCCGGGGCTTCAGGGCCCGGCTCACCACGCGCCTCCGGGCCGCCGAGGACATAGCGGCCTTCGAGCGCGCCGGGAAGGAGAAGGCGCTCAGGGAGGCGGCTTCGGAGCGCTCCGAGAAGGAGCGGGCGCTCGGGGAGCTCGCCGCTGTGCTGGCTCGACTCTCCGCCGCTGAGGACGCGGCCTCTCGGCTACGGAGGGAGCTGCAGGTGGAGCGAGGGGCCGTGGCCTCGGGCGTCCAGGCCGTGGCCACGGGGGGTAGGGCGATCCGCACTACCCTCGAGGAGCTCGGGGTCGAGCTCGGTCGGGGGGCAGGCCCCGAGCCGGCTCCGACGTCGGTCGGGGAGGCCGCGCACTTTCATGGTGCGCAGGTCACCTTGATCCCGGTCGCTGCGGAGGCGCGGGCGCGAGGCCTCGCCGTCCCGGTGATCGCCCTGGCGGCGGCTCTCGTTGAGCATCGCGGGGTGGGCACCCGAGTCATCGGGGAGCTCGTCCCCCGGAGCTTTCCCACCTTCTTCGACCCTCGGCGGGCTAAGCTGGAGCAGTCCGCCGAGGTCCTCTTCGACCGGATCACTGGCGCCATGGAGACGGGCGGGCGGCGCTCGGGTCAGGGCACGTCGGCCAGCACGGACGTCCCCCCGGGGGGGGACAAGGACGGGCAAGTATGAGCTCCTCGCCCCCCCGGTTAGATTAGGCTTCTACTTTTTTAGCTCTTTTGCTCCGAACGGCTTCCTTAGAGAGGGCCCCGGGAACTTGTAAATATCCTTCAACTGGAATAAAGTAGTTCTTTCGTTAAATGTGTTAAACTTGTCGGCAGGTGTCCTTAGACGTCGCTTTTCCAGGGCTTTCTTGCCCTGGAGACCATCTTTTGGAGAGCGATCGAGGGCCGCCCGGGGGGTCTAGCCCGGGTAGTGCCCGGGCGGCCTCGATTTTACTAAGTCTGGCGGCCGGGGGAGCATCCTTCGGGCTAGGTCCCGAGCCCATTCTTGCCGACTTCGCGAAGGAAGGTGCCTCCGGTGAGCCGGCCCTTCTGCGCTGGCTCCCGGAGTGGCACTTGGGAAACTTCGACGATTGTCGCGCCGAGTTGTCTCCATCGAGGTCGGGGGTTCTAAAAGTCCCCCCGCTCAGGGTACTCCCCCCGGCCGGCTACGAATGTTGGCCGGAGGATCTTCTTCGGCGGGCTCTTCGGCGTATGAGGAGTTTGTACAAGGATCTCTCCCGGGAGATCTCAGAAGGTCTCCGGGATTATTTGCTGTAGTTGCTTGTTGGGAATCATTCCCATACTCGCGCGCCCGGGTTTCGCCCGGGGGGCGCTTTCGTCCTACTGGGGGGATTGTTCCCTAGTGTGATTGTATCAATTAAGACGTAGATCTGTTTATTCGTCGTGCCTTTGCTTCAGAAACTTCGGAGCCTTTCGCGTAAAGCCGTTATTTTTCTGTTCGGGTCCGGGGTTTTGCTCCTCACCCCCCCCACAGCGGGGTGTAGCTCGGCTCCGCACGCTGTGGGTAGGGAGTGAAGGGGCCCGGACTACACCGGGTGCTTAGTTTGCGCAGCCCCCGATGGATGGTGCGCGACTGAGGAGCTGGTCAGTCTATGTTTTAGGAGAGCAAGCTCCGTCTGCCTCAGGGGGCAACGGATATTCCCTTAGGAGGGTTCCGTAACCCGGTAGCGGGTGTAGAGTGTTCGAGGGGGGACTAATCTCTCGAAGTGACTCGTTACCACAGTTTGTGAAAACTGGGTTGCCGCTTACCCCCTCAGTCCACGAGGGGTTACCGTAAGCCGCCCAATGGGAGCTGGGCTCCCGTCGTAGGGACTTTTAGGCTGCGGTAGCCTACTTTCTCACGGAGAGAGCATCCTCACGGAGAGGGCATCCTCACGGAGTGGGGATTTTTATAGAGGAGACGTCGCCTTTTAGGCGGAAAGAAAAAAAAACTCCTGTAAAAGAATTCTAGCGGTGAAGTAGAAAAGAGCCATTCAATTTAATGAAGACGTAAAAATTCCAGAGTTGAGCACAAAATCCACTTGTATTAACATGCGATGAGATACAACGTCTCCCCCCGCGAAGGCGCGGCCGGGGAGGGAATTGAGTACATAAGCCTCCCCCCGCGGAAGCGCCGCGGTGGAGGTTGCGAGCCCGGACGCTAAACATAGAACTTGCGGAGTAAGGTTATATTCCAGGTGTGCGTCAGCTCTTGGTCTTCAAGTGTGGAGAGCTTGTAGGCTCCCGAGCCCAGGACCGCGGAGATCCTGTACGGGCCCTCCCACTTGGGGGATAGTTTGCCCTGGGCTTGGGGGTCTGTCACGCGCTTGAGGACCAAATCCCCAAGGCGGAAGGCCCTTTCGCGCACGCGCTGGTTGTACGCGCGTGCCATCTCGCGCTCGTAGATGGTGTGGTGGAGAAGCTCTCGGTCGCGTTCTTCTTCGACGAGGTCGACCTCCAACCGTTGATTATCCTCGTTGGTTTGATGCGCCGCGGTCGGAGCTAGGGGTCGTGCGCATGGAGCAGAGGATGCTTGGAAGCTCTTCTGTCCACGCGCCTCGCCTGGAGGCAGTCCGTTCGAGCCGTCGACGCAGGCCTTGCAGGATCACGTCGTTGACTCTTTCGACGTCCCCGTTGCTTTGGGGATGGACCACGGAGGCAAAATGGAGGGTAGTGCCTAAGCCTTCGCAGAATTCCCGGAAATATGCCGAGTCGAACTGGGTCCCATTGTCGACGGTGATTTCTTGGGGGACCCCGAAGCGACATACGACATTTTTCCAGAAAAACCGTTGCACCGCGCGGGAAGTGATGCTGGCCAAGGGCTCAGCTTCCACCCACTTGGAGAAGTAATCCACGGCGACCACCGCGTACTTGTAGCCCCCAGGCGCCGGGGGGAAGGGACCAAGGAGATCCATCCCCCAGCGCGCCAAGGGCCAAGTAACAGGGATGGTTTGCAATATCGCGGAGGGGAGCCTGGTGCCTTTTGCCATCTTTTGGCAGGCCTCGCATGCGGAGATCAGATCCCGCGCGTCGCGGACCAACGTGGGCCAATAAAATCCCTGGCGAAGGGCCTTCGCCGCTACCGCCCGCGGAGCCAAGTGGGATCCGCAGCTTCCCGAGTGTATGTCCTCAAGGAGCTGGAGTCCGTCGGCTCGCGGGAGGCAGCGAAGAAGGGCGGAAGCCCCCTGCTTGTAAAGCTTCCCGTCCAGTAGAACGTACACCCTGGCTTTAGCGCGGGACGCTTCGCCTCAACGTCACCGAAAGATTCCCCCTCGTCCCTTATGCAGGAGATGAGGGGATCCACCCACGAGGCAGTCCGAGTGATCTCGGAAACCTCCGGGACGCGAACCTCAGGGTTCGCGTCCGGAGGGGTTATCGAGGGTCTTGTGATGATTTCCAGAAAGGCGCCCTTGGGAAGGGGTTCCCGGGCGCTGGCCGCCCGGGCCAACGCGTCGTCCCGGTTGTTATCCAGTCGGGGGATGTACCGGGCCTCCAAGCCTTCGAAGTGTCTCTCCATCTTCCGCACTTCACCCAAGTATAGACTCAGGTTCGTATCGTGGCACAAGTAGGACTTGTCCATTTGGTTGACCACCAGCTGGGAGTCTCCTTTCACTAGAAGGCGGCGGATTCCCAGGGAGCGCGCGAGGCGCAATCCCAGGAGGAGGGCCTCGTACTCGGCGACATTGTTTGTAGCCGGGAACTCGAAAGATTCCAGCATCTCCCCTTTGGGACTCCGGAGAACCAGCCCCACGCCGGCCCCGGCGAGGCACAAGGAGCCATCGAACATGAGCGTCCAATGGTCCTGGCACCGGGGGGGGGGCGAGGGGAGTCCCTTCGTCCGATTCGGCGGTCGGAGTCCATTCCGCCACGAAGTCAGCGAGGACTTGCGACTTGATGGCAGAGCGGCCCGTGAAGGTGAGGGAGAAAGGAGCGAGCTCGGCTCCCCACTTGCCAATCCGGCCGATGGCCTTCTTGTTTCTCACTACTTCCCCCAGCGGGAGAGATGATGGGACCGTGATTGGGTGCCCGAGGAAGTAGTGGCGGAGCTTCCGCGACGCCATGAGGAGGGCGTAGCACAGCTTCTCCACCTTAGTGTACTGCATCTTAGCCCCTTGAAGGGCCTCGTTGACGTAGTACACAGGACGTTGTTGCCCATCCTGTTCTTTCACGAGCACCGCGCTCACTGCGACGGGGGTCGCGGCAAGGTACAGTAGCAGGGGTTCCCCCGGGGACGGGCTCACGAGCATCGGAGGGCTCACGAGGTACTTTTTTAGCGCGTCGAACGCCGTCTGGGCCTCAGGAGTCCACCTGAATCCCTCGAGATCCCGAAGGATTTTGAAGAACTGGAGCCCGCGTTCTCCTGACCGCGAGACGAAACGACCCAACGCGGCCAGGCGGCCTGCAAGCCTCTGCACGTCTTTGACGGAACGCGGGGGAGGCATGTCCAGCAAGGCCCGAATTTTTTCGGGATTCTCCTCAATGCCTTGCTGGGACACCAAGAAGCCAAGCAGCCTCCCGCCGCGTACGCCAAAAGCGCATTTTTCCGGGTTGAGCTTCAACCCGTACTTGCGGAGGCTGCAGAAGGTCTCCGCCAAATCATCGATGTGTGCGGTTGTGCGGAGGCTTTTGACCGGGGAGCGGCTGGGGATCACAGCGAGCTTTTGCTCAATGATGTCCCGGGCGACGCCTTGCATGTCCGAGGGTTCCCATGCGAAAACGTCTGAGTTTTCACGAAGGAAAACCGCGAGCTGCTCGGCGTGCTCCTCGGTGAGGTCTGCTCTGATCCTGACGGTTCTCTCTTCATCTCCCGCGGATAGCCGGACTTTCCGAAGGTCTCCCTCGGGGCGTGGCCTCGAAAATGGCCTCCCGAGGGGAACGGCCGGGGCTGCATGAGATTCAGGGGGAGGCGCCCCCCCGGGGTCTTGATCACGTTGATGTTCCCGACGGCGGCGGTGGCGCGTTCGTAAAGAGCGCGGGCCACGTTCTGATCGCCTCGAACGGTGATTGCACCGTGAGGCCCAGGGATTTTCACGCAGAGATAGTTCTGGTGAATCGCCGCCACCAGGTGGTTGATCGTAGTGCTCCCCATAGTAGCGTTGTATGAAGAGGGGAGGTCCACCACATCGAATCGGACCATCTCCGTCCGGTAGTTCTCCGGGGTGCCAAAAGTCATTGGTAGATCGACCTTCCCCACCGGGTGGACGGTCTTCCCGGGAACGAAGCCTTGTAACGGCCCGAGTGCGGGCTGCAGTAGCTTCTCATCGACTTGCATTTCCCTGAACGCCTTCAGGTATAATACGTCGGTGGAGCTCCCACCGTCGACGAGGATACGTGCCAGTTGGCAGTTGTAGACTGTAGCTGAGACGGTGAGCGCGTCGTCGTGCGGGAAGCGAACACCGCGCGCATCTTCCGCCGTAAAGGTGAGGGGGACGTCCGACCACTTTGGTGGCGGAGACGCATGCAGCACCCCCACTACCTTCACCTCTCGCGCGTACTCCTTGCGCTGGCACTTGGAGTCCCGTCTCGCGGTAGATCCCCCCGTAATGACATTTATGCGTCTTTGGGAGGTTTGGAAGGGGAGCTCCTGAGCTGGGCTCCCTTGCGTTTGTCTTTGCTGCTCACCCGCGGGAGCGGGGAGCGCAGGCAAAGCTGTCGGGGGAGGCAAGGAGGCAGGGCCCCCTCCCCCCTGGCTGTGCTGGTCGAGGAAGGCCGCGAAGTGTTGTAGAAGCTGATGGCATTCTCGAGTAGCGTGGGTACTCGACTTGTGGAAGGTGCACCACACGTTGGCTGTGCCCTCCTTGCTCTCCTTGGCGCGGCTTTCGCGCCCGCGGGAGGATTGTCCTCCAGCGTAACCCTTTCACTTAGGAGGGGCGCGACTGCCTTTGGCGCTGTCGCGCGAGCCACCTCCGCCCTCGAGGACGAAAGCGTCCCGAGGCCGTGGCTCGCGACGATCACTTCTTCGAGGACGTTTGCTGGAGGGGTCCCTGGGCTCCCGGTCGGCGGGGGCAGGAGCCCCCTGGTTCTTTTTCCAAAGATCGTCCTCCTCCGCGCGGGCGTACTTCTCAAGTACGGTGAAGAGTTCCTCGGCGGAGGTGGGGCAGCTCCGAGACAGCCTCCGGTGGAGCTCCCCGGGGAGTATCCCGCTCTTGCATGCTTCGATGACCGTGGAGTCAGGGACATGCGCCACTTTGCTTTTCACCTGAGCGAAGCGCTTAAAGAAGCTGCGGATAGTCTCCCCCGTCCTCTGCCGGACGGTGTAGAGTTGGGACGAGTCCAAGGGCCGCACATAGTTGCCTTGGAAGTTCGCGCAAAATTCGTGCTTCAGCTGCACGAAGGACTTGATGGATCCGGCTTTCGGGTTGTAAAACCATGAGCGTGCGATGCCCGTGAGGTAGAGGGGGAAGACATTGCATTGCACTGTCTTGTCCCCCCCGGCCGCCGAGATGGCCGTCGAGTACACCTGCACAAACTCGTAAGGATCGGCCTCACCATTGTAATGCTCGATGTGCGGCGGGCGGTAAGGCCGCGGCCAGTGTATGCAGCGGAGACGACTGCACAACGGTTGGTTGGTCCCCTCAACTTCCTAGGGGGATCCATGGTCGCCGTCATCGCTTGCCGGGGACGCATGCTCATTGTCGGAGTCCGGAAGGGGTGGCAGCGGTCCGCCGGTTTGGCGGTGTCGTCTCTTTGCTTCCGGGTTGGTTGAGCTGACCTCTTGGGCGTCAAGGTATCCCTCAGGAGTGGTGGCAGCTTCTTTGAACGGTCTTTTCCCCCGGGCGATTTGGGAGCGCGTCTCCGCGCGCCCGCGGGTTCGGGGGAGTCCTGACCGATGACGGGTGGTGGTTTCTCCGGACCTGGCGGTACGCATTCGCTCGACCTCCTCCCTTGTGAAGCGGGTCTGATCCGCTGGGGGCGCCCGCGGGGGCGGCCCCGGAGGGGGAGGGAGCTGATGCGCGTTTGCCACAGTCCCAGTGGACGCTGCCGGCGCGCGGACCGGGCCATGCGCCGGGTCCACTCTCGGTTCGGCGGCGGGAGTGGTCGCAGTTCGAGTCCCCGGGACCGGGCCATGCGTCGGCCCACGGAGGCTGCCGGGGTTGGCCCCGGCACGGCAGTAACCGCTCGCGGGGGTTCTGGACCCGGGGCCGGACGACTCCCAGAGGCAGGGGAGGGCTCGGTGACGAGTTGACTCCCCGGTGCAGGAAGTGTCGCCTGGATCGGATACGGCCCGGGCGCGCCTCCGGGATCGGGGAACATCCCCGGCCCGGGAAAGGCGGGGTTCCCCATGTAGAATTGGAGCGGTGCCCGCATGAACGGATACGGAGGCGGGTAGACGGGAGCCGGGGGCCGCACCAGGACGCGCAGCAGCTCCTCCAGGGTGTGTTGGGTACGAAGCTGGCCCTGGATGAAAGCCCCCCGCAAAGAATCTCCGGAGATCGGAACAGAGAGTTGGGGCGCACCAGGCCCCGGAAGCTCGGTTGCGGTCGCTGGGTCAGAAACGAGGGCCCTTTGCCCGGAGGCCGCGAGTAGAGGAAGCGAGTCCTCCGGCCGTACGCCCCCGGGCGGCGGGGCCGCAGAAGCCTCATCTCGCGGACGCGGAGCCGGGTTGCTAGGACCAGCGCCCTCGGGAGATGAGAGGGCTTGTGCTCTGGTGGTTGCGGGAGCCATGGCGATTCGTCGTGAAGTCCCCACGGTCGGCGCCAACTATCGTGGTATTACGGATACCCCGGCAGGTTCGGACGTGCGCAGCACGAGTACAGCGGCGCGAGCAGACCGAGTTACTGGTCTCCTCCCGCCGGGCAACACAGAAAGTGACACAGAGGTTTATACAGGTTCGGGTCCCAGTGGGGGCCCTAGTCTTGTTGGCTCTCTCCGGACGCGAGTCCACTGGGGAGGTGAGCTCCCGAGGAGAGGTCTCCGAGAGAACCGAATGAGTTTATATGAAAATGAATTGGAATCCTTAAAAAAGGGTACAAGAGGGGTATATATAGCCCCCAAGAAATACAAAAAACGAAAATGCCCTCGCTGCAACCGTTGGATGGAAGGGCGAAGACGTCCTTTAGCCTGACGGACGGCCTGGACGCTTGACACGTGGCGCCACGGGCTTCCTAGAGGCCCCACGGTCAGCAACAGCTCCATGAGCCCGGAGGCTCTCCGGGCCTCACCGGGTATCACCGGGGTCCCGGAGACCCTCCGGATCTCACCGGATTCCCGGAGACCCTCCGGATCTCACCGGGTGTCACCGGTCCCGGAGACCCTCCGGATGTCACCGGGCGCCCGATGACCCTCCGGATCTCACCGGGGGCCCGGTGACTCTCCGGGTCTCACCGGGGACTCCTTGGGACTTCGTGGGACCGCTGGGGATTCCCCCAACAAAACTGTACTATTAAGAGGGGTTACAAAATCTCTTTTAATTCTAGAAAAAACTGAGAGACTCTTAGGTCATATGTTGCATTCACATTCATTCACAATCTTGTTCAAGAATCTCAAAGATGAACTGAAACTGGTTATTCGAGTGTTGTTTATTTGATCAGATAATGTTCATTCGACCAGTGGTCACATGAGTACTGTTCATTTGACTAGATATTGTTCATACGACCAGACACTGTTCATTCGTCCAGTAACA
Organism: Pharus latifolius; assembly: GCA_019359835.1. Taxonomy (NCBI): domain Eukaryota; kingdom Viridiplantae; phylum Streptophyta; class Magnoliopsida; order Poales; family Poaceae; genus Pharus; species Pharus latifolius. Next base: position 37,052,459 of record CM033323.1, on the reverse strand, counting down.
TTGTTCATTGACCAGACATTCCAACGGCTATTTAATTGCCATTATAGGTTGTAGCTCACTGTTAGCTGTACTGATTTCTTTCCTTTTCGACCACAACGGCTAGCTGAGAGGTTGAGCTATAAATACTGGTGTTTTGAGTAGTATTTTCACACATCTCAAGCTGCATTCTCATACACATTTTTTAGCAGTCTCTGTACACATCTTTGAGCATCTTTTATATACATTTTGAGCAGTTTCTAGAAGAAGTTTTGTGCAGTTTTAGAAGAAGTTGTTGAGCAGTTTCTGTTCATTTTTTGAGTAGTTTTTACAAAGTTTTTGAATAGATTTTTGATCAGTTTTTACAAACCTTTTTGAATAGTTTTTTGATTAGTTTTTAGAAAACTTTTCAAACAGATTTTTGATCAGTTTTTACAAACATTTTTGAACAATTTTATAAACAGTTTTTGTGCATATTTTTAGCAATTTCTGTTCACATCTTCGAGCAGTTTTTAAATAGTTTTTTGAGCATATTTTTGAGAAGCTTCTGTTCACAATTTTGATTAGTTTTTTAAACACTTTTGGGCAAATTTTGATCAGTGTTTATAAACATTTTTTGAGCAGTTCTTCTAAAGAACCAAGAGATTTTTGTTTCATATACACTTGAGCCCAAGTGCTAAAATCTTGATCTTTTGATCAAGTATCATTCATTGTGATTGAGAGAGATCTTCTGAGAGCATTCATTTGTATCATTTGCATTCTTAGAAGTTTCTCGGTATTTGTTGGGGGTCAAGAGAAGATTTCGCAACCTGTTACTCTTAGTGGTCGCCCTCACCTAGACGGTTTGGAGGCATGCCCGTTGACCTCTCCATTAACGGAGGTTGTCGGAGAGGCTCGGCATATTTTGTGAAAGGCATCGGTGCTCGCTTATCCAGAGTGGAGAAGGAGCAAGCTTAGTGAAAAATATCCTTCGTGTATATTGAAGCAAGACTCATTCATTTGAGTGCTTCAACGAGGAATAGAGGACACCGAGCGAGTCTCCGAGACCTCGAGATAAATCACTGTGTTTATTTTCTTACTTTTTCTTAGTGAAAAATATTATTAAATTGTTTTAGTTTATTTTCTCTTAGTCTTTTCTTTGCAAAAATTGTTTTTAACTGAAAAGTTTTAAAGTCTCCTATTCACCCCCCTCTAGTCGGCATCCTTGATCCTACAAGCTAGAGGGCTCGAGAAACTAAAAGGCTTTCTCGAGAGGCCGAGAAGCTTGTCCGCAAAGAGGACGACTTGGACACTATGATCAAAGGCTACAGTCTCACTGAGAACGATACCTTCATAACACTGAAGGAGGTTGCGGACTCTCTTGATGCTGACATTGTGAAACCTGAAAAGGTTAATTTGTCTCTTTAAGATTCTTGTAGTTTGGTTGCGGCTCAAGCCAACTCATTGGTGGCTAATATCCCAGAATTTGCCTTGAGGTACAAGGAGAGACTGAGAACCAATGTCGGCGTCATAGTCTCTGCTATCCTCTGCAGGCTTAGGCATCACCACGGTCCGACTTTAGATCTAAATCCAGTGCTGGGAGATGCAATTTTTGACAGTGTGGACCAACTGAACGCAACCGGGGCCGAGGTCAAGCCCTTAGTAGACAAATTATTACATGACCTTGACCATACCTGATGTAACCCTTCTCATTGTAAATTTTTGTAAATCTAACAATGGGAATAAAAATACTTTTCCTATCAGAGTTTTGTACCTTGCAAATACATACAGTTAGCAGGAATTTCAATGATTGAGAAAAAATGGTAAGTACTTAGTTTTCTTAGTTAATGCTATATTTATATTTTTCTTTCCTAGCCCCCTCCTGTGATCATACATACTGAAGGCTTAGTATTATGGTCGTAGGATTGAAAATAGACTATGTTTGAGATGATAGAGTTCATATGAATCAGTCTCTTATGCGTTATAAGACGGCTTAAAAAGAGGAACTTTGGCTCTATGCGATCACATGGTCGCAAGAATAAACATTTTTGATGCAAATGCAAAAGTTTGTTGTGAACTAACAGCCACTCGATTGATCTGGAACATGCTAGTAAGTACCTGATGCGTTAAGAAATTACTTATAAAAAGATGTCTTAACTAGATACGACCATGAGATCAGCCAGCAAATCCACTTAAATATTATGATAAAAATAACGATAACGATAACATATAGTGAAAAATGGTGAGGACAAAAAATGGGAAAATAACGATAACAAATAGTGAAAGAGTGCTTTATTGAATGAAAAAATTTATAATAAAAACGGAAAAACTTACACGTAAAATTTTTGCAACTGGTCTATGTTCGAGGCATTAGATAGAATCCTTCCATCTCCCATAGCTAAGCGGGCTGATCCAGGTCACGAAATTGAGACCACAATGTAGGGACCTTCCCATTGAGGGGAGAACTTGTTGCCAGCAGACTAGTTTTGGACTTTTCTGAAAATCAAATCTCCCATGTGAAGGCTGCGTGGTCACACCCATTTATTGTGATATTTACGCAGAGCTTGTAAATATGCTGTAGACCGAATCAACGCGTGATTACGCTTTTTTACAAGAAGAATGATTTCATCCTCGCGTGTCTCACTTTGACTAGTGATATTTTAAGTTAGCCACAGGATCAGAGCCAATTTAGATTTCAATTCACAACATGGCTTCTACACCATAAACCAGTTGGAAAGACGTTTCTCCTGTAGCTTGACTGGATGTAGTGCGAAGTGCCCATAGATCGGAGTAGACTTCTTCTACTCAAGCCCCTGAACGTGACTTAAGGCAGTCGAAAACGCGTTTCTTGACCCCTTGTAGGATCTACCCATTGGCACGTTCTGCTGCTCCATTGCTTTGTGGATGAGCAACAGACGCAAAGCAGATTTTGGTCCTAATATCGTCGCAATAGTATAGAAAAAGACCACTAATGAATTGGGATACGTTACCTGTAATAAGACGACTTGGAACGCCATATCATGTCTCAATGTTCTTATGAAAGTACTTCTTCGCCGCCGCGGCGATAATTGTTCGGATTGGTTCAGCCTCGATCCATTTAGTGAACGTATAAATGGCTATGAACAAAAACTTATGATAGCTTGGGGCATTGGCCCCAGAATATATATTCCCCATACGGCAAATGGCCATGTCAATGGAATAGTTTGTAATGAATATGCCAGTTGATGAATTTGCCGAGCATGCAATTGACACTACGAGCATGTTTTGACCGATTGCCTGACATCATTCAATGCCGAAGGCCAATAATACCCTTGTCAAAAAGCTTTTCTGACCAGTGTCCTATAGGATGCGTTTGCACCGCACATGCCTCCATGAATTTCTATCAGAAGGCTTTGTCCTTCGTCTTGAGATATGCAACGCATAAGTACTCCTTGAGCACCTTTTCTGTATAAAGTCCCTTCGACCAGTCGGTACATGCGTGCTTTTCTAACTAACCGATTAGCCTCGGTTTTGTCCTCGTGCAAGATCCCATGTGCGATATAGATCCTCAATGGTTGGATCCAATCTACTTCGTGCTCGAGTGTAGCGACGTTAGTCATCGCCTCTGTCTTCTTTATGATTGAGGGATGTTTCATGTGTTCAATGAACACTCCTACCGGAGCGGATGCACTTGAGGAACCAATTTTTGATAATCGGTCTGCGAGGATCTTGTCTCTTCGTGGAATGAATTGGACTTCAAAATTTCTGAAGTGTTTTTCTAATTTCCTCAGTTCGTCCAAGTAATGAGCCATTGTCTCATCGGAGATGTTGTACTCCTTGTTTACCTGGTTTACGACTAGCTGTGAATCTCCCTTCACCACCAACACCAAGGGATTTGGCTGCTCGAAGCCCGACGAGAAGACCTTCATACTCTGCTGCGTTATTGGTAGCAACAAAGTGGAGCTCTATGACATACTAGTGTTGGTCACCCTGAGGTGTGAATAAGACTACTCCAGCCTCCGAGTTTGAAAAACTGTGAGAACCATCAAAATACATCATCCAACGGTCACTAGTGGACAAATCTGTTGGTTCTTGCTCAAGTGGTTCTAGTTTAGTCCATTCGAACACAAAACCTGCAAGAATTTGAGATTTGATAGCTACTCGAGTAGTGAAATGGAGATCAAAAGCTCCAAGTTCGACTGCCCATTTTGCAACGTGACTAGTTGCTTCTGGATTTTCGAGAATATTCCTTAAGGGAAAGGACGAGGGCATTGAAATCTTGTGCATTTGAAAGTAATGTCGCAGTTTTTGGGAAGCCATTAAGAGAGCATAGAGTAGTTTTTGGACTTCGGGGTAATGCTCCTTTGGTCCATTTAGTACTTCACTTATGTAATATACTGGCTGCTAGACACTTTTCCTTTTTGTGACCAGAATTGCATTGACCATGTGAGGGGTAGCAGCTAAGAAAATAAGAAAAGGTTCTCCCATATTTGGGAAAACCAACACTGGAGCACTTGATAAATATGCTTTGACTTCCTGAAAAACTTTTTCGGCTTCATCCGACCACTAGAAACTATTGTGTTTATGTGGGACCTTAAAAAATGGTAATCCTCGTTCGCCTAACCGCGAGATGAAACGAACCAAAGCCACCATGCGATCTATTAGGCTTTGAACCTCCTTCATTGTCGAAGGAGATCACATTTGTTCAATGGCCCAGATTTATCGGGATTAACTTCAATGACTCTCGAACAAACAAGGAAACACAGAAGTTACCAGAAGAACCTCCAAAAGAACACTTTTCGGGATTCAACATGATTCCATGTTTATTCAAATTACAGAAAGTCTCAATGAGATTATTTACATGATTAGAGCTTTTTAATCTTTTTACAACAAGATCATCAATGTAAGCCTCTAAATTGCGCCCTAATTGAGATAGAAAGGTCTTCTGCATTAAACGCTGATACGTGGAACCAACATTCTTGAGCCCAAATGGCATTCTAACGTAGAAGTAGGTGCCAAATGATGTGATGAAGGCGGTTTTCTCTTCATCTACTTCTGCAATGCTAATTTTATGGTAACAAGTCTAATACTATTCTAATGGTTCTCATACCGTTAGTGATCGGCACGATAGAACAAGTATAATACTATTCTAACGGTTTTGAACCGTTAAAAAAGTTAACCTTTAGAAATGAACCGTTAGAAAAGAGTACCATTAGAAAAGGTACTCTTTTCTAATGATTCTTTAGGTATGAACCATTAGAAAAGAGTACCGTTAGAAAAGAGTACCTTTTCTAACAGTTCATTTCTAAAGAACCGTTAGAAAATATTGCTCTTTTCTAACTGTTTCTTACTAAAGAACCGTTAGAAGAGAACAATTTTGTAGTAGTTTATATCGATTTAATCATTCATAGAACAGGGCACATAACTGAAAAAAAAGTTCCTCTAGAGTCTCAACACATCATTTAAGGATATAAGAATACAAATATTTGAATTCATCCAACTTCAAGGTACTGTCTTTCTCAATCACATATTTTCATCTACAAAACAAAGTTTGAAGTAGTAAAAAACACTAGAAAAATAATCACTGAATTTTGCACCTAAATTGTCAACATAAATCCTGAAAGCAGACCTAAATTGTCGGAGAGGTCTCTCCACATGAGAACCTTTAAGAGCCACCTTGTTTACATTCAGAAGCTTTCCACTGATGTCCTATTCAAATAAATGATAGTTAGTCAAATATACAATTTCTACAGTCTTCTACTCTTCTTTAACAGGTGCAGAATATTAATAACCACACCACTGACTTAAAATTGTAAACACAAACTTAAAGAACAAAAAAATGATTTAAAAGTTATCCCTACACCTAAATGCCAATAGTAACTGAATATAGAGTACAGACTAACATAAAAGAATAAAAACAATATCTTCACCTGAAGGATGATGAAGCAGTGACCTGCCATATCTTCTCCGCTTGTTCAGTGCCCGGCGAGAAGCTAGAGAATTCCATATCTTCTTCACCTGAATAAAAACCAAGTTTTTCCAAAGCTTCCTGCAATGAGTTACGAATACGATAGTCTTGGATTTAGACAACTAATTAACTAAACAATCTTATATACAGCTGTTACATGCTGGCAACAAAACCTCACTGGATTATTGCAATAATGATGAATTAAGATGCCAAATCTTTTCCATGATTATGGAACACAGTAACTCAGTTTCAAAAAGGAAAAGGAATCATCATCCTGACTTAAGCAAAATAAACTACAATCACTTTTCCAAGAACTGTACTATGCATTTGAAGCAATTTTGTTTGGCTTAGTCATTTGCGGGTCATATATAGATACACTTTCTTTCTTGCTTCAGCCATTTTATTTCCATTTTGTTAGCAAGATAATTTCTAATTGTAACATCATTAGAAATGTTTATTGATTCATGTAAGCTTTGTGTTAACATATGCAAATGATTCTCGATAGAAATAGGCTTCAATTTTCAAGTAAGTTATCAAAACTTCTTACTAGATTGCTAGCACATGAGGACTATAGGCCTCAATAGCAAACCCATCACTAATTTTTTTCTCTTTCATTAGTGAGTTCATCATAACATAAAAGCAGCACAGCAAAATTCTTACCAATAATCAAATCCAATAAGTATACCAATAATCAAATCCAATAAGTATCTTTGGTTTTCTCCAAAATCTCATTGTCACATTCTAGTCCAAAATCCCTTTTTATTAGAATTCAACTATATATTAACTTCAAAGTGACAGTGTGACTAACACTGAGATTTAGGATGGACTCAGGATATGTAGCTGCTATATAAATTGTTTCTGTATGTATGTAGAGATGCCACACTATACACATGAGTTGCTCATCAAATATAAGTTAGCAAGGAGCCAGCCCATTGGGAGAAATTGCATAAGAGGCTTATTAGAAACACCAGCTTTATCAATCGATCGATATAACATTTAGGGTGAAGCATGCTTGGATCAGATCTCACCTCAAATATAAGCTACAGGATCCTTTTGTGAAAGTACCGAGCAAACATATCAGCTCATTTGTCGCTACACCAAAGCCAACAAATAAGATGGGACGACGACACTCCATCAAATCAAATGTCATCATGATAGAATACTATAGAAACCCCCTTGATCATCCTACTAAGTTAAACCAACCACCGATCTTTGGGAATATACATGATTGCAAAAAGGTGAAATTTGGATGCCACCAATGGTAATTAACTGAACTTCATAACCATACATTCAACTATGTTGCTAAAAAAACCATACATTCAACTAAACATCCAACACAAAAGCATATCTGCAAAACTAAAATATGGAAAAATACCAAATTCAATAGCTTCAGAGAATGATTAAGTTTGCTTCAAACATACACACAATACAGATCACAAGACGCACCCCCAAAACTTCTAAAAATCAGGCTGTTCATGATAAAAGAACATGCTTTTAGACCGATCAGGATTTCCTCCAAAGAAATCAAGAACCAACAGATACGCAACCAGATTAGCCTTGATTCTTTCTTGAATTTAGTTAGATTTCACAAATCAGACCCAATATTCATCTACCACAACAAGAACCCACCACACACCACCATACTTGATCAAATTAATTAGTGAAAGCAATAGCAACAAGCAAGGACCAAGAGCTAAGCCCCCATCTGAGAAAAACTTGGTAACATCGAAGCAAATACATGAGATGGACCAATTTGGTGCCCTACAGAACACACTAGCAATCAATCCCTACGGAACACACAGAGTTCTTAAACCATTCCTGACATTAGTTTTGGTTATTTTGTTCTTTCAGTTCAATCGTAACCAAGAATTGCAACCTTAAACCAAATGGACAGTAATGGCATTGCTAAGAACAACATCTATTCAACTATAGTTGCACATTGAAATAGTCCAATCCCAGAGACTTGCAATGATATGATCCTTAATTTCCTAGCATTTCTAGCCATTACATAGTATTCATCGTATCGGTTACGCCGAACTACAAAATTAACACATAATAAATAGGGTCCCTATAGCTTCAAAGCTGGACCAAAATGCTAACACAGGAGCCAACTTGTATTGTCCTATGGAAAATTCAGTGTTCATACCTCTATGCCATGCTAATGATTTATAGCTCCAACTTGTATTGTCCTCCTCCTGCTCTATTTATCCTTCAGCTAGCTTCTGCACTCAAATGTCAGCTCTTGACTTCTACAAGAAAGATGTTTATCTCTCCTTCAGTTCCCATTGCACCACTCCAATGGGGCGCTCACCATGTTGCAAGAAGATTGGCCTAAAGAAAGGCCTGTGGACACCTGAGGAGGATCAAAAGCTGCTTGCCTACATTGAGGAGCATGGACATGGAAGCTGGCGCACGCTGCCCTTGAAGGCTGGTGAGTCTGGACAAAAGATGCAGTCAAAACGGATGAAATGCTCCCTGAATCCACAAACTTATTGAACTGTAGCATCCAAAAAATTTGGGAAAAGCCATAAATTAGAACCAGCTTAAAAAAAAGCAAATATATCTTGCTCAGGCTCCAAATCCCCAAAACCTTTTTTTGGAAAAGAAAACAAAAAATAGACCATTGTTGATGTAGAGGATGGAGCTCGCCAGTGTGGAGTAGTCAGTGAAGGTGACGCGCGGAGCTGGCGGCGAGATCGGCCCACAAGACATGGTCGTGGTCGAGGAGCTGGTTGTCGCAACTATGGGTGTTGGAGCTACGACCGTGGGCTAGGGCTTGAGTTGCGCTGGTTACACGAACAGGACGTGGTTGCAAAGAGAGGGACAGAAGGGAGAGAAGAGGAGCGGTGGCGTGCAAGGCGAAGCGAAGGCGGTGGCCCGGTGAAGCTGTGGTGGTATGGTCAAGTAGGGACAGAGGAAGAAATAGAGAGGAAGAAGAAGAAAGGGGGAAGAAGGAAGAAGGAGAAGAGAGAGAGAGGAGGTGGCGTGGGCACGAGAGGCGATGGGGCGCAGTGAGATCGGCAGTGGTGCAGATCTAGGCAGCATGGAACTAGGCTGCGACGCACGCAAGTGGAGGCAGCAGAGCAGGACAGAGGTGCGCGCGGGATCGGCGTGGGCGTGGGAGTGGATTTGGGGGTCGGCGTGAGCAATTAAGGCGGAAGAAGGAGAACAAGAAGAAGGAAGGAGGAGGAAAAAGGGAGAGCGGCGGCGGGTGTAGATCTGGGCGGCGAGTGGCGAGGGAGGTGGCCGATCAGCGAGGGAGGCGGCGAAGTGGGGAGAGGGAGAAGAGGAAACAGAGAGGGCGAAGTGCGATTGTAGATGTATGGTTTGGAGGCTATTTATTAAATCACTGCTTTCTTCTAACGGTTCTAAACAAAAAACCGTTAGTGCAAGTATATTTCTTCTAACAGTTAATGTATAAAGAACCGTTAGAATAAAATCAAATCTATTCTAACGGTTCCCAAAATGCAATTGTTAGACGAAATATGTTTCTTCTAATGGTTAATATATAAAGAACCGTTAGACGAAATATGTTTTTTCTAACAGTTAATATATTCTGAACCGTTAGAAAAAATCATGCCAATTTTTCCAATGATAACTTACTTCGAAACTATTAGTAGTAATGCCTACAAATACCTTTCTCCACTCCGCACTATGTACTCTAACGGTTTTTTTCTAGATCGCGAATAACTGTTAGAAGATAGGGGTTAGTAGACTGCATTTTTGTGCTAGTGCATTGCTATAAAACATATCATTTAAATAAAAGGAACTACGGTTGTTCTTTATTCTAAATTCATAACCCAGCGTGTCCAAGCACGACACGGCTACAATGTTTTTGCTTATGGCAGGAACATAATAATAGTTAATTCTAAACTAATCCTGAAAGTAAAGGTGATATGAAAGTTCCAACCGCTAAGGCCAGAACTCTTCTCCATTGCCAACATGAAGTTGAACCTCGCCCTTAGCCAAATTTCTACTCCTTTTGAGCCCCTACATCAAAGTGCAAATATGAGCATCCGATCTGTTATCAAATACCCAAGAGTCGGAAGGAGAAGTAGCTAAATGAACTTCTATAACATAATACTTGAAGGAGTCTCACTTTCCTTCTTTTTCTTTAGATCTTCTAGGTACTTCTTGCAATTCCTCTTTCAATGGTCAGATTCCTTGCAATACAAGCATTCAGCAATAGGGGTGGCACCTGGCTTGGACTTTCCTTTGGAATTAGGCTTAGCCCTACATAATCTTTCTAGAGCTTTGCCTTTACTCTTAGCCTTTCCCTTGCCCTTCTTCTAAAAGATTTTTATTTTTTGAACCATCATCACATTATTTGGATTTTTCTTAATGTTATGTTCCCCTGTTTTAACCATTCCATGCAATTCGGTCAATGATTTCTCCAGATTATTCATGTTATAGTTCATGACAAACTGGTCATAGCTCGGATGGAGCGACTGGAGAATCATATTAGTAGCCAACTCTTGGCTAAGGGGAAAACCAAGCTTTTCCAAGTTCTCGATGTAACCAATCATCTTGATCACATGAGGATTGACCAAGCTCTCTTCTACCAACTTGCAATCATACAATTTCGTGGTGGTCTCATATCTTTCCACCCTAGCCTGCTCCTCGAATAAGTTTCTAAGAGACATGGCCATGTCATAAGCTATCATGTTCTTATATTGCTTCTGAAGCTCAGAGTTCATGGTGACTAGCATTAGACAGCTGGCATCAAGTGTGTCATCGATATACTTTTTGTAAGCATCCTTTTGAGCACGTGGAGCACTAGCGCCTGGTTCATCAGGTATAGGAGTGATCTCCAGAACATAGTCATTTTTCTCCTGTTTGAGAACAATTCTCAAGTTTCTGTGCCAATCAATAAAATTTGTTCCATTGACCTTTTCTTTATTAAGGACACAACACAAACTAAAATTGTTTGAGAAGCTACCACTATCCATGATCAACAACAGTAAAGAAATGCAAAATTTTAGCATTATGTTTATGAAAAATCTTTTATTAAACAATTCAATAAAAGATGTACCAACTATATATTTTAGAACAAAAATCCCTCAAGAAATATATATAGTAGGCCAAGATCTATATTTCACTAAGTTCTAGTGAGATTCGGCATCACTGCTAGAAACCTAGTTATTTAGGTAAGCAACTCCTTACTAATTATATCATATATAACTCTTGTTTGTAGGGTGTCATCCCATACCATAGCTCCCAACACCATGCCCCAAAGCCCAAAACCGTTTTGATGGCCTTGTTAAATTAAACCAATTATATGCTTATGAATGTCCAACACATATCCTGTCTTATTAAGATAATTGATGGTGCCCTGATTTGTCAGGTCCAGCAAACAACGATCAAAATCTTGATAGGTGCAGCAATTGGAAGGGCATAAGAAACACTTAATTTTTATGAGTGGTCAAAATATGGCAAAACATCCAAATGCAAGAAAATAACCATCAATTAGATGTCTAACAAGTGCAATTGCGCCTATATTTAACTTCCATTGGCAGTAACCTTGGCTAGCAAAGACCGCGACTGTTTTTGCTCACACCATGAAGGAAAGCGTTCCACTGAGCAAGGCTTATTAAGAAAAACCTTATGATGTGTTCTTTTGTTAGACACCAAAATTGACAGCTTCTGGTTGTCAAGTATAATCTTTTTTTTTAGAAAACATAATATTAATATTTTTTCGGATTAACCATATTAATCAAATTTTTGAACCAATCCGATTGGTTAAGTCCTCTTATACTAGTCATATTAACTCCAATATGAATATCCAAAATAGGAAGCTAATGTCATATGTAGATCCAATCTATACACATATGGCTTAAAAGATCCAATATATAACCATATGTTTCTGCCAATTCTACTATTGTCATATAAACCCTAACCTCACCTCCCTTTGGCCCATGCTAGGATCATTAGACAGCAATTCATATCAAAGTCGGCCAAAAACCAGTTCATCACAACACTTGGATGTCAAAATCAAAATGTGTAACTAATTTTATACATTAACAGATTGAATAAACTAGTAGATCTAGTCTAATATAACTTCATATATCACATATATGTTATTAATCCAGATCTGATACAATATAGGATGGCTTTGATACCACTGTTGAAACAGAGCAAGCTACACTAGCAGAATTTCAAAAATTTTTTACTCGAAGGCTACAAGTAATAGACCATAGATTAGATTGTTATCAACAGCAGAAGCAGATTAGGTGAAGGGATCGAATGTGCACAGCAATAGTTCGCGGATCTTCCTGATTAGCGGATGTAGATGACAATGACCGCTCGTGGATCATCCTGATCACCACAACAATTGCAGGAGCTCCTCTATCGTTATCCACGCGTACCGGGATGGAACGTCGTACAATGGTGTACTAGCACTAACACGCACGACAAGGGTTTAAGGGCTATTACTTTAGAGATGATACCTATGGTTTTTCGTGATGTTCTCAAAGCCCATCATACCTCTCTTTATATAGGGCCTTGCAGAAAAAATCCTAAAAGATTAGGTTTCTTGATATAATACGAATATTATTCAAATTGTAGGAGGACTCTTAACATTAAGTCTCCACATATAATATGAAAACACCACAATAGACCCAATTCAAATGCAGAAGGAGTCTAATTTTACATCTCCGAGTCTGATATGAAAACCTTTTAACAAACCCAATCCGAATGCAGAAGGAGTCTAACATTAAGTCTCTGAATCTAATTTGGAAACCCCATAACAAATCCAATCTGAATGCATTAGGAGTCTAACATTAAGTCTCCGAATCTGATACGGAAACTGCATAACAAACCCAATCTGAATGCATAAGGAATCTAACATTAAGTCTCCGAATATGATACGAAACCCCATAACAGACTAAATCCAAATTGCATTGTTCTAACCCGTTAAGTGTGTGACCTTGTAGGTTCATGCATATCTGGTCACGACCCGGGAATACTTACTCGAATTGTAAGTTAGTAGTGGCCCCTAGCACGAGATAACGACCATCCAAATACACACGAAGATCACAATCAACGAACCTATATAATATCTTCATGTTGATCCTCTTTCCATACGATACCAGATTAAATCCAGGGAAGGAAATGTGCCACCCTTGCACAGTTCAATCCTTTCTCTATCTTATAGTGATATGATCTTCCCGTAGTTGACATTCAACCACAAATGGCATGGCCATGCACTTCTCAATTCATCTATATCGAGGAGTCAGAGATATCTCTCTCATTATATGAGATATGCAAATTCCATCTTAGCCATTCACATTCCTCTGTATGACTCATAGCATACCCGAATAATACCTTTATTACCACTCAATTAAAAGTAGCATTTGGTAATATCAAAATATACTACTACATATGTAGGAAACTATGATGATCTCAGGTCTAAGGATCAATCATAAATATTATTTGAGACCAACTGGTGACACTTAAATGACAAATCCAAATAGTGTCTCAAAATTGGCCTATCCAGCATTATATTCTCCAATATAGTTCACATTATTAATTTTATATCTTATATCCATAGTTCGTGAAACATGACCATCAATCAATATATGTGCTAATTCATTAATCAATAATTTCCTATTTAAAGATAATGTGATGAGGACATCACTCCTATGGATACAAATACTGCTATAACTCACGGCCCAATAACATGAGTACGTGCAAAATGACTCAATTACAAGGTGAGCTCATTCCTAAGTGCTAATACTTGTTCTAATGAGAATGTGCTACTGCATAACCTTCCTTGTGATATATTGTTACTTAGGAGTATGGGAGAGGAGATGCCAAGTCAAGGAGACCCCATCCACATTCCACATTTCAACACCTACGAGCCACGTTCAAGTCAAGTCCAAGCCCAAGTGATGTCATCCATGTACTTCTATTCGGGCTACAATTCGACTCGGAGTCAACCTGACAGCATTGGACTAAAAAGGCCATAACTCCCTCATACGGAGTCTGTTTGGGCTGATCCACCACTCGTTGGAAAACTTATTTAAGATCTTTCCAATGGGTAGAAGCCCACTGCATGATTCGTTCAGGAAGGCCTCCAAATCGACGCGACAAGTTTCTGCTGTTGCAGACTCCGCACTGAACCGTTGATTAGTCGCCCTTGTCGTTTGTTCTTTATATATACTTTGAAGCCGCTACTTCTAGGGTTAGGTTATTTTGCTACATTGTTCCTCCCTTGTGTGAGCCAATTGTTCATCAGAGTAGTGTTCCAGGACCTGGTTTGATGAGAGATAACCTCAACTTTGTTCATTCTAAGATTCAGATTGTTTCTTTCTCGTTTTTGCTTGTCTCTTCTACTGCGTGCAGGAATCAACCCTCGTGGTAAGGTCTTCCGAGAGTGAGCACGGTTGATAACGAAAGGTGCGTGGGTGTAGCGATTGCAAGGATTCAATCTCGCTAGTTGGAAGCCTTGGAACGCAAACGTCTCCGTTCCGCAAAAGTAGAACCTAACAGAAGATCGGGCCGCCGATTGCATCATAATGGATCAGGGACTTTATAGAATAATATTATCAAATAAATTTAGAGTTTCACAAACAAGTCACACACGTGTTAATCGAACTAAGATGATAATTTATTAAAAAAATAACATATTATTCAAATATTCATAAACATTATAAAGATAAATACATCTCTATAATTTTCCCTAAGACATATCACTAACAAAGACCTCCTAAGTGTGCCTCCTGCAACAATAATCTAACAGAGCATTGGGGTATACAAAATTTATGTGATCTAAACAAGAATTCATCATGTTTAAAGTACTTATCCCATGCTTTGTTTTCAAAATATTGTACATATGCTTCTTTGATTTTCAAATCAGTAGGGTACAATCCTTTTAAGTGTTCAAATCCAATAATCGTAGCATCCAAGTGTGTGATCATAACATGGCACCTAGAGAGAGCATCAGCAACTAAGTTTTCTTTACCTTTCTTATGCTTGATTACATATAGAAAAGTCTCTAAAAACTCTAGCCACTCAACATGTATTCTATTTAACTTGTTCTACGCTTTCAAGTGTTTAAGTGCTTCATGATCAGAATGTATGACAAATTCATTGGGCCATAGATAATGTTGTCATATTTCTAAAACTCTAATCAAAGCATACAATTCTTTATCGTATGTGGAATAATTCAGCATTGGACCACTTAATTTCTCATTGAAATAAGCAAGGGGCTTACTTTCTTGGAGCAGAACACCACCAATTCCAATTCCACTTGCCTCACATTGAATTTCAAAAGTCTTACCAAAATCTGGAAGTTGTAGCAAGGGTGCATTAGTTAGGTTGTTTTTCAGCAGCTGAAAGGCTTTGTCTTGAGCTTCTCCCCGTTCAAACTTTACATCTTCTTTGTTAATTCATTGAGGGGTGTTGGTATGATGCTGAAGTCTTTGACAAACCTCCTATAGAACCCAGCAAGGCCACAGAAACTTCTCACATGACTTACACTTGAGGGGGTTGGCCATGACTTGATGGCTACAAAACCAAGAAACACAACACTTTCTTTGCAAAAAGTGCACTTGTCAAGGTTTCCAAACAAATGGTTGTCTCTCAAAACAGCAAGAATAATTCTCAAGTGTCCAACATGATCAGTGAGGCATTTGCTATAAACAAGAATGTCATCAAAATAAACCACAACAAAGTTACCAATGAATTCTCCAAAACAAGGTTCATTAACCTCATGAAAGTGTTGGGGGCATTTGTTAAAACAAAGGGCATAACTAACCACACATATAAACCTTGTTTTGTTTTGAAGGCTATCTTACATTCATCTCCTGGTTTCATTCTTATTTGATGGTAACCACTTCTAAAATCAATTTTAGAGAAAATTGCAGATCTAACGAGGATTGACACCCGGGTCACTTCAAATAAAGGCATTATTGGTTGAGGACAGATTCGAGCCAGACACGTGCCTGGCGGTGTAGACTCAAGTCATCCTGAGAAGTACCAGCCCAAGGTCGTAGGCTGTGCGCAATCAGATCGCAGTCTTTACGCGGTCAGACCGTAGCTAGTGCGCGGTCAGAAGTTCGTATGCTGTGCACGGACAGAAGACTGAAGGTGTTGCGCGGTCAGCCAACATCCCGCGGTCAGGATTCTTTCGACCAGGAAACATGGGAGTATTATGTCCTTATGACAGGAATATCCCAAGTATCCCAAAGATTCTTCCATGTGGAGAAACAACCGTCAGGAGGTTAATACGTGTAGTTATCCACAAATAACATGTGTTAAACCTGCGTGGAAGTTAAGAGCGGTTCTTCGAACCGCATCCAAGCAACCGTTTGATGCAGTTACGACTTGGCACCCTTTTGACCAGTACAAAAGGGCGGCATGGTGTATCAAACGGGACATCGGGGATAGATCGAGAGATCAAGACACATCTCAAAGACTCAAGCAGCCAAGACTACGGCCTATATTAGATAGCTTCCATAAGCCTTCCAGGCTTCTGTTTTGTACACTTACATAGGGAAAACCTTCTCCTATGAAGGGCTTTTCCATTACTTTGTAAACTTTTTACTACACATAGTGCAATCCCAACAGGACGTAGGGCTATTACTCCCACCATCGAGGGCCCGAACCTGTATAAACCTCTCTGTGCTCCAGTTCTCCATAATTCTACATACCTTCTCGGAAGGTCACCCTGAAAGGTCTCATTATTATAAATTTTGCATAAGTTCGGCTGAGGACCCCGAGTCTGAATCGTCGACAGCTAGCGCCCACCGTGGGGCCTTTCTCAAGGCGTCCTAATTTTCATCCGGAGGTTCGCTGAAATATGGCTAGAGTATATGATTCCGAGAACGATTTTGATCTCGAGGATTATGCTCACATTTCAGTGTCTTCTCCAAGTGATTCTGTTTCGATGAGGAGGTTGGAGGCGAAAATCTCCCAGAGGTTGTATCATCTCTCCAGGTCATGTCCATCGACTAGGGAGCAACTAGCGCAAGGTCAGAACCTACCGAGGTTCTTAATGCGCTAGAGGGTGAGTCCGGTCCGTCCTACGACCCCGCTGAGGGGAAGGATGATATCGACTTGGAAATCAGCCCGGGGAGATTCGACCCTGATAACCTCCACCGTCTCTTTGATCTCGAGTCCGACTTGGAACAAACTGAGATGTTTTAATTCCCCATCGGCGACCTCTCTCCCTAGACAGTTTGCTGCCTTATCGGAGGAAACTCCTGATCAACAGGCTGCTAGGGAAGAACAAGAACACAAGCAGAAGGAGGATCAAGATCTCGAGCAACAAAACAACGAACTACGCAGAATGGCCCTAGAGGCTCTTCAAGATGCGCAGGCTTGTTACGATGCTGCTCCGAGTTCTTCCCGACGATCACGTGGTCGCAGACGCGACCAGACCCCTTCTTTGCCTCCGGAGCGTTTCCCGGTGGATGAAGAAACGGTAACGCCTGGTGCCCCTAGGAGAAGTACACATGGTCAACTGCGATCTATCGCGGAAGTCATGCGTAACTTCCCTCCTACGGTCACGGATGCGCAGAAACCAGCCTTCACCAAAATCCTGGTGGATAGACTGGACGAGGTCACATCTGAGGCGACCCCAACGGCCTCTTCCCGGTCGGTAACATGTTCCCGCGAACGAGAGTATTCTCACTCTGGTTCTGGTCGACGATGTTACCCGCCGCCTGTACCATCTCGCCAGGACAAATACAGGCAGACACAAGATTCTTGTGGTAGGGATCGGGTCCCTGTCCACTCTCGTTTGGGACCGCGGATAACTTCACCTTTGCGTGAAGTCGCTCGTGATCCGGTCGAGAGTCACAGGGCAGTTCACGGTCCCTATGTTGGTTGTAAAGCTTTCTCGTCCGGCCTTCGTGCGGTCGTTTGGCCTGATAAGTTTCGACCAGGGGCCATAGAAAGGTTCGACGGAACTCAAAACCCATCCGAGTTCTGTCAAATCTATATAATTGCCATCCAAGCGGCAGGAGGAGATGACCGGGTCATGGCCAACTAGCTGCCTACAGTCCTCAAAGGACCAGCTAGAACCTGGCTATTTAATCAGCCCGAGGGTTCCATCTACAATTGGGAAATGCTGTGCGACGCCATCCTCAGCAATTTCCAAAATTGTTATCAAAAGCCGGGTAAAGAGCACGATCTTCATCGACTACGACAAACTTCGACTGAAACCCTTCGTCAGTTTGTCAAGAGATTTGTCGGGGTGAGGAATACCATCCCGAACATATCTGACGGCTCCGTTATCAGGGCATTTAAACATGCCGTTCGATATCGAAGATTCACCGAAGACATGCTTATCCACCCTCCTCGATCAGTGGCCGATCTTTTTGATATGGCCGACCGATACTCCAATGCGGCCGAAGCGGTCGAATGGAACCGGATGGTCGATAAGGGTGACCTACCACCTCAACCAGGTTTCAAAGACGCTAGCAAAGAAGATTCGAGCAAGAAGTCGGAATCTTCGTCGGGAGGGAAGTCAAAAAAGTCGAAGAGGAATCGCCCTGGACAATACCGCGAGGTCGCAGTTGCAGAGAAGCCTTCTTCGACCAAAGGTAACAAGCCTTCATTTAAGAATAAAATTGCTTCTGGTGGTCGTAGTGCCGACCAGCCAGAAAAGTCGACTAATCCACAGGAAGGCAAGAAGTGGTGTCCACTCCACAACTCCGCAGGCCATGACCTCAAGAACTGCAGGAGTTGGTTGTAGCAGTTGGATGACTTCTACCAGGGAGTTGGACCAATGCCGACCTTACCGGCTAAAGAACAAGCGTGCGGACTTAGAGACGCCGACGGAGACGAAGAGATGTCTTACCAGGTACCTCATAATCACATTAATGTTATTTTCGGGGGTTCCTCCTCCTTTGTTTCCAAAAGGCAGTTTAAAGCCTTTTACCTAGAGGTTAACCAAACAGAGACATCCCTTGGTGAACCTCAGTACCCTCGCTAGTCG
This sequence comes from Pharus latifolius, assembly GCA_019359835.1. NCBI lineage: Eukaryota > Viridiplantae > Streptophyta > Magnoliopsida > Poales > Poaceae > Pharus > Pharus latifolius. Next base: position 37,033,614 of record CM033323.1, on the reverse strand, counting down.
GATACCCCTTTGAAGTTTGATCGCACTGATTGTCCTGTGGGGCTTACACGACTATTGAGGCTCCCTCTGGTCATTACCCCGATCATCAGTAATGCGAGAGTTGAAAGGGTCCTGATTGACGGAGGAAGCTCCCTTGACATTTTACTGGTCAAGGCACTCGACGAGATGCAAATTCCTCGTTCGAAGATTAAACCCATAATCCATCCATTTTATGGGATAATCCCAGGTCCCTCCATGATGCCGGTGGGACAGGTGGTCCTCCCGGTCACACTGGGAGAACCGGATAACTTCTGAACATAATTGGTTACTTTCAACGTAATTGATTGTGATTCGGCTTGCAATGCGATCTTTGGCAGGCCAACTCTCGCTAAGTTCATGATGGCAACGCACTATGCTTATCAGTGCGGCAAGTTTCCTGGCCCCAAAGGTGTCATCTCGGTCCGAGGCAGTCGTAACGTGGTACTCACATGCGACCGGCTATCTCTGGAGATGGTCGACCAGCTTCCCCTCTGGGACGCTCAGGTCGCCACTGTGGCCACCGACGCGGTCAAGGCTGCTCCTCGACCAGATGAGAAACTCAAACTAGTTCCATTGTACCCAGATGATCCATCCAAGACAATTCGGGTCGGATCAGGCCTGGATGACAAATAGGAACTCGAGCTCATTACTTTCCTCCGGGCTAATGCAGATGTGTTTGCGTGGAAACCGTCCAACATGCCCGGTGTCCCAAGGGAAGTAATCAAGCACAGGTTAGCAATTCGACCTGGACAACGACCAATAAAGCAAAAGATCAGGCGTTTTGCTGTTGATCGACAGGAAGCCATTCGAGAGGAGTGGGACAAACTACTAAAGGCTGGATTTATTCGTGAGGTCAATCACCTGGAATGGCTCGCCAATCCGGTCATGGTCCGCAAGTCAAATGGCAAGTGGCGCATGTGCGTCAACTACACTAGCCTTAACAGTGCCTGTCCGAAGGATGACTTTCCCCTTCCCCGCATCGACTAGCTGGTCAACTCAATTGCGTGTTGCGAACTGATGAGCTTCCTGGACGCTTACTTAGGATATCATCAAATTAGCATGGCAGAAGAAGATGAAGAGAAAACTGCCTTCATCACCCCGTTCGGCACTTACTGCTACGTCAGAATGCCGTTCGGTCTCAAGAACGCAGGTTCCACGTACCAGCGCTTGATGCAAAAGACCTTTCTTTCCCAGATAGGGCGTAATCTCGAAGCATATGTAGACGACTTGGTTGTAAAAAGTACCAAGAGATTGTCTCATTTAGACGATCTCGTTGAAACCTTCTGTAATTTGAATAGCTTTGGAATAAAGTTGAATCCGGAGAAATACTCTTTTGGGGTTTCTTCAGGAAAACTTTTGGGTTTCCTTGTTTGTTCCAGAGGTATAGAAGTTAATCCTGAGAAAATCAGGGCCATCGAACAAATGAGGTCACCCTCGACCATGAAAGATGTTCAACGCCTGGCTGGTCGCATAGCGGCCTTAAGTTGTTTCATATCGCGACTAGGTGAAAGCGGATTGATTACCTTTCTTCAATGCCTTGCGGAAGCATCACAATTTCACATGGTCCGATGAGGCCGAAAAAGCGTTTCAGGAGGTAAAGACATATCTATCCAGTCTGGCAGTGTTGGTGTCTCCCAACAAAGGAGAACCATTGCTCCTTTATCTGGCGGCCACATCGCACGCGGTCAGTGCTGTTCTAGTCGCGAATAGGGAAGGAATACACAGACCCGTCTACTATGTGAGAGAGGTACTCCATGGCTCTAAGGAGCGTTACCCTGAGGTCCAGAAGATACTTTACGCGCTACTGATGGCTTCCCGTAAGCTACGACATTACTTTCAAGCTCACAAGATCACTGTACCTTCCTCCTTTCCTTTGGGGGATATTGTTCGAAATCCAGAGAAATCTGATCGAATCGCCAAATGGGTGGTCGAACTCGGTGCTTTTGATGTCCATTTCACACCCCGCACGGCAGTTAAGTCTCAGGATTTGGCCGACTTTGTGGTCGAATGGACCAACCCTGAGCCACCCGTGCAGGTGCCTGAGGAATTGGAATGCCCCGATCACTGGACAATGTACTTTGATGGCTCCCGTAGTTTTCAACACTCAGGGGCTGGGGTGGTTTTAGTTACGCTTCAGGGCGAACAGCTTAAGTATGTCATCTAAGTATACTTTGTTGCGACCAACAACGCAGCGGAGTATGAAGGTCCTCTTGCAGGGCTCTGGGCAGCAAAATTCCTCGGAGTACGTCGATTAGTGGTGAGGGGAGACTCACAGCTGGTCGTAAACCAGGTAAACAAGCAGTACAACACCTTCAATGAGACAATGGCTCATTACCTGGGGGAAGTGAGGAGGTTGGAAAAACACTTCAGTCATTTCGAAGTCCAATACATCCCGCGAAAGGACAACATTCTCGCAGACCAATTATCCAAAATTGGGTCCTCACGCACATCCGCTCCGGCAGGAGTGTTCATTGAACACTTGGACCATCCTTCGATCATGACTTCGGTCAAGGATGATCCGGTAACAGCCGTCGTTGCCAAACTCGGTCAAGAACAGGATTGGACTCATCCATTGAGAGTCTATCTTGAACACGGGACCCTACCCGAGGATGAAACCGAAAGCGATCGGTTGATTCGAAAAGCGCGTCTATATAAGCTCATAGAGGAATTTTGCATAGAAAGGGTACTCAAGGAGTATTCATGCGCTGCATATCTCAGGAGGAAGGTAAATCCCTCTTGAAAGAGATACACGACTGTGTATGCGGTGCGCACGCGTCATATCGGACACTAGTCGGAAAAGCTTTTCGACAAGGATTTTACTGGCCTTCAGCACTCGATGATGCCAAGCATATGGTCAAAATGTGTCCTCAATGTCAATTCCATGCGAGACAGGTTCATCAACCTGCCTACGCGTTACAAAGCATTTCCCTCGCATGGCCTTTTGCGGTCTGGGGGATGGATATTTTTGGTCCTATGCCACAAGCGGTCAATGGGTACAAGTTTCTGTTCGTAGCCATTGACACATTTACAAAGTGGATTGAGGCCGAACTGGTACGAAATATTACCGAATTAGCAACACAAAAGTTCTTCCATAAGAACATTGTTGCTCGATTTGGTGTTCCAAACCGTCTCATCACAGACAATGGTTCTCAATTCGCTAGTGGTCTTTTTCTGGACTATTGCGATCAGATCGGGACCAAGGTGTGCTTTGCTTCTGTGGCACATCCACAGAGCAATGGTGCTGTGGAAAGGGCCAATGGGCAGATATTGCAAGGCATCAAAAAATGTGTTTTTGATCACCTTAAGACTCGCTCGGGAGCTTGGGCAGACGAGCTCTATACCGTTCTATGGGCACTACGAACTACCTCTAGTCGAGCCACCGGTGAGACGCCCTTCCATCTGGTCTATGGGGCCGAGGCTGTCTTGCCTATGGAAGTTAGTATTGGCTCTGTTCGAACAGAACAATTCGAACGAGTTGATCAGTCTGAATAGCGATCACAGGATCTCATCCTCTTAGAAGAAAGGTGTGATCGCGCGTTGATCAAGTCCGCGGCATACTTGCAAGCTTTGCGCAAGTACCATAACAAAAGGGTGCGACCACGTAGTCTTCACGTGGGCGACCTGGTTTTACGAAAAATTCAAGACCAGTCTAATCACATGAAATTCTCCCCGAAGTGGGAAGGCCCTTACACTGTTGTTTCAGTGCCGCGACCAGGATCCGTGTGGTTAGCCATGGAGGATGGCCGAATTCTGTCCAATACATGGAACATCGATCAACTATACAAGTTCTACGTGTAAGTACTCAATCCCTTTTCCTGTTCAATTAGCATTTTTCATAAAACAAAAAAGTGTTTTGGTTTCAGACGATGAACATTTCCCTTCATCCCCACCCATGTGTTACGAATTTGACTCGGGGGCTGGTCGCCCACGGTTTGATCATTACAACGTTCTAGTCGGATTCGCTGGCCGATCGCATGACCACTTCCAGACAAGTCACTCCTAAATAAGCCATTCCTCAACGCATACGGCGCTTTCTGGTATGTCCTTGGTCACTTGAATGGCTGCCGGTTTGCAACAAGGTTAGACGTTACATTGATCATAATTGTTGGTCCGATCACACATCCCTGGTCGCTGTATTCATATTTCCCCTGTGTTGATAATACTAAGACTTCAGTATCTATAATCACATGCGGGGGCTAGGGGGATATGTTTATAATATGAAACAACAAAAAATATGAATATATTTACCTTCTTTCAAAAACAATTTGTACATACATTTGCATTCTATATGTTATTTCTGTACAGATATAGGGATTACTCAATCCCGAGCTCAGTCAGGAGCTTATTTACAAGGGGGGTGACCTCCTCCATGATCGCCTCTAATTGTTCCTCACTCTCGATCTCAACCGGTCCCACCAGTGGATTCAGATCCGCATCTGGGCCATGGTGGAGATGAAACTGGCTAAGAATGGCGGAAGCTACTGATCGAACCCTTGTTCTGATCTCCTCTTCACGTCACCGTGTATCTTCAGGAAGATACTTGTCGCGCCCCGCACAGGGTACCACGACTACTCCCGTGGAGACCTAGCTCGCTGCAGCTGGCCTCATACATACATACCACTGACTTCCCAGGATAAGTCAAGCACAGGAGTTCATTGCAGCAGGGTAACTTACAAAATAACATTGATAAACAGTATGGCCTGCTGGCCTGATACAACAAGAGTAATACAATGCCCTCACGGCACAAATGGACTAATTAAAACAAAAGACAACTACTCGGTGGAAGCTAGGCGAAACCCCCACAGTCGTAAGAAGTTGACAGCAGAACAGCACACTTCAGGGTTCTGGCAGAACTGGCTCTCTTCCTTCTGGATCCATGAAATCTTCCAAGCCTTCGTCTTGGTATTGTAGCACTCCATCTATTGTTGATAAGTTGCAAGGGTGAGCACTTACGTACTCAGCAAGTCATAGATAAGAGTAGAGATACGTATAGTAGAGATGACATGATCCTATGCTATTGAGGGAAAGAGGTGAGAGGGTTTTTCCATAAATACTTTTCTTCCAAGCTTTTCAAATCTCATGCTCATGGCAGCATTTCATATACTTAGGGCACAATCCACATGCCTCTTAGATATCATATGGTCACTAAATTATGGTACTACCGCGACACGTCAACACATGACAGCCCACGGCAGCACCCCTTATCATGACAACACATGTCATTTGGGTAATCTTGACTTAACAAATTTTAATTTATAAAACAATACTTGTGTCACACCCCGTGGATTTAATCCACCGCGGCATACTCCTAAAACTCGGGAGCACGAAGTATTCGAATACATTTTTAACTCTGCAGAGGGGTACCAATTTACCCGCAAGATATATCCACTTTCATGCCCTTCCTATCACAAGGATTGGACCCCTAACTCACTTCATACTGTGAGCGGCAAGGTGGAGATAACAAGAACTTTTGCCGTGTTTCACACACAATTCACCCCAGACCCCGTGGTTTTCTTCACGCAAACCACAGTTGTGGCAGGGTTTCACAACCCCCACTAATTGGCGTCTTCCCCTCAGGGTCAGCGTGCATGATCACATCCTGTGATATGTGTTGGAGCACACCCCGTGTTAATCGTGAGTTTGTCATATAGGGGTTTCATGTGTGATCCACATACTACTTGTTCAGGCCTGTCCCATACCAGGCTTGCGGTCGGCACATTAATCATGCCACTAGACGCGCAACACAAGGTTCTAGGTCCTTATATGCCAGTGACCAGCTCATACCACAATCCATGCACTTCCAGTGCTGGCACATCCTGTGCGACCAAACACCTCCAGTGCTTTTACCATTCTATACCAAAATACTGGTCACGGCAAGGGGTTTTATTTCATGAATATAAATATACATAATATATTAGTTCATGGCTCATTATTTGATCAATTCACATTTCACAGGCATCCAAGGTTAAGATTAGTCGTCAAAGGTTTACAAGGTTCCAAGGGTTCCAAAATATCAGAATGATATCAAGGCTGCGGCTGGTTCGCTCAAAAACAGCGAACGTCTTTAGGTCGACATTCGGTTCAAGGCATCGACATAGGGTCGATGGATGATAGAGGGCTCAACTCAAGTTGTGACAGTAGAATAAAATGTAGATCACAACATCAGGAGTCTAAGGGTCAAGGTTATGTTCAGTTTGCATACCCAGAAGGGGCAAACTGGCCCAATGCCATTGGCTGACATAGGCTGACAAGGGCTGACAATGCCGAAGAATGGCATTGACATGGTTTGAATACTTCCCAGTGGCCAAAATGAGTTTTGATTCAAGCATATGGTGCACAAGGTAGTGAGGCAACTATTTGACAAAGTATTTTCTGTTTTTCATGACCAGAGGTGGGTGAACAGGGCTAATGCCACTGACTGGCATAGTTTGACATAGAGTTGACATGGCCAGAAACTAGGGTTTTCCATAACTTTTGATCTAGGGCTCCAAATGATGCAACACTTTGTCTGGTAGTTAGGCATTTGTGACAGGAACAAATGTCTCAACAAGATCTAGGGCAGGAGATGGCCGGAAAGTGATGAAAACCGGCAAAGAAGTTGACTGGCCTGGAGCACATGCAACATAAACAGTGCAGTAACTAGGGCATAGCTGTCTCTCACAATCTATGCCGAATTGGAAGTCGTGATAGAAGACAAAGTTGCTCAGAATGGTCCAAAACATCTAGATGGCACAGTGGCTAGGGCTGGATTGGCCGGAATCGACGGCCGGCGACTGGAGCAGAAGAAGATGACATGAAAATTGGGGGTTTTCGATTTAGGGCAAATGAACTCAATTCCTTGCTTGTACATGATCTCTAGGGCATTAGAAACATACTGGTGAAGTTAGATTGGCTAGAGATGCACCAGAAAAGTTTAAACAGTAAGCTCAGTTCACAAGCAAAGTTCCAATTTGGGGTTTTCCAGATTTTAGCAAAATTGATGATTCTGGTTGCTTAGGGATGATAAGAATGATCTATTGAGCATGTTTGATCACTGTCTAGAGAGCTAATTTGATTTAGTTAGAGTTTAATTGCTCACCGGAGTTCTAGATGAAACACGGCGATTGTTGGTGACAGAAAGCATTTAAACTAAATTCCAAGCTCGAGAAGCATGAGGGAGATGAGGGAAGCTCACTGGGGGTGCTGGATCGAAGAAGGAAGCAGTGGAGAAGCTTGGCACCGTGCTCCCTCTTTGCTGCTCACCGGGGAAGAAGAAGACACAGTGAACTGTTGGTTTTCTGGTGATTTTGCTGTGCAAGAGGTAAGGCTAAGTCCTAGGGGGTTTAAATAGGTAAGCTGGAGGTGCTTCAACGGTTGGAAAAGCTCGGGGAGTTGTAGCCGGCAAGGAAGTGACAGAATTGCGACTTCACGGCGAGCTGGCGATGGAGGTGACCTGTTCAGCGGCCGTGAGAGCTTTTGCAGCTGGAGCTGCTGCGAAGTGAAGGTGACACGATGGCTGGCCGCGGCAAGAACTCCACGTGGCTAAGCTTTCCTGCTGGAGCCGTTGCCGGTGGCGTGCAAACGGGAGAAACTAGCTGGTCGCGATCCTCGCTGGAGAAGATCCACAGTGGCCAACGCCGAGCACACATGTGGCAGCAGGCGAAGCAACAGCAGTGGCGCGCTCGAGGTCGAAGGCTCCCGTGCTCGTGCGCTGTTCCAGGTGGTGGTCGAAGTCCCAGGCGCTGGTCGAAGACGGCTTCTGGTCGTGAACAGAGGTGAGGTCGAATCCAGGGGTATAAGTGTAAGAGTTTCTGTTGAACAGTGGACTGATTTGCAATTCTGGTCTTAGAGAGGTTTAATCTGGAATTTGATTTAATGGATGAGTATAATATTTCTATTAATACTCATTTAGCTCAAATCTGGAGAAAATTTGATAAGGTTTGAGGGATTTCACCTATTTTCGAAAATAGGGTAAAATTAGGGTAAAATAGATCTGGATTTTGTCGATCTTGAATTCTGTTGATTGGGGAGAGATTTTGAAGTTTAAACAGAAGGGAAATATGTATCAAATAGCATTCGGAAGGTGTTCCCTGAAGAAATTCTGAGGTTGGAGTTGATATGTGAATTTTAGCCTTTTTAGGCTTCCAGGTAAACAGAAAAGGACTTATTCGCAGTAAAATTTGGACTAAACTGCGAAAAGTGTTTAGATGAAACAATCTGGTTCCCAACTTTTTGGAGTAAGTTGAGGGTATACCTAGGAACATATTCCAGGGGATACTTGAGTCTGGATAGGGTTAAATCAAGATAACTCAATTATCTGGAAACTGGGGTACTTAGGGTAAATCTGGATTTCCTGTTTTCGAAAACAGAAAGAGACTTAGATACTGGGAGTTAGGGTTAGAATTCAATCTGGCTCCTGAAGACTTTTATCTTCAGAATAACTGGTGGGTTAAATCTGAATGGTCAGATCTTGATCTGGATCTAGAGAATAGATTTGGAGATTTTTAGGGTTTGAGAGAGATTAGGGTTCAGCTGATCTGGCTACTGCTACAGAGATACATGCATGCAGGATTTTATGCAAAAACTTTTCACCCCCAAAACCAGGGTGTTACAAGCCTACCCTCCTTAAAGAAATCTCGCCCCGAGATTTACCTAGAGAAGGGAAGAGGTAGGGATAGGTCTGAAGCAAATCTTCCTCTTTTTCCATTGAACTTTGCACAGCTTGATCTTCTTTCTTTGAAGTTGACGCTCATCTCTGGCTACAATCCGGAGTGGTTGCTCAAGGTAGGTGAGGTTCTTCTGCAACGAAATACCAAGAGTTTCTACCCGGTCCGCGGGTTCTTCCAGGCATTTCCGAAGTTGAGGGACATGGAACACATCATGTACTCCTCCAAGTTCTGATGGTAGTTCCAGTTTATAGGACACTTCTCCTCTTTCTCTTGAGTATCTTGAATGGTCCGATACGTTCCTTCCTCCTGACTCGTTCCAATGTAATGGGGTTTTGCACTTATGTCCATATAAAGCTTCAAATGGTGCTAGCCTGATAACTGTGGTTATAGGTAAATTCTGCAAATGGTAAGCATTTTTCCCATGAAGTCCCATTATTCAAAATGCAAGCTCTTAGCAATTCTTCCAGGATCTGATTGACTCTCTCAGTTTGTTTCCCCGTCTGTGGATGATATGCAGTGCTGGACTGCATCTAGGTTCCCAAGGTTTCATGAAGTTGGTCCCAAAACTTTGATGTAAACTGACTTCCACGATCTGAGACTATCTTCTGAGGGTCGGCCTTGATCCTATGGCACGTGTCACCTCTTATAATGTATGCCGCAATTTCTTTCTTCATATCGACCTACCAAAATCGAGTTTTCAAGTCCTGATACATCTTGATGTTACCAGGGTGTATTGAGTATGAAGTTTGATGAGCTTTATGCAGAATCAGCTCTTTGTGGTCTGCGCTTTGAGGTACACAGATCCTTCCTTGGTACCATACAATTCCTTGTTCGTCCTCAGAAAAATCCTGAGCCTTACCTAATCTAATTCGGCTCTTGATCTTGCAGATCTCTTTATCTTCCTTTTGAGCACTCTCTATTTGTTCCTTGAGTCAGGATATTACTGTGAGAGTGGCTAACCTCCTTGACGGTACCACTTCTATCTCTAGTCCTTGCAATTCTTGCTGTAAGTGTGGGTTATTCAACACAACTTCTTGTAAAGTGTAGGCCTTTCTACTCAAAGCGTCTGCTACCACATTGGCTTTTCTTGGGTGGTAGAGAATGCTGAGGTCATAGTCCTTGATTAGCTCTAGCCAACGATGTGGGCGCATGTTGAGTTTTGCCTGGGTGAAAATATACTTGCGATTCTTATGATCTGTGTAGATTTCACACTTATTCCCAAGCAAGTAATGTTGCCATATCCTCAAGGCATGTACTACCGCTGCTAACTCCAAGTTATGAATAGGGTAGTTTTCCTTATGCAGCTTTAGCTGTCGTGAAGGACAAGCTACCACTTGGCCTTTTTGTATCAACACACAGCCTATGCTTAGTCTTCAAAGCATCACAGAACACTTCGAAGTCATCCTTACTATCTGGCAATGTGAGGACTGGTGTGGTTGTTAACTTTTCCTTAAGTTTCTGGAAACTTTCCTCGCACTTGGCGGTCCATTCGAATGTGACTTCCTTCCTAAACCGATTGGTAAGGGATTTAGCAATCTGAGAAGATCCTCCAATAAATCTCTGATAGTAACCTGCTAATCCCAAAAAGCTTCTAATCTCTGACACGCTGGTAGGTTGCTTCCATTCCTTGATCATAGCGATCTTGGCCGAGTCCACTAAAATTCCTTTTTCTGTCAAAACATGGCCAAGAAATGCAATCTTCGTCATCCAAAATTCGCACTTGTCGGATTTGGCATAGAACTTGCACTCTCTTGGTCTTCTCAAGTCTTTGTGCAAGTGCCGCTTATGTTCCTCTGGACTTCTGGAGTAGATGAGGGTGTCGTCTATGAGCACAATGACAACTTATCGAGATGATCCATGAATGTGTTGTTCAAGATGTTCATGAAGGCTGCAGTAAACTCGTACAGCCCGTATCTTGTAGTGAAAGCAGTCTTGGTTATGTCCTTCTTCCTGATTTCCAGTTGGTGATAGCCGGGCTTTTGGGCTATCTTGGAGAATATTCTGGCTCCTCGAAGTTGGTCGAATAGTTCATCATTCTTTGGCAGTGGATTCTTGTCCTTAATGGTCACCTCATTCAGCGCTTGGTAATCTACGCACATTCTTAGAGTTCCATCTTTCTTCAACAGCATTGGGGCTCCCCAAGGTAAAGCACTAGGTCAATAAATCCTTTACTCTCTAGCTCCTCTAGCTGACTTTTCAACTCTTCTAAGTCTGCTACCAGCATCCTATATGGTCTCTTAGCTATAGGTGCCACTCCTGGTTTAAGCTCAATGGTAAACTTTATCTCCCTATCAGGTGGCATCCCTGGGAGTTCTTTTTGGGAATACGTCCGAGTATTCCTGTACTATGGGCAATTGATCCAAGCATATCTTCTAAAGTGCTTGAATAGACCCTTGTGGTTTCTCGACTGACGACTTGTCCAGATGAAACAAGACTTTCTTTCCCTGGTTACTAACAAGGCTCAGAGTTTTCCTCTCACAATCCACTAGACTTTTATGTTGGGATAACCAATCCATTCCCAATATAATATCTAGGCCTTGCAGTTTTAGGACTAATAGGCTAGCCATAAACTCTTCCCCTTCTACTCTGAAGGTTATATATGATGGCAAGCTGAATATACAGGAAGCTTAGCTCCTGGGGTCTATATATCCATAGAGTACTCTAGAGGTACCATATGTATTCCTCTGATATGAATGAATTTGTAACTCCAGGATCAACAGTATTAAAGCATATGCAGACTGGATCAAGAATCTACCTAGGAGAATGTTGGTGGCGTTGTTTGCTTCTTGAAGAGAGGTGAAGTTTAATCGGCCTCCTCGGCTTTCCATCTGTCCTCTTCCTCTTCCTCGTTCTCGGCCTGCTATGGTTCCTCCTCTATTGGGCGAACTTCCTCTGGGGCTCTGCAATGGTGGTGAAGCTGTGGTTCTGGATGTCATCGTCGGTGTTCCAGCTTGCGATCTTGCTATTGACGTTGGGAGCTGACTCCAAGGACAGTTGTCTTTGCGGTGTCCATACTGCCCACAGTGAAAACACTGAGTTCTAGCATGAGGGCAGTCCCTTTGGTAGTGAGTTCCTTTGCAGCTTGGACATGACGGTGTTGCTGGTGATCTTGGTGCTTGGTAGACTGGTCGGAAATTGGGGGATGTTGGCACTCTTCCCCTGGTTGGGTTGGCTGGCGGCCGTGCTTGCTGTAGCATCTTTCTTTTTCGACTTTCTTCTCCTATGCTCCTCTTTTCTTCCACCTTCAATACCCGATTGACTAAGGTTTGGAACTCTGAAAATTCGTGGGAGGCAATCTGGTACTGCAGATAGTGCTGAAGTCCTTCGGTGAAGCGCTCAATCTTTTTGTCCTCCGTGTCGATGTCTCCTGGCGCATAGCGAGCTAAATTGCTGAATCGGTGCAGATATTCCGTAACGGTCCAGCTCCCTTGTACCAAGTTTCGGAACTCTCGGCGTTTGGCGGCTATGACACCGATGGGTACATGAAATTTCCGGAATTGTTCTTTAAATTCCGTCCAGGATATGTTATCCTTGTCAGGGTGAGCCTCTTGATAGTTTATCCACCATGCGGCTGCTGCTCCTGTAAGTTGGTGTGATCCGAATAAAACTTTCTCTCGGTCGTTACAACGAACTGTATCCAACTTCCTCTCGATGTCCCTGAGCCAATCATCGGCGACGATGGGATCAGTTGCACTAGCAAATGTTGGTGGTCGGGTCTTCTGAAAATCCGATAGTCGGGTTCCAACAGCAGTTCCTTCAGATGTCCCTCCTGGCATCTTTTGAATGATTTGGGCCAACAACCGGGTGTGGGCAGCTTGTGCCTCCTGCCTGCTCTTTTCCATGGAGAGAAGAATTTCTTGGAGGGCTGGCTGATCTTCCTGAGAAAGGTTTGATTCCTGGGGTCTCTGTTGAGATGAAGGTCCTCCCCTTGCAGGGTCTTCCCTGGGTGAAGCTTGCTCCCTGTCCTCTTGACTACCTTGCGATCTTCTCTTCGTGTACACCATACTGATTCTTCTGAAGAAAGAGCAGATAGGTCTAACTAACTAAGAGAGAGAACTAGGGCACTAATGCGGAAATTAATGCAACTATTTAATGCACAAAACACTTAGGCTTCTAGCCATAGTAAACAAGTTAACCATTGCAAAAGCAACGGCGGAGCACAAAAGCTAGCAAGAGCATCCACCTGCTCAATCTATACTACCCTTTCCCAGCTAATCCTCCACGACGGTCGACTAACTACTCGAACAAGGTTCTACCAAAAGAACTAGGCTATGTGCCGTAGCAACGTAGCCCAACTCCTGAGGCACTCTATAAAAGCAGAACGCTCTCTCGACATCTTGCCGAATTTTTAGAAAAAGCCAAGTAAGACTTTTGAAATCCAAAACTTTTAGAAGCTACAAGGCTCCTGTTTTCAAAAATAGTGTTTTTAGAAAATAGATTTTTAAATAAACTACGCCTTCCTGGCGAGCCAATTCCTAAAGGTGTCGTCCTACAGTCAAGTTCTCATGCTGCTCTGATACCACTTTTCTTTGTCGCGCCCCGCATAGGGTACCACGACTACTCCCGTGGAGACCTAGCTCGCTACAGCTGGCCTCATACAAACATACCACTGACTTCCCAGGATAAGTCAAGCACAGGAGTTCATTGCAGCAGGGTAACTTACAAAATATCATTGATAAACAGTATGGCCTGCTGGCCTGATACAACAAGAGTAATACAATTCCCTCACGGCACAAATGGACTAATTAAAACAAAAGACAACTACTCGGTGGAAGCTAGGCGAAACCCCCACAGTCGTAAGAAGTTGACAGCAGAACAGCACACTTCAGGGTTCTGGCAGAACTGGCTCTCTTCCTTCTGGATCCACGAAATCTTCCAAGCCTTCGTCTTGGTATTGTAGCACTCCATCTATTGTTGATAAGTTGCAAGGGTGAGCACTTACGTACTCAGCAAGTCATAGATAAGAGTAGAGATACGTATAGTAGAAATGACATGATCCTACGCTATTGAGGGAAAGAGGTGAGAGGGTTTTTCCATAAATACTTTTCTTCCAAGCTTTTCAAATCTCATGCTCATGGCAGCATTTCATATACTTAGGGCACAATCCACATGCCTCTTAGATATCATATGATCACTAAATTATGGTACTACCGCGACACGTCAACACATGACAGCCCACGGCAGCACCCCTTATCATGACAACACATGTCATTTGGGTAATCTTGACTTAACAAATTTTAATTTATAAAACAATACTTGTGTCACACCCCGTGGATTTAATCCACCGTGGCATACTCCTAAAACTCGGGAGCACGAAGTATTCGAATACATTTTTAACTCTGCAGAGGGGTACCAATTTACCCGCAAGATATATCCACTTTCATGCCCTTCCTATCACAAGGATTGGACCCCTAACTCACTTCATACTGTGAGCGGCAGGGTGGAGATAACAAGAACTTTTGCCATGTTTCACACACAATTCACCCCAGACCCCGTGGTTTTCTTCACGCAAACCACAGTTGTGGCAGGGTTTCACAACCCCCACTAATTGGCGTCTTCCCCTCAGGGTCAGCGTGCATGATCACATCCTGTGATATGTGTTGGAGCGCACCCCGTGTTAATCGTGAGTTTGTCATATAGGGGTTTCATGTGTGATCCACATACTACTTGTTCAGGCCTGTCCCATACCAGGCTTGCGGTTGGCACGTTAATCATGCCACTAGATGCACAACACAAGGTTCTAGGTCCTTATATGCCAGTGACCAGCTCATACCACAATCCATGCACTTCCAGTGCTGGCACATCCTGTGCGACCAAGCACCTCCAGTGCTTTTACCATTCCATACCAAAATACTGGTCATGGCAAGGGGTTTTATTTCATGAATATAAATATACATAATATATTAGTTCATGGCTCATTATTTGATCAATTCACATTTCACAGGCATCAGCCTGATGCTGCCATTTCATAATTCAACTATTCTCAATCTTTCTCATGCAATATTATTATTTTATAATCAAGGTATATTCTAGCAATTCATAAAATATAGGTTCAAGATGTTCAAGAATATGACTTGCCTTCCGCGTCGTAAGAAACAGCAGTTGATGTCGGGTCTGCGACGAAGTCTTCGAACTCGGACTCTTGCTCTGAACAAGGATCAAACAAGCAAACAGGCATTATAATCAATCCTACTCTTACTATTCCACTATATGCGATAATGCAAGGAGAAACACTTAGGCGATACAAGATTTGAGAGTTCTGGGAAACGATTAGGGTTAAACTATGGAAACCAAGGTTAAGATTAGTCGTCAAAGGTTTACAAGGTTCCAAGGGTTCCAAAATATCAGAATGATATCAAGGCTGCGGCTGGTTCGCTCAAAAACAGCGAACGTCTTTAGGTCGACATTCGGTTCAAGGCATCGACATAGGGTCGATGGATGATAGAGGGCTCAACTCAAGTTGTGACAGTAGAATAAAATGTAGATCACAACATCAGGAGTCTAAGGGACAAGGTTATGTTCAGTTTGCATACCCAGAAGTGGTCAAACTGGCCTAATGCCATTGGCTGACATAGGCTGACAGGGGCTGACAATGCCGAAGAATGGCATTGACATGGTTTGAATAGTTCCCAGTGGCCAAAATGAGTTTTGATTCAAGAATATGGTGCACAAGGTAGTGAGGCAACTATTTGACAAAGTATTTTCTGTTTTTCATGACCAGAGGTGGGTGAACAGGGCTAATGCCAC
Organism: Pharus latifolius; assembly: GCA_019359835.1. Lineage (NCBI taxonomy): Eukaryota > Viridiplantae > Streptophyta > Magnoliopsida > Poales > Poaceae > Pharus > Pharus latifolius. Next base: position 37,018,201 of record CM033323.1, on the reverse strand, counting down.
TGACTGGCATAGTTTGACATAGAGTTGACATGGCCAGAAACTAGTGTTTTCCATAACTTTTGATCTAGGGATCCAAATGTTGCAACACTTTGTATGGTAGTTAGGCATTTGTGACAGGAACAAATGTCTCAACAAGATCTAGGGCAGGAGATGGCCGGAAAGTGATGAAAACCGGCAAAGAAGTTGACTGGCCTGGAGCACATGCAACATAAACAGTGCAGTAACTAGGGCATAGCTATATCTCACAATCTAGGCCGAATTGGAAGTCGTGATAGAAGACAAAGTTGCTCAGAATGGTCCAAAACATCTAGATGGCACAGTGGCTAGGGCTGGATTGGCCGGAATCGACGGCCGGTGACTGGAGCAGAAGAAGATGACATGAAAATTGGGGGTTTTCGATTTAGGGCAAATGAACTCAATTCCTTGCTTGTACATGATCTCTAGGGCATTAGAAACATACTGGTGAAGTTAGATTGGCTAGAGATGCACCAGAAAAGCTTAAACAGTAAGCTCAGTTCACAAGCAAAGTTCCAATTTGGGGTTTTCCAGATTTTAGCAAAATTGATGATTCTGGTTCCTTAGGGATGATAAGAATGATCTATTGAGCATGTTTGATCACTGTCTCGAGAGCTAATTTGATCTAGTTAGAGTTTAATTGCTCACCGGAGTTCTAGATGAAACACGGCGATTGTCGGTGACAGAAAGCATTTAAACTAAATTCCAAGCTCGAGAAGCATGAGGGAGATGAGGGAAGCTCACTGGGGGTGCTGGATCGAAGAAGGAAGCAGTGGAGAAGCTTGGCACCGTGCTCCCTCTTTGCTGCTCACCGGGGAAGAAGAAGACACAGTGAACTGCTGGTTTTCTGGTGATTTTGCTGTGCAAGAGGTAAGGCTAAGTCCTAGGGGGTTTAAATAGGTAAGCTGGAGGTGCTTCAACGGTTGGAAAAGCTCGGGGAGTTGTAGCCGGCAAGCAAGTGACAGAATTGCGACTTCACGGCGAGCTGGCGATGGAGGTGACCTGTTCAGCGGCCGTGAGAGCTTTTGCAGCTGGAGCTGCTGCGAAGTGAAGGCGACACGATGGCTGGCCGCGGCAAGAACTCCACGTGGCTAAGCTTTCCTGCTGGAGCCGTTGCCGGTGGCGTGCAAACGGGAGAAACTAGCTGGTCGCGATCCTCGCTGGAGAAGATCCACAGTGGCCAACGCCGAGCACACATGTGGCAGCAGGCGAAGCAACAGCAGCGGCGCGCTCGAGGTCGAAGGCTCCCGTGCTCGTGCGCTGTTCCAGGTGGTGGTTGAAGTCCCAGGCGCTGGTCGAAGACGGCTTCTGGTCGTGAACAGAGGTGAGGTCGAATCCAGGGGTATAAGTGTAAGAGTTTCTGTTGAACAGTGGACTGATTTGCAATTCTGGTCTTAGAGAGGTTTAATCTGGAATTTGATTTAATGGATGAGTATAATATTTCTATTAATACTCATTTAGCTCAAATCTGGAGAAAATTTGATAAGGTTTGAGGGATTTCACCTATTTTCGAAAATAGGGTAAAATTAGGGTAAAATAGATCTGGATTTTGTCGATCTTGAATTCTGGTGATTGGGGAGAGATTTTGAAGTTTAAACAGAAGGGAAATATGTATCAAATAGCATTCGGAAGGTGTTCCCTGAAGAAATTCTGAGGTTGGAGTTGATCTGTGAATTTTAGCCTTTTTAGGCTTCCAGGTAAACAGAAAAGGACTTATTCGCAGTAAAATTTGGACTATACTGCGAAAAGTGTTTAGATGAAACAATCTGGTTCCCAACTTTTCGGAGTAAGTTGAGGGTATACCTAGGAACATATTCCAGGGGATACTTGAGTCTGGATAGGGTTAAATCAAGATAACTCAATTATCTGGAAACTGGGGTACTTAGGGTAAATCTGGATTTCCTGTTTTCGAAAACAGAAAGAGACTTAGATACTGGGAGTTAGGGTTAGAATTCAATCTGGCTCCTGAAGACTTTTATCTTCAGAATAACTGGTGGGTTAAATCTGAATGGTCAGATCTTGATCTGGATCTAGAGAATAGATTTGGAGATTTTTAGGGTTTGAGAGAGATTAGGGTTCAGCTGATCTGGCTACTGCTACAGAGATACATGCATGCAGGATTTTATGCAAAAACTTTTCACCCCCAAAACCAGGGTGTTACACTACTCGAGAAGTGACTCCGCCTGGGCTATGACTAGCGTAGACTAGTCATTTGCACTGAGGTCGTCCTTTGTGGTTTCGACCACATCAGCCCTCAGGAGACGAGCCACCATCTTTAGCTTTCCGAAGATGGACTGGCTCAGGTCTCTGTTCGCCTTTTGGGAGGAGTCAATGGAGCGCTGGAGGCTCACCTTGTCCTGACTAAGTTGTTTTATTTGACCTGCTTGCGCTGCAGTAAGGGGAAGTGTTACTCACATATTAAGAAATTAAGTCTTCCTAGTTAGGAATTGACTTACCAGAAAGTTCTGACCGCAGCCGGTTAAGCTCAATCTCTTTATTTGAGAGCACGAAGATCGAATGGAGCTTGACCGCGGCCACTTCCTTCTTCAGAAATGCCACCTCTCTGTGACAGAACAAAAAGAAGTGGTCACGACAAATTTGTATCTGTACAAATTGGAGGGTATTGATCCTTACCTGCACAAGTTGTCTCGTTCTTTTTGTATGGCCTCAATGCTCGCTACCATAGCGATCGACCTGGCCGTCATCCGGGATAGTTCCTGCGATACAAAGAGAAATTAAGGGTATCCTACGCACAATTCAGGTACCAAAAGAGAAGTTCATCATACCTTTGTATACTCCCGGAATGAAATGTCTTCCGGGATGGCAGGAGGTCTCGTTAAGGGACCCGTTGCGACCTCGACGGAGGCAGCAGGCGGATGTGCCTACTGGGCATCATCCCCAGTTGCTATTGCCTACGACTGGGTCTCCACGCCTGCTTCATCCCCCACGGTCCGGATGCCTTCCGGGACCAAAGGGACGAAGCGCTCCTCACTGGAGGCTCCGGCACCTGTAGCGACTTCAACCCTCCTCGGAGCGGCTGAAGGGCTTGGTGCAACTTCTTCTCGCCTGCCAAGAAAAAAGGGACCAATGATTACGTTGGTAATCACCACAATTTAGTTCAATATAACCAGGATAGGGTTCTTACCTTATCTGAAATCCCATCAGCTTTTGGGATTTCAGGGAAGGCTCCCTTGAAAAAGGGGACAGTCGCTCCCTGTCCTAGTCTTCCTCTTGGTGAACAAGGTTCCTTCCCCCTATGTGTGTTCTCCTGTAAGTACATTCATAGGGGAAGATGAAGACTTGAGTGGTGAGAGTTCATACCTGAGCAACCTGTTCGGTTGGCAGGGTCGCGTCCGAAGCCCTGGGTGGCTCCTGGACTTCTGGAGCCGGCACTTCATCTGCAACTCCAACGGGGTTTTGTTCACACACCTCCTCTCCTGTCCGCAGGAGTGAAGGATTTTCCTCCCTGGGACTCACAGGAGTTGCAGGGGGAAGCTTTTCTCCCTGAATAAGCGTTAATTCAATAAACGAGTATACAGAGGGAATTGAGAAAATAAGACCATGAAGAAATCTTACCATGGTCACCCCTTCGGTCAGGGAAGGAGAAGCAACAGACCCTGAAGCCTCGGGGGCTTCAGGGGCAGGGATTTCACCCGCAACCACGGGACTTTCAGTGGTTGTGGGGTCCGCTGCAGTTTCTGTTGAATCTTGAGCCCTAATCAGGGTTTTGGTGATTAATGATATCCGTTAGATTTGCGACTAATCTCTGTATGTGAGACATAGGTAAATCAAAGGAGAAAGCATCAAGAAAAGACAAAGCAAGGTTATCAATACTCCATAAAGCGAAAACGACGAAAATCTCGATAAAAATACAAATACCTAAACCAAGCGTCTTCTCGTTTTGAAATTTTCTAGGTTAGATGGTCGTACTATTAAGAGGGGTCTTAGCACAAGTATCTAGATCAACCTTGAAGTTTTTAGAAGCATATTTGCATTTGCTTTTGCCCCAAATCAAAAGTTGAGTAAAAATTCAGAAGTCTGTTTTCGTTTTGTACTGGCCGGACAGTGTCTGAAGTGACCGGACAATGTCCGGCCAATACAAACAATTTCAGTACTTTGCAAACAAGCGCAACAGAGATAAATACATTTGTCCGGTACATCTGTCCGGTGAAGGCCGGACATTGTCCGAAGTGACCGGACAATGTCCGGCCAGTACAAATGTTAACAGCATATTGAATTAAGACAAATGTATTTGTCCGGAGCTTTTTTCTGAAGTGACCGGACATTGTCCGAAGTGACCGGACAATGTCCGACCAATACAAAATCTAGGCTATTGTAAGGGTTGTGTTAACAGAGACAAATCCATTTGTCCGGACAAATCCCATATGTCCGGCCCATACAAAAATCTGGAGTGTTTTATGTTAAGTGTCAACAGAGACAGATACATCTGTCCGGCGTGTACACATCATTTTAAACAGTAGTGTCAACAGAGACAAATGCATCTGTCCGGACAAATACATTTGTCCGGCCTTCACATTTTAATCCAAACGGCTTCTGACACTCGCAATTCACGTGAATAACGGTCAAAATTTTTGTACTGACCGGACATTGTCCGAAGTGACCGGACAATGTCCGGCCAGTACAACTTCCGCCCAATCTTCTTGATTTCGACCGTTTTTGTTGAGAGTATAAATAGATCACTGTTGTAGATGTCTAAAACACACGAAATACATCTCATAAACCCTGAGCAACAGTGTGCAAGCCCTCTCACATCCATTCTCTAGCAATTGAAGTCAAAACTTGAAATTTCTTGAGTGCTAGTTGAGTGAATTTGCTTCCAAGCCTTCTTGCATTTGCATTGTGTTCATCGAGCTTTGAGGTTGATCAAGCAAGGTGCTAGGCTTGTTACTCTTGGTGATTGCCGTCACCTAGACGACCCGGGAGGTCCGGCGATCTCTCCATCGACGGTGTGTCGGAGAGGCCCGGCGAGTGGTTGTAAAGGCTCGGAGCTCGCCTATCCGGAGTGGAGAAGGGCTACCCCTAGTGGAATCGAAGCATAAGCTCATGCAAAGAGCGCTTCAATGAGGATTAGTGGAAATCGGCAAATTTCTGAGACCTCGGGAAAAACTTGATCTCTTCAGTTACCTCTACTACTTGCTTAATTTTCATATTGATTGAATTGTTGCTATTGATATTATAGGAAGTGCTAAATCTGAATTGAATTATCTTTCATATCCTTAGAAGATTTGTTATTGCAATCTTAGGTTGTTAAACCCTAATTTAGAAGAAAAATTTTAAAACCGCCTATTCACCCCCCCTCTAGTCGGCATCCTTCGATCAACAGTTTCTTCTATTTCTGCGGGACGAACTGGAGCGTCACCGGATGGAGAGCCCGCTATCTTCCTCCTCCGGCGGATTAGGGGGACATCATCTTCCTCCTCCTCCTCGCTCCTCTCCCCCTGTATGATGAAGAAGTGATTCCAGTCTGCACCTCGAAATACAGAAGGAACGTGGTATCTGTAACATCTTGAGTTTTGGGGTGAAAAGTTTCTTTCTTAAAAATCATGCATGCATATGTCTCTTCTAGATCAACCAAATCAGCCTCAGCTTTATTCTGTTCTAGCCCTAAAATCTCAAAATTTATCTTGTGACCCCAAGTCAAGATCTGACTTTCCAGATTTGATCTATCAGTTATCCTAAACCTAAAAGCCTTCAGAACCCAGATTCAATTCTATCTCTAACTTCCAGAATTATCAACTCTTTTCTGTTTTCGAAAACAGAATATCTGTTATTACCTTTTACCCTAAGTTTCAGAAATTCAGATTTAATCAAAATCTTAGCCAAGTTCAGACCAGATTATTCCTGGATTATGATCAAGGGTATGCCAATACCTTAATCCAAAAAGTTGGCAGCCAGATTTCACCATCTGAACCTTTTTCGCAAATCAGTCCAAGAATATCACAGATCAGTCCTTTTTCCAGAAGCCTAAAAAGGCAAAATGTTGCAAATCATCTCCAAATTCAAATCTGATTCAGGGAACATCTCCCAAATGCTTTTCAACACAAATTCTTCTTTTATGAGTATCTCAAAATCAAACCCTAAATCCCAGAATTCGAAATCAATTGAAATTCAGATTTCAATTACCCTAAAATACCCTATTTTCAGTTCATACCAAAAATCATCCAAATGTGCCAAATTTTATCTTCAATCTGTGCCAAATCATCTGTGGAATTAAGTATATCAAAACAATAGAATCAATTCCAGATCAAACCTTCCAAATCTTCAGATTTACAATTCAGTCCAAATTAAGAAATCAGAAATTGCAATCAGGCCCCTAATTCGACCAGGGCAGTAGCCAGTGCACGACCAGGAACCTCGCCGTGCGTTTGCGCCGCGCTTGCTCGCCGCCGGCCACGCCTCACCTCGCCTGAGCTCGTACTCACTTGAGTTGCATGTGCACACGCGTCCACGCCCCAGCCATCGCCGTGGCAACGCCGTGGCAGCGCCGTTGAACAGCATGTGCTCCTGCGCGCGACCAGCAACAGGCTTTTGTCAGCAACATTGCGCCACGTTGCCAGCCCTTGTCGCCACTGCCTTGCACCGCCCGACATTGATGAGACTCGATGTAGCACAGCTTCGCCTTGCCAGTGTACAGTCGCTTCACCGCTCGCCGTTGTTGCAGCTGCGCCCGGCAAATCTTGTCATCTGGCACAATTCCCTTCCTGCTATCTCCTTGCAAGCATCGCCCTGTGGTCTATATAAGCAGCCATACCCTGTGTCATCTCCCCTTCACCAGGACTTAGCCAATTTTGCAAAATCTCCTCGCTGTCGTCTTCTTCTCCGGCGAGTCCAGATTGAGGCCTCACAGTGCCAGCACGCCCTGCTGCACTTCTCACCGATTTAACAGCACCAGAAGGTATATCTCATCTCCCTCATCGTGCTGAACCATTTAATTGAGTTATCTTGCATCCAGTCGCCGGTGATCACCGGAACTTCCCGATTGCCCTGTTCCGGCAATGCTGGCCGATCTACTTCGAATTAGCTCTCGAGCTTGTGAAGAAAAATGATCAGTGACTCATTTCCAGCAAGCCTATGCATCCAGATCTCCAGATTGAGCTCAAATCGAAGGTTTCCTCAAAATTGAGCTCCACCAGTCGCCGGCGATCGTCGCCAGTCTTCTCCGGCCATCCTCCGGCCCATCCATTTGTACCAGAAGCTACCCTATACCTCCTAGATACTCTCCAAGCTTGGATTAGAGTTCTTTCGGCCTGTATCAAAAAGCCCCAAATCTCATGTCATCTTCTCCGGCGCAGTTCACCGGAAATCCTTTCCCAGCCGTTTCAGCTTCATCCACTTTGTCATTCAGGTGTGCCTCAACTTCTTGAGCATTTTTGCCTTCTAGCTCGATCTCTGAAACTGCCCAGAATTCAAGTTTTAACCATGCCAAAATATTGTCCAGAACTGCTCCAGTACAATTAGTTCACCTCAGTTCATCACTGAATTTCATCACCTTTTAGCCATCTTCTGCCCTAGATCTTGTTGAATGATTTGTTCCTGTTATCATTGCCTACCTCCCAGACAAAGTGGTGCATCATTTGGAGCTCTAGATCAAAAGTTATGCCAAGCCCTAGTTTCTGGCCATGTCAAGATCAATGCCAGACTATGTCAGTCAGTGGCATTAGCCCTTTTCACTCCTTTCCAGATGTGCATTTTGGGCATAACTTTGTCCCTTAGATTCCTGAGGTTGTGATCAACATTTTATTCTTCTATCACAACTTGATTTGAGCCCTTGAATTATATTTGCCGCTAAACCCTAATTTTTGACACTGTCTCAGTGCATGCCAGCCAATGGCATTGGCCTTGTTTACCCACTTCTGATTGTGCATTTTGAAAGCCACTTTGTCCACTGAATTTGTAGAGTTATGATCTACATTTTCTTCTACTGTCATAACTTGAGATAAGCTCTCTAGTTTTCCTTGAAGTTATGTCAGAATCTTGATCTGAATGTCAATCTGCTGACATTCGCTGTTTTTGATTAAACCAACCACAAAACTGATGTTCTTATGATAACCTTGAGATCCTAGGAGCATCTACCACCATCCTTAGCCAAATCCTTGAAACCCTAGATCTCAACTCAGTTCAGCTTGTAATCTCAATTATCTCCAATATCGTTCAGTTATCCTTGTTAAGCATATCTGCATATAGATCCTAAAACATCTTAATATATATAAGTAATATTTGTGTGTATTGTTTGGTTTGTCGTCGAGCAGATTCAGAAGCTGAATTTGAGGACTTCGCTGTTAACCCGTCATCAACTGCTGTTTCTTACGACGCGGAAGGCAAGTCATATCCTTGGTCATCTTGAACCTATATTTTAAATGTTGCTAAAACATAACCTTGAATATAGGCAATATTGCATGTGAAAGATTGAGAATGGTTGATTTATGAATTGGCCGTACTAGACTGGTTATCTGTAAAATGTGAAATAAACAAGTTTTGAGCCATGAACTATTATATGTATATATATACTTATATTCATGAAATAAAACCCCTAGCCGTGACTAGAAAATGGTATGGATGGCGGTAGTACTGGAGGTGCTAGACTGCAAATGAATGCAGGCACTGAAGGTGCAGGGTTGTGGATGGTCTGGTCACTGGCATATAAGGACTAGAACCTTGTGTTGTGCGTCTAGTGGCATGAACAACGTGCTAACCGCAAGCCTGGTATGGGACAGGCCTGAACAAGTAATTATGTGGATCGCACATGAAACCCCTGCTGGAATTGTGTAGTGATGCACGATAAACACGGAGTACGGCTCCCACACATATCACTGAAGGTGATCTCGCACGTTGATCCAGTAATGGAAACATATGTAGGGGTGGAGGTTTGGATACAACCTACCACAACTGTGTCTCGCTGAGAGCCACAGGGTCGGGGGTGAATTGTGAGTAAAACATAACAAAAGTTCTTGTTATTTCCACATTGCCGCTCACAATGTGAAGTGAGTCAGGGGTCCAATCATTTTGTTATGATAGGAAAGGTTTGAAAGTGGAATATCTTGCGGGTAAATTGGTACCTCTCTGCAGAGTTAAAAACGTATTCGAATACTCTGAGCTCCCGGGTTTATAGGAGTCTGCTGCGGTGGATTAAATCCACGGGGTGTGACACAAGTACTATTTTCTAAATAAAATATGTTTTAATCAAGATTACCCAAATGACATGTGTTGTCATGATAAGGGGTGCTGCCGTGGGCTATCGTGCGTCGACGTGTCGCGGTAGTGCTATAATCTAGTGAACATGAATGATGATGTTATATTATGAAAAGTGCTGCCATGAGATGAGGTATGAAACAAAAAGATTATTTTATAAACATCAATAATTCTTGACTAGTCTAGGTTCATGTCATCACTACTATATGTATCTACTCTTACCTATGACTTGCTGAGTACGTAAGTGCTCACTCTTGCAACCTACAAATCAATAGACGGAGCGATCAACAATCAAGATGAAGGCATGGAGTACGTCGTGGATCCAGAAGGAGGAGCGTCAGTCCTGTCATTTCCCTGATGTGTGTTGTTCTGCTGTCCACTTCTCTTTTGTGGGTGGGTCACCTATCTTCTGCTATGTAGATGTTATTTTGCTAAACCATGTATGCCGTGAAGGCATTGTAATCTTCTTATGTAATATCAAGGCCAGCAGGCCACACTGCTTAACTATTTTGTAAGTTACTCTGTTGCAATGTGATATACTCCTGTGCTTGACTTATCCTGGGACGTCAAGGGTATGTGTATGCTATGCATATATGGGACTAGCTGCAGCGAGCTAGGTCTCTACAGGAGTAGTCGTAGTCCCAGTCACGGGGCGCGACAGTATCTTACCGCAGTCTTTCTTGCGGTAGGAGGAGCGCTCCGTGAAGACCCTTCCCCAAGAGCTTGCTTGGGTTTCTTGGGGGAAGGATTCCTTGTCCAGGGTTTCGAGGAGATCTTCTTCACGTGCTTCATCGTCGGCTTTCCCACGGAACCGACGTTCTCGCTCGGGAATGTCGCCTCGGTGAATCTCGCCAAGAGCTGTTTTGTTCTGACAAGATTCGTCAGCGCTGGGCATGCATAAGACCTGCAAACAGAAGCTGAGTGAAAGATGACATACCTTTCGGCACTCCTGTTTGAGATCGTTGCCGGCGTGAACCAAGCTCTGCAGCCGAGGCGATCCCTTGGGGCCCTCCACCTCGGCGTTGTAAGCCCTGAGGAGGTAGTTTGTCCGCCTCTTGATCTCGGACGAGGGCAGAACTGTTCCCAGAGTGCAAGTTAGACAATGCATTGCAAAAGTAAGAGATTTCAGTGCCAAAGACAGATACCTTCATTGTAGTCCAAGGTGTTGTCTGCCATGGACTTGATCTCCCAAGCCGGATGAGCCCTTTCACGCAGGGGGCTCACCCGGTTCTTTACAAAGTCGCGGATGACGTCGCGAGCTGTTAGTCCCTCTTGGACTAGGTGAAGAATGACCTCAGCGTGCTTCATGAACTCAGTGTTCATCGCCGGGAGAGAGTCTAATTCGCTCGGCTTCTCCGGCCTCGAGTTCTCAAACCACAACCCGCTCTCAGACGGCGGGGTGCAGTAGAACCACTTCTGGTGCCACCCGTGCACCGAATCACACAGGGGTGGGAAGGGATACTCCTTCTTCTCCCTTATCCGGAAGTAGATACATCCGGCGCCGTTGGCGCTCTTCGACCACGCCGAGTAATAGAAGCGCCGGAAGAGATCCGCGCTGGGATACACTCCGACGTATGCCTCGCACAGATGCTGGAACACCCCCAGAATCAGGACTGCATTTGGGTGGAGGTTGATCAACTCCAAACCATAATGCTCGAGGACGTCCTTTAGGAACCGACTCTCAGGGAATCAGAACCCGCTGCGCAGGTATTCCTCAAAAACCACCAGTTTGCCCTCTCCGACGACTGGGGTTTCTTGGTCCTTCTCCGCGGGCCGCCAGTTGATTAGCAGCCGCGGTGGAAGGATCTCCTCCTTCTCCAGTGCCAGCAAGCTCTCCTCAGAATGGTGGATCAATCTACTCCAAGACGCCATTTCTTGTGAGGAATTAGGGGAAAAGTTGGCGACTTTGGGGAAGATGGAGGCTGAGAAGAATGAGGGTTTTGTGCGGCGGAAATGTTAAGGGTTTTTGGCTGTATGGCTTCCTCTAGAAGCTACCTGTTCCTTTTATAGACTCGAGGAAGCGCACTAATGTGAGTAACATTCCACTCAAACGTTTCACTGAATATTTTATTCATTTCCCATAATGGATACTATCTCTGGTGGACCCGTTAAAGTGTTCCTAGTATCGGATCTGAAACAAAATGACTTCTTTGTTTCAAAGTTTGAAGGTACAAAAATATGAAAAGTTTTTCAGGGGTTTTCGAAGGACTTTTTCCTTCATGTGCCTTGTAAATTTTCATGAAAATATCCTATGGCCAAGTTTTTGGACGTACGGATATGTTTGATCAGATTGCGGTATGGTCAGAACCATGTCCTCGGCTAAGCTCCGATTCTAATCGAAGTGACGGTCTGATCGAGTTTCGGTTCTGGTCGCAGTAATCTTTCAGGTTGAACTTCAGTTCTAACTGCGGCATTAAGTCTGATCGCGGTATCAGTGCTAGTCGCGGTACTACTATAAAAACGCGATTCTGATCGCAGAGCTGAAGTTTACTTGTGTATGAATGGTCATAAAGACACTGCTTATGGCCATGATTTCACACAAAAGATGTAAAGAAAGAGATTTTATTTCTTGCATTCTTTACATACAATAGGGATACCGGCAACTAAAGCGTCGACCTGGTTCGAAAGAAGTTTGCAAAGTTCTCCTAAAGACATGTTGTTGTCAGTAGGATTTACACTGACAACTCCCAGAGAATTAGCAACTAACCTAAGTCTATCTACATCATCCCTAACAAGAGATGCACTATTGTTCCTAATCATATCAGAGAGTTCTCGCTGTTGCTGAGCGCGATCCCTCTCTCGACGGAACTGGTGCGCATCTTCACGGGATCTTTCAAAACATTCTGCCAGATGTAGAATTGCCGAAGACATCTCTTCGGTCTTCTTCTCCAGGGCCTCTTTTTCCCTTTGGAGAGTTTGTCCGAGGGAAGGAGGTGGAACCTCAGCAGGCTGGTCGTTGGGGGCTCCAACAATTTTCGTCTCCTACATTTGCAGATATTAGTTTTCTTAAATTATGACCAACAAGCAAAAGGAGACAAGAGTGATTACCAATCCTAGCAAGTGACAGGTTGGTATATGCATCCCAGAAAGGAGATCACCCGATAAATGTCAAGGAGGATCATCATATGGTGGAAGTGCGATTTTCCCACCATAAGAGTGCTTCCCCAACACAAGAGGAGGGTCTTCTGGTCGGATAGTCACCGCTTGCCGACCAGAAAATCGATCATCCAAAACAAAAATGGGGAGCATTGGGATGAAATGGAGAAAACTGAGGAGAATGTCCCTCCAAAGTTGGAGATGAAAGTTCAATCTGCCTAGGAGCATGAGGAACAGAAGGAAGAAAGAATGATGTTGCGTCGTCTACCTTTGCTCGGCTGGAGGATCCCTTGTCAACCTTGGGTTTCTTCCTTGAAGGAGATGGATCTTCGGGCATCTGAGGCCCTTGTTCAAAAACTTCCTCTTCATCACCCTCAATCTTGATGATGTTCTGATCTGCCGTCGGGAAATGTATGAAGAGAAGGATGAAGGTAGCCTTGGAAAAAACTTAGCCGTGAGAAGAAATTGTTAAGCTTTGTAATTTGAAGGCTTCGGTATTTATAGACCGCCAAGGTGACGGTTCGCCTTCCAAATGCCTCGGGTTCTTAAAGCATTAACAATTTCGCCTCGGGTTAAGAAACATTTCAACATGGCCATCATTACCTGTCGGGGGAAATCTCCGCGGGACTAAGCCCAGGTAAGTTGCGTCACGATTGCCCGGGGACCTGGCCTCCGGCGCCGTCCCGGGCGCCGCCATTTGCCCGGGGACGTGGCCTCCGGGGCCTCCCCGGGCGCCGCCATTTGGCCCCCGGGACCTGGCCTCCGGCGTCGTCCCAGGCGCCGCCATTTGTCCGGGGACGTGGCCTCCGGCCCCTCCCCGGGTGCCGCCTTTTGGCACCCGGGACCTGGCCTCCGGCACCGTCCCGGGTGCCACCATTTGGCCCCCAGGACTTGGCCTCCACCGCAGTCCCGGGCGCCGCCATTTCGCCCCCGGGACCTGGCCTTCGGCGCCGTCCCGGGCGCCACCATTTGGCCCCCAAGACTTGGCCTCCGGCGCAGTCCTGGGCGCCGCCATTTGGCCCCCGGGACCTGGCCTTCCGCGCCGTCCCGGGCGCCGCCATTTGCCCGGGGACGTGGCCTCCGGGGCCTCCCCGGGCGCCGCCATTTGGCCCCCGGGACCTAGCCTCCGGCGCCGTCCCGGGCGCTGCCATTTGCCCAGGGACGTGGCCTCCGGCCCCTCCCCGGGCCTCATCGCCCTCCTAAAGGTAAAGTCTCGAATTGTTTGTCACGTGCAGGTCACGCGAGGAGCGCCTCGGGAACTAGCGACCACCTGTCAAGCATCCAAGGCGTTTGACCGGAAGAAGGACGGTCCTACCCTTCAATCCGGCTGTGGCTTCCGGGGTAGTTTAGGTTTTTTGCTTCTTTTTAGGGGCTATAAATAGCCCTTGTACCCCTCTGTTGTAAGGATCGGATCACTTTTATTGGAATAGCTAAACTCACAGACGTGCTCCGGAAGCCTCTCCCCCCGGAGAGAGCCTCCCAAGCTGACTCCGGTCGGGAGCGCGTCGACAGGACTAGGGCCCCCACCGGGACCCGAACCTGTATAAACCCTCGTGTCATTTCTTGTGCTTGTCCGGTGGGGAGGACCGGTCATCCGGTCAACCCGCGCCGCGTAATCTTCGCTAGGATCATTGTCAAAACCTGCCGGGGTATTTGCAATACCACGACATTACCCATCACATAATACCCAGAGCCTGTCTCGAAGAACCAACCGTCACACTTAGTGCACCACTAAGTGGGGGATTTGAACAGTCGGGTTAAAAATCCGATGCATGTCTTAAAACTCGAAATAAACACGTCCCTTCGTTTTCTTCGAATTTGGGAGTTTGGCAAATTCAAGCGCTTGATTGAGGACTCAGAAAAGCCGTTGTTCCCTGGTTGCAAGTCGAAGTACACAAAGTTGGCCTCTGTGCTTGAACTGTTAAAATTGAAGGCAAGCAACAGCTAGACCGACAAGAGTTTCACAGCACTGTTAGATCTTTTGGCGGACATGCTCCCAGAAGGAAACGAGTTGCCAAAAAACACCTACCAAGTGAAAAAGCTGTTGTGTCCTTTGGGAATGGAAGTAGAAAGGATACACACATGCCCTAATGATTGCATCCTTTACCGTAACGACTACAAGGATATGCATGTTTGTCCGGTGTGCGGCACATCCCGCTATAAGCGTACTAAGGACCGAACAGATGACAGCGACTACGCTGAGATAAAGCAAGGACCTCCTACTAAGGTGTTGTGGTATTTGCCAGTTATTCCCCGCTTGCAGCGTTTGTTTGCAGACCGTAAAGAGGCAAAATTACTGTGTTGGCACTCGGAAGACCGGAAGAAGGATGGAAAGCTGAGACACCCCGCTGATTCTTCGCAGTGGAGAAACATCGACAGGGAATTTGTTAACTTCGGAGCAGAATTGAGGAATATAAGGTTCGGGTTGAGTACCGATGGAATTAATCCTTTTGGTAACATGAGCAGTCGGCATAGCACTTGGCCGGTTCTTTTCTGTATCTACAACCTTCCTCCTTGGTTGTGTATGAAGCGCAAGTACATCATGATGTCTCTACTTATCTCAGGACCAAAACAACCCGAAAACGATATTGATGTGTACCTAGCACCATTGATAGAGGATCTCCTAACAATGTGGAACGAAGGGGTGCAGGTATAGGACGCATACAAACGAGAGAACTTCATCCTACGTGCTATGATATTCTGCACCATCAATGATTTCCCTGCCCTTGGAAATTTGTCGGGCCGTACTACGAAAGGAGCCAAAGCCTGCCCCCACTGCGAAGATGAGACTGAGAGCGTGTGGCTGAAGAATTGCAGGAAAACAGTGTACATGTGTCACCGTAGGTTTCTTCCGAAGAATGACGCGTATCGTAAGAGGAAGAGGGAATTTGACGGCCACAAGGAAGATGGTTCCGCCCCGAAGCCTACGCGCGGGAAAGATGTTTACTCACGGGTGAAGGACATAGACGTTGTGTTTGGAAAGGGTGGTAAATTGAAACCCCGCACGAAGAACACTCGGAAGAAGAGATCGATATTTTGGGACTTACCGTATTGGGAGCATTTAGAGGTTCGTCATTGCATTGATGTCATGCATGTAGAGAAGAATGTTTGTGATAGTTTAATCGGCCTATTGCTGAACATTCCAGGGAAGACAAAGGATGGCGTCAATGTGCGGCGTGACATGATCGAAATGAGAATCAGGCCCGAGCTAGCACCGAGCGAGGATGATAAAGGCCGTATATACCTCCCCCCTGCAAGTTACATGTTGGGCGAAATCTCCGCGGGACTAAGTCCAGGTAAGTTGCGTCACACTCGCCCGGGGACCTGGCCTCCGGTGCCTCCCCGGGCGCCGCCTTTTCTGGCCCCCGGGACCTGGCCTCCGGTGCCGTCCCAGGCGCCGCCTTTCGGCCCCCTGGACCTGGCCTGCTGTGCCGTCCCGGGCGCCACCACTCGCCCGGGGACCTAGCCTCCGGTGCCTCCCCGGGCGCCGCCTTTTGGCCCTCAGGACCTGGCCTCCTGTGCCGTCCCGGGCGCCGCCATTTGGCTCCCGGGACCTGGCCTACGGTGTCGTCCCGGGCGCCGCCACTCGCCCGGGGACCTAGCCTCCGGTGCCGTCCCGGGCGCCGCCATTTGGCTCCCGGGACCTGGCCTCCGGTGCCGTCCCGGGCGCCGCCTTTTGGCCCCCGGGACCTGGCCTCCTGTGCCGTCCCAGGCGCCGCCACTCGCCCGGGGACCTGACATCCAGTGCCTCCCTGGGCACCGCCTTTTGGCCCCCAGGACCTGGCCTCCAGTGCCGTCCCGGGCGCCGCCACTCGCCCGGGGACCTGGCCTCCGGTGCTTCCCCGGGCGCCGCCTTTTCGCCCCCGGGACCTGGCCTCCTGTGCCGTCCCGGGCGCCGCCATTTGGGTCCCGGGACCTGGCCTCCGGTGCCGTCCCGGGCGCCGCCATTTGGCTCCTGGGACCTGGCCTCTGGTGCCGTCCCGGGCGCCGCCTTTTTGGCCCCCGGGACCTGGCCTCCGGTGCATGACCCGGGCCTCATCGCCCTTCTAAAGGTAAAGTCTCGAGTTGATTTGCCACGTGCAGGTCACGCGAGGAGTGCCTCGGGAATCAGCGACCACCTGTCAAGCATCCAAGACGTTTGACCGGGGGAAGGACGTTCCTACCCTTCAATCCGACGGTGGCTTCCGGGGTAGTTTAGGCTTTTTTGCTTCTTTTTGGGGCTATAAATAGCCTTTGTACCCCTCTGTTGTAAAGGATCGAATCACTTTTATTGGAATAGCTACACTCACAGGCGTGCTCCAGAAGCCTCTCCCCCAGAGAGAGCCTCCCCAGCCGACTCCGATCGGGAGTGCGTCGACAGGACTAGGGCCCCCACCGGGACCCGAACCTGTATAAATCCTCATGTCATTTCTTGTGCTTGTCAGGCGGGGGAGGACCGGTCATCCGGTCAACCCGCGCCGCGTAATCTTCGCTAGCATCGTTCTCAAAACCTGCCGGGGTATTCGCAATACCACGACAGTTGGCGCCGTCCGTGGGGACTCGTGACAAGACGCCATGGCTCCCCCAAGAACAAGGGCTCGCACCCTTCCCGGTGACCCGGGTCTCGGAGACCCGGCGTCGCCCGTCCGGGACACTGCTGTCCCGGCGCTTCCGCCCGAAGGCGGCCTGGCCCAGGAACCGCCTCCCTCCTTTGCTCTTAACTTAGGTGCTTCCACCTCCAGGTCGTTCCCGGTGACCGCGGGGACCTCGGCCGGGACCAGTCTCCCACCGACGGCTCCCCCGGCTCCCCGGGACTTCCCTGCTTGAGGCTCTCGTGGAGGGCCAGCTCCGCACCCAGCGCTCTATGGATGAGTTAATCAGCGTGTTGGCGCGGCCTCCGGCCCCCCCACATTTGCGTCACACCTGTATCCGGGGAACATGCCCCCGGTTATGGGTTACCCGGTGGCCCCTCCAGCCTCCGGGAGTTTGTCCGCCCCGTATGATCCTGCCGGGGGGTTCCCTCCCCCTGCGGGATATACGTCCGGGCCCTTCCTGGCACCCGGGCCCGTCCCGGTGCCGGGAGGCTACTTCATGCCAGGGCCCTTCGTGGCACCAGGGGAGTACCCCGTCCCAGGCCTATTCCCGGGGCCGGGAGTGTAACACCCCAGTTTTTGACTATCTTTTCTGCTTACGAGTCAGCATATATTTTTTGGAATCCCTGTTGTCTCAACCCCATCTTGATGTTAGGTGTGCCACTACCTTAACCTAAAAAAGTTGGCTACTAAACTTCATCCCAGATCATCTCCAAATCCAAATCTGATCAGGTGATAACCTTTCTTTCATTTTTCTGATCATTTTTCCCTTCTGGAAGAATTCCAGAATCTCAACCGAAACCCTAGTTTCAGCTGCGACAAAAGTTCAAACCCTAATTACCCTGTTTTCAATTTTTGTCAAAACCACCAGATCTTATCTTCCTGCTAGATGAGTCCAAGACATTTAGTAGCACTCAGGTGCAAAACCAGAACTCAGATCAGCCCTTTGGATCTCCATATTTGCAAATAGGCCCAAGTACCCGAGTTAAAATCCTTACAGATCAGTCCAAATCGTCGCAATTCAGTCCAAAGTTCGCAACCAGGTGATGAGACCATGTACATCATGGTTATGACCAAGACGACATCAACATGGTGGTCATCAAGATGTCATCGTCCGCCACCTTGGCCAGGACGCGAAAGCTGGCGGCACGTACGTCGTCTGGATTTTGTGCTGTCGCCGCCACAAGTTCGGCCTCCACCTTGGCCACCTCCCCAAACACAAGACGTGCTCAAGAAAGGCGCCTCTACACCTCTAAGGTCGCACAAGCCACGTCGCTCCAAGGCCAGCCCACAAGTGAGCTCAATTCATCCGCGAGTCCGGTTCGGCCATCTGCGCGTAGTCCAACTTCAAAGGGACGTACAGGCCACATACGAAGTCTGTTTTCGACGTTCTTGGACTCTACGGACAAGAGAACGACGAGAGCTTTCCAACGGATCCAGTGCCATGTCCAAATTCCTTACGAATCAACAGGAATCGTCAAAAAAATTTTAGATTTGTTCCTCCTTCCTACCAACGTGATATGCGCAAGAGATTGCAACGATTAGATAAGGGTAGTATGACTGTTCAGGAATATTACCAAGAGCTTCAAAAGAGTATGTTACGTTGTGGGGTAGTAGAGGAACCTGAGGATAAAATTGCTCGTTTTTACGGTGGTTTGCGTCCAGAAATTCAGGATATTGTTGATTATAAAGAATATACAACTGTCAATCGCTTGTTTCAACTTGCTATGTTAGCAGAGAAGGAGTTGCAGGGACGCCATTCTAAGAGCAGGAGCAACACCGGCAGCACCTTCACGCCCCGAATGACTACGGGACAAGCGAAGACAGTGCCTTCTTCCACCTTCCGACCAGCTGCACCGCCACCTTCGACGAGCACACGACCGGCATCAACGGCACCGCCCGCCCGTGCCGCAGACAGCAGCAAGTCGACCCCGCCAACACCGGTCAAGAGCTCCTCCTCCGTCGCTTCCACGGGCCGTACATCAACGGGAATTCGCTGCCACAAGTGCCAAGGGATTGGCCACGTCAAGAAAGAGTGCCCCAGCCAGCGGGCATACATCGCCACAGACGACGGAGGTTACATCAGCGCCTCCGATGTTGAGGATGAGATCGATGACACCAGGGTGGACGACGACGAGGTTGATGCCGATGCCACCTTTGGCGCCGAGGATACCGCTGCGTACAGGTCCATCATTGTCCAGCGTGTCCTTAGCGCACAAATGGAGCAAGCCGAGCAGCAGCAGCGCCACCACTTGTTCCAGATTTTCTTCGTCATCAACAACCGACGAGCGCGCGTGATCATTGACTCCGGCAGCTGCAACAACTTGGGGAGTACAGATTTGGTCAAGAAGCTTGGCTTGACCACACGCCCGCACCCACATCCATACCACATTCAGTGGCTGAATGATTCCGGCAGAGATAAGGTAACACAAACAGTTCGGGTTCATTTTTCCATTGGTTCCTATTCTGATTTTGCTGATTGTGATGTGGTGCCGATGCAAGCTTGCTCTCTTTTATTGGGTCGCCCATGGGAATATGACACTGATGCACTTCACCACGGTAGAAGTAATAAATACACTTTTATGCATAAGGGTAAGAAAATTACACTTCTACCTTTGACCCCCGCTGAAATTGTTAAATCCGATAGGGAGCGGCTTGCTAATGACAAGAAAACCATTGATGAAAAATCTGAAATTCAGCATGTAGCCAACCAAATTAAATTGAGGAATCCCGTCTTGCTTGCTACAAAATCTGATCTTGCTGCAATTAATGAAAATGCCACTAATCATGTCTTGCCATGTCACTCTAATTCAATTTTTAAGGTATATGATAGTTTTCAAGAAAGGGAGTATATAAATGTTAATGGTTCTGTGTCTAATGATTTGATTATCAAAGATATGCATATTGCTGTGCTCTCTGTTGGTGCTAACATTTTGCAGAAAAACACAATGGAGTCGAGGACGACTCCACATCAAGAAAGGGAGAATGATGAGACCATGTACATCATGGTTATGACCAAGACGACATCAACATGGTAGTCATCAAGATGTCATCGTCCGCCACCTTGGCCAGGACGCGAAAGCTGGCGGCACGTACGTCGTCTGGATTTTGTGCTGTCGCCGCCACAAGTTCGGCCTCCACCTTGGCCACCTCCCCAAACACAAGACGTGCTCAAGAAAGGCGCCTCTACACCTCTAAGGTCGCACAAGCCACGTCGCTCCAAGGCCAGCCTACAAGTGAGCTCAATTCATCTGCGAGTCCGGTTCGGCCATCTGCGCGTAGTCCAACTTCAAACGGACGTACAGGCCACATAAGAAGTCCGTTTTCGACGTTCTTGGACTCTACGGACAAGAGAACGACGAGAGCTTTCCAACGGATCCAGTTCCATGTCCAAATTCCTTACGGATCAACAGGAATCGTCAAAATAATATTATGACCAGAATCTGACGTGCGCTGCGGCGCTCCACTTTGGGCCCAAGGCCCATGTACCCCTAGGGTTTCCTCCACCACCCCATGGCCGCCCCATACAGTATATATATGGCTGCCATGGCTGTCGTTTAGACTTGGGTTTTGCTTAGATTAATCTGTCAAAGAACAGTTTCGCCGTGTATCGGTTTGTGGAACCCCAACTCGTGAGATTCAATTTATATTTGCAATATTTCAGATTGCTTCTTTCTCGTTCTTGCTTGTGTTCTCGATTCGCATGCAGGGATAAGCCTTCTTGGCGAGGTCAATCGTGTTTGTGCATGGTTGATAACCAACGGAGCCGTGGTGTAGCGATTGCTGGGTTCGGATCGGTTCTGATCGGAAGCCGGATCGTCAACGTCGAGTCTCCACCAATCGACTTACCTCTACCTGTCGGAAGATCGGGCCACCGTGCACATTAAGTGGTATCAGAGCCTCGGTTGCCCATCAGGTATACTTGTATCCCCTTTGTTCATTATTCATCTTTCACCTAGAGTCCAGAAAATTGCCCCACAAAAATATTTGAGTTCACCGTCATATCCATCGTCCAAGCCACTTTGTGCCCTTCGCGATTTCGTTTTCAGTTTCGCGTTGTTGAATTTGTATCCATCGTCATCGTCTTGTTGCTGGTTTAGAGTAAGTTCTTGATCTAGTTTGAGTCTTGCATCTTGACGTCGAGTCTAACGCCATCACGTCGTCGTCGCCGCCGCGTCCAAATCGGGTGTCAATCTGTCAAGCTCAGTATTTTGCTTTTATCTGCTTTGTCTGAACGCTAAATTGGACAAATTCAGAGTCTAAATTGTAGCTCCGAAAATTCTCTACAACTTTGTCCATTGTGAGAAGTTCTAGAAACGCCGTTTTCAAGTCCAAAATTCCTGAAGCTTACGGCGCCAGCTTCGCCCGAATCTTTCCCCTCCAAACCAACGTCACCAGTAAGCTCCTTTCTTCCCCCTGTGTGTTTCATAGCCATTGATTGGTCCCCGGCGCACCTCAACGCCGGCAATCACCGGAAAACCAAAATCCCCTGTTCCCGTAATGCCGAATGATTTAGTCCGAATTAATCCTCGTGCCAGTGATAAGAATTGACCAGTGCACCCAATTGAGCAAGCCTGCAAACTTATATTTCAAAATTGAGCAGCGATCATAGCCTTTCCGAAGTTTGCGCGCCACCAGTGAGCTGGTCCTCGTCGCCAAGCTTCTCCGGCCATTCTCCGGCCGAGTTGACCTTGCAAATAGACCCCTCACCTCACCCTCTCACTCCCTGAGCAGTGAATCGACCTCAAACCTTTTAAATCAGAAACGCCCAATTCAGGAGTCGTCTTCTCCAGCGCCGGTCGCCGGAATTTTTCCCCGGCCGATCTAGCCCTGCACACCTTGTCTCTTAGATAGATCTCAACCCCCTGAGCAATTTACTCTACTGGCCCGAACCCTGAATCGACCTGGATCAAAAGTTATGGGCATGCCAAGGTTGCTGTCCAGTGGTTCAGTTCATGTCCAGGCCACCGTGTTTGCTCACCGGATTTGGCCACCTTCCGGCCACCTTCTGCCTTTGAGCCTGTTGAGAATTTTGTAGCTATTATCAATGCCTAAACCCCAGACAGAGTTGTGCATCAATTGGAGTCCTGAGTCAAAAGTTATGCAATGCCCTAGTTTCTGGCCATGTCTAGCACTATGTTAGTGCATGACCACCAGTAGCATTGGATGATTTAGACTTGTTTCATTTGAGCAATTGAAATGCCACTTTGTCCAGTAAGTCCCTTGAGCCATGATCTACAACATGCCCTACTATCACATCTCCAGAAATCAGACCTAGAACCGATTTAGAGCAATGTCAAGCCATGAGCCGAATGTCAGCCTTTCGACATTCAAGTCCTTTTGAGCCCATCTCTTCGACCTATGTCAAGTGACCTTGTCCAAACCCTTACCCCTGCATGCATGATGTATTTACGTATTATTTTCTAGTACTTGTATACTTATATAGTGTGTATGTGTTGTTTGTACCCGTCGTGGAACCAGACGGTGAAGGAGCAGAGGAGATCCCCGAAGATTCATTTGAGCAGCTAGACCCGTCACTGCAAGGCAAGTCTCAAACCCTTGATCATGTCTAGCCTATTATTTTGAAATGAAGTATGTTATCTGTTTTCAAGTATATGCATGCCTTAGATTCAAATAAGAACTATGTTTCAATAAAATGATTAGATATGACCTAATTGATTGTAAAGCCCCTTTTGACATTGAATACCCCTACACCCTTGTTACCCTAGAATATCATGCTTAGGTTATGCTATGCCCAAGATTATATGATAAATGTTGAATGGTCACATATGAGAAAAGCATGTTCAAAACCCTTTTGTGAAAGAAAATATGATTGGAATCGATAGTGAGGATGGTTTGATAGGATGGTGCTGTGTGCGCACTGGGAATGTGAAAGACTCCTCACTAGAGATTCATAAGGACTAGAACCTTGTGCTGTGCTTCTATGCGGCATGGAAAACGTACCAACCACTTGCCTGTTTATGGGATGGGCGCAACTTAGTAGCTTTCTTTAGTATTAGCTCTTCCCTGCAATGGTTGTCGATCCAGTGTCTTGCGAGAACTGGTGGGCCGCAGAAGGCCATGAGTGATGTGAGTTCAGAAAAATCATGAGAGGAAAAGGTGGAAAGAAGGAAGACGCCCTATGCCAGATTAAGTCGTCCGCGACTGTAATCAAGAGAGGCTATGTGTCTTGGGAGAACATTGACCCAGGCTAGGAAGTAAGGCAGTGGGGAGGACCCACAACGGTACTTGAGACTTAACTGTCTATTTACCGGGCAGGGAAATAGTTAATGCTAGGACTGTAAATTGTTGTGTCATCTCGGCCTTGTCACATGCGTAAGAGTCGCATGGAGAGGTACCGACTTGAAAGCCGAATGATCGGTGGATTAAGGTGGTACACCTTTGCAAAGTTTAAAAAGTATCGGATACTCTGAGCTCCCAGGTTATGGAGTCTGCGTGCTGTGGATTCTATTCACGTCGATGCAGCACAAGTAGCTTTTGGAAAGTTTTCACAAAATCAGGATAAAGTGGTGACTCATGAAAGACCGCGACACACAACATTTTCTGAGAATTTAGCTTAGGGTTTTAAAAGCACTGCTTTTGAAAATGAAAGTCCTTTCTCCAAAGACTAAGTGTGAAAATCTATTCTATATACATATATGAAGCCAAGAAGCTATTCTTTGAGAAATTCCCCCTCATCTATATATACATGCATTGTTACTTGGGACTTGTTGAGCACCATGTGGACAATGTGCTCACCCTTGATTTTACAAATGAATTTAGAAGAAGGATTCGTCGACCCCGAATCTTATGGTCTTGAACCCAATGTGGAACAAGAAGAAGAAACTGAAGACCCATCCGGTTAAAGGGTTATGCACCAAGGTGGAGTTCGATGTGGAGAAGGCCCGTGCAACACCGCTGCTGCTGAAAAAGAAGACCAATGAAGTCCTTTTGTTTACTATTACTGTTTTATTTTGTGCCAACCTTTGTGTCGAAAACTCCTTAATTTGTATCAACATTTAAATGCGTCATTTTGGCGCTAAGTTATTGTAATGTTGGTCCTTGTGATCAGCACTTGTTTTTAATTACTCGCATTTTTATATAATGCATCTTGTTATTGTGAGTTGCAATGTGCCTTTTCTGAGTGCAATCCACCTGGGCGATTGCCACTGGAATCCTCAAATGAGGGTCCCACAGGGAGGCCATTTTTTGCCGGGGGTTTTCCCTACGCCGGGAGCCAGTCCCGCCCCTCATGTCGCGTTTACCGCACCGGGGGCGGTCGACAGAGTAGCTCCCGCGCCTCAGCGGACTTCCCCCCGCATGGCTCCCCGGTCCCGGACGTCGCTGCGGGGGCATCCCCCTCGCCGGTTCCGGTCGTTGCCACTGGGGCCCCCTCTACTTTGGTTCCGAGCGTCACCGTGGGTGCCCCCTCCCCGGTTCCGGATAATACAGGGGCTTCCCCCTTTCCGGTCCTTGGGGCCGTCGCAGGGGGCTCCCCCCAATCGGCTCTGGAAGCCTCCGGGCCGGTAGCTACAGTGCACGAGCTCCCTCCCTCGGCGGGACAGGTCCGTTTCGCCCGGGGCGAGGTCGAGCGAATGCATTCACCAGAGTGCGGGGAAGAACTTCCCCCCGGCCACGGGCGCGGAGAGCCTCGCTCTCGCATCGGTCGGGGGAAGAGACCCGCTGAAGAGCCAACCTCTCCGGCGGAGAGCCCGGACGTCCGGGAACTCAGTCCCGGTCCGAAGGAAAAGCGTTGCCACCGCCACTCTGGACTCAGACAACGAAGGTCCCGTGAAAGAAGACAGCGACCGGGGCTCTCCCCGGGAGGTGCAGGGGGCTAACCAGCCCCTGTGCCAAAGACTTCGCAGCATCCGGTGGCCGCGGCCCTACCGCTCTCCGCACATCGAGCACTATAACGGTGAGGCAGACCCTTACGAATTTGTGTAGGTCAAGTCTACTGACATCTCCGTGGCCGGGGGGGACGAGACGGTACAGTGCAACGTCTTCCCCCTCTACCTCTCCGGCATTGCCCGCTCCTGGTTCTACAACCTGAAAGCCGGCTCCATCAAGTCTTTCTCGTAGCTTAAGCGGGAGTTCTGTGCCAGCTTCCAGGGGAACTACATGCATCCCCTGGACTCCTCGCAGTTGTACACTATCCGTCGGAGGACCGGGGAAACCATCAGAAGCTTCTTCAAGCGCTTCGCCCAAGTGAAAAGCAAAGTGGCCCACGTCCCAGACTCTACAGTCATCGAAGCCTGCAAAAGCGGCATCCTCCCGGGGGAGCTCCACTGAAGACTCTCCCGGAGTTGCCCCTCTTCCGCCGACGAGCTCTTCAACGTACTCGAAAAGTACGCTTGGGCGGAGGAAGATCAAATCTGGAAGAAGACCGAGGGGGCTCCCGCCCCCGTCGACCGGGGGGCCAGGGATCCCCCCAAACGCCCTAGACAGGGGGGGCGTAGCGAGCCAAGGCCTCGGGGCACCTTTATTCTCGAGGGCGGAGGCGGCTCGCGCGACCCCCCGAGGGCCAGCCGCCCCTTTCCCAGGCCGAAAGGTCATGGGGAAGGACAGTCTTCGCGCGGCCGGGAAGGCCCCACGGGAAGGAGCCGGGAAGGACCGTGGTGCAGCTTCCACGGGTCCAGTACCCACGCTACCCGAGATTGCCACCAGCTGCTACAACACTTCGCGGCGTTCCTCGACCAGCGCGGGCAGGGGGGGACTCCGGCCTCCTTGCCCCCTCAGCCAGTTGTTCCGGCCCTTCCCGCTCCCGCGGGGGGGGGGGGGGGGGGGGAGCAGACACAGGAGGGGGAGCCTTCAGAAGCTCTCCCCTTTCAAACTTCTCAGCGCCGCATCCACGTCATCGTGGGAGGGTCCGCCACCGGGCGGGACTCTAAGCGCCAGCGTAAGGAGTACGCGCGCGAGGTCAAGGTTGTGGGGGTGCTACACGCGTCCCCGCCACCTAAGTGCTCGGACGTCCTCCTCACCTTCACGGCGGAAGACGCGCGAGGGATCCGCTTCCCCCACAACGATGCGCTCATTGTCTCCGCGACCATCTACAACTGCCACCTGGCTCGCATCCTCGTGGACGGCGGGAGCTCTGCCGATGTCCTATTTCTGAAAGCCATCAAAGAGATGCAGGTGGATGAGAAGCTCCTGCAGCCCGCTGCTGGGCCCCTGCAAGGTTTTGTCCCGGGGAAGGCGATCCACCCCGTGGGCAAGCTAGATCTTCCTATGACATTCAGCACCCCGGAGAACTACCGGACCGAGCTGGTCCGCTTCAACGTAGTAGATCTCCCCTCCTCCTACAACGCGATTATGTGGAGGACTACAATCAACCGGCTGGGGGTTGCCACCCATCAAAACTACCTCTGCATGAAGATCCCCGGGCCGCATGGTGTGATCAATGTCCGGGAAGACCAAGACATGGCCCGTCCTCTATACGAGCTCGCGGCGGCCACAATCGGAAGCGTCAACCTCATAAAGACGCCCGGGGGGGAGGCTTCTCCCCCGGAACTAGACGCCGCTGCGCCACCACCCGGGAGGCCCCTCCCCAAGCCGCGTCCGGAAGGGGGCCTCCGGCTGGTCCTGCTGTCCTCGGGCGACGAAGACAAAACCGTCCGGATCGGGGCGGAGCTCCCCGAGGAGCATGCAGCGCGACTTGCGGCTTTTCTGCGCGAAAACTCCAATGTTTTTGCGTGGAAGCCTTCGGATATGCGGGGCGTCGCCCGGGAGGTCATTGAGCACAAGCTCACAGTGGCCCCCGGTCACCCCCCGGTCAAACAGAAGCTGCGGAAACTCTCCCTCGAGCGCCAAGAGGCAATCAAGGTGGAGATCACCCGGCTCCGAGAGACGGGGTTCATTCGGGAGGTCCTGCACCCTGAGTGGCTCGCGAACCCCGTCCTCGTCAAGAAATCAATCGGCAGGTGGCGAATGTGCGTGGACTTCACCGACCTTAACCGCGCCTGTCCCAAAGACAATTTCCCGCTCCCGCGGATTGATCAGCTTGTCGACTCCACTGCGGGGTTCGAGCTCATGAGCTTCCTGGACGCCTACTCAGGCTACCATCAAGTCCGTATGGCAGAAGGGGATGAGGAAAAGACGAGTTTCATAACTCCCCTCGGAACCTTCTACTACGTCCATATGCTCTTCGGGCTCAAGAACGCGGGGGCAACCTTCCAGCGGCTCATGACACTGGTTTTCAAAGATCAAGTCGGCCGCAATGTCGAAGTCTACGTAGACGACACGGTCGTCAAGAGTCCCCGCGCAGCCTCCCACATCGACGACCTGGCTGAAACCTTCCGCAACCTCCGCGCGTTTGTCTTCAAACTCAACCCGGAGAAGTGCGCCTTCGGGGTGCGCGGGGGGAAGCTCCTAGGCTTCCTCGTGTCTCAGCGGGGCATTGAGGCAAACCCCGAGAAGATCCGGGCTTTCTTAGATATGCCCCCGTCGCGCTCCGTCAAGGATGTCCAGCAGCTCTCCGGCCGCCTAGCCGCGCTAAGCCGCTTCGTCTCCCGGTCTGGGGAGCGGGGCCTCCAGTTCTTCAAGATCCTCCGAGGGCTCGAGGAGTTCCGCTGGACCCCCGAGGCCTAGGAAGCCTTCAACGACCTCAAGAAGTACCTCACGAGCCCTCCAATGCTCGTGAGTCCGTCTCCAGAGGAGCCCTTGCTCCTCTACCTTGCAGCGACCCCCGTCGCCGTCAGCGCGGTCTTGGTGAAGGAGCAAGGGGGGCAGCAGCGCTCCGTGTACTACATGAGTGAGGCCCTCCAAGGGGCCAAAACTCGGTACACGGAGATGGAGAAAATCTGCTACGCCCTTTTGTGACTCCCGAGGCATGGCAGCAGTTCGTCGAGATGAAGGCCAAGCCAGAGTTCCAGGAGCTTAGTGCGAAGGGCCAGGCTAACCAAGCCAAGAATACCCACCCACACAGACTAGGCAGTGGTGGGTATGTTGGGAAGAAGGTGTTGTGGAGGAAGCAGGACGAGGAGGCTTCCCAGTCTTCGGCCGGCAGTCCATAACGGATGTGCGCGCCCGCAATTGGTGCCGAGCAAGATTGACGATGAACTCCTCCGGAAGCGTCTCTGTGAGTAACCCTGCGGACAGGGAAGTGATCGACCGGCTGGTAAGATTGTCCGATCACGTACTATCCTCGTAACACGCATGCAATGGGCTGTATTGCTAAGTTCTCCTGTTGCAGGTGACGCTGAGTGCGCAGGCGGCATCCCGAGAGTTCAACCCGAGGAGGGACAGGGATATCCTCACAGCGGCGCTAGGAAACAAGGAGCATCCAGGCCGCGTGCGCGGCCTCGGTGCCACTGTGCCTTGGAGGCATGGTTTCCCTGATGATGAGGAGGCGGCTAAGAGGAGAAAGAGATCCCACCAAGCCCGCGATGAACGGCTCAAGGAGGAGATGCGATCGGAGTTCACTGTTCGGGACAAAGCACTCATGCAGCAGTTGTCGGAGATGCGATCCATGTATGAAGAGCTAAGAAAGGCGACCCAGGGCACCCCCCTTCTAGCAGCGGAAGTACCGACCCCCATTCTTCGCCACCGTAGTAGCTGCGCGTCTGCGCCGGGGTCTTCACAGACGGAACCCTCTCCAAAGTATCCGGTGGACTTTCTGCAGGTAATGACCGTTTCTCTATGTTAATTCATTCGAAAGTGAAAAGCGGTGAAATTCAACATGTTAATGCGCACTGTTTGTAGGAACCTACCTCCTGCAAGCTTATGGTGCTGGCCGATCTCTTCCCGATCGAGGCTGCCCGTGGGATGGCGCAACCATGCACGGCGGGGGCCACAATTCATGGTGCCCCTCTATGTGAGGGTTTTGCACGGGTCCAGGTGGACAGTGTCTTTGACCATTGCAAGGGTTTTCCGTTGGAGAAGCCACCGAACGACGAGATTACCACTCTCGGGGATGCGTTGCACACGTTCGTGCAATGGCCCAAGAAAGACATCGTCCTGTATGAGGTAATTCCCCCACCAGTTTCAAAATTCGTACTGTAATAATAGCCCTCAGAGTTAGTGTCCTAATACGTAGGTTCTTACATCACAGACATCACAGACATCACAGACCGACACACGGCCTACTAGCCAGCATACCCCTCCGATGACGAAGCTGACTCCGACTAAGAGGCAACCATTCAAGAAGTTGGCTAGTAGGGGAAAAGCAAAGAAGAGCCCGGTGAAGGAGAGCGAGAAGAGCGCGCCAGCTCTCATACCGTTCGCTCTGGGGATGCCCATGGCATCCGATACCACAATTTCAACCATGGGGTTAGCATGCCAGAGCCTGCATGCATGGTACATGAAGAGGACAAACCAGACCAGGACGCAGCGTCCGACGCACATCATGGTCAAGTACACTGTGGCAGAGTTCCATAACGACATTGCGAACTACTCGGTGACCTGCGAAGACCTGCACAATTTACTGAACAAAGATGCGCTCGACTTATCAATCCTACAGTCTTGGGTGCTGTAAGTATCCTACTATCCGTGCATATACGGATATATGTCATTTATTAATTGGTTACTTCCGTGCAGCTACATGACCAACTATGCCAAATCTAAGGGCATACCTGTTGGTTTCTTGGACCCCCAGATGGTCGCCGAGGTGATGTTTAGGACCGACGCAGACTTCGTTGTCGACTACATCAAAAGAGGGTTGCTTGCTCAGGTCGACAAGGAGTATATACTTGTACCCTACAACCAGAGGTGAGTGCTTTCATCAGTACTTCACCCGTAGATTAGTGTCTCCATGTGCACACCCCCAAATTTAGATTAAATTTTTAATTCTTTACGTGTAGTATGTAGCTACCACTGGATCCTGCTGCTACTTATTCCGAAAAGCAACAAGGTGTACTACCTTGACTCATTGCAGAGGAAAGGGTACTCGTATTGCGGAGCACGAGATGTATTCGAAAGGTGATGTGGACCTGTCTTGCATGTATCTAGATTTCCTGTCCTCAAATTGTCAATTTCGGCTATCCTCAAACTGTCAATTTTGACTATCTACAGGGCTTTCACGAAGTACTTTGCCGAGGTAGGGAGACAACACGAGCGGCGAGCCGATAAGTTTCAGTGGTTACAATTTTCGGTACAAATTTCAACTGGCATCTATTTTACTTTATAACTTATCCCCACCTAACTCTTGGTCTGTAAATTGGCAGTGCCATCTGCAGCCGGACGACAATACATGTGGGTTCTATGTGATGCACCACATGTATGACCTGATCATCACCCCTCACCGGCCAGATTTCCCCGAGGTATACAATTGCTCCCCTTTGTATCGATTTGACAAAATTTACAACTGCACCGAATTTTTTATGTACCAACTCTTGCTGCTGGGGGTCGACTTCCCTTCAGAAAGCCTTGACCCTCGGCAGATTGGTATTGTCCAAGGGATGCTCGCTGAGTTTTTCCTTTCGGAGGTCATATCAACCAAGGGGAAGTTTAGGGACCCGCAATGTTCGTATTAGTGCGGCCTTACATTTATTTGTACATCTAACACACTGACTTTAATTGTCGATTACATTTATTTGTTCAATTGTACATATTTCTGAGTTTTGTGCTGTATATATGAAATGCTATACAGAGGGGTACAAATATATTTGAGTATTGTGCATATGAAACTGTATATATTTGAGTACTATACAAATATATTTCTGAGTTCAATTGTACAAATATATATGAGACTGTATATATTTGAGTACTGTGCATGTATGAAATTCATGAACTGTATATATGAAATGCAATTTGTACAGAGGACATCTCAGACGGTTTGTAAGATCAAAACCGTTTGTACATATTATGCACAGACGGTTTTGATCTTACAACCGTCTGAGATTATAACAGTCACCGATAATGACACTATCACATATGGTTTTGACCTCAGAGCCGTCTGTGATATCACACTATCACAGACGGTTCTGAGATTATAACACTATCACAGACAGTTCTAACCTAGAAACCGTCTGTGATATTCAACATTATCACACTATCGCAGATGGTTTTGACCTCAAAGCCGTCTGTGATACTCTAAATACACAGACGGTTCTGAGGTGATAACCGTCTCTGATACTCCAAATACACAGATGGTTATGACATCTGAACCGTCTGCGATACTCATATTATTACTGATGGTTCTGAGATCAAAACCGTCTATGTTAGTATGAGTATCTCAGACGGCTTTGATGTCATAACAGTCTGTGTATTTTGAGTACCACAGACGGTTCTGATATCAAAACCTTCTCTGGTAATCTGAGTATCACAGTCTGTTATGACATCAAAGCTGTCTGAGATACTCATACTAACACAGACGATTTTGATCTCAGAACCGTCAGTAAAATATGAGTATCGCAGATGGTTCTGATGTCAAAACCGTCTGTGTATACTCAAATTATCAGAGGTCAAAACCTAAGTATCACAGACGGTTCTGTTCTCAAACCCGTCACTGATAATGTGAGGATCCCACGTGGTTTTGACATCAGAACCGTCTGCGAAACTCAAATAATCAAAGACGGTTCTGATATTAAAACCGTCTGTGGTAGTATGAGTATCACAGACGGTTCTGATGTTAGAATAGTCTGTGAAGTATGAGTATCACAGACGGTTCTGATGTTATAACAGTCTGTGTAGTATGAGTATCACAGACGGTTCTGATCTTATAACAGTCTGTGAAGTATGAGTATCACAAACGGTTCTGATCTTATAACAGTCTGTGAATGGAGAGATCACTGACGGTTGAAAACATCAAAAACCGTCTGTGATAGTACATGATTATCACTGACTCGAATATTACTGACGGGTAAGAACCGTCTGTGATGACTGTTTTGACCCGACTGTGATGATGAACTCTGTAGTAGTGGAAGATATTTCTATCTTCTAACAGCCAATATTAGTTAACCGTTAGAAGAGTATAACATGTTAAATGTTCTAATGGGTAGTACTAGTAACTGTTAGAAAATATTGTTGTCTTCTAACTTTCTTTGTTATTTAGCCGTTAGAATAAGCTTGGATACACAATACAGTACAGATACAAAAAAAGGTACATTCACAAATATACATTAAACAGATTGACACATTGGACAGTTATTCACGTGTTTTCACACATTCAATTTATTCACATACTAGCCAATACAAATACAAAAAGCCCCAATTGACCAAGAGTAGATGAAAAGAAAAAAAAGAAAAAATACCACAAGTGAGCTAAGCTAGTCATGACGGCTAGTTGACCGCCACTTCATATATCACATATTGAGCCCAAATTTGTCGTAGCTCTCTAACCTTTGCATTGTCATATTTGTCTTTGGACATGGCGCTCTGCATGCATGTTTGAATGGTCAGTAATTAATTTCCTAGTTTTGAACGTGACATCTAATTTTCAAATTTGAGTTAGCTAAAATGCTTACCTGAGGGAATTGGGCAAAGTTTGTCCTGACTAGGTCATACATATACCGCAGCACATAAAACCCGCATTCCCATGATGCTGGCTGCTGATGGCATTGAGATAATTGCATATGCCAAGACATGTTAGCTATTCTTTCCATAAACTAATTAAGCATAAAATAAAAGACTCAGGAGTAGCTCGATCCTTACTAATTATCTCACATTCTTTCCAAGAAATTCGGGAGCCCTCCGTTGCTTCATGCCTCCCTCCAGTGGACAAATAATTTTCGAAAGCCCTGCATTTAAGTTAGCATTGCCGGTTAATATGTTATCGTTAGCTAGTGAGGTCAAAATTTAAATCAAACATGTGACTTACGCGTTCAATTCTCCTTGATCTGTATTCATTCACTAACCTTTCGCGCATCAAATCAAGGTAGTACACCTCATTCCTCCATGGACAGATCACGAGGAGGACCCAGTGGCCCCTAAATTGTAAATAAAAAAGAACTGCTAGCTTAAAGTATATCTCAGGTTTAACATACAAGAATGAGTTAAATTAGTAGGAGATACACTAATCTTTGGTGGTACGGCGCTAGAATCAACTCCCTGTCCTACTGCGCCATCAGTGTCCTTGATATGTACTGCTTCGCCCGTGCGCGTCATGCTGTAGCATCGTGAGGCTTATTCTCTCTGGGTCAAGGAAACCCACCTTGTCACATGCCCTCGTCGACGCTAGCTTGTACATGCAACTGCATGCAAAGGACGAGATTAGTATTGCACAGAAAGTTACTACATTTTAAATGAACTACAACAATATATCGGATCAGCAAACTCACAGGACTCCAGTCCATATGATGGACATATCAAGCTCCCCCTAGTTAAAGAGGTCGAACAGATTCTCGTGTGCCACGAATATCCTCCTAGGCTCACGGTGGAACTGCCTAGGCCTGAAGGGAACTAGGAAGCTCAAGTGCGCTGGGCCCGGTGTATGTACCACTCGTGGAGGTCTCTGGTTGTGCAATCCAATTTACGCAAAATTTGCTCCGCCACGAGTGGGAACCCGTTCCTGAACTTATCCAGCTATCCCTTTGCCCCTTTGCCTTTTGCCAGGGAGTGAGTGCGTACCTTCAAAGGCAAGGGCGGGGTGCTGGCGACTTTCTTTGTAGCTGAAGGGGCTTTACTGGGAGGCGTGGATCCTCTGGCTGGGGTCGAAGTCTTCTTTGGAGTGTTGAGGTCTGGAGGAGATCCCTCATGCCCTGCGCTGGGGGTAGGGTCCCCAGGTAATACGCCGGCAGGCCACTTCAATTTATGAACAGGTATATTAGATTTTGCAAGTTGAGTGTACTAAGTAGGTTGTAAACTAAAATGTGTAGGATTTACCTGCTGTTTTATAACCCACTTCTTGGGCCATTATACGTAGGAGTAACCCACTTCTTGGGCCATTATACGTAGGAGCGCACTGCCTCAGCAAGTGTCCACATTTCCTCCGTTGGTACTGGCAACAGAAAAGTGTTGTAGACCAGGAGGGCCCTGTCCACCTGTACCTTTCTGAACCCCAACTCCAGAGGTATGCAGTGGACCCGGACATCCTCTCCAGACGAATATACGAACCCATAGGCAACCACTATGTACCGGTCACCTAGGTGAGTCACTAGGCTGCAACTCTCTGGCTTCTACAAATTTGTAACAATTAAAAGTTAGCGAAACAACTCTAACAGAATGGGAGTGGCAGCAACTTAAGTGCACAGCTCAAGGCTTACAATACCTCAAGCAGATCCATTGGATTCGCGAGGACCTTCGAAGAGCTACTGCTCGATCGACCCCTCAAGGTACTGTCGCCCTCGGGAGCTGGATCTACACCTCCGCTCGTACCTCTACCCAGACCTCTGCCCGTACCTCTACTCCTATCTTCTTGGACAGCTCTGATTCCTTCTCCTTCCAAGAGCGGGCCTTCTTCCTCGGTGGAGTCGGATCTTCGAAGCTTACCTTCCACGGCACGATGACTCCCACGGTCCGCATCCACCCAGGATGATTGTTATTTCCTAGAGCCCGAGTGAGGATGTCGTTCTCTCTCTGCATGGTAAACAATCCCTACATTGCCTCCTCGGTAGAGATCTATTATATTTAAAGCTACATTGTGAGACAAATACATATATACACTTGTGCACACACAGTTTACGAGATTAGTGTCGACGATTAGGACTCGGGGTCCCCTGTTGATCTTACACAGATTTGTGAGTTGTATGTGAGACCTTTCAGTGTGCCCTCAGGTAAGTTAGGATAAGCAATGTAAATGGGGAAGCAAAGATTTATATAGGTTTGGGCCCTCAATGGTAGGAGTAATAGCCCTACATCCTGTTGTCATTTCACTATGTATGGGAAAAAATTTTACAGGGAGAAGAGATTATCACAGGCGATGATCTCTTCTTATACTTAAGTCTAACTAACAATGTCTAAGTATTGTAGTGTAAATGACTTGTTGTACCTTGACGTCTTTCCTAATTTGTCCTCTCCTTCATTGTGCATCTAGCCATCCTTTTATACTGAACGAAAGGATGCCGACGTGAAGCAGTTCTGGACGGTTGTTATGGTGCAGTTTATATAACCGCACTCCTTCTCTTTGCCGGTTAAGCACGTGCAATCATGGATAACTGCACATGTTAACCTCCTGGCGGTTGTCTTCACGCGTGGGAGAAGTTACTTCGTACCTGGGAACGTGTCCATTAAAGGCTTGAAAACCCCTAGGCCACCTTGGTCATGTATAGTCAGCGACCCTCTGACCGCGCACTGCCTGCGGTCTTATGATCGTGCAAAGGCTGCGATCACAAGCTAACTCTGTGTCTGCCTGCGACCATAGCGGCTGCTAAGACACAAAGACACATATCTCATGCGATCCTGACTTGAACTCGACATGCGTTAATTAAACTAGCTTGGGTGATAATCCTCGTCAGCTAGCCCCCAAAGTTGAAGAAATTGAAAAGACCTATTTACTTCAAATTTAGTTTGCATCGAATTATGTAACTTGACGCTTCAACTTCTTCAGTTGAAATACTGTACGGTGCATGGCGGTTTATCTCACGAGAAAAATTCTGAGTTTTTCTTCACAGGTAATCATGAAGTTAGTGACCCTGAAAACCACTAGTGCGCTTTCAAAAACTCGAGGCACCCGCGCATACAAACCATCACCTCCTAGTTCTATAAATAGCAAAGTCTCTCAGTTCTGAAGACTTACAAATTTTTGGCTAAGTCCTTTAGGAAATCTGCTTCTAACTTCCTGTGTCGCATTTCCTCCTTTACTCTTACCTTGATGGCGAACCAAGATCCCAAGAAGGTTGTTGAGATTGAGGGTGATGAGGAAGAAATAGAAAAGACACAAGATATCCAGAAGCTAAATTATTCCAAAACATCTTGTGATTTTCTATATTAAGAATTTGCAAAGCAATTCATTTTGGATTCCACAGGCAATTGAGGAAATGATCTCTCCAAAGAAGAGATCCAGAGATGATGAAGGATCTTCTAGTGGAGCTGCATCAAAAACACTAAAGGGTACTGATACCTGTGTTGCCACATTGTCCCTTGCAAACCAACCAATTGCATCTTCATCTCCACCTTTGGAGATCCACAACAATCCTTCCAACCATCCCACTTCTGGCGGAAGTCTCATACCCCTGTGACCAAGTGATCCTCAGTTTTTGTTGGGTGATCAACTTTCTGGGAAAAGTCCCATATTTCTACGTCCAAATCCCCTCCAAAGCTTGGCTTTCTCCTCTGCGTCTCAGGTAACAACTATCTTCATCCTCCCTGTTGGTTATATGTTTTATGAGCTAACCATGGATACATAGGGGGTGAAGGCCCCTGGAGCCCCTACCAATTAGCTTGCTGAGATCCAGGCTCTTCTTGGTGGGAGAGCAGCCTTGTGCAAAACTCTCCAAAAAGAAAAAGAGGCGCTGGAGAAGCGTTCTGAGGAGATGTCTTTGGCTATTCTGCACCTGGCAGAATGTTATGATGGAACTCCGGAAGAGGCGTGCAGATTCTGTATGGAGAGAGATCATGCTCAGCAGTAACGAGAACTCACCGATACAATAAGGAACAGCTGCACTCCCTTAATAAGGGATGACATCAATAGGCTTAGAGATGTCACCAGTTCTCTTGGGGTGGCCAGTGTAGATTCCACTTATGCCAACATGTCCCTGGGAAAACTTTGTAAATTACTTTTGGATCAGGTCGACGCTTTGGTCGCCTGTATCCCTTTTGTATGTAAAGATTGCAAGAAATAAGAAATTTTTTATCCTTACATATCTGACTCCTTGAATGATTATGTATAATTTATATCCACTAAATGGTGTTTTTAAATCTTCTATGTGGAAAAATGATTACAGATGTCGTGGTATTGCGAATACCCCGGCAGGTTTTGTGGAAGATCCTAGCGAAGAAAATACAACGCGAGCTGACCTAGTGACCGGTCCTCTCCCGTCGGGCAAACACAGCGAATGAAGCGAAGATTTATACAGGTTCGGGCCTCAGTGGAGACTCTAGTCCTGTCGGCATTCTCCCAACCGGAGTTGGCTAGGGGAGCTCTCTCGGGGGAGAGACAACTGCGGAGCACACCTGTGAGATTGTCTATTCAAATTGATAATGAAAAATTGTCTTTAGATGAGGTATTACAAGGGCTTATATAGCCCCAAAAGATGCAAAAAGACAAAACTACCCCGCCTACCAACGTTGGATCGAGGGATAGCAATGTCCTTCTCCCGTCCAGCATGACAGGTGTCCGCCGATTCC
Source organism: Pharus latifolius (assembly GCA_019359835.1). NCBI lineage: Eukaryota > Viridiplantae > Streptophyta > Magnoliopsida > Poales > Poaceae > Pharus > Pharus latifolius. Next base: position 36,981,149 of record CM033323.1, on the reverse strand, counting down.
CGAGGCGCTTCTCGCGTGATCCTCACTTGACCCGGGACCGGAGACCCCTATCTCCAGAAGGACGACAACGCCCAGAAGATGCCATTGGGGGGGCTTGTCCCCGGGCAAAAGGCGGCGCCCGGGACAAGCCACCGGGGGCCTTGTCCCCGGGCAAATGGCGGCGCCCAGGACAAGCCACCGGGGGCCTTGTCACCGGGCAAAAGGCGGCACCCGGGAAAAGCCATCGGGGGGCCTTGTCCCCGGGCAAATGGAGGCTCCCAGGACAAGCCACCAGGGGCCTTGTCCCCGGGCAAATGGCGGCACCCGGGACAAGCCACCGGCGGGCCTTGTCCCTGGGAAAAAGGCGACGCCCGGGACAAGCCACCGGGGGCCTTGTCCCTGGGCAAATGGCAGCGGCCGAGACAAGCCACCAGAGGGCCTTGTCCCCGGGCAAGTGGCGGCGCCCGGGACAAGCCACCAGGGGCCTTCTCCCCGGACAAAAGGCGGCGCTCGAGACAAGCCACCGGGGGGCCTTGTCCCCGGGCAAATGGCAGCGCCTGGGACAATCCACCGATGGCCTGATCCCCGGGCAAAAGGCGGCGCTCGAGACAAGCCACCGATGGCCTGATCCCCGGACAAAAGGCAGCGCTCGAGACAAGCCACCGGGGGCCTTGTCCCCGGGCAAGTGGAGGCGTCCGGGACAAGCCACCGGGGGCCTGATCCCTGGGCAAATGGCGGCGCCTGGGACAAGCCACCGGGGGGCCTTGTCCCCGGGAAACTGAACAGCCTCTTACATGGACTTAGTCTCGTGGAGATTTCCCCCAACAGCAGGCCCCCATGCCGTCTGGGGACGATGCTCGAGTCCTCGGAGGGGATGGCCCATGTTACCGGGACAAGCCATCGGAACTGTGCTGCGCGTTTATTATTGCGCCGTCGTTCATTAAGGTCTTGTGTCGATGGGAGTGCGCCGTTCGGCAATAATGGCCGTTCGCGGTTCGAACTGGCGATGTCTCGTTTCTCGCGCCCGCCCATCGTTTCCCGCATGCTGTTTGAACTGAACGGCGCGGATGCACCACAAAGGGCCGCGTGGCACCCATCAGGGCCGCATTTGGCCCCTATAAATAGGGTCTCGGGGGGCCCAAAGAAATCATTCCAAACTTCAAACTTTCAAACTCCCTTAGCACCCTTAGCTCTTCCGGTAGCCCTCTCCCAGAAGCTCACTCCTGGAAGCTTAGCCTCCGGAACCCCTAAGCCCCCCTTTTTCCTAGAGCCTAAGCCACTGAAAAAATTAGATGGGACCCAAGGGCCGTGCCAAGGCCACGGAGGTGCTCCGGAGGTAGTCACCGCGGACTTCCTCTGGGCCTCCGAGTTTACATCCGGGGACCTGGAGTCCCTGGTGGACCGGGGGGTGGTTGTGGACGATGACGTCCGGATCCCCGCGAAGAAGGACGGAGCCCCCCGCCCCAGGCCCAGGGAAGTGGTGGCCTTCGAGGCTTTCGTCGAGGCAGGGCTCCGACTCCCGGTGCATCCATTGCTCTGGGAGTTTTTGAAGGTGTACGGGGTGGCACTAAGCCACCTCACGCCGAACGTTTTTGTACGGATGGGCCTCTTTATATGGCTGTTCGAGACAGCCACCGGACGGGAACCAACACTCTGGCTGTTCCGGTACTTCTACGAGCCGGCGGCGAGGAGCACCCACCTGGTGAAGGGAGGGCCAAAGTCTCCCTTCGGCTCGATGATGATCCAGTTGCTGTCGTCCAGGGTAGAAGAGTACCCGGTGGCTGCCTCCCGGGAGCACTGGGGGGACTAGATCCGGAGGTGGTTCTACCTCCTGGTCCGGGATGATGAGGTGGTGTACTCCCCGGAGGCCCCCTCCTACAGCCGGTCGTTCGTTCCCAAGCCCCCGGTGTGGACCAAGGAGGAGCTGAAGCTCCTCAGCAAGGTCGTGGGCTCCAGGGGCGTCCACTCTATGAGGGATGCCACCGAGGAGTTGACGCTGCTGAAGATCTCTCCCTTCTCACACGAGAGGAGGGGGATCGGGATGTGCTCGGCCCAGCGGCCCTCGCAGAAGCTGGTGACCCGACGTAAGCTCCCGGCAACTTTGCTCATTTCTCTCGTGTATTTTTCTAACTCTTACCTTTTGTAGTCCGGCTATACCCGGCCGCCCGGGAGAAGGCGGAGAACCTCCTCGGTACGTATCACGCCGACGAGCACGAGTGGATCGTGCGCGTCGTCGGGGAGGGCCCTCCCCAGAACCTGGTGGCTAAGGCCTTCGGGCTGACGCTATCGGCGAGAACACCTCTCCCCACCCCTGGCTCCAATAAGAGGGGGAAGGAGACCGCCGGGGGCTCTGAGCCAAAGCGGGCCAAGGCTCAGAAAGCCCCCGATCCATCGACGACTCCGGGCTCCACGCCCGTGAAGGCCCGGGATGCAGCCCCCGGGTCAGGGCGCGCGTGGGCGCCTCCCCGGTAGGAAGTGACGCCGCCTCCTGCGGAGAACCTCGGAGAGGCTCAGGGGAAGGAACCAGCCAATGACGGGGGGGCGTCTGATTCGGCGGATTACGCCCCCTCGCCACCTTCGGCGATAGCCCTCCCGGTGGCCCCGATGCTACCGGAGCTGGAGAGACTGGAGGTCTGATTCGCGGAAGCCTCCCCTCCACGCGTTGAGTGGCCGGTAGACGAGGGGGGAGCCCCTCGGTCTACGAGGCTCCCCCGGTGATGGAGGTACACTACGGATCTCCCCTCCTCCTCTTCGGCGACCACTTCCTCGACGGCAAGGACGCCAGCCACTGCCACCCCGGTCCACATCACCCCCACATATTTTGCGAGCGGCCCGCCGTCGGTCGCGACGGGTCCGCCGCCGGGAGGGAGACCCCCATGCTGTCCGCGGGGGACGTCGACCAGTATACGGAGAGCCTGTAGACCCGGAAGTTCCAGGACTATGTGTCGCATGGGACACTCCGCGAGCACTTTGGGGAGCTTCAATCCCTCCAGATCTAGGTACTTTCTTGAGCCGGTAGAAGGTTTCCTTCGGCGCTCCCGACTCAAATTTTTTCCAACTCTTGCGCTTGTAGGGGGTGGCCATCACCTGGGGGATTGAAGCGCGCTTCAGCCGGGTGTTGAAGGACGCGGAGGAGAAGGCCGTTGCCTATCTACAGCAGCGGGACGATGCCCTCTGGGAGCTAGCCGGGGTCCGGGCCCAAATCCACGCCTCTGAGACCGCCAACGACCGACTCTGGAGGGAGGCGAAGGCGAAGGAGGACGCGCATCGGGAGCTCGAGAGCTCAAGCGTCTGGGTGGTGACGGAAGTGGGCCGCTCTGTTCGCTCAACCCTCGAGGGGCTTGGAGAGAGCCTGGGCTCGGGGAGCAGCTCCGAGGCGGCTCTGGCGACGCTCACGGAGGCTGTGCGTTTTCTCAACGCAAAAGTCTCCAAGATCCCGGAGGCCGTTGATGCCCGGGTGTGAGGCCGAGCAATCCCGGTGGTGGCCGCCGCGGCCGGGCTCGTGGAGCATCGGGGGGTGCGCGCCCGGGCAGTCGGGGGCCGAATCCCCCGGAGCTTCCCGGAATTCTTCGAGCCATCGCGGCAAGAAGTGCAGCAGCTCACCGATGGCTTCTATGACCGGATAATCCAGGTGCGATTCCCTGCGCCGGCGCCTCCGGGAGCGGACGCTGCGGCTCCGGCGGGAGCCCCACGGGGGGAGGACGCCAATGACCAAGTATGAGCCTCCCCCCGGGTCTCTAGATAGGACCCTTTTTGTTTTTAGGTCTTTTGCTCCCGGTGGCTTCTTAGAGGAAGCCCCGGACACTTGTACAAAAAAACATTCTGATGCAATACAAATTGAATTTTTTGCTAAGCCTTTGAATGAAATGTACCAGGTTACCCAGGAGATTACTCCTGGGAGAAGGTCCCGGAGAAACTCTCCGAGGGTGAGGCCTTTGAGCCCCGGCGGGTGTCACCCGGGGGATGCCCAGGCCGCCTTTATTTTGTTAAGTCTGTTCTCCGGGGGACGCAACGGGGGCGTGTCCCAGGAGCTGATCCGGTTGCGGTGGCATCCAGAGTGGCACCTGGATAACTTCGATAATCACCTCTCTGAACTATCCCGTCCGCGACCGGGGTTCCGGAGGGTTCCCTCGCTGCGAATACATCCACCGGCGGGCTACGAATATTGGCCCAAAGACCTGCTCCGGGAGGCCCAGCGTCTCATACGCGACTTGTACCGAGACCTGGCCCGGGAGATATCGGAAGGCCTCCGGGATTATTAGGCATAGGATCTTTCCGGGTTGTAGGCCAGCTTGTATCGTGTCTGATGTAATGATGCCCACCGGAGGGGGAAGATGTCCTCCGATTAAATGATCTTCGAGAAAGCTATGTTTGCTTGTGTACTGATCTTAGGTGGTCTGGAACGGGGTGATTCCCGGGTGCTCCTTATCCCCCCCCCCCCCCGCCACAGCGCGCCGGAGGGTTGCTCCGCGCGCTGTAGGGGTGACAAAGCTCCAGGGGTAAAGACCCATCGCTTAAGAAAAGGTTATAAAAATTTCCGAGAACGATTTTTTCGAAAGCCCTGGTGGGATCCTCCGGTCGCCGTAGAAACGGGGAGCCGGGAGTGAGGTCTCCGGGGAAAGAGCGTCAAAGAAAATCCGTGAAATTCCTGGGGATTATTTCTCTGGGAGACAACCCTCCGGTCGCCATGAAGACGGGGAGCTGGGAACGAGATCTCCGAGAAAAATATCCGAGAATTCCGAAATTCCAAGAACAGGAAACCGGGTGTCTTCCGGGAGGCCCAATATCTCCGGGAATTTCCCCGGGAGAGAACCTTCTAGTCACCATAAAAACGGGGAGCCAGGAACGAGATCTCCGGAAAAATCATCCAAGAAAATCCAAGAAGGCGAAATTCCCCGGGATAACTTTTCCGGGAGACAACCCTCCGGTCGTCGTGAAGACGGGGAGCTGGGAACAAGGTCTCCAAGAAATATTATCCGAGAATTCCATCTCACTAAGGAGATAACTAACTCCCGGAGGAGGATGTGCCCGATGACTGGTCTGAGTGTTTGGGTGGGGGACTAGTCTCCCAAATTGACTCATTACCGCGGTCCTTGAGGACCGGGTTGCCGCTTACACCCTCAGTCCATGAGGGGTGACTGTAAGCCGCCCTACGGGAGTGGGACTCCTGTCGTAGAGACTTGTTGGGTCGTGATAGCCCACTTCCTCACGGGGAGGGCATCCTTGTTGAGAGGGCATCCTCACGGGGAGGGCATCGCCGTGAGGGACAGTAATGTAAAAACCTGTATTGAGATAGAGCTGAAGAAAAAACCAGTTGTATTGATAATGAACCGAAGTACAACGCCTCCCCCCGCGAAATCACGACAGGGGAGGGAACGGTGAGTACAATGAGCCCCCTCCCCCTCCGGCGTAATCAATCCGGGGGAGGGGACGTGCCCTTAGGCTAGACGTAGAACTTGCGAAGTAAACGCACATTCCATGTGTGCTTCAGCTCCTGCTCTTGAAGGTTGGAGAGCTTGTAAGCCCCCGAGCCCTGGATTGCCAAGATCTTGTAAGGGCCCTCCCACTTGGGGGAGAGCTTGCCCTGGGCTTGGGGGTCTGTGACGCGTTTGAGGACAAGGTCCCCGAGTTGAAAAGCCCTCTCGCGGACGCGTTGGTTGTATGCGCGTGCCATTTCGCGCTCGTAGATGGCGTGGCGGAGGAGCGCTAGGTCGTGTTCCTCCTTCACGAGATCGACCTCCAGTCGTTGATTTGCCTCGTTGGCTTGGTACGTCACGGTCGTAGCTCCGTCTAGGAGCTCGACCCATAGAGACCGGAAGGCAATCTCCAGGGGGAGGACTGCCTCAACCTCGTATACAAGGGAGAAGGGAGTACGTCCCATCGCCCGGCTCGGAGTCGTGCGCATGGAACAGAGGATGCTAGGGAGCTCCTCTACCCATGCACCCCGCTTGGAGCTGGCTTGCTCGAGCCGTCGGCGTAACCCTTGTAGGATTACACCGTTGACCCTTTCAACGGCCCCATTGCTCTGGGGTTGAGCTACCAAGGCGAAGTGGACGGTGAGCCCCAAGCCTTCGCAGAATTCCCGAAAATACGCCGAGTCGAATTGGGTCCCATTATCGACAGTGATTTCTCGGGGGATGCCGAAACGACATACGACATTTTTCTAGAAAAACCGTTGTACCGCCCGGGACGTGATGCTGGCCAAAGGTTCAACCACTACTCACTTGGTAAAGTAGTCGACCGCGACCACTGCATACTTGTAGCCCCCGAGCACTGGGGAGAAGGGGCCCAGGAGGTCCATCCCCCAGTGCCCGAAGGGCCAAGTGATGGGGATAGTCTGCAGTGCTACGGGGGGGGGGGAGCTTCGAACCCTTGGCAATTTTCTGACAGGCCTCGCACGCGGAGACAAGATCTCTCGCGTCACGAATCACCATGGGCCAACGAAAACCCTGGCGAAGGGCCTTGGGCGCGATGGCACGCGGAGCCAGGTGAGACCCGCAGCTTCCCGCATGAATATCCTCGAGAAGCCGGAGCCACTCCGGTCGTGGGAGGCAATGGAGCAAGGCGGAAGCCCCCGGCTTGTAGAGCTTCCCCTCCAAGAGGAGGTATGCCTGAGCTTTGGCCCAGAGGCGACTAGCCTCGGTCTCGTTGGGAGGGTCCCCCTCCCCCTTGATGAAGGAGATGAGGGGGTCCATCCAAGACGAAGTCCGAGTGATTTCGGCGACTTCCGGGATGCAGGATTCGTCACCCACGTCTGGGGAGGTCACCGAGGGCTTCACGATAATCTCCAACAAGGCCCCTTTGGGGAGCAGTTCCCGGGCGCTGGCTGCCCGGGCTCAGGCGTCGGCCCGATCATTGTACCTTCGCGGGATGTGTCGGGCCTCTAGGCCATCGAAGTGCTTCTCCATCTTGCGCACTTCCTACAAGTAAAGGCTAAAATTTACATCATGGCACAAGTAGGACTTGTCCATTTGGCAAACTACGAGCTGGCAGTCTCCTTTTACTAGGAGGCGTCGAATCCCTAGGGAGCACACAAGGTACAACCCGAGGACCAAAGCCTCGTATTTGGTGATGTTGTTCGTGGCGGGGAACTCGAGCCACGCCGTTTACTCGAGTCCCCTCCCCTCGGGGCTCCAGAGGACTACTCCCGCACCAGCCTCGGTGAGATACAGGGAGCCATCGAACATGAGTATCGAATGGTCACTGCGTCAGGGCAGCGTGGGGAGGTCTTCATCCCCGGCTGCAGAGGCAGGAGTCCATTCCGCAACGTAGTCGGCGAGGACCTGTGACTTGATGGCGGAGCACCCCGTGAGGGAAAGGGAGAATGGGGCGAGCTCGGCCCCCCACTTCCCTATCCGCCTGATAGCTTCTTTGTTTCGGAGCACCTCCCCCAAGGGGAGGGATGACGGGACGGTGATGGGGTGCCCTAGGAAGTAATGGCGAAGCTTCCGGGACGCCATCAGGAGGGTGTAGCAGATCTTCTCCATCCCCGTGTACCGAGTTTTAGCCCTTGGAGGGCTTCGCTTACGTAGTACACGGGACGCTGCTGCCCGTCTTGCTCCTTTACCAATACCGCGCTTACGGCAACCGGGGTCGCGGCGAGGTAAAGGAGAAAGGGCTCCTCCAGAGACGGGTTCATGAGCATTGGGGGGCTCGTGAGATATCTCTTCAAATCGTCGAAGGATTCTTAGGCTTCGGGGGTCCACCGGAGCCCCTCGAGCCCCCCGAGTATTTTGAAGAATTGGAGGCAATGCTACCCCGACCGCGAGACGAAGCGGCTCAGCGCAGCTAAGTGGCCGGTGAGTCGTTGAACGTCCTTGACCGAACGCGGCGGTGGCATGTCCAGGAATGCCCGGATCTTCTCGGGGTTTGCCTCTATGCCCCGCTGGGACACAAGGAAGCCCAGGAGCTTCCCCCCGCGCACGCCGAAGGCGCATTTCTCCGGGTTGAGCTTCAACCCATTCGCGTGGAGGATGCAGAAGGTCTCCGCTAAATCGTCGATGTGAGCAGTCGCGCGGGGACTTTTGACGACCATGTCGTCAACATAGACTTCGATGTTGCGACCGACTTGGTCCTTGAAGACCAGTGTCATGAGCCGCTGGAAGGTCGCTCCAGCGTTCTTCAGCCCGGAGGGCATGTGGACGTAGCAGAAGGTCCCGAGGGGAGTTATGAAACTCATTTTTTCCTCGTCCCCTTCCGCCATTCAGACTCGGTGATAGCCTGGGTATGCGTCCAGGAAGCTCATCAACTCGCACCCCGCTGTCGAGTCGACCAACTGGTCAATTCGCAGGAGCGGGAAGTTGTCCTTGGGGCAAGCGCGGTTGAGGTCGGTGAAGTCCACGCACATCCGCCACTTGCCGTTCGACTTCTTTACGAGGACGGGGTTCGCAAGCCATTCGGGGTGCAAGACCTCCCGAATGAACCCCGCCTCCCAAAGTCGGGCAATCTCTAACTTGATCGCCTCTTAGCGTTCAAGGGAGAGTTTCCTCAGCTTCTGCTTGATCGGGGGGTGACCGGGGTCACCGCGAGCTTGTGCTCGATGACATCCCGGGTGATGCCTCGCATGTCGGAGGGCTTCCACGCGAAAATGTCGGAGTTTTCGCGCAGGAAATCCGCAAGTTGCTCCGCGTGCTCTTGTGGAGATCTGCCCCGATCCTAACGGTTTTGTCCCCATCGTCCGGGGACAGTGGGATCTTCCGGAGGTGGAGTTCTCCCAGGAGGATCCCGCTCTTGCACACCTCAATGACCGTGGTCAGGGACGTGAGCCACTTTGCTCTTAACCTGAGCGAAGCACTTGAGGAAGCTGCGGATGGTCTCCCCCGTCCTTTGCCGGACGGTGTACAGCTGCGAGGAGTCCAGGGGACGCACATAGTTCCCCTAGAAATTCGCGCAGAATTCGTGTTTGAGCTGCACGAAGGACTTGATGGAGCCAGCCTTCAAGTTGTAAAACCACGAGCGGGTGATCCCGGTGAGGTAGAGGTGGAAGATGTTGCATTGCAACGTCTCATCCCCCCGACCGCTGAGATGGCTGTGGAATAAACCTGCACAAATTCATAAGGGCCGGCCACACCGTTGTAGTGTTCGATGTGCGGCAGGTGGTAAGGCCGCGGCCATTGAATGCACCATAGTCTTCGGCACAGCGGCTGGTTAACTCCTTCCACCTCTCGGGGAGAATCCCGGTCGCTGTCTCCTTTGACAGGGACGCGCGCTAGTTGTCGGAGTCGGGAAGGGGCCCAAGAGGTCCGCCGGCATGGCGGTAACGGCGCTTTTCTTCCGGGTTGGTGGAGCTGACCTCCAAGACGTCTGGCCGCTCCCCCGGAGAGGTTGGTTCTTCGGCGGGTCTCTTCCCTCGACCGGAGCGGTAGCGAGGGTCCCCGTGTCCGCGACCCAGGGGAGTTCCTCCTCGGACTTGGTTGTACGCATTTGGTCAACCTCCTCCCTGGTGAAGTGGACTTGATCCACTGGAGGTGCCGTCCGGGGCGGCCCCGGGGGAGGGAGCTCACGCGCTGCAGCTACCGTCCTGGGGGCTAACCGGGTCGGAGAGGGGGTAACCCTTGTAGCGGTGTCCAGAACCAAAAAGGGGGAAACCCCTGTATTATCCGGAACCGAAGAGGGGGGAACCCCGGCGGCGTCCGTAACTGGGGCGCCGTTGCTGGGGGAGGCCCGTTGCGATGTGGGAGCTGCTCTGTCAACTGCCCCTAGTGCGGTAAACGCGATCGTGGGGCGGGACTGGCTCCCGGTGCATGGAAAACCCCGGCATGTAGTGGGCCCCCGGCCTCAGTAATGGGCCCAAAACAGGGTGTCCTCCCGATACCGCGAAGGCCCCGGGCATGAGGTAACCCCCCGGCATTGGGAAGGCTCCCGACGCTGGGAAGGCTCCGGACAGATGGCCCGCCGGGGGAGGATACCCTCCGGCAGGGTCGTACAGAGCGGCCGGGCCTCCGGGGGCCAGAGGGGCCACCGAGTGACCCATAAACGGGGGCATAGGCCCTAGGAACGGGTACGATGGGTAAGTGGGGCCCGTTGGTCGCGCCAAGACACGGAGCAACTCAACCATAGAGCGCTGGGCGCAGAGCTGGCCCTCCACTAAGGCCTCGAGCAAGGCATCCCGGGGGGCCAGGGAAGCCGTCGGGGGGAGACTGGTCCCGGCCGAGGCGACCGCGGTCACCGGGAGTGACCCGAAGGTCAAACCACTGAAATTAATAGGGAAGGTGGGAGGGGGTACCTGAGTCTGGCCGCCTCCGGGCGGAAGCGCCGGGACGATCATGTCCCGGACGGGCGGCGCCGGGTCACCAGGACTGGCATCACCGGGAAGGGCGTGGGCCCTCGTTGTTAGGGGAGCCAAGGAGTCTCGTCACGAGTCCCCACGGTCAGTGCCAACTGTCGTGGTATTGCGAATACCCCGGCAGGTTTTGTGGAAGATCCTAGCGAAGAAAATACGACGCGAGCTGACTGAGTGACCGGTCCTCTCTAGTCGGGCAAACACAGCGAATGACACGAAGATTCATATAGGTTCGGGTCTCAGTGGAGACCCTAGTCCTATCGACGTGCTCCCAACTGGAGTTGGCTAGGGGAGCTCTCTCGGGGGAGAGACCGGTCCGAAGCACACCTGTGAGATTTCTATTCCAAGTGATAATGAAAAATTGTCTTTACAAGAGGTATTACAAGGGCTTATATAGCCCCAAAATACGCAAAAAGACTAAACTACCCCGCCTGCCACCGTTGGATCGAGGGATAGAAATGTCCTTCTCCCGGCCAGGAACCTTGGATGCTTGACAGGTGTCCGCCGATTCCCGAGGAGCCTCTCGCGTGATCCTCACGTGACCCGGGAGCGGAGAGCCCTATCTCCAGAAGGACGGCAACGCCCGGGACAAGCCACGGGGGGGCCTATTCCCCAGGCAAAAGGCGGCGCCCGGCACAAGCCACCGGGGGCCTTGTCCTCGGGCAAATGGCGGCGCCCGGGAGAAGCCACCGGGGGCCTTGTCCCCGTGCAAAAGGCGGCGACTGGGAAAGGCGGCGCCTGGGACAAGCCACCAAGGGGCCTTGTCCCCGGGCAAATGGCGGCTCCCGGGAGAAGCCACCGGGGGCCTTGTCCACGGGCAAAAGGCGGCGCCTGGGAAAGGCGACGCCCCGGACAAGCCAGCAGGGGGCCTTGTCCTCGGGCAAGTCGCGTCGCCCGGGACAAGCCACCGGGGGCATTGTCCCCGGGCAAAAGGTGGCGCCCAGGACAAGCCACTGGGGGCCTTATCCCCGGGCAACAGGTGGTGCCCAGGACAAGCCACCGGTGTGTCTTGTCCCCGGCCAAATGGCGGCGCCCGGGACAAGCCACCAGCGGCCTGGTCCCCGGGCAAAAGGCGGCACTCAGGACATGGCACAGGGGGCCTTGTCCCCGGCAAAAGGCGGCGCCCGGGACAAGGCACCGGGGGCCTTCTCTCCAGGCAAATTGAACAGCCTCTTACCTGGACTGAGTCTCGTGAAGATTTGCCCCAACAAAAGAATAATATTTCTACGACCAGCACCTACAGAGGTAAAATATTGCTATCCGAAATCAATTTTAGACAATTCTTAGGTGTCAGAACAACATTGAGGCCATACAGAATACTGCAGTTACAGGATAGCACTGAGACCATAAGTAGTACTGAGGTCACAGAATAGCGTTGCCACCATGCATTATGATCACAGAATAGCTTTGCGATCAGTCCAGAAAATATGAGGTTACCCTAAAATCATAAGGTATTAATTCCTCAAAAATTCATAATAATTTCTCATATGATTATCTGTACCATAGCCCCTGAATATGAAATCAAAAGATCTTTAGAAATTTGGAAAAGATACATTTTGCTTCAGCTTCATAACAGGGTAAATGATATGATAACGGGTTCAATCAGGAAACACACCTGTTATGGGAAATTATTAAAATAATACACCTGTCGAAGAGTCATCTCGGGCATATAAAAGGAAGAGGTAGCTTACTCGAGAAGCTTCAAAGCAAAAAAACCCTCTTTTGCGCACCTTGCTCGCAACGTCTCCAAAGCCGTCGCCTTTCCACAAATTCCACTAGCAATGGCATCCTGGAGCTGATCAATCCATTATAATGAGGAGAGCTTGATAGCACTCGAGAGAGAAGAAATCCTTCCCCCGCGGCTGGTAATCAATAAGCGGCCGGCGGAGAAGAACGAAGAAACCCTAGTTGTTCATGAGAACGAACTGGTAATCTTCGAGGAGTTCTTGCGATGTGGGTTCCGACTCCCAGAGAGCAAATTCCTCCAAGAGATCCTTGCACATTACGGACTGGAGCTGGTGAATCTCCATCCAAATGCCATTTTAATTCTAGTGATTTTCCAGTACTTGTGCGAGGCTTTCGTCAGAGTAATGCCAAGCATGGATCTCTTCTGGCGCTTCTACTTCTCGGCACGGTCAAAGAGTACCAATGCGGCGGGCTGCATCTACTTCCACATAAGGGAGAAGAAAGAGTATCCTTTTCTTCCTCTGGGGGATTCCGTGCACGAGTGGCACCACAAATGGTTCTACTGCACCGCTCCGTCCGAGAGTAACCTCTGGTTCGAGAATAATAGACCAGAGAAGAGCAGCAAAATGGACACCATTCCTACTCTTGATCTAGAGCTGAAGAAGCAGGCCCAGGTGATTCTTCACTTAGTCCATCAAGAACTAACAGCACTGGACATTATCCGTGACTTTGTAAAGAATAGGGTGAGCCCCCTGCGGAAGAGGGAAAACCCTGCTTGGGAAATAGAATCCATGGCACATGGTAGCCTGGATTAAAATAGAAGTATGTCCTCTGGTGTACAAAATGTACATTTGTAGCAATGAAAAATATCAAACCAAGTAATTTGCGCTTTTGTGACATAGTCTTATCATTGTTCGAGATTGAGAAACGGACGATAGCCTTCTACAGTCTGATAACGCCGCAACAGAAGGAGCTCAAGGATCACCCCGTCCTCAGAGCTTAATAAATGGCAGTGACGATCTGAAATAAGAACGTCAAAATGTATGATCTTTTTTGTAGAACTTGTTTGAAATTGCCTATTGATTTCGATCACCAAGTCAAGTATATATATATTTTTTATGATATAGCTGCTGAAGGGGCGAATCACTGGGACAAAATGTCCTAGTGATGACGCTGGACCCTCTGAGGGGTCAGCAGTGAAGAGAGCAAAGAGAACCTCTTCGAAGAAGAAGATGAAGGAGCCAGCCCCTGATACATCAAAAATGACCATACGGGTAGCTTCTTCGAAAAAGAAGAAAACAACTGCTAAGAAGGCTACAGTAAGATTTTGGATTCCCCCTGCTATACCAAGTATGGATAAGAGTCATTTCTTAGTCGTACAGGGTGAAGGGAGCGAGGATGAGGAAGACGTCATTCCTCTCAACCGTCACAAGAGAAATGTGGTCAACCCTCGGAGGTGAGCATTCCAGAGAGTGTAGCCTCTCCGACCATTGTCGAAGTCTTGTCCTCCTTGCTAGACGCAAGAACGGTGGTATCGGATCTTGTGATCACAGAAGATCTAGCGATCACAGAGTAAATTCCCCATCCTGAGGCAGCCACCATCCCAGGGCTGGTAACGCCTCCTTTGATTATTGAAGGGATTACTGTGGTAAGAACTTCACAGTTATTTCAAATTTTTGCTTCCTTACATATACCAATCATATTGTAAATACACAAGGGAAAGAAGACACTGTCCTGTTTAAAAAGAGGAAAACCAGGACAGCTGCTGATAACACTTCAACAAGGGAACCAAGTGGGCTTATTCTCCCCCAGAGCGCATCACCGAAACCCAAGTATATGCTGGGGTTTTGTCTTAAGTAAGGATATCGCATCTTGCCATCTCATGTCTACTTTTAGGACCTTTGTGCCTGGGACCCTGCCGACCTCCTCAAGAGTTAACATTCCATCTACCACGGAGGTTGAAGAAGACACAGGAGCAAGTACAATGGCTGAGGAATCCTCTCAGGCCATTGCAAAGGGGATGATTGCGGATCTCCAATCTGTGGAGATGGAGACTACAACGCTGACAGCAGGAGCCAATCAGCAAGAATAGACATTTACTGTTCCTGTTGTTGAAAAAATCCAACTTTGAGGTTCATCCTTCAGAAGAACTTGAGGATATATCCTTTGACAATTTCATAGAGGTACATAGAGACACTTTTACCTCTTCTAACATTGCAAATCCTAGGAAAGTTCATGTTTAAAGAGTAATATCTCACTGTGTTTCAGGATCTAACCTGCGTGGCGACCAAGTCAAAAACTTTTGCGAAGCACATTGTAGTCGCACAACGGAGGATCAGAAAGCTACAACAGTACGTACCTATTCTTCGGCTATATCAACTCGAATTTCATCTAAGTTTTACAACTGTCTTTCTTGTCACAGGGAAAATGCCTTCTTGACAAAAAATGTGGCTGACTGGGAAGCTCAGGAAGAAGCTGCAGTTGTGAGGATTTCTTCTTTGGAGAAGGAACTTCATGAAACGCAGTCAAAGCTTTCCTGTAAGTTCTCTTCCGATCAGCAAAAGTTATTTCTTTGCATCAACTATCGCAACCATAATTACTTTGTTCATGCAGTACAAGAGGATCAAATAAGCTCCTTTTCCCGAGAGAGGAATGATCTTCATTCGTCCATTGAGCTCCAAAGCTTGAAGATTGACGCTATTTGCAAAGAGAGCAAGGCCTTAAAGGCCACTGTTTAATCCTGTAACGCTGTTCAAACAGAAATCTTCGAGAAATTGAAGATGGTTGCAGGCTTGCTAAAGGCTGATATCGTCGAACCTCAAAAGGAAAACTTAAGCCTCAGCGAGTCATGCAAGTTGGTCGTGGCACAAGCTGAGTCACTCCTCAAGTATCTTCCTGGAGATACAAAACGACAAGAAGAGGCAATGAAGACTAGTGTAAGATTTGTAGCCTCTGCCGTTCTCTGCAGATTGAGACTTCACCATGGCCCAAATCTACATTTGAATCCGGTGGTGGGGGATGCAGAGGTCGAGAGTGAATGCTAGCTTGAAGCTATTTCCGAAGAAGTCAAGCCTCTAATCAAAAGTCTTTTGAAGGAACTGGGCTTATTCTGATTCATTGTACTGAATGTACCTGCAAACATACAATTGTGATAAAAAATGTGCAAATACACACCTCAAGTTTTTTGAAAAGGTGTATTTGATTTCATTTTATATTACGGCCATATTCTCATAGTCCCCTCCTGAGATCGTACATACTGAAGAGTTATAATCTCAGGAAAATTATGGATTTTTAACGATAAAAATGTCTTGTGAGTTTCTTACACTTTTAGAAATAGTTTATAAAGAAATGACTCAACTTAGATACCCTCATCTGGTCACACCGACACTGATCCTAATACAATACCAAATCTTGTTACGAATAGGCAGCCACTTCGAATGATAAGAAACATGCTAGTAAGTCCTGTGTGCGTTTAGGACCGGCTTATTTAGGGATGTCTTATCTAGATGCGACGATGAGATCGGCCTGCGAATCCAACTTAGTTATCATAATAAGATGGTCATCGGCGACCAGCCCCCGAGCGTAGCTCGGTATGGGTACGGCAAGAGAAAAAGAAACCATAGCATAATTCGAAGAGAAGTACACACAATTTTTTTAACAAATCATGCCAATTGAAAAGGATAAAAGAAATGGAAAGCTTATAGGTAGAACTTGCGTAATTGATCTATGTTCCAAGTATTGGACAAGATCCTTCCATTCTCCATCGCTAATCGAGCAAATCCTGGTCGCGGTACTGAAACCACAGTATTAGGGCCTTCCCACTGGGGGAAGAATTTGTTGCAGTTAGACTGGTTTTGTATTTTTCGTAAAACCAAGTCGCCCACGTGAAGACTACAAGGCCGCACTTGTTTACTGTGATATTTACACAAAGCTTGTAAATATACAGCGGACTTGATCAGCACCTGATCACGGTTCTCTTTGAGGAGGGTAATATCTTGGGTACGATATTCGAGCTGATCAGTTTGATCGACTTGATCTACTCGAATAGACCCAATGCGGATTTCCATAGGTAAGACAGCCTCAGCACGATATACTAGTTGAAAAGGTGTCTCACCCGTAGCCTGACTACAAGTAGTACCTAATGCCCATAGAACGTAGTAGAGTTCGTCTACCCAAGCCCCCAAGTGCATCTTAAGGCGATCAAAAACTCGTTGCTTTATGCCTTGTAATATCTGCCCATTCGCACGTTCGACAGCACCATTGCTCTGTGAATGAGCTACAGAACCAAAGCATACTTTGGTCCCAATATCATCGCAATAGTCCAAAAAGATACCACTGATGAATTGAGAACCATTGTCGGTAATAAGACGACTGGCAACACCAAATCGTGTGACTATATTCTTATGAAAGAATTTCTTTGCCGCAGCGGCGGTAACATTGCGAACTAGTTCAGCCTTAATCCACTTTGTAAATGTATCAATGGCTACGAATAAGAACTTGTACCTGTTGACCGCTTGGGGCATAGGACCCATAATATCTATGCCCTAGACCGCAAAAGGCCATGTCAGAGGAATAGTTTGTAAAATACATGCGAGCTGATGAACCTGTCTCGCATGAAATTGACACTGTGGGCATGCCTTGACCAAATGCTTGGGACCATCAAGTGCGGAAGCCCAAAAAAATCCTGTCGGAAAGCTTTTCCAACCAGTATGCGAAATGACGTGTGTGCACCACATACACCGTTGTCGGGGGAAATCTCCGCGGGACTAAGTCCAGGTAAGATGTGTCACGATTGCCCGGGGACCTGGCCACCGGCCCCTCCCCGGGCGCCGCCTTTTGGCCCCCGGGACGTGGCCTCCGGTGCCCTCCAGGGCGACGCCGTTTGGCTCCCGGGACGTGGCCTCCGGTGCCCTCCCGGGCGCCGCCTTTTGGCCCCCGGGACGTGGCCTCCGGTGCCCTCCCGGGCTCCGCCGTTTGGCTCCTGGGATGCGGCCTCCGGTGCCGTCCCGGGCGCCGCCATTTGCCCGGGGACCTGGCCTCCGGCCCCTCCCCGGGCGCCGCCTTTTGGCTCCCGGGACGCGGCCTCCGGTGCCGTCCCGGGCGCCGCCATTTGCCCGGGGACGCGGCCTCCGGCCCCTTCCCGGGCGCCGCCGTTTGGCTCCCGCGACGCGGCCTCCGGTGCCGTCCCGGGCGTCGCCATTGGCCCGGGGACGTGGCCTCCAGGGCCTCCCCGGGGGCCGCCTTTTGGCCCCCCGGACCTGGCCTCCGGCACCGTCCCAGGCCTCATCGCCCTCCTAAAGGTAAAGTCTTGAACTGTTTATCACGTGCAAGTCACGCGAGGGGCGCCTCGGGAACTAGCGACCACCTGTCAAGCATCCAAGGCGTTTGACCGGGAGAAGGACGGTCCTGCCCTTCAATCCGACGGTGGCTTCCGGGGTAGTTTAGGTTTTTTGCTTCTTTTTGGGGCTATAAATAGCCCTTGTACCCCTCTGTTGTAAGGGATCGGTTCTTTTATTGGAATAGCTAAACTCACAGACGTGCTCCGGAAGCCTCTCCCCCGGAGAGAGCCTCCCCAGCCGACTCTGGTCGGGAGCGCGTCGACAGGACTAGGGCCCCCACCGGGACCCTATCCTATATAAACCCATGTGTCATTTCTTGTGCTTGTCCAGCGGGGGAGGACCGGTCATCCGGTCAACCCGCACCGCGTAATCTTCGCTAGGATCATTCTCAAAACCTACCGGGGTATTCGCAATACCACGACACCGGGGAGAGCCCCGGTCGCTGTCTTCTTTCACGGGACCTTCGTTGTCTGTGTCTGGAAGCGGTCCAAGAGGTCCGCCAGAATGGCGGTGGTGACGCTTTTCTTCCGGACCGGGACTGAGTTCCCGGACGTCTGGGCTCTCCGCCGGAGAGGTTGGCTCTTCAACGGGTCTCTTCCTCCGGCCGGTGCGAGAGCGAGGCTCCCCGCGCCCGCGGCAGGGGGGAACTTCTTCCCCGCGCTCTGGTGAACGCATTCGCTCGACCTCACCCAGGGAGAAGCGGACCTGTCCCGCCAAGGGAGGGAGCTCGTGCACTGTAGCTACCGACCCGGATGCTTCCGGGGCCGGTTGGGGGGAGACCCCTGCGACGACCCCCTGGACCAGAAAGGGGGAAGCCCCTGTATCATCCGGAACCGGGGAGGGGGCGCCCGCGGCGACTCCTGGAATCGGAGTGGAGGGGGCCCCGGTGGCCACGACCAGAACCGGGAAGGGGGCAGGCCCTGTAACACCCGTAACCGGTGAGGGGGCGACGCCCGGAACCGGGGAGCCCATGCGGGGGGAAGTCCGCTGCGGCACGGGGGCTGCTCTGTCAACCGCCCCCGGTGTGGTAAACGCGACGCGGGGGGCGGGACTGACTCCCGGCGCAGGGTAAACCCCCGGCAAGAGGTGGGCTCCCGGCCCCGGGAACAGGCCTGGGACGGGGTACCCCCTGGTGCCACGAAGGGCCCTGGCATGAAATAACCTCCCGGCACCGGGACTGGCCCGGGTGCCGGGAATGGTCCGGACGTATATCCCGCAGGATGTGCCGGGAACCCCCCGGCAGGATCATACGGGGCGGACCACCCCCCGGAGGCCGGACGGGCCGCCGGGTAACCCATAAACGGGGGCATGTTCCCCGGATACGGGTGTGACTCAAATGTGGGGGCCGGAGGCCACGCCAGCATGCTAAGGAGCTTGCCCATAGAGCGCTGAGCGCGGAGCTGGCCTTCCATGAGATCTTCGAGCAGGGCGTCTCGGGGAACCGGGGGAGCCGTCGGGGGGAGACTGGTCCCGGCCGAGGTCCCCGCGGGCGCCGGAAACGACCTGGAGGTGGACGCACCTAAGTTAAGAGGAAAGGAGGGAGGCGGTACCTGGGCCAGGTCGCCTCCGGAAGGGACCGCCGGGACAGCAGTGTCCCGGGCAGACGGCGCCGGGTCTCCGAGACTCGGATCACTGGGAAGGGTGCGAGCCCTTGTTCTTGGGGGAGCCATGGCGTCTTGTCACGAGTCCCCACGGACGGCGCCAACTATCAAGATCTGACCATCCAGATTTAACCTACCAGTTACCCTGAAGATAAAAGTCTTCAGGAGCCAGATCAAATTCTGACCCTAACTCCCAGTATTTAAGCCTCTCTCTGTTTTCGAAAACAGGAAAATTCAGATTTACCCTAAGTACCCCAGTTTCCAGATGATTGAGGTATCTTGATTTAACCTTATCCAGACTCAAGTAACCCCTGGAATATGTTCCTAGGTTCATCCTCAACTCACTTCAAAAAGTTGGGAGCCAGATTAATTCATCTAAACACTTTTCGCAGTTTAGTCCAAATTTTACTGCGAATAAGTCCTTTTCTGTTTACCTGGAAGCCTGAAAAGGCTAAAATCCACGAATCAATTCCAACTCCAGAATTTCTTCATGGAACACCTCCCAAATGCTATTTGATACAGATCTCCTGTTTGATCAGACTTCAAAATCTCTCTCCAATCACCAGAATTCGAGATCGACAAAATCCAGATTTAGTTTACCCTAATTTTACCCTATTTTCGAAAATAGGTGAAATCCCTCAAATCTTATCAAACTTTCTCCAAAATTGAGCTAAATGGGTATTAATAGAAATGTTATACTCAGCCATGAAATCAAATCTCAAATTAAACCTCTCAAAGACCAGATTTGCAATCTAGTCCAAAGCCAAACCAAAAATCATCGCAAATCAGTCCCTGGTTCGACCAGGCTACTGTGCACGACCAGGCCGTTCAAACGACCACGAGCGCCGGAGTTGGTCGTCGCCGTTGCCACCGCTGCGGCTTCGTCGCCGGCGATCTCCAGCGTTGCCACCTCAGCCACTGTTTCCCTGCCGCGTGTGCGCATCGTGTTCGCCACCGTGGAATCACCTCGCCCGCCAGCAGCGCCTTCGTTCTCCCGCGCGCGCGCCCGACAACGGCAGCACAATTGCGCCACGTCGCAAGCATGCCTTGGGGAAGCATCACTTCGCCTTCACCTCCACCAGAGCAGCAGGCTAAAGCCGGCACGGCCGCTGGAGCGCATCGCTTCGCTGCTGTCCCGCCCGGCCGGTCAATTCGCCATCGATTTGAGCTTCAATTCTCCAGGCAATTCCAGCCGTTGCAAGCTCCTTGCTGCACCTATAAAAGCCACCCCAGCTCAGCTCAAACACACTCACACCAGAACCACTCAAATTCTTAACCACGCCGTCGTCTTCGTCTTCGTCTTCTTCGGCGAGCTCGAGAAGAGGCTCACGGTGCCAGGCCAATCCACTGCACCGAACTCCAAATTGAAGCTACCAGTGAGTTACTCTCAACCACTTACCTGTGTAGTAGCAGCCAATTGAGTTCTATCGCACCTCATCGCCAGGAATTGCTGTTTTTCCCCGACAACTCTGGCGAGCAATTAATCCCTAACTAAGTCAAATTAGCTCTCGAGCCTGGGATCAAACATGATCAGTGGACAGTTTAGAACACATCTAAGCAACCAGAATCACCAATTTCGCTAAAATATGAAAAACCCCAAGTTTACACCTTGCATGCAAACTGGAACTCGCCGTTAAGCTTCTGTGGTGATTTTCTAGTTAAATTGACTTCACACCTAGTTCTGTTATGCCCCAGAGACCATCCTCAAGCAAGGATTCGAGTTCGTTTGCCCTAGATCAGAAATGCCCAATTTTTGTGTCTTCTTCCCTAGCTCCGGTCGCCGGATTTTGTTCCCGGCCGTTTCATCCCCAACCACCTTGTCTAGTAGTTGTGCCTCGACCCCAGGAGTATTTTTGCCTTCTAGCTCGACACCTGGATCGGCCCAGATGAAGAGGTATCACCATGCCAAGGTTTTGTCCAGAAACTGTTGAGAACAGTTCGGCCACCGTGTTCTTCGCCGGTTTTCATCACTTTCCGGCCATCTCCTGCCCTAGGTCCTGTTGAGACAGTTGTTCCTGTTACAAATGCCTAACCACCAGACAAAGTGGTGCATCATTTGGAGCCCTGAGTCAAAAGATAAGGCTAACCCTAGTTTCTGGCCGTGTCAAGCCTATGCCAGGCTATGTCAGCCAGTGGCATTAGCCCTGTTCACCCACCTCTGGTCATGTAAAACAGAAATTACTTTGTCAAATAGTAGTCTCACTACCTTGTGCACCATATGCTTGAATCAAAACCTACCTTGGCCACTGGAAATTGCTCAAACCATGTCAATGCCATTCTAGAGCACTGTCAGCCTATGTCAGCCAGTGGCATTGAGCCTTTTCACTCACTTCTAGCCATGAAACTTGGAAATAACTTTGTCCCTTAGACTCCTGACGTTGTGATCTACACTTTTCTCTACTGTCACAACTTGAGTTGAACCCTCTATCAACCATCGACCTTATGTCGATGCCTTGAACCGAATGCCAACCTAAAGACATTCGCTGTTTTTGGGCGAACCAGTCACCACCTTGATATTACCCTGATATTTTGGAACCTTGTAAACCTTAACAACTAATCTTAACCCTGGTTTCCATAGTTAAACTCAAATCGCTTTCAAACCTTGTATCACCAGAATATTTTCTCCTTGCATCTCTGCATGTAGTGGATTAGTAAGAATAGGATTGATTGTAATGCCTGTTTGCTTGTTTGATCTTGTTTAGAGCAAGAGTCCGGGGTTGAAGATCCTGTCGCTGAACCATCCTCAACTGCTGATACTTACGACGCGGAAGGCAAGTCATACTTTGATCATATTGAAACCCATATTTTATGAATTGCTATGCTATTCCATGAATAGATATCTCATTAATATTGCATGTGTTGAGATCAATGATATTATGGCAGTGATAGATTGAATACTTGAGGAATGTGAACTTGATAAGATAGTAAGCCACGAACTAATAAAAGTATAAACATGTACATTTATATTCATGAAATAGAACCCCTAGCCGTGACCAGTATTTTGGTATGGAATGGTGGTAGCACTGGAGGTGCTTGGCTGCACTGAATGTGTAGGCACTGAAGGTGCATGGTTTGTGGTATGATCTGGTCACTGGCATGTAAGGACTAGAACCTTGTGTTATGCGTCTAGTGGCATGAAAAACGTACCAACCACTTACCTGGTATGGGACAGGCGCAACCTAGTAGCTTTCTTAGTATTATCAGTTCCCTGCATGGCTTGTCGATCCGGCTTCTCGCGTGAAAACTGGTGGGACGCAGTTCGTCCATGAGTGATGTGAGATCAGAAAAATTATGAGAGGATAAGGTGTAAAGAAGGAAGACGCCCTACGCCAGATTAAGTCGTGCGCGACTGTAATCAAAAGAGGTTATGTGTCCTGCGGGAACATAGACCCAGGCTAGGAAGTAAGGCAGTGGGGAGGACCCACAACGGTACTTGGGACGGTATTGTCCATTTACCGGGCAGGGATACTGTTAATACTAGACTGCAAAAACGTTGTGTGATCTCGGCCTTGTCACATGCGTATAAGTCGCATGGAGTTGGCCCGACTTGGAAGTCGAGTGAAAAAGTGGATTTAAAAAGAGGTACATCTCTGCAGAGTGTAAAAATGTATTCGAATACTTCGTTCTCCCGAGTTTTAGGAGTATGCCGTGGTGGATTAAATCCACGGGGTGTGACACAAGTATTGTTTTATAAGCTAAAATTTGTTAGCTCAAGATTACCCAAGTGGCATGTGTTGTCATGATAAGGGGCGTTGCCGTGGGCTGTCATGTGTTGACGTGTCGCGGTAATACCATAATATAGAGATCATATGATAATTAAGAGGCATGTGGTTTATGCCCTAAGTTATGAAATACTGCTATGAGTATATGATCGAAAGACTCGAATAAAAATAATGTGATATGAGGATATATCGCCTTGGATATGGGATATATGTATCACCATCAATATGAATTATTTACTGCCATGGGTATGATCAGAAGTTGAGTAAGAATTGAGAAAGAAATGTATTTTGGGAAAAACCCTTCACTCTTTCCCCAATAGCATAGGCTCATGTCATTTATACTGTAACTATATCTCTACCTCCCTATGACTTGCTGAGTACATAAGTACTCACCCTTGCAACAACTCCTCAATAGATGGAGCGTTCTACGACCTTGGAGAATGCCCTGAAGATGCTGCGGACCCAGGAGATGATGAGCAGTTTCCTCCGGAGCCCTGATGTGGTGCTGTCTGCTGTCAACCTCTGTTTCCTGTGGATTGCTTTTGGGCCTAGCTTCCGCCGACTAGATGTGTTATTTTGTTAGACCCTTGTGCCTTGTAAGGCACTGTACCTCGTTTTGTACTAAGGCCTGATGGCCATACAATTATGACTACTGTATTATTTTGCTGCTTCAATGTATCCCTGTGATTGACTCATCCTGGGAAGTCAAGTGGTTTAAGGGACCAGCTGCACCGAGCTGGGATCCTCGCAGGTGATGTCACAGTCGTGGCAGAGACGACAAAAATAGTGGTATCAGAGCAGCACAGACCTTGACTGTAGGACGGTACCCTTAGGGCTTGGTAGCGCCAGGACCTCGTAAATTATTTAAAAATTATTTCTGAAAAATTTTATTTTGCAAAGGTTGTTCTTGCTCTTATAAACATGTTGATTTCAAAATCTTATTTTGCTTCCAAAATTTCTCGGCAGGATGGCCAAGGAGCGTTTCAGCTACATCGAGCGTCTCGGTGGATGGGCCACATTGCTGTGGCATATTGCTCAATTCCTAGGGATTGATGAGTGCCCGATCTGCGAGACTATTTGGGACTATTATGAGGGGCGTCGCTATGGCTTCAAGGCCAAAGTGCTGGTGCACGCTCTCGATAGTCGTGAAGGACGGGTGATCAGGGTGGAGGCCAGCAGGGCAAGCCGACTGGATGCTATCCAGGACGCAGCTCGAGAGGCTGTGCATCGGGTACGCCAGGTGTACTCATGTCGGCTCCAGGAGTCACCTTTCCGTCACGTGCCTTCATCTCCCTCTGGGTTGTCACCCATCGTGGAGTACCCGGACCCGTGTCTGGCAGGCACCGTAGGTCTGTTGAGGACCCTCGACTCGCGCTACTCCACTTTGCTTGCTGAGCATCAGGAGCTCTGCAAGGAGTTGGAGGAGCAGAAGAAACGTGGCCGAACCGCTTCCCCGTCGTTGACTTCTCAGCCTGCAGCTCAGAGACGCCGCACAGTTGAGGAGGTTGCTCCGACAGTTGTCTCCCCAGCTCGTACCTTTGGACCCAGTGCGGGACCTAGCTTGATTCCTCGGAGGGTTGCTAATGCAGCTGGGTACCGACGCTCATTCTCTACCCCTAGCACCCGCCAGGCAAAGGGCAGTGGGTCTGCTCTGCTGTTCCATGAGTCTGGACCACCCGGGTTTGTCACTCTGGAGGAGTCCGACGACGAGATGGAGCCAGAGGAGGTTGAGCCCTGTGGGAGCAGTTAGTTGCCTGTTCTTTTAGATCCTCAGGCCAGGGTAGATCTTCTAGGATTGGTGATGCTTTTGGTTGTTATCATCACCATTACTTGTATTTTGATTGTATCAGACTAAGGCGTTTAGCCGCTTTTGTATCAACTACTTGTGCATTAATGAATCGGCTTCGCATTAATTTCTGCATTAGTACCCAAATTCTCTCTTAGTTAGTTAGACCTGTCTGCTTCTCTCTTCAGAAGATCAGAATGGTTCACACAAGGAGAAGGACCCAAGATGACCAAGAGGGCCAAGACCCAGTTACACCACGAAGAGGAACCACACCTCATCCAGGATCGCAGAGCTCACTACCACCACAAGAAGACTCACCAAGTCTCCAGGAAATTCTTCTTTCAATGGAGAGGAGCCGCCAAGAAGCCCAGGCTGCACATACCCAGTTGTTAGCTCAAGTCATTCAGAAAATGCCAGGGACTGCTGAAGGTACTGCCGTCGGAACTCGACTCTCAGACTTCCAGAAGACGCGACCGCCAACCTTCGCAAGCGCAACAGACCCAATCATCGCAGACGACTGGCTGCGGGACATTGAAAGGAAACTGGACACTGTTCGCTGCAATGATCGAGAGAAGGTGTTATTCGGATCACACCAACTCACTGGAGCAGCAGCTGCTTGGTGGATGAATTATCAAGAAGCACACTTGGACAAAGACAACATCACTTGGACGGAATTTAAGGATCAGTTCTGAAAATTCCATATCCCTACAGGCGTCATGGCAGCCAAATGCCGAGAATTCCAGAACTTGACTCAAGGGAACCGGACTGTCACTGAGTATCTGCACCAATTCCACCATCTAGCTCGGTATGCGTCCAACGACATCGACACGGAAGATAAGAAGATTGAACGCTTCACCAAGGGACTTCAGCACTATTTGCAGTATCAGATTGCCTCCCATGAGTTCACAGAATTCCAGACCCTGGTGAATCGGGTATTAAAGATAGAGGAAAAGCGAGGCCTCGGAGAAGAAAACCGGAAGAGGAAGATGATACAACAGTCGCGACTGCCAGCCAGCTCATCTAGGGGAAGGGCCCCAACATCTCCAAATTTTCGTCCGCCCTACCCGGCGCCAAGACCACCATTCACGCCGACATGCCCCAACTGCAGAGGAGCGCACTATCAAAGGGATTGCCCTCAGACAAGGACTCAATGCTATCATTGCGGACAGATGGGACACCGCAAAGACAGTTGCCCGTGGATCCAACTCCCAATGGCGATAGCAAGATCGCAAGTTGGAACACAAGCGATGGCACCTAGAACCACAGCTTCACCACCATTGCAGAGCCCCAGAGGAGGTTTGCCCAACAGAGGGGGAAATGTAGCAGGCCGAGGACGAGGGCGAGGAGGAAGACAAATGGCAGGCCGAGGAGGCCGACTGAACTTCACCTCCCTTCAAGAAGCGGACAATGCCTCTGACATTCTCCTAGGTAGATTCTTGACCCAGTCTGCATCTGCCTTAATACTGTTTGATCCTGGAGCTACAAACTCATTCATATCAGAAGATTTTGCATTTAAAGTGGGAATACCTATGGTACCTCTAGAGTACCCTATGGCTATACAGACCCCAGGAGCTAAGCTGCCTGTATATTCAGCTTGTCGTCATATAACCTTCAAAATAGAAGGGGTAGAGTTCTTGGCTAATCTATTAGTCCTAGAACTGCAAGGCCTAGACATTATAATAGGAATGGATTGGTTATCTGAGCATAAAGGACTAGTGGATTGTGAGAAGAAAACTCTAAGCCTTGTTAGTAACCAAGGGAAGGAAGTCCTATTCCATGCAGAAAAATCATCGGTCGAAAAATTGCAAGGGTCAGTCCATGCACTTCAGGAAGTATGCTTGGATCAAGTGCCCATAGTACAAGAATACCCGGATGTATTCCCAGAAGAACTCCCAGGGATGCCACCTGGCAGGGAGATAGAGTTTACCATTGAGCTTAAACCAGGAGCGGCACCTATAGCTAGGAGGCCATATAGGATGCCGGTAACGGACTTAGAAGAGTTGAAAAATCAGTTAGAGGAACTGGAGGGTAAAGGATTTATCCGACCCAGTGTTTCACCTTGGGGAGCCCCAGTTTTGTTTGTAAGGAAGAAAGACGGAATTTTACGGATGTGTGTAGATTACCGAGCTTTGAATGAAGTCACTATTAAGAACAAGTACCCATTACCAAGAATTGATGACTTGTTCGACCAACTTCGAGGAGCCAAAGTATTTTCCAAGATAGATTTGAAATCTGGATATCATCAGCTGAAGATCAAGAAGGAAGATATATCGAAGACTGCTTTCACTACCAGATATGGTTTATACGAGTTTACAGTAGTGCCCTTTGGATTAACCAATGCTCCGGCAGCTTTCATGAATATCATGAACAGTACATTTATGGATTTTCTTGACAAGTTTGTCATAGTATTCATAGATGACATTCTGATATATTCCAAGAGTACGGAAGAACATGAGCAACATTTACACCTAGTCTTGGGAAGGCTACGAGGGAGGTAATTTTATGCCAAGTTTGACAAATGTGAATTTTGGATGTCAAGAATTTCATTTCTTGGACATGTGTTGACAGCAGAAGGAATTTCAGTGGATTCAGCTAAAATCTCCGCAATCAAGGAGTGGAAGCAACCTACCTCAGTTTCAGAGATTAGAAGTTTCTTGGGATTAGAAGGATATTATAGGAGATTTATTGAAGGATTTTCCCAAATAGCCAAACCTCTTACGAACCTGCTAAAGAAGGATGTTGCATTTGAATGGACCATCAAGTGTGAAGAATGTTTTCAGAAGCTGAAGCAGAAATTGACAACAACACCGGTCCTCACATTACCAAACAGCAAAGAAGATTTTGTAGTTTACTGTGATGCTTCAAAGCAAGGAATAGGCTGTGTGTTAATGCAGCAAGGTCGAGTAGTAGCTTATGCTTCACGTCAATGGAGACCACATGAGGAAAATTATCCGACTCATGATTTGGAGTTAGCAGCAGTGGTGCATGCCTTAAAGATATGGCGGCATTATCTCATTGGACATAAGTGTGAGATCTTTACAGATCATAAAAGCCTCAAGTATATCTTCACACAGACGGAGCTCAATATGCGTCAGCGCTGATGGCTCGAGCTGATCAAGGACTACAACCTCAGCATACTCTACCATCCAGGGAAAGCCAACGTAGTGGCAGATGCCTTGAGCAGAAAGGCTTACACCCTACAAGGAGCTACACCCAAAAACCCGTGCTTACGACAGGAATTTCAGAATCTTGAAGTAACCATAGTGCCATCTGGGATGTTAGCTACATTGACTGTGGAGTCTCAACTCCAAAAGCAGATTGAGGATGCTCAGAAAGAAGATGAGGAGATACATAAGATCAAGAGCCACATCAGATCAGGAAAAACCCAAGATTTCATTGAAGATCATCAAGGAATTGTGTGGTATCGGGGAAGGATTTGTGTGCCCCGAAATTCAGACCTTAAGGAATTAATTCTTTTCGAAGCTCATAAAACCCCATATTCACTACACCCTGGAAACACCAAGATGTACAAGGATCTGAAGATGGAATTCTGGTGGAATGGAATGAAGAGGGAAATCGCGGAATATGTCGCAAGATGTGACACTTGCCAAAGGATTAAGGCAGATCATCAGAAGATAGCCGGAAAGCTGCAACCCTTAGCAGTGCCAACCTGGAAATGGGAAGAGATTGGTATGGATTTTATCACAGGACTTCCCAGAACACAGGGGGGATATGATTCCATATGGGTCATTGTGGACAGACTCACGAAAGTTGCTCATTTTATACCAGTCAAGAAAACGTATAATGGCAACAAATTAGCGGAGCTATACCTGCAGCGAATAGTGACACTGCATGGTATCCCGAAAAAGATCGTTTCAGATCGAGGAACACAATTCACATCCAAATTCTGGAACCGACTCCACGAAGCTTTGGGAACCCAATTGTAGTTTAGCACTGCATATCATCCACAGACAGGAGGACAGACTGAACGTGTAAATCAAATCTTGGAAGACCTTCTCAGAGCTTGCATCTTAGATTATGGAACCTCTTGGGAAAAGTGCTTACCATTTGCGGAGTTTACTTATAATAACAGTTACCAAGCTAGTCTGCAAATGGCACCCTTTGAAGCTTTGTATGGGCGCAAGTGCAGAACTCCACTACATTGGGACGGGCTAGGAGAAAGGCAAGTCATTGGACCCGAACTCATCGAAGAAGCTGAAGCACACGTCAAGCTCATCAGAGAACGATTAAAGGCAGCACAGTCACGCCAGAAGAGCTATGCCGACAACCGAAGAAGGGAATTGTCGTTTGCACCAGGCGAATCAGTTTATCTCAAGGTTACACCGTTAAAAGGGATGAGAAGATTCCATCAGAGAGGAAAACTGTCCCCAAGGTACATTGGGCCATTCAAAGTCCTTAAGAGGAAAGGAGAGGTATCTTACAAACTGGATTTACCATCAGATCTTGGAGAAATTCATGACGTGGTTCATGTCTCGCAACTCCGTAAGTGCCTCAAGGAACCAACGGATCAGATAGAACACCAGGGGATTCCGCTTCAAAAGAATCTCACCTACCTCACCCAACCACTGCAAATACTGGCTAGCGATGAGCGTCAACTCAGAAGGAAGAAAATCAAGCTTTGCAAGGTTCAATGGGAAGATCACTCAAAGGAAGAAGCGACTTGGGAGAAAGAGGATGATCTGCGGCAGGCTTATCCCTACCTTTTCCCTTCTCTAGGTAAATCTCGGGGCGAGATTTCTTTAAGGAGGGTAGGCTTGTAACACCCTAGTTTTGGGGGTGAAAAGTTTTGCATAAAAACCCTGCATGCATGTATCTCTGTAGTAGTAGCCAGGTCAGCTGAACTCTAATCTCTCCCAAACCCTAAAAATCTCCAAATCTATTCTCTAGATCCAAATCAAGATCTGACCATCCAGATTTAACCTACCAGTTACCCTGAAGATAAAAGTCTTCAGGAGCCAGATCAAATTCTGACCCTAACTCCCAGTACCTAAGCCTCTCTCTGTTTTCGAAAACAGGAAAATTCAGATTTACCCTAAGTACCCCAGTTTCCAGATGATTGAGTTATCTTGATTTAACCTTATCCAGACTCAAGTAACCCCTGGAATATGTTCCTAGGTTCATCCTCAACTCACATCAAAAAGTTGGGAGCCAGATTAATTCATCTAAACACTTTTCGCAGTTTAGTCCAAATTTTACTGCGAATAAGTCCTTTTCTGTTTACCTGGAAGCCTGAAAAGGCTAAAATCCACGAATCAATTCCAACTCCAGAATTTCTTCATGGAACACCTCCCAAATGCTATTTGATACAGATCTCCTGTTTGATCAGACTTCAAAATCTCTCTTCAATCACCAGAATTCGAGATCGACAAAATCCAGATTTAGTTTACCCTAATTTTACCCTATTTTCGAAAATAGGTGAAATCCCTCAAATCTTATCAAACTTTCTCCAAAATTGAGCTAAATGGGTATTAATAGAAATGTTATACTCAGCCATGAAATCAAATCTCAAATTAAACCTCTCAAAGACCAGATTTGCAATCTAGTCCAAAGCCAAACCAAAAACCATCGCAAATCAGTCCCTGGTTCGACCAGGCTACTGTGCACGACCAGGCGGTTCAAACGACCACGAGCGCCGGAGTTGGTCGTCGCCGTTGCCACCGCTGCGGCTTCGTCGCCGGCGATCTCCAGCGTTGCCACCTCAGCCACTGTTTCCCTGCCGCGTGTGCGCATCGTGTTCGCCACCGTGGAATCACCTCGCCCGCCAGCAGCGCCTTCGTTCTCCCGCGCGCGCGCCCGACAACGGCAGCACAATTGCGCCACGTCGCAAGCATGCCTTGGGGAAGCACCACTTCGCCTTCACCTCTACCAGAGCAGCAGGCTAAAGCCGGCACGGCCGCTGGAGCGCGTCGCTTCGCTGCTGTCCCGCCCGGCCGGTCAATTCGCCATCGATTCGAGCTTCAATTCTCCAGGCAATTCCAGCCGTTGCAAGCTCCTTGCTGCACCTATAAAAGCCACCCCAGCTCAGCTTAAACACACTCACACCAGAACCACTCAAATTCTTAACCACGCCGTCGTCTTCGTCTTCTTCGGCGAGCTCGAGAAGAGGCTCACGGTGCCAGGCCAATCTACTGCACCGAACTCCAAATTGAAGCTACCAGTGAGTTACTCTCAACCACTTACCTGTGTAGTAGCAGCCAATTGAGTTCTATCGCACCTCATCGCCGGGAATTGCTGTTTTTCCCCGACAACTCCGGCGAGCAATTAATCCCTAACTAAGTCAAAATAGCTCTCGAGCCTATGATCAAACATGATCAGTGGACTGTTTAGAACACATCTAAACAACCAGAATCACCAATTTCGCTAAAATATGAAAAACCCCAAGTTTACACCTTGCATGCAAACTGGAACTCGCCGTTAAGCTTCTGTGGTGATTTTCTAGTTAAATTGACTTCACACCTAGTTCTGTTATGCCCCAGAGACCATCCTCAAGCAAGGATTCGAGTTCGTTTGCCCTAGATCAGAAATGCCCAATTTTTGTGTCTTCTTCCCTAGCTCCGGTCGCCGGATTTTGTTCCCGGCCGTTTCAACCCCAACCACCTTGTCTAGTAGATGTGCCTCGACCCTAGGAGTATTTTTGCCTTCTAGCTCGACACCTGGATCGGCCCAGATGAAGAGGTATCACCATGCCAAGGTTTTGTCCAGAAACTGTTGAGAACAGTTCGGCCACCGTGTTCTTCGCCGGTTTTCATCACTTTCCGGCCATCTCCTGCCCTAGGTCCTGTTGAGACAGTTGTTCCTGTTACAAATGCCTAACCACCAGACAAAGTGGTGCATCATTTGGAGCCCTGAGTCAAAAGATAAGGCTAACCCTAGTTTCTGGCCGTGTCAAGCCTATGCCAAGCTATGTCAGCCAGTGGCATTAGCCCTGTTCACCCACCTCTGGTCATGTAAAACAGAAATTACTTTGTCAAATAGTAGTCTCACTACCTTGTGCACCATATGCTTGAATCAAAACCTACCTTGGCCACTGGAAATTGCTCAAACCATGTCAATGCCATTCTAGAGCACTGTCAGCCTATGTCAGCCAGTGGCATTGAGCCTTTTCACTCACTTCCAGCCATGAAACTTGGAAATAACTTTGTCCCTTAGACTCCTGACGTTGTGATCTACACTTTTCTCTACTGTCACAACTTGAGTTGAACCCTCTATCAACCATCGACCTTATGTCGATGCCTTGAACCGAATGCCAACCTAAAGACATTCGCTGTTTTTGGGCGAACCAGTCACCACCTTGATATTACACTGGTATTTTGGAACCTTGTAAACCTTAACAACTAATCTTAACCCTGGTTTCCATAGTTAAACTCAAATCGCTTTCAAACCTTGTATCACCAGAGTATTTTCTCCTTGCATCTCTGCATGTAGTGGATTAGTAAGAATAGGATTGATTGTAATGCCTGTTTGATTGTTTGATCTTGTTTAGAGCAAGAGTCCGGGGTTGAAGATCCTGTCGCTGAACCATCCTCAACTGCTGATACTTACGACGCGGAAGGCAAGTCATACTTTGATCATATTGAAACCCATATTTTATGAATTGCTATGCTATTCCATGAATAGATATCTCATTAATATTGCATGTGTTGAGATCAATGATATTATGGCAGTGATAGATTGAATACTTGAGGAATGTGAACTTGATAAGATAGTAAGCCACGAACTAATAAGAGTATAAACATGTACATTTATATTCATGAAATAGAACCCCTAGCCGTGACCAGTATTTTGGTATGGAATGGTGGTAGCACTGGAGGTGCTTGGCTGCACTGAATGTGTAGGCACTGAAGGTGCATGGTTTGTGGTATGATCTGGTCACTGGCATGTAAGGACTAGAACCTTGTGTTATGCGTCTAGTGGCATGAAAAACGTACCAACCACTTACCTGGTATGGGACAGGCGCAACCTAGTAGCTTTCTTAGTATTATCAGTTCCCTGCATGGCTTGTCGATCCGGTTTCTCGCGTGGAAACTGGTGGGACGCAGTTCGTCCATGAGTGATGTGAGATCAGAAAAATTATGAGAGGATAAGGTGTAAAGAAGGAAGACGCCCTACGCCAGATTAAGTTGTGCGCGACTGTAATCAAAAGAGGTTATGTGTCCTGCGGGAACATAGACCCAGGCTAGGAAGTAAGGCAGTGGGGAGGACCCACAACGGTACTTGGGACCGTATTGTCCATTTACCGGGCAGGGATACTGTTAATACTAGACTGCAAAAATGTTGTGTGATCTCGGCCTTGTCACATGCGTATAAGTCGCATGGAGTTGGCCCGACTTGGAAGTCGAGTGAAAAAGTGGAATTAAAAAGAGGTACATCTCTGCAGAGTTTAAAAATGTATTCGAATACTTCGTTCTCCCGAGTTTTAGGAGTATGCCGTGGTGGATTAAATCCACGGGGTGTGACACAAGTATTGTTTTATAAGCTAAAATTTGTTAGCTCAAGATTACCCAAGTGGCATGTGTTGTCATGATAAGGGGCGTTGCCGTGGGCTGTCATGTGTTGACGTGTCGCGGTAATACCATAATATAGAGATCATATGATAATTAAGAGGCATGTGGTTTATGCCCTAAGTTATGAAATACTGCTATGAGTATATGATCGAAAGACTCGAATAAAAATAATGTGATATGAGGATATATCGCCTTGGATATGGGATATATGTATCACCATCAATATGAATTATTTACTGCCATGGGTATGATCAGAAGTTGAGTAAGAATTGAGAAAGAAATGTATTTTGGGAAAAACCCTTCACTCTTTCCCCAATAGCATAGGCTCATGTCATTTATACTGTAACTATATCTCTACCTCCCTATGACTTGCTGAGTACATAAGTACTCACCCTTGCAACAACTCCTCAATAGATGGAGCGTTCTACGACCTTGGAGAATGCCCTGAAGATGCTGCGGACCCAGGAGATGATGAGCAGTTTCCTCCGGAGCCCTGATGTGGTGCTGTCTACTGTCAACCTCTGTTTCCTGTGGATTGCTTTTGGGCCTAGCTTCCGCCGACTAGATGTGTTATTTTGTTAGACCCTTGTGCCTTGTAAGGCACTGTACCTCGTTTTGTACTAAGGCCTGATGGCCATACAATTATGACTACTGTATTATTTTGCTGCTTCAATGTATCCCTGTGATTGACTCATCCTGGGAAGTCAAGTGGTTTAAGGGACCAGCTGCACCGAGCTGGGCTCCTCACAGGTGATGTCACAGTCGTGGCAGACACGACACCGGGCAAATGGCGGCGCCCGGGACGGCACTGGAGGCCGCGTCCCAGGAGCCAAATGAGGCGCCCGGGAGGGCACCGGAGGCCAGGTCCCGGGGTCCAAAAGGCGGCGCTCGGGGAGGGGCCGGAGGCCAAGTCCCCGGGGAAATGGCAACGCCCGGGGAGGGGCCGGAGGCCAGGTCCCCGGGCAATCGTGACACATCTTACCTGGACTTAGTCCCGCGGAGATTTCGCCCGACAGCAGCCCCCCATGCCCGCCGGGGACGATGCTCGAGTCCCCGGTGGGTATGGTCCAGGTCACCGGGAAGATCTCCGGGCCAAGCTACCGGAGCCGCGATGCTTCAGTTTCCGTGCCCCATGCTTAAAGCCGCGCCATTTCGCCATAAATGCGCGCGCGGTTCGAACCGGCGCCTCGATTCCCGCGCCGATCCCTTCATTTCCCGCGCACGGTTTGAACTTCTACGGTCCAGATTGATCCGTGGGTGCCACGTGGCGTGCATCTAGACCACGGCCCGCCCCTATAAATAGGACCTTGGGGGGCCCGGAAGCTCATTCCAAATTTTCAGCCTCAACGATTTTTGCTCTCCCGGTAGCCCTCTCCCGGTAGTTCTTTCCGGTAGCCCTTTCCGGTAGCAGGCGTCCGGGAGTTTCTAGTAGTAGCCTCCTGCAAAGTTAGCCACCAAAAAAGAAAACTAACCTCATGGCACCCAAGGGTCGAGCGAAGACCACGGAAGTGCCCCCAGAGGAAATCCCCTCGGATTTCCTCTGGGCGTCGGAGTTCACGGCCGAGGACGCCGAGTCCTAGGCCGAAAGAGGCATCGTCGCGGATGGGGACATCCGAGTCCCCGTGAAGAAGGACGGAGCCCCCCGCCCCAGGCCCGGAGAGGTCGTTGCCTTCGAGGCCTTCCTGGAGGCGGAGCTCCGGCTCCCGGTGCATCCCATGCTCCGGGAGTTTCTCAAGGAGTACGGGGTGGCTCTCAACCACCTCACCCCGAACGCGCTCGTCCGGATGGGCCTCTTCATTTGGCTCTACGAGACAGCGACCGGGCGGGAGCCCGACCTTCGCGCCTTCCGGTACTTCTACGAACCGGCGGCGCGGACCTCCCACCTGGTCAAGGGGGGCCCCAAGTCGCCCTTCGGTTCGGTGATGGTCCAGATGTTGCCGGCCCGGGTAATCGACTACCCGGCGGCGGCCTCCCGGGACCACTGGGGGGATTGGGTCCGGAGGTGGTTCTACCTCCGGCTCCGGGATGACGCGGTGGTGTACGCCCCGGAGGCCCCCACCTACAGCCGGTCGTCCGCACCAAAGCCGCCGGTGTGGATGGACGAGGAGTACGACCTCCTCGGCAAGGTGATCCTCTCCAAGAAGACCCGCTACTCGGTCGTCGCAGGAGGGACGCTCCATGAGCGTTTCGAGGGGCTTCAGTCCCTTGGGGCCCAGGTAACCCGAGTCGATAACGCCTTCGTTTATTTCCTGCACTTCAAGATTTTTCTAACTCTATATATTTTGTAGGTGGCAGCTGTTACCTGGGGCCTTGAGCAGCGGGTTGCCCGGCTGCTTAAGGAGGCGGAGGGCCGGGCCGCAGCCTCCGTAGGGCAGCGCGAGGAGGCCCTCCGGGAACGCGATGAAGCCCTCGCGGAATTGACCCAGGCCCGGGCCCAGGTTCATATTTCCGAGGCCATGAACGCCCGCCTCCGGGAGGAGGCCAAGGCGAGGGAGGAGGCGCTCCGGGAGCTCGAGAGCTCGAGCGTCCGGGCGGTGGCGGACACGGGCAACTCCGTCCGGTCGGCCCTCGGGGGCCTTGGCGTAAGCCTCGGCTCCGGGAGCAGGGAGGTGCCGCTGCGGGGCTCGTCGAGTTCCAGGGGGTCGGCGCCCGGGCGATCGGGGGCCGCATCCCCCGAAGCTTCCCGGACTCCTTCGAGCCTTCGCGCCGGGAGGTCGAGCAGCTCGCCGGAGGGTTCTACGACCGGATCATCCGGGCGTGGTTCCCGGCTCTGGCGCCTCCGGCGGGAGACGTCCCAGCCCCGGCCTTGGAGCAAGCCCCCCGGGGGGAGGACGCCAACGAACATGTATGAGCCTCCCCCCGGGTCTTAACTAGGGCCCTTTTTTGTTTTAGGACATTTTGATTCCGGTAGCTTCTTAGAAGAAGCCCCGGGCACTTGTACATAAACATTTTGAATGCAATGAAATTAGAATTTTTTCTAAGTCTTTGAATTGAATTTACTGTTACCAGGGTTCCCGAGAGGTTGCTCCCGAGCGAAGGTCCGGGAGGGGCTCCCCGGGGGACGCCCAAGCGGCTTTAATTTTGCTAAGCCTTATCTCCGGGAATCGCGGCGAGGATAGTGTCCGGGAGCCGATCCGGTTGAGGTGGCGTCCGGAGTGGCACTTGGACAACTTCGATAATCATCGTGCCGAATTGTCCCCTCCGCGACCGGGGCTCTGGATGGTCCCTCCTCTCCGGATACTTCCACCGGCGGGATACGAGTTCTGGCCTGAAGATGTGCTCCGGGACGCTCGGCGCCGCGTACGGGCGTTGTACCGGGAGTTGACCCGGGAGCTAGCGGAGAGCCTCCGGGAGTATTAGGCGTAGGAGCCTTAGGGCGTAGAGAATCCCCCGGGTTAGAACCCGGGTTGTATCGTTTCCGAAGCCCACCGGAGGGGGAAGATGTCCTCCGGGTTTGAGAATCAATAAAGCTGTTGTCGTTTCATTTCATTGCCTCTATTTTCTTCTTCTTGGATGGTCTGGACGACTCATCTTAACAAGGATGAGCTAAGTTTCCTCATGGGTGGTGCGGTCGACACCCGGGGGTTCCTTATCCCCCCTGCCCACAGCAGGCCGGAGAATAGCTCAGCGCTGTGGGGGTAACAAGGCCCGCTGGGTGGAAGTCACCTGTAGCATAGAAAATTTTCTAAGTTAGAAAACTTAAAAACGAGGTTTTCAAGGAGAAGACCTTCCGGGAGACAATCGTCCAGTCGCCGTGAGAACGGGG
The DNA here is from genome assembly GCA_019359835.1 of Pharus latifolius. Classification (NCBI taxonomy): domain Eukaryota; kingdom Viridiplantae; phylum Streptophyta; class Magnoliopsida; order Poales; family Poaceae; genus Pharus; species Pharus latifolius. The sequence continues at coordinate 36,944,463 of CM033323.1, read as the reverse complement.
AGCCGGGAATGAGGCCTCATATGGAAGAAATATCCAAGAAAACCCGATGAGATTTCCGGAGGCGAGCTTCCTTGGAGACATTCGTCCGGTCGCCGTGAGGACGGGGAGCCGGGAATAGGGTATTTGGGGAAGAAAATGCCCGAGAAATCCGGGACTTCTCCGAGAGACAATCGTCCGGTCACCGTGAGAACGGGGAGCCGGGAATAGGGTCTCCGGCAGGCATTCATCTGGTCGCCGTGAGAACGGGGAGCCGGGAATAAGGTCGCCAGGGACCAATCGTCCGGTCGCCGTGAAAACGGGGAGCCGGGAATAACGTCGACTCCCGGAGGAGGAAGATAGATCCAATCAAGCCGCATGGGGCCGATCTTCCGGTCGCCGTGAAAATGGGGAGCTGGGAATAACGTCGACTCCCGGAGGAGGAAGATAGATCCAATCAAGCCACAGGGGGCCGATCTTCCGGTCGCCGTGAAAACGGGGAGCCGGGAATAACGTCGACTCCCGGAGGAGGAAGATAGATCCAATCAAGCCGCAAGGGGCCGATCTTCCGGTCGCCGTGACTCGTTACCACGGCCACTGTGACCGGGTTGCCGCTTACACCCTCAGTCCACGAGGGCTGATCGTAAGCCGCCCTACGGGAGTGAGGACTCCCGTTGTAGGAACTTGTTGGGCCTAGCCCACTTCCTCGCGGGGAGGGCATCCTCACGAGGAGGGCATCCTCACGGGGAGGGCATCCTCACGGGGAGGGCTTCCTCGCGAGGAGGGCATCGCCGCTAGGGGCGGTAATGAGGGAGACCTGCAATGAGACAGTTTGAAAAGCAAGACCTATGTATTGCTAATAAAATGAAGTACAGGGCCTCCCCCTGCGAAGCCGCGAAAGGGGAGGAAAATACAGTGTCCCTCCTCCCCCTCCGGCGTGAACGCTCCGGGGGAGGGGACAGGCCCGTAAGGCTAAACATAGAACTTGCGAAGTAAACGCAAGTTCCACGTGTGCTTCAAATCCTGCTCTTGAAGGTTGGAGAGCTTGTAGGCCCCCGAGCCCAGGACTGCGGAGATCCTGTAGGGGCCCTCCCACTTGGGGGAGAGCTTACCCTGGGCCTGGGGGTCCGTCACGCGCTTGAGGACAAGGTCCCCAAGGCGGAAAGCTCTCTCGCGCACGCGCTGGTTGTGCGCGCGCGCCATTTCTTGTTCGTAGATGGCGTGGCGGAGGAGCGCTCGGTCGCGTTCCTCCTCCACGAGGTCGATCTCTAGACGCTGGTTTGCCTCGTTGGCCTGGTACGCTGAGGTCGTAGCTCCATCCAGGAGCTCAACCCGCAGTGACCGGAAGCTGATCTCCTGGGGGAGGACTGCCTCTGCCCCGTAGAGCAGGGAGAAGGGAGTACGCCCCGTCGCCCGGGACGGGGCCGTGCGCATGTAGCAGAGGATGCTAGGGAGCTCCTCTGCCCATGCGCCCCGCTTAGAAGCGGTTTGCTCGAGTCTCCGGCGCAACCCCTGTAGGATCACGCCGTTGACCCTCTCGACAGCCCCATTGCTCTGGGGATGGGCCATCGAGGCGAAGTGGATGACAAGCCCCAGGCCTTCGCAGAATTCCCGGAAATAAGCCGAGTCGAATTGAGTCCCGTTGTCCACGGTGATTTCCCGGGGGACACCAAAACGACATAAGATGTTTTTCCAGAAAAACCGCTGAACGGCCCGGGACGTGATGCTGGCCAAAGGCTCCGCCTCGACCCACTTAGTAAAATAGTCGACTGCGACTACCGCATAGTTGTATCCCCCGGGCGCTGGGGGGAAGGGCCCTAAGAGGTCCATCCCCAGCGCACAAAGGGCCAAGTGATGGGGATCGTCTGCAGCTCTATAGGGGGGAGGTTCGAGCCCTTGGCCATCTTCTGGCATGCCTCGCACGCGGAGACAAGGTCTCGCGCGTCGCGCATGACCGTGGGCCAGTAGAAGCCCTGCCGGAGGGCCTTGGCTGCGATGGCACGCGGGGCTAGGTGAGAACCACAGCTCCCCGCGTGGATGTCTTCGAGAAGTTGAAGTCCCTCCGGCCGGGGGCGGCAGCGCAGGAGGGTGGAAGCCCCCCGCTTGTAGGGCCTCCCCTCCAGCAGGAGATACGCCCGGGCTTTAGCCCGGAGGCGTTTAGCCTCGGTCTCACTAGGAGGGTCCCCCTCCCCCTTGATGAAGGAGACGAGGGGGTCCATCCAAGATGGAGTCCGGGTGATCTCGGCGACCACCGGGACATGAGGCTCGTCGCCCGTGTCCGGGGAGGCCACCGAGGGCTTGGTGATGATCTCCAGGAAAGCCCCCTTGGGGAGCGATTCCCGGGCGCTTGCCGGCCGGTCCAAGGCGTCGGCCCGGTCATTGTCCCTACGTGGGATATGCTGGGCCTCGAGGCTGTCGAAATGCCTCTCCATCTTTCGCACTTCCCGCAAATAAAGACTTAAGTTTGCGTCATGGCACAGGTAAGACTTGTCCATTTGGCAAACTACGAGCTGAGAATCTCCCTTGAATAGGAGGCGCCGGATCCCCAGGGAGAGCGCGAGGCGCATCCCGAGGAGCAAAGCCTCGTATTCGGCAACGTTGTTGGTTGCGGGGAACTCGAGCTGCGCGGCGTACTCGAGTTCCTTCCCCTCGGGGCTCCGGAGGACTACTCCCGCACTAGCCCCGGCGAGACACAGCGACCCATCGAACATGAGGGTCCAATGATCACTGCGTCGGGGCGGCACAGGGAGATCTTCGTACCCGGACCCGGAGGCGGGAGTCCACTTTGCGACGAAGTCGGCGAGGACCTGCGACTTGATGGCGGAGCGGCCGATAAGGGACAGGGAGAAGGGGGCGAGCTCGGCCCCCCACTTCCCGATCCGGCCGGTGGCTTCTTTGTTCCGCAGTACCTCCCCGAGGGGGAGGGACGACGGGACGGTGATGGGGTGCCCCAGGAAGTAATGCCGAAGCTTCCGGGACGCCATGAGGAGGGCATAGCAGATTTTCTCGATTTCAGTGTACCGAGTTTTGGCCCCTTGGAGGGCCTCACTCACGTAGTACATCGGACGCTGCTGCCCCCCTTGCTCCTTCACCAAGACCGCGCTGACGGAGACTGGGGTCGCGGCGAGGTAGAGGAGCAAGGGTTCTTCCGGAGACGGACTCACGAGCATTGGGGGGCTCGTGAGGTATTTCTTGAGGTCGTTGAAGGCTTCCTGGGCCTCAGGGGTCCAGCGGAACCCCTCAAGCCCTCGGAGGATCTTGAAGAACTGGAGGCCCCGCTCCCCCGACCGGGAGACAAAGTGGCTGAATGCGGCTAGGCGGCCGGAGAGCCGCTGGACATCCTTAATGGAGCGCGGCGGGGGCATGTCTAGGAACGCCCGGATCTTCTCGGGGTTTGCCTCAATGCCCCGCTGGGACACGAGGAAACCTAGGAGCTTCCCCCCGCGCACTCCGAAGGCGCACTTCTCCGGGTTGAGTTTGAGTCCGAACGCGCGGAGGTTGTGGAAGGTTTCAGCCAGGTCGCCGATGTGGGAGGCTGCGAGGGGACTCTTGACAACCGCGTCTTCTACGTAGACTTCAACGTTGCGGCCCACTTGCTCTTTGAAAACCAACGTCATGAGGCGCTGGAAGGTTGCCCCAGCGTTCTTGAGCCCGAAGGGCATATGGACGTAGCAGAAGGTTCCGAGGGGAGTAATAAAACTCGTCTTTTCCTCGTCCCCTTCCGCCATCCGGACTTGATGGTAGCCCGAGTAGGCGTCTAGGAAGCTCATGAGCTCACACCCCGCAGTGGAGTCGACGAGCTGATCAATCCGCGGGAGCGGGAAGTTGTCTTTGGGGCAGGCGCGGTTAAGGTCGGTGAAGTCCACGCACATCCGCCACCTGCCGGTTGATTTCTTGACGAGGACAGGGTTCGCGAGCTACTCGGGGTGCAAGACCTCCCGAATGAACCCCGCCTCTCGGAGCCGGGTGATCTCCACCTTGATTGCCTCTTGGCGCTCGAGGGATAGTTTCTGCAGCTTCTGTTTGACCGGGGGGTGACTGGGGGCCACTGCAAGTTTGTGCTCAATGACCTCTCGGGCGACGCCCCGCATGTCTGACGGCTTCCACGCAAAAACATCGGAGTTTTCGCGCAGAAAAGCCGTAAGTTGCGCTGCGTGCTCCTCGGGGAGCTCCGCCCCGATCCGGACGGTTTTGTCTTCGTTGCCCGGGGACAGCAGGACCTTTCGGAGGCCTCCTTCCGGACGCGGCTTGAGGAGGGGCCTCCCGGGTGGTGGCGCAGCAGCATCTAGTTCCGGGGGAGAAGCCTCCCCCCCGGGCGTCTTTATGAGGTTGACGCTTCCGATCGTGGCCGCAGCGTGCTCGTATAGAGCACGGGCCATGTCTTGGTCTCCCCGGACGTTGATCACACCATGAGGCCCGGGGATCTTCATGCAGAGACAGTTTTGATGGGTGGCAGCCCCCAGCCGGTTGATTGTCGTCCTCCCCATAATCGCGTTGTAGGAGGAGGGGAGGTCTACTACATCGAAGCGGACCACCTCGGTCCGGTAGTTCTCCAGGGTGCCGAATGTCATTGGAAGATCTACCTTGCCCACGGGGTGGATCGCCTTCCCCGGGACAAAACCTTGCAGGGGCCCAGCAGCGGGCTGCAGGAGCTTCTCATCCACCTGCATTTCTTTGAAGGCCTTCAGGAATAAGACATCGGTGGAGCTCCCGCCATCCACCAGGATCCGGGCCAGATGGCAGTTGTAGATGGTCGCGGAGACAATGAGCGCGTCGTCGTGGGGGAAGTGAACCCCCCGCGCGTCTTCTGCCGAGAAGGTGAGGGGGACTCCGACCACTTCGGTGGCGGGGAAGCGTGTAGCACCCCCACAACCTTGACCTCGCGCGCGTACTCCTTACGCTGGCGCTTAGAGTCCCGCCCGTAGGCAGATCCTCCCACGATGACGTTCATGTGCCGCTGCGAAGTTTTAAAGGGGAGAGCTTCTGAAGGCTCCCCCTCTTGCGTCTGCTGACCCCCCGTGGGAGCGGGAAGGGCCGGAACAGCTGGCCGAGGGAGAGAGGTGGCCGGAGCCCCCCCCTGCCCGCGCTGGTCGAGGAAGTCCGCGAAGTGCTGCAGCAGCTGGCTATAATCTCGGGTAGCGTGGGTATTGGACCTGTGGAGGCTGCACCATGGTCCTTCCCGCCTTCTCCCCGCGGGGCCTTCCCGGCCACGCGAAGACGGTCCTCCCCCATGGCCCTTCGGTTTGGGGAAGGGGCGGTTGGCCCTCGGGGGGTCGCGCGAGCCGCCTCCGCCCTCGAGGACAAAGGTGTCCCGAGGCCGTGGCTCGCTACGCCCCCCCTGCCTGGAGCGTTTGGGGGGATCCCTGGCTCCCCGGTCGACGGGGGCGGGAGGACCCTGGGTCTTCTTCCAGATATCATCTTCCTCCGCCCGAGCGTACTTTTCGAGCACGTTGAAGAGCTCGTCGGCGGAAGAGGGGCAGCTCCGGGAGAGCCTTCGGTGGAGCTCCCCCGGGAGGATGCCGCTTTTGCAGGCTTCGATGATCGTAGAGTCGGGGACGTGGGCCACTTTGCTCTTCACCTGAGCAAAGCGCTTGAAGAAGCTTCTGATGGTTTCCCCAGTCCTCTGCCGGACAGCTGCGAGGAGTCCAGGGGACGCACATAGTTCCCTTGGAAGTTGGCACAGAACTCCCGCTTGAGCTGCGAGAAAGAGTTGATGGAGCCGGCCTTCAGGTTGTAGAACCAGGAGCGGGCAATGCCGGGGAGGTAGAGGGGGAAGACGTTGCACTGTACTGTCTCGTCCCCCCCGGCCGCGGAGATGGCAGTGGAGTAGACCTGCACAAACTCGTATGGGTCTGCCTCACCGTTATAGTGGTGGATGTGTGGAGGGCGGTAGGGCCGCGGCCACCGGATGATGCGAAGCCTTCGGCACAGGGGTTGGTTAGCCCCCTGCACTTCCCGGGGAGAGCCCCGGTCGCTATCTTCTTTCACGGGACCTTCGTTGTCTGAGTCTGGAAGCGGTCCGAGAGGTCCGCCAGACTGGCGGTGGCGACGCTTTTCCTCCGGACCGGGACTGAGTTCCCGGACGTCCGAGCTCTCCGCTGGAGAGGTTGGCTCTTCAGCGGGTCTCTTCCCCCGGCCGGTGCGAGAGCGAGGCCCCCCGCGCCTGCGGCCGGGGGAAGTTCTTCCCCGCGCTCTGATGAACGCAGTAGCTCGACCTCCCCCGGGGCGGAACGGACGTGTCCCGCCGAGGGAGGGAGCTCGTGCGCTGTAGCTTCCGGAGCTGGTTGGGGCGAGCCCCCTGCGACGACCCCCGGGACCAGAAAGGGGGAAGCCCCTGTATCATCCGGAACCGGGGAGGGGGCGCCCGCGGCGACGCCTGGAATCAGAGTGGAGGGGGCCCGAGTGGCCACGACCGGAACCGGGAAGGGGGCAGGCCCTGTAGCACCCGGAACCGGCGAAGGGGCAGACCCCGCGGCGACGTCCGGAACCGGGGAGCCCATGCGGGGGGGAGTCCGCTGCGGCACGGGGGCTGCTCTGTCAACCGCCCCCGGTGCGGTAAACGCGACGTGGGGGCGGGACTGGCTCCCGGCGTAGGGTAAACCCCCGGCAAGAGGTGGGCTCCCGGCCCTGGGAACAGGCTGGGGACGGGGTACCCCCCTGGTGCCACGAAGGGCGCTGGCGTGAAATAACCTCCGGGCACCGGGACGGGCCCGGGTGCCGGGAAGGGTCCGGACGTATATCCCACAGGGGGAGGGAACCCCCCGGCAGGGTCATACGGGGCGGACAACCCCCCGGAGGCCAGAGGGGCCACCGGGTAACCCATAAACGGGGGCATGTTCCCCGGATACGGGTGTGACGCAAATGTGGGGGCCGGAGGCCGCGCCAGCACACTAAGGAGGTCGTCCATAGAGCGCTGAGCGCGGAGCTGGCCTTCCACGAGAGCTTCGAGCAGGGCGTCCCGGGGAGCCGTCGGGGGGACGCTTGTCCCGGCCGAGGTCCCCGCGGTCACCGGGAACGACCTGGAGGTGGAAGCACCTAAGTTAAGAGGAAAGGAGGGAGGCGGTACCTGGGCCAGGTCGCCTCCGGAAGGGACCGCCAGGACAGCAGTGTCCCGGGCGGACGGCGCCGGGTCTCCGAAACCCAGATCACCGGGAAGGGTGCGAGCCCTTGTTCTTGGGGGAGCCATGGCGTCTTGTCACGCGTCCCCACGGACGGCGCCAACTGTCGTGGTATTACGAATACCCCGGCAGGTTTTGAGAATGTTCCTAGCGAAGATTACGCGGCGCAGGTTGACCGGATGACCGGTCCTCCCCCGCCGGACAAGCACAAAAAATGACACACGGGTTTATACAGGTTCGGATCCCGGTGGGGGCCCTAGTCCTGTCGACGCGCTCCCGACCGGAGTCAGCTGGGGAGGCTCTCTCCGGGGGAGAGGCTTCCGGAGCACGTCTGTGAGTTTAGCTATTCCAATAAAAGTGATCTGATCCCTTACAACAGAGGGGTACAACGGAAGCCACCGTCGGATTGAAGGGCAGGACCGTCCTTCTCCCGGTCAAACGCCTTGGATGCTTGACAGGTGGTCGCTAGTTCCCGAGGCGCCCCTCGCGTGACCTGCACGTGATAAACAATTCAAGACTTTACCTTTAGGAGGGGGATGAGTCCCGGGACGGCGCCGGAGGCCAGGTCCCGGGGGCCAAAAGGCGGCGCCCGGGGAGGCCCCGGAGGCCACGTCCCCGGGCCAAACGGCGGTGCCCGGGGAGGGGCCGGAGGCCGCGTCCCCGGGCAAATGGCGGCGCCCGGGCCGGCACCGGAGGCCGCGTCCCGGGAGCCAAACGGCGGCACCCGGGAGGGCACCAGAGGCCACGTCCCGGGGGCCAAAAGGCGGCGCCCGGGGAGGGGCCGGAGGCCAGATCCCCTGGGCAAACGGCGGCGCCCGGGAGGGCACCGGAGGCCACGTCCTGGGGGCCAAACAGCGGCGCCCGGGGAGGGGCCGGAGGCCGCGTCCCCGGGCAAATGGCGGCACCCGGGCCGGCACCGGAGCCCGCGTCCTGGGAGCCAAACGGCCGCGCCCAGGAGGGCACCGGAGGCCACGTCCCGGGGGCCAAAAGGCGGTGCCCGGGGAGGGGCCGGAGGCCAGATCCCGCGGGCAAACGGCGGCGCCCGGGACGGCACCGGAGGCCGCGTCCCGGGAGCCAAACGGCGGCGCCCGGGAGGGCACCGGAGGCCACGTCCCGGGGGCCAAAATGCGGCGCCCGGGGAGGGCCGGAGGCCAGATCCCCCCGGCAAACGGCGGCGCCCGGGACGGCACTGGAGGCCGTGTCCCGGGAGCCAAATGGCGGCGCCCTGGAGGGCACCGGAGGCCACATCCCGGGGACCAAAAGGCGGCACCCGGGGAGGGGCCGGAAGCCACGTTCCGGGGGCCAAAAGGTGGCGCCTGTGGAGGGGCCGGGGGCCAGGTCCCCGGGCAAACGGCGGCGCCCGGGACGGCACCGGAGGCCGCGTCCCGGGAGCCAAACGGCGGCGCCCGGGAGGGCACCGGAGGCCACGTCCTGGGGGCCACACGGCGGCGCCCGGGGAGGGGACGGAGGCCGCGTCCCCGGGCAAATGGCGGCGCCCGGCCCGGCACCGGAGGCCACGTCCTGGGGGCCACACGGCGGCGCCCGGGGAGGGGACGGAGGCCGCGTCCCCGGGCAAATGGCGGCGCCCGGCCCGGCACCGGAGGCCACGTCCCGGGAGCCAAACGGCGGCGCCCAGGAGGGCACCGGAGGCCACGTCCCGGGGGCCAAAAGGCGGCGCCCGGGGAGGGGCCGGAGGCCAGATCCCCCGGGCAAACGGCGGCGCCTGGGACGGCACCGGAGGCCGCGTCCCGGGAGCCAAACGGCGGCGCCCGGGAGGGCACCGGAGGCCACGTCCTGGGGGCCAAAATGCGGCGCCCGGGGAGGGGCCGGAGGCCAGATCTCCCCGGCAAACGGCGTCGCCCGGGGAGGGGCCGGAAGCCACGTTCCGGGGGCCAAAAGGTGGCGCCTGTGGAGGGGCCGGGGGCCAGGTCCCCGGGCAAACGGCGGCGCCCGGGACGGCACCGGAGGCCGCGTCCTGGGAGCCAAACGGCGGCGCCCGGTAGGGCACCAGAGGCCCCGTCCCCGGGGCGAAAAGGCGGCGCCCGGGGAGGGGCCGGAGGCCAGGTCCCCGGGCAGATGGCTGCGCCCGGGACGGCACCAGAGGCCGCGTCCCGGGAGCCAAATGCGGCGCCCGGGAGGGCACCGGAGGCCACGTCTCGGGGGCCAAAAGGCGGCGCTCGGGGAGGGGCCGAAGGCCAGGTCCCTGGGCAATCGTGACACATCTTACCTGGACTTAGTCCCGCGGAGATTTCCCCCGACACCCGGGAAGTGCAGGGGGCCAACCAGCCCCTGTGCCGAAGACTTCGCAGCATCCGGTGGCCGCGGCCTTACCGCCCTCCGCACATCGAGCACTATAACGGTGAGGCAGACCCTTACGAGTTTGTGCAGGTCTACTCCACTGCCATCTCCGCGGCCGGGGGGGACGAGACAGTACAGTGCAACGTCTTCCCCCTCTACTTCTCCGGCATTGCTCGCTCCTGGTTCTAAAACCTGAAGGCCGGCTCCATCAAGTCTTTCTCGCAGCTCAAGCGGGAGTTCTGTGCCAACTTCCCGGGGAACTACGTGCGTCCCCTGGACTCCTCGCAGCTGTACACTGTCCGGCAGAGGACTGGGGAAACCATCAGAAGCTTCTTCAAGCGTTTTGCTCAGGTGAAGAGCAAAGTGGCCCACGTCCCCGACTCTACGGTCATCGAAGCCTGCAAAAGCGGCGTCCTCCCGGGGGAGCTCCACCGAAGGCTCTCCCGGAGCTGCCCTTCTTCCGCCGACGAGCTCTTCAACGTGCTCGAAAAATACGCTGGGGCGGAGGAAGACGATATCTGGAAGAAGACCCAGGGGGCTCCCGCCCCCGTCGACCGGGGGGCCAGGGATCCGCCCAAACACCCTAGGCAAGGGGGGCGTAGCGAGCCACGGCCTCGGGACACTTTTGTCCTCGAGGGCGGAGGCGGCTCGCCCGACCCCCCGAGGGCCAACCGCCCCTTCCCCAAGCCGAAGGGCCATGGGGGAGGACAGTCTTCGCGCGGCCGGGAAGGCCCCGCGGGGAGAAGGCGGCAAGGACCGTGGTGCAGCCTCCATAGGTCCAATACCCACGCTACCCGAGATTGTAGCCAGCTGCTGCAGCACTTCGCGGACTTCCTCGACCAGCGCGGGCAGGGGGGGGACTCCGGCCTCCTTGCTCCCTCGGCTAGCTGTTCTGGCCCTTCCCGCTCCCACGGGGGATCAGCAGACGCAGGAGGGAGAGCCAAGCTCTCCCCTTTCAAACTTCGCAGCGGCACATCAACGTCATCGTGTGAGGATCTGCCTCCGAGCGGGACTCTAAGCGCCAGCGTAAGGAGTACGCGCACGAGGTCAAGGTTGTGGGGGTGCTACACCCACCCCGCCACCAAAGTGGTCGGACGTCCCCCTCACCTTCACGGCAGAAGACGCGCAGGGGGTTCGCTTCCCCCACGATGACGCGCTCATTGTCTCCGCGACCATCTACAACTGCCATCTGGCCCGGATCCTGGTGGACGGCGGGAGCTCCGCCCATGTCCAATTCCTGAAGGCCTTCAAAGAAATGCAGGTGGATGAGAAGCTCCTGCAGCCCGATGCCGGGCCCCTGCAAGGTTTTGTCCCGGGGGAGGCGATCCACCCGGTGGGCAAAGTAGATCTTCCAATGACCTTCGGCACCCCGGAGAACTACCGGACCGAGCTAGTCCGCTTCGACGTAGTGGACCTCCCCTCCTCCTACAACGCGATTATGGGGAGGATGACAATCAACCGACTGGGGGCTGCCACCCATCAAAACTATCTCTGCATGAAGATCCCCGGGCCGCATGGTGTGATCAACGTCCGGGGAGACCAAGACATGGCCCGTGCTCTATACGAGTGCGCTACGGCCACAATCGGAAGCGTCAATCTCATAAAGCCGCCCGGGGGGGAGGCTTATCCCCCGGAACTAGACGCTGCTGCGCCACCACCCAGGAGGCCCCTCCTCAAGCCGCGTCTGGAAGGGGGCCTCCGGAAGGTCCTGCTGTCCCCGGGCAATGAAGGCAAAACCGTCCGGATCGGGGCAGAGCTCCCCGAGGAGCACGCAGCGCAACATGCGGGGCGTCGCCCGGGAGGTCATTGAGCACAAGCTCGCAGTGGCCCCCGGTCACCCCCCGATCAAACAGAAGCTGCGGAAACTCTCCCTCGAGCGCCAAGAGGCATTCAAGGCGCAGATCACCCGGCTCCGAGAGGCGGGGTTCATTCGGGAGGTCTTGCACCCCAAGTGGCTCGCGAACCCTGTCCTCGTTAAGAAATCAACCGGCAGGTGGCGGCTGTGCGTGGACATCACCGACCTTAACCGCGCCTGCCCCAAAGACAACTTCCCGCTCCCGCGGATTGATCAGCTCGTCGACTCCACTACGGGGTGCGAGCTCATGAGCTTCCTAGACGCCTACTCGGGCTACCATCAAGTCCGGATGGCTGAAGGGGATGAGGAAAATATGAGTTTTATTACTCCCCTCGGAACCTTCTGCTACGTCCATATGCCCTTCGGGCTCAAGAACGCGGGGGCGACGTTCCAGCGCCTCATGACATTGGTTTTCAAAGAGCAAGTCAGCCGCAACGTTGAAGTCTACGTAGATGACGTGGTTGTCAAGAGTCCCCGCGCAGCCTCCCACATCGACGACCTGGCTGAAACCTTCCACAACCTCCGCGCGTTCGGGCTCAAACTCAACCCAGAGAAGTGCGCCTTCGGGGTGCGCGGGGGGAAGCTCCTAGGTTTCCTCGTGTCCCAGCGGGGCATTGAGGCAAACCCCGAGAAGATCCGGGCGTTCCTAGATATGCCCCCGCCGCACTCCGTCAAGGATGTCCAGCGGCTCTCCGGCCGCCTAGCCGCACTCAGCCGCTTTGTCTCCCGGTCGGGGGAGCGGGGCCTCCAGTTCTTCAATATCCTCCGAGGGCTCGAGGGGTTCCGCTGGACCCCCGAGGCCCAGGAGGCGTTCGACGACCTCAAGAAGTACCTCACGAGCCCTCCAATGCTCGTGAGTCCGTCCCCGGAAGAGCCCTTGCTCCTCTACCTCACCGCGACCCCTGTCGCCATCAGCGCGGTCTTGGTAAAGGAGCAAGGGGGGCAACAGCGTCCCGTGTACTACGTGAGTGAGGCCCTCCAAGGGGCCAAAACTCGATACACGGAGATGGAGAATATTTGCTACGCCCTCCTCATGGCGTCCCGGAAGCTTCGGCATTACTTCCTGGGACACCACATCACCGTCCCGTTGTCCCTCCCCCTCGGGGAGGTACTGCGGAACAAGGAAGCCACCGGCCGGATCGGGAAGTGGGGGGCCGAGCTCGCCGCCTTCTCCCTGTCCCTTACCGGCCGCTCCGCCATCAAGTCGCAGGTCCTCACCGCCTTCGTCGCAGAGTGGACTCCCGCCTCTGGGTCCGGGGACGAAGATCTCCCTGTGCCGCCCCGACGCAGTGATCATTGGACCCTTATGTTCGATGGGTCGCTGTGTCTCGCCGGGGCTGGTGCGGGAGTAGTCCTCCGGAGCCCTGAGGGGAAGGAACTCGAGTACGCCGCGCGGCTCGAGTTCCCCGCAACCAACAACGTCGCCGAATACGAGGCTTTGCTCCTTGGGATGCGCCTCGCGCGCTCCCTGGGGATCCGGCGCCTCCTAGTCAAGGGAGATTCTCAGCTCGTAGTTTGCCAAATGGACAAGTCTTACCTGTGCCATGACGCAAACTTAAGTCTTTATTTGCAAGAAGTGCGAAAGATGGAGAGGCATTTCGACGGCCTCGAGGCCCGGCATATCCCACGTAGGGACAATGACCGGGCCGACGCCTTGGCCCGGGCGGCCAGCGCCCGGGAATCGCTCCCCAAGGGGGCTTTCCTGGAGATCATCACGAAGCCCTCGGTGGCCTCCCCGGACACGGGCGACGGGCCTCATGTCCCGGAGGTCGCCGAGATCACCCGGACTCCGTCTTGGATGGACCCCCTCATCTCCTTCATCAAGGGGGAGGGGGACCCTCCTAGTGAGACCGAGGCTAAACGCCTCCGGGCTAAAGCCCGGGCGTATCTCCTGCTGGAGGGGAGGCTCTACAAGCAGGGGGCTTCCGCCCTCCTACGCTGCCTCCCCCGGCCGGAGGGACTTGAACTTCTCGAAGACATCCACGCGGGGAGCTGTGGTTCTCACCTAGCCCCGCGTGCCATCGCGGCCAACGCCCTCCGGCAGGGCTTCCACTGGCCCACGGTCATGCGCGACGCGGGAGACCTTGTCTCCGCATGCGAGGCATGCCAGAAGATGGCCAAGGGCTTGAACCTCCCCCCTATAGCGCTGCAGACGATCGCCATCACTTGGCCCTTTGTGCGCTGGGGGATGGACCTCTTAGGGCCCTTCCCCCCAGCGCCCGAGGGATACAAGTATGCGGTAGTCGCAGTCGAGTATTTTACAAAGTGGGTTGAGGCGGAGCCTTTGGCCAGCATCACGTCCCGGCCCGTTCAGCGGATTTTCTGGAAAAACGTCGTATGTCGTTTTGGCGTCCCCCGGGAAATCACCGTGGACAACGGGACCCAATTCTACTCGGCTTATTTCCGGGAATTCTGCGAAGGCCTGGGGCTCGTCATCCACTTCGTCTCAGTGGCCCACCCCCGGAGCAATGGGGCTGTCGAGAGGGTCAACGGCGTGATCCTACAGGGGTTGCGCCGGAGACTTGAGCAAACCGCTTCTAAGCGGGGTGCATGGGCGGAGGAGCTCCCTAGCATCCTCTGCTCCATGCGCATGACCCTGTCCCGGGCGACGGGGCGTACTCCCTTCTCCCTGGTCTACGGGGCGGAGGCAGTCCTCCCCCCGGAGATCAGTTTCCGATCACTGCGGGTTGAGCTCCTGGAGGGAGCCACGCCCGCAGCGTACCAGGCCAACGAGGCCAATCAGTGCCTGGAAATCGACCTCGTGGAGGAGGAACGCGACCGAGCGCTCCTCCGCCACGTCGTCTACGAGCAGGAGATGGCGCGCGCTGTGGGACCCCCGTTTGAGGGATCCCGTGGCAACCGCCCAGGTGGATTGCACACAGGTTGGACCATTACAAAACTCACATCAAGCGGAAAACAGTTATTGCATAAAACATAATTAAACAGGTACGAGGTCACAAGGACCAATATTACATTAACATAGCTCCCAGAATGACGCTACTTAGAGTTGCTATGAAAATAACAAGTTTATCCATACAAGAGTCGGCATCCAGATACCGGACACACAAAACAAGGCAAACAGCAACAACAAAAATCTTCACTTCTGGCAGCAACGGTTCTGGTAGGCCTTCCTCCACATCGGACTCAACTCGGCGCGAGACCCTCCTAGAACTCCGAATCATCTGGGGCGTTCCCATCTTCTGCTTCATCATCATAACCAACTGAATCGGGATCGGCGAATCCCTCTTCTGATTTGTTTAAAGAGGCAAGGGTGAGCATGCTTTGACACAATGCTCAGCAAGTCATTTATTTACAAGTGCAGTTATATAGATGAGGAGTGATCAAGAAAAGGGGCTAAGTCTTATAATTATAAATAGTATAGATTTCAATCCTTTGATCTTTCAAATAAGGATTTTGTTTTCTACAGCGGGGTTTTAGAAAACCTTATAATAGACTTTAAGAAATTGTTATGTGATGGTCTCCCATGAGTCATCACTTCTGTCAACCCATATTATGAAAACATTCCAAATAGTTACTTGTGTTGAACCACATGGATAAATCCACCGCGAACATCCTCCATGAACTGGGAGTACAGAGTATCTGATACTTTTCTTACGCTTTGCAAAGGTGTACCTCTTTTTAAATCCACTTCTTCACTCAGCTTTCAAGTCGGATCAGCTCCATGTGACTTATACACATGTGACAAGGCCGAGATCACACAACGCCTTTGCAGTTCAGTGTTAACAGTATCCCCGCCCGGTAAATAAACAATTAAGTCTCAAGTACCTTTGTGGGTCCTCCCCACTGCCTTACTTCCTAGCCTTTGGCCTATGCTCCCGCAGGACACATAGCCTTGGTCTGTCCACGCGAGACATTTGACCGTCACGATTACAACCGCTCACGGCTTAATCGGAGGCATAGGGCTTCTTCCTTGTTTCACCTTTTCCTCTCATGCTTTTTCTGAACTCACATCACTCACGGACGAACTGCGTCCAACCAGTTTCCACGCGAGAAACCAGACCGACAAACCATGCAGGGAACTGCTAATACCAAAAAGCTACTAAGTCGTGCCTGTCCCATACCAGGCAAGTGGTTGGTACGTTTTTCATGCCGCATAGAGGCACAACACAAGGTTCTAGTCCTTATGAATTAATAGTGAGGAGCCATCCACATTCCCTGGTGCGCACCGCACCCTCTCCATACAAACCAATCCTCACTATCAATACTAATTTGACATTTCATTTCACAAAAGGGGGTTGCAAATCCATTTCTCACATATTAGCCATTTCACATCCAACATGTTTACTTAAATAAGATTAAAGTCTAAGCATGGTATCCTAGGGTGGCAAGGTTGCATGATGATTCGATATCAAAAAGGGGTTTCCACATGAAAGTTGGGTCATATCTATTCACATGTTTCTAAACATAGTTCTATCAAATATTCAGCATGCATATATCTTTAAAACAGTGAATCTACTTTACTTCAAAATACTGGGTGAGACATGATCAAGGGTGACGACTTGCCTTGCCAAGTTGGGTCTAAGAAATCTGCTGGATCTTCGAACGTTCCTTCCAAATCTTCTGCTCCTTGCTCTGCATTCGCACAAGAACACACACAACACATACAATACATAAGCATTCAGAAAATAGGCTTTATACAGAACATGAGTAAAATATACGCATGAATGCAAATGAGGGAGATTGGGCAGAAACAGGACAGCGGAGAAAAGGATTCTAGGGTTAGGTTCACTGGACAAGACTCGCATGCGACGAAAGCCAAGGGTCGGCATTCGGTTCACGAACAGACAATGTCCGAGAAGGACACTAGGATGATTTAGGGCTTCTGGATGATCAAAACTGGTGCAAGAGGTGGCATTGTGTGCCAAATGCTGTGAGGGACCTAAATGACAAAGTGGACTTTTCACAAAAGCCCTTGAATTAACAGAAATTCACAGCAAAGCTCAGGACACAGGAAATCGAATGCCACTGTACAGCAGTGAACTAGGGCACATGCGTCTGGACGAATCACACATGCATTGCTTCGCCAAATATGTCAGGGAGGTAGGCGGGATCAAGACAAGGTTGCTGGTGGGAGGAATTTGGCTAGGGCGGCTGGCCGGCGACGAACGGCGAGGTTGAAACCTTCGGCCGCCTGGGACAAGGACGAGCCACGGTGACAGGGAACTGGAGTTAACTAAACTTGAAATTGACCGAGGGGAAACACTTCTGGGGTGGTGTGGATTACTCTGGAGAGAGGAATTGGACAGTGGTTAAGTGTACGAGCTCGTCGACGTTGCCACCGGAGTTGGAGAAGACGGTGGACGACGAACTAGCTCCACACTGCAATGTCGGCTATAAGCTTTGGGCTACACCACCTAGGGGTTACAGGGAAGGTATAGGTGGCTTTAGTTTGGAGAGAGCAGTAGCGAGGCACGCCGGCGACGTGAGACGTCCACGGTGGCGCGCGAAAATTGGGAAAACGCACGGTACTGCTTCAATTTGAAAATGGCTGAGCAGGCTTGCTAAGAGAGGGCTAAGGATCATTTGATTCTACTGGAGTGAGTGACGAAAAGCACTGGAACAGGTTTAATTTTGTCACGTCTGCCACGACAGTGACATCACCTGTGAGGAGCCCAGCTCGGTGCAGCTGGTCCCCTAACCACTTGACTTCCCAGGATGAGTCAATCACAGGATTACATTGCAGCAGCAAAATAGTACAATAGTCATAATTGTATGGCCATCAGGCCTTAGTACAAAACGAGGTACAGTGCCGTGCAAGGCACAAGGGTCTAACAAAATAATACATCTAGTCGGCGGAAGCTAGGCCCGAGAGCAAACCACAGGAAACAGAGGTTGACAGCAAGACAGCACCACATCAGGGCTCCGGAGGAAACTGCTCATCATCTCCTGGGTCCGCAGCATCTTCAGGGTATCCTCCAAGGTCGTAGAACGCTCCATCTATTGATGAGTTGTTGCAAGGGTGAGTACTTACGTACTCAGCAAGTCATAGGGAAGGTAGAGATACATATATATATATATATGACATGAACCTATGCTATTGGGGGAAAGAGTGAAAGGTTTTTCCCAAAATACATTTCTTTCTCAATTCTTACTCAACTTCTGATCATACCCATGGCAGTAAATAAATCATATTGATGGTGATACATATATCCCATATCCAAGGCGATATATCCTCATATCACATTATTTTCATTCAAGCCTTTCAATCATATACTCTTAGCAATATTTCATAACTTAGGACATAAACCATATGCCTCTTAATTATCATATGTTTGCTAGATTATGGTATTACCGCGACACGTCAACACATGACAGTCCACGGCAACGCCCCTTATCATGACAACACATGCCACTTGGGTAATCTTGAGCTAACAAATTTAGTTTATAAAACAATACTTGTGTCACACCCCATGGATTTAATCCATCGCAGCATACTCCTAAAACTCGGGAGCACGAAGTATTCGAATACATTTTTAAAACTCTGCAGAGATGTACCTCTTTTTAAATCCACTTTTTCACTCGACTTCCAAGTCGGGCCAACTCCATGCGACTTATACGCATGTGACAAGGCCGAGATACACAACATTTTTGCAGTCTAGTATTAACAGTGTCCCTGCCCGGTAAATGGACAATACCGTCCCAAGTACCGTTGTGGGTCCTCCCCACTGCCTTACTTCCTATCCTGGGTCTATGTTCCCGCAGGACACATAACCTCTTTTGATTACAGTCGCGCACGACTTAATCTGGCGTAGGGCGTCTTCCTTCTTTACACCTTATCCTCTCATAATTTTTTCTGATCTCGCATCACTCATGGACGAACTGCGTCCCACCAGTTTCCACGCGAGAAACCGGATCGACAAGCCATGCAGGGAACTGATAATACTAAGAAAGCTACTAGGTTGCGCCTGTCCCATACCAGGTAAGTGGTTGGTACGTTTTTCATGCCACTAGACGCATAACACAAGGTTCTAGTCCTTACATGCCAGTGACCAGATCATACCACAACCATGCACCTTCAGTGCCTGCACATCCAGTGCAGCCAAGCACCTCCAGTGCTACCACCATTCCATACCAAAATACTGGTCACGGCTAGGGGTTCTATTTCATGAATATAAATGTACATGTTTATACTTTTATTAGTTCGTGGCTTACTATCTTATCAAGTTCACATTTCTCAAGTATTTAATCTATCACTACCATAATATCATTGATCTCAACATGTGCAGTATTAATGAAATATCTACTCATGGAATAGCATAGCAATTCATAAAATATGGGTTTCAATATGTTCAAAGTATGACTTGCCTTCCGCGTCGTAAGTATCAGCAGTCGATGACGGTTCAGCGACGAGATCTTCAACCCCGGACTCTTGCTCTGAACAAGATCAAACAAGTAAACAGGCATTACAATCAATCCTATTCTTACTAATTCACTACATGCAAAGATGCAAGGAGAAAATACTCTGGTGATACAAGGTTTTGAAGCGATTTGAGTTTAACTACAGTAACTAGGGTTAGGATTAGTTGTTAAGGTTTACAAGGTTCCAAAATATCAGGGTAATATCAAGGTGGTGACTGGTTCGCCCAAAAACAGCGAATGTCTTTAGGTTGGCATTCGGTTCGAGGCATCGACATAAGGTCGATGGGTGATAGAGGGCTCAACTCAAGTTGTGACAGTAGAGAAAAGTGTAGATCATAACATCAGGAGTCTAAGGGACAAGGTTATTTTCAAAGTGCATGGCTGGGAGTGGGTGAAAAGGCTCAATGCCACTGGCTGACATAGTCTGGCATAGGGTTGACACGGCCAGAAACTAGGGTTAGCCATATCTTTTGACTCAGGGCTCCAAATGATGCACCACTTTGTCTGGTGGTTAGGCATTTGTAACAGGAACAAATGTCTCAACAGGACCTAGGGCAGGAGATGGCCGGAAAGTGATGAAAACCGGCGAAGAAGTTGGCTGGCCTGGAGCACATGCAGTGTGAACAGTACAGTAAACTAGGGCATAGCTATATCTCACAATCTAGGCCGAATTATAAGTCGTGATAGAAGACAAAGTTGCTCAGAATGGTCCAAAACATCTAGATGGCAAGGTTTCTATGACTGGATTGGCTGGATTTAGGAGATATTGGCTGGAGAAAAGATTAACTCAAACCTGATTTGGGCATTTCTGATCTAGGGCAAATAAACTTAATTCCTTGCTTGTGGATGGTCTCTGGGGCATAAGTAAGCTACTGGTGAAGTTAGATTAACTAGAAATGCACCAGAAAAGCTTGAACAGCAGCTCAGTTCACAAGCAAAGTTCCAATTTGGGGTTTTTCGTTTTGCAGCAATTCTGTCGATTTTGGTTGCTTAGGGATGTTAAGCAAGGTCTAGTGAGCATATTTGATTTCTAGTTCGAAGGTTGAATCGATCTGGTTGAGGATTAATTGCTCGCCGGAGCTACTGGAATAAAACTGAAATTGCCGGCGACTGAGGATATTTAGACTAAATTCCAAGCTCGAGAAGCATGAGGGGGATGAGAGGAGCTCACTGGGGGTGTTGGATTGGAGAATGAAGCAGTGGAGAAGCTTGGCACCGTGCTCCTCCTCTGTTGCTCACCGGGGAAGAAGAAGACACAGCGAGTTTGAGGGCTTAGGTGTTTCTGGTGGGTGTGTGATGTTTCACTGAGACCAGGGACTATTTATAGAGGATTCGGAGGTGTTGCAATGGCTAGAAGCGCACGGGGAGTTGAAGCCGGCTTGAATTGACTGGGAAGTGACCGGCGGCGAAGACAGGCGGCGAAGCGACGTCTTCACCGATCGTGTCGGCTGCGCTGCTGCTCTGGTGGAGGTGAAGGCGAAGTGATGCCTCCCCAAGGCATGCTTGCGACGTGGCATCGTGCTTCTGCCGTGGCTGCAGCGATGGCGTGCGCGCGCGGGCAAAATTGGCGCTGCTGGTGCGGCCGCGGTGGCTCCACAGTGGCGAACGGCGTGCGCACACGTGGCCGGAACGCAGTGGCAAGGGTGGCGACCACGGGACTTCACCGGCGATGAAGTTCCTGGCGTGGCAGCGCGGTGGTCGCGGTCGTGCACGGCTGCTGGTCGTGTACAGTGCCTCTGGTCGAACCAGGGACCAAAATGCAATGATTCTTATTTGAAATCTGGACTGATTTGTAATTTCTGTCTTAGAGGTGGTTAATTTGAGATTTGATTTCATGGCTGAGTATAACATTTCTATTAGTACTCATCCAGCTCAAATTTAGAGAAAATTTGATAAGATTTGGGGGATTTCACCTATTTTCGAAAATAGGGTAAAATAAGTCTGGATTTTGTTGATTTCGAATTCTGGTAATTGGAGCGAGATTTTGAAGTCTGATCAAAAGGGAGATCTGTATCAAATAGTATTTGGAAGGTGTTTCCTGACGAAATTCTGGAGTTGGAATTAATTTGCAGATTTTAGCCTTTTCAGGCTTCCAGGTAAACAGAAAAGGGCTTATTCGCAGTAAAATTTGGACTAAACTGCGAAAAGTGTTTAGATGAATTAATTTGGCTCCCAACTTTTTGAAGTGAGTTGAGGATGAACTTAGGAACATATTCCAGGGGTTGCTTGAGTCTGAATAGGGTTAAATCAAGATAACTCAATCATCTGGAAACTGGGGTACTTAGGGTAAATCTGAATTTTCCTGTTTTCGAAAACAGAGAGAGACTTAGGTACTGGGAGTTGGGGTCAGAATTTGATCTGGCTCCTGAAGACTTTTATCTTCTGGGTAACTGGTAGGCTAAATCTGGATGGTCAGATCTTGATCTGGATCTAGAGAATAGATTTGGAGATTTTTAGGGTTTGGGAGAGATTAGAGTTCAACTGATCTGGCTACTACTACAGGGATACATGCATGCAGGATTTTCATGCAAAACTTTTCACCCCCAAAACCAAGGTGTTACAAATTTCTGGAACAGGGGTCTTCTGGTTTTCCGGCGATCACCGGTGATGATGAGCACTAGGATGCAATCGGTTGCTTGGACACGGGAAGATGGGTCTGTTGGACTCACTGGTGAGCTTGGATTGAAGTGAGGGGCTGTGGTTTGCTCTGGCGTCGATGGACTCAGAATCGGCTCGTCGGGGAAGAAAGGGAAACAGTGAGCAAACTGGGAAAATGGCTAAGTCCTGGCGTTGTACTTCTTCACAGCGCTGAAGGGGTTTAAATAGGTGAAGAGACGGAGCTTGCGAGGGGGAAACGGCGAGAGAACTTGTGCGGGGACGAGACCGGCCGGGTGCAGCTGCGACAGCGGTGACCGGCGATGTGATTGCGCACTGGCGGTGTAGCTGCTCTACAGGCTTTGTCGATTGCATTGAGACTTCACCAGTGATGGCGCAGATGCGGAGGCGGTAGCAAAGCTCCGGCAACGACACGTAACGCATGCAATTGCCACGGCAACGGTTGCGCGCGCGAATGCGATGCTCTGGAGCGCGGGCGTTTATCCGCTGGTCATGGCGTGGTACTGGTGGCTGGCACGTGCGCGCGGGGTGGTTCATTTGCTCACAAGTGCAGGCGACAAGAAGCGATGGCCGGCGGTGAGCAGCTGCGGCGAGAAAATGCGGCGTGGCTCCGGCGATGCAGCACTGGTCGAGGGCACGACCAGGCGCTGGTCGAAAACAGCAGCAAAAGACTAGAAGGGCTGATTTGCAATTACAAATTCTTGATTCCAGGCACCAATCTGTAAATCTGGCATTTGGCTTAGGTAGAAAGGGTTTTGATTTTGCTAAATTAATCCACAAGGTTTAAGATATTGATCAGCAACTAGGGATGACAAAATTTTGGACATTTAGGCAAGTTTTGAGATGAACTGAAAACAGGGTAATTAGGGTAATCTGGATTTTAGAAATTAGACAAGGCTGAAATTAGGGTTTCGGAAGGGTTTTGGAAATTCTTCCAGAAGGGAAAAATGTTCAGGATAGTGAAGGGAAGGTTTTCACTGAATCAAATCACGATTTGGAAATGATCTGTGGCTTTTAGCCTTTTTGGGGCTCTTCAGATATCTGAAAAGGACTAATTTGTGAATCTTTTGGATTGATCTGCCAAAATGACTTGAATGAAGGAGTTTGGCTGCCAACTTTTTAGGGTAACACTTTGGTATCACCAAGATCTCATCCTGATATGCAGATAGTCAAGGTAGGCCAGGGTTGGGAAAAACAGGGGTGTTACAACCTAACCTCCTTAAAAACAATCTCGTCCTCGAGATTCTGGTAGGTCTGAGAACAGGTATGGAAAGTTTCGGCGTAGCTCTTCTTCCTTTTCCCAAGTGGACTCTTCCTCTGAATGGTTGTTCTATTGGACTCTGCAGAATCTGATGGTCCTTGATTTTAGCCTCCTTTCGCTGATTTCAAGTATCTTGATGGGGTACTCTTGATATGCCAAATCTGGCTGTACTTCCGCTTCTCTGGGAGATATCTGTTCTGTTGGCCTCTTCAAACATTTCCTCAGTTGAGACACATGGAAGACGTTATGTACTCCAGCCAACTCAGGTGGTAGTTCTAGCTTATATGCTACCTCTCCTTGCTTTTCCAGAATCTTATAAGGTCCAACATATCTCGGGCTCAACTTTCCTTTCATTTGGAATCGACGCACTCCTTTGTAAGGTGTTACTTTAAGATAGACGTAATCACCTTCTTCAAATGATAGTTCTCTTCTTCTGTGGTCGGCGTAGCTTTTCTGTCGGGACTGAGCCGTTTTCATTCTTTCCTGAATGATCTTCACATGAGCTGTGGCCTCTTCCACTAGTTGTGGCCCTAAAAATTGCTTTTGACCCACTTCGGTCCAGTATAGTGGGGTACGGCATTTCCTTCCATAGAGTGCTTCGTATGGTGCCATCTTTATACTTGCTTGATAGCTGTTGTTGTATGTGAATTCAGCATATGGTAAGAATGATTCCCAAGAATCTCCATATTCCAACGTACAGGCTCTTAGCATATCCTCCAAAACTTGGTTTACTCTTTCAGTTTGTCCTCCAGTCTGCGGATGATAAGCGGTACTGAACTTTAACTTGGTTCCCAAGATTTCTTGCAGTTCCTCCCAGAACTTTGATACAAACTGGGGCCCTCTATCAGATACTATTGCTTTTGGTACTCCATGCAAGCTAACAATTCTTGAAAGGTATAATTCTGCCAATTGTTTGGTTGAGTACTGGGTTCTCACTGGTAGAAAATGTGCTACTTTTGTCAACCTGTCTACTATGACCCATATGGAGTCGTAACCTTTTCTGGTCCTTGGTAATCCTGTTACGAAGTCCATTCCGATTTCATCCCATTTCCATTCTGGGATTGGTAGGGGTTGTAGTGGTCCTGCTGGCTTCAGGTGTTCAGCTTTCACCCTTTGACAAGTGTCGCAAGATGCTACGAACTCAGCGATTTCTCTCTTCATCTTTCTCCACCAAAACTGACTCTTCAGATCTCGATACATTTTTGTACTACCCGGGTGGATTGAGTATGGGGTATGGTGAGCTTCATGTAAAATTGCATCCTTGATTTCCTTATCATCCGGAACGCAGATTCGATTATGGTGCCACAAAATCCCTTGTTCATCTTCTCTGAAATCGATCGCGTTACCGAGCTTCATATCCTCTTTCAGCTCCTGGATATGTGGATCCGTTACTTGAGCCTTTCTGATTTGGTCCTTTAACTCACATTCCATCCTTAAAGTAGCAATGGATCCTTGTTCAACCAATTCCAACTGTAGACTTTTGAAATCCTTGAGCAGTTGGTGTGGTAAATCTAGATTCTTTGCTTGGCTACAGTAGGACTTTCTACTCAAAGCATCTGCCACCACATTTGCTTTTCCAGGGTGGTAATGGACCTCAAGGTCATAATCCTTGATAAGTTCCAACCATCTTCTCTGTCTCATGTTCAGATCCTGTTGTGTGAAGATGTACTTTAAACTCTTATGATCTGTGTAGATGTCACACTTATTACCCAGTAAGTAGTGTCGCCAAATTTTCAATGCATGGACGACAGCAGCTAACTCTAGATCATGCGTTGGGTAATTCTCCTCATGAGGTCGTAATTGTCTTGATGCGTAGGCTACCACTTTTCCTTCTTGCATCAGAACACAACCTAATCCTTGCTTAGATGCGTCACAGTAAACTTGGAAATCCTTCTTGACGTCCGGCAGTATAAGGATAGGTGCAGTTGTCAGTCTCTTCTTCAACTCTTTGAAGCTCTCTTCACACTTCTCGGTCCACGTAAATGAGGCATTTTTCTTCAATAGCTGGGTCAGTGGCCGGGTGATTTTGGAGAATCCTTCAACAAATCTTCTGTAGTATCCGGCCAATCCTAGACAGCTTCTTACTTCTATCACAGTCTCCGGTTGTTTCCATTCCATTACTGCTTGAATTTTCGAGGGATCCATGAATATCCCTTTGTCTGAAATGATGTGGCCTAAGAAAGAAATTTCTTTCAGCCAGAAGGCGCACTTATCAAATTTAGCATACAGCTGATGATCTGCTAGCTTCTTCAGCACTAGCCTAAGATGCTCAACATGTTCTTTCTCTGTCTTGGAGAAAATCAGTATGTCGTCCACAAATACAATAATGAACTTGTCCAAATATTCCATGAGGACTTTATTCATCAGGTTCATGAATATAGCTGGTGCATTCGTCAGTCCGAATGGCATCACTGTAAATTCGTACAGTCCATATCTAGTTATGAACGCAGTCTTCGGGATATCCTTCTCTCGGACCTTCAGTTGATGATAGCCTGATCTCAAGTCAATTCTTGAAAATACTTGGGCTCCTCTAAGCTGATCGAAAAGATCATCAATCCTTGGCAGAGGGTACTTGTTTTTGATCGTCATATCGTTCAGCTTCCGGTAATCAATACAGAGTCTCAGGCTACCGTCTTTCTTCTTGGCGAATAGCACTGGGGCTCCCCAAGGTGAAGAACTTGTTCTGACGAATCCTTTCTCTTCCAATTCTTCCACTTGCTTTCTTAGTTCTTCTTGCTCTTGACCTGTCATGCGTGCAAGTTTTCTAGCATAAGGGGCTGATCCAGGCTTCAGTTCAATGGCAAACTCCACATCCCGGTTTGGTGGCATTCCGGGGAGTTCTTCGGGGAATACTTCTGGGAATTCGTTGACCACTGGGACATCTTCTACTTTGATCTCTTTGGCACTATTCAGGCAATCCATGAGATCACTCAATGGGGTTCTACTTGCACTGAATGTAACTTGTCTTTCCTCGGCATTGGTCAGGGTGACGGTCTTCTTCTCACAATCTATCTGACCTTTGTATTTGGCTAGCCAGTCCATTCCGAGAATGATATCTAACCCTTGAAGATTCAGAACTAGCAAATCTGCTAGGAATCCTAAGTTGCCGATACAGAAGGCAATGTCTCCACAGATAGATCTCACTGGCATTCTAGCTCCAGGGGATTGGATTAGAATAGAAGATTCTAGTGCAGACTCAGGCAGTTCACTTCCCAAAGCAAAAGATTTCGACACAAATGAATGTGTAGCACCTGAATGAAATAAAGTAACAGCAAGTTTAGAGTGGATTTGAATTCTACCGATCACGATGTCTAAGGCTTCTCCTGCTTCGGCTGTGGTTGTATAGTTTAGTCTGCCTCGGCCTGTTGCTGGCATCCCTCTTCCTCTGCTATTCTGAGTTCTTCCTCCTCTTGACGGTTCAATGCCTCTACCAGGGTTCTGAGCTGGGGTAGTGGATCCTGCTACTCTAGCTCTAGCAACACTGAATGGCAAGTGTTGGAGTGAGCAAGTTTCTTTGCGATGACCTCTTCTCCCACAGTGATAGCATTCGACGTTCTTCAAGGTGCAATCCTTGTAAAGGTGATTCCCTTTACATCCGGTGCATTGGGGTGTTGAGGTAGGTGCTGGTCTTGGAGCTCTCTGGGGCTGTCTGAAATTGGGTCGGAAACTCGGTGCTGGTCTTCCTCGACTGGTATTGCCTTGATACGGGCTAGACGAAGCTTTCCTCTTCCGATCTTCCTCGATGATTCCTCGCTTTTCCTCCATCTTGAGTAATCTGTCGACCAAGATATGGAAATCTGTAAATTCTTGTGAGGCTATCTGATACTGTAAGAAGCTTTGCAGGCCTTCACAAAATCAATCGATCTTCTTCTCTTCAGTTGCAATATCCTCTGGTGCATATCTCGCGAGCTGGATAAACTCATGTAGGTACTGTCTGATTGGTTTATCCCCTTGCTTGAGATTTCTAAACTCTCGGCGCTTGGCTTGCAGGACGCCTTTTGGGACATGATATTTACGGAATTGCTCCTTGAATTCATCCCATGTAATTGTGTCTGGACTTGGGTGTACGGATTGATAATTCTCCCACCAAGCTGCGGCGGGTCCAGATAGTTGGTGTGGTCCATACAAAAGCTTTTCCTCATTATTGCATCTGACTGTGTTCAGTTTCCTTTCCACATCCCTTAACCAATCATCGGCCATAATGGGGTCCTTGGTACATGAAAAGGTTGGAGGGCGAGTTTTCCGAAAGTCTGATAACTTAGCTCCGATCGTTGATCCTCCGGTTTGTCCTGAGGAGAATTGTTGCATCATCTGCTCCCACATCTGGTTCTGTGCAACCATGGATTGTTGCCTGTTATGCTCCATCCATATCAGCACTTCGTTGATGTTACTGCCCTGCGGTACGGAAGATGATCCTGACTGGTTCTGATCAGTACGAGCTCTATTTCCAGGTGCGTCTCTTGTATTCTCAGCATTTCCTTCGGACATGCTTCCTTGAGATCTTCCGCGGGTGTTAACCATTTTGTTCTGATTAAGGATCAAGGAAATACTGCCGATTCAGAGAGAGACACAGATAAGGTACGAGCAGAAGGCTGAGATCAATTCATGAGACAAGGATTTGAAAGTGCAGGATGTTTTTCATAAGATTGTTTTTCACAAGATACATGATTTTAGCCTCCACGGCTTACAAGTACAGCGTACAACCAACACAACTAAGAAAACTACAAACAAGGGCACAGACAAACAAAAGATCTAGCGACTGCCGGGGTCAAGTACAGGAAAAAGGGTCGAGCCAAAAGGGAGTCTAAGATCACTCGTTAGTTTCGGAAGAACCACAGGGTTCCACCTCTTCTGGATCTTCCTCTTCAAGGTCTTCGTCTGCATCCATCGGATCTAACTCCATGTCGTCGTCTTCTTCTTCATCAGACAAAGTATCGGTGTCGTCTTCAACAACTTCTTTTCCTTTGCCGATAGGAGCTTCTCCTCTTTCTCCAGTGTTGAGGTGTTCAGGGTCTTGAGAATTGATGATGATTCCACGCGATGTTGGTGTGAATTGGCCAAGGTAATCCTTGAGCTTTCCCACACCCTTGCGTGCGGTAATCCTCAGCTTCGGACGATTTCTCTTGTTGACGGACTCCGATGTTCCGGGGTTTCTATTTTTGCTTGGATCGACTAGCTCTTGGATCTGCTTCTCTTTTTCTTGAAGATCTGCTCGGGCTCTTGCAAGCATTCCCTCGAGGTAGTGGCGATCATCCCGAGTGTTCTCATGCTCGCGCAACAAACGGTTATATCCGGTTTCCAGAGCTTGAACAACACCCCTAGTCTTCGTTAGCACTGCATCTCTCTGGTCACTTGATGGGTGGACAACTCGGCGATCTGACCTGGGGATCTAACAAGGCACAAAACGAAAAGGGGAATCTACAAGGAAATCCTCGTACATCAGTCTGACGGCACCTATAGCGCGACGAGCAGCGTCTAGAATCGCATCTTCCTCTTCCGCTCTACGGGCTTCTTGTTTCACGGGACCTCTTCCAAGCCTTGGAATTTCATAGACCACCACAGAGGCACGAAAGCCGTAGGGTCTGTTGTCTACTTCTTCCTGTCGAACATAGTACACTAGCCGCTGGCTATCCAAAGCTCCCAAGAATTGCAGCATCATCCATAAAAGCAATGCCCATGATCCTAGCTCATCTCCGTGCACAAACTTCTTGCTGGAAGCCATCTGAAGAACAGAACACAGAACTTCTAGGAGTTAAAATGATTTTCAAACCCTTTTCAAAGAGTCAAGGTGAGGAGACAAACTATTCAGTATAATTTGTTTAAAGAAATTAGGTTTCAAATTTAATTTTTAATCAAAATAGACTAACGATTTTTGCCCTAGGCACGCCAATATCTATCTAAGGGTCACGGCCTACAGTCGAGCCTTTGCTCTGATACCATCTCCTGTGGGACCCCCGTTTGAGGGATCCCGTGGCAACCGCCCAGGTGGATTGCACACAGGTTGGACCATTACAAAACTCACATCAAGCGGAAAACAGTTATTGCATAAAACATAATTAAACAGGTACGAGGTCACAAGGACCAATATTACATTAACATAGCGCCCAGAATGACGCTACTTAGAGTTGCTATGAAAATAACAAGTTTATCCATACAAGAGTCGGCATCCAGATACCGGACACACAAAACAAGGCAAACAGCAACAACAAAAATCTTCACTTCTGGCAGCAACGGTTCTGGTAGGCCTTCCTCCACATCGGACTCAACTCGGCGTGAGACCCTCCTAGAACTCCGATTCATCTGGGGCGTTCCCATCTTCTGCTTCATCATCATAACCAACTGAATCGGGATCGGCGAATCCCTCTTCTGATTTGTTTAAAGAGGCAAGGGTGAGCATGCTTTGACACAATGCTCAGCAAGTCATTTATTTACAAGTGCAGTTATATAGATGAGGAGTGATCAAGAAAAGGGGCTAAGTCTTATAATTATAAATAGTATAGATTTCAATCCTTTGATCTTTCAAATAAGGATTTTGTTTTCTACAGCGGGGTTTTAGAAAACCTTATAATAGACTTTAAGAAATTGTTATGTGATGGTCTCCCATGAGTCATCACTTCTGTCAACCCATATTATGAAAACATTCCAAATAGTTACTTGTGTTGAACCACATGGATAAATCCACCGCGAACATACTCCATGAACTGGGAGTACAGAGTATCTGATACTTTTCTTACGCTTTGCAAAGGTGTACCTCTTTTTAAATCCACTTCTTCACTCAGCTTTCAAGTCGGATCAGCTCCATGTGACTTATACACATGTGACAAGGCCGAGATCACACAACGCCTTTGCAGTTCAGTGTTAACAGTATCCCCGCCCGGTAAATAGACAATTAAGTCTCAAGTACCGTTGTGGGTCCTCCCCACTGCCTTACTTCCTAGCCTTTGGCCTATGCTCCCGCAGGACACATAGCCTTGGTCTGTCCACGCGAGACATTTGACCGTCACGATTACAACCGCTCACGGCTTAATCGGAGGCATAGGGCGTCTTCCTTCTTTCACCTTTTCCTCTCATGCTTTTTCTGAACTCACATCACTCATGGACGAACTGCGCCCAACCCGTTTCCACGCGAGAAACCAGACCGACAAACCATGCAGGGAACTGCTAATACCAAAAAGCTACTAAGTCGTGCCTGTCCCATACCAGGCAAGTGGTTGGTACGTTTTTCATGCCGCATAGAGGCACAACACAAGGTTCTAGTCCTTATGAATTAATAGTGAGGAGCCATCCACATTCCCTGGTGCGCACCGCACCCTCTCCATACAAACCAATCCTCAGTATCAATACTAATTTGACATTTCATTTCACAAAAGGGGGTTGCAAATCCATTTCTCACATATTAGCCATTTCACATCCAACATGTTTACTTAAATAAGATTAAAGTCTAAGCATGGTATCCTAGGGTGAAAAGGTTGCATGATGATTCGATATCAAAAAGGGGTTTCCACATGAAAGTTGGGTCATATCTATTCACATGTTTCTAAACATAGTTCTATCAAATATTCAGCATGCATATATCTTTAAAACAGTGAATCTACTTTACTTCAAAATACTGGGTGAGACATGATCAAGGGTGACGACTTGCCTTGCCAAGTTGGGTCTAAGAAATCTGCTGGATCTTCGAACGTTCCTTCCAAATCTTCTGCTCCTTGCTCTGCATTCGCACAAGAACACACACAACACATACAATACATAAGCATTCAGAAAATAGGCTTTATACAGAACATGAGTAAAATATACGCATGAATGCAAATGAGGGAGATTGGGCAGAAACAGGATAGCGGAGAAAAGGATTCTAGGGTTAGGTTCACTGGACAAGACTCGAATGCGACGAAAGCCAAGGGTCGGCATTCGGTTCACGAATAGACAATGTCCGAGAAGGACACTAGGATGATTTAGGGCTTCTGGATGATCAAAACTGGTGCAAGAGGTGGCATTGTGTGCCAAATGCTGTGAGGGACCTAAATGACAAAGTGGAGTTTTCACAAAAGCCCTTGAATTAACAGAAATTCACAGCAAAGCTCAGGACACAGGAAATCGAATGCCACTGTACAGCAGCGAACTAGGGCACATGCGTCTGGACGAATCACACATGCATTGCTTCGCCAAATATGTCAGGGAGGTAGGCGGGATCAAGACAAGGTTGCTGGTGGGAGGAATTTGGCTAGGGCGGCTGGCCGGCGACGAACGGCGAGGTTGAAACCTTCGGCCGCCTGGGACAAGGACGAGCCACGGTGACAGGGAACTGGAGTTGACTAAACTTGAAATTGACCGAGGGGAAACACTTCTGGGGTGGTGTGGATTACTCTGGAGAGAGGAATTGGACAGTGGTTAAGTGTACGAGCTCGTCGACGTTGCCACCGGAGTTGGAGAAGACGGTGGACGACGAACTGGCTCCACACTGCAATGTCGGCTATAAGCTTTGGGCTACACCACCTAGGGGTTACAGGGAAGGTGTAGGTGGCTTTAGTTTGGAGAGAGCAGCAGCGAGGCACGCCGGCGACGTGAGACGTCCACGGTGGCGCGCGAAAATTGGGAAAACGCACGGTACTGCTTCAATTTGAAAATGGCTGAGCAGGCTTGCTAAGAGAGGGCTAAGGATCATTTGATTCTACTGGAGTGAGTGATGAAAAGCACTGGAACAGGTTTAATTTCTGGAACAGGGGTCTTCTGGTTTTCCGGCGATCACCGGTGATGATGAGCACTAGGATGCAATCGGTTGCTTGGACACGGGAAGATGGCTGTGTTGGACTCACTGGTGAGCTTGGATTGAAGTGAGGGGCTGTGGTTTGCTCTGGCGTCGATAGCCTCAGAATCGGCTCGTTGGGGAAGAAAGGGAAACAGTGAGCAAACTGGGAAAATGGCTAAGTCCTGGCGTTGTACTTCTTCACAGCGCTGAAGGGGTTTAAATAGGCGAAGAGGCGGAGCTTGCGAGGGGGAAACGGCGAGAGAACTTGTGCCGGGGACGAGATCGGCCGGGTGCAGCTGCGACAGCGGTGACCGGCGATGTGATTGCGCACTGGCGGTGTAGCTGCTCTACAGGCTTTGTCGATTGCATTGGGACTTCACCAGTGATGGCGCAGATGCGGAGGCGGTAGCAAAGCTCCGGCAACGACACGTAACGCATGCAATTGCCACGGCAACGGTTGCGCGCGCGAATGCGATGCTCTGGAGCGCGGGCGTTTATCCGCTGGTCATGGCGCGGTACTGGTGGCTGGCACGTGCGCGCGGGGTGGTTCATTTGCTCACAAGTGCAGGCGACAAGAAGCGATGGCCGGCGGTGAGCAGCTGCGGCGAGAAAACGCGGCGTGGCTCCGGCGATGCAGCACTGGTCGAGGGCACGACCAGGCGCTGGTCGAAAACAGCAGCAAAAGACTAGAAGGGCTGATTTGCAATTACAAATTCTTGATTCCAGGGACCAATCTGTAAATCTGGCATTTGGCTTAGGTAGAAAGGGTTTTGATTTTGCTAAATTAATCCACAAGGTTTAAGATATTGATCAGCAGCTAGGGATGACAAAATTTTGGACATTTAGGCAAGTTTTGAGATGAACTGAAAACAGGGTAATTAGGGTAATCTGGATTTTAGAAATTAGACAAGGCTGAAATTAGGGTTTCGGAAGGGTTTTGGTAATTCTTCCAGAAGGGAAAAATGTTCAGGATAGTGAAGGGAAGGTTTTCACTGAATCAAATCACGATTTGGAAATGATCTGTGGCTTTTAGCCTTTTTGGGGCTCTTCAGATATCTGAAAATGACTAATTTGTGAATCTTTTGGATTG
This sequence comes from Pharus latifolius, assembly GCA_019359835.1. Classification (NCBI taxonomy): domain Eukaryota; kingdom Viridiplantae; phylum Streptophyta; class Magnoliopsida; order Poales; family Poaceae; genus Pharus; species Pharus latifolius. The sequence continues at coordinate 36,912,123 of CM033323.1, read as the reverse complement.
ATCTGCGAAAATGACTTGAATGAAGGAGTTTGGCTGCCAACTTTTTAGGGTAACACTTTGGTATCACCAAGATCTCATCCTGATATGCAGATAGTCAAGGTAGGCCAGGGTTGGGAAAAACAGGGGAGTTACACGCGCGTACAATCAGCGCGTGCGCGAGAGAGCTTTCCGCCTTGGGGACCTTGTCCTCAAGCGCGTGACGGACCCCCAGGCCCAGGGTAAGCTCCCCCCTTGCCGGTTCCGGATATTACAGGGGCTTCCCCTTTTCCGGTCCCGGTCGTCGCTGCTTGGGGGCCTTTCGCCTTAAGGACCTTGTCCTCAAGCGCGTCAGGGACCCCTTACAAGCTCTCCAACCTCTAAGAGCAGAAGCTGAAGCACACGTGGAACTTGCGTTTACTTCGCAAGTTCTATGTTTAGCCTTACGGGCCTGTCCGCTCCCCCGGAGCGTTCACGCCGGAGGGGGAGGAGGGACACTGTATTTTCCTCCCCTTTCGCGGCTTCGCAGGGGGGGCCCTGTACTTCATTTTATTAGCAATACATAGGTCTTGCTTTTCAAACTCTCATTGCAGGTCTCTCTCATTACCGCCCCTAGCGGCGATGCCCTCCCCGCGACAAGTCCCTACAACAGGAGGAAGTGGGCCAGCCCCAACAAGTCCCTACAACAGGAGTCCCACACCCGTAGGGCGGCTTACGACCAACCCTCGTGGACTGAGGGTGTAAGCGGCAACCCGGTCACAGTGGCCGTGGGAATGAGTCACTTTGGGAGACTAGTCCCCTGCCCAAACACTCAAGACCCGTCTTCGGGCACTTCCTCCTCCGGGAGTAGACGCTCTCCCCAGTGGGACGTCTAATGGCCTTCTTGGACCTATCTTCCTCCTCCGGGAGTCGACGTTATTCCCGGCTCCCCGTTTTCAGGGCGACCGGATGATCGTCCCCTTGCGGCTTGATTGGATCTATCTTCCTCCTCCGGGAGTCGACGTTATTCCCGGCTCCCCGTTTTCACGGCGACCGGATGATCGGCCCCTTGTGGCTCGATTGGATCTATCTTCCTCCTCCAGGAGTCGACGTTACTCCCGGCTCCCCGTTTTCACGGCGACCAGATGATCAGCCCCTTGCGGCTTGATTGGATCTATCTTCCTCCTCCGGGAGTCGACGTTATTCTCGGCTCCCCGTTTTCACGGTGACCGCATGATCGGCCCCTTGCGGCTTGATTGGATCTATCTTCCTCCTCCGGGAGTCGACGTTATTCCTGGCTCCCCGGCGACCTTATTCCCGGCTCCCCGTTCTCACGGCGACCGGACGACTATCTCTCAGAGAAGTTACGGATTTCTCGGGCATTTTCTTCCCTGAAGACCCTATTCCCGGCTCCCCGTTCTCACGGCGACCGGACGAATGTCTCCTAGGAAGCTCGCCTCCAGAAATCTCATCGGGTTCTCTTGGACATTCCTTCCACATGAGGCCTTACTCCCGGCTCCCCGTTCTCACGGCGACCGGATGATTATCTCTCGGAAGGTCTTCTCCTTGAAAACCTCGTTTTAAAATTTTCTAACTTAGAAAATTTCCTATGGTACAGGTGACTTCCATCCCGGGGGACTTGTTACCCCCACAGCGCTCGGAGCTATTCTCCGGCCCGCTGGGGGGGATAAGGAACCCCCGGGTGTCGACCGCACCACCCACGAGGAAACTTAGCTCATCCTTGTTAAGATGAGTCGTCCAGACCATCCAAGAAGAAAATAAAAAGGCAATGAAAGGAAACAGCAACAGCTTTATTGATTATCAAATCCGGAGGACATCTTCCCCCTCTGGTGGGCTTCGGAAACGATACAACCCGGGTTCTCACCCGGGGGATTCTCTAAGCCCTAAGGTTCCTACGCCTAATACTCCCGGAGTGTAACACCCCTGTTTTGCTAAATCCTAAAATAGCCAGAATCCACATCCGGACCCCAAAACCTAATCTGCTTCAGCCATTCCCTTCTAAATGCTGTTCAGAGCATTTTTCCCTTCGGGACCATCTCCAAAATCTCACCCTAAAGCTGAGTTTCAAGCCTTGCCATTTTCAAACCCTAATTACCCTAATTACCCTAAACTGTTTTCCCCAATTTTGTCGAAACCCTTCAGATCTTGCCTGATCTTACCAAACTTTGGCCAGATAAGTTTTATTAATCTTTTGCAACTTAGCTGCGAAATCAGATTTCAGATCGGACCCTCAGATCTCCAAATTTGCAAACAGGCCCAAGTCCTATTCAAACTTTCCTCACAGAACAGCCCCTGGAACAAGTTTTAGAAATTTCAAATCGGCCCAAACATTCTTTTCAGGCCCTTTCGACCAGCCCTGGTCGTTGCTTTCGACCAGTGCCCGAGCCACCGTTGCCGCGCCGCGTTCTCGCCGCGTTTGCTCGCCGCCGGCCACCATCTCTTGTCGCCTGTATTGTGAACAGCTGAACCACCTCCCGCGCACATGCTAGCCACCGTGGCATCGCCTTGCCCAGCGGTTAAACGGCCGCGCTCCCGAGCTTTGTTTTCGCGCGCGCTCTCGTTGCCGTGGCAGTTGCATGCGTGTACGTGTCATTGCCGGAGCCTTGCTGTTGCCTCCGCATCTGCGCCGTTCCAGGCGAAGTCCCAAGGCAACTGGCAAAGCTGCAGCACCGCCTGAAGCGCGATCACGTCGCCGTCGCCGTCGTTGCGCCTGCGCCCGACAATTTTCTCCCCGGCGCAAGCAACCGCTGTCACGTTTCCCTCGCAAGCTTCGTCCCCGTGCCTATTTAAACCCCCCTCAGTGCTGTGAAGAAGCACAACTTCAGGACTTAGCCAAAATTCCAGCTTCTCGCCATTTTCGCTTTCTTCTCCGGTGAGCCAGTGAGTGAGCTCACGGTGCCAGCCCTTTCCACAGCCCCTCTCTTCAATCCAGGTTCACCAGTGAGTTCCCCTCGTTCCCCTCTCTGTGTCATAGCAACCAATTGCACCAGATCGATCCCCATCGCCGGTGATCGCCGGATTCCCGAATTGCCCTGTTCCCCCAATGCCGTTCGATTCAGCCCAAATTAACCCTCAATCCTGTAGAAGAAGTTGATCAGTAAGCCTAGTAGAGCAAGCCTGTAGAACCAGAATCCCCAATTAAGCTCAAATCGAAGAAATCCCAAATTTGAACCTCGGCCGTTCGCCGGACTTCGGCGCCAAGCTTCTCCGGCCGATATCCAATGAAATTAACCTCCCCAGTAGCTTTGTTGTGCCCTAGAGATCATTCCCAAGCTTGGAATTGAGCTCATTCGCCCTGAATCGAAAACCCCCTTTGTCCAGTGTCGTCTTCTCCAGCGCCGGTCGCCGGAATTTGTTCCCGGCCGATCTAGCGCCTGAAACCTTGTCCCTTAGATAGATTCCTGTACCCTGAGCAATATTGTCCACTAGCTCGACACCTGGATCTGCCTAGATTGTGAGTTATGCCTATGCCAAGATTACTGTCCAGTAGCCCAGTTCATGTCCAGGCCACCGTAGTTCATCGCCGGATTTGGCCACCCTCCGGCCACCTTCAGCCCTTGTGCCTGTTGAGTATATTGTTCCTGTTAGTAATGCCTACCTCCCAGACAAAGTGGTACATCAATTGGAGCCCTGGATCAAAAGTTGAGCCATGCCCTAGTTTCTGGCCATGTCCAGCACCATGTCAGTGCATGTCAGCCACTGGCATTAGCCTTGTTTGACCCCTTCTGGTTGAGCAATTGAAATGCCACCTTGTCCCCTAGATTCCTGGAGTTGTGTTCTACAACTTTCTCTTCTATCACTTCTTCAGAAAACCATCCTAAGATTAGTTTCCAGTTATGCCAAAGCCATGAACTGAATGTCGACCCTTCGACGTTCAATCCTTTTTAGCCGTTTCTTCGACCAGAGCCCTTGTGACCTTGCCCTAACCTTTTCCCCTGCATGCATGACTTATTTACTTAATACTCTCTATAGAAACTATTTTCTGTATGCTTATGGTATGTGTTTGTGTGTTGTCTAATTGCCGCAGAGTCAGAAACTGAAGGAGCGGAAGAAGTCTTTGAAGATCCGTCTGAGTTTTTAGACCCCACATTGCAAGGCAAGCCTCATTCCTTTGATCATGTCTCACCCAATATTTTCATATGAAGTATATTCACTGTTTCCTACTATGCATGCTTAGTTGAAATACAAGTTATGTTTGAATGACCTGAGTAGATATTCCCTAATGAATCATTAAACCCCTTTTTGTTATTGAACCTTCTTATATATGCTTTTGTCACCCTAGGACTCATATACTGAACATCCACATTAAACTTGAAATGGTCAAATGCATGAGAAGTTATAATGAAAACCGTTTTGACAAGAAAACTGATAAAAGGGATCAGTAGTGAGGATTGGATTGTATGGAGAGGGTGCGGTGCGCACCAGGGTATGTGAATGTTCCTCACTATTGGTTCATAAGGACAAGAACCTTGTGCTGTGTCTCTATACGAATTGTAAACGTACCAACCACTTGCCTGGTATGGGACAGGCACAACTCAGTAGCTTTTTGGTATTAGCAGTTCCCTGCATGGTTTGACGATCTGGTTTCTCGCGTGGAAACTGGAAGGCCAAGGTTCGGCCATGAGTGATGTGAGTCAGAAAAATGATGAGAGAAAAAGGCGTAAATGAAGGAAGGCGCCCTAGACCTGATTAAGCCGTGAGCGGCTGTAATCTTAAATGGTCGTATGTCTCGCGTGGACATAGACCAAGGCTATGTGTCCTGAGGGAACATAGACCAGAGAGGCTAGGAAGTAAGGCAGTGGGGAAGACCCACAACGGTACTTGAGACTTAATTGTCTATCTACCGGGTAGGGATACTGTTAATACTGAACTGTAAAGCGTTGTGTGATCTCGGCCTTGTCACATGTGTATAAGTCACATGAAGCTGATCCGACTTGAAAGCCGAGTGAACCAGTGGATTTAAAAAGAGGTACACCTTTGCAAAGTGTAAAAGAAGTATCAGATACTCTGTACTCCCAGGTTCAGGAGTCTTTTCGTAGTGGATGTTATCCATGGGTTATAGCACAAGTAATGTTTTGGAATGTTTTCATAATGCGGTTAACAAAGTAGTGACTCATGGGAGACCACTACATCTAATGTTTTATTGAAAACCTGTTTAATGTTTAAAATACTATTTTCATGACAAAGTACTGTTTACTGAACAAATAACTTGGAAATCTATATATCTCTATCCATATGAAACTAAAACCCCTGAATCATATGTTTTACCCTCATATAAGTACATTACTATAATCCCCGGAATGAGTGTTGCTGAGCACCCAGTGCTCACCCTTGCATTTACATCCAACTGTAGAAGAGGGATTCGAGGATCCCGATTCCTTCAGTTATGAGTTCTCGGCAGAAGATGGAAGTGCCCCGAACGAGCCCACGTTCTAGAAGGATTGCGCACCAAGTCAAGTCAGATGTGGGAGGAGCCACCCCAACCCCGCTGCGGATGGAAGTCAAGCTTTTTGTTGTTGCCTTGTGCTTTATGCTGTGTGTTCGGTACTTCGATACCGACTCTAGTTCTGACAAACTTGTTATTTTCTTAGCAACTCTACTCAGCGCCATTTTTGGTGCTTTGGTTATGTAATATTGGCCATGTTGGCCTGATACTTGTTTAATGTTATTACTATGCTTGTCTGGTTTGGAGCTCATGTGTCATCCTGCTGTGTGTAACCTACCTGGGCGGTTACCAAGTGATTCTCAAATAGGGGGTCTCACAGTGAATGGTATTAGAGCATGAAGCTTGACTGTAGGTCGTAACCCTTACTAGAATGGGCGTCCCTAAAGTAGAGGATCGCTAGATTATTTGGTAAAAATCTAATTGTGAAAAACCTAATTTGTTTAAGAAAAGCATAATGAGTATTATTTGAAAACTTTCAAAACCGTTTTCCTACTTTTAAGTGTTCCGTGTCTCATCATCGCAGATGGCCCCTGGTAAGAAGCTAATTCACGGAGACGAGTTGGGATCATGGGCATTAATGCTTTGGATGATGTTACAATTTCTGGGAGCAAGAGACAATCAGCGACCCGTATACTACGTCCGTCGAGAGGAAGTCGATGGTAGACCTTTTGGTTTCCGTGCCTCGGTGATTGTGTACGAGATTCCAGAGATCGGGAGAGGATCAACAAGAAAGGAAGCTCGTAGAGAAGAAGAAGAAGATGCTATCCAAGACGCTGCTCGTCGTGCTATAGGTACCATCCGCCAGCTGTACGATGACTTTCTTATAGGTTCTCCTTTCTGTTTTGTACCCTACCAAGTTCCCGGATCGGATCGTCGAACTGTTCATCCCTCCACCAACCAGAGAGACGCCATCCTGACCAAAACCAGAGATGTAGTCCAAGCCTTGGAGTCAAGCTACACTCGGTTGCTGCGTGAGCATGAGAATGCTCGGGACGACCGTCACTATCTCGAAGGAGCGCTTGCAAAGGTTCGCTCAGAACTCCAAGAGAAGGAGAAACAGATTCAGGAGTTGGCTGAACCTAGCAGAGCTCGAGAAGTCGAAGACGAAGGATCGGTGAACAAGAGGAACCGCTTGAAGATAAGACTCACAGCCCGCAAGAGTGTGGGAAGACCTAGGGATTACCTGGGTTATTTCACGCCTGCTTCGCATGGCATTGTGATCAACACCCCTGCACCAGAGTATCCTACTCTCGCGAAAGGGAAGGAAGTTCCTGAAGGCAAAGGAAAAGAGATCGCTACCTGCAACACCAACGATTCATCTGAGGAAGAAGAGGACAATGATATGCAATGGGACCCTATGGACGCCGATGAAGATCAAGAGGAGGAAGACCCTGAAGAAGTGGAACCTTGCAGTTCTTCCAAGACCGACAGGAGATCGTAGTTTTCTCTTCAGCTTGACCCTTCTGCTCTAGCCCTTGTAACCGTTAGTCTTTAGCTCTTGTTGTAGTAGCTGCTTTGTTTGTATTGTTTGTTGGTAACTCCAAAGCTGTAAAGGTGAAAACCTTGTATCTTTAGAAAATCTTTGAAAATGGCAATTGCATGTTCCAATCCAATCTCTTGGATTGATCTTTTCTTTCAGCTTATGTTCAATCTGTGCTCTCTTGAATTAGTAGTCTTGTCTCAATTATCTTGGCAAAACAGAATGGTGAACACCAGAGGTAGAATCCAAGGTTCAGAAGAAGTTCCAAGAAACACATCAACAAGAAGGACTAGAGATGACTCAGATCAGCCAAATTCATCAGCCTCAGTACCGCAAGGAGGAAATCTGACGGAAATATTAATATGGATGGAGCAAAACAGACAGAGATCTGCAGAGGTACAGAGTCAAATTCTGGAACAGCTGATGCAAAACTCCGCAACCCGCCGCGAGGAAGGTTCGAACATTGGAGCAAGACTGACAGACTTTCAGAAGACGCGTCCTCCAACTTTCTCCTGCACTGAAGACCCGATTGTGGCAGACGATTGGTTACGAGAAATTGAGAGGAAATTGGATACTGTCAGGTGTAATGATGAAGAGAAGCTGCTATATGGACCCCATCAGCTCACAGGATCAGCTGCAGCATGGTGGGAGAATTACAAAACGGTACAACCTAATCAGAATTCAATTACCTGGAATGAATTCAAGGAACAGTTCCGTAGATACCATGTCCCCAAAGGAGCTATCCAAGCCAAACACAGAGAATTCCTGAATCTAAGGCAAGGAGGAAGGACGGTGAAGCAGTATTTGCATGAGTTCATCAAATTGGCCAGGTATGCACCTGAAGATATCATGACAGAAGAGCGGAAGATCGACAGATTCTGCGAAGGCCTACAAAACTCATATCAGTATCACCTGTCAACACACGAGTTCACGGACTTCCAAGTCCTTGTGAATAGAGTACTCAAAATGGAGGAGAAAAGAGGCATGGTAGAAGAAGACCGCAAGAGGAAAAGTATAGCATATCCATTTCAAGGAAATTCTAGCCGAGGAAGACCAGCGCCATATACCAGAGCCGATTTCAGACCACCTGCACCACCAAGACCCCAGAGGACTTCATCACCAACAACTCCAACATGTCCCGGATGCAAAGGGAGTCACCTCTATAGAGACTGTACACTGAAGAATGCAGAATGCTTCCATTGTGGCAGAAGAGGACACCACAGAGAGACTTGTCCATTTCGGCATTTACCTCCCAACGTTGCCAAAGCTCAGGCAGCCAAATCCCCTGCACCTGCACGAACTATTGCCAGAGGAGCACCACAAGCCAGAGGAGGAAGATTCCAAACCAATAGAGGGAGAGGAACACCAACCACCGGAGGAAGACTCAACTTCGTGACTGCTACAGAAGCAGGAGAGGCAACTGACGTCGTGATCGGTAGACTCTTGATCTCCTCTCAGATTTCAGTTGTTCTATTTGACACCGGTGCAACTCATTCATTCATGTCAAAAGATTGCTTGTTGAGTAATAACTTGCCTATAGTTGCTTTAGAGCATCCTATCATCATTCAGTCACCTGGTGCTAGGATGATTGTTAATTCTATCTGTAGAAATGTTGCCTTCTGTATCGGCAATCTAGAATTCCTGGCAGACATGCTAGTTCTAAACCTTCAAGGATTGGATGTCATTCTTGGAATGGATTGGCTGGCCAAGCATAAGGGATTGTTGGATTGTGAGAAGAAAACAATCACCCTGACAAATGCCAGTGGAAAGCAAATTACATTCCATGCAGACAGAACTCCAATCTGCGACCACCTGCAGAGACTGAACTGCATTGAAGAAGTGAAGCTTGAAGAGGTACCAATTGTCAATGAGTACCCAAAAGTCTTTCCAGAAGAACTTCCCGGATTGCCACCGAATAGGGATATAGAGTTCACCATCGAACTGAAACCCGGATCTGCTCCGTATGCTAGGAAGTTGTTTCGGATGACAGGTCATGAGCAAGAGGAACTAAAGAAGCAGATAGCTGAATTGGAAGAAAAAGGATTCATCAGATCAAGCTCATCACCATGGGGAGCCCCAGTGCTCTTTGTTAAGAAGAAAGATGGTAGCATGCGACTTTGCATAGACTACCGCAAGCTAAACGACATGACCATTAAGAACAAATACCCCTTACCAAGGATAGATGATCTTTTTGACCAACTCAGAGAAGCAAAAGTGTTCTCAAGAATAGACCTGAGATCGGGATACCACCAGTTGAGGATCCGAGAATAGGACATTCCTAAAACTGCTTTCGTGACCAGATATGGGTTGCACGAGTTCACAGTGATGCCTTTTGGATTAACTAATGCACCCGCGGTATTCATGAATCTAATGAATAAGATCCTCATGGAATTTCTGGATAAGTACATCATTGTATTTGTGGATGATATCCTTGTCTACTCTAAGACAGAGGAGGAACACGCACATCACCTGAGGATAGTGCTACAGAAACTGGCAGACCACCAGCTATATGCCAAGTTTAGCAAATGTGCTTTTTGGTTGAAGAAGATTTCTTTCTTGGGACACATCATCTCAGGAGAAGGAATATTTATGGACCCGTTGAAGATACAAGCTGTTACCGATTGGAAACAACCTGAAACCGCAACAGAAGTTAGAAGTTTCTTGGGATTAGCGGGATATTATCGAAGATTTGTAGAAGGATTCTCGAAGATCACCAAACCGCTGACCCAGCTACTGAAGAAGAATTCCCCTTTTAATTGGACTGAGGAGTGCGAAAGAAGCTTTGAGGAACTGAAGAAAAGGCTGACAACTGCACCAATCCTGATACTGCCGGACGTCAAGAAGGATTTTCAAGTCTTCTGTGACGCCTCCAAACAAGGATTAGGATGTGTATTGATGCAAGAAAGGAAAGTGATAGCTTATGCTTCTAGACAGCTACGACCTCATGAGGAGAATTATCCAACACATGATTTGGAGCTAGCTGCTGTCGTACATGCACTAAAGATATGGAGACACTACCTACTAGGAAGTAAGTGCGAAATTTATACGGATCATAAGAGCCTGAAGTATATCTTCACGCAACAGGAGTTGAATATGAGGCAGAGAAGATGGCTAGAACTGATCAAAGATTATGATCTAGAGATCCACTATCACCCGGGAAAAGCCAACGTAGTAGCTGATGCTTTAAGCAGGAAGTCTCGTTATAACCAGATAACACAGCTAGAAGTGCCGACACAACTGATCAAGGATTTCGAAAAGTTGCAACTGGAATTAGTGGACCAAGGAACCATCGCTACACTAAAGATGGAATGTGAATTGAAGGATAAGATCAGACAAGCTCAAGCAATGGACCCAGACCTTCAAGAGATGAAGGAGGACATGAAGAGCAAAGATACAACCAACCTTAGAGAAGATGAACAGGGAATTTTATGGTACGATGACCGTATCTGCATTCCAAATGACAATGAGATCAAAAGCCTGATCATGCAAGAGGCTCATCAAACCCCATATTCCATACACCCAGGCAGCACCAAAATGTACAAGGACTTGAAGAAAAATTTTTGGTGGAAAGGAATGAAGAGAGAGATTGCCAAGTTTGTCGCAACTTGTGACACATGCCAAAGAGTGAAAGCAGAACATCAAAAGCCTGCGGGACCGCTACAACCTCTACAAATCCCAGAGTGGAAGTGGGATGAAATCGGAATGGATTTTATTGTGGGACTACCAAGGACGAGAAAAGGATTCGATTCTATATGGGTCATAGTAGATAGATTAACAAAAGTACCACATTTTCTCCCAGTGAAGACCCTATATACAGCTAAGGATTTAGCAGAGCTGTATCTCAACAGAATAGTTGTCCTACACGGAGTGCCGAAGGCTATCGTTTCCGATAGAGGAGCCCAGTTCGTTTCAAAATTTTGGCAAGAGTTGCAGAAAGCCCTGGGCACAAAGTTAAAGTTCAGTACCGCTTACCACCCTCAAACTGGAGGTCAGACTGAAAGAGTAAACCAAATTTTGGAAGATATGTTGAGGGCTTGTGTTTTGGACTATGGAGACTCTTGGGAGTTATTTCTACCTTATGCAGAATTCACCTACAACAACAGTTTCCAAGCAAGCCTGCAAATGGCACCATATGAAGCTCTATATGGAAGAAGATGCCGTACGCCGCTGTATTGGACAGAAATTGGTCAAAAACAACATCTAGGACCCTAGTTAGTAGAAGAAGCCACAGCCCATGTCAGGATCATACAAGAAAAACTGAAAACAGCCCAATCTAGACAGAAAAGCTATGCAGACAACCGTAGAAGAGAGCTATCTTTTGAAGAGGGCGATTATGTGTATCTCAAGGTTATGCCATACAAAGGAGTTCGAAGATTCCAGATGAAGGGAAAGTTAAAACCCAGATATGTGGGACCATATCGAATTCTGGAAAAGCGAGGTGAAATGGCATACAAGTTGGAACTACCACCAGAACTGAGCGGAATTCATGACGTGTTTCATGTATCTCAGCTGAAGAAATGCTTGAGAAAACCAACAGAACAGATATCTCCTACAGAGAATGAGATTCAACCAGACTTATCTTGTCAAGAATACCCTGTTAGAATTCTGGAAACCAGAGAGAAAGTGCTGAAGTCAAGAACCCTCCGATTCTGCAGAGTCCAGTGGAACAATCACTCAGAGGAGGAGTCAACGTGGGAAAAAGAAGAAGATCTCCGACGAGAATTTCCCTTCCTATTCTCTGACCTGCCCTAATCTCGAGGACGAGATTGTTTCTAAGGTGGGAAGATTTGTAACACCCCTGTTTTGCTAAATCCTAAAATAGCCAAAATCCACATCCGGACCCCAAAACCTAATCTGCTTCAGCCATTCCCTTCTAAATGCTGTTCAGAACATTTTTCCCTTCGGGACCATCTCGAAAATCTCACCCTAAAGCTGAGTTTCAAGCCTTGCCATTTTCAAACCCTAATTACCCTAATTACCCTAAACTGTTTTCCCCAATTTTGTCGAAACCCTTCAGATCTTGCCTGATCTTACCAAACTTTGGCCAGATAAGTTTTATTAACCTTTTGCAACTTAGCTGCGAAATCAGATTTCAGATCGGACCCTCAGATCTCCAAATTTGCAAACAGGCCCAAGTCCTATTCAAACTTTCCTCACAGAACAGCCCCTGGAACAAGTTTTAGAAATTTCAAATCGGCCCAAACATTCTTTTCAGGCCCTTTCGACCAGCCCTGGTCGTTGCTTTCGACCAGTGCCCGAGCCACCGTTGCCGCGCCGCGTTCTCGCCGCGTTTGCTCGCCGCCGGCCACCATCTCTTGTCGCCTGTATTGTGAACAGCTGAACCACCTCCCGCGCACATGCTAGCCACCGTGGCATCGCCTTGCCCAGCGGTTAAACGGCCGCGCTCCCGAGCTTTGTTTTCGCGCGCGCTCTCGTTGCCGTGGCAGTTGCATGCGTGTACGTGTCATTGCCGGAGCCTTGCTGTTGCCTCCGCATCTGCGCCGTTCCAGGCGAAGTCCCAAGGCAACTGGCAAAGCTGCAGCACCGCCTGAAGCGCGATCACGTCGTCGTCGCCGTCGTTGCGCCTGCGCCCGACAATTTTCTCCCCGGCGCAAGCAACCGCTGTCACGTTTCCCTCGCAAGCTTCGTCCCCGTGCCTATTTAAACCCCCCTCAGTGCTGTGAAGAAGCACAACTTCAGGACTTAGCCAAAATTCCAGCTTCTCGCCATTTTCGCTTTCTTCTCCGGTGAGCCAGTGAGTGAGCTCACGGTGCCAGCCCTTTCCACAGCCCCTCTCTTCAATCCAGGTTCACCAGTGAGTTCCCCTCGTTCCCCTCTCTGTGTCATAGCAACCAATTGCACCAGATCGATCCCCATCGCCGGTGATCGCCGGATTCCCGAATTGCCCTGTTCCCCCAATGCCGTTCGATTCAGCCCAAATTAACCCTCAATCCTGTAGAAGAAGTTGATCAGTAAGCCTAGTAGAGCAAGCCTGTAGAACCAGAATCCCCAATTAAGCTCAAATCGAAGAAATCCCAAATTTGAACCTCGGCCGTTCGCCGGACTTCGGCGCCAAGCTTCTCCGGCCGATATCCAATGAAATTAACCTCCCCAGTAGCTTTGTTGTGCCCTAGAGATCATTCCCAAGCTTGGAATTGAGCTCATTCGCCCTGAATCGAAAACCCCCTTTGTCCAGTGTCGTCTTCTCCAGCGCCGGTCGCCGGAATTTGTTCCCGGCCGATCTAGCGCCTGAAACCTTGTCCCTTAGATAGATTCCTGTACCCTGAGCAATATTGTCCACTAGCTCGACACCTGGATCTGCCTAGATTGTGAGTTATGCCTATGCCAAGATTACTGTCCAGTAGCCCAGTTCATGTCCAGGCCACCGTAGTTCATCGCCGGATTTGGCCACCCTCCGGCCACCTTCAGCCCTTGTGCCTGTTGAGTATATTGTTCCTGTTAGTAATGCCTACCTCCCAGACAATGTGGTACATCAATTGGAGCCCTGGATCAAAAGTTGAGCCATGCCCTAGTTTCTGGCCATGTCCAGCACCATGTCAGTGCATGTCAGCCACTGGCATTAGCCTTGTTTGACCCCTTCTGGTTGAGCAATTGAAATGCCACCTTGTCCCCTAGATTCCTGGAGTTGTGTTCTACAACTTTCTCTTCTATCACTTCTTCAGAAAACCATCCTAAGATTAGTTTCCAGTTATGCCAAAGCCATGAACTGAATGTCGACCCTTCGACGTTCAATCCTTTTTAGCCGTTTCTTCGACCAGAGCCCTTGTGACCTTGCCCTAACCTTTTCCCCTGCATGCATGACTTATTTATTTAATACTCTCTATAGAAACTATTTTCTGTATGCTTATGGTATGTGTTTGTGTGTTGTCTAATTGCCGCAGAGTCAGAAACTGAAGGAGCGGAAGAAGTCTTTGAAGATCCGTCTGAGTTTTTAGACCCCACATTGCAAGGCAAGCCTCATTCCTTTGATCATGTCTCACCCAATATTTTCATATGAAGTATATTCACTGTTTCCTACTATGCATGCTTAGTTGAAATACAAGTTATGTTTGAATGACCTGAGTAGATATTCCCTAATGAATCATGAAACCCCTTTTTGTTATTGAACCTTCTTATATATGCTTTTGTCACCCTAGGACTCATATACTGAACATCCACATTAAACTTGAAATGGTCAAATGCATGAGAAGTTATAATGAAAACCGTTTTGACAAGAAAACTGATAAAAGGGATCAGTAGTGAGGATTGGATTGTATGGAGAGGGTGCGGTGCGCACCAGGGTATGTGAATGTTCCTCACTATTGGTTCATAAGGACAAGAACCTTGTGCTGTGTCTCTATACGAATTGTAAACGTACCAACCACTTGCCTGGTATGGGACAGGCACAACTCAGTAGCTTTTTGGTATTAGCAGTTCCCTGCATGGTTTGACGATCTGGTTTCTCGCGTGGAAACTGGAAGGCCAAGGTTCGGCCATGAGTGATGTGAGTCAGAAAAATGATGAGAGAAAAAGGCGTAAATGAAGGAAGGCGCCCTAGACCTGATTAAGCCGTGAGCGGCTGTAATCTTAAATGGTCGTATGTCTCGCGTGGACATAGACCAAGGCTATGTGTCCTGAGGGAACATAGACCAGAGAGGCTAGGAAGTAAGGCAGTGGGGAAGACCCACAACGGTACTTGAGACTTAATTGTCTATCTACCGGGTAGGGATACTGTTAATACTGAACTGTAAAGCGTTGTGTGATCTCGGCCTTGTCACATGTGTATAAGTCACATGAAGCTGATCCGACTTGAAAGCCGAGTGAACCAGTGGATTTAAAAAGAGGTACACCTTTGCAAAGTGTAAAAGAAGTATCAGATACTCTGTACTCCCAGGTTCAGGAGTCTTTTCGTAGTGGATGTTATCCATGGGTTATAGCACAAGTAATGTTTTGGAATGTTTTCATAATGCGGTTAACAAAGTAGTGACTCATGGGAGACCACTACATCTAATGTTTTATTGAAAACCTGTTTAATGTTTAAAGTACTATTTTCATGACAAAGTACTGTTTACTGAACAAATAACTTGGAAATCTATATATCTCTATCCATATGAAACTAAAACCCCTGAATCATATGTTTTACCCTCATATAAGTACATTACTATAATCCCCGGAATGAGTGTTGCTGAGCACCCAGTGCTCACCCTTGCATTTACATCCAACTGTAGAAGAGGGATTCGAGGATCCCGATTCCTTCAGTTATGAGTTCCCGGCAGAAGATGGAAGTGCCCCGAACGAGCCCACGTTCTAGAAGGATTGCGCACCAAGTCAAGTCAGATGTGGGAGGAGCCACCCCAACCCCGCTGCGGATGGAAGTCAAGCTTTTCGTTGTTGCCTTGTGCTTTATGCTGTGTGTTCGGTACTTGGATACCGACTCTAGTTCTGACAAACTTGTTATTTTCTTAGCAACTCTACTCAGCGCCATTTTTGGTGCTTTGGTTATGTAATATTGGCCATGTTGGCCTGATACTTGTTTAATGTTATTACTATGCTTGTCTGGTTTGGAGCTCATGTGTCATCCTGCTGTGTGTAACCTACCTGGGCGGTTACCAAGTGATCCTCAAATAGGGGGTCTCACACGGAGGCTCTCCGCTAGCTCCCGGGTCAAGTCCCGGTACAATGCCCGCACGCGGCGCCGAGCGTCCCGGAGGACATCTTCAGGCCAGAACTCGTATCCCGCCGGTGGAAGTATCCGGAGGGGAGGGATCATCCAGAGCCCCGGTCGCGGAGGGGACAATTCGGCACGATGATTATCAAAGTTGTCCAAGTGCCACTCCGGACGCCACCTCAACCGGATCGGCTCCCGGACGCTATCCTCGCTGCGATTCCCGGAGATAAGGCTTAGGAAAATCAAAGCCGCTTGGGCGTCCCCCGGGGAGCCCCTCCCGGACCTTCGCCCGGGAGCAACCTCCCGGGAACCCTGGTAACAGTAAATTCAATTCAAAGACTTAGAAAAAATTCTAACTTCATTGCATTCGAAATATTTTTATACAAGTGCCCGGGGCTTCTTCTAAGAAGCTACCGGAATCAAAAAGTCCTAAAACAAAAAAGGGCCCCAGCTAAGACCCGGGGGGAGGCTCATACATGTTCGTTGGCGTCCTCCCCCCGGGGGGCTTCTTCCAAGGCCGGGGCTGGGACGTCTCCCGCCGGAGGCGCTGGAGCCGGGAACCACGCCCGGATGATCCGGTCGTAGAACCCCCCGGCAAGCTGCTCGACCTCCCGGCGCGAAGGCTCGAAGGAGTCCGGGAAGCTTCGGGGGATGCGGCCCCCGATCGCCCGGGCGCCGACCCCCCGGAATTCGTCGAGCCCCGCAGCGGCCGCGACGACGGGGATCGCGCGGCCCCACGCCCGAATGTCGGCAGCCTCCGGGATGGCGGAGACCTGTGCGTTGAGAAAACGCACAGCCTCCGCGAGCGTCGCCGGCGGCACCTCCCTGCTCCCAGAGCCTAGGCTTACGCCAAGGCCCTTGAGGGCCGACCGGACGGAACGGCCCGCGTCCGCCACCGCCCGGACGCTCGAGCTCTCGAGCTCTCAGAGTGCCTCCTCCCTCGCCTTGGCCTCCTCCCGGAGACGGCCGTTGACGACCTCGGAAATATGGACCTGGGGCCGGACCCAGGTCAATTCCGCGAGGGCTTCGTCACTTTCCCGGAGGGCCTACTCGCGCTGCCCTACGGAGGCCGCGGCCCGGCCCTCCGCCTCCTTAAGCAGCCAGGCGACCCGCTGCTCAAGGCCCCAGGTAACAGCTGCCACCTACAAAATACATAAGAGTTAGAAAAATTTCAAAGTGCAGGGGATGAACGAAGGCGTTATCGACTCGGGTTACCTGGGCCCCGAGGGACTGAAGCCCCTCGAAACGCTCATGGAGCGTCCCTCCTGCAACGAAGGCCTGCACCTTCCAGGTATGCAGGCCCTCCGAGTAGCGGGCGACCTCCCTCGTGGGAAGCAAAGGGGTCTCCCGCCCGGCGCCGTCAGCGCGGCCGGCGGGGGGTCCCCGGACCTCAAGGTTCGGTAATGCGGCCGGCGTCACTGGCGTCTTCGTCGATGAGGTAGTGCCCCCCGAAGACGTGGCCGAGGAGCTCTCGGTGGGAGCCCCCGCCCAGGGGGGAGCCATCAGGCCTTTCCCTGCCCCGGGCCAGAAGGTCCTCGGGGCCTCCTCCTCCGGAGGAACCTCGTAGACCGAGGGGCTCCCCCCCTCGCCCACCGGCCTAACCCGCGGAGGCGAGGCCTCCGCGAATCTCACCTCCAGCCTCTCCGGCTCCAAAAAAGCCGGAAGGGGCGGGAGGGGCTCCACCATGAGCGGCGACGGGGCGTAGTTCGCCGAGTCGGATGCCGCCCCACCCGCGGTCGCCTCCTTCCCCCGCGCCTCGACGGGGCCCTTCGGGGGAGGAGGGTTGCTTCTTTCCGGGCCGGTGCCCGGGCACGATCGCTCCCGGGGGTCTCATCCTGGGGCTTCGCCGGTGTCGCCGCCGGCGTCGTCGATGGGCCGAGGGTCTTTTGAACCCGGGCCTTCTTGGGCTCCGAGCCCCCGGCCGTCTCCTTCCCCCGTTTGTGCGACCCGGGGGTGGGGAGAGGCTTCCTCTCCGGCAGCTTTAGCCCGCAGGCCGCCGCTACCAAGTTCTTGGGGGCCCCTCCCCCACGACGCGCACGATGCGCTCGTGCTCACCGGCGAAGTACCTCCCCAAGAGGTTCTCCGCCTTCTCCCGCGCCGCCGGGTACGGCCGGACTGCAAGAGGTAAAGAGTAAGTTAAATTTTTGAAAAATCATAAATTCAATGCAGCAGGTCCCCGGAGCTTACGTCGCGTCACCGGCTTCAGCGGGGGCCGCTGCTCGGGGCCCATGCCGATCCCCCTCTTCCCACTGGTGAAGGGGGAGATCCGGAGGAGAGCCATCTCCTTGGTGGCGTCCCGCATCGAGCGGGTCTTCTTGGAGAGGATCACCTTTCCGAGGAGCTCGAACTCCTCGTCCATCCACACCGGGGGCTTCGGCGCGGACAACCGGCCGTAGGTGGGAGGCTCCGGGGCGTACACCACCGCCTCGTCCCGGACCCGGAGGTAAAACCACCTCCGGACCCAGTCCCTCCAATGGTCCCGGGAGGCCGCCGCCGGGTAGTCGATCACCCGGGACGGCAACATCTAGACCACCACCGAGCCGAAGGGGGACTTGGGGCCCCCCTTCACCAGGTGGGAGGTCCGCGCCGCCGGCTTGTAGAAGTACCGGAAGGCGCGAAGGGTGGGCTCCCGCCCGGTCGCTGTCTCGTAGAGCCAAAATAGAGTCCCATCCGGATAAGCGCGTTCGGGGTGAGGTGGTTGAGAGCCACCCCGTACTCCTTGAGAAACTCCCAGAGCATGGGATGCACCGGGAGCCGGAGCCCCGCCTCCAGGAAGGCCTCGAAGGCCACGACCTCTCTGGGCCTGGGGCGGGGGGCTCCGTCCTTCTTCACGGGGACTCGGATGTCCCCGTCCGCGACGATGCATCTTTCGACCAAGGACTTGGCGTCCTCGGCCATGAACTCCGACGCCCAGAGGAAATCCGATGGGATTTCCTCCGGGGGCACTTCCGTGGTCTTCGCTCGACCCTTGGGTGCCATGAGGTTAGTCTTCTTTTTCGATGGCTAACTTTGCAGGAGGCTACTACTAAAAACTCCCGGACGTCTGCTACCGGAAAGGGCTACCGGAAAGATCTACCGGGAGAGGGCTACCGGGAGAGCAAAAATCGTTGAGGCTGAAAATTTGGAATGAGCTCCCGGGCCCCCCAAGGTCCTATTTATAGGGGCGGGCCGTGGTCTAGATGCACGCCACGTGGTACCCGCGGATCAATCTGGACCGTAGAAGTTCAAACCGTGCGCGGGAAACGAAGGGACGGGCGCGTGAATCGAGGCGCCGGTTCGAACCGTGCGCGCATTTATGGCGAAATGGCGCGGCTTTAAGCGTGGGGCACGGAAACTGAAGCACCGCGGCTCCAGTGACTTGGCCCGGAGATCTTCTCGGTAACCTGAACCATACCCACCGGGGACTCGAGCATCGTCCTCGGCGGTCATGGGGGGCTACTGTCGGGGGAAATCTCCGCGGGACTACGTCTAGGTCAGATGTGTCACGATTGCCCAGGGACCTGGCCTCCGGCCCCTCCCCGGGCGCCGCCTTTTGGCCCCTGGGACGTGGCCTCCGGTGCCCTCCTGGGCGCCGCCGATTGGCTCCCGGGACGTGTCCTCCGGTGCCCTCCCGGGCGCCGCCTTTTGGCCGCCGGGACGTGGCCTCCGGTGCCCTCCCGGGCGCCGCCGTTTGGCTCCCGAGACGCGGCCTCCGGTGCCGTCCTGGGCGCCGCCATTTGCCCGGGGACCTGGCCTCCGGCCCCTCCCCGGGCGCCGCCTTTTGGCTCCCGGGACACGGCCTCCGGTGTCGTCCCGGGCGCCGCCATTTGCCCGGGGACGCGGCCTCCAGCCCCTTCCCGGGCGCCGCCATTTGGATCCCGGGACGCGGCCTCCGGTGCCGTCCCGGGCGCCGCCATTTGCCCGGGGACGCGACCTCCGGCCCCTTCCCGGGCGCCGCTGTTTGGCTCCCGGGATGCAGCCTCTGGTGCCGTCCCGGGCGCCGCCATTAGCCCGGGGACGGGGCCTCCGGCCCCTCGCTGGGCACCGCCGTTTGGCTCCCGGGACGCGGCCTCCGGAGCCGGCCCGGGCGCCGCCATTTCCCCGGGGACGTGGCCTCCGGCCCCTCCCCGGGTGGCCCCATTGGCCCGGGGACGTGGCCTCCGGGGCCTCCCCGGGCGCTGCCTTTTGGCCCCCGGGACCTGGCCTCCGGCGCCGTCCCGGGCCTCATCGCCCTCCTAAAGGTAAAGTCTGGAACTATTTATCACGTGCAAGTCACGCGAGGGCCGCCTCGGGAACTAGTGACCACCTGTCAAGCATCCAAGGCGTTTGACCGGGAGAAGGACGGTCCTGCCCTTCAATCCGACGGTGGCTTCCGGGGTAGTTTAGGTTTTTTGCTTCTTTTTGGGGCTATAAATATCCCTTGTACCCCTCTGTTGTAAGGGATCGGTTCTTTTATTGGAATAGCTAAACTCACAGACGTGCTCTGGAAGCCTCTCCCCCGGAGAGAGCCTCCCCAGCCGACTCCGGTCGGGAGCGCGTCGACAGGACTAGGGCCCCCACCGGGACCCGAACCTGTATAAACCCGTGTGTCATTTCTTGTGCTTGTGCGGCGGGGGAGGACCGGTCATCCGGTCAACCCGCGCCGCGTAATCTTCGCTAGGATCATTCTCAAAACCTGCCGGGGTATTCGCAATACCACGACAACCGTCATGAATTTCTTTCAAAAGAGATTAACCTTTCTCTTGGGATATGCAGCGCATGAATACCCCTTGAGTACCCTGTCGGTATAAAACCCCATCTATGAATTTATACAAGCGCGCTTTCCAAATTAACCGATCACTCATGGTTTCATCTTTGGGCAAGGTCCCATGTTCGAGATAGACCCTCAATGGGTGGGTCCAATCTCCTTCATGTCCAAGGCTGCTGACGCAAACTGTCACTTGGTCATCTTCGATCAAAGTCATTATCCAAGGTCGTTCCAAATGTTCAACGAACACTCCTGTCAGAGCAGATGTGCGTGAGGACCCCATTTTAGATAATTGGTCTACGAGAATATTGTCCTTTCGCAGGATATATTGGACTTCAAAATGACTGAAGTGTTTTTCCAATCTCCTCACTTCCCCTAGGTAATGAGCCATTGTCTCATCGGAGGTGTTGTACTCGTTGTTTCCCTAGTTTACGACTAGTTGTGAGTCTCCCCTCACCACTAATCGACGGACTCTGAGGAATTTAGCTGCCCGCAACCCTGCAATAAGACCTTCACACTCTACTGCGTTATTGGTCGCAACAAAGTGTAATAGAATGACATACTTGAGCTAGTCACCCTGAGGCGTGATCAAGACCACTCCAGCCCCCGAGTGTTGAAAACTATGAGAGTCATCAAAATACATCGTCCAGTGATCGGTGCAGGATAAATCTTTGCATTCTTGCATAGGAGGGTCAGGATTGGTCCATTTGACCACAAAATCTGAGGATTTGAGACTTAACCGCTATGCGAGGGGTGAAATAAATGTCAAATGCTCTAAGTTCCACTATCCACTTCGCAATGCGACCAGATATCTCCGGATTGCCGATAGTATCTCCCAATGGGAAAGACGAAGGCATAGTAATCTGATGTGCTTGAAAGTAATGTCATACCTTACGGGAAGCCATCAGAAGTGTAGAAAGTATCTTTTGGACCTCAAGGTAGCGCTCCTTTGGACCGTGAAGTACCTTGCTTATGTAGCAGATTGGTTGTTGTACACCCTCTCTTTCCACGACTAGAACTGCGCTGACCGCGTGAGGGGTGGCCGCCAAATAAAGAAGTAGTAGTTCCCCAAGTTCGGAGAGAGCAGTACTGGTGCACTAGACAAATACTTTTTAACCTCTTGAAAAGCTTTTTCAGCTTGATCCGTCCAAGTAAAACCATTGTGTTTGCGAAGAGCCTTGAAGAAAGGCAGGACTCGTTCACCTAGCCTTGATATGAAACGGCTAAGGGCCACCATGCAACCTGTTAGGCTCTGGATGTCCTTCATGGTCAAAGGAGATCTCATTTGGTCAATGGCCCTGATTTTCTTAGGTTAACCTCTATTCCTCTCAAAAAACAAGGAAACCCAAAAGTTTGCCAGAAGAAACCCTGAAGGAACATTTTTCCGGGTTTAATTTTATTCCATGCTTGTTTAGATTACAAAAAGTTTTAGCAAGGTCATCTAAGTGATTAGAGCTTTTCAAGCTTTTTACAACCAAATCATCGACATAAGCTTCAAGATTACGCCCCATCTGGAAAACAAAAGTATTTTGCATCAAGCGCTGGTACGTGGAACCAGCGTTCTTGAGACCAAAAGGCATTCTGACGTAGCAGTAGGTGCCAATTGGTGTGATGAAGGCAGTTTTCTCTTCATCTTCTTCTGCCATGCTAATTTGATGGTACCCTGAGTAAGCATCCAGGAAGCTCATCAGTTCCCAACCCGCTGTGGGATTGATCAATTGATCGATGTGGGGAAGGGGAAAGTCATCCTTCGGACAGGCACTGTTTAGACTGGTATAATCGACGCACATGTGCCACTAACCATTTGACTTTAGGACCATGACCGGGTTCGAAAACCACTCAGAATGAATCCTTCTTTCTGCAGTTTATCCAACTCCACTCGGATGGCTTCTTGCCGATCAACAACAAAGCGTCTGAGCTTCTGCTTTATTGGTCGCTGTCCAAATCGAATTGCTAACTTGTGCTCAATTACCTCCCTTGGCACTCCAGGCATGTCGGATGGTTTCGACGCAAACATATCTGCATTAGCCCGGAGGAGAGTAACGAGCTCGAGTTCCTATTTGTCGTCCAGGCCTGATACAATCCGAATGGTTCTAGATGGATCATCTGGGTACAACGGAACTAGTTTTAACTTTCATTTAGTCGCGGGGCAATTTTGATCGTATCAGTAGCCGTGGTCGCAATATTGACGTCCCGGAAGGGAAGCTGATCCACTAACTCTAGGGATAACCGATCACAAGTTAGCATCATATTCCAACTGCCTCAGACAGAGATAATGCCCATGGGGCCTGGCAACTTGCCGCACTTATAGGCGTAGTGCGTTGCCATCATGAATTTAGCTAGAGTTGGCCTGCTAAAAATAGCGTTATAGGCCTAATCACAATCAATTACGTCAAAAGTAATCAATTTTGTTTGAAAATTATCTGGTTCTCCTAGTGTTACTGGAAGTACCACCTGTCCCAACGGCATCATGCAGGGACCGGGAATTATCCCATAAAATGGATGAATTATGGGATTAATTTTGGAATGAGGGATCTACATCTCGTCCAGCACCTTGACAAATAAAATGTAAAAGGAACTTCCCGCGTCAGTTAGAACTCTTTCAACTCGAGCATTGCTGACAATTGGGGTAATGACCAAAGGTAGCCTTAATGGTCGCGTAAGCCCAACAGGACAATTGGCCCGATCAAAAGTCAAAGGAGTTTCCAACCAATGGGGGGGTATTGAGGCTCACCGATGGGAGCCTTTGTTTGATTTACCTCGTGGTAAAACATCTTAAACTGACGCTTTGAAGCAAAAGAGGAGGAACCTCCAAAAATAACATTAACATGATTATGAGGTACCTGATAGGACATCTCTTTGTCTCCGTCGGCGTCTTTAAGTCCGCAGGCCTGATCTTTTTGCTGCAGAATTGGCACCAGTCCAATCGCTTAGTAGAAGTCATCTAGTTTCTTCAACCAATTCCAGCAATTCTTGAGATCGTCTCCCGAAGAATTGTGGAACTAACAACACTTCTTGTTTACCTGTGGGTTAGTCTGTTTTCCCAGCTGGTCGCTATCGCGGCCACCAGAAGAGGTTTTATTCTTGAATGGAAACTTGTTACCCTTTCCTGGTGGTGGTTTTTCTGCAACGGTGACCTCCCGATATTGCCCAGTTCGGTTTTTCTTGAACTTCTTTGATTTTCCGCCTAATGATGATTCCATCTTCTTGCTTGAATCCTCCTTCTTAACATCATTAAGACATGGCTGAGGAGGTAAGTTTCCTTTTGTCGTGGTATTGCGAATACCCCGGCAGGTTTTGCGAACTATCCTAGCGAAGAAAACGCGACGCGGGCTGACCGGGTGACCGGTGCTCCCACGCCGGACAAACACAAGAATTGACACGAGGATTTATACATATTCGGGTCCCGGTGGGGGCCCTAGTCCTGTCGGCGTGCTCTCGACCGGAGTCAGCTGGGGAGGCTCTCTCGGGGGACAGGCCTCCGGAGCACACCAGTGAGTTTTGGCTATTCCAATAATGAATCACTTGTCTTTAGAACTGAGGGTACAAGGGCTATTTATAGCCGCAAAAAGAAGCAAAAACGACTAAACTACCCCGGACGCTACCGTCAGATCGAGGGGTAGCAACGTCCTTCTCCCGGTCAAGCGCCGTGGATACTCAACAGGTGGTCACTGATTTCCGAGGCTCTCCTCGCGTGACTTGCACGTGATTAGCAACCAGAGACTTTACCTTTAGAAGAGCGATGAGGCCCGGGACATGCACAGGAGGCCAGGTCCCCGGGCCAAAGGTAGCTCCCGGGACCGGCACCGGAGGCCGGGTCCCGGGAGCCAAAAGGCGGCACCCGGGGCAGGCACCGGAGGCCACGTCCCCGGGCAAATGGCGGTGCCCGGGACCAGCACCAGAGGCCAGGTCCCGGGAGCCAAAAGGCGGCGCCCGGGGCAGGCACCGGAGGCCACGTCCTAGGGCAAATGGCGGCGCACGGAACCGGCGTCGGAGGCCAGGTCCCGGGAGCCAAAAGGCGGCGCCCAGGGCAGGCACCGGAGGCCACGTCCCCGGGTTAATGGCCGCGCCCAGGACCGGCATTGGAGGCCAGGTCCTGGGAGCCAAAAGGTGGCGCCCGGGATCGGTACCGGAGGCCCAATCCCGGTATCCAAAAGGAGGCGCCCGGGGCAGGCACCGGAGGCCACGTCCCCGGGCAAATGGGGCGCCCGGGACCGGCCCCGGAGGCTAGGTCCCGGGAGCCAAAAGGCGGCGACCGAGACCGACACCGAAGGCCACGTCCCCGGGCAAATGGCGGCGCCCGGGACCGGCACCGCAGGCCAGGTCCCGGGAGCCAAAAGGCAGCGCCCGGGGCAGGCACCGGAGGCCACGTCCCCGGGCAAATGGCGGCGCCCGGGACCGGCGCCGGAGGCCTGGTCCCGGCTGCCAAAAGGCGACGCCCGGGAGCGACACCAGAGGCCAGGTCCCAGGAGCCAAAAGGCGGCGCCCGGGGCAGGCACCGGGGGCCACGTCCCCGGGCACATGGCGGCGCCCAGGACCGGCACCGGAGGCCAGGTCCTGGGAGCCAAAAGCCGGCACCGGAGTCCCGGTCCCGGGAGCCAAAAGGTGGCGCCCGGGGCAGGCACCGAAGGCCACGTCCCCGGGGAAATTGCGGCGCCCGGGACCGGCCCGGGAGGCCAGGTCCCCGAGCGCATGTGACGCAACTTAGCTGGACTTAGTCTTTCGGAGATTTCCCCCAACATCATCCCCCCATGCCCCCCGGGGACGATGCTCGAGTCCCCGGTGTCTATGGTATATGTCACCGGGAAAATCTCCGGACCGGGCCAACGGAGCCATGACGCTTCGATTCCAGTGTCGTGCGCTTATGACAGTGCCGCTTCGCCATAAATGCGCTCGCGATTTGAACCGGTGCGTTGGTTTGCGCGCCAGTGCCTTCGTTTCCCGCGCACGGTTTGAACTTCAACGGCCCAGATGCACCGCAAAGTGCCACGTGGTGCCCATCTTGGCCGTGCTTCGCTCCTATAAATAGTGCCTTGGTGGGCCCGGGAGGTTCATTCCAAACTTCCAAACTTCAGCGTCTTGAGCTCTCCCGGTAGCTAGCTTCCGGTAACCAAGTGTCCGGAACTTTTAGACGTAGCCTCCTGAAACGTTAGCCACCGGAAAAAACAAACCTGATAGCACCGAAGGGTCGAGCGGAGACGACAGAGGTGCCCCCGGAGGAGGTCGCCCCGGACTTCCTCTGGGCGTCCGAGTTCACGGCCGAGGACATGGAGTCCCTGGTCGAACGCGGAGTTGTTGGGGACGGGGACATCCGGGTCCCCGTGAAGAAGGACGGAGCCCCCCGCCCCAGGCCCAGAGAGATCGTGGCCTTCGAGGCCTTCCTTGAGGCGGGGCTCCGGCTCCCGGTGCATCCATTGCTCCGGGAGTTTTTGAAGGTGTACGGGGTGGCCCTAAAGCACCTCACCCCGAACGCCATCGTCCGGATGGGCCTCTTCAGTTGGCTCTTCGAGACGGTGACCGGGCGGGAGCCCACCCTACGCGCCTTCCGTTACTTCTACGAACCGGCGGCGAGGAGCTCCCGTTGATGTTCGGGGGAAGGGGCCCGTTGAGGTTCGGGGGAAGGGGCCGGCCGCGGGCGGGGCAGCGTCCGATTCAGCGGACTACGCCCCCTCTCATCCTTCGGTAGTGGCCCTCCCGGTGCCCCCGGCACCATTGGAGCCGGAGAAACCAGAGGTGAGGTTCGCGGAGGCCTCGCCTCCGCGGGTGGAGTGGCCCGTAGACGAGTGGGGGAGCCGCTCGGTCTATGAGGTCCCTCCAGAAGTGGAGGTTCCGGGGGCCCTCCCGCCCAGGAAGGGGAAAGGTCTGATGATCCCACCCCGGAAAGGGACCCCCTCCGAAACGTCCTCGGCCACTTCTTCGGGGGGCACTTCTTCGGCGACGAAGACGACGACGACCGCCACCCCGACCGAGATCATGCCGGGTGCCCAGGTCCGGGGGCCCGACACCAGCCGCGACGGGACCAGCGCTGGGCGGGAGTCCCCCCTGCTTTCCGCAAGGGAGGTTGAGCGTTGCGAGGAAGGCCTGCAAACCCCAAAGGTCCAGGCCCACGTCACGGAGGGGACGCTCCACGAGCGCTTCGGGGAGCTCCGGTCCCTCCAAGTCCAGGTATTCACCCGAAGCGGCTGCCGCTTCCTTTTGGCTTCCTACATCCAAAATTTTTGTAACTCTGGAATTTGTAGGGGGCGGAGATTACCTGGGGGGTCAAGCAGCACGTCGTCCGGCTGCTCAAGGACGCGGAGGACAAGGCCGCCGCCTACCTGGGTCAACGGGACGAAGCTCTCCGGGAGCTAGCATTGGTCCGGGCCCAGGTCCATGTCTGAGAGGCCTTCAACGGCCGCCTTCGGGAGGAGTTGAAGGCGAAGGACGAGCCGTTCCGGGAGCTCGAGGGGTCGAGCGTCTGGGCGGTGGTGGACGCGGGCCGCTCCGTCCTCTCAGCCCTCAAGAGCCTTGGCGTAAGCCTAGGCTCCGGGGGAGGCTCAGAGGTGCCCCCGGCCACACTCACGGAGGCTGTGCATTTTCTTCACGCACAAGTCTCCGTGATCCCGGAGGCAGCGGACGCCCGGGAACGAGGCCGGGTGATCCCCGTCGTCGCGGCCGCGGCTGGGCTCGTCGAGCACTGGGGGGTGGGCGCCCGGGCGATCCGGGGCCGCATCCCTCGGAGCTTCCCCGATTTCTTCGAGCCATCGCGCCGGGAGGTCGAGCAGCTCGCCGGGGGCTTCTACGACCGGATCACTCGGGTGAGATTCCCGGCACCGGCGCTTCCGGCATTGGATGCCCTGGCCCCGGCCCCGGCCCCGATGGAAGCCCCCTGGGGGGAGGACACCAATGCAATAGTATGAGCCGCCCCCCGGGTCTTAGATAGGACCCTTTTGTTTTCTTTGGGTTTTGATCCCGGTAGCTTCTTACAGGAAGCCCCGAACACTTGTAAAAAGACATTTTGAATGCAATAGAATTAGAAATTTTGCTAAGTCTGGAATTGAATGCAATGTTACCAGGGTTCCCGGGAGGTTACTCCCGGGCGAAGGTCCGGGAGGGGCTCCCCGGGGGCTAGGCCTTCGAGCCCCGGCAGGTGCCCCCCGGGGGAAGCCCAAGCGGCTTTGATCTTGCTAAGCCTCATCTCCGGGAAGCGCAGCGGGGACGCCGTCCAGGAGCCGATCCGGTTGAGGTGTCATCCGGAGTGGCACTTGGACAATTTTGACAATCATCCCGCCGAATTGTCCCCTCCGCGTCCGGGGTTCCGGATGGTACCCCCTCTTTGGATACTTCCACCGGTGGGCTACGAGTACTGGCTCAAAGATGTGCTCCGGGAAGCTCGGTACCGCATACGCGCATTATACCGGGACCTGGCCCGGGAGCTAGCTGAGGGCCTCCGGGAGTATTAGGCGTAGGAGCCTTAGGATGTAGAGAACTTCCGGGTTTTGACCCGGGTTGTATCGTTTGTGATGCCCACCGGAGGGGGAAGATGTTCTCCGGGTTAGATGATCAATAAAGCTGTGTTTTCTTTGTTCTTTGAGTCCCTTTTTTTTGTTTTTTCTTGGATGGTCTGGACGACTCCTTTTCATAGGAATGAGCTAAGGTTGCTCGTGGTCGGTGCGGTCGGCACCTGGGGGTTCCTTATCCCCCCCCCCCCCCCCCCCGCCCGCTGTGGGCGGGGGGGGGGGCCGGAGGGTAGCTCCGCGTGCTGTGGGGGTAACAAGGCCCCCGGGGTGAAGATGACCTGTAGCATAAGAATTTTTTCAAGTTTGAAAATTCTAAAATGAGGTTTCCAAGGGAAAGACCTTCCAGGAGACAATCATCCGATCGCCGTGAGAACGGGGAGCCGGGAATAAGTCCTCGTGTGGAAGAAACCCAAGAAAACCCGATGATATTTTCAGAGGCGAGCTTCCTGGGAGACGATCGTCCGGTCGCCGTGAGAACGGGGAGCCGGGAATAGGGTCTCCGGGAAAGAAATGTCCAAGAAATCCGTAATTTCTCCGGGAGACAATGATCCGGTCGCCATGAGAACGGGGAGCTGGGAATAGGTTCTCCGGGAGGCAATCATCCAGTCGCCGTGAGAACGGGGAGCCGAGAATAGGGCCAGAAAGCCGTTGGAGGAGCAAGGGCTCTTCTGGAGACGGACTCACAAGCATTGGAGGGCTCGTGAGGTACTTCTTGAGGTCGTCGAAGTCCTCCTGGGCCTCGGGGGTCCAACAGAACCCCTTGAACCCCCGGAGGATCTTCAAGAACTGGAGGCCTCGCTCCCCCGACCGTGAGATGAAGCGGCTTAGCGCGGCTAGGTGGCCGGAAAGCCGTTGGACGTCGTTGACGGAGCGCGGCGGGGGCATGTCCAGGAATGCCTGGATCTTTTTGGGATTTGCCTCTATGCCTCGCTGGGACACGAGGAAACCCAGGAGCTTCCCCCCGCGCACGTCGAAGGCGCACTTCTCCCGGTTGAGTTTGAGCCCAAACGCCCGGAGGTTGCGGAAGGTCTCCGCCAGGTCGTCGATGTGGGAGGCTGCACGAGGGCTTTTGACGACCGACTTGATCTTTGAAGACCAGCGTCATGAGGCGCTGGAAGGTTGCCCCCGCGTTTTTGAGCCCGAAGGGCATATGGACGTAGCATAAGGTTCTGAGGGGAGTTATGAAACTCGTCTTTTCCTCGTCCCCTTCCGCCATCCGGACTTGATGGCAGCCCGAGTAGGCATCTAGGAAGTTCATCAGCTCGCTCCCCGCGGTGGAGTAGACGAGCTGGTCAATCCGCGGGAGCGGAAAGTTGTCTTTGGGGCAGGCGCGATTAAGGTCGGTGAAGTCCACGCACATCCGCCACTTGCCGGTTGACTTCTTGACGAGAACGGGGTTCGCAAGCCACTCGGGGTGCAGGACCTCCCGAATGAACCCCACCTCTCGGAGTCGGGCGATCTCCCCCTTAATTGCCTCTTGGCGCTAGAGGGAGAGCTTCCTTAGCTTCTGTTTGACGGGGGGGTGACCGGGGGCTACCGCAAGCTTGTGCTCAATAACCTCCCGGGCGACGCCCCGCATGTCCGAAGGCTTCCACGCAAAAACATCAGAGTTTTTGCGCAGAAAAGCTGCAAGTTGCGCTACATGGTTCTCGGGGAGCTCCGCCCCGATCCGGACGGTTTTGTCCCCGTCGCTCGGAGACAGCCGGACCTTCCGGAGGCCCCCTTCCGGACGCGGCTTGAGGAGGGGCCTCCCAGGAGGCGATGCAGCGACGTCTAATTCCGGGGGAGAGGCCTCCCCCCCCGGGTGCCTTAATGAGGTTGACGCTTCCAATTGTGGCGGCGGCGCGCTCGTATAGAGCACGGGCCACGTCTTGCTCTCCCCGGACGTTGATCACGCCGTGCGGCCCAGGGATCATCATGCAGAGGTAGTTTTGATGGGTGGCAGCCCCAGCCGGTTGATTGTGGTCCTCCACATAATCGCTTTGTAGGATGAGGGGAGGTCCACTACGTCGAAGCCGACCAGCTCGGTTCGGTAGTTCTCCGGGGTGCCGAATGTCATAGGGAGATCTACCTTCCCCATGGGGTGGATCGCCTTCCCCGGGACGAACCCTTCTAGGGGCCCTGCCGCGGGCTGCAGGAGCTTCTCATCCACCTGCATCTCTTTGAAGGCCTTTAGGAATAGGACGTCGGCAGAGCTCCCGCCGTCCACGAGGATGCGGGCCAGGTGGCAGTTGTAGATGGTCACGGAGACGATGAGCGCATCGTTGTGGGGGAAGCGAACCCCTCGCGTGTCTTCCGCAGTGAAGGTGAGGGGGACGTCCGACCACTTGGGTGGCGGGGATGTGTGTAGCACCCGCACAACCTTGAATTCGTGCGCGTACTCCTTATGCTGGCGCTTAGAGTCCCGCCCGGAGGCGGACCCTCCCACGATGACGTTGATGCGGCGCTGAGAAGTTTGGAAGGGGAGAGCTTCTGAAGGCTCCCCCTCCTGCGGCTACCCTTGCGGACCCCCCGCGGAAGTGGGAAGGGCCGGAACAGCTGGCCGAGGGGGCAAGGAGGCCGGAGTCCCCCCCCTGCCCGCGCTGGTCGAGGAACGCCGCGAAGTGTTGCAGCAGCTGGTGGCAGTCTCGGGTAGCGTGGGTACTAGACCCGTGGAAGCTGCACCATGGTCCTTCCTGACTTCTCCCCGCGGGGCCGTCCCGGTCGCGCGAAGACTATCCTCCCCCATGGCCTTTCGGCTTGGGGAAGGGGCGGTTGCCCCTTGGGGGGTCGCGCGAGCCGCCTCCGCCCTCGAGGACAAAGGTGTCCCGAGGCCGTGGCTCGCTACGACCCCTCTACCTGGGGCGTTTGAGGGGATCCCTGGCCCCCCGGTCGGTGGGGGCGGGAGCCCCCTGGGTCTTCTTCCAGATGTCGTCTTCTTCCACCCGAGCGTACTTTTCGAGTACATTGAAGAGCTCATCGGCGGAGGAGGGGCAGCTCCGGGAGAACCTTCGTTGGAGCTCCCTCGGGAGGATCCTGCTTTTGCATGCTTCGATGACCGTAGAGTCGGCGACGTGGGCCACTTTGCTCTTTACTTGAGCAAAGCGCTTGAAGAAGCTTCTAATGGTTTCCCCAGTCCTCTACCGGACGGTGTACAGCTGCGAGGAGTCTAGGGGACGCACGTAGTTCCTCTGGAAGTTCGCGCAGAACTCCCGCTGGAGCTGCGTGAAGGACTTGATGGATCCGGCCTTCAGGTTTTAGAACCAGGAGCGGGCAATGCCGGTGAGGTAGAGGGGGAAGACGTTGCACTGTACCGTCTCATCCCCCCCGGCCGCGGAGATGGCTGTGGAGTATACCTGCACAAATTCGTAAGGATCGGCCTCACCGTTATAGTGCTCGATGTGCGGAGGGCGGTAGGGCCGCGGCCACCAGATGCTGTGAAGCCTTCGGCATAGGGGCTGGTTAGTGTGGGACCCTCATTTGAGGATTCCAGTGGCAATCGCCCAGGTGGATTGCACTCAGAAAAGGCACATTGCAGCTCACAACAACAAGATGCATTATATAAAAATGCGACTAATAAAAAAACAAGTGCTGATCACAAGGACCAACATCACAATAACTTAGCGCCGAAATGACGCATTTAATTGTTAATACAAATTAAGGAGTTTTCGACACAAAGGTCGGCACAAAATAAAACAGTAACGATAAACAAAAGGACTTCTTCAGTCTTCTTTCTCTGCAGCGGCGGTATTGCATGGGCCTTCTCCACATCGAACTCTACCTTGGTGCATAACCCTTTAACCAGATGGGTCCCCAGTTTCTTCTTCTTGTTCCACATTGGGTTCAAGACCATAAGATTCAGGGTCGACGAATCCTTCCTCTAAATTTGTTTGAAAAGCAAGGGTGAGCACATTGTCCACATGGTGCTCAACAAGTCCCAAGTAACAATGCATATATATAGATGATGGGGAGTTTCTCAAAGAACAGCTCTTTGGCTCTGTGTATAAATATATATAATAGACTTTCACATACAGCTTTAAAGAAAGGTCTTTATTTTCGAAAGCGAGGCTTTTGAAATCCTAAGCTAGATTTTCAGAAATGTTGTGTGTGGCGGTCTTTCATGAGTCACCACTTTACTCAGATTTTGTGAAAAACTTCCAAATGCTACTTGTGCTGCATCGACGTGAATAGAATTCACAGCGCGCAGACTCCATGACCTGGGAGCTCAGAGTATCCGATACTTTTTAAACTTTGCAAAGGTGTACCACCTTAATCCACCAATCATTCGGCTTTCAAGTCGGATCAGCTTCATGCGACTCTTACGCATGTGACAAGGCCGAGATGACACAACAATTTACAGTCCTAGTATTAACTATTTCCCTGCCCGGTAAATAGACAGTTAAGTCTCAAGTACCGTTGTGGGTCCTCCCCACTGCCTTACTTCCTAGCCTGGGCCTATGTTCTCGCAAGACACATAGCCTCTCTTGATTACAGTCGCGCACGACTTAATCTGGCTTAGGGCGTCTTCCTTCTTTCCACCTTTTCCTCTCATGATTTTTCTGAACTCACATCACTCGTGGCCTTCTGCGGCCCACCAGTTCTCGCAAGAAACTGGACCGACAACCATTGCAGGGAAAAGCTAACACTAAAGAAAGCTACTAAGTTGCGCCCGTCCCATAAACAGGCAGGTGGTTGGTACGTTTTTCATGCCGCATAGAAGCACAACACAAGGTTCTAGTCCTTATGAATCTTTAGTGAGGAGTCTTTCACATTCCCAGTGCGCACACAGCACCATCCAATCAAACCATCCTCACCATCGATTCCAATCACATTTTCTTTCACAAAAAGGGGTTTTGAACATGCTTTTCTCATATGTGACCATTCAACATTTATCATATAATCATCGAGCATAGCATAGCCTAAGCATGATAATCTAGGGTAACAAGGGTGCAGGGATATTCAATGTCAAAAGGGGCTTCACAATCGTTTAGGTCATATCTAGTCATTTTATTGAAACATAATTCTTATTTGAATCTAAGGCATGCATATACTGGAAAACAGTTAACATACTTCATTTCAAAATAGTAGGTGAGACATGATCAAGGGTTTGAGACTTGCCTTGCAGTGACGGGTCTAGCTGTTCAAATGAATCTTCAGGGATCTCCTCTGCTCCTTCAACGTCTGGTTCCACGACGGGTACAAACAACACATACACACTATATAAGCATACAAGCACTAGAAAATAATACGTAAATACATCATGCATGCAGGGGAATTGGTTTAGACAAGGTCACCTGACATTGGTTGAAGAGATGGGTTCAGAGGGCTTGAATGTCGAAGGGCTGACATTCGACTCATGGCTTGACATTGCCCTAAATCGGTTCTAGGTTTGTTTTCTGGAGATGTGATAGTAGGGAATGTTGTAGAACATGGCTCAAAAGGCTTAGTGGACAAAGTGGCATTTCAATTGCTCAAAAGAAACAAGTCTAAATCATCCAATGCCACAGGTGGACATGCACTGACATAGTGTTAGACATGGCCAGAAACTAGGGCATTGCATAACTTTTGACTCAGAACTCCAATTGATGCACAACTTTATCTGGGGTTTAGGCATTGATAACAGCTACAAAACTCTCAACAGGCTCAAGGGCTAAAAGTGGCCGGAGGGTGGCCAATTCCGGTGAGCAAACACGGTGGCCTGGACATGAACTGAGCCACTGGACAGCAACCTTGGCGTGGCTATAACTTTTGATTCAGGTCGATTCAGAGGTCGGGCTAGTAGACAAAATTGCTCAGGGGGTTGAGATCTATCTAAATGACAAGGTGAGCGAGGCTAGATCGGCCGGGGATAAATTCCGGCGACCGGCGCTGGAGAAGACAACCTCCAGATTGGGCGTTTCTGTTCCAAAGGGTTTGAGCTCGATTCCTTGCTCAGGGAGTGAGAGGGTGAGGTGAGGGATCTATTTGCGGGGTTAAATCGGCCGGAGAGTGGCCGGAGAAGCTTGGCGACGAGGACAAGCTCACTGGTGGCGCGCAAACCTCGGAAAAGCCATGATTGTTGCTCAAATTTGAAATCTAAGCTTACAGGCTTACTCAAATGGGTGCACTGGTCAATTCCTATCACTGGCACGAAGGCTAATTCGGGCTAAATCGCTAGGCATTGCGGGAACAGGGGTTTTTAAGTTTTCCGGTGATTGCCGGCGTTGAGGTGCGCCGGGGACCAATTGATGGCTATGAAACGTACAGGGGGATGAAAGGAGCTTACTGGTGGCGTTGGTTTGGGGGAAGAAGCTTCGGGCGAAGCTGGCGCCGTTAGCTTCAGGAACTGCTCGCCGGAGAAGATGAACTTCGCGGCGGCGCTGAGGGCTCGGTTGCTCTCTGGTGCTAAGGCTAAGGCAAGGAAGCTGTGGGGTGGTGCGAGGCCATGCTGGGCAAGGGAGGGGGCTTATATAGCCGCAGGTGAGGCTCTCGGGAGCAGCAGCAATCGCCGGGGAGATCCTCTTCTGACGCCGGGACGTCATCGATGCACTTCGGGACGCGGCGGGGCTCTGCCAGAGACGGTGAATCGCGGGGAAACAGGATTTGGTCAGGAGGTGGTGGCGATGATCTTCGGGATGGCGGCCAAGTGGCATAAAGCTCCTGGCAGCAGCAGCAGCAGCACGCGCGCGCGGGGAAGAAGATGGCACGGTGGGGCTTGAGCGCTCCACGGTGGCGGTACAGCTGCGCACGGCTGGTGGCTACGTGGCCGTGAGGTGGCAGCGCGGCGAACTTCGCCGGCGACGAGTTCAACGGCGCGGCAATTTGGCGGTTGCTGGTTGAAAACTTTGCAGGGACCTGGTTGTGAACTTTGGACCAATTTGCAACGATTTGGACTGATCTGTGAAGGTTTTGGCTCGGGAATTTGGGCCTATTTGCAATTCTGAAGATCTGAAGAGCTGATTTGAATTCTGATTTTGCAAATGAGTGCTACTAAATGTCTTGGACTCATCTAGCAGGAAAAATGATGAAATCCGATAACATCTGGTGTTTTTGACAAAAATCGAAAACAGGGTAATTAGGGTTTGAAACTTTCGTCGAGGCTGAAACTAGGGTTTTGGTCGAGATTCTGGGATTCTTCCAGAAGGGAAAAATGTTCAGAAAAATGAAAGAAAGGTTATCACTTGATCAGATTTGGATTTTGAGGTGATCTGGGACTTTTAGCCTTTTTGGGTTTTCTGAAACTTCTGGAAAGGACTAAATTGAAACACCTTTGGACTGAAATGTGAAAACGATCTGGTCAAAGAAGTTTAGCAGCCAACTTTTTAGGTTAAGGTAGTGGCATACCCAAGATCAAGATAGGGTTAAAATATCAGGGTTTCCAAAGAAGTTATGCTGATTCGTAAGCAGAAAAGATAGTCAAAAACTGGGGTGTTACAGTTAGCCCCCTGCACTTCCCGGCGAGAGTCCCGGTCGCTGTCTTCTTTGACGGGGGACACACCCTCGTTATCGGAGTCTGGGAGCGGTCCGAGAGGTCCGCCGGAGTGGCGGTGGCGACGCTTTTCTTCGGGACCGGGGCTGAGTTCCCGGACATCCGGGCTCTCCTCCGGAGAGGCTGGCTCTTCAGTGGGTATCTTCCCCCGACTGGTGTGAGAGCGAGGCTCCCCACTCCCGCGGCCAGGGGGAAGTTCTTCCCCGCGCTCAGGTGAATGCATTCGCTCGACCTCCCCCTGGGAGAAACGGACCTGTTCTGCCGAGGGATGGAGCTTTTGCACTGTAGCTGCCGGCCCGGAGGCTTCCGGGGCTGGCTGGGGGGAGCCCCCTGCGAAAACCACCGGGACCGGAAAGGGGGAAGCCCCTGTATTACCCGGAACCGGGGAGGGGGCACCCACGGCGACGTTTGGAACCGAAGTGCAGGGAGCCCCCATGGCAACGACCGGAACCGGAAAGGGGGGAGCCCATGTAATATCCGGAACCGGCGTCGGGGGAGCCCCCGGGGCGGCGTCCGGAGCCGGGGAGCCGATGCAGGGGGAGGTCCGCTGAGGCACGGGAGCTGCTCTGTCGACCACCCCCGGTGTGATAAACGCGACGCGCGGGGCGGGACTGTGTAACATCCTTGTTTTCCCTATCATTTCTGCTTGCGAGTCAGCATACCTTCTTTGGAATCCCTGATGTCTCAACCCTATTTTGATCTTAGGTGTGCCAGTACCTTAACCTAAA
Organism: Pharus latifolius; assembly: GCA_019359835.1. Classification (NCBI taxonomy): domain Eukaryota; kingdom Viridiplantae; phylum Streptophyta; class Magnoliopsida; order Poales; family Poaceae; genus Pharus; species Pharus latifolius. Next base: position 36,876,153 of record CM033323.1, on the reverse strand, counting down.
AAGTTGGTAGCTAAGCTTCATCTCCCAGATCATTTTCACCTTTCAGTCCAAGAGTACTCCAGTTTAGTCCTTTTAAGAATTTTCAGAAAGCCCAAGAAGGCTAAAAGTCTCAGATCATCTCCAAATTCAAATATGATCTGGTGATTATCTTTCTTTCATTTTTCTGTACATTTTTCCCTTCTGGAAGAATTCCAAACTCTCAACCGAAACCCAAGTTTCAGCCCCGGCAAAATGTCAAACCCTAATTACCCTATTTTACCCTATTTTTGATTTTTCTCGAAACCCTCAGATCTTATCGGATCTTACCATTTTTCCTGTTGAATGTGTCCAAGTATTTTGGTAACACTCATCTGCAAAGTCAGAATTCAAATCAGCCCTCCAAATCTTCAGATTTACAAATAGGCCCAAGTTCCCGAACCAAAATCCTCGCAGTTTAGTCCAAACCTTCGCAAATCAGCCCAAACTTTGCAACCAGGCCCCTGTGCCATTTTCGACCACGACCTGAGGACATTCGACGGCAGCTGTTGCCGTTGCCGTGAACCACCGTAGCCTTCACCGCCGGCCAGATTCACCGCCGCCAACGGTCGAAACCAGCGTGTACCACACATGCTCGCGTCGCACCATGGAATGCCACCGTGGCGATGACCGGAGACCGTGGCTTCACCGTTCGCGCGCGTGCCTGCCATTGTCAGGACTTTACTGCCACATGGTTGCCATGCCGAAGCTCGCTATCCCGTCGTCCTGACGAAGTCCCGATTTCGCGCGATACCCCATCTCTGGCAGAGCTCCCGCCGTGTTCCCATGCACCTCGTCGACTGCTCCAGCGCCAAAGAGTATCCCCGTCGATTTGCTGCCGCTCCCGAGGACTCAACCCCACGGCTATATAAAGCCCCCTCTCGCCAGTGCTTCACTTCACACCTCAACTCACCAAAAACCGTAGCATTAGCTCTAGAGCTTGCCATCGCCGTGCCTTCGTCTTCTTCGCCGGCGAGCCACTTCTGAAGCTCACGGCGCCAGCTTCGCCCGCAGCTTCTCTCTCCAAACTGACACCACCAGTAAGCTCCCTTCATCCCCCTATGTGTGTCATAGCGCTTAATTGGCCCCCGGCGAACCTCAACGCCGGCAATCACCGGAAAGGCCCAAATCCCCTGTTCCCCTAATGCCGAGCGATTCAAGCCAAATTGATCCTCGTGCTAGTAGAGGAAAGTAATCAGTAAGCTAGGAGGAGTAAGCCTACAAGTTCGGATTTCTAAATGGAGCAAAGATTGAGGCTTTCCCCAATTCGCGCGCCACCAGTGAACTGGTTCTCGCCTCCATGCTTCTCCAGCCATTCCCCGGCAAAATTGAGTACACCAGTGGCTTCGTGATGACCCCTAGATGCTTCCCGAGCGTGGAATTGAGTTCAAACGCCCTAGAACAAAAACGCCCATATCGGTGCCTTCGTCTTCGGCCCCGATCGCCGGAGTTCATTTTTCGGCCAAACCGACCGATGAAACCTTGTCATCTGGCTAGGCCTCAACCCCCTGAGCAATTTACTACACTGGATTGAACCCTGAATCGGCCTAGATCAAAAGTTATGATCACGCCAAGAATAATGTCCACTAGTTCAGGCCACCGTGTTTGCTCACCGGATTTGGCCACCGTCCCGCCACTTTCTGCCCTTGAGCCCGTTGAGAGTTTTGTAGCTGTTATCAAGGCCTAAACCCCAGACAAAGTTGTGCATCAATCGGTGCCCTAGGTCAAAAGTTATGCAATGCCTTAGTTTCTTGCCATGTCTAGCACTATGCCAGTGCATGTCCACCAGTGGCATTAGATGATTTAGACCTGTTACATTTGAGCAATTGAATTGCCACTTTGTCCACCAAGCCTTTTGAGCCATGTTCTACAATATTCCCTACTGTTACATCTCCAGAAAACAAACTCAGAACCAATTTAGGGCTATGTCAGGCCATGAGCCGAATGTCAGCCCATCGACATTCAAGTCCTTTTGATCCCATCTCTTCGATCAATATCAAGTGACCATGCCCAAACCATTTCCCTGCATGCATGATATATTTACGTATTATTTTCTAGTACTTGTATGCTTATATAGTGTGTATGTGTTGTTTGTATCCGCCGTGGAACCAGACGTTGAAGGAACAGAAGAGAACTTCGAGGATTCATCTGAGCATCTAGACCCATCACTGCAAGGCAAGTCTCAATCCCTTGATCATGTCTAGCCTATTATTTTGAAATGAAGTATGTTAACTGTTTTCAAGTATATGCATGCCTTATATTCAAATAAGAACTATATTCAACTAAAGTGATTAGATATGACCTAAATGATTGTAAAGCCCCTTTAGACATTGAATGTCCATGCACCCTTGTCACCCTAGAACATCATGCTTAGGCTATGCTATGTTAGAGATTATATGTTAAATGTTGAATGGTCACATATGAGAAAAGCATATTCAAAACCCCTTTTGTGAAAGAAAATGTGATTAGAATCGATAGTGAGGATGGTTTGATTGGATGGTGATGTGTGCGCACTGGGAATGTGAAAGACTCCTCACTAGAGATTCATAAGGACTAGAACCTTGTGTTGTGCTTCTATGCGGCATGAAAAACGTACCAACCACTTGCCCGGTTATGGGACGGGCGCAACTTAGTAGCTTTCTTTAGTATTAGCTTTTCCCTGCAATGGTTGTCGATCCAGTTTCTTGCGAGAGCTGGTGGGCCGCAGAAGGACACGAGTGATGTGATTTCAGAAAAATCATGAGAGGAAAAGGTGGAAAGAAGGAAGACAGCCTATGCCAGATTAAGTCGTGCGCGACTGTAATCAAGAGAGGATATGTGTCTTGCGAGAACATAGACCCAGGCTAGGAAGTAAGGCAGTGGGGAGGACCCACAACGGTACTTGAGACTTAACTGTCTATTTACCGGGCAGGGAATAGTTAATGCTAGGACTGTAAACTGTTGTATCATCTCGGCCTTGTCACATGCGTAAGAGTCGCATGGAGAGGTACCGACTTGAAAGCAGAATGATCGGTGGATTAAGGTGGTACACCTTTGCAAAGTTTAAAAAGTATCGGATACTCTGAGCTCCCAGGTTATGGAGTCTGCGCGCTGTGGATTCTATTCACGTCGATGCAGCACAAGTAGCTTTTGGAAAGTTTTTCACAAAATCTGAGTAAAGTGGTGACTCATGGAGGACCGCCACACACAACGTTTCCTAAAAATCTAGTTTAGGGTTTTAAAAGCACCGCTTTTGAAAATAAAAGATCTTTTCTTTAATGATTGAGTGTGAGAATCCATTCTATGTGCTAATATAAAACCAGAAAGCCATTCCTTGAGAAATCCCCCTCATCTAAGTATACTTGCATTCTTATTTGGGACTTGTTGAGCACCATGTGGACAACGTGCTCACCCTTGCCTTTACAAACAAATTTAGAAGAAGGATTCGTCGACCCTGAATCTTACGGTCTTGAACCCAATGTGGAACAAGAAGAAGAAACTGAAGACCAGCTTGTCAGAGGGTTATGTACCAAAGTGGAGTCCGATGTGGAGAAGGCCCATACAACGCCGCTGCTGCTGAAGAAGAAGACTGATGAAGTCCTTTTGTTTATTATTGTTGTTCCATTTTGTGCCGACCTTTGTGTCGAAAACTCCTTAATTTGTATCAAAATTTAAATGCGTCATTTTGGCGCTAAGTTATTGTAATGTTGGTCCTTGTGATCAGCACTTGTTTTTAATTACTCGCATTTTTATATAATGCATCTTGTCGTTGTGAGCTGCAATGTGCCATTTCTGAGTGCAACCCACCTGGGCGGTTGCCACCGGATTCCTCAAATGATGGTCCCACAGACTAGCTCCCGGCGTAGGGAAAACCCTCGGCACGTCCCGGGGAGCCGGGGGAGCCGTCGGGGGGAGACTGGTCCCAGCCGAGGTTCCCGCGGTCACCGGGAGCGACCTGGAGGTAGAAGCACCTAAGTTAACCGGGAAGGCGGGAGGCGGTACCTGGGCCAGGCCGCCTCCAGGCGGAAGCGCTGGGACAGCCGTGTCCCGGACGGGCGGCACCGGGTCTCCGAGACCGGCGTCACCGGGAAGGGTGCGAGCCCTTGTTCTTGGGGGAGCCATGGCGTCTTGTCACGAGTCCCCACGGTCGGCGCCAACTGTCGTGGTATTGCGAACACGGCAGGTTTTGTGAACGATCCTAGCGAAGAAAACGCGACGCGGGCTGACCGGGTGACCTGTCCTCCCCCGCCGGACAAACACAAGAATTGACATGAGGATTTATACAGGTTTAGGTCCCGGTGGGGGCCCTAGTCCTATCGGCGTACTCCCCACCGGAGTCGGCTGGGGAGACTCTCTCGGGGGAGAGGCTTCCGGAGCACACCAGTGAGTTTTCGCTATTCCAATAATGAATCACTTGTCTTTACAACTGAGGGTACAAGGGCTATTTATAGCCCCAAAAAGATGCAAAAAAGACTAAACTACCCCGGACGCTACCGTCGGATCGAGGGGTAGCAACGTCCTTCTCCCGGTCAAGCGCCTTGGATACTTGACAGGTGGTCGTTGATTCCCGAGGCGCTCCTCGCGTGACCCGCACGTGATTAACAACCAGAGACTTTACCTTTAGAAGGGCGATGAGGCCCAGGACATGCACCGGAGGCCAGGTCCCCGGGCCAAAGGCGGCTCCCGGGACCAGCACCTGAGGCCGGGTCCCGGGAGCCAAAAGGCGGCGCCCGGGGCAGGCACCGGAGGCTACGTCCCCGGGCAAATGGCGGCGCCCGGGACCGGCACCGGAGGCCCGGTCCCAGGAGCCAAAAGGCGGTGCCCGGTGCAAGCACCGGAGGCCACGTCCCCGGGCAAATGGCGGCGCTCGGGACCGGCGCCGGAGGCCAGGTCCTGGGAGCCAAAAGGCGGCGCCCGCCGGAGGCCACGTCCCCGGGCAAATGGCGGCGCCCGGGGCAGGCACTGGAGGCAACGTCCCCATGCAAATGGCGGCGCCCGGGGCAGGCACCGGAGGCCACGTCCCCGGTCAAATGGCGGCGCCCGGGGCCGACGCCGGAGGCCAGGTCCCGGGAACCAAAAGGCGGCGCCCAGGGCAGGCACCAAAGGCCACGTCCCCAGGCAAATGGCAGCGCTTGGGGCCGGCGCCGGCGCCGGAGGCCAGGTCCCGGGATCAAAAGGCGGCGCCCAGGGTAGGCGCCGGAGGCCACGTCCCCGGGCAAATGGCACCGCCCGGGGCAGGAAACGGAGGCCACGTCCCCAGGCAAATGGCGGCGCCCGGGGCAGGCACCGGAGGGCACGACGCCGGGCAAATGTCGATGTTGGGGGAAATCTCCACGCGGTCAAGTCCAGGTAAGATCATGATTGTCTGGGGACAGTGGCCTCCGGTGCCTGCCCCGGGTGCCTTCTTTTAGGCCCCCGGGACCGTGCCCCCCGGGCATGTCCCGGGCGCCGCCATTTGCCCGGGGACAGTGGCCTCCGGTGCCTGCCCCCGGCACCGCCATTTGGCCCCCGGGACTGTGCCCCCCGAGCATGTCCCGGGAGCCGCCATTTGCCCCGGGGACAGTGGCCTCCGGTGCCTGCCCCGGGCGCCGCCATTTGGCCCCCGGGACCGTGGCCCCCGGGCATATCCCGGGCGCCACCATTTGCCCGGGGACAGTGGCCTCCGGTGCCTGCCCCGGGTGCCGCCATTTGGCCCCGGGACCGTGTCCCCCGGGCATGTCCCGGGCGCCGCCATTTGCCCGGGGACAGTGGCCTCCGGTGCCTGCCCCGGGCGCCGCCATTTGGCCCCCGGGACCGTGCCCCCCGGGCATGTCCCGAGCGCCGCCATTTGGCCCGGGGACAGTGGCCTCCGGTGCTTGCCCCGGGCGCCGCCATTTGGCCCCCGGGACCGTGGCCCCCGGGCATATCCCGGGCGCCACCATTTGCCCGGGGACAGTGGCCTCCGGTGCCTGCCCCGGGCGCCGCCATTTGGCCCCCGGGACCGTGTCCCCCGGGCATGCCCCGGGCGCCGCCATTTGGCCCCCGGGACCGTGCCCCCCGGGCATGGTCCGGGCGCCGCCATTTGGCCCGGGGACAGTGGCGGACGTCATCGCCCTCCTAAAAGGTAAAACACCTGTTTGTTTATCACGTGCAGGTCACGCGAGGGACGCCTCGGGAATCAGCGACCACCTGTCAAGCATCCGAGACGTTTGACCGGGAGAAGGACGGTCCTACCCTTCAATCCGACGGTGGCTTCCGGGGTAGTTAAGGTTTTTTTGCTTCTTTTTGGGGCTATAAATAGCCCTTGTACCCCTCTGTTGTAAAGGATCAGTTCATGATTATTTGGAATAGCTAATCTCACATGCGTGCTCCGGAAGCCTCTCCCCCGGAGAGAGCCTCCCCAGCCGACTCCGGTCAGGAGCGCGTCGACAGGACTAGGGCCCCCACCGGGACCCGAACCTGTATAAATCCTCGTGTCTTTTCTTGTGTTTGTCCGGCGGGGGAGGACCGGTCACCCGGTCAACCCGCGCTGCGTAATCTCCGCTAGGATCGTCTTCAAAACCTGCCGGGGTATTCTCAATACCACGACAGTTGGCGCCGTCCGTGGGGACCCGTGACGAATCGCCATGGCTCCTCCGAGAACAAGGGCCCGCGCCCTTCCCGGTGACGCCGGTCCTGGTGACCTGGCGCCGCCCGTCCGGGACACTGCTGTTCCGGCGCTTCCATCCGGAGGCGTCCATTCCCAGGTACCGTCTCCCATCTTTCCTCTCAATCTAGGTGCCTCTACCTCCGGGTCGCTCCCGGAGGCCGCGGGGACCTCGGCCGGGACAAGTTTCCCCCCGACGGCCCCCCAGGCTCCCCGGGACGCCCTGCTGGAGGCTCTCGTAGAGGGCCAGCTCCGCGCCCAGCGCTCTATGGACGAGCTCCTAAGTGTGTTGGCGCGGCCCTCGGCCCCCACATTTTCGCCGCACCGGCATCCGGGGATCATGCCCCCGTTCATGGGATACCCAGCGGCCCCTCCGGCGTCAGGGGGGCTGTCTACCCCGTATGATCCCGCTGGGGGGTTCCCTCCCCCCGCGGGATATACTTCCGGACACTTCTCGGCACCCGGGCCTGTCCCGGTGCCGGGAGGCTATTTCATGCCCGGACCCTTCGTGGCACCAGGGGGGTACCCCGTCCCCGGCCCGCTTCCGGGGCTGGGGGGTCATTTCATGCCGGGGGTTATTCCTACGCCGGGAGCCAGTCCCGCCCCTCGCGTTGCGTTTACCGCACCGGGGCCGGTCGACAGAGCAGCTCCCGTGCCTCAGCGAATTTCCCCCCGCGTTGGCTCCCCAACCCCGAACGTCACCGAGGGGGGTCACCCCCCACTGGTCCCGGATGTCGCAAGGGCTTCCCCCTTTCCGGTCCCGGTCGTTGCCGCAGGGGCCCCCTCTTCGGATCCAAACGCCGCCCCGGGCGCCCCCTCCCTGGTCCCGGATGGTGCAGGGGCTCCCCCCTTTCCGGTCCCGGGGGTCGTCGCAGGAGGCTCCCCCCAGCGGGCCCCGGTAGCTTCGGGGTCGGCTGCTACAGTACAGGAGCTCCCTCCCCCGGCAAAGCAGGTCCGCTTCTCCCGGGGGGAGGTCGAGCGAATGCATTCTCCCAGCCGCGGGGAAGCGCTTCCCCCCGGTCGTTGTCGCAGGGAGCCTCGCTCTCGCACCGGTCGGGGGAAGAGACCCGCCGAAGAACCATCCTCCCCGGAGGGAAGCCCGGACGTCCGGGAAATCAGTCCCGTCCCGGAAGAGAAGCGTCGTCACCACCACTCTGGCGGCCCTCTTGGGCCGCTACCTGACTCGGATAACGAGGGGGCGTCCCCCGTTAAAGAAGACAGTGACTGGGGCTCCCCCCGGGAAGTGCAGGGGGCGAACCAGCCTCTATGTCGAAGACTCCGCAGCATCCGATGGCCGCGGCCCTACCGTCCCCCGCACATCGAACATTATAATGGCGAAGCGGACCCTTACGAGTTCGTGCAGATCTACTCCACAGCCATCTCCGCGGCGTGGGGGGGACGAGAGCGTCCAATGCAACGTCTTCCCCCTCTACCTCACCGGCATTGCCCGCTCCTGGTTTTACAATCTGAAGGCGGGCTCCATCAAGTCTTTCTCGCAGCTGAAGCGGGAGTTCTGCGCCAACTTTCAGGGAAATTACGTACGTCCCCTGGATTCTTCACAGCTATACACAGTGCGCCAGAGAACCGGGGAGACCATCAGAAGCTTCTTCAAGCGCTTTGCCCAAGTAAAAAGCAAAGTGGCCCACGTCCCGGACTCCACAGTGATCGAAGCCTGCAAAAGTGGGATCCTCCCAGGGGAACTCCACCGAAGACTCTCTCGAAGCTGCCCCTCTTCCGCCGACGAGCTCTTTAACGTACTCGAAAAGTACGCTCGCGCGGAGGAAGACGACATCTGGAAGAAGACCCAGGGGGCTCCTGCCCCCGCCGAGCGGGGGGCCCGGGATCCCCCCAGGCGCCCCAGGCAGGGGGGCCGTAGCGAACCACGGCCTCGGGACACTTTTGTCCTCGAGGGCGGAGGCGGCTCGCGCGACCCCCCGAAGGGCAACCGCCCCTTTCCCAAGCCGAGAGGCCATGGGGGAGGACAGTCTTCGCGCAGCCGCGAAGGCCCCGCGGGGAGAAGCCGGGAAGGACCGTGCTGCAGCTTCCACGGGTCCAGTACCCACGCCACCCGAGATTGCCACCAGCTGCTGCAGCACTTCGCAGCGTTCCTCGACCAGCGCGGGCAGGGGGGGGGGGACTCCGGCCTCCTTGCCCCCTCGGCCAGCTGTTCCGGCCCTTCCCGCTCCCGCGGGGGGGCAGCAGGTGCAGGAGGGGGAGCCTTCAGACGCTCTCCCCTTTCAAACTTCTCAGCGCCGCATCAACGTCATCGTAGGGGGGTCCGCCTCCGGGCGGGATTCCAAGCGCCAGCGCAAGGAGTACGCGCGAGAAGTTAAGGTAGTGGGGGTGCTACACGTGTCCGTGTCGCCCAAGTGGTCGGACGTCCCCCTCACCTTTACGGCGGAAGACGCGCGAGGGGTTCGCTTCCCCCATGACGACGCGCTCATTGTCTCCGCGACAATCTACAACTACCACTTGGCCCACATCCTCGTGGACGGCGGAAGCTCCGCCGACGTCCTGTTCCTCAAAACCTTCAAGGAGATGCAGGTGGATGAGAAGCTCCTGCAACCAGCGGCAGGGCCTCTGCAAGGGTTTGTCCCGGGGAAGGCGATCCACCCCGTGGGCAAGGTCGATCTCCCGGTCACCTTCGGCACCCCGGAGAACTACCGGACCGAGCTAGTCCGCTTCGACGTAGTGGACCTCCCCTCCTCCTACAATGTGATTATGGGGAGGACTACGATCAATCGGCTGGGGGCTGCCACCCACCAAAACTACCTGTGCATGAAGATCCCCGGGCCGCATGGCGTGATCAACGTCCGGGGGGATCAAGACATGGCCCGTGCTCTATACGAGCGAGCTGCTGCCACAATAGGAAGCGTCAACCTGATCAATGCGCCCGGGGGGGAGGCTCCCCCCCCGGATGTAGACGTCGCTGCGCCATCCCTTGGGAGGCCCCTCCTCAAGCCGCGTCCGGAAGGGGGCCTCCGGAAGGTCCCGCTGTCCCCAGGCAGCGGGGACAAAACTGTCCAAATCGGGGCAGAGCTCCCCCAAGACCATGTAGCGCAACTCGCAGCCTTTCTGCGCGAAAACTCCGATGTTTCTGCGTGGAAGCCTTCGGACATGCGGGGTGTCGCCCGAGAGGTTATTGAACACAAGCTCGCGGTAACCCCCGGTCACCCCCCTATCAAGTAGAAGTTGAGGAAGCTCTCCCTCGAACGTCAAGAAGCCATCAAGACGGAGATAGCCTGGCTCCGAGAGGCGGGGTTCATCCGGGAAGTGTTGCACCCCGAGTGGCTCGCAAACCCCGTCCTCGTCAAGAAATCAAGTGGCAAGTGGAGCATGTGCATGGACTTCACCGACCTTAACCGCGCTTGCCCCAAAGACAACTTCCCGCTCCCGCGGATCGACCAGCTCGTTGACTCCACCGCGGGGTGCGAGCTGATGAGCTTCCTAGACGCCTACTCGGGATACCATCAAGTCCGGATGGCTGAGGGGGACGAGGAAAAGACGAGTTTCATAACTCCCCTCGGAACCTTCTGCTACCGCCACATGCCCTTCGGGCTCAAAAATGCGGGAGCCACCTTCCAGCACCTGATGACGCTGGTCTTCAAAGATCAAGTCGGCCGCAACGTCGAAGTCTACGTAGACGACGCGGTCGTCAAGAGTCCCCGTGCAGCCTCCCACATCGATGACCTCGCAGAGACCTTCCGCAACCTCCGCGCGTTCGGGCTCAAGCTCAACCCGGAGAAGTACGCCTTCGGGGTGCGCGGGGGAAAGCTCCTGGGTTTCCTCGTGTCCCAGCGGGGCATTGAGGCAAACCCCGAGAAGATCCGGGCCTTCCTAGACATGCCCCCGCCGCGCTCCGTCAAAGATGTCCAGCGGCTCTCCGGCCGCTTGGCCACGCTCAGTCGCTTCGTCTCCCGTTCGGGGGAGCGGGGCCTCCAGTTCTTCAAGATCCTCCGAGGGCTCGAGGGGTTCCGCTGGACCCCCGAGGCCCAGGAAGCCTTCAACGACCTCAAGAAGTACCTCTCGAGCCCTCCAATGCTAGTGAGTCCGTCTCCGGAAGAGCCCTTGCTCCTCTACCTCGCCGCGACCCCCGTCGCTGTCAACGCGGTTTTGGTGAAGGAGCAGGAGGGGCAGCAACGTCCCGTATACTACGTCAGTGAAGCCCTCCAAGGGGCCAAGACTCGGTACACGGAGATGGAGAAGATTTGCTACGCTCTCCTCATGGCGTCCCGGAAGCTCCGGCACTACTTCCTGGGGCACCCCATCACCGTTCCGTCGTCCCTCCCCATGGGGGAGGTACTGCGGAATAAAGAAGCCACCGGCCGGATTGGGAAGTGGGGGGCCGAGCTAGCCCCCTTCTCCCTGTCCCTTACCGGCCGCTCCGCAATCAAGTCGCAGGTCCTCGCCGACTTCGTCGCAGAATGGACTCCCGCCTCTGGGTCCGGGGACGAAGATCTCCCTGTGCCGCCCCGACGCAGTGACCATTGGACCCTGCTGTTCGATGGGTCGCTGTGTCTTACCGGGGCTGGCGCGGGGGTAGTCCTCCGGAGCCCCGAGGGAAGGGAGCTCGAGTACGCCGCGCGGCTCGAGTTCCCCGCAACCAACAACGTCGCCGAATATGAGGCTCTGCTCCTCGGGATGCGCCTTGCGCGCTCCCTGGGCATCCGGCGCCTCCTAGTGAAGGGAGACTCTCAGCTTGTTGTCTGCCAAATGGACAAGTCTTACCTGTGCCATGACGCAAATCTAAGTCTTTACTTGCAGGAAGTACGGAAGATGGAGAGGCACTTCGACGGCCTTGAGGCCCGGCATATCCCGAGGAGGGAGAATGACCGGGCCGATGCCTTGGCACGGGCGGCAAGCGCCCGGGAAACGCTCCCCAGGGTGGCCTTCTTGGAAATCATCAAGAAGCCCTCGGTGACCTCCCCGGATGTAGGCCCCGAGCCTCCGATCCCAGAGGTCGCCGAGATTGTCCGGCCTTCATCTTGGATGGACCCCCTCATCTCCTTCATCAAGGGAGAGGGGGACCCTCCCCACGAGACCGAGGCTAAGCGCCTCTGGGCCAAAGCCCGGGCATATCTCCTGCTGGAGGGAAGGCTCTACAAGCGGGGGGCTTCAGCCCTCGTACGCTGCCTCCCCCGATCGGAGGGACTTCAACTCTTGGAAGACATTCACGCGGGGAGCTGTGGTTCTCACCTAGCCCCGCGTGCCATCGCCGCCAAGGCCCTCCGACAGGGCTTCTACTGGCCTACGGTCATGCGTGACGTGCGAGACCTTGTCTCCGCGTGCGAAGCATGCCAGAAGATGGCCAACGGCTCGAATCTCCCCCCGGTGGCGCTGCAGACTATCCCCATCACTTGGCCCTTCGTGCGCTGGGGGATGGACCTCTTAGGGCCCTTCCCCCCAGCGCCCGGAGGATACAAGTATGCGGTAGTCGCGGTCGACTACTTCACAAAGTGGGTTGAGGCAGAGCCCTTGGCTAGCATCACCTCCCGGGTCGTTCAGCGGTTTTTCTGGAAAAACGTCGTTTGTCGTTTTGGTGTGCCCCGGGAAATCACCGTGGACAATGGGACCCAATTCGACTCGGCTTATTTCTGGGAATTCTGCGAAGGCCTGGGGATCGTCATCCACTTCGCCTCAGTGGGCCATCCTCAAAGCAACGGGGCCGTCGAGAGGGTCAATGGCGTAATCCTACAGGGGCTACGCCGGAGACTCAAACAGACCGCTTCCAAGCGGGGCGCGTGGGCAGAGGAGCTCCCTAGCATCCTCTGCTCAATGCGCACGACCCCGTCCCGGGCCACAGGGCGTGCTCCCTTCTCCCTAGTCTACGGGGCGGAGGCAGTCCTCCCCCCGGAGATCGGCTTCCGGTCGCTGCGGGTCGAGCTCCTGAACGGAGCCACGACCGCAGCCTACCGGGCGAACGAAGACAACCGGCGGCTGGAAATCGACCTCGTGGAGGAGGAACGCGACCGAGCGCTCCTCCGCCACGCCATCTACGAGCGTGAAATGTCGCGCGCATACAACCAGCGCGTGCGCGAAAGAGCTTTTCGCCTTGGGGACCTTGTCCTCAAGCGCGTCACGGACCCCCAAGCCCAGGGAAAACTCTCCCCCAAGTGGGAGGGCCCCTACAGGATCTCTGCTGTCCTAGGCTCGGGGGCCTACAAGCTCTCCAACCTTCAAGAGCAGGAGCTGAAGCACACCTGGAACTTGCGTTTACTTCGCAAGTTCTACGTCTAGCCTTACGGGCCTGCCCCCCCCACCCCCGGAGCGATCACGCCGGAGGGAGAGGGGGGACACTGTAGCTTCCCTTCCCCCCCCCCCCTTCGCGATTTCGCAGGGGGGGGGCTTTGTATATTTTGTTAATAAATGCATAGCTTTTGTTCTTCAACTGTCTCGTTGCAGGTCTTTCTCGTTACCGCCCCTAGCGCCCTCCCCGCGAGGAAGCCCTCCCCGCGACCGGACGATTGGTCCCCAGCGACCTTATTCCCGGCTCCCCGTTCTCACGGCGACCGGACGATTGTCTCTCAGAGAAGCCGGATTTCTCAGGCATTCCCTTCCCCGAAGACCCTATTCCCGGCTCTCCGTTCTTACGGCGACCGGACGAGTGTCTCTCAGGAAGCTCGCCTCTGGAAATCCCATCGGGTTCACTTGGATATTCCTTCCGTTTAAGGCCTTATTCCCGGCTCCCCGTTCTCACGGCGAGCGGATGATTATCTCCCGGAAGGTCCCCTCCTTGAAAACCTCCCTTTAAAATTTTCTAACTTAGAAAATATTTCTCCTACAGGTTATGCTCCCTCCGGGGACCCTGTTACCCCCACAGCGCGCGGAGGCCTCCTCCGGCCCGCTGTGGGCGGGGGGGGACAGGGGGCCCCCGGGTCACCCACGAAGAAACTTAGCTCATCCCTGTTAAGATGAGTCGTCCAGACCATCCAAGAAGAAAATAAAGACGTGCAATAAAAGGAAACAACAACAACGCGCTTTATTGATCGGGAAACCCGGAGGACATCTTCCCCCTCCGGTGGGTTTCGGAAATGATACAACCCGGGTCCTAACCCGGGGGATTTTCTACGAGCCTAAGGCCCCTACGCCTAAAGCTCCCGGAGGCGCTCCCTCAGCTCCCGGGCCAAGTCCCGGTACAGCGCCCGGACGCGACGCTGAGAGTCCCGAAGTACGTCCTCGGGCCAAAACTCGTACCCAGCCGGCGGAAGTATCCGGAGAGGAGGTATCATCTGGGTCTTCGGGCGCGGGGGAGTTAATTCAGCACGGCTGTTGTCAAAATTATCCAAGTGCCATTCCGGGCGCCACCTCAACCGGACAGGCTCCCGGGCAGCACCGCCGTCGCGCCTCCCGGAGACAAGGCTCAACAAAATCAAAGCCGCTTGGGCGTCCCCCGGAGAGCCTCTCCCGGACCGTTGCTCGGGAGCAACCCCCCGGGAACCCTGGTAACATTCCATTCTAGACGTAGAAAAATTTCTAATATATTTCATTGCAAAATGTTTTTGTACAAGTGCCCGGGGCTTCTCCTAAGAAGCTACCGGAATCAAAATGTCTAACAAAATAAAAAGGGGTCCTAGCTAAAGACCCGGGGGAGGCTCATACTTTGGCATTGGGGTCCTCCCCCCGGGGAGCTTCCTCCGTGGCCGGGGCAGGGACATCCGCGGCCGGAGGCGCCGGTGTCAGGAACCACGTCCGGATGATCCGGTGATAGAACCCCTCCGCCAGCAGCTCCACCTCCCGGCGCGTTGGCTCGAAGGCCTGCGGGAAGCCCCGGGGGATGCGCCCCCCGATCGCCCGGGCGCCGACCGCACGGTAGTCAACGAGCCCCGCGGCGGCCGCAATGACGGGGATCACCCGGCCCCGTGCCCGGATGTCCGCAGCCTCCGGGATGGCGGAGACTTGTACGTTAAGAAAACGCACGGCCTCCGCGAGGGTCGCCGGGGGCACCTCCGGGCCGCTCCCGGAGCCCAGGCTAACGCCAAGGCTTTCCAAGGCCGAGCGTACGGAGCGGCCCGCGTCCGACAGCGCCCGGACGCTGGAGCTCTCGAGCTCCCGGAGCGCCTTCTCCCGCACCTTGGCCTCCTCTCGGAGGCGGATGTAGGCGCCCTCCGATAGGTGCACCTGCGCCCGGGCCCAGGACAGCTCATCAAGAGCTTCGTCCCGCTCCCGGAGGGCTGCCTCCCGCTGCTCGACGCAGGCCGCGGCCCGGCTCTCCGCCTCCTTGAGCAGCCGGGTGACACGCTGCTCAAGGCCCCAGGTAACAGTCGCTACCTACAAAATGCATAGAGTTAGAAAAATCTTAAGTACAGGAAAAAAAAAGCCGAAGTGTTGAGAGCTCGAGTTACGAGAGCTCGAGTTACCTGGGCTCCGAGGGACTCGAGCCCCTCAAAACGCTCGTGGAGCGTTCCTCCAGCTACGAAGGCCTGCACCTTCGGTTGTGCAGGCCCTCCGCGTAGCGGGCCACCTCCCCCGCGGGAAGTAGGGAGGTGTCTTGCCCGGCCCTCCTGTCGCGGCCGGGAGAGGGCCCCCGGACCTCTGAATCCGGGAGCACGGCCGGCGTCGCCGGCGTCTTCATCGACGAAGATTCCTCCGAAGACGAAGACGAAGATTGGGCGGGGACATCCGCCCGGGGGGGGATCATCGGGCCTTTCCCCGCCCCAGGCCGGAGGGCCCTCGGAGCCTCCTGCTCCGGGGGGACCTCGAAGACTGAGGGGCTCCCCCCCTCCTCATCAACCGGCCAGAGGCGCGGGGGCGCCGCCCCCGAAAACCTCACCTCTAGCCTCTCCGGCGCCAATGCCGCCGGGAGAGGCGAGAGGAGCGTCACGCGAATTGGCGGCGTCCCGGGCCCTCACTCGTGTCTTTTCTTGTGTTTGTCCGGCGGGGGAGGACCGGTCACCCGTTCAGCCCGCGCTGCGTAATCTCCGCTAGGATCGTCTTCAAAACCTGCTGGGGTATTCTCAATACCACGACAGTCGACGCCCGGGACCGGCACCGGAGGCCCGGTCCCAGGAGCCAAAAGGCGGTACCCAGGGCAGGCACCAGAGGCCACGTCCCCGGGAAATGGCGGCGGTCGGGACCGGCGCCGGAGGCAGGTCCCGGGAACCAAAAGGCGGCGCCCGCCGTAGGCCACGTACCTGGGCAAATGGTGGTGCCCGGGGCAGGCACCGGAGGCCACGTCCCCGGGCAAATGGCGGCGCTCGGGACCGGCGCCGGAGGCCTGGTCCCGGGAGCCGAAAGGCTGCGCCCGCTGGAGGCCACGTCCCTGGGCAAATGGCGGCACCCGGGGCAGGCACCGGAGGCCACGTCCCAGGGCAAATGGCGGCGCCCGGGACCGGCCCCGGAGGCCTGGTCCTAGGAGCCAAAATGCGGCGCCCGGGGCAGGCACCAGAGGCCACGTGCCCGGGCAAATGACGGCGCCCGGGACCGGCATTGGAGGCCTGGTCCCAGGAGCCAAAAGGCGACGCCAGGGACCGGCACCGGAGGCCCGTTCCGGGGAACCAAATGGCGGCGCCTGGGACAGGCACCGGAGGCTCGGTCCCCGGAGCCATAAGGCGGAGCCCAGGGCAGGCACCGGAGGCCACGTCCCCGGGAAAATGGCGACGCCCGGGACCGGCGCCGGAGGCAAGGTCCCGGGAGCCAAAAGGAGGCGCCCGGGACCGACACCGGAGGCCAGGTCCCGGGAGCCAAAAGGCGGCGCCCGGGACAGGCACCGGAGGCCACGTCCCCGGTCAATTGGCGGCGCCCGGGACCGGCACCGGAGGCCAGGTCCAGGGAGCCAAAAGGCGGTGCCCGGGGCAGGCACCGAAGGCCACGTCCACGTTCAAATGGCGGTGCCCGGGACCGGCACCGGAGGCTAGGTCCTGGGAGCCAAAAGGCGGCGCCCGGGACCTGCACTGCCTACGGTCTTATGATCATGCACTGCCTACGGTCTTATGATCATGCAAAGGCTGTGATGACAAGCTAACTCTGTGTCCGCCTGTGACCATAGTGGCTGCAAAGACACAAAGACACATATCTCATTTGATCCTGACTTGAACTCGACATGCGTTAATTAAACTAGCTCAGGTGATAATCCTTGTCAATTAGCCAACTTGCCATTCGCTGCACGACCTCTGCGTCCTTAGGGTTTGGGAACTCCACAGACCGTGTGGATGACATGGACCCTCTCCCTCGCCACCACCGATTGCACCTCGCATCGCGGATCTCAGAGAGCGCCAACTGACGAGAGAATTTTCCTCATCTTCCTTCATCCACTACTCCTCCTTCCTGGCATAGCCCCGGGATTCGAGCCGGTACGGGTGGTCATTACTCTTTTGGATTGCCTTGTTCTTCTCGCTAAGGGACTTGAACTCGTCGATCCCCTTTTGCTGGGTGAATTCCTCCCATACCTCCTTTGATATGAAGGGGTACTTCTTGCAAGGAGATTTCCCCGGAGCGAGGAAGGTACCGATGAGCTAGCTCTTGAAACTTTTCCATGTCCCATTCATGTCCTTCAAGCAAGCCATCTTAGGTCCATCGTTGGGAATGTTCCACTAAGCCTGTTCTCAAACAATGCATATAAGCAGGAGTTAGTTAAAGTTTAGGATTAGGCAAGGGAAGGTGATTACGAATGAGTTTAGGGATTTCGATTAATTTTACCTTCACTTCCGCCCACAACCTATCCCTCTCGTCCACCATCACCTCTTTCTATCTCTGGATGGTGATCTTCACCTTTTCTTTCGCCAACAACCCAACGTAGGCAGCGTAGTTCCTAGCGTTCTTTCTGATTGGCCTCCCAAACTGGTTGAACTCACAAGAAAGGTTGGTGCGTTTCGCCAAACGGGCCCAACATCGTCGCGCCTCGCGCCATCCTCTTGCGCGGGCACGAAGCAGCATCAGTTAGGTTGCCCCTCATCGAACCACTGCTATCAGTCGAGGAAGACATGTACACCGACATGGCTTTCCCTAAAATTCCATCAACAAACCATCAAAAATTGAATGGAAAGGGAAAGCAAGAAAACATGCCATCTAAGAAATAACAGCACAAAATGTCACATTGAATGGAAAGAGAATGCCAAAAAACATAGAAGGATCAGCAAATGTTGAAGATAAAGAGTTCTGTAATCAGTAATTTTTTCCAATGCTAAACAAATGAACTATCGATAGAAGATATGATTTCCTCTAACGGTAAACATATGCACTACCGATAGAAGAACCTATTTGTTCTAACGGTTAATACATGAACTACCATTACAAGACTGCTATGCCAACATATAACTATAGTATATAGCAGCTTGATACAAATGATCACACATACTTTTGAATAGATAATTTCAAATCTCAAAATAGGTTCATAGCGTCACTGAAACATATTATGTAAACCCTAGTTTAAATCCTATTTTCAACAGTGCATGCGGAGTTTACTAAAACCTACACAATAGCAAAACCTAGTTTAAGTCCAAAACAAGAGTGGGGAAAAAAAGCAAACCCTAGTGTAAAAAACACAAAGATCAAATTAGGAAGATGCTGGAAAAAGAACTACGCACTAGGGATAGGGGAGGGGTACTTTACGGTAATCAATTGTGGCCGGCAGTGGTGTAGAACGGAGCGGTGGCCGGTGATGGAGAAAAAGAGCACCCGGTGGCGGTGGCGAACCGTAATCTAGGTGGCGATGGTGGCCCGACAGTGAGGAAGTGGTCGCTGACGAGGGTAGGGCTTTTCGTGCTTGAGGAGACACAAAGAGGGAGTCGAACGATTCGATGGAGGGAAACCCCCAGGCAAAGTTTATTAAATTAGTGCGAACCTTTTCTAACGGTAGGACCAAAAACTACCGTTAGACCATGTGATTTTCTCTAACGGTAAAACCAAAAAATACCTTCAGACCATCTGTGCATTTTTTCTACCGGTAATATTAAAACATACCGTCAGACCATGTGTACACTTTTTTAATGGTAAGACCAAAAAATGCTGTCAGACCATGTGTAGCACTTTTTCTAACGATAAGAGTAAAAACTATCGTCAGACCATGTGTTTTGTTCTAACGACAGAATGGAAATTACCATTAGAAATGTACAATTTCTTCGGGCCTTCATTTCTACAGTTGGGTAGGTCACTGGAAAATGATTTTTCAGGCCTGTTGAAGAAGCAAAAGACTGCATATGGGATTTATACAAGAACCACTACTACAGAAGTGCATTCCACTAACCCATATTTTCTAATGGTCATAAGCAATCTGGGAAAAATCCGATAGAATAGGACGACAGCGGCCGAAAAGAGGCAATTTACTATCGGTTTACACACTAGTCCAACGTTAGTGAAATGCAAATACTTTTTACTATCGGTCATTACTGTACAAACCGATATAATATATTAAATAGTACTATCGGTTTTCCACTTTTAACTGATAGTAACATTGCGCACTTTATACTATCGGTTATTACTGTACCAACCGATATAATATATTAAAACAGTACTATCGGTTTTTCGTTCATAACAAAGAGTAAAATTACTCACTTTATACTATCGGTTCTTACTGTACCAACTGATATAATATATTACATAGTACTATCGGTTTTTCTCGCGTAACTAATAGTGAAATTACTGACTTTTTACTATCGGTTATTACTGTACTAACCGATACAATATATGAAATAGTACTATCGGTTATATAAAACAAACCGATAGTAAAATGACTTCATATACACTAATGGTTATTACAGTGGGGACCTTATGTTACTATCGGTTTATTTTTTTGAACCGATAGTAAAATTGGACAACTTAATTAGGTCGACCCCTGCTCTGCGCTCTACATGTTGGAATCATTTCAGCTGCGCACGACTCCAAGCTAGAGTGATCTGGAGAAGCTAGCTGAGAGGTTGATCATATTTCCATCCCCCTCGGTATTGTCATCTTCTGATCACCACTCTCTCTCTCTCTATCACTCTTTCACATGCACTCTCCCTCTCTCTCTACTTGCAAATTCAGTAAACTAGATACATGTATCTCCAAACTAGCTAGAAAGCTAGGTTGGCTAGCTAGCTATAGCTTGCTGAATTTAAGCAGCTAGCTAGCTGGCTCTTCCAATTAATGCGTGCATCAAGTTAATTAGGGTTTCATTTATACAAATCCATTTAATGTAATTAAGTAGCTCACGTACACACATATGGCCTAGCTAATTATGTTTCATGCATATATGCATGCCCTGAGTCATTAATTATTTATTTGAATTTGTCAATTTTGTGAAATAATTGTAGATGGACCGAGAATATTGGATGTATGGAATAAAACATACTACTGTTGAGTATTTGGAGGGTGTGAATGGGTTTATTAAATTTGCTGAGCAAGAAAAGGCGAAGAAGGGAGAGAAAGATATGCATTGTCCTTGTATAGATTGTATGAACTTAAAAAGGTTCGGCAACTCTGATCAGATTAGGAGTCATTTGATTCGTCATGGTTTTAACGCACGCTATACCCGTTGGATATGGCATGGTGAAGATCTTGAGGAAACGAGCACCGCTACCACTCAGCAGCACCCGGAAGTGGATTGCAATAATGATGATCATGATCAGAACATTGGTAATGTTCATTCGGAAGTCCATGTAGATGACGACAATTTAGATGAAATGTTACGTGATGTAGAAGAAGGCTACAGCGAAAACGATTTAGCTAAATTTGAGAAATTAATTCTTGATTCTGACAAGCCTTTGTTCCCCGGATGTGCAAAATTTACAAAGTTGTCTTCTGTGTTGAGATTATATAACTTGAAGGCAAGCAACGGTTGGAGCGATAAGAGTTTCAAGGCGCTATTGGATCTGTTAGCGGACATGCTTCCAGAGGGAAATGAGTTGCCAAGATTGGTTTACCAGGCCAAAAAACTATTGTGTCCGTTGGGAATGGAAATCGAAAGAGTACATGCATGCCCAAATGATTGTGTTCTGTACCGTAACGAGTACGAGGATTTGCATGTTTGTCCAAGATGCGGTGCATCGCGGTATAAGCATGGGGACAGAATTTATCACAATGGATGTGATGAGGTAAAGAAAGGGCCTCCGGCCAAAACTGTGTGGTATTTGCCTGTGATTACCAGATTGAAACGGCTGTTTGTAAATCCGAAAGATACGAAGTACTTGCGTTGGCATGTTGAGGGTCGGAAACAAGACGGAAAACTAAGACATCCAGCTGATTCCATTCAATAGAGAAACATTAACAGAACATTCGGTGAGTTTGGCGGCGAAGTGAGGAATATAAGGTTTGGGCTGAGTACGGATGGTATGAATCCACACGGAAATATGAGCAGTCGACATAGCACTTGGCCGGTTCTTTTATGCATCTACAATCTTCCTCCTTGGTTATGTATGAAGCGCAAGTGCATCATGATGTCGTTACTAATTTCAGGACCCAGACAACCCAGGAATGATATTGACGTGTTTCTATCACCGTTAGTCGAGGACTTACATAAATTGTGGAGCGAAGGGGTGCGGGTGTGGGATGCACATAAGCGAGAGAATTTCATGTTGCGGGCCATGATATTTTGCACCATAAATGATTTCCCGGCCTATGGAAATTTGTCGGGGTATAGTACGAAAGGAGGCAAGGCTTGTCCTATTTGCCTGGATGAAACTGAAAGCATGTGGTTATCGAACTGCAGAAAAACAGTGTACATGGGTCACCGCAGATTGCTTCCGATGCATCACGCCTACCATAAGAAGAGGAAGTCATTCAATGGGAAGCCTGAGAAAGGATCAGCCCCAGTGTTTGTGACTGGTAAGGAGCTTTACTTGCGCGTGAAGGACATCAAAGCTGAGTTCGGTAAATGTTCTAAACCTCCAGGAAAAAATGTTTGGAAGAAGAGATCGATTCTTTGGGATCTGCCATATTGGGAGCACTTACAAGTTCGACATTGCATTGATGTCATGCACGTAGAGAAAAATGTTTGTGACAGTTTGACTGGTTTGTTGTTGAACACTCCAGGAAAGACGAAAGATGGCATCAATGTTCGCCGTGACATGCTCGACATGGGCATAAGGACTGAGCTTGCACCGTTGGAGAAGGGAAAGCAGACATACCTCCCCCCGGCCTGCTATACTTAGTCAAAAAGAGAAAAAACAGAACTCTGTCAGTGCCTACATGGTGTCAAAGTTCCATGCGGGTATTCTGCGAACTTGAAAAAACTTGTGTCCATGAAAGAATTGAAACTGGTTGGTATGAAGTCCCATGATTGTCATGTACTGATGTCACAAATGCTTCCCATTGCTATCAGAGGCATTCTCCCAGTCAAAGTCAGAGAGACAATTACAAAGCTATGTTATTTCTTCAACACAATATCTAGCAAGGTACGTAAGCGTGTACTCCTAGCAAGTTAATTAGCTCCATTCGTGGAACTTGTCAGATTTTTTGGATCTGAATATTTGCTGCAACTGTGTCCTTGCAGGTAATTGATATGGATGGACTGGACGATTTGCAACGCGATGTGACTACCACTCTTTGTCAGCTGAAGATGTATTTCCCTCCATCCTTTTTTGATGTTATGGTCCATCTAATTGTTCACCTTGTCAGAGAACTTAAGTTTTGTGGACCCGTGTTCCTGCGCTACATGTATCCATTTGAGAGATTTATGGGTATCTTGAAGGGATATGTAAGGAATCGATATCGCCCTGAGGGCAGTATCATTGAAGGTTATGCCGCCGAGGAGGTGATCGAATTTTGCACCAACTATATGGCCGGGGTTGACCCAATTGGCGTTCCTACGTCCCGTCATGAGGGCAGGCTTCAGGGCATTGGAACGATTGGATTTAAAGCAGTCGTCCCCTCTAGTGATCTGGATGCAAAAGCCCATTTTTGGGTCTTACAGCACATGACGGGGGTGGTGATTTGGGTCACCGAGAACATAATAGGAAGTTTGTTGGGTGGATCCAAAATAGAGTCCTGTAAGGCTCTGAGGGCGACGTAGATGAAGATGTTACATGGTTGGCCAGAGGGCCTAGATTTACTGTAGGGACTTGGCAGGGGTATGACATCAACGGCTATTCATTTTACACAAGAACTCAGGACGAGAAGAGTACTATGCAATGTAGTGGAGTGACACTACTTGCTATTTCGGAGGATGCCAGGGCAGTAAGGGCACTCGACTCATATTACGGTGTTATTGAGGAAATATGGGAACTCGATTATGTATTACTTAAGATTCCTCTGTTTCGATGCCAATGGGTCGAAATCCCTCGAGGTGTTAAAGTCGACAATTATGGGTTTACTCTCGTCGATCTCAGTAGAGTCGCACACAAAGATTGTAACACCGCTGTTTTTGTCAAACCCTAAAATAGCCAAAATCCACATCTGGACCCCAAACCCTAATCTGCTTCAGCCATTCCCTTCTAAGTGTTGTTCAGAACATTTTTCCCTTCGGAATCATCTCTAAAATCCCATCCTAAAGCTGAGTTTCAACCCTTGCCATTTTTAAAACCCTAATTACCCTATTTTACCCTAAACTGCTTTTCCCCAATTTTGTCGAAACCCTTCAGATCTTACCCGATCTTACCAAACTTTGGCCGGATGAGTTCTAATAATCTTTTGCAACTTATCTGCGAAATCAGATCTCAGATCGGACCCTCAGATCTCCAAATTTGCAATCAGGCCCAAGTTCTATTCAAATTTTCCTCACAGAACAGTCCCTGGAGCAAGTTTCAAAAAACGGCGCAAACTTCTTTTCAGGTCCATTCGACCAGCGCCTGGTCGTTGCTTTCGACCAGTGCACTTCGCCGTAGCCGCGCCGTGGTTTTCGCCGCGTTTGCTCGCCGCCGGCCACCGCTTCTTGTCGCCTGTGTTGTGAACAACCGAGCCACCCCGCGCGCACGTGCCAGCACCATTGCTTCGCCTTGTCCAGTGGTTAAACGGCCGCGCTCCAGCAGCGTTTTCGCGCGCGCATGCCCGTTGCCGTGGCATTGCATGCGTGTACGTGTCGTTGCCGGAGCTACGTTGTCGCCTCCGCATCTGCGCCGTCCCAGACGAAGTTCCAAGGCACCCTGGCATTACTGGCAAAGCTGCAGCACCGCCTGAAGCGTATCACATCGCCGTCGCCGTCGTTGCGCCTGCGCCCGACAAGTTTCTCCCCGGCGCAAGCAACCGCTGTCGTGTTTTCCCTCGCAAGCTCCGTCCCCATGCCTATTTAAACCCTCCCTGTGCTTTGGGAGCCTCAAGCCTCCAGAAAATCGGCTAAGTCCCAAACTCCACCGTTTTCGCTTTCTTCTCCGGCGAGCCAGCGAGAGAGCTCACGGTGCCAGCCCATTTCACAGCCCCTCTCTTCGATCCAAGTTCATCAGTGAGTTCCTCCCTTCTCCCTCTCTGTGTCATAGCAGCCAATTGCACCAGATCGATTCCCAGCGCCGGCGATCGCTGGATTCCCGATTTGCCCTGTTCCCCCAATGCCGTTCGATTCCCTCCAAATTAGCTCTCGATTCTGTAGAAGAAGTTGATCAGTAAGCTTAGTAGAGCAAGCCTGTCGAATCAAAATCCCCAATTGAGCTCAAATCGAAGAAATCCCATTTTGGAACCTCGGCGCCAAGCTTCTCCGGCCATCTCCCAGCAAAATTGACCCCTCCAGTAGCCTTGTCGTGCCCTAGAGATCATCCCCAAGCTTGGAATTGAGCTCTTTCGCCCTGTATCAAAAATCCCCAATTCCAAAGTCATCTTCTCCGGCACAGTTCGCCGGAATTCTTTCCCGGCCGATTTAGCCGACACCACCTTGTCCCTTAGCTTCGCCTCACCTCCCTGAGCATTTTCTTCCACTAGCTCGACACCTGGATCTGCTTAGATTGTGAGTTATGCCTTTGCCAAATGTTTGTCCAGAGCTGTGTCTGTGCCGTGTCGCCACCGCAGTTCATCGCCGGATTTGGCCACCCTCCGGCCACTTTCAGCTCTTGTCCCTGTTGAGTATTTTATTCCTGTTAGTAATGCCTACCTCCCAGACAAAGTGTTGCATCAATTGGAGCCCTGGATCAAAAGTTAAGCCATGCCCTAGTTTCTGGCCATGTCCAGCACTATGTCAGTGCATGTCAGCCACTGGCATTAGCCTTGTTTGACCCCTTCTGATTGATCAATGGAAATGTCACTTTGTCCCCTAGATTCTTGGAGTTGTGTTCTACATCTTTCCCTTCTATCACTTCTCCAGAAAACCATCCTAAGATCAGTTTAAAGTTATGCCAAAGCCATGAACCGAATGTCGACCCTTCGACGTTCAATCCTCTTTAGCCGTTTCTTCGACCAGAGCCCTTGTGACCTTGCCCTAACCTTTTCCCCTGCATGCATGACTTATTTACTTAATAATTTCTATGGAAACTATTTTCTGTATGCTTATGGTATGTGTTTGTGTGTTGGTTGATTGCCGCAGAGTCAGAGGCTGAAGGAGCGGAAGAAGTCTTTGAAGATCCGTCTGAGTACTTAGACCCAGCATTGCAAGGCAAGCCTCATTCCTTTGATCATGTCTTGCCCAATATTTTCATATGAAGTATATTCACTGTTTCTTACTATGCATGCTTAATTGAGATACAAGTTATGTTTGAATGACATGAGTAGATATTACCTAAAGAATCATGAAACCCCTTTTGTTATTGAACCTTCATATATATGCTTTTGTCACCCTAGGACTCATATACTGAATATCCACATTAAACATGAAATGGTCAAATACATGAGAAGTTGTAATGAAAACCGTTTTGTCAAGAAAACTAATAAAAGGGATCAGTAGTGAGGATTGGATTGTATGGAGAGGGTGCGGTGTGCACCAGGGAATGTGAATGTTCCTCACTATTGGTTCATAAGGACAAGAACCTTGTGCTGTGTCTCTATACGAATTGTAAACGTACCAACCACTTGCCTGGTATGGGACAGGCACAACTTAGTAGCTTTTTGGTATTAGCAGTTCCCTGCATGGTTTGACGATCTGGTTTCTCGCGTGGAAACTGGAAGGCCAAAGTTCGGCCACAAGTGATGTGAGTTCAGAAAAATGATGAGAGGAAAAGGCGTAAAAGAAGGAAGGCACCCTAGACCTGATTAAGCCGTGAGCGGTTGTAATCTTAAATGGTCGTATGTCTCGCGTGGACATAGACCAAGGCTATGTGTCCTGCGGGAACATAGACCAGAGAGGCTAGGAAGTAAGGCAGTGGGGAAGACCCACAACGGTACTTGAGACTTAACTGTCTATTTACCGGGCGGGGATACTGTTAATACTGAACTGTAAAAGCGTTGTGTGATCTCGGCCTTGTCACATGTGTATAAGTCACATGGAGCTGATCCGACTTGAAAGCCGAGTGAACCAGTGGATTTAAAAAGAGGTACACCTTTGCAAAGTGTAAAAGAAGTATCAAATACTCTGTACTCCCAGGTTCAGGAGTCTCTTCGTAGTGGATGTTATCCATGGGTTATAGCACAAGTAATGTTTTGGAATGTTTTCATAATGCGGTTAACAAAGTAGTGACTCATGGGAGACCACTACATCTAATGTTTTATTGAAAACCTGTTTAAGGTTTAAAGTATCATTTTCATGACAAAAGTACTGTTTTACCGAACAAATGCCTTGGAAATCTATATATCTCTATCCATATGAAACTAAAACCCCGGAATCATATGTTTCACCCTCATGTAAGTACAATTGCAATTATCCCCGGAATGAGTGTTGCTGAGCACCAAGTGCTCACCCTTGCATTTATATCCAACTGTAGAAGAGGGATTCGAGGATCCCGATTCCTTCAGTTATGAGTACTCACCTGAAGATGGAAGCACCCCGGACGAGCCCACTTTCTAGAAGGATTACTCACCAAGTCAAGTCAGATGTGGGAGAAGCCCCTCCAACCCCGCTGCGGATGGAAGTCAAGCTGTTTGTCGTTGCTTTGTGCTTTATGTTGTGTGTTCGGTACTTGGATACCGATTCTGGTTCTGATAAACTGGTTATTTTCTTAGCAACTCTACTTAGCGCCATTTTCGGTGCTTTGGCTATGTAATATTGGCCATGTTGGCCTGATACTTGTTTAATGATATTACTATGCTTGTGTGGTTTGAGCTCATGTGGCATCATGCTGTGTGTAACCTACCTGGGCGGTTACCAAGGTGATCCTCAAATGGGGGTCTCACAGCGAATGGTATCAGAGCATGAAGCTTGACTGTAGGTCGTGACCCTTACTAGAATGGGCGTCCTTAAAGTAGAGAATCGCTAGATTATTTGGTAAAAATCTAATTGTGAAAAACTTAATTTGTTTAAGAAAAGCATAATGAGTATTATTTGAAAATTTTCAAAACCTTTTTCCTACTTTTAAGTGTTCCGTGTCTCATCATCGCAGATGGCCCCTGGTAAGAAGCTAATTCATGGAGACGAGTTGGGATCATGGGCGTTGATGCTTTGGATGATGTTGCAATTCCTTGGAGCAAGGGACAACCAGCGACCAGTCTACTACGTCCGTCGAGGAGAAGTAGATGGTAGACCTTTTGGTTTCCGTGCCTCAGTGATCGTGTACAAGATTCCAGAGATCGGGAGAGGATCAACAAGAAAGGAAGCTCGTAGAGAAGAAGAAGAAGATGCCATCCAAGACGCTGCTCGTCGTGCTATAGGTACCATCCGTCAGCTGTACGATGATTTTCTTATAGGTTCTCCTTTCTGCTTTGTCCCCTACCAAGTCCCCGGATCGGATCGTCGAACTGTTCATCCCTCCACCAATCAGAGAGATGCCATCCTGACCAAAACCAGAGATGTAGTTCAAGCTTTGGAGTCGAGCTACACTCGGTTGTTGCGTGAGCATGAAAATGCTCGGGATGACCGTCACTATCTTGAAGGAGCGCTTGCGAAGGTTCGCTCAGAACTCCAAGAGAAAGAGAAGCATATTCAAGAGTTGGCTGAACCTAGCAGAGCACGAGAAGTTGAAGACGAAGGATCGGTGAACAAGAAGAACCGCTTGAAGATAAGACTCACAGCCCGCAAGAGTGTGGGAAGACCTAGGGATTACCTGGGTTATTTCACGCCTGCTTCGCATGGCATTGTGATCAACACCCCTGCACCAGAATATCCTACTCTCGCGAAAGGGAAGGAAATCCCTGAAGGCAAAGGAAAAGAGATTGCTACATGCGACACCAACGGTTCATCTGAGGAAGAAGAGGACAATGATATGGAATGGGACCCTATGGATGCCGACGAAGATCAAGAAGAGGAAGACCCCGAAGAAGTGGAACCTTGCAGTTCTTCCAGGACCGACAGGAGATCCTAGTTTTCTCTTCAGCTTGACCCTTCTGCTCTAGCCCTTGTAATCGTTAGTTTTTAGCTCTTGTTGTGGTAGTTGCTTTGTTTGTATTGTTTGTTAGTAACTCTAAGGCTGTAAAGGTGAAAACCTTGTATCTTTTGAAAACCTTTGAAAATAGCAATTGCATGTTCCAATCCAATCTCTTGGGTTGATCTTTTCTTTCAGCTTGTGTTCAATCTGCGCTCTCTTGAATTAGTAGTCTTTTCTCAATTATCTTGTCAGAACAGAATGGTGAACACCAGAGGTAGAATCCAAGACTCGGAAGAAGCCCCAAGGAACACGTCAATGAGAAGGACTAGAGATACCTCAGATCAGCCAAATTCATCGACCTCAGTACCGCAAGGGGGAAATCTGACGGAAATATTAATATGGATGGAGCAAAACCGACAGAAATCCGCAGAGGTACAGAGTCAAATTCTGGAACAGTTGATGCAAAACTCCGCAACACGCCGCGAGGAAGGTTCGAACATTGGAGCAAGACTGACAGACTTTCAAAAGACGCGTCCTCCAACTTTCTCCTGCACTGAAGACCCGATTGTGGCAGACGATTGGTTAAGAGAAATTGAGAGGAAATTGGATACTGTCTGGTGTAATGATGAAGAGAAGCTGCTGTATGGACCCCATCAGCTCACAGGATCGGCTGCAGCATGGTGGGAAAATTACAAGACGGTACACCCTGATCAGAATTCCATTACCTAGAATGAATTCAAGGAACAGTTTCGTAAGTACCATGTCCCCAAAGGAGCTATCCAAGCCAAACGCAGAGAATTCTTGAATTTAAGGCAAGGAGGAAGGACGGTGAAGCAGTATTTGCATGAATTCATCAAATTGGGCAGGTATGCACCTGAAGATATCATGACAGAAGAGCGGAAGATCGACAGATTTTGCGAAGGCCTACAAAACTCATATGAATACCACTTGTCAACGCACGAGTTCACGGACTTCCAAGTCCTTGTGAATTGAGTGCTCAAAATGGAGGAGAAAAGAGGCATAGTAGAAGAAGACCGCAAGAGGAAAAGTATAGCATATCCATTTCAAGGCAATTCTAGTCGAGGAAGACCAGCACCATATGCCAGAGCCGCTTTCAGAGCACCCGCACCTCCAGGACCCCAGAGGACTTCATCACCAACAACTCTAACATGTCTCGGATGCAAGGGGAGTCACCTCTATAAAGATTGTACACTGAAGAATGCAGAGTGTTTCCATTGTGACAAAAGAGGACACCACAGAGAGACTTGTCCACTTCGACATTTACCTCCCAGCGTTGCTAAAGCTCAAGCAGCCAAATCCCCTGCACCTGCACGAACTATTGCCAGAGGAGCACCACCAGCCAGAGGAGGAAGATTCCAACCCGGCAGAGGGAGAGGAACATCAACCGCCGGAGGAAGACTCAACTTCGTGACTGCTGCAGAAGCAGGAGAGGCAACTGACGTCGTGATCGGTAGACTCTTGATCTCCTCTCAGATTTCAGTTGTTTTATTTGATCCCGGTGCAACTCATTCATTCATGTCAAAAGATCGCTTGTTGAGTAATAATTTGCCTGTGGTTGCTTTAGAGCATCCAATCATCATTCAGTCACCTGGTGCTAGGATGATTGTTAATTCCATCTGTAGAAATATTGCCTTCTGTATCGGCAATCTAGAATTCCTGGCAGACATGCTAGTTCTAAACCTTCAAGGATTGGATGTCATTCTTGGAATGGATTGGTTGGCCAAGCATAAGGGATTGATGGATTGTGAGAAGAAAACAATCACCCTGACAAATGCCATTGGAAAGCAAGTTACATTC
Source organism: Pharus latifolius (assembly GCA_019359835.1). NCBI lineage: Eukaryota > Viridiplantae > Streptophyta > Magnoliopsida > Poales > Poaceae > Pharus > Pharus latifolius. The sequence continues at coordinate 36,846,492 of CM033323.1, read as the reverse complement.
CATGCAGACAGAACTCCAATCTGCGACCACCTGCAGAGATTGAACTGCATTGAGGAAGTGAAGCTTGAAGAGGTACCGATTGTCAACGAGTACCCAGAAGTCTTTCCAGAAGAACTTCCCGGATTGCCACCAGATAGGGATATAGAGTTCACTATTGAACTGAAACCCGGATCTGCTCCATATGCTAGAAAGTTGTTTCGGATGACAGGTCATGAGCAAGATAGCTGAATTGGAAGAAAAAGGATTCATCAGATCAAGCTCATCACCATGGGGAGCCCCAGTGCTCTTTGTTAAGAAGAAAGATGGTAGCATGCGACTTTGCATAGACTACCGCAAGCTGAACGACATGACCATTAAGAACAAATACCCCTTACCAAGGATAGATGACCTTTTTGACCAGCTCAGAGAAGCGAAAGTGTTCTCAAGAATAGACCTGAGATCGGGATATCACCAGTTAAGGATCCGAGAACAGGACATTCCTAAAACTGCTTTCGTGACTAGATACGGGTTGCATGAGTTTACAGTGATGCCATTTGGATTAACTAATGCACCTGCGGTATTTATGAATCTAATGAACAAGATCCTTATTGAAGTCCTGGATAAGTGCATCATCGTGTTTGTAGATGATATTCTTGTCTATTCCAAGACGGAGGAGGAGCACGCACATCACCTGAGGATAGTGCTACAGAAACTAGCAGACCACCAGCTATACGCCAAGTTCAGCAAATGTGCTTTTTGGCTGAAGAAGATCTCTTTCTTAGGACACATCATCTCAGGAGAAGGAATATTTATGGACCCGTTGAAGATACAAGCTGTTACTGAATGGAAACAACCTGAAACCGCAACAGAAGTTAGAAGTTTCTTGGGATTAGCGGGATATTATCGAAGATTCGTGGAAGGATTCTCGAAGATCACCAAACCGCTGACCCAGCTACTGAAGAAGAATGCCCCTTTTCATTGGACCGAGGAGTGCGAAAGAAGTTTTGAGGAATTAAAGAAAAGACTGACAACTGCACCAATCCTGATACTACCGGACGTCAAAAAGGATTTTCAAGTCTACTGTGACGCCTCCAAACAAGGATTAGGATGTGTGTTGATGCAAGAAGGGAAAGTGATAGCTTATTGATCAACATAGGCGACAAACCTGTTGCGGTTGCAAACGGGGTCGTATACCAGTCTTGCAAGGATGTCCGGATCCACTGCGTACCTCTAGAGCCTGGATTCGCAAAGGTACAAGTGGACATGGCCCTCCCGGGCTACAGCTCTTTTCTGTTGCCCGTCCCAACGGACAAAATGCGGACAATTGGCGAGGCATTGGGCTCGTACATACAGTGGCCCAAGAAGGGTGTTAGACTATAGGAGGTAAACCCTAGCCATTCTAGCTTACAACTCAGTTAATATACTCAATTTGCAAAATCTAACTTATGCGTTTGTACTTAAAGTGGACGATGGGTACCAGCTCACTTCCTGAGAACACCACCCCCGCCACAACGCATGAGCGAACTCCTTCGGCCCGCATGCCTCCTCCGACGGCCTCAAACCCTTCGCCATCAAATGAGGCCGGCGGCACCACACCCCAACCTTCGAAGGTATACACTCGCTCCCCGCCCAAAGGCAAGGGCAAGGCCAAAGGCAAGGCCAAACAAAGCCAGCCGGGTACGTTCAAGAACGGGTCCCCACTCGTGTCGGAGTACCTTCTGCGCAATATGGATCAAATAACCATAAGTCTCCACGAGTGGTACCTGACCCGGGCTAGGCGCCACATCAACTTCTTGGTTCACTTCAGGCCAGCCCATTTTCACCGTGAGCCCGGGAGCATATCGGTGGCCCACGAGGATTTGTTTGACCTCCTCAACTGGCGGGAGCTTGATATGTCCATCATACGGACTGGAGTCCTGTGAGTTTGCTAGTGTCTGAAGTTATCAGAGTTCGTTTCATAAATCTAATCACTTTGTATGCACTACTTACTAATGTCTACTTTGGATCCAGGTGCATGTATAGGCTGGCGTCGATGAGGGCATGTGACAAGGTGGGTTTCCTCAACCCAGAGAAAATAAGCCTCACGATGCTAGAGCACGACCAAGCACATGCGGAGGAATACATATCAAGGGCACTACTAGCGCAGCAGGACCGAGAGTTCATCCTTGTGCCATACCACCAAAGGTTAGTGCATTTCCTACTAATTTAACTCATTCTTGTATGTTACACCTAACATATGTATGAAACGGTTCGCTTATATATGCAATGTAGGGGCCACTGGGTCCTCGCCGTCATTTTCCCATGGATGAATGAGGTCTATTACCTCGATTCGATGAGCGACAAGGTGGCGCATGTTTTCACCCTCACATGGCACACAGACGCGTAAGTAACATAGTTGTTTTAAATTTTTCTCTGACTAGCTAATTAATGATAACATACTAACCGGCAATGCTAAATTAAATACAGAGCTTTCAAAAATTATGCTAGTGCTGGAGGGAGGCATGACGTGTCGAAGGGCACAACAATTTCTTGGAAAGAATATGAGGTAATTAATACGGATGGAAGTACTCATGATAAATCTTTTAATTTAAGCTTAATTAGTTCTTTCGAGTTAATGTCGGTTTATGTCTTTGCATATGCAATTTTTCTAATACCATCAGCAGCCACAATCGTGGGAATGTGGCTTCTATATCATGAGATTCATGTATGACCTGATCAGGAGAAACTTTGCCCAATTTCCTAAGGTAACCATTTTTCTTGACTCAAAGTCGAACTTTAATTGGATGTGACATACGATTCTAACTTCATACACCCATATATGCAGAGCGCCATGTTGAAAGAGCAATATGAGTTGCCTCAATTGAAGGAGCTGCGAACAATTTGGGCTCAATATGTCATGGAAGAAGTGGCTATCAACGATCGATAGTAACTGAGTTGTGTTGATTGCTGTATTTGTGAATATATATTGAATGTGTTGATTGCTGTATTTGTGAATAAACTCAATATGTGAATAGATTCATTGATGTATTTGTGAATAAACTCGATTAATATGTGCATAAATTCAATCTGTCCAATGCATGTGTATATTACTGTATTAGTGTATTTGTGAACAAATTCAATATGTGAATATTGGTGAATATTTGTAAATATTGGTGTATTTGTGAATGATCCAATGTATCTCTGTATTGCTGTATGTATATGTGCATGATTCCAGTAAAAACTGTGCCACTACATAACCGATAGGCAAAACTAATATTACTATCGGTTATATTCTACAACCGATAGAAAAAATATTACAGTACTATCGGTTCATATGCTAAAACCGATAGAATAAAGTTTCCAGTACTAAACGTGTCTACAAAATACTATCGGTTATATAATATAACCGATAAAATAAACACTTCAGTACTATCGGTTCATATATAATAACCGATAGAATAAAGTTTCCAGTACTAACTGTATCTACACAATACTATCGGTTTATATATAACAACCGATAGAATAAAGTTTCCAGTACTAACTGTGTCCACACAATACTATCGGTTTATATAAGAGCCGATAGAAAAAAGCATTTATATTACTATCGGTTTAGATCCTCGCCGATAGGAAAAACCTACACAATACTATCGGTTTATATACGAGCCGATAAAAAAAATGTATACAATACTATCGGTTTAAATCCGAGCCGATAGAAGAAAGAGTCGATAGCGATTAGTGAATGTTGGGAATGTAGATGTTTTACTAACGGTTTTTGAACCGGTAGAAGTGTGCCGCCCCTCTACTATCGTGCCGATCACTATCGGTAAGAGAACCGATAGTAGAGTGGATTTTTAACCGATAGTAAAAAGCATTTCTGTAGTAGTGAAAATTTCTTTAGAATAAGTTCTTTGGATTATAAGTGTACAGTAATGTTAGAACTCTTTCTATGAACTTATCATTAAGTTGTAAACAAAAATACACACATATACAACAAAAATGGATAGCCTGATGTATTAATGATAAGTTTCTCACCTTGATGCACAACTTGTGGGCTGTTTGCCTGGTATTTTTTCCTCGATTACAAAATAGTCAAGGATGGTTGTCAATCCATAATCCTTCTTCGTGATCATCTCGTAGGTAAGTTGTTTTATCGATATCTTCGGTAGGGACGTATTGTTTGTCCTTCACAGCAAGAGACGTATTGTTTGTCCTCTAAAAATAGAGGTATTTCGTCAAACTAGTTATACTCTTCTTCGTTGACAACGTCTTCGACCCCAACAATACGTCTCTTGCTGTGAAGGACAACGTACAACTTTGGATTGGCCGGGTCAATGATGCAGAATACCTGTGTGGCTTGCTCAGTAAGTATGAATGGATCGTTTTGGTGTGCGACTCTATTGAGATTGACTAGAGTAAGCTCGTAATTTTCAACTTTAACGCCTCGAGGGATTTCGACCCATTGGCATCGAAACAAAGGAATCTTAAATAATCTGTAATCGAGCTCCCATATTTCATCAATAACACGATAATATGAGTTCAACGCCATTACTGCCCTCGCATCCTCCGAAATAGCAAACAGTGTCATTCTACTACATTGCATACTACTCTTCTCGTCCTAACTTCTTGTGTAAAATGAATACCCATTGATGTTGTACCCCTACCAAGTCCCTATAGTAAATCTTGGGCCTCTACCCAACCATGTCACAGCTTCACTTATGGAGGTCTCGGTAGCTCGTATGACTCTCTTTTCGATCCACCCAGCAAATTTCCTGTTATGTTCTCTAGTGACCTAAATCTCTGGCTTCGAGGGATTCTGTGACCGTAACATTGCCTTGTGCTCGTGTATGTATGGCTCGACCTCCGTCATGTGTTGTAAGACCCAAAAATGCGCTTTCACATACATATCACTGGCGGGGATGACAGCATTGAATCCAATTGTTCCGATGCCCTAAGGCCTGGGCTCATGTCGGGACTTGGGAACGCCAATTGGGTCAACCCCGGCCATATAATTTGTGCAAAATTCAATCACCTCCTCGGTGGCATAACATTCGATGATACTCCCCTTGGGGCAATGACAAGTCCTTAGGTATCCCTTCAAGATGCCCATAAATCTCTCAAATGGATACATATAACGTAGGAACACAGGTCCACATGCAAAACTTAATTTCTCTGATAAGGTGAACAATCAGATGGACTATAACATCAAAAAAAGATGGAGGGAGATACATCTCGTGCAGACAAAGAGTTGTAACCATGTCGCATTGCAAAGCGTCCAGTCCATCTGGATCAATTACTTGTGAGGACATAGTTGGGCCCAATATTCATATCAGAAAAATCTTCTGATTAAGTTCCACAAATGGAGCTAATTAATTAACATATAGTAGGAGTGCACTTACCTTGCAAGACATTGCGTTGAAGAAGTAACATAGCTTTGTGATTGTCTCTCTGACTTTAATTGGGAGAATACCTCTGATGGCAATGGGAAGCATTTGTGACATCAGCACATGACAGTCATGGGACTCCATACCAACCAGTTTCAAGTCCTTTACGGTCACAAGTTTTTTCAAGTTCGTGGAATACCCACATGGAACTTTAACACCGTGCAGGTATATAGATACTAGGGGTGCTTGGATATCTCAAATATAGCTACCCCCAATCATAGCACCATCTCTCTTGATATCCAAAACTCTCCATAAAAAAAAAGAAAGTAGAAATAAAAAGAAAACAAGAAACAATCAATTGCAAGTATTTAAACAATCAATTGCGAATATTTAAACAACCAATTGCAAGTATATAAATTACGAGTATTTAAACAATCAATTATGAGTATTTAAATTGCGAGTATTTAAACAAGCATATATGAAAATTTAAACAATCAAAAAAGAGAGAGAAGATTTAACAACTTATAAAATATTCGAGAACCAAGAAAAGGATCAAGAATACAAAAGCCAAAAACTCTCTCTCAAAGGGATGAGTGCTCTCCCTAGCATTCCCCCTTCTTATATAGAGCTAACCTCTGTTGCATCTAGGCCCTTTTTGGGTCGATTTTGATTATTGATGACATTAAGTGTCTTGGACTAACTATGTCTTTGAGCTATTTGTATGCAGCGTTATTTTTGGAAAGTTTGCAAGTGATCCGGGAGGATCTGCAAAGGTCGCTGTGTCACTCGAGGTCATAGTCCAAGGACGCAAGCGCAAGGTCATAGTGTCGCCCAAGATCACAAGCGTACGGTCACCAAGAAGCAAGTAGCAAAGTCCTAAGGTAAGTGCTTGTTTATTGTACTGGTCTCGGAGTTTGGAGTTTGATCGGGTATTATAGAAATTCTTTTTGGTTTTTAACCGTACTATTAAGAGGGGTTGCAAAATCTCTTTTAGTTCCGGCAAAAAATGAGAAACTCTTAGGTTATATGTTGCATTCGCATTCCTTCACAATCTTGGTCAAAATCTCAAAGAGGAACTAAAACTGGTCATCTGAGTGTTGTTTATTTGACCAGACATTGTTCATTTGACCAGTGGTCTCACGAGTACTATTCATTTGAAGCAAACCCTTTTGGATTATGGAATTTCCTTTGAAAAAGTGCCACTCTTGTGTGATAATGAATGTGCCATAAAGATTGCAAATAATCCGGTTCAACATTCTAGAACAAAGCATATTGATGTTAGGCACCATTTTATAAGAGATCATGTGGCAAAAGGGGACATAGATGTGCATTATGTAAGAACTGACTTGCAGCTAGCAGACATCTTCACCAAACTTTTAGATGAGACCAGATTTTGCTTTCTTAGAAGTGAATTGAATATTATGGATATATCAAACGCAAGTTAAATGTCTGCTTTGCTGTCCTCCCGCCTTTTTGTGCTTGATGTCAAAGGGGGAGAGATTAGGGAGAGCTTAGGGAGAGATTAGGGAGAGATTGGGAAAGATTCTTGTATGACATTATTGATAATTTATATGCTCATTGTTTATTCATTGTGGACTCTCAAATGACTCATATGTGTATTTATATATGCATGCATTCAGGGGGACTTCTTGTAAATCTAATGTCCATGCACACACTTAGGAGTAATCATTAATTTTTATTCGTTTTCAACACTTATTGTCATCAATCATCAAAAAGGGGAGATTGTTGCATCTAGGCACTTTTTGGGTTAATTTTGATTATTGATGACATTAAGTGTCTTGGACTAACTGTGTCTTTGAGCTATTTGTATACAGTGTTATTTCTGTAAGTTTGCGAGTGATCCAGGAGGATCTGCAAAGGTCGCAGTGTCACCCGAGGTCGCAGTCCAAGGACGCAAGCGCAAGGTCACAGTGTCGCCTAAGATCGCAAGCGCAAGGTCACAGTGTTGCAAAGACCTAAGGTAAGTGCTTGTTTATTGTACTGGTCTCAGAGTTTGGAGTTTGACCAGATTTTATAGAAATTCTTGTTAGTTTTTAACCGTACTATTAAAATGGGTTGCAAATTCTCTTTTAGTTCTGGTAAAAATTGAGAAACTCTTAGGTCATATGTTGCATTCGCATTCCTTCACAATCTTTGTCAAGAATCTCAAAGTGGAACTGAAACTGGTCATCCGAGTGCTGTTTATTTGACCAGACATTGTTCATTCGATCAGTGGTCACACAAGTACTATTCATTTGACCAGACACTGTTCATACGACCTGACACTATTCATTTGACCAGACACTATTCATTCGACCAGAGGTTCCAACGGCTATTTACTAGATATTAGAGGTCGTAGCTGGCTGTTTGCTGTACTGATTTCTTTCCTTTTCGACCACAACGGCTAGCTGAGAGGTTGGGCTATAAATACAACTATTTTGATTAGTATTTACACACATCTCAAGCCATATTCTCATATACACCTTCAAGCATCATTTCTCTACTTTTTTTAGCAGTTTTTAGAAGTTTTGAACACTTTTGAGTATATTTTTGCTACTATTTTTGAGCAATTTTTAAAACATTTTTTAGTAGATTTTCTCTACAGTTTTTGAGGAGTTTTTAAAATAGTTTTGAGTAGATTTTCTCTACTATTTTTGAGCAGTTTTTAAAACCATTTTTGAGTAGTTTCTGTGCCCGTTTTCGAGCAGTTTTATAAACAGTTTTTGAGTAGATTTTTGAGTTGTTTCTGTTCACATTTTCGAGCAGTTTTTTAAATAGTTTTTTAACCAGATTTCTCTACTGTTGTGATTAGTTTTATAAACACTTTTGGAGAAGATTTTTGATCAGTTTTATAAACAATTTTGGAACTGATTTTTGATCAGTTTTACAAACACTTTTGAGCAGATCTTTGAGCAGTGTTTGAGCAGATTTTTGAGAAGCTTCTGTTCACATTTTTGATCAGTTTTATAAACACTTTTGGGCAGACTTTGATCAGCGTTTATAAACATTTTTTGAGCAGTTTTTTCTAAACAAACCAAGAGATATAATTTTTGACATACAGTTGAGCCCAAATGCCAAAATCTTGATCTTTTGATCAAGTATCATTCATTGTGATTGAGAAGATCTTATGAGAGCATTCATTTGCATCATTTGCATCCTTAGAGGTTTCTCGGTATGTGTTGGGGGTCAAGAGAAGATCTTTCAACTTCTTACTCTTGGTGAACGCCCTCACCTAGATGATTTGGAGGCGTAGCTATTGACCTCTCCATTAACATAGGTTGTCGGAGAGGCTCAACATATTTTGTGAAAGGCATCGGTGCTTGCCTATCGGAGTGAAGAAGGAGCAACCTTTGTGAAAAATATCCTTCATAGATATTGAAGCAAGACTCATTCATTTGAGTGCTTCAACAAGGAGTAGGGGAGACCGAGCGAGTCTCCGAGACCTCGGAATAAATCACTGTGTTTGTTTTTATTACTCTTTTTTAGTGCAAAATATTATTAAATTGTTTCAGTTTATTTGCTCTTTGTCTTTTCCTTGCAAAAATTGTTTTTAATCGAAAAGTTTTAAAACCTCATATTCACCACCCCCTCTAGTCAGCATCCTCGATCCTACAACCTCCACTTAGACTAGTCTCCACAAGCAATGTGGGACTAAACTAACAGCCAGTGGAGGTTGGGCCCGAAGCCCAATTCGGCCCAACTCTCAACAATCATGTTTATAATTTTCGGATTACAATTTCAGAATTACAGTATTTTCTGAACAAAAGACACTAAAATAGTCATAACTTCATCATATAAACTCCAATTTTGATGTTCTTGGATCCGTTGGAAAGCTAACTTCTAGAGCTACGACTTTGTTATTAATACCTTTCTGAGAACAAGTCTAGATTAGTGCAGAATTTGATCTCCAACCGAACCTTTTGCGTAAGCTTCCACATATATAGAGTCCATAAACCATTTTAGTGATTCCTCGGGCATCATGAGCATCACTTGTGCTCGCCATAATGCCATCACATGTCCACCTCGATGTTGAATAGTTCGCCACATGCTGGGAAGTGTCTCCCATTCCGGACCACGACCGACAACCTCCACACTTCGACCAGCTTGAGCTACTTCAACCATCTTGGTGCAACGCCATGTCCGGGTGTTGGATTAGTCATGTAGAGCGTTCCCACAAGTCTCTAGTACCTCTGCCATCTCTCGGACCAATCCAGTCATCGGCTTCTCCCTGAGCACCACTCCGGTGGCCCATCCTTGCCGCAAGCGCACTATAACTCCAGTATACCTACAACATGCACAAAAACCAAACAAACCCATCACATAGCGTTGTTCACACATAGTGACAATATAAACAAACACAAACAATTCAAAACATTGTCAAAACATAAATCACTTAAGATTTGACAATCACATGGGGTTTACAATCTCCCCCTTGATGAGTGATTTGACAATTTTTGAATTTAATTAATTTGAATTTTGAATATAGAAAATGAAGCTCAAAAATATGGTCCAAAATATAGAAGAACGATAAATACACATGACCATGAAGATGATGCACAAGAGTGAGGAAATAAATAGATACAAGCAAAACTCCCCCTCAACGCAAAATACATTCTTTTTCTCCCCCTTTGTCCAATTAATCATCAAGGAACCACGCCCTCCCCATAGATTATGCATGAAGTTTGAAAAGGGTACCAAGCATTGTTTTTGGATTTTTTAAAGTTGCTGTGGTGAAAACGAAAAACAATAATTTGGCAAAATATGCCCTTAAACCATGAATTGAAGCATCAATAAACTTAAATCCATGCAAAGTGACCATAACTAGAGATAGCAAGATAGTAGATGAATGGAATGAACTAAAACGTTCTTGCCAAAATCACAAAATAGCTAGAATAAGCAAAATCGGGGCAATCCAAGCAATCACATGGGAAATGCACACTTTGAGGTTCAAAATTGCTAATTTTCCACAAAGGCACATACAAAGACCATGTTGAGAAAGAAATGCATTACTTACGCTAAGAATCAATGAAAACATGTGTCCTATGCTCCGAGTCTAAACTGGAATCAAAATCTTTGACTTAATTTGATTAAAATGCACATTTGAGCGATTATTTCAACTCATTACGGATTTGATGCCGCTTATTGAGTTTGTATGTGGTTGAGACCACTTATTTGCTAAGAAAAGACTATTTTTTAGCTTTCCAAACATGAGTAGCTTTCATCGATGCGAGCACCGCAGATTTGCAGTCCAGGTGCCCGGTTTAATCAACTAACTCAACTAACTTAAGGCCTCAAAATTGGACTAGAGAGCACAAGACTACATGAGAGAGCACAGGAATCAAAACAAAAGTTGCATATTAGAATTACATGGTGGAAGGCATGTGCAAAGAGAAGCTTCAGCTTAATTGAAACAAGAAAATGCATATGTCCAGAAATTATTGCACAAATGCCCCTTATTGCTATAATTTAGCTAGAAGAGATAAATAACAAGTATGTGAAGTTCAAAACATTCCTATACTTTCAAGCAATCTTAGAAAAGATAACTATGCATAAAAGTGGCATATCGAACACTCAAATCACAATCTAATAGGCATATAGAGCAAAACTACTCAAAAATTGAGAAGGTTGCAGAATTGGGAAACATGCAAATGCAGGAATTGTACAAATGCAGAAATGTACACATGCAACAACCCCCCCCCCCTCAACTCAGCCCAAATTTAGATCTGAGGCGAGCGAATCTAGAAGCATCAAGAGGTTTAGTAAAGATATTAGCTAACTAATGTTCAGAATTGACAAAATGTAATTGTCGTGGTATTGCGAATATCTTGGTAGGTTTCGTAGACGATCCTAGCTAAGAAAACACGACGTGGGCTGACCGGGTGATCGGTCCTCCCCCGCCGGATAAGCACAACAAATGACACGAGGGTTTATACAGGTTCGGGTCTCGGTGGGGGCCCTAGTCCTGTCGGCATGCTCCCGACCGGAGTCGGCTGGGAGAGCTCTCTCGAGGAGAGGGGCTCCGGAGCACACTTGTGAGATTGTCTATTCTAGCAATAATGAGCCAATTGTCCTTTACAAGAGATGTACAAGGGCTTTTATAGCCCCAAAAGAAGTAAAAAGACTAAACTACCCCGCCTACTACCGTTGGATCGAAGGGTAGCAACGTCCTTCTCCCGGCTAGGCTCCTCGGATGCTCGACAGGTTGTAGCTTCTAGGCCCCTAAAGAGTGTTTTAGTAATTAATGACAATTACCAATGCTATACTAACGATACCTGCTAAGTTGTGTCAAGAAGAAACTCAAAAGACAGGTTAATGAAAGGCAAAGAAAGAGCCTCATGATGAAGAAAGGACATTGATCAAAGAGGCAAAGGTATGAAATAGTTTGTTTTTCGTTTTACCGGTCTGAGGTGATTAGAGAAGAATTTTGATCAGATTTTTTGGATAGTCGCCGTACTATTAAGAGGAGCATGTGGTGTATCACGAAATACTTCATCTATGTGCCACAAATCATAAAATCAACTTGCATTGCACACTAGAAGGTCACATACTTTGAAAAGTTTGTTTCAACTCTTTTCTGCCAAACTTTGTCTCAGTCGGTCTGACTGTTTGTTAGACCGGTCTGACCGAATAGATGGACTGACCGAATAAGGTTTCAGACTGACTGACGTTATGTCAAAGTCTAGTGTATTCCTTTAAAAGGTCGGTCTGTCCGTAGGTAAAAACCTCGGCCAGTCTCCTGGTACTTCATGTCCTATCTTTCTGATGTGTTGTGTTATGACGGTCTGACCATTTGTTAGACCGGTCTGACCGAGAAATCGGTCTGACCGTGTTTTTGTACTACGGTTTGACCGTATGGCCGGTCTGTCCGTATTTATCGGCCTGACCATATAACGCGTCCAGAAACTATGTCGTCTCTGGACAGTTTCACGGTATGACCGCCATTGGGTCCGGTCTGACCGTGTGTGTGCCTGACAAGGGCAGGTGAGCATTTATTGTGCCTGTTTAATGCCGTTGCAATTGCGGCGGTCTGACCGGGCTTATACCTGCGGTCTGACTGCCAAGTGATCTTTTTCTCCCAACGGATTGTAATGGCTATATTTATTGTGGGGGGTATATATACTCCCATGCACGGCCCTGTTCATAACTTTTGGCATATTTGTGAACATTGTCATCATCCTTGAGAGCTTAAGCAAGTTTCATACACTCTAGGGTTCCAATTCTCGAATTTGTGAGAGTGTGCATTTGAGATCTTCTAGTGCATTGCATTTAGATCACTAAATCAATCTTGTGGCACTAGAAGAAGGTTAAGTGATCATCACCGGCTTGTTACTCTTAGAGTTTGCCGGCTCCTAGACGGCTCGAGAGAAGGTTTTGGAGAGCTCTTCAAGGAAGATTGTTAAGAAGCCTCAAAACGTCTTGTGAAAGGGTTGAGCACGCCTTGCCGGAGCGGTAAAGTGCATCATTAGTGAAATCGAGGTTTGGATAACTCATCACACTCATCCGGCTCAAGATCTAGGTCACTTCTCGAGAGAAGGTTGATTAGATAGAGGAGCGGTTAGAGATTTGAGTTTGCCTCAACGTGGATTAGGGGTGATCGGCAAATCACCGAGACCACGGGATATATCCTTGTGTTAAAATTGTTCATTGTTCTTCTTGTGTTAGTTATTTGCTCTCATTCACCATTAATTGTTTGATTAATTGTTAATTATTTAAAATCTCCTATTCTCCCCCCCTCTAGTCGATATCCTAGATCCCTTTCAATTGGTATCAGAGCAAGGACTCCATATTTAGAGGATTTAACCATCCCAGAGTAGGATAAAGATGGCTAGTGAGGGTTGGATCAATATTGGCAAACCACCACTCTTTGATGGATCTAACTGTACTTATTGGAAAACTACGATGATGGTTTATCTTAAAGCCATGGGTGGAAAGATTTGGAAAGTGGTGGATGAGGGATTTGCAATTCTTGATGATGATGACATGACTAACCTAGATAGAGATAATGCCTTAGCAAATGCTCAAGCTATGAATGTTCTTTATAGTGCTCTAAATCTAGGTGAATTCAATAGAATTTGTAAACTTGAAACGGCTCATGACATTTGGAGAAATCTTATGGATATTCATGAAGGAACCTCGATGGTCAAGGATGCTAAATTATTTATCCATAAGATTTCTATGTTGCCAAATGAAGATGTCTCGGAGATGTTTAACCGATTAAATAACATAGTAAATGAGTTACAAGGGCTTGGTATGGATGTTACAAATGTGGAATTTTGTCATAAGTTTCTTAGAGCTTTACCTTCAAAATATGATACAATTGTAACCTTACTTGTGCGCTCGAACTTGAAGAGTGTGACTCTGTTGGAAGTCTTGAGTGAGATTCTCACTCATGACATATTCAAGAAATCTCAAGAAGAAGTGAAAGATGAGGCTTCCGACTCCAAGACGAACAACATAGCACTCAAAGTTCAAGCCTCCAAAAGGGAAGACAATGAAGAAGAAAGCGATGAGAGAGACACCGATGAGGAAATGGCTCTCTTTGTGAGAAGGTTCAAGTGGTTCATGAAGAAGAGATATCAAGGAAAGTCCTTCAAGAAAGGACAATCATCCAAGAGGAACCCATTTGAAGAAAGAAGATGCTTTGAGTGCGGTGAAAAGGGTTACATCTCCTCACAATCCAAAAACAAGGAAGAAGAAAATTCGGTGAAGAAGAAGAAGTACGAAAAGGAAGGAGAAAGCAAGAAGAAGGTTTTCAAGGAATATTACAAGAAGAGGAAGGATGGACAAGCTTGCTTCATTGAATGGGATTCGGATGCTTCAAGTTCCGATTCCGAAGATGAAGATGAAGCATCACCTAAAGGACTCGCCGGGGTAGCTATCAAGGAAGCTCCATCTCTATTCTCCACTCCTCATTGCCTCATGGCTAAAGGAGAATCGAAGGTATCATGTGATGAAGATGAATATACATATGATGACCTAGTTGAGATGATCACCGGTTTTGATGACTATATGAGTAAAGAAAAAGCAAAATTCAAGGAATTGAAGAAGAGATACAAAACTCTTCAAAATTCCTATGAGGAGCTAAACACATCTCATGAGAGTCTCAAAGAAACTCATGAGATGCTTAAGGAAGCTCATGACTCACTAATTACTCATAAAACCAACAAAACGGGTAATGACATAGGCATCACTTGCAATATTTTGAATGACTTGCCCATGATGTCTACGTCTAGCATATCAACATCTTGTGAAGATTTAATTGAATTCCCATCTAGACCTAAAATTGATGATCATGTGCTTGGTCTTGAAAATAATGAGCTTAAGGACAAAATTGAAAAACTAACAAATGATCTAGCTAAATGCTATGTAGGAGAATCAAAATTAAGACATCTTTTAGATAGTCAAAGGTTCTCCTTAAGAAAAGAAGGACTAGGCTACATTCCTAAAAAGGGAAAACATGCATTTGTTCCATCTAAAACCGTATTTGTAAAAGAAAAGGGATATTGCAACAAATGTAAAAGTTTAGGTCATATTGAGAAAAATTGCCATGCTAGAAAAAGTAATTCATCTCTTATATTCAACTCTTGCTATGTTTTAAAGAAAATGAACAATGGGGATATTAAAGCCAAATTTGTTGGAACCCTGATCATTGGTGCCAAAAAGAAAGCCATTTGGGTCTCAAAATCCTTGGTAACTAACCTCCAAGGACCCAAAAAGATTTGGGTACCTAAAAGGACCTAACTTTGTTTTGTAGGTAAATTACAAGGGCGGAGGACAACATTGGGTGCTCGATAGTGGATGCACTCAACATATGACCGGTAATCACAACATGTTCTCCTCTTTAAATAACGAAGGTGCGGAATATGACAAGATCACGTTTGGAGACAATAGCAAAGGAAAGGTAAAAGGTTTAGGTAAAATTGCCATCTCAAACGACCTCTCCATATCTAATGTATTGCTTGTTGAATCTCTAAATTTCAACCTCTTATCCGTAGCTCAACTTTGTGATCTTGGATTTATATGTGCATTTTATCCAAAAGAAGTGATTATCACTAGTATTGATGATAATAGGTTGATTTTCAAAGGTTTTAGACATGGCAACCTCTATTTAGTTGATTTCGATTCAAATGATGCTAATCTTGGTACATGCTTGTTCACTAAATCATCTAAAGGTTGGCTATGGCATAGAAGGCTTGGGCATGTTGGAATGAAACAACTAAATAGACTAGTTAAACATGATTTAGTTGTTGGATTAAAAGATGTAAAGTTTGAAAAAGATAAATTATGTAGTGCTTGCCAAGCCGGGAAACAAGTTACAAACTCACATCCAACTAAAAGCACAATGTCAACTTCTAGTCCACTTGAATTATTGCATATGGATTTATTTTGACCAACTACTTTTGTGAGCATTGGTGGCAATAGTTATTGTCTTGTCGTTGTAGATGATTTTTCTAGATATACATGGATATTCTTTTTACATGATAAGTCAATTGTGTTTAACACTTTCAAAAGCTTTGCTCAAAGGGCCGACAATGAATTTAGTTTCAAGATAAAGAAAGTGAGAAGTGACAATGGCTCCGAATTTAAGAATACCAAGGTTGAAAATTGGTGTGATGATAAGGGCATCAAACATGAGTTTTAGGCCAAGTATACACCGGAGCAAAATGGAGTAGTCGAACGAAAGAACCGGATATTGATAGACATGGCAAGATCTATGCTTTCGGAGTACAATGTTTCGGACACCTTTTGGGCCGAAGCAATCAACACCGCGTGCCATCCATCAAATCGTCTTTATTGTCATCGACTACTAAAGAAAACTCCTTATGAGCTTCTCATTGGAAGGAAGCCCAACATTTCCTACTTCCGAGTGTTTGGATGTAAGTGCTATATCTTGCGAAAAGGTACACGCTTATCTAAATTTCAAAGTAAATGTGATGTAGGATTTTTATTAGGATACTCATCAAATAGCAAAGCATATCGTGTCTACAACCAAAACTCCGGTTTGGTTGAAGAGACACATGATGTTGAATTTGATGAGACTAACGGCTCTCAAGAGGAGCAAGACAACTTGGATGATGTAGGTAATGAAGGGTTGAGAGTGGCGATGAAGAACATGACCATTGGGGATATCAAGCCGAAAGAAGATAGTGATCAAGATGAAGATCCATCCACTCAAGCTATCCCCTCTTCATCAACTCCTCAACATGGAGATCAAATGGTTGAAGTAGTCAATGTGGAAGACTCCTCACAACAACAACCGGAAGTACCTCCTACCTCTACTTCACAAAACCCGGTTGATCATCCAAGAATTCATCACTCAATTTCCAAAGATCACCCCGTCGATCAAATTGTTGGTGACTTGCGTAAGGGTGTCCAAACTCGTTCTCGTCTTACTTCATTTTGTAAAAATTACTCATTTGTTTCCTCTTTTGAGCCCACACTTGTAGATGAAGCTTTAAAAGATCCAGATTGGGTGAATGCTATGCATGAAGAATTAAACAACTTCACCCGCAACAATGTTTGGGAATTGGTAGAAGAACCAAATCCGGATAAGCACAATGTCATTGGAACAAAATGGATTTTCAAAAATAAACAAGATGCAAACGGAGTGGTAGTAAGAAACAAAGCAAGATTGGTGGCTCAAGGATACACTCAAGTGGAAGGTTTGGATTTCGGTGAAACCTTTGCTCCCGTAGCTAGACTTGAGGCTATTAGAATATTGCTTGCTTTTGCTTCATCTCATAATATTAGACTTTATCAAATGGATGTCAAAAGTGCATTTTTAAATGAAAAAATTAATGAATTAGTATTTGTTAATCAACCTCCCGGATTTGAAGAGCCTACAAAGCCGAATCATGTGTATAAATTCTCCAAGGCTCTTTATGGTCTTAAACAAGCGCCTCGTGCTTGGTATGAAAGGCTTAGAGACTTCTTAATTTCAAAAGGCTTTAAAATTGGGAAAATTGATACTACTTTATTTACTAAGAAAATTGGAAATGATTTCTTTGTATGTCAAATTTATGTTGATCACATCATATTTGGATCTACTAACCAAGATTTTTGCGGGGAATTTGGTAATATGATGTCCAGGGAATTTGAGATGTCTTTGATAGGAGAACTAAGTTTCTTCCTCGGACTACAAGTTAAACAACTCAAGGAAGGAACTTTCATCAGTCAAAGCAAATATGTGAAGGACCTACTCAGGAAATTCGGACTTGAAGAAGCAAAGCCAATCAAGACACCAATGGCCACAAACGGTCACCTTGTCTCTGACGAAGGAGGTAAACCGGTAGACTCAATGCTTTATAGATCTATGAATGGTAGTTTATTGTATCTTACTGCTTCTAGGCCCGATATTATGTTTAGTGTTTGTATGTGTGCAAGATTTCAAGCCTCTCCTAAAGAAAGTCATTTAATGGCCGTTAAGCGCATTTTGAGGTATCTAAAATATTCATCTAGTATAGGGTTGTGGTATCCTAGAGGTGCTAAATTCGAATTAATTGGATATTCTGATTCCGATTATGTGGGATGTAAAGTGGATAGAAAAAGCACCTCTGGCAGTTGTCAACTATTAGGAAGATCTTTAGTATCTTGGTCCTCCAAGAAACAAAACTCTGAGCTTTATCGACCGCCGAAGTGGAATATGTTTCCGCGGGTAGTTGTTATGCACAATTGCTTTGGATGAGGCAAACCTTGTTGGATTATGGAATAAAATTTGAAAAAGTGCCTCTTTTGTGTGATAATGAGAGTGCGGTGAAAATAGCCACAAATCCAGTTCAACACTCTCGGACCAAGCATATAGATATCCGACACCACTTCCTTAGAGATCATGTTAGCAAAGGTGATGTGGTGGTGGATAATGTGAGAACCGAAGATCAATTAGCAGATATATTCACTAAGCCCTTAGATGAAAGTCATTTTTGCAAACTCTGAAATGAGCTTAACGTCATTGATATATCAAATGTGGCTTGAAATGTTGAACTCATATTGGTTGTGCTTAAAGTATCACTTGATTGCTTGAACTTCCTCATTTAGAGCTTTTTAGACTCCTTTATCGGCAATTGAGTAAAGTGAACCAAAAATATGTTAAGTTATAAGATAAATACTTCCCCTTTGGAGATATTGTCTATATCTCACTTATAATTATCTTATAAATATATATTACCCTATCCAAATCTCTTATGAGCATCAAATCAATCAAAAATCCTCCAAGATTTTTAGTCCTTCCAGCGGTCGGACCAATCCAATTGCGGTCTGACCGAATGCATCTCCAGAGAGCATCTTAAATTTCCTGCTTCCAGCGGTCTGACCAGTATCTTGCCCATGGTCTGACCGAACTTTCATGACTAGAGACCTTTTTATCCCGAATCTCTGTCCTTTTCACCCTCTTCCCACTTGTCTCTTTCACGTGCGCCTCATATTTTTTTTGGATTCTACCTCTCCGGTCAAACCCTCGCAAAGCTCGGACAAACCGTGGTTCAAGATCACCTCCAAACCATGTCGTCTAGGTATTTTACTCAGATTCTTCTTCGTTATCAAATTCGTTTTCTGTTCATCTTGAAGTTTAGGGGAAATGTGATGAACATAGTTCAAATCTGGTAATATCCGGAAATTGATTCATCCCCTTGATGAAATTAGTATTTTCACACATGTATGTGTCCACATTGTGCCCTAAAATCAAGTAAATCTCAGGAATCATGTCAACCCTAACTCTACGGTTGCGCCGGTCTGACCGCCCCTGTTTCGGTCAGACCGACTGCAACAGCAGAGCCAGGATGTGCAGTTCTGTTGACATCTCTATTCTCGTCGTGCTTTCCTATTTTCTAGTATCTTACCTCTGCATATCTTCCAAATCTTATAGTGGTCGATGTACTCAAGGCATTGCCTCCATCCGGACCAATAAGAAGAAATTGGCTAAGCGGCCAAAAAGGCTCAACCCTCGGGCAGTAGCGATTCTCAAGCTGATGATTGGGTACCTTCGGCCGGAGACTCAGAAACAGAACAGTCGTCTCATCGTGGCGGATCTTCTCATGTGGCCATGGACATCGAGAGCGAGGACGATGAAATAAATGTCCATGCTTATCAAGGCCCGAAAAAGAATTGGACGTCAAGTGACTATACGAAGGCTAGGACCACCTATGCCTACAATCATGAGAATGACGCCTCTACTCCTCACTTCCACACGATGACACAGCAAGATGCCTTCTATGGACATCTGATCCACAAGAACATCTTCGAACACAAGTGGATCGAATGGGTGTATGTGGTAAATCAGCCTATCATGGTTCCTTTGGTTCAGATCTTGAAGGATATAGGGCTTATGACTTTGTGGAGCACAAATGCCCATGGAACGCCACTGCTATCAGACAGTTTTATGCTATGATCGAGATCAGATGGGCGGACCAGAAGATCATGTTGATGACAGGCTCTAGGAGGTATGAGGCCACCTTTGAGGAGTTTGCTGCGGCAAACAAGATAAATTATGAGGAAATGAAGGAAGGGATCAATATGGAGGATGAGGATTACCTCCATGAGGATGATTGGCTCCAGTTTTATGAGCAGCCGGGAGGTGGACAACGGATTGTACCTGGCACCATTACAGGTCTCAAAGTCCTCCCTACTGTGGTCAACAAAATCATCCGAGCCACGATACATCCAAAGAGTGGAAATCGAGAAGCGGTCCGAGATTACTATTGGAACTTCATCGACCACATCCTCAAGAGTCATCGAATCAACATTGTCTCTTTTATCTTGAAGACAATTGAGGATGTCTTGGTAACCACTCTGCCGAACCTATACTATGCTCCATTTATCATGTCTTTGCTGCTCCAGAAGATGAAGCTCCCTCGTGGATCATGTGATATCAGACATCTCGGCTATAAGCCGTTTAGTGTCAACCCGCGCGTCTTGGCTCGAGGCCATCGGGCACAGCATCAGCAGCAGCAGCAGCCAGCTTAGCCTATGCCTCCTCCTCCTCCGCCTCAGGCATAGCAGGCAGCTCAGTCTAGCCAAGCCCCCGCCTGGTTTACGTAGTTCCAGCAGCAGTTCCATCAACCGATGATGGATCAGTTCACTACTCTTCTACAGGGGCTTGAGCTCGCTCGCTCGGACTTGGCGGCATTGAATTATCAGTTCTAGACCTTCTCGTC
The DNA here is from genome assembly GCA_019359835.1 of Pharus latifolius. Taxonomy (NCBI): domain Eukaryota; kingdom Viridiplantae; phylum Streptophyta; class Magnoliopsida; order Poales; family Poaceae; genus Pharus; species Pharus latifolius. The sequence goes on along the minus strand of CM033323.1, from coordinate 36,826,004 downwards.
ACGCCAGGATCAGTTCGAGCAGCGCTTCGACGCCTTCTCCGCTCACTTCTACACCCGTTTCCCTCAGACTCCTCCTCACCATCCTCCAGATGATGATGCTCCCGCCGATTCTTAGCTTTTATGGCAATTGATGCCAAAGGGGGAGAGAGGGAAGAGTGTAGGGGAGAGAACTTTAGATGATGAAAGAACTTTTTGCTTTAAAGTTTTTAACTTTTTGTGGATGATATTTATGTTCGATGACACTTTTGTGAGCTTGTTACTTCATGACATATGGGTTGTGTTTATGTAATTTTCATATTTTCATATGACTTTTGTGATGTTGACATCATGTGTTGAATTGAATGTTTTATTTATGATCTATGTGATGTGTTGAATACTCTTGTGATACTCCATTATTTTTTTTAATGAATTGAGATATCCTCTTACACACATGCTTGAACTCCACCAAAAATGCAAAATTCTCATATTCATACATTCAGGGGGAGTGTGTCTTTCGCTACTATGCTTATTGTAAAATTCCTTTTATGCTCAAAATTCATTGATCCACTCTTTATGTTGTCATCAATTACCACAAGGGGGAGATTGTAGCTTCTAGGCCCCTAAAGAGTGTTTTAATAATTAATGATAATTACAAATGCTATACTAACGATACCTGCTAAGTTGTGTCAAGAAGAAACTCAAAAGACAGGTTCATGAAAGGCAAAGAAAGAGCCTCATGATGAAGAAAGGACATTGATCAAAGAGGCAAAGGTACGAAATAGTTTGTTTTTCGTTTTACCGGTCTAAGGTGATTAGAGAAGAATTTTGACCGGATTTTTTGGATAGTCGCCGTACTATTAAGAGGAGCATGTGGTGTATCACGAAATACTTGATCTATGTGCCACAAATCATAAAATCAACTTGCATTGCACACTAGAAGGTCACATACTTTGAAAAAGTTTGTTTCAACTCTTTTCTGCCAAACTCTGTCTCAGTCGGTCTGACCGTTTGTTAGACCGGTCTGCCCGAATAGACGGACTGGCCGAATAAGGTTTTGGGCTGACCGACGTTTTGTCAAAGTCTAGCGTATTCCTTTAAAAGGTCGGTCTGTCCGTAGGTAGAAACCTAGGTCAGTCTCCTGGTACTTCATGTCCTATCTTTCTGAGGTGTTGTGTTATGACGGTCTGACCGTTTGTTAGACCGGTCTGACCGTGTTTTTGTACTACGGTCTGACCGTATGGTCGGTCTGTCCGTATTTATCGGCCTGACCGTATAACGTGTCTAGAAACTGTCGGGGGAAATCTCCGCGGGACTAAGTCCTGGTAAGTTATGTCACGGTGGCCCAAGGATCCGGTCCCCGGGGCCTCCCCGGGCGCCGCCTTTTGGCTCCCGGGACATGGCCTCCGGTGCCCTCCCGGGCGCCGCCATTTGCCCGGGGACGCGGCCTCCGGGGCCTCCCCAGGCGCCGCCTTTTGGCTCCCGGGACATGGCCTCCGGTGCCCTCCTGGGCGCCGCCATTTGCCCGGGGACGTGGCCTCCGGGGCCTCCCCGGGCGCCGCCTTTTGGCTCCCGGGACGTGGCCTCCGGTGCCGTCCCGGGCGCTGCCATTTGCTCGGGGACGTGGCCTCCGGGGCCTCCCCGGGCGCTGCCTTTTGGCTCCCGGGACATGGCCTCCAGTGCCCTCCCGGGCGCCGCCATTTGCCCGGGGACGCGGCCGCCGGGGCCTCCCCGGGCGCCGCCTTTTGGCTCCTGGGACATGGCCTCCAGTACCCTCCCGGGCGCCGCCATTTGCCCTGGGACGTGGCCTCCGGGGCCTCCCCGGGCGCCGCCTTTTGGCTCCCAGGACGTGGCCTCCGGTGCCGTCCCGGGCGCCGCCATTTGCCCGGGGACGTGGCCTCCGGGGCCCCCCCCGGGCGCCACCTTTCTGCTCCCGGGACGTGGCCTCCGGTGCCGTCCCGGGTGCCGCCATTTGCCCGGGGACGTAGCCTCCGGCGCTGTCCCGGGCCTCATCGCCCTCCTAAAGGTAAAGTCTTGAACTGTTTATCACGTGCAGGTCACGCGAGGGGCGCCTCGGGAACTAGCGACCACCTGTCAAGCATCCAAGACATTTGACCGGGAGAAGGACGGTCCTGCCCTTCAATCCGACGGTGGCTTCCAGGGTAGTTTACGTTTTTTGCTGCTTTTTGGGGCTATAAATAGCCCTTGTACCCCTCTGTTGTGAGGGATCGGTTCTTTTATTGGAATAGCTGAACTCACAGGCGTGCTCCGGAAGCCTCTCCCCCGGAGAGAGCCTCCCCAGCCGACTCCGGTCGGGAGCGCGTCGACAGGACTAGGGCCCCCACCGGGACCCGAACCTGTATAAACCCGTGTGTCATTCTTTGTGCTTGTCCGGCGGGGGAGGACCGGTCATCCGGTCAACCCGCGCCACGTAATCTTCGCTAGGATCACTCTCAAAACCTGCTGGGGTATTCGCAATACCACGACAGTTGGCGCCGTCCGTGGGGACTCGTGACAAGACGCCATGGCTCCCCCAAGAACAAGGGCTCGCACCCTTCCCGGTGATCCGGGTCTCGGAGACCCGGCGCCGTCCGCCCGGGACACTGCTGTTCCGGCGGTCCCTTCCGGAGGCGACCTGGCCCAGGTACCGCCTCCCTCCTTTCCTCTTAACTTAGGTGCTTCCACCTCCAGGTCGTTCCCGGTGACCGCGGGGACCTCGGCCAGGACAAGCGTCCCCCCGACGGCTCCCCCGGCTCCCCGGGACGCCCTGCTCGAAGCTCTCGTGGAAGGCCAGCTCCGCGCCCAGCGCTCTATGGACGAGCTCCTTAGCGTGTTGGCACGGCCTCCGGCCCCCACATTTGCGTCGCACGCATATCCGGGGAACATGCCCCCGTTTATGGGTTACCCGGCGGCCCCTCCGGCCTCGGGGGGGTTGTCCGCCCCGTATGATCCTGTCGGGGGGTTCCCTCCCCCTACGGGATATACGTCCGGACCCTTCCCGGCACCCGGGCCCGTCCCGGTACCGGGAGGTTACTTCATGCCGGGGCCCTTCGTGGCACCAGGGGGGTACCCCGTCCCCGGCCTATTCCCGGGGCCGGGAGCCCACTTCTTGCCGGGGGTTTACCCTGCGCCGGGGGCCAGTCCCGCCCCCCGCATCGCGTTTACCGCACCGGGGGCGGTCGACAGAGCAGCCCCCGTGCTGCAGCGGACTTCCCCCCGCATGGGATCCCCGGTTCCGGACGCCGCCACGGGGGCTCCCCCCTCGCCGGTTCCGTGTGTTACAGGGCCTGCCCCCTTCCCGGTTCTGGTCGTGGCCACTGGGGCCCCCTCCACTTCGATTCCAGGCGTCGCCGCTGGCGCCCCCTCCCCGGTTCCGGATGATACCGGGGCTTCCCCCTTTCTGGTCCCGGGGGTCATCGCAGGGGGCTCGCCCCAACCGGCTCCGGAAGCTACAGCGCACGAGCTCCCTCCCTCGGCGGGACAGGTCCGTTTCGCCCCTGGGGAGGTCGAGCGAATGCGTTCACCAGAGCGCGGGGAAGAACTTCCCCTCGGCCGCGGGCGCGGAGAACCTCGCTCTCGTACGGGTCGGGGGAAGAGACCCGCTGAAGAGCCAACCTCTCCGGCGGAGAGCCCGGACGTTCGGGAACTCAGTCCCTATCCGGAGGAAAAGCGTCACCACCGCCATTCTGGCGGACCTCTTGGACCGCTTCCGGACTCAGACAACGAAGGTCCCGTGAAAGAAGACAGCGACCGGGGCTCTCCCCGGGAAGTGCAGGGGGCCAACCAGCCCCTGTGCCGAAGACTTCGCAGCATCCGGTGGCCGCGGCCTTACCGCCCTCCGCACATCGAGCACTATAACGGTGAGGCAGACCCTTACGAGTTTGTGCAGGTCTACTCGACTGCTATCTCCGCGGCCGGGGGGAACGAGTCAGTACAGTGCCAACCTCTCCGGCATCGCCCGCTCCTGGTTCTACAACCTGAAGGCCGGCTCCATCAAGTCTTTCTCGCAGCTCAAGCGGGAGTTCTGTGCCAACTTCCAGGGGAACTACGTGCGTCCCCTGGACTCCTCGCAGCTGTACACTGTCCGGCAGAGGACTGGGGAAACCATCAGAAGCTTCTTCAAGCGCTTTGCTCAGGTGAAAAGCAAAGTGGCCCATGTCCCCGACTCTATGGTCATCGAAGCCTGCAAAAGCGGCATCCTCTCGGGGGAGCTGCACCGAATGCTCTCCCGGAGCTGCCCCTCTTCCGCCGACGAGCTCTTCAACGTGCTCGAAAAGTACGCCCGGGCGGAGGAAGACGACATCTGGAAGAAGACCCAGGGGGCTCCCGCCCCCGTCGACCGAGGGGCCAGGGATCCCCCCAAACGCCCCAGACAGGGGGGCATAACGAGCCACGGCCTCGGGACACTTTTGTCCTCGAGGGCGGAGGCGGCTCGCGCGACCCCCCGAGGGGCAACCGCCCCTTCCCCAAGCCGAAAGGTCATGGGGGAGGACAGTCTTCGCGCGGCCGGGAAGGCCCGTGGTGAGAAGGCGGGAAGGACCGTGGTGCAGCTTCCACGGGTCCAGTACCCACGCTACCCGAGACTGCGACCAACTACTGCAGCACTTCACGGCATTCCTCGACCAGCGCGGGCAGGGGGGGAGACTCCAGCCTCCTTGCTCCCTCGGCCAGCTGTTCCGGCCCTTCCCGCTCCCGCGGGGGGTGAGCAGGCGCAGGAGGGGGAGCCTTCAGAAGCTCTCCCCTTCCAGACCTCTCAGCGCCGCATCAACGTCATCGTGGGAGGGTCTGCCTCCGGGCGGGACTCCAAGCGCCAGCGTAAGGAGTACGCGCGTGAAGTTAAGGTTGTGGGGGTGCTACACGCGTCCCCGCCACCCAAGTGGTCGGACGTCCCCCTCACCTTTACGGCGGAAGACGCGAGAGGGGTTCGCTTCCCCCACGACGACGCGCTCATTGTCTCCGCGACAATCTACAACTGTCACCTGGCCCGCATCCTTGTGGATAGTGGGAGCTCCGCCGACGTCCTATTCCTGAAGGCTTTCAAAGAGATGCAGGTGGATGAGAAGCTCCTGCAGCCCGCAGCCGGGCCCCTACAAGGTTTTGTCCCGGGGAAGGCGATCCACCCCGTGGGCAAGGTAGATCTTCCTGTGACGTTCGGCACCCCGGAGAACTACCGAACCGAGCTGGTCCGCTTCGTCGTAGTGGACCTCCCCTCCTCCTACAACGCGATTATGGGGAGGACCACAATCAACCGGCTGGGGGCTGCCACCCATCAAAACTACCTCTGCATGAAGATCCCCGGGCCGCATGGCGTGATCAACGTCAGGGGAGACCAAGACATGGCCCGTGCTCTGTATGAGCGCGCAGCCGCCACGATCGAAAGCGTCAACGTTATTGAGGCGCCCAGGGGGGAGGCCTCCCCCCTGGAACCAGACGTCGCGGCAATACCTCCCGGGAGGCCCCTCCTCAAGCCGCGTCCGGAAGGGGGCCTCCGGAAGGCCCTGCTGTGCCCGGGGCCAGCAATGCCGCCGAGTACGAGGCTTTTCTCCTCAGGTCGCACCGCGTGCGTTCCCAGGGGATCCGACGCCTCCAACTGAAGGGAGATTCTCAGCCCATAGTTCACCAAAAGCATGGGCCTTACCGGTGCCGTAACGCAAATTCTAGTCTTTTATTTTCAGGAGGTGCAAAAGATGTAGAGGCACTTCGACGGAACCAGGGGGGTACCCCGTTCCTGGCCTATTCACGGGGCCGGGAGCCCACTTCATGCCGGGGGTTTACCCTACGCCGGGAGCCAGTCCCGCCCCCAGCGTCGCGTTTACCGCACCGGGGGCGGTTGACAGAGCAGCCCCCGTGCCGCAGCGGACTTCCCCCCTCATGGGCTCCCCGGTTCCGGACGTCGCCGCGGGGGCTCCCCCCTCGCCGGTTCCGGGTGTTACAGGGCCTGCCCCCTTCCCGGTTCCGATCGTGGCGACCGGGGCACCCTCCATTTCGATTTCGCTCTTCGCCACGGGGGTTCCCCCCTTGCCGGTTCCGGATATTACAGGGGCTTCCCCTTTTTCGGTCTCGGTCGTCGCTGCTTGGGGGCTTTTCGCCTTAAGGACCTTGTCCTCAAGCGCGTCAGGGACCCCTTACAAGCTCTCCAACCTCTAAGAGCAGAAGCTGAAGCACACGTGGAACTTGCGTTTACTTCGCAAGTTCTATGTTTAGCCTTACGGGCCTGTCCCCTCCCTCGGAGCGTTCACGCCGGAGGGGGAGGAGGGACACTGTATTTTCCTCCCCTTTCGCGGCTCCGCAGGGGGAGGCCCTGTACTTCATTTTATTAGCAATACATAGGTCTAGCTTTTCAAACTGTCTCATTGCAGGTCTCCCTCATTACCGCCCCTAGCGGTGATGTCCTCCCCGCGAGGAAGCCCTCCCCGCGAGGATGCCCTCCTCGTGAGGATGCCCTCCCCGCAAGGAAGTGGGCCAGGCCCAACAAGTCCCTACAACGGGAGTCCTCACTCCCGTAGGGCGGCTTACGATCAGCCCTCGTGGTCTGAGGGTGTAAGCGGCAACCCGGTCACAGTGGCCGTGGTAACGAGTCACTTTGGGAGACTAGTCCCCTACCCAAACACTCAAGCCCCGTCTTCGGGCACTTCCTCCTCCGGGAGTCAACATTATTCCCGGCTCCCCGTTTTCAGGTCGACCGGAAGATCGGCCCCTTGCGGCTTGATTGGATCTATCTTCCTCCTCCGGGAGTCGACGTTATTCCCGGCTCCCCGTTTTTACGGCGACCGGAAGATCGGCCCCTTGCGGCTTGATTGGATCTATCTTCCTCCTCCGGGAGTCGACGTTATTCCCGGCTCCCCGTTTTCGCGGCGACCAGAAGATCGGCCCCTTGCGGCTTGATTGGATCTATCTTCCTCCTCCGGGAGTCGACGTTATTCCCGGCTCCCCGTTTTCACGGCGACCGGCCAATTGGTCCCCGGCGACCTTATTCCCGGCTCCCCGTTCTCACGGCGACCGGATGAATGCCTCCCGGAGACCCTATTCCCGGCTCCCCGTTCTCACGGTGACCGGACGACTGCCTCTCGGAGAAGTCACGGATTTCTCGAGCATTTTCTTCCCCGAAGACCCTATTCTCGGCTCCCCGTTCTCATGGCGACCGGACGAATGTCTCCTAGGAAGCTCGCCTCTAGAAATCTCATCGGGTTCTCTTGGACATTCCTTCCACTTGAGGCCTTATTCCCGGCTCCCCGTTCTCTCGGCGACCGAACGATTATCTCCCGGAAGGTCTTCTTCTTGAAAACCTCGCTTTAAAATTTTCTAACTTAGAAAATTTCCTATGCTACAGGTGACTTCCTTCCCGGGGGCCTTGTTACCCCCACAGCGCGCGGAGCTATTCTCCAGCCCGCTGTGGGCCGGGGGGGATAAGGAACCCCTGGGTGTCGACCGCACCACCCACGAGGAAACTTAGCTCATCCTTGTTAAGATGAGTCGTCCGGACCATCCAAGAAGAAGAAAATAAAGAGGCAATGAAAGGAAACAACAACACAGCGCTTTATTGATTAGCAAACCCGGAGGACATCTTCCCCCTCCGGTGGGCTTCGGAAACGATACAACCCGGGTTCTAACCCGGGGGATTCTCTAAGCCCTAAGGCTCCTACGTCTAATACTCCCGGAGGCTCTCCGCTAGCTCCCGGGTCAAGTCCCGGTACAATGCCCGCACGCGGCGCCGAGCGTCCCGGAGCACATCTTCAGGCCAGAACTCGTATCCCGCCGGTGGAAGTATCCGGAGAGGAGGGATCATCCGGAGCCCCGGTCGCGGAGGGGACAATTCGGCACGATGATTATCAAAGTTGTCCAAGTGCTACTCCGGACGCCACCTCAACCAGATCGGCTCTCGGACACTATCCTCACCGCGGTTCCCGGAGATAAGGCTTAGCAAAATTAAAGCCGCTTGGGCGTCCCCCGGGGAGCCCCTCCCGGACCTTCGCCCGGGAGCAACCTCCTGGGAACCCTGGTAACAGTAAATTCAATTCAAAGACTTAGAAAAAATTCTAACTTCATTGCATTCAAAATGTTTATGTACAAGTGCCCGGGGCTTCTTCTAAGAAGCTACCGGAATCAAAAAGTCCTAAAACAAAAAAGGGCCCAAGCTAAGACCCGGGGGGAGGCTCATACATGTTCGTTGGCGTCCTCCCCCCGGGGGGCTTCCTCCAAGGCCGGGGCTGGGACGTCTCCCGCCGGAGGAGCCGTAGCCGGGAACCACGCCCGGATGATCCGGTCGTAGAACCCTCCGGTGAGCTACTCGACCTCCCGGCGCGAAGGCTCGTAGGAGTCCGGGAAGCTTCGGGGGATGCGGCCCCCGATCTCCCAGGCACCGACCCCTCGGAACTCAACGAGCCCCGCAGCGGCCTCGACGACGGGGATCGCCCGACCCCGTGCCCGAACGTCGGCAGCCTCCGGGATGGCGGAGACCTGTGCGTTGAGAAAACGCACAGCCTCCGCGAGGGTCGCCGGCGGCAACTCCCCGCTCCCGGAGCCGAGGCTTACGCCAAGGCCCTCGAGGGCCGACCGGACGGAGCGGCCCGCGTCCGCCACCGCCCGGACGCTCGAGCTCTCGAGCTCCCAGAGCGCCTCCTCCCTCGCCTTGGCCTCCTCCCGGAGGCAGGCGTTGACAACCTCGGAAAGATGGACCTGGGCCCGTACCCGGGTCGATTCCGCGAGGGCTTCGTCACGTTCACGGAGGGCCTCCTCGCGCTGCCCTACGGAGGCCGCGGCCTGGCCCTCCGCCTCCTTAAGCAGCCGGGCGACCCACTGCTCAAGACCCCAGGTAACAGCTGCCACCCACAAAATACATAAGAGTTAGAAAAATCTCAAAGTGCAGGGGATGAATGTAGACGTCATCGACTCGGGTTACCTGGGCCCCGAGGGAATGAAGACCCTCGAAACGCTCATGGAGCGTCCCTCCCGCGACGAAGGCCTGCACCTTCCGGGTATGCAGGCCCTCCGAGTAGCGGGCGACCTCCCTTGCGGGGAGCAAAGGGGTCTCCCGCCCGGCGCAGCCGGCGCGGTCGACGGGGGGTCCCTGGACCTCAAGGTCCGGTAACGCGGCCGGCGTCTTCGTCGACGAGGTAGTGCCCCCCGAAGACGTGGCCGAGGAGCTCTCGGCGGGAGCCTCCGCCCGGGGGGATACCATCAGTCCTTTCCCTGCCCCGGGCCGGAAGGTCCTCGGGGCCCCCTCCTCCGGAGGAACCTCGTAGACCGAGGGGCTCCCCCCCTAGTCCACCGGCCAAACCCGCGGGGGCGAGGCCCCCGCGAATCTCACCTCCAGCCTCTCCGGCTCCAAAGAAGCCGGATTGGGCGGGAGGAGCTCCACCGTGAGCGGCGACGGGGCGTAGTTCGCCGAGTCGGACGCCACCCCGCCCGCGGTCGCCTCCTTCCCCCGCGCCTCGACAGGGCCGTTCGGGGGAGGAGGTGTTGCTTCCTTCCGGGATGGTGCCCGGGCACGTTCGCTCCCGGGGGTCTCGTCCCGGGGCTTCGCCAGTGTCGCCGCCGGCGTCTCCGAGGGGCCGGGGGTCTTTTGAACCCGGGCCTTCTTGGGTTCCGAGCCCCCGGCCGCCTCCTTCCCCGGATTGTGCGACCCGGGGGTGGGGAGAGGCTTCCTCTCCGGCAGCTTTAGCCCAAAGGCCGCCGCTACCAAGTTCTTGGGGGGGCCCTCGCCCACAGCGCGCATGACGCGCTTGTGCTCATCGGCGAAGTACCTCCCCAAGAGGTTCTCCGCCTTCTCCCACGCCGCCGGGTACGGCCGGACTGCAAGAGGTAAAGAGTTAGTCAATTTCCTAAAAATTTGTAAGTACAATGCAGCGGGTTCCCGGAGCTTACGTCGCGTCACCGGCTTCACCGGGGCCGCTGCTCGGGGCCCATGCCGATCCCCCTCTTCCCGCCAGTGAAGGGGGAGATCCGGAGGAGAGCCATCTCCTCAGCTGCGTCCCGCATCTAGAGGGTCTTCTTGGAGAGGATCACCTTGCCGAGGAGCTCGTACTCCTCGTCCGTCCACACCGGCGGCTTTGGTGCGGTCGACCGGCTGTAGGTGGGGGCCTCCGGGGCGTACACCACCACGTCGTCCCGGACCCGGAGGTAGAACCACCTCCGGACCCAATCCCCCCAGTGGTCCCGGGAGGCCGCCGCCGGGTAGTCGATTACCCGGACCGGCAACATCTGGGCCATCACGGAACCAAAGGGTGACTTGGGGCCCCCCTTCACCAGGTGGGAGGTCCGCGCCGCTGGTTCGTAGAAGTACCGGAAGGCGCGAAGGTCGGGCTCCCGCCCAGTCGCTGTCTCGTAGAGCCAAATGAAGAGGCCAAACCCGCGGGGGCGAGGCCCCCACGAATCTCACCTCCAGCCTCTCCGGCTCCAAAGAAGTCGGATTGGGCGGGAGGAGCTCCACCGTGAGCGGCGACGGGGCGTAGTTCGCCGAGTCGGACGCCGCCCCGCCCGCGGTCGCCTCCTTCCCCCGCGCCTCGACAGGGCCGTTCGGGGGAGGAGGTGTTGCTTCCTTCCGGGATGGTGCCCGGGCACGTTCGCTCCCGGGGGTCTCGTCCCGGGGCTTCGCCAGTGTCGCCGCCGGCGTCTCCGAGGGGCCGGGGGTCTTTTGAACCCGGGCCTTCTTGGGTTCTGAGCCCCCGGCCGCCTCCTTCCCCCGATTGTGCGACCCGGGGGTGGGGAGAGGCTTCCTCTCCGGCAGCTTTAGCCCAAAGGCCGCCGCTACCAAGTTCTTGGGGGGGCCCTCGCCCACAGCGCGCATGACGCGCTTGTGCTCATCGGCGAAGTACCTCCCCAAGAGGTTCTCCGCCTTCTCCCACGCCGCCGGGTACGGCCGGACTGCAAGAGGTAAAGAGTTAGTCAATTTCCTAAAAATTTGTAAGTACAATGCAGCGGGTTCCCGGAGCTTACGTCGCGTCACCGGCTTCACCGGGGCCGCTGCTCGGGGCCCATGCCGATCCCCCTCTTCCCGCCAGTGAAGGGGGAGATCCGGAGGAGAGCCATCTCCTCAGCTGCGTCCCGCATCTAGAGGGTCTTCTTGGAGAGGATCACCTTGCCGAGGAGCTCGTACTCCTCGTCCGTCCACACCGGCGGCTTTGGTGCGGTCGACCGGCTGTAGGTGGGGGCCTCCGGGGCGTACACCACCACGTCGTCCCGGACCCGGAGGTAGAACCACCTCCGGACCCAATCCCCCCAGTGGTCCCGGGAGGCCGCCGCCGGGTAGTCGATTACCCGGACCGGCAACATCTGGGCCATCACGGAACCAAAGGGTGACTTGGGGCCCCCCTTCACCAGGTGGGAGGTCCGCGCCGCTGGTTCGTAGAAGTACCGGAAGGCGCGAAGGTCGGGCTCCCGCCCAGTCGCTGTCTCGTAGAGCCAAATGAAGAGGCCAAACCCGCGGGGGCGAGGCCCCCACGAATCTCACCTCCAGCCTCTCCGGCTCCAAAGAAGTCGGATTGGGCGGGAGGAGCTCCACCGTGAGCGGCGACGGGGCGTAGTTCGCCGAGTCGGACGCCGCCCCGCCCGCGGTCGCCTCCTTCCCCCGCGCCTCGACAGGGCCGTTCGGGGGAGGAGGTGTTGCTTCCTTCCGGGATGGTGCCCGGGCACGTTCGCTCCCGGGGGTCTCGTCCCGGGGCTTCGCCAGTGTCGCCGCCGGCGTCTCCGAGGGGCCGGGGGTCTTTTGAACCCGGGCCTTCTTGGGTTCCGAGCCCCCGGCCGCCTCCTTCCCCCGATTGTGCGACCCGGGGGTGGGGAGAGGCTTCCTCTCCGGCAGCTTTAGCCCAAAGGCCGCCGCTACCAAGTTCTTGGGGGGGCCCTCGCCCACAGCGCGCATGACGCGCTTGTGCTCATCGGCGAAGTACCTCCCCAAGAGGTTCTCCGCCTTCTCCCACGCCGCCGGGTACGGCCGGACTGCAAGAGGTAAAGAGTTAGTCAATTTCCTAAAAATTTGTAAGTACAATGCAGCGGGTTCCCGGAGCTTACGTCGCGTCACCGGCTTCACCGGGGCCGCTGCTCGGGGCCCATGCCGATCCCCCTCTTCCCGCCAGTGAAGGGGGAGATCCGGAGGAGAGCCATCTCCTCAGCTGCGTCCCGCATCTAGAGGGTCTTCTTGGAGAGGATCACCTTGCCGAGGAGCTCGTACTCCTCGTCCGTCCACACCGGCGGCTTTGGTGCGGTCGACCGGCTGTAGGTGGGGGCCTCCGGGGCGTACACCACCACGTCGTCCCGGACCCGGAGGTAGAACCACCTCCGGACCCAATCCCCCCAGTGGTCCCGGGAGGCCGCCGCCGGGTAGTCGATTACCCGGACCGGCAACATCTGGGCCATCACGGAACCAAAGGGTGACTTGGGGCCCCCCTTCACCAGGTGGGAGGTCCGCGCCGCTGGTTCGTAGAAGTACCGGAAGGCGCGAAGGTCGGGCTCCCGCCCAGTCGCTGTCTCGTAGAGCCAAATGAAGAGGCCCATCCGGACGAGCGCGTTCGGGGTGAGGTGGTTGAGAGCCACCCCGTACTCCTTGAGAAACTCCCGGAGCATGGGATGCACCGGGAGCCGGAGCCCCGCCTCCAGGAAGGCCTCGAAGGCCACGACCTCTCCGGGCCTGGGGCGGGGGGCTCCGTCCTTCTTCACGGGGACACGAATGTCCCCGTCCGCGACGATGCCACTTTCGGCCAAGGACTCGGCGTCCTCGGCCGTGAACTCCGATGCCCAGAGGAAATCCGAGGGGATTTCCTCCGGGGGCACTTCCGTGGTCTTCGCTTGACCCTTGGGTGCCATGAGGTTAGTTTTCTTTTTTGGTGGCTAACTTTGCAGGAGGCTACTACTAGAAATTCCCGGACGCCTGCTACCGGAAAAGGCTACCGGAAAGAGCTACCGAGAGAGCAAAAATCGTTGAGGCTGAAAATTTGGAATGAGCTTCCGGGCCCCCCAAGGTCCTATTTATAGGGGCAGGCCGTGGTCTAGATGCACGCCACGTGGCACCCGCGGATCAATCTGGACCGTAGAAGTTCAAACCATGCGCGGGAAACGAAGGGACGGGTGCGTGAATCTAGGCGCCGGTTCGAACCGCGCGCGCATTTATGGCGAAACGGCGCGGCTTTAAGCGTGGGGCACGGAAACCAAAGCGTCGCGGCTCCGGTAACTTGGCCCAGAGACCTTCTCGGTGACCTGAACCATACCCACCGGGGACTCGAGCATCGTCCCCGGCGTGCATGGGGGGCTGCTGTCGGGGGAAATCTCCGCGGGACTACGTCCGGGTAAGTTATGTCACGGTGGCCCGAGGATCCGGCCCCCGGGGCCTCCCCGGGCGCGGCCTTTTGGCTCCCGGGACATGGCCTCCGGTGCCCTCCCGGGCGCCGCCATTTGCCCGGGGACGCGGCCTCCGGGGCCGCCCCGGGCACCGCCTTTTGGCTCCCGGGACATGGCCTCCGGTGCCCTCCCGGGCGCCGCCATTTTCCCGGGGACGTGGCCTCCGGGGCCTCCCCGGGCGCCGCCTTTTGGCTCCCGCGACGTGGCCTCCGGTGCCATCCCGGGCGCCGCCATTTGCCCGGGGACGTGGCCTCCGGGGCCTCCCCGGGCGCCGCCTTTGGGCTCCCGGGACATGGCCTCTGGTGCCCTCCCGGGCGCCGCCATTTGCCCGGGGACGCGGCCTCCGGGGCCTCCCCGGGCGCCACCTTTTGGCTCCCGGGACATGGCCTCCGGTGCCGTCCCGGGCGCCGCCATTTGCCCGGGGACGTGGCCTCCGGGGCCCCCCCCGGGCGCCACCTTTCGGCTCCCGGCACGTGGCCTCCGGTGACGTCCCGGGCACCGCCATTTGCCCGGGGACGTAGCCTCCGGCGCTGTCCCGGGCTTCAACGCCCTCCTAAAGGTAAAGTCTTGAACTGTTTATCACGTGCAGGTCACGCGAGGGGCGCCTCAGGAACTAGCGACCACCAGTCAAGCATCCAAGGCATTTGACCGGGAGATGGACGGTCCTGCCCTTCAATCCAACGGTGGCTTCCGGGGTAGTTTACGTTCTTTTATTGGAATAGCTAAAGTCACAGGCGTGCTCCGGAAGCCTCTCCCCCGGAGAGAGCTTCCCCAGCCGACTCCGGTTGGGAGCGCGTCGACAGGACTAGGGCCCCCACCGGGACCCGAACCTGTATAAACCCGTGTGTCATTCTTTGTGCTTGTCCGGCGGGGGAGGACCGGTCATCCGGTCAACCCGCGCTGCGTAATCTTCGCTAGGATCACTCTCAAAACCTGCCGGGGTATTCGCAATACCACGACAGAAACTATGTCGTCTCTGGACGGTTTCACGGTCTGACCGCCATTGGGTCCGGTCTGACCGTGTGTGTGCCTGACAAGGGCAGGTGAGCATTTATTGCGCCTGTTTAATGCGTTGCAATTGCGGCGGTCTGACCGGGCTTATACCTGCGGTCTGACCGCCAAGTGATCTTTTTCTCCCAACGGCCTGTAATGGCTATATTTATTGAGGGGGGTATAGAGGAGCGGTTAGAGATTTGAGTTTGCCTCAACGTGGATTAGGGGTGATCGACAAATCACCGAGACCACGGGATATATCCTTGTGTTAAAATTGTTCATTGTTCTTCTTGTGTTAGTTATTTGCTCTCATTCACTATTAATTGTTTGATTAATTGTTAATTATTTAAAATCGCCTATTCACCGCCCTCTACTCGATATCCTAGATCCCTTTCACAGGTGTCCGCTGATTCCTGAGGCACTCCTCGCGTGACCTGCACGTGACTCGGGACCGAGGGCTCCTATCCCCGGAAGGATGACGGCGCCCTGGACAGGCACCGGGGGCCTTGTCCCTGGGAAAAGGGCGGCACCCAGGACAGGCACCGGGGGCCTTGTCCCTGGGCAAAAGGCGGCGCCCGGAACAGGCACCGGGGGCCTTCTCCCCGGGCTAGAGGCACAACTTCTTACCTAGACTTAGTCTCCCGGAGATTTCCTCCAACAGCAGCCCCTCATGCCCTCCGGGGATGATGCTCCAGTCCCCGGGGGGTATGGTTTACGTAACCGGAAAAATCTCCGGGACAAGCTACCGGAACCGTGACGCTTCGATTCCCTTGACGCGCGCTTATGACCGTGCCGTTCGGCCATAATGACCGCTCGCGGTTTGAACCGGTGCCTCCTTTCGCACTCCTGTCCCCTCATTTCCCGCGTGCTGTTTGAATTCTAACAGTGCGGATGTACCACAAGGGGCCACGTGGCGCCCATCGGGGCCATGCTTCGCCTCTATAAATAGGGCCACGGGGGGCTCGGAGAGCTCTTTCCAAACTTTCAAAACTCCAGCGCCCTTAGCTCTCCCGGTAGCCCTCTCCCGGTAGTTAGTTCCTGGAAGCTTAGCCTCCGGAACCCTTAGGTCCCCTCAGTTTTTGAAGCCTTAGCCACCGGTAACATCTAATGGGACCCAAGGGCCGAGCCAAGGCCGCGGAGGTGCCCCCGGAGGAAGTAACAGGGGACTTCCTCTGGGCCTCCGAGTTCACGACCGGGGACTTGGAGTCCCTGGTCGACCGGGGGGTTGTCGCGGACGGGGACGTCTGGATCCCTGTGAAGAAAGACGGAGCCCCCCGCCCCAGGGCCGGAGAGGTCGTGGCCTTCGAGGCCTTCGTCAAGGCGGGGCTCCGGCTCCCAGTGCGTCCATTGCTCCAGGAGTTCTTGAAGGAGTACGGGGTGGCTTTGAACCACCTCACTCCTAACGCGATCGTCTGGATGGGCCTGTTCATCTGGCTCTTCGAGACGGCGACCGGACGGGAGCCCACGCTCTGGGCCTTCCGGTACTTCTACGAGTCGGCGGCGAGGACCTCCCACCTGGTCAAGGGAGGGCCAAAGTCCCCCTTTGGCTCGGTGATGATTCAGCTGCTACCGTCCCGGGTAGCTGAGTACCCAGTGGCAGCCTCCCGGGACCACTGGGGCGACTGGATCCAGAAGTGGTTCTACCTCTGGGTCCAGGACGATGACGTGGTGTACACCCCGGAGGCCCCCACCTACACCTGGTCGTCCGCCCCGAAGCCCCCGGTGTGGACGGAGGAGGAGCTAAGGATCCTCGACAAGGTCGTCGCTTCCCGGGGCGTCCGCTCTATGCGGGACGCCGCCAAGGAGCTGGCGCTCCTGAAGATCGGCCCCTTCTCGCACGGGAGGAGGGGGATCGGGATGTGCCCGGCCCAACGTCCCCCGCAGCGGCCGGTGACCCGACGTAAGCTCCCGATGACTTAGTTCATTTGATACACAAATTTTTTCTAACTCTTACCTTTTGCAGTCTGGCCGTACCCGGCGGCCCGAGGGAGGGCGGAGAACCTCCTCGGGAGGTACTTCACCGACGAGCACAAGCGCATTGTGCGCGTCGTGGGGGAGGGCCATCCCCGGAACCTGGTAGCTGAGGCCTTCTGGCTAAGGCTACCGGAAAGGAAGCCCCTCCCTACCCCCGGTTCCCACAAGAGTGGAAGGGAGGCTACCGGGGGCTCTAAGCCGAAGAAGGCCAGGGCTCAGAAAGCCCACGGTCCGTCGATGACACCGGGCTCCACACCGGTGAAGGCCCGAGACGAGACCCCTAGGACCAAGCGCGTGCGGGCGCGTAACACCCCAGTTTCTGACTATCTTTTGTGCTTACGACTCAGCATATATTCTTTGGAATCCCTGTTGTCTCAACCCCATCTTGATGTTAGGTGTGCCACTACCTTAACCTAAAAAAGTTGGCTACTAAACTTCATCCCAGATCATCTCCAAATCCAAATCTGATCAAGTGATAACCTTTCTTTCATTTTTCTGATCATTTTTCCCTTCTGGAAGAATTCCAGAATCTCAACCGAAACCCTAGTTTCGGCTGCGACAAAAGTTCAAACCCTAATTACCCTGTTTTCGATTTTTGTCAAAACCACCAGATCTTATCAGATTTTATCATTTTTCCTGCTAGATGAGTCCAAGACATTTAGTAGCACTCATCTGCAAAACCAGAACTCAGATCAGCCCTTTGGATCTCCATATTTGCAAATAGGCCCAAGTACCCGAGTTAAAATACTTACAGATCAGTCCAAATCGTCGCAATTCAGTCCAAAGTTCGCAACCAGGTCCCTGTGAAGTTTTCAACCAGCGCCGGCCTTTTTGCCGCTCCGTTGAACTCGCCGCCGGCGAAGTGCCTCGCGCTGCCACCTTCACGGCCACGTAGCCACCAACCATGCACAGTTGTACCGCCACCGTGGAACGCTTCAACCGCACCATGCCATGTTCTTCCCCGCGCGCGCGTTGAAACACCCTAGTTTTGGGGGTGAAAAGTTTTGCTTAAGAACCCTGCATGCATGTATCTCTGTAGTAGTAGCCAGATCAGTTGAACTCTAATCTCTCCCAAACCCTAAAAATCTCCAAATCTATTCTCTAGATCCAGATCAAGATCTGACTATCCAGATTTAACCTATCAGTTACCCTGAGGATAAAAGTCTTCAGGAGCTAGATCAAATTCTGAACCTAACTCTCAGTACCTAAGCCTCTCTCTGTTTTCGAAAACAGGAAAATTCAGATTTACCCTAAGTACCCCAGTTTTCAGATGATTGAATTATTTTGATTTAACCCTATTCAGACTCAAGTAACCCCTGGAATATGTTCCTAGGTTCATCCTCAACTGACTTCAAAAAGTTGGGAGCCAAATTAATTCATCTAAACACTTTTCGCAGTTTAGTCCAAATTTTACTGCGAATAAGTCCTTTTCTGTTTACCTGGAAGCCTGAAAAGGCTAAAATCTGCAAATCAATTCCAACTTTAGAATTTCTTCAGGAAACACCTTCCAAATACTATTTGATACATATTTTCCTTCTGTTTAAACTTCAAAATCTCACCCTAATTACCAGAATTCGAGTTTGACAAAATCCAGATCTATTTTACCCTAATTTTACCCTATTTTCGAAAATAGGTGAAATACCCAAATCTTATCAAATTTTCTCTAAATTTGAGTTGGATGAGTACTAATAGAAATGTTATACTCAGCCATGAAATCAATTCTCAAATTAACCATCTCTAAGACAGAAATTACAAATCAGTCCAGATTTCAAATAAGAATCCTTGCATTTTGGTCCCTGGTTCGACCAGAGGTGCTGTGCACGACCAGCAGCCGTGCACGACCGCGACCACCGCGCTGCCACGCCAAGAACTTCGTCGCCGGTGAAGCCCCGTGGTCGCCACCCTTGCCACTGCGTCCCTGCCACGTGTGCGCACGCCGTTCGCCACCGTGGAGCCACCGCGGCCGCACCAGCATCGCTAATTTTGCCCGCGCGCGCACGCCATCGCTGCAGCCACTGCAGAAGATCGATGCCACGTTGCAAGCATGCCGGAGGAGCCCATCAATTCGCCGCTGCATCACCTGGGACAGCGCACGCCTGCCTGCAAAGCCGGCACGGCCGCTGGAGCACGTCGCTTCGCTGCTGTCCCGCCCGGCCGGTCAATTCGCCGCTCCAAGTCTCCAGGCATTTTCCAGCCGTTGCAGCCTCCCCAATTCACCTATAAATAGCCCTCAGGACTTAGCCAACTTCACCACATAGCAAAGCACCAGAAATCGCCACCCTCCACCGTGCCTTCTTCTTCTTCGGCGAGCTCGAGAAGAGGCTCACGGTGCCAAGCCTCTACACTGCTTCCTCCTCGATTCCAGCTACTCCAGTAAGCTCTTCTTGCCTCCCTCATCGTACTCGAGCATGTAATTGACTTCAAACCTCTCCAGTCGCCGGCAATTTCCATTTCTCTCCAGCAACTCCGGCGAGCAATTAAACTCTAACCAGAGTGAATTAGCTCTCAAGCCTGTAATCAAACATGATCAGTGGACTATTTAGAACACATCTAAGCAACCAGAATCGAAGAATTTGCTGAAATATGAAAAACCCCAAATTGGAACTTTGCTTGTGAACTGAGCTTGCTGTTCAAGCTTTTCTGGTGCATTTCTAGTTAATCTAACTTCACCAGTAGCACTCTTATGCCCCAGAGACCACCCTCAAGCAAGGAATTAAGTTTATTTGCCCTAAATCAGAAATGCCCAAATCAGGTTTGAGTTAATCTTTTCTCCGGCCAATATCTCCTAAACCCAGCCAATCCAGTCATAGAAACCTTGCCATCTAGATGTTTTGGACCATTCTGAGCAACTTTGTCTTCTATCACGACTCCTAATTCGGCCTAGATTGTGAGATATAGCTATGCCCTAGTTTGCTGTACTGTTCACACTACATGTGCTCCAGGCCAGCCAGCTTCTTCGCCGGTTTTCATCACTTTCCGGCCATCTCCTGCCCTAGGTCCTGTTGAGACATTTGTTCCTGTTACAAATGCCTAACCACCAGACAAAGTGGTGCATCATTTAGAGCCCTGAGTCAAAAGATATGGCTAACCCTAGTTTCTGGCCGTGTCAAGCCTATGCCAGGCTATGTCAGCCAGTGGCATTGAGCCTTTTCACCCACTTCCAGCCATGCACTTTGAAAATAACTTTGTCCCTTAGACTCCTGATGTTGTGATCTACACTTTTCTCTACTGTCACAACTTGAGTTGAGCCCTCTATCACCCATCGACCTTATGTCGATGCCTTGAACCGAATGCCAACCTAAAGACATTCGCTGTTTTTGAGCGAACCAGTCACCACCTTGATATTACCCTGATATCTTGGAACCTTGTAAACCTTAACAGCTAATTTTAACCCTGGTTTCCATAATTAAACCCACATCGCTTTCAAACCTTGTATCACCAGAGTATTTTCTCCTTGCATCTTTGCATGTAGTGAATTAGTAAGAATAGAATTGATTGTAATGCCTGTTTGCTTGTTTGATCTTGTTCAGAGCAAGAGTCCGGGGTTGAAGATCTTGTCGCTGAACCGTCATCGACTGCTGATACTTACGACGCGGAAGGCAAGTCATACTTTGAACATATTGAAACCCATATTTTATGAATTGCTATGCTATTCCATGAATAGATACCTCATTAATATTGCACATGTTGAGATCAATGATATTATGGCAGTGATAGATTGAATACTTGAGAAATGTGAAATTGATAAGATAGCAAGCCTCGAACTAATAAAAGTATAAACATGTATATTTATATTCATGAAATAGAACCCTTAGCCGTGACCAGTATTTTGGTATGGAATGGTGGAAGCACTGGAGGTGCTTGGCTGCACTGAATGTGTAGGCACTGAAGGTGCATGGGTTGTGGCGTGATCTGGTCACTGGCATGTAAGGACTAGAACCTTGTGTTATGCGTCTAGTGGCATGAAAAGCGTACCAACCACTTACCTGGTATGGGACAGGCGCAACCTAGTAGCTTTCTTAGTATTATCGGTTCCCTGCACGGCTTGTCGATCCGGTTTCTCGCATGGAAACTGGTGGGACGCAGTTCGTCCATGAGTGATGTGAGATCTGAAAAATTATGAGAGGATAAGGTGTAAAGAAGGAAGACGCCCTACGCCAGATTAAGTCGTGCGCGACTGTAATCGAAAGAGGTTATGTGTCCTGCGGGGACAAAGACCCAGGCTAGGAAGTAAGGCAGTGGGGAGGACCCACAACGGTACTTGGGACGGTATTGTCCATTTACCGGGCAGGGATACTGTTAATACTAGACTGCAAAAACGTTGTGTGATCTCGGCCTTGTCACATGCGTATAAGTCGCATGGAGTTGGCCCGACTTGGAAGTCGAGTGAAAAAGTGGATTTAAAAAGAGGTACATCTCTGCAGAGTTTAAAAATGTATTCGAATACTTCGTGCTCCCGAGTTTTAGGAGTATGCTGCGGTGGATTAAATCCATGGGGTGTGACACAAGTATTGTTTTATAAACTAAAATTTGTTAGCTCAAGATTACCCAAGTGGCATGTGTTGTCATGATAAGGGGCGTTGCCGTGGGCTGTCATGTGTTGACGTGTCGCGGTAATACCATAATCTAGCAAATATATGATATTTAAGAGGCATGTGGTTTATGCCCTAAGTTATAAAATACTGTTATGAGTATAAGATTGAAAGGCTTGAATAAGAGTAGTGTGATGTGAGATTATATCGCCTTGGATATGGGATATATGTATCACCATCAATAGGATTCATTTACTGCCATGGGTGTGATCAGACGTTGAGTAAGAGTTGAGAAAGAAATGTATTTTGGGAAAAAACCTTTCACTCTTTCCCCAATAGCATAGGTTCATGTCATATATATATATATGTATGTATCTCTACCTTCCCTATGACTTGCTGAGTACGTAAGTACTCACCCTTGCAACAACTCATCAATAGATGGAGCATTCTACGACCTTGGAGGATACGCTGAAGATGCTGACCAGGAGAAGATGAGCAGTTTCATTCGGAGCCCTGATGTGGTGCTGTCTTGCTGTCAACCTCTGTTTCCTGTGGTTTGCTTTTGGGCCTAGCTTCCGCCGACTAGATGTATTATTTTGTTAGACCCTTGTGCCTTGTATGGCACTGTATCTCGTTTTGTACTAAGGCCTGATGGCCATACAATTATGACTATTGTACTATTTTGCTGCTGCAATGTAATCCTGTGATTGACTCATCCTGGGAAGTCAAGTGGTTAAAGGGCCAGCTGCACCGAGCTGGGCTCCTCACAGGTGATGTCACTGTCGTGGCAGACGTGACATAAAATAGTGGTATCAGAGCAGCACAGACCTTGACTGTAGGACGGTACCCTTAGGGCTTGGTAGCGCCAGGACAACGTAAATTATTTAAAAGCTATTTCTGAAAAATTTTATTTTTGCAAAAGGTTGTTTTTGCTCTTGTAAAAATGTTGATTTCAAAATCTTATTTTGCTTCCAAAATTTCTCGACAGGATGACCAAGGAACGTTTCAGCTACATCGAGCGTCTCGGAGGATGGGCCACATTGCTGTGGCATATGGCTCAGCTCCTAGGGATTGATGAGCGGCCGATCTGCGAGACCATTTGGGACTATTATGAGGGGCGTCGCTATGGCTTCAAGGCCAAAGTGCTGGTGCACGCTCTCGATAGTCGTGAGGGACAGGTGATCAGAGTGGAGGCCAGCAGGGCAAGCCGACTGGATGCTATCCAGGACGCAGCTCGAGAGGCGGTGCATCGGGTACGCCAGGTGTACTCATGCCGGCTCCAGGAGTCACCTTTCCGTCACGTGCCTTCATCTCCCTCTGGGTTGCCACCCATCGTGGAGTACCCGGACCCCTGTCTGGCAGGCACCGTAGGTCTGTTGAGGACCCTCGACTCGCGCTACTCTACTTTGCTTGCTGAGCATCAGGAGCTCCGCAAGGAGTTGGAGGAGCAGAAGAAACGTGGCCGAACCGCTTCCCCGTCGTCGAGTTCTCAGCCTGCAGCTCAGAGGCGCCGCACAGTTGAGGAGGTTGCTCCGACAGTTGTCTCCCCAGCTCGTACCCTTGGACCCAGTGCAGGACCTAGCTTGATTCCTCGGAGGGTTGCTAATGCAGCTGGGTACCGACGCTCGTTCTCTACCCCTAGCACCCGCCGGGCAGAGGGCAGTGTGTATGCGCTACTGTTCCATGAGTCTGGACCACCCGGGTTTGTTACTCTGGAGGAGTCCGACGACGAGATGGAGCCAGAGGAGGTTGAGCCCTGTGGGAGTAGTTAGTTGCCTGTTCTTTTAGATCCTCAGGCCAGGGTAGACTTTCTAGGTTTGGTGATGCTTTTGGTTGTTATCATCACCATTACTTGTATTTTGGTTGTATCAGACTAAGGCGCTTAGCCGCTTTTGTATTAACTACTTGTGCATTAATGAATCAGTTTCGCATTTATTTCCGCATTAGTACCTTAATTCTCTCTAGTTAGTTAGACCTGTCTGCTTCTCTCTTCAGAAGATCAGAATGGTCAACACAAGGAGAAGGACCCAAGATGACCAAGAGGGCCAAGACCCAGTTACGCCACGAAGAGGATCCACACCTCATCCAGGATCGTAGAGCTCACTACCACCACAAGAGGACTCACCAAGTCTCCAGGAAATTCTTCTTTCAATGGAGAGGAGCCGCCAAGAAGCCCAGGCTGCACATACCCAATTGCTAGCTCAAGTCATTCAGAAAATGCCAGGGACTGCTGAAGGTACTGCCGTCGGAACTCGACTCTCGGACTTCCAGAAGACGCGACCGCCAACCTTCGCAAGCGCGACCGACCCAATCGTCGCAGACGACTGGCTGCGGGACATTGAAAGGAAACTGGACACTGTTCGTTGCAATGATCGAGAGAAGGTGTTATTCGGATCACACCAACTCACTGGAGCAGCAGCTGCTTGGTGGATGAATTATCAAGAAGCACACATGGACAAAGACAACATCACTTGGACGGAATTTGAAGATCAGTTCCGAAAATTCCATATCCCTACAGGCGTCATGGCAGCTAAACGCCGAGAATTCCGGAACTTGACTCAAGGGAATCGGACTGTCACTGAGTATCTGCACCAATTCCACCATCTAGCTCGGTATGCGTCCAACGACATCGACACGGAAGAGAAGAAGATTGAACGCTTCACCGAAGGACTTCAGCACTATTTGCAGTATCAGATTGCCTCCCATGAGTTCACAGAATTCCAGACCCTAGTGAATCGAGTATTAAAGATAGAAGAAAAGCGAGGCCTCGGAGAAGAAAATCGGAAGAGAAAGATGATGCAACAGTCACGACTGCCAGCTAGCTCATCTAGGGGAAGGGCCCCAACATCTCCAAATTTTCGTCCGCCCTACCCGGCGCCAAGACCACAATTCACGCCAACATGCCCCAACTACAGAGGAGCACACTATCAACGGGATTGCCCTCAGGCAAGGACTCAATGCTATCATTGCGGGCAAATGGGACACCGCAAAGACAGTTGTCCGTGGATCCAACTCCCAACGGCGATAGCAAGATCGCAAGCTGGAACACAAGCGATGGCACCTAGAACCACGGCTTCACCACCATTGCAAAGCCCCAGAGGAGGTTTGCCCAACAGAGGGGGAAATGCAGCAGGCCGAGGATGAGGGCGAGGAGGAAGACCAATGGCAGGCCGAGGAGGCCGACTGAACTTCACCTCCCTTCAAGAAGCAGACAATGCCTCTGACATTCTCCTAGGTAGATTCTTGATCCAATCTGCATCTGCTTTAATATTGTTTGATCCTGGAGCTACAAACTCATTCATATCAGAAGATTTTGCATTTAAAGTGGGAATACCTATGGTACCTCTAAAGTACCCTATGGCTATACAGACCCCAGGAGCTAAGCTGCCTGTATATTCAGCTTGTCGTCATATAACTTTCAGAATAGATGGGATAGAGTTCTTGGCTAATCTATTAGTCCTAGAACTGCAAGGCCTAGACATTATAATAGGAATGGATTGGTTATCCCAGCATAAAGGTCTAGTGGATTGTGAGAAGAAAACTCTAAGCCTTGTTAGTAACCAAGGGAAGGAAGTCCTATTCCATGCGGAAAGATCATCGGTCGAACAATTGCAAGGATCAGTCCATGCACTTCAGGAAGTATGCTTGGATCAAGTCCCCACAGTACAAGAATACCCCGATGTATTCCCAGAAGAACTCCCAGGAATGCCACCTGACAGGGAGATAGAGTTTACCATTAAGCTTAAACCAGGAGCGGCACCTATAGCCAAGAGACCATATAGGATGCCGGTAACGGACTTAGAAGAGTTGAAAAATCAGTTAGAGGAACTGGAGGGTAAAGGATTTATCCGACCCAGTGCTTCACCTTGGGGAGCTCCAGTTTTGTTTGTAAGGAAGAAAGATGGAACCTTACGAATGTGTGTAGATTACCGAGCTTTGAACGAAGTCACCATTAAGAACAAGTACCCATTGCCCAGAATTGATGACTTGTTCGACCAACTTCGAGGAGCCAAAGTATTTTCCAAGATAGATTTGAAATCTGGATATCATCAGCTGAAGATCAAGAAGGAAGATATATCGAAGACTGCTTTCACTACCAGATATCGTTTATACGAGTTTACAATAGTACCCTTTGGATTAACCAATGCTCCGGCAGCTTTCATGAACATCATGAACAGTACATTTATGGATTATCTTGACAAGTTTGTAATAGTATTCATAGACGACATTCTGATATATTCCAAGAGTTCGGAGGAACATGAGCAACATTTACACCTAGTCTTGGGAAGGCTACGAGAGAGGCAATTTTATGCCAAGTTTGATAAATGTGAATTTTGGATGTCAAGAATTTCATTTCTTGGACATGTGTTGACAGCAGAAGGAATTTCAGTGGATTCAGCTAAAATCTCCGCAATCAATGAATGGAAGCAACCTACCTCAGTTTCAGAGATTAGAAGTTTCTTGGGGTTAGAAGGATATTATAGGAGATTCATTGAAGGATTTTCCCAAATAGCCAAACCCCTCACGAACCTGCTAAAGAAGGATGTTGCATTTGAATGGACCATCAAGTGTGAAGAGAGTTTTCAGAAGCTGAAGCAGAAGTTGACAACAACACCGGTCCTCACCTTACCGGACAGCAAAGAAGATTTTGTAGTTTACTGTGATGCTTCAAAGCAGGGAATAGGCTGTGTGTTAATGCAACAAGGTCGAGTGGTGGCTTATGCTTCACGCCAATGGAGACCTCATGAGGAAAATTATCCGACTCATGATTTGGAGTTAGCAGCAGTGGTTCATGCCTTAAAGATATGGCGGCATTATCTCATTGGACATAAGTGTGAGATCTTTACAGATCATAAAAGCCTCAAGTATATCTTCACACAGACGGAGCTCAATATGCGTCAGCGCCGATGGCTCGAGCTGATCAAGGACTACGACCTCAGCATACTCTACCATCCAGGGAAAGCCAACGTAGTGGCAGATGCCTTGAGCAGGAAGGCTTATACCCTACAAGGAGCTACACCTAAGAACCCGTGCTTACGGCAGGAATTTCAGAATCTTGAAGTAACCATAGTGCCATCTGGGATGTTAGCTACATTGACGGTGGAGTCTCAACTCCAAAAGCAGATTGAGGATGCTCAGAAAGAAGATGAGGAGATACATAAGATCAAGAGCCACATCAGATCAGGAAAAACCCAGGATTTCATTGAAGATCATCAAGGAATTGTATGGTATCGGGGAAGGATTTGTGTGCCTCGAAATACAGACCTTAGGGAACTAATTCTTTTCGAAGCCCATAAAACCTCATACTCACTACACCCTGGAAACACCAAGATATACAAGGATCTGAAGACGCAATTCTGGTGGAATGGAATGAAGAGGGAAATCGCGGAATATGTCGCAAGATGTGACACTTGCCAAAGGATTAAGGCCGATCATCAGAAGATAGCTGGAAAGCTGCAACCCTTACCAGTGCCAACTTGGAAATGGGAAGAGATTGGTATGGATTTTATCACAGGACTTCCCAGAACACAAGGGGGATATGATTCCATATGGGTCATTGTGGACAGATTCACGAAAGTTGCTCATTTTATACCAGTCAAGAAAACGTATAATGGCAACAAATTAGCGGAGCTATACCTGCAACGAATAGTGACACTGCATGGTATCCCGAAGAAGATCGTTTCAGATCGAGGAACGCAATTCACATCCAAATTCTGGAACCGACTCCACGAAGCTTTGGGAACCCAATTGCAGTTTAGCACTGCATATCATCCACAGACAGGAGGACAGACGGAACGTGTAAATCAAATCTTGGAAGACCTTCTCAGAGCTTGCATCTTAGAGTACGGAACCTCTTGGGAAAAGTGCTTACCATTTGCGGAGTTTACTTATAACAACAGTTACCAAGCTAGTCTGCAAATGGCACCCTTTGAAGCTTTGTATGGGCGCAAGTGTAGAACTCCACTACATTGGGACGAGCCAGGAGAAAGGCAAGTCATTGGACCCGAACTCATCGAAGAAGCTGAAGCACACGTCAAGCTCATCAGAGAACGATTAAAGGCAGCACAGTCACGCCAGAAGAGCTATGCCGACAACCGAAGAAGGGAATTGTCGTTTGCACCAGGCGAATCAGTTTATCTCAAGGTTACGCCGTTAAAAGGGATGAGAAGATTCCATCAGAGAGGAAAACTGTCCCCAAGGTACATTGGACCCTTCAAAGTCCTTAAGAGGAAAGGAGAGGTATCTTACAAACTGGATTTACCATCAGACCTTGGAGAAGTTCATGACGTGTTTCATGTCTCACAACTCCGTAAGTGCCTCAAAGAACCAACGGATCAGATAGAACACCAGGGGATTCCGCTTCAGAAGAATCTCACCTATCTCACTCAACCGCTGCAAATACTGGCCAGTGATGAGCGTCAACTCAGGAGAAAGAAAATCAAGCTTTGCAAGGTTCAATGGGAAGATCACTCAAAGGAAGAAGCGACTTGGGAGAAAGAGGATGATCTGCGGCAGGCTTATCCCTACCTCTTCCCTTCTCTAGGTAAATCTCGGGGCGAGATTTCTTTAAGGAGGGTAGGCTTGTAACACCCTAGTTTTGGGGGTGAAAAGTTTTGCTTAAGAACCCTGCATGCATGTATCTCTGTAGTAGTAGCCAGATCAGTTGAACTCTAATCTCTCCCAAACCCTAAAAATCTCCAAATCTATTCTCTAGATCCAGATCAAGATCTGACTATCCAGATTTAACCTATCAGTTACCCTGAGGATAAAAGTCTTCAGGAGCCAGATCAAATTCTGAACCTAACTCTCAGTACCTAAGCCTCTCTCTGTTTTCGAAAACAGGAAAATTCAGATTTACCCTAAGTACCCCAGTTTTCAGATGATTGAATTATTTTGATTTAACCCTATTCAGACTCAAGTAACCCCTGGAATATGTTCCTAGGTTCATCCTCAACTGACTTCAAAAAGTTGGGAGCCAAATTAATTCATCTAAACACTTTTCGCAGTTTAGTCCAAATTTTACTGCGAATAAGTCCTTTTCTGTTTACCTGGAAGCCTGAAAAGGCTAAAATCTGCAAATCAATTCCAACTTCAGAATTTCTTCAGGAAACACCTTCCAAATACTATTTGATACATATTTTCCTTCTGTTTAAACTTCAAAATCTCACCCTAATTACCAGAATTCGAGTTTGACAAAATCCAGATCTATTTTACCCTAATTTTACCCTATTTTCGAAAATAGGTGAAATACCCAAATCTTATCAAATTTTCTCTAAATTTGAGTTGGATGAGTACTAATAGAAATGTTATACTCAGCCATGAAATCAATTCTCAAATTAACCATCTCTAAGACAGAAATTACAAATCAGTCCAGATTTCAAATAAGAATCCTTGCATTTTGGTCCCTGGTTCGACCAGAGGTGCTGTGCACGACCAGCAGCCGTGCACGACCGCGACCACCGCGCTGCCACGCCAGGAACTTCGTCGCCGGTGAAGCCCCGTGGTCGCCACCCTTGCCACTGCGTCCCTGCCACGTGTGCGCACGCCGTTCGCCACCGTGGAGCCACCGCGGCCGCACCAGCATCGCCAATTTTGCCCGCGCGCGCACGCCATCGCTGCAGCCACTGCAGAAGATCGATGCCACGTTGCAAGCATGCCGGAGGAGCCCATCAATTCGCCGCTGCATCACCTGGGACAGCGCACGCCTGCCTGCAAAGCCGGCACGGCCGCTGGAGCACGTCGCTTCGCTGCTGTCCCGCCCGGCCGGTCAATTCGCCGCTCCAAGTCTCCAGGCATTTTCCAGCCGTTGCAGCCTCCCCAATTCGCCTATAAATAGCCCTCAGGACTTAGCCAACTTCACCACATAGCAAAGCACCAGAAATCGCCACCCTCCACCGTGCCTTCTTCTTCTTCGGCGAGCTCGAGAAGAGGCTCACGGTGCCAAGCCTCTACACTGCTTCCTCCTCGATTCCAGCTACTCCAGTAAGCTCTTCTTGCCTCCCTCATCGTACTCGAGCATGTAATTGACTTCAAACCTCTCCGGTCGCCGGCAATTTCCATTTCTCTCCAGCAACTCCGGCGAGCAATTAAACTCTAACCAGAGTGAATTAGCTCTCAAGCCTGTAATCAAACATGATCAGTGGACTATTTAGAACACATCTAAGCAACCAGAATCGAAGAATTTGCTGAAATATGAAAAACCCCAAATTGGAACTTTGCTTGTGAACTGAGCTTGCTGTTCAAGCTTTTCTGGTGCATTTCTAGTTAATCTAACTTCACCAGTAGCACTCTTATGCCCCAGAGACCACCCTCAAGCAAGGAATTAAGTTTATTTGCCCTAAATCAGAAATGCCCAAATCAGGTTTGAGTTAATCTTTTCTCCGGCCAATATCTCCTAAACCCAGCCAATCCAGTCATAGAAACCTTGCCATCTAGATGTTTTGGACCATTCTGAGCAACTTTGTCTTCTATCACGACTCCTAATTCGGCCTAGATTGTGAGATATAGCTATGCCCTAGTTTGCTGTACTGTTCACACTACATGTGCTCCAGGCCAGCCAGCTTCTTCGCCGGTTTTCATCACTTTCCGGCCATCTCCTGCCCTAGGTCCTGTTGAGACATTTGTTCCTGTTACAAATGCCTAACCACCAGACAAAGTGGTGCATCATTTGGAGCCCTGAGTCAAAAGATATGGCTAACCCTAGTTTCTGGCCGTGTCAAGCCTATGCCAGGCTATGTCAGCCAGTGGCATTGAGCCTTTTCACCCACTTCCAGCCATGCACTTTGAAAATAACTTTGTCCCTTAGACTCCTGATGTTGTGATCTACACTTTTCTCTACTGTCACAACTTGAGTTGAGCCCTCTATCACCCATCGACCTTATGTCGATGCCTTGAACCGAATGCCAACCTAAAGACATTCGCTGTTTTTGAGCGAACCAGTCACCACCTTGATATTACCCTGATATCTTGGAACCTTGTAAACCTTAACAGCTAATTTTAACCCTGGTTTCCATAATTAAACCCACATCGCTTTCAAACCTTGTATCACGAGAGTATTTTCTCCTTGCATCTTTGCATGTAGTGAATTAGTAAGAATAGAATTGATTGTAATGCCTGTTTACTTGTTTGATCTTGTTCAGAGCAAGAGTCCGGGGTTGAAGATCTTGTCGCTGAACCGTCATCGACTGCTGATACTTACGACGCGGAAGGCAAGTCATACTTTGAACATATTGAAACCCATATTTTATGAATTGCTATGCTATTCCATGAATAGATACCTCATTAATATTGCACATGTTGAGATCAATGATATTATGGCGGTGATAGATTGAATACTTGAGAAATGTGAACTTGATAAGATAGCAAGCCTCGAACTAATAAAAGTATAAACATGTATATTTATATTCATGAAATAGAACCCTTAGCCGTGACCAGTATTTTGGTATGGAATGGTGGAAGCACTGGAGGTGCTTGGCTGCACTGAATGTGTAGGCACTGAAGGTGCATGGGTTGTGGCGTGATCTGGTCACTGGCATGTAAGGACTAGAACCTTGTGTTATGGGTCTAGTGGCATGAAAAGCGTACCAACCACTTACCTGGTATGGGACAGGCGCAACCTAGTAGCTTTCTTAGTATTATCGGTTCCCTGCATGGCTTGTCGATCCGGTTTCTCGCATGGAAACTGGTGGGACGCAGTTCGTCCATGAGTGATGTGAGATCAGAAAAATTATGAGAGGATAAGGTGTAAAGAAGGAAGACGCCCTACGCCAGATTAAGTCGTGCGCGACTGTAATCGAAAGAGGTTATGTGTCCTGCGGGGACATAGACCCAGGCTAGGAAGTAAGGCAGTGGGGAGGACCCACAACGGTACTTGGGACGGTATTGTCCATTTACCGGGCAGGGATACTATTAATACTAGACTGCAAAAACGTTGTGTGATCTCGGCCTTGTCACATGCGTATAAGTCGCATGGAGTTGGCCCGACTTGGAAGTCGAGTGAAAAAGTGGATTTAAAAAGAGGTACATCTCTGCAGAGTTTAAAAATGTATTCGAATACTTCGTGCTCCCGAGTTTTAGGAGTATGCTGCGGTGGATTAAATCCATGGGGTGTGACACAAGTATTGTTTTATAAACTAAAATTTGTTAGCTCAAGATTACCCAAGTGGCATGTGTTGTCATGATAAGGGGCGTTGCCGTGGGCTGTCATGTGTTGACGTGTCGCGGTAATACCATAATCTAGCAAACATATGATATTTAAGAGGCATGTGGTTTATGCCCTAAGTTATAAAATACTGTTATGAGTATAAGATTGAAAGGCTTGAATAAGAGTAGTGTGATGTGAGATTATATCGCCTTGGATATGGGATATATGTATCACCATCAATATGATTCATTTACTGCCATGGGTGTGATCAGAAGTTGAGTAAGAGTTGAGAAAGAAATGTATTTTGGGAAAAAACCTTTCACTCTTTCCCCAATAGCATAGGTTCATGTCATATATATATATGTATGTATCTCTACCTTCCCTATGACTTGCTGAGTACGTAAGTACTCACCCTTGCAACAACTCATCAATAGATGGAGCATTCTACGACCTTGGAGGATACCCTGAAGATGCTGCGGACCCAGGAGAAGATGAGCAGTTTCATTCGGAGCCCTGATGTGGTGCTGTCTTGCTGTCAACCTCTGTTTCCTGTGGTTTGCTTTTGGGCCTAGCTTCCGCCGACTAGATGTATTATTTTGTTAGACCCTTGTGCCTTGTACGGCACTGTATCTCGTTTTGTACTAAGGCCTGATGGCCATACAATTATGACTATTGTACTATTTTGCTGCTGCAATGTAATCCTGTGATTGACTCATCCTGGGAAGTCAAGTGGTTAAAGGGCCAGCTGCACCTAGCTGGGCTCCTCACAGGTGATGTCACTGTCGTGGCAGACGTGACACGCGTACCTGCTGCTGCTGCCAGAAGCCTCACGCCACATGGCCGCCATCCCGGAGATCGTCGCCACACCCCTGACAGAATCCTGTTTCCCCCCGATTCATCGCCTCTGGCAGAGCTCCGCCGTGTCCCGAAATACCTCGATGACCGCCCCAGCGCCAGAAGAAAATCCCTCCGGCGATTGCTGCTGCTCCCGAGAGCTTCACCCGCGGCTATATAAGCCCCCCTTGCCCAGCATTTCTTCACACACCACCTGCATTTGTGAGCCCAAGTCTCCACCACCAGAGAGCAACCGAGTTCACTAGCGCCGCCGCGAAGATCTTCTTCTCCGGCGAGCAATTCCTGAAGCTTACGGCGCCAGCTTCGCCCGAAGCTTTCCCCTCCAAACCAACGTCACCGGTAAGCTCCTTTCTTCCCCCTGTGTGTTTCATAGCCATTGATTGGTCCCTGGCGCACCTCAACGCCGGCAATCACCGAAAAACCAAAATCCCCTGTTCCCGTAATGCCGAATGATTTAGTCCGAATTAATCCTCGTGCCAGTGATAAGAATTGACCAGTGCACCCAATTGAGCAAGCCTGCAAACTTAGATTTCAAAATTGAGCAGCGATCATAGCCTTTCCGAAGTTTGCGCGCCACCAGTGAGCTGGTCCTCGTCGCCAAGCTTCTCCGGCCATTCTCTGGCCGAATTGACCTTGCAAATATACCCCTCACCTCACCCTCTCACTCCCTGAGCAGTGAATCGACCTCAAACCTTTTAAATCAGAAACGCCCAATTCAGGAGTCGTCTTCTCCAGCGCCGATCGCTGGAATTTTTTCCCGGCCGATCTAGCCCCGTACTCCTTGTCTCTTAGATAGATCTCAACCCCCTGAGCAATTTACTCTACTGGCCCGAACCCTGAATCGACTTGGATCAAAAGTTATGGGCATGCCAAGGTTGCTGTCCAGTGGTTCAGTTCATGTCCAGGCCACCGTGTTTGCTCACCGGATTTGGCCACCTTCCGGCCACCTTCTGCCTTTGAGCCTGTTGAGAATTTTGTAGATGTTATCAATGCCTAAACCCCAGACAAAGTTGTGCATCAATTGGAGTCCTGAGTCAAAAGTTATGCAATGCCCTAGTTTCTGGCCATGTCTAGCACTATGTCAGTGCATGACCACCAGTGGCATTGGATGATTTAGACTTGTTTCATTTGAGCAATTGAAATGCCACTTTGTCCAGTAAATCCCTTGAGCCATGATCTACAACATCCCCTACTATCACATCTCCAGAAATCAGACCAAGAACCGATTTAGAGCAATGTCAAGCCATGAGCCGAATGTTAGCCTTTCGACATTCAAGTCCTTTTGAGCCCATCTCTTCGACCTATGTCAAGTGACCTTGTCCAAACCCTTACCCCTGCATGCATGATGTATTTACGTATTATTTTCTAGTACTTGTATACTTATATAGTGTGTATGTGTTGTTTGTACCCGTCGTGGAACCAGACGGTGAAGGAGCAGAGGAGATCCCCGAAGATTCATTTGAGCAGTTAGACCTATCACTGCAAGGCAAGTCTCAAACCCTTGATCATGTCTAGCCTATTATTTTGAAATAAAGTATGTTAACTGTTTTCAAGTATATGCATGCCTTAGATTCAAATAAGAACTATGTTTCAATAAAATGATTAGATATGACCTAAATGATTGTAAAGCCCCTTTTGACATTGAATACCCCTGCACCCTTGTTACCCTAGAATATCATGCTCAGGTTATGCTATGCCAAAGATTATATGATAAATGTTGAATGGTCACATATGAGAAAAGCATGTTCAAAACCCTTTTGTGAAAGAAAATATGATTGGAATCGATAGTGAGGATGGTTTGATAGGATGGTGCTGTGTGCGCACTGGGAATGTGAAAGACTCCTCACTAGA
The DNA here is from genome assembly GCA_019359835.1 of Pharus latifolius. Lineage (NCBI taxonomy): Eukaryota > Viridiplantae > Streptophyta > Magnoliopsida > Poales > Poaceae > Pharus > Pharus latifolius. The sequence continues at coordinate 36,792,350 of CM033323.1, read as the reverse complement.
GATTCATAAGGACTAGAACCTTGTGCTGTGCTTCTATGCGGCATGAAAAACGTACCAACCACTTGCCTGTTTATTGGACGGGCGCAACTTAGTAGCTTTCTTTAGTATTAGCTCTTCCCTGCAATGGTTGTCGATCCAGTGTCTTGCGAGAACTGGTGGGCCGCAGAAGGCCATGAGTGATGTGAGTTCCGAAAAATCATGAGAGGAAAAGGTGGAAAGAAGGAAGACGCCCTATGCCAGATTAAGTCGTGCGCGACTGTAATCAAGAGAGGCTATGTGTCTTGCGAGAACATAGACCCAGGCTAGGAAGTAAGGCAGTGGGGAGGACCCACAACGGTACTTGAGACTTAACTGTCTGTTTACCGGGCAGGGAAATAGTTAATGCTAGGACTGTAAATTGTTGTGTCATCTCGGCCTTGTCACGTGCGTAAGAGTCGCATGGAGAGGTACCGACTTGAAAGCCGAATGATCGGTGGATTAAGGTTGTACACCTTTGCAAAGTTTAAAAAGTATCGGATACTCTGAGCTCCCAGGTTATGGAGTCTGCGCGCTGTGGATTCTATTCACGTCGATGCAGCAGAAGTAGCTTTTGGAAAGTTTTCACAAAATCAGGATAAAGTGGTGACTAATGAAAGACCGCCACACACAACATTTTCTGAGAATTTAGCTTAGGGTTTTAAAAGCACTGCTTTTGAAAATGAAAGTCCTTTCTCCAAAGACTAAGTGTGAAAATCTATTCTATATACATATATGAAGCCAAGAAGCTATTCTTTGACAAATTCCCCCTCATCTATATATACATGCATTGTTACTTGGGACTTGTTGAGCACCATGTGGACAATGTGCTCACCCTTGCTTTTACAAACGAATTTAGAAGAAGGATTCGTCGACCCCGAATCTTATGGTCTTGAACCCATTGTGGAACAAGAAGAAGAAACTGAAGACCCATCCGGTTAAAGGGTTATGCACCAAGGTGGAGTTCGATGTGGAGAAGGCCCGTGCAACACCGCTGCTGCTGAAAAAGAAGACCAATGAAGTCCTTTTGTTTACTATTACTGTTTTATTTTGTGCCGACCTTTGTGTCGAAAACTCTTTAATTTGTATCAACATTTAAATGCGTCATTTTGACGCTAAGTTATTGTAATGTTGGTCCTTGTGATCAGCACTTGTTTTTAATTACTCGCATTTTTATATAATGCATCTTGTTATTGTGAGCTGCAATGTGCCTTTTCTAAGTGCAATCCACCTGGGCGATTGCCACTGGAATCCTCAAATGAGGGTCCCACAGAACTTGGTATCAGAGCGGAAGACTCGACTGTAGGTCGTAACCCTTAGATAGATTTTGGCGTCCCTAGAAGAAAAGTTCGCTAGTACTTTGTCAAAAATTTGTTTACGAAAACCTATTTTCCTTAAGAAAAATGTTATTTTCGATTTTTGGAAAAAGGCTTTAGACTTCTCTTTAAACTCATAGATGCCTTTCGTTCTGTCTTCAGATGGCTTCCGACAGGAGATACCTTCATGGAGACGAGCTCGGATCGTGGGCACTGATGCTGTGGATGATGCTGCAATTTCTGGGAGCACGAGACAGTCAGAGGCCAGTGTATTGTGTCTGGCAGGATGAGATCAACGGACGACCCATAGGTTGTCGGGCTTCAGTGATTGACTATGAGATTCCCAAGCACGGGAGAGGCTAAGTGAGACGTCAAGCCCGCAGAGAAGAAGAGGAGGATGCTATCTTAGACGCTGCCCGTCGTGCTGTAGGTTCCGTCCGGCAGATGTACAGCGACTACCTTTCTGATTCCCCCTACCGCTTCGTACCTTACCAGGTCCCCAGATCAGAGTACCGAGTTGTTCTTCCATCCAGCGACCAGGAGAACGCTATTCTGACGAAGACTCGAGACGTCGTTCACACTTCGGAAATTGGATACACCCGCCTATTTCGAGACTACGAGCGTGTTCGCGATGATCGCCACTACCTTGAGGGCATGCTTATTAGGGCTCGTGCGAGTCTCCGAGAAAAAGAAAGACAAATTCAAGAAATGCCTGAATCAAGTGGAGAGAAGGACCTCGAAGCTGCAGAGTCGGTAACCAAGAAGAGTCGCCCAAAGTTGAAGATCACTGCTCGCAGGAAGGTAGGAAACTCGAAGGAGTATCTCAGTGGTTTCATGCCTGCGTCGCGTGGCATAGTCATCAACGGTCAGACGATCGAGCTTCCCTGCACTGCAAAGAAGGAGAAGACCCCTGCGGGAAAAGGGAAGGAGATTGTCAACATCAACGACGACAACGAAGATGATCCGATGGATGCAGATGACGATGAGGAGGAGGATCCCGAGGAGGTAGAGCCTTGTGATTCTTCTGATGATGCTGAGGAGTGACTGCAGACTTTCGACCTTTTGTGCCTAGCCCAGCAGACGCTAGATTTCCTTTTGTTGTAGTAGTTGTTTTAGTATGGTTGATGTATGCTGGATGTTAGACAAGCTCTGTAAGCCGATGAGGCTGGAAGCTTTGTATCTTTTGAAAAGCTAATTTATGAAAAGGTCATTTTGCACATCCTTATTCTTACTTCTTGAGCTAATGACAGCATTCTGCTAGCACCTGTGTAAATGATTCTTTCCGAATCAATGTCTCTATTCTTAACCTCCTGTTTAAGTAGGATGGTTAACACGCGAGCAAGACCCCAGGAAGGAGAGCTAGAGGGAAACCCTAGCAATGCAAGGGCCACACCCGGAGCAAGGAGCCGCACCAACCCAGATAGACCAGGATCTTCGACGATGCCGCAAGGAGGCAACATCAATGATGTACTGCTATGGATGGAGCAGAACCGACAGGAATCAGCTACTATACAGAACCAAATCTTGGGGCAGCTGATGCAGCATATTGCATCCGGACAAACTGAAGGATCCGCAACGGGTGCAAAGTTAACTGACTTCCAGCACACACGGCCCCCAACCTTTTCGAGCACAGAAGACCCTATAGTAGCCGACGATTGGCTGAGAGACGTGGAGAGGAAACTGAATACTGTTAAGTGCAGCGATGAAGAGAAGCTTCTGTATGGATCCAATCAATTAGCTGGACCCGCTGCTGCTTGGTGGGAGAATTACCAGACTGTGCACACCAACAGAGATTCGATCACCTGGAATGAGTTCAAGGAGGAATTCCGTAGATACCACGTCCCAAAAGGCGTTGTCCAGGCAAAGCGCCGAGAATTCGTAAATCTATGACAAGGGAATAAGACCGTGAAACAGTACCTGCATGAATTTATTCAACTGGAAAGATACGCACCTGAAGATATTGCGACAGAGGAAAGGAAGATCGACAGGTTTTGCGAAGGACTACAAAACTCCTTGCAATACCAGCTATCATCTCATGAATTCACGGACTTCCATGTCCTGATAAACCGGCTGCTTAAGATGGAGGAGAAAAGAGGAATAATTGAGGAAGACCGAAAGAGGAAGGCTTTGCCCAACTCTTACCAAGGAAGTGCTAGTCGAGGGAGACCAATGCCTACTTTCCGACCGGCCTTCAGACCACCTCAAAGACTCCAAAGGCCTGCGCCTACGGCAATAGCTCAATGTACCGGATGTAGAGGAAACCACTTCCTGAAGGATTGTCCCCTGAAGAATGAAGAGTGTTTTCACTGTGGACGAAAGGGACATCGCAGGAACACTTGTCCACTACGACACTTGCCATCCAATGTTGCCCGAGCACAAGTTGCAAGACCCCCTATTCCAGCCCAAGGCTTCGCTAGAAATGCTCCACCCTCCAGAGGAGGAAGGTTCCAGAATGGCCGAGGAAGAGGAATGCCTGCTGCAGGTCGCGGAAGACTCAACTACGCATCTGCTGTTGAAGCAGGAGAAGCATCAGACGTCGTGATCGGTAGGATCTTTATCCACTCTGAACTTTCAGTTGCATTATTTGACCCTGGTGCTACTCATTCATTTGTGTCAAGACCTTTCGTGCTCAGAAATAAGTTGCCAGTATCTGCATTAGAGTTCCCTATCTTAATTCAATCCCCTGGAGCTCGAATGCATGTCAACTCTATCTGTAGAAATATGGTCTTTAGTATTGGCAATCTAGGATTCCTAGCAAACCTGCTAGTTTTGGACCTTCAAGGATTAGATGTCATCCTTGGAATGGATTGGTTAGCCAAGCATAAAGGTCAGATGGACTGTGAAAACAAAGCAATAACCCTGACGAATGCTGAAGGAAAACAAGTCACGTTCCACGCAGAGAGATCAATGGTGAACAACCGAGTGTGTAGTTTGAACAGCTTAGAAGGAGTTGAGCTTGAAGGAGTTCCAATAGTAAATGAGTATCCAGAAGTTTTTCCTGAAGAGCTTCCTGGAATGCCACCAGATCGGGACATTGAGTTCTCAATCGAATTAAAACCCGGATCTGCCCCTTATGCAAGAAAGCTTGCACGTATGACAAGTGAAGAGCAAGAAGAATTAAGAAAGCAAGTGGAAGAATTGGAAAGAAAGGGATTTGTTAGAACAAGTTCCTCACCTTGGGGAGCCCCTGTACTTTTCGCTAAGAAGAAGGACGGCAGTCTACGACTTTGTGTCGACTACCGGAAACTGAACGATATGACGATCAAGAACAAGTACCCTTTGCCAAGGATCGATGATCTCTTTGATCAACTAAGAGGAGCGAGGATATTCTCAAGGATCGACCTGAGGTCCGGATACCACCAACTGAAGATTCGAGAACAAGATATTCCAAAAACTGCATTCATAACGAGATATGGATTGCATGAGTTTACCGTGGTGCCGTTTGGATTAATGAATGCACCAGCAGTGTTCATGAATTTAATGAACAAGGTTCTCATGGAATTTCTGGACAAGTTTGTCATTGTGTTTGTCGATGACATTCTCATCTTTTCGGAGTCAGAGGAAAGACACGCACAACATCTTAGGATGGTGTTGGAGAAGTTAGTAGAACATCGACTGTATGCCAAATTCGATAAGTGTGCCTTTTGGTTGAAAGAAATTTCATTCTTAGGCCACATTATCCCTGGAAAAGGAATCTCAATGGATCCGTCAAAAATTCAGGCTATCATGGAATGGAAACAACCGGAGACAGTGACTGAAGTAAGAAATTTCCTAGGATTAGCCGGATATTACCGGAGATTTGTCAAAGGATTCTCCAAGATTACTAAGCCACTCACCAGACTACTAAAGAAAGATGTTCCATTCGACTGGACAGAAGGATGTGAAAAGAGCTTTGAGGAGTTAAAGAAGATATTAACAACCGCACCTGTCCTTACATTACCAGATAACAAAAAGGATTTTGAAGTCTACTGCGATGCATCAAAGCAAGGACTAGGCTGTGTCCTTATGCAAGAAGGGAGAGTCGTGGCTTACGCATCGAGACAGTTGCGACCACATGAGGAGAATTATCCAACTCATGATTTGGAATTAGCCACCGTTGTTCATGCGCTAAAGATTTGGCGACACTATCTACTTGGAAATAGATGTGAAATCTACACGGACTACAAGAGTTTGAAATACATCTTCACCCAACAAGACTTGAACATGAGACAGCGAAGATGGCTAGAGCTAATTAAAGATTATGACCTTGGAATACATTACCACCCTGGAAAAGCAAATGTAGTAGCAGATGCCTTGAGCAGAAAATCCTACTGCAATCAAGAGAAGATATTAGGAATACCACCCCAATTGCTTAGAGATTTCGAGAAGTTGAATTTAGAGTTTGTTGAACAAGGAACCGTCGCCGCATTAACAATGAATTGCGAGCTGAAGGACCAAATCCGAAGGGCTCAGGAAGTAGATCAAAGTATTCAAAAGATGAAAGAGGACATGAAACACGAAGATGCAATTGACTTTCGTGAAGACGAGGAAGGAATTTTGTTTTGTCATAACCGAATCTGTGTCCCAGAGGACAAGGAAATCAAGAACATGATACTGCAAGAAGCCCATTGTACCCCGTACTCTATTCACCCGAGCAGTACAAAGATGTACCAAGATCTAAAGGATCCGTTTTGGTGGAAAGGAATGAAAAAGGAAATTGCCGAGTTTATAGCTTCTTGTGATACCTGTCAAAAAGTGAAAGCAGAACACCAGAAACCTGCAGGACCGTTACAACCCCTACCAACCCCGGAATGGAAATGGGATGAGATTGGAATGGATTTCATAGTTGGTTTACCAAGAACCCAGCAAGGATAAGATTCTATATGGGTTATCGTCGATAGATTGACGAAAGTAGCTCATTTTCTACCTGTAAAGACGCAGTACACAACGCAAAAGCTTGCAGAACTATATCTTACCAGAATTGTTACACTACATGGAGTGCCAAAAGCAATCGTCTCAGACAGAGGAGCCCAATTCGTATCAAGATTTTGGGGAGAGTTACAGAAATCCCTAGGAACGAAGTTGAAGTTCAGTACAGCTTACCACCCTCAAACTGGAGGTCAAACAGAAAGAGTGAACCAGATTTTAGAAGACATGTTGAGAGCGTGTGCTTTGGACTATGGAAATTCTTGGGAACAATTTCTACCGTACGCGGAATTTACCTACAACAATAGTTATCAAGTGAGTCTACAGATGGCTCCTTATGAAGCGCTTTATGGAAGAAAGTGCCGCACGCCACTATATTGGACCGAAGTGGGACAGAAACAATTTTTAGGACCACAATTAGTGGAGGATGCCACAGCCCACATGAAGATCATACAAGAGAGATTGAAAACGGCCCAGTCTCGACAGAAAAGTTACGCCGACAGAAGAAGGAGAGAACAAACCTTCGAGATAGGTGATTACGTATATCTCAAAGTGACACCCTACAAGGGAGTTCAACGTTTCCAAATAAAAGGAAAGCTGAGTCCGAGATACGTAGGACCATACAAGATTTTGGAAAGGCGAGGAGAAGTAGCATACAAACTGGAGCTACCGCCTGAGTTAGCAGGAGTCCATGATGTCTTTCACGTATCCCAACTAAGGAAATGCTTGAGAGAACCAACGGAGCAAGTGTCTCCAACAGAAACAGAGGTTCAACCAGATCTGACATATCAAGAATACCCAGTCAAGGTGTTAGAGGTCAGCGAAAGAAGGTTAAAATCAAGGACCATAAAATTCTGCAGAGTCCAATGGAATACCACACCGAAGAAGAGTCGACTTGGGAAAGAGAAGAAGAACTGCGTCAGAATTTTCCCTACCTGTTCTCAGACTCATTGGAATCTCGAGGACGAGATTATTCCTAAGGAGGGTAGGTTGTAACACCCCAGTTTTTGACTATCTTTTCTGCTTACGAGTCAGCATATATTCTTTGGAATACCTGTTGTCTCAACCCCATCTTGATGTTAGGTGTGCCACTACCTTAACCTAAAAAAGTTGGCTGCTAAACTTCATCCCATATCATCTCCAAATCCAAATCTGATCAGGTGATAACCTTTCTTTCATTTTTCTGATCATTTTTCCCTTCTGGAAGAATTCCAGAATCTCAACCGAAACCCTAGTTTCAGCTGCGACAAAAGTTCAAACCCTAATTACCCTGTTTACCCTAATTACCCTGTTTTCGATTTTTGTAAAAACCACCAGATCTTATCAGATTTTATCATTTTTCCTTCTAGATGAGTCCAAGACATTTAGTAGCACTCATCTGCAAAACCAGAACTCAGATCAGCCCTTTGGATCTCCATATTTGCAAATAGGCCCAAGTACCCGAGTTAAAATCCTTACAGATCAGTCCAAATCGTCGCAATTCAGTCCAAAGTTCGCAACCAGGTCCCTGTGAAGTTTTCAACCAGCGCCCGCCTTTTTGCCACGCCGTTGAACTCGCCGCCGGTGAAGTGCCTCGCGCTGCCACCTTCACGGCCACGTAGCCACCAACCATGCACAGCTGTACCGCCACCGTGGAACGCTTCAACCGCACCGTGCCATGTTCTTCCCCGCGCGCGCGTACCTACTGTTGCTGCCAGAAGCCTCACGCCACATGGCCGCCATCCCGGAGATCGTCGCCACACCCCTGACAGAATCCTGTTTCCCCGCGATTCATCGCCTCTGGCAGAGCTCCGCCGTGTCCCGAAATACCTCGATGACCGCCCCAGCGCCAGAAGAAAATCCCTCCGGCGATTGCTGCTGCTCCCGAGAGCTTCACCCGCGGCTATATAAGCCCCCCTTGCCCAGCATTTCTTCACACAATACCTGCATTTGTGAGCCCAAGCCTCCACCACCAGAGAGCAACCGAGTTCTCCAGCGCCGCCGCGAAGATCTTCTTCTCCTGCGAGCAATTCCTGAAGCTTACGGCGCCAGCTTCGCCCGAAGCTTTCCCCTCCAAACCAACGTCACCGGTAAGCTCCTTTCTTCCCCCTGTGTGTTTCATAGCCATTGATTGGTCCCCGGCGCACCTCAACGCCGGCAATCACCGGAAAACCAAAATCCCCTGTTCCCGTAATGCCGAATGATTTAGTCCGAATTAATCCTCGTGCCAGTGATAAGAATTGACCAGTGCACCCAATTGAGCAAGCCTGCAAACTTAGATTTCAAAATTGAGTAGCGATCATAGCCTTTCCGAAGTTTGCGCGCCACCAGTGAGCTGGTCCTCGTCGCCAAGCTTCTCCGGCCATTCTCCGGCCGAATTGACCTTGCAAATAGACCCCTCACCTCACCCTCTCACTCCCTGAGCAGTGAATCGACCTCAAACCTTTTAAATCAGAAACGCCCAATTCAGGAGTCGTCTTCTCCAGCGCCGGTCGCCGGAATTTTTCCCCAGCCGATCTAGCCCCGCACACCTTGTCTCTTAGATAGATCTCAACCCCCTGAGCAATTTACTCTACTGGCCCGAACCCTGAATCGACCTGGATCAAAAGTTATGGGCATGCCAAGGTTGCTGTCCAGTGGTTCAGTTCATGTCCAGGCCACCGTGTTTGCTCACCGGATTTGGCCACCTTCCGGCCACCTTCTGCCTTTGAGCCTGTTGAGAAGTTTGTAGCTGTTATCAATGCCTAAACCCCAGACAAATTTGTGCATCAATTGGAGTCCTGAGTCAAAAGTTATGCAATGCCCTAGTTTCTGGCCATGTCTAGCACTATGTCAGTGCATGACCACCAGTGGCATTGGATGATTTAGACTTGTTTCATTTGAGCAATTGAAATGCCACTTTGTCCAGTAAGTCCGTTGAGCCATGATCTACAACATCCCCTACTATCACATCTCCAGAAATCAGACCTAGAGCCGATTTAGAGCAATGTCAAGCCATGAGCCGAATGTCAGCCTTTCGACATTCAAGTCCTTTTGAGCCCATCTCTTCGACCTATGTCAAGTGACCTTGTCCAAACCCTTACCCCTGCATGCATGATGTGTTTATGTATTATTTTCTAGTACTTGTATACCTATATAGTGTGTATGTGTTGTTTGTACCCGTCGTGGAACCAGACGGTGAAGGAGCAGAGGAGATCCCCGAAGATTCATTTGAGCAGTTAGACCCATCACTGCAAGGCAAGTCTCAAACCCTTGATCATGTCTAGCATATTATTTGGAAATAAAGTATGTTAACTGTTTTCAAGTATATCCATGCCTTAGATTCAAATAAGAACTATGTTTCAATAAAATGATTAGATATGACCTAAATGATTGTAAAGCCCCTTTTGACATTGAATACCCCTGCACCCTTGTTACCCTAGAATATCATGCTTAGGTTATGCTATGCCCAAGATTATATGATAAATGTTGAATGGTCAGATATGAGAAAAGCATGTTCAAAACCCTTTTGTGAAAGAAAATATGATTGGAATCGATAGTGAGGATGGTTTGATAGGATGGTGCTGTGTGCGCACTGAGAATGTGAAAGACTCCTCACTAGAGATTCATAAGGACTAGAACCTTGTGCTGTGCTTCTATGCGGCATGAGAAACGTACCAACCACTTGCCTGTTTATGGGACGGGCGCAACTTAGTAGCTTTCTTTAGTATTAGATCTTCCCTGCAATGGCTGTCGATCCAGTGTCTTGCGAGAACTGGTGGGCCGCAGAAGGCCATGAGTGATGTGAGTTCAGAAAAATCATGAGAGGAAAAGGTGGAAAGAAGGAAGACGCCCTATGCCAGATTAAGTCGTGCGCGACTGTAATCAAGAGAGGCTATGTGTCTTGCGAGAACATAGACCCAGGCTAGGAAGTAAGGCAGTGGGGAGGACCCACAACGGTACTTGAGACTTAACTGTCTATTTATCAGGCAGGGAAATAGTTAATGCTAGGACTGTAAATTGTTGTGTCATCTCTGCCTAGTCACATGCGTAAGAGTCGCATGGAGAGGTACCGACTTGAAAGCCGAATGATCGGTGGATTAAGGTGGTACACCTTTGCAAAGTTTAAAAAGTATCGGATACTCTGAGCTCCCAGGTTATGGAGTCTGCGCGCTGTGGATTCTATTCACGTCGATGCAGCAGAAGTAGCTTTTGGAAAGTTTTCACAAAATGAGGATAAAGTGGTGGCTCATGAAAGACCGCCACACACAACATTTTCTGAGAATTTAGCTTAGGGTTTTAAAAGCACTGCTTTTGAAAATGAAAGTCCTTTCTCCAAAGACTAAGTGTGAAAATCTATTCTATATACATATATGAAGCCAAGAAGCTATTCTTTGAGAAATTCCCCCTCATCTATATATACATGCATTGTTACTTGGGACTTGTTGAGCACCATGTGGACAATGTGCTCACCCTTGCTTTTACAAACGAATTTAGAAGAAGGATTCGTCGACCCCGAATCTTATGGTCTTGAACCCAATGTGGAACAAGAAGAAGAAACTGAAGACTCATCCGGTTAACGGGTTATGCACCAAGGTGGAGTTCGATGTGGAGAAGGCCCGTGCAACACCGCTGCTGCTGAAAAAGAAGACCAATGAAGTCCTTTTGTTTACTATTACTGTTTTATTTTGTGCCGACCTTTGTGTCGAAAACTCCTTAATTTGTATCAACATTTAAATGCGTCATTTTGGCGCTAAGTTATTGTAATGTTGGTCCTTGTGATCAGCACTTGTTTTTAATTACTCGCATTTTTATATAATGCATCTTGTTATTGTGAGCTGCAATGTGCCTTTTCTGAGTGGAATCCACCTGGGCGATTGCCACTGGAATCCTCAAATGAGGGTCCCACAGGGCGCCGGCTCGGAAGGAAACAACGCGCCCTCCCCCTGACAGCCCCGCCGAGGCTCGGGGGAAGGGACAGGCCCCAGACGGGGGGGGGGGGGGGGGGCGTCCGATTCAGCGGACTACGCCCCCTCGCCACCTTCGGCGGTAGCCCTCCCGGCGGCCGAGGTGTCAATGGAGCCGGAGAGGCCGGAGGTCCGGTTCGCGGAGGCCTCACCTCCGCGTGTGGAGTGGCCGGTGGACGAGGGGGCAAGCCCCTCGGTCTACGAGGTTCCCCCGGAGATGGAGGTCCCGGGGGTCCTGCGGCCTAGGAAGGGCAAGGGGCTCCTGATCCCCCCCGAGGAGGGACCCCCTCCGAGAGCTCCTCTGCCACCTCGTCGGAGGCCACATCTTCGGCGACGAAGACGCCGGCCACCGCTACCCCGCCCCACATTACCCCGGGCACTCAAGTCCGGCGGCCCGTCATCGGCCGCGACGGGTCCGGCACCGGGAGGGGGACCCCCTGCTTTCCGCGGGGGAGGTCGACCGCTACGCGGAGGGCCTGCAGATCCGGAAGGTCCAGGCCTACGTCTCGGTGGGGACGCTCCGTGAGCATTTTGGGGAGCTTCAGTCTCTCCAAATCCAGGTACTTCCCTGAGCCGGTAGGCTTTCCTTCGGTGCCCCCTTTGGAATTTTTTCTAACTCTTGGACTCGCAGGGGGCGGCCATCACCTGGGGGTTGGAGAGGCGCTTCAGCCAGGCACTGAAGGAGGTGGAGGAGAGGGCCGCCGCTTCCAGGAGCAGCGGGATGATGCCTTCCGGGAGCTGGGCCGGGTCCGGGCTCAAATCCAAGCCACCGAGACCGCCAACGACCGTCTCCGGCGGGAGGCCAAGGCGAAGGAGGAAGCCCTCCGGGAGCTCGAGGGCTCAAGCGTACGGGCAGTGACAGACGCAGGACGCTCCGTCCGCTCGGCCCTCGAGGGCCTTGGCATGAGCCTAGGCTTCGGGAGCAGCTCCGAGGTGGCCCCGGCAACTTTCACGGAGGCTGTGCGTTTTCTCAACGCACAAGTCTCCGTGATCGCAGAGGCCGCGGATGCCCTGGCGCGAGGCCGGGCCATCCCCGTGGTGGCGGCTGCGGCCGGGCTCGTAGAGCACCGGGGGGTGGGCGCCCTAGCAATCGAGGGCCGTATCCCCCGGAGCTTCCCGGAGTTTTTTTAGCCCTCGCACTGGGAGGTGGAGCAACTCGCCAGGGGCTTCTATGACCGGATCGTCCGGGCGAGGTTCCTGGCACCGGTGCCTCCGAGAGCGGATGCACCAGCTCCGGCGGGAGTCCCCCAGGGGGAGGACGCCAATGATCAAGTATGAGCCTCCCCCCGGGTCTAGATTGGACCCCTTTTTGTTTTTTAGGTTTTTTTGTTCCCGCTAGCTTCTTACAGGAAGCCCCAGACACTTGTACGAAAATATTTTGAATGCAATAGAAATTGAAATTTTTTTCTAAGTCTTAAATGAATGCAATGTACCAGGCTTCCCGGGAGGTTACACCCGGGCGAAGGTCCGGAAGAGGTTCCCTGGGGGCGAGGCCTTTGAGGCCAAGCAGGTGCCCCCCGGGGGACGCCCAAGCAGCTTTTATCTTGTTGAGTCTCTTCTCCGGGGACGCAGCGGGGACGTTGTTCGGGAGCCGATCTAGTTGCGATGGCGTCCGGAGTGGCACCAGGATAACTTCGATAATCATCGCGCCGAACTATCCCCTCCGCGTCCGGGGTCCTGGATGATCCCCCCTCTTCGGATACTTCCACCGGCGGGCTACAAGTATTGGCCCAAGGACTTGCTCCGGGAAGCCCAGCGCCGCATACACGGCTTGTACCGGGACCTGACCCAAGAGTTAATGGAAGGTCTCCGGGATTATTAGACGTAGGTGCTTTAGGACGTAGACTCTCCCGGTTATAATCCGGGTTGTATCGTATCCGATGTAATGATGCCCACCGGGGGGGAAGATGTCCTCCGGTTAAATGATCAATAAAGACAAGTGTTTGCTTCAAGATTTCTTTTAATAAAGCTAAGTTTTTTCCCGTTTATTTTTGAAGTCCGGAATGGTGTGATTCCCGGGTGCTCTTTATTAGATTTTCGTTTTTCTGGGAGATTGTTCCGGGAGACCTCTCCAGTCGCTGTGAAAACGGGGAGCTGGGAATGAGGTCTCCGGGAAGAAACGTCTAGGAAAATCTAATACGAGATTTCCGGGAGACAATCGTCCGGTTGCCGTGAAAACGGGGAGCCAGGAATAAGGTCTCCGGGAAAAATATGCAAGAAAACCCGAGACGAGATTTCCGGAGGTAATTTTTACTGGAGACAACCATCCGGTCGCCTTGAAATGGGGGAGCCGGGAATAAGGTCTCCGGGAAAAAATATCCAAGGACTCTGTCTGGGGGGGCAATCGACTCCCGGAGGAGGATGCGCCCGATGACGGGTCTGAGTGTTTGGCTAGGGGACTAGTCTCCCAAAGTGACTCGTTACCACGGTCCCTGAGAACCGGGTTGCCGCTAACACCCGCAGTCCACGAGAGGTGACCGTAAGCCGCCCTACGGGAGTGCGACTCCCGTTGTAGGGACTTGTTGGGTCGTGATAGCCCACTTCCTCACGGGGAGGGCATTTCTGTGGGAGACGGTAATGTAAAAAACCTGCATCGAGACAGAGCTGAAGAAAAAATCTAGTTGTATTAACAATGAACCAAAATACAACACCTCCCCCCGCGAAATCGCAGAAGGGGAGGGAACGGTGATTACAATGTCCCCCTCCCCCTCTGGGGCAATCGCTCTGGGGGAGGGGATAGTGAGTACAAGGTCCCCCTTCCCCCTCTGGCGTAATCGCTCCAGGGGAGGGGACGGGCCCGTGTAGGCTAGACGTAAAACTTGCGAAGTGAACGCAAATTCCTCATGTGGTTCAGCTCCTGCTCTTGAAGGTTGGAGAGCTTGTAAGCCCCCGAGCCCAGGACTGCCGAGATCCTGTAGGGGCCCTCCCATTTAGGGGAGAGTTTGCCCTGGGCTTGGGGGTCAGTGACGCGCTTGAGGACAAGGTCCCCAAGGCTGAAAGCCCTCTCGCACACGCGCTGGTTGTATGCGCGCGCCATCTCGCGTTCGTAGATAGCGTGGTGGAGGAGCGCTCGGTCGCATTCCTCCTCCACGAGATCGACCTCCAGTCATTGGTTCACCTCATTGGCTTGGTACGCCGCGGTCGTAGCTCCTTGCAGGAGCTCGACTCGCAGCGACCGAAAGCCAATCTCCGGGGGGAGGATTGCCTCAGCCCCATATACCAGGGAGAAGGGAGTGCGTCCCGTTGCCCGCCTCGGAGTCGTGCGTATAGAGCGGAGGATGCTAGGGAGCTCCTCTGCCCACGCACCCCGCTTAGAAGTGGCTTGCTCGAGTCGTTGGTGTAACCCTTGTAGGACCACGCCGTTGACCCTTTCAACGGCCCCATTGCTCTGGGGATGGGCCACTGAAGCGAAGTGGGTGGTGAGCCCCAACCTTCACAGAATTCCCGGAAATATGTCGAGTCGAATTGGGTCCTGTTATCAACAGTGATTTCCCGGGGGACACCAAAACGACAAACGACGTTCTTCTAGAAAAAGCATTGTACCGCCCAGGACCTGATGCTGGCCAGGGGGTTCAGCCTCTACCCACTTAGTAAAGTAGTCAACCGTGACCACCGCATACTTGTATCCCCCAAGCACTGGGGGGAAGGGCCCTAAGAGGTCCATCCCCGAGCGCACAAAGGGCCAAGTGATGGGGATAGTCCGCAGTGCTACGATGGGGAGGTTCGAACCCTTAGCCATCTTCTGGCAAGCCTTGCACGCGGAGACAAGGTCTTGCGCGTCGCGCATCACCGTGGGCCAATAAAAGCCCTGACAAAGAGCCTTGGCCGCGATGGCGTGCGGGACTAGATGAGAGCCACAGCTCCCCACGTGGATGTCTTCGAGGAGCCGGAGTCCCTCCAGCGGTGGGAGGCAACGGAGGAGGGCGGAAGCCCCCTACTTGTAGAGCTTCCCCTCCAATAGGTGGTATGCCCGGGCTTTGGCCCGGAGACGCTTAGCCTCGGTTTCGTTGGGAGGGTCCCCCTCCCCCTTGATTAAGGAGATAAGGGGGTTCATCCATGACGGAGTTCGGGTGATTTCGGCGACTTCCGGGACATGGGGCTCGTCGCCTGCGTCCGGGAAGGTCACCGAGGGCTTCATGATAATCTCCAGGAAGGCCCCTTTGGGGAGCGGTTCCCGGGCACTAGCCGCCTGGGCCAGGGTGTCGGCCCGATCATTGTCCCTTCGTGGGATATGCCAGGCTTCGAGGCCGTCGAAGTGCCTCTCCATCTTGCGTACCTCTTGCAGGTAAAGGCTCAAGTTTGCATCATGGCACAAGTAAGACTTGCCCATTTGGCAAACTACTAGCTGGGAGTCTCCCTTTACTAGGAGGAGTCGAATCCCCAGGGAGCGCGTGAGGCATAACCCGAGGAGCAAAGCCTCGTATTCGGTGACATTGTTGGTTGCAGGGAACTTGAGCTGGGCGGCATACTCGAGTTCCTTCCCCTCGGGGTTCCGAAGAACTACTCCTGCACCAGCCCCGGCGAGACACAGGGACCCATCGAACATGAGTGTCTAGTGGTCGCTGCGTCGGGGTGGCGTGGGGAGGTCTTCGTCCCTGGGCCCGGAGGCAGGAGTCCACTCCTCCAGGAAGTCAACGAGGACCTGTGACTTGATGGCGGAGCGCCCCGTGAGGGAAAGGGAAACGGGGGCGAGCTCGGCCCCCCACTTCCCAATCCGGCCAGTGGCCTCTTTGTTTAGGAGCACCTCCCCCAAGGGGAGTGATGACGGGATGGTGATGTGGTGCCCCAGGAAGTAGTGACGAAGCTTCCGGGACGCCATCAGGAGGGCGTAGCAGATCTCCATCTTCGTGTACCGAGTTTTGGCCCCTTGGAGGGCCTCGCTTACGTAGTACACGGGGCACTGCTGCCCGTCTATCTCCTTCACCAATACCGCGCTTACGGCGACCGGGGTCGCGGCGAGGTAGAGGAGCAAAGGCTCTTCCAGAGATGCGTTCATGAGCATTGGGGGGCTCGTGAGGTACTTCTTCAGGTCGTCAAAGGCCTCCAGAGCCTCGGGGGTCCACCGGAACCCCTCGAGGCCCTGGAGGATCTTGAAGAATTGAAGGCCGCATTCCCCCGACCACGAGACGAAGCGGCTCAGCGCGGCTAAGCGGTCGGCGAGCCGCTGAACGTCCTTAACCGAGCGTGGCGGGGCCATGTCTAGGAACGCCCGGATTTTCTCAGGGTTTCCCTCTATGCCCCGCTGGGACACAAGTAAGCCTAGGAGCTTCGCCCCGCACACGCCGTAGGCGCACTTCTCCGGGTTGAGCTTCAGCCTGTACACGCGGAGGTTGCAGAAGGTTTCCGCTAGGTCATCGACGTGGGCCGTCGCGCGGGGACTTTTAACGACCGCGTCGTCGACGTAGACTTCGACGTTGCGACCGATTTGGTCCTTGAAGACCAGCGTCATGAGCCGCTGGAAAGTCGCTCCCGCGTTCTTCAGCCCGAAGGGCATGTGGACGTAGCAGAAGGTTCCGAGGGGAGTTATGAAACTCATCTTTTCCTCATCTCCTTCCGCCATCCGGACTTGGTGATAGCCCGAGTATGCGTCTAGGAAGCTCATCAACTCGCACGCCCCGGTAGAGTCGACCAGTTGGTCATTCCGCGGGAGCGGGAAGTTGTCCTTGGGGCAGGCGCGGTTGAGGTCGGTGAAGTCCACGCACATCCGCTACTTGCCATTCGACTTATTCACGAGGACGGGGTTCGCAAGCCACTTGGGGTGCAAGACCTCCCGAATGAACCACGCCTCTCGGAGTCGGGCGATCTCTACCTTGATCGCCTCCTGGCGTTCAAGGGAGAGTTTCCTTAACTTCTACTTGATTGGGGGGTGACCGGCGGTCACCGCGAGCTTGTGCTCAATGACATTCCGGGCAACGCCCCGCATATCGGAGGGCTTCCATGCGAAAACGTCGGAGTTTTCAAGCAGGAATGCCGCGAGTTGCTCTGCATGCTCCTCGAGGAGCTCCATCCTCATTTTGACTATTTTGTCCCCGTCGTTCGGGGACAGCGGGACATTCCGAAGGCCCCCTTCCAGACGCGGCTTGGGGAGGGGCCTCCCGGGAGGTATCACAGCGACGTCTGATTCCGGGGGAGAGACTCCCCCCCCGGTGCCTTAATGATGTTGACGCTCCCGATCGTCGCGGCAGCGCGCTCGTATAGAGCGCGGGCCATGTCTTGGTCTCCCCGGGCGGTGATCACGCCATGAGGTTCAGGGATCTTCACGCAGAGGTAGTTCTGGTGGATTGCGGCTCCCAGGGGTTGATCGTGGTCCTCCCCATGATCGCGTTGTAGGAGGAGGGGAGGTCCACTACGTCAAACCGGACCATCTCAGTCCGGTAGTTCTCCGGGGTGCCGAACGTCATGGGGAGATCTACCTTCCCAACGGGTAGGATCGCCTTCCCCGGGACGAATATTTGCAAGGACCCTGCTGCGGGCTGCAGGAGCTTCTCATCCACCTGCATCTCCCTGAAGGCTTTCAGGTAGAGGACATCAGCGGAGCTGCCGCTATCCACGAGGATGCGCGCCAGGTGGCAGTTGTAGATGGTGGCGGAGACAATGAGCGCATCATTGTGGGGGAAGTAGACCCCGCATGCGTCCTCCGCCATGAAGGTGAGGGGGACGTCAGACCACTTGGGTGGCGGAGACGTGTGCAGCACCCCCACCACCTTGACTTCGCGCGCGTACTCCTTACGCTGGCGCTTGGAGTCCCGCCAAGAAGCGGACCCTGCCATGATGTCGTTGACACGCCTCTGGGAAGTTTGGAAGGGTAGAGTTTCTGATGTCTCCCCCTCCTGCGTTCGTCCCTGCTGTCCCCCCGCGGGAGCAGGAAGGGCCGGTAAAGCCAGCTGTGGGGTCAAGTAGGGCGGAGTCCCCCCCTGCCCATGCTGGTCGAGGAACGCCGCAAACTGCTGCAACAGCTGATGGCATTCCCGGGTGGAATGGGTACTGGACCTGTGGAAGGTGCACCACGGGCCTTCCCTGCTTCCTGTCGTGTGGCCTTCCCGACCGCGGGAGGACTGCCCTCCCCCGCGGCCTTTCGGCTTGGGGAAGAGGCGATTGCCCCTCGGGGAGTCACGCGAGCCGCCTCTGCCCTCGAGGACAAATGTGTCTCGAGGCTGTGGCTCATTACGACCCCCCTACCTGGGGCGTTTGAGGGGGTCCCTGGCCCCCCGATCGGCGGGGGCAGGAGCCCCCTTGTTTTTCTTCCAGAGGTCGTCCTCCTCCTCCCAAGCGTACTTTTCGAGTCGTTGAAGAGCTCATCGGCAGAGGAGGGGCAGCTTCGGGAGAGCCTCCGGTGGAGCTCTCCCGGGAGGATCCTGCTCTTGCACGCCTCGATGACTATAGAGTCGGGGACGTGGGCCACTTTGCTCTTAACTTGAGCGAAGCGCTTGAAGAAACTGCGGATGGTCTCCCCCGTCCTCTGTCGGACGGTGTACAGTTGCGAAGAATCCAGGGGATGCACATAGTTCCCCTGAAAGTTCGCGCAGAACTCGCGCTTGAGCTGCGCGAAGGACGTGATGGAGCTGGCCTTTAGATTGTAGAACCAGGAGCGGGCGATCCCGGTGAGGTAGAGGGGGAAGACGTTGCATTGCACCGTCTCGTCCCCAACAGCCGCCGAGATGGACGTGGAATATACCTGCACAAATTCATAGGGGTCGGCCTCACCGTTGTAGTGCTCGATGTGGGGCGGGCGGTAAGGCCGCGGCCATCGGATGCACCAAAGTTTGCGGCAGAGCGGCTGGTTAGCCCCCTACACTTCCCGGGGAGAGTCCCGGTCGCTGTGCCCTTTGACAGGGGACGCGTCCTCGTTATCGGAGTCGGGAAGTGGCCCAAGAGGCCCGCCGGCGTGGCGGTAGCGACGCTTTTCTTCTGGGCCAGGGCTGAGTTCGAAAATGTCCGGGTTTTCCCCTGGAGAGGATGGCTCTTCGGTGGGTCTCTTCCCCCGGCCGGTGCGGGAGTGAAGCTCCCCGCATCCACGACTCGGGGGAAGCTCTTCCCCAGACTTAGCCGTGCGCATTCGCTCGACCTCCTCCTGGGAGAAACGGACCTGGTCCGCCGGAGGCACCCTCGGGGGAGGAGGGAGCTCATGCACTATAGCTACCGGCTCAGGGGCTACCGGGGCCGGCTGGGGGGACTCCCTCCGAAGACCCCCGGAACCAGAAAGGGGGAAGCGCCTGTATCATCCAGAACTGGGGAGGGGGCGCCTGGGGCGACGTTCGGAACCGGAAAGGGGGGAACCCCTGTATTATCCGGAACAGAAGAGGACGGAGTCCCCGCGGCAACGACCGAAACCGGAAAGGGGGAAACCCCTATATTATCTGGAACCGGCGAGGGGGGGACTTCCGCGGCGACATCTGGAAACGGGGCGCCGTTGCAGGGGGAGGTCCGCTGCGGCACGGGAGCTGCTCTGTCGACCGCCCCCGGCAGGTTTATACAGGTTCGGGTCCCAGTGGTATTGCGAATACCCCGGCAGGTTTCGTGGACGATCCTAGCAAAGAAAACACAACGTGGGCTGACTGGGTGACCGGTCCTCCCCCGCCGAACAAGCACAACAAATGACACGAGTATTTATACAGGTTCGGCTCCCGGTGGGGGCCCTAGTCCTGTCGGCGTGCTCCCGACCAGAGTCGACTGGGGGAGCTCTCTTGGGGAGAGGGGCTCCGGAGCACACCAGTGAGATTGTCTATTCTAGCAAGAATGAGCCAATTGTCCTTTACAAGAGGTGTACAAGGGCTTTTATAGCCCCAAAAGAAGCAAAAAGACTAAACTACCCCGCCTGCTACTGTTGGATCGAAGGGTAGCAACGTCCTTCTCCCGGCCATGCCCCTCGGATGCTCGACAGGTGTCCGCTGATTCCCGAGGCACTCCTCGCGTGACCTGCACGTGACTCGGGATCGAGGGCTCCTATCCCCGGAAGGACGATGGCGCTTGGGACAGGCACCGGGGGCCTTGTCCCGGGGCAAAAGGCGGCGCCCGGGATAGGCACCAGGTGCCTTGTCCCCGGGCTAGAGGCACAGCTTCTTACCTAGACTTAGTCTCGCGGAGATTTCTCCCAACAGTAATGCAATGTCATCCTTCTCTACATGATCTCTAAGGAAATGATACCTCACATCTATGTGCTTAGTGGGACTGTGTTGGACAGGATTTTTAGCAATATTTATGGCACTAGTGTTATCACAAAATAGAGGTACATTCTCAATTTTTAGACCATAATCATGCAGAGTAGAGATCATCCAAAGTGAATATGCACAACAACTACCAGCTGCTATATATTCAGGCTCTGCTGTGGACTGAGCTACACAATTTTGCTTCCTAGATGACCATGGGACAAGAGAAGTGCCTAGGACCTGACAAGTTCTTGAACTACTTTTCCTATCAACCTGGCACCCAGCAAAATCAGAATCAGAGAAACACCTAACACCTAGTGTAGAGGAACAGGAATACCAAAGGCCAAAGTCGAGAGTGTGATGCAGGTACGTGAAGATCCTCTTTACTGCTTGGCGGTGAGATGCACGAGGGGATGCCTGAAAACGTGCACACAAGCACACGACAAACTAAATGTCCGGGCGTGAAGTCGTTAGATAGAGAAGGGAGCCGATCATGCTCTGGTACTCTTAATCATCTACAGGCTCTCCAACTACATCAGGATCAAGCACAGCCATTGTACCCATTGGGGTTGCAATCGGCTTGCAATCCTCCATTTTGAAGCGCTTGAGGAGGTCCCGAGTGTACTTCGCCTGGTGCACAAAAGTTCCTTGCTTTGTTTTCTTGATTTGAAGCCCAAGGAAGTAGTTTAGCTCGCCCATCATGCGCATCTCAAACTCCCTACTCATAATCTCAGGAAAACTCGAAAAAAGAGAGTGAGATGAACCCCCAAAAATGATATCATCCACATAAACTTGTACAAGAAGAAAATCATTACCATGCCTGAGGATGAAAAGGGTTTTATCAATTTTGCCCATTTGAAATCCTTTTTCCAACAAAAACTTCAAACAGTCATACCAAGCACGGGGAGCTTGCTTGAGACTGTATAAAGCCTTTGAAAGTTTGAAAACATGATTTGGAAAGTCTGAATTTTCAAAGCCTGGTGGTTGCTTTACATAGACTTCTTCATTGAGAAAACCATTTAAAAACGCACTTTTGACATCCATTTGAAAAAGTTTAAGATGTTTAGAAGCAGCAATTGCCAATAAAATGCAAATCGACTCAAGTCTAGCAACCAAAGTAAAAGTTTCATCAAAATCAAGACCCTCAACATGAGAAAACCCTTGAGTGACTAAGTGGGCCTTGTTACAGACCACATGGCCATGCTCATCCTGCTTGTTTTTGAACACCCACTTGGTCCCAATGACATTATGACCAACCAGGGGTTCAACAAGCATCCAAACTTTGTTGCGCTCAAAATTATGCAACTCCTCATGCATGGCATTAATCCAACTCGTGTCTGTGAGTGCATGGGTGACATCATGGGGTTCAAAAGAGGCAACAAATGCAAAAAATGCGACATGAGAGCTAGAAGTAGCAAACCGTGATCGTGTAGTCATCTCATGTATGTCCCCAATCATTTATAGGGGGATGCCTCTGAATGATGTGTCGTGGAACTGAAGGACCTGGATCAATGACAATAGGTGAAGTCACCTCAGGCTCAAGAGTGGAAGGAGCATATCCAATGGGTAAAGGAGGTGATGCTGGATCGTCTGGCTGAAGAAGTGGAGGAGGAAGCTCTAGATAGATACTCTCGTCATCATTGTCATCCTCCACAAATATGCTGTCAGATGTACCTGTGGGACCTGAAATGTCTGATCTAGCACTAGAGCTAGTCTCATCAAAACTAACATCACTGGTTTCTACAATTGTACTAGTAGCAACATTGAGCACCAAAAGCCCTTAAGAGAAGTAAGATAGCCAAGAAAAATGCCATCAGAAGGCGAGACTCAAATTTGTCCAAAAGACCCCTTTTCAAAATGAAACATTTGCAACCAAAAACATGAAAATATGAAACACTCGGCTTACGATCAAAAAGGAGTTCATATGGAGACCGCTTCAAAACAGGTCTCAAAAACACCCTATTTGAGATATAGCATGCCGTGTTCATTGCCTCAGACCCATAGTTACAATGCGTGCTATACTCATCAAGCATTGTCCTGGCCATCTCAACCAAGGTGCGGTTCTTCCTCTCCACAACACCATTTTGTTGAGGGACATATGGGGAGGAGAACTGGTGCTCAATACCAAACTCAGCACAAAAATCCGAGAAATGTGAATTTCTGAACTCAATGCCATTGTCGCTGTGTATAGCTCGAATGGCACCTAATAGTCCATTAAGAAGGTTTTTTGCAAAATCCCGGAAAAGCCCAAATACCTCATCTTTGGAAGCCATAAAGAACACCCAAGAGTAGCGAGAGAAATCGTCAACAATGACCAAACAACACCACTTTCCACCAGCAGACATGACACGGGCTGGACCAACAGTGTCCACATGAATCAGTTCGCCCGATCCCTCAGTCCTCACCTCAAGGAAGGGATGATGTGGAGTGGCAACTTGTTTTCCATGCCGACATGGGGCAAACACGCTATCTGTGACTCGTTTGAGTTTAGGCAGACCTCTCACAATGTCAAGGCTGCTAACTCGAGTCAAATGATCAAAACCAATAAGTCCAAGGCGGCGATGCCAAAGCCAACTGTCCAAAGCGCCATTGAAAGAAACCAAACATCCAGGGGCAAAAGAATAGGAATTAGAAAAATCAGCGGTGAAAATTTTGCCCATCCGATCAATCCCAAAAACCAACTCCTTAGAAGAATCAAGAACCTTAGAACCCTCTTTCTTAAACTGAACCTCAAATCATCGGCCAAAAGGGAGGAAACTGATAGAAGATTGTATTTCAAAGAAGAAACCAAAGTAACATCTTTGAGAAGAAAGTTGTCATTGACTCAAATTGTACCTTGTGCAAGTACTTTGCCCTTAGAGTCATCTCCGAAGGTTATGAAACCACCATCAGAGAGCCTGTTGAGGGAGGAGAACTATTTTGCATCTTCGATCATATGACGCGAACAGCCGGAGTCCACGATCCATTTGTTCTCCATCCGTCTCCCTCGCACCTACACATGAGAAGATAAGTTGGGCATCCAAGTCTTGGAGCCCGGTAAGATGGCAAGAACATACTTAGGGATCCAAAGCTTGGACACTCGTGAAGAAGAAAAATATTAAGACTTAAGACTGGAAGAAGAATCATGAATGTGTCTAGAACCATTGCTAGGCCTTATGAATTGTTGTGAGCGAGTACCTCGATCAAAAAGAGGACGGCCAATATGAGAACGGCGAGAACCAAAATCACCAGGTCATGGACCATATGTGAAACCAAGACCTCTATGTCCATGATCATGACCAACACCACTCGAGAAAGAATCAAAGAAATTATCAACAAATCTTGGCCTCATGGGTATTTCTCGCACATACGTGTCACGGTGTTGACGACGCATGTGGGAGAATCATGGGCAAACTCTCGATGCAAGTCTCTTGTCTTCCTAAAACAAAAGCCCACAAGATGTCCATCTCTCCCCCAATATGAACAATGATATACCGGTCTGGTAGAGACATCGGTATGGGAGGAAGATGCAACATGTGATTTAGGAGCAGACTTGCCCTCAGAAGAACCAATTTTGGAAGAATCTTTGAGACACGACTTGCCTTTGAAAGAAACCCGAGAAGAAGTATCAACTTTAGGCACTTGGGGTTTTTCGACCATACTAGGCATGTACCTGATCCCCTCCTTGTTAAAGGAACACTTCGATGTGTCCAAAATGAGATCAAGGTTCTTCTCCCCATCAGAAAACTTCTTTGAAACATATTTTAAGATATTCAATTTCATTTATCAAAAGAAGACAGTCGGGGCAAGAAACGAGCGAATCTTCTAAAACATTTTCTTTGAGTTTGAGGTTCTCACATGACGGACATGTTTTGTTCCTCATGTTCTGGAGTTCCTTCTCAAGACGATCAACAAATCACTCCGTCAAGGATTCCAACTCCTTTTCAAGTTCAACACACTTGGTGCATGGAGTGGCCCTTAAGACATCAAAGTCATGTCACAAAGAAATACAAGAAGCACAACAACTCAACTTGGAAGACTCAAGCTCCAAACGTGCATAATCAAGCTCAGAATGCAAAGACCCAAGTGAAAGCCTCAAAGAATGAATCTCAGAATGCAAAGAAAGACAAAGCTCACAAGAATCAGAAGTAGAGCCGCTCGATCTCTTGCTCAACAGATCATCGCACTCCTTTTTCAAGACCGAACCTTACTCCTCAAAGCATCAATATGAGAATCTTGTGCGAGAAGGGCTTCTAAGAGCTGGTCTTTACTCACCTTGCTCATGTCGGAGTCAAGATCATCCTCCTTGGTGTCATCATCTCCAAGGGCCATGAAGCATAAGCCGGTGGAGTCGTCATGACTCTCATGAGAAGAGGTAGCAGCCTTGTTGTCTTTATCAAGAGCATCATCACTCAGCTCATCAAGAGCGGACGTGAAGGCTTTGTGGATGGCCTTCTTCACAGTTCCAAAATTCTTCTTCTTCATATCAGAACTGAAGGTCTTCTTTTTCTCTGGCTCTTTAGTGGCGCCCTTGAGAGTAGGGCAAAGAGCACAGATGTGGCTGACTTGCCACACTCAAAGCATATGATCTCTCCTCTCTTTCTTCTCTTCTCTCTTCTTGCTTTCCAAACCCTGACAAATTTCTTAGTAATCAAAGCAAGCTCATCATCAGAAAGCACATCTAGAGCCTCATCCTCAAGAGGAGTAAGAGCAAAAAGTGAAAAACCAAATGAGGACCCTGAAGACCCAGATGAGTTAGGTTGTGCGGCATGTAATGCCAATGGCTTAGATTCAGGAGGAGACATCGCCGCTCTAGTCATATCATAGGTCTTGAGAGAAGAATATAAATACTTGGTCATCAAGACATCTAGGTCCTTAGCCTCCATAATGGCAGTGGTTTTGACATGCCAAACCACTGGAGTCAATGAATGCAAGATCTTGCGACATCTTTCAGACTCAGAAAGATCTTTGCCTACATAACTCAGCTTGTTGACAAGAGTATCAAAACGAGTGAAAAATCCATCAATAAACTCACCCGACTGCATCGTGAACTGCTCATACTCAGATGTCGAAAGCTCATGCTTCACGCTCTTAACTTGGGTGGTACCCTCATGGAAAGCTCCGAGGGCCACCCGAATATCATGAGCGGTGGAAAGCCGCGATATGCGGTTGTACTCAATCCGTCCTAGGGCTCCATAGAGATAGTTCATCGCCCTCTGGTTGAGCAAGGCCTGTGCTTTGTTAGACTCATTAATTTCAGCAGGCTCCACATATGCATCTTCATTGATCTTCCATACGTCGAAACCTTGAGACTTGATTTATGTCTTCATGCGCTTCTTCCAATATGGAAAGTCATCTCCATTGAAGATGGCTGGCTTGCTTGTGTCCTTTTTGGTCACCATGGCTCAAGCAACGGTGAAGTCTACAAATGAGAGCAACACTGGGCTCTGATACCAATTGCAAGACCAGGATGGTGAACCGAAAGGGGGGGTGAATCAATTTTGCAAAATAAATTCCCAAGAGGCAAGCAAAAGAAACAAGAGAAGGTATATTGATGCTAGGGGTGCTTGGATATCTCAAATATAGCTATCCCCAATCATAGCACCACCTCTCTTGATATCCAAAAATCTCCATAAAAAAAGAAAAAGGAGAAATAAAAAGAAAACAAGAAATAATCAATTGCAACTATTTAAACAATCAATTGCGTGTATTTAAATTGTGAGTATTTAAACAACCAATTGTGAGTATTTAAACAATCAATTGCGAGTATTTAAATTGTGAATATTTAAACAAGCATATACGAAAATTTAAACAATCAAGAAAGAGAGAAGATTTAATAACTTATAAAATATTCAAGAACCAAGAAAAGGATCACGAATACAAAACTTTCAAAGGCAAAACACAATAGCCAAAGACTCTCTCTCAAAAGGATGAGTGCTCTCCCTAGCTCTCCCTAGCACTCCCCCTTCTTATATAGAGCTAATGATGTGAACGGTGTCCCGATCTTCCTATAGGTAGAGGTAAATCGAATGATGGAGAACTCGACGCTGATGATCTGGCTTCCAATCAGAACTGATTCGAACCCCTGCAATCGCTACACCACAGCTCTGTTGGTCATTAACTCCGCCAAGACATGATTGACCTCGCCAATAAGGTTTATCCCTGCATGTGAATCAAGAACACAAGCAAGAACACGGTAGACACAATTTGAATATTGCCATTTACCAATGAAGAGTACGAGTTGGGGTTCCACAAACCGATGAACGGCGAAAAATGTCTAAGAAGTATAATCTAAGCAAAAACCCCACCCAAAAGGATAGGGGGTGGAGGCCATATGTAGTAGGAGTATGGCGGCCAGAGGTAGGCCACCGGCCAGAGAACCCACCCCCACATAATCCTAGGGATACACGGGCCTTGGGCCCAAAGTAGAGGTGGCATAGCACCCGGCACAATCTGTCTGGCAATTATTTCGTTGATTGTGGGAGATCTAGATGGAATTTGGCAGTGTGGTCAGATCCGTTGGAAAGGTGGCGTGGTGGGCTTCTCCGTAAAGTACTCATTCACCCCAAACGGACTCTGCATGTGGCCTGGATGTCCATTTGAAGATAGCGTGCTCCTGGATGGCTGAATCGGGCTCACGGATGACTTGGGCTTCATCTTGGGCTTGTCTTGGAGCGTGGACAACTTGGGCTTCTTCTTGGGCTCGTCTTGGAGTGTTGTGGTATGCTGGACCTTCAGTGTAGATGGCTTGAAAGGATTGACATGTGGGTTTAAGTCGACTTGATGTTCTCCATGGTCTTCGGGCGACGGAGTGGGAGGAGTGGACGGAGCGGCGTTTGTATCTGTGTTGAGGACATCCTCATCATCCTCCCCTTCTTGAAGTGGAGTCGTCCTCAACTCAAGTACACTCTCTTACAAAAGATTTGTAGCTCTTGATAGTACTCCTCTACAGACTTATTACCTTGATTCAAACGCAGCAATTTCTTACGCAAATCACGTTTATAGGAAGGAGGAATAAATCTACCACGCATAGCTCACTTTAACCTATCCCACATATCAGGTTCAAGCCAGAATTAACTAATTTGTTCCACCAAATGGTAGCAAAATCTTTGAACTCACTAGTAGCTTGTCTAACTCTATGTACCTCGGGGACTAAATGGGAGTTAAATTTTTGTTCAACTGTCATTTCCCAATCTAGATAAACTTTAGCATCATATACACAAGAGAAAGATGGTATGGTAAATTTAACTTTAGCAAAAGGATGATCATCAACACGACCATTGAGGAGATTAAAATTATTACCTCCTTGATGGTTGTAATTTGTAACATCCTGAGTTTTGGGGTGAAAAGTTTCTTTCTTAAAAAGTCATGCATGCATATGTCTCTTCTAGATCAGCCAAATCAGCCCCAACTTTATTCTGTTCTAGCCCTAAAATCTCCAAATTTTTTCTGTGAACCCCAAATCAAGATCAGATTGTTCAGATGTGATCTATCAGTTATCCTAAACCTAAAAGCCTTCAGAACCCAGATTCAATTCTATCTCTAACTTCCAGATTTATCAACTCCTTTCTGTTTTCAAAAACAGAAATATCTTATATTACTTAAATACCCTAAGTTTCAAAAATTCAGATTAAATCAAAATCTTGACCAAGTTAAGACCAAATTATTCTTGGATTGTGATCAAGGGTATGCCAATACCTTAATCCAAAACGTTGGTAGTCAGATTTCACCATCTAAACCTTTTTCACAAATCAGTCCAAGAATATCACAGATCAGTCCTTTTTCCAGATTTTCCAGAAGCCTGAAAAGGCAAAATGTTACAAATCATCTCGAAATTCAAATCTGATTCAGGGAACACCTCCCAAATGTTTTTCAACACAAAATCTTCTTTTATAAGTATCTCAAAATCAAACCCTAAATCCCAGAATTCGAGATAAATAAAATTCAGACTTATTTTACCCTAATTTACTCTGTTTTCAGTTTATATCAAAAATCATTCAAACATTTCAAATTTTATCTTCTATTTGTTCCAAGTCATCTGTTGAATCAAGCCTACCAGATTAATGCAATTAAATTCAGATCAAACCTTCCAAATCTTCAGATTTACAATTCAGCCCAAAATCAAGAATTAGAAATTGCAAATCAGCCCTAATTCGACCAGGACAGCTGCTGAGTGCACGACCAGAGCTCGCCATGATTTTGCACCGCGTTTGCTCGCCGACGGCCAAGCCTCGCCTGCAATTGAGACCGTGCATGCTTGTGCGCACGCGTCCGCATCTCAGCCATCGCCGTGGCAACGCTGTGGCAGCGCCAACGACCAAAACCTGCTCCCGTCCGCGACCAGCAGCGACCGTTGTCAGGAGCTCCGTGCCACATTGCTTTGCTTTGCCAGCCCTTGTCGCCACCGCCTTGCACCGCCCGACATTGTTGAGTCCCGATGAAGCAACAGTTTGATCAGCTTTCCATCACCTGTGTGCCATCGCGTCACCGCTCGCCGTTGTTGCATCTATGCCCGGCCAGTCAAGTCACTGACGCCAAATTCATTGCTGTTACTTCCTTGCCAGCTCCGTCCACTGGTCTATATAAGCAGCCAATACCTTGTGATATCTTCTCTTCACCAGACCTTAACCAAATTCGAAATCCTCTCGCTGTCGTCTTCTTCTCCGGTGACTCCAGTTTGAGGTTTCATGGGGCCAGCACACTCCACTGTACCTCCTGCCAAATTAACAACACCAGTGAGTTCCTCTCATCACACTCATCATATTGTATCACTTAATTGGATTTCCATGCATCTTATCGCCGGTGATCGCCGGAATCCTCGAATTGCCCTGTTCCGGCAATGCAGCCCGATTTACCTCAAATCAGCTCTCGATTCTGTGGAAGAAAATGATAAGTGAACCTTTTGAAGCAAGCCTGTGCATCCAGTTTCCAGAATTGAACCTGAATCGAAGCTTTCCCCAGATTTGAGTTTCTCCAGTCGCCGGTGAACCTCGCCAGGCCACACCGGCCATCCTCTGACCAAATTGACCATCCCAGTAGCATCTCTATACTTCCCTCATACTCCCTGAGCTTGGAATTGAGTTCAATCGATCTGTAGCAAAAAGCCCCAAATCCCGTGTTTTCTTCTCCGGCGCCGGCCACCGGAAATCCATTCCCGGCCGATCTAGCTTCAACCACCTTGTCCTTCAGGTGTGCTTCAACCTCCTGAGAATTTTTGTCTTCCAGCCAGATCTCTGATAATGTCCAGATTTCAAGATATAGCCATGCCAAAAACCTTGTCCAGTGGCTTCACTGTGCCGTGTCGCCACCACACTTCCTTACTGATTTTCATCACGTTCCAGCCATCTTCTGCCCTAGATCCTGTTGAGTGATTTGCTCCTGTTATCATTGCCTACCTCCCAGACAAAGTGGTGCATCATTTGGAGTTCTAGATCAAAAGTTATGGCAAGCCCTAGTTTCTGGCCATGTCAGTTCAATGCCAGACTATGTCAGTCAGTGGCATTAGCCCTTTTCACTCCCTTCCAGATGTGCATTTTGAGCATAACTTTGTTCCTTAGATTTCTGAGGTTGTGATCTACAATTTCTTCTTCTATCACAACTTGATTTGAGCCCTTAAAATGCATGTTATGCTAAACCCTAGTTTTTGACACTATCCCAGTGCATGCCAGCCAATGGCATTCTCCTTGTTTACCCAATTCTGATTGTGCAATTTGAAAGCCACTTTGTCCACTGAATTTGTAGGGTTGTGATCTACACTTTCTTCTACTGTCACAACTTGAGATAAGCTCTCTAGCTTTCCTTGAAGCTATGTCAGAGCCTTGACTCGAATGTCAATCTGCTGACATTTGCTGTTTTTGATCAAACCAACCACAAAACTGATGTTCTTATTGCAACCTTGAGATCCTAAGAGCATCTAACACCCATCCTTAGCCAATTCCTTAAAACCCTAGAATCTCGAGTCAGTTCAGCTTGCAATCCCAATTATCTCCAATATCGTTCAGTCATTCTTGTAGAGCATTTCTGCATATAGATCATAAATCATTTTAGCATAGTTAGTAATTATTGTATGCTTGTTTGTCGTCGAGCAGATCTAGAAGCTGACTTCGAAGATTTTGCTGTTGACCCGTCATCAACTGTTGTTTCTTACGACGTGGAAGGCAAGTCATATTCTTGGTCATCTTGAACCTATATTTTAAATGTTGCTATAACATAACCTTGAATATAGATAATACTGCATGTGAAAGATTGAGAATGGTTGAATTATGAATTGGCAGTACTAGACTGGTTATCTGTGAAATGTGAAATAAACAAGTTTTGAGCCATGAACTGTTATATATGTATATACTTATATTCATGAAATAAAACCCCTAGCCGTGACCAGAAATTTGGTATGGATGGCGGTAGCACTAGAGGTGCTAGACTGCAAAGGATATGCAGGCACTGAAGGTGCAGGGTTGTGGATGGTCTGGTCACTGGCATATAAGGACTAGAACCTTGTGTTGTGCGTCTAGTGGCATGAACAACGTGCTAACCGCAAGCCTGGTATGGGACAGGCCTGAACAAGTACTTATGTGGATCGCACATGAAACCCCTACATGAGATGTGTAGTGATGCATGAATGACATAAGGGATGGTTCCCACAATATCACTGAAGGTGATCTGGTATTTGACCCAGCAATGGGAATATGAGGTGGGGTGGAGGTTAGGATACAACCTACCACAACTGTGCTTCGCGGAGAGCCACAGGGTCAGGGGTGAATTGTGAGTGATACATAACAAAAGTTCTTGTTATCTCCACCTTGCCGCTCACAGTATGAAGTGAGTCAGGGGTCCAATCATTATGTTATGATAGGAAAGGCTTGAAAGTGGAATATCTTGCGGGTAAATTGGTACCTCTCTGCAGAGTTAAAAACGTATTCGAATACTCCGAGCTCCCAGGTTTATAGGAGTCTGCTGCGGTGGATTAAATCCACGGGGTGTGACACAAGTATTATTTTCTAAATAAAATGTGTTAAATCAAGATTACCCAAATGACATGTGTTGTCATGATAAGGAGTGCTGCCTTGGGCTGTCGTGTGTCGACGTGTCGCGGTAGTGCTATAATCTAGTGAACATGAATGATGATGTTATATTATGAAAGGTGCTGCCATGAGATGAGGTATGAAAGAAAAAGATTATTTTATAAACATCCATAATTCTTGACTATTCTAGGTTCATATCATCACTACTATATGTATCTACTCTTATCTATGACTTGCTGAGTACATAAGTGCTCACCCTTGCAACCTACAAATCAGTAAATGGAGAGTTCAATAATCAAGATGAAGGCATGGAGAACTTCTTGGATCCAGAAGGAGGAGTGTCAGTTCTGCCAGAGCCCTGATGTGTGTTGTTCTGCCGTCCACTTCTCATGGTGGGTGGGTCACCTATCTTCTGTTGTGTAGTTGTTATTTTGCTAAACCATGTATGCCGTGAAGGCATTGTAATCTTCTTATGTAATATTAAGGCCAGCAGGCCACACTGCTTAACTATTTTGTAAGTGACTCTGTTGCAATGTGAATATACTCCTGTGCTTGACTTGTCCTGGGAAGTCAAGGGTATGTGTATGCTATGCATATTTGGGACTAGCTGCAGCGAGCTAGGTCTCTATAGGAGTAGTCGTAGTCCCAGTTTTGAGGCGCAACATAATTCAAGTAGCGTTGTTGACGTGCATGTTAAGCAGCGGAGAGTGCAGCGTCGGCATCGCAGTCTCGCCGAGCAACATCATCATCTCCTGCAACGGACGCCTCATTATCTTGTGCTACATCGCGCACTTCCCCCCGTCTGGCATCATTGTTAGGTGGCTGATTTTTTGCCATTCTATCAATGCATGTAGTGAGTATGGCCAAGCTATCGGTGAGTGTCGCCATGTCTCGTCGCAAGTTGTTCATGGTAGCTGTAGTATCTTCAAGCTTGCTATTAAGGTGCTCATTAACAGCATTGTGATGTTCACCTAGGAGTTTCATGAGCTCTCCTTTTGTAATACACTCGTCTCCATCAAATATATCACCTGTCATTGTTAGTAGAAAATAGAAGACAACACCAGAGTATTATCACTATCAATTATTAGGTTGTGGAGGGGAAAATCACACACTCTCAAGCGTCTTACCACACTCTTAGAAGTGTTATTACCAAGGCAGTAGGGTTGCAACCGGTGGCTGGTTCGTGATACCGTGACGAGCATGAGTGAGGCGATTGCAAGGTAAACCTGTAACTGAGTTGGAAGAAAGTGGAGCTCGGAAGGCTAATATATATGTAGCAATAATTCAATATCAGTAATACAAAGTTGAAAATTAGTCCAAAGTAATAGTCAAAGTGCTGGACCTAGCCTAGACTCAGATCTAGCTCAAGCAAGCAACTAGAATCACAAAGGCCTAGAACCCAAGATGCGCCACTAAAAATTCTCCTCTTTGCTACACATATTTTTCTTCTATGATTTTTTTTTTCTTGATTTTTTTTATTTCCTTTTTTTTTAATAAACAGTGTGGCTTTTTTTTTTTTGCACTTGCCTCTTTCTTTTGCAACTGTACAACCAAATAGAAACGTTGTTTGGCAACTTTGCACTCCAAAAGCTCCGAATCTGAAGATCTACCCAACAGAAAAGTTGTACAGGCTCCTTTTATCTTTCGAACAAGTATAAGAACATCAGAAACGGACTTGGGAATCAAAAGATATAATAGTTTTACCGAACCTGTCTCGGATTGAACAATTTGAATATGACTTGGACTCGAGTTTGCCCAAAATTAAACATCCCAAAGACGGCCGAATTTGAAAATGTCCACAACTAACATTTTGTGGAATTTCTTGCTACGATTCCAGAAAGCACAAGAACTTGAAAATCTGATTCGTATGAGAAAGATATGATGAAAACAACGAACTAGACAGCAACAGATTGGAATTTGGACGCGATGAGGAAACAAGATGGGTTTGCCCAAAATTAAACGTCCTGAAGACGGCCGAACATGTAATTGTCCACAACTAACTTTTTGTGGGATTTCTCTCTACGATTCTAGAAAGCACAAGAACATGAAAATCGGAGTTCGTATGAGAAAGATATGATGAAAACAACGAATTGGAGAGCAGCAGATTGGAATTTGGACGCGACGAGGAAACAAGATGGATTTTGAGTCGACTACTAGATGCAAAACGGAAACCAGACCAAGACTAGAACTAAAACCAACACTCGACAACGATAAACAAAAATTCAAAGATGCAAACTGACAAGAACAATGCAAGATTAATGGCTAGGGTTTGGGCAAGGTAAACAATTTTTTTTTGTAGGGCAAATTTTCTGGACTCTAGGATGAAGAAAAAATAGGGGATACAGTGTTACCTATCGGGCAACCTTCACTCTGATACCAACTGATGTGAACAGTGTCCCAATCTTCTGAAAGGTAGAGGTAAATCGACTGATGGAGAACTCGATGTTGACGATCCAGCTTCCAATCAAAACTGATTCGAACCCCTGCAATCGCTACACCACAGCTCCGTTGGTTATCAACCCCGCCAAGACACGGTTGACCTCACCAATAAGGCTTATCCCTGCATGCGAATCAAGAAAACAAGCAAGAACACGGTAAACGCAATTTGAATATTGCCAATTACCAATGAAGAGTAGGAGTTGGGGTTCCACAAACCGATGAACGGCAAAAACTGTCTAAGCAGTATAATCTAAGAAAAAACCCACCCAAAAGGATACGGGGTGGCGGCCATATGTAGCAGGAGTATAGCGGCCAGAGGTAGGCCACCGGCCAGAGACCCCACCCCCACATAAACCTAGAGATACACGGGCCTTGGGCCCAAAGTAGAGGTAGCACAGCACTTGGCACAATCTGTCAGTGAATTATTTCATTGGTTGAGGGAGATCCAGAAGGAATTTTGCAGTTGGGCCAGATCCATTGGAAAGGTGGCGTCATGGGCTTCTCCGTAAAGTGATCACTCACCCCAAACGGACTACGTACATTGTATGGACATCCGTTTGAAGTTGGTGTACTCCTGGATGGCTGAATCGGGCCCACGGATGACTTGGGCTTCATCTTGGGCTTGTCTTGGAGCGTGGACAACGTGGGCTTCTTCTTAGGCTCATCTTGGAGTGTTTTGGTATGCTGGACCTTCAGTGTAGATGGCTTGAAAGGCTTGACATGTGGGTTCAAGCCGACTTGATGTTCTCCATGGTCTTCAGGCGACGGAGTGGGAGGAGTGGACGGAGTGGCGTTCGTATCTGTGTTGGTGATGGCCTCATCAGCTAATCTCCACTTGGACTAATCTCCACAACCAATGTGGGACCGAACTAACAGCCAGTGGAGGTTGGGCCCGAAGCCCAATTCGGCCCAACTCTCAACAATCATTGTTTCAATTTTCGGATTTACAATTTCAGAATTACAGTATTTTTTTAGCAGCAGACACTAAAACAATCATAACTTCATCATCTGAACTCCAATTTGATGTTCTTGGATCCGTTGGAAAGCTAACGTCTAGCTCTACAACGTTACTTTTAATACCTTTCTGAGAAAAAGTCTAGATCAGTGCATATTAGCACTCCAACAGAACCTTTTGCATAAGTTTCCACACGGAGTCCATAAACCATCTTAGTGATTCCTTGGGCATCATGAGCACCACTTGTGCTCACCATAATACCATCACATGTCCACCTCGATGTTGGATAGCTCACCACATGCCGGGAAGTCTCTCCCATTTTGGACCCCGACCGGCAACCTCCACACTTCGACCGGCTCGAGCTACTTTAACCATCATGGTGCAACGCCATATCCGGGTGTTGGATTAGTCATGTAGAGCATTCCTGCAAGTCTCTAGTACCCGGCATCTCTTGGACCAGTCAAGTCTTCAACTCCTCCCTGAGCACTACTCTAATGGCCCATCCTTATCTCAAGCATACTATAATTCCAGTATACCTACAACATGCATCAAAACCAAACAAACCCATCACATAGCACTGTTCACACATAATGACAACATAAACGAACACAAACAATTAAAAATATTGTCAAAATATATATCACTTAAGATTAGACAATCACATAGGGTTTACAATCTACAATTAACAAAATGACAAATTGCAAAACATAATGAGTTAGGCACGCATGAAACTTGGCCATTTAAGCTATATATATATGTACAGCCTCTTACATATGTGAAACCTAGCTTGATGAAACATTAATTAACCTAACTACACAATACAAGCTAGTCAGCTCGTAAATCATGATGCATTTCCAGCTAGCTAGCTAGCTCCCTAGCTTGGAGCTACAAGTGGCTTCCTAGATTGGAGCTACAACTAGCTTGCAATTAAGGAGAGAGAGAGACATAGGTGATGACAAGTTTCTATTAAAGAGAGGGGTCCAATTAACTTCCTTCCAGCTTGCCCTGATCACTCTAGCATTGTAGCTTAGAGTGTGGAACTCTCGTCAGAAACAGAAGGAGAACAGAGTGTGGTATACAACGAAATGGCAACTCAACAAGGGTCCAGTGGGGCTTTACTAACACTCGATAATTTCTAACAGTTCACTGAAATACTATCGTTAGTGTAAGTTGCTTCTTCTAACGGTAAATATATATATTTACCATTAGAAAATGTTGAAACAAAAGCCAACTTGGTTCATGTCTGAGACAGTAATACAAATACACACATATACACCAATTCACACATCCAAGTACATGTCTCAAATAGCAATACAAATACACCAATTCACACATTCATGTTTATTCTAACGGTAAATATGTATAATTACCGTTAGAAAAGTTCTACTAATGGTAAAAATATATATTTACCGTTAGAAAAAGTTAGGTACATGTCTTCAAAAAATCTGCAAAGTTGGTTCATGTCTGAAACATTAATACAAATACACACATATACACCAAATACAAATACAAAAATACACCAGTTCACACATTCAAGTACATGTCTCAAACAGGAATAGAAATACACAAATATATACCAAATACAAATACACAGATACACCAAATCACACATTCAAGTACATTATATGAAATAGCAATACAAATACACAAGTATACACCAATTCACACATTCGATGTATATTACAAAAGTCACGTCTGAAATAGCAGATCATGATGAGGACCCAGTGGCCCATACATTGTACATCAAAGAGAACCGTTGCAAGTTGCTACAATGTAACTACCGACTAAAAGTTAGACCTGATACATCACAAATTCATTCATCTGAAACTGCAAATGTATGAACTATATTTGACTTAACCATATAAGTTCAGTTCGGAGACGCCCGAGGAGTTGGAACTGGCGTTGAGTTACATTTGTATTGGTGATTTCCTCGGGTTAAGTTTGAGCCCGAGGAAATTACCAATACAAATATAAGATGCTTTCTATAGGTCCTGATTTGAGAAACACGCTGGGCTTGAGGATCTTCTCCACCGAGCCAACTATGATCTCACCCTTCACGTCCTTCAGCTCTCGACAGTGATCTTCACCCTTTCTTTCGCCAACAAGCCAATGTAGGCAATGCACTGTGACGAAGAACCGTGAACTACGTTGCCCCTCATGAACATCGTGCAAGGACCTGCACAGAATCAATAGGCATTCTAGAGCAAATGAAGATTGTTTACAGCTACCTGAATGGTTCCCTGTCTGAAAGAACTACCAAGTGAAGGTTAGGTTGTGGTATGTCATAGTAACATCAATTTGCAACTGAGAGATCAATATATTACATTTCTACTCTATTTCATAAGAAGAAATTACAATCCCAATATACATTATTTAATGAACTTTTTACAAATATCTTGATCATTGAGCAAGCTAGTGTTTGTCTGAGCATTTGACAATGTACAAATTGGTCCAAGTTCTCCTCAAATCAACCAAAAGCTAGATCCATGATATATCTGAGCGAAGCCAGGCCAACTGTCTAATCATAAGATTTCACCATTACATTGAAAAACATTGATGTTTTTTCATTTGAATTTCAAAAAATTGAACATTCCCTGTCCCACAATGATATTATTTTTTTGTTTTAGTAAAAACAACACCAAAACACCATACATAATCATATTGAAAAGAAGACACATAAAAATGAAACATAAAGTAATCGCAGGATAATTGCCGTCACAGGATTAGAATAATCTAACAATGCCGAAATTTTACTTGCCTTGGTTGCAATCCCGAAATCTAGTCAAGGGAGTTGAAGCTACGATCGATTTTGTAGTTGATTCATCTGACAAACTAGTGGCCGTCAATGGAGCTAGGTGCGGCGGCTGTCAATGGAGGTTTCGGCTTAGGGCTTGTCGCGCCCAAGGAGAAAAAGAAGTGGAACGGTTCAACTAGAAGCAAAACTCCAGGGAACATGTATTTGTAGAAGTCGAACGGTTCTAATGGTTCCCAAAATACTACCGTTAGTACAATTACTATCTTCTAACGGTAAATATATGAAGCACCGTCAGAATAAATCATGTCATTTTTTCTAACAGTACACAAAATACTACCGTTAGTACTTGTTTATTTCTTCTATCGGTTAACGTATTCTATACCGTTAGAAAAAATCATCCCATTTTTTCTAATAGTTGCTATGCAAGTTACCATTAGAAATAATACCTACAACCTGCCTTTAGACACTGCGCAACATGTACACTAACGGTTTTCTTCTAAATCATGAATAACCGTTAGAAGATAGGGGTTACAGGACTGCATTACTATGCTAGTGAAAGATAAGTACAAGTTTCTTACTAGGGCTTTTACTAAAAAGATAACATGGAACAAAAGTTCTAAAAAAAAGAGAAACATTAGAGGATTCGAGGGAAGACTCATACTTGTTGCTCGCAAGAGCCCCCCCCCCCCCCACCCCCCCACAACGTAGATGGACCGGTGTCACCCACTCTTGGCAGTTCATTTCTGATGACGAAGTAGAGATAACCTTCTTGTAGACTTTGATGTAGGGAAAGAACACCTTGGGGATAGAGGCCCCAAGGGCAGTGGCACTTTTGCTCTTCTACTCCGATAGCGTTGCAGTTGTTGAAACCACTGATATCACCATGGAGGATTCCTGGGCATTGCCAACCTTATAGAGATTTGCTGGTCTAGGAAGTATTTGGCCCCCTTCAGAGATTTGGGGGACCCCTGGTGGTGTCCTCTGACTTGAACTTGAGACCAAGGCCTTCCAACATCACTTGTACTTGGTGGCCTACTACAATCATTACAGCAACCCCTCGGGAAACTTGTTTTTGGGACCCCATGGAGGGCATCCTTGACGGCCCCCAACTTTGCCCAGAGAGTCAAGTTGGCATGCTTCAAGGCTTCTAGTTGTGCTTGGACCTTGGCCAACTCCCAGAGCACCTCCTCCTTTCTCATCCTTTTCGCATCCCAGTCTTGCACCTCCTGAACTATGTTTTCAGAGATCCTATCTTGGAGGGCTCAAGTGAGAGTAGCAGCCTAAGGTAAGGAAACAATACAAAGACTGAGTTAGTGAGGATAATTGTAACTATGACAAACAAAGACACCTAACTCACCTAGTGGGACAAGGAGAACTTTTCATTGTAACACAGCTCAGTGGTCCCTTCTTGGATGTAAGCTTGGACCTTTGAGGTGATGATCTCATCGGCGAATCTCCTCAAATCACCCGAGGACAACATTGGTTGCATGCGGGGTGGGGGGCCGGGGCGCATCGTCATCTCCAACACTGATCCTCGGTGGTGGTAGTTACCAGTCGGTCTTCCTCCTCTTCACCTAGGAGATGGAGATCATCATATATGGAACCCATTAAAGTCAAGTTCTCAAGTAGATTATACCCCTTTAGATGAAGAAGTGAGACTTTCTTGGGCCCATGAGGCTCACTGGGGGGCTTTGTTCTGACACATCAGATGTGTCAAACGTTAGGGTGGCCTCCACATGTTGGAACTTCGCCTGGGTGACCACCTGCTCCTCCGAAAATGCCTCCTTCTTGAGGGCGTCCTTTGTAGAAGAGGTTGGCGCATAGTCCTCGGAGTTTGACTCCTCCACCTATTGCCCCCCCCCCTTTTCCCAACTAACCAGATGACAGTAGTGAACCTAGCTTAGCCAGGAGGTCCTCCATTCCCTTGGACGGTGTCTCTTTGATAGGGGCCACTAGAGGCTTAGACGGTGTGCTAGCTCCTAGCCGATGGCATCTAGATGATGACTGTTGGGGCCTTGATGGGGGGTTTTAACCTAGTGGCTTTGTCACCAGCATCACTTGGGTGTTCGCCACTTCTTGGCCCTTGTCCATAGTGGAGGATTTCTTAGGTGCGGTGGACATCTTAGCACGTTCCGCCCGAGGACTCCCAATTTTTTCCTTGACATATTTGCTCGTCCTCATAGTAC
Source organism: Pharus latifolius (assembly GCA_019359835.1). NCBI lineage: Eukaryota > Viridiplantae > Streptophyta > Magnoliopsida > Poales > Poaceae > Pharus > Pharus latifolius. The sequence goes on along the minus strand of CM033323.1, from coordinate 36,752,708 downwards.
TTGCCCAGGAGTTGCTCAGCCTTCGCTTGAGTGTCGTAGTACGTGCCCGACTGCAAAAAGGGAAGAAATAAGTATAAGATAAAACCTAGTGCGAAAAGTGACCCAAGAACTTTAAAGACAAGGTACTCACACTAGGAGATGTCCCTGACAGGGGCGAGGGATGGTAGTTGGTGCTAAGGCCCAGTCCTCTCCGATTCATATGAAATGTGCTCATTTTGAGGAGTGACAACTCCTCCAGTAGTTTTTTGCATGCCTCACTAGAAGTGGGCCTTCTTCATCGTCTTGATGAGGGCCAACTCCAAGCTAGTCTTCCTCTTTGGGGAAGGCTGGCTCTTTGGCCAGTTTTAAGAAGGCGGTGAAGAATATGTTATCTCTGGGTCATTGACCTTGAGGTAAAACAACATCCGTGCCTAGTCCTCCCGATGGTCCCGAGAGGCACTCACCAATATTCATCTCTCCTAGATTTAAGAAGTTGGATGAAGATGGACCCAAAATTTAACTTGGGTCCATCATGCCCCACCGCCTTTCTTCCCGGTGAAGCCTCGTAGAAGTAGGGCAGCAGTTGAGTGTAGGCTTCACCTCTATGGCCGTCTCGGAAAGCTAGATGAAGATACCCATCTAGGAGTATGTGTTTGGGGTGAGGTGCTTGATGACCAGTTCGTAAGTCTTCAAGAACTCCCAAAGCAATGAATGCACTTGGAGCCTAAACCCAGCTACAAATCAGGCTTCAAAGGTGACCACCTCTCCTTCACTCGGATGGGGCGCAATCTCATCATCGCCCAAAATCTTGATGTTCTATTCATTTAGATAATTCCAGGCTAGAAGTTCTTGAAAGGCCTCCTCGATGAACTTCAAGACCATGGGGAAGTCTAAGGTGACCGTGTCGGACTCCACCCTAGAGCCCTCCGTCAGACCTTCAAGTCTATCTCACTCGGTCAATCCAGGTCAAAGATGGCTGATGACTAAGGGTTGTCCAAGAATGCTCGAGGGTCATTGGTGGATGAACGATTGGGGGTTAGTGGCACTAGAGAGTTAGAAGAGGGGACTGGAGAGAAGGATAGGGTTAAGGGCTGAAGTGACGCACTCTTTGGCCACTTCCCTTGTTTATAGACATGGAAGCATCGATGGATGCATGCCACATGCCCACTCAAATGAATCTGAGCTATCAAAGATGAAGGGATGCCTCATGCATGAAAAGGGTCGCACATGCACTGGTGGTGATGCATCACCGAATGGGCGACTTGGTGAAGTCTCTGAGGCCTTGCCTCAATTGGTGAGAATGGGTAGGGCTGGAAGTGAGCCAAGCTCGAGCGAGCCGAGGCAGGCTCGGCACGGGCTCGATAGTGTACTGGGCTAGGCTTGAAATAATAACGAGCTTAAAACGAAGCTTGGGCTCGACTCGAAACAAGCTGGATAGCACTCGAGCTCGGCTCGACAAATCGATGCTTCGAGAACAGCGTGTCTTCTCCGGCCGGCCGACCACTATCGAACACGGGTCCTCCACCGCTGCCTCCTCCTTCCCCTCCTCCACACGCGCCACCGCCACCTCCTCCAGCTTCCCCACTACCTCCTTCTCCTTCCCCTCCTCCTCCACGCGTGCCGCCACCACCTCCTTCCCGTTCCCCGTTGCCTCCTTTTCCGTCCCCTCCTACTACACGCGCATCACCGCCTCCTCCCCCTTCCCTGCTACCTTCTTCTCGTACCCCTCCTCCTACACATGCGCCGCCGCCGCCTCCGCCCCATTCTCTGCTGCCTCCTTCTCCTTCCCCTTCTCCTCCACGTGCGCTTCTGCTGCCCTCTCCCCCTTCCCCGCTGCTTCCTCCTTTCCCTCCTCTATGCGCGCCACCGCCACCTCCTCCCCCTACCCCGCCGCCTCACACGGTCTCCAATGTGCCACCGAGAACCCACTCCGCTGTGATAGATCTGGTGGTGCGGGCGTGCGGGCGTGCGGCCACTTTGAGGATTTGAGGGCTAGGGTTGGGGATGGCTGAATGGGGGGTGACGGTGTCGGTGAGCTTTAATGAGCCAAGCTCGGGAAGGCTCAGACTCGGCTCGAATTCTCTCTCGAGCTTCACCTCAGACTCGAGCTCGGCTCGTTAAGGGTTCGAGCCAATCTCGAACTGAGTCAATCTTTGATCTGATCCCGAATAACACGCAAGTTTCAATCTTTTTGTCCAGTCCTAAGAGTTGGAATCCATACACCCTATGTCCAAAAGTCACATGAGGTATCGAGGGCTGATGTTGTCAAATGGTGTCAGTGGCCCTTGGCCTAGGAATTGGGCTAGTAGAAAATAACCATAGTTTGACCCGATGACGGGTCAACTTGAGCGTCTTTGTCTATTGGTGATTAGACATTACCAGTTGGTCCTGTCAATGGGTTACTCGGTTGATAGTGTCCACCCGGGTACAAAGCCTAACCGAGCGACCTGGGATATCTGACATGTTCTAAGTCCAGAAAACTAGCCCGTCACCTTTCAGTTGAGTCCCCTTTCCGGTGCAAACCACTTCACTGAGAGGCTTAGATCCTTGGTGATGCGGTGCTTGGACCTATAGTCGAGGAAGCAGATGATCACTTCGGTTGTCGAGACTACTTTGGGAAAGAAAATCACGAAGAGCACCAGGAAAGTAGCATCCCTTTTGGGATGGCCTGAAGTTATCTGTAACACCCCTGTTTTTCCCAACCCTAGCCTGCCTTGACTATCTGCATAACAGGATGAGATCTTGGTAATGCCAGAGTGTTACTCTAAAAAGTTGGCAGCCAAACTCCTTCATTCAAGTCATTTTCGCAGATCAGTCCAAAAGATTCACAAATAAGTCACAGATCATTTCCAAATCATGATTTGATTCAGTGAACATCTTCCCTTCACTATTCTGGACATTTTTCCCTTCTGGAAGAATTTCCAAATCTCTCCCGAAACCCTAGTTTCAGCCTTGTCAAATTTCTAAAATTCAGATTACTCTAATTACCCTGTTTTCAGTTCATCTCAAAATTTGCCTAAACCTCCAAAATTTGTCATCCCTAGCTGCTGATCAATATCTTAGACTTTGTGGATTAATTTAGCAAAGTCAAAACTCTTTCTACCTAAGCCAAATGCTAGATTTACAGATTGGTCCCTGGAATCAAGAATCAGTAATTGCAAATCAGCCCTCCTATTCTTTTCTGCTGTTTTCGACCAGCGCCTGGTCATGCCCTCGACTAGTGCTGCATCGCCGGAGCCGCGCCGCGTTTTCTCGCCGCAGTTGCTCGCCGCCAGCCACTACCTCTTGTCGCCTGCGCTTGTGAGCAAATGAGCCACCCCGCGCGCACGTGCCAGCAGCCAGTACCTCGCCATGTCCAGCGGTTAAACGCCCGCGCTCCAGCGCTGTCTTCGCGCGCGCAACCGTTGCCGTGGCAATTGCATGCACATACGTGTCGTTGCCGGAGCTTTGCTGTTGCCTCTGCATCTGCGCCATCACTGGTGAAGTTCCAATGCAACCGACAAAGCCTGTAGAGCTGCTACACCGCCAGTGCACAATCACATCGCCGGTCACCGCTGTCGCAGCTGCACCCGGCCGGTCTCGTCCCCGGCACAAGTTCTCTCGCCGTTTCCCCTCGCAAGCTCCGCCTGAACGCCTATTTAAACCCCCTCAGTGCTGTGAAGAAGCACAACTCCAGGACGTAGCCATTTTCCCAGATTTTCACTGTTTCCCTTTCTTCCCCGACGAGCCGATTTTGAGGCCATCGTCGCCAGAGCAAACCACAGCCCCTTTCTCCAATCCAAGCTCACCAGTAAGATCCCCACACCCATCTTCCTGTGTCCAAGCAAGCAATTGCATCCTAGTGCTCTTCATCGCTGGTGATCGCCGGAAAACCAGAAACTCCCTGTTCCAGAAATTAAACTCATTCCAGTGCTTTTCACTACTCACTCCAGTAGGATCAAATGATCCTTAGCCCTTTCTTAGCAAGCCTGTTCAGTCAGTTTTCAAATTGATGCAGTGCTGTGTGTTCTCCCAAATTTTGCGCGCCACCGTGGACGTCTCACGTCGCCGGCGTGCCTCGCTACTGCTCTCCCCAAACTGAAGCCTCCTACACCTTCCCTGTAACCCCTAGATGGTGTAGTCCAGAGCTCATAACCTGCATTGCTGTGTGGAGCCAGTTCGTCGTTCACCGTCTTCTCCAACTCCGGTGACAACGTCGACGAGCTCGCACGCTTAACCACTGCCTAATTCCTCTCTCCAGAACAATCCACACCACCCCAGAAGTGTTTCCCCTCGGTCAATTTCGAGCTTAGCTAACCCCAGTTCTCTGGCACCGTGGCTCGTTCTTGTCCCAGGCGGCCGAAGATTTCAACCTCGCCGTTCATCGCCGGCAAGCCACCCCAGCCAAATTCCTTCCACCAGCAACCTTGTCTTGATCCCACCTACCTCCCTGACATGTTTGGCGAAGCAATGCATGCGTGATTCGTCCAGACGCATGTGCCCTAGTTCGCTGCTGTGCAGTGGCATTCGATTTCCTGTGTCCTGAGCTTTGCTGTAAATTTCTGTTAATTCAAGGGCTTTTCTGAAAAGTTCACTTTGTCATTTAGGTCCCTCACAGCATTTGGCACACAATGCCACCTCTTGCACCACTTTTGATCATCTAGAAGCCCTAAATCATCCTGGTGTCCTTCTCGGTCATTGTCTGTTCGCGAACCGAATGCCAACCCTTGGCTTTCATCGCAATCGAGTCTTGTCCAGTGAACCTAACCCTAGAATCCTTTTCTCCGCTGTTCTGTTTCTGCCCAATCTCCCTCATTTGCATTCATGTGTATATTTTACTTATGTTTTGTATAAAGCCTATTTTCTGGATGCTTATGTATTGTACGTGTTGTGTGTCCTCTCGTGCGAATGCAGAGCAAGGAGCGGAAGATTTGGAAGGAACGTTTGAAAATCCAGCAGATTTCTTAGACCCAACTTGGCAAGGCAAGTCGTCACCCTTGATCATGTCTCACCCAGTATTTTGAAATAAAGTAGATTCACTGTTTTAAAGATATATGCATGCTGAATATTTGATAGAACTATGTTTAGAAACATGTGAATAGATATGACCCAACTTTCATGTGGAAACCCCTTTTTGATATCGAATCATCATGCAACCTTGTCACCCTAGGATACCATGCTTAGGCTTTAATCTTATTTAAGTATACATGTTGGATGTGAAATGGCTAATATGTGAGAAAATGGATTTGAAACCCCTTTTGTGAAATGAAATGTCAAATTAGTATTGATAGTGAGGATTGGTTTGTAGGGAGAGGGTGCGGTGCGCACCAGGGAATGTGGATGGCTCCTCACTATTAATTCATAAGGACTAGAACCTTGTGTTGTGCCTCTATGCGGCATGAAAACGTACCAACCACTTGCCTGGTATGGGACAGGCACGACTTAGTACCTTTTTGGTATTAGCAGTTCCCTGCATGGTTTGTCGGTCTGGTTTCTCGCGTGGAGAAACTGGTTGGGCGCAGTTCGTCCGTGAGTGATGTGAGTTCAGAAAAAGCATGAGAGGAAAAGGTGGAAAGAAGGAAGACGCCCTATGCCTCCGATTAAGCCGTGCGTGGTTGTAATCGTGACGGTCAAATGTCTCGCGTGGACAGACCAAGGCTATGTGTCCTGCGGGAGCATAGGTCAAAGGCTAGGAAGTAAGGCAGTGGGTAGGACCCACAACGGTACTTGAGACTTAATTGTCTATTTACCGGGCGGGGATACTGTTAATACTAGACTGCAAAAGCGTTGTGTGATCTCGGCCTTGTCACATGTGTATAAGTCATATGGAGTTGGCCTGACTTGGAAGTCGAGTGAAGAAGTGGATTTAAAAAGAGGTACACCTTTGCAAAGTGTAAGAAAAGTATCGGATACTCTGTACTCCCAGGTCATGGAGTATGTTCGCGGTGGATTTACCCATGTGGTTCAACACAAGTAACTATTTGGAATGTTTTCATAATATGGTTAATTCAAATGGTGGATCACGGAGGATCGCCATTCACAATGTTTTCTTAAAGTCTATTATAAGGTTTTCAAAAACCCCGCTGTTGAAAACAAAACCCTTATTTGAAAGATCAAAGGATTGAAATCTATACTATTTATGATTATAAGACTTAACCCCTTTTTTTGATCACTCCTCATCTATATAATTGCATTTGTAAATAAACGACTTGCTGAGCATTGTGTCAAAGCATGCTCACCCTTGCCCTTTTCAAACAAATCAGAAAAGGGATTCGCCGATCCCGATTCGTTTGGTTATGAAGATGAAGCAGAGGATGGGAACGCCCCAGATGATTCGGAGTTCTAGGAGGGTCTCGCGCCGAGTTGAGTCCGATGTGGAGGAAGCCCTACCAGAATCGTTGCTACCAGAAGTGAAGATCTTTGTTGTTGCTGTCTGCCTTGTTTTGTGTGTTCGGTATCTTGATGCCGACTATTGTATGGATAAACCTGTTATTTTCGTAGCAACTCTAAGTAGCGTCATTCTGGGCGCTATGTTAATGTAATATTGGTCCTTGTGACCTCGTACCTGTTTAATTATGTTTTATGCAATAACTGCTTTCCGCTTGTTGTGAGTTTTGTAATGGTCCAACCTGTGTGCAATCCACCTGGGCGGTCGCCACGGGATTCCTCAAATGAGGGTCCCACATTATCTGCCGCTAAAATTCATGGGGGTCATGTGTAATTGGGTTGGCCGCTAATGATTCATCACCGGCAAGCATGGGGCCCACCACTGTAGAAAGTGGCGTTCTCCAAGAGTACACCGACTGTGACATGTGGTTCACATGTCATCCAAAACTCTTGTTGTCCAAAAGACCATCTTGCTCCCTAATTCAAGGGCTTCGTGGAGGGCATCTTCATCATTCCTCAGTTGGTTAGACTATATATACCCCATTCTAACATCTCATTTCTAGCAGTTACTCATTGTGATAATCTAAACCAACACTCCACCAAGTGTGTGAATTGGATCTTTCTCCCCTTGGGAAAACTCCCAATCAACCTACGTTGGGTGCATATCAATAAGACTAAGATCTCTCTTGAGATCTCAACCTATATAAATTCTTTGTATTCGATTGTCTCTTTTCATTAAACTTAGAGTGACCCGTCACACGATCACTTTGAGCTTTCGATCACTTGTGACATGTGAGACTTCGCTATTGAGAATTTCAAATTAACGACTATTAGATAGCCAATTTTCCCATTTATCTATAATAACAATCACAATTTAGTTGTCTCTCTCAGAACATAAGGAGCCTGATAAAACTTACTTCTTTGTCAATAAGATATCACAGGTGTAGTCTCTATGTCCTTATTTAAGCCATGGTTTGAAGTTTCATCCGACTATTTATATAACATGATTTTTTAATACCATCTGGTAATAAAATAAAGCGGCCAAAAAAGAAGATTTCTGTATTTAAATTAACCAATAAAATCAGATATATCACAAAAATCCATTCATTGAATGTTAAGTTGGCAACAATCACATCTATCCAGAAAAAAAAAAGACTTGGACGACAATGAAAGGATGCATTATGTGTACGGTGATAGGTGACTAAATAAGGAAGAGCCCATTCTTCTTAGCTCTAATTCACTTTGAAATATTGTTTGACCATATAATTGTGATCTTTCATTTATATCATCTCCAGTTTAAATGGTCATTTATTAAATTTTTTATTCTAAATCCTCTCCAAACAATTTACGATCAGAACATCTTCATTGCACAATGCCATACAGTTGCACAAAGCAGCATTACAATTAAACGTGAAGTAATTTACAGAGTTCATCTAAATTGACGACATTCCAAACCTTCGCTATTGCAATAACGGGCGAAACATAATCTAGTTAACCTGTCTATTCATACAAACTTCCTGATTGTGGAGTGGGAAGATGTTCTTACGCTTAAGTCAAACTAAGTTTCTTTCAGTCACTGCTCAATTTGTAGATTTTTTTGCAGCCACATGTACAAGGTGCGAGTTCAGCACTAGACGCCAGCTACTCATGGCAACACAGACATCAATCTCCTGCCCAACATGGAAGTGTGAATGACTTGACAAAATATAGAAAAAGGTTTACGCATGAACCGCGTGTTTCATGTACAATGCCAGGTGGAAATCCAATTCTGATGTCATATATTCTTACTTTCAAAGATTCTTTTTGTTACTAAATTTATCTATTTATATTTCTGCTATCTAACATGTATCTCGAATTGAACTTGCACTTCATAATACAAGGAGCCGTTCTCCAAAATATAAGCAATCATAGTAGGGAACACATTTCCAACCATGTGCAAAAACTGGCAGGAACTACCGTTTTGGCTCTCCGGAGCCAATGGATTGTCTCTTAGACAGCTAAGACAGAGACAGGAGAAATTTCAAACGTCTTGCAAGAAATTTTTAAAGAGTGAATTTTACCCTCACCGATCCTATGCTTTGATTTCTTATCAGTCAGCCTCCACCATACCATTGGTATTGTTTGAAAGGCATTGCAGGCGGTGCATTTCCCCACATCTGAAAGTGAGATACATGGGGCCCACATGAAGGCAGCCCCTCTCTCTGAAGTTGCCGGCACTTGGGGGGCGTGGATCGGGCCTGTCTTAAAGGCAAGAGAAATCAATGTATATGTCCGAGTCTGACAGAAACAACTAAGTTACTGCAAAGACCACTTCAAAAGAGGAGAGGTGGGCGCGACCGGCAAGTGGTGCGTTCAGGCGGGTCAATGGCACCAACAACGACGACTCCGCGACGTATGTCACCGTCGGCCACATATTTATATATACATTACTCAGCCGCAATGGTTTGACTTGGACGACTACTGTACTGCCCCTCCATTCGTTAAGACTATTATTTTTTATGTATTTCATTTTTACACTTACTTATTAGATTGTGTGTCCATGTAACAAAAAGTCATAGACTTGACTCATAATTTTCACTATTTTTCATATCTACGTATTTTACTATAGTCTTCTATTGATGTGTTTCTCGATCGGGATACAACGGTTTATAATGATATTATGGATAGGTTTATATTGTAAAATAATAGAAAAGACAAGCAATTACTACACTGCTGTAGTCTGTTTGCTAATATTTTTTATTTGATTTGTGATACCTTAATTTTCATATGTAAATAGATAGGTTATGTTGATAGGGCAATTACTTGGCACAACGTGTACCAATTACTACTTACAATAAGTTTATGGGTCTCTAAATTCTTAAAAATTTTAAAAGTTAGAGATGACAAAAAACAAGCAATAAATCTATAATTAGTCGGTGGGAGATCGAGCAAAGGTGGGGTGCGGAATAGGTGGAGGATTGGTAGTGGAGAGGTGGGGTGTCGGCGGCTGTAAGGGAGAGGCGCAGCTAGGGTAATTAGGAGGAGATTCGGTGGGGTATCGGCCGGCCATGAGGGAGAGAAGTTAGCGCGAGGAGGGTTTATATTTGGCTGAAAAAAAATCTCCCGAAATATCTTCTGTTATTTTTTTCCCTAAAAATTTTCCCTCTCAAAATAATATATCTGTTATTTTTGTGCTGAAAATTTTCAGTTTTGCCAAAAAATATATTATTTATTCCTAGCAGTAGATCTGATAAAAATGATGACTTTTCCCAGCTGACACATGGGTGAAAAATCAAAATTGTATTTTCACCTATACAACTGCTGCTAAAAAAAGTTTTTCCCGGCATAAAAAATATTGCCAGCTGTTCCACATATCCTATATATCTTTTTCCAAACTGATCTACAGTTTGCTATATATTATTTATTCCTAGCGGTAGATCTGCTAAAAATAATAACTTTTCCCAGCTGACACATCGGTAAAAAATCAAAATTATATTTTCATCTGCAGAACTGCTGGAAAAAAAGATTTTCCCAACAGTTTTACAGCTTGCGCTGGCCTACTGTGTTGTAGTGCGTATCTCGCAACCCACCTCTACGGCTCATAGTTGGTCGTTGTATGTACACGATGGTACGGGCTGGACTTTTCCCTAGAATGGTGGGCCCGATTTAGTTTTAGGTTGCTATCTTGGGAAAGTCCAATATGTAGGTTTTTTAAAGAATAATACATTTAACGCCCCAGTATTTTATCATTACTGTTAAAAATGATACAGCTTATCTCATATATTTTGGTCGACAATTTTAGTATATCCCATTTAGTTAATTGTCTATAAATTTTGATCATTTTAGTAATGTTCGCGTCATGCGGTATCTATATGGTAACTCTATAGTGCTAATATAACACACATTAGACATTAATTTATTTTTTTTGCGTTTCACATTTTTCTAATGTTTTCAATGCAAAGTTCTTCCATTTTATTCATTTTTAACACAAAAAGATTTATTATTGACACAAAAGCACCTTAATAGCACCATGGTGACGTTACGCCAATGCCCTAGGGTCTAATATGGTAAAACCATCAAAATTAATGGGTGCTCAGTAAAATTATATGGTAAATTGATATATTTAGCAAAAATATCTATGAAAAATTGAAAGTTTGCTTAACATCTTGTTTTTTTTGTCATATTTGTCAAAATACCAAAAATTAAGTTTTATTTCATTTTTTCTCAAGATGACATGTAGTAGTTTCAAAAAAAATTTAAATAACACAAAAATGATATATAAAAAATAACTTGGATGAGATAGGATTTGTGATGAGGACATCCCTACATTAGTATCTATACTAACCCCTCCAATCAGTGGACCAATTACTAAGAGTAAAATAAGAGATCTTCAAATCCAAGTACATACTTTACTCTTAGATTTCAATTGTGATTTAAATTCTTTAAGAGTACTATTTATTGGGAGTTCTTTGATTTGTATTAGGTATGAGGGCATGGAGATGCATGAAGAGTACCTAGAAAGCCTCAAGGAATATCAAGGAAGTCATAACAAAAAGCCACATTGGGTTTTGTTTGCTACTGCACATTTTTCAAAGAATATCAGCGCAATGTTTCGAGATTTTGCTCCAGAAAAGTGCTCCAAACATATACAAAATTATACTTTTCTAAAATTAGACTTCACAAGCTTTCCAACAAGCCCAAGAACAATAAATTTGGACTTCATTCACACCCAGGGGAAATCTGGAAATTTTAGCAAGCTATCACAGTTAAATTTGGTCAAATCCAAGTCAAATGTTGGTCAAATTCTCTCCAAAATGCCTGGAACAGTGGGGGACCAAGTCAAGGTTGAGTCAAAATCAAATTTCTCAAAATTTGAGCAAGATTTAAGGGATTTCCACACATTTTCTTGTCAGCTGCACAGATTCAGCCTGAATTGGATTTGGAGGAAGAGTTGGAGTTCAAATTTGTTTCCTTTGATTTCTATCTTGAGTTCAAACTTATTTTAGAGATATGTTTGTTAGCATTCTGGTTGGATATATATATGCCTCTAATCTGCTGTAGAAACAACTTTTACTAGTTAATACAATTCTTATTGCTTTCCAGCAATTTTTCACAAGTTTATCTTGTGCTTTCTTTGGTTTTACTCTTATTCTTCCTCGGGTAAGATTCATGGGTGGGTTATGTTGAATCCCTCCATTTGGATCTTCAAGTTTTCAACTTATTGGGTTGATTAGATCTGAATTGAGTTGTGGTTTAGTATATTGTGATCTGTTGATTTGTGTTAGATCTAATTTACACAAGTTAGCCGACCCCTTTCCTAGATTACACCTCTCATCTATCTATCTATCTATTTGTTTTTAATCGTTTTAGTTGATTCTTTGCTCTTTGGGTGAGATCATTCTATCTTGAAAGATCATGAACAAAATCAGAGGCAAGATTGGAGTTCATCTTCATCTAATTTCACATCAATTTGTAGAAATGGCCTTTTGTCACTCACTTGGTGTTGATTTGATTTTGAAATATACTTTTGCTTAGTGACAAATATGTGTCACCCATGTGCAACATGCTAGCATCATGGTGTTGACGTGACAAGCCACACAAAGGAAGATGTTGCATAATCAGCTACTACTTGTGCACTAGATGTAGACTTGATTCAACATTTGGGTCTAGTTGTAGATTGAACATTAGTTGCTCACCGGATTAGGACTCGAGCCAACTTGTAGGTGTGGCCACGCACCCAGCATTAGTTGCGCACCTTGTAAAGACTAATGCTCAGTTTGAGCCGACATGGGATTAGTAATCATCATTTATATCAAATTTGCATTTTTGTTAAAAGAAATATATTTTCACATAGTCATAACAACACTCAAACAAGCATCCTATATTGTCCCCTACAATCAACAAAACAGAATCTCATGTCATCCCATACAGCAAACTGAAGAACTTATTTGAATCCATCTATTTTTAATAGTTTTAGTTGGTTCTTTGCTGTTTGGGTGAGTGACGAGGATTGACACCCGAGCTAGTTTATGTATCCTAGCAGCCGTATGGTCGCAGACAGATAGCCTCCTATGCACGATCGGAAGGTCGGACATGGAGTTAGTCCTTGATTGCAGTACTTGCGCGGTCATGAGATCGCAGACTATGCACGATCAAAGGGTCGCTGGTTATACTCGACCAAGATAACCTGGGAGTGTTCGAGTCTTTATCGGGCACATTCTCAGGATCAAGATAACTTCTCCCACGTATGAAGACAACCGCAAGGAAGTTAACATGTGCGGTTATCTATAAATTGCACGTGTTTAAACCAGCGAAAAAGGCTGGAGCGGTTATATGAACTGCACTTCGGCAACCACCCAGAACTGCTTCACGTTGGCATCCCTTCATCCGGTATAAAAGGATGGCTAATGTATGATAAGAAGGATATAAAGGACTGAGAGATAGTTTGTAAATAGAAGTATAGAAAGAGATTATCGCCTGTGATAATCTCTCTTCCATGTAATCTTTTTACTCATAGTGAAATCATAACAGGACGTAAGTCTATTACTCCCACCATCGAGGGTCCGAACTTGTATAAATCTTCACGACTCTATTAGATTGCTTATCTTAACTTACCTGATAGCATCTTGAAAGGTCTCACATACAACTCACAAATCTGCATAAGATCGACAGAGGACCCGAGTCCAAATCACACCTAGAGAAAGGCCCCACGGTGACTATGCCCATATTCGGATGCCCTCACCTAGCGATCCTATTCCGATGGAAGAGGGTGATCATGAGGATGTTCCTCAGGAACCTGAGGATGCGTCTTTTTCGACTCAGGTCATGTCCATCGAACAATTGACAGTAAAGATAGACCAGGTGCCTCATGTGAGTTCTGCCACATCCGAGGTTGAGTATGTGCCACAACACATCGCTTCAGAGGATGTGGATGATGGTAGCATAGAGCTTAGTCCTGGGAGGTTTCACCCTGATAACCTCCAATCTCTCTTTGATTTAAAATTTGATTCGGAACAAACAGATATGTTTTCTCCTTCTGCGACCTCGCTCCCCCGAGAGCTTGCTGCTTTATCGGAGGAAACTCCTGAGTAGTGGGCTGCTAGCGAAGAACAGGAATGTAGACAAAAGGAGGAATAGGAACCAAAGAAAAAGGAGGATCAAGATCACGAACGATAAGAAAACGAGATGCGCAGGGCTGCGAAGGAAGCTTTGCAACTTACACAATCTCGTTATGATGCTGCTCCTAGTTCCTCTCATTGTTCGCGTGGTCGCAGGCGCGACCGGACGCCCTCTTTAGCCCTGGGTAATCCACCGGCAGTTGAAGAAACAGTGACACCTAGTGCACCTAGCAGGAGTACACAAGATCGACTTCGTATTATCGCAAATGCCCTGTGTAATCCTCCTCCTAATGTTGAAGACGCGGACAGACCTACTTTTGCCAGAATCCTGGCGGATACGCTTGACGAAGTTGCATCTGATGCAACTTCAATGGTGTCATCCCGGTCTACGATTCGCTCCCATGAGAGAGACTACTCTCACTCTAGTCATGGCAGGCGTAATTGATTACCACCAGGATCTGTTCGGCATGACAAGGTCAGACGAGTTGGAAGCTCCCGTGATCGAGATCGCGTGCCTGTCCATTCTCATCTGGGACCGCGAGGCGTATCTCCCCAGGGTGAGGTCGCCTGCAACTAAGTTCAAAGTCACGGATTCATCCGGAGTTCCTATGTTGGTTGTAAAGCTTTCTCTCCAGGCCTCCAAGCGATGGTCTAGCCAGACAAGTTTAAACCAGGAACAATTGAGAGATTTGACGGAACTCAGAACCCATCCAAGTTTTTTCAGATCTACATCACTACCATTCAAGCGGCAGGCAGGGATGACCATGTCATGGCAAATTATTTGCCAACGGTCCTCGAAGGACTAGCCAGAACCTGGTTGTTTAACCAACCAGAGGGATCGATTTACAACTGGGAAATGTTGTGTGATGCAATACTCAACAATTTCCAGAATTGTTATCAGAAGCCTGGCAAAGAGGATGACCTTCATCGCCTATGCTAGACTTCTACGGAAACTCCTCGGTAGTTTGTCAAAAGATTTGTTGGAGTGAGGAATACCATTCCAAATATATCTGACAACTCTGTTATTAAGGCATTCAAATATTCCCATTCGATATTGGAGGTTCATCGAAGATCTGCTTATCCATCCACCGCGGTTAGTAGCCGATCTCTTTGACATGGCTGACCGCTATTTCGATGCAACCGAGGCCGTGGAATGGAACAGGATGGTGGATAAGGGAAACTTGCCTCCTCAATCAGGTCTCAAGGATGACAAAAAGGATGATTCTAGTAAGAAAGCAGGATCATCAACAGCTGGAAAATCAATGAAGTCCAAGAAAAATCAGACTAGACAGTACCGAGAGGTCGCCATCACTGAGAAACCATCGCAAGGGGAAGGTAGCATGTTTCCATTCAAAAACAAAACTTCTTCTGGTGGCCACGATAGTGACCAGTTGGGAAAACAAACTAACTCGCAGGGAAACAAGAAGTGGTTTTTGTTCCACAATTCGGCGAGGCATGACCTCGAGAATTGCTGCAACTAGTTGAAGCAATTGGACGACTTCTACAAAGGAATCAGACCTATGCCGACCATACCGAAAACGGATCAAGCCTGCGGGAGTAGAGACACTGATGGAGATGAAGAAATGTCTTATCAGGTACCCCAAAACTATGTCAATATTATTTTTGGTACTTCAAAGCGTCAGTTTAAGACTTTTTACCGTGAGGTAAATCAAGCTGAGGCCCCCCTCGGTGAGCCTCAGTATCCTCATTGGTCAGAAACTCCTTTCACTTTTGATCGGGTTGATTGTCCCGTTGGGCTCATGTGACCGTTGAGACTTCCTTTGGTCATTACCCCGATCATTAGCAGTGCTCGAGTTGAAAGAGTTTTGATCGACAGGGGCAGCTCCTTAGACATTTTATTGGTCAAGGCACTGGACGAGATGCAATTTCCTTGTTTAAAGATTAAACCCATAATCCATCCATTTTGTGGGATAATCCCTGGTCCCCCAATAATGCCGATGGGACAAGTTGTGTTACTGGTAACACTGGGAGAACCAGACAATTTCTGAATATAATTGATTACTTTTGATGTAATTGATTGCGATTTGGCGTATAACGCTATTTTTGGCAGGCCAACTCTTGCTAAATTCATTGTTGTAACACACTATGCCTATCATTGTGCGAAATTGCCAGGCCCCAAAGGTGTTATTTCGGTCCGAGGCAGCCGGAACATGACACTTACTTGTGATCGGCTATCTCTGGAGTTGGTGCATGAGCTTCCCCTTCAGGATGTTAAGATTGCGACCACGACCTCAGATACGATTAAAGTTGCCCCACGACCAGATGAAAAACTGAAGCAAGTTCCATTGTACCCAGATGATCCATCCAGAACCATTCGGATCGGATCAGGCCTGGACGACAAATAGGAACTCAAGCTCGTTTCTATCCTCCGGGCCAATGCAGATGTGTTTGCGTGGAAAACATCCGACATTCCTGGAGTCCCAAGGGAGGTAATTGAGCATAGGTTAGCGATTCGACTTGGACAGCTACCAATAAAGAAAAAACTCAGACGCTTTGCTATTGATCAGGAAGAAGCCATCCGTTTGAAGTTGGATAAACTCCAGAAGGCATGATTTATTCGCAAAGTCGATCATCTTGAGTGACTTGCAAACCCGGTCATGGTCCCAAAGTCAAAAGGTAAGTGGCGCATGTGCGTCGATTACACTAGTTTAAATAGTGCCTATCTGAAGGACGATTTTCTCCTTCCTCACATCGATCAGCTAGTCGATTCTACAGCGGGTTGCGAACTGATGAGCTTACTGGATGCTTACTCAGGGTACCATCAAATTAGCATGCAGAAGAAGATGAAGAGAAAACTGCCTTCATCACACCATTTGGCACCTACTGCTATGTCAGAATGCCATTTGGTCTCAACAATACGAGTTCCACATACCAGCGCTTGATTCAAAAGACTTTTCTTTCCCAGTTGGGGCGTAATCTAGAATCTTAAGTTGAAGATTTGGTTCTAAAGGGCTTAATAAGCTCTAGTCATTTAAATGATTTGGCTGAAACCTTTTGTAATCTAAACAAGCATGGAATAAAGTTAAACCCAGAAAA
The DNA here is from genome assembly GCA_019359835.1 of Pharus latifolius. Lineage (NCBI taxonomy): Eukaryota > Viridiplantae > Streptophyta > Magnoliopsida > Poales > Poaceae > Pharus > Pharus latifolius. The sequence goes on along the minus strand of CM033323.1, from coordinate 36,736,209 downwards.
GTGTTCCTTTGGGGTGTCTTCTGGCAAACTTTTGGCTTTCCTTGTTTGTTCGAGAGGAATTGAAGTTAACCCTGAAAAAATCAGGGCCATTGACCAAATGAGATCTCCTTCGACCATGAAGGACATCCCGAGCCTAACAGGTCGCATGGCGGCTCTGAGTCATTTTATATCGCGACTAGACAAACGAGGACTGCCTTTCTATAAGGCTCTTCACAAACACAATGGTTTTACCTGGTCAGATGAGGCTGAAAAAGCCTTTAAAGAGGTTAAAGCATATCTATCCATTCCGCCAGTACTGGTTTCTCCAAATTTAGGGGAGCCACTACTCATTTTTTGGTGGCCACCCCTCACGCTGTCAGCGCAGTTCTGGTGGCAGAGAGAGGGTGTACAACAACCAATCTACTATGTAAGAGAAGTACTTTATGGTCAAAAGGAGCATTACCCTAAGGTCCAGAAGATACTTTACGCACTTCTGATGGCTTCCCGCACGCTACGACATTACTTTCAAGGGCATACGATTACTGTGCCTTCGTCCTTCCCATTGGGAGATATAATCTGGAACATCTAGTCGCATCGCGAAGTGGGCATTGGAACTTGGAGCATTTGACATCCATTTCACCCCTCGCGTAGGAGTTAAATCTCAAATTCTTGCAGACTTTGTGGTCGAATGGATTAATCCCGACCCCCTGGAGCAAGAATCCAAAGATTTATAGTGCACCGACAACTGGACGATGTACTTTGATGGTTTTCGTAGTTTTCAATACTCGGAGGGCTGGAGTGGTCTTAATAGCACCTCAGGGCGACCAACTCAAGTATGTCATTCAATTACACTTTGTTGCGACTAATAATGCAGCAGAGTATGAAGGTCTTATTGCAAGGCTCTGGGCAGCCAGATTCCTTGGAGTTCGTCGATTAGTGGTAAGGAGAGACTCACAGCTAGTCATAAACCAGGTAAACAAGGAGTACAACACCTCTGATGAGACAATGGCTCATTACCTAGGGGAAGGGAGAAAATTGGAAAAAACACTACAGTCATTTCGAAGTCCAATACATCCCACGAAAGGACAATATACTCGCAGACCAATTAGCTAAAATTGGGTCCTCACGCACATCCACTTCGGCAGGAGTGTTCGTTGAACACTTAAAACATTCCTCGATCATGGCTCCGATTGAAGATGACCCGGTGGCAGTATGCGTAACAAACCTTGGACATGAAGGAGATTGGACCCGTCCATTGCAGATCTATCTCGAACATGGGACCTCGCACAAGGATGAAATCGAAAGTGATCGGTTAATTCAAAAAGCGCACCTATATAAACTCATAGATGGGGTTTTATACAGAAATGGTACTCAAGGAGTATTCATGCGTTGCATATCTCAAGAGGAAGGTAAATCCCTCTTGAAAGAAATTCATGACGGTGCATGTGGTGCACATGTGTCGCATCAGACATTGGTCGGAAAAACATTCTGACAGGGTTTTTATTGGCCTTCGGTACTTGATGTTGCCATTCATTTGGTCAAAACATGCCTACAGTGTCAATTTAATGCAAGGCAAGTTCATGAACCTGCATATGCCTTACAAACTATTTCTCTAACATGGCCTTTCGCAGTCTGGGGATAGATATCGTGGGTCCTATGCCCCAAGCGGTCAATGGATACAAGTTTTTATTCGTAGCCATTGACACGTTTACAAAGTGGATTGAAGCTGAACCAGTCCACAACGTTACCACCGCTGCGGTGAAGAAATTCTTTCATAAGAATATAGTCACACGATTTGGTGTTCCAAGTCGTCTTATTACCGACAATGGTTCCCAGTTCGTTAGCAGTCTCATCTTGGAATATTGCGACGTCATCAGGACCAAAGTGTGCTTTGCTTCTGTAGCTCATCCAACAAAGCAATTGTGTCGTTGAACGTGCCAACGGCCAGATCTTATAAGGCATCAAGAAGCGCGTTTCGATCGCCTTAAAATGCGCTTGGGGGCTTGGGTAGATGAACTCTACTCCGTTCTATGGGCACTACACACTACTTGTAGTTGAGCTATGGGTGAGACACCTTTTCAACTAGTATATGGTGCAGAGGCTATCTTACCCACGGAAATTCGTATTGGGTCTGTTCATGTGAATCAATTCAATCATTCTGATCAACATGAACAACGTGCCCAAGATATTACCCTCCTTGAGGAAAAACACGAACGGGCATTGATCAAGTCTGCAGTATATTTACAAGCTTTGTGTAAATACCACAGTAAACGGGTGCGGCCTCGTAGTCTTCACGTGGGCGACTTGGTTATACGGAAAATACAAAATCAGTCTAACCGCTACAAATTCTCTCCTCGGAGGGAAGGTCCTTATACTGTGGTCATAGTACCGCGACTAGGATCAGCTCGATTAGCGATGGAGGATGGAAGGATCTTGTCCAATACTTGGAACATAGATCAATTACGCAAGTTCTACGTGTAAGTTTTCCATTTCTTTTATCCTTTTCAATTAGCATGTTTTCATTAAAAATTATGTGTACTTTTTCTTCGCGTTACGTTATGGTTTGATTTCTTTTTGCTCCACCTTGACCGAGTTATGCTCGGGGGCTGGCCGCTGATGACCATCTTATTGTGATAACCAAGTTGGATTCGCTGACCGATCTCATGGTCGCATCTAGATAAGACATCCCTAAATAAGCCGTTTCTAAATGCATACGGGAATGCATACGGGACTTACTAGCATGTTTCTGATCATTCGAGTGGCTGCCGGTTCATAATAAAACATTGGTGTTGTATTAAAATCACTATCGGTGCTACCAGATGATCGTATCTAGGTTGGGACATTCCTTTATAAACCGTGACGAGGATTATTACCCGAGCTAGTTTACTTAACATATATTGGGTTCAAGTTAGGTTCGAATGTGATATGTGTCTATGTGTCTTAGCAGTTGCTATGGTTGCAGACCGACAGCTTCCTGTACATTAGAAGGGTGCGGACACAGAGCCAGTCTATGGTCGAAGTACTTGCGTGATCATGATGTCGCAAGCAATGCGCGGTCAGAATGTCGCTAACTATACGAGATCAAGGTAACTGGGGGGTGTTCAAGCCTGTATTGAACACGTTCTCAGAGTCAAGATAACTTCTCCCACGTGTGAATACAACCACCAGGAGGTGGACATGTGCGGTTATCTATAATTGCTCGTGTTTAATCGGCGAATGTGGTTATACAAACTGCATCATGGCAACCGTCCAGAACTGCTTTGCATTGGCATCCTTTCATTCAGTATAAAAGGATGGCTGATGCACGATGTACAAAAAACGACAGGCGGGACAACAAGTCAACAACGTTTGAAGATTAGAAATAGTTAGTTAGGAAGAAGTATCAAAGGAGATCATCGCCTATGATAATCTCCTCTCCCTGTAAACTCTTTTCCCATACTTAGTGAAATCACATCAGGATATAGGGCTATTACACCCACCATCGAGGGCCTGGACCTGTATAAATCTTGGCATCCCTATTTTCATTGCTTACCCTAACTTACCTAAGGGCACATTGAAAGATCTCACATACAACTCACAAATCTGCGTAAGATCGACAAGGGACCCCGAGTCCAAATCGTCAATAGCTAGCGTCCACTGTGGCGCTTTTCTCAATGTGTTTTCCGTTCATCAGGAGTTTCAGTAATATATGTCTGGGACGTATGATTCCAAGAATGATTTCGATCTCGATGACTATGCCCATATTCAGATTGCCCTCACCTAGCGAACCCGTTCCTATGGAATAGGTTGATCGCGAAGATGTTCCTGAGAAATGTCCTGAGGATGCATCTTCTCTGATTCAGGTCATGTCCATTGACCAGGAGACAGAGAAGATAGACCAGGAGCCCCTTGTGAGTCCTACCACTTTGGAGGCTGAATATGTACCACAACAAGTCATTGTTGAGGTTGTGGATGATGGTAACCTAAAGCTTAGCCCTGGGAGGTTTGATCCTAATAACCTCCAGTCTCTCTTAGATTTTGAATCCGATTAGGAACAAACAGAGATGTTTTCTCCTTATGCAACCTCGTTCCCCTAAGAATTTGCAGCTTTATCAGAGGAAACTCTTGAGCAAAAAATTGCTAGGGAGGAACAGGAGAGCAGGCAAAAGGAGGAACAGGAGCACAAGTAAAAGGAGGATCAAGATCACGAGCAATGAGAAAACGAGCTTCGCAGTACTCCGAAGGAAGCATTGAAACTTGTGCAATCTTGTTATGATGCCACTCCAAGTTCCTCCCGTCGTCCTCATGGTCGCAGACGCAATCAGACACCTTCTTTAGCCCCGTGCTATCCACCGGTGGTTGAAGAAATGGTGACACCTGGTGCACCAAGGAGGAGTATGCACGGGAGACTTCGTTCTATCGCAGATGTCTTGCGTAATCCTCCTCCCAAAGTCGAAGACGCGGACAAGACGGCTTTTGCCAAAATCTTGGCGGATATGCTAGATGAAGTTGCATCCAATGCAACTCCAACGGCATCATCCGGGTCTACGATTCGCTCCCATGAGAGGGAGTACTCTTATTCTAGTCATGGCAGGCGTAATTGACTACCACCAGGTTCAGTTCGGCATGACAAAGCCAGGCGAGTTGGAAATTCCTGCGATCGAGATCGCATTCCTGTCCATTCTCGTCTGGGACCGCGAGGTGTATCCCCTCAGGGTGGGGTCACCCGTGACCAAATTGAAAGCCACAGAACTTTCCACAGTTCGTATGTTGGCTGCAAAGCTTTCTCGCTAGGCCTCCGTGCGGTTGTCTAGCCGAACAAGTTCAAACCAGGAATGATTGAGAAATTTGATGGAACTCAGAATCCATCCGAATTCCTTCATATCTACATTACCGCTATTCAAGCGGCTGGTGGAGATGATCGCATCATGGAAAATTGCCTGCCAACGGTCCTCGAGGGACCAGCGAGAACCTGGTTGTTCAATCAACCAGAGCGTTCAATTTATAATTGGGAAATATTGTGTGACGCCGTACTCAACAATTTCTAGAACTGCTATCAGAAGCCTGGCAAAGAGGATGATCTCCATCGTCTGCGCCAAACCTCTACTGAGACTCTTCGACAGATTGTCAAGAGATTTGTCAGAGTAAGGAATACCATTCCGAACATATCTGACAATTCCGTTATTAGGGCATTTGAACATGTTGTGCGATATCTGAGGTTTACCAAATATCTAGTTATCCATCCGCCTCGGTCTGTAGCCGATATTTTTGACATGGCTGACCGCTATTCTGTTGCAGTTGAAGCCGTGGAATGCAATATGATGGTGGATAAAGGAAATTTGCCGCCTCAGCCAGGTCTTAAGGACATTAAGAAGGGGGATTCAAGAAAGAAGCCGGAATCGTCATCTAGTGGAAGATCAAAGAAGTCCAAGAAAAACCAGACTGGGCAATACTGAGAGGTCGCCGTCGCAGAGAAGCCACCACCAGGAAAAGGTAGCAAGTTTCCATTCAAGAATAAAATGTCTTCTGGTGACCGCGATAGCGACCAGCCGGGAAAACAGACTAACCCGCAGGGGAACAAGAAGTGGTGTCAGTTTCACAACTCTTCGGGACACGATCTCAAGAACTGTCAGAATTGGTTGAAGCAGCGAGACGACTTCTACCAAGGGATTGGACCGATGCCAACCTTGTCGCAAAAAGATCAAGCCTGCAGGATTAGAGACGCCGACGGAGACAAAGAGATGTTCTACTAGGTACCCCATAACCATGTTAATGTTATTTTCAGAGTTTCCTCTTCTTTTGCTTCTAAGCGTTAGTTTAAGACATTTTACCGTGAGGTAAATCAAGCAGAGGCTCTCCTCGGTGAGCCTCAATATCCCCATTGGTAGGAAACTTTTGATCGAGCTGATTGTCCTATTGGGCTTACACGACCATTGAGATTACCTTTGGTCATCACCCCAATTATCAGCAATGCTCGAGTCGAAAGAGTTCTAATTGACGGGGGCAGTTCCTTGGACATTTTATTGGTCAAGGCATTAGACGAGATGCAGATCCCTCGTTCAAAAATTAAGCCCATAATCCATCCATTTTATGGGATAATTCCTGGTCCCTCCATGATGCGGATGGGACAGGTGGTTATGCCAGTGACACTAGGAGAACCAGATAACTTCCGAACAGAATTGATTACCTTTGATGTAATTGATTGTGATTTGGCGTATAACACTATTGTTGGTAGGCCAACTCTTGCTAAATTCATGGCGGCGACACATTACACTTATCAGTGCGCCAAGTTGCTAGTCCCCAAGGGCGTTATCTCGGTTCGAGGCAGCCGGAACATGGTGCTAACTTGTGATCGGTTATCCCTGGAATTAGTGGATCAACTTCCCCTTCGGGACATCAAGATTGCGACCACGGCTTCTGATACGATCAAAGTTGTCCCACAACCAGATGAAAAGTAAGAGCTAGTTCCAGTGTACCCAGATGATCCATCTAGAACAATTTGGATTGGATTAGGCCTGGACGGCAAATAGGAACTCGAGCTCGTTACTTTCGTCCGGGCTAATGCAGATGTGTTTGCGTGGAACCATCCGACATGCCTGGAGTCCCAAGGGAGGTAATTGAGCACAGGTTAGCAATTCGATCTGGACAGCGACCAATAAAGCAGAAGCTCAAACGCTTTGCTGTTGATCAGCAAGAAGCCATCAGAGTGGAGCCAGATATACTCCAGAAAGCAAAATTTATTCGCGAAGTTGATCATCCTGAGTGGCTTGCAAACCCCGTCATGGCCCTAAAGTCAAATGGTAAGTGGCACATGTGCGTCGATTACACTAGCCTAAATAGTGCTTGTCCGTAGGATGACTTCCCCTTCCTGGATGCTTACTCAGGGTACCATCAAATTAGCATGGCAGAAAAAGATGAAGAGAAAACTGCCTTCATCACAACATTTGGCACCTACTGCTACGTTAGAATGCCATTTGGTCTCAAGACTGCCAGTTCCACGTACCAGCGCTTTATGCAAAAGACCTTTCTTTCCCAGATGGGGCATAACCTTGAAGCTTACATCGATGATTTGGTTGTATAAAGTTCGAAAAGCTCGAATCATTTAGATGATCTTGCCGAAACCTTTTGTAATCTAAACAAGCATGGAATAAAATTAAACCTAGAAAAATGTTCCTTCGAGGTTTCTTCTGGCAAACTCTTGGGTTTCCTTGTTTGTTCAAGAGGAATAGAGGTTAATCCTGAGAAAATCCTAGGTCTTAGGTGAAGGACATCCACAGCCTGATAGGTCGCATGGTGGCTCTTAGCCGTTTCATATTGAGACTGGATGAACGAGGACTACTTTTATTTAAGGCTCTTCATAAACAGAATGGTTTTACCTGGTCGGATGGGGCCAAGAAAGCTTTTCAAGAGGTTAAAAAGTATCTGTCTAGTCCACCAGTATTGGTCTCTCTGAATTTAGGGGAACCACTACTCTTTTATTTGTTGGTCACTCCTCATGCAGTTAGTGCGGTTCTGGTCAGTGCAAGGTATTTCACAGTCCAAAGGAGCAGTATCTTGAGATCCAAAAGATACTTTATGCACTTCTGATGGCTTCCCGTAAGCTACGACACTACTTTCAAGTGCACAAAATTACTGTGCCTTCATCCTTCCCATTGGGAGATATTATCCGAAACCTAGAGAAATTTGGTCGCATCGCGAAGTGGACAGTGGAACTTGGAGCATTTGACATCCATTTCACCCCTCGCACAGTAGTTAAATATGAAATTCTCGCAGATTTTGTACTCGAATGGACTAATCCTGACCCTCATGCGCAGGAATTCAAAGATTTACAATGCACCGACCATTGGATGATGTATTTCAATGGCTCTCATAGTTTTCAACACTCGGGGGCTGGAGTGGTCTTAATGACGCCTCAGGGTGACCTACTCATGTAGGTCATTCAATTACACTTTGTTGCAACTAACAACGCAGCAGAGTATGAAGGTCTTATTGCAGGGCTCCGGGCAGCCATATTCCTCAGAGTCCGTTGATTAGTAGTGATGGGAGACTCATAGCTAATAGTAAACCAGGTAAACAAGGAGTACAACACCTTCGATGAGACAATGACTCATTACCTAGGGGAAGTGAGGAAATTGGAAAAATACTTCAGTCATTTCGAAGTCCAATATATCCCGCGAAAGGACAATATACTCGTAGACCAATTATCTAAAATTGGATCCTCACGCACATCCACTCTGCCAGGAGTGGTCGTTGAACAATTAGAACATGCTTCGATCATGACTTCGATCGAGGATGACATGGTGATAGTTTGCGTCACGGACCTTGGACAAGAAAAAGATTGGACTCATCCATTGCGGATCTATCTTGAACATGAGACCTTGCCCAAGGTCGAAACTGAGAGTGATCGGTTAATTCCAAAAGCGCACATGTATAAACTCATTGATGGGGTTTAATACAGAAAGGGTGCTCAAGGAGTATTCATGCGCTGTATATCTCAAGAGGAAGGTAGGTCCCTCTTGAAGGAAATTCATGATGGTGTATGTGGCACATACGCGTTGTATCGCACACTGGTTGAAAAAGTGTTCCGATAGTGTCACTACTAGCCTTCGGCACTCGATGATGCCAAGCATTTGGTCAAGACATGCCCACAGTGTCAATTTCATGCAAGGCAAGTTCATCAGCCAGCATGTGCCTTACAAACTATTCCTCTAGTGTGGCCTTTTGCGGTCTGGGGGATAGATATAGTGGGTCCTATGCCCCAAGCTATCAATGGGTACAAGTTCTTGTTTGTAGCCATTGATACATTTACGAAGTGGATTGAGGTTGAACGTGTCCGCAACATTACCATCACTGCGGCGAAGAAATTCTTTCATAAGAATATAGTCACACGATTTGGTGTTCCATGTCGTCTCATTATCGACAATGGCTCCCAGTTCATTAGTGGTCTCTTTTTGGACTATTGCGACGATATTGGGAGAAAAGTATGCTTTGCTTCTGTAGTTCATCCACAAAGAAATAGTTCCATTGAACATGCCAACGGGCAGATATTACAAGGCATAAAGAAATGTGGCCCGATTACAAGACAATGGCTCATTAAGATGCGCTCGGGGGCTTGGGTAGATGAACTCTACTCCGTTCTATGGGCACTACACACTACTTGTAGTCGAGCCACGGGTGAGACACCTTTTCAACTAGTATATGGTGTTGAGGCTGTCTTACTTATGGAAATCTGCATTGGGTTTGTTTGGGTAGATCAATTCGATCAGACTGATCAACTCGAACAGCGAGCCCAAGATATTACCCTCCTCAAAGAGAAACGCGATCGGGCACTGATCAAATCTGCAGTATATTTACAAGCTTTGCGTAAATATCACAGTAAAAGGGTGCAGCCTCATAGTCTCCACCTGGGCAACTTGTACTTTGGTTTCAGTACCGTGACCAGGATCGGCTCGATTAGCGATGGAGGATGGAAGTATCTTGTCCAATACCTAGAACATACATCAACTACGCATGTTCTATGTGTAAGTTTTCCATTTCTTTTATCCTTTTCAATTAGCATGATTTGTTAAAAATTGTGTGTACTTTTCTTCGGATCATGTTGTGGTTGTCTTTCTTTTGCCACACCCATACCGAGCCTTGCTCGGGGGCTGGTCGCTGATGACCATCCTACTATGATAACCAGGTTGGATTCGTGGGCCAATCTCATGGTTGCATCTAGATAAGACATCCCTAAATAAGCCGTTTCTAAACGCATACGGGACTTGCTAGCATGTTTCTGATCATTCGATTGGCTGCCTTTTCATAATAAGACTTGGTATTGTATTAGGATCAGTATCGATGCGACCAGATGATCGTATCTAAGTTGAGACATTTCTTTATAAACCATTTCTAAACGTATAAGAAACTCACTAGATATTTTTGATTGTCAAGAACCCATATTTTTCCCGAGTTGATAACACTAAGTCTCCAGTACTTATGATGTCAGGCGGGGGCTATGAGAATATGGTCGTACTATAAAACAAAATTAAGTATACGTTTTCAAAAAACCTAAGGCATGCATTTGCATAGTATAATTATGTATTTGTTGGTACAAACAAAAACAGAGGATCATTATTCATTACAGTGATATCATAATAAGCCATGTTCTTTCAGAAGGTCTTCGATCCAGGGCTTCACTTCTTTCATGATATCCTCAAGCTGATTCTCACTTTCAAACTCTGTGTCTCCCACCACTGGTTTCAAGTCTAAGTCCGAGCTGTGGTGACGTCTGAGTTTGCACAAGATTGCGGAGGCGACAGATTTTGCGTTGTATTTCGCTGCCTCTGCTTGCCACTTGGTATCTTCAGGAAGATACTCAAGAAGCGATTCAGCTTGAGTCACCACCAATTTGCACGATTCGCTAAGGCTTATTTCTTCCTTTTGAGGGTCGACGATATCGGCCTTCAGCAAATCTGCAACCATCCTTAGCTTTCCAAAAGCTGGTGACAGAATGTCACTGTAGGAGGAAATTGTCGCCTTCAGGGTTTCTCTCTCCTTGCAGATAACATCCGTCGTTTTCTTGAGAAACTCAATGGTTTCACTTTGGTGCTTGACAGTGTCATGAAGTCGCGTAGTTTTGATTTCAGCCCGGGTACACTTCTCTGGGAAGTCGTCCCTCTCTTGTGAAAGAAGGCTTATTTTATCCTCTTGTACTGCATGGGCCAAGTAATTGATTTTACAACAGACCATGTATTGTTCCATCTGATTGGAAGAAAAACTTATAGGAAAGCATCAACCACGCCTCATGAAATTCTTTCTCCATGGAAGAGAATCTCAAGGCCTCGGCTTCTTCCTGGTTTTCCCGATCAGCCATACTCTTTGTCAAGGAGGCGTTTTCCCTATGACAAGGAAGATTACCGTTAGACGAAGTTCAAATTGAGATGAGTAAGTTACTGATACTCACTGTTGTAGCTGGCTGATCTCCCGTTGTGCGACCTCAATATGCTTTGTCAAAATTTTTGACTTGGTCACCATTTGGTTTAGATCCTGAAACACAGTAAGGATTGTTGCTCAAATTTGAACATTCCTAAGCTTCTCGAATTTATCGAGGTAGAAGCATTTTTTCTTACCTCTACAAAATTGCTGAAAGAATTCCTCAGCATACTCTCGGCTTCAGCTAGAGGTTGAACCTCGAGGCTTGTTTTTTCCTTTGTGATAGGGGCAGTAGATGGTTGTTTTTGCTGATCTGCCCCTACAGTCAGGAATGGGGTTTCCATCCCTTGGGATTGGAAGTTCGCTATTATTTCCTCTACAATGGCCTGAGAGGATACCTCAACCATTGGAGTCCCACCTATTGCCCCCATGACCACCGTGGTAGTTAGTATGCCAGCATTCAGTGAGGTCAAAGGGACGTTAAGCACAGGATCCCTGCGAGTATCATAACTTAGAATATCTCTAGTTTGATAACAAAGAGTTGACAAGTTGTGATATCCTTACTTTATACGGAACCCCATCCAAGATTTGGGGTTCGTAGATACACTCTGGGGAGAAAGAAGCCCACTGGGTGCCCCTGTTGAAGTATTATCGACACTTGTCCTCGTTTTCCTTTTCTTGAACAAGACAATGATTTATTCTCCCTACATGTTCACAATTCAATTGGTATATGCAGGAAAGTGAAAACTTAAAAACTGTGAAGTTCCTACCACAACAGTCCCTTCGTTAATCGTAGGAGGGGTTATCACCCCTGAGGCGGCGCATTCTTGATGCCCTGAGGTGGCCCATCCCTCAAGATTGGGAGTTTCCATCGTGATCGCAAGGTCTTCTGCGGTCGCGCAATCCTCTGCCACCATTTTTGCCTCTGCAAGGAGGACAAAACTTTGGCGATGGTAGGAGAAGTTGACCTCTCTGGGATGCTAATCTCCAGAGAGTTTGATGCTTTCCTCTTGCGACGGATGAGAGGAACTTCATCTTCCTCATCCTCGCTCCGCTCACCCTGTACGACTAAGAAGTAACTCCTATTCGTACTTGGTATAACAGGGGCGAGAGAAAATCTTACCGAAGTGTTCTTAGCGGTCATTATCTTCTTTTTTGAGGAAGCCCCCCCTACAGTCTTCCTTGAGGTGTCAGGGCCCGGCTCCTTCATCTTCTTCTTTGAAGAGGTTCTCTTTACTCTCTTCACCACTGACCCCTCAGAAGGTACAGCGTTATCACCAAGACGTTTCATCCCAGCGGTTCGCCCCTTCAGCAGCCGCATCATTTCAAAACTCGGTTTGGTAATCAAAATCAACAGGCGATCTCGAACAGGCTCTACAAAAGAAGTCATACTTTTTGACGTTCTTGTTTCAGATCGTCGGTGTTGTTGATTAAGATATGAGGATGGGGTGACCCTTGAGCTCCTTCTGTTGCGGTGTTATAGGGCTGTAGAAGGCTATTCGTCTGTTTCTCGATTTGAGACAAAGATAAAACTACGTGACAAAAAACCAAATTACTTGGTACGACATCTTTCATCATTAAAGTTGCGTGTTTTGTAGACTAGAGGACATACCTGTATTATAGTCCAGGGTATTGTCTGCTATGGGGTCTACCTCCCAAGTGGGATGTTCCCTCTTCTGCAGGGGGCAGTGTTAATCTCTGCTGGACTAGGTGAAGAATCGCTTGGGCCTGCTTCTTCAATTCTTGATTTAAAGCAGGAAGGGTGTCCATTTCGTTGCTCTTCTCCGGTCGGTTGTTCTCGAACCAGAGGCCACTCTCCGAAGGAGGGGTGCAGTAGAACCATTTGTGGTGCTACTCATGCACCGAGTCCCGCAACAGAAGAAAGGGATGCTCTTTCTTCTCCCTGATGCGGAAGTATGTGTAGCCTGCGGCATTGGCACTTTTGGACCATGCCGAGAAGTAGAATCGTTAGAATGTGGGTTTGATTCCCAAAAAGCAAGTTCCTTCAGGAGATTCTCGCACACTACGGGCTAGAGTTGGTGAATCTTCATCTAGACACCATTTTGATCATGCATGGTGCAGTAGAGCCATTTTGATCCCAGACAATCCGCTCCTTCCTTTTATATGCCCGAGACCACTACTCGCCAGGTTCATTATTTTAATAATTTCCCATAACTGGTGTCTTTTCTATTGGAACCAGTTACCATGTCGTTTACCTTGTAATGAATCTGAAACAAAATGTATATGTTGAAAACTAATAAAGATCATTTTATTTCACATTCGGGGGCTGTGGTACGAATACATATATGAGAAATTTTTTTGGGGAAATTAATATTTTCAGCACTGTCACAATTTCAAAAATGAAAATTCTTTTGTGATCGCAGTACCATGCATGATCACAATGCAATTCTGTGGTCTTGGTATTGTTTGTGTCCTCAGTGCTAAGTGTGATCTAAAGGTTGTTCTGTGACCGCAATGATCTTTTATGGCCTCAACACTATCTTGAAATGGAAGTCTAGAATGGGTTTCAGACAGAAGATATGTTACCTGTGTATGTTCTGGTCGCATAAGTGTTTTCCTGTTATCATTTTTTCACACAGAGGACACCAATTGGTGATTATAAGTTATACATAACCATTTCAAGGAGTCAAGCATGTAAGGAAAAGAAATTCTTTATTTCTTACAATCTTTACAGACAAAAGGGATACAAGCAACCAAAGCATCGGCCCGATCCGAGAGTAATTGACAAAGTTCTCCTAGGTACACATTGGCATCAGTGGGATCAACACTGGCCACGCCAAGAGAACTAGTGACATCTCTAAGACTCTTGACGTCAACTCTTATTAAAACAGTACAACTATTCCTTATTGTGTCCGAGGGGTCTCGCTGCTCTCGGGCACGATTTCGTTGTAGAGGAAGCTTGCGCGCCTCTTCGTGAGCTCCATCATAACATTCTGCCAGATGCAGAATGGCCGAGGACATCTCCTCTTAACGCTTCTCCAGTGCCTCTTTTTCTTCTCTGAGGGTTCTGACGAAGTCAGATTTCTCCCTCAGAAGAGCCTGGATCTCAGCAAGTTGATCGCTGGGGGCTCTAGGGGCCTTCACCTCCTGTACATAAATGGGTTAGTTTCTCAAACATGTGAACCACAGAAAGGATGAAGATGATTACCTGAGGAGCAGAGGAGAAAGCCAAGCTTCGGAGGGGATTTGGTCGCAACAATCCTAGACTTTCCCCCGAAAGTTGATGATCCAAAAAAGGAGGAGGACTTGGTAGCAGAGGTGTGAGACTTTCCACGAAAGAGTGGAAATTGGAAGGATTGTTGTGGATCTCCAATGGTGGAGACGAAGATGCAACTGGATGGGCTGCAAGGGGCAATGTGGCAACACAAATGTCAGCACCCTTTAGTATTTTGATGCAGCTCCACTAGAAGATCCTTTGTCATTTCTGGATCTCTTCTTAAGAGGAATCAGTTCTTCGAGTACCTGTCAGTTCCAAAATGCATTGCTTTGGAAAGGGTCAAGGAAAGATTGACATCAGAGTTTTTTTGGAAAGAACTACCTTCCGAAGCACCTGATCAATCTTGACTCCTGTCTCTATTTTTTCCTCATCACTGTCAACAATCTTCTTGGAGTCTCGGTTCGCCACTAAGATGAGAATAGGTGAGGGAAAGTGAAAGTTAAGAGTGGAAACAAGTTCTAAAAGACTTGGCCAAAGAAAAGCTGGTGAGTTTCAGAACTAAAAGGCTTCACTATTTATAGAGCCCGGAGGTGATGGTTCGCATTCGAGGACGCCTCGAGTTCTTAAAACACACTTACGGCTTTTACCTTGGTTAAGTGGGTCAATAAATTCATAATTATTTGCCAAGAAAAACCCAAAAGTTTTCTTGGAGTATAAACTGCCGCACGGCGAAACAATGCCAACTGAAGAAGTTGAAGCGTCAGGTTACATAATTCGATGCAAACTAAATTTGAAGTAAGTCTTTTCATTTCCTCAAATTTGGGGTCTAGCTGATGAGGATTATCATCCGAGCTAATTTACTTAACATATATTGGGTTCAAGTCAGGTTCAAATGTGATATGTGTCTATGTGTCTTAGCAGCCGCTATGGTTGCAGACGGACAGCTTCCTGTACATTAGAAGGGTGTGGACACATAGCCAGTCTATGGTCACAGTACTTGCATGATCATGAGGTCACAAGCAATGCGCGGTCAGAATGTCGCTAACTATACGCGATCAAGGTAACTTGGGGGTGTTCAAGCCTTTGTTGAACACATTTTCAGAGTCAAGATAACTTCTCCCACGTGTGAAGACAACTACCAGGAGGTTAACATGTGCGGTTATCTATAATTGCTCGTGTTTAATCGGCCAATGCGGTTATACAAACTGCATCATGGCAATCATCCAGAATTGCTTTGCATTGGCATCCTTTCATTCAGTATAAAAGGATGGCCGATGCACGATGTACAAAAAAAGACAGGCAGGACAACAAGTCAACAACGTTTGAAGATTTAGAAATAGTTATTTAGGCACCAGTATAAAAGGAGATCATCGCCTGTGATAATCTCCTCTCCCTGTAAACTCTTTTCCCATACTTAGTGAAATCACAATAGGACGTAGGGCTATTAAACCAACCATTGTGGGCTTGAACCTGTATAAATCTTCATGTTCCTATTTTCATTGCTTATCCTAACTTACCTGAGAGCACATTAAAAGGTCTCACATACAACTCACAAATCTGCATAAGATCGACTGGGGATCCCGAGTCTAAATCGTCGACAAACCGTTTCTAAACGTAGAAGGAACTCACCAGATACTTTCTGATCGTCAGTACCATTTATTACTCTTGAGATTATAATACCATGTCTTCAGTATGTATGATCTTAGGAGGGGGCTAGAAGAATATGGCCATCATGTAAAATGAAATTAAGTACATTTTTTCTCAAAACCTAAGGCATGCATTTGCATATTATAACTGTATGTGCACAGGTACAATTAACATAAGAGGATCGTTGTCCCTTACAATGAATCAAAGTAAGCCCTGCTCTTTCAAAAGACCTTCGAAAGGGGCTTAACTTCTTCTAAGATAGCTTCTAGCTGATCTGCACTCTCGATCTCTGCATCCCCTACCACTGGATTCAAGTTCAAACTTGGGCCATAGTGAAGTCTTAACTTGCAAAAAATGGCAGAGGCTATTGATCTTGCATTGGTCTTCATCGCCTCTTCTTTCCATTTTGTATCTTTAGGAAGATACTCGAGGAGTGATTCAGCTTGAGCCGCGACCAGTTTGCATGAATCTCTGTGGCTTAAGTTGTCCTTTTGAGGCTCGATTATATCTGCCTCCAGCAAATTCGCAACTGTCTTCAATTTTCAAAGACTCCTGATTGAACGTTGTGCAGGTCTTGGTCTCCTCGCAGACAGCATCAATTTTTGAGTTTTGAAGCTCGATGGTCGCATGAAGGTCCTCCTTCTCCTTTGAAAGAGAGCTTAGTTGATCCTCTTGTATAGCATGAAAAAAGGAATTGAATTTACAATAGTTCATGCAAAGAAATAATTCCTCTGGTCGGAAGTAAAACTTACAGGAAAGCTTTGACTGCGTCTTGCGAAGTTCCTTCTCCATAGAAGAAAATCTTGTAGCCGTAGCTTCTTCCTGGTTCTGCCGATCAGCCAAGATTTTTGTCAAGGAGGCATTTTCCTTATGACAAGAAAGACAATTGTTACACTTAGACGAAGTTCAAGTTGGTATAAACAAAGGTTCGGATACGTACTGTTGTAGTCAGCTGACCTCCCGTTGCGCGACCTCAATGTGCTTTGCTAAAGCTTTCGTCTTGGTCGCCACACGAGTCAGATCTTGAAACACAATGAGATCTGACATTTAAGCTTGAACATTCCTAAGGTCTTCAATTTTCAGAAAAGGTAAGAGAGCCTTACTTACTTCTATGAAATTGCTTAAAGAAGCATCCTCGGGTTCATTCAAAGATTGAACCTCGAGGCCAGTTATTTCATTGACAACAGGAGTTGCAAATGGTTGATCTTGCTGGTCCAGTCCTGCGGTCGAGACAGCGGTTTCCATCCCCTGGGATTGGATGTCTGCGATTATTCCTTCCACAATGGCCTGCGAGGCTACCTCAGCTACCATTGTGCTTGCGCCTGTGTCACCTTCGACCTCTATGGTAGGTATTGCACCAGTTCTTGAAGAGGTCAACAAGGTATTAGACACAGGGGTCCTAAAAGACATCACGGTTTGTCACATCTCTGTTTTATAAAGAAACAAGATGTGGAAAAACATGATATTTCTTACAAGTGTGGGTGTCGGTGATGCGCTCTCGGAAGAAAGAAGCCCACTAGGCACCCCTATTGAAGTGGCATCAACATCTGTCCTTGTCTTCCTTTTCTTGAACAGGGTAGTGTCTTCTTCCTCTTGCATATTCAAAATACAATTGGCATATGCTAAGAAATAGAAAATTTGAAAACTGTGAAGTTCTTACCGCAGCAGCTCCATCAGTATTCGAAGGAAGGGTTACCAACCCTGAAGCAGTTGGGATCATGGCCTCAGAATCGTCTATGACCATGGTGGCTGGGATACGTGCCTCAGGGATGAGAAATTCCTCTGTGGCCACAAGTTCCTCCACGACCACAGGATCCCTTGCCTCAACATTTGCCCCCACCATGGAAGACCATATGTTGGCGATAACAGGGGAGGATGGCTCCTCTGGAACGCCAATATCCAGAGAGCTCGTTGCCTTCCTCTTACGACGGATGAGAGGAACCTCGTCTTCCTCATCCTCACTCCCGTCACCCTGAACGACTAAGAAGTATTCCTATTCATACTTGGCATAACATGGGAAGAGAAAATCTTACCGCGGGATCTTTTGTGGTTATTTTCTTCTTCTTCGAAGAAGCCCCTCCTATGATCTTCTTAGATGATTTATGGGCCGGCTGTAACACCCCAGATTTTGCTACCTCTTTAGCATGCCAGTCAGTGCATCTCTATTGGATTTCTCAGATGTCTCAACCACATCTCAGATTGAACCCTAGGCCAATTCCCAAGCCTTAGCCTATTTTGATCTTTTATCTCAGAACTATGATCCAAGGTATGCCACTGCCTTAATTTAAAAAGTTGGTAGCAGAACTCCACCATTCAGACCATTTTTACATTTTAATCCAAAAGTATTTCAGATTGATCCTTTTCTTATTTTCCCAGAAGCTTGAAAAGGCTAAAAGCCACAAATCAGCTCCAAACCTTGATCTGATTCAGGGGATATCTCCGAATTGCTATTCTGAACAAAATCTTCTTGTGAGATAACCTTAAAATCCCATCCTAAACCCCAGATTTTAGCCTTGAGAAAATCTAGACTCTAATTACCCTAATTACCCTGACTGCCCTATTTTTGTTTGGCTCAAAACCTGATCAAAAACACCAGATTGTGTCATCTATCCCTGTAAATCTGCTTGCTGAATTTAGTGAACCCAATTGGCCAAGTCAATTTCAGCGAAATCCAATTACAGTGCCAGATTTACAATTCAGTCCCAAAACCAAACTCCAAAAATTACAATTCAATCCAAACTCCTTTTTCCAGCCCCTCCTTTCGACTAGGGCACAGCCGCTTCGACTTGGACCCCGACCAGCCGCTTCGACCTGTGGCGACGAAGTCGTCGGCTAGCGTTTGTCTCCACCTGTGACGTGTCCGCGCGTGGTGCTCACATCGTGCCAAATCGAGCCACCGTGGCAACAACAGACGACCACTAGCTTCACCGTCTCGTTCCGTGCACGCGCGTGCTTGCAGCTACCATGAGCTTTTTGCCACGTCGCCGCCATGCCGAGACCGGCCATCACGTCGCCCTGCTCCAGCCAGGATCTTGCGTGATCCTCTTCTCCGGCAGAGCCGTGACAGCCATTGCAGCGTCCCATCACCTCTACACGCCGTCTCAATCCCGCCATCGTCACCAGTCACGCCGTATCCAGCTCGAGTAGCTTCAAGTCTCGAGAGCTACAACCCGCTGCCTATATGAACCCTCCCCATCACCCAGAGCTTCTTCACACCTCCAGCAACCACTAAGTCCCAGTTTTCTCGTGTTTCTTCTTCGTCTCCGACAAGCCAGTGAAGAGGAGCACGACGCCAGCTTGATCCTCTGCACCGTTCTCCAATCTAGCTTCACTAGTGAGTACCCCTTGTCCATATGTCTGTGTTGTAGCATTTAATTGCACTCCGGCGTACCCTAATGCCGGTGATCGCTGGGATTCCATATTCCCCTGTTCCGGAAATGCCGTTCTATTTAGCCCAAATTGACCCTTCTTCTAGTAGAAGTTTATGATCAGTAGAACCTCTCTAACAAGCTTGTGCGCTTGGATTTCAAATTCGAGCTCACTCTGAAGGTTTTCCTGTTTTGGCACGTCTACGGCAACCGACTCACATCGCCAGGCCGCATTGCCGCTTCCTGGACAAATTGACCTTACCAGAAGCTTTCCCTCTCCACCCTCTTGCTCTCACTGCGAGCAATCGACCTCCAAAGCCTTGTACCAGAATTGCCCAAATCCAGCGCCTTCTTCTCCAGCGCAGTTCACCGGAATTCGTCTCCAGCCACTACCGGCGACGCCACCTTGTCCAACACCTTCTCCTCAAAATTACAAGTTTGAGCCACGCCAAGTTTTGTCCAGAAGCTGTATTGTGCCGTGTCGCCGCTGTCTTTCCACATTGCCGTTCATCATCGTCTGACCACCTCAGCTCCTGAAACCACAACCAATGAGTTCCTGTTGTCCTCGCCTACCTCCCATACATAGTTGGTGAAGCAATCAAGCCCTAAATCGATCAAATCACCTAAGCCCTAGGTTTTGACAGTACAACGACATCCAGTTCACTGTGTCCAGGGGTGTTTTTGCAAAATCCTTGACTTTTTGGACTTTCCTGTGAAAACCACTTTGTCAAATAGTTACCTTACTACATTATGCACCAAATGATTGGATCAAAACCCATTTTGCCCACTGGAAACCTTCTAAACCATGCCAATGCCATTCTTGGACATTGTCTGCCCATGTTAGCCAGTGGCATTAACCCTGCTTGATCCCTTCTGGTTGAGCAATTGAAATTCCACTTTGTCTACTGAACTTATGGAGCCATGTTCCACATTTTCTTCTACTATCACATCTTGTGAAAACCTTTCTAAAGCCAACTTAAGGCCATGTCTGGCTGCGAACCAAATGTCAGCCCTTCGACATTCGACGTTTCAGAGCCAATCTCTTTGATCTATGCTCAAGTATCTTTGACCAGATCCTTTCTCTTGCATGCATGTCTATACTTTACTTATTAATTTTCTATAGTAAGTGTTTTCTGTATGCTTATGTGCGATGTGTTGTGTTGCCTCGTTGTTTGCGTGCGAGAGCAGAGCAAGAAGCAGAAGAGGCAGCAGAAGTCTTCGAAGATCCTTTAGAGCTGTCAGTCCCCAAGTCGCAAGGCAGGTCTCTACCCTTGATCATGTCTCTCCCAGTATCTTGAGAAAACTAGGTTGATTTCCGTTTTAAGGTATATGCATGCTCTATGTTCAAATTAAGTACTATGTTGGAAGAATGTGATTAGATATGACCTAAATCCTTGTAAAGCCCCTCATGTTTGTATATATCATTCACCCTTGTCACCCTAGGATATCATGCTTAGGCTATGCTTATGCTCAAAATTATGTGTTAAGTGCTAAATGGTCACGAGTATGAAAAGTATGTTCAAAATCTCTTTTATGAAAGAAAATGTGATTGGAATCGATAGTGCGGATGGTTTGATTGGTTGGTGCTGTTTGCACATCGGGAATGCGAATGACTCCTCAATATAGATTCATAAGGATAAGAATCCTGTGTTGTACTTCTATGTGGCATGAAAAACATACTAACCACTTGTCTGATATGGGACGGGCGCAGCATAGTAGCTTTCTCAGTATTAGCTTTTCGCTGCAATGGTTGTCGATCTGGTTTCTCAAGAGGAAACTGGTGGGCCACAAGGGCCACGAGTGGTGTGAGGTAATGAGTGAATCAGGAGTATTGAAGGAAGACACCCTACGCCAGGATTCTGAGTCGTGCGCAGTTGAATCCACAGGCTATGTATCTTGCGGGACCATAGGCCAAGGCTAGGAAGAATTGGCTGTGGGGAGTACCCACAACGGTAATAAGGACTGGAATGTCTATTTACCAGGCAGGGAACTGTTAATACTATGATTGCAAACTGTTGTGTGATCTCCGCCTTGTTACATGCGTAAAAGTCGCATGGAGGTATACCGACTTGAAAGCTGAGTGATCGGTGAATTATAGTGGTACACCTTTGCAAAGTTATAAAAAGTATCAGATACTCTGAGCTCCCAGGTCATGGAGTCTACGCGCGGTGGATTCTATCCACGTCGATGCAGCACAAGTAGCTATTGGAAAAGTTTTTCATAATATTGATTAAAGTGGTGACTCACGAAAGACCGCCACGCACAACATCTTCTGAAAATCTAGTTTAGGATTTTAAAAGCTGCTTTTTGAAAGCGAAACATTTTCTTCAAAACATAGAATGAAAATCTATTCTATCCTTATCTATGAACCAAATAGCCCATCTTTTGGAAATCCCCCTCATCTATATACCTGCATTCTTAACTGAGACTTGTTGAGAACTATGTGGACAACGTGTTCACCCTTGCCTTTGCAAATAAATTTAGAGGAAGGATTCATTGATCCCGACTCCTACGGTCTTAAACCCAATGAAGAAGAAACTATTCCCGAGGATCCAGCTTACTAGAGGGTCACTTACGAAGTGGGGTCCGATGTCGAGGAAGCCCTTGCAACACCGCTACAATTGAAGATGAAGAAGCCCTTTTGCTCATTGTTGTTGTTTTGTTTGTGCCAACCTTTGTGTCGAAGAAAACTCCTTGATTTTGTATCAACACTAAATTGCATCATTTTGGCGCTATGTTATTGTAACGTTGGTCCTTGTGATCAGCACTTGTTTTAATTACTTGCATTGTTGTTTAATGCATCTTTTTGTTGTGAGCTTGCAATGTATCATTCTGAGTGCAACCCACCTGGGTGGTTGCCACTGGATTCCTCAAATGAGGGTCCCACACTGGCTCCTTCGTTTTCTTTGCCTTGGAAGAGGATTTCTTCACCCTCTTCGATCCTGACCTCCCAGAAGGCCCAGAATCATCCCCAAGATGCTTTGTCCCAGCGGTTCGCCCCTTCAGTAGCTGCATCATTTCAAGAATTTTGATTTGGTGATCAAGATCAATAGACGATAATGGACAAGTTCCTTGAAGGTAAATTTAATCTTTTGACATTCTTGTCTAAGATCGTCACCGCTATTGATCAAGCTCTAAGGCCGGGGTGATCCTTGAGCTCCTTCTGTTGCGGCATTATATGGCCACAGAAGGTTATTTGTCCGTTTCCCGATCTCAGACAAAGATAGAATTGCATTACAAAAAGCAAATTACTCGACCTGGACTGTTTCGTCAGTAAAATTGCACATTCTTGAAGTTCAGAGAACATTCCAGTGTTGTAATCCAAGGTATTGTCCGCCAAGGATTCTACCTCCCAAACTAGATGTTCCCTCTTACACAGGGGGCTCGTCCTATTCTTCACAAAGTCACGGATGATATCTCGTGCAGTTAATCCCTACTGGACTATGTGAAGAATCGATTGGGCCTACTTTTTCAACTCTTGATTCAAAGCAGGAACAGTATCCATTTCACTGTTCTTCTCCGGTTGATGGTTCTCAAACCAGATACCACTTTCCAGGGGGTGCAGTAGAACCATTTCTGGTGCCACCCGTGCACAGAATCCCGCAGAGGAAGAAATGGATAATCTTTCTTCTCCCTCACACAGAAGTGTATACATCCTGCGACACTGGGGCTCTTCGACCATGCCGAGAAGTAGAACCGTCGAAAGAAATCTACACTTGGTAGCGCTCCGACAAAGGGCTCGCAAAAGTACTGGAAGATCGCCAAGATGAGAATGTCGTTGGGACGAAGATTCACCGACTCCAGCCCATAGTGTGCTAGGATGTCTTGAAGAAACTTGCTTTTTGGGAACTGAAACCCACATTGCAAGAACTCTTCGAAGATTACCAGTTCTTTCTCATGAACGACTGGGGTTTCCACATTTTTCTCCGCCGGCCGCTAGTTGATGAACAGCCATAGCGGCCCGCGGGGGAGAATCTCTTCTTTCTCAAGCACCATCAAGATCTCCTGACTATGGTGGATTGATCGGCTCGCGGACCCATCGCTGATGAGATTCATGGAAAGGCAACAACTTTGGAGGTGATGAGAGCAAGGTGCAAAGAGAGGGTTTTTTGCGGCGAAAGTGGCTAAGGCAAAAGAGGGTTTTTTCTTTTGAGGCTTCTCAAGCAAGCTACCTCTTCCTTTGATATGCCCTAGGTCACTACTCGCTAGGTTCATTATTTTATTAATTTCTCATAACTGGTATTTTTTTGAATAGAACCCGGTATCATATCTTTAACCCTGTTTGAAGCTGAAACAAAATGCGTCTGTTTTAAATTAAGAGATAATTTTATTTCACATCCGGGGGTTATGGTATGGATGAGTTTAGAAGAATTTTGTGAGAAATTAAAACCTTATGATTCCAGGATAATATCATATTTTCTTCACTATTACGATCTTAAAAGTTTGCTGATCGCGGTGCTATGTTTGAGCGCAAGGCTATTTATGTGATTTTGGTACTATGTTTGATTGCAAGGCTATTCTGTGATCTTGGTGCTATCTATGATCGCAATGTTGTTCTGTGACTTTTAGTACTACATGGTCTCAATGCTATCCTGTGACCACACCATACCCCATGACCTCAGTGTTGTCCTGAGTTAATCTCGGATAGAGGACTCATTACCTGTGTATGTTCTAGTTGCAGAGATAATTCATCCGATATTTACTTGTAACTATTTTTACACACAGAGGAAAGAAAGACTCCGATTGGTGATTATAGATTATACATAATTCATCAAAGGGTCTAATATGTAGGGAAAAGGAATTCTTTATTTCTTGCATTCTTTACATAGAAAAGGGATGTAGGCAACCAAAGTGTCAACATGATCTGAAAGTAATTTACAAAGTTCTCCTAGGGACATGATGGCATCAGTGGAATCAACACCGGCTGCCCCAAGAGAACTGGTGACGTCTCTCAGTCTATCAACGTCATCCCTTATTAAGAGAGAGCAACTGTTCCTAATTGTGTCGACGAGGTCTCACTGCTCTCGAGCATGATCTCTCTCTAGCCAAAACTTGCGTGCCTCTTCACAGTATCTATCATAGCATTCTGTCTGGCGCAGAGCAGTCAAAGAGATATCCTCAGAGCGGTTCTCCAGCGCCTCTTTTTCTTCTTGGAGAGTTCTCAACAAGGCAGATTTCTCCCCCATAAGAGTTTGGGTCTTAGCAAGCTGATGGCTAAGAACCCAAAGAGCTTTCTCATCCATTGAATGCATGGGTTAGTTCCTAAAAAGCAAATAATGATTGGAAGGGATAAAGATGCTAACCTTCATCACAGGATGAGAGGAGAAAGACAAGCTTTGAAGGGGACTTGCTGAAAAAGGCACTGCGGGCACAGTGAGACTTTCCCCAGAAGAGTGATGGTTTGAAGGATTGTTGTGGTGATCCAAAGAACGTGATTAAGATGCAACTAGATGGGTTGCAAGGGCCAAGGAAAGGGGCAGTGTGGCAGCCCAGATGTCCGCACCCTTTAGCATTTTCGGTGAAGCTCCATTGGAGGATCCTTCGTCATTTCTGGATCTCTTCTCTGGAGGGATCATTTCGTCGATCACCTGAAAATTCCAAAATGTATTACTTTCGAAATGAACAAGCTGTAGGAGAATAACTTGCACAGATGTTTCAGAGGAGAACTACCTTCTGAAGATCCTGTTCAAACTCATCTTCTATTTCTATTTTTCCTCATCGCTCTCAACGATCTTCTTGGAATCTCCGTTTGCCATTAATATGAGAGTGGAGGAGGAAAGGTGATGTAGAGGATTAGCAGCAGTTTCTAAAAGGAGTTAGCCAAAAAAGCAAGCTTGTGAGTTTAGGAACTAAAAGGCTTCGCTATTTATAGAGCCTGGAGGCGACGGTTCGCTTTCATGGGCGCCTCAAGTTTTTAAAACTCACTTACGGCTTTTGCCTTGCTTAAATGGTCAATAACTCCATGATTACACATCAATAAAAACCCCAGAGGTTTTCTTGGGAAATAAACCGATACACGGTGTACAGTGCACCTGAAGAAGTTGAAGCATCAGGTCACATATTCGATGCAGATTAAATTTGAAGTTATAATTTTTTTATATCTTCAAATTTAGGGGCTAGCTGATGAGGACTGATACCCGAGCTAGTTTCTGTGTCCTAGCAGTCGTATGGTCGCAGACGGATAGCCTCCTATGCGTGATCAGAAGGTCGCGGACACGGAGTTAGTCCTTGATCACAGTACTTATGCGGTCATGATATCACCGACTATGCGCGATCAGAGGGTCGCTGGTTATACTCGACCAAGATAACCTGGGAGTGTTCGAGTCTTTACCTGGCACATTCTCAGGATCAAGATAACTTCTCCCACGAATGAAGACAACCGCGAGGAGGTTAACATGTACTATTATCTATAAATTGCACGTGTTCAAACCAGCGAAGAAGGCTGGGGCGGTTATACAAACTGCACTTCGGCAACCACCCAGAACTGCTTCACATTGGCATCCCTTCATCCAGTATAAAAGGATGGCTAATGTATGATAAGAAAGATATATAGGACTAAGAGATAGTTCACAGACAGAAGTATAGAAAGAGATTATCACCTGTGATAATCTCTATTCCCTGTAATCTTTTTTACTCATAGTGAAATTTAACAGGACGTAGGGCTATTACTCCCGCCATCGAGGGGCTGAAACTGTATAAATCTTCACATCTCTATTACATTGCTTATCTTAACTTACTTGAAAGCATCTTGAAAGGTCTCACATACAACTAACAAATCTGCGTAAGATCGACAGAGGACCCCGAGTCCAAATTGTCGACGGTGAGATCAATCTACCTTGAAAGATCAGGGACACTCAGAGGCAAGGTTGGAGTTGATCTGCATCTAGTTTCACATCAGTTGGTACCAGAGCACAAGTTCATTAAGGATACATCTTGTTCTTACTGTTTTCATTACCTATAATTCAAACCCTTTATTGAATTGCCAAATTAGTTGCTGATCACAATTACATCTTGTTGTTTGATTAGTGCTAGGTAGATTAATTGATTTAACCTTGCTTTTTCATGATCTTTGTTTAGATTAGTTTCTGTCCTACCACAAAGAAACACCAAAAATATTTTCAATCTGAGATGAAAGTTGTAACAAGCTTCAATCTTTGTTTCTTTTTGCTCCAGCAAGCTATAAAGAATCAATTTGTGTTTGAAAAGCTTCAAAACCTAACCCTAAGTGCTGCGGCTAGAAATAAAGAACTAGGGAGAAAATTTGGAACGCTAGAAATTTCTCTTGCTCCAGAAATCAAAATCAAATCAAACTTGTTGAAGAAAATAAAAAATCCAATCAAGCTCCAATCTTATAGTTTTTTAAGGTATTTTTTATTGCCGTTGTTAGCAATCCAAGTGAAACAACTGCAAACCCTAAACTCCACTTTGTTGATTTCTAGCCTAAGTTGATCCCATACTTCTTTGGTATTAGAATTAGCAAGAATTATTTTTTTCATTTGTGCACTTTGAAAACTTGGCAAACAATTAAGATCATCAGCTTAAGGTGCTCTTTTTTGGTTTATTATTTGATTTAACTCAAAGATGCATAGATTAGCTCCTTGCTACTCATAAGCCCTACCAAGCTACAACATAAAAACTTGTGTTATATCAGTAACCTCATTGCAATATACTTGACTCATTATCTTGTGTGATTTGTCACCTTTCAATTGAATCTTTGAATCAATTCATAGCTATCTAGGGATTATAAGAGCTTGAGTGAGTTGTGAGTGTGACAAACATCCACAAATTCACTTAACTTGATGTTTGCTTTGTTCTTTGTTTGCTACTAACAATGGCAAGGGATCCCAAGGGAAATAATGTGAGTAATAGCAATGAGCAGCACACAACATATGCCCTCATGTTCAAAGCTATCATGGCTAAGGTAAACAAGAATATGAAAGCAATGTTTGCTGAGATGGTTAGAGAACACTCTTCAACTCAAGGAGATGACCAGACCTCAAGTAATACCAATGCTCCAATTGATTTACACACTGATTTCAATGCTTCCTATGGAGCAAGAGAAAGACACCCTAGGAGAGCACAAAGGGTGGCTGTTGATGATGACTGAAGCAGACTCAAGATGTCTATTCCAAACTTCATAGGTAAATCTGATCCATCTGTTTACCTAGAATGGGAAGCAAAGATACAACAATTTTCTCTTTTCATAACTATTCAAATCAAGTTAAGATGGTTGCCTTAGAGTTTACTAACACTACTACAGAAATGTGGAGTACTAACGATTCCAAAACGTCTGTACTAACGATTCTCCAGCCGCTAGTGATCGGCATGATAGAACAAGTCTAACACCACTCTAACGGTTTGAAACCATCAGTAGAACAACTATATTCAAACAGTTCTTATTAGTGAACCGTTTGAATAGCTTTTTATATTCGAACGGTTCATTCTTAATAACTGTTATAATAGATTACTATATTCTAACGGTTATTAATTAATGGTTATTAATCAATAACTGTTAGAATATGTTATATTATTCTATCAGTTCTTAATTAGTAACTATTAGAATATGTTATATTATTCTATCGATTCTTAATGATAATTGTTAGAATATAGTAAGCTATTCTAATTGTTGAGATGAATGAACCATTAGGACAATTGTTCTCTTCTAACTATCTTTGCTATAGAACCGTTAAAGGAAGCTATAGATACAAAAAGGTACATTCACAAATACACCAATATAGAGATACACAAATACACAAATTGAAATTTATTCACACATTCAACAAATTGAATTTATTCACAAATACACAAATACACCAATTCACACATTCAATGTATATTACAAAAGTCATGGTTGATTGTTGATAGTCACTTCATTGATCACATATTGAGCCCAAATTTGTCGTAGCTCCTTAATCTGAGACAGTTCATATTTGTCTTTGGACATGGCGCTCTCCATGCATGTATGAAGTGTTAGTAATTAATTTCCTAGTTTTGAACGTCACATCCAATGTTCCACTTTGAGTTAGGAAAAATACTTACCTTAGGGAATTGGGCAAAGTCTGTCGTGATCAGGTCATACATAAACCTCATCACATAAAACCCACATTCTCATGATTGTAGCCGTTGATGGCACTGAGATAATGCATATGCGAAGACATGTTAGCTATTGTTGTCAAACTCGAAAAAACTAATGAAGCATAAAATAAAAGACTCATGAGTAGTTCCATCCTTATTAATTACCTCATATTATTTCCAAGAAATTTGTCGTGCCCTTCGACGCTTCATGCCTCCCTCCAGTAGGAACATAATTTTTGAAAGCCCTACATTTAATTTAGCATTGCCGGTTAATATGTTGTCATTAGCTAGTGAGATCAAAATTTAAATCAACCATATTACTTACGCGTCCATGTGCCACATGAGGGTCTAAAGATGCGCTACCCTGTAGCACATCGAATCGAGTAGTACACCTCATTTCTCCATGCGCAAATAATGAGGAGGACCAGTGGCCCCTATATTGTACATAAAAGAGAACCGTTTCATGTATATGTTAGGCGTAACATAGAACAATGAGTTAAATTAGTAGGAAATGCATTAACCTTCGGTGGTACGGCACAAGAATGAATTTCCTATCCTGCTATGCTAGTAGGACCCTTGATATGTACTGCTCGCGTGTGTTGGGTCTTGCTCGAGTATCGTGAGGATTATTTTCTCTGGGTCGAGGAAACCCACCTTGTCGCACGCCTTAATCCACGCCTGTTAATTTGTACATGCACCAGCATGCAAAGGATGAAATTAGTATTGCATAGAAAGTGAATAGATTTTTAAATGAACTACAACAATATATAGACTCAGCAAACTCACAGGACTCCAGTTCGTATGATGGACATATCAAGTTCCCCCCAGTTAAAGAGGTTGAATATATCCTAGTGGGCCACAGATATGCTCACGGCCTCACGGTAGAAATGTCCAGGCCTGAAGGAAACTAAGAAGTTCAAGTGGCGCCGGGACCTGGTTAGGTACCACTCGTGGAGTCCTCTAGTTGTGTGATCCATATTGCACAGAAGGGACTTTGACATGAGTGAGAAGTCATTCTTGAACATATCCGACTAGCTTTGTTTCCCTTTGCCTTTTCCGTAGCCTTTGCCCTTGCCTTTGGCCGAGGAGTGAGTGTATACCTTCAAAGGTTGGCACGAGGTGCTGACAACTTCATTTGATGGCGAAGGGGCTTTTTGAGGAGGTGTGGATCCTTTGGCTGGGGTTGAAGGAGCTGGGTCAGGCCCTGTGCTGGGGGTGGGGCCCTCCGGAAAATTGCTGGCATCCATCATCCATTGCAATATATGAACACGTATGTTAGATTTTGTAAGTTGAGTATATTAAGTAAGTTGTAAGCTATAATAGGTAGAATTTACCTCCTATATTATAACACTCTTCTTGGGCCACTGTATGTAGGAGCCAATGCCTTCGCAATTGTCTAGATTTCCTCTGTTGGGACGGGCAATAGAAAAGCGATGTAGCCTGGGAGGCCCGTGTCCACCTGTACCTTTGCAAACCCCTTCTTCAGAGGTACAAAGTGGATCCGGACATGCTCCCACTACCACAGAAACAGACATCCAGGATGGCACATCACAGACGGTTCTGAACTTATCAATGGAACACCGTCTGCGAAGGCCTGTCGGGAGAATATGTTAAGTTATCACGGTCGATTCTGATGTCAAAACCAACTGTGATAGTCAACTAGACGGTTTTGACCACAAAACCGTCTGTAATAGTCTATTTATCACAGACAGTTTTAAACTCAAAACCGACTATGATAGACACAATCGGTTCTCAACTGAGAACCATATGTGATAACTAGAATATCACAGACATTTCTATGGTCAAAATTGACAGTGATACATACAATAGTGTAGTATTAGAGATGGTTCTAAGATTAGAACCAACTATTCTAAACAGTGCTGGTGCTTCGAATTCTCAACGGTGTGTTCATTTTGGTCTTCGATCTTTGCGCGGAACCCTAGGCAAACACGAAGCGTCAACTTGAAAATTCTATAAATAGCTTGACAGTGGAATAATTGCCAACTACTTTACAAGTTTTTCCAATTCTTAAACTCTTCAACTCCTTAGCTTCTTTGCGCCAATGGCATCCTCAATGGCATCATCATCGTCACCCTCCCCGATAAGAACTCTCAATCTTTTGGAATTACCCCTGTATTGTTAATCCCTGTTCAGTACATTCTTGACCTATTTGTTTGCACAGGGAAGGGGAGCTGTGGAAGACTCGGGCAAGGTGAAGGCCGAGCTGAGGGCCCTCCAGGGGGAGCACAAGCTCCTTACGGAGAAGCACAGTCAACTACGGCTTGTCCTGGACGATCTCTTCCAGCGCATTCAACGCATGAAGACGGATGGTGACAATGATAGGGTGAGGACGAGGCGTCTTCGCGACGAGAAGCAAGCCGTGGATATGACCATCGCTGGCTGTGGTTTGACTATGAGGGATACCATCGCGAAGTTGAGGGAGGTCGCAGGCCTTCTTGACGCAGTAGTAGTTGATCCTAAGAAGGACAACTTGTCGCTGGAGGAGTCCTGCATCATGACTGCAAGTCAAACTGACTTTATTCTAGATGCAGCCAGGGCTAAGAACACTCCTTGACCTAGCATTTTGTATTTTTACTTTTTTTTGTAAGTGATGAAAAAATTAATGAAAAATTTGTTGTTATATAAATTTTCCAATTTTCCAGCACGTTCTTGGACTGCATGCTATCTTCCCTCTTTCTTTATTTTTTTAGCTTTTGGCGAACATTCGACCATAGAAAGGTATGTGCACTGTGCGCAATCACAGAACGACTATCGCAATCATATACACAGAAGCGGCAATCGTTGGCGCATGAGGGAGTTTGGCGGGAGAGAGAATAGATCACAATCGGTTCTAAGATCAAAACCGTCTGTGATAGTCACATTACAGATGGTTTTTATGTCAGGACCGACTGTGATAGTCCCAACAGTGTCCGACGCTTCGAATTCTCAACTTTTTGAATATCACAAACGGTTTTTAACTGAAAATCGTCTGTGATAGTCACATTACAGATGGTTTTTATGTTAGGACCGACTGTGATAGTCCCAACAGTGTCCGAGGCTTCGAATTCTCAACGTTCTTTGATATCATAGACAGTTTTTAACTCAAAACAGTCTGTGATAGTCACATTACAGACGGTTTTTATGTCAGGACCGACTGTGATAGTCCCAACAGCTAGCCCCCAAATTTGAATAAAATGAAGAGACTTATTTACTTCAAATTTAATTTGCATCGAATTATGTATTTTGACGCTTCAACTTCTTAAGTGGGCATTGTTCCGCCGTGTGGCAGTTTATCTCCTGAGAAAAACTCTGAGTTTTTCTTGACAGGTAATCATGAATTTATTGACCTTGAAAACCAATAGTGCTCTTTTTAAAACTCGAGGCACCAGCGCATACGAACCGTCACCTTCTGGTTCTATATATAGCGAGGCTCTTCGATCCTTAAGACTTACAAATTCTTGGCTAAGTCTTTTAGGAATTATGCTTCTAAATCCCTGTCTTTATTTCCTCTTCAACTCCCACCTTGATGGCGAGCCGAGATTCCAATGAGGTTATTGAAATTGAGAGTGATGAGGAAGGGATAAGGAATGAACTCGATCAGGATCTTCAGAAAGTAAGTCCTCTCTGAAACTCTAATGCAGATCTTTTTTTTATGACTTGATTACCTGTAAACAAATGCATTTCGATATCCACAGGTGCCTGAGGAAATGCTCCCTCCAAAGAAGATACTCAGAAATGATGAAGGATCCTCCAGTGGAGCTATAGCGAAGACTCTAGAGGGTGTTGAGGCCTGTGTTGCCACATTGCCCCTTGTGACCTCTCCAGTTGCATCTTCATCTCCCGCCTTTGGAGATCCACAATAATCCCTTTAATTTCCCCTCTTCAACACCTTCTTTGGATGATCAACTTTTATTGGATGATCAACTTTCTAGGGGAAGTCTCATACCCCTGCGACCAGGTGATCAACTTTTGGTGAGAGAGCTACCTTGTGCAGAACTCTCCAAGAAGAAAAAGAGGCACTGGGGAAGCGTTCTGAGGAGATGTCTTCTGCCATTCTGCACTTGGCAGAGTGCTATGAGGGTTCTCATGAAGAAGCTTGGAGGTTCCGGTCGGAGAGAGATTACGCTCGGCAGCAGTGAGAACTCTCAGATACAATAAGGAACAGCTGCACTCCTTTGCTGAGAGATGATGTAGATAGGCTTAAAGCTATTGCTAGTTCTCTTGGGGCGGCCAGTGTAGATCCCACTGATACCAATACGTCCCTAGGAGAACTTTGTAACTTACTTTCGGATCAAGTCGACACTTTGGTCGCTTGTATCCCTTATGTATGCAAAGATTGTAAGAAATAAGAAATTTCTTTTCCTTATATATCTGGTTTTTTTAATGATTATGTATAACTGATAATCACTAAATTATGTTCTCTGTGTGAAAAATGATAACAAGAAAATACTTCTGCGATCAAGACGCTTTTTAACTCAAAACCGTCTCTGAAAGTCACATTACAGACGGTTTTTATTTCAGGACCGACTGTGATAATCCCAACCCGACGCTTCGAATTCTCAACGTTCTTTGAATATCATAGCTGGTTTTGAGGTAAAAAATGTCTATGATAGTCACACTACAAACGGTTTTGATGTTAGGACCGACTGTGATAGTCCCAACAGTGTCTGACGCTTCGAATTCCCAATGTTCTTTTAAAATCACAGACGGTTTTGAGGAAAAAAACATCTGTGATAGTCACATTATAGACGGTTTTGATGTCAAGACCGACTGTGATAGTCCCAACAATGTCCGACGCTTTGAATTCTCAACGTTCTTTGAATATCACAAACAGTTTTGAGGTAAAAAACGTCTGTGATAGTCACATTACAGACAATTTTGATGTCAGGACCAACTATGATAGTCCCAACACTGTCCGACGCTTCAAATTCTCATCATTCTTTGAATATCACAGACAGTTTTGAGGTAAAAACCATCTGTTATATCATCGTTTGAAGTGAGTGATATTTCTGCCATAGTTCTACACAAATAAGCCAGTTCGCACATTCATGTACATGTCTGAAACAGCAATACAAATACACAAATACACCAATTCACACATTCAAGTACATGTCCCAATTCTAAATAGCAATACAAATACACCAATTCACACAGTCGATGTAATATGAAAGTCTCATCTGAACGAGAACCTTTGCAATCAAACAATAAATGTAACTACTGACTACAAGTTAGACCTGATACATCACAAATCCATTCATCTGAAACAACAAATGTATGAACCACGTTTGACTTAACCATAGGAGTTCAGTTCAGAGACGCTCGAGGAGCTGGAACTGACGTTGAGTTACATTTGTCTTGGTTATCACTTCTGGCTTTCTCATCTCATCTCTACTCATCAATGCAAGAGTTGAGTTGCGTTGAGTTGAGTTGAGTTGGGTTGAGTTGAGATGAGAAAGCCCGAGGAAATCACGAAGACAAATGAAACAGCTTTCTATAGGTCCTGATTTGAGAAACACGCCGGCTTGAGGATCTTCTCGACCTTCACATCCATCCAGCTCTCGACGGTAATCCTTTTGGTAACATGAGTAGTTGGTATAGCACTTGGCCGCTTCTTTTATGTATCTACAACCTTCCTCCTTGGTTGTGTATGAAGCGCAAGTACATCATGATGTCTCTACTTATCTCAGGACCAAAACAACCTTGAAACGATATTGATGTGTACCTGTCGTGGTATCACGGATACCTCGGCAGGTTAGGACGTGCACGGCACGAGTACAACGGCGCGAGCAGACCGAGTTACTAGTCTTCTCCCGCCGGGCAACACAGAAATTGACACAGTGGTTTATACAGGTTCGGGTCCCAGTGGGGGCCCTAGTCCTGTTGGCTCTCTCCGGACGTGAGTCCGCTGGGGAGGTATGCTCTCGGGGAGAGGTCTCCAAGAGAGCCGGATATTACGTTAGTTCAAATGAGTTCAAATCTCTTGAAAAGAGGTACAAGAGGGATATATATAGCCCCTAAGAAATACAAAAGACTAAAGAGCCCTCGCTGCAACCGTCGGATGGAAGGGCGGGGACGTCCTTTGACCAGGGGGACAGCCTGGATGCTCGACACGTGGCCTCACCGGCTTCCCAGAGGCTTCACGGTCAGCAGCCGCCCTTCGGGGACCCGGAGACTCTTCGGGACTCGTCGGGGGTTCGGTGATCCTCCGGATTCCACCGGGCGCTCGGTGACCTCCTGATCTCACCGGGGGCCCGGTGGCTCTCCAGATCTCCGGGTCTCACCGGGGGCCCGGTGGCTCTCCGGGTCTCACCGGGGTTCCGGTGACCCTCCGGATCTCACCGGGAGCCCGGTGACCTTCCGGATCTCACCGGGGGCCCGGTGATTCTCCGGGTCTCACCGGGGGCTCCTCAGGACTTCGTGGGGGCCCTGGGGATTCCCCCAACAGCAGCCCCCCAGGCCCTCGGGAGCACTTGGTGCCTCCGATGGGTATGTGAAGCTCCCGACGATGACGCTTCGTCTTCCACGAAGTCCCTTACGCCGCCGGCGGCGTTTCAGTTTCCGAACCGTCTCTCCGCGGGACGTGCCTATCTGCGAACAGACGCATCGCTTCGAAGCGTTCACATTCGCGTCGCTTCGTCTTGCGCGCGACGGTCCAGTCCCGCGGCTTTGATGGCTTTGTGGACACGTGGCGGGCACCCGGGTCCCCCTCCACCACCTATAAAAAGGGGGGGGGCCCTTAGTTTGAGCATGCCCACAAGCCCTCAAACTCCACAAACTTCTGTAGCCTCTTGGTAGCTCCCGGTGATTTTCGGTGACCTTTTCCAGGTAGCTTCCGGTGATTTCCGGTGACTTCCGTTGACTTTGCCCGGAAGCGCCGTGTAGTTTCGAGTGACTCCTCCAGAAAGACCCGGTGACCTTTCACCGGTAGTTTCCGGTAGTTTCGGCAGTTTTTCGATGAGTTCATCCCTGATGGCGCCGAAGAGTCGCGCCATGGTCTCCGAGCTGCCCGCGGAGGAGGTGACCTCCGATTTCCTCGAGGCCACCGAGTTCTCCTCGGGGACCTTTGAGGCATTTTGGAGCGCGGCTATTTTCGAGCGGGTGACATCAGGATTCCCGGCCCGGCTGAGCAGGTGCCGAGCCCCCGGGACGGGGAGGTGGTGGCCTTCGAGGCCTTCGTGGAGGCGGGCCTCCGGCTTCCGGTACACTCGCTGCTGCGTGAGTTCCTGGAGGTATACGGTCTCTCGCTCAACCATCTCACCCCGAGCACTCTTGTCAGGATGGGCCTGTTTATCTGGTTGTGCGAGACGACCGCCGTGACGGAGCCCACCCTGCGGCTCCTGCGGTACTTCTACGAGCCATCGGCGAGGGGCCCGGTGGTGAGGAGGGGCGGTCCTAGGTCGGCCTTCGGCTCCATCATGATCCAGCTGACCCCGGGCCGCGCCGACGAGTACCCGATGCTAGCCTCCCGGGACCACTGGGGGGACTGGCTCTGGCATTGGTTCTACCTCCGGGTGGGAGACCCGGGGGTGACTTATTCTCGGGAGCCGTCGACATACTCGCGGTCCGGCGGCCCGGTGGTTCCCGAGTGGACCGTGGCGGAGATGGACCTCCTCACCGCGATGGCGGAGGCCCGATTCCGACGGTCCATGCGGGATCTTGCGGAGGAGATGGCCCTCCTCCGAGTGGCACCGTTCCACACCCGTCGAGGGAGAGGAATGTCGGCGGCGCACAGGCCACCCCGAATGGCGGTGGCGAACCGTAAGTATTCGGACCCCTTCTCCATGCTGGGTGACTTTTCCTAACTCTTGCTTCATTTGTTGCTCTTGCAGTTAGGTCCTAACTCTTGCTTCATTTGTTGCCCATGCAGTTAGGTCCTATGGTCGGGCCAAGGACATCGCGGCGACCCTCCTCTACTGATACTACGAGGACGAGCACGAGAGGGTAGTTCGCGTCATCGGGGAGGGTCCTCCCCGAAACGCCGTCGCGGAGGTGTTTGGGCTGAGGCACCCGGCGTGGGTGCCTTTGCCCACCCCTGCTTCGCGCAAGCAGGGGAAGGAGGTTGCCGGCGGACCCTCGAAGCGGTCTCGCCCATCCGGCAGCCCCGCGGGATCCCAGGCCCGGAGGAATCCCGCGAGGTCCCGGTCTTCACCTCCGCACTCTCCAGCGAGGGACTCCGTGGCGGGGGTCGCTGGGGCGTCGGGCGCAGTACCAGACACTCCGGGCGGGCCGGATCCCATGGGCGGCGTTCCGGCCGGAGAGGGCCAAGGCTTAGACTCGGAGATGCACGCTCCGAGCCCTTTGCCACCTCCTGCTGCTGCGGGGGTCCGGCCGCAGCCCTCGTCCAGCGAGGTCTCCGTCCGGTTTCGGGTGCCAGGCGGCCTGCCGATGGCCTCGATCCTGGCCCAGAGACGGGCTCCTCGGCGGTTCGGTCCACGATGGCGGCGCTCCCTGTACCCAGGAGGGGTAAGGGCCTGTTCGTCCGCCCCGGGGTTCCGGCGCCTCCGCCGGATCAGGCCTCCGGCTCCTCCGACGATGGGACCCCAGAGGAGGGAGCTCTGCATGGTGGGGAGGCCTCCCGCGGGAGCGACCCGGGGGGCGACGAGGGTGACGTCGACGCGGTGATCGCCTCCGGACTTCGGGTAGGTTACTTGAATTTCATGGTCGTTCGTCTTTTGTGTTCTGATCATTGTTTTCGCGCAGACGGTTGCACTGGCCCGGGGCTTCAGGTCTCGGCTCGCCACGCGTCTCCGGGCTGCCCAGGACATAGTGGCCTTTGAGCGCGCCGGGAAGGAGAAGGCGCTCAGGGACGCGGCCTCGGAGCGCTCCGAGAAGGAGCGGGCGCTCGGGGAGCTCGCCGCCGTGCAGGCTCGGCTTGCCGCCATCGAGGACACGGCCTCTAGGCTCCGGAGGGAGCTGCAGGGGGAGCGGGAGGCCGTAGCTTCGGGCGTCCAAGCCGTGGTCGCGGGAGGTAGGGTGATCCGCTCTAGTCTCGACGAGCTCGAGGTCGAGCTCAGGTGAGGGGCAAGCCCCGACCCGGCGCCGGCGTCGGTCGGGGAGGCCGCGCACTTCCATGGTGCGCAGGTTGCCCTGATCCCGGCCACTAAGGAGGCTCGGGCACGAGGCCTCGCCGTCCCAGTGATTGCCTTGGCGGCGGCCCTTGTTGAGCACCGCGGAGAGGGCGCCGGGGTCATCGGGGAGCTTGTCCCCTGAAGCTTCCCCGCTTTCTTTGACCCTCGGCGGACTGAGCTGGAGCGGTCCGCCGAGGCTCTCTTCGACTGGATCACCGGCGCCAAGGAGATGGGCGGTTGGCGCTCGGGTCAGGACGCGTCAGCTAGCGCGGACGTCCCCCCTGGGGGGGGGGGGGGGGGGACAAGGACGGGCAAGTATGAGCTCCTCCCCACCGGTTAGATTAGGCTTCTCTTTTTAGGTCTTTTTTGCTCCGGGTGGCTTCTCTAGAGAGAGCCCCGCGAACTTGTAAATGTATTTCAACTGGAATAAAGTAGTGCTTTTGCTAAGTGTGTTCAACTTGCCGGCAGGTATCCTTAGGCATCGCTTTCCCAGGGTCTTCTTTCCCTGAGGAACATCTTTTGGAGAATGCTCGAGGGTTGTCCGGGGGGTCTAGCCCGGGTAGCGCCCGGGCGGCCTCGATTTTACTAAGTCTGGCGGCCGGGGGAGCATCCGGCGGGCTAGTCTCCGAACCCGCTCATGCTAACTCCGTGAAGGGAGGTGCCTCCGGGGAGCCGGCGCTGCTGCGTTGGCTCCCGGAGTGGCACTTAGGAAACTTCGATGATTGTCGCACCGAGTTATCTCCATCGAGGCCGGGGGCCCTAAAGGTCCCCCCGCTCAGGATACTGTAACAGCCGCAAAATTCCATTCTTAAACTCTCTACTTCTCAGATTTTCTTTCCGGTCTAAATCTTCCGAAATTCTGTTTAATTATCTTTTTATTCCGATCAGCGAAATTCTTTCACCTGTTCAATCCTAAATCATCCCCCCCAATATTTTCTCATGCATGCATATTTTTAAGTTCATGGCATCATGATTTTACGCATCAAACAAATCATTTTTTCCACATGAAATAATGATTTTCCTATTTGGAAATTGCATAAAGGAATATATTTAATTTAAAGTAATGCATTAAAAATTCTGTGAAAATATTTAATATATTTTATTTGCACAAGTAACCAGGTTCCACAACTTCCCATGCACTGACATTTTGCATTTCAGCCCTCCTATTTTCAGAAATTTCCAAACAAGCCCCTAGAATTGACAAAAACAATATTTTATGCACAATTACCCTTCTATCCTCACCCATTCCACATCAAACACAGTGTAAAGACCTGCATGACCCTGTTAGATGCATTACATGTCAGCATGCCACTGTTACACCTCGTTTCCACCTGAATGTCATTCTTTATAAGCTTTGGCATGGCTGTAAAACAGCTCAAACCAGAATATTTTCACAAGTTCTTCTGTAGAGTGGTAGAGGAAACACTTAGACACGCAGAGCATTCAAGAGTTTTGAATTTCGTTGAAAAATTTCACATAAAATATCAAAGGGGGTGATTTCTGCTCTTCAGCCGCTGGTTTCGCCGCGCTCCAGCGCCGGCCGCCATCACCTCGTCATCGTTCCCTCGCTGCAGACGTCTTTTGCTTGTCCGAGCTTGTCCATCAGGTGTGCCTCCCCACTCTCTTCCTTTTTCTCTTCTGGATCTCGGCAAAATGGTCGCCGGAGCTCCCTCCACCGGCGCTTCTTGTTTTCCTACCGCCGGCGAGCTCGTCTTCCTCGCGGCCGGCCGTGCGCCACCTTCTCCATTTCCGGCCACCAAACTCCGCCATTGTTGTGTTTTCTTCCCCCCTAGTATTCCTCCTCCGATTCCCCACCTTTTCCCGACCATTTCCCCTCTCCGGTTAGCCCCGGCCGAAGCTCAACCGTGCAGCCCGTGCATGTCCAAGCCCGCCGGGAAACCACGCCGTGTAACTCGCCGTGCAGCTCCCTCTTTCCGTGCCTTCTTCACCAAACCATCTCCTCTAGCTGAGACTCCTCCACCCTTCGAATCTCAGCCCCAGCCGCGGCCTGGATCGTCGCCGGCGAACTCTTGGCCGTGGCCATGTCCTGTGTCGGCCGACTGACACTACTACAGTGCATGAGCTTGTCCCAATGTCAGCCTCACTGACATACCTTGTCGTTCTCTGCCTTCTGGACCTCCGATTGAAAATCCGTTCGCGTCGTTTTGTTCATTTTGCCGTTTTCCTTTCAAATGTGTTCTCTGATCCTTGATCCGCTGTCCAGATTTCCGTTTCGCTGTTTTGAACTCCGTCGTTCCTTCCCTCGATTTTGTCGATTTTATCGCAGAAGTCTCCGATCGAATATCTGTCTTCGCCATCAGATTTGCCTCGACTCAAATCTTCCAGATCTGAAATTTTTCTTCAAATCCGAGTCCCGGATCTTGTTTTCACCTTTTTTTTTAGATCCGATTTTACCCGGTTTACCCTAAAATTCCGCCAAAAGTGGTTTTTCTCCGTCCGACCTCCAACTCCAGATTCGTCTGAACCATCCTACCACAAATTGCTCCTGCCACATATTCTCCTTCAGGAACCACCTCAGATTCTAATCCTAAAACCTTGATCTGCCGTTTTCAGAAACTCCCGTTTTTCAGTCTTTTTCAGATCCAACTCCGAGGCTGTTTTGCCTAGACTTATTAGGTTTTAGATTTTGCATTTGTTAGTCTCATATTTGTGCATTTTGTTTGATCGGTGCTCTTTTCGTGTTTAGAAATCGCCCGTTCGGAAGCCGAGGAGCAGCCGATCGAGGACGTCGCTGAAGATCTTATCGCGGGACTTCAAGGCAAGTCACCACCACCTTGATCATGTTGACCCTATGTTTTCCAGTTAGCTAAGTATTTTGTTATTTGAGTATTATGCATGCTAATTAAGTAAACTGTGTATGTTCAAATATACCTGTTTAGCTATTGTCCTACATTGAATAGCCATTCTTGATTCTCAAGCCATGTGCATAATATTCTTGATGCCCTAGGTTAATGCTAAAGCATAACATTGGTAATATGGGTTATTCACATAAATGAGCAAAAATGGTTTTCAAAACTAAAAATGCCTTTTAAAATGTCTATCCTAGAGAGGAGAGGTGTGTCAGTCGAAACATGGGAAAATACTGTGATGCTTATGATGATGATGTGATAACATAGTAATGTTGTAAATATGAAATGTTGTGAATTGTGAAAAATGTGATTAGGGAAACTCCTCTCTAGAATAGCTTAAGGACCAACCAATTTGTGCTAAACATCTAGTAACATGTTAACGTACCTCCACAAGCCTGGTATGGGACAGGCGCGACCAAGTATCCTTGCCGAACTATTGCCCTAGCTCTGCATAGAGTTTATAACCTAAATAATAATGTGCACTAATACTGTTCACTGGTCAGGGAGGGAAGATCCCTCTTGGCCCACTTACACTGACGGTTGGGATGAGCCCAACCGATTCGTCTGAGTGAAAGATCGTGCAACTGATGTGGTTCCAGGGCACGAGTGCTGGATGTGGTTTCCCAGCACAAACCCCTCGTGTGTCCGCTCACTATTGGTGGAGAGGGTCTCCC
The DNA here is from genome assembly GCA_019359835.1 of Pharus latifolius. Taxonomy (NCBI): domain Eukaryota; kingdom Viridiplantae; phylum Streptophyta; class Magnoliopsida; order Poales; family Poaceae; genus Pharus; species Pharus latifolius. The sequence goes on along the minus strand of CM033323.1, from coordinate 36,695,460 downwards.
ACCGCGGCCCAATACTGAGTGAGGGGTAGGGTGAAGGTATGAGAGGGAAGATCCCTACAATGCTTCACAACTGTATTAGGAACCCCAACCGGAGGTGAGAGTTCCGGATCACTGGCCGGTGGTGAACCTTTTACGGGGCAGAGCTAGTATAATGGCAAGGTAGGGTGAAAAGCGTGTTATTCTCAACTCAGTGGCGCGCTTAAAGCAGCGTGATCGAACCTGGTATAGGAGACTCATATGCTTAAAGTAGCGTGATTGGGCAAAAGGCCTATGCTCGTGGTCAACAGTGGTAGTTGAGAAGTCTTGTAGGTAAAGCGGTACCCCTCTGCAGAGTTTAAAATGTATTTAAATACTCCGTGCTCCCGGATTTTTGAGTGTGTTATGGTCAATGGGTTTTATCCATGTTGTGAGGCACAAGTAGTTTTTATGAACTGTTTTATCAACTGCTTTAAATTCTGCACTCTTGAACTGTTATATATATATAAGGTAAGTTTTCAAAGAATGTTTTGAATGCTTTTCATGGCTATCAACTGTTAGGTGACGAAAAAGGTTTGGAAAAGAACCTCAATCATTTCCTTGAATTCCCTATCATGTTATATATACTTGCATTTGTTAAGTGGTGATTTGCTGAGTACTCTGTACTCACCCGTGACTGACTTTCTCCATCAGAAGTTGAAGAGCCAAGCGACTTGGGTTCACATGAGTGTGAGCCTGAGCCTTGTGAAGACTTCTTCGAGTATGATCCGAGCTTCTAGGCGTCGCGTACCCCGGTCGAGCGACTGTGGGCGAAGATTAGTGTTCCGCTCCTTCCGCGTTTTGTCGAAAAACTGAACCGTTATTTTGTACCTCGTTGTGTTACTATTGTAAGGCCCTAGTGCCGTCATCTATGAACCCTGTAATATTTTGTGGATTATTTATGTATTGTGCTGGTTGTTGTGATATTCATTTCTGGTTCGCAACTGACTCCTGGGAAGTTGTGACAGGGGAGTGCTGTTCCGTACCGTGGTGTTCGGTACGGGGCGGGGTTCCCCCACAGATACTCCCCCCAGCTGGCTACGAGTGTTGGCCGGAGGGTCTCCTTCGGCGTGCTCTTCAACGTATGAGAAGTCTGTACAAGGATCTTTCCCGGGAGATCTCAGAGGGTCTCCAGGATTATTAGGTGTAGTTGCTTCTCGGGGATCGTTCTTCGGAGCATCTTCCCTCGGGAGCCTAACTCCCCGGGCCATGCTCGCGCGCCCGGGTCTCACCCGGGGGGCACTTCCGTCCTACCGGGGGGGGTTGTCCCCCAGTGTGATGTTGTATCAATAAAGCCATAGACTTGTTTATTTGCCACGTCTTTGTCTCAGAAACTTCGAAGCCTTCCGCGTAAAGCCGTTGTTTTTTTGTCTGGGTCCGGGCTTTTCCTCCCCCCCCCCCCACAGCAGGGTGCAGCACAGCTCCGCGCGCTGTGGGTTACGAGGGAAAGGGCCCGGACTGCACTGGGTGCGTAATTTGCGTAGCCCGTCGTCGGGAGTCCCGGGGGCTAGCGGTGGTGCGCGACCGAGAAAGTGGTCGGTCTATCTTTTTGAGATGATACACTCTGAAAGTGAGTTTTCCATCTGCCGCGGGAGGCAATGGATGTTCCCTTAGAAGGGTTCCGTGACCCGGTAGCGGGTGTAGAGTGTTCGAGGGGGGACTAATCTCTCGAAGTGACTCGTTACCACATTTCGTGAGAACTGGGTTGCCGCTTACGCCCTCAGTCCACGAGGGGTTACTGTAAGCCGCCCTATGGGAGCTGTGCTCCCATTGTAGGGACTTTAGGCTGTGGTAGCCCACTTCCTCACGGAGAGGGCATCCACATGGGGAGGGAATTTTTATGGAGGAGACGTGATGAGGACATCACTCCTATGCATACGCCCGAGACTCCTCCAATTGTGATGCAAGGACCCATCACAAGAGCACGAGCACGGCAATTGAATCAACAGGTGAGCTCGTTCCTAAGTGCCCGTGTATATACTTGTGAGGATAGTATGCTACCTAATGATATTATTGATTATATTGTACTTAGGAACTTTGGAGAGGATCATGAAGGCCTTGGGAACCAGCAAGGGCCAGGAGGGAGGCCAGGAGGGCGTCCAAGTCAAGTTGGAGTCCCAATTCATCTCGGAGTCGGAGTCCCAATTCATCTCGGAGTCGACTACCTCGGCCACCAGGAGCAGTGTTCACTAAAATCGTCTGCCAGGCCACAAACGGACTTCGATTTCAATGATCCACATATGTATCGAAAGCTAAGGAGATAACCTTTCCAATGGCACCAGTTTCAGGTCAATTGGACTGCTGAGTCGACGGAAATTCGTGTTACAAGTTGGCGGACAGAATCTGTCCCAAGGTGCTGCGTCACCAATTTGGGCCGTTGGCCCATGTATCGTGTTGGAGTCCATCACGAACACATCTAGGGTTTCTAGGACGTCCCTTAGCCCTTATATTCAGTAGCCGCCGCTAGGGTTTGGTTTGGGTTTTGCTTAGATTAATCTGTCAAAGAACAGTTTCGCCGTGTATCGGTTTGTGGAACCCCAACTCGTGAGATTCAATTTATATTTGCAATATTTCAGATTGCTTCTTTCTCGTTCTTGCTTGTGTTCTCGATTCGCATGCAGGGATAAGCCTTCTTGGCGAGGTCAATCATGTTTGTGCATGGTTGATAACCAATGGAGCCGTGGTGTAGCGATTGCTGGGTTCGGATCGGTTCTGATCGGAAGCCGGATCGTCAACGTCGAGTCTCCACCAATCGACTTACCTCTACCTGTCGGAATATCGGGCCACCGTGCGCATCAAGTGGTATCAGAGCCTCGGCTTCCCGTCAGGTATCGTTGTATCCCCTTTAGTTTTGTTTTGCCATCGTCCTAGAGTCCAGAAAATTTGCCCCACAAAAAAGTTCATCATCAATTCCGCTGTCCTACAACCCTTTGAGCTTTGCAATTTCGTTTTCAGTATCGTATTGTTGAGTATTGATCCATAGTCATCGTCTTGTTGCTGGTTTGAGGTCGCGATCCGCCTTGTGTCAATTGCCCTGCACCGCTGGCCATCCTTTTTCACCCGCAAACCTAATTCTATTCTAGCCTAACCGGGAGAAAGATCTGAATTCGCGAGCAATTCCAGATTGTGCAATGTTCACTAAAACTGGCATAACTTTTGCATACGAACTCTGATTTGGGTCTACTTTTTTTTGTTTCGAAGGGGACGACGACGCGCATCTGAAAATTCCACAAGTCTTTAGACCTGTGCATTTTTTTTTGACCCTCAAAAAAAGCTTCTAAGACCGAGTTTCGACGCCCGGAAGTTTGCTGTCCTGTTTTGTCAATTCTTTCGGGCATCGGTTTCCTGTCGTTTGTTGCTTCAAATTGTGAGATTTTTGTTTCTCCTCTGAGTTAAGAGGTATATATTTGTGTTAAAAAAAAAAAAAGAGGAGAGAAAGAGCCAAACCGGCAAAAAAAAAAAACAAAGAGAAGAGAAAGAGAAGTAGAAAATCAGAATTGCTTGCATCCTTTGAGTCCTTTGTGCTGTGATATATCCCTTGCTAGGTTGAACTAGTTCTAGGAGCACGCTTAGGCCAGCAACTGTGACAAGAACTTTGAATCTTTATTCAGCTTTGCTAACTGTTTTCGAAATTTGCTAATCCTTGCTACTATACTTTGCCTTCCAATCTCCACCTTTCTTCTGATCAGTTCAGGTTCAATTCGGCAATCGCTACACTCAAGCTTGTCACGGTATCACGAACCAGCCACCGGTTGTACCACCTGTTGCATTGGTAAGAACACTTGTAAGAGCGTGGTAAGACGCTTGAGAGTGAGTGAAACCACCTTCTGCCGCCAAAGTAGTTGATAGGGATTATACCACCGGTTGTTTTTGTTTCTTTTGTCTTTCTTTCAACTAACAATGGCAGGTAATGAGGAAGATGAGTGTGTTACACGGAACGAGCTTAACAACGCGCTCAATGACATCAACGCAAACATCGCAAGGATCGGCCAAGATAACGACCAAAGATTGCAGAGGATAGAGCGAAGCATCGCCAATCTTCTTACCAGGTTGGAAAATTTTGAGAGACAGCCGCCTCCCAATGGAGCTCGCAGAGTGGAAGATCAAGAAGAGTCTGTCGCGGGAGATGAAGTGGATGGAGAGGGCCATGATGCCTTTGCCGCTCGCGCCGCTGCACAGGATGTGCGACAACAACAACGCCTGAATAACAACCGTCAAGGTATGGGAGGTAACAATTTTAATCCTCGTAATGGTCGTGGACATGATGATTCTTTTGCTAGGGTTAAATTTACCATACCATCTTTTTCTGGTACTTATGATGCTGAAGTTTACTTAGATTGGGAAATGACAGTCGAACAAAAATTTAACTCCCATCTTGTTCCTGAGATACATAGAGTTAGACAAGCTACTAGTGAGTTTAAAGATTTTGCTATCATTTGGTGGAATGAGATCGTAAATGCTGGATTAGCACCTGATACATGGGATAGATTAAAACAAGCTATGCGTAGAAGATTTGTTCCTCCTTCTTATAAACGTGATATGCGCAAAAATTTGCAACGCTTAAATCAAAATAATAAATCTGTTGAGGAGTACTACCAAGAGCTACAAATTGGCATGTTGCGTTGTGAGGTAGTTGAGGATGAGGAGGATAAGATGGCTCGTTTTTATGGGGGATTACGGCGCGAGATTCAGGACATAATTGATTACAAAGAATATAATTCTATCAATAGATTGTTCCAGCTTGCTATGTTGGCAGAAAAAGAATTGCAGGGAAAACAGCAAAGGCCAAGGAGTAATTTCGGCAACATACCCACACCAAAGACGACGCCGGGGACAACCAAATCAGCTCCACCCCTTTCTGTTCGGTCTGCTGCCCCCTCCATGAGTAGGGCGCGTTCAGCAGCACCATCACCGCCATCACGAGTTCCCGAGGTGAGTAAATCTAACCATGTGCAGGCACCAACAAAGAGTTCTTCATCGGTGGCTTCCACGGGTCGAACAACGGAAATTGTGTGCCACCGATGCAAGGGGATGGGCCATGTCATGAAGGATTGCCCAAGTCGTCGAGCGTACATTGCAACAGAAGAAGGTGGGTACATTAGTGCTAGTGATGTTGAGGATGAATATGCTCTTGTAGCTAACCTTGCAGATAATGAGGATGACCATGAGACGGACGACGATGATGAGGAGATTTTAGGGACCGCTGCCACCAAGAATTATAGGTCAATCGTGTTTGTGCATGGTTGATAACCAACGGAGCCGTGGTGTAGCGATTGCTGGGTTTGGATCGGTTCTGATCGGAAGCCGGATCGTCAACGTCGAGTCTCCACCAATCGACTTACCTCTACCTGTCGGAAGATCGGGCCACCGTGCGCATCAAGTGGTATCCATCCACTTCATCTCCCGTGACAGACTCTTCTTGATCTTCCACTCTGCGAGCTCCATTGGGAGGCGGCTGTCTCTCAAAATTTTCCAACCTGGTAAGAAGATTGGCGATGCTTCGCTCTATCCTCTCCAATCTTTGGTCGTTATCTTGGCCGATCCTTGCGATGTTTGCGTTGATGTCATTGAGCGCGTTGTTAAGCTCGTTCCGTGTAACACACTCATCTTCCTCATTACCTGCCATTGTTAGTTGAAAGAAACACAAAAGAAACAAAAACAACCGGTGGTATAATCCCTATCAACTACTTTGGCGGCAGAAGGTGGTTTTACTCACTCTCAAGCGTCTTACCACGCTCTTACAAGTGTTCTTACCAATGCAACAGGTGGTACAACCGGCGGCTGGTTCGTGATACCGTGACAAGCTTGAGTGTAGCGATTGCCGAATTGAACCTGAACTGATCAGAAGAAAGGTGGAGCTTGGAAGGCAAAGTATAGTAGCAAGGATTAGCAAATTTCGAAAACAGTTAGCAAAGCTGAATAAAGATTCAAAGTTCTTGTCACAGTTGCTGGCCTAAGCGTGCTCCTAGAACTAGTTCAACCTAGCAAGGGATATATCACAGCACAAAGGACTCAAAGGATGCAAGCAATTCTGATTTTCTACTTCTCTTTCTCTTCTCTCTGTTTTTTTTTTGCCGGTTTGGCTCTTTCTCTCCTCTTATTTTTTTTTAACACAAATATATACCTCTTAACTCAGAGGAGAAACAAAAATCTCACAATTTGAAGCAACAAACGACAAGAAACCGATGCCCGAAAGAATTGACAAAACAGGACAGCAAACTTCCGGGCGTCGAAACTCGGTCTTAGAAGCTTTTTTTGAGGGTCAAAAAAAATGCACAGGTCTAAAGACTTGTGGAATTTTCCGATGCGCGTCGTCATCCCCTTCGAAACAAAAAAAAGTAGACCCAAATCGGAGTTCGTATGCAAAAGTTATGCCAGTTTTAGTGAACACTGCACAATCTGGAATTGCTCGCGAATTCAGATCTTTCTCCCGGTTAGGCTAGAATAGGATTAGGTTTGCGGGTGAAAAAGGATGGCCAGCAGTGCAGGGCAATTGACACAAGGCGGCTCGCGACCTCAAACCAGCAACAAGACGATGACTATGGATCAATACTCAACAATACGATACTGAAAACGAAATTGCAAAGCACAAAGGGTTGTAGGACAGCGGAATTGATGATGAACTTTTTTGTGGGGCAAATTTTCTGGACTCTAGGACGATGGCAAAACAAAACTAAAGGGGATACAATGATACCTGACGGGAAACCAAGGCTCTGATACCACTTGATGCGCACGGTGGCCCGATCTTCCGACAGGTAGAGGTAAGTCGATTGGTGGAGACTCGACGTTGACGATCCAGCTTCCGATCAGAACCGATCCGAACCCAGCAATCGCTACACCACGGCTCCGTTGGTTATCAACCATGCACAAACACGATTGACCTCGCCAAGAACGCTTATCCCTGCATGCAAATCGAGAACACAAGCAAGAACGAGAAAGAAGCAATCTGAAATATTGCAAATATAAATTGAATCTCACGAGTTGGGGTTCCACAAACCGATACATGGTGAAACTGTTCTTTGATAGATTAATCTAAGCAAAACCCAAACCAAACCCTAGCGGTGGCTACTGAATATAAGGGCTAAGGGACGTCCTAGAAACCCTAGACGTGTCCGTGATGGACTCCAACACGATACATGGGCCAAAGGCCCAAATTGGTGACGCAGCACCCTGGGACAGATTCTGTCCGCCAACTTTTAACGCGAATTCCTGTCGACTCATCCCTCCAATTGACCTGAAATCGGTGCCATTGGAAAGGTTATCTCCTTAGCTTTCGATACATATGTGGATCATTGAAATCGGAGTCCATTTGTGGCCTGGGCGACGATTTTAGTGAACACTGCTCCTGGTGGCCGAGGTAGTCGACTCCGAGATGAATTGGGACTCCGACTCCGAGATGAATTGGGACTCCAACTTGACTTGGATGCCCTCCTTGCCTCCCTCCTGGCCCTTGCTGGTTCCCATGGCCTTCATGATCCTCTCCGAAGTTCCTAAGTACAATATAATCAATAATATCATTAGGTAGCATACTATCCTCACAAGTATATACACGGGCACTTAGGAACGAGCTCACCTGTTGATTCAATTGCCGTGCTCGTGCTCTTGTGATGGGTCCTTGCATCACAACTGGAGGAGTCTCGGGCGTATGCATAGGAGTGATGTCCTCATCATCCTCCCCCTCTTGAAGTGGAGTCGTCCTCGACTCAAGCTCATCTTCTTCTACCATGAACGGTTTCAAATCTGCAATGTTAAATGTGGGACTAACCCCAAATTCGGGCGGCAACTCAAGTTTATAGGCACCCCAAATTCATCTCGGAGTCGGAGTCCCAATTCATCTCGGAGTCGACTACCTCGGCCACCAGGAGCAGTGTTCACTAAAATCGTCGCCCAGGCCACAAACGGACTCCGATTTCAATGATCCACATATGTATCGAAAGCTAAGGAGATAACCTTTCCTATGGCACCGGTTTCAGGTCAATTGGACTGCTGAGTCGACGGGAATTCGCGTTGTAAGTTGGCAGACAGAATCTGTCCCAGGGTGCTGCGTCACCAATTTGGGCCGTTGGCCCATGTATCGTGTTGGAGTCCATCACGAACACGTCTAGGGTTTCTAGGACGTCCCTTAGCCCTTATATTCAGTAGCCGCCACTAGGGTTTGGTTTGGGTTTTGCTTAGATTAATCTGTTAAAGAACAGTTTCGCCGTGTATCGGTTTGTGGAACCCCAACTCGTGAGATTCAATTTATATTTGCAATATTTCAGATTGCTTCTTTCTCGTTCTTGCTTGTGTTCTCGATTCGCATGCAGGGATGAGCCTTCTTGGCGAGGTCAATCGTGTTTGTGCATGGTTGATAACCAACGGAGCCGTGGTGTAGCGATTGCTGGGTTCGGATCGGTTCTGATCGGAAGCCGGATCGTCAACGTCGAGTCTCCACCAATCGACTTACCTCTACCTGTCGGAAGATCGGCCACCGTGCGCATCAAGACGTCGCCCTTTAGGCAGAAGAAAAAACTCCTGTAAAAGAATTCCAACGGTGAAGTAGAAAAAAGCCATTCAATTTAACGGAGACATAAAAATCCCAGAGTTGATCAAAAAATCCACTTGTATTAATAGAGGGTGAGACACAACGCCTCCCCCGCGAAAGCGCGGTCAGGGAGGGAACTGTGAGTACATCAGCCTCCCGCCGCGGAAGCGCGGCGGAGGCGGTGGCGAGCCCGGAGGCTAAACATAAAACTTGCGAAGCAAGGTTATGTTCCAAGTGTGCGTCAGCTCCTGGTCTTCAAGTGTGGAGAGTTTGTAGGCTCCGGAGCCCAGGACCGCAGAGATCCTATATGGGCCCTCCCACTTGGGGCATAGTTTGCCCTGGGCTTGGGGGTCTGTCATGCGCTTGAGGACCAGGTCACCAAGGCGGAAGGCCCTTTCGCGCACGCGTTGGTTGTACGCGCGTGCCATCTCGCGCTCATAGATGGTGTGGTGAAGGAGCGCTCAGTCGCATTCTTCTTCGGCGAGGTCGACCTCCAACCGTTGATTATCCTCGTTGGTTTGATGCGCCGCGGTCGTAGCTCCGCCGAGGAGCTCGACCCGCAGCGATCGAAAACCAATCTCCGAGGGGAGAACTGCTTCGGCCCCGTAGACGAGCGAGAAAGGCGTGCGCCCTGTCGCTCCGCTAGGGTGGTGCGCATGGAGCAGAGGATGCTTGGAAGCTCTTCTGCCCATGCGCCTCGCTTGGAGGCGGTCTGTTCAAGCCGGCAGCGCAAGCCTTGTAGGATCATGCCGTTGACCCTTTCAACGGCTCCGTTGCTTTGTGGATGAGCCACGGAGGCAAAATGGAGGGTAGTGCCTAAGCCTTCACAAAATTCCCGAAAATATGCCGAGTCGAACTGGGTCCCATTGTCGATGGTGATTTCTTGGGGGACCCCGGAGCGACATACGATATTTTTCCAGAAAAAACATTGCACCGCGGGGGAAGTGATGCTGGCCAAGGGCTCAGCCTCCACCCACTTGGAGAAGTAATCCACGGCGACCACCGCGTACTTGTAGCCCCCAGGTGCTGGGGGGAAGGGACCAAGGAGATCCATCCCCCAGCGCGCGAAGGGCCAAGTAACAGGGATGGTTTGCAATGTCGCGGAGGGGAGCCTGGTGCCCTTCGCCATCTTTTGGCAGGCCTCGCACGCGGAGATTAGATCCCGTGCGTCGTGGGCCAACGTGGGCCAGTAGAATCCTTGGCGAAGGGCCTTCGCCATGACCACCCGCGGAGCCAAGTGGGATCCGCAGCTCCCCGAGTGTATGTCCTCGAGGAGCTGGAGTCCTTCCGCCCGCGGGAGGCAGCGAAGGAGGGCGGAAGCCCCCTGCTTGTAGAGCTTCCCGTCCAGCAGAACGTACGCCCTGGGCTTGGCACGGAGGCGCTTCACCTCAGCGTCACTGGAAGGTTCCCCCTCGTCCCTTATGCAGGAGATGAGGGGATACTTCCACGATGCAGTCCGAGTGATCTCGAAAACCTCCGGGACGCAAACCTCAGGGTTCGCGTCCGGAAGGGTTATCGAGGGCCTCGTGATGATTTCCAGAAAAGCGACCTTGGGAAGAGGTTCCCGAGCACTGGCCGCCCGGGCCAACGGGTCGGCCCAGGTGTTATCCCGTCGGGGGATGTATCGGGCCTCCAAGCCTTCGAAGTATCTTTCCATCTTCCGCACTTCCCCCAAGTATAGACTCAGGTTCGCATCGTGGCACAAGTAAGACTTGTCCATTTGGTTGACCACCAGCTGGGAGTCTCCTTTCACCAGGAGGCAGTGGATTCCCAGGGAGCGCGCGAGGCTCAATCCCAGGAGCAAGGCCTCATACTCGGCGACATTGTTCGTAGCCGGGAATTCAAGCCTGGCGGTGTACTCCAGCATCTTCCCTTCGGGACTCCAGAGAACCACCCCCGCGCCGGCCCCGGCGAGGCACAAGGAGCCATCGAACATGAGCGTCCAATGGTCCTGGCACCGGGGAGGGGCGAGGGGAGTCCCTCCGTCCGTTTCGGTGGTTGGGGTCCATGTTGGTGAGGACTTGCGACTTGATGGCGGAGCGGCCCGTGAAGGTGAGGGAGAACGGAGCGAGCTCGGCCCCCCACTTGCCAATTCGGCCGGTGGCCTCCTTGTTTCTCACCACTTCCCCCAATGGGAGAGATGACGGGACCGTGATTGGGTGCTCGAGGAAGTGGTGGCGGAGCTTCCGCGACGCCATGAGGAGGGCGTAGCACAACTTTTCCACCTCAGTGTACCGTGTCTTAGCCCCCTGAAGGGCCTCACTTACATAGTACACGGAGTGATGTTGCCCATCCTGCTCTCTTACGAGCACCGCGCTCACCGCGATTGGGGTCGCAGCGAGGTAGAGAAGTAAAGGTTCCTCCGAGGATGGGCTCACGAGCATCGGGGGGCTCGCGAGGTACTTCTTCATCATGTCGAACGCCGTCTGGGCCTCGGGGGTCCATCTGAACCCCTCAAGGTCCCGGAGTATTTTGAAGAACTGGAGTCCGCGTTCTCCTGACCTCGAGACGAAGTGACCCAACGCGGCCAGGCGGCCGGTGAGCCTCTATACGTCTTTGGCGGAACGCGGGGAAGGCATTGATGAGGACATCATACCTTCAGATACGCGCATTGAACTGGCCCTTGAAGGTCCCATAACAAGAGCTCGAGCACGACTACTTCATCAACAGGTGAACTCGCTCCTAAGTGAATCGCATTGTATTTTCGAGGATGAATTGCTATTTAATGATTCTATTATACTTAGGAATCATGGAGAGGATCACCGCAGGCATGGAGACCAGCAAGGAAGCAAAGGAGGCCAACAACCACGTCGAATTTGAGTTGGAGTTGAAGCCCATCCCGTCACCAATTCGAAGTTCGAGTCCACCTCGGAATCCAGGAGCAGTCTGCACTAAAATCATCGCCCAGGACGCATACAGACTCCGTTTTTGACATTTTATATACCGTTGGAAAGCTAAGGACATAAGCTTTGCAACGGAACTACCGTCAAAATTCCACCGGACCCAATGGGAATCGTCGAAACAATTCAACGTCCAGAATCTGTCAGGGTGCTGCGCCACCGTCTTTGGTGGAGCCCATTAGGGCGCGACCAGGGTTCCTTGGCCGACCCTAACACCTTATATTCAGTAGCCGTGATCCAAGTGAGGATTGGGTTTTTGCTTAGATTAGTCTGTCTTCGAACAATTTCGCCGCTTGATCGGTTTGTGAGACCCCAACTTGTGAGATTAATCATTCGTATTTGCAATTCAGTTTGCTTTCTTCCGTGTTCTTGCTTGTGTTCTCGATTCGCAGCAGGGATAAGCCTTCTTGGCGAGGTCAATCATGCTCACGCGAGATTGATAACCAACGGAGTAGTGGTGTTGCGATTGCGGGGTTCAGATCGTGCCTGATTTGAAGCCGGATCGTTCTACGTCGAAGCTCCACCAATCGATCTATCACGTACCTTTCAGAAGATCGGGCACCCAGTGTCACATCAAGTGGTATCAGAGCCTCGGTTGCCCGTCAGGTATACTTGTATCCCCTTTGTTCATTATTCATCTTTCACCTAGAGTCCAGAAAATTGCCCCACAAAAATATTTGAGTTCGCCGTCATATCCATCGTCCAAGCCACTTTGTGCTCTTCGCGATTTCATTTTCAGTTTCACGTTGTTGAATTTGTATCCAATGTCATCGTCTTGTTGCTGGTTTAGAGTAAGTTCTTGATCTAGTTTGAGTCTTGCATCTTGACGTCGAGTCTAACACCATCACGTCGTCGTCGCCGCCGCGTCCAAATCGGGTGTCAATCTGTCAAGTTCGGTATTTTGCTTTTATCTCGTTCGTCTGAACTCCAAATTGGACAAATTCAGATTCTAAATTGTAGCTCAAAAAATTCTCTACAACTTTGTCCATTGTGAGAAGTTCTAGAAACGCCGTTTTCAAGTGCAAAATCTCGTTGGAAGTGAATCTGTTTGATTTCGGATTTCCTACATAGACTGTATTGCAGGGCCCATATCTCCTAGATCCGTTATCCAAAATTGGTGTTCCATATATGCAAATTGATCAGAACGAAACGATCTACAACTTTTCTGTTATACGTTTTAGCGTTTGAGGACTCCAAAAATCCGAAAACAGCATAGGAAGTTTCTGCATAGTAGATCTGTTTTTCCAGCGAGAGAAAATTAAGTGTTTGTGTATATATCTTGTAATCTCTCATATACGGCACTATTGATATTTAGAAAAAAAAAGGGTGAAAAAGGCAAGTGCAAAAAAGAAGCCGCACAAAGATAAAAAAAGAAAAAAAAAACAAGGAAAAAAAAAGATATAAAAAAAATAAGAAGTGCTTACATCATTTGTATCGATAGTGTTACGTCATTCGTTTTCCTTACTTGAGCTAGGTCTGAGAACGAGTTTAGGCCAGCAACTTTGACAAGTACTTTGGATATTTATTCAGCTTTGCTATTCTGATTTCGATGATTGCATATTCCTTACTACTAAATATTGCATATCCAAGGTCCACAATCTTCTTATCAGGTACGGATTGGGTCTTGCAATCGCTTCACATACTGTTGGTATACCTCTGAGTTGTGCTACCTGTCGCCTTGGTAAGAACCTAGTAAGAACTTGCTAAGACACAGGAGAGTGTGTGATCCCACTTCCCCATAACCTAGTAGTTGATAGGGATAATATTTTCTGTTATCTTTTGTTGTCTTGCTCACAATGACAGAAAGTTCCAACGGGAAGGACAGGGTTTCTACTGAGGACTGTGTGCTGCACAGTGAGCTTAGGGACTTGTTGGGTGGTTTGGAGGAGAGGCTGGCCAAGATGCTCAGTGAACATGCCACGGCTTCACAGCATCAGTTTGAGGGCCTCGAGAGACGCGTGTCCACCCTTGCTGGATGAATTGAAGCTTTGGAGCCACAACAGCCACCCCTCCATGACGATGACCAAGACGTTGAATATGGCGACAATGGAGAGGTGAACCAACGGACGACACAAGAGGCACGACTACGTCAACGCCTTCGCTGCAATCAGCACGGTATGGGAGGTAATAACAACCACCATCATGGTTGTGCCAATGATGATCCTTTTGCTAAGGTGAAATTTCCTATCCCTCCTTTTCATGGTGCCTATGATGCTGAGGTTTACTTAGATTGGGAGATGACTGTTGAGCAAAAGTTTAATTCTCACTTAGTTCCTGAGCAACATCGAGTTAGGCAAGCCACTAGTGAATTTAAAGACTTTGCTATCATCTGGTGGAATGAACTTGCTACCCTCCTCTTACAACCTGACACACGGGCTAGGTTAAAAGAAGCTATGCGTGAACGTTTTGTTCCTCCTTCCTACCAACCTGATTTGCGTAAGAAATTGCAGCGCTTAGAGCAGGGTAATATGTCTGTCCAGGAATATTACGCTGAGCTACAAAAGGGCATGATACGTTGTGGGGTACAAGAGGAAACCGAAGATAAAATTTGTCGGTTTTATGGGGGGTTGAGGCGTGAAATTCAGGATATTGTTGACTACAAAGAATATACTACTGTCAATCGTTTGTTCCAGCTTGCTATGTTGGCAGAAAAAGAATTGCAGGGACGACATTTAGCGGACCGGAGACAGCGGAACAACTTCTCCAACAACTTTGTTCCTCGGACTACGCAATCCGGTCGTGACAAACAAACTGTGTAGCCACCTGTCCCTTCCAAGAGCGCCTCACGTCCAGCACCATCTTCATCACCTTCGCGACCTCCTGAGGTACGCAAATCTGTGACTTTGCAGGCACCGGCAGCGAGCTCCATTTCGGTGGCTTCCACGGGACGTTCTATAGGGATCGTGTGCCACCGCTGCAAGGGCATGGGTCATGTACATAAAGATTGTCCTAGGAAAAGGGCATATATTGCTACGGCTGATGGCGGGTATGTTAGTGCTTCTGATGTTGAAGATGAATATTCCCTCGCCACTAACGTTGCAGGCGAAGAAGAGGACGAGGAGTGCAGTGATGAGGAGGTACTTGGCACCGCAGCAACGGAGACCTACAGAACCATCATTGTGCAGCGCTCGATGAGTGCCCAAGTTGAGACGGATGACAAGTTGCAGCGTCACAACTTGTTCAACATGTTCCTCATCGTCAAGGACTGCCGCGTCCGCACCATCATTGATGGCGGCAGCTGCAACAATTTGGTGAACACCGACTTGGTCCAGAAGCTTGGCTTGACCACGAGAGCACACCCCCATCCCTACCACATTCAGTGGTTCAACAACAGCGGCAAGGTCAAGGTAACTCAAACAGCAAGAGTGCATTTTTCTATTGGCTCCTACCACGATATTGCTGATTTCGATGTCGTACCTATGGATGCTTGTGCCCTTTTGTTGGGGCGTCCTTGGGAGTTTGATACTGATGCAACTCACCATGGTCGAGCTAATAAGTACACTCTTATCCATAAGGGAAAGAAACTTACGTTGCTTCGTATGTCCCCGGCTGAAATTGTGCAATATGAAAAGGATAGGACGTGTAATGATAAGCAAAAGAACCTGTTACAATCTGAAAATCAGCAAGTAATTAAATTGAAAACTCCTACTTTGCTTGCAAATAAAATTGATCTTGCTGAAATTGATGAGCCTAATGGGATATGCTATGCTTTGGGCTGCAAAAAGGCATTGTTTCCGCTTGAGGACATGTCTTTTTCGGTGCCCCCCGCTGTTGCTAACCTTTTGCAGGAGTACAAGGATGTGTTTCCCTCTGAGCTTCCACCGGGGCTGCCACCTGTGAGGGGAATTGAGCACAAGATTGATTTGATTCCAGGGACGAGCTTGCCAAACCGTGCTGCTTACAGGACCAATCCTGAGGAAACTAAGGAGATACAGCGACAAGTCCAAGACCTTTTGGACCGTGGGTACGTACGTGAGAGCCTTAGTCCTTGTTCTGTTCCTGTTCTTTTGGTTCCTAAAAAAGATGGCAGTTGGCGCATGTGTGTTGATTGTAGAGCCATTAATAACATCACCATTCGATATCGCTATCCTCTTCCTAGGTTAGATGACATGTTGATGAGTTGAGTGGTTCTATTATTTTCACAAAAATTGATTTGCGTAGTGGGTACCACCAGATTCGAATGGCTTTGGGAGATGAATGGAAAATTGCTTTCAAAACTAAGTTCGGGCTTTATGAGTGGTTAGTCATGCCTTTTGGTTTAACTAATGCACCTAGCACTTTCATGCGTTTGATGAACGAAGTTTTGCGTGCTTTTCTTGGCAAATTCGTGGTGGTATACTTTGATGATATTCTCATTTACAGCAAGTCACATGATGAACATATTGAACATTTACGAGCTGTTTTTACTGTCTTGCGTGATGCACGCTTGTTTGGTAACCATGAGAAGTGCACCTTTTGCAACGAGTCTCGTTTCTTGGCTATGTTGTCACTTCACAGGGAATTGAGGTGGATGACGTGAAAATTGAAGCCATTACTAGCTGGCCGATTCCGACGACTGTCACGCAGGTGTGTAGTTTTCTTGGTCTTGCAGGATTTTATCGGCGATTTGTGTGGGATTTCAGCACTATTGCAGCACCTCTCCATGAATTGACAAGGAAAGGAGTTCCTTTTCGTTGGGGACCAGCGCATGACCATGCTTTTGACGTCCTCAAAGCGAAGCTTACACAGGCGCCTTTGCTACAACTTCCTGATTTTGACAAGACATTCGAGCTAGAATGTGATGCGAGTGGCATTGGCATTGGAGGAGTGCTCATACAAGGAGGTAAACCCGTTGCTTTCTTTAGTGAGAAGTTGAGTGGTCCATCTTTGAATTATTCGACTTATGATAAAGAATGGTATGCTTTAGTGCGTGTTTTGCAAACTTGGCAACATTATCTTTGGGCTAAAGAATTTGTCATACATTCTGATCATGAGTCTTTAAAGTACATTAGAGGATAAGCTAATCTGAATAAACGACATGCTAAATGGATTGAATTCATAGAGTCGTTTCCATACATCATTAAACATAAGAAAGGAAAAGACAATGTTATTGCAGATGCTTTATCTAGGCGATATACCATGTTGTCACAACTTGATTGCCGAATTTTTGGCCTAGAAACGATCAAAGCTTTGTATGACACTGGTCTTGATTTTAAAGATGCTTATGCTCAGTGCAAAGTAGGACGAACTTGGAATAAATATGTGTTGCATGATGGTTTGCTATATCGTGCTAACAAGCTATGCGTTCCAGCTAGCTCGGTTCGTCTTTTGTTGTTGCAGGAAGCACACGGAGGCGGATTGATGGGACATTTTGGCGTGAAGAAAACGGAGGGGATGCTGGTCACACACTTCTTTTGGCCACAGCTGCGGCGCGACGTCGAGCGCTACGTCGCACGCTGTACTACATGCAACAAAGCTAAGTCCTGTCTTAATCCCCATGGTCTTTATATGCCTCTACCTGTTCCTAGCGCGCCTTGGGAGGATATATCGATGGACTTTGTTTTAGGATTGCCTAGGACCAAGAAGGGGAGGGATAGTATTTTTGTGATAGTGGATCGATTTTCGAAGATGGCACATTTTATTCCTTGTCATAAGAGCGACGATGCCACAAACATAGCTGATTTATTTTTTAGAGAAATCGTTCGCTTGCATGGTGTGCCTATTACTATTGTTTCAGATCGCGATGCGAAATTTTTGAGCCACTTTTGGAGATCGCTTTGGAACAAATTGGGGCCAAAGTTGATGTTTTCTACTACATGTCATCCCCAAACTGACGGACAGACAGAGGTCGTTAATAGAACTTTATCAACCATGTCACATCAGGCATGTCCAGCAGGGCTCGGATTTTTTCAGGGTTTGCCTCGATGCCCCGCTGGGACACCAAGAAGCCAAGCAGCCTCCCGCCGCGTACGCCGAAGGCGCATTTTTCCGGGTTCAGTTTCAACTCGTACTTGCGGAGGCTGCGGAAGGTCTCCGCCAGGTCGTCCACGTGTGCGGCCGCACGAAGGCTTTTGACGACCGCGTCGTCAACATAGACCTCGATGTTACGGCTGATTTGGTCCTTCAGGACCAGCCTCATGAGACACTGGAAGGTTGCCCCGGCGTTTTTCAACCTGAAGGGCATGTGGAGATAGCAGAAGGTGCTGAGGGGAGTTATGAAACTCGTCTTTTCCTCGTCCTCTGTCGCCATTCGAACCTGATGGTACCCCGAATATGCATCAAGGAAACTCATCAATTCGCATCCCGCGGTCGAATCGACCAGCTGGTCAATCCGCGGGAGTGGGTAGTTATCTTTCGGGCAAGCGCGGTTGAGGTCGGTGAAGTCCACGCACATCCTCCAGTTGCCACTTGAGTTCTTTACGAGGACGGGGTTTGCCAACCATTCGGGGTGTAGGACTTCCCGCACAAACCCCACCTCTAGAAGCTTGGGGACCTCTACCTTGATGGCGTCTTGGCGCTCGAGGGATAGCTTCCTCAACTTTTGCTTGATCAAGGAGCGGCCGGGGATCACTGCGAGCTTATGCTCGATGACGTCCCGGGCGACGCCCTGCATGTCCGAGGGCTCCCACGCGAAAACATCCGAGTTCTCGCGAAGGAAGGCCATGAGTTGCTCGGCGTGCCCCTATGGGAGGTCTGCTCCGACCCTGACGGTCCTCTCTCTATCTCCCGCGGACAGTTTGACCTTCCAGAGGTCTCCCTCGGGGCGTGGCCTCCGGAGTGGCCTCCCGGAAGAAGCGGCCGGGGTAGTATGAGGTTCGGAGGGGTTCTCTCCCCCCGGAGTCTTGATCATTTTGACGCTTCCAATAGCGGCGGCGGCGTGCCCATAAAGAGCGCGGGCCACACTCTGGTCACCTCGAACAGTGATCGCACTGTGAGGCCCAGGGATCTTCACGCAGAGGTAATTCTGGTGAATTGCCGCCCCCAGGTGGCTGATCGTGGTCCTCCCCATAATGGCGTTGTACGAAGAGGGGAGGTCCACAACATCAAAACGGACCATCTCCGTCCGGTAGTTTTTTGGGGTGCCGAAGGTCATCGGTAGGTCAACCTTCCCCACTGGGTGGATGGTCTTCCCGGGGACGAAGCCTTGCAACGGCCCGAGTGCGGGCTGCAGCAGCTTCTCGTCGACATGCATCTCCCTGAACGCCTTCAGGTATAGAATATCGGCGGAGCTTCCATCGTCGACGAGGATGCGCTCTAGTTGGCAGTTGTAGACTGTGGCCGAGACGATGAGTGCGTCGTCGTACGGGAAGCGAACCCCGCGCGCTTCTTCCGCTGTGAAGGTGAGGGGGACATCCGACCATTTCGGTGGCGGAGACGTATGCAGCACCCCCACAACCTTCACCTCTCGCGCATACTACTTGCGCTGACGCTTGGAGTCCCGTCTCGCGGCAGATCCCCCCGTAATGACGTTTATACATCTTTGGGAGGTTTGAAAGGGGAGCTCCTGGGCTGAGCTCCCTTCTTGCGTCTGTCTTTGCTGCTCACCCGCGGGAGCGGGAAGCGCTGGCAAAGCCGTCGAGGGAGGCAAGGAGGCAGGGCCCCCTCCCCCCTGGCCGCGCTGGTCGAGAAAAGCTGCGAAGTGTTGTAGAAGCTGATGGCATTCTCGAGTAGCGTGGGTACTCGACTTGTGGAAGGTGCACCACACGTTGGCTGTGCCCTCCTTGCTCTCCTTGGGGCGGCTCTCGCGGCCGTGGGAGGATTGTCCTCCCCCGTAGCCTTTTGAGTTAGGAGGGGCACGACTGGCTTTGCCGCTGTCGCGCGAGCCGCCTCCGCCCTCGAGGACGAAAGCGTCCCACGGTCGTGGCTCGCGGCGATCGTTTCTTCGGGGACGTTTGCTGGGGGGATCTCTGGCCTCCCGATAGGCGGGGGCAGGAGCCCCCTGGTTCTTCTTCCAAAGATCGTCTTCCTCCGCGCGGGAGTACTTCTCAAGATTGGTGAAGAGTTCGTCAGCGGTGGTGGGGCAGCTCTGGGAGAGCCTCCGGTGGTGCTCCCCGGGGAGTATCCCGCTCTTGCATGCTTCGATGACCGTGGAGTCAGGAACATGCGCCACTTTGCTCTTCACCTGAGCGAAGCACTTAAAGAAACTGCGGATAGTCTCCCCCGCTCTTTGCCGGACGGTATAGAGCTGGGACGAGTCTAAGGGCCGCACATCGTTGCCCTGGAAGTTTGCGCAAAATTCGCGCTTCAGCTGCACGAAGGACTTGATGGATCCAGCTTTCAGGTTGTAGAACCATGAGCGTGCAATGCCCGTGAGGTAGAGGGGAAAGACATTGCATTGCACTGTCTCATCCCCCCCAGCCGCCGAGATGGCCGTTGAGTACACCTGCACAAACTCGTAAGGATCGGCCTCACCGTTGTAGTGCTCGATGTGCGGTTGGCGGTAAGGCCACGGCCAGTGGATGCAGCGGAGGCGACCGCACAGCGGTTGGTTGGTCCCCTCAACTTCCTTGGGGGATCCGTGGTCGCCGTCTTCTCTCGCCGGGGACGCATGCTCGTTGTCTGAGTCTAGGAGGGGTGGCAGCGGTCCCCCGGTGTGACGGTATCGCCTCTTTTCCTCCGGATTGGTTGAGCTGACCTCTTGGGCATCGAGGTATTCTGCGGGGAGGGTAGCAGCTTCCTTGAACGGTCTCTTCCCCCGGACGAGTTGGGAGCGCGTCTCCGCGCGCCCGCGGGTTCGGGGGAGTCCTGACCGATGGCTAGAGGTGGTTTCCCCGAAATTGGCGGTACGCATTCGCTCGACCTCCTCTCTTGTGAAGCGGGTCTGATACGCCGGGGCGCCCACAAGGGCGGCCCCGGAGGGGGAGGGAGCTGATGCGCATTTGCCACCATCCCAGCGGATGCCGCCGGCGCGAGGACCGGGCCATGCGCCGAGTTCGCGCTCGGCGCGGCGCCGGGGGTAGTTGCGGTTCGAGTCCCCGGGGCGTCTGCAGGAGCGGGCGTTGCACCGGCTCCGGGCGTCGGCCCCCGAAGGCTCTCGGGCTCGGGCGCGGAAGTTGTCCCCGGCGCGCCGGTAGCCGCTCACGGGGGTTTCGGACCCGGGGGCGGGCGACTCCCAGAGGCGGGGCAGGGCTCGGAGACGAGTTGACCCCCCGGCGCGGGAAGCATTCCCGGAGCCGGATATGGCCCGGGCGCACCTCCGGGAATGGGGAACATCCCCCGCCCGGCAAAGGCGGGGTGCCCCATGAAGAATTGGGGCGGTGCCCCCATAAACGGATATGGAGGCGGGTAGACGGGAGCCGGGGGTCGCGCCAGGACGCGCAGCAGCTCCTCCTGGGTGAGCTGGGTGTGAAGCTGGCCCTGGATCAAAGCCCCCAGCATAGAATCTCCGGAGACCGAAACGGAGAGTTGGGGCGCACTAGGCCCCGCAAGCTCGGTTGCGGTCGCTGGGTCAGAAATGGGGACCCTTTGGCCAGAGGCCGCGGGCGGAGGAAGCGGGTCCTCCCCCCGCGCGCCCCTGGGCGGCAGGGCCGTGGAGGCATCATCTCGCGGAGGCGGAGCCGGGTTGCTGGGACCAGCGCCCTCGGGAGATGAGAGGGCTTGAGCCCTGGTTGTTGCGGGAGCCATGGCGATTCGTCGCGACGTCCCCACGGTCGGCGCCAACTGTCGTGGTATCACGAAAACCTCGGCAGGTTAGCAAGTGCACGGCACGAGTACAATGGCGCGAGCAGACCAAGTTACTGGTATTCTCCCACCGGGCAACACAGAAATTGACACAGTGGTTTATATAGGTTCGGGTCCCAGTGGGGGCCCTAGTCCTGTTGGCTCTCTCCAGACGCGAGTCCGCTGGGGAGTAATGCTCTCGGGGAGAGGTGTCCAAGAGAGCCGGATATTACGTTAGTTCAAATGAGTTCGAATCTCTTGAAAAGAGGTACAAGAGGGGTATATATATCCCCTAAAAAATACAAAAGACTAAAGAGCCCTCGCTGCAACCGTCGGATGGAAGGGCGGGGACGTCCTTTGACCAGGGGGACGGCCTGGATGCTCGACAAGTGGCCTCATTGGCTTCCCAGAGGCTTCACGGTTAGCAGCCGCCCTTCGTGGACCCGGAGACTCTTCGGGACTCACCGGGGGTTCGGTGATCCTCCGGATTCCACCGGGCGCCCGGTGACCCTCCAGATCTCACCGGGGGCCCGGTGACCCTCCGGATCTCACTGGGGGCCCGGTGACCCTCCGGATCTCACTGGGGGCCCGGTGGCTCTCCGGGTCTCACCGGGATTCCGGTGACCCCCCGGATCTCACCGGGCGCCCGGTGACCCTCTGGATCTCACCGGGGTTCCAGTGACCCTCCGGATCTCATCGGGCGCCTGGTGACCTTCCGGATCTCACCGTGGGCCTGGTGATTCTCCGGGTCTCACCGGGGGCTCCTCAGGACTTCGTCGGGGCCCTGGGGATTCCCCCAACAGTACCTAGCACCATTGATAGAGGATCTACTAACAATGTGGAATGAAGGGATGCAGGTGTGGGACGCATACAACTAAGAGACCTTCATCCTACGTGCTATGATATTCTGCACCATCAACAATTTGACGGCCACATGGAAGATGGTTCATCCCCGAAGCCTAGGAACGGGAAAGAAGTTTACTCACGGGTGAAGGACATAGACTTTGTGTTTGGAAAGGGTCATAAATTGAAACCCCGCACGAAGAACATTTGGAAGAGGAGTCAATATTTTGGGACTTACAGTATTGGGAGCATTTAGAGGTTCGTCATTGCGTTGATGTCATGCATGCTGATAAGAATGTTTGCGACAGTTTAATCGGCCTA
The DNA here is from genome assembly GCA_019359835.1 of Pharus latifolius. NCBI lineage: Eukaryota > Viridiplantae > Streptophyta > Magnoliopsida > Poales > Poaceae > Pharus > Pharus latifolius. Next base: position 36,673,218 of record CM033323.1, on the reverse strand, counting down.
TTGCTGAACAATCTGGGGAAGACAAAGGATGGTGTCAATGTGCGGCGTGACATGATCGAAATGAAAATCAGGCCTGAGCTAGCATCGATAGAGGATGAGATAGGCCGTATATACCTCCCCCTGCATGCCACACTTTGTGCAAGGCTGAGAGGACAGAACTCTGTAAATATCTCTATGGTGTTAAAGTTCCATTGGGTTATTCCGCAAATATGAAAAAGCTTGTGTCCATGGGCAATTTGAAATTGCTTGGTATGAAGTCTCACGATTGTCACCTGTTGATGACACAAATGCTTCCTGTTGCCATCAGTAGTATTCTGCCGCATAAGGTCAGAGAGACGATCACGAGATTGTGTTATTTTTTCAATGCAATTTCTTGTAAGGTCATTGATCCCGAGGGACTAGATTCTCTATAGAGCGAGGTGGTTCGAACTCTCTGTCAGCTTGAGATGTATTTTCCTCCGTCATTTTTTGATATCATGGTTCATCTCACTGTCCACCTTGTTAGAGAAATCAAGATATGTGGACTTGTGTTCCTATGTTATATGTATCCATTCGAGAGGTACATGGGTGTACTTAAGGCCTACGTGAGGAATTGCTTTCGGCCCGAGGGTAGTATTGTCGAAGGTTATGCAACGGAAGAGGTTGTTGAGTTTTGCGTCGTTTACATGACCGAGGTAGAAGCAATAGGAGTTCCTGTGTCTCATCACGAGGGGAGGCTTGATGGCGTTGGGACAATTGGATGGAGAGCAATCACTCCTGATTTTGATATGTACTCGAAAGCTCCTTTTTGGGTCTTGCAACACATGATGGAGGTGTCTCCGTAATCGACGAGCACAAGGAGATACTACGAGAAGACAATCCTCTCCGATCCGAGGTTTGGATGACGAGAGAACATAACAGTCGATTCAATGCGTGGATGAAAGTGCGAATCACCGGGGAGTCCGCAAGTGAGAACCTTAAATGGTTGGCAAAAGGGCCCACGTTTACTGTACATACATGGAAGGGATACGAAATCAATGGGTACACATTTTACACGTAAGCTCAAGATTGAAAGAGCACTGTGCAAAATAGTGGAGTGGGCGCAGAAGTTTTTCATGAGGAGTTCAGTGAGACAGGCCCAACAAGGGTAGCACATAGATTGAACTCATACTATGGGTTCATAGAAGAAATTTGGGAGCTCGATTACGTATTGTTCAAGATTCACTTGTTTAAATGCCGATGGGTCCAACACTAGTACAGAAATGCAGTCTACTAACCCCTATCTTCTATCGGTTATTAGCGAAACAGCACAAAACCGATAGAAAATGTGCCTCGCGGTCAAAAAAGCCCGACGGATGTATTTTCCCTATCGGTTTCTAAGAAACTTACCGATAGAATAAATAGTATGATTTACTCTAGCGGTGATGAACATATTTGCCGTTAGAAGAGATGCATAAGTACTGACGGAAGAATGTTGTGCGCCGATAGGACTGGTCGACTTCAACAACTAGACTTATTCTATCGCTACTGTATGAATATACCGACAGAATATATTAAAAGTTCCTATCGGCAATATGTAGTTCGCCGATAGAATAGTTGACCTTCTACAAATATTTTTATTCTATCGGTAATGGATTCTTTTACCGTTAGAATATATAGAAAATTGCTTAGAACTGTTCGTCTTCTAATAGTTTTATTCTATCGGTAATGCATGTTTATACCGGTAGAATATTGCACAAAATATCTTAGAACTGTTGGCCTTCTACACTAGTAATATTCTATCAGTAGTGTACGTACAGACCGATAGAGTATGTACAAAAATTCCTATCGGTAATATTTGTTGTGCCGATAGAACCATTCGTCTTCTACAGATGTTTTTATTACTAACGGTATTCTGTTTTCTTACCGATAGAAAATATATAATTGTATAAATACACGGGTATGTCTCTTTCATTCTCACAGTTCATCTGGGCTCGTAGTCCTAACCCGTAAGCTCCATGGACGGCCGGCGCACCTCTACAGGGGACTGCTGCACCTCCGCACCTCCATCGACGCCCTCTAGACGTCGGCATCCCAAGGAAGGTACGTAAAATTTCTGCAATATTGTTAGATTATTCTAATCCGATTATAGCAATAATTCTGCTTTTTTTGTATCCTTCATTTTGATGTGTCTTCTTTTCAATATGATTATGATCTGTTCAGGTCCTTGGATGATGCTCGTGAGGGGCAACGTATTTCACGGTTCTTCATCGCAGTACGCTGCCTACGTTGGCTTGTTGGCGAAAGAAAAGGTGAAGATCACCGTCGAGAGCTGGAAGGACGTGAAGGGCGAGATCTTGGTTGGCTCGGTCGAGAAGATGCTTAAGCCCGGCGTGTTTCTCAAATCAGGACCTATAGAAAGCATCTTACATGTTTTTGCATGCACCAGCTTGTGGCCAGATGCTTACCTGCTTGGAGAAGAAGAATTGTTGTTATTTGCACAGCCATTCTACACCATCACTACACAGAACAACATCTTGGAAGGTAGGTTCTTTTTGTTAATGGAGTTGAGTTGAGTTGAGTTGAGTTGAGTTGATCGAGTTTGAGTCCGAGGAAATCACCATTACGTACAAATGTATGTCGACGGCAGTTCCAGCTCCTCGGGCGTCTTCGAACTGAACTCCTATGGTTAAGTCCAATGTGGTTCAGACATTTGCTGTTTTGGATGAATGGATTTGTGATGTATCAGGTCTAACTTGTAGTCGGTAGTTGCATTGTGGCAACCTGCAAAGGTTCCCTTTTATGTAAAATGCATGTATGGGCCACTGGGTCCTCGTCGTGATCTGTTGTTAATTTCAGACGTGGCTTTTGTAATATACATCGAATGTGTGAATTGTTGTATTTGTATATTGTTGTATATTTGTGTATCATGTATTGCTAATTGGGACATGAACTTGAATGTGCAGGGAGCATTTGTGTATTTAATTGTATTGGTAGGTAGGTGTGTATTTGTACTGCTGTTTCAGACATGCACTTCAATTTGTGAACTGGCATGTGTATGTTTGTACCTGAATTTGTATTGGTGAACTGGCATGTGTATGTTTGTACCTGAATTTGTGAACTGGCATGTGTAATTTCTTTGGCAAGATGAAGTCTCAACTACCTACGAAAAGTATTTTTGTGTCTCCTAGTTAATCCACAAATTAGCATTTCTTGAAATATATTGCTTTATCTTCTAGTTAAGATCCGTTTGATGTAAGATCTGTTTGATGTTACATTGATATGATTCCTTGAATGTGAGAAATGGCATGTGCATGTTTGTCCCAGTTCGGTAACAGTACCTCCTCTAACGGTAAGTACACATATTTACCGATAGGAAAACATATATATTTGTTCAGTCATGCATATTCTAACGGTAAATACACATATTTACCGATAGGAAGCACATATATTTGTTCAGTCACGCATATTCTAATGGAAATGCACATATTTACCGATAGAAAAATACATATATTTGTTCAGTCATGCATATTCTAACGGTAAATACACATATTTACCGATAGGAAACACATATATTTGTTTAGTCATGCATATTCTAACGGTAAATGTACATATTTACCGATAGGAAATACATATATTTGCTCAGTCATGCATATTCTAACGGTAAATACACATATTTACCGATAGGAAGCACATATATTTGTTTAGTCATGTATTTACCGTTAGAAAAATGTCCATTATAAGGAAAACCCCAGTCGACCATTGCTGAGCTGCTCTTTAATTTGTTCTGTTGCACTCTGTGTCCCTCTGTTTGTGACGAAAGTTCCAGCTACACTGCTAGTGTGATCAGCGCAGGCTGGAGGGAAGTTGATTGCGCCCCTCTCTTTAAGGTATGCTTAATCGTCGACACCTATCTCTCTCTCCCTCTAGATCTCCCTTCCTCTCTACTTGCAAGCTAGCTGTATTGTGTAGTTCCAAGTTTGTAGCTCTAAGCTTGGGAGCTTGGTAGCTGGAAATGCGTCATGTTTTAGGAGCTAACTAGCTTGTATTGTGTAGTTAGCTAGGTTAATTAGTGTTAATTTCGTCAGGCTAGGGTTCAACACATGTATCTGTTGTAAGAGGCTGTACATGTACATATACATAACTTAATCGGGCAGGTTTCATGCATGGCTTACTCGTTAAATTTTGTTAATTGTAGATGGACAGGAAATATTGGATGTATGGAATAAAACGTACTACTCTTGAATATTTGGATGGTGTGAATGAGTTTATTAAATTTGCTGAGCAACAAAAGGAGAGGAAGGGAGAGAAAAATATGCTCTGTCCTTGTACAGATTGTATGAACTTGAAGAGGTTTAGCAACTCTGATCAAATTAAGAGTCATTTGATTCGTCGTGGTTTTAACGCGCGATACACCCGTTGGATATGGCATGGCGAAGATCTTGAGGAAACAAGCACCACTACTACCAATCAGCACGACTCGGATGTGGATTGCAATAATATCGATGATCATCCCAATTTTGGTAATGTTAATTCCGATGTGCACGTAGATGATGATGATGACAATCTAGATGAGATGTTACGTGATTTAGAGGAAGATTACAACGAAAATGACTTCTGTGAATTTGAGAAACTGATTGCTGACTCTGAGAAGCCTCTGTTCCCTGGATGTGCAACATTTACAAAACTGTCTTCTGTGCTGAGATTATATAACTTGAAGGCAGGAAACGGTTGGAGTGATAAGAGTTTCACGGCACTATTAGATCTTCTAGCGGACATGCTTCCAGAGGGAAATGAGTTGCCAAGATCTACTTACCAAGCCAAAAAACTGTTGTGTCCGTTGGGAATGGAAATCGAAAGAATACACGCATGCCCAAATGATTGTGTGTTGTACCGTAACGAGTACTCCAGTTTGCATGTTTGTCCAAGATGCGGCGCATCGAGGTATACGCGTAGGGACCGGATTGACAGTGAACGTCACGAGGTAAGGAAAGGGCCCCCGGCAAAAACTGTGTGGTACTTGCCTGTGATACCTAGATTGAAGCGGCTGTTTGCAAATCCGAAAGTCGCGAAGCACTTGCGTTGGCATGCTGAAGCCCGGAAACAAGACGGAAAACTGAGACACCCAGCTGATTCTATTCAATGGAGAAACATCAACAGAACATTTGCTGAGTTCGGCGGCGAACTTAGGAATGTAAGGTTCGGGCTGAGTACAGATGGTATGAACCCACATGGTAATATGAGCAGCCGGCACAGCACTTGGCCGGTTCTTTTATGCATCTACAATCTTCCTCCTTGGTTATGCATGAAGCGCAAGTACATCATGATGGCGTTACTAATCTCAGGACCCAGACAACTCGGAAATGATATTGACGTGTTTCTAGCACCTTTAATCGAGGACTTACAGAAATTGTGGAGCGAGGGTGTGCAGGTGTGGGATGCATACAAGAAAGAGAATTTCATCTTGCGGGCCCTGATATTTTGCACCATAAATGATTTTCCTGCCTACGGCAATTTGTCGGGGTATAGTACGAAAGGAGCCAAGGCTTGCCCTATTTGCCTAGATGAAACTGAGAGCATCTGGCTGCGAAACTGCCGGAAAACAGTGTACATGGGTCACCGCAGGTTTCTTCCGGTGCATCACACGTACCGTAAGAAGAGGAAATCATTTAACGGGAAGCCTGAGAAGGGATCAGCTCCAGTGTTTCTGACCGGTAAGGAGATTTACTCACGCGTGAACGACATCAAAGTTGAGTTCGGTAAGCATTCTAAACCTCGAGAAAAAAATGTTTGGAAGAAGAGATCGATTCTCTGGGATCTACCGTACTGGGAGCACTTACAAGTTCGACATTGCATTGACGTCATGCATGTAGAGAAAAATGTCTGTGACAGTTTGATTGGTTTGTTGTTGAACATTCCGGGAAAGACAAAGGATGGTGTGAAAGCTCGTCGTGACATGGTGGAAATGGGGATAAGGACTGAGCTTGCACCTTTAGAGAATGGAAAGCGTACATACCTCCCCCCGGCCTGCTACACGTTGTCCAAGAGCGAAAAAACAGAACTCTGTCGGTGCCTGCACGGTGTTAAAGTTCCATGTGGGTACTCCGCGAACTTGAAAAAACTTGTGTCTATGAAGGACCTAAGACTGGTTGGCATGAAGTCCCACGACTGTCATGTCTTGATGTCACAGATGTTTCCCATTGCTATCAGAGGCATTCTCCCAGTTAAAGTCAGAGAGACAATCACAAACCTATGTTATTTCTTCAACGCAATATCTTCCAAGGTAAGTACGTGCACTCGTACTATAAGTTCACTACCTCCATTTGTGGAGCTTAATGAGATGATTTTTCTGATATGAATATTTGGCGCAACTGTGTCCTCGTAGGTAATTGATCCCGATGGACTGGACGCCTTGCAACGCGACGTGGTTACAACTCTTTGTCAGCTCGAGATGTATTTCCCTCCATCCTTTTTTGATGTTATGGTCCATCTGATTGTTCACCTTATCAGAGAAATTAAGTTTTGTGGACCTGTGTGCCTGCGCTACATGTATCCATTTGAGAGATTTATGGGTGTATTGAAGGGATACGTAAGGACTCGTCGTCGACCCGAGGGGAGTATCATGGAAGGTTATGCCGCCGAGGAGGTGATTGAATTTTGCACAGATTATATGGCCGGGGTTGACCCAATTGGTGTTCCTAGGTCCCGACACGAGGGTAGGCTTGAGGGAATTGGAACGATTGGATTCAAAGCTATCGTCCCCGCTCGTGATGTGTACGCAAAATCACATTTTTGGGTCTTACAACACATGACGGAGGTCGAGCCATACATACACGAGCACAAGGTAATGTTACGGTCACAGAATCCTTCGAAGTCAGACGTTTGGGTAAGCAGAGAACATAACAGGAAATTTGCTGAGTGGATCCAAGAAAGAGTCACGCGAGCTGCCGAGGGCTCCGTAAGTGAAACTGTGACATGGTTGGCTAGAGGCCCAAGATTCACTGTAGGGACTTGGCAGGGGTACGACATCAATGGGTATTCATTTTACACAAGAGCTCAAGACGCCAAGAGTAGCACGCAATGTAGCGGAGTGACACTGTTTGCTATTTCCGAGGATGCCAGGTCAGTAAGGGCGCTGAACTCATATTACGGTGTTATTGACGAAATCTGGGAGCTCGATTACGGATTACTTAAGATTCCCCTGTTTCGATGCCAATGGGTCGAAATCCCTCGAGGTGTTCAAGTTGACAGTTACGGGTTTACTCTCGTCAATCTTGGTAGAGTTGGACACCAAGACGATCCATTCATACTTGCAAAGCAAGCCACACAGGTATTCTACATCGTTGACCCGGCCAATCCAAACTTGCATGTTGTCCTCCACAGCAAGAGACGTATTGTTGGGGTCGAAGATGTTGTCGACGAAGAGGAGTATAACCAATTCGATGAAATACCTCCATTTTTAGAGGACATTCAATCTATCCGTACTGAAGATATCGACGAAACAACGTATCTGCGAGATGACCACGAAGAAGGATTATGCGTTGAGAACCATTGATGATTAATTTCTATTTCAGGGATAAATGCCAAGCAAACAGCCCACAAGTTCTGCAGCAAGGTGAGGAACTTATCATTAATACATCAGGCAGTACATTTTTCTTTAGAATTTAATGATAAGCTAGTTCACAGCATTAATACATCTCAATTTTACTCCACAGCATGAGTTCTAACATGTACAGTACCTTTATCCTGTAAATATTTAATTCTTCCCTTCAAATAGCACTTGCAAAAATCTCATCGCAGCCTCTTCAAAAATCCCTTTTTTCTGACGGTATTTTGTTATTTATACCGATAGAGAAGGACATCTTCTCTCAGGCACTTCAAAACGTTTTCTATCGGTATTGTTCTATTTTACCGTTAGAATAAATTCATTTGTCTCATGGTATTTGTTGTCTGACGGTTTTTTCCTGTTTTTACCGATAGAAGAATACTCTGCCGCTTCGAATTCTCAACCGTGTCGCCATGCGTCGCCTTGGAAACTCTATAAGTACCTCACCATGCGTCGCGGTATTTTGTTGTTTTTCTAATTCTCGAACGGTTGGACTCCTCATCTTCTCTTTCACAATGGCAACCTCCATGGGATCGTCATCCACGGCCTCCCCGGTAAGAACTCTAAATCTCCTCGGTTTACCCCTGTATTGTTAATCCATGTTCAGTTCATTCTTGACCTGTTGATTTGCACAGGGAATGGTAGCCGTGGAAGACACTGCCAAAGTGAAGGCTGACCTGAGGGCCCTCCAGGAGGAGCACAAGCTCCTTACAGACAAGCACACTCAGCTACGGCTTGACCTTGACGATCTCTTCCAGCGCATTAAGCGCATGAAGACGGATGGTGACAATGCTAGGGCGAGGACGAGGCGTCTTCGCGAGGAGAAGAAAGCCGCGGATATGACCATCGCTGGCTGCGGTTTGACTATGAAGGATACCATAGCGAAGCTGACGGAGGTCGCAGGCCTTCTTGACGCGGTAGTAGTTGATCCTAGGGACAACTTGTCGCTAGAGGAGTCCTGCGTCCTGGCTGCAAGTCTAACTGACTCTATTCTACATGCAGCCAGGGCTAAGACCACCCCTTGACCTAGCATTTTGGGTTTTATTTTTTATGTAAGTGATAAAACAACAATGAATGAACAATTTCTTTTTATGTCAATTTTCCAATTTTCCGGCTATCTGCCCTCTTTCTTTAACATTCTGCAGCTTTCAACCACGGTCTGTTTGATGTTAAATTGTGTACCTTTTCATAACTCTGACGGTATTTTGTTGTTTTTACCGATAGAAAAAGGGCACACAAATCTCAAGCACTTAATCAAAAAAATTTTCTGTGGAAAATTGGTCTCACGGGATTTTATTGTTTATACCGATAGAAAAATGCAATCACTAATTCGAATATTTTTCCGGGAAATTTACTTTTTCTATCGGTATTATTTTGTTGTTTCGATAGAAAATTACATAAGTCTATCGGTATCATTTTGTTATACCGATAGAAAAGTTCCTCCGCTACTTTATTTCTCGTACACGGCCCTTTAGTTTCCCTCCACTCGAACAGTTCCACCTTAGAGCACTGCGTCTCTTCGAGAGCGAAGAAAACCCCAACCTCCGCCGTGAGCACTCACTTCCTCTCTCCCACACGACGATCGCCGGCTGGACACTGGTTCGTCACTGCCACCGGTCCTTATTTTCGTCCTTCGCCCGCCGCTGCTGCGTTCTACACCGCCTCTGCATCACCAGAACTGATCGCCGCCGTAAATACCCTAATTCGTCGTTCTATTTCCAGCATCTTCTTTATTTGATCCTAGTGTTTTGCATGTACTAATTCTTGGAGTTTTGCAATTACACTAGGGTTCCCTATTGTGTTGGCTTATGTACATTCCGCAGGCAATGTTGATTTTAATTAGGGTTTACATAATATGTTCCAGTGCTGTAATGAACCTATTTTGAGATTTTAACTTCTCTATACTGCTGTATGTGTGATCAATTGTATCCAACTGCCATGTAATGCAGATTATATGTTGGAGGTGTTCTTACACATATTCTATCGGCAGCTCATGTGTTTACCGATAGAAAATTTTCGGCACAAGTAGTAAAACTTAATTTGGATCTGGAAGGACATGAGCCATGCAATGTACTAGTTTAGTTGGGAATTTTTACTCACTTCGTATGAATATATGGCAATGTGGATGGGTCTTCGATGTATATGTTTCAAATGCCTATATACATGACTTTTCCCAACCTAATAGCTGTGAAGTCCTGATGACTCACATACAGGCTAGGCTAAAGATTATGCACAGTAGCACTTAGATGCTTGTGTGCATATTTACGTGTGAAATAATAATGCTGGCCCATGAATATTAGTGTAGCAAATCATCGAGAATGTTATGTGATGACAGTGAATGGTGGCTTGTCAACAAAATTCCATATGTAGAGAACATTGTTATGTTCTATCGGTATCTCACGTGTTTGCCGATAGAAAAATTGTCTTGTGTGGAGGTAATTGTTATGGTCTATCGGCAGCTCATGTGTTTACCGATAGAAAATATTTCTGAAGAGTTCAGTAAGTAATTTATGCATGTCTTTCTTTTTGTATTATTTTCCCTTTTGCCGTCCTAGTTAGTCTCCAGTCCTGGGCTGAGTTATGGAAGTCCAAGGCGAATTAATTGCCATATATATGGTTTGTTGAAGGTTTTGTAGGGGAAGACATGTCGTCGTCTTCATCGGATGGTACTAGTGGTTCGACTAGGGCCAACCCCATCGTAACTACTGAAGATGGGGCTGTTACATCCCAGCGCAAGAGGGTGGGGCGAGGCGCGACGACGTTGGGGCGTTTGGCCAAACGCACTGATCTTTCTTGTGAGTTCAACCAATTTGGGAGGCCGATTGGAAAGAATGCTGGGAGGTACGCGGCCTACGTTGGGCTGTTGGCGAAAGAAAGGGTGAAGATCACCGTCCAGAGCTGGAAGGACGTGACGGCGGACGAGAGGGATAGGTTGTGGGCGGAAGTGAAGGTTAAATGAACTGAAATCGCTGAACTCTTTCGTAATCACGTTCTCTTGGCTTATACTAAAGTTTAACTAACTCGTGATTAATTGTATGCATTTTTCGGAAACAGGCTAAGTGGAACATCCCCGACGATACACCTAGGACTGCCTGCTTGAAGGACATGAACGGAACATGGAAAACCTTTAAGAGCTGGCTCGTCAGTAACTTCCTAGCTGCGGGGAAATCTCCTTGCGAGAAGTACCCCTTCATATCGGAGGAGGTATGGGAGGAATTCACCAAGCAGAAGGGGACTGAGGAGTTCAAGGCCCTTAGCGAGAAGAATAGGGCGATCCAGAAGAGGAACGACCACCCGCATCAGCTCGGATCCCGAGGCTATGCGGGGAAGGAGGAACAGTGGAAGAAGGAAGACGAACAAAATCCTGTCATGGACACCCCTGAGTTGCCGCTCTCCGAGATCAGGGATGAGAGGTGCAAGCGATGGTGGAGGGGGAGGGGGTCCGTGTCGTCCACGGGGTCTGTGCAGTTCGCAACCCCTGGGGACGCCGACGTTGTGAGGCGAATGGTAAGTTGGCTAACCTCGTAAACTGTGTGCGCACAAGTGTATATAAGGCAATTTTTCTCACAAGGTACCTTCAAATGTAACAGATCTCTTTTGAGAAGGACGCAGCGGAGGGATTGTTTACCCCGCAGAGGGAGAACGACATCCTCACCCGAGCTCTAGGAAATAAGGAGCATCCCGGGCGGACACGGGCCGTGGGAGCCATTGTGTCGTGGAAGGCCGGTTTCGTAGATCCGGCTCCACCGAGGAAGAAGGCCCGCACCTGGAAGGAAAAGGAAGCTGACCTCTCCGATAAGATACGGGCTGAGGTACGGGAGGAGATACGGGCGGAGATGCGGGCTGAGATACGGGCTGAGGTACAGTCTGAGGTGCAGACCGAGGTCGCACAAATGAGGGAAGAGTTTGCACGGTTGAGAGAAACATTGCTGGCCAAGAGTTTAGATGCGGATCCCCAGGACGACGGTACCCCGCGGGGTCGGATAAGCAGTTGTGCTTCGAAGGTACTCGCGGATCCAGTGGATCTACTTGAGGTACTGCAAGCCTTCATCTGTGCACTTAAGTTGATGCCACTCCCATTCTGTTAGAGTTGTTTCGCTAACCTATTTTAATTGTTACAAATTTGCAGGGGCCGGAGGGCTGCATCCTACAGAATCACGTAGGCGCCGGGCAGGAAGTGGTTGGACACGGCTTCGTATATCCGTCTGGGCCGGATGTCCGGGTCCACTGTGTACCTCTGCGGTTGGGTTTCGCAAAGGTACAGGTGGACATGGCCATGCCGGGCTACAACGATTCTCCATTGCCCGTCCCAACAGAGGAACTGCAGACACTTGCCGAGGCAGTGGGCTCCTACGTACAGTGGCCCAAGAAGTGTCTTGTAATACAACCGGTAAATCCTACACATTTTAGATTACATCCTACTCAGTACACTCAACTTGCATAATCTAACATACGTGCTCATTAATTGAAGTGGCCTGCCGCGGGGCTACCAGGGGACTGCGCCCCCAGCTCGGGGCATGAGGGCCGATCTCGTGCGAACCTGGACACATCAAAGACGGCCTCGACCCCACCCAGCGCATCCACGCCTCCACCTCGGAAGAAAGCCGCCATCACCTCGCCCTTGCCTTCGAAGGTACGCGCTCAGTCCCCGGCAAAAGGCAAGGGCGGCAAAGGCAAGGGCAAAGGGCGACAGGGACTGCCGCGGACGTTCACGAACGCGCTCCCACTCCTGTCGGAGGCATCTTTGCGGAAATTGGATCGATCAACCAGAGACCTCCACGACTGGTACCTACATCGAGCTCGGCGCAGCCTGAACTTCTTAGTTCCCTACAGGCCTGGGCAGTTCCACCGTGAGCCCGGGACTATATCCGTGGCACACGAGGATCTGTTCGACCTCTACAACTGGCGGGAGCTCGATATGTCCATCATACGGACTGGAGTCCTGTGAGTTTGCTGATGCTATGTATTGCTGTTTTCTAACTCTGTTTGCTAACTCTGCATTAATGTTGCAGTTCATTTGAATACTGAGTAACTTTCTGTGAAATTAATATTAATCTCGTCCTTCGCATGCAGGTGCATGTACAGGCTAGCATCGGAGGCTGCGTGTGACAAGGTGGGTTTCCTCGACCCAGAGAAAATAAGCCTCACGATGCTAGAGCAGGACGCCGCGCACGCTGAGCAGTACATATCCAGCGCGCTGATGGCGCAGCAGGACAGGGACTTCATTCTGGTGCCGTACCACCAAAGGTTAGTGTATTTCGTACTAATTTAACTCAATCTTGTATGTTACACCTGAGATGTACTTTGAGCTAGCGGTCCTCTTTTACGTACAATGCAGGGGCCACTGGATCCTCATCGTGATCTGTCCGCCGAGGAACGAGGTGTACTACCTCGATTCGATGCGTGACAGATTATCGATGGAATATGTGCTCAAGGGGAATATGGGGGCGTAAGTAACTTATATGTTTGATTTAAATTTTGACCTCACTAGCTAATGATAATACATTAACCGGCAATACTAACTGAAATGCAGGGCTTTTGATAAATATGTGTCCGCTGGAGGAAGGCATGCCGCACCGCAGGGCTCCCTACTAGCTTGGAAAGAATATGAGGTACTCACGAGACTTTTTGTTTATGCTTAATTAGTTTATGGAAACAATATATAGCTAACATGTATTCGCATATGCAATTATCTCAGTGCCATCAGCAGCCGCAATCGTGGGAATGCGGGTTTTATGTGCTGCGCTACATGTACGACCTAGTGCAAACAAACTTTTCCCGATTCCCCCAGGTAAGCATCGATAGCTAACTCAAATTTCAAAAATGGGTGTCACGTTCTAAATTAGGATCGAAGCTAGTTACTCAGTATGCACACATGCTTGCAGATTGCCATGTCGAAAGACCAATATGAAAATGCAAAGATTATATATCTTCGACAAATCTGGGCACAATATGTCATGGAGGAAGTAGCACCCAACCATCCAGCATGACAATTTTCTCCTTTTGGTGTACTCTGCATAGACTGTTCATATACATGTGAATAAATATATATATGTGAATAAATGTCCACATTGGATTGCAATCTGTATTTGTCCATACATATGTGAATAAATGTGAATAACTGCCTAATGTGTGAATTTGTTCTGTGAATTTACCTTGCATCTGTACTGTATTGTGTATCCAATCTATACTGTATTGCATCTGTACTGTATATGTGAATGTACTGTATTGTGATGCAAATAAAGTACTGTATATGTGATTGCTCTATCGGTAAATTCATCAACAACCGAGAGACTACTGTCCTTTTTTCTATCGGTACAATCAAAATTAACCGTTAGAAGAGTTTGACCTTTCCTGCCGGTGAACTCATACATATCCGATAGAGTACTAAGCTTTTTTCTGTCGGTAATCTTGTAGTTAACCGTTAGAATAGTGGTACTTTTCAATCGGTATTGACGAGTTTTCTATCGGTAAACTTGTAATATGCCGATAGAATAGTGTGAGTTTTCCTGTCGGTAAACTTATAATTAGCCGTTAGAATAGTGGTACTTTTCAATCCGCTAGCGACGAGTTTTCTATCGGTATACTCCTAATATGCCGATAGAGTACTAAGCTTTTTTCTGTCGGTAATCTTGTAGTTAACCGTTAGAATAGTGGTACTTTTCAATCCGCTAGCGACGAGTTTTCTATCGGTACACTCCTAATATGCCGATAGAGTACTAAGCTTTTTTCTGTCGGTAATCTTGTAGTTAACCGTTAGAATAGTGGTACTTTTCGAACTGCTGGACGTAAGAATACGACGGGTTTTCTATCGGTAGATTCATAATATGCCGATAGAATAGTGAACTTCTTCTGTCGGTTATTTACCGATAGAAAATGTCCAGTCTTGTTCTATCGTGTCTATCTCTATCGGTACAAAAACCGATAGTAGAAGGGTTTTTTTTACCGATAGAAGACTGCATTTCTGTACTAGTGCAAATCCCACAGGTTGTGAAGGTTGACAGTTACGGTTTCACTTCTGTGGATGTCGATCGAGTTGCTTATAAAGATGATCCATTCATACTTGCAAAGCAAGCCATTAAGGTCATTTATATCACTGACCCGGCCAATAAGAAGTGGCACATCGTCCTTCATGGCAAGAGAAGGATTGTTGGAGTTGAAAATATCTACAATCAATTTGATGAGATGCCTCCATTTGAAGATGGCGTACAGGTCGATACTGAAGACACTGACGAAACCAGTTATGTGCATATGGATCACCAGGAAGGGTTATACTTTAAAGGTAATCAACCGTCCTTATCTCTCTGTTTCCATCGGTATAGCTTATGTATCCTCTAATTCTCATCTTTGCAGGGCCGCGGCAAGTGGAAAGTTGAGGATAACATGGCTGTGTATGTGGAAATTGTCAGTCAAAGTCCTTATTTGTATGTAACATTTATTTGAGCATGCTCCACATTGTAACCTATTTTCAGAGCATTTGGACTCCATTTGAAATATTTGAGTGTTCATTTAAAACAAGTTTTCGAGAATTCAGAGTTACAGAACTACGGAGTTTTTGATTGTAAAACTCTACATCATTGCGTAGAAGACGTTCAGAGTTCAGGTCGACAGACGGTTCAGAGTTCACAACCGACTGTGATATATTAACAACACAGACGGTTCTGAGTTAAAAACCGTTTGTAAAACCCGTCTAACGTTCTATCACACACAGTTCTAAAATCAGAACCGTCTGTGATAATTTCACAGACGGTTCTAATGTAAAAACTGTCTGTGATAATCTCTAGAGATTATCACAGATGGTTTTGAAGTCAAAACTGTCTGTGATAATCTCTCTAGAGATAATCACTAGAGAGACAATCACAGACAGTTCTGATCTTAGAACCGTCTGACTGTTTGTCACGGACGGTTCTTATGTGAAAACCGTTTGTGATGTTAAAATATCACAGACGGTTGTGAAGCCTGGACCGTTTGCGATAATCTCTCTACATGGTACATAGTTCAAGGCGGGCTTTGTCCCACTCATTTCCACACTTCGCGACTGTTCACTTGCCCTAGCTCTCTCCGCCCTCGCACTATCCGACGCGATCACCTCCATCGCCTCCCCAACGTTTTTGCCATTCCTGGTCAATTATAAGTATATGGGTTTTGTTATAGAATCATTAGTTTCAGATTTACTTAAACTATTCTCTCTTTCACTTATGTTAGGAACTGATATGTCTGGTGATGAAATGAACCGGTCGGGGAGTAAGAGTGGCCTCGCTGGCGATGAGACGCCTGGGCTGGATGTCCCCGCATCCACCGTCACCCAGTCGTAGAAGAGAAAGGGGTGAGGCTGGACAACATGGGTGTGTCTCGACAAGCGAGAAAAGTAGCACGTACAATTCGACGACAACGGTGTGCCGGAAGCTTCGGACAAACTTGTCGGTCAGTACCGCTCACTATGCGGCAAAGTGGCAAGGGAGTGGGTGCCCATCACCACCTCCGAATGGGGTCAAGTGCCCCAAGAGTGCAAGTTGTGATGTGGGAAGAAGTGCAGGCGGCGTTTCACATTCTCGAGAATCGCCAGTTCACCATCCGCCGGACGACACTGATGTCAATAAACAAGGTGTGGAGGAACTTCAAGAGCCATCTTGTTAGGCATTATGTGAAGGAGTCGAAGACCCTGTAACACCCTGAGTTAGGGGTGAAAATTTCCTTTTTCATCAATAGCATGCATGCATGTATCTGTAGTATTAGCCAGATCAGTATCTTTCTCAAGCCCTAGAATCTCCAAAATCTATCCTGTGACCTCAAATCAAGATCAGATTGTTCAGATGTGATCTATCAGTTACTTTGAACTTAAAAGTCTTCAGAACCTAGATCCAATTCTATCTCTAACTCCCAGAATTATCAACTCCTTCTGTTTTCGAAAACAGAATTACCTTATATTACCCAAATACCCTAAGTTTCAGAAATACAGATTTAATCAAAATCTTGACCAAGTTCAGACCAGATTATTCCTGGAATATGATCATGGGTGTGTCAATACCTTAATATAAAAAGTTGACAGCCAGATTTCATCATCTAGACTCTTTTCACAAATTAGTCCAAGAATTATCGCAAATTAGTCCTTATCTGTTATCTGAAAACCCAAATAGGCTAAAATCTCCATATTAACTCCAAATTCAGAATTTCTTCGGCAAATCTTCTCAAAATGCTATTTGTCACAAGTTTCTCTTCTGTTCAAATTCCAAAATCTCATCCTAAGTACCAGAATTCAAAATCAAATGAAATTCAGATTTCAATTACCCTAAATTACCCTATTTTCAGTTTGTATCAAAAGCTATCCAAATGTGCCAAATTTTATCTTCAATCTCTGCCAAATCATCTGTTGAATAAAGATTACCAAAACAGTAGAAGCAAATTCAGTTTAAACCTTCCAGAATTCCAGATTTACAATTCAGTCCAAAACTCAAAGAATTGAAACTGCAGTTCAGTCCAAATTTCGACCAGGCTAGCTACTGTGCGCACGACCAGGAACTGCCGTGCTTGTGCGCCGTGGTTGCTCATCGCCGGTGAGGCTTCGCCCGCGCTCGTGACCGTGCATGCCGGTGCGCACGTGTCCCCACTCCAGCTAGTGCCGTGGCAAGGCCGCTGCTACGTCGACGACCAGCGCTGCTCCAGCGCGCGATCAACGGCTTTTTGTCAGCAACTCCTCGCCACGTCGCTTTGCCGCACCAGTGTTGTCGCCACCGCTTGCTACAACTTTGCCAGGTCCCGATGAGGCGACACTGTGATCAACTGCAAGCTTGTCGCCGTCGCATCACCGTTCTTCGCTGTGTCTTCGCCGCTGTTGCTCCAGCACGCAACCAGTCAAGTCACCGGCTGCCAATTACTTCGTTGTCTCCTTCTTGCTTGCTTCGCCTGGCCTATTTATACACCACTGTACCCCAGCAACTTCTTGTTTCACCGGAAATCAGCTAAGTTTCAAAATTCTCCTGTCTTGGTCTTCTTCTCCGGCGAGTCCAGATTGAGGCCTCACGGTGCCAGCACGCCCTGCTGCACTCCTCACTGACTTAACAGCACCAGAAGGTATATCTCATCTCCCTCATCGTGCTGTACCACTTAATTGAGCTATATTGCATCCAGTCGCCGGTGATCGCCGGAAATGGCTGAAAATCGAAGATTGCCCTGTTCCGGCAATGCTGGCCAATCTCCCTCGAATTAGCCCTCGATCCTGTCAACAAAATTGATCAGTGAGCCAAATCAAGCAAGCCTGTGAAGTTGGATTTCAAAATTTAGCAAGAATCGAACCTTTTCCCAAAACCGAGCTTCACCAGAAAACCGGCGATCGTCGCCAGGCTTCTCCAGTGATCCTCCGGTCAATTTGATGTTACCAGAAGTTTTCTTTTACCTCCTACATACTCTCCAAGCAAGGAATTAAGTTCTCTCGGCCTGTAGCAAAAATGCCCAAATCCAGTGATTCTTCTCCGGCGCCGATGACCGGGAAAGTTTGTTCCGGCCATTTCAGCCCTCAAAACTTTGTCTAGTATGTGTGCTTTGATCTCCTGAACACTTTTGTCTTCTAGCCCGACACCTAGATCGGCCTAGATTGGAAGTTACAGCCATGCCAAGATCTTATCCAGAACTGCTCCAGTGCAACCAGTTCATCTCTGTTCATCATCAAATTTCTTGCTTTCCAGCCATTTCTTGCCCTAGATCCTGTTGACTTAATTGTTCCTGTTACTTAAGCCTACCTCCCAGACAAAGTGGTGCATCATTTGGAGCTCCAGATCAAAAGTTATGCTAAGCCCTAGTTTCTGGCCATGTCAAGATTAATGCCAGGCTATGTCAGTCAGTGGCATTAGCCCTTTTCACTGTCTTTCAGATGTGCATCTTGAGCATAACTTTGTCCCTTAGATTCCTGAAGTTGTGATCTACAATTTCTTCTTCTATCACAACTTGATTTGAGCCCTTGAATTATAATTGTTGCTAAACCTTAATTTTTGACATTTTCTCAGTATATGCCAGCCAATGGCATTGGCCTTGTTTACTCACTTCTGGTTGTGTAAATTGAAAACCACTTTGTCCACTAAATTTGTAGAGTTGTGATCTACATTTTATTCTACTACCACAAGTTGAGATGACCCCTCTATCATTCATCGACCCTATGTCGATGCTTTGAACCGAATGTCGACCTAAAGACGTTCGCTGTTTTTGAGCGAACCAATCGCAACCTTGATATCATTCTGATATTTTGGGACATGTGGAACCTTGTAAACCTTTGACAGGTAATCTTAACATTGGTTTCCTTAACTTAACCCTAATCAGCCTCTAAACCCAATCATTTCAGAATCATCAAGACTTCATCTTTGCATCTTTGCATATAGTATAATAATGTATTGAAAAGATTATGATTATTGGTTGTTTGTTTCATTGGAGAGCAGATCAAGAGCCCGAGTTCGAGGACTTCACTGCGGACCCGTCATCGACTGCTGTATTTTACGACGCGGAAGGCAAGTCATATCCTTGGTCATCTTGAACCTATATTTTAAATGTTGCTATAATATAACCTTGAATATAGGCAATATTGCATGTGAAAGATTGAGAATGATTGATTTATGAATTGGCAGTACTAGACTGGTTATCTGTGAAATGTGAAATAAACAAGTTTTGAGCCATGAATTATTATATGTATCTGTATACTTATATTCATGAAATAAAACCCCTAGCCGTGACCAGAAAAATGGTGTGGATGGCTGTAGCACTGGAGGTGCTAGACTGCAAAGGAATGCAGGCACTGAAGGTGCAGGGTTGTGGATGGTCTGGTCACTGGCATATAAGGACTAGAACCTTGTGTTGTGCGTCTAGTGGCATGAACAACGTGCTAACCGCAAGCCTGGTATGGGACAGGCCTGAACAAGTAATTATGTGGATCGCACATGAAACCCCTGCATGAGATGTGTAGTGATGCACGATAAACACGGAGCGCGGCTCCCACACATATCACTGAAGGTGATCAAGCACGCTGACCCAGTAATGGGAATAAGCAAAGGGGTGGAGGTTTGGATACAACCTGCCACAACTGTGCCTCGCTGAGAGCCACAGGGTCGGGGGTGAATTGTAAGTGATACATAACAAAAGTTCTTGTTATTTCCACCTTGCCGCTCACAGTATGAAGTGAGTCAGGGGTCCAATCATTTTGTTATGATAGGAAAGGTTTGAAAGTGGAATATCTTGCGGGTAAATTGGTACCTCTCTGCAGAGTTAAAAACGTATTCGAATACTCCGAGCTCCCGGGTTTTATAGGAGTCTGCTGCGGTGGATTAAATCCACGGGGTGTGACACAAGTACTATTTTCTAAATAAAATATGTTTAAATCAAGATTACCCAAATGACATGTGTTGTCATGATAAGGAGTGCTGCCGTGGGCTGTCGTGTGTCGACGTGTCGCGGTAGTGCTATAATCTAGTGAACATGAATGATGATATATTATGAAAAGTGCTGCCATGAGATGAGGTATGAAAGAAAAAGATTATTTTACAAATATCCATAATTCTTGACTAGTCTAGGTTCATATCATCATTACTATATGTATCTACTCTTACCTATGACTTGCTGAGTACGTAAGTGCTCACCCTTGCAACATTCAACTCAATAGATGGAACCTACTTTGATCAAGATGATGGCACGGAGTACTACGTGGATCCAGAAGGAGGAGAATCAGTTCCACCAGAACCCTGAAGTGTGTTGTTCTGCTGTCAACTTCTTTTGTGGGAGGGTCACCTATCTTCTGCTGCGTAGTTAAATATTTTGCTAAACCTTGAATGCCTTGTAGGCATTGTAATCCTCTTTATGTAATATTAAGGCCAGCAGGCCACACTGCTAAATATTTTGTGAGTACTCTGTTGCAATGTAATATACTCCTGTGTTTGACTCATCCTGGGAAGTCAAAGGTTTGTGAGAATGGGACTAGCTGCAGCGAGCTAGGTCTCTACAGGAGTAGTCGTTGTCCCAGTCTCGGGGCGCGACAGACCCCCTTCAATGAATGCCGTTTCATGACTCCCGAGGCATGGCAGCAGTTCATGGAGATGATGGGCACGCCTGAGCTCCGGAGCATAGTGCGAAGTGCATGGCTAACCAGGCCAAGAATACCCACCCACACACCCTAGGCACCGGTGGGTATGTGGGGAAGAAGGGGTTTTGGAGGTAGCAGGACGAGGAGGCTTCCTAGTCTTCGGCCGCTGGTCCTTATGCGGGCATAATGGATGTGCGCGCCTGCAATTGGTGTCGACCAAGATCGACGATGACCTCCTTCGGAAGCGTCTCTGTGAATAACCTTGCAAACAGGGAAGTGATCGACTGGCTGGTAAGATCGCTAACTTTGTAGGATCACTTACTATCCTCATAACACACATGCAATGGGTCTTATTGCTAAGTTCTCCTATTGCAGGAGACGTTGAGTGCGCAGGTGGCATCCGGAGAGTTCAACTGTAGGAGGGACAGGGATATCCTCACAACAGCAATAGGAAACAAGGAGCATCTGGGCCGCGTGCGCGGCCTCGGTGCCACTGTGCCTTGGAGGGATGGTTTCCCTGATGATGAGGATGCAGCTAAGAGGAGAAAGAGATCCCACAAAGCCCGCGACGAATGGCTCAAGGAGGACAAAGCACTCCTGCAGTAGTTGTCGGAGACGTAGGCCATGTATGAAGAGCTAAAACAGGTGACCCAGGGCACCCCCTTGCAACAGCGGAATTAACGAGCCCCAATCTTCTTGGCCACCGTAGTAGCTGCGCGTCCGCGCCGGGGTCTTCGCAGCTGGAGCCCTCTCGATCAGAGCCCTCTCAGCAGTATCCAGTGGGCTTTCTGCAGGTAATGACTGCTTTTCTATGTTAATTCATTCGAAAGTGAAAAGCGGTTAAATTCAATATGTTAATGCGCACTGTTTGTAGGAACCCGCCTCCTGCAAGCTTATGGTGTTGGCCGGTCTCTTCCTGATCGAGGCTGGCCGCGGGATGGCGCAACCATGCACGGCGGGGGACACAATCTATGGTGTCCCTCTATCTGAGGGTTTTGCACGGGTCCAGTTGGACAGTGTCTCCTTCCATTGCAAGGGATTTCCATTGGACAAATGGCCAAATGACGAGATCACCACTCTCAGGGATGCGTGCACACGTTCGTGCAATGGCCCAAGAAGGACATCGTATTGGCTGAGGTAATTCCCCCACTAGTTTCATAATTTGTACTATAATAATAGCCCTCAGAGTTAGTGACCATTACTATAGGTAGGTTCTTACATCACAGACGGACACTGACACTCAGCCTACTAGCTAGTCAACCCCTCTGAGAAGCCAACGAATGGGTCCGATGACGAAACTAACTCCGACTAGGAGGCAAAATTTGCAAAATTTGTAATAGCATAAGATTCCTCAGCCGAACTTATGCAAAATTTGTAATAGCGAGACCTTTCAAGATGACCCTCTGGGAAGGTATGTAGAAAAATAGAGAACAGGAGCACAGAGAGGTTTATACAGGTTCGGGCCCTCGATGGTGTGAGTAATAGCCCTACGTCCTATTAGGATTTCACTATAAGTGATAAAGGTTTACAAGATGGCGGGAAAACCCCTTCACAGGCGAAGGGTTTTTCTTATGTCAATGTACAGAATGAAGCCAAAGAGGCTTGTAAAACACTATCTAATCTAGGCCTTAGACTTGGCTGTTTGAGTGGTTGAGATGTGTTGTATCTCGCTTGTATCAGAGACGTTGATCTCCTTCAATCCTCTCCCCTCCTGTTTGATACACTATGCCGCCCTTTTATATTGGCTGAAAAGGCGCCAAGTCGTAACAGCATCAAACAGTTGCTTGGATGGTTGGATGCGGCTTTTAGAGAACCGCTCTTAACCTCCATGTAGGTTAAACACGTGTTATTCATGGATAACTACACGTATTAACCTCTTGACGGTTGGTCTTCCATGTGGAGGAATCTTCGGGATACTTGGAATATTCCCGCTATAGAGACAGCCGAACAGATGAACTCCAAGTACCCTGGTCGAGAATGTTCTGACCGCGGGATGTTGGCTGACCGTGCAACATCTCCGACATTCTGTTTGCGTATAGCATACGAACTTCTGACCGCGCGAAGCCTGCGGTCTGATCGGGCAAAACCTGCGACCTGATTGCGCAAAGCCTGCGACCTCGGGCTGATGCTTCTTAGAATGACTTGAGTTCGCACCGCCGGGCACGTGTCTGGCTCGAATCTGTCTTGAACCAACAGTGCATTTATTTGAATTGACCCGGGTGTCAATCCTCGTCAGCTAGGCCCCAAATTCGAAGGAAACGAAGGGACGTGTTTATTTCTAATTTAAAGTCATGCATCAGATTTTTAACCCAACTCTTCAAATCCCCCGCTTAGTGGCGCACTAAGTTGGACGGTTGGTTCCCCGAGACGGGTTCTGAGCATTATATGACAGGTAATGATGGCGCTGTTGAAATGTTCTTTAACCCGAGGTAAAATTGTAAATGTTTTAAAAAACCCGAGGTACTCAGAATGCAAACCGTCACCTTGGCGGCTATAAATACTGGGTCTTTGAATCTGTAAAGCTTCACAATTTCTTCTCACATTTAAGTTCTTTCTAAAATCACCTTCAATCTTCTCTTCATACACCTCCTGATGGCAGATCACAACATCATTGAGATTGAAAGTGATGAAGAGGAAGTTCGCAAGCAGGAGTCCCAAATGCCTGAAGATCCATCTCCCTCAAAGAAGAAACCCAAGGTTGACGAAGAATCTTCCAGCAGAGTAAAGGTAGAAAATGAACCATCATCTTTTCTTCCTTCAGCTTTCTACTCAAACACCCCCTGCTTTTGTTTGGATGATCGATTTTCTGGTCGGCAAGCGGTGACTATACGACCAGAAGATCCTCAACTTGTGTTGGGAAAGCAATCTTCTGGTGGGAAGGTTGCACTTCCACCATCTGATGATCATCTAATTTTATCGGGTGATCTACTTTCCAGGATGGATATATCAACCTGTCATGAGCAGGGACAGGTAATGACCCTCATCTTCTTTTGCTGATAGTTATAGTTATCATAACTAACTTTTGCAAATGTAGGAGATTGGAGGCCCTAGTGATCAGCCTTCTGCTATTCCGCCTCTTCCCCTCAGACAGATCCTTCCAGAGGAGAAGAATGCCCTGGAGAAGAAGACCGAAGAGATGTCTTCGGTGATTCTGCATCTGGCAGAATGCTTTGAACGATCCCGTGAAGAGGCGCGCCAGTTCCGTTGAGAGAGAGACCACGCTCAGCAACAGCAAGAACTCTCCGATTTAATTAGGAACAGTAGCGTATCTCTTGTTAGGGATGATGTAGCTAGGCTTAGATTAGTTGCTAGTTCCCTGGGGGTTGTCAGTGTAGATCCTACAGAAAACAACATGTCCCTAGGAGAACTCTGCAAACTTCTTTCGGATCAGGTCAACGCTCTGGTCGCCGGTGTTCCTTTTGCATGTAAAGAATGCAAGAAATAAAACTTTTCTTCTTTATATGAATATTCTTCACATCTTCTGTTCGAAAATATGGCCGTAAATATTATGTTCGCGACCACTCATACACAAGGAAATTTCCCTTCTGCGACCAGAATCACGCTTTTATAAAAGTACCGCGACCAGCTCTGATACCGCGATCAGACTTAAAGCCGCAGTTAGAACTGAAGCATACTGCGACTAGAATTGAGGCTCGGTCAGACCGTCACTTTGATTAGAATCGGAGCTTAATCAAAAGCATGGTCTCGATCATACCACAACCCGGTCAAAATATATCCATACGTCCAAAAATTGAGTCGTAGGATTTTTTCATGAAAATGTCCAAGGCATATAAAGGAAAAACGTCCTCTGAAAAGCACTGAAAACTTTTCAGGCCTTTTGCACTTTCAGTTTCTGAAACAAAGAAGTCTTTTTGTTTCAGATCCGATGCTTGAACACTTTAACGGGTCCGCCAGAGACAGTATCCATTATAGGAAATGAATAAAATACTTAGTGGAACGTTTGAGTGAAACGTTACTAACATTAGTGCGTCTCCTCGGGTCTATAAAAGGAGCAGGTGTCTTCTTGAGAAAGCCACACAGCCAAAAACCCTCAACATTTCCGCCACACAAAACACTTGTTCTTCTCAGCCTTCGTCTTCCCCAAAAGTCACCAAGTTTTCCTTCGACTCTCCACCAAAAAATGACGTCCTGGAGCCGATCAATCCACCATTCTGAGGAGATTTTAGTGGTGTTGGAGAAGGAGGAGATCCTTCCTCCGCGGCTGCTAATCAACTGGCGGCCCGCGGAGAAGGACCAAGAAACCCCGATCGTCCAAGAGGGCGACTTGGTGGTTTTTGAAGAATATTTGCGCTGCGGGTTCCGATTCCCTGAGAGTCGGTTCTTGAAGGACGTCCTCGAGCACCACGGGTTGGAGCTAATCAACCTCCACCCAAACGCAGTGTTGATACTGGCGGTGTTTCAACACTTGTGCAAGGCGTTTGTCGGAGTATATCCCAGTGTGGATCTTTTCCGACGATTTTATTTTTCGGCGTGGTCGAAGAGCGCCAACGCCGCCGGATGCATTTACTTCCGGCTAAGGGATAAGAAAGAGTATCCTTTCCCACCCCTGCGAGACTCGGTGCACGGGTGGTACCAGAAATGATTTTACTACACCCCGCCGACCGAGAGCGGGCTGTGGTTTGAGAACTCACGGCCGGAGAAGCCGAGCGAGTTGGATACTCTCCCGGCGATGAACGCAGAGTTCATGAAGCACGCCGAGGTGATCCTTCACTTAGTCGGACAAGGGTTGACAGCACGCGACGTCATCCGAGACTTTGTGAAGAACCGGGTGAGCCCCCTGCGTGAAAGGGCTCATCCGGCTTGGGAGATCAAGTCCATGGCGGACAATACCCTGGACTATAATGAAGGTATTCATTTCTGGCACTGAAATCCTTTTATGTCATTTTTGAAATGCATCAATTTAACTCATATCTGGGAACAGTCCTGCCCTCAGCCGAGATTGAGAGGTGGACTAACTACCTTCTCAGGGCGTACAACGCCGAGGTAGAGGGCCCCAAGGGATCG
The DNA here is from genome assembly GCA_019359835.1 of Pharus latifolius. Classification (NCBI taxonomy): domain Eukaryota; kingdom Viridiplantae; phylum Streptophyta; class Magnoliopsida; order Poales; family Poaceae; genus Pharus; species Pharus latifolius. Next base: position 36,647,572 of record CM033323.1, on the reverse strand, counting down.
CCTCACCCCCAAAGCTTGATTCACGCCGGCGACGACCTTAAACAGGAGCGCCGAAAGGTACACTTTCCATTTGGCCTCTGTTTTGCAGGTCTCATGTATGTCCAACACTAATCAATTCCATTGGAATGAGAACATCTCCTAGGGAGGTTTGCCGAAGCGACGTTTCCCAGCGAGAACGTCGGTTCCCTGGGAAAGCCGATGACAAAACACGTGGAGAAGGTTTCCTCGAGACCCAGGACGAGGAATCCTGCCCCCAAGAAAGCCAGGCTAAATCTTGGGGAAGGGTCTTCACGAAGCGCTCCTCCTACCGCCAGAAAATCTGCGGTAAGATATCACATCCCTCCAATCTTTCCAGGTGCGAACTGGAATTACTTCTTCGTTGTACAGGGAGAGGAGAGCGAGGAGGAAGAAGATGATGATGTCCCCCTAATTCGCCGGAGGAAGAGGATTGCGGGTTCTCCATCCGGCGACGCTCCAACTCGCTCCGCAGAAACAACTGCCACGGCCGAGGCAGCTGTAGCATACCCCGCGGCCACCAAAAGCCCCGTGGCTGCAGACAACATCCCAGCCCCTGAAGCCCCCGAGGCTTCAGGGCCAGTTGCCTCTACTTCCTTGGTCGGAGGGACGACTGTGGTAAGATTCTTTCACAGTCTTGTTTTCTTCAATTCCCTCCGTGCATTCAATAAGTTAATGCTTATGCAGGGAGAAGAACTTCCCCCCGTGACTCCGGCGAGTCCCAGGGAGGAAAATCCTCCACCCCCACAGACAGGAGTGGAGGTGGTCGGACAAGACCCTACTGTGGTTGCAAACGAAGCGCCGGTCTCAGAAGTCCAGGAGCCATCCAGGCCCTCGGATGCAGCCCTGCCTATTGGTCCAATTGCCCAGGTAAAGGCTCTTATCGTTTGTCTTCATCTTCCCTTAGAAATGTGCTTACAAAGGAACACATCTAGGGAGGGAATGCCTTATTTACCCAGAGGAAGATCAGGACCGACGACAGTTGTCCTCTTTCTCACAGAGAGCCTTCCCAAAAATCTCAAAAACTGATGGGATTTCAAATAAGGTAAGAACCTTTATCTTGGTTGTATTAAAACAAGTTGTGGAGATCATGAATTGTAACTGCTTGGTTCCTCTTGCCTTTGTCAGGCGAAAAGAAACAGCATCCGGCCCTTCAACCGCTTCGGCGAGGGTTGAAGTTGCTGCTAGTGCAGGAGCCTCCAGTGTGGAGCGCTTCGCCCCCTTGGTCCAGGAAGTCGTCCGGGCCGTAAGGGGAGAAGCAGGCGCGGGGACCCAGTCGCAACCAACAGCGACTGGGGGTAGTGCCCAGCAGGCACTCCCACCGGCTGCCCTTGTTGTGGCCGCATCAGGGCCTTCAACGGGTATTCCAGTTACTCCGGAAGACATTTCCTTACGGGAATTCATGAAGGTATGATGAACTTCACTTTCGGTGCCTGAATTGTACATAGGACACCTTTAACTCCTTTTTTGCATCATAGGAGTTATCCCAGATGTTGGCCAAGTCGCACGCTATGATGGCGAGCGTTGAGGCCATTCAAAAAGAAAGAGACAGCTTGCGCAGGTAAGGATCATTACTCTTCAACTTGTACAGATACAAATTGGTTATGACCACTCCTTCTGTTCTACTACAGAAAGGTGGCATTGCTGAAGAAAGAAATGGCTACAGTCAAGCTCCATTTGATCTCAGTGACTAGAAACCAAGAGATCGAAAACAACAAGCTGCGGTCACAACTTGCTGGTAAGTCAATTCCTGATTAGGAAGACTTAACTTCATAATGCGCGAGTAATCTTTTCTCTTGTTGCAGCGCAAGCGGGTCTAATAACACAACTCAGTCAAGACAATGGACTCCTCCAGGGCTCTATTCTAACCTCCGAAAGGCCGATCAGAGAGCTGAGCCGTTCAGTCTTCGAAAAACTGAAGGCAGTGGCTCGTCTTCCGAAGGCTGATGTGGTCGAGACCACAAGAGATAATTTCAGCCTAAATGACTGGTCTACACTAGTCATGGCCCAGGCGGAGTCACTTCTGGAGTATCTCCCTGAGGATATGCAGCGACGAGAAGAGGTGATTGGAACCAGAGTTCGCTCAGCCGCTTCCGCCATCCTCAGCAAGGTTCGACTTCACCATGGCCCAGATACAGATCTGAATCCATTGGTGGGACCGGTTGAGGTCGAGAGTGAGGAACAGCTAGAGGCCGTCATGGAGGAGATCAAGCCCCTTGTAGATAAGCTCCTGACTGAGCTTGGGATCGAGTGATCCCTACACCTGTACAAAAACAGTTGTATACAATGCAATGTATGTGGAAATTCATTTTTGAAATTGAATATATATTCTGATTTGCATATATATTCTTGTTTTGTGTTCGTTGCATACTATAAACATATCCCCCTAGCCCCCGCATGTGATTGTAAATACTGAAGACTTAGTATTACAAACGCAGGAGAGAAGTGAATATAACGACCAGGGATTTGTGATCAAACCAACAATCATGATCGAAGTAACGCCTAGCCTTGTTTGCAAACCAGCAGCCACTCAGATAAACGAGGACTTGCGAGAAAGCCCCGTGTGCGTTGAGAAACGGCTTATTTAGGAGTGACTTGTCTGGAAGCAGTTATGGGATCGGCCAGCGAATCCGACTAGGACGTTATAATGATCTAACCGCGGGCGACCAGCCCCCGAGTCAAATTCGTAGCACATGGGCATAAAGGAAAATATTCATCGTATGAAACCAAAACATTTTTTGTTTTATGAGAAAATGCTAGTTGAACAGAAAATGGGATTGAGTACTTACACGTAGAACTTGCGAAGTTGATCAATGTTCCAAGTATTGGACAAAATTCGACCATCCTCCATGGCTAACCGCGCGGATCTTGGTCGCGGCACCGAGAAAACAGTGTAAGGGCCTTCCCATTTCGGATAGAATTTGTTGCGATTAGACTGGTCTTGGATTTTTCGTAAAACCAGGTCGCCCACGTGAAGACTACGTGGTCGCACCCTTTTGCTGTGATACTTCCGCAAAGCTTGCAAGTATGCCGCGGACTTGATCAAAGCGCGATCACGCCTTTCTTCTAAGAGGATGAGATCTTGTGACCGCTGTTCAGACTGATTAACCTGTTCGAATTGTTCTGTCCGAACAGACCTAATACTGACTTCCATAGGCAACACAGCCTCGGCCCCATAGACCAAATGGAAGGGTGTCTCACCGGTGGCTCGACTAGAGGTAGTTCATAGTGCCCATAGAACGGTATAAAGCTCGTCTGCCCAAGCCCCCGAGTGAGTCTTAAAGCGATCAAAAACACGTTTTTTGATGCCTTCTAGTATCTGCCCATTGGCCCGTTCTACAGCACCATTGCTTTGCGGATGTGCCACAGAAGCAAAGCACACCTTAGTTCCGATCTGGTCGCAGTAATCTTGGAAAAGACCACTGGCGAACTGAGAACCATTTCGGTGATAAGACGGTTTGGAACACCAAATCGGGACAATATTCTTATGAAAGAACTTCTGTACTGCTAAGGCGGTAATATTTCGTACCGGTTCGGCCTCAATCCACTTTGTAAACGTGTCAATGGCTACAAACAGAAACTTGTACCCGTTGACCGCTTGTGGGATAGGACCAACAATATCCATTCCCCAGACCGCGAAAGGCCATGCGAGGGGAATGGTTTGTAACGGGTAGGCAGGTTGATGAACCTGTCTCACGTGGAACTGACACTGAGGACACATCTTGACCATATGCTTGGCATCATCGAGTGCCGAAGGCCAGTAGAATCCTTGTCGAAAAGCTTTTCCGACCAGTGTTTGATATGACGTGTGCGCACCGCATACACCGTCATGTATTTCCTTCAAGAGGGATGTTCCTTCCTCCTGAGATATACAACGCATGAATACTCCTTGAGTACCCTTTCTATACAGAATCCCATCTATGAGCTTGTACAGACGCGCTTTTCGAATTAACCGATCACTTTCGGCTTCGTCCTCGGGTAGGGTCCCATGTTCAAGATAGACTCTCAATGGATGAGTCCAATCCTGTTCCTGACCGAGGTTGGTAACGCAGGCTATTACCGGATCATCCTCGACCGAAGTCATGATCGAAGGACGGTCCAAGTGTTCAATGAACACTCCTGTCGGAGCGGATGTGCGTGAGGACCCAATTTTAGATAATTGGTCTGCGAGAATGTTGTCCTTTCGTGGGATGTATTGGACTTCGAAATGACTGAAGTGTTTTTCCAATCTCCTCACTTCCCCCAGGTAATGAGCCATTGTCTCATCGGAGGTGCTGTACTCCTTGTTTACCTGGTTTACGACTAGCTGTGAGTCTCCCCTTACCACTAACCGACGGACTCCGAGGAATTTTGCTGCCCGGAGCCCTACAAGAAGACCTTCATACTCTGCCGCGTTGTTGGTCGCAACAAAGTGTAATTGGATGACATACTTAAGCTGTTCGCCCTGAGGCATAACTAAGACCAGTCCAGCCCCCGAGTGTTGAAAACTACGGGAGCCATAAAAGTACATTGTCCAGTGATCGGGGCACTCCAATTCCTCGGGCACCTACACGGGTGGCTCAGGGTTGGTCCATTCGACCACGAAGTCGGCCAAAACCTAAGACTTAACCATCGTGCGGGGCGTGAAATGGATATCGAAGGCAATGAGTTCGACCGCCCATTTAGCGATTCGACCAGATTTTTCTGGATTTCGGACAATATCCCCCAAAGGAAAAGAGGAGGGTACTGTGATCTTGTGAACTTGGAAGTAGTGTCGTAGCTTACGGGAAGCCATCAGTAGTGCGTAAAGTATCTTCTGGACCTCAGGGTAACGCTCCTTAGGACCATGAAGTACTTCGCTCACATAGTAGACGGGTCTGTGAATTCCTTCCCTATCCGCGATAAGGATAGCGCTGACCGCATGCGGTGTGGCCACCAGATAAAGAAGCAATAGTTCTCCTTTGTCGGGAGACACCAACACTGGCGAACTGCATAAATACGTTTTTACCTCCTAAAACTCTTTCTCGGCCTCATCCAACCATGTGAAATTGTGATGCTTTCGCAAGGCTTTGAAGAAAAGTAATCCCCTTTCGCCTAGTTGCGATATAAAGCGACTTAAAGCCGCCATGCGACCAGCCAAGCGTTGAACATCTTTCATGGTCGAGGGCGACCTCATTTGTTCAATGGCCCTGATTTTCTCAGGATTAACTTCAATGCCCCTGGAACAAACAAGGAAACCAAGGTGTTTTCCTGCAGAAACCCCGAAAGAACATTTCTCTGGGTTTAATTTTATTCCAAAGCGATTTAAGTTACAGAAGGTTTCAGCGAGATCGTCCAAATGAGACAATTGCTTGGTACTTTTTACAACCAAGTCGTCTACATATGCTTCGATATTACGCCCTATCTGGGAAAGAAAGGTCTTTTGCATCAAGCGCTGGTACGTGGAACCTGCGTTCTTGAGACCGAACGGCATTCTGACGTAGCAGTAGGTGCCGAACGGGGTGATGAAGGCAGTTTTCTCTTCATCTTCTTCTGCCATGCTTTTTTGATGATATCCTGAGTAGGCGTCCAGAAAACTCATCAGTTCGCAACCCGCAGTTGAGTCGAGCAGCTGGTCGATGCGGGGAAGGGGAAAGTCATCCTTTGGACAGGCACTGTTGAGGCTAGTGTAGTCGACACACATGCGCCACTTTCCATTTGACTTGCGGACCATGACCGGATTGGCGAGCCATTCCGGGTGATCGACTTCACGAATGAACCCGGCCTTTAGGAGTTTGTCCAACTTCTCTCAGATGGCTTCCTGTCGGTCAACAGCAAAACGCTTGAGCTTTTGCTTTATTGGTCGTTGTCCAGGTCGAATTGCTAACCTGTGCTCGGCTACTTCCCTTGGGACACTGGGCATGTCGGACGGTTTCCACCGCAAACACATCTGCATTAGCCCGGAGGAAAGCAATGAGCTCGAGTTCCTATTTGTCATCCAGACGTGATCTGACCAGAATTGTCTTGGATGGATCATCTGGGTACAAAGGAACCAGTTTGAGTTTCTCATCTGGTCGAGGAGCAGCCTTGATCGCGTCGGTGGCGACAGTGGCGACCTGGGCGTCCCGGAGGGGAAGTTGATCGACCATCTCCAAAGATAGCCGGTCGCACGTGAGTGCCACGTTGCGACTGCCTCGGACCGAGATGACACCTTTGGGACCAGGCAATTTTCCGCACTGATAAGCATACTGCGTTGCCATCATGAATTTAGCGAGAGTCGGCCTGCCAAAGATTGCATTATAAATCGAATCACAATCGATTACGTCAAAAGTAACCAATTCTTTTCAAAAGTTATCTGGTTCTCCCAGTGTGACCGGGAGGACCACTTGTCCCAACGGCATCATGGAGGGGCCTGGGATTATCCCATAAAACGGATGGATTATGGGCTTGATCTTCGAACGAGGAATTTGCATCTCGTCGAGCGCCTTGACCAACAAAATGTCAAGGGAACTCCCTCCATCGATCAGGACCCTTTCGACTCTCGCGTTACTGATGATCGGGGTAATGACCAGAGAGAGTCTCAATGGTCGAGTAAGCCCCGCGGGACAATCAGAACGATCGAATGTCAAGGGTGTATCTGACCAACGGGGGTATTGAGGTTCACCAAGAGATGTCTCTGTTTGGTTAACCTCTTGGTAAAAGGCTTTAAACTGCCTTTTGGAAACGAAAGAAGAAGAACCCCCGAAAATAACATTTATATGATTTTGAGGTACCTGGTAGGACATTTCCTCGTCTCCGTCGGCGTCTCTAAGTCCGCACGCCTGCTCTTTAGGAGGTAAGGTTGGCATTGGCCCAACTCCCAGGTAGAAATCATCCAATTGCTTCAACCAACTCCTGCAGTTCTTGAGGTCGTGGCCTGCGGAGTTGTGGAGTGGACACCACTTCTTGCCTTCCTGCGGATTAGTTGACTTTTCTGGCTGGTCGGCACTACGACCACCAGAAGCAATTTTATTCTTAAATGAAGGCTTGTTACCTTTGGTCGAAGGCGGCTTCTCTGCGACTGCGACCTCGCGGTACTGTCCAGAGCGGTTCCTCTTCGACTTTTTCGACTTCCCACCTGATGAAGATTCTGGCTTCTTACTTGAATCTTCTTTCCTAGCGTATTTGAAACCTGGTTGAGGTGGTAGGTCACCCTTGTCGACCATCCGGTTCCATTCGATTGCTTCGGCTGCGTCAGAGTATCGATCGGCCATGTCGAACAGATCGGCCACTGATCGAGGAGGGTGGATAAGCAAGTCTTCGGTGAATCTCCGGTATCGAACGGCATGTTTAAATGCCCTGATAACGGAGCCATCAGATATGTTCGGGATGGTATTCCTCACCCTGACAAACCTCTTGACAAACTGCCGAAGAGTCTCGGTTGAAGTTTGTCGTAGCCGATGAAGATCGTCCTCTTTACCCGGCTTTTGGTAACAGTTTTGGAAATTACTGAGGATAGCGTCGCACAACATTTCCCAATTATAGATGGAACCTTCAGGCTGGTTAAACAGCCAGGTTCTAGCCAGTCCTTCGAGGACTGTAGGCAGGTAGTTGGCCATGACTCGGTCATCGCCTCCTGCCGCTTGGATGGCAGTGATATAGATTTGAAGGAACTCGGATGGGTTCTGAGTTCCGTCAAACCTCTCAATGGACCCTGGTCGAAACTTATCAGGCCAAACGACCGCACGTAGGCCGTGCGAGAAAGCTTTACAACCGACGTAGGGACCGTGAACTACCCTGTGACTCTCGACCGGGTTACGAGTGACCTCACGCAATGGTGAAGTTACTCGCGGTCCCAAACGAGAGTGAACAGGAACCCGATCCCTACTACGAGAATCCTGCGTTCGCCGGTGTAACACCCCTGTTTTTGCCAAACCCTAAAATAGCCAAAATCCACATCTGGACGCCAAACCCTAATCTGCTTCAGCCATTCCCTTCTAAATGTTGTTCAGAGCATTTTTCCCTTCGGGACCATCTCCAAAATCTCACCCTAAAGCTGAGTTTCAAGCCTTGCCATTTTAAAACCCTAATTACCCTATTTTACCCTAAACTGTTTTCCCCAATTTTGTCGAAACCCTTCAGATTTTGCCTGATCTTACCAAACTTTGGCCAGATAAGTTCTAATAATCTTTTGCAACTTAGCTGCGAAATCAGATTTCAGATCGGACCCTCAGATCTCCAAATTTGCAAACAGGCCCAAGTCCTATTCAAATTATCCTCACAGAATAGCCCCTGGAGCAAGTTTCAAAATTGCAGAACAGCCCAAATATTCTTTTCAGGTCCATTCGACCAGCGCCTGGTCGTTGCTCTCGACCAGTGCACGTCGTCGTTGCCGCGCCGTGGTTTTCGCCGCGTTTGCTCGCCGCCGGCCACCGCTTCTTGTCGCCTGTGCCCGTGAGTTGCTGTGCCACCCCGTGCGCACGTGCCAGCAGTGCGTCGCCTTGCCCAGCGGATAAACGGCCGCGCTCCAGCAGTGTTTTCGCGCGCGCTCCCGTTGCCGTGGCAGTTGCATGTGTGTACGTGTCACCGCCGGAGCTTTGCTGTTGCCTCCGCATCTGCGCCGTTCCAGGTGAAGTCCCAATGCAACTGGCAAAGCTGCAGCACCGCCTGAAGCAAATCACGTCGCCGTCGCCGTCGTTGCGCCTGCGCCCGACAAACTTCTCCCCGGCGCAAGCAACCAATGTCGCGTAATCCCTCGCAAGCTCCGTCCCCGTGCCTATTTAAACCCCCCTCAACGCTGTGAAGAAGCACAACCTCAGGACTTAGCCAAATTTCCAGTTTCTCGCCGTTTTCGCTTTCTTCTCCGGCGAGCCAGTGAGTGAGCTCACGGTGCCAGCCCATTTCACTACCCCTCTCTTCAATCCAGGTTCACCAGTGAGTTCCCCTCATTCCCCTCTCTGTGTCATAGCAGCCAATTGCACCAGATCGATCCCCATCGCCGGTGATCGCCGGAAAACCAGAAAACCCCTGTTCCCTCAATGCCATCCCATTCATCCTGAATTAGCTTTCGTCCCAGTAGTAGAAATTGATCCTTAGCCATTTCTTAGCAAGCCTGTTGAATCAGGATCCTCAATTGCGCTCAAATCGAAGAAATCCCAAACTGGAACCTCAGCCGTTCGCTGGACTTCGGCGCCAAGCTTCTCCGGCCGATCTCCAATGAAATTAACCTCTCCAGTAGCTTTGTTGTGCCCTAGAGATCATCCCCAAGCTTGGAATTGAGCTCTTTCGCCTTGTATCAAAAATACCCAAGCTCCAGTGTCGTCTTCTCCAGCGCCGGTCGCCGGAATTCTTTCCCGGCCGATCTAGCCCCTGAAACCTTGTCCCTTAGCTTTGCCTCACCTCCCTGAGCATTTTATTCCACTAGCTCGACACCTGGATCTGCCTAGATTGTGAGTTATGCCTATGCCAAGATCACTGTCCAGTAGCTCAGTTCATGTCCAGGCCACCGTAGTTCATCGCCGGATTTGGCCACCCTCCGGCCATTTCCAGCCCTTGTGCCTGTTGAGTATATTGTTCCTGTTAGTAATGCCTACCTCCCAGACAAAGTGTTGCATCAATTGGAGCCCTGGATCAAAAGTTAAGCCATGCCCTAGTTTCTGGCCATGTCCAGCACTATGTCAGTGCATGTCAGTCACTGGCATTAGCCTTGTTTAACCCCTTCTGGTTGAGCAATGGAAATGTCACTTCGTCCCCTAGATTCCTGGAGTTGTGTTCTACAACTTTCTCTTCTATCACTTCTCCAGAAAACCATCCTAAGACTAGTTTCTAGCTATGCCAAAGCCATGAACTGAATGTCGACCCTTCGACGTTCAATCCTTTTTAGCCGTTTCTTCGACCAGAGCCCTTGTGACCTTGCCCTAACCTTTTCTCTTGCATGCATGACTTATTTACTTAATACTTTCTATAGAAACTATTTTCTGTATGCTTATAGTATGTGTTTGTGTGTTGGTTGATTGCCGCAGAGTCAGAAGCTGAAGGAGCGGAAGAAGTCTTTGAAGATCCGTCTGAGTTTTTAGACCCAACATCGCAAGGCAAGCCTCATTCCTTTGATCATGTCTCACCCAATATTTTCATAAGAAGTATATTCACTGTTTCTTACTATGCATGCTTATTTGAAGTACAAGTATGTTTGAATGACATGAATAGATATTACCTAATGGATTATGAAACCCCCTTTTGTTATTGAACCTGTATATATATGTTTTTGTCACCCTAGGACTCATATACTGAATATTCACATTAAACTTGAAATGGTCAAATACATGAGAAGTTATGATCAAAACCGTTTTGTCAAGAAAACTGATAAAAGGGATCAGTAGTGAGGATTGGTTTGTATGGAGAGGGTGCGGTGCGCACCAGGGAATGTGAATGTTCCTCACTATTGGTTCATAAGGACAAGAACCTTGTGCTGTGTCTCTATACGAATCGTAAACGTACCAACCACTTGCCTGGTATGGGACAGGCACAACTCAGTAGCTTTTTGGTATTAACAGTTCCATGCATGGTTTGACGATCTGGTTTCTCGCGTGGAAACTGGAAGGCCAAGGTTCGGCCATGAGTGATGTGAGTCAGAAAAATGATGAGAGGAAAAGGCGTAAAAGAAGGAAGGCGCCCTAGACCTGATTAAGCCGTGAGTGGCTGTAATCTTAAATGGTCGTATGTCTCGCGTGGACATAGACCAAGGCTATGTGTCCTGCGGGAACATAGACCAGAGAGGCTAGGAAGTAAGGCAGTGGGGAAGACCCACAACGGTACTTGAGACTTAATTGTCTATTTACCGGGCGGGGATACTGTTAATACTGAACTGTAAAAGCGTTGTGTGATCTCGGCCTTGTCACATGTGTATAAGTCACATGGAGCTGATCCGACTTGAAAGCCGAGTGAACCAGTGGATTTAAAAAGAGGTACACCTTTGCAAAGCGTAAAAAAAGTATCAGATACTCTGTACTCCCAGGTTCAGGAGTCTTTTCGTAGTGGATGATATCCATGGGTTATAGCACAAGTAATGTTTTGGAATGTTTTCATAATGCGGTTAACAAAGTAGTGACTCATGGGAGACCACTACATCTAATGTTTTATTGAAAACCTGTTTAATGTCTAAAGTATCATTTTCATGACAAAAGTACTGTTTCACTGAACAAATGACTTGTACATCTATATATCTCTATCCATATGAAACTAAAACCCCGGAATCATATATTTCACCCTCATGTAAGTACAATTGCATTAACTCCCAGAATGAGTGTTGCTGAGCACCAAGTGCTCACCCTTGCATTTTTTTTTATCCCACTGTAGAAGAGGGATTCGAGGATCCCGATTCTTTCAGTTATGAGTACTCACCTGAAGATGGAAGCATCCCGGGCGAGCCCACGTTCTAGAAGGATTGCGCACCAAGTCAAGTCAGATGTGGGAGAAGCCCCTCCAACCTCGCTGCGGATGGAAATCAAGCTATTTGTCGTTGCTTTGTGCTTTATGTTGTGTGTTCGGTACTTGGATACTGATTCTGGTTCTGATAAACTAGTTATTTTCTTAGCAACTCTACTTAGCACCATTTTCGGTGCTTTGGTTATGTAATATTGGCCATGTTGGCCTGATACTTGTTTAATGATATTACTATGCTGGTGTGGTTTGGAGCTCATGTGACATCCTGCTGTGTGTAACCTACCTGGGCGGTTACCAAGGTGATCCTCAAATGGGGGTCTCACAGCCGGTACTTGTCCTGTCGGGATGGTACGGGCGGTGGGTAACTTCGCCAGCCAGAACCAGAGTCAGGACACTCTCGTTCGCAGGAACGTGTTACCGAGCGGGAAGAGGCCGTTGGGGTCGCCTCAGACATGATCTCATCCAGCCTTTCCGCCAAGATCCTGGCAAAAGGCCGGTTTCTGCGCATCCGTGACCGTAGGAGGAAAGTTACGCATGACTTCCGCGATAGATCACAGTCGACCATGGGTACTTCTCCTAGGGGCACCAGGTGTTACTGTTTCTTCGTCCACCGGGAAACGCTCCGGAGGCAAAGAAGGGGTTTGGTCACGTTTGTGACCACGTGACTGTCGAGAAGAACTCGGAGCAGCATCTTAACGAGCCTGCGCATCTTGAAGAGCCTCTAGGGCAATTCTGCGTAGTTCATTGTTTTGTTGCTCGAGATCTTCATCCTCCTTTTGTTTGTGATCCCGTTCTTCCCTAGTAGCCTGTTGGTCAGGAGTCTCCTCCGACAAGGCAGCGAACTGTCCAGGGAGAGAGGTTGTCGATGGGGGAAAACATCTTGGTTTGTTCTGAGTCGGACTCGAAGTCAAAGAGACAGTGAAGGTTATCAGGGTCGAATCTCCCCGGGCTGATTTCCAGGTCGATATCATCCTTCCCCTCAGCGGGGTCGTATGACGGACCGGATTCATCCTCTAGCGCATTGAGAACCTCTGTGGGTTCTGACCTTGCGCTAGTCGCCCCCTGGTCGATGGACATAACCTGAAGAGATGATTCCACCTCTGGAAGATTCTGGCCTTCAACCTCCTCCATCGGAACAGGATCACTTGGAGAAGGCATTGGAATGTGAGCATAATCCTCGAGATCAAAATCGTTCTCGGAATCATATACTCCAGCCATGTTTCTGCGAACCTCCGGATAAAAATTAGGACGCCTTGAGAAAGGCCCCACGGTGGGCGCCAGTTGTCGACGATTCGGACTCAGAGTCCTCAGCCGAACTTATGCAAAATTTGTAATAGCAAGACCTTTCAAGATGACCCTCCGGGAAGGTATGTAGAAAAATGGAGAACAGGAGCACAGAGAGGTTTATACAGGTTCGGGCCCTCCATGGTGGGAGTAATAGCCCTACGTCCTATTAGGATTTCACTATAAGTGATAAAGGTTTACAAGATGGCGGGAAAACCCTTCACAGGCGAAGGGTTTTTCTTATGTCAATGTACAGAATGAAGCCAAAGAGGCTTGTAAAAATCTATCTAATCTAGGCCGTAGACTTGCCTGTTTGAGTGGTTGAGATGTGTTGTATCTCGCTTGTATCAGAGACGTTGATCTCCTTCAATCCTCTCCCCTCCTGTTTGATACACTATGCCGCCCTTTTATATTGGCCGAAAAGAGGCCAAGTCGTAACTGCATCAAACAGTTGCTTGGATGGTTGGATGCGGTTTTTAGAGAACCGCTCTTAACGTCCACGCAGGTTAAACACGTGTTATTCATGGTTAACTGCACGTATTAACCTCCTGACAGTTGGTCTTCCATGTGGAGGAATCTTCGGGATACTTGGAATATTCCCGCTATAGAGACAGCCGGACAGATGAACTCCAAGTACCCTAGTTGAGAATATTCTGACCGCGGGATGTTGGCTGACCGCGCAACATCTCTGACATTCTGTTTGCGTATAGCATACGAACTTCTGATCGCGCGAAGCCTGCGATCTGATCGCGCAAAACCTGCGACCTGATTGCGCAAAGCCTGCGATCTCGGGCTGATGCTTCTCGGAATGACTTGAGTTTGCACCGCCGGGCATGTGTCTGGCTCTTATCTGTCTTGAACCAAAGTGCATTTATTTGAACTGACCCGGGTGTCAATCCTCGTCACCTCTATCTGAGGGTTTTGCACGGGTCCAGTTGGACAGTGTCTCCTTCCATTGCAAGGGATTTCTGTTGGACAAATCGCCAAACGACGAGATCACCACTCTCGGGGATGCGTGCACACGTTCGTGCAATGGCCCAAGAAGGACATCATACAGGGTGAGGTAATTCCCCCACCAGTTTCATAATTTGTACTATAATAATAGCCCTCAGAGTTAGTGACCATTACTATACGTAGGTTCTTACATCACAGACGGACACTGACACTCAGCCTACTAGCCAGCCGACCCCTCTGAGAAGCCAACCAATGGGTCCGATGACGAAACTAACTCCGACTAGGAGGCAACCGATCAAGAAGCTTTCTAGTAGGGAAAAGCAAAGAAGAGCACTGTCGACGATTCAGACTCGGGGTCCTTAGCTGAACTTATGCATAATTTGTAGGTTGTGAGACCTTCAGGGTGTCCCTCCGGGAAGGTATGATGAATCAAAGATAACTAGAGCATATAGAGATTTATACAGGTTCGGGCCCTCGATGGTGGGAATAATAGCCCTACGTACTGTTGGGATTTCACTATATGTAAAAAAGAGGTTACAAAACTAGGGAAAAGTATCTTCACAGGTGAAGATCTGTAACACCCTGAGTTTAGGGGTGAAAATTTCCTTTTTCGTAAATAGCATGCATGCATGTATCAGTAATAGTAGCCAGATCAGTATCTATCTTAAGCCCTAAAATCTCCAAATCTAACCTGTGACCTCAAATCAAGATCAGATTATTCAGATGTGATCTATCAGTTATCCTAAACTTAGAAGTCTTCAGAAGCCAGATTCAATTTCATCTCTAAGTCCCAGATTTATCAACTCCTTTCTGTTTTCGAAAACAGAAATACCTTATATTATCCAAATACCCTAAGTCACAGAAATTCAAATTTAATCAAAATCTTGACCAAGTTCAGACCAGATTATTCGTGGAATATGATCATGGGTATGCCAATACCATAAACCAGAAAGTTGGCAGCCAGATTTTATCATCTAGACTCTTTTCACAAATCAGTCCAAGAAATATCGCAAATCGGTCCTTTATCTGATATCTCGAAACCCAAAAAGGCCAAAATCTTCAGATTAACTCCAATTTCAGAATTTCTTCAGCAAATATTTTCTAAATGCTAATTGACACAAGTTTCTCTTCTGTTCAGATTTCAAAATCTCATCCTAAGTACCAGAATTCGAAATCAATTGAAATTCAGATTTCAATTACCCTAAAATACCCTATTTTCAGTTTGTATCAAAAACTATTCAAATGTGCCAGATTTTATCAATTATCTTTGCCAAATATCCTGTTGAATATAATCTGCCAGATCAGTGAAATCAATTTCAGTCTAAACCCTCTAAATCATCAGATTTACAGATCAGTCCAAATCAAGAATTTGAAATTGCAACTCAGCCCAATTCGACCAGAGAACTTAGCTGTTCACGACCAGAGCTCGCCGTGGTTTCCTTGCGCCGTGCACGCTCGCCGCCGGCCAAGTTTCGCCGCGCTCGTGACCGTGCATGTTGTGTGTACGTGTCCTCGCTTCAGCCCATGCCGTGGCAACGTCGTTGCAACGTCGACGACCAGCGCCTGCTCCCGCGCGCGACCAGCAGCCTTTTGTCAGCAACTCCCCGCCACGTCGCTTTGCCGCGCCAGTAGTTGTCGCCACTGCTTGCTACAGCATTGCCAAGTCCCGATGGAACGACACTGTGATCAGTTGCAAACTTGTCGCCGTCGCATCACCATTCTTCGCTGTGTCTTTGCCGCTGATGTCCAGCACGCAAGCAATCTCATCACGGCTGCCAAATCACTTCATTGTCCCCTCTTCACAATCTTCGCCTGGCCTATTTAAGCGCTCCTGTGTTCAGCAGCTTCTTCACACCTCACTGGAATCAGCTAAGTCTCGAAATTCTCCTGTCTTAGTCTTCTTCTCCGGCGAGCCGTCGAGGAGGCTCACGGTGCCAGGACGCCCTGCTGCACCAATCTCCAAATTGAAGCCATCAGTGAGTTCCTCTTCTCATTCTCTCTCTGTGATATCATCTAATTGCTCACCGGTGACCTCTAACGCCGGCGATCACCGGAATTGCCGATTGCCCTGTTCCTGCAATGTAGCTTAATTCAGCCCGAATTAGCTTTCGAAATTGTAATCTAAAATGATCAGTGAACCTTTTTAAGCATTCTTGTGAACTTAGAACAATCAATTGATCCCAATTTGAAGCTATTCCCGATTTTGCAATTCAACAGTCGCTGGCTCTCGTCGCCAGGCCATACTGGCGATCCTCCAGTCAAATTGATGCTACCAGCAGTTTTCTCATACCCTACTATCACTCCTAGAGCAAGGAATCGAGTTCAATCGGCTTGTATCGAAAATACCCAATTCCAGTGCTTCTTCTCCGGCGCCGATCACCGAAAAACTTTTCCCAGCCGTTTCAGCCCTGAACACCTTGTCCAGTGTGTATTCTTTGATCTCCTGAACATTTTTGTCTTCTAGCCCGACACCTAGATCAGCCTAGATTGGAAGTTATAGCGTTGCCAAGATTTTGTCCAGAACTGATTTAGTGCAGTGAGTTCACAACAGTTCATCACCAAATTTCTTGATGTCTAGCCATTTTCAGCCATAGATCCTATTGTAACTTTTGTTCCTGTTACTCAAGCCTGTCGAGGGAAATCTCCGCGAGACTAAGTCCAGGTAAGATGTGTCACGATTACCCGGGGACGTGGCCTCCGGGGCCTCCCCGGGCGCCGCCTTTTGGCTCTCGGGACGCGGCCTTCGGTGCCCTCCCGGGCGCCGCCACAGGCCCGGGGACTTGGCCTCCGGGGCCTCCCCGGGCGCCGCCTTTTGACTCCCGGGACGTGGCCTCCAGTGCCCTCCCGGGCGCCGCCAGTTGCCCGGGGACGTGGCCTCCGGGGCCTCCCCGGGCACCGCCTTTTGGCTCCCGGGACGAGGCCTCCGGTGCCCTCCCGGGCGCCGCCAATTGCCCGGGGACGTGGCCTCCGGGGCCTCCCCGGGCGCCGCCTTTTGACTCCTGGGACGTGGCCTCCGGTGCCCTCCCGGCCGCCGCCAATTGCCCGGGGACGTGGCCTCCGGGGCCTCCCCGGGCGCCGCCTTTTGACTCCTGGGACGTGGCCTCCGGTGCCCTCCCGGCCGCGGCCACTTGCCCGGGGACGTGGCCTCCGGGGCCTCCCCGGGCACCGCCTTTTGGCTCCCGGGACGCGGCCTCCGGTGCCCTCCCGGGCGCCGCCACTAGCCCGGGGACTTGGCCTCCGAGGCCTCCCCGGGCGCCGCCTTTTGGCTCCCGGAACATGGCCTCCGGTGCCCTCCCGGGCGCCGCCACTGGCCCAGGGACTTGGCCTCCGGGGCCTCCCCGGGCGCCGCCTTTTGGCTCCCGGAACATGGCCTCCGGTGCCCTCCCGGGCGCCGCCAGTTGCCCAGGGACGTGGCCTCCGGGGCCTCCCCGGGCGCCGCCTTTTGGCTCCCGAAACATGGCCTCCGATGCCCTCCCGGGCACCGCCAGTTGCCCGGGTACGTGGCCTACGGGGCCTCCCCGGGCGCCGCCTTTTGGCTCCCGGGACGTGGCCTCCGGCGCCGTCCCGGGCCTCATCACCCTCCAAAAGGTAAAGTGTTGAACTGTTTATCACGTGCAGGTCACGCGAGGAGCACCTCGGGAACTAGCGACCACCTGTCAAGCATCCAAGGCGTTTGACCGGGAGAAGGACGGTCCTGCCCTTCAATCCGACGGTGGCTTCCGGGGTAGTTTAGGTTTTTTGCTGCTTTTTGGGGGCTATAAATAGCCCTTGTAACCCTCTGTTGTAAAGGATCGGTTCATTTTTATTGGAATAGCTAAACTCACAGACGTGCTCCGGAAGCCTCTCCCCCGGAGAGAGCCTCCCCAGCCGACTCCGGTCGGGAGCGCGTCGACAGGACTAGGGCCCCCACCGGGACCCGAACCTGTATAAACCCGTGTGTCATTCTTTGTGCTTGTCCGGCGGGGGAGGACCGGTCATCCGGTCAACCCGCGCCGCGTAATCTTCGCTAGGATCACCCTCAAAACCTGCCGGGGTATTCGCAATACCACGACAGTTGGCGCCGTCCGTGGGGACTCATGACAAGACGCCATGGCTCCCCCAAGAACAAGGGCTCGCACCCTTCTCGGTGACCCGGGTCTCGGAGACCCGGTGCCGTCCGCCCGGGACACTGCTGTCCCGGCGGCCCCTTCCGGAGGCGACCTGGCCCAGGTACCGCCTCCCTCCTTTCCTCTTAACTTAGGTGCTTCCACCTCCAGGTCGTTCCCGGTGACCGCGGGGACCTCGGCCGGGACAAGCGTCCCCGCGACGGCTCCCCCGGCTCCCCGGGACGCCCTGCTCGAAGCTCTCGTGGAAGGCCAGCTCCGTGCCCAGCGCTCTATGGAAGAGCTCCTTAGCGTGTTGGCGCGGCCTCCGGCCCCCACATTTGCGTCGCACCCATATCCGGGGAATATGCCCCCGTTTATGGGTTACCCGGCAGCCCCTCCGGCCTCGGGGGGTTGTCCGCCCCGTATGATCCTGCCGGGGGGTTCCCTCCCCATGCGGGATACACGCCCGGACCCTTCCCGGCACCCGGGCCCGTTCCGGTGCCGGGAGGTTATTTCATGCTAGGGCCCTTCGTGGCACCAGGGGGGTACCCCGTCCCCGGCCAGATAGCGGGGCCGGGAGCCCACTTCTTGCCGGGGGTTTACCCTGCGCCGGGAGCCAGTCCCGCCCCCCGCGTTGCGTCTACCGCACCAGGGGCGGTCGACAGAGCAGCCCCCGTGCCGCAGCGGACTTCGCCTCGCATGGGCTCCCCGGTTCCGGACGCCGCCAACAGGGCTCCCCCCTCGCCGGTTCCGGGTGTTACAGGGCCTGCCCCCTTCCCAGTTCTGGTCGTGGCCACTGGGACCCCCTCCACTTCGATTCCAGGCGTCGCCGCGGGCGCCCCCTCCCCGGTTCCGGACGATATCGAGGCTTCCCCCTTTCCGGTCCCGGGGGTCGTTGCAGGGGGCTCGCCCCAACCGGCTCCGGAAGCCACAGCGCACGAGCTCCCTCCCTCGGCCGCGGGCGCGGGGAGCCTCTCTCTCGCATCGGCCGGGGGAAGAGACCTGCTGAAGAGCCAACCTCTCCGGCGGAGAGCCCGGACGTCCGGGAATTCAGCCCTGGTCCGGAGGACAAGCGTCGCCACCGCCATCCTGGCGGACCTCTCGGACCGCTTCCAGACTCAGACAACGAAGGTCCCGTGAAAGAAGATAGCGACCGGGGCTCTCCCCGGGAAGTGCAGGGGGCCAACCAGCCCCTGTGCCGAAGACTTCGCAGCATCCGGTGGCCGCGGCCCTACCGCCCGCCACACATCGAACATTATAACGGCGAGGCAGACCCTTACGAGTTTGTGCAGGTCTACTCCACTGCTATCTCCGCGGCCGGGGGGGACGAGTCAGTACAGTGCAACGTCTTCCCCCTTTACCTCTCCGGCATTGCCCGCTCCTGGTTCTACAACCTGAAGGCCGGCTCCATCAAGTCTTTCTCGCAGCTCAAGCGGGAGTTCTGCGCCAACTTCCAGGGGAACTACGTGCGTCCCCTGGACTCCTCACAGCTGTATACTGTCCGGCAGAGGACTGGGGAAACCATCAGAAGCTTCTTCAAGCGCTTTGCTCAGGTGAAGAGCAAAGTGGCCCACGTCCCGGACTCTACGGTCATCGAAGCCTGCAAAACCGGCATCCTCCCGGGGGAGCTCCACCAAAGGCTCTCCCGGAGTTGCCCCTCTTCCGCCGACGAGCTCTTCAACGTGCTCGAAAAGTACGCTCGGGCAGAGGAAGACGATATCTGGAAGAAGACCCAGGGGGCTCCCGCCCCTGTCGACCGGGGGGCCAAGGATCCCCCCAAACGCTCCAGGCAAGGGGGGCGTAGCGAGCCACGGCCTCGGGACACCTTTGTCCTCGAGGGCGGAGGCGGCTCGCGCGACTCCCCGAGGACCAACAGCCCCTTCCCCAAACCGAAGGGCCATGGGGGAGGACAGTCTTCGCGCGGCCGGGAAGGCCCCGCGGGGAGAAGGCGAGAAGGACCGTGGTGCAGCCTCCACGGGTCCAATACCCACGCTACACGAGATTGTAGCCAGCTGCTGCAGCACTTTGCGGACTTCCTCGACCAGCGTGAGCAGGGGGGGGGGGACTCCGGCCTCCTTGCTCCCTCGGCCAGCTGTTCCGGCCCTTCCCGCTCCCGCGGGGGGTGAGCAGGCGCAGGAGGGGGAGCCTTCAGAAGCTCTCCCCTTCCAGACCTCTCAGCGCCGCATCAACGTCATCGTGGGAGGGTCTGCCTCCGGGCGGGACTCCAAGCGCCAGCGTAAGGAGTACGCGCGTGAAGTTAAGGTTGTGGGGGTGCTACACGCGTCCCCGCCACCCAAGTGGTCGGATGTCCCCCTCACCTTTACGGCGAAAGATGCGAGAGGGGTTCGCTTCCCCCACGACGACGCGCTCATTGTCTCCGCGACAATCTACAACTGCCACCTGGCCCGCATCCTCGTGGATGGCGGGAGCTCCGCCGACATCCTATTCCTGAAGGCCTTCAAAGAAATGCAGGTGAATGAGAAGCTCCTGCAGCCCGCAGCCGGGCCCCTATAAGGTTTTGTCCCGGGAAAGGCGATCCACCCCGTGGGCAAGGTAGATCTTCCAGTGACCTTCGGCGCCCCGGAGAACTACCGGACCGAGCTGGTCCGCTTCGACGTAGTGGACCTCCCCTCCTCCTACAACGCGATTATGGGGAGGACCACCATCAACCGGCTGGGGGCTGCCACCCATCAAAATTACCTTTGCATGAAGATCCCCGGGCCGCATGGCGTGATCAACGTCCGGGGAGACCAAGACATGGCCCGTGCTCTGTATGAACGCGCAGCTGCCACAATCGGAAGCGTCAACGTTATTGAGGCACCCAGGGGGGAGACCTCCCCCCTGGAACCAGACATCGCGGCAATACCTCTCGGGAGGACCCTCCTCAAGCCGCGTCCGGAAGGGGGCCTCCGGATGGTCCTGCTGTCCCCGGGGCCAGCAATGCCGCCGAGTACGAGGCTTTGCTCCTCAGGTCGCACCGCATGCGTTCCCTGGGGATCCGACGCCTCCAAATTTGTCGTGCCCCGCACAGGGTACCACGACTACTCCCGTGGAGACCTAGCTCGCTGCAGCTGGCCTCATACATACATACATACCACTGACTTCCCAGGATAAGTCAAGCACAGGAGTTCATTGCAGCAGAGTAACTTACAAAATATCATTGATAACAGTATGGCCTGCTGGCCTGGTACAACAAGAGTAATACAATGCCTTCACGGCGCAAATGGTCTAATTAAAACAAAAGACAACTACTCGGCGGAAGCTAGGCGAAACCCCCACAGTCGTAAGAAGTTGACAGCAGAACAGCACACTTCAGGGTTCTGGCAGAACTGGCTCTCTTCCTTCTGGATCCACGAAATCTTCCAAGCCTTCATCTTGGTATTGTAGCACTCCATCTATTGTTGATAAGTTGCAAGGGTGAGCACTTACGTACTCAGCAAGTCATAGGTAAGAGTAGAGATACGTATAGTAGAGATGACATGATCCTATGCTATTGAGGGAAAGAGGTGAGGGGGTTCTTCCATAAATACTTTTCTTCCAAGCTTTTCAAATCTCATGCTCATGGCAGCATTTCATATACTTAGGGCACAATCCACATGCCTCTTAGTTATCATATGATCACTAAATTATGGTACTACCGCGACACGTCAACACATGACAGCCCACGGCAGCACCCCTTATCATGACAACACATGTCATTTGGGTAATCTTGACTTAACAAATTTTAATTTATAAAACAATACTTGTGTCACACCCCGTGGATTTAATCCACCGCGGCATACTCCTAAAACTCGGGAGCACGAAGCATTCGAATACATTTTTAACTCTGCAGAGGGGTACCAATTTACCCGCAAGATATATCCACTTTCATGCCCTTCCTATCACAAGGATTGGACCCCTAACTCACTTCATACTGTGAGCGGCAAGGTGGAAATAACAAGAACTTTTGCCATGTTTCACACACAATTCACCCCAGACCCCGTGGTTTTCTTCACGCAAACCACAGTTGTGGCAGGGTTTCATAACCCCCACTAATTGGCGTCTTGCCCTCAGGGTCAGCGTGCATGATCACATCCTGTGATATGTGTTGGAGCGCACCCCGTGTTAATCGTGAGTTTGTCATATAGGGGTTTCATGTGTGATCCACAAACTACTTGTTCAGGCCTGTCCCATACCAGGCTTGCGGTCGGCACGTTAATCATGCCACTAGACGCACAACACAAGGTTCTAGTCCTTATATGCCAGTGACCAGCTCATACCATAATCCATGCACTTCCAGTGCTGGCACATCCTGTGCGACCAAGCACCTCCAGTGCTTTCACCATTCCATACCAAAATACTGGTCACGGCTAGGGGTTTTATTTCATCAATATAAATATACATAATATATTAGTTCATGGCTCATTATTTGATCAATTCACATTTCACAGGCATCAGCCTGATGCTGCCATTTCATAATTCAACTATTCTCAATCTTTCTCATGCAATATTATTATTTTATAATCAAGGTATATTCTAGCAATTCATAAAATATAGGTTCAAGATGTTCAAGAATATGACTTGCCTTCCGCGTCGTAAGAAACAGCAGTTGATGTCGGGTCTGCGACGAAGTCTTCGAACTCGGACTCTTGCTCTGAACAAGGATCAAACAAGCAAACAGGCATTACAGTCAATCCTACTCTTACTATTCCACTATATGCGATAATGCAAGGAGAAACACTTAGGCGATACAAGATTTGGAAGCGATTAGGGTTAAACTATGGAAACCAAGGTTAAGATTAGTTGTCAAGGGTTTACAAGGTGCCAAATGTTCCAAAATATCAGAATGATATCAAGGCTGCGGTTGGTTCGCTCAAAAACAGCGAACGCCTTTAGGTCGACATTCGGTTCAAGGCAGCGACATAGGGTCGATGGATGATAGAGGGCTCAACTCAAGTTGTGACAGCAGAATAAAATGTAGATCATAACATCAGGAGTCTAAGGGTGAAGGTTATGTTCAGTTTGCATACCCAGATGGGGTCAAAATAGCCCAATGCCATTGGCTGACATAGGCTGACAATGCCCAAGAATGGCATTGACATGGTTTGAACAGTTTCTAGTAGCCAAAATGGGTTTTGATTCAAGCATATGATGCACAAGGTAGTGAAGCAACTGTTTGACAAGGTATTTTCTGTTTTTCATGACCAGAGGTGGGTGAACAGGGCTAATGCCACTGACTGGCATAGTTTGACATAGAGTTGACATGGCCAGAAATTAGGGTTTGCCATAACTTTTGATCTAGGGCTCCAAATGATGCACCACTTTGTCTGGTAGTTAGACATTTTTAACAGGAACAATTGTCTCTACAGGATCTAGGGCAGGAGATGGCCGGAAAGTGATGAAAACCGGCAAGGAAGTTGACTGGCCTGGAGCACATGCAACATAAACAGTACAGTAACTAGGGCATAGCTATATCTCACAATCTAGGCCGAATTAGAAGTCGTGATAGAAGACAAAGTTGCTCAGAATGGTCCAAAACATCTAAATGGCAAAGTGGTTTGGGCTAGATCGGCTGGATTTGGAAGATACTGGCTGGAGAAAAGATGAACTCAAATCTGTTTTGGGCATTTCTGATTTAAAGTGATTGAACTCAATTCCTTGCTTGAGTATGGTCCTCAGGGTACTAGAAATGCATTGGTGAAGTTAGATTAACAGATTGCTCAACAGAGAAGCTAAATCAGCAAGTACAAGTTCATGTTCATGGCTGGAAATTGGGGGTTTTTGATTTACAACGAATTTGTTCAAACCAGTAGCTCAGGGGTCTTAAGTGAGCTATTCTAAGCATATTTCACTACTGGCTCGAAGATCAATTCATTCTGGAATGAAATTAATTGCTCGCCGGAGCTACTGGAGTAAAACTGAAATTGCCGGCGACTGAGGGTATTTAGACTAAATTCCAAGCTCGAGAAGCATGAGGGAGATGAGAGAAACTCACTGGGGGTGTTGGATCGAAGAAGGAAGCAGTGGAGAAGCTTGGCACCGTGCTCCCTCTTTGCTGCTCACCGGGGAAGAAGAAGACACAGTGCTGCGGCTGGTTTTCTGGTGATTTTGCTGTGCAAGAGGTAAGGCTAAGTCCCAGGGGGTATAAATAGGCAAGCTGGAGGTGTTGCAACGACTAGATGTTCACGGGGAGTTGAAGCCGACAAGAAATGACAGGATTGCGACTTCACGGCGAGCTGGCGTCGAGGTGACTTGGTTCAGCGGCCGTGAAGGCTTTACAGGTGATGTGAAGGCAAGTTGATGGCTGGCTGCGGCGAGTTCTCCACGTGGCGCAAAGCTCCTGCGTCGACCGTTGCTGGTGGCGTGCAAACGGGAGAAAACAATGGCTGTGAGTTGCGCCGGGGAAGATCCACAGTAGCCAACGCCGAGCACACACGTGGCAGCAGGTGAAGTGATCGAAGCTTGAAGCAGCAGGGCGTGCTCGAGGACGAGGCAACACAGCACAGCAGTGGCGAGGTCGAAGTCGATGGGAGCTGCAGTGGTGCCCATGGTCGCATGCAAGCTGGGGCTGTGGTCGTGGGCTGTAACCAGGTCGTGGTCGAAGTCCCAAGCACTGGTCGAAGTAGCAGCTGGTCGGTTGCACTGGTTCCGGTCAAGAACTGAGGTGCCGGTCGAACCAGGGGCTAAATTGTAATGATTTCGGTTGAAAGATGGACTGATTTGTAATTTTGATCTTAGAGAGGTTTAATTTGGGATTTGATTTCATGGCTGAGTATAATATTTCTATTAATACTCATTTAGCTCAAATCTGGAGAAAGTTTGATAAGATTTGAGGGATTTCACCTATTTTCGAAAATAGCGTAAAATTAGGGTAAAATAGATCTGGATTTTGTCGATCTCGAATTCTGGTAATTAGGGTGAGATTTTGAAGTTTAAACAGAAGGGAAATATGTATCAAATAGCATTTGGGAGGTATTCCCTGAAGAGATTCTGAGGTTGGAGTTGATTTGTGAATTTTAGCCTTTTCAGGCTTCCAGGTAACAGAAAAGGACTTATTCGCAGTAAAATTTGGGCTAAACTGCGAAAAGTGTTTAGATGAAACAATCTGGTTCCCAACTTTTTCGAGTAAGTTGAGGGTATACCTAGGAACATATTCCACAAGGTACTTGAGTCTGGATGGGGTTAGATCATGATAACTCAGTTATCTGGGATCTGGGGTACTTAGGGTAAATCTGAATTTCCTGTTTTCGAAAACAGAAAGAGACTTAGATACTGGGAGTTAGGGTTAGAATTCAACTTGGTTCCTGAAGACTTTTATCTTCAGAATAACTGGTAGGTTAAATCTGGATGATCTGATCTTGATCTGGATCTAGAGAACAGATTTGGAGATTTTTAGTGTTTGGGAGAGATTAGGGTTTAGCTGATCTGGCTACTACTACAGGGATACATGCATGCAGGATTTTATGCAAAAACTTTTCACCCCCAAAACCAGGGTGTTACAAAATTGAAGGGAGATTCTCAGCCCATAGTTCACCAAAAGCATGGGCCTTACCTGTGCCATAACGCAAATTCTAGTCTTTTATTTGCAGATGCAAAAGATGTAGAGGCAGTTCGATGGCACCAGGGGGGCACCCCGTTCCTGGCCTATTCCCGAGGCCGGGAGCCCACTTCATGCCGGGGGTTTACCCTACGCCGGGAGCCAGTCCCGCCCCCTGCGTCGCGTTTACCGCACCGGGGGCGGTTGACAGAGCAACCCCCGTGCCGCAGCGGACTTCCCCCCGCATGGGCTCCCCGGTTCCGGACGTCGCCACAGGGGCTCCCCCCTCGCCGGTTCCGGGTGTTACAGGGCTTGCCCCCTTCCCGGCTCCGGTCGTGGCCACCGGGGCACCCTCCACTTCGATTCCAGACGTCGCCGCGGGGGCTCCCCCCTAGCCGGTTCCGGGTGTTACAGGGCCTGCCCCCTTCCCGGTTCCGGTTGTCGCTGCTTGAGGGCCTTTCGCCTTAAGGACCTTGTCCTCAAGCGCGTCAGGGACCCCTTGCAAGCTCTTCAACCTTCAAGAGCAGGAGCTGAAGCACACGTGGAACTTGCGTTTACTTCGCAAGTTCTATGTTTAGCATTACGGGCCTGTCCCCTCCCCCGGAGCGTTCACGCCGGAGGGGGAGGAGGGATGCTGTATTTTCCTCCCCTTTCACGGTTTCGCAGGGGGAGGCCCTGTACTTCATTTCATTAGCAATACATAGGTCTTGCTATGCAAACTGCCTCATTGCAGGTCTTTCTCATTACCGCCCCTAGCGGCGACGCCCTCCCCGCGAGGATGCCCTCCTTGTGAGGATGCCCTCCCCGTGAGGAAGTGAGCCAGCCCCAACAAGTCCCTACAACGGAGCCTGCACTCCCGTGGGGCGGCTTACGATCAGCCCTCGTGGACTGAGGCTGTAAGCGGCAACCCGGTCACAGTGGCCGTGGTAACGAGTCACTTTGGGAGACTAGTCCCCTGCCCAAACACTCAAGCCCCGTCTTCGGGCATTTCCTCCTCCGGGAGTCGACGTTATTCCCGGCTCCCCGTTTTCACGGCGACCGGAAGATCGGCCCCTTGCGGCTCGATTGGATCTATCTTCCTCCTCCGGGAGTCGACGTTATTCCCGGCTCCCCGTTTTCACGGCGACCGGAAGATCGGCCCCTCGCGGCTCGATTGGATCTATCTTCCTCCTCCGGGAGTCGACGTTATTCCCGGCCCGTTTTCACGGCGACCGGACGATTGGTCCCCAGCGACCTTATTCCCGGCTCCCCGTTCTCACGGCGACCGGATGAATGCCTCCCGGAGACCCTATTCCCGGCTCCCCGTTCTCACGGCGACCGGACGATTGTCTCTCGGAGAAGTCGAATTTCTCGGGCATTTTCTTCCCCGAAGACCCTATTCCTGGCTCCCCGTTCTCACGGCGACCGGACGATTATCTCCCGGAAGGTCTTCTCCTTGAAAACAATTTAAAATTTTCTAACTTAGAAAATTTCCTATACTACAGGTGACTTCCTTCCCGGGGGCCTTGTTACCCCCACAGCGCGCGGAGCTATTCTCCGGCCTGCTGTGGGCGTGGGGGGGGTAAGGAACCCCCGGGTGTCGACCGCACTGCCCACGAGGAAACTTAGCTCATCCTTGTTAAGATGAGTCGTCCAGACCATCCAAGAAGAAAAAATAAAAGAGGCGCAGTAAAAGGAAACAACAACACGGCGCTTTATTGATCAGCAAACCCGGAGGACATCTTCCCCCTCCGGTGGGCTTCGGAAACGATACAACCCGGGTTCTAGCCCGGGGGATTCTCTAAGCCCTAAGGCTCCTACGCCTAATACTCCCGGAGGCTCTCCGCTAGCTCCCGGGTCAGGTCCAGGTACAACGCCCGTACGCGGCGCCGAGCGTCCCGAAGCACATCTTCAGGCCAGAACTCGTATCCCGCCGGTGGAAGTATCCGGAGGGGAGGGATCATCCGGAGTCCCGGTCGCGGAGGGGACAATTCGGCACAGTGATTATCAAAATTTTCCAAGTGCCACTCCGCACGCCACCTCAACCGGATCGGCTCCCTGACACTATCCTCGCCGTGATTCCCGGAGATAAGGCTTAGCAAAATTAAAGCCGCTTGGGCGTCCCCCGGGGAGCCCCTCCCGGACCTTCGACTGGGAGCAACCCCCCGGGAACCCTGGTAACAGTAAGTTCAATTCAAAGACTTAGAGAAAATCCTAACTTCATTGCATTAAAAATTTTTATGTACAAGTACCCGGGGCTTCTTCTAAGAAGCTACCGGAATCAAAAAATCCTAAAACAAAAAAGGGCCCTAGCTAAGACCCGGGGGGAGGCTCATACATGTTCATTGGCATCCTCCCCCCGGGGGGCTTCCTCCGAGGCCGGGGCTGGGGCGTCTCCTGCCGGAGGCGCCGGAGCCGGGAACCACGCCCGGATGATCCGGTCGTAGAACCCTCCGGCGAGCTGCTCGACCTCCCGGCGCAAAGGCTCGAAGGAGTCCGGGAAGCTTCGAGGGATGCGGCCCCCGATCGCCCGGGCGCCGACCCCCTGGAACTCGACGAGCCCCGCAGCGGCCACGACGACGGGGATCACCCGACCCCGCGCCCGAACATCGGCAGCCTCCAGGATGGCAGAGACCTGTGCGTTAAGGAAACGCACAGCCTCCGCGAGGGTCGCTGGTGGCACCTCTCTGCTCCCGGAGCCGAGGCTTACGCCAAGGCCCTCGAGGGCCGTCCGGACGGAGCGGCCCACGTCCGCCACATGTGAACCTGGGCCCGGACCCGGGTCAATTCCGCGAGCGCCTCGTCGCGTTCCCGGAGGGCCTCTTCGCGCTGCCCTACGGAGGCTGCGGCCCGGCCCTCCGTCTCCTTAAGCAGCCGGGCGACCCGCTGCTCAAGGCCCCAGGTAATAGCTGCCACCTACAAAATACATAAGAGTTAGAAAAATTTCAAAGTGCAGGGGATAAGCGAAGGTGTTATCGATGGGTTACCTGGGCCCCGAGGGACTGAAGCCCCTCGAAACGCTCATGGAGCGTCCCTCCCGCGACGAAGGCCTGCACCTTCCGGGTGTGCAGGCCCTCCGAGAAGCGGGCGACCTCCCCCGCGAGGAGCAAGGGGGTCTCCCGCCCAGAACCGCCGGTGCGGCCGGCGGGGGGTCCCCGGACCTCAAGGACCGGTAACGCGGCCGGCGTCTTCGTCGACGAGGTTATTCCCCCCGAAGACGTGGCCGAGGAGCCCTCGGCGGGAGCCTCCGCCCGGGGGGGAACCATCAAGCCTTTCCCTGCCCCCGCCCGGAAGGTGTTCGGGGCCCCCTCCTCCGGAGGAACCTCGTACACCGAGGGGCTCCCCCCCTCGTCCACCGGCCAGACCCGCGGGGGCGAGGCCCCCGCGAATCTCACCTCCAGCCTCTCCGGCTCCAGAGAAGCCGGAAGGGGCGGGAGGAGCTCCACCGCGAGCGGCGACGGGGCGTAGTTAGCCGAGTCGGACGCCGCCCGCCCGCGGTCGCCTCCTTCCCCCGCGCCTCGACGGGGCCCTTCGGGGGGGGAGGCGTTGCCTCCTTCTGGGACGGTGCCCGGGTACGCTCGCCCTCGGGGGTCTCGTCCCGGGGTTTCGCCGGTGTCGCCGCCGGCGTCGTCGATGGGCCGGGGGTCTTCTGAACCCGGGCCTTCTTGGGCTCCGAGCCCCCGGCCGCCTCCTTCCCCCGTTTATGCGACCCGGGGGTGGGGAGAGGCTTCCTTTCCGGCAGCTTTAACCCGAAGGCCGCCGCTACCAGGTTCTTGGGGGGGTCCTCGCCCACGGCGCGCACGACGCGCTCGTGTTCATCCGCGAAGTACCTCCCCAAGAGGTTCTCCGCCTTCTCCCGCGCCGCCGGGTACGGCCGGACTGCAAGAGGTAAAGAGTTAGTCAATTTCATTAAAATTTTGTAAGAGCAATGCAGCAGGTTCCCGGGGCCGATCCCCCTCTTCCCGCCGGTGAAGGGGGAGATCCGGAGGAGAGCCATCTCCTCAGCCGCGTCCCGCATCGAGCGGGTCTTCTTGGAGAGGATCACCTTGCCGAGGAGCTCGTACTCCTCGTCCGTCCACACCGGCGGCTTCGGTACGGACAACCGGCTGTAGGTGGGGGCCTCCGGGGCGTACACCACCGCGTCGTCTCGGACCCGGAGGTAGAACCACCTCCGGACCCAATCCCCCCAGTGGTCCCGGGAGGCCGCCGCCGGATAGTCGATTACCCGGGCCGGCAACATCTGGACCATGACCGAACCGAAGGGGGACTTGGGGCCCCCCTTCACCAGGTGGGAGGTCCGCGCCGCCGGTTCGTAGAAGTACCGGAAGGCGCGAAGGTCGGGCTCCCGCCCGGTCGCTGTCTCGAAGAGCCAAATGAAGAGGCCCATCCGGACCAGCGCGTTCGGGGTGAGGTGGTTGAGAGCCACCCCGTACTCCTTGAGAAACTCCCGGAGCATGGGATGCATCGGGAGCCGGAGCCCCGCCTCGATGAAGGCCTCGAAGGCCACGATCTCCCCAGGCCTGGGGCGGGGGGCTCCGTCCTTCTTCACCGGGACTCGGATGTCCCCGGCCGCAACGATGCCCCTCTCGGCCAAGGACTCGGCATCCTCGGCCGTGAACTCGGACGCCCAGAGGAAATCCGAGGGGATTTCCTCTGGGGGCACCTCCGTGGTCTTCGCTCGACCCTTGGGTGCCATGAGGTTAGTTTTCTTCTTGGTGGCTAACTTTGCAGGAGGCTACTACTAGAAACTCCCGGACGCCTGCTACCGGAAAAAGCTACCGGGAGAGGGCTACCGGAAAAAGCTACCGGGAGAGGGCTACCGGGAGAGCAAAGATCGTTGGGGCTGAGAATTTGGAATGAGCTTCCGGGCCCCCCAAGGCCCTATTTATAGGGGCGGGCCGTGGTCAAGATGCACACCACGTGGCGCCCGCGGATCAATCTGGACCGTAGAAGTTCAAACCATGCGCGGGAAACGAAGGGACGGGCGCAAAAATCGAGGCACCGTTGCCCTCCCGGGCGCCGCCACTAGCCCGGGGACTTGGCTTCTGGGGCCTCCCCGAGCGCCGCCTTTTGGCTCCCGGAACATGGCCTCCGGTGCCCTCCCGGGCGCCGCCACTGGCCCGGGGACTTGGCCTCCGGGGCCTCCCCGGGCACCGCCTTTTGGCTCCCGGAACATGGCCTCCGGTGCCCTCCCGGGCGCCGCCAGTTGCCCGGGGACGTGGCCTCCGGGGCCTCCCCGGGCGCCGCCTTTTGGCTCCCGGGCCTCATCACCCTCCAAAAGGTAAAGTGTTGAACTGTTTATCACGTGCAGGTCACGCGAGGAGCACCTCGGGAACTAGCGACCACCTGTCAAGCATCCAAGGCGTTTGACCGGGAGAAGGACGGTCCTGCCCTTCAATCCGACGGTGGCTTCCGGGGTAGTTTAGGTTTTTGCTGCTTTTTGGGAGCTATAAATAGCCCTTGTACCCCTCTGTTGTAAAGGATCGGTTCATTTTTATTGGAATAGCTAAACTCACAGACGTGCTCCGGAAGCCTCTCCCCCGGAGAGAGCCTCCCCAGCCGACTCCGGTCGGGAGCGCGTCGACAGGACTAGGGCCCCCACCGAGACCCGAACCTGTATAAACCCGTGTGTCATTCTTTGTGCTTGTCCGGCGGGGGAGGACCGGTCATCCGGTCAACCCGCGCCGCGTAATCTTCGCTAGGATCACCCTCAAAACCTGCCGGGGTATTCGCAATACCACGACAAAGCCTACCTCCTAGACAAAGTTAGCACATCAATTGAGCCCTTGAACAGCATTTTATGCTAAGCCCTAGTTTTTGGCATTGTCAGCTCTATGCCAGAGCTTGTCAGCCAGTGGAATTGGCCTTGTTTACCCACTTCTGGTTGTGCAATTTGAAAACCACTTTGTCCACTGAATTTGTAGAGTTGTGATCTACATTTTCTTCTACTACCACAACTTGAGATAAGCACTCTAGCTTTTCTTAAAGCTATGTCCAAGCCTTGATCTGAATGTCAATCTGCTGACATTCGCTGTTTTGATTAAACCAGCCACAAAATTGTTATCCTTGTTATAATCCTGAAACCCTAAGATTATCTAATCACCATCCTTAGCCAGATTCCTTGAAACCCTAGAATCTCGACTCGGTTCAGTTTGTAGTTCAAATTATCTCCAGTATAGTTCAATCATTCTTGTTGAGCATTTCTGCATATAAGTCATAAAACATTTTAATATTATAAGTAATCATTGTGTGTTTGTTTGTCGTCGAGCAGATCCAGAAGCTGACTTTGAAGATTTTGCTGTTGACCCATCATCAACTGCTGTATCTTACGACGCGGAAGGCAAGTCATATCCTTGGTCATCTTGAACCTATATTTTAAATGTGGCTAAAACATAACCTTGAATATAGATAATATTGCATGTGAAAGATTGAGAATGGTTGAATTATGAATTGGCAGTACCAGACTGGTTATCTGTGAAATGTGAAATAAACAAGTTTTGAGCCATGAACTATTATATATGTATTTATATATTTATATTCATGAAATAAAACCCCTAGCCGTGACCAGAAAAATGGTATGGAATGGTGGTAGCACTGGAGGTGCTAAACTGCAAAGGATTTGCAGGCACTGAAGGTGCAGGGTTGTGGATGGTTTGGTCACTGGCATATAAGGACTAGAACCTTGTGTTGTGCGTCTAGTGGCATGAACAACGTGCTAACCGCAAGCCTGGTATGGGACAGGCCTGAACAAGTACTTTTTTTGATCGCACATGAAACCCCTGCATGAGATGTGTAGTGATGCACGATAAGCACGGAGAATGGCTCCCACACATATCACTGAAGGTGATCAAGCACGCTGACCCAGTAATGGGAATAAGCAAAGGGGTGGAGGTTAGGATACAACCTACCACAACTGTGGTTCGCAGAGAGCCACAGGGTCAGGGGTGAATTATGAGTGAGACAAAACAAAAGTTCTAGTTATCTCCACCTTGCCACTCACACATGGTTGTGAGGAAGGGTCTAATCATATTGATAGGATGGGCTTGAAAGTGGAATATCTTGCGGGTAAATTGGTACCTCTCTGCAGAGTTAAAAACGTATTCGAATACTCCGAGCTCCCGGGTTTATAGGAGTCTGCTGCGGTGGATTAAATCCACGGGGTGTGACACAAGTATTATTTTCTAAATAAAATGTGTTAAATCAAGATTACCCAAATGACATGTGTTGTCATGATAAGGAGTGCTGCCGTGGGCTGTCGTGTGTCGACGTGTCGCGGTAGTGCTATAATTTAGTGAACATGAATGATGATGTTATTTTATGAAAAGTGCTGCCATGAGATAGATGTGTTGAGGCATGACAGAAAAAGATTATTTTATAAACATCCATAATTCTTGACTAGTCTAAGTTCATATCATCACTACTATATGTATCTACTCTTACCTATAACTTGCTGAGTACATAAGTGCTCACCCTTGCAGCATTCAACTGAATAGATGGAGCGTTCTTTGATCAAGATGATGGCATGGAGAACTTTGTGGATCCAGAAGGAGGAGAATCAGTTCCGCCAGAACCCTGATGTGTGTTGTTCTACCGTCAACTTCTTTTGTGGGAGGGTCACCTATCTTCTGCTGTGTAGTTAATGTTTTGCTAAACCTTGAATGCCTTGTAGGCATTGTAATCCTTTATGTAATATTAAGGCCAGCAGGCCACATTGCTTAAATATTTTGTAAGTTACTCTGTTGCAATGTAATATACTCCTGTGTTTGACTTATCCTGGGAAGTCAAAGGTGTGTGTATGGGACTAGCTGCAGCGAGCTAGGTCTCTACAGGAGTAGTTGTAGTCCCAGTTTCGGGGCGCGACAAGATCTTTCCTGTATGTTTATACAAGACAATGCCTAGAAGGCTTGTGAAAGCTATCTAACTTAGACTACTGTCTTCTGACTTGGTCGGATTCGCTATGATGCGATGATCCAATCCCTCCCGTTTGATGCATTGGGCTATCCCTTTATATTGGTCGAAAGGGCGCCAAGTCATAACGGCATCAAACAGTTTCTTGGATGCAGTTTTGGGAACTGCCTCTAACATGAACGCAAGTTTAACACGTGTTATTCATGGATAACCGTACGTATTAACCTCCTGACGGTTGTTCCCATACGTGGAAGAATCTTCGGTATACTCGGGATATCCCTGTCGTAAGGGCAGAATAATCCCGCGTTCCCTGGTCGAAGGTGTCTTGACCGCACATTGTTCGCTGACTGCACACCATTAGCAGCCTTCTGTTCGCCTATAGCATACAAACTCCTGACCACGCAGTAGCTACGGTCTGATCGCGTAAAGCCTGCGACCACATGTCTGTGCTTCTCGGAGTAACTCGAGTTCGCATTAACAGGCACTTGTCTGGTTCGAATCTGTCCTGAACCAACTGTGCATTTATTTGATCTAGCTCGAGTATCAATCCTCGTCAGCTAGCCCCCAAATTTGAAGAGAACGAATGGACGTGTTTGCTTCAAATTTCAAGACTTACATCGGATATCCAACCCGACGGTTCAAATCCTTCACTTAGTGGCGCACTAAGTGTGGCGGTTGGTTCCCTCAGACGTGCTCTGAGTAATACATGACGGGTAATGATGGCGCCATAGAAATGTTTTCTAACCCGTGGTAAAATTGTAGATGCTTTAAAAACTCGAGGC
Source organism: Pharus latifolius (assembly GCA_019359835.1). Classification (NCBI taxonomy): domain Eukaryota; kingdom Viridiplantae; phylum Streptophyta; class Magnoliopsida; order Poales; family Poaceae; genus Pharus; species Pharus latifolius. Next base: position 36,613,670 of record CM033323.1, on the reverse strand, counting down.
ACTCAGAAATTGAACCGTCACGCCGGCGGCTATAAGTATCAAAGCCTCTAGACTTCAAAACTCCACAACATCTCGAGAATTGCATTTTAAAGCCATCTTCTCGGCTAAGTCTCTTTCAAAGCCATCTTCTCTTTCCTACTCATACACTTCTCAATGGCAGACCACAACATCTCGAGATTGAGAGTGATGAAGAAGAAGTTTTCGAGCAGGATTTACAGATGCCCGAAGATCTTTCTCCTTCAAGGAAGAAACCCAAGGTTGACGAGGGATCCTCCAGCAGAACAAAGGTGAAAGACGCACCATTGCTCTTTCTTCCTTCAGTTTCTCTAGTTCTTCCTATCCATGCACCTCGGCAGGTCGAACTTTCGTCTCCACCTTCAGAGGGACGTTCTTCTCAGCTTTCTCCATTTCATCCCAATGATCCCCATTTTTGCTCAGGTGATCAACTTTCTGGTTGGAAGGCCGTACCTCCTCGACCAGATGATCCTCAACTTGTGTTGGGGAAGCAATCTTATGGTGGGAAGGTTGCACTTCTACCATCTTATGACCATCTGCTTTTGTCGGGTGGTCTACTTTCTGGGATGCCTATATCAACCTGTCACATGCAAGGACTGGTAATGATCTCTGCACCTGGCAGAATGTTTTGAAAGATCCCGTGAAGAGGTGCGCCAATTCCGTCGGGAGAGGGACCACGCTCAGCAACAGTGAGAACTCTCTGATTTGATTAGGAATAATAGTACGTCTCTTGTTAGGGATGATGTAGATAGGCTTAGAGTAATTGCAAGTTCCCTGGTGGTTGTCAGTGTAGATCCTACTGACGACAACATGTCCTTGGGAGAACTTTGTAAACTCCTCTCGGATCAGGTCGACGCTCTGGAAGCCGGTATCCCCTTTATATGTAAAGAATGTCAGAAATAAAGATCTCTTTCTCTTCATATCACATGGATATTCTTTACAACTCCTGTGTGAAAATATGGCCACAAGCAATATCTTTACGACCACTCATACACATGTAAACTCCAGTTCTGCGACCAGAATTGCATTTTAAATGTTATACTATGACTAGTACTGATACTGTGATCAGACTTAAGACCGCGGTTAAAACTAAAATTCGATCTGGAAGATTGCCATTGTCAGAACCGAAATTCGATCAGACTATCACTTCGACTAGAATCGGAGTTCAATCGGAAACATAGTTCTGATAACACCGCAATCTGATCAAAAAACATCCGTACGTCCAACAATTGGACCATAGAATACCTTTGTGATCGATCCGTGAAAGTTCACAAGAAACATGAAGGAAAAATTCCTCCGAAAACCTTTGTAGAACTTTTCATGTTCTTGTGCCCATTTTTAATCCTCAAATTCGAAACAAAGAAAGCCTTTCGTTTCGGATTCGATGCAGGAAGCGCATAACGGGTTTGCCAGAGAAAACATCCATTATGGGAAATGAATAGAATATTCAATGCAACGTTACCCTGAGTGGAGCGACTCCTCGGGCCTATAAAAGGAGCATATAGCTTCTTGAGGAAGCCATGCACCCAGCCCCCAGCCTTAGAACTTCCGCCGGACAAAAACCCTCGTTCCTCGCCTTCCATCGTCCCCAAAGCCACAAGCTTTTTCCTCCAATCGCTTCCAAAAATGACATCTTGGAGCCGATCAGTTCACCATTCGGAGGAGAGCCTGATGGCGCTGGAGAAAGAAGAGATTCTTCCCCCAAGATTGCTGATCAATTGGCGACCCGCGGGGAAGAATCAAGAAATCCCAATCATCGAAGAGGGCGAGTTGGTGGTTTTCGAAGAGTATCTGCGGTGCGGGCTCCGATTCCCTGAGAGCCGGTTCCTGAAGGGGATCTTGGAGCATTACGGGTTGGAGTTAGTGAATCTCCACCCAAATGCGGCCTTGATCTTGGCGGTCTTCCAGCACCTGTGCGAAGCCTTCATTAGAGTGTATCCCAACGTGGATCTCTTTCGACGTTTCTACTACTCGGCGTGGTCAAAGAGCGCCAACGCCGCCAGATGTATTTACTTCCGGATAAGGGAGAAGAAAGAGTATTCCTTCCCACCCCTGCGAGACTCCGTGCACGGGTGGTACCAGAAATGGTTTTACTGCACCCCTCCATCTGAGAGCTGGTTGTGGTTCTTGAACTCACGACCAGAGAAGCCCAGCGAGTTGAATTCTCTCCCTGCTCTGAATGCAGAGCTGATGAAGCAAGCCTAGGTGATTCTTCACTTAGTCCACCAGGGACTAACAGCTCGCGACATTGTACGCGACTTCTTGAAGAATCGGGTGAGCCCCCTGCGTGAAAGGGCTCATCCGGCTTGGGAGATACAGTCCATGGCGGATAGCACTCTGGACTATAACAATGGTATATGACTCTGACAACAAAGTCTTATACCTTTGCTTTAGATTTGCTAACTGGTCTGCTGGTGACACAATTTTGCCTTCGTCCGAAATCGAGAAGCGGATGAACTACCTCCTCAAGGCATATAGTGCCAAAGTGGAGGGGACAAAGGGATCGCCTCTCCCCCAAAGCTTGATCCATGCCAGTGACGACCTTAGACAGGAACGTCGAAAGGTATGTCATCTCTCATTATGTTCTGTCCGTGAGTCATATGTATGTCTTGTACTAACAAGGACACTCGAACGGCATAGCTTTTGGGGAGATTTGCCGAGGCGACGTTTCCGAGTGAAAACGTCGGTTTCCTGGGAAAGCCGACGATGAAGAGAGTGAAGAAAGTTTCTTCAAAGCCTGGAGTGCGAGAACCTGCCCCCAAGAAATCCAAGAAAGTTCTCGGGGAAGGCTCTTCGCATCGGACTCCCCTTACCGCAAAGAGGACTGCGGTAAGATACCATGTGCCTCCTGTTACTCCAGGTACAAACGGGAATTACTTCTTCATCGTGCAGGGCGAAGGAAGCGAAGAGGAGGAAGACAACGTTCGTCTAGTTCGCTGGAAAAAGAAGATGGCGACTCCTCAGTCTGGTGAAACGCTGCCTCGTCCTGCAGAGACAAAGGCAGCTACAGTGGGCCCCACGACCACTGGGAATCTTGTGGTCGCAGGTGAGACCTCTGCTCCTGAAGCCCTGGAGGCTTCAGGGTCTGTAACTTCTCCCTCCTTGGTCGAAGAGACGACCGCGGTAAGATTCCTCGCGATCTTGAGTTTACAATTTCATCTGTATGCGTGTTCACCGAGCCACACTTATACAGGGAGAAGAAGTTCCTCCTACGACTCTTGTGAGTCCTAGGAGAGCGAGTACTCCGCTCCTGGCGATAGGGGCGGGAACAACAGAGCAAGACCCCGCGACCACTTCCAACCTCATGGTCGCGGATGAAGTGCCAGCTTCGGTGGTTCAGGAGACACCCAGACCATCAGGTGCATCCCTGCCAACCGAGCAGGTTACCCCAGTAAGGGTCCTTTCCACTCTGATCTTCATCATTCCTCATGTATATGCTTACAGGCTGACATACATAGGGAGAAAAGGAGAAGGTCTTGTTCATCGAGAGAAAAACCAGAACAGACAATGATTGTCCTATTTCTCTTGGGGAACCATCTTCGAAGTCCCAGAAGCTGATGGGATTTTAGTGAAGGTAAGAATTCCCTTATGTTTATACCGGATCAGGTCGTGGCAACTATCTGTGGAATTGAGGGTTTCTTTTCCTGCTTAGGTGTAGAGATTCAGCACCAAACCCTCCAACAACCTCGGCGAGGGTTGAAGTTCCTTCTGGTGCTGAAGCCTCCGGTGTAGAGAGCTCTATCCCTCCGGTCCAGGAAGTAGTGTATTCAGATTTTACAACTGACTTCCCTCTATGTCACAGGAACTGACCCGTATGACGGCCAGATCGATAGCTATGGTAGAAAGCATCGAGGCCATAAAAGAGGAGAAGAATTGCTTGCAGGAGTAAGAAAAAATTGCTTTAGTTTGCTTGAATAGAAACTTTTTATAACAATTGTCTTTTTTATTGCAGGGAAATCGCTTCCCTGAAGAAGAGCCTTGTCGATCGGGAAAATGATGAGCTTAGGGCGGCCACCACGATTTCACATCTAGAGGCCGAGCTCAGAGAACTGCGATCACAGCTCTCATGTAAGTCAACTTCCTACCAGAACGAATTAACCTTGTCGTTTGGACTGTTCATAATGACCTCCTTACTGCAGCACAAGCAGATCAAATAAACCAACTTGGTCAAGAGAAGGTAGACCTCCAGATGACCATCGACGCAGTCCGCAGGGAGAACAAGGACTTGAGCGTATCCATCTTCGAAAAGCTAAAGATGGTAGCCGGTCTTCTAAGGGCTGATGTGGTCGAAACCACAACAGACGACCTTAGCCCTAGCGACTGGTCTAAGTTGTCCGTAGCCCAAGCGGAATCACTCCTCGAGTATCTTTCTGAAGATACTAGGCGACAACAAGAGGAGATCAGAACTAGAGTCCAATCAGCAGCCTCTGCCATTCTCTGCCAGTTTCGTCTCCACCATGGCCCAGATCTGGATCTAAATCCACTGGTAGGAGAGGTAGAGATCGAGAGTGAAGACCAACTTGAGGCTATCATGGAGGAAATTAGACCTCTCGTTGACAAACTGTTGATTGAGCTCGGCATTATGTAAACTCTTATACCTGTACAGATACAGTTTATATAGAATGCAATGCATGCATTTTTTTGGTTTTGTTTCGAAAAAAAGCACTTTTTGTTGTTTCATATTATAACCATATTCCCTAGCCCCCGCCTGTGATTATAGACACTGAAGACTTAGTATTATAAGCCCAGGACAAATATGAGTGTAACGACCAGGGATATTCGACCAGGCCAGCAACTATATTCGATACAATGCCTAACCTTGTTGCAAACCGGCAGCCACTCAGATGACCAAGGACATAGCAGCAAGCCCCGTGAGCATTGAGAAACGACTTATTGAGGAGTGTCTTGTCTGGAAGTGGTCATGAGATCGGCCAGCGAATTCGATTAGGGCATTGTGGTGATATAATCACCGGCGATTAGCCCCCGAGCCAAATTCGTAACACATGGGCATAAAACGAAATATTCGTCATACGAAACGACCAAAACATACTCGTTTTATTAAATCATGCTAATTGAAAAGGAAAAGGGATTGGGTACTTACACGTAAAACTTGCGCAGTTGATCGATGTTCCAAGTATTGGATAAGATTCGACCATCCTCCATCGCTAACCGAGCTGATCCTAGTCGCGGCACTGAAACAACAGTATAAGGGACTTCCCACTTTGGGGAGAATTTCTTGCGATTGGATTGGTCTTGTATTTTCCATAAAACTAGATCCCCCAAATGAAGACTACGTGGTCGCACCCTTTTGTTATGGTATTTGCGCAAAGCTTGCAAATATACCGCAGACTTGATCAAAGCACGATCACGCTTTTCTTCTAGGAAGATGAGATCTTGTGATCGCTGTTCAGCCTGATCAACTCGTTCGAATTGATTTGTTCGGACAGATCCAATATTAACTTCCATAGGCAATACGGCTCAGCCCCATAGACCAAATGGAGGGGCGTCTCACCGGTGGCTCGACTAGAAATAGTTCGTAGTGCCCATAGAATGGTGTAGAGCTCATCTACCCAAGCCACTCAGCGAGTCTTAAGGTGATCGAAAACAAGTTTCTTGATGCCTTGCAGTATCTGCCCGATGGCACGTTCCACGGCACCATTGCTCTGTGGATGAGCCACAAAAGCAAAGCACACCTTGGTTCCTATCTGATCGCAGTAATCCAGAAAATGACCACTAGCGAACTGAGAACCGTTATCCGTAATGAGACGATTCGGAACACCAAATCGAGCAACAATGTTCTTATAGAAGAACTTTTGTGCTGCAGCAGCGGTGATATTTCGTACCGGCTCAGCCTCAATCCACTTTGTAAACGTGTCAATAGCTACGAATAGAAACTTGTATCCATTGACAGCTTGTGGCATAGGACCGACAATATCCATCCCCCAGATCGCAAAGGGTCATGCAAGGGGAATGGTTTGCAATGCACAGGTAGGTTGATGGACCTGTCTCGCATGAAATTGACATTGAGGACACATCTTGACCATATTCTTGGCATCATCGAGTGCCGAAGGACAATAGAATCCTTGTCGGAAAGCTTTTCTGACCAATGTACGATATGACTCGTGTGCACCGCATACACCGTCATGTATTTCTCTCAAGAGGGATTTACCTTCCTCCTGAGATATGCCGCGCATGAATACTCCTTGAGTACCTTTTCTATACAAAACTCCTTCTATGAGTTTGTATAGACGCGCTTTTCGAATTAACCGATCACCTTCGGTTTCGTCCTCGGGCAAGGTCCCATGTTCAAGATAGACTCTCAATGGATGGGTCCAATCCTGTTCCTAACCGAGGTTGGTAACGCAGACTGTTACTAGATCATCCTCGACCGAAGTCATAATCGAAGGATGTTCCAAGTGTTCGACGAACACTCCTGCCTGAGTGGATGTACGTGAGGACCCAATTTTCGATAATTGGTCTGCGAGAATATTGTCCTTTCGCGGGATGTATTGGACTTCGAAATGACTGAAGTGTTTTTCCAATCTCCTCACTTCCCCCAGGTAATGAGCCATTGTCTCATCGGAGGTGCTGTACTCCTTGTTTACCTGGTTTATGACCAGCTGTGAGTCTCCCCTCACCACTAATTGACGGACTCCGAGGAATTTTGCTGCCCGGAGCCCTGCAAGAAGACCTTCATACTCCGCTGCGTTATTGGTCGCAATGAAGTGTAGTTGAAAGACAAACTTACGCTCTTCACCCTGAGGCATAACTAAGACCACTCCAGCCCCCGAGTGTTGAAAACTACGAGAGCCATCGAAGTACATTGTCCAGTGATCGGGGTATTCCAATTCCTCGGGTATCCGCACGGGTGGCTCAAGATTGGTCCATTCGACCACAAAGTCGGCCCAGACCTGAGACTTAACCACAGTGCGGGGTGTGAAATGGATATCGAAGGCACCAAGGTCGACAGCCCATTTTGTGATCCGACCAGATTTCTCCGGATTGCGGACAATATCCCCCAATGGAAAAGATGAGGGTACTGTGATCTTATGTGCATGAGAGTAATGTCGTAGCTTACGGGAAGCCATAAGTAGTGCGTAAAGTATCTTCTAGACCTCAGGGTATCGCCCCTTAGGGCCATGAAGTACCTCGTTTACATAGTAGACGGGTCTGTGTATCCCTTCTCTATCCGCGATCAGGACAGCGCTGACCACGTGCGGTGTGGCCACCAAATAGAGAAGTAATGGTTCTCCTTTGTCAGGAGACACCAAGACTGGTGGACTGGATAAATATGCCTTCACCTCCTGAAACGCTTTTTCGGCATTGTCCGACCATGCGAAGTTGTGATGTTTCCGCAGGGCTTTGAAGAAAGATATTCCCCTCTCGCCTAATCGCGATATGAACCGACTTAAGGCCGCCATGTGACCTGCTAGGCGTTGAACATCTTTCATGGTTGAGGGAGACCTCATCTGTTCGATAGCCCTGATTTTTTCAAGATTGACTTCAATGCCTCTGGAACAGACAAGAAAACCCAGAAGTTTTCCTGAAGAAACCCCAGAAGAACACTTCTCCGGGTTCAATTTTATAACAAAGCCATTCAAATTAGAGAAGGTTTCAGCGAGATCGTCCAAATGAGACAATCTCTTAGTGCTTTTTACAACCAAGTAGTCTACATATGCTTCGAGATTACGCCCTATCTAGGAAAGAAAGGGCTTTTGCATCAAGCGCTGGTATGTGGAACCCGCGTTCTTGAGACCGAACGGCATTCTGACGTAGCAGTAGGTGCCGAACGGGGTGATGAAGGTAGTCTTCTCTTCATCTTCTTCTGCCATGCTAATTTGATGATATCCTGAGTAAGCGTCTAGGAAACTCATCAGTTCGCAGCCCGTGGTTGAGTCAACCAGCTGGTCGATGCGGGGAAGGGGAAAGTCATCCTTCGGACAGGCACTGTTGAGGCTAGTGTAGTCGACGCACATGCGCCACTTACCATTTGACTTGCGGACCATGACCGGATTTGCAAGCCATTCTAGGTGATCGACCTCGTGAATAAACCCAGCCTTTAGGAGATTGTTCAACTCCTCTTGGATGGCCTCCTGCCGGTCAACAGCAAAACGCTTGAGCTTTTGCTTTATTGGTCGCTGTCCAGGTCGAATTGCTAACCTGTGCTCGATTACTTTCCTTGGGACACCGGGCATGTCGGATGGTTTCCACACAAACACATCTGCGTTAGCCCGGAGGAAAGTAATGAGCTCGAGTCCCTATTTGTCATCCAAGCCTGATCCGACCCGAATTTTCTTGGATGGATCATCTGGGTACAACGGAACTATTTTGAGTTTCTCATCTGGTCGAGGAGCAGCCTTGATCGCATCAGTGGCGACTGTGGAGACCTGAGCATCCCGGAGGGGAAGTTGGTCCACCATCTCCAAAGATAGCCGGTAACACATCAGTGCTACGTTACGACTTCCTCGGATTGAGATGACACCTTTGGGGCCAGGCAACTTGCCACACTGATAAGCATAGTGCGTTGCCATCATGAACTTAGCAAGAGTTGGCCTGCCAACGATTGCGTTGTAAGCCGAATCACAATCAATTACATCGAAAGTAACCAATTCTGTTCGGAAGTTATCCGGTTCTCCCAGCGTGACTGGGAGGACCACTTGTCCCAATGGCATCATGGAAGGACCAGGGATTATCCCATAAAATGGATGGATTATGGGCTTAATCTTCGAATGAGGAATTTGCATCTCGTCGAGCGCCTTGACCAATAGAATGTCCAAGGAGCTTCCCCCGTCGATTAGGACCCTTCCGAGTCTCGCATTGCTGATAATCGGGGTAATGACCAGAGGAAGCCTCAATGGTCGAGTAAGCCCCGCAGGACAATCAGAGCGATCAAACGTCAAAGGTGTATCTAACCAACGGGGTTACTGAGGTTCACCAAGGGATGTCTCCGTTTGGTTAACCTCTTGATAAAAGGCCCTAAACTGCCTTTTGGAAACAAAAGAGGAGGAACCTCCAAAAATAACATTAACATGATTATGAGGTAGTTGGTAAGACATCTCTTCGTCCCCGTCGGCGTCTCTTAGCCCGCATGCTTGTTCCTTAGTCGGTAAGGTCGGCTAACTGCTTCAACCAACTCCTGCAGTTCTTGAGGTCGTGAGCTGCGGAGTTGTGGAGCGGACACTATTTCTTGCCTTTCTGCGGGTTAGTCGATTTCTCTGGCTGGTTGACACTATGATCACCAGAAGCAGCTTTACTTTTAAACGAAGGCTTGTTACCTTTGGTCGAAGGAGGCTTCTCTGCAACTACGACCTCGCAGTACTGTCCAGAGCGATTCCTTGTCGACTTCTTCGACTTCCCGCCTGATGAAGATTCTGGCTTCTTGCTTGAATCTTCCTTCCTAGCATCCTTGAGACCTGGTTGAGGCGGTAGGTTACCTTTATCGACCATCCGGTTCCATTCGACAGCCTCAGCTGCTTCAGAGTATCGATCAGCCATATCAAATATATCGGCTACTGATCGAGGAGGATGGATGAGCAAGTCTTCGGTGAATCTCCAATATCGGACGGCATGTTTAAATGCCCTAATAACGGAGCTATCAGATATGTTCGGGATGGTATTCCTAACCCTGACAAATCTCTTGACAAACTAATGAAGGGTTTCGGTCGAAGTTTGTCGTAGTCGATGGAGGTCGTCCTCTTTACCCGACTTCTGATAACAATTTTGGAAATTGCTGAGGATAGCATCACACAACATTTCCCAGTTATAGATCGAACCTTCAGGTTGATTAAACAACCAGGTTCTTGCCAGCCCTTCGAGGACTGTTGGCAGGTAGCTAGCCATGACCTGGTCATTGCCTCCTGCCGCTTGGATGGCAGTAATGTAGATTTGAAGGAACTTGGACGGGTTCTGAGTTATGTCGAATCTCTCTATGGCCCCTAGTCTAAACTTGTCTGGCCAAACGACCACACGAAGGCCGGGCGAGAAAGCTTTGCAACCAATGTAGGGACCGTGAACAGTCCTACGGCCCTCGATTGGATCGTGGGTGACTTCAAGCAACGGAGAAGCCACTCGAGGTCCTAAACGAGAGTGGACAGGGACTCGATCCATATCACGAGAATCCTGCGCCCGCCTGGACTTGTCCTGGTGGGATGGTCCTGGCGGCGGGTAACTCCGTCGACCAGAACCAGAGTGAGAATGCTCTCGGTTGTGGGAACGTGTCACCTACCGAGAAGAGGCCGTAGGGGTCGTCTCAGATGCGACCTCATCTAACCTCTCCGCCAGGATTCTGGTGAACGCCGGTTTCTGCGTATCCGTGACCGTAGGAGGAAAATTAAGCATGACCTCCGCGATAGACCGAAGCCGGCCATGCATACTTCTCCTAGGGTCTCCAGGTGTTAACGTTTCTTCGTCCACCGGGAAACGCTCCAGAGGAAAAGAAGGTGTCTAATCGTGTTTGTGACCACGTGATCGTCGGGAAGAACTCGGAGCAGCATCGTAACGAGCCTGCGCATCTGGAAGAGCCTCTAGGGAAATTCTATGTAGTTCGTTGACTTGTTGCTTGAGATCTTGATCTTCCTTTTGTTTGCGTTCCTGTTCTTCCCTAGCAGCCCGTTGATCAGGTGTTTCCTCCAATATGGCAGCGAACTGCCTAGGGAGTGAGGTTGCCGAGGGAGTAAACATCTCGGTTTGTTCCGAGTCAGACTCGAAGTCAAAAAGACGATGGAGGTTATCGGGATCAAACCTCCCAGGGCTGATTTCCTGGTCGACTTCATCCTTTCCGTCAGCAGGATCGTATGACGGACCGGATTCACCTTCTAACGCATTAAGAACCTCAGTGGGTTCTGACATTGCGTTAGTCGCCTCCTGGTCGATAGACATGACCTGGAAGGTTGACTCGTCCTCTGGGACATTCTCGCCCCTGGTTTCCTCCATCGGAACAGGATCACTAGGAGAAGGCATGGCGATGTGGGCATAATCCTCGAGATCGAAATGGTTCTCAGAATCATATGCTCCAGCCATGATTCAGCAAACCTCCGGATGAAAATTAGGACACCTTGAGAAAGGCCCCACGGTGGGCACCAGCTATCGATGATTCGGACTCGTGGTCCTTAGCCGAGCTTATGCAGAATTTGTAGGTTGTGAGACCTTTCAGGGTGTCCCTCCGGGAAGGTATGATGAATCAAAGATAACTAGAGCATAGAGAGATTTATACAGGTTCGGGCCCTCGATGGTGGGAGTAATAGCCCTATGTTCTGTTGGGATTTCACTATATGTAATAAAGAGGTTACAAAACTAGGGAAAAGTATCTTCACAGGTGAAGATCTTTCCTGTATGTTTATACAAGACAATGCCTAGAAGGCTTGTGAAAGTTATCTAACTGAGACTACTGTCTTCTGACTTGGTCTAATTCGCTATGATGCGATGATCCAATCCCTCCTGTTTGATGCATTGGGCTATCCCTTTATACTGGTTGAAAGGGCGTCAAGTCATAACGGCATCAAACAGTTGCTTGGATCCAGTTTTGGGAACTGCCTCTAACCTCCACGCAGGTTTAACACGTGTCATTCATGGATAACCGTACGTATTAACCTCCTGACGGTTGTTCCCATACGTGGAAGAATCTTCGGGATACTCGGGATATCCTGTCGTAAGGGTAGAATAATCCCGCGTTCCTTGGTCAAAGGTGTCTTGACCGTAAGTTGTTCGCTGACTGCGCACCATTAGCAGCCTTCTGTTCGCTTATAGCATACAAACTCCTGACCGCGCACTAGCTACGGTCTGATTGCGTAAAGCCTGCGAACACATGTCTGTGCTTCTCGGAGTAACTCAAGTTCGCATTAACAGGCACTTGTCTGGTTCGAATCTGTCCTGAACCAACTATGCATTTATTTGATCTAGCTCGGGTATCAATCCTTGTCAAGCACGACGAAGGAGAGTGAGAAGAGTGCGCCATCAACTCTCAAGCTGTTGGCTTTGGGGATGCCCATGGCCTCCGATGCTGGAATTTCTAGCATGGGGTTAGCACGCTAGAGCCTGCATGGATGGTACATGTAGAGGAGAAACAAGACCAGGATTTAGTGTCTGACGCACATCATGGTCAAGTACACCATGGCAGAGTTCCTTAATGACGTCGGGACCTACTCTGTGACCTTTGAAGAACTGCACAATTTACTGAACAAAGACGCCCTCGACGTGTCAATCCTACGGTCTTGGGTGCTGTAAGTATCCTACTATCCTACACCTGTTCGTGCATATACAGATATATGTCATTTATTAATTGGTTAGTTCCATGCAGCTGCATGATCAGATATGCCAAAGCTAAACGCGAACCTGTCGGTTTCTTGGACCCCCCAGATGGTCGCCGAGGTGATGTTTAGGACCGACGCGAACTTCGTTGTCGACTACATCAAAAGAGGGTTGCTTGCTCAGGTTGACAAGGAGTACATACATGTACCCTACAACCAGAGGTGAGTGCTTTCATTAGTACTTCACCCGTAGATTAGTGTCTCTATATGCACACCCCCAGACTTAGATTAAATTATTAATTCTTTACGCGTAACATGTAGCTACCACTGGATCCTGCTAGTACTTATTCCGAAAAGGAACAAGGTGTTCTACCTTGATTCATTCCAGAGGAAAGGGTACGAGTATTGCGGCGCACGAGATGTATTTGAAAGATTAATATGTTTTATGATATTCATGTGGACCTATCATGCATCTAGATTTACTGTCCTCAAATTGTCAATTTTGACTATCCTCAAACTATAAATTTCAACTATCTGCAGGGTTTTCACAAACTACTTTGCCGAGTGTGGGCGACAACACGAGCGGCATCTGTTTTACTTTATAATGTGTCCCCAGCTACCTCTCGGTCTGTACATTGGCAGTGCCATCAGCAGCCGGACGACAATACATATGGGTTCTACGTGATGCGCCACATGTATGACCTCATCACCCCTCACCGGCCAGATTTCCCCGAGGTATACAATTGCTGCCCTTTGTATCAATTTGGCAGAATTTACAACTGCATTGAGCTAATTTCTTCTGTACCAACTCTTGCTGCATGGGGTCGACTTCCCTTCGGAAAGCTTTGACCCTCGGCAGATTGGTATAGTCCGAGGGATGCTCGTTGAGTTTTTCCTTATGGAGGTCATATCAACCAAGGGGAAGTTTAGGGACCCGCAAGGTTCATATTAGTGTGGCCTTACTAACTGAGACTATCTGCAGGTCATCTAACTGAGAAATAGGTACAGATAGCATAGTGCATCTAACATACTGACTTTAATTGTCGATTACATTTATTTGTTCAATCTCAATTGTACATATTTATGAGTTCTGTGCTGTATATATGAAATGCATGCTATTGTACATGTTTCTAAGTTCTGTACAAGTATGAGATGAACTATATATAATTCTGAGTACTGTGCATGTATGAAATGAACTGTATATATGAAATGCTATTGTCCAGAGGGCATGGATAGCATGATTCATGAGTCTAGCCACAAAGAAAAGAAAATTATTTAAAAAAAGATTATTATGCACCGACGGTTTTGAGATAAGAACTGTCTGTGGTAAAACGATCTATGTATGTATCATAGAGTATTACAGACAGTTATAAGCTCAACACTCTCTGTGATACTCATACTACCATGGATTGTTATAATCCCAGAACTGTCTTGTGATACTCATACAATCACTGACGGTTCGGAAATTACAACCATTGTAAAATAATGAAACTATCCCAGATGGTTTTGACCTCAAAACCGTCTGTGATACTCATACTATCACTGACGGTTATAAGCTCAGCACCCTCTATGATACTCATACTATCACTGACGGCTATGAGATGACAACCATCTCCGATAATGATACTATCCCAGATGGTTTTGACCTCAAAACCATCTGTGATAAATACACTATCACAGACGATTCTGAGATTACAACTGTCTCCGTAATGACACTATCCTAGATGATTTTGACCTCAAAACCATCTGTGGTAAGGACACTATCACTGACGGTTCGGATGTTACAACCGTATGTGATAGCACACTATCCTTGATTGTTTTGAACTCAAAACCGTCTGTGACATTCTACTTATCACAGACGGTTATAAGCTTAACACCATCTATGATGGTATGAGTATCACAGACGGTTTTGATCTTATAACAGTCTGTGTAATATGCGTACCACAGACGGTTTTGATCTTATAACAGTCTGTGTAGTATGAGTATCACAGACGGTTTTGATCTTATAGCAGTCTGTGATGGGAAAATCACAGACAGTTCAGAACTGTCAGTGATAGTACTCGCTTATCAGTGACTCGAATATCATTGATGGTTCAGAACCATCTGTGATGACTGTTTCGACCCGACTATGATAATGTATTCTATAGTAGTGTCCCTAGATGGGTATACGAACTCATGTGCAACCACTACAGGATCCTTGCCTATGTAAATAACTAAGCTGCAGCTCTCCGGCCTCCGCAAATTTGCAACAATTAAAACTATTTAGTGAAACAATTCTAACGGAATGGGAGTGCCACCAACTTAATTGCAAAGTTCAAGACTTGCAATACCTCAAGCAGATCCACTGGATCCACGTGGACCTTCAAAGAGAAATTGCTCGGCCTACCCAACTGGGTAGAGTTGACACAGGCAGCTGGATCTAAACCCTTTGATTGGACAATGTTGTTCAGTTGTTTGTACTATTCACTCATTTGAGCGAACCTGGCCTCGAACCGTGCAGACACGTCTGCCCATATCTTCTCGGCCAGCTCTGATTACTTATCCTTTGAAGAGCGGGCCTTCTTCCTCCGTGCCCCCACACTCTTCGAAGCCGTCCTTCTACGGCATGACCACTGCCATGGTCCGCATCCGCCCAGGATGCTCCTTATTTTCTAGAGTCTGGGTGAGGTGGTTGTTCTCCCTCTCGGGAGTAAACAACCCCTGGGTTGCCTCCTTCTCGACAGAGATCTGTTACATTCAAACCTACTTTGTGAGAAAAATATATATATAAATTTTTGCATACACAATTTATGAAGTTACCCAACTTACCATTCACTGTACGACCTCAGTGTCCTTAGGATTTGGGAACTGCACAGACCCCGTGGACGACACAGACCCTCTCCCCCACCACCATCGCTTACACCAAGGATCACGAATCTCGAAGATCAGCATGTTAGGAGAGTCGACGAGAGAATTTTTGTCGTCTTCCTTCCTCCACTGCTCCCCCCTCCCCGCATAGCCCCGAGATCTGAGCCAGTGCTGGTGGTCATTCCTCTTTTGGATCCCCTTATTCTTCTCTCTAAGGGCCTTCGAAGAAAAACAAGCAAATACACTGTTGGTTAGTCCATACGATCAACCATATAGTATAACCAAGCAAAAGAAGCATATATACCTTGAACTCAGGGGTCGCTTTCTGCTGGGTGAATTCCTCTCATACCTCCTACGTTATGAAGGGGTACGTCTCGCAACTAGATTTCCCTACAGCGAGGAAGGTGCTGATGAGGAAGCTCTTGAAGATTTTTCATGTGTTCTTCATGTCCTTCAAGCAAACCATCTTGGGTCCATCGTCGGGGATTTTCCACTTGGCCTATTTTCAAATAGTGCATATAAGCATGCATTAGTTAGTCTTCAGGATAAGCCAACGGAATGTGATTCCGAAAGAGTTCAGGGATATTGACTAATTTTACCTGAACTAGCGCAGACAACCTATCCCTGTCATTGGCCTTCACATCCTGCCAGCTCTCGATGGTGATATTCACCCTTTCTTTCGCAAACAAGCCAACGTAGGCAGTATACTACTCAGCGTTCTTTCCGATTGGTCCTATGATCCTATACATTGAGAGATTTTGATCCTATGATGCAATTCTAGCTAAACTCAATAGCTCAACTAGAAGTCACAGCCTTAAACTCAATTGATATGAAGAAAGGGTCTACATGAAAAAGTTTATAACTGAAATGGAATGGCAATGACATTACTAGTAAATGGTACAATACATATAAGATTTTACAACTTTTGCTGCTTTGGTGTGAAAATAAAAATATATCATATCTAAATTTTAAACATGTAACAAATTAACAATCATGATACATGGAGATGCTACTTACCCTGGTGCCTGTAGCTAGTTGGTGGTAAAGGAGTGAAACAATAAAAGAATTATAGCCACAAGTATGGTCAAAGGCCAATTGTGATGAACTAGTAATGGGTCTTGTCGTGGTATTACAGATACCCCGGCAGGTTCGGACGTGCGCAGCACAAGTACAGCGGTGCGAGCAGACCGAGTTACTGGTCTTCTCCCACCAGGCAACACAGAAACTGACACAGAGGTTTATACAGGTTCGGGTCCCAGTGGGGGCCTAGTCCTGTTGGCTCTCTCCAGACGCGAGTCTGCTGGGGAGGTGTGCTCTCGGGGAGAGGTCTCCAAGAGAGCCAGATATTGCGTTAGTATAAATGAATTAGAATCCCCTGAAAAGAGGGACAAGAGGGGTATATATAGCCCCTAAGAAATACAAAAGACCGAAAAGCCCTCGCTACGACCGTTGAATGCAAGGGCGCGGACGTCCTTTGGCCAGGGGGACGGCTCGGATGCTTGACACGTGGCCTCGCCTGTTTCCCAGAGGCTTCACGATCAGCAGCCGCCCTTCGGGTGCTCGGAGACTCTTCGGGATTCACCGGGGCTCCGGTGACCCTCCGGACCTCACTGGGGTTCCGATGATCCTCCGGGACTCTCCGGGACCCGGTGGTCCTCCGGGCCTCACCGGGCGCCCGGTGACCCTCCGGATCTCACCGGGGCTCTGGTGGTTCTCTGGGTCTCTCCGGGACCCAGTGGTTCTTCAGGTCTCTCCGGGACCCAGTGGTTCTCTGGGTCTCACCGGGGCTCCGGTGGTTCTCCGGGTCTCACCGGGCGCTCGGTGACCCTCCGGATCTCACTGGGGCTCTGGGTCTCACCGGGCGCCCGATGACCCTCCGGATCTCACCGAGGCTCCGGGTCTCACCGGGGCTCCGGTGGTTCTCTGGGTCTCACCGAGCGCCCGGTGACCCCCGGATCTCACCGGTGACCAGGTGGTTCTCCGGGTCTCACCGGGGCTCCGGTGGTTCTCCTTGTCTCACCGGGCGCCCGGTGACCCTCCGGATCTCACCTAGGGCCCGGTGGTGCTCCGGGTCTCACCGGGGGCCCGGTGACTCTCTGGGACCCGGTGCTGCTCCGGGTCTCACCGGGGACCCTGTGACTCTCCAGGACTCTCCAGGACCCGGTGGTTCTCCGGGTGTCGCCGGGGGCCCAGTGGTGCTCCAGGTCTCACCGGGTGCCCGGTGACTCTCCGGGACTCTCAGGGACCCGGTGGTGCTCCGGGTGTCACCTGGGGTCTGGTGGTGCTCCGGGACTACGGGACCCGGTGCTGCTCCGGGTCTCACTGGGGGCCCGGTGGTACTCTGGGACTCTCCGGGACCCGGTGGTGCTCCGGGTCTCATCAGGGGCCCGGTGATCCGGCACCCGGGGCCCAGTGAACCGGGACCCGGGGACCAGGGAAAGTTCGGGACCCTGCAAGGACCCCATGACCTTCCGGGACCCTAGTGAACCTTCAGGGCCCGAAGACCCTCCGCCTTCGGGTCTCACCGGGGCCCGGTGACTCTCCGGGACCCGATGGTGCTCTGGGTCTCACCGGGGGCCCGGTGACTCTCCGGGACCCGGTGGTACTCCGGGTCTCACCAAGGGCCCGGTGACTCTCATAGACTCTCCGGGACCCAGTGACTCCCCGGGACCCGGGACCCGGTGACTCTCCGGGACCCTGCGGGGACCCGATGACCTTTCGGGACTAGTGAATGTCCGGGGCCCGGAGACCCTCCGGGACTGTCCAGGACCCGGTGATTCTCCGGGTCTCACCGGGGGCCTGGTGACTCTCCGAGACTCTCCGGGACCCGGTGACTCCCCGGGACCAAGAGCCCGGTGACCCCGGGACCTGGGGACGCTGTGGGACTCAGGACCCACTGGGGACCTTCTCCGCATGAAGGACCGAGGCGCTCCGAAGACCCCGCGGGACCCAGGGCCCGGACGCTGAGGACCCGCCAGGAACCTTCTCCGCACAAAGGATCGACGGCGCTCGGGAGCTCACTTCGAGGACTACCCGGAGGTACAGGGTTTGCCCCAACAGGAGCCCCCCAGGCCCTCGGGGACACGTCGTGGCCCCGGAGGATATGTGTAAAACCCTTCTCCGGATGACACTGAGGTTTCCAGGGATCTCCGGGTGGAAGGAGCTGAACTTGGGATGTAAAGTCGCTGAGGAAGAGAAAACCGCCCGCAGGGGGCTTGGAGCCCCAGTACGGAAAAAGTCCTCCCGGGACAAAGTTCACCGGGGAGAGAATGTTACTGCGTCCGAGAGGCGCGGAGCCCTTGGAGGGGAAAAACCTTCTCCCTGGACAAAGTCCTCCCGGGAGAGAATGTTACCGCGTATGGGCGGCGCGGTTGAGAACAACCTCCTCCCGGGACCAAGTCCACCCGGGAGAGGAAGTTACCGCGTTTGAGCGGCGCGGAGCCCCCAGACGGGAAAAGCCTTCTCCTGGGACAAAGTCCCTCTAGGAGAGAACGTTATCACGTCTGAGTGGACCACGTCTGAGCGGCGCGGCAGAGAAAAAACCTCCTCCCGGGACCAAGTCTACCCGGGAGAGGAAATTATCGCGTCCGAGCGGCACAGTGGAGAAAAAACCTCCTCCCAGGACCAAGTCCACACGAGAGAGGAAGTTATCGCGTCTGAGCGGCGTGGAGCCCCTGGACGCGTAGGAGCCTTAGTATGTAGGGAGCTTCCGGGTTTTGACCCGGGTTGTACCGTTTCCGATGCCCACCGGAGGGGGAAGATGTCCTCCGGGTGAATGATTAATAAAGCTGTGTTTGTGCTTCTTGTTGTTTTAAGAGTCTACTTTTGATATATTTCTCGGATGGTCTGGACGACTTCTTTTGATAAGAGTGAGCTAGGTATGCTCGTGGATGGTGCGGTCGACACCCGGGGGTTCCTTATCCCCCCCGCCCACAGCGGGCCGGAGGGTAGCGCCGCGCGCTGTGGGGGTGACAAAGCCCCCGGGGTGAAGATGAAGACCTGTGACATAAGAATTTTTCCAAGTTAGAAAATTTGAAAACGAGGTTTCCGGGGAAAAACCTTCTGGGAGACAATCGTCCGGTCGTCGTGAGAACGGGGAGCCGGGAATAAGGTCTGCGGGGAAGAAATCCGTAATTTTTCCGGGAGACACTCATCTGGTCACCGTGAGAACGGGGAGCCAGGAATAAGATCTCCGGGAAAGAAATATCCAAGAAAGCCTAAAATGAGATTTCCGGAGATAGACCTTCTGGGAGACAATCGTCCGGTCGCCGTGAGAATGGGGAGCTGGGAATAAGGCCTCCGGAGAAGAATATCCAAGAAATCCGTCCCGCTGGGGAGACTATTGACTCCCGGAGGAGGATGTGCCCGATGACGGGTCTGAGTGTTTGGGTAGGGGACTAGTCTCCCGAAGTGACTCGTTACCATGGGTTGTCGCTGGGGACCGGGTTGTCGCTTACACCCTCAGTCCACGAGGGCTGATCGTAAGCCGCCTTACAGGAGGGACTTGTTGGGTATGGGCCCACTTCCTCACGAGGAGGGTATCCGGGGAGGGCATCGCCGTTAGGGGCGGTAATGTGAAGAACCTGCAATGACAGTTGAAGAGAAAAACCCAGTTGTATTGACAATGAAATGAAATACAACGCCCCCCCCCCTCGCGAAGTCACGAAAGTGGAGGGAAAGGTGATTACAATGCCCCCCTCACCCTCCGGTGTGATCGCTCCAAGGGAGGGGATAGTGAGCACGAGGTCCCCCTTCCCCCTCCGGCGTAATCGCTCTGAGGGGAGGGGACGGGCCTGTGTAGGCTAGACGTAAAATTTGTGAAGTAGACGCAAGTTCCACGTGTGCTTCAATTCCTGCTCTTGGAGGTTGGAGAGTTTGTAAGCCCCCGAGCCCAGGACTGCGGAGATCCTGTAGGGGCCCTCCCATTTGGGGGAGAGCTTACCCTGGGCTTGGGGCTCTGTGACGCGCTTAGGGACAAGGTCCCCAAGGCGGAGGGCTCTCTCGCGCACGCGCTAGTTGTATGCGCGCGCCATCTCGCGCTCGTAGATGGTGTGGCGGAGGAGCGCTCGATCGCGTTCCTCCTCCACGAGGTCGATCTCCAGTCGCTGGTTGGCCTCATTGGCTTGGTACGCTGCGGTCGTGGCTCCGTCTAGGCAGAAGGGAGTGCATCCCGTCGCCCGGCTTGGGCTCGTGCGCATGGAACAGAGGATGCTAGGAAGCTCCTCTGCCCATGCACCCCGCTTAGAAGCGGCCTGCTCGAGTCACCGGCGCAACCCCTGCAGGATCGCGCCGTTGACCCTCTCGATAGCCCCATTGCTCCAGGGATGGGTCACTGAGGCGAAGTGGATGGCGAGCCCCAGGCCTTCGCAGAATTCCCGGAAATAAGCCGAGTGGAATTGGGTCCCGTTATCAACAGTCATTTCCCGGGGGACACCAAAACGACAAACGACGTTTTTCCAGAAAAACCGCTGGACGGCTCGGGGCGTGATGCTGGCCAAGGGTTCCGCCTCTACCCACTTTGTAAAGTAGTCGACCGCGACCACCGCATACTTGTATCCTCTGGGTGCTGGGGGGAAGGGCCCTAGGAGGTCCATCCCCCAGTGCACGAAGGGCCAAGTGATGGGGATAGTCTGTAGCGCTACAGTGGAGGTTCGAACCCTTGGCCATCTTCTGGCAGGCCTCGCACGCAGAGACAAGGTCTCGCGCGTCACGCATGACCGTGGGCCAGTAGAAGCCTTGCCGGAGAGCCTTGGCCGCGATGGCACGCGGGGCTAGGTGAGAGCCACAGCTCCCCGTGTGGATGCCTTTGAGAAGTTGGAGTCTCTCCGGCTGGGGGAGGCAGCGCAGGAGGGCGGAAGCCGGGCTTGTAGAGCCTCCCCTCCGGCAGGAGATATGCCCGAGCTTTGGCCCGGAGGCGCTTAGCCTCGGTTTCCCTGGGAAGGTCCCCCTCCCCCTTGATGAAGGAGATGAGGGGGTCAATCCATGACGGAGTCCAGGTGATCTCGGCGACCTCCGGGATGTGGGGCTCGTCGCCCGCTTCCGGGGAGGCCACCGAGGGCTTCGTGATGATTTCCAAGAAGGCCCCCTTGGGGAGCGATTCCTGGGCGCTTGCTGCCCGGGCCAAGGCGTCGGCCCGGTCATTGTCCCTTCGCAGGATATGCCGGGCCTCGAGGCCGTCGAAGTGCCTCTCCATCTTTCGCACTTCCTGCAAATAAAGACTCAAGTTTGTGTCATGGCACAGGTAAGACTTGTCCATTTGGCAAAGTACGAGCTGAGAATCTCCCTTCACTAGGAGGCACCGGATCCTCAGGGAGCGCGCAAGGCGCATCCCGAGGAGCAAAGCCTCATACTCGGCAACGTTGTTGGCTACGGGGAACTCGAGCCGCACTGCATACTCGAGTTCCTTCCCCTCGGGGCTCCGGAGGACTACCCCCGCACTGGCCCCGGCGAGACACAACGACCCGTCGAACATGAGTGTCCAATGGTCAGTGCGTAGGGGCGGCGCGGGGAGGTCTTCGTCCCCAGGCCCGAAGGCAGGACTCCACTCCGCGACGAAGTCGGCGAGGACCTGTGACTTGATGGCGGAGCGGCCTGTGAGGGACAGGGAGAAGGGGGCGAGCTCGGCCCCCCACTTCCGAATCCGGCTGGTGGCCTCTTTGTTCGGCAGCACCTCCCCCAGGGAGAGGGATGACGGGACGGTGATGGGGTGTCCCAGGAAGTAGTGGCGAAGCTTCTGGGACGCCATCAGGAGGACGTAGCAGATCTTCTCCATCTCCGTGTACCGGGTTTTGGCCCCTTGGAGGGCCTCACTCACGTAGTACACGGGACGCTGCTGCCCCCCTTGCTCCTTCACCAATACCGTGCTGACGGCGACCGGGGTCACGGTAAGGTAGAGGAGCAAGGGCTCTTCTGGAGATGGACTCACGAGCATTGAAGGGCTCGTGAGGTACTTGAGGTCGTCGAAGGCCTCCTGGGCCTCGGGGGTCCATCGGAACCCCTCGAGCCCTCGGAGGATCTTGAAGAATTGGAGGCCTCGTTCCCCCGACCGCGAGATAAGCGGCTTAGCGCGGCTAAGCGGCTGGAGAGCAGCTGGACGTCCTTGACGGAGCGCGGAAGGGGCATGTCCAGGAACGCCCGGATCTTTTCGGGGTTTGCCTCTATGCCCCGCTGGGACACGAGGAAACCCAGGAGCTTCCCCCCGCGCACGCCGAAGGTGTACTGCTCCGGGTTGAGCTTCAGCCCATACGCGCGGAGGTTGCGGAAGGTCTCTGCTTGGTCGTCGACGTGGGCGGCTGCGCGGGGACTTTTGACGATCGCGTCGTCTACATATACTTCGACGTTGCGGCCGACTTATTCTTTGAAGACCAACGTCATGAGGCGCTGGAAGGTCGCTCCCGCATTCTTCAGCCCGAAGGGCATGTTGACGTATTAGAAGGTTCCGAGGGAAGTTATGAAACTCATCTTTTCCTCGCCCCCTTCCGCCATCCGGACTTGATGGTAGCCAGAGTAGGCGTCTAGGAAGCTCATCAACTCGCACCCCGCGGTGGCGTCGACCAGTTGGTCAATCCGCGGGAGTGGGAAGTTGTCCTTGGGGCAGGCGCGGTTGAGGTCGGTGAAGTCCACGCACATCCGACACTTGTCAGTTGACTTCTTCACGAGGACGGGGTTCGTGAGCCACTTGGGGTACAAGACCTCCCGAATGAACCCCGCCTCTCGGAGTCTGGCGATCTCCCCCTTGATTGCCTCTCGGCGCTCGAGGGAGAGCTTCCTCAGCTTTTGCTTGAAGGGGGGGTGACCGGGGGTCACCGCGAGGTTGTGCTCAATGACCCCCCGGGCGACGTCCCGCATGTCCGAAGGCTTCCATGTGAAAACATCGGAGTTCTCGGGCAGGAAAGCCTCCAGCTGCGCTGCATGCTCCCCGGGGAGCTCCGCCCCGATCCGGACGGATTTGTCCCCGTCGCCCGGGGACAGCAGGACCTCCCGGAGGCCCCCGTCCGGACGCGGCTTGGGGAGGGGCCTCCCAGGAGGTATCGCCACGATGTCTGGTTCCGGGGGAGAGGCCTCCCCCCCGGGCGCCTTAATGATGTTGACGCTTCCGATCGTAGTGGCGGCGCGCTCATATAGAGCCCGGGCCATGTCTTGGTCTCCCTGGACATTGATCACGCCGTGCGGCCCTGGGATCTTCATGCAGAGGTAGTTTTGATGGGTGGTAGTGTAACACCCCAGTTTTTGACTATCTTTTCTGCTTACGAATCAGCATACCTTCTTTGGAAACCCTGATGTTTTAACCCTATCTTGATCTTGGGTATGCCACTACCTTAACCTAAAGAGTTGGCTGCTAAACTTCTTTCCCCAGATCATTTTCACATTTCAGTCCAAAAGCGTTTCAATTTAGTCCTTTTCAGAAGTTTCAGAAAACCCAAAAAGGCTAAAAGTCCCAGATCACCTCAAAATCCAAATCTGATCAAGTGATAACCTTTCTTTCATTTTTCTGAACATTTTTCCCTTCTGGAAGAATTCCAGAATCTCGACCAAAACCCTAGTTTTAGCCTCGACAAAAGTTCAAACCCTAATTACCCTAATTACCCTGTTTTCGAATTTTGTCAAAACCGCCAGATGTTATCGGATTTTATCATTTTTCCTGCTAGATGAGTCCAAGACATTTAGTAGCACTCATCTGCAAAATCAGAATTCAAATCAGCCCTTCAGATCTTCAGAATTGCAATTAGGCCCAAACTCCCGAGCCAAAACCCTCACAGATCAGTCCAAATCGTTGCAAATAGGTCCAAAGTTCACAACCAGGTCCCTGTGAAGTTTTCAACCAGCAACCGCCAAATTGCCGCGCCATTAACTCGTCGCCGGCAAAGTTCGCCGCGCTGCCACCTCACGGCCACGTAGCCCCCAGCCGTGCGCAGCTGTACCGCCACCGTGGAGCGCTCAAGCCCCACCGTGCCACCTTCTTCCCCGCGCGCGTGCCTGCTGCTGCTGCTGCTGCCAGGAGCTTTACGCCACTTGGCCACCATCCCGTAGATCATCGCCACAACCCTGACCGAATCCTGATATCCCGCGATTCACCGCCTCTGGCAGAGCCCCGCCGCGTCCCGAAATGCATCGATGACCGTCCCGGCGTCAGAAGAAGATATCCCCGGCGATTGCTGCTGCTCCCGAGAGCCTCACCCACGGCTATATAAGCCCCCCTGCCCAGTGTTTCTTCACGCACCATTCCACAACTTCAAACCGTAGCTTCCCTCACCAGAGAGTAGTTGAGTCCTCAGCGCCGCCGCGAAGTTCATCTTCTCCGGCGAGCAGTTCCTGAAGCTCACGGCGCCAGCCTCGCCCGAAGCTTCCCCCTCCAAACCAACGCCACCAGTAAGCTCCTTTCATCCCCCTGTACGTTTCATGGCCATCAATTGGTCCCCGGCGCACCTCAACGCCGGCAATCACCGGAAAACCGAAAAGCCCCTGTTCCCGCAATGCCTAGCGATTTAGCCCGAATTGGCCTTCGTGCCAGTGATAGGAATTGACCAGTGCACCCATTTGAGCAAGCCTGTAAGCTTAGATTTCAAATTGAGCAACAGTCATGGCTTTTCCGGAGTTTGCGCGCCACCAGTGAGCTGGTCCTCGTCGCCAAGCTTCTCCGGCCACCCTCCGGCCGATTCAACCCCACAAATAGATCCCTCACCTCACCCTCTCACTCCCTGAGCAAGGAATCGAGCTCAAACCCTTTAGAACAGAAACGCCCAATCTGGAGGTTGTCTTCTCCAGCGCCGGTCGCCGGAATTTATCCCCGGCCGATCTAGCCTCGCTCACCTTGTCATTTAGATAGATCTCAATCCCCTGAGTAATTTTGTCTACTAGCCCGACCTCTGAATCGACCTGAATCAAAAGTTATAGCCATGCCAAGGTTGCTGTCCAGTGGCTCAGTTCATGTCCAGGCCACCGTGTTTGCTCACCGGATTTGGCCACCCTCCGGCCACTTTCAGCCCTTAAGCCTGTTGAGAGTTTTGTAGCTGTTGTCAATGCCTAAACCCTAGACAAAGTTGTGCATCAATTGGAGCTCTGAGTCAAAAGTTATGCAATGCCCTAGTTTCTGGCCATGTCAAACACTATGTCAGTGCATGTCCACCTGTGGCATTGGATGATTTAGACTTGTTTCTTTTGAGCAATTGAAATGCCACTTTGTCCACTAAGCCTTTTGAGCCATGTTCTACAACATTCCCTACTATCACATCTCCAGAAAACAAACCTAGAACCGATTTAGGGCAATGTCAAGCCTTGAGTCGAATGTCAGCCCTTCGACATTCAAGCCCTCTGAACCCATCTCTTCAACCAATGTCAAGTGACCTTGTCTAAACCATTTCCCCTGCATGCATGATGTATTTACGTATTATTTTCTAGTGCTTGTATGCTTATATGGTATGTATGTGTTGTTTGTACCCGTCGTGGAACCAGACGTTGAAGGAGCAGAGGAGATCCCTGAAGATTCATTTGAGCAGCTAGACCCGTCACTGCAAGGCAAGTCTCAAACCCTTGATCATGTCTCACCTATTATTTTGGAATGAAGTATGTTAACCGTTTTCAAATATATGCATGCCTTAGATTCAAATAAGGATTATGTTTCAATAAAATGACTAGATATGACCTAAATGATTGCAAAGCCCCTTTTGACATTGAATATCCCTGCACCCTTGTTACCCTAGATTATCATGCTTAGGCTATGCTATGCTTAAAGATTATATGATAAATGTTGAATGGTCACATATGAGAAAAGCATGTTCAAAACCCCTTTTTGTGAAAGAAAATGTGATTGGAATCGATAGTGAGGATGGTTTGATTGGATGGTGCTGTGTGCGCACTGGGAATGTGAAAGACTCCTCACTAAAGATTCATAAGGACTAGAACCTTGTGTTGTGCTTCTATGCGGCATGAAAAACGTACCAACCACCTGCCTGTTTATGGGACGGGCGCAACTTAGTAGCTTTCCTTAGTGTTAGCTTTTCCCTGCAATGGTTGTCGGTCCAGTTTCTTGCGAGAACTGGTGGGCCGCAGAAGGCCATGAGTGATGTGAGTTCAGAAAAATCATGAGAGGAAAAGGTGGAAAGAAGGAAGACGCCCTAAGCCAGATTAAGTCGTGCGCGACTGTAATCAAGAGAGGCTATGTGTCTTGCGAGAACATAGGCCCAGGCTAGGAAGTAAGGCAGTGGGGAGGACCCACAACGGTACTTGAGACTTAACTGTCTATTTGCCGGGCAGGGAAATAGTTAATACCAGGACTGTAAATTGTTGTGTCATCTCGGCCTTGTCACATGCGTAAAAGTCGCATGAAGCTGATCCGACTTGAAAGCCGAATGATTGGTGGATTAAGGTGGTACACCTTTGCAAAGTTTAAAAAGTATCGGATACTCTGAGCTCCCAGGTCATGGAGTCTGCGCGCTGTGAATTCTATTCACGTCGATGCAGCACAAGTAGCTTTTGGAAGTTTTTCACAAAATCTGAGTAAAGTGGTGACTCATGAAAGACCGCCACACACAACATTTCTGAAAATCTAGCTTAGGATTTCAAGAGCCCCGCTTTCAAAAATAAAGACCTTTCTTTAAAGCTGCATGTGAAAATCTATTATATAATTATACTCAGAGCCAAAGAGCTGTTCTTTGAGAAACTCCCCATCATCTATATATATGTATTGTTACTTGGGACTTGTTGAGCACCATGTGGACAATGTGCTCACCCTTGCTTTTCAAACAAATTTAGAGGAAGGATTCGCCGACCCTGAATCTTATGGTCTTGAACCCAATGTGGAACAAGAAGAAGAAACTGAGGACCCATCCAGTTAAGGGGTTATGTACCAAGGTGGAGTTCGATGTGGAGAAGGCCCATGCAATACCGCCGCTGCAGAGGAAGAAGACTGATGGAGCCCTTTTGTTTGTCGTTGCTGTTTTATTTTGTGCCGACCTTTGTGTCGAAAACTCCTTAATTTGTATTAACAATTAAATGCGTCACTTCGGCGCTAAGTTATTGTAATGTTGGTCCTTGTGATCAGCACTTGTTGTTTTTAATTACTCGCATTTTTATATAATGCATTTCATTGTTGTGAGCTGTAATGTGCCTTTTCTGAGTGCAATCCACCTGGGCGATTGCCACTGGAATCCTCAAATGAGGGTCCCACAGGTAGCCCCCAGGCGGTTGATTTTAGTGCTCCCCATGATTGCGCTGTAGGAGGAAGGGAGGTCCACTACGTCGAATCGGACCATCTTGGTCCGGTAGTTCTCCGAGGTGCTGAATGTCTTCTCATCCACCTGCATTTCCTTGAAGGCCTTCAGGAAGAGGACGTCGGCGGAGCTCCCGCCATCCACGAGGATGTGGGCCAGGTGGCGGTTGTAGACGGTGGCGGAGATGATGAGGGCGTCGTCGTCGGGGAAGCGAACCCTGCGCGCGTCTTCCGCCGTGAAGGTGAGGGGGACGTCCGACCACTTGGGTGGCGGAGACATGTGCAGCACCCCCACAGCCTTGACTTCGCGCCCGTACTCCTTATGCTGGCGCTTAGAGTCCCACCCGGAGGCGGACCCTTCCACGATGACGTTGATGCGGCGCTGAGAAGTTTGGAAGGGGAGAGCTTTTGAAGACTCCCCCTCCTGCATCTGCCCCCGCTGACCCCGCGCGGGAGCAGGAAGGGCCGGAACAGCTGGCCGAGAGGGCAAGGAGGCCGAAGTCCCCCCCCCGCCCCCGCCCAAGCTGGTCGAGGAACGCCGTGAGGTGCTGCAGCAGCTGGTGGCACTCCGGGGTAGCGTGGGTACTGGACCCATGGAAGCTGCACCACGGTCCTTCCCTGCCTCTCCCCGCGGGGCCTTCCCGACCACGGGAAGATTGTCCTCCCCCATGGCCTTTCGGCTTGGGGAATGGGCGGTTGCCCCTCGGGGGGTTGCGCGAGCCGCCTCCGCCCTCGAGGACAAAGGTGTCTCGAGGCTGTGGCTCGTTAGCGTTTGATGGGCGTCAGCCGACGCTGCTGGCACGCGGGCAAGGCCCAGCATCAGGTGTGTC
This sequence comes from Pharus latifolius, assembly GCA_019359835.1. Taxonomy (NCBI): domain Eukaryota; kingdom Viridiplantae; phylum Streptophyta; class Magnoliopsida; order Poales; family Poaceae; genus Pharus; species Pharus latifolius. The sequence goes on along the minus strand of CM033323.1, from coordinate 36,585,525 downwards.
TTCGGGTCCTCCCCACTGCCTTACTTCCTAGCCTGGGTCTATGTTCTCGCAAGACACATAGCCTCTCTTGATTACAGTCGCGCACGACTTAATCTGGCATAGGGCGTCTTCCTTCTTTCCAGCTTTTCCTCTCATGATTTTTCAGAACTCACATCACTCATGGCCTTCTGCGGCCCACCAGTTCTCGCAAGAAACTGGACCGACAACCATTGCAGGGAAAAGCTAACACTAAAGAAAGCTACTAAGTTGCGCCCGTCCCATAAACAGGCCAGTGGTTGGTACGTTTTTCATGCCGCATAGAAGCATAGCACAAGGTTCTAGTCCTTATGAATCTCTAGTGAGGAGTCTTTCACATTCCCAGTGCGCACACAGCACCATCCTATCAAACCATCCTCACTATCGATTCCAATCACATTTTCTTTCACAAAAGGGTTTTGAACATGCTTTTCTCATATGTGACCATTTAACATTTAACATATAATCTTGAGCATAGCATAGCCTAAGCATGATATTCTAGGGTAACAAGGGTGCAGGGGTATTCAATGTCAAAAGGGGCTTTACAATCATTTATGTCATATCTAATCATTTTATTGAAACATAATTCTTATTTGAATCTAAGGCATGCATATACTTGAAAACAGTTAAAATACTTCATTTCAAAATAATAGGCTAGACATGATCAAGGGATTGAGACTTGCCTTGCAGTGATGGGTCTAGCTGCTCAGATGAATCCTCGAAGATCTCCTCGGTTCCTTCAACGTCTGGTTCCATGGCGGATACAAACAACACATGCACACTATATAAGCATACAAGTACTAGAAAATAATACGTAAATACATCATGCATGCAGGGGTAAGGGTTTGGACAAGGCCACTTGACATTGGTCGAAGAGATGGGCTCAAAGGGCTTGAATGTCGAAGGGCTGACATTCGACTCATGGCTTGACATTGCCCTAAATCGGTTCTAGGTCTGTTTTCTGGAGATGTGGCAATAGGAAATATTGTAGAGCATGGCTCAAAGGACTTACTGGACAAAGTGGTATTTCAATTTCTCAAATAAAACAAGTCTAAATCATCCAATGCCACTGGTGGTCATGCACTGACATAGTGCTAGACATGGCCAGAAACTAGGGCATTGCATAACTTTTGACTCAGGACTCCAATTGATGCAAAACTTTGTCTGGGATTTAGGCATTGATAACAGCTACAAAACTCTCAACAGGCTCAAAGGCTGAAATTGGCCGGAGGGTGGCCAAATCCGGTGAGCAAACACGGTGGCCTGAACATGAACTGAACCACTGGACAGCAACCTTGGCATGACCATAACTTTTGATTCAGGTCGATTCAGAAGTCGAGCTAGTAGACAATATTGCTCAGGGTATTGAGATCTATCTAAGGGACAAAGTGTGCGGAGCTAGATCGGCCGGGGGAAAATTCCGGCGACCGGCGCTGGAGAAGATGACTCCCAAATTGGGCGTTTTCGGTTTAAAGGTTTGAAGTCGATTCATTGCTCAGGGAGTGAGAGGGTGAGGTGAGGGGGCTATTTGCAGGGTTAATTCGGCCGGAGAGTGGCCGGAGAAGCTTGGCGACGAGGACCAGTTCACTGGTGGCGCGCAAACTTCGGAAAGGCTATGATCGTTGCTTGATTTTGAAATCTAAGTTTGTAGGCTTGCTCAAAGGGGTGTACTGAACAATTCTCATCACTGGCACGAGGATTAATTCGGATAGATTCGGCCAGCATTGAGGAAACAGGGCATTTGGGGTTTTCCGACGATCGCCGGCGCTAGGGTTCGCCGGGGGCCAATTAGATGCTATGGTACGAAGAGAGGGATGAAGGAAGCTTACTGGTGGCGTTGGTTTGGAGAAAGAAGCTTCGGGCGAAGCTGGCACCGGTGGCCTCAGAAGCAACTCGCCGGAGAAGAAAGTCTTCACGGCGGCGCTAGAGAACTCGGTTGCTCTCTGGTGGTGGAGGCTAAGGTGTTCAACTACGGTGGTGTGTGAAGAAACGCTGGGCAAGGGGGGCTTTATATAGCCGCGGGGTGAAGCTCTCGGGAGCAGCAGCAATCGCCGGGGGATTTTTTCTTCTGCGCTGGAACGGTCAACGAGGCACTTGGGGACACGGCGGGGCTCTGCCAGAGGCGGAGCATCGCGCGAAAACGGGATTTCGTCAGGAAGGCGAGGTGATGATCTCCGGGATGGCAGCCATGTGGCGTGGAGCTCCTGACAACAGCGGGCACGCGCGCGCGCGGGGAAGAACACGGCACGGTGTGGTCGAAGCGTTCCACGGTGGCGGTACAGCTATGCGCGGTTGATAGCTACGTGGCCGTGAAGGTGGCAGCGCGAGGAACTTTGCCGGCGGCGAGCTCAACGGCGCGGCAAATGGCGGGGTGCTGGTCGAATGAGCATTGGTCGAATTGCTCTGGTGGAAAACGGCACAGGGACCTGGTTGCAAACTTTGGACTGATTTGTGATGGTTTGGACTAAACTGTGAAGGTTTTGGCTCGGGAATTTGGGCCTATTTGCAATTCTGAAGAACTGAAGGGTTGATTTGAATTCTGACTTTGCAGATGAGTGCTACTAAATGTCTTAGACTCATCCAGCAGGAAAAATGGTAAAATTCGATAAGATTTGGTGGTTTTGACAAAAATCGAAAACAGGGTAATTAGGGTCTGAAACTTTTGTCGAGGCTGAAACTAGGGTTTCGGTAGAGATTCTGGAATTCTCCCAGAAGGGGAAAATGTTCAAAAAAATGAAAGAGAGGTAATCACTTGATCAGATCTGGATTTGGAGATGATCTGAGACTTTTAGCCTATTTGGGTCTTCTGAAACTCCTGAAAAGGACTAAATTGAAACACTTTTGGGCTGAAATGTGAAAATGATCTGGGGAATGAAGTTTAGCAGCCAACTTTTTAAGTTGAGGTAGTGGCATACCTAAGATCAAGATAGGGTTGAGACAACAGGGATTCCAAAGAATATATGCTGACTCGTAAGCAGAAAAGATAGTCAAAAATAGGGATGTTACAATAAGGCCTCGGTGCGGGTGCGGGGAAGGCTCGCGGTGCGGGGTAAGGCCCCGACGCGGGCGCGGGGAGAGCTCCCGGCGCGGGGTAAGTCCCCAGCGCGGGGACAGCTCCCGGCACGGGGTAAGGCCCCTGCGCAGGGAAGGCTCCCAGCGTGGGGACAGCTCCCGGCGCGGGCGCGGGTAGAGCTCCTAGCACGGGGTCAGCCCCCGGCGCGGTGAACATGCCCGGCGCTAGGAATGAGAGCGGATAGACGGGAGCCGGAGGCCGCGCTAATGCGCGCAACAACTCCTCCAAGGCGCGCTGGACGCGGAGTTGGCCTTCGACCAAAGCTTCGGGCAAAGTGTCCCGGGGTGCCGGGTGTGCCATCGGGGGGAGACTAATCCCCGCCGGGGTGGTCGCGGTCACCGGGGTTGACCCGAAGGTCTGCCCACTGAAAGTAATTGGAAAGGAGAGAGGTGGTACCTGGGTCTGGCCGCCCCCGGCCGGAAGCGCCGAGGCAGTCATGTCTCGAGGGGGTGGCGCCGGGTCACCGGGACCGGCGTCACCAGGTAGGGCGCGAGGTCCCGCATTCGAGGTCGCGATCGCGGTCGCCGAGCTGGAAACGGGAACACCTCTACCGAAGATTTCGGGAGAAGCAAGTGGCAGCTCTCTCCGGGTGTTCCCGAACTGTAGCGTCGCGACGGTGACGTCTTGCTGGGGCGGCGCCGGGTCGCTGGGACCATAACCGCCGGAAAGGGAAAGAGCTTGAGCTCTTCTTCTTGGGGGAGCCATGGCAATTCGTCATGAGTCCCCACGGATGGCGCCAACTGTCGTGGTATTACGGATACCCCGGCAGGTTCGGACGTGCGCAGCACGAGTACAGCGGCGCGAGCAGACCGAGTTACTGGTCTTCTCCCGCCGGGCAACACAGAAAGTGACACAGAGGTTTATACAGGTTCGGGTCCTTGTGGGGGCCCTAGTCCTATTGGCTCTCTCCGGACGCGAGTCCGCTGGGGAGGTGTGCTCTCAGGGAGAGGTCTCCAAGAGAGCCGGATATTGCGTTAGTATAAATGAATTAGACTCCCCTGAAAAGAGGTACAAGAGGGGTATATATAGCCCCTAAGAAATACAAAAGACCGAAAAGCCCTCGCTGCGACCGTTGGATGGAAGGGCGCGAACGTCCTCTGGCTAGGGGGATGGCTCGGATGCTTGACACGTGGCCTCGCCTGCCTCCTAGAGGCTTCACGATCAGCAGCCACCCTTCGGGTGCCCGGAGACTGTTCGGGACTCACCGGAGCTCTGGTGACCCTCTGGACCTCACTGGGGTTCCGATGATCCTCCGGGACTCTCCGGGACCCGGTGGTCCTCCGAGCCTCACCGGGCGCCCGGTGACCGTCTGGATCTCACCGGGGGCCCGGTGGCTCTCCGGGTCTCACCGGGGCTCTGGTGGTTCTCCGGGTCTTTGCGGGACCCAGTAGTTCTCCTGGTCTCTGCGGGACTCGGTGGCTCTCTGGGTCTCACCGGGGCTCCGGTGGTTCTCTGGGTCTCACTGGGCGCCCGGTGACCCTCCAGATCTCACCGGGGCTCCGGGTCTCACCGAAGCTCCGGTGGTTCTCTTGGTCTCACCGGGCGCCCCTTGACCCTCCGGATCTCACCGGAGACCCGGTAGTTCTCCGGGTCTCACCGGGGCTCCGGTGGTTCTCCGGGTCTCACCGGGCGCCCGGTGACCCTCCGGATCTCACCAGGGGCCCGGTGGTGCTCTGGGTTTCACCGGGGGCCCGGTAACTCTCCGGGACTCTCCGGGACCCGGTGGTGCTCCGGGGCTCACCAGGGCTCTCCGGGACCTCAGGTGCTCCGGGTCTCACCGGGGGCGCGGTGACTCTCCGGGACTCTCTGGGGCCCGGTGGTTCTCCGGGTCTCACCGGGGGCCCAGTGGTGCTCTGGGTCTCACCGGGGGCCCGGTGACTCTCCGGGACTCTCAGGGACCCGGTGGTGCTCCGGGTCTCACCTGGGGCCCGGTGGTGCTCTAGGACTTCCGGGACCCGGTGCGGTCCGGGTCTCACCGGGGGCCCGGTGGTACTCTGGGACTCTCCGGGACCCGGTGGTCCCGGGTCCCAGTGACCCGGGACCCGGGGACCAGGGAAACTCCGGGACCCTGCGAGCACCCGATGACCTTCCGGGACCCTAGTGAATCTCCAGGGCCCAAAGACCCTCCGCCTCTGGGTCTCACCGGGGCCCGGTGACTCTCCGGGACTCTCCGGGACCCGATGGTGCTCTGGTTCTCACCGGGGCCCGGTGACTCTCCGGGACCCGGTGGTACTCCTGGTCTCACCAAGGGCCCGGTGACTCTCATAAACTCTCCGGGACCCGGGACCCGGTGACTCTCCGGGACCCTGCGGGGACCCGATGACCTTCCGGGACTAGTGAATGTCCGGGGCCCGGAGACCCTCTGGGACTCTCCCGGACCCGGTGATTCTCCGGGTCTCACCGGGGGCCCGGTGACTCTCCGAGACTCTCCGGGACCAAGAGCCCGGTGACCCCGGGACCTGGGGACCCCGTGGGACCCAGGACCCACTGGGGACCTTCTCCGCATGAAGGACCGAGGCGCTCCGAAGACCCCGCGGGACCCAGGGCCCGGACGCCCAGGACCCGCCAGGAACCTTCTCCGCACAAAGGACCGACGACGCTCGGGAGCTCACTTCGAGGACTACCCGGAGGTACAGGGTTTGCCCCAACAGGTCTAAATTGTTTTCTTTGAGGTAGATGACAAATCTTCTCTTTCCTCATTGTTTGGAAGAAATTAAGAGAGAAAATAGACATAGAAAGTAGTGAAAACAAGAAGACGATAGTAATGGTCGAAGACTATTTCGATGGCTGGAAACTAAGAACCAAAATTCAGTGGTATAAAATCAATTTTCCCTTTTCTCACTTATAGGAAGCAATAAGTCTTTTCATCTTATCATACATCAATATTTGACATAGAATTTAGAGTATGCTTGGATCGAGCTAAAGTTTGCCCCATCTTTTGATGTCAAAGTTTTGGCTTGCCAAAATTTGGCCACTAATTTTCTCACCCTAGTTTTTACTAGCTTTTGGCAAGACATTGAATTAATGTGGTCACCTTTGCTATTGTGAATGAAATCTTGCCAAAAAATGTGGATGTAAAGCAAACAACAACTAATTCAATCAAAATTGCCTCATGCACAATATTTGATATCAAATAACTACAGCCCAAATATACCCTTAATCCCAATACACCAAAACTAGAAAAATGACTACAAATACACAAAGCCATAACAAAATATAGTGTTTAAAACGAGTTTCATTTTACCACTCATATTTTCTTAAGAATGTTTTAACTGCCCCAATTTGCTAGCTTTGCATCAATTGATGTTTTCACTATGTTAGGAGCATCTCCAACCATGTGAACATCATTGTACCATCATAGGATCAAAATAATCCAACAAAGCGAAAATATGGGAGCGACATGGTCAAGGGAAATGTTACTTGCCTTTCTTGTAATTCCAAAATTTAGTCACGGGAGTTGAAGCTACGAGATCGTTGGACTTGATTCACCTGAAACCCTAGAGGCCGGCAGCGGTGGAGAAAGGTGCGGCGGCTAGCAATGGCTGAATGAAGTGCCTGGCGACGATGGTGGTCCGGCGGCAAGGAAGTGGTAGCTAGTGAGGGAAAAAGAATTGGAATGGTTCAACTGGAGGAAAATTTCTAGGGCACATGTATCTTTAGAGGGACGGCTTATTCTGATGGTTCGACAAAATTAGCCGATAGTAAAATTACTTTCTTCTAATGGTTACTACGTAAACAACCATTAGAATAAATCATGTGGTTTCTTCTAATGGTTCATATATGAAGAACCATTATAATAAACTTCGTGGATTTTTCTTCTAACAATTCCCTAGTATTAACCGCTAGATGATAGGAGATTTTACTAACAGTCCACAAACTTGAACCGTTAGAATATGATTTGTGAGATCTATGCTGAAGTGTTGGATTTTTCTTTCATGTAACTTATGATCACACATAAAACAGTGTGATTTTGTAATACCACAAGTGGACTAAATCTACTACTAAATCGATCAATCTAGGATTTAAAGCAGTAAATTGTAACTATGAAATTTGGGGTTTAAAAGAAAGAATGAAAAGCTAGGGTTTAGGGGGTTCCATTTTCATCCAGCATAATTCTATCCAATGTCCCAGAATTGAAGTAAATTTGAACTGTTTTCCAAGACAGATTAAGTTGCTAGTACGGTCGCTGGTACAACGGTGAGAGGATCACTTCCACTGTTACGTTTGGCGAGAGCCTCTCTCTTGTTTAGGATCCCGCGTCAAAGCGCTAAGGCTCAAGAACTCCCATAAATTCTTGCAAGGCTCAATTGTTACGTCTGTTGCTGAAATGAGAATTTAGAGTTTAGAGAAAGAAAACATCATGAAATAACTGCAACACTTAAGGTCGAAACCAAGGAAGAATCACCCGTCTGGATTAGCTCATCCCTAACCCTAAAAGGGATCTACTCCCAAAAAGCCATTAAAATACTAGAATAATAAGAATTAAACTAAAAAGTAGCTAAAACTACTACTAAAGTCTAAAGAAAGCATTAGAAAAGTACCTCAAATTGATCCAAAAGCTTCTCTATTTATAGTACATAGGTAAACTCACCCAAAACAACTCCTTGACACACTCTGACTTCAATCGGGACAAGAACAATCGAATTCAGATCAAATTCGACAAGGTTTCAACCAGTTTCAATCCAAACTGACAAAAAATCGGCCAAAACCAACCTTATTCGACCAGTCTAGATCAAAACTGGTTAAAACAGGCAAAAACCAAGCCTAATTCGACTAGGTAAAGCCTCTGAATCCAATTTGAACTCGACCAGGACATGTGGCACCATCTATACCATCTAAAAATTCAATCAAACGGCCTGTAAACTTGGTCGTGTTTGAATCGGGACCTTTTTGACTGTGGCTTATTTTGTGTTCGAATCCAAGTAGTTTTCGACCACGGGTGTGTATTAGAACTTGAGTACATTAAGCTTTTTCAATATTTCCACAAATTTTTCAAATTGCTGATCAAGATTTACCTTAATGTACCTTCCTGGGAAAAGTGGAGTTGGATTATAAATACGTGTTACATGATTTTCTCCACTTTCCTTTTCTTGTAGTTCGGCGACATTGTCATCATCCTCTGCCAGCTATGATGGTACTTCCTTAATTTCGCTTGTTGGTGAAGGTTCGGTTGGTTGTGTTCAATATGGTAGCTTTGTTCCACTCCATAGGATTATTGCATTATAAATAAGAGAATTAGAACAAGCTATATATACAATTTATTTGTTCAGAATTGCAAGGATTGATAGGTTGAGAAGGAAGCGGGTTATCATTTTTTGGTGCAGGATTCGCCAATTGTGCAATTTGAGTCTCGAGCATGCGGACATGAGTCGATATGCAGTCGATCTTTTGGTTCATGGACAACTTCTCTTTCTCTTGATTTGCTAGAAAGTTCTCTAGCATGTGCTCCATGTTTGACTGCTCGGGTTGTCATTGATATGGCGGTCGATAAGGTTATTGATTTTGTTGTTGGTACGGCGGCCTTTGAGTTTGATATGGGGGATTTTGTTGGTGTAGTTGCTGCCACTAGTACAGAAATGCAGTCTACTAACCCCTATCTTCTATCGGTTATTAGCGAAACAGCACAAAACCGATCGAAAATGTGCCTCGCGGTTATAAAAGCCCGACGGATGTATTTTCCCTATCGGTTTCTAAGAAACTTACCGATAGAATAAATAGTATGATTTACTCTAGCGGTGATGAACATATTTGCCGTTAGAAGAGATGCATAAGTACTGACGGAAGAATGTTGTGCGCCGATAGGACTGGTCAACTTCAACAACTAGACTTATTCTATCGCTACTGTATGAACATACCGACAGAGTATATTAAAAATTCCTATCGGCAATATGTAGTTCGCCGATAGAATAGTTGACCTTCTACAAATATTTTTATTCTATCGGTAATGGATTCTTTTACCGTTAGAATATATAGAAAATTGCTTAGAACTGTTCATCTTCTAATAGTTTTATTCTATCGGTAATGAATGTTTATACCGGTAGAATATTGCACAAAATATCTTAGAACTGTTGGCCTTCTACAACTAGTAATATTCTATCGGTAATGTACGTACACACCGATAGAGTATGTACAAAAATTCCTATCGGTAATATTTATTGTGCCAATAGAACCATTCGCCTTCTACAGATGTTTTTATTACTAACGGTATTCTGTTTTCTTACCGATAGAAAATATATAAATGTATAAATACACGGGTATGTCTCTTTCATTCTCACAGTTCATCTGGGGCTCGTAGTCCTAACCCGTAAGCTCCATGGACGGCCGGCGCACCTCTACAGGGGACCGCTGCACCTCCGCACCTCCATCGACGCCCTCTAGACGTCGGCATCCCAAGGAAGGTACGTAAAATTTCTGCAATATTGTTAGATTATTCTAATCCGATTATGGCAATAATTCTGCTTTTTTTGTATCCTTCATTTTGATGTGTCTTCTTTTCAATATGATTATGATCTGTTCAGGTCCTTGGATGATGCTCGTGAGGGGCAACGTATTTCACGGTTCTTCATCGCAGTACGCTGCCTACGTTGGCTTGTTGGCGAAAGAAATGGTGAAGATCATCGTCGAGAGCTGGAAGGACGTGAAGGGCGAGATCTTGGTTGGCTCGGTCGAGAAGATGCTTAAGCCCGGCGTGTTTGTCAAATCAGGACCTATAGAAAGCATCTTACATGTTTTTGCATGCACCAGCTTGTGGCCAGATGCTTACCTGCTTGGAGAAGAAGAATTGTTGTTATTTGCACAGCCATTCTACACCATCACTACACAGAACAACATCTTGGAAGGTAGGTTCTTTTTGTTAATGGAGTTGAGTTGAGTTGAGTTGAGTTGATCGAGTTTGAGTCCGAGGAAATCACCAATACGTACAAATGTATGTCGACGGCAGTTCCAGCTCCTCGGGCGTCTTCGAACTGAACTCCTATGGTTAAGTCCAATGTGGTTCAGACATTTGCTGTTTTGGATGAATGGATTTGTGATGTATCAGGTCTAACTTGTAGTCGGTAATTGCATTGTGGCAACCTGCAAAGGTTCCCTTTTATGTAAAATGCATGTATGGGCCACTGGGTCCTCGTCGTGATCTGTTGTTAATTTCAGACGTGGCTTTTGTAATATACATCGAATGTGTGAATTGTTGTATTTGTATATTGTTGTATATTTGTGTATCATGTATTGCTAATTGGGACATGAACTTGAATGTGCAGGGAGCATTTGTGTATTTAATTGTATTGGTAGGTAGGTGTGTATTTGTACTACTGTTTCAGACATGCACTTCAATTTGTGAACTGGCATGTGTATGTTTGTACCTGAATTTGTGAACTGGCATCTGTAATTTCTTTGGCAAGATGAAGTCCCAACTGCCTACGAAAAGTATTTTTGTGTCTCCTAGTTAATCCACAAATTAGCATTTCTTGAAATATATTGCTTTATCTTCTAGTTAAGATCCGTTTGATGTAAGATCTGTTTGATGTTACATTGATATGATTCCTTGAATGTGAGAAATGGCATGTGCATGTTTGTCCCAGTTTGGTAACAGTACCTCCTCTAACGGTAAGTACACATATTTACTGATAGGAAAACACATATATTTGTTCAGTCATGCATATTCTAACGGTAAATACACATATTTACCGATAGGAAGCACATATATTTGTTCAGTCATGCATATTCTAACGGTAAATGCACATATTTACCGATAGAAAAATACATATATTTCCTCAGTCATGCATATTCTAACGGTAAATACACATATTTACCGATAGGAAGCACATATATATGTTTAGTCATGCATATTCTAACGGTAAATGCGCATATTTACCGATAGAAAAATACATATATTTGTTCAGTCATGCATATTCTAACGGTAAATGCACATATTTCCCGATAGGAAGCACATATATATGTTTAGTCATGCATATTCTAACGGTAAATGCGCATATTTACCGATAGAAAAATACATATATTTGTTCAGTCATGCATATTCTAACGGTTATTTCATGTATTTACCGTTAGAAAAATGTCCATTATAAGGAAAACCCCACTCGACCATTGCTGAGCTGCTCTTTAATTTGTTCTGTTGCACTCTGTGTCCCTCTGTTTGTGACGAAAGTTCCAGCTACACTGCTAGGGTGATCAGCGCAGGCTGGAGGGAAGTTGATTGCGCCCCTCTCTTTAAGGTATGCTTAATCGTCGACACTTATCTCTCTCTCCCTCTAGATCTCCCTTCCTCTCTACTTGCAAGCTAGCTGTATTGTGTAGTTCCAAGTTTGTAGCTCTAAGCTTGGGAGCTTGGTAGCTGGAAATGCGTCATGTTTTAGGAGCTAACTAGCTTGTATTGTGTAGTTAGCTAGGTTAATTAGTGTTAATTTCGTCAGGCTAGGGTTCAACACATGTATCTGTTGTAAGAGGCTGTACATGTACATATACATAACTTAATCGGGCAGGTTTCATGCATGGCTTACTCGTTAAATTTTGTTAATTGTAGATGGACAGGAAATATTGGATGTATGGAATAAAACGTACTACTCTTGAATATTTGGATGGTGTGAATGAGTTTATTAAATTTGCTGAGCAACAAAAGGAGAGGAAGGGAGAGAAAAATATGCTCTGTCCTTGTACAGATTGTATGAACTTGAAGAGGTTTAGCAACTCTGATCAAATTAAGAGTCATTTGATTCGTCGTGGTTTTAACGCGCGATACACCCGTTGGATATGGCATGGCGAAGATCTTGTGGAAACAATTAGCACCACTACTACCAATCAGCACGACTCGGATGTGGATTGCAATAATATCGATGATCATCCCAATTTTGGTAATGTTCATTCCGATGTGCACGTAGATGATGATGATAACAATCTAGATGAGATGTTACGTGATGTAGAGGAAGATTACAACGAAAATGACTTCTGTGAATTTGAGAAACTGATTGCTGACTCTGAGAAGCCTCTGTTCCGTGGATGTGCAACATTTACAAAACTGTCTTCTGTGCTGAGATTATATAACTTGAAGGCAGGAAACGGTTGGAGTGATAAGAGTTTCACGGCACTATTAGATCTTCTAGCGGACATGCTTCCAGAGGGAAATGAGTTGCCAAGATCTACTTACCAAGCCAAAAAACTGTTGTGTCCGTTGGGAATGGAAATCGAAAGAATACACGCATGCCCAAATGATTGTGTGTTGTACCGTAACGAGTACTCCAGTTTGCATGTTTGTCCAAGATGCGGCGCATCGAGGTATACGCGTAGGGACCGGATTGACAGTGAACGTCACGAGGTAAGGAAAGGGCCCCCGGCAAAAACTGTGTGGTACTTGCCTGTGATACCTAGATTGAAGCGGCTGTTTGCAAATCCGAAAGTCGCGAAGCACTTGCGTTGGCATGCTGAAGCCCGGAAACAAGACGGAAAACTGAGACACCCAGCTGATTCTATTCAATGGAGAAACATCAACAGGACATTTCCTGAGTTCGGCGGCGAACTTAGGAATGTAAGGTTCGGGCTGAGTACAGATGGTATGAACCCACATGGTAATATGAGCAGCCGGCACAGCACTTGGCCGGTTCTTTTATGCATCTACAATCTTCCTCCTTGGTTATGCATGAAGCGCAAGTACATCATGATGGCGTTACTAATCTCAGGACCCAGACAACCCGGAAATGATATTGACGTGTTTCTAGCGCCTTTAATCGAGGACTTACAGAAATTGTGGAGCGAGGGTGTGCAGGTGTGGGATGCATACAAGAAAGAGAATTTCATCTTGCGGGCCCTGATATTTTGCACCATAAATGATTTTCCTGCCTACGGCAATTTGTCGGGGTATAGTACGAAAGGAGCCAAGGCTTGCCCTATTTGCCTAGATGAAACTGAGAGCATGTGGCTGCGAAACTGCCGGAAAACAGTGTACATGGGTCACCGCAGGTTTCTTCCGGTGCATCACACGTACCATAAGAAGAGGAAATCATTTAACGGGAAGCCTGAGAAGGGATCAGCTCCAGTGTTTCTGACCGGTAAGGAGATTTACTCACGCGTGAACGACATCAAAGTTGAGTTCGGTAAGCATTCTAAACCTCGAGAAAAAAATGTTTGGAAGAAGAGATCGATTCTCTGGGATCTACCGTACTGGGAGCACTTACAAGTTCGACATTGCATTGACGTCATGCATGTAGAGAAAAATGTCTGTGACAGTTTGATTGGTTTGTTGTTGAACATTCCGGGAAAGACAAAGGATGGTGTGAAAGCTCGTCGTGACATGGTGGAAATGGGGATAAGGACTGAGCTTGCACCTTTAGAGAATGGAAAGCGTACATACCTCCCCCCGGCCTGCTACACGTTGTCCAAGAGCGAAAAAACAGAACTCTGTCGGTGCCTGAACGGTGTTAAAGTTCCATGTGGGTACTCCGCGAACTTGAAAAAACTTGTGTCTATGAAGGACCTAAGACTGGTTGGCATGAAGTCCCACGACTGTCATGTCTTGATGTCACAGATGCTTCCCATTGCTATCAGAGGCATTCTCCCAGTTAAAGTCAGAGAGACAATCACAAACCTATGTTATTTCTTCAACGCAATATCTTGCAAGGTAAGTACGTGCACTCGTACTATAAGTTCACTACCTCCATTTGTGGAGATTAATTAGAAGATTTTTCTGATATGAATATTTGGCGCAACTGTGTCCTCGTAGGTAATTGATCCCGATGGACTGGACGCTTTGCAACGCGACGTGGTTACAACTCTTTGTCAGCTCGAGATGTATTTCCCTCCATCCTTTTTTGATGTTATGGTCCATCTAATTGTTCACCTTATCAGAGAAATTAAGTTTTGTGGACCTGTGTGCCTGCGCTACATGTATCCATTTGAGAGATTTATGGGTGTATTGAAGGGATACGTAAGGACTCGTCGTCGACCCGAGGGGAGTATCATGGAAGGTTATGCCACCGAGGAGGTGATTGAATTTTGCACAGATTATATGGCCGGGGTTGATCCAATTGGTGTTCCTAGGTCCCGACACGAGGGTAGGCTTGAGGGAATTGGAACGATTGGATTCAAAGCTATCGTCCCCGCTCGTGATGTGTACGCAAAATCACATTTTTGGGTCTTACAACACATGACGGAGGTCGAGCCATACATACACGAGCACAAGGTAATGTTACGGTCACAGAATCCTTCGAAGTCAGACGTTTGGGTAAGCAGAGAACATAACAGGAAATTTGCTGAGTGGATCCAAGAAAGCGTCACGCGAGCTGCCGAGGGCTCCATAAGTGAAACTGTGACATGGTTGGCTAGAGGCCCAAGATTCACTGTAGGGACTTGGCAGGGGTACGACATCAATGGGTATTCATTTTACACAAGAGCTCAAGACGCCAAGAGTAGCACGCAATGTAGCGGAGTGACACTGTTTGCTATTTCTGAGGATGCCAGGTCAGTAAGGGCGCTGAACTCATATTACGGTGTTATTGACGAAATGTGGGAGCTCGATTACGGATTACTTAAGATTCCCCTGTTTCGATGCCAATGGGTCGAAATCCCTCGAGGTGTTCAAGTTGACAGTTACGGGTTTACTCTCGTCGATCTTGGTAGAGTCGGACACCAAGACGATCCATTCATACTTGCAAAGCAAGCCACACAGGTATTCTACATCGTTGACCCGGCCAATCCAAACTTGCATGTTGTCCTCCACAGCAAGAGACGTATTGTTGGGGTCGAAGATGTTGTCGACAAAGAGGAGTATAACCAATTCGATGAAATACCTCCATTTTTAGAGGACATTCAATCTATCCGTACTGAAGATATCGACGAAACAACGTATCTGCGAGATGGCCACGAAGAAGGATTATGGGTTGAGAACCATTGATGATTAATTTCTTTTTGAGGGATAAATGCCAAGCAAACAGCCCACAAGTTCTGCAGCAAGGTGAGGCCTTATCATTAATACATCAGGCAGTACATTTTTCTTTAGAATTTAATGATAAGCTAGTTCACAGCATTAATACATCTCAATTTTACTCCACAGCATGAGTTCTAACATGTACAGTACCTTTATCCTGTAAATATTTAATTCTTCCCTTCAAATAGCACTTGCAAAAATCTCATCGCAGCCTCTTCAAATTAAGTTCAGCAAAAATCCCTTTTTTCTGACGGTATTTTGTTATTTATACCGATAGAGAAGGACATCTTCTCTCAGGCACTTCAAAACGTTTTCTATCGGTATTGTTCTATTTTACCGTTAGAATAAATTCGTTTGTCTCACGGTATTTGTTGTCTGACGGTTTTTTCCTGTTTTTACCGATAGAAGAAGACTCTACCGCTCTGAATTCTCAAACGTGTCGCCATGCGTCGCCTTGGAAACTCTATAAGTACCTCGCCATGCGTCGCGGTATTTTGTTGTTTTTCTAATTCTCGAACGGTTCGACTCCTCATCTTCTCTTTCACAATGGCAACCTCCATGGGATCGTCATCCACGGCCTCCCCGGTAAGAACTCTAAATCTCCTCGGTTTACCCCTGTATTGTTAATCCATGTTCAGTTCATTCTTGACCTGTTGATTTGCACAGGGAATGGTAGCCGTGGAAGACACTGCCAAAGTGAAGGCTGACCTGAGGGCCCTCCAGGAGGAGCACAAGCTCCTTACAGACAAGCACACTCAGCTACGGCTTGACCTTGACGATCTCTTCAAGCGCATTAAGCGCATGAAGACGGATGGTGACAATGCTAGGGCGAGGACGAGGCGTCTTCGCGAGGAGAAGAAAGCCGCGGATATGACCATCGCTGGCTGCGGTTTGACAATGAAGGATACCATAGCGAAGCTGAGGGAGGTCGCAGGCCTTCTTGACGCGGTAGTAGTTGATCCTAGGGACAACTTGTCGCTAGAGGAGTCCTGCGTCCTGGCTGCAAGTCTAACTGACTCTATTCTACATGCAGCCAGGGCTAAGACCACCCCTTGACCTAGCATTTTGGGTTTTATTTTTTTTTGTAAGTGATAAAACAACAATGAATGAACAATTTCTTTTTATGTCAATTATCCAATTTTCCGGCTATCTTCCCTCTTTCTTTAACATTCTGCAGCTTTCAACCACGGTCTGTTTGATGTTAAATTGTGTACCTTTTCATTACTCTGACGGTATTTTGTTGTTTTTACCTATAGAAAAAGGGCACACAAATCTCAAGCACTTAATCAAAAAAATTTTCTGGGGAAAATTGGGCTCACGGGATTTTTTTGTTTATACCGATAGAAAAGGGCACCTTTTCATTACTCTCACGGTATTTTGTTGTTTTTACCGATAGAAAAATGGCACCCAATCTCAAGCACTTTAAAAAAATTTTCTGTGGAAAATTGGTCTCACGGGATTTTATTGTTTATACCGATAGAAAAATGCATCCACTAATTCAAATATTTTTCCGGGAAATTTACTTTTTCTATCGGTATTATTTTGTTGTTTCGATAGAAAATTACATAAGTCTATCGGTATCATTTTGTTATACCGATAGAAAAGTTCCTCCGCTACTTTATTACTCGTACACGGCCCTTTAGTTTCCCTCCACTCGAACAGTTCCACCTTAGAGCACTGCGTCTCTTCGAGAGCGAAGAAAACCCCAACCTCCGCCGTGAGCACTCACTTCCTCTCTCCCACACGACGATCGCCGGCTGGACACTGGTTCGTCACTGCCACCAGTTCTTATTTTCGTCCTTCGCCCGCCGCTGCTGCGTTCTACACCGCCTCTCCATCACCAGAACTGATCGCCGCCGTAAATACCCTAATTCGTCGTTCTATTTCCAGCATCTTCTTTATTTGATCCTAGTGTTTTGCACGTACTAATTCTTCGAGTTTTGCAATTACACTAGGGTTCCCTATTGTGTTGGCTTATGTACATTCCGCAGGCAATGTTGATTTTAATTAGGGTTTACATAATATGTTCCAGTGCTGTAATGAACCTGTTTTGAGATTTTAACTTCTCTATACTGCTGTATGTGTGATCAATTGTATCCAACTGCCATGTAATGCAGATTATATGTTGGAGGTGTTCTTACACATATTCTATCGGCAGCTCATGTGTTTACCGATAGAAAATTTTTCTGCACAAGTAGTAAAACTTAATTTGGATCTGGAAGGACATGAGCCATGCAATGTACTAGTTTGGTTGGGAATTTGTACTCACTTCGTATGAATATATGGCAATGTGGATGGGTCTTCGATGTATATGTTTCAAATGCCTATATACATGACTTTTCCCAACCTAATAGCTGTGAAGTCCTGATGACTCACATACAGGCTAGGCTAAAGATTATGCACAATGGCACTTAGATGCTTGTGTGCATATTTACGTGTGAAATAATAATGCTGGCCCATGAATATTAGTGTAGCAAATCATCGAGAATGTTATGTGATGACAGTGAATGGTAGCTTGTCAACAAAATTCCATATGTAGAGAACATTGTTATGTTCTATCGGTATCTCACGTGTTTGCCGATAGAAAAATTGTCTTGTGTGGAGGTAATTGTTATGGTCTATCGGCAGCTCATGTGTTTACCGATAGAAAATATTTCTGAAGAGTTCAGTAAGTAATTTATGCATGTCTTTCTTTTTGTATTATTTTCCCTTTTGCCGCCCTAGTTAGTCTCCAGTCCTGGGCTGAGTTATGGAACTCCAAGGCGAATTAATTGCCATATATATGGTTTGTTGAAGGTTTTGTAGGGGAAGACATGTCGTCGTCTTCATCGGATGGTACTAGTGGTTCGACTAGGGCCAACCCCATCATAACTACTGAAGATGGGGCTGTTACATCCCAGCGCAAGAGGGTGGGGCGAGGCGCGACGAAGTTGGGGCGTTTGGCCAAACGCACTGATCTTTCTTGTGAGTTCAACCAATTTGGGAGGCCGATTGGAAAGAATGCTGGGAGGTACGCGGCCTACGTTGGGCTGTTGGCGAAAGAAAGGGTGAAGATCACCGTCCAGAGCTGGAAGGACGTGACGGCGGACGAGAGGGATAGGTTGTGGGCGGAAGTGAAGGTTAAATGAACTGAAATCGCTGAACTCTTTCGTAATCACGTTCTCTTGGCTTATACTAAAGTTTAACTAACTCGTGATTAATTAATTGTATGCATTTTTCGGAAACAGGCTAAGTGGAACATCCCCGACGATACACCTAGGACTGCCTGCTTGAAGGACATGAACGGAACATGGAAAACCTTTAAGAGCTGGCTCGTCAGTAACTTCCTAGCTGCGGGGAAATCTCCTTGTGAGAAGTACCCCTTCATATCGGAGGAGGTATGGGAGGAATTCACCAAGCAGAAGGGGACTGAGGAGTTCAAGGCCCTTAGCAAGAAGAATAGGGCGATCCAGAAGAGGAACGACCACCCGCATCGGCTCGGATCCCGGGGCTATGCGGGGAAGGAGGAACAGTGGAAGAAGGTAGACGAACAAAATCCTGTCATCGACACCCCTGAGTTGCCGCTCTCCGAGATTCGGGATGAGAGGTGCAAGAGATGGTGGAGGGGGAGGGGGTCCGTGTCGTCCACGGGGTCTGTGCAGTTCGCAACCCCTGGGGACGCCGACGTTGTGAGGCGAATGGTAAGTTGGCTAACCTCGTAAACTGTGTGCGCACAAGTGTATATAAGGCAATTTGTCTCACAAGGTACCTTCAAATGTAACAGATCTCTTTTGAGAAGGAGGCAGCGGAGGGATTGTTTACCCCGCAGAGGGAGAACGACATCCTCACCCGGGCTCTAGGAAATAAGGAGCATCCCGGGCGGACACGGGCCGTGGGAGCCATTGTGTCGTGGAAGGCCGGTTTCGTAGATCCGGCTCGACCGAGGAAGAAGGCCCGCACCTGGAAGGAAAAGGATGCTGACCTCTCCGATAAGATATGGGCTGAGGTACGGGAGGAGATACGGGCGGAGATGCGGGCTGAGATACGGGCTGAGGTACAGTCTGAGGTGCAGACCGAGGTCGCACAAATGAGGGAAGAGTTTGCACGTTTGAGACAAGCATTGCTGGCCAAGAGTGCAGATGCGGATCCCCAGGACGACGGTACCCCGCGGGGTCGGATAAGCAGTTGCGCTTCGAAGGTACTCGCGGATCCAGTGGATCTACTTGAGGTACTGCAAGCCTTCATCTGTGCACTTAAGTTGATGCAAGCCTTCATCTGTGCACTTAATTGTTACAAATTTGCAGGGGCCGGAGGGCTGCATCCTACAGAATCACGTAGGCGCCGGGCAGGAAGTGGTTGGACACGGCTTCGTATATCCGTCTGGGCCGGATGTCCGGGTCCACTGTGTACCTCTGCGGTTGGGTTTCGCAAAGGTACAGGTGGACATGGCCATGCCGGGCTACAACGATTCTCCGTTGCCAGTCCCAACAGAGGAACTGCAGACACTTGCTGAGGCAGTGGGCTCCTACGTACAGTGGCCCAAGAATTGTCTTGTAATACAACCGGTAAATCCTACACATTTTAGATTACATCCTACTCAGTACACTCAACTTGCATAATCTAACATACGTGCTCTGAAGTGGCCTGCCGCGGGGCTACCAGGGGACTGCGCCCCCAGCTCGGGGCATGAGGGCCGATCTCGTGCGAACCTGGACACATCAAAGACGGCCTCGACCCCACCGAGCGCATCCACGCCTCCACCTCGGAAGAAAGCCGCCATCACCTCGCCCTTGCCTTCGAAGGTACGCGCTCAGTCCCCGACAAAAGGCAAGGGCGGCAAAGGCAAGGGCAAAGGGCGACAGGGACTGCCGCGGACGTTCACGAACGCGCTCCCACTCCTGTCGGAGGCATCTTTGCGAAAATTGGATCGATCAACCAGAGACCTCCACGACTGGTACCTACATCGAGCTCGGCGCAGCCTGAACTTCTTAGTTCCTACAGGCCTGGGCAGTTCCACCGTGAGCCCGGGACTATATCCGTGGCACACGAGGATCTGTTCGACCTCTACAACTGGCGGGAGCTCGATATGTCCATCATACGGACTGGAGTCCTGTGAGTTTGCTGATGCTATGTATTGCTGTTTTCTAACTCTGTTTGCTAACTTTGCATTAATGTTGCAGTTCATTTGAATACTGAGTAACTTTCTGTGAAATTAATATTAATCTCGTCCTTCGCATGCAGGTGCATGTACAGGCTAGCATCGGAGGCTGCGTGTGACAAGGTGGGTTTCCTCGACCCAGAGAAAATAAGCCTCACGATGCTAGAGCAGGACGCCGCGCACGCTGAGCAGTACATATCCAGCGCGCTGATGGCACAGCAGGACAGGGACTTCATTCTGGTGCCGTACCACCAAAGGTTAGTGCATTTCGTACTAATTTAACTCAATCTTGTATGTTACACCTGAGATGTACTTTGAGCTAGCGGTCCTCTTTTACGTACAATGCAGGGGCCACTGGATCCTCATCGTGATCTGTCCGCCGAGGAACGAGGTGTACTACCTCGATTCGATGCGTGACAGATTATCGATGGAATATGTGCTCAAGGGGAATATGGAGGCGTAAGTAACTTATATGTTTGATTTATATTTTGACCTCACTAGCTAATGATAATACATTAACTGGAAATACTAACTGAAATGCAGGGCTTTTGATAAATATGTGTCCGCTGGAGGGAGGCATGCCGCACCGTAGGGCTCCGTACTAGCTTGGAAAGAATATGAGGTACTCACGAGACTTTTTGTTTATGCTTAATTAGTTTATGGAAACAATATATAGCTAACATGTCTTCGCATATGCAATTATCTCAGTGCCATCAGCAGCCACAATCGTGGGAATGCGGGTTTTATGTGCTGCGCTACATGTACGACCTAGTGCGGACAAACGTTTCCCGATTCCCCCAGGTAAGCATCGATAGCTAACTCAAATTTCAAAAATGGGTGTCACGTTCTAAATTAGGATCGAAGTTAGTTACTCAGTATGCACACATGCTTGCAGATCGCCATGTCGAAAGACCAATATGAAAATGCAAAGATTATATATCTTCGACAAATCTGGGCACAATATGTCATGGAGGAAGTAGCGCCCAACCATCCAGCATGACAATTTTCTCCTTTTTGTGTACTCTACATAGACTGTTCATATACATGTGAATAAATATATATATGTGAATAAATGTCCACATTGGATTGCAATCTGTATTTGTCCATACATATGTGAATAAATGTGAATAACTGCCTAATGTGTCAATTTGTTCTGTGAATTTACCTTGCATCTGTACTGTATTGTGTATCCAATCTATACTGTATTGCATCTGTACTGTATATGTGAATGTACTGTATTGTGAATGCAAATAAAGTACTGTATATGTGAATGCTCTATCAGTAAATTCATCAACAACCGAGAGACTACTTTACTTTTTTCTATCGGTACAATCAAAATTAACCGTTAGAAGAATGTGACCTTTCCTGCCGGTGAACTCATACATATCCGATAGAGTACTAAGCTTTTTTCTGTCGGTAATATTGTAATTAACCGTTAGAATAGTGGTACTTTTCCAACCGCTGACGACGAGTTTTCTATCGGTACACTCCTAATATGCCGATAGAATAGTATGATTTTTCCTATCGGTAAACTTATAATTAGCCGTTAGAATAGTGGTACTTTTCCAACCGCTGACGACGAGTTTTCTATCGGTACACTCCAAATATACTGATAGAATATTATGCTTTTTTCTGTCGGTAAACTTGTAATTAACCGTTAGAATAGTGGTACTTTTCCAACCGCTAACGACGAGTTTTCTATCGGTACACTCCTAATATGCCGATAGAATATTATGATTTTGTCTGTCGGTAATCTTGTAATTAACCGTTAGAATAATGGTACTTTCCCTGCCGCTGGACGTAAGACTACGACGGGTTTTCTATCGGTAGATTCATAATATGCCGATAGAATAGTGAACTTCTTCTGTCGGTTATTTACCGATAGAAAATGTCTAGTCTTGTTCTATCGTGTCTATCTCTATCGGTACAAAAACCGATAGTAGAAGGGTGTTTTTTACCGATAGAAGACTGCATTTCTGTACTAGTGTGCTGTCCAAGATTTGGTTGTTGGCGTTAAGGTTGCTGATTTTGTCATGACCATGCAAAGTTTTGGTTGTTGCGCCATCCAAAGTTATATGAGTTAGAGAAAACATTACCTTGCCATTGTTGCATACCTAGAAAAGGATTTGCCTGCTCCATGGATGGGTTAAATTGGTATTCATGGCCAATGTGGCCTTGTATGCCACACAGTTCACATATATGTGCAATTGCATTAACAGATGAAGTAACAGAAGATCCAAGAATTGATAATATATCAGTGAGAATTGCTACCTGTTTGACCAGTTGCGACATTGCAATTACATCCACGCTATTGGTCGGACTTTGTTGAGCAATTCATTCAATTCCCCATTGTGTGTACTTTTGAGTTATACCTTCAATGAGGTCGTATGCTTCGTCTACACTTTTGTTCATTAGTGCGCCGCCAGCTACTGTGTCTACAACCATTCGCGCGTTGTATTTCAACCCGCTATAAAACATTTGAACCACAAGCCACTTTTCTAGTCTGTGATGTGGATATTTGATCAGCAAGTCCTTGTACCGTTCCCAAACATCGTAAAGTGAATCACCTACCTGCTGAGAAAAAGATGCAATATGGTTGCGAATATGAACAGTTTTAGCAAGGGGGAAAAAACTTACATAGAAAAGCCCTTGAGAGTTTGTCACATGTAGTGACTGACATTGGAGGAATACTGTATAGCCATGCCCTCGCCTTCTCACACAACGAGAAAGGAAAGAGCCTCAAACGAAGTGCATCCTGAGTTACTCCATGAATTTTGAAAGTATCACAACACTCAAGAAACATGCGTAAATGTAAGGATGGATCCTCAGCGGGAAGACTACCGAATCAATTTTGTTGAACCAAATTAGAAAAAGCAGATGTTTTATTTCAAAATTATTTGATTCAATCGATGGTCTAAGAATACCTGATTGCAGCCCCATGCTGAGTTGGATTGCATAATCCTTGAGTCTCTTTTGGTCTTCCATTGTTGGTTGTTCTTTGATGTCTTCAAAAGTTTGCAAGTTTCCCTCCATTCTTACTTGACTTGCCTCATACCGAAGTTGGCATGCGGTTTTGATAGGTTTGTTCGAGCTATCCAGCTGTGTAATACTTCCATGAAAGGTTAGTGGTGCAAAGAAAAGAAGAAAAATAAAAAAAAATAGAAGCAAGATTGAGAAGTGAGACTTGACTTATATCAGCGGAAATTAATATAAAAATATGAATTACTGTTGTTCCCTGACAACGGCACCAAAAACTTGATCGCACCTAAAATGGTGTGATTTTGTAATACTGCAAGTAGACGGTTGATCGTTGAGTACTTGAGGGTTGAATTCCACGAGGAACAAGCGTATTAATCTTTTAGGTTAATGGATCACTGATTAAGTCTGAACAATTTTAGGGTTTATTTGTGTACAACTAAATCTACTACTAAATCTATCAATCTAGCGTTTAAAGCAATAAATTGTAAGTATGAAATTTGGGGTTTAAACGCAATAATGAAAAGCTAGGGTTTCGGGGTTTCCATATCCATCTAGCGTAATTCTATCCAAGGTTTGACAATTACAAGTTAATTTCAATTGTTTTTCAAGACAGATTAAGTTGCTAGTACAGTTACTGGTCCAATGGTAAGAGGATCGTTCCACTGTTATGGTTGGTGAGAGCCTCTCTCTTATTCAAGATTCTGTGTCAAAGCGCTAGGGACTCAAGAACTCTCCTAAATTCTTGCTAAGGCTTGACTTTTATGTCTGTTGCTCAAACGAGAATTTAGGGTTTAGAGGAAGAAAACATCAAGAAATAAGAGCAACAGTTAGGATCGAAACCAAGGAAGAATCATGCCTTCCGGTTAAGGTCATCCGTAACCCTAGAAGTGATCTACTCACAAAAAGCCATTAAAATACTTGATTGCTAGAAAATTAAAGTTGCCGTCCTTGCCGGCTTACAAAAGCATGAAAAAAATAGAGAAGGGGGCTCTTCTAAGAAAACTAAACTAAAAAGTAGCAAAAACCTACTACTAAAGCCTAAAGAAAGCATTAGAAAAGTACCTCAAATTGAGCCAAAAGTTTCTCTATTTATAGTACAGAGGTAAACACACCCAAAAACAACTCTTTGACAAGCTCTGACTTCAATCGGGATAAGAACAATCGAATTCAGATCAAATTTGGCCATTTTTCGACCAGTTTCAATCCAAATCGACAAAAACCAGCTAAAACCATCCTAATTCGACCAGTCCGGATCGAAACTGGTTGAAACCAACAAAAACTGAGCCTAATTAGACAATGTAAAGCCTCTGAATCCAATTCAAACTCGACCAGGACACATGGCGCCATCTAAACCATCCAAAAATTCAATCAAACGGCCAATAAACTTGGTCGGGTTCGAATTGGGTACCTTTTCGACCGCGGCTCATTTTGTGTTCGAATGCAAGTAGTTTTTGACTGCGGGCGTGTATTAGAACTCGAGTACAATTCATATTTCGCTTTCGACCAACCCGTTTTCGCCCTGGCTTTCGACTACAATTCTTTTCCTATGTCCAGATTTGAATATTGGTCGAATTTGAGTCAAATGAGGTCCAAATTGTCTCAAATTTGGTAGGCCCGATTGTGAAAGCATTTTGTAAAAATAATGAAACTTTGCACATAAAATGTCGTATCAAAGGAGTTTTAAGCATGATTTTTGCAATTTTTAAAACTAAACCAAGGGTAAAATTCTATTAGATTAAGATTTATTAAATTCCCCCAAGCTAGCATTTTGCTTGTCCTCAAGTAAAAAATGTGAATAATTTTTCCAAAAATTGAGATGCCTTGGTAAATCAGATTCTCTATAAATAATCTTCTTAAAACTCACATCATAAGGCAATTGATCTAAACAATTTAAACTTTCCAAATGCAAATATTATGATTATCAAGTTTCAACCTTAGAAAAAAGAGAGCTTAATCAATTAAATTGTCTTGACAATCTTCTTTCATATAGGATTTAGAATAAACCATATAAAGAAAACACTCGTTATGCTACAATTTATACAAAGTTGCTAGATTGCCCTTTAGAGAAAAATTAAAACACTTATATTTCTGTTTTTTATTCACTTTTTGTAATTTTTTTCTTCTTCAACTTTTTTGTGCTCTTAGCCAGAATATTTTTACTAGATCATTCTTGCTAGAGGAGACACAGCTAAAGACGCTTACTTAAGTGCACTTACAGAAAGGCAGATTTGTCGGTTTCCCGAGCCCCTGTAAGCAATCTCAATGCTCCATATACCTTCCCTAATGGGAACGGGGATGCCCGAACTTCCGTCAGGTGGAGGATAAGTCGATTAGGCGGCGCGAGACACACACGATCCGGCTTCTTGATCGGCACGATCAAAACCCCTGCAATCGCAGCACCACGCGTCCTCTGGTTATCAACCGTGCGCTGCCCGGTTGACCTCGCCACGAAGGCTAATCCCTGCCAGTGAATCGAGAACACAAGCAAGAACAAGAAAGATGCAACTGAATTTGCAATTGAGGATGAAACTCACGAGTTGGGGTCTCACAAACCGATGAACGGCGATACTGTTCAAAGACAGAATTGATCTAAGCAAAACCCGCCTCAACCCTAGCGGCGGCTACTGAATATAAGGTCTATGGGACGTCCTAGAGACCCTAGACGCGTCCGTGATGGGCTCCAACACGATACATGGGCCAACGGCACAAATTGGTGACGCAGCACCCTGGGACAGATTCTGTCCGCCAATTTCCAACGTGAATTCCCGTCGACTCCGAAGTCTAAATGACCTGAAACCGGTGCCATTGGAAAGGTTATCTCCTTAGCTTTCCAGGCATATATGGATCATCGAAATCGGAGCCCGTTTGTGGCCTGGGCGACTATTTTAGTGAACACTGCTCCTGGTGGCCGAGGTAGTCGACTACGAGATGAATTGGCCTCCAACTTGACTTGGACGCCCTCCTTGCCTCCCTCCTGGCCCTTGCTGGTTCCCAAGGCCTTCATGATCCTCTCCAAAGTTCCTAAGTACAATATAATCAATAATATCATTAGGTAGCATACCATCCTCACAAGTATATGCATGGGCACTTAGGAACGAGCTCACCTGTTGAATTGCCGTGCTCGTGCTCTTGTGATGGGTCCTTGCATCACAACTGGAGGAGTCTCGGGCGTATGCATAGGAGTGATGTCCTCATCATTCCCTTCACCAGCTGGTCGAGGATTCACCACCGCCTCCCCCCAGTGGGTTGCATATACGTTACACGAGACTAGACAAAGTGACATTTTAAGCAACCATTTTACTGAAAATATTTTTTTGTGTGTATAAGTTAAGTAAATCTTCCCTTCCTCAGCTGGTTGACGATTTAGCACCGCCTCCCCCCAGTGGGTCGATTATACTTTACTCTTACACATTTTTTATTTTTAAAGTGAGGGGCAATTAGCAATCTAGGCATAAAAAGTGACATAATAGAGTTAATTCCAAAAAAATGATTTTATTAGAAATCTTCAATTTGGAAGAAGTCAAGTAAAATTTATAGATAAGTTCAAGCTTTAATGGTCAATTTAAGATAAAAACTGAACATAAGCAATGAAAATTTTTAAGAGAGCTAAGTTCAATGGATCATTTGCAAAGATGTGATAGAATAGTCATCTAATTGATTGAAGATCATCTTCAAAACCAGGCATTCCAAGTGATAAATCTCTTTTTTTTTATTTTTCAGTTTATGATGGAATGATGATTCGGTGAAGACTAAGCAAATGGTTAAGTGAACACCCCCAAAGCTAAATCAGACATTGTCCTCAATGTATGGAGAGAGATACAGATTACTATTTGCGGTAGTGGTTCCTGGAGGTAGATGTTGTTGATGATGTCATGGTGAAAGAGGATATTGTGGTCCACGTAGCCAGAGATCCAAAGTTACCTCGTCATAGTTTACAAAGCCATTTTTATCCATTCCATGTCCTTGAGTGTCAGGTAGGCCAATTTTTTTTTTAATAATTATGTCCTCTGAAGAAAGTCCGAGAAAATATTATTTAGAGAGTGCAGAATAAGATGGAGAACAACAAATAGTCACGAATGGTTGTAGGTAACTTGTTTTGTCAATAACTTCTATAGGGACAGATTGAATGGCATCTAAAAATGGAGGTATTTTTTCAAACTGATTATACTCAACTTCATCGACAATGTGTTTGACCCCAACAATACGTCTCTTATTGTGAAGGACAATGTGCATCTTTGGATTGGTCAGGTCAATGATGTAGAATACCTGTGTGGCTTGCTTAGCAAGTATAAATGGATCATGTTAGTATGCAATTCTATTCAGATCAATGAGATTAAACCCGTAATTGTCAACTTTAACACCTCAAGGGACTTTGACCCATTGGCATTAAAACAAAAGAATCTTAAATAATATGTAATCGAGCTCCCATATTTCTTTAATAACACCGTAATATGAATTTAGTGCCCTTACTACCCTGGCATTGTTCAAAATAGCAAATAGTGTAACTCCACTACATTGCATAGTACTCTTCTCATCCTGACTTCTTGGCTAAAACGAATACCCGTTGATGTCGTACCCCTACCGTGTCCCTACAAGAAATCTTGGCCCTCTAGCCAACCATGTAGCAGTTTCACTTACAGAGCCCTCAGTAGCTTGCAGTACTCTATTTTCGATCCACCCAACAAATTTCTTGTTATGTTCCCTGGTGATCCAAATCTCTGGCTTCGAAGGATTTTGTTTTCGTAACATTGCCTTGTGCTCGTGTTTGTGTGGCTGCACCACTGTCATGTGTTGTAAGACCCCAAAATGTGCTTTTCCATACAGATCACTCACGGGGACGACTACTTTGAATACAATCGATCTGATATCCTGAAGCCTACCCTCATGTCGGGACTTAGGAATGCCAATTGGGTCAACCCCGGCCATATTATTGGTAAAAAATTCAATCACCTCCTCGGCAGCATAACCTTTCATGATATTGCCCTCGGGTTGATCATGATTCCTTACATATCCCTTCAAGATACGCATAAATCTCTCAAATGGATGCATATAGCTCAGGAACACATCTACAAATCTTCATTTCTCTTACAAGATGAACAATTAGATGGACCATAACATCAAAAATGGCTGGAGAGAAATACATCTCGAGCTGACAAAGAGTTGTGATCACATCACATTGCAAATCGTCCAGTCCATCCGAATTAATTGCCTGGAAGGACACATTTGCAGCAAATTGTCGACGATTCGGACTCAGGGTCTTTAGTCGAACTTATGCATAATTTGTGAGTTGTGAGACCTTTCAGGGTGTCCCTCCGGGAAGGGATGATGAGCCAAAGTCGGTTGGAACAGAGAGATTTATACAAGTTCGGGCCCTCGATGGTGGGAGTAATAGCCCTACGTCATGTTGGGATTTCACTATATGTAGGAAAAAGGGTTACAAAGTTGTGGAAAAGATCATCACAGGCGAAGATCTTTTCCGTGTGATTATTATAAACACAACTAAGCTAGCCTATGGAAGCTTGTCGATATTGATCGTGATGTCCCTCCTTCTTCGTTTGGTGCATTTGCTCACCCTTTTATACTGGTCGAAAGGGCGCCAATGCACAACGGCTTCGAACGGTTGCTTGGGTGCAGTTTTAGCAACTGCACTTAACTTCCACGTAGGCTTAACACGTGCAATTAAGGAATAACCGCACATATTAACCTCCTGGCAGTTGTCTCCGTACGTGGAGGAATCTTCGGGATACTCGAGATATGCCGGTTGTAGTGTCTGAGTAACCCTGAGTCCCCCTGGTCGAGAGTAGTCCATGACCTTCTGACCGCTCATTGTCTGCAATCTACTGTCCGTGCATCGCCTACGGGCTTCTGACCGCACACTGTCTGCGGCCTTATGATCGTGCAAAGCCTACGACCATGTGTCCGCGCTTCTCAAGCTATATGAGATCGCATCAACGAACACATACTTGGTTCGAATCTGTCTTGAACCAGACGCGCATTTATGCTGAACTAGATCGGGTAACAATCCTCGTCAGCTAGCCCCCAAATTTGAAGGAAACGAAGGGACATATTTACTTCAAATTTTAAACCTTACATCGGATAAGTGATCCGACGCTTCAAATCCTCCACTTGGTGGCGCACTAAGTGTGGCGGTTTATTTCCCGAGACGGACTCTGGGCAATATTTGACAGGTAATGATGGCGCCGTGGAATTTGTCTTTTAACCCGAGATGAAACTGTAAATGTTTTGGAAGCTCGAGGCATTCGAAAAATGAACCGTCACCCCGGGGCTATAAATACCGAATGAAGCCCCTTAGCCTAAAATTTCACAAGGTTTTCCCCGGCTAAGTAATTTCCATAGCCATCCTTTCCCTCTCTTCTGTTTATACCTCAATGGCAGATCACAGTCCAAAAGACATCATCAAGATTGAAAGCGATGAAGAGGAAGTGGCACTTAAATTCGACCAGGATTTCCAGAAGGTAAGTCTTTTCCAGACGCCCTGGTTCAAATTGCCATCTTATGCTCTGATCGTTTCGAAAGTTCTTTTTGGAAATTCACAAATAACCGAAGATATGGCTCCTCCAGCGAAGAAACCCAAGATTGACGAGGGATCTTCTAGTGGCTCAAGGGTTAGGGATGCATCATTGTGCTCTCTTCCTTTGGCCCCTGTAGTCCTCCCAGTTCATGCAACTCGGCAGGTCGAACCTTCATCTCCACCTTTGGAGGTCCATAAAAACCCTTTGAAGCCTTCTTCTCAGCTTTCTCCGTTGCGGTCGAGTGACCCACAGCTTTTTATTGGGTGATCGATTTTCTAGTGGGAAGATTGCATTCCCATGACCAGATAATCCTCATCCTGTGTTGGGGGAGAAATCTTCTCATGGGAAAGTTGTACTCCCACGACCTGATAGTTCCCGACTTTTGTTGGATGATCTACTTTCTGGGGGAAATACTTCATCCTCTCACTTGCGAGGATTGGTAATCATTTCACCTCCTTTGCTTGTTGTTTTAACTTGTAAAACTAACACATGCAAATGCAGGAGATCAAAATTGTTGGAGCCCCCAGCGACCAGCCTGCTGAGATTCAACCTCCTTCCCTTGAACAGACTCTCCAAAGGGAAAAAGAGGTTTTGGAGAAGAAGACCGAAGAGATGTCTTCGGCCATTCTGCATTTAGCATAATGTTTTGATAGATCCCACGAAGAGGCGCACTAATTCCGCTTGGAGAGGTACTACGCTAGGCAACAGCGAGAACTCTCCGATTCGATCAGGAATGGTAGTGCTTCTCTGATTCGGGACGATGTAGATAGGCTTAGAGTAGTTGCTAGTTCTCTTGGGGTGGTCAGTGTAGATCCTACTAACGCCAATATGTCCCTAGGAGAACTTTGTAAACTCCTCTTGGATCTGGTCGATGCTCTAGTCGCCTATATCCCTTTTGTATGCAAGGATTGTCAGAAATAAAATCTCTTTTTCCTTACATAACTTGCCTTCTTGAGAAGAATCATAAGAACTGATTTGAATTAAGACTCTTCATAATCTTTGTGCAAAAATATGGTCATAAGTAATATCTTTACGACCACGCTTACACAAGTAAATCTGAGGTAACAAGTCTTTTCGATCAGAGATGCATCAATGAGTCATTCTGCGACCAGTACTAGTACATGAGGACATGAAAATTTGCCCACGAATTCAAAACAAAAATTATAAAAATATTTTTCGTTTCGTATTCACTGTGGGGAGAGCATAATGAGTCTCTCGAGAGAAGGCACCCATTATGGGAAATGAATAAAGTATTCGTTGAACCGTTGCCTCGGACATATAAAAGGAGCAGGTAGCTTCCTGAGGAAGCCACACAACCAGAAACTTGCCTTAGAACTTCTGCAGCACAAAACCCTCATTTCTCATTCTCCATCGCATCCAAAGTCGCCATCTTTCCTTCCGATCCTTTGCAAGAAATGGCATCCTGGAGCCGATCTGTTCACCACATAGAGGAGAGTCTCGTGGCGCTAGAGAAAGAATAAATCCTTCCTCCGCGGCTGGTAATCAACTGGCGGTCCGTGGAGAAGGATCAAGAAACCCCAATCGTCCAAGAGGGCGAGTTGGTGGTTTTTGAGGAATACCTGCGTTGTGGATTCTGATTCCCTGAGAGCCAATTCTTGAAGGGAATCTTGGCGCACTACGGGTTGGAGTTGGTGAATCTCCACCTGAATGCTCTCCTGATTCTGGCAATTTTTCAGCATCTGTGTGAAGCCTTTGTCGGAGTGTTCCCAAGTGTGGAGCTCTTCCGATGCTTCTACTACTCGGCATGGTCGAAGAGCGGCAATGCCGCCGGATGTATTTAATTTCGGATAAGGGAGAAGAAAGAGTATCCCTTCCCACCCCTCCGGGACTCCATTCACAGGTCGTACCAGAAGTGGTTCTACTGCAGCCCTCCGTCGGAGAGTGGGTTGTGGTTTGAGAACTCCCTGCCAGAGAAGTCCAGCAAATTGGACTCTCTTCTTGATCTGAGCACGGAGCAAAAGAAGCAGGCCCAAGTAATTCTTCACTTAGTCCAGCAGGGACTAACTGCTCGCGACATCATTCGCGACTTTGTGAAGAATCAGGTGAGCCCCTTGCGTGAAAGGGCTCATCCAGCTTGGCAGATTCAGTCCATGGCGGATAGCACCATGGACTATAATAACGGTACGTCTTCCAGTAAACAAAACGTACATTGCTTCTGAAATGTCATATTTGCTAACCTGTTTACTTGTGATGTAGCTCTGTCTTTGTCCGAAATTGAAAAGCGGACAAATTACGTCCTCAAGGCGTACTGCGCCGGTGTGGAGGGAACCAGGGGAACATCTCGCCCCTAGAGCCTGATTAATGCCAGCGATGATCTCAAACAGGAGCGCCGAAAGGTATGAGCTTTCTCAACAGGCTCGGTTTGTAGATCGTTCACTCATCTTGCATTATTCGGAATGTCATAGCTCCTGGGGAAATTCGCCGAGGCTACACGTCCAACGGAGGACGTTGGTTTGCTGGGGAAACCGGCTTCGAAGAGGGTGAAGAAGATCTCTTCGAAGCGCATGGCGAAGGAACCTGCTCCCAAGAAATCCAAGAAGATTCTGGGAGAGGCCTCCTCGCAAAAGACTCCCCTTACCGCGAAGAGAACTGCGATAAGATACTCAATGTCTCCTATTAACCCAGGTACAAACTGGAATTACTTCATCGTCGTACATGGTGAAGGAAGTGAGGATGAACAGGGTGACGTTCCTCTCATTCGTCGAAAGAGGAAGGCGATCACTCTCTCGTCGAGTGAGGTCTTGTGCCTGCCCGTAGGGACAGAGACGACCGCAGCGAGCCCCATGACCACTGATGACCCAGTGATCGCGAGTGAAACCCCAGTACCTGAAGCCCAGGCAGCTTCAGGATTTGCAACTCCTCCCCCTCTGACAGAAGGGGTGACTGGGTAAGATTCCTCACAGTCTTGGAGGTCGTTATCTATCCGTGAACATTCACTAAGTGATGATCATACAGGAGGAAAAAGACATCCCTCCTGTCCACCGGAAAGTAACTCCTGCCAGTCCTGGGGAGGCGAGCACTCCACTCCTGCCGGCAGGAGTGGGAATAAAAGGGCAGGATACTGCGACCACTATCAACCCCGTGGTCGTGGATGAAGTCCTAGCATCTGCAGTCCAGGAAACGTCTGGACCAATAGATGTACCCCTACCGACCGAGAAGATTACCCCGGTAAGGATTCTTACAACTTCGGTCTTTACCATTACTCAAGCATGTGCTTATGAGTTTGTACACACATGGAGAAAAAGACAGGGTCTTATTTACAAAGAGGAAGACCAGGACAAACGACGATTGCACTCTTTTGCTTAGGGAACCATGTTCGAAATCCCAAAAGCTGGGGGGATTTCGAGTAAGGTAAGAATCTCTGCTGTTGGGACAGGGTCGGATTACAGTGATCAACTGTAAAAATTCTAACAGATGAACTTTTTATTTGCTTAGGCGCAGAGACTTAGCACCTAGTTCTCCAGTGGCCTAGGCCAGTATCAGAGGTTCCCCTGCTACCGAGGTCTCTGGGGAAAAAAGCTCCATCCCTTCGGCCAAGGAAGTTGTCCAGGCCTTTATAGACGGGTTGTCTGCAGAAGTCCAATGTGAGACCCCCATTTGAGGATCACCTTGGTAACCGCCCAGGTAGGTTACACACAGCATGATGCCACATGAGCTCAA
This sequence comes from Pharus latifolius, assembly GCA_019359835.1. Classification (NCBI taxonomy): domain Eukaryota; kingdom Viridiplantae; phylum Streptophyta; class Magnoliopsida; order Poales; family Poaceae; genus Pharus; species Pharus latifolius. The sequence goes on along the minus strand of CM033323.1, from coordinate 36,552,178 downwards.
ACCACTCAAGCATAGCATTATAATCAAACAAGTATCAGGCCAACATGGGCCAATATTACATAGCCAAAGCACCGAAAATGGCGCTCAGTAAAGTTGCTAAGAAAATAATCAGTTTCTCAAGACAAGAATCGGTATCCAAGTACCGAACACACAACATAAAGCACAAAGCGACGACAAACAGCTTGACTTCAATCCGCAGCAGGGTTGGAGGGGCTTTTCCCACATCTGACTTGACTTGGTGCATGATCCTTCTAGAATCTGGGCTCGTCCGGGACACTTCCATCTTCCGCTGAGTATTCATAACCGAAAGAATCGGGATCCTCGAATCCCTCTTCTACAGTTGGATATAAATGCAAGGGTGAGCACTTGGTGCTCAGCAACACTCATTCCGGGGATTAATGCAATTGTACTTACATGAGGGTGAAACATATGATTCCGGGGTTTTAGTTTCATATGGATAGAGATATATAGATTTCCAAGTCATTTGTTCAGTAAAATAGTACTTTGTCATGAAAATGATACTTTAAACATTAAACAGGTTTTCAATAAAACATTAGATGTAGTGGTCTCCCATGAGTCACTACTTTGTTAACCGCATTATGAAAACATTCCAAATATTACTTGTGCTATAACCCATGGATAACATCCACTACGAAAAGACTCCTAAACCTGGGAGTACAGAGTATCTGATACTTCTTTTACACTTTGCAAAGGTGTACCTCTTTTTAAATCCACTGGTTCACTCGGCTTTCAAGTCGGATCAGCTCCATGTGACTTTCATACATGTGACAGGGCCGAGATCACACACATTTTTGCAGTTCAGTATTAACAGTATCCCCACCCAGTAAATAGACAATTAAGTCTCAAGTACTGTTGTGGGTCCTCCCCACTGCCTTACTTCCTAGCCTTTGGCTTATGTTCCCGCAGGACACATAGCCTTGGTCTGTGTCCACGCAAGACATATGACCATTCAAGATTACAACCGCGCACGGCTTAATCTGAGGCGTAGGGCGTCTTCCTTCTTTCCACCTTTATCTCTCATCATTTTTCTGAACTCACATCACTCATGGCCGAACTGCGGCCCACCAGTTTCCACGAGAGAAACCAGACCGACAAACCATGCAGGGAACTGCTAATACCAAAAAGCTACTAAGTTGTGCCTGTCCCATACCAGGCAAGTGGTTGGTACATTTACAATTCGCATAGAGACACAGCACAAGGTTCTTGTCCTTATGAACCAATAGTGAGGAGCATTCACATTCCCTGGTGCGCACCGCACCCTCTCCATACAATCCAATCCTCACTACTGATCCTTTTTATCAGTTTTCATGACAAAATGGTTTTCATGTAACTTCTCATACATTTGACCATTTCCAGTTTAATCTAAACATTCAATATAAGAGTCCTAGGGCGACAAAAGCATATATATAAAGGTTCAATAACAAAAAGGGGTTTCATGATTCATTAGGTGATATCTATTCATGTCATTCAAACATAACTTGTCTCTCAAATAAGCATGCATCGTAAGAAACAGTGAATATACTTTGTATGAAAATATTGGGTGAGATATGATCAAAGGAATGAGGCTTGCCTTGCAATGCTGGGTCTAAGTACTCAGATGATTCTTCAAAGACTTCCTCCGCTCCTTCAACTTCTGACTCTGCGGCAATCAAACAACACACAAACACATACCATAAGCATACAGAAAATAGTTTCCATAGAAATTATTAAGTAAATAAGTCATGCATGCAGGGGAAAAGGTTAGGGCAAGGTCACAAGGGCTCTGGTCGAAGAAACGGCTAAAAAGGATTGAACATCGAAGGGTCGACATTTGGTTCATGGCTTTGGCATAGCTTCAAACTGATCTTAGGATGGTTTTCTGGAGAAGTGATAGTAGAGAAAGTTGTAGATCTTGACTCCAGGAATCTACTGGACAAGGTGGCATTTCAATTGCTCAACCAGAAGGGGCTGACCAAGGTCAATGCCAGTGGTTGACATGCATTGACATAGTGCTGGACATGGCCAGAAACTAGGGCATGGCACAACTTTTGATTTAGGGCTCCAATTGATGCACCACTTTGTCTGGGAGGTAGGCATTACTAACAGCAACAAATCACTCAACAGGCTCAAGGACAGAAAGTGACTGGAGAGCGGCCAAATCAGGTGATGAACTGCGGTGGCGACACGGCACAGGCACAGCTTTGGACAAAGATTTGGCAAAGGCATAACTCACAATCTAGGCAGATCCAGGTGTCGAGCTAGTGGAAAGAATTTCTCAAGGAGTTGAGGCAAAGCTAAGGGACAAGGTTTCAGGAGCTAGATCAGTCGGGAAAGGATTCCGGCGACCGGCGCTGGAGAAGACGACACTGGAGATTAGGGGTTTTTGCTACAAGGCGTTTGAACTCGATTCCTTGCTCAGGGAGTGAAAGGGTGGAGTGTGGAAGCTACTGGTGAAGTCAATTTGGTCGGAGAATGACCGGAGAAGCTTGGCGCCGAGGTCCGGCGAACGGCTGAGGTTCCAGATTGGGATTTCTTCGATTTGAGCTCAATTGGGGATTTGGATTCCACAGGCTTGCTAAGAAATGGCTAAGGATCAGTTTTTGTTACTGGGACGAGAGCTAATTCGGGCTGAATCTGATAGCATTGGGGAAACAGGGCAATTGGGCTTTTCCGGCGATAACCGGCGATGGGGATCGTCGGGGTGCAATTGACTGCTACTACACAGAAAGGGTGAAGAGGGGAACTCGCTGGTGGCTTTGGATCGAAGAGAGGGGCTGTGAAATGGGCTAGCACTGTGAGCTCTCTCACTGGCTCGCCGGAGAAGAAGGCGTTCGCGGTGGAGTTTGGGACTTAGACGATTTTCTGGAGGCTTGAGGCTCTCAAAGCACAGGGAAGGTTTAAATAGGCACGGGGATGGAGCTTGCGAGGGATAAAACGACAGCGGTTGCTTGCGCCGGGGAGAAATTTGTCGGGCGCAGGCGCAGCAACGACGACGGCGACGTGATGTGCTTCAGGCGGTGCTGCAGCTTTGCCAGCGATGTCAGCGCGCCTTGGAACTTCGCCCGGGACGGCGCAGATGCGGAGGCAACAGCACAGCTCCGGCAACACCACATAACAGCATGCAAATGTCACGGCAACAGGCACACGAGCGAAAACAAAGCTCTGGAGCGCGGCCGTTTATCGGCTGGGCTTGGCGAAGCTACGGTGGCTGGCACGGGCGCGCGGGGTGGCTCCACTGATCACGAACACAAGCGACAAGAGGCGGTGGCCGGCGTCGACAAATGCGGCGAAAACCACGGTGCGGCTCCAGCGACACGCGCTGGTCGTAGGCAACGACCAGGTGCTGGTCGAATGGACCTGAAAAGAAGATTTGGGCCGTTCTGCAATTTTGAAACTTGCTCCAGGGACTGTTCTATGAGGAAAATTTGAATAGAACTTGGGCCTGATTGCAAATTCGGATATCTGATGGTCCGATCTGAAATCTGATTTCGCAGATAAGTTGTATAAAATTATTAGAACTTATCCGGCCAAAGTTTGGTAAGATCGGGCAAGATCTGAAGGGTTTCGACAAAATTGGGGAAAAGCAGTTTAGGGTAAAATTAGGGTAATTAGGGTTCTGAGATGGCAAGGGTCGAAACTCAGTTTTAGGATGGGATTTTGGAGATGATCCAGAAGGGAAAAATGTTCTGAACAACATTTAGAAGGGAATGGCTGAAGCAGATTAGGGTTTGGGGTCAAGATGTGGATTTTGGCTATTTTAGGGTTTGGCAAAAACAGGGGTGTTACCAATCTACCCACCTTAGAAACAATCTCGTCCTCGAGATTAGGGCAGGTCAGAGAATAGGAAAGGAAATTCTCGGTGGAGATCTTCTTCTTTTTCCCAAGTCGATTCTTCCTCTGAGTGATTATTCCATTGGACTCTGCAGAATCGGAGGGTTCTTGACTTCAGCACTTTCTCTCTGGTTTGCAAAATTCTAACAGGGTATTCTTGACAAGACAAATCTGGTTGAATCTCAATCTCTGCAGGAGATATCTGTTCCGTTGGTTTTCTCAAGCATTTCTTCAGCTGGGACACACGAAAGATGTCATGAATTCCGCTCAGTTCTGGTGGCAATTCCAACTTGTATGCCATTCCACCTTGCTTTTCCAGAATTCGATATGGTCCAACATATCTAGGTTTTAACTTTCCCTTCATCTGGAATCTTTGAACTCCTTTGTATGGCATAACTTTGAGATACACATAATCGCCCTTTTCAAATGATAGCTCTCTTCTACGATTATCTGCATACCTTTTCTGTCTAGATTGAGCTGTTTTCAGTTTTCTTGTATGATCCTGACATGGGCTGTGGCTTCTTCTACTAACTGGGGTCCTAGATGTTGCTTTTGACCTATTTCTATCCAATACAGAGGCGTGCGGCATTTTCTTCCATATAGAGCTTCATATGGTGCCATCTGCAGGCTTGTTTGGAAGCTGTTGTTATATGTGAATTCTGCATACGGTAGAAATAGCTCCCAAGAGTCTCCATAATCCAAAACACATGCCCTCAATATATCTTCCAAAATTTGGTTTAACCTTTCAGTCTGACCTCCAGTTTGAGGGTGGTAAGCGGTACTGAATTTTAATTTTATGCCCAAGGCTTTCTGCAACTCTTGCCAAAATCTTGAAATGAACTGGGCTCCTCTGTCGGAAACGATAGCCTTCGGCACTCCATGCAGTACCACTATTCTGCTGAGATACAGCTCTGCTAAGTCCTTAGCTGTATATTGGGTCTTTACTGGGAGAAAATGCGCTACCTTTGTTAATCTATCTACTATGACCCATATAGAATCGAATCCTTTTCTTGTCCTTGGTAGTCCCACAATAAAATCCATTCCGATTTCATCCCACTTCCACTCTGGGATTTGTAGAGGTTGTAGCGGTCCTGCAGGCTTTTGATGTTCTGCTTTCACTCTTTGGCACATGTCACAAGCTGCGACAAACTTGGCGATTTCTCTCTTCATTCCTTTCCACCAAAAATTATTTTTCAAATCCTTGTACATCTTGGTGCTGCCTGGGTGTATGGAATATGGGGTTTGATGAGCTTCTTGCATGATCAAGCCTTTGATCTCGTTGTCATTTGGAATGCAGATACAGTCATCGTACCATAGAATTCCCTGTTATCTTCTCGAAGGTTGGTTGTATCTTTGCTCCTCATGTCCTCCTTCATCTCTTGAAGGTCTGGGTCAATTGCTTGAGCTTGTCGGATCTTATCCTTCAGCTCACATTCCATCTTTAGGGCAGTGATGGTTCCTTGGTTCACTAATTCCAATTGCTACCTTTCGAAGTCCTTGATTAGTCAGGTTGGCACTTCTAGCTGTGTTATCTGGTTGCAACGAGACTTTCTGCTCAAAGCATCAGCCACTACATTGGCTTTTCCCGGGTGATAGTGGATCTCCAGGTGAAAATCTTTGATCAGCTCTAGCCATCTTCTCTGCCTCATATTCAACTCCTGTTGTGTGAAGATATATTTCAGGCTCTTATGATCCGTGTAAATTTCGCACTTGCTGCCTAATAAGTAGTGTCTCCATATCTTTAGTGCATGTACGACAGTAGCTAACTCCAAATCATGTGTTGGATAATTCTCCTCATGAGGTCGTAGCTGTCTTGATGCATAAGCTATCACTTTCCTTTCTTGCATCAATACACATCCTAATCCTTGTTTGGAGGCGTCACAGTAGACTTGAAAATCCTTTTTGACGTCCGGTAGTATAAGGATTGGTGCAGTTGTCAGTCTTTTCTTCAATTCCTCAAAACTTCTTTCGCACTCCTCGGTCCAATTAAAAGGGGCGTTCTTCTTCAGTAGCTGGGTCAGCGGTTTGGTGATCTTCGAGAATCCTTCCACGAATCTTCGATAATATCGCGCTAATCCCAAGAAACTTCTAACTTCTGTTGCGGTTTCTGGTTGTTTCCATTCAGTAACAGCTTGGATCTTCATCGGGTCCATAAATATTCCTTCGCCTGAGATGATGTGTCCTAAGAAAGAGATCTTCTTCAGCCAAAAAGCACATTTGCTGAACTTGGCATATAGCTGGTGGTCTGCTAGTTTCTGTAGCACTATCCTCAGGTGGTGTGCGTGCTCCTCCTCTGTCTTGGAATAGACAAGGATATCATCTACAAACACGATGATGCACTTATCCAGGAACTCCATAAGGATCTTGTTCATTAAATTCATAAATACCACGGGTGCATTAGTTAATCCAAAGGGCATCACTGTAAACTCATGCAACCCGTATCTGGTCACGAAAGCAGTTTTAGGGATGTCCTGTTCTCGGATCCTCAACTAGTGGTATCCCGATCTCAGGTCTATTCTTGAGAATACTTTCGCTTCTCTGAGCTGGTCAAAAAGGTCGTCTATCCTTGGTAAGGGGTATTTGTTCTTAATAGTCATGTCGTTCAGCTTACGGTAGTCTATGCAAAGTCGCATGCTACCATCTTTCTTCTTAACAAAGAGCACTGGGGCTCCCCATGGTGATGAGCTTGATCTGATGAATCCTTTTTCTTCCAATTCAGCTATCTGCCTCTTCAGTTCCTCTTGCTCATGACCTGTCATCCGAAACAACTTTCTAGCATACGGAGCGGATCTGGGTTTCAGTTCAATAGTGAACTCTATATCCCTATTTGGTGGTAATCCGGGAAGTTCTTCTGGAAAGACTTCTGGGTACTCATTGACAATCGGTACCTCTTCAAGCTTCACTTCTTCAATGCAGTTCAATCTCTGCAGGCGGTCGCAGATTGGAGTTCTGTCTGCATGGAATGTAACTCGCTTTCCAATGGCATTTGTCAGGGTGATTGTTTTCTTCTCACAATCCATCAATCCCTTATGCTTGGCCAGCCAATCCATTCCAAGAATGACAACTAATCCTTGAAGGTTTAGAACTAGCATGTCTGCCAGGAATTCTAGATTGCCGATACAGAAGGCAACATTTCTACAGATGGAATTAACAGTCATCCTAGCACCAGGTGACTGAATGATGATAGGATGCCCTAAAGCAACCACAGTCAAGTTCTTACCCAACAAGTGATCTTTTGACATAAATGAATGAGTTGCACCGGGATCAAATAAAACAACTGAAATCTGAGATGAGATCAAGAGTCTACCGATCACGACGTCGGTTGCTTCTCCTGCTTCTGCAGCGGTCACAAAGTTGAGTCTTCGTCCGGCGGTTGGTGTTCCTCTCCCTCTGCTGGTTTGGAATCTTCCTCCTCTGGCTTGTGGTGCTCCTCTGGCAATAGTTCGTGTAGGTGCAGGGGATTTGGCTGCTTGAGCTTTAGCAACGCTGGGAGGTAAATGTTGAAGTGGACGAGTCTCTCTGCGGTGTCCTCTTCTACCACAATGGAAACACTCTGTATTCTTCAGTGTACAATCTTTATAGAGGAGACTCCCTTTGCATCCTGGACATGTTGGAGTTGTTGGTGATGAAGTCCTCTGGGGTCTTGGAGGTGCGGGTGCTCTGAAAGCGGCTCTGGCATATGGTGCTGGTCTCCCTCGACTAGAATTGCCTTGAAATGGGTATGCTATACTTTTCCTCTTGCGGTCTTCTTCTACTATGCCTCTCTTCTCCTCCATCTTGAGCACTCGATTCACAAGGACTTGGAAGTCCGTGAACTCGTGCGTTGATAGGTGATACTGATATGAGTTTCGTAGGCCTTCGCAAAATCTGTCGATCTTCCGCTCTTCTGTCATGATATCTTCAGGTGCATACCTGGCCAATTTGATGAATTCATGCAAATATTGCTTCACCGTCCTTCCTCCTTGCCTTAAATTCAAGAATTCTCTGCGTTTGGCTTGGATATCTCCTTTGGGGACGTGGTACTTACGGAATTGTTCCTTGAACTGATTCCAGGTAATGGAATTCTGATTAGGGTGTACCGTCTTGTAATTTTTCCACCATGCTGCAGCCGATCCTGTGAGCTGATGGGGTCCATACAGCAGCTTCTCTTCATCGTTACACCTGACAGTGTCTAATTTCCTCTCAATTTCTCTTAACCAATTGTCTGCCACTATGGGGTCTTCAGTGCAGGAGAAAGTCGGAGGACGCGTCTTTTGAAAGTCTGTCAGTCTTGCTCCAATGATCGAACCTTCCTCCCGTCGTGTTGCGGAGTTTTGCATCAATTGTTCCAGAATTTGACTCTGTGTCTCTGCGGATCTCTGTCGCTTCTATTCCATCCATATTAATATTTCTGTTAGATTTCCCCCTTGCGGTACTGAGGTCGATGAATTTGGCTGATCTGAGGTACCTCTAGTCCTTCTCGTTGATGTGTTCCTTGGGACTTCTTCCGAGTCTTGGATCCTGCCTCTGGTGTTCACCATTCTGTTCTGACAAGATAATTGAGAGAAGACTACTAATTCAAGAGAGCACAGATTGAACACAAGCTGAAATGAAAGATCAACCCAAGAGATTGGATTGGAACATGCAATTGCTATTTTCAAAGGTTTTCAAAAGATACAAGGTTTTCACCTCTACAGCCTTAAAGTTACCAACAAACAATACAAGCAAAGCAACTACCACACCAAGAGCTAGAGGCTAACGATTACAAGGGTTAGAGCAGAAGGGTCAAGCTGAAGAGAAAACTAGGATCTCCTGTCGGTCCTGGAAGAACTGCAAGGCTCCACTTCTTCGGGGTCTTCCTCTTCTTGATCTTCGTCGGCATCCATAGGATCCCATTCCATATCATTGTCCTCTTCATCCTCAGATGAACAGTTGGTGTCGCATGTAGCAATCTCTTTTCCTTTGCCTTCAGGAACTTCCTTCCCTTTCGCGAGAGTAGGGTATGCTGGTACAGGGGTGTTGATCACAATGCCACGCGAAGCAGGCGTGAAATAACCCAGGTAATCCCTAGGTCTTCCTACACTCTTGCGGGCTGTGAGTGTTATCTTCAAGCGGTTCTTCTTGTTCACCGATCCTTCGTCTTCGACTTCTCGCGCTCTGCTAGGTTCAGCCAATTCTTGAATATGCTTTTCTTTCTCTTGGAGTTCTGAGCGAACCTTCGCAAGCGCTCCTTCGAGATAATGACGGTCATCCCGAGCATTTTCATGCTCACGCAACAACCGAGTGTAGCTTGACTCCAAAGCTTGAACTACATCTCTGGTTTTGGTTAGGATGGCATCTCTCTGGTTGGTGGAGGGATGAACAGCTCGACGATCCGATCCAGGGACTTGATAGGTGTAACACCCTGAGTTAGGGGTGAAAATTTCCTTTTTCACAAATGGCACACATGCATGTATCTGTAGTATTAGTCAGATTAGTTTCTATCTCAAGCCCAAAAATCTCCAAAATCTATCCTATGACCTCAAATTAAGATCAGATTGTTCAGATGTGATCTATCAGTTACTCTGAACTTAAAAGTCTTCAGAACCTAGATCCAATTCTATCCCTAACTCCCAGAATTATCAACTCTTTCTGTTTCCGAAAACAGAAATACCTTATATTACTTAAATACCCTAAGTTTCAGAATCCAGATTTAATCCGAATCTTGACCAAGTTCAGACCAGATTATTTCTGGAATATGATCATGGGTATGTCAATACCTTAATCTAAAAAGTTGACAGCCAGATTTTATCATCTAAACCTTTTTCACAAATCAGTCCAAGACTTATCGCAAATTAGTCCTTATCTGATATCTGAAAACCTAAAAAGACTAAAATCTCCAGATTAACTCTAAATTCAGAATTTCTTCAGCAGATCTTTCCTAATTGCTATTTGCCACAAGTTTCTCTTCTGTGCAGATATCAAAATCGAACCCTAAATGCCAGAATTCGAAATCGACAAAACTCAAATCTAATTTACCCTAAATTACCCTATTTTCAGTTTGTATCAAAAGCTATCCAAATGTGCCAAATTTTATTTTCAATCCTTGCCAAATCATCTGTGGAATAAAGATTGCCAAAATAGCAGAATCAAATTCAGAACAGACCTTCCGAATCATTAGATTTACAGATCAGTCCAAAACTCAAAGAATTGAAATTGCAAATGAATCCATTTTCGACCAGGTCAACAGCAGCATTCGACCAGGCCATTTGCTGTACGCGACCAGGACTCGCCGTGGGTTCTTGCGCCGTGCACGTTCGCCGCCGGCCAAGCATCGCCGCACTTGTGACCGTGCATGCCAGTACGCACGTGTCCTTGCCTCAGCCGTCACCGTGGCAGCGTCGTTGCTACGTCGACGACCAGCGTTTGCCCCCGCGCGCGATCAGCAGCAACTTTGTCAGCAATCCATCGCCACGTAGCCTCGCCGCGCCAGTACTTGTCGCCACCGCTTGCTACAAGCTTCGCCAGGTCCCGATGAAGCGACATTGTGATCAGCTGAAGGCTTGTCGCCGTCGCATCACCGTTCTTGCTGTGTCTTCGCCGCTGATGTCCAGCACGCAAGAAACCTCATCACCAGCAGTCAATCACTTCGTTGCTCCCCTTCGTCATCTTCGCCTGGCCTATTTAAACCCTAATGTGTGCAGCAGCTTCTCCACACTTCACCAGAAACCAGCCAAGTTCCAGAATTTGCTGTTTTCGTTTTCTTCTCCGGCGAGCCGTCGAGGAGCCTCACGGTGCCAGCTTCATCCACTGCATCAACCTTCAAATTGAATCCATCAGTGAGTTCCCCTACTCATCCTCTCTGTGTGATATCATTTAATTGTTCTCCGGTGGACTCTAACGCCGACGATCACCGGAAATGGCTGAAAATCGAAGATTGCCCTGTTCCGGCAATGCAGGCCAAACCAATTCGATTTAGCCCTCGAACCTGTGAAGTAAATTGATCAGTGAGCCAAATCAAGCAAGCCTGTGAAGTTGGATTTCGAAATTTAGCAAGAATCGAACCTTTTCCCTAAACCGAGCTTCACCAGAAAACCGGCGATCGTCGCCAGGCTTCTCCAGTGATCCTCTGGTCAATTTGAGGTTACCAGAAGCTTCCCTATACCTCCTAGATGCTCTCCAAGCAAGGAATTTAGTTCTCTCGGCCTGTAGCAGAAACCCCCAACTGGCAGTGTCTCTTCTCCGGCGACGATGATCGGAAAAGTGATCCCGGCCATTTCAGCCCTCGAAACCTTGTCATTTAGATGTGCCCTAGTCTCCTGAGTATTTTTGTCTTCTAGCCCGACACCTAGATCGGCCTAGATTGGAAGTTACAGCCATGCCAAGATCTTGTCCAGAACTGCTCCAGTGCAACCAGTTCATCTCTGTTCATCATCAAATTTCTTGCTTTCCAGCCATTTTCAGCCCTAGATCCTATTGAATGATTTATTCCTGTTATCAATGTCTACCTCCCAGACAAAGTGGTGCATCATTTGGGGCCCTAGATCAAAAGTTATGCTAAGCCCTAATTTCTGGCCATGTCAAGATTAATGCCAGGCTATGCCAGCCAATGGCATTGGCCTTGTTTACCCACTTCTGGTTGTGTAAATTGAAAACCACTTTGTCCACTAAATTTTTAGAGTTGTGATCTACATTTTATTCTACTACCACAAGTTGAGATAACCCCTCTATCATTCATCAACCCTATGTCGATGCTTTGAACCGAATGTCGACCTAAAGACGTTCGCTGTTTTTGAGCGAACCAGTCGCAACCTTGATATCATTCTGATATTTTGAGACATTTGGAACCTTGTAAACCTTTGACAACTAATCTTAACATTGGTTTCCTTAACTTAACCCTAATCAGCCTCTAAACCCAATCATTTCAGAATCATCAAGACTTCATCTTTGCATCTTTGCACAAAGTATAATAATGTATGGAAAAGATTATGATTATTGGTTGTTTGTTTGATTGGAGAGCAGATCAAGAGCCCGAGTTCGAGGACTTCATTGCGGATCCGACGTCAACTGCTGTATCTTACGACGCGGAAGGCAAGTCATATCCTTGGTCATCTTGAACCTATATTTTAAATGTTGCGATAATATAACCTTGAATATAGGCAATATTGCATGTGAAAGATTGAGAATGGTTGATTTATGAATTGGCAGTACTAGACTGGTTATCTGTGAAATGTGAAATAAACAAGTTTTGAGCCATGAACTATTATATGTATCTATATACTTATATTCATGAAATAAAACCCCTAGCCGTGATCAGAAAAATGGTATGGATGGCTGTAGCACTGGAGGTGCTAGACTGCAAAGGAATGTAGGCACTGAAGGTGCAGGGTTGTGGATGGTCTGGTCATTGGCATATAAGGACTAGAACCTTGTGTTGTGCGTCTAGTGGCATGAACAACGTGCTAACCGCAAGCCTGGTATGGGACAGGCTTGAACAAGTAATTATGTGGATCGCACATGAAACCCCTGCATGAGATGTGTAGTGATGCACGATAAACACGGAGCGCGGCTCCCACACATATCACTGAAGGTGATCAAGCACGCTGACCCAGTAATGGGAATAAGCAAAGGGGTGGAGGTTTGGATACAACCTGCCACAACTGTGCCTCGCTGAGAGCCACAGGGTCGGGGGTGAATTGTGAGTAAAACATAACAAAAGTTCTTGTTATTTCCACCTTGCCGCTCACAGTATGAAGTGAGTCAGGGGTCCAATCATTTTGTTATGATAGGAAAGGTTTGAAAGTGGAATATCTTGTGGGTAAATTGGTACCTCTCTGCAGAGTTAAAAATGTATTCGAATACTCCGAACTCCCGGGTTTATAGGAGTCTGCTGCGGTGGATTAAATCCACAGGGTGTGACACAAGTACTATTTTCTAAATAAAATATGTTTATTTAAGATTACCCAAATGACATGTGTTGTCATGATAAGGAGTGCTGCTGTGGGCTGTCGTGTGTCGACGTGTCGCGGTAGTGCTATAATCTAGTGAACAATGATGATGATGTTATATTATGAAAAGTGCTGCCATGAGATGAGGTATAAAAGAAAAATATTATTTTACAAATATCCATAATTCTTGACTAGTCTAGGTTCATATCATCACTACTATATGTACTTACTCTTACCTATGACTTGCTGAGTACGTAAGTGCTCACCCTTGCAACATTCAACTCAATAGATGGAGCCTACTTTGATCAAGATGATGGCACGGAGTATTACGTGGATCCAGAAGGAGGAGAATCAGTTCCGCCAGAGCCCTGAAGTGTGTTATTCTGCCGTCAACTTCTTTTGTGGGAGGGTCACCTATCTTCTGCTGCGTAGTTAAATATTTTGTTAAACCCTGAATGCCTTGTAGGCATTGTAATCCTCTTTATGTAATATTAAGGCCAGCAGGCCACACTGCTTAATATTTTGCTAGTACTCTGTTGCAATGTAATATACTCCTGTGTTTGACTCATCCTGGGAAGTCAAAGGTTTGTGAGAATGAGACTAGCTGCAGCGAGCTAGGTCTCTACAGGAGTAGTCGTTGTCCCAGTCTCGGGGCGCGACAAAGAAAAGTTGGTATCAGAGCAACATGAGAACTTGACTGTAGGACGACACCTTTAGGAAATTGGCCGTGCCAGGAAGACGTAATTTATTTAGAAACTATTTGTGGAAATTTTATTTTGGTAAAAATAATGAGCTTTGTAGCTCTTGAAAAACCTTCATTTCAAAATTTTTTTTTTTTTGATTTCTAAAATTCGGTAAGATTGTGAGAGTGCGTTCTGTTCCAGAGTGTCTTAGAGGTTGGTGTAGACAGAGCTAGTGGATGCTCTTGATAGCTTTGTGATTCGCTGTTGCTTTTGCAATGGTTAATTTGTGTATTATGGCTAATAGCCTAAGTAATTTTATGCATTAAAGTAGTTGCATTAATTTCTGCATTGCTGTTCTAGTTGGCCTTAGTTAGTTAGATCCGTCTAACCTTTTTCAGAGCCACCATGGTTGACACCAGAAGGAGATCTCGAAGTGGAAGAGAAGATATAGGTCAGACTCCACAGGAAGAAGAAACTATGACAAGAGACCCTTTGTTTCAGCAAGGATCTCAGAGTTCTAATCCCCCTCATAATGAACAACCCAGTCTTCAGGAAATTCTGTTGTCAATGGAGAAAAGCCGACAAGAAGCTCAGATAGCTCATACCCAGTTATTAGCTCAGATAGTTCAGAAACTGCCTACTGGAACAACAGAAGGAACTACTTCTGCTGTAGGAGCGAGATTAACAGATTTCCAAAAGACCCGTCCACCAACATTCTCTAGTGCGACCGATCCTATGGTTGCCGATGATTGGTTACGGGATATCGAGAGGAAATTAGACACGGTCCGATGCAGCGAACGAGAGAAAGTTTTGTTTGGATCTCATCAGTTATCAGGAGCTGCCGCTGCATGGTGGATGAACTACCAGGAAGCCCACCCTGATAAAGATAATATCTCTTGGAGGGAATTTAAGGATCAATTTCGGAAATTTCATATACCTACTGGTGTTATGGCAGCTAAGCGTCGGGAATTTCGGAATTTAACTCAAGGAAGTAAGTCAGTTACTGAGTATCTACACCAATTTACTCACTTGGCTCGATACGCACCTGGAGATGTGGATACTGAAGAGAAGAAGATAGAGCGCTTCACAGAAGGACTTCAACACTATTTACAGTATCAAATTGCTTCTCATGAACTGACGGAATTTCAAACCCTAGTAAACAGAGCTTTAAAGGTGGAAGAAAAGAAGAATATGGGAGAAGAAAGCCGAAAGAGGAGGATGTTCCAGCAAACAAGACCACAACCAAATCCAATCAGAGGAAGAGTTCCTATCACTCCCAATTTTCGACCATCTTATCAGAATCCCAGACCAGCAACGACATTGTGCCCCAATTGCCGTGGAAATCATTCTCAGAAGGATTGCCCTCATCCTCGTGTTGAGTGTTATCATTGTGGACAGCGTGGGCACCGTAAAGAATTCTGTCCTTGGATACAACTTCCAATGTCCATTGCCAGATCTCAGGCAGGGACACAGCCAGTAGTAACCAGAGCATCACCATTGCAGAATTTTAGAGGAAATTCAGCAGGAAGAGGAGGAAACCTGGCTAATCGAGGAAGAGGAAGAGGTAGAGCACCAACTGCAACCCAAGGAGGAAGATTAAACTATACTTCAATCCAAGAGGCAGGCAACGCCACCGACATTCTTCTAGGTAGATTTCTGATTAAATCTGCATCTGCCTTAATATTGTTTGATCCTGGTGCTACAAATTCATTCATGTCAAGAGCATTTGCATCTGAAGTTGAAATGCATATAGACCAAGTACCACTAGAGTACTCTATGGTTATACAAACCCCAGGGGCTAGATTATCTGTTTACTCGATTTGCCCAAATGTAACTTTCATTATAGAAGGGGTAGAATTTGAGGCAAATCTACTAGTTCTAGAACTGCAAGGACTAGACATTATTTTGGGAATGGATTGGTTGTCCCAACATAAAGGCCTAATAGACTGTGAAGAGAAGACCCTAAGCCTTGTCAGTAGCCAAGGGGAGAGAGTTCTATTTTATGCAGAAAGATCATCAACCAAGGAACCGCTAGGATCTATTCAAGCACTGCAGAAGATATGCCTGGAACAAGTACCTATAGTGCAGCTATATTCTGATGTATTTCCAGAGGAACTTCCAGGAATGCCACCTGACAGAGACATAGAGTTCTCTATTGAGCTTAAACCAGGAGCAGCGCCTATAGCAAAACGACCATACCGGATGTCAGTTTCTGAATTAGAAGAGCTCAAGAGTCAATTGGAAGACTTGGAAGATAAAGGATTCATTAAACCCAGTACTTCGCCATGGGGAGCCCCGGTATTATTCGTAAGGAACAAGGATGGAACCTTACGGATGTGTGTGGATTATCGGGCTCTAAATGAAGTTACCATAAAGAACAAGTATCCATTGCCAAGAATTGATGACTTGTTCGATCAACTTCGAGGAGCTAAAGTATTCTCCAAGATAGACTTGAAGTCTGGATATCATCAGCTGAAGATTAAGAAAGAAGATATATCGAAGACTGCTTTCACTACCAGATACGGACTGTATGAGTTTACAGTAGTACCTTTTGGTTTAACCAATGCCCCAGCAGCCTTCATGAATGTCATGAATAGCACATTTATGGATTTCCTTGACAAGTTTGTCATAGTGTTCATAGATGACATTCTGATATATTCCAGGAATTCAGAAGAGCATGAGCAACATCTACATCTAGTCTTAGAAAGACTACGAGAAAGGCAATTCTATGCCAAGTTTAATAAATGCGAGTTTTGGATGTCAAAGATTGCATTTCTTGGACATGTGTTGACAGCAGAAGGAATTTCAGTGGATCCAGCTAAAACTTCAGCTATCAAGGAGTGGAAGCAACCTACCTCGGTTACAGAAATTAGAAGTTTCTTGGGATTGGCGGGTTACTATAGGAGATTCATTGAAGGATTTTCCCAGATTGCCAAACCACTTACAAATCTGCTAAAGAAGGATGTTGCATTTGAATGGACCACCAAGTGCGAGGAGAGCTTTCGGAAGCTGAAGCAGAAATTGACAACAACACCAGTCCTCACTTTACCGGACAGCAAAGAAGATTTCGTAGTTTACTGTGATGCTTCAAAGCAAGGAATAGGCTGTGTGTTAATGCAGCAAGGTCGGGTAGTAGCCTATGCTTCATGCCAGTTGAGGCCACATGAGAAAAACTATCCTACCCATGATTTGGAGTTAGCAGCAGTAGTGCATGCTTTAAAGATATGGCGACACTATCTCATTGGGCGTAAGTGTGAGATCTTTACAGATCATAAGAGCCTCAAGTATATTTTCACACAGACGGAGCTCAACATGCGTCAACGACGATGGCTGGAATTGATCAAAGATTATAATCTTAGTATTCAGTACCATCCAGGGAAAGCTAATGTAGTAGCTGATGCCCTAAGCAGAAAAGTTTACAACCTACAAGGAATGGTTGTGTTGAAGAACCCTTACCTACAACAAGAGTTGCAGAATCATCAAGTGGAAATAGTACCGCAGGGAACGGTAGCTACTTTAACAATAAAATCTCAACTTGAAGAACAGATAGGAAATGCCCAGAAGGAAGATGAAGAAATTCGTAAGATCAAGAGTCGAATCAAGTTAGGAAAGGCTCAAGGCTTTACTGAAGATAACCAAGGGATTGTATGGTATCGAGGAAGAATCTGTGTACCTCAAAACGCAGATCTTAAGGAAATAATTCTCCATGAAGCACATAAAACTCCATACTCAATACACCCTGGTAACACAAAGATGTATCAAGATTTGAAGACCAGATTCTGGTGGGATAATATGAAGAGCGAGATTGCAAAGTATATTGCAAACTGTGATACATGTCGACGAGTTAAAGCAGAACACCAGAAAATAGCAGGAAAGCTACAAACCTCTACCAATACCATTATGGAAATGGGAAGAAATTGGTATGGATTTCATTACAGGATTACCTAAAACTCACGGAGGATATGATTCCATATGGGTTATTGTGGACAGACTTACTAAAGTAGCTCATTTCATACCAGTCAAAAAGATTTATGATGGCAGTAAATTAGCAGAGTTGTACATGCAAAGAATAGTGGCATTGCATGGTATTCCTAAGAAGATAGTCTCAGATCGTGGAACACAGTTTACCTCCAAATTTTGGAATAGACTGCATGAAACCCTAGGAATCCAGTTGGATTTCAGTACTGCATATCATCCACAGACGGGAGGACAGACAGAAAGAGTCAACCAAATCCTAGAGGATCTTCTAAGAGCTTGTATACTAGATTATGGAACATCATGGGACAAATGTTTACCATTTGCAGAATTTACATATAATAACAGTTATCAAGCTAGTATACAGATGGCACCATTTGAAGCTTTATATGGACGTAAATGCAGAACTCCATTACACTGGAATGAGCCAGGAGAACGAAAAGTCATTGGACCAGAGATAGTAGAAGAAGCAGAAGCTCATGTCAGACTCATCAGAGAAAGGTTGAAAACAGCACAATCACGACAAAAGAGCTATGCAGATAAACGACGAAGAGAATTATCTTTTGAACCAGGAGATTTTGTGTATCTCAAGGTTACACCATTCAAAAGATTACAAAGATTCCAAGTGAAAGGAAAGTTATCCCCAAGATACATTGGACCATTTAAGATAATCAAGAGAAAGGGAGAAGTATCATATAAATTGGAATTACCTGAGGGATTAGCAGGAGTGCATGACGTGTTTCATGTCTCTCAGCTCCGGAAATGTTTGAAGGAACCTACTGACCAGATAGATGTACAAGATGTGCCATTACAGAAGAATCTCACTTATCTTGAGCACCCAATCAGAATCCTAGCCACTGATGAACGTCAGCTCAGAAGGAAGAAAATCAGATTGTGTAAAGTTCAATGGGAGAACCATTCAGAGCAAGAAGCTACTTGGGAGAAGGAAGAAGATCTTAAGCAAACCTATCCTTATCTTTTCCTGTCTTAGGTAAATCTCGGGGCGAGATTTCTTTAAGGAGGATAGATCACCTGTAACACCCTGAGTTAGGGGTGAAAATTTCCTTTTTCTTCAATAGCATGCATGCATGTATCAGTAGTAATAGCCAGATCAGTATCTATCTTAAGCCCTAAAATCTCCAAAATCTATCCTGTGACCTCAAATCAAGATCAGATTGTTCAGATGTGATCTATCAGTTACTCTGAACTTAAAAGCCTTCAGAACCTAGATCCAATTCTATCTCTAAACTCCCAGAATTATCAACTCCTTCTGTTTTCGAAAACAGAAATACCTTATATTACCCAAATACCCTAAGTTTCAGAAATACAGATTTAATCAAAATCTTGACCAAGTTCAGACTAGATTATTCCTGGAATATGATCATGGGTATGTCAATACCTTAATCTAAAAAGTTGACAGCCAGATTTTATCATCTAAACCTTTTTCACAAATCAGTCCAAGACTTATCGCAAATTAGTCCTTATATGATATCTGAAAACCTAAAAAGACTAAAATCTCCAGATTAACTCTAAATTCAGAATTTTTTCGGCAGATCTTTCCTAATTGCTATTTGCCACAAGTTTCTCTTCTGTGCAGATATCAAAATCGAACCCTAAATGCCAGAATTCGAAATCGACAAAACTCAAATCTAATTTACCCTAAATTACCCTATTTTCAGTTTGTATCAAAAGCTATCCAAATGTGCCAAATTTTATTTTCAATCCTTGCCAAATCATCTGTGGAATAAAGATTGCCAAAATAGCAGAATCAAATTCAGAACAGACCTTCCGAATCATTAGATTTATAGATCAGTCCAAAACTCAAAGAATTGAAATTGCAAATGAATCCATTTTCGACCAGGTCAACAGCAGCATTCGACCAGGCCGTTTGCTGTACGCGACCAGGACTCGCCATGGGTTCTTGCGCCGTGCACGTTCGCCGCCGGCCAAGCATCGCCGCACTTGTGACCGTGCATGCCAGTACGCACGTGTCCTTGCCTCAGTCGTCACCGTGGCAGCGTCGTTGCTACATCGACGACCAGCGTTTGCTCCCGCGCGCGATCAGTAGCAACTTTGCCAGCAATCCATCGCCACGTAGCCTCGCCGCGCCAGTACTTGTCGCCACCGCTTGCTACAAGCTTCGCCAGGTCCCGATGAAGCGACATTGTGATCAGCTGAAGGCTTGTCGCCGTCGCATCACCGTTCTTGCTGTGTCTTCGCCGCTGATGTCCAGCACGCAAGAAACCTCATCACCAGCAGTCAATCACTTCGTTGCTCCCCTTCGTCATCTTCGCCTGGCCTATTTAAACCCTAATGTGTGCAGCAGCTTCTCCACACTTCACCAGAAACCAGCCAAGTTCCAGAATTTGCTGTTTTCGTTTTCTTCTCCGGCGAGCCGTCGAGGAGCCTCACGGTGCCAGCTTCATCCACTGCATCAACCTTCAAATTGAATCCATCAGTGAGTTCCCCTACTCATCCTCTCTGTGTGATATCATTTAATTGTTCTCCGGTGGACTCTAACGCCGGCGATCACCGGAAATGGCTGAAAATCGAAGATTGCCCTGTTCCGGCAATGCAGGCCAAACCAATTCGATTTAGCCCTCGAACCTGTGAAGTAAATTGATCAGTGAGCCAAATCAAGCAAGCCTGTGAAGTTGGATTTCGAAATTTAGCAAGAATCGAACCTTTTCCCTAAACCGAGCTTCACCAGAAAACCGGCGATCGTCGCCAGGCTTCTCCGGTGATCCTCCGGTCAATTTGAGGTTACCAGAAGCTTCCCTATACCTCCTAGATGCTCTCCAAGCAAGGAATTTAGTTCTCTCGGCCTGTAGCAGAAACCCCCAACTGGCAGTGTCTCTTCTCCGGCGACGATGATCGGAAAAGTGATCCCGGCCATTTCAGCCCTCGAAACCTTGTCATTTAGATGTGCCCTAGTCTCCTGAGTATTTTTGTCTTCTAGCCCGACACCTAGATCGGCCTAGATTGGAAGTTACAGCCATGCCAAGATCTTGTCCAGAACTGCTCCAGTGCAACCAGTTCATCTCTGTTCATCATCAAATTTCTTGCTTTCCAGCCATTTTCAGCCCTAGATCCTATTGAATGATTTATTCCTGTTATCAATGTCTACCTCCCAGACAAAGTAGTGCATCATTTGGGGCCCTAGATCAAAAGTTATGCTAAGCCCTAATTTCTGGCCATGTCAAGATTAATGCCAGGCTATGCCAGCCAATGGCATTGGCCTTGTTTACCCACTTCTGGTTGTGTAAATTGAAAACCACTTTGTCCACTAAATTTTTAGAGTTGTGATCTACATTTTATTCTACTACCACAAGTTGAGATAACCCCTCTATCATTCATCAACCCTATGTCGATGCTTTGAACCGAATGTCGACCTAAAGACGTTCGCTGTTTTTGAGCGAACCAGTCGCAACCTTGATATCATTCTGATATTTTGAGATATTTGGAACCTTGTAAACCTTTGACAGCTAATCTTAACATTGGTTTCCTTAACTTAACCCTAATCAGCCTCTAAACCCAATCATTTCAGAATCATCAAGACTTCATCTTTGCATCTTTGCACAAAGTATAATAATGTATGGAAAAGATTATGATTATTGGTTGGTTGTTTGATTGGAGAGCAAATCAAGAGCCCGAGTTCGAGGACTTCATTGCGGATCCGACGTCAACTGCTGTATCTTACGACGCGGAAGGCAAGTCATATCCTTGGTCATCTTGAACCTATATTTTAAATGTTGCTATAATATAACCTTGAATATAGGCAATATTGCATGTGAAAGATTGAGAATGGTTGATTTATGAATTGGCAGTACTAGACTGGTTATCTGTGAAATGTGAAATAAACAAGTTTTGAGCCATGAACTATTATATGTATCTATATACTTATATTCATGAAATAAAACCCCTAGCCGTGATCAGAAAAATGGTATGGATGGCTGTAGCACTGGAGGTGCTAGACTGCAAAGGAATGCAGGCACTGAAGGTGCAGGGTTGTGGATGGTCTGGTCATTGGCATATAAGGACTAGAACCTTGTGTTGTGCGTCTAGTGGCATGAACAACGTGCTAACCGCAAGCCTGGTATGGGACAGGCCTGAACAAGTAATTATGTGGATCGCACATGAAACCCCTGCATGAGATGTGTAGTGATGCACGATAAACACGGAGCGCGGCTCCCACACATATCACTGAAGGTGATCAAGCACGCTGACCCAGTAATGGGAATAAGCAAAGGGGTGGAGGTTTGGATACAACCTGCCACAACTGTGCCTCGCTGAGAGCCACAGGGTCGGGGGTGAATTGTGAGTAAAACATAACAAAAGTTCTTGTTATTTCCACCTTGCCGCTCACAGTATGAAGTGAGTTAGGGGTCCAATCATTTTGTTATGATAGGAAAGGTTTGAAAGTGGAATATCTTGCGGGTAAATTGGTACCTCTCTGCAGAGTTAAAAATGTATTCGAATACTCCGAACTCCCGGGTTTATAGGAGTCTGCTGCGGTGGATTAAATCCACGGGGTGTGACACAAGTACTATTTTCTAAATAAAATATGTTTATTTAAGATTACCCAAATGACATGTGTTGTCATGATAAGGAGTGCTGCCGTGGGCTGTCGTGTGTCGACGTGTCGCGGTAGTGCTATAATCTAGTGAACAATGATGATGATGTTATATTATGAAAAGTGCTGCCATGAGATGAGGTATAAAAGAAAAAGATTATTTTACAAATATCCATAATTCTTGACTAGTCTAGGTTCATATCATCACTACTATATGTACTTACTCTTACCTATGACTTGCTGAGTACGTAAGTGCTCACCCTTGCAACATTCAACTCAATAGATGGAGCCTACTTTGATCAAGATGATGGCATGGAGTATTACGTGGATCCAGAAGGAGGAGAATCAGTTCCGCCAGAGCCCTGAAGTGTGTTGTTCTGCCGTCAACTTCTTTTGTGGGAGGGTCACCTATCTTCTGCTGCGTAGTTAAATATTTTGTTAAACCCTGAATGCCTTGTAGGCATTGTAATCCTCTTTATGTAATATTAAGGCCAGCAGGCCACACTGCTTAATATTTTGCTAGTACTCTGTTGCAATGTAATATACTCCTGTGTTTGACTCATCCTGGGAAGTCAAAGGTTTGTGAGAATGAGACTAGCTGCAGCGAGCTAGGTCTCTACAGGAGTAGTCGTTGTCCCAGTCTCGGGGCGCGACAATAGGGCACGAAGCAGAAAGGAGAACCTACAAGAAAATCATCGTACAGCTGGCGGATGGTCCCTATAGCACGACGAGCAGCATCTTGGAGGGCATCTTCTTCTTCTTCTTCTCTACGAGCTTCCTTTCTTGTTGATCCTCTCCCGAGCTCTGGGATCTTCGTACACAATAACTGAGGCACGGAAACCAAAAGGTCTGCCATCTACTTCTTCACGACGGACATAGTAGACTGGTCATTGATTGTATCTTGCTCCAAGGAATTGCAACATCATCCAAAGCATCAACGCCCATGATCCCAACTCATCTCCATGAATCAGCTTCTTACTAGGGGCCACCTGAGATGATGAAACACGGAACACTTAAAAGTAGGAAAAAGGTTTTGAAAGTTTTCAAATAATACTCATTACGCTTTTCTTAAACAAATTAAATTTTCCACAATTAGATTTTTACCAAATAATCTAGCGATTCTCTACTCTAGGGACGCCCATTCTTAGTAAGGGTCACGACCTACAGTCAAGCTTCATGCTCTGATACCATTCGCTGTGAGACCCCCATTTGAGGATCACCTTGGTAACCGCCCAGGTAGGTTACACACAGCATGATGCCACATGAGCTCAAACCACTCAAGCATAGCATTATAATTAAACAAGTATCAGGCCAACATGGGCCAATATTACATAGCCAAAGCACCGAAAATGGCGCTCAGTAAAGTTGCTAAGAAAATAATCAGTTTATCAAGACAAGAATCGGTATCCAAGTACCGAACACACAACATAAAGCACAAAGCAACGACAAACAGCTTGACTTCAATCCGCAGCAGGGTTGGAGGGGCTTTTCCCACATCTGACTTGACTTGGTGCATGATCCTTCTAGAATGTGGGCTCGTCCGGGGCACTTCCATCTTCCGCTGAGTATTCATAACCGAAAGAATCGGGATCCTCAAATCCCTCTTCTACAGTTGGATATAAATGCAAGGGTGAGCACTTGGTGCTCAGCAACACTCATTCCGGGGATTAATGCAATTGTACTTACATGAGGGTGAAACATATGATTCCGGGGTTTTAGTTTCATATGGATAGAGATATATAGATTTCCAAGTCATTTGTTCAGTAAAACCGTACTTTGTCATGAAAATGATACTTTAAACATTAAACAGGTTTTCAATAAAACATTAGATGTAGTGGTCTCCCATGAGTCACTACTTTGTTAACCGCATTATGAAAACATTCCAAATATTACTTGTGCTATAACCCATGGATAACATACACTACGAAAAGACTCCTGAACCTGGGAGTACAGAGTATCTGATACTTCTTTTACACTTTGCAAAGGTGTACCTCTTTTTAAATCCACTGGTTCACTTGGCTTTCAAGTCGGATCAGCTCCATGTGACTTTCACACATGTGACAGGGCCGAGATCACACAAAATTTTTGCAGTTCAGTATTAACAGTATCCCCACCCAGTAAATAGACAATTAAGTCTCAAGTACTGTTGTGGGTCTTCCCCACTGCCTTACTTCCTAGCCTTTGGCTTATGTTCCCGCAGGACACATAGCCTTGGTCTGTGTCCACGCAAGACATATGACCATTCAAGATTACAACCGCGCACGGCTTAATCTGAGGCGTAGGACGTCTTCCTTCTTTCCACCTTTATCTCTCATCAGTTTTCTGAACTCACATCATTCATGGCCGAACTGCGGCCCACCAGTTTCCACGCGAGAAACCAGACTAACAAACCATGCAGGGAACTGCTAATACCAAAAAGCTACTAAGTTGTGCCTGTCCCATCCCAGGCAAGTGGTTGGTACGTTTACAATTCGCATAGAGACACAGCACAAGGTTCTTGTCCTTATGAACCAATAGTGAGGAGCATTCACATTCCCTGGTGCGCACCGCACCCTCTCCATACAATCCAATCCTCACTACTGATCCTTTTTATCAGTTTTCTTGACAAAACGGTTTTCATGTAACTTCTCATACATTTGACCATTTCCAGTTTAATGTGAACATTCAATAGATGAGTCCTAGGGTGACAAAAGCATATATATAAAGGTTCAATAACAAAAAGGGGTTTCATGATTCATTAGGTGATATCTATTCATGTCATTCAAAACATAACTTGTATCTCAAATAAGCATGCATAGTAAGAAACAGTGAATATACTTTGTATGAAAATATTGGGTGAGATATGATCAAAGGAATGAGGCTTGCCTTGCAATGCTGGGTCTAAGTACTCAGATGATTCTTCAAAGACTTCCTCCGCTCCTTCAGCTTCTGACTCTGCGGCAATCAAACAACACACAAACACATACCATAAGCATACAGAAAATAGTTTCCATAGAAATTATTAAGTAAATAAGTCATGCATGCAGGGGAAAAGGTTAGGGCAAGGTCACAAGGGCTCTGGTCGAAGAAACGGCTAAAAAGGATTGAACGTCGAAGGGTCGACATTTGGTTCATGGCTTTGGCATAGCTTCAAATTGATCTTAGGATAGTTTTCTGGAGAAGTGATAGTAGAGAAAGTTGTAGATCTTGACTCCAGGAATGTACTGGACAAGGTGGCATTTCAATTGCTCAACCAGAATGGGCTGAACAAGATCAATGCCAGTGGTTGACATGCACTGACATAGTGCTGGACATGGCCAGAAACTAGGGCATGGCACAACTTTTGATTTAGGGCTCCAATTGATGCACCACTTTGTCTGGGAGGTAGGCATTACTAACAGAAACAAATCACTCAACAGGCTCAAGTACAGAAAGTGACTGGAGAGTGGCCAAATCAGGTGATGAACTGCGGTGGCGACACGGCACAGGCACAGCTTTGGACAAAGATTTGGCAAAGGCATAACTCACAATCTAGGCAGATCCAGGTGTCGAGCTAGTGGAAAGAATTGCTCAAGGAGCTGAGGCAAAGCTAAGGGACAAGGTTTTAGGAGCTAGATCGGCCGGGAAAGGATTCCGGCGACCGGCGCTGGAGAAGACGACACTGGAGATTAGGGGTTTTTGCTACAAGGCGTTTGAACTCGATTCCTTGCTCAGGGAGTGAAAGGGTGGAGTGTGGAAGCTACTGGTGAAGTCAATTTGGTCGGAGAATGACCGGAGAAGCTTGGCGCCGAGGTCCGGCGAACGGCTGAGGTTCCAGATTGGGATTTCTTCGATTTGAGCTCAATTGGGGATTTGGATTCCACAGGCTTGCTAAGAAATGGCTAAGGATCAGTTTTTGTTACTGGGACGAGAGCTAATTCGGGCTGAATCTGATAGCATTGGGGAAACAGGGCAATTGGGCTTTTCCGGCGATCACCGGCGATGGGGATCGTCGGGGTGCAATTGACTGCTACTACACAGAAAGGGTGAAGAGGGGAACTCGCTGGTGGCTTTGGATCGAAGAGAGGGGCTGTGAAATGGGCTAGCATCGTGAGCTCTCTCACTGGCTCGCCGGAGAAGAAGGTGTTCGCGGTGGAGTTTGGGACTTAGACGATTTTCTGGAGGCTTGAGGCTCTCAAAGCACAGGGAAGGTTTAAATAGGCACGACGACGGAGCTTGCGAGGGATAAAACGACAGCGGTTGCTTGCGTCGGGGAGAAGTTTGTTGGGAGCAGGAGCAGCAACGGCGACGGCGACGTGATGTGCTTCAGGCGGTGCTGCAGCTTTGCCAGCGATGTCAGCGCGCCTTGGAACTTCGCCCGGGACGGCGCAGATGCGGAGGCAACAGCACAGCTCCGGCAACGCCACGTAACAGCTTGCAAATGCCACGACAACAGGCACACGCGCGAAAACAAAGCTCTGGAGCGCGGCTGTTTATCCGCTGGGCTTGGCTAAGCTACGGTGGCTGGCACGCGCGCGCGGGGTGGCTCTACTGATCACGAACACAAGCGACAAGAGGCGGTGGCCGGCGGCGACAAATGCGGCAAAAACCACGATGCGGCTCCGGCGACACGCGCTGGTCGTAAGCAACGACCAGGTGCTGGTCGAATGGACTTGAAAAGAAGATTTGAGCCGTTCCGCAATTTTGAAACTTGCTCCAGGGACTGTTCTGTGAGGAAAATTTGAATAGAACTTGGGCCTGATTGCAAATTCGGAGATCTGATGGTCCGATCTGAAATCTGATTTCGCAGATAAGTTGCATAAAATTATTAGAACTTATCCGGCCAAAGTTTGGTAAGATCAGGCAAGATCTGAAGGGTTTCGACAAAATTGGGGAAAAGCAGTTTAGGGTAAAATTAGGGTAATTAGGGTTCTGAGACGGCAAGGGTCGAAACTCAGTTTTAGGATGGGATTTTGGAGATGATCCAGAAGGGAAAAATGTTCTGAACAACATTTAGAAGGGAATGGCTGAAGCAGATTAGGGTTTGGGATCAAGATGTGGATTTTGGCTATTTTAGGGTTTGGCAAAAACAGGGGTGTTACATCCAGTCAAATTTATTGGAATCTGCGGCCCTAGCAAAAAATAAGGCTCAGCAGGAAGACTCATCCACTGCTCCCGCTGGGGATAAGGCGAATCCAGTGATTTAGCCTTCAGTTGAACCGGAAAGGTGCTCATTCTGGAAATATGTTGAGGTATGTCAAACACCGCATATAAATTTCGCATTTGTATAGGAACATCCAAGTTTTGAAACTAATCTCCTCCCATGTTATAGGAAATGACCCGTATGGCGACCATGTAGATGGCTATTGTAGATAGCATCGAGGCCGCGGAAGAGGAAACGGGTCGCCTGCAGCGGTGAGGAAAATGTTTCTTCACTTGTCCGAGTGTGAACCCCATCTTGACAATTATCTCTTTTGTCACAGAGAAAATGCTTATCTGATGAAGAGCCTCGCTGATCGGGAAGACCAGGTGTTTTGGGCGGCTACCAAGATTTCATTCCTGGAGGCCGAACTCCAAAAACTGAGATCACAGCTCTCCTGTAAGCATAGTCCTGACTAGAGAAAATTAGTTTTGTCATATGAACAGTCCATAACAGCCTTTTGTCGCAGCGCGAGACGACCAAATAATCCCGCTTGGTCAAGAGAAAACAAATCTCCAGGCGACCCTTGATTCTGTCCGCAGGAAGAACAGGGACTTGAGCACATCACTCTAGAACTGCAGGTGTGCTCAAGAAAACATCTTAGAAAAGCCGAAGATGGTGGCCGTCTGCTAAAGGCTGGTGTGGTCGAAACCGAAGTGGATGACCTTAGCCTTAGCGACTGGACCACGCTGATCGTGACCCAATCGGAGTCACTTCTCGAGTATCTTCCTGAAGATACTAGGCGGCAAAAAGAGGCAATCAAGTCAAGAGTTCGATCAGCAGCCTCCGCCATCCTCTGCCGGCTTCGTCTTCACCATGGCCCGGATCTTGATCTAAATCTAGTGGTGGGAGAGGCAGAGGTCGAGAGTGAAGACCAGCTTGAGGTCGTCATGGAGGAAATCAGACCCCTTTTAGATAAATTCTTGAATGAGCTTGGCATTATATAAATCTTTATACCTGTACAGATACAGTTTATACAATGCGAATGTATGCATTTTTTTCTTCTGAAAGGAAGCACTTCTTTTTGTTTCATATTGCGACCATATTCCCCTAGCCCCTGTAACACCCCTGTTTTCACCAAACCCTAAAACAGCCAAAATCCACATCTTGACCCCAAACCCTAATCTGCTTAAGCCATTCCCTTCTAAATGTTGTTCAGAACATTTTTCCCTTCGGGATCATCGCCAAAATCCCATCCTAAAGCTGAGTTTCAACCCTTGCCATTTTAAAACCCTAATTACCCTATTTTACCCTAAACTGTTTTCCCCAATTGTGTCGAAACCCTTCAGATCTTACCCGATCATACCAAACTTTGGCCAGATGAGTTCTAATAATCTTTTGCAACTTAGCCACGAAATCAGATTTCAGATCAGACCCTTAGATCTCCAGATTTGCAATCAAGTCCATTTCCTATTCAAATTTTCCTCGCAGATCAGTCCCTGGTGCAAGATTTGAAATTGCAAATTAGCCCGGGCCTTCTTTTTAGCCCCTGTGCCATTCGACCGCGCCTCGTTCGCCGTTGCCTCGCCGCAGAGTTCGCGGCCAGCCATCCTCTCTGGTCGCCGCGCTCGTAACCGGTTGAGCCACCCCGCGCGCACGTGATAGCCACCGTGGCATCGCCTCGCCCAGCGGATAAACGGCCGCGCTCCAGAACTTTGTTTTCGCGCGCGCGCTCCCGTTGCCGTGGCATTGCATGCGTGTACGTGTCGTTGCCAGAGCTACGTTGTCGCCTCCGCATCTGCGCCGTCCCGGACGAAGTTCCAAGGCGCCCTGGCATCGCTGGCAAAGCTGCAGCACCGCCTGAGCGCGATCACATCGCCGTTCGCCGCTATTGCGCCTGCGCCCGACAAACTTCTCCCCGGCGCAAGCAACCACTGTCGCTTAATCCCTCATTAGCTTCGCCCTGGACCTATTTAAACCCCCCCTCAGTGCTGTGAAGAAGCACAACCTCAAGACTTAGCCAAATTCCCAGTTTTTCACTGTTTCGCTTTCTTCTCCGGCGAGCTGTTTCTGGAGCCACTGTCGCCAGAGCAAACCGTAGCCCATCTCTCCAATCCAAGTTCACCAGTGAGTTCCCCTCTTCACCCTTACTGTGTAGTAGCAACCAATTGCACCAGATCGATCCCCATCGCCGGTGATCGCCGGAAAGGCCCAATTGCCCTGTTTCCCCAATGCTAACCATTTCATCCCGAATTAGCTCTCGTCCCAGTAGTAGAAATTGATCCTTAGCCATTTCTTAGCAAGCCTGTTGAATCAGAATTCCCAATTGGGCTCAAATCGAAGAAATCCCAAACTGGAACCTCAGCCGTTCGCCGAACCTCGTCGTCGAGCCCCTCCGGCCGATATCCAATGAAATTAACCCCTCCAGTAGCCTTGTTGTGCCCTAGAGATCATCCCCAAGCTTGGAATTGAGCTCATTCGTCCTGTATCAAAAATTCCCGAGCTCCAGTGTCATCTTCTCCAGCGCCGGTCGCCGGAATTCGTTCCCGGCCAATTCAGCTGACACCACTTTGTCCCTTAGCTTCGCCTCACCTCCCTGAGCAATTTCTTCCACTAGCTCGACACCTGGATCTGCCGAGATTGTGAGTTATGCCTTTGTCAAGTTCTTGTCCAGATCAATGTCTGTGCCGTGTCGTCACCGCAGTTCATCGCCGGATTTGGCCACCCTCCGGCCACTTTCAGCTCTTGTCCCTGTTGAGTGTTTTATTCCTGTTAGTAATGCCTACCTCCCAGACAAAGTGTTGCATCAATTGGAGCCTTGGATCAAAAGTTAAACCATGCCCTAGTTTCTGGCCATGTCCAGCACTATGTCAGTGCATGTCAGCCACTGGCATTAGCCTTGTTTGACCCATTCTGGTTGAGCAATTGAAATGCCACCTTGTCCTTTAGATTCCTGGAGTTGAGATCTACAACTTTCTCTTCTATCACTTCTCCAGAAAACCATCCTAAGATCAGTTTAAAGTTATGCCAAAACCATGAACCGAATGTCGACCCTTCGACGTTCAATCCTTTTTAGCCGTTTCTTCGACCAGAGCCCTTGTGACCTTGCCCTAACCTTTTCCCCTGCATGCATGACTTATTTACTTAATAATTTCTACGGAAACTATTTTCTGTATGCTTATGGTATGTGTTTGTGTGTTATTTGATTGCCGCAGAGTCAGAAGCTGAAGGAGCGGAAGAAGTCTTTGAAGATCCGTCTGAGTATTTAGACCCAACATCGCAAGGCAAGCCTCATTCCTTTGATCATGTCTCACCCAATATTTTCATATGAAGTATATTCACTGTTTCTTACTATGCATGCTTATTTGAAATACAAGTTATGTTTGAATGACATGAGTAGATATTACCTAATGAATTATGAAACCCCTTTTTGTTATTGAACCTTCATATGTATGCTTTTGTCACCCTAGGATTCATATACTGAATATTCACATTAAACTTGAAATGGTCAAATACATGAGGAGTTATAATGAAAATCGTTTTGTCAAGAAAACTGATAAAAGGGATCAGTAGTGAGGATTGGATTGTATGGAGAGGGTGCGGTGCGCACCAGGGAATGTGAATGCTCCTCACTATTGGTTCATAAGGACGAGAACCTTGTGCTGTGTTTCTATGCGAATTGTAAACGTACCAACCACTTGCCTGGTATGGGACAGGCACAACTTAGTAGCTTTTTGGTATTAGCAGTTCCCTGCATGGTTTGACGATCTGGTTTCTCGCGTGGAAACTGGAAGGCCAAGGTTCGGCCATGAGTGATGTGAGTTCAGAAAAATAATGAGAGGAAAAGGCGTAAATGAAGCAAGGCGCCCTAGACCTGATTAAGCCGTGAGCGGCTGTAATCTTAAATGGTCATATGTCTCGCGTGGACATAGACCAAGGCTATGTGTCCTGCGGGAACATAGACCAGAGAGGCTAGGAAGTAAGGCAGTGGGGAAGACCCACAACGGAACTTGAGACTTAACTGTCTATTTACCGGGCAGGGATACTGTTAATATTGAACTGTAAAAGCGTTGTGTGATCTCGGCCTTGTCACATGTGTATAAGTCACATGGAGTTGGCCCAACTTGAAAGCCGAGTGAACCAGTGGATTTAAAAAGAGGTACACCTTTGCAAAGTGTAAAAGAAGTATCAGATACTCTGTACTCCCAGGTTCAGGAGTCTTTTCGTAATGGATGTTATCCATGGGTTATAGCACAAGTAATGTTTTGGAATGTTTTCATAATGCGGTTAACAAAGTAGTGACTCATGGGAGACCACTACATCTAATGTTTTATTGAAAGCCTGTTTAATGTTTAAAGTATCATCTTCATGTCAAAAGTACTGTTTCACTGAACAAATGGCTTGGAAATCTATATATCTCTATCCATATGAAACTAAAACCCCGGAATCATATGTTTCACCCTCATGTAAGTACAATTGCATTAATCCCCGGAATGAGTGTTGCTGAGCACCAAGTGCTCACCCTTGCATTTATATCCAACTGTAGAAGAGGGATTCGAGGATCCCGATTCCTTCAGTTATGAGTACCCGGCAGAGGATGGAAGTGCCCCGGACGAGCCCACGTTCTAGAAGGTTTGCGCACCAAGTCAAGTCAGATGTGGGAGAAGCCCCTCCAACCCTGCTGCGGATGGAAGTCAAGCTGTTTGTTGTCGCTTTGTGCTTTATGTTGTGTGTTCGGTACTTGGATACTGATTCTGGTTCTGATAAACTAGTTATTTTCTTAGCAACTCTACTTAGCGCCATTTTCGGTGCTTTGGCTATGTAATATTGGCCATGTTGGCCTGATACTTGTTTAATGTTATTACTATGCTTGTGTGGTTTGGAGCTCATGTGACATCCTGCTGTGTGTAACCAACCTGGGCGGTTACCGAGGTGATCCTCAAATGGGGGTCTCACAGCGAATGGTATCAGAGCATGAAGCTTGACTGTAGGTCGTGACCCTTACTAGAATGGGCGTCCCTAAAGTAGAGAATCGCTAGATTATTTGGTAAAAATCTAATTGTGAAAAACCTAATTTGTTTAAGAAAAGCATAATGAGTATTATTTGAAAATTTTCAAAACCTTTTTCCCACTTTTAAGTGTTCCGTGTCTCATCATCGCAGATGGCCCCTGGTAAGAAGCTAATTCACAGAGACGAGTTGGGATCATGGGCGTTGATGCTTTGGATGATGTTACAATTTCTGGGAGCAAGAGACAACCAGCGACCCGTCTACTACGTCCGTCGAGAAGAAGTAGATGGTAGACCTTTTGGTTTCCGTGCCTCGGTGATTGTGTACGAGATTCCAGAGATCGGGAGAGGATCAACAAGAAAAGAAGCTCGTAGAGAAGAAGAAGAAGATGCTATCCAAGACGCTGCTCGTCGTGCTATAGGTACCATCCGCCAGTTGTACAATGACTTTCTTATAGGTTCTCCTTTCTGCTTTGTACCCTACCAAGTTCCCGGATCAGATCGTCGAACTGTCCATCCCTCCACCAACCAGAGAGACGCCATCCTGACCAAAACCAGAGATGTAGTCCAAGTCTTGGAGTCAAGCTACACTCGGTTGTTGCGTGAGCATGAAAATGCTCGGGATGACCGTCACTATCTCGAAGGAGCGCTTGCGAAAGTTCGCTCAGAACTCCAAGAGAAAGAGAAGCAGATTCAAGAGTTGGCTGAACCTAGCAGAGCACGAGAAGTCGAAGACGAAGGATCGGTGAACAAGAAGAACCGCTTGAAGATAAGACTCACAGCCCGCAAGAGTGTGGGAAGACCTAGGGATTACCTGGGTTATTTCACGCCTGCTTCGCGTGGCATTGTGATCAACACCCCTGCACCAGAATATCCTACTCTCGCGAAAGGGAAGGAAGCTCCTGAAGGCAAAGGAAAAGAGATTGCTACATGCGACACCAACGATTCATCTGAGGAAGAAGAGGACAATGATATGCAATGGGACCCTATGGATGCCGATGAAGATCAAGAAGAGGAAGACCCTGAAGAAGTGGAACCTTGCAGTTCTTCCAAGACCGACAGGAGATCCTAGTTTTCTCTTCAGCTTGACCCTTCTGCTCTAACCCTTGTAATCGTTAGTTTTTAGCTCTTGTTGTGGTAGTTGCTTTGTTTGTATTGTTTGTTGGTAACTCTAAGGCTGTAAAGGTGAAAACCTTGTATCTTTTGAAAACCTTTGAAAATGGCAATCGCATGTTCCAATCCAATCTCTTGGGTTGATCTTTCATTTCAGCTTGTGTTCAATCTGTGCTCTCTTGAATTAGTAGTCTTTTCTCAATTATCTTGTCAGAACAGAATGGTGAACACCAGAGGTAGAATCCAAGGCTCGGAAGAAGCCCCAAGGAACACATCAACGAGAAGGACTAGAGATGACTCAGATCAGCCAAATTCATCGGCCTCAGTACCGCAAGGGGGAAATCTGACGGAAATATTAATATGGATGGAGCAAAACCGACAGAGATCCGCAGAGGTACAGAGTCAAATTCTGGAACAGCTGATGCAAAACTCCGCAACACGCCGCGAGGAAAGTTCGAACATTGGAGCAAGACTGACAGACTTTCAAAAGACGCGTCCTCCAACTTTCTCCTGCACTGAAGACCCGATTGTGGCAGACGATTGGTTAAGAGAAATTGAGAGGAAATTGGACACTGTCAGGTGTAATGATGAAGAGAAACTGCTGTATGGACCCCATCAACTCACAGGATCGGCTGCAGCATGGTGGGAAAATTACAAGACGGTACACCCTAATCAGAATTCCATTACCTGGAATGAATTCAAGGAACAGTTCCGTAAGTACCATGTCCCCAAAGGAGCTATCCAAGCCAAACGCAGAGAATTCTTGAATTTAAGGCAAGGAGGAAGGACGGTGAAGCAGTATTTGCATGAATTCATCAAATTGGCCAGGTATGCACCTGAAGATATCATGACAGAAGAGCCGAAGATCGACAGATTTTGTGAAGGTCTACAAAACTCATATCAGTATCACCTGTCAACGCACGAGTTCACGGACTTCCAAGTCCTTGTGAATCGAGTGCTCAAAATGGAGGAGAAAAGAGGCATAGTAGAAGAGGACCGCAAGAGGAAAAGTATAGCATATCCATTTCAAGGAAATTCTAGCCGAGGAAGACCAGCGCCATATGCCAGAGCCGCTTTCAGAGCACCCGCACCTCCAAGACCCCAGAGGACCTCATCACCAACAACTCTAACATGTCCCGGATGCAATGGGAGTCACCTCTATAAAGATTGTACGCTGAAGAATACAGAGTGTTTCCATTGTGGCAGAAGAGGACACCGTAGAGAGACTTGTCCACTTCAACATTTACCTCCCAGTGTTGCTAAAGCTCAGGTAGCAAATCCCCTGCACCTGCACGAACTATTACCAGAGGAGCACCACAAGCCAGAGGAGGAAGATTCCAAACCAGCAGAGGGAGAGGAACACCAACCGCCGGAGGAAGACTCAACTTCGTGACTGCTACAGAAGTAGGAGAGGCAACTGACGTCGTGATCGGTAGACTCTTGATCTCCTCTCAAATTTTAGTTGTTTTATTTGATCCCGGTGCAACTCATTCATTCATGTCAAGAGATCGCTTGTTGAGTAATAACTTTCCTGTGGTTGCTTTAGAGCATCCCATCATCATTCAGTCACCTGGTGCTAGGATGATTGTTAATTCCATCTGTAGAAATGTTGCCTTCTGTATCGGCAATCTAGAATTCCTGGCAGACATGCTAGTTCTAAACCTTCAAGGATTAGATGTCATTCTTGGAATGGATTGGCTGGCCAAGCATAAGGGATTGATGGATTGTGAGAAGAAAACAATCACCCTGACAAATGCAATTGGAAAGCAAGTTACATTCCATGCAGACCATCTGCAGAGATTGAACTGCATTGAAGAAGTGAAGCTTGGAGAGGTACCGATTGTCAATGAGTACCCAAAAGTCTTTCCAGAAGAACTTCCCGGATTGCCACCAGATAGGGATATAGAGTTCACTATCGAACTGAAACCCGGATCTGCTCCGTATGCTAGGAAGTTGTTTCAGATGACAGGTCATGAGCAAGAGGAACTGAAGAAGCAGATAGCTGAATTGGAAGAAAAAGGATTCATCAGATCAAGCTCATCACCATGGGGAGCCCCAGTGCTCTTTGTTAAGAAGAAAGATGGTAGCATGCGACTTTGCATAGACTACCGCAAGCTAAATGACATGACCATTAAGAATAAATACCCCTTACCAAGGATAGATGTCCTTTTTGACCAGCTCAGAGAAGCTAAAGTATTCTCAAGAATAGACCTGAGATCGGGATACCACCAGTTAAGGATCCGAGAACAGGACATCCCTAAAACTGCTTTTGTGACCAGATACGGGTTGCATGAGTTTACAGTGATGCCCTTTGGATTAACTAATGCACCCGCGGTATTCATGAATCTAATGAATAAGATCCTTATGGAATTCCTGGATAAGTGCATCATTGTATTTGTAGATGATATTCTTGTCTATTCCAAGACTGAGGAGGAGCACGCACATCACCTGAGGATAGTGCTACAGAAACTGGCAGATCACCAGCTATACGCCAAGTTTAGCAAATGTGCTTTTTGGCTGAAGAAGATCTCTTTCCTAGGACACATCATCTCAGGAGAGGGAATATTTATGGACCCGTTGAAGATACAAGCTGTTACTGATTGGAAACAACCAGAAACCGCAACAGAAGTTAGAAGTTTCTTGGGATTAGCGGGATATTATCGAAGATTCGTAGAAGGATTCTCGAAGATCACCAAACCGCTGACCCAGTTACTGAAGAAAAACGCCTCTTTTAATTGGACCGAGGAGTGCGAAAGAAGTTTTGAGGAACTGAAGAAAAGACTGACAACTGCACCAATCCTGATACTACCGGACGTCAAAAAGGATTTTCAAGTCTACTGTGACGCCTCCAAACAAGGATTGGGATGCGTATTGATGCAAGAAAGGAAAGTGATAGCTTATGCATCAAGACAACTACGACCTCATGAGGAGAATTATCCAACACATGATTTGGAGCTAGCTGCGGTTGTACATGCACTGAAGATATGGAGACACTACCTACTAGGCAGTAAGTGCGAAATTTATACGGATCATAAGAGCCTGAAGTATATCTTCACGCAACAGGAGTTGAATATGAGGCAGAGAAGATGGCTAGAACTGATCAAAGATTATGATCTAGAGATCCACTATCACCCGGGAAAAGCCAATGTAGTAGCTGATGCTTTGAGCAGGAAGTCTCGTTATAACCAGATAACACAGCTAGAAGTGCCGACACAACTGATCAAGGACTTCGAAAAGTTGCAATTGGAATTAGTGGACCAAGGAACCATCACTACCCTGAAGATGGAATGTGAGTTGAAGGATAAAATCCGACAAGCTCAAGCAATTGACCCAGACCTTCAAGAGATGAAGGAAGACATGAGGAACAAAGATACAACCAACCTTCGAGAAGATGAATAGGGAATTCTATGGTACGATGACCGTATCTGCATTTCAAATGACAATGAGATCAAAGGCCTGATCATGCAAGAAGCTCATCAAACCCCATATTCCATACACCCAGGCAGCACCAAAATGTACAAGGATTTGAAGAAAAATTTTTGGTGGAAAGGAATGAAGAGAGAAATTGCCAAGTTTGTCGCAACTTGTGACACATGCCAAAGAGTGAAAGCAGAACATCAAAAGCCTGCGGGACCGCTACAACCTCTACAAATCCCAGAGTGGAAGTGGGATGAAATCAGAATGGATTTTATTGTGGGACTACCAAGGACGAGAAAAGGATTCGATTCTATATGGGTCATAGTAGATAGATTAACAAAGGTAGCACATTTTCTCCCAGTAAAGACTCTATATACAGCTAAGGACTTAGCAGAGCTGTATCTCAGCAGAATAGTCGTACTGCACGGAGTGCCGAAGGCTATCGTTTCCGACAGAGGAGCCCAGTTCATTTCAAGATTTTGGCAAGAGTTGCAGAAAGCCCTGGGCACAAAGTTAAAATTCAGTACCGCTTACCACCCTCAAACTGGAGGTCAGACTGAAAGAGTAAACCAAATTTTGGAAGATATGTTGAGGGCATGTATTTTGGATTATGGAGATTCTTGGGAATCATTTCTACCGTATGCAGAGTTCACATACAACAACAGTTTCCAAGCAAGCCTGCAAATGGCACCATATGAAGCTCTATATGGAAGAAGATGCCGCACGCCTCTGTATTGGACAGAAATTGGTCAAAAGCAACACCTAGGACCCCAGTTGGTAGAAGAAGCCACAGCCCATGTCAGGATCATACAAGAAAAATTGAAAACAGCTCAATCTAGACAGAAAAGCTATGCAGATAATCGTAGAAGAGAGCTATCATTTGAAGAGGGCGATTACGTGTATCTCAAGGTTATGCCATACAAAGGAGTTCGAAGATTCCAGATGAAAAGAAAGTTAAAACCTAGATATGTGGGACCATATCGAATTCTGGAAAAGCGAGGTGAAATGGCATACAAATTGGAATTGCCACCAGAACTAAGCGAAATTCATGACGTATTTCATGTGTCTCAGCTGAAGAAATGCTTGAGAAAGCCAACAGAACAGATATCTCCTGCAGAGATCGAGATTCAACCAGACTTATCTTGTCAAGAATACCCTGTTAGAGTTCTGGAAACCAGAGAGAAAGTGCTGAAGTCAAGAACCCTCCGATTCTGTAGAGTCCAGTGGAACAATCACTCAGAGGAGGAGTCAACTTGGGAAAAAGAAGAAGATCTCCGCCGAGAATTTCCCTTCCTATTCTCTGACCTGCCCTAATCTCGAGGACGAGATTGTTTCTAAGGTGGGTAGATTTGTAACACCCCCGTTTTTGCCAAACCCTAAAATAGCCAAAATCCACATCTGGACCCCAAACCCTAATCTGCTTCAGCCATTCCATTCTAAATGTTGTTCAGAGCATTTTTCCCTTCGGGACCATCTCCAAAATCTCACCCTAAAGCTGAGTTTCAAGCCTTGCCATTTTAAAACCCTAATTACCCTATTTTACCCTAAACTGTTTTCCCCAATTTTGTCGAAACCCTTCAGATTTTGCCTGATCTTACCAAACTTTGGCCAGATAAGTTATAATAATCTTTTGCAACTTAGCTGCGAAATCAGATTTCAGATCGGACCCTCAGATCTCCAAATTTGCAAACAGGCCCAAGTCCTATTCAAATTATCCTCACAGAATAGCCCCTGGAGCAAGTTTCAAAATTGCAGAACAGCCCAAATATTCTTTTCAGGTCCATTCGACCAGCGCCTGGTCGTTGCTCTCGACCAGTGCACGTCGCTGTTGCCGCGCCGTGGTTTTTGCCTCGTTTGCTCGCCGCCGGCCACCGCTTCTTGTCGCCTGTGCCCGTGAGTTGCTGTGCCACCCCGTGCGCACGTGCCAGCAGTGCGTCGCCTTGCCCAGCGGATAAACGGCCGCGCTCCAGCAGCGTTTTCGCGCGCGCTCCCGTTGCCGTGGCAGTTGCATGTGTGTACGTGTCACCGCCGGAGCTTTGCTGTTGCCTCCGCATCTGCGCCGTTCCAGGTGAAGTCCCAATGCAACTGGCAAAGCTGCAGCACCGCCTGAAGCAAATCACGTCGCCGTCGCCGTCGTTGCGCCTGCGCCCGACAAACTTCTCCCCGGCGCAAGCAACCACTGTCGCGTAATCCCTCGCAAGCTCCGTCCCCGTGCCTATTTAAACCCCCTCAGTGCCAAATTTCCAGTTTCTCGCCGTTTTCGCTTTCTTCTCCGGCGAACCAGTGAGTGAGCTCACGGTGCCAGCCCATTTCACTACCCCTCTCTTCAATCCAGGTTCACCAGTGAGTTCCCCTCGTTCCCCTCTCTGTGTCATAGCAGCCAATTGCACCAGATCGATCCCCATCGCCGGTGATCGCCGGAAAACCAGAAAACCCCTGTTCCCTCAATGCCATCCCATTCATCCCGAATTAGCTTTCGTCCCAGTAGTAGAAATTGATCCTTAGCCATTTCTTAGCAAGCCTGTTGAATCAGGATCCTCAATTGCGCTCAAATCGAAGAAATCCCAAACTGGAACCTCAGCCGTTCGCCGGACTTCGGCGCCAAGCTTCTCCGGCCGATCTCCAATGAAATTAACCCCTCCAGTAGCTTTGTTGTGCCCTAGAGATCATTCCCAAGCTTGGAATTGAGCTCAATTGCCCTGTATCAAAAATTCCCGAGCTCCAGTGTCATCTTCTCCAGCGCCGGTCGCCGGAATTTGTTCCCGGCCGATTCATCCGACACCACCTTGTCCCTTAGCTTCGCCTCACCTCCCTGAACAATTCTTTCCACTAGCTCGACACCTGGATCTGGCTAGATTGTGAGTTATGCCTTTGCCAAGATCACTGTCCAGTAGCTCAGTTCATGTCCAGGCCACCGTGTTTTCTCGCCGGATTTGGCCACCCTCCGGCCATTTCCAGCCCTTGTGCCTGTTGAGTATTTTACTCCTGTTAGTAATGCCTACCTCCCAGACAAAGTGTTGCACCAATTGGAGCCCTGGATCAAAAGTTAAGCCATGCCCTAGTTTCTGGCCATGTCCAGCACTATGTCAGTGCATGTCAGTCACTGGCATTAGCCTTGTTTAACCCCTTCTGGTTGAGCAATGGAAATGTCACTTTGTCCCCTAGATTCCTGGAGTTGTGTTCTACAACTTTCTCTTCTATCACTTCTCCAGAAAACCATCCTAAGACTAGTTTCTAGCTATGCCAAAGCCATGAACTGAATGTCGACCCTTCGACGTTCAATCCTTTTTAGCCGTTTCTTCGACCAGAGCCCTTGTGACCTTGCCCTAACCTTTTCTCTTGCATGCATGACTTATTTACTTAATACTTTCTATAGAAACTATTTTCTGTATGCTTATAGTATGTGATTGTGTGTTGGTTGATTGCCACAGAGTCAGAAGCTGAAGGAGCGGAAGAAGTCTTTGAAGATCCGTCTGAGTTTTTAGACCCAACATCGCAAGGCAAGCCTCATTCCTTTGATCATGTCTCACCCAATATTTTCATATGAAGTATATTCACTGTTTCTTACTATACATGCTTATTTGAGATACAAGTTATGTTTGAATGACATGAGTAGATATTACCTAATGAATCATGAAACCCCTTTTTGTTATTGAACCTTCGTATATATGCTTTTGTCACCCTAGGACTCATATACTGAATATTCACGTTAAACTTGAAATGGTCAAATACATGAGAAGTTATAATGAAAACCGTTTTGACAAGAAAACTGATAAAAGGGATCAGTAGTGAGGATTGGTTTGTATGGAGAGGGTGCGGTGCGCACCAGGGAATGTGAATGCTCCTCACTATTGGTTCATAAGGACGAGAACCTTGTGCTGTGTCTCTATACGAATTGTAAACGTACCAACCACTTGCCTGGTATGGGACAGGCACAACTCAGTAACTTTTTGGTATTAGCAGTTCCCTGCATGGTCTGACGATCTGGTTTCTCGCGTGGAAACTGGAAGGCCAAGGTTTGGCCATGAGTGATGTGAGTCAGAAAAATGATGAGAGAAAAAGGCGTAAAAGAAGGAAGGCGCTCTAGACCTGATTAAGCCGTGAGCGGCTGTAATCCTAAATGGTCGTATGTCTCGCGTGGACATAGACCAAGGCTATGTGTCCTGCGGGAACATAGACCAGAGAGGCTAGGAAGTAAGGCAGTGGGGAAGACCCACAACGGTACTTGAGACTTAATTGTCTATTTACCGGGCGGGGAAACTGTTAATACTGCACTGTAAAAGCGTTGTGTGATCTCGGCCTTGTCACATGTGTATAAGTCACACGGAGCTGATCCGACTTGAAAGCCGAGTGAACCAGTGGATTTAAAAAGTGGTACACCTTTGCAAAGTGTAGAAGAAGTATCAGATACTCTGTACTCCCAGGTTCAGGAGTCTTTTCGTAGTGGATGTTATCCATGGGTTATAGCACAAGTAATGTTTTGGAATGTTTTCATAATGCGGTTAATAAAGTAGTGACTCATGGGAGGCCACCACATCTAATGTTTTATTGAAAACCTGTTTAATGTTTAAAGTATCATTTTCATGATAAAGTACAGTTTTACTAAACAAATGACTTGGAAATTTATATATCTCTATCCATATGAAACTAAAACCCCTGAATCATATGTTTCACCCTCATATAAGTACAATTACAATAATCCCTGGAATGAGTGTTGCTGAGCACCAAGTGCTCACCCTTGCATTTATATCCAATTGTAGAAGAGGGATTCGAGGATCCCGATTCCTTCAGTTATGAGTTCCCAACGGAAGATGGAAGTGCCCCGGACGAGCCCACGTTCTAGAAGGTTTGCGCACCAAGTCAAGGCAGATGTGGGAGAAGCCACTCCAACCCCGCTGCAGATGGAAGTCAAGCTGTTCGTCGTTGCTTTGTGCTTTATGTTGTGTGTTCGGTACTTGGATACCGATTCTGGTTCTGATAAACTAGTTATTTTCTTAGCAACTCTACTTAGCGCCATTTTCGGTGCTTTGGTTATGTAATATTGGCCATTTTGGCCTGATACTTGTTTAATGTTATTACTATGCTTGTGTGGTTTGGAGCTCATGTGACATCCTGCTGTGTGTAACCTACCTGGGCGGTTACCAAGGTGATCCTCAAATGGGGGTCTCACAACCGGTCTGACCGAATTCACGGTCTGACCGATTAAAATCTCGGACTGACCGACGTGTAGTCTAAGCATAGTGCATTCTTTTTAAAGGCCGGTCTGTCCGTAGTTGAGACCAAGGTCTGTCTCCTGAAACTTCTTGTTTTACCACTTCTGGTGTTTTGAGCTATTACGGTCTGACCGTTTGTTAGACCGGTCTGACCGCGAAATCGGTCTGACCGTATTTTTGAACTACGGTCTGATCGTTTGGCCGGTCTGACCGTATATATCGGCCTGACCGTATAAGGTGTCCAGAAACGATGTCGTCTCTGGACAGTTTCACGGTCTGACCGAAATATACTCTGGTCTGACCGTATGTGTGCCTGACAAAGGCAGTTGAGCATTTATTGCGCCCGTTTAATGCCATTGCAATTGCGGCAGTCTGACCGAGCTTGTGCCTGCGGTCTGACCGCCAGGTGATCTTTCTCTCCCAACGGCCTGTAACGGCTATATTAATTGTGGGGGGTATATATACTCCCTTGCCCGGCCCTGTTCATAACTTTTGGCATAATCTTGAGCATTGTCATCATCCTTGAGAGCCTAAGCTTGTTTCATACACTCTGGGGTTCAAATTCTCGAATTTGTGAGAGTGTGCATTTGAGATCTTCTAGTGCATTGCATTTAGATTATTCAATCAATCTTGTGGCACTAGAAGAAGGCTAAGTGATCATCACCGGCTTGTTACTCTTGGAGCTTGCCGGCTCCTAGACGGCTAGGAGAAGGGTTTTGGTGAGCTCTTCAAAGAAGATTGTGGAGAAGCCTCAAAACGTCTTGTGAAAGGGTTGAGCACACCTTGCCGGAGCGGTAAAGTGCATCCTTAGTGAAAACGAGGTTTGGATAACTCATCACACTAATCCGGCTCAAGATCTAGGTCACTTCTCGAGAGAAGATTGACTAGATAGAGGAGCGGTTAGAGATTTGAGTTTGCCTCAACGTGGATTAGGGGTGATCGGCAAATCACCGAGACCACGGGATATCCTTGTGTTGGAAT
The DNA here is from genome assembly GCA_019359835.1 of Pharus latifolius. Taxonomy (NCBI): domain Eukaryota; kingdom Viridiplantae; phylum Streptophyta; class Magnoliopsida; order Poales; family Poaceae; genus Pharus; species Pharus latifolius. Next base: position 36,509,380 of record CM033323.1, on the reverse strand, counting down.
TGTGCTTTATTCATATTGTGTTATTTATTTGCTCTCATTATCTCTAAATTGTTTGATTAATTGCTAATTTGTTAAAATCGCCTATTCACTCCCCTCTAGTCGATATCCTAGATGCCTTTCAATTGGTATCAGAGCGAGGACTCCATTTAAGAGGATTTAACCATCCCGGAGTAGGATAAAGATGGCTAGGGAGGGTCGGATCAATATTGGTAAACCACCACTCTTTGATGGATCTAACTATACTTATTGGAAAACTAGAATGATGGTCTATCTTAAAGCCATGGGTGGAAAGATTTGGAAAGTGGTGGATGAGGGGTTTGCAATTCTTGATGATGATGACATGACCAACTTAGATAGAGATAATGCCTTAGCAAATGCTCAAGCCATGAATGTTTTTTATAGTGCTCTAAATCTAGGTGAATTTAATAGAATTTGTAAACTTGAAACGGCCCATGATATTTGGAGAAATCTTATGGATATTCATGAAGGAACCTCGATGGTCAAGATGCTAAACTATTTATCCATAAGGGCCAATTTGAAAAGTTTGTCATGTTGCCCAATGAAGATGCATCGGAGATGTTTAACCGATTAAATAACATCGTCAATGAGTTAAAAGGGTTTGGTATGGATGTCACAAACGTGGAGTTTTGTCATAAGTTTCTTAGAGCTTTACCTTCTAAATATGATACAATTGTAACCTTACTTTTGCGTTCGAACTTGAAGAGTGTGACTCCGTTGGAAGTCTTGAGTGAGATTCTCACTCATGATATATTCAAGAAATCTCAAGAAGAAGTGAAAGATGAGGCTTCCGACTCCAAGAAGAAGAACATTTCACTCAAAGCTCAAGTCTCCAAAAGGGAAGACAATGAAGAGGAAAGTGATGAGAGAGACACCGATGAGGAAATGGCTCTCTTCGTGAGAAAATTCAAGTGGTTCATGAAGAAAAGATATCAAGGGAAGTCTTTCAAGAAAGGAAAAACATCCAAGAGGAACCCATTTGAAGAGAGAAGATGTTTTGAGTGCGGTGAAAAGGGTCACATCTCCACACAATGCAAAAACAAGGAAGAAGAAAAATCAATGAAGAAGAAGAAGTACGAAAAGGAAGGAGAAAGCAAGAAGAAGGTTTTCAAGAAATATTATAAGAAGAAGGATGGACAAGCTTGCTTCATTGAGTGGGATTCGGATGCTTCAAGTTCCGATTCTGATGATGAAGATGAAGCGTCACCCAAAGGACTCGCCGGGGTAGCTATCAAGGAAGCTCCTTCTCTATTCTCCACTCCTCATTGCCTCATGTCTAAAGGAGAATCAAAGGTATCTTGTGATGAAAATGAATATACTTATGATGACCTAGTTGAGATGATCACTGATTTTGATGACTATATGAGTAAGGAAAAAGAAAAATTCAAGGAATTGAAGAAGAGATACAAAGCTCTTCAAAATTCCTATGAGGAGCTAAACACATCTCATGAGAGTCTCAAAGAAACTCATGAGATGCTCAAGGAAGCTCATGACTCTCTAATTACTCATAAAGCCAACAAATCGAGTAATGACATAGGCATCACTTGCAATATTTTGAATGATTTGCCCATGATGTCTACTTCTAGCATATCTACTTCTTGTGAAGACTTAATTGAATTCCCATCAAGACCTAAAATTGATGATAATGTGCTTAGTCTTGAAAACAATGAACTTAAGGATAAAATTGAAAAACTAACCAATGACCTAGCTAAATGCTATGTAGGAGAATCAAAATTAAGACATCTTCTAGATAGTCAAAGATTTTCCTTAAGAAAAGAAGGACTAGGTTTCATTCCCAAAAAGGGTAAACATGCTTTTGTTCCATCTAAAACCGTTTTTGTAAAAGAAAAGGGATATTGTAACAAATGTAAAAATTTAGGTCACATTGAAAAGAATTGCCATGCTAACAAAAGCATTTCATCTCTTATATTCAATTCTTGCTATGTATTGAAGAAAATGAACAATGGCGATATTAAAGCCAAATTTGTTGGAACCCCGATCATTGGTGCCAAAAAGAAAGCCATTTGGGTCCCAAAATCCTTGGTAATTAACCTCCAAGGACCCAAAAAGGTTTGGGTACCTAAAAGGACCTAACTTTGTTTTGTAGGTCAATTACAAGGCGGGAGGACAACATTGGGTGCTCGATAGTGGATGCACTCAACACATGACCAGTAATCACAATATGTTCTCCTCACTAAACAACAAAGGTGCGGAATATGACAAGATCACGTTTGGAGACAATAGTAAAGGAAAGGTAAAAGGTTTAGGTAAAATTGCCATCTCAAACGACCTCTCCATATCTAATGTATTGCTTGTTGAATCTCTAAACTTCAACCTCTTATCCGTAGCTCAACTTTGTGATCTTGGATTCATATGTGCTTTTTATCCAAAAGAAGTGATTATCACTAGCATTGTTGACAATAAGTTGATTTTCAAAGGTTTTAGACATGGCAACCTCTACTTAGTTGATTTCAATTCAAATGATACTAATCTTGGTACATGCTTGTTTACAAAATCTTCTAAAGGTTGGCTATAGCATAGAAGGCTTGGGCATGTTGGAATGAAACAACTAAATAGACTAGTTAAACATGATTTGGTTGTTGGATTAAAAGATGTAAAGTTTGAAAAAGATAAATTGTGTAGTGCTTGCCAAGCCGGAAAACAAGTTGCAAACTCACATCCAACTAAAAGCACAATGTCAACTTCGAGTCCACTTGAACTATTGCATATGGATTTATTTGGTCCAACTACTTTTGTGAGCATTGGTGGCAATAGTTATTGTCTTGTCATTGTAGATGATTTTTCCAGATATACATGGATATTCTTCTTACATGATAAGTCAATTGTGTTTAACACTTTCAAAAGCTTTGCTCAAAGGGCCGAAAATGAATTTAGCTTCAAGATCAAGAAAGTGAGAAGTGACAATGGCCCCGAATTCAAGAATACCAAGGTTGAAAATTGGTGTGATGAAAAGGGCATCAAACACGAGTTTTCGGCCAAGTATACACCGGAGCAAAATGGAGTAGTCGAACGAAAGAACCGGACATTGATAGATATGGCAAGGTCTATGCTTTCGGAGTACAATGTTTCGGACACCTTTTGGGCCGAAGCAATCAACACGGCGTGCAATGCATCAAATCGTCTTTATTGTCATCGATTACTAAAGAAAACTCCTTATGAGCTTCTCATTGGAAGGAAGCCAAACATTTCCTACTTCCTTGTGTTTGGGTGTAAGTGCTATATCTTGCGGAAAGGTACACGCTTATGTAAATTTCAAAGTAAATGTGATGTAGGATTTTTGTTAGGATACTTATAACAACCTGGTTTTGGGGGTGAAAAGTTTTGCATGAAAATCCTACATGCATGTATCCCTGTAGTAGTAGCCAGATCAGTTGAACTCTAATCTCTCCCAAACCCTAAAAATCTCCAAATCTATTCTCTAGATCCAGATCAAGATCTGACCATCCAGATTTAGCCTACCAGTTACCCTGAAGATAAAAGTCTTCGAGAACCAGATCAAATTCTGACCCTAACTCCCAGTACCTAAGTCTCTCTCTGTTTTCGAAAACAGGAAAATTCAGATTTACCCTAAGTACCCCAATTTCCAGATGATTGAGTTATCTTGATTTAACCCTATTCAGACTCAAGCAACCCCTGGAATATGTTCCTAAGTTCATCCTCAACTCACTTCAAAAAGTTGGGAGCCAAATTAATTCATCTAAACACTTTTCGCAGTTTAGTCCAAATTTTACTGCGAATAAGCCCTTTTCTGTTTACCTGGAAGCCTGAAAAGGCTAAAATCTGCAAATTAATTCCAACTCCAGAATTTCTTCAGGAAACACCTTCCAAATACTATTTGATACAGATCTCCCTTTTGATCAGACTTCAAAATCTCGCTCCAATTACCAGAATTCGAAATCGACAAAATCCAGACTTATTTTACCCTAATTTTACCCTATTTTCGAAAATAGGTGAAATCCCCCAAATCTTATCAAATTTTCCCTAAATTTGAGCTGGATGAGTACTAATAGAAATGTTATACTCAGCCATGAAATCAAATCTCAAATTAACCACCTCTAAGACAGAAATTACAAATCAGTCCAGATTTCAAATAAGAATCATTGCATTTTGGTCCCTGGTTTGACCCGAGGCACTGTACACGACCAGCAGCCGTGCACGACCGCGACCACCGCGCTGCCACGCCAGGAACTTCATCGCCGGTGAAGTCCCGTGGTCGCCACCCTTGCCACTGCTTTCCTGCCACGTGTGCGCACGCCGTTCGCCACCGTGGAGCCACCGCGGCCGCACCAGCAGCGCCAATTTTGCCCGCGCGCGCACGCCATCGCTGCAGCCACGGCAGAAGCACGATGCCACGTCGCAAGCATGCCTTGGGGAGGCATCACTTCGCCTTCACCTCCACCAGAGCAGCAGCGCAGCCGACACGACCGGTGAAGACGTCGCTTCGCCGCCTGTCTTCGCCGCCGGTCACTTCCCAGTCAATTCAAGCCGGCTTCAACTCCCCGTGCGCTTCTAGCCGTTGCAACACCTCCGAATCCTCTATAAATAGTCCCTGGTCTCAGTGAAACATCACACACCCACCAGAAACACCTAAGCCCTCAAACTCGCTGTGTCTTCTTCTTCCCCGGCGAGCAACAGAGGAGGAGCACGGTGCCAAGCTTCTCCACTGCTTCATTCTCCAATCCAACACCCCCAGTGAGCTCCTCTCATCCCCCTCATGCTTCTCGAGCTTGGAATTTAGTCTAAATATCCTCAGTCGCCGGCAATTTCAGTTTTATTCCAGTAGCTCCGGCGAGCAATTAATCCTCAACCAGATCGATTCAACCTTCGAACTAGAAATCAAATATGCTCACTAGACCTTGCTTAACATCCCTAAGCAACCAAAATCGACAGAATTGCTGAAATACGAAAAACCCCAAATTGGAACTTTGCTTGTGAACTGAGCTACTGTTCAAGCTTTTCTGGTGCATTTCTAGTTAATCTAACTTCACCAGTAGCTTACTTATGCCCCAGAGACCATCCACAAGCAAGGAATTAAGTTTATTTGCCCTAGATCAGAAATGCCCAAATCAGGTTTGAGTTAATCTTTTCTCCAGCCAATATCTCCTAAATCCAGCCAATCCAGTCATAGAAACCTTGCCATCTAGATGTTTTGGACCATTCTGAGCAACTTTGTCTTCTATCACGACTTCTAATTCGGCCTAGATTGTGAGATATAGCTATGCCCTAGTTTACTGTACTGTTCACACTGCATGTGCTCCAGGCCAGCCAACTTCTTCGCCGGTTTTCATCACTTTCCGGCCATCTCCTGCCCTAGGTCCTGTTGAGACATTTGTTCCTGTTACAAATGCCTAACCACCAGACAAAGTGGTGCATCATTTGGAGCCCTGAGTCAAAAGATATGGCTAACCCTAGTTTCTGGCCGTGTCAACCCTATGCCAGACTATGTCAGCCAGTGGCATTGAGCCTTTTCACCCACTCCCAGCCATGCACTTTGAAAATAACCTTGTCCCTTAGACTCCTGATGTTATGATCTACACTTTTCTCTACTGTCACAACTTGAGTTGAGCCCTCTATCACCCATCGACCTTATGTCGATGCCTCGAACCGAATGCCAACCTAAAGACATTCGCTGTTTTTGGGCGAACCAGTCACCACCTTGATATTACCCTGATATTTTGGAACCTTGTAAACCTTAACAACTAATCTTAACCCTAGTTACTGTAGTTAAACTCAAATCGCTTCAAAACCTTGTATCACCAGAGTATTTTCTCCTTGCATCTTTGCATGTAGTGAATTAGTAAGAATAGGATTGATTGTAATGCCTGTTTGCTTGTTTGATCTTGTTCAGAGCAAGAGTCCGGGGTTGAAGATCTCGTCGCTGAACCGTCATCGACTGCTGATACTTACGACGCGGAAGGCAAGTCATACTTTGAACATATTGAAACCCATATTTTATGAATTGCTATGCTATTCCATGAGTAGATATTTCATTAATACTGCACATGTTGAGATCAATGATATTATGGCAGTGATAGATTGAATACTTGAGAAATGTGAACTTGATAAGATAGTAAGCCACGAACTAATAAAAGTATAAACATGTACATTTATATTCATGAAATAGAACCCCTAGCCGTGACCAGTATTTTGGTATGGAATGGTGGTAGCACTGGAGGTGCTTGGCTGCACTGGATGTGCAGGCACTGAAGGTGCATGGTTGTGGTATGATCTGGTCACTGGCATGTAAGGACTAGAACCTTGTGTTATGCGTCTAGTGGCATGAAAAACGTACCAACCACTTACCTGGTATGGGATAGGCGCAACCTAGTAGCTTTCTTAGTATTATCAGTTCCCTGCATGGCTTGTCGATCCGGTTTCTCGCGTGGAAACTGGTGGGATGCAGTTCGTCCATGAGTGATGCGAGATCAGAAAAAATTATGAGAGGATAAGGTGTAAAGAAGGAAGACGCCCTACGCCAGATTAAGTCGTGCGCGACTGTAATCAAAAGAGGTTATGTGTCCTGCGGGAACATAGACCCAGGCTAGGAAGTAAGGCAGTGGGGAGGACCCACAACGGTACTTGGGACGGTATTGTCCATTTACCGGGCAGGGACACTGTTAATACTAGACTGCAAAAACGTTGTGTGATCTCGGCCTTGTCACATGCGTATAAGTCGCATGGAGTTGGCCCGACTTGGAAGTCGAGTGAAAAAGTGGATTTAAAAAGAGGTACATCTCTGCAGAGTTTTAAAAATGTATTCGAATACTTCGTGCTCCCGAGTTTTAGGAGTATGCTGCGATGGATTAAATCCATGGGGTGTGACACAAGTATTGTTTTATAAACTAAAATTTGTTAGCTCAAGATTACCCAAGTGGCATGTGTTGTCATGATAAGGGGCGTTGCCGTGGACTGTCATGTGTTGACGTGTCGCGGTAATACCATAATCTAGCAAACATATGATAATTAAGAGGCATATGGTTTATGTCCTAAGTTATGAAATATTGCTAAGAGTATATGATTGAAAGGCTTGAATGAAAATAATGTGATATGAGGATATATCGCCTTGGATATGGGATATATGTATCACCATCAATATGATTTATTTACTGCCATGGGTATGATCAGAAGTTGAGTAAGAATTGAGAAAGAAATGTATTTTGGGAAAAACCTTTCACTCTTTCCCCAAATAGCATAGGTTCATGTCATATATATATATATATGTATCTCTACCTTCCCTATGACTTGCTGAGTACGTAAGTACTCACCCTTGCAACAACTCATCAATAGATGGAGCGTTCTACGACCTTGGAGGATACCCTGAAGATGCTGCGGACCCAGGAGATGATGAGCAGTTTCCTCCGGAGCCCTGATGTGGTGCTGTCTTGCTGTCAACCTCTGTTTCCTGTGGTTTGCTCTCGGGCCTAGCTTCCGCCGACTAGATGTATTATTTTGTTAGACCCTTGTGCCTTGTACGGCACTGTACCTCGTTTTGTACTAAGGCCTGATGGCCATACAATTATGACTATTGTACTATTTTGCTGCTGCAATGTAATCCTGTGATTGACTCATCCTGGGAAGTCAAGTGGTTAGGGGACCAGCTGCACCGAGCTGGGCTCCTCACAGGTGATGTCACTGTCGTGGCAGACGTGACATAAAATAGTGGTATCAGAGCAGCACAGACCTTGACTGTAGGACGGTACCCTTAGGGTTTGGTAGCGCCAGGACCTCGTAAATTATTTTAAAAAAAAATTTTTTTCTGAAAAGTTTTATTTTTGCAAAAGGTTGTTCTGCTCCTTTAAAAATGTTGATTTCAAAATCTTATTTTGTTTCCAAAATTTCTCGGCAGGATGGCCAAGGAGCGTTTCAGCTACATCGAGCGTCTCGGTGGATGGGCCACATTGCTGTGGCATATTGCTCAATTCCTAGGGATTGATGAGCGGCCGATCTGCGAGACTATTTGGGACTATTATGAGGGGCGTCGCTGTGGCTTCAAGGCCAAAGTGCTGGTGCACGCTCCCGATAGTCGTGAGGGACAGGTGATCAGAGTGGAGGCCAGCAGGGCAAGCCGACTGGATGCTATCCAGGACGCAGCTCGAGAGGCGGTGCATCGGGTACGCCAGGTGTACTCATGCCGGCTCCAGGAGTCACCTTTCCGTCACGTGCCTTCATCTCCCTCTGGGTTGCCACCCATCGTGGAGTACCCGGACCCGTGTCTGGCAGGCACTGTAGGTCTGTTGAGGACCCTCGACTCGCGCTACTCTACGTTGCTTGCTGAGCATCAGGAGCTCCGCAAGGAGTTGGAGGAGCAGAAGAAATGTGGCCGAACCGCTTCCCCGTCGTTGACTTCTCAGCCTGCAGCTCAGAGGCGCCGCACAGTTGAGGAGGTTGCTCCGACAGTTGTCTCCCCAGCTCGTACCTTTGGACCCAGTGCAGGACCTAGCTTGATTCCTCGGAGGGTTGCTAATGCAGCTGGGTACCGACGCTCGTTCTCTACCCCTAGCACCCGCCGGGCAGAGGGCAGTGGGTCTGCGCTACTGTTCCATGAGTCTGGACCACCCGGGTTTGTCACTCTGGAGGAGTCCGACGGCGAGATGGAGCCAGAGGAGGTTGAGCCCTGTGGGAGCAGTTAGTTGCCTGTTCTTTTAGATCCTCAGGCCAGGGTAGATCTTCTAGGATTGGTGATGCTTTTGGTTGTTATCATCACCATTACTTGTGTTTTGGTTGTATCAGACTAAGGCACTTAGCCGCTTTTGTATTAACTACTTGTGCATTAATGAATCAGTTTCGCATTAATTTCTGTATCAGTACCCTATTTCTCTCTAGTTAGTTAGACCTGTCTGCTTCTCTCTTCAGAAGATCAGAATGGTCAACACAAGGAGAAGGACCCAAGATGACCAAGAGGGCCAAGACCCAGCTACGCCACGAAGAGGATCCACACCTCATCCAGGATCACAGAGCTCACTACCACCACAAGAAGACTCACCAAGTCTCCAGGAAATTCTTCTTTCAATGGAGAGGAGCCGCCAAGAAGCCCAGGCTGCGCATACCCAGTTGCTAGCTCAAGTCATTCAGAAAATGCCAGGGACTGCTGAAGGTACTGCCGTCGGAACTCGACTCTCGGACTTCCAGAAGACGCGACCGCCAACCTTCGCAAGCGCGACCGACCCAATCGTCGCAGACGACTGGCTGCGGGACATTGAAAGGAAACTGGACACTGTTCGTTGCAATGATCGAGAGAAGGTGTTATTCGGATCACACCAACTCACTGGAGCAGCAGCTGCTTGGTGGATGAATTATCAAGAAGCACACATGGACAAAGACAACATCACTTGGACGGAATTTAAGGATCAGTTCCGAAAATTCCATATCCCTACAGGCGTCATGGCAGCTAAACGCCGAGAATTCCGGAACTTGACTCAAGGGAACCGGACCGTCACTGAGTACCTGCACCAATTCCACCATCTAGCTCGGTATGCGTCCAACGACATCGACACGGAAGAGAAGAAGATTGAACGCTTCACCGAAGGACTTCAGCACTATTTGCAGTATCAGATTGCCTCCCACGAGTTCACAGAATTCCAGACCCTGGTAAATCGAGTATTAAAGATAGAAGAAAAGCGAGGCCTTGGAGAAGAAAATCGGAAGAGAAAGATGATGCAACAGTCGCGACTGCCAGCTAGCTCATCTAGGGGAAGGGCCCCAACACCTCCAAATTTTCGTCCGCCCTACCCGGCGCCAAGACCACCATTCACGCCAATATGCCCCAACTGCAGAGGAGCACACTATCAACGGGATTGCCCTCAGGCAAGGACTCAATGCTATCATTGCGGACAGATGGGACACCGCAAGGACAGTTGCCCGTGGATCCAACTCCCAACGGCGATAGCAAGATCGCAAGCTGGAACACAAGCGATGGCACCTAGAACCACGGCTTCACCACCATTGCAGAGCCCCAGAGGAGGTTTGCCCAACAGAGGGGGAAATGTAGCAGGCCGAGGACGAGGGCGAGGAGGAAGACCAATGGCAGGCCGAGGAGGCCGACTGAACTTCACCTCCCTTCAAGAAGCAGACAATGCCTCTGACATTCTCCTAGGTAGATTCTTGATCCAATCTGCATCTGCTTTAATACTGTTTGACCCTGGAGCTACAAACTCATTCATATCAGAAGATTTTGCATTTAAAGTGGGAATACCTATGGTACCTCTAAAGTACCCTATGGCTATATAGACCCCAGGAGCTAAGCTGCCTGTATATTCAGCTTGTCGTCATATAACCTTCAGAATAGATGGGATAGAGTTCTGGGCTAACTTATTAGTCCTAGAACTGCAAGGCCTAGACATTATAATAGGAATGGATTGGTTATCCCAGCATAAAGGTCTAGTGGATTGTGAGAAGAAAACTCTAAGCCTTGTTAGTAACCAAGGGAAGGAAGTCCTATTCCATGCGGAAAGATCATCGGTCAAAAAATTGCAAGGATCAGTCCATGCACTTCAGGAAGTATACTTGGATCAAGTGCCCACAGTACAAGAATACCCGGATGTATTCCCAGAAGAACTCCCAGGGATGCCACCTGACAGGGAGATAGAGTTTACCATTGAGCTTAAACCAGGAGCGGCACCTATAGCTAAGAGACCATATAGGATGCCGGTAACGGATTTAGAAGAGTTGAAAAACCAGTTAGAGGAACTGGAGGGTAAAGGATTTATCCGACCCAGTGCTTCACCTTGGGGAGCTCCAGTTTTGTTTGTAAGGAAGAAAGATGGAACCTTACGAATGTGTGTAGATTACCGAGCTTTGAATGAAGTCACCATTAAGAACAAGTACCCATTGCCAAGAATTGATGACTTGTTCGACCAACTTCGAGGAGCCAAAGTATTTTCCAAGATAGATTTGAAATCTGGATATCATCAGCTGAAAATTAAGAAGGAAGATATATCGAAGACTGCTTTCACTACCAGATATGGTTTATACGAGTTTACAGTAGTACCCTTTGGATTGACCAATGCTCCGGCAGCTTTCATGAACATCATGAACAGTACGTTTATGGATTATCTTGACAAGTTTGTCATAGTATTCATAGATGACATTCTGATATATTCCAAGAGTACGGAAGAACATGAGCAACATTTACACCTAGTCCTGGGAAGGCTACGAGAGAGGCAATTTTATGCCAAGTTTGATAAATGTGAATTTTGGATGACAAGAATTTCATTTCTTGGACATGTGTTGACAGCAGAAGGAATTTCAGTAGATTCGGCTAAAACCTCTGCAATCAAGGAGTGGAAGCAACCTACCTCAGTTTCAGAGATTAGAAGTTTCTTGGGATTAGCAGGATATTATAGGAGATTCATTGAAGGATTTTCCCAAATAGCCAAACCTCTCACGAACTTGCTAAAGAAGGATGTTGCATTTGAATGGACCATCAAGTGCGAAGAAAGTTTTCAGAAGCTGAAGCAGAAATTGACAACAACACCGGTCCTCACATTACCAGACAGCAAAGAAGATTTTGTAGTTTACTGTGATGCTTCAAAGCAAGGAATAGGCTGTGTGTTAATGCAACAAGGTCGAGTGGTGGCTTATGCTTCACGCCAATGGAGACCTCATGAGGAAAATTATCCGACTCATGATTTGGAGTTAGCGGCAGTGGTGCATGCTTTAAAGATATGGCGGCATTATCTCATTGGACATAAGTGTGAGATCTTTACAGATCATAAAAGCCTCAAGTATATCTTCACACAGACAGAGCTCAATATGCGTCAGCGTCGATGGCTCGAACTGATCAAGGACTACGACCTCAGCATACTCTACCATCCAGGGAAAGCCAACGTAGTGGCAGATGCCTTGAGCAGGAAGGCTTATACCCTACAAGGAGCTACACCTAAGAACCCGTGCTTACGGCAGGAATTTCAGAATCTTGAAGTAACCATAGTGCCATCTGGGATGTTAGCTACATTGACGGTGGAGTCTCAACTCCAAAAGCAGATTGAGGATGCTCAGAAAGAAGATGAAGAGATACATAAGATCAAGAGCCGCATCAGATCAGGAAAAACCCAGGAATTCATTGAAGATCATCAAGGAATTGTATGGTATCGGGGAAGGATTTGTGTGCCTCGAAATACAGACCTTAAGGAACTAATTCTTTTCGAAGCTCATAAAACCCCATACTCACTACACCCTGGAAACACCAAGATGTACAAGGATCTGAAGACGCAATTCTGGTGGAATGGAATGAAGAGGGAAATCGCGGAATATGTCGCAAGATGTGACACTTGCCAAAGGATTAAGGCCGATCATCAGAAGATAGCTGGAAAGCTGCAACCCTTACCAGTGCCAGCTTGGAAATGGGAAGAGATTGGTATGGATTTTATCACAGGACTTCCCAGAACACAAGGGGGATATGATTCCATATGGGTCGTTGTGGACAGACTCACGAAATTTGCTCATTTTATACCAGTCAAGAAAACGTATAATGGCAACAAATTAGCGGAGCTATACCTGCAGCGAATAGTGACACTGCATGGTATCCCGAAGAAGATCGTTTCAGATTGAGAAACGCAATTCACATCCAAATTCTGGAACCGACTCCACGAAGCTTTGGGAACCCAATTGCAGTTTAGCACTGCATATCATCCACAGACAGGAGGACAGACGGAACGGGTAAATCAAATCTTGGAAGACCTTCTCAGAGCTTGCATCTTAGAGTACGGAACCTCTTGGGAAAAGTGCTTACCATTTGCGGAGTTTACTTATAACAACAGTTACCAAGCTAGTCTGCAAATGGCACCCTTTGAAGCTTTGTATGGGCGCAAGTGTAGAACTCCACTACATTGGGACGAGCCAGGAGAAAGGCAAGTCATTGGACCCGAACTAATCGAAGAAGCTGAAGCACACGTTAAGCTCATCAGAGAACGATTAAAGACAGCACAGTCACGCCAGAAGAGCTATGCCGACAACCGAAGAAGGGAATTGTCGTTCGCACCAGGCGAATCAGTTTATCTCAAGGTTACACCGTTAAAAGGGATGAGGAGATTCCATCAGAAAGGAAAACTGTCCCCAAGGTACATTGGACCCTTCAAAGTCCTTAAGAGGAAAGGAGAGGTATCTTACAAACTGGATTTACCATCAGACCTTGGAGAAATTCATGACGTGTTTCATGTCTCACAACTCCGTAAGTGCCTCAAGGAACCAACGGATCAGATAGAACACCAGGGAATTCCGCTTCAGAAGAATCTCACCTATCTCACTCAACCGCTGCAAATATTGGCTAGTGATGAGCGTCAACTCAGAAGAAAGAAAATCAAGCTTTGCAAGGTTCAATGGGAAGATCAGTCAAAGGAAGAAGCGACTTGGGAGAAAGAGGATGATCTGCGGCAGGCTTATCCCTACCTCTTCCCTTCTTTAGGTAAATCTCGGGGCGAGATTTCTTTAAGGAGGGTAGGCTTGTAACACCCTGGTTTTGGGGGTGAAAAGTTTTGCATGAAAATCCTGCATGCATGTATCCCTGTAGTAGTAGCCAGATCAGTTGAACTCTAATCTCTCCCAAACCCTAAAAATCTCCAAATCTATTCTCTAGATCCAGATCAAGATCTGACCATCCAGATTTAGCCTACCAGTTACCCTGAAGATAAAAGTCTTCGGGAGCCAGATCAAATTCTGACCCCAACTCCCAGTACCTAAGTCTCTCTCTGTTTTCGAAAACAGGAAAATTCAGATTTACCCTAAGTACCCCAGTTTCCAGATGATTGAGTTATCTTGATTTAACCCTATTCAGACTCAAGCAACCCCTGGAATATGTTCCTAAGTTCATCCTCAACTCACTTCAAAAAGTTGGGAGCCAAATTAATTCATCTAAACACTTTTCGCAGTTTAGTCCAAATTTTACTGCGAATAAGCCCTTTTCTGTTTACCTGGAAGCCTGAAAAGGCTAAAATCTGCAAATTAATTCCAACTCCAGAATTTCTTCAGGAAACACCTTCCAAATACTATTTGATACAGATCTCCCTTTTGATCAGACTTCAAAATCTCGCTCCAATTACCAGAATTCGAAATCGACAAAATCCAGACTTATTTTACCCTAATTTTACCCTATTTTCGAAAATAGGTGAAATCCCCCAAATCTTATCAAATTTTCCCTAAATTTGAGCTGGATGAGTACTAATAGAAATGTTATACTCAGCCATGAAATCAAATCTCAAATTAACCACCTCTAAGACAGAAATTACAAATCAGTCCAGATTTCAAATAAGAATCATTGCATTTTGGTCCCTGGTTTGACCCGAGGCACTGTACACGACCAGCAGCCGTGCACGACCGCGACCACCGCGCTGCCACGCCAGGAACTTCATCGCCGGTGAAGTCCCGTGGTCGCCACCCTTGCCACTGCTTTCCTGCCACGTGTGCGCACGCCGTTCGCCACCGTGGAGCCACCGCGGCCGCACCAGCAGCGCCAATTTTGCCCGCGCGCGCACGCCATCGCTGCAGCCACGGCAGAAGCACGATGCCACGTCGCAAGCATGCCTTGGGGAGGCATCACTTCGCCTTCACCTCCACCAGAGCAGCAGCGCAGCCGACACGACCGGTGAAGACGTCGCTTCGCCGCCTGTCTTCGCCGCCGGTGACTTCCCAGTCAATTCAAGCCGGCTTCAACTCCCCGTGCGCTTCTAGCCGTTGCAACACCTCCGAATCCTCTATAAATAGTCCCTGGTCTCAGTGAAACATCACACCCCCACCAGAAACACCTAAGCCCTCAAACTCGCTGTGTCTTCTTCTTCCCCGGCGAGCAACAGAGGAGGAGCACGGTGCCAAGCTTCTCCACTGCTTCATTCTCCAATCCAACACCCCCAGTGAGCTCCTCTCATCCCCCTCATGCTTCTCGAGCTTGGAATTTAGTCTAAATATCCTCAGTCGCCGGCAATTTCAGTTTTATTCCAGTAGCTCCGGCGAGCAATTAATCCTCAATCAGATCGATTCAACCTTCGAACTAGAAATCAAATATGCTCACTAGACCTTGCTTAACATCCCTAAGCAACCAAAATCGACAGAATTGCTGAAATACGAAAAACCCCAAATTGGAACTTTGCTTGTGAACTGAGCTGCTGTTCAAGCTTTTCTGGTGCATTTCTAGTTAATCTAACTTCACCAGTAGCTTACTTATGCCCCAGAGACCATCCACAAGCAAGCAATTAAGTTTATTTGCCCTAGATCAGAAATGCCCAAATCAGGCTTGAGTTAATCCCGGAAGCTTCGGCATTACTTCCTGGGGCACCCCATCACCGTCCCGTCGTCCCTTCCCCTTGGGGAGGTACTGCGGAACAACGAAGCCACCGGCCGGATCGGGAAATGGGGGGCCGAGCTCGCCCGCTTCTCCCTGTCCCTTACCGGCCGCTCCGCCATTAAGTCGCAGGTCCTCGCCGACTTCGTTGCAGAATGGACTCCCGCCTCTGGGTCCGGGGACGAAGATCTCCCTCTGCGGCCCCGACGCAGTGATCATTGGACCCTTATGTTCGATGGGTCACTGAGTCTCGCCGGGGCTGGTGTGGGAGTAGTCCTCCGGAGCCCCGAGGGGAAGGAACTCGAGTACGCCGCGCGGCTCGAGTTCCCCGCAACCAACAACGTCGCCGAATATGAGGCTTTGCTCCTCGGGATGCGCCTCGCACGCTCCCTGGGGATCCGGCGCCTCCTAGTCAAGGGAGATTCTCAGCTCGTAGTTTGCCAAGTGGACAAGTCTTACCTGTGCCATGACGCAAACATATGTCTTTATTTGCAGGAAGTGCGAAAGATGGAGAAGCATTTCGACGGCCTCGAGGCCCGGCATATCCCACGTAGGGACAATGACCGGGCCGACGCCTTGGCCCGGGCGGCAAGCGCCCGGGAATCGCTCCCCAAGGGGGCTTTCCTGGAGATCATCACGAAGCCTTCGGTGGCCTCCCCGGACACGGGCGACGAGCCTCATGTCCCCGAGGTCGCCGAGATCACCCGGACTCCGTCTTGGATGGAACCCCTCATCTCCTTCATCAAGGGGGAGGGGGACCGTCCTAGTGGGACCGAGGCTAAACGCCTCCGGGCTAAAGCCCGGGCATATCTCCTGCTGGAGGGGAGGCTCTACAAGCGGGGGGCTTCCGCCCTCCTGCGCTGCCTCCCCCTAGCCCCGCGTGCCATCGCAGCCAAGGCCCTCCGGCAGGGCTTCTACTGGTCCACGGTCATGCGCGACGCGCGAGACCTTGTCTCCGCGTGCGAGGCATGCCAGAAGATGGCAAAGGGCTCGAACCTCCCCCCTATAGCGCTGCAGACGATCCCCATCACTTGGCCCTTCCCCCCAGCGCCCAGGGGATACAAGTATGCGGTAGTCGCAGTCGACTATTTTACAAAGTGGGTTAAGGCGGAGCCTTTGGCCAGCATCACGTCCCGGGCCGTTCAGCGGTTTTTCTGGAAAAACGTCGTATGTTTTTTTGGTGTTCCCCGGGAAATCACCGTAGACAACGGGACTCAATTCGACTCGGCTTATTTCCGGGAATTCTGCGAAGGCCTGGGGCTCGTCATCAACTTCGCCTCGGTAGCCCATCCCCAGAGCAATGGGGCTGTCGAGAGGGTCAACGGCGTGTTCCTACAGGGGTTGCGCCGGAGACTCGAGCAAACCGCTTCTAAGCGGGGTGCATGGGCGGAGGAGCTCCCTAGCATCCTCTGCTCCATGCGCACGACCCCGTCCCGGGCGACGGGGCGTACTCCCTTCTCCCTGGTCTACGGGGCGGAGGCAGTCCTCCCCCCGGAGATCGCCTTCCGATCGCTACGGGTCCAGCTCCTGGAGGGAGCCACGCCCGCAGCACACCAGGCCAACGAGGCCAACCAGCGTCTGGAGATCAACCTCGTGGAGGAGGAACGCGACTGAGTGCTCCTCCGCCACGCCATCTACGAGCAAGAAATGGCTCGCGCGTACAATCAGCGCGTGCGCGAGAAAGCTTTCCGCCTTGGGGACCTTGTCCTCAAGCGCGTGACGGACCCCCAGGCCCAGGGTAAGCTCTCCCCCAAGTGGGAGGGCCCCTACAGGATCTCTGCGGTCCTGGGCTCGGGGGCCTACAAGCTCTCCAACCTTCAAGAGCAGGAGCTGAAGCACACGTGGAACTTGCGTTTACTTCGCAAGTTCTATGTTTAGCCTTACGGGCCTGTCCCCTCCCCCGGAGCGTTCACGCCGGAGGGGGAGAGGGGACACTATATTTTCCTCCCCTTTCGCGACTTCGCAGGGGGAGGCCCTATACTTCATTTTACTAGCAATACATAGGACTTGCTTTTCAAACTGTCATTGCTGGTCTCCCTCATTACCGCCCCTAGCGGCGATGCCCACCCCGCGAGGATGCCCACCCCGCGAGGATGCCCTCCTCGTGAGGATGCCCTCCCCGCGAGGAAGTGGGCCAGGCCCAACAAGTCCCTACAACGGGAGTCCCACTCCCGTAGGGCGGCTTACGACCAGCCCTCGTGGACTGAGGGTGTAAGCGGCAACCCGGTCACAGTGGCCGTGGTAACGAGTCACTTTGGGAGACTAGTCCCCTGCCCAAACACTCAAGACCCGTCTTCGGGCACTTCCTCCTCCGGGAGTCGACGTTATTCCCGGCTCCCCGTTTTCACGGCGACCGGAAGATCGGCCCCTTGCGGCTTGATTGGATCTATCTTCCTCCTCCGGGAGTAGACGTTATTCCCGGCTCCCCGTTTTCATGGTGACCGGAAGATCGGCCCCTTGCGGCATGATTGGATCTATCTTCCTCCTCCGGGAGTAGACGTTATTCCCGGCTCCCCGTTTTCACGGCGACCGGAAGATCGGCCCCTTGTGGCTTGATTGGATCAATCTTCCTCCTCCAGGAGTCGACGTTATTCCCGGCTCTCCGTTCTCACGGCGACCGGATGAATGCCTCTCGGAGACCCTATTCCCGGCTCCCCGTTCTCACGGTGACCGGACGATTGTCTCTCGAAGAAGTCACGGATTTCTCGGGCATTTTCTTCCCCGAAGACCCTATTCCCGTCTCCCCGTTCTCACGACGACCGGACGAATGTCTCCTAGGAAGCTCGCCTCCGGAAATCTCATCGGGTTCTCTTGGACATTTTCTTCCACATGAGGCCTTATTCCCGGCTCCCCGTTCCCACGGCGACCGGACGATTGTCCCCCGGAAGGTCTTCTCCTTGAAAACCTCGTTTTAAAATTTTCTAACTTAGAAAATTTCCTATGCTACAGGTGACTTCCACCCCGGGGGCCTTGTTACCCCCACAGCGCCCGAAGCTATTCTCTGGCCCGCTGTGGGCGGGGGGGATAAGGAACCCCCAGGTGTCGACCGCGCCACCCACGAGGAAACTTAGCTCATCCTTGTTAAGATGAGTCGTCCAGACCATCCAAGAAGAAAATAAAGAGGCAATGAAAGGAAACGACAACAACTTTATTGATTCAAACCCGGAGGACATCTTCCCCCTCCGGTGGGCTTGGGAAACGATACAACCCGGGTTCTAACCCGGGGGATTCTCTAAGCCCCAAGGTTCCTACGCCTAATACTCCCGGAGGCTCTCCACTAGCTCGCGAGTCAAGTCCCGGTACAACGCCCGTACGCAGCGCCGAGCGTCCCGGAGCACATCTTCAGGCCAGAACTCGTATCCCGCCGGTGGAAGTATCCGCAGGGGAGGGATCATCCGGAGCCCCGGTCGCGGAGGGGACAATTCGGCACGGTGATTATCAAAGTTGTCCAAGTGCCACTCCGGACGCCACCTCAACCGGATCGGCACCCGAGATTCCCGGAGATAAGGCTTAGCAAAATCAAAGCCGCTTGGGCGTCCCCCGGGGAGCCCCTCCCGGTTCTTCGCCCGGGAGCAACCTCCCGGGAACCCTGGTAACAGTAAATTCAATTCAAAGACTTAGAAAAAATCCTAACTTCATTGCATTCAAAATATTTTTGTACAAGTGCCCGGGGCTTCTTCTAAGAAGCTATCAGAATCAAAAAGTCCTAAAACAAAAAAGGGGCCCTAGCTAAGACCCGAGGGGAGGCTCATACATGTTCGTTGGCGTCCTCCCCCCGGGGGGCTTCTTCGAAGGCCGGGGTTGGGACGTCTCCCGCCGGAGGCGCCAGAGCCGGGAACACGCCCGGATGATCCGGTCGTAGAACCCTCTGGCAAGCTGGTCCACCTCCCGTCGCGAAGGCTCGAAGGAGTCCGGGAAGCTTCGGGGGATGCGGCCCCCGATCGCCCGAGCGCCGACCCCCCGGAACTCGACGAGCCCCGCAGCGGCCGAGACGGCGGGGATCGCCCGGCCCCACGCCGAACGTCGGCAGCCTCCGCGAGGGTCGCCGGTGGCACATCCCTGCTCCCAGAGCCGAGGCTTACGCCAAGGCCCTCGAAGGCCGACCGGACGAAGCGGCCCGCATCCGCCACCGCCCGGACGCGGGAGCTCTCGAGCTCCCGGAGCGCCTCCTCCCTCGCCTTGGCCTCCTCCCGGAGGCGGGCGTTGATGGCCTCGGAAATATGAACCTGGGCCCGGGCCCGGGTCAATTCCGTGAGGGCTTCGTCGCGTTCCAGGAGGGCCTCCACGCGCTGCCCTACGGAGGTTGCGGCCCGGCCCTCCGCCTCCTTAAGCAGCCGGGCGACCCGCTGCTCAAGGCCCCAGGTAACAGCTGTCACCTACAAAATATATAGAGTTAGAAAAATCTCAAAGTGCAGGGGATGAATAAAGACGTCATCGACTCGGGTTACCTGGGCCCGGAGGGACTGAAGCGCCTCGAAACGCTCATGGAGCCTCCCTCCCGCGACGAAGGCCTGCACCTTCCGGGTATGCAGGCCCTCCGAGTAGCGGGCGACCTCCCTCGCGGGAAGCAAAGGGGTCTCCCGCCCGGCGCCGCCAGCGCGGCCGGCGGGGGGTCCCCGGACCTCAAGGTCAGGTAACGCGGCCGGCGTCAGCGGCGTCTTCGTCGACGAGGAAGTACCCCCCGAAGACGTGGCCGAGGACCTCTCGGCGGGAGCCGCCGCCCGGGGGGGGAGCATCAATCCTTTCCCTGCCCCGGGCCGGAAGGTCTTCGGGGCCTCCTCCTCCGGAGGAACCTCGCAGACCGAGGGGCTCCCGCCCTCGTCCACCGGCCAAACCCGCGGAGGCGAGGCCTCTACGAATCTCACCTCCAGCCTCTCCGGCTCTAAAGAGGCCGGAAGGGGCAGGAGGGGCTCCACGAAGAGCGGCGACGGGGCGTAGTTCGCCGAGTCGGACGCCGCCCCGCCCACGGTCGCCTCCTTCCCCCGTTCCTCGGCGGGGCCCTTCGGGGGAGGAGGTGTTGCTTCTTTTCGGGCCGGTGCCCGGGCACGATCGCTCCCGGGGGTCTCGTCCAGGGGCTTCGCCGGTGTCGCCGCCGGCGTCGTCGATGGGCCGGGGGTCTTTTCAACCCGGGCCTTCTTTGGCTCCGAGCCCCCGGCCGCCTCCTTCCCCCGTTTGTGCGACCCGGGGGTGGGGAGAGGCTTCCTCTTAGGCAGCTTTAGCCCGAAGGCCGCCGCTACCAAGTTCTTGGGGGGCCCCTCCCCCATGGCGCGCACGATGCGCTCGTGCTCGTCGGCGAAATACCTCCCTAGGAGGTTCTCCGCCTTCTCCCGCGCCGCCGGGTACGGCCGGACTGAAAGAGGTAAAGAGTTAGTCAAATTTCTTAAAAATTCGTAAGTACAATGCAGCGGGTTCCTGGAGCTTACGTCGCGTCACCGGCTTCACCGGGGGCCGCTGCTCGGAGCCCATTCCGATCCCCCTCTTCCCGCCGATGAAGGGGGAGATCCGGAGGAGAGCCATCTCCTCAGCGGCGTCCCGCATCGAGCGGGTCTTCTTGGAGAGGATTACCTTGCCGAGGAGCTCGAACTCCTCGTCCGTCCACGCCGGGGGCTTCGGCGCGGACGACCGGCTGTAGGTGGGGGCCTCCGGGGCGTACACTACCGCGTCGTCCCGGACCCGGAGGTAAAACCACCTCCGGACCCAATCCCCCTAGTGGTCCCGGGAGGCCGCCGCCGGGTAGTCGATTACCCGGGCTGGCAACATCAGGACCATCACCGAACCGAAGGGGGACTTAGGGCCCCCCTTCACCAGGTGGGAGGTCCACGCCGCCGGTTCGTAGAAATACCGGAAGGCGCGAAGGTTGGGCTCCCGCCCGATCGCTGTCTCGTAGAGCCAAATGAAGAGGCCCATCCGGACGAGCGCGTTCGGGGTGAGGTGGTTGAGAGCCACCCCGTACTCCTTGAGAAACTCCCGGAGCATGGGATGCACCGGGAGCCGGAGCCCCGCCTCTAGGAAGGCCTCGAAGGCCATGACCTCTCCGGGCCTGGGGCGGGGGGCTCCGTCCTTCTTCACGGGGACTCGGATGTCCCCGTCCGCGACAATGCCTCTTTCGACCAAGGACTCGGCGTCCTCGGCCGTGAACTCCGACGCCCAGAGGAAATCCGAGGGGATTTCCTCCGGGGGCACTTCCGTGGTCTTCGCTCGACCCTTGGGTGCCATGAGGTTAGTCTTCTTTTTCGGTGGCTAACTTTGCAGGAGGCTACTACTAGAAACTCCCGGACGCCAGCTACCGGAAACGGCTACCGGAAAGAGCTACCGGGAGAGCAAAAATCGTCGAGGCTGAAAATTCGGAATGAGCTTCCGGGCCCCCCAGGGTCCTATTTATAGGGGCGGGACGTGGTCTAGATGCACGCCACGTGGCACCCGCGGATCAATCTGGGCCGTAGAAGTTCAAACCGTGCGCGGGAAATGAAGGGACGGGCGCGTGAATCGAGGCGCCGGTTCGAACCGCGCGCGCATTTACGGCAAAACGGCGCGGCTCTAAGTGCGGGGCACGGAAGGCGAAGCGCCGCGGCTCCGGTGACTTGGCCCGGAGATCTTCCCGGTGACCTGAACCATACCCACCGGGGACTCGAGCATCGTCCCCGGCGTGCATGGGGGGCTGCTGTCGGGGGAAATCTGTGCGGGACTAAGTCCAGGTAAGTTGTGTCACGATTGCCCGAGGATCCAGCCCCCGGGGCCTCCCCGGGCGCCGCCATTTGGCTCCCGGGACGCGGCCTCTGGTGCCGCCCCGGGCGCCGCCTTTTGGCTCCCGGGACGCGGCCTCCGGTGCCCTCCCGGGCGCCGCCATTAACCCGGGGACGTGGCCTCCGGGGCCTCCCCGGGCGCCGCCTTTTGGCTCCCGGGACGCGGCTTCCGGTGCCCTCCCGGCCGCCGCCTTTTGGCTCCCGGGACGCGGCCTCCGGTGCCATCCCGGGCGCCGCCATTTGCCCGGGGACGTGGCCTCCGGGGCCACCCCGGGCGCCGCCTTTCGCCCGGGGACGCGGCCTCCGGCCATGTCCCCGGGTACCGCCTTTCGGCCTCCGGTGCCCTCCCGGGTGCCGCCTGTTGGCTCCCGGGACGCGGCCTCCGGTGCCATCCCGGGCGCCGCCATTTGCCCGGGGACGTGGCCTCCCGGGCCTCCCCGGACGCCGCCTTTCGCCCGGGGACGCGGCCTCCGGCCATGTCCCCGGGTACCGCCTTTTGGCCCCCGGGACATGGCCTCCGGTGTCGTCCCGGGCGCCGCCTTTGACCCGGGGACGTGGCCTCCGGCGCCATCCCGGGCCTCATCGCCCTCCTGAAGGTAAAGTCTCGAACTGTTTGTCACGTACAGGTCACGCGAGGAGCGCCTCGGGAACTAGCGACCACCTGTCAAGCATCCAAGGCGTTTGACCGGGAGAAGGACAGTCCTACCCTTCAATCCGACGGTGGCTTCCGGGGTAGTTTAGGTTTTTCGCTTCTTTTTGGGGCTATAAATAGCCCTTGTACCCCTCTGTTGTAAAGGATCGGTTCTTTTATTGGAATAGCTAAACTCACAGACGTGTCTCGGGAAGCCTCTCCCCCGGAGAGAGCCTCCCCAGCCGACTCCGGTCGGGAGCGCGTCGCCAAGACTAGGGCCCCCACCGGGACCCGAACCTGTATAAACCCGTGTGTCATTTTTTGTGCTTGTCTGGCGGGGGAGGACCGGTCAGCCGGTCAACTCACGCCGCGTAATCTTCGCTAGGATCATTCTCAAAACCTGCCGGGGTATTCGCAATACCACGACATGCACCATCACCGAGCCGAAGGGGGACTTGGGTGCCCCCTTCACCAGGTGGGAGCTCCGCGCCGCCGGCTCATAAAAGTACTGGAAGACACGTAGTGTGGGCTCCCTCCCGGTCGCCATCTCAAAGAGTCAGTTGAAGATACCCATCCGGACGAGGGCGTTCGGGGTGAGGTGGTTGAGCGCCACCCCGTACTCCTTCAAAAACTCCCGGAGCATGGGATGCACTGGGAGCCGGAGCCCCACCTCCAGGAAGGCCTCAAAGGCCACGACCTCTCCGGGCCTGGGGCGGGGGGCTCCGTCCTTCTTCACGGGGACCCGGATGTCCCCGTCCTCGACGACGCCGCGCTCGACCGTGGACTCGGCGTCCTCGGCCGTGAACTCGGACGCCCAGAGGAAGTCCAGAGCGACCTCCTCGGGGGGCACCTCGGTCGTCTTCGCTCGACCGTTCGATGCCATCAGGTTTGCTTTTTCGGTGGCTAACTTTTCAGGGGGCTACGTCTAAAGGTTCCGGACGCTTGCTACCGGGCGCTAGCTACCGGGAAAGAGCTACCGGGAGAGAGCTACCGGGAGAGCAAAATCCGCTAAGGCCGAGAAGTTTGGAATGAAGCTACCGGGCCCCCCAAGGCCCTATTTATTGAGGCGAGGCGTGGTCCAGATGGGCGCCACGTGGCACGCCGCGAAGCAATCTGGACCATTGAAGTTCACACCGCGCGCGGGAAATGTAACACCCCAGTTTTTGGCTATCTTTTCTGCTTGCGAATCAGCATACCTTCTTTGGAAACCCTGATATTTTAACCCTATCTTGATCCTAGGTATGCCACCACCTTAACCTAAAAAGTTGGCTGCTAAACTTCTTTCCCCAGATCATTTTCACATTTCAGTCCAAAAGTGTTTCAATTTAGTCCTTTTCAGAAGTTTCAGAAAACCCAAAAAGGCTAAAAGTCCCAGATCACCTCAAAACCCAGATCTGATCAAGTGATAACCTTTCTTTCATTTTTCTGAACATTTTTCCCTTCTGGAAGAATCCCAGAATCTCGACCAAAATCCTAGTGTCAGCCTCGACGAAAGTTTCAAACCCTAATTACCCTAATTACCCTGTTTTCGAATTTTGTCAAAACCACCAGATCTTATCGGATTTCATCATTTTCCCTACTAGATGAGTCCAAGACATTTAGTGGCACTCATCTGCAAAATCAGAATTCAAATCAGCCCCTTAGATCTTCAGAATTGCAAATAGGCCCAAATCCCCGAGCCAAAACCTTCACAGATCAGTCCAAATCGTTGCAAATAGGTCCAAAGTTCGCAACCAGGTCCCTGTGAAGTTTTCAACCAGCAACCACCAAATTGACGCGCCGTTGAACTCGTCGCCGGCAAAGTTCGCCGCGCTGCCACCTCACGGCCACGTAGCCCCCAACCGTGCGCAGCTGTACCACCACCGTGGAGCGTTTCAACCCCATCGTGCCATCTTCTTCCCCGCGCGCGCGTGCCTGCTGCTGCTGCTGCTGCCAGGAGCTTCACGCCACTTGGCCACCATCCCGAAGATCATCGCCACCACCCTGACCAAATCCTGTTTCCGCGATTCACCGTCTCTGGCAGAGCCCCGCCGCGTCCCGAAGTGCATCGATGACCGTCCCGGCGTCAGAAGAAGATCTCCCCGGCGATTGCTGCTGCTCCCGAGAGCTTCACCCCGTGGCTATATAAGCCCCCTCCCTTGCCCAGCATTGCCTCGCACCACCCCACAGCTTCTTTGCTTTAGCCTTAGCACCCGAGAGCAACCGAGTCCTCAGCGCCGCCGTGAAGTTCATCTTCTCCGGCGAGCAGTTCCTGAAGCTAACGGCGCCAGCTTCGCCCGAAGCTTCGCCCTCCAAACCAACGCCACCAGTAAGCCCCTTTCATCCCCCTGTACGTTTCATAGCCATTAATTGGTCCCCGGCGCACCTCAACGCCGGCAATCACCGGAAAACTGAAAAACCCCTGTTCCCGCAATGCCTAGTGATTTAGTCCGAATTAACCCTCGTGCTAGTGAAAGGAATTGACCAGTGCACCCAATTGAGCAAGCCGGCAAGCTTAGATTTCAAATTTGAGCAACAATCATGGCCTTTCCGAAGTTTGCGCGCAACCAGTGAGCTGGTCCTCGTCGCCAAGCTTCTCCGGCCACTCTCCAGCCGATTCAACCCCGCAAATAGACCCCTCACCTCACCCTCTCACTCCCTGAGCAAGGAATCGAGCTCAAGCCTCTTAAAACAGAAACGCCCAATCTGGAGGTCATCTTCTCCAGTGCCGGTCGCCGGAATTTTTCCCCGGCCGATCTAGCCCCGCTGACCTTGTCATTTAGATAGATCTCAACCCCCTGAGCAATTTTGTCTACTAGCCCGACTCCTGAATCGACCTGAATCAAAAGTTACAGCCATGCCAATGTTGCTGTCCAGTGGCTCAGTTCATGTCGAGGCCACCGTGTTTGCTCACTGGATTTGGCCACCCTCCGGCCACTTTCTGACCTTGAGCCTGTCGAGAGTTTTGTACCTGTTATCAATGCCTAAACCCCAGACAAAGTTGTGCATCAATTGGAGTTCTGAGTCAAAAGTTATGCAATGCCCTAGTTTCTGGCCATGTCTAACACTATGTCAGTGCATGTCCACCTGTGGCATTGGATGATTTAGACTTGTTTCTTTTGAGCAATTGAAATGCCACTTTGTCCACTAAGCCTTTTGAGCCATGTTCTACAATATTCCCTACTATCACATCTCCAGAAAGCAAACCTAGAACCGATTTAGGGCAATGTCAAGCCATGAACCGAATGTCAGCCCTTCGACATTCAAGCCCTTTGAACCCATCTCTTCAACCAATGTCAAGTGACCTTGTCCAAACCCTTACCCCTGCATGCATGATGTATTTACGTATTATTTTCTAGTGCTTGTATGCTTATATGGTATGTATATGTTGTTTGTACCCGTCTTGGAACCAGATGTTGAAGGAGCTGAGGAGATCCCCGAAGATTCATTTGAGCAGCTAGACCCGTCACTGCAAGGCAAGTCTCAAACCCTTGATCATGCCTCACCTACTATTTTGAAATGAAGTATGTTAACCATTTTCAAATATATGCATGCCTTAGATTCAAATAAGAATTATGTTTCAATAAAGATGACTAGATATGACCTAAATGATTGTAAAGCCCCTTTTGACATTGAATATCCCTGCACCCTTGTCACCCTAGATTATCATGCTTAGGCCATGCCATGCTTAAAGATTATATGATAAATGTTGAATGGTCACATATGAGAAAAGCATGTTCAAAACCCCTCTTTGTGAAAGAAAATGTGATTGGAATCGATAGTGAGGATGGTTTGATTGGATGGTGCTGTGTGCACACTGGGAATGTGAAAGACTCCTCACTAGAGATTCATAAGGACTAGAACCTTGTGTTGTGCTTCTATGCGGCATGAAAAACGTACCAACCACCTGCCTGTTATGGGACGGGCGCAACTTAGTGGCTCTCTTTAGTGTTAGCTTTTCCCTGCAATGGTTATTGGTCCAGTTTCTTGCGAGAACTGGTGGGCCGCAGAAGCCCACGAGTGATGTGAGTTCAGAAAAATCATGAGAGGAAAAAGGTGGAAAGAAGGAAGACGCCCTAAGCCAGATTAAGTCGTGCGCGACTGTAATCAAGAGAGGCTATGTGTCTTGCGAGAACATAGACCCAGGCTAGGAAGTAAGGCAGTGGGGAGGACCCACAACGGTACTTGGGACTTAACTGTCTATTTACCGGGCAGGGAAATAGTTAATACTAGGACTATAAACTGTTGTGTCATCTCGGCCTTGTCACATGCGTAAAAGTCGCATGAAGCTGATCCGACTTGAAAGCCGAATGATTGGTGGATTAAGGTGGTACACCTTTGCAAAGTTTAAAAAGTATCAGATACTCTGAGCTCCCAGGTCATGGAGTCTGCGCGCTGTGAATTCTATTCATGTCGATGCAGCACAAGTAGCTTTTGGAAGTTCTTCACAAAATATGAGTAAAGTGGTGACTCATGAAAGACCGCCACACACAACATTTCTGAAAATCTAGCTTAGGATTTTAAAAGCCTCGCTTTCAAAAATAAAGACCTTTCTTCAAAGCTGTATGTGAATATCTATTATATATTTATACACAGAGCCAAAGAGCTATTCTTTGAGAAATTCCCCCTCATCTACACATATATGCATTGTTACTTGGGACATGTTGAGCACCATGTGGACAATGTGCTCACCCTTGCTTTTCAAACAAATTTAGAGGAAGGATTCGTCGACCCTGAATCTTATGGTCTTGAACCCAATGTGGAACAAGAAGAAGAAACTGAGGACCCATCCGGTTAAAGGGTTATGTACCAAGGTGGAGTTCAATGTGGAGAAGGCCCATGCAATAACGCTGCTGCAGAGAAAGAAGACTGATGAAGTCCTTTTGTTTATCATTGCTGTTTTATTTTGTGCCGACCTCTGTGTCGAAAACTCCTTAATTTGTATTAACAATTAAATGCGTCATTTCGGCGCTAAGTTATTGTAATGTTGATCCTTGTGATCAGCACTTGTTTTTAATTACTCGCATTTTTATATAATCATTCACATGTATATAAACAGTCTATGCACAGAGTACACGAAAAAGAGAAAATTATCATAGCGGATGGTTGGGTGCAACTTCCTCCATGACATATTGAGCCCAGATTTGTCGAAGATCTCTAATCTTTGTATTTTCGTATGAGTCTTTCGACATGGCGATCTGCAAGCATGTGTGAATACTTAGTAACTAACTTCCAAATTTAGAACGTGACACCCAATTTTCAAATTTGAGTTATCTATCGATGCTTACCTGGGGGAATTGGGCAAAGTTTGTCTGCACTAGGTCGTACATGTAGCGCAACACATAAAACCCGCATTCCCACTATTGCGGCTGCTGATGGCACTGAGATAATTGCATATGCGAAGACATGTTAGCTATTGTTTGCATAAACTAATTAAGCACAAACAAAAAGTCTCGTGAGTACCTCATATTCTTTCCAAGCTAGTAGGGAGCCCTGCGGTGCGGCATGCCTCCCTCCAGCGGACGCATATTTATCAAAAGCCCTGCATTTCAGTTAGTATTGCCCGTTAATGTATTATCATTAGCTAGTGAGGTGAAAATTTAAATCAAACATATAAGTTACTTACGCCTCCATATTCCCCTTGACCACATATTCGATCGATAATCTGTCACGCATCGAATCGAGGTAGTACACCTCGTTCCTCGGCCGACAGATCACGATGAGGATCCAGTGGCCCCTGCATTGTACGTAAAAGAGGACCGCTAGCTCAAAGTATATCTCAGGTGTAACATACAAGATCGAGTTAAATTAGTACGAAATGCACTAACCTTTGGTGGTACGGCACCAGAATGAACTCCCTGTCCTGCTGCGCCATCAGCGCCTTGGATATGTACAGCTCAGCGTGCGCGGCGTCGTGCTCTAGCATCGTGAGGCTTATTTTCTCTGGGTCGAGGAAACCCACCTTGTCACACGCAGCCTCCGATGCTAGCCTGTACATGCACCTGCATGCAAAGGACGACATTAGTATTGCACAGAAAGTTACTACATTTCAAAGTAACTACAACAATGCAGAGTTAGCAAACAGAGTTAGAAAACAGCAATACATAGCATCGATAGTGCACCAGTTGTAGAGGTCGAACAGATCCTCGTGTGCCACGGATATACTCCCGGGCTCACGGTGGAACTGCCCAGGCCTGTAGGGAACTAAGAAGTTCAGATTGCGCCGAGCTCGGTGTAGGTACCACTCGTGGAGGTCTCTGGTTGATCGATCCAATTTGCCCAAAGCTGCCTCCGACATGAGTGGGAACCCGTTCTTGAACCTCTCCGGCTGTCCCTGTTGCCCGTTTCCCTTGCCTTTGCCCTTGCCTTTTGCCGGGGACTGAGAGTGTACCTTCGAAGGCAAGGGCGAGGTGATGGCAGCTTTCTTCCGAGGTGAAGGCGTGGATGCGCTGGGTGGGGTCAAGGCCATCTTTGATGTGCCCAGGGTCGCACGAGATCGGGTCTCATGCCCCGAGCTGGGGGCACAGTCCCCTTGTAGCCCAGCGGTAGGCCACTTCAATTAATGAGCACGTATGTTACATTATGCAAGTTGAGTGTACTGAGTAGGATGTAATCTAAAATGTGTAGGATTTACCGGTTGTATTACAAGACACTTCTTGGGCCACTGTACGTAGGAGCCCACTGCCTCAGCAAGTGTCTGCAGTTCTTCTGTTGGGACTGGCAACGGAGAATCGTTGTAGCCCGGCATGGCCATGTCCACCTGTACCTTTGCGAAACCCAACCGTAGAGGTACACAGTGGACCCGGATGTGGGACCCTCATTTGAGGATTCCAATGGCAACCGCCCAGGTGGATTGCACACAGAAAGGTACATCACAAGCTCACAACAACAGGATTCACTTTAATCAATAAGTCAAATCGATAGAATGAGTACAAGGTCACGAGGACCACTATTACATTATCATAAAGCCAAGGATGGCATTAATTAAAGTTGATACAAAGTAGAGGGTTTTTCATAAGTCAAGAATCAAAAACAATAACACGAAAGCAGTAACAGAGGTCGTCATTTCCTTCTGCAGCGGTTCGGCTCGGGCCTTTACCACATCAAACTCAACTTGGCGCATGACCCTCCTAGAAGCTCAAATCGTCTGGACAGGTTCCTTCCTCTTCTCGGTGCTCAAGGCTAAAGGGATCGGGATCCTTGAATCTTTTCTTCTGAATTTGTTCGTAAAGGCAAGGGTGAGCATATTTTCCACAATGCTCAGCAAGTCCCGTTATGAGAATGCAGATACATAGATGAGGGCTTTTCAAGAAAAGGGGTCTTGGTTTTATATATATAGTAATAGAGTAGATTTTCACTCTCATTTTGAAGAAAAGACCTTTGTTTTCAAAAGCGGGGCTTTTAAAATCCTAAGCTAGATTTTCTGAAATGTTGTGTGTGGCGGTCTTTCATGAGTCACCACTTTACTCAAATTTTGTGAAAAACTTTCCAAAAGCTACTTGTGCTGCATCGACGTAAATAGAATCCACAGCGCGCAGACTCCATGACCTGGGAGCTCAGAGTATCCGATACTTTTTAAACTTTGCAAAGGTGTACCACCTTAATCCACCAATCACTCAGCTTTCAAGTCAGGCCAACTCCATGCGACTTTTACGCATGTGACAAGGCTGAAGTGACACAACAGTTTACAGTCCTAGTATTAACTATTTCCCTACCCGGTAAATAGACAGTTAAGTCGCAAGTACCGTTGTGGGTCCTCCCCACTGCCTTACTTCCTAGCCTGGGCCTATGTTCTCGCAAGACACATAGCCTCTCTTGATTACAGTCGCGCACGACTTAATCTGGCATAGGGCGTCTTCCTTCTTTCCACCTTTTCCTCTCATGATTTTTCTGAACTCACATCACTCATGGCCTTCTGCGGCCCACCAGTTCTCGCAAGAAACTGAACCGACAACCATTGCAGGGAAAAGCTAACACTAAAGAAAGCTACTAAGTTGCGCCCGTCCCATAAACAGGCAGGTGGTTGGTACGTTTTTCATGCCGCATAGAAGCACAACACAAGGTTCTAGTCCTTATGAATCTTTAGTGAGGAGTCTTTCACATTCCCAGTGTGCACACAGCACCATCCAATCAAACCATCCTCACTATCGATTCCAATCATATTTTCTTTCACAAAAGGGTTTTGAACATGCTTTTCTCATATGTGACCATTCAACATTTATCATATAATCTTTAAGCATAGCATAGCCTAAGCATGATAATCTAGGGTAACAAGGGTGCAGGGATATTCAATGTCAAAAGGGGCTTTACAATCATTTAGGTCATATCTAGTCATTTTATTGAAACATAATTCTTATTTGAATCTAAGGCATGCATATACTGGAAAACAGTTAACAAACTTCATTTCAAAATAGTAGGTGAGACATGATCAAGGGTTTGAGACTTGCCTTGCAATGTTGGGTCTAGTTACTTGGGTAATTCTTCGAAGATTTCTTCCGCTCCTTCAATGTCTGGTTCCACGGCGGATACAGATAATACGCACATACACTACATAAGCATACAAAAGATAGTCTTTATGGGAAATGATACATAAAATATATCATGCATGCAGGGGAAAGATTTGGACAAAGTCACTTGGATGTTGATTGAAGAGATGGGCTCGAAAGGGGTTGAATGTCGAAAGGCTGACATTCGGTCCACGGATTGACATAGCTATAAGTTGGTCTTAGGTAGGTTTTCTGCAAAAGTGGTAGTAGAGAAAGTTGTAGAAAACAACTCCAGGAATCTAATGGACAAGGTGGCATTTCAATTGCTCAAGTGTAACAGGTATAAACCATCTAATGCCACTGCTGGACATGCACTGACATAGTGCTGGACATGGCTGGGAACTAGGGCATGGCATAACTTTTGATCCAGGGCTTCAATTGATGAACCACTTTGTCTGGGGGTTAGGCCTTGGCAACAGGAACAAAACTCTCAATAGGCTTACGGGTAGAAAGTGGCCGGAGGGTGGCCAAATCAAGCGAGTAAACACGGTGGCCTGAGTTACTGGACAGTGATCTTGGCATTGAAATAACTTCTGATTCAGGTCGATTCAGGGATCGAGCTAGTAGACAATATTGCTCAGGGTACTAGAGGCTATCTAAGGGACAAAGTGTGCGGGGCTAGATCGGCCGGGGAGAAATTCCGGCGACCGGCGCTGGAGAAGACGACACTGGAGATTGGGGGTTTTCTATTTAAAGACTTTGAGCTCGATTCTTTGCTCAGGGAGTGAGAGGGTGAGGTCTGAAGGCTACTGGTGGGGTTAAATCCACCGGAGGATGGCCGGAGAAGCTTGGCAGCGTGAGCCGGTTTGCTGGTGGCGCGCAATCTACGGGAAAGCTACAATCTCAGCTCAATTTCAAAATCCAAGTTCGTAGGCTCGCTGAAAGGGTTGCACTAAACATCTTTCACCACTGGCACGAGGTTTAATTCGGATCGAATCGAGCAGTATTAAAGAAACAGGGGATTTGGGATATTCCGGCGATCGCCGGCGTGAGGGTTTGCCGGGGGCCAATTAAACGCTATGATACGGAGAGGGGAACGAGAGGAACTCACTGGTAGTCTTAGATTGAAGAGAGGAGCTTCGGGCGAAGCTGGCATCGTGAGCTCCTGAGGTGGCTCGCCGGGGAAGAAACCGTTCACGGCGGCGCTGAGGAAGCTGCTACTCTCTGGTGCTATGGTTGAAGCAATGAAGCTACGGGGTGGTGCGAAGTGATTCTGGGCAAGGGAGGGAGCTTATATAGGCGATGCGCTGAGCTCGGGAGTTGAAGCATATCGGGCGGGATTTGTGGCTGACACCGGAGAAACGATCGAGACGACGTCGGGACGCGGCAAGGACTGAGCCAGAGAAGAAGAATCACACGAAATCGGGCTGGAGCAGGGCGACGAGATCATTGGCTTCGGCATGGCTGCAACGTGGCGTTGCTTTGCTGCTGCTGGAGCACGCGCGCGCGGGAGAATCACGGCAAGGCGCGCTGAGGTTGCTCCACGGTGGCGGCACGATTGCGCACAGGTGGCTCTACGAGGCGGTGACGGTGGCTGCGGGCGAGACTTCGTCGGCGGCGAGTCCTGCGGCGAGGCGATGTGGCGAG
Organism: Pharus latifolius; assembly: GCA_019359835.1. Taxonomy (NCBI): domain Eukaryota; kingdom Viridiplantae; phylum Streptophyta; class Magnoliopsida; order Poales; family Poaceae; genus Pharus; species Pharus latifolius. Next base: position 36,476,584 of record CM033323.1, on the reverse strand, counting down.
GCTCTGGTCGTGCAACATGGTCGAGGACGAAAATGGCACAAGGGCCTGGTTGTAATGCTTGGACTGAACTGCAAGGGATTTGGACTAATCTGCAAGGTTTTCTTTCGGGATCTTGGGCCTATTTGCAAATATGGAGATCTAAGGGGCTGATCTGAGTTCCGGTTTTGCAGGTGAGTGCTACTAATTCATTTGGACTCATCCAGCAGGAAAAATGGTGAAATCCAACAAGATCTGGTGGTTTTGACAAAAATCGAAAACAGGGTAATTAGGGTAAACAGGGTAATTAGGGTTTGAAACTTTGGCGAGGCTGAAACTAGGGTTTCGGTTCAGTTTTTGGAATTCTTCCTGAAGAGAAAAATGTCTAGAATAGTGAATGGGAGATATTCACTGAATCAGATCAAAGTTTGGAGATGGTCTGAGACTTTTGGTCTTTTTGAGCTTCTGACAAATCTAAAAAGGACTAATCCGCAATGCTTTTGGACTAAAAAGCGAAAATGGTCTGAAAGGCGGAGTTTAACGGCCAACTTTTTAAATTAAGGTGGTGGCACACCTGAGATCATAGTTCTGAGATAAGGATCAAAAATGGGGTTGAGACATCTGAGAATCTAATGAAAATATGCTTGATGCAGTCCTCCTCAAAAACAATCTCGTCCTCGAGATTCTGGTAGGTCTGAAAACAGGTAAGGGAAATCTTGATGCAGTCCCTCTTCCCTTTTCCATGTTGACTCTTCTTCTGGGTGGTTGTTCCATTGAATTTCTGGAGAGTCGAATGGTCCTTGATTTCAATTTCCTTTCACTGACCTCCAACACTTTAATTGGGTAATCCTGACATGTCAAGTCTGGTCTCTTATCTGTTATGTTGGCTTCTTTAGGTACCTCCTTAATTGGGGCATATGAATACGTCATGAACTCCTGCTAATTTGAGTAGTAATGTTTGTTTGCTACTTCTCCTTGTTTCTTTAGAATCTTGTAAGGTCCAACATATTTTGGGCTTAGTTTTCCTTTCATCCTAAATTGTCGTACTCTTTCTTAAGGTGTTGCCTGGAGATATATGTATTCAGCTTTCTCGAAAGATGATTTTCCTTCTTCTGTTGTTATAAGCATAACTCTTCTCGTCTTGGCTGTGCAGTCTTCGGCTTCTGTTTAATAATTAGTACTTGAGTTCCTACGTCTTGAGCTATTCCTGAGCTGATTAGTTGTCTTTCTCCAACTTCTGACCAATGTAAAGGCATTCTACACTTGCAACTATATAGAGTTTCAATCGGGAACGTCTGCAAACTAGTATGGTAACTATTGGTGTGGTGAATTTTGTGTATGGCAAGCATAACTCTCATGAAATTCCATATTTGAGCACACATGCTTGCAACTTATCCTTCGGTATTTAATTCACTAGTTCTATCCATCTTCCAGTCTGAGGGTGGTAAGCGGTGCTGAAGTTCAACCTTGTTTCTGGGGTTTCATGCAGACTTTTCCAAAATCTTGTAGTGGGTCATGCTTCCACGATCTGATACAATCCTCTTGGGTATACCTTGTAGTGTCACAATCCTAGTCATGTAAATTTCTGCTGACTTAGCATCATCGTAAGTCATCTGCTCTAGTATGAGGTACGCTACTTCTGCTAGTCTATTCACGATCATCCACACAGAGTCATAATTATTCTTAGTCTTCGGAAGTCCTGTGATAAAGTTTTATTCTAACTTCTTCTCACTTCCACTCTAGTATGGTTAGTGGCTGTAACAATCCTGCTAGTCATTGATGCTTGGTCTTCATCCTCTAACATGGGTCACTCTTTTCCATGTACTCGGCAATCTCTATCCATGCAACTTTACCAAAATTGATCCCTCAAGTCCGAATACTTCCGGAGCGATGTTATGAGCTTCTTTCAAAATTAGTGTCTCGATCTCCTTAACCTCTGGAACATACGTCCTTTTATCATGCCAAATCGTACCTTGTTCATCTTCTCGAAATTCTACTGCTTTTCCGATCCTCATATCCTCTTTGATTTCCTTTATCGCTTCCTCATGATTTTCGAATCTCTTTCTCCAAGGTAGGTGTAACTAACAATGTACATGGTCACAGAACTTTGATTTATTGATTCAATCATTTGCTGATGCAATCCTCCATTAACTCTGGTGCAACAAAGGTGCTGCAGTAAACCTTTCTGCTCAAAGTGTCTGCAATGACATTAACATTACCAGGATGGTAATGCATGTCTAGGCCATGGTTCTTCATTAACTTTAGTCATCAACATCGCCTCATGTTCAAATTCTACTGGGCAAACATACTTCAAGTTCTCGTGGTCTGAGTAGATTTCACATCAATTCCTTAGTAGGTAGTATCTCCAATTCTCGAGTGTATGAATCGTTGTTGCTAACTTCTATGTCATGGGTCGGATAATTCTCCTGATGTGACTGCAGTTGTTTGGATGCAAGTACGTCTGTTCTTCCTCCTTGCATTAAGATACAACTCAGTTCGCGCCTAGATGCATCACGCTACATCTCAAAATTCTTCCTATTATCAGGGAGTATTAGAATTGGTGTAGTTGTTTAGCCCTTGTTTCAAATCTTCGAAGCTCTTCTGACAATCTTCTGTCCACTTAAATTGGACATCCTTTTTCAACAAGCTAGTGGGCGGCTTGGCTAGCTTGGAAAAATCCTTCAATGTATCGGTAGTAGTGCTCATCTAATTCAGGAAAACTTTTGACTTCTGTCACTGATTCTGGTCACTTTCATTCTTTTACGGCCTCGACTTTTAACTCGATCTATTTGTATTCCTTTGACTGTCATGTGGTGACCTAAAAATGAAATTCCTGTGTCCGAATTCACGCTTATCCAGTGTAGCATAAAATTATTACTGTTGGGGGAAAATACTAGCCAACGCCAGAAACGTCACCATGGGAGTTCTTTCTCCGGGGTTGAGAGAAACTTCCCCCGGCGCACCTCCTCCGGGCTAGGGAGAGCTCCTCTCCCGAAGCCCCTTCTCCGGTCCGGGGAAGACGTCTCCCGGAGCCCTCCCCCGGGCTCGGGAGAGACCTCCCCCGGCGCACCTCCTCAGGGCTAGGGAGAGCTCCTCTCCCGGAGTCCCTTCTCCGGGCCGGGGAAGACGTCTCCCGGAGCCCTCCCCCGGGCTCGGGAGAGACCTCCCCCGGCGCACCACCTCAGGGCTAGGGAGAGCTCCTCTCCCGGAGTCCCTTCTCCGGGCCGGGGAAGACGTCTCCCGGAGCCCTCCCCCGGGCTCGAGAGAAACTTCCCCCGGCGCACCTCCTCCGGGCTAGGGAGAGCTCCTCTCCCGGAGTCCCTTCTCCGGGCCGGGGAAGACGTCTCCCGGAGCCCTCCCCCGGGCTCGGGAGAGACCTCCCCCGGCGCACCTCCTCAGGGCTAGGGAGAGCGCCTCTCCCGGTGTCCCTTCTCCGGGCCGGGGAAGACGTCTCCCGGAGCCCTCCCCCGGGCTCGGGAGATACTTCCCCCGGCGCACCTTCTCCGGGATAGGGAGAGCCCCTCCCCCGGAGTCCCTTGTCCGGGCCGGGGAAGACGTCTCCCGGAGCCCTCCCCTGGGCTCGGGAGATACTTCCCCCGGCGCACCTTCTCCGGGATAGGGAGAGCCCCTCTCCCGGAGTCCCTTCTCCGGGCTCGGGAGAGTTTTCCCCCGGTGCTCCTCTGGTGGGCACTGATTTCAAGGGCCGCCACGTGTCTGAAATCGGTGCCCTGAACCTCGTCAGAAGACCGTTTTGCCCCTGATCCTACGGTGGCAGCAGGGGTAGTTCAGTAATTTGCGTCTTTTGGGGTCTATATATACCCTTGTAACCCTCTTTTGTAACCCAAGACTTTCATTTGACTCCAATCATAAAAACTAATAGGCGTGCTCTGGAAACCTCTCCCCGGGAGAGATCCCCCTAGCCGACACGTGTCGGGAGCACGTCGACAGGACTAGGGCCTCCACTGAGGCCTGAACCTGTATAAACCCTTGTGTCAATCTCTGTGATTGTCCAGCGCGTGCTGACCCGTCGCACGGTCAACACGCGTTGAGGAACACGTGTTGCGCACGTCATCAAATCTGCCGAGGTATTTTTTCTACCACGACAGTTGCCGCCGACCGTGGGGACTCGTGACAAATAGTCATGGCTCCAAGAAGGATGAGGCACTTAACCTCCGTCTCCAACGACGCCGGCCCTAGCAACCCTGCACCACCCACGCAAGGGGCCGTCGTCGCGACACCCCCTCCCGGGGACACTCGGGGGGAGGCAACACTCAATTCTCCTGTCGCTCTCGGCGGGGGAACGACTCCTGCGAGCCTGCCTGAAGGTTCCGGTTTGGGAGGACCAAGCGTATCCCAGGTAATGCCTTCAACTTCAGGTGACCCACTACTCGGGGCGCTGGTGGAGGGCCAGCTTCGCGCACAACGTACTCTGGAGGAGTTGTTACGCGCCGTAGCGCGGCCTCCGGCCCCCGCGTACCCGCACCCGTTCCAGTTCGGAGGGATGACACCTCCGTTCATGATGGGACACCCGGGAGCCTTCTTCGCTCCGGGGGCTTTCCCTTTCCCGGGAGGCGTCCCCACTTCCGGAGGCCCTTCACTCCCGGGGGGCCTGCCCGTCTCCAGGGGCTACCCTTTCCCGGGAGGCGTCCCCACCTCCGGAGGTCCGTCACTCCCAGGGGGTCAGCCCGTCTCCGTGGGCTACCCTTTCCCGGGAGGCGTCCCCACCTCCGGAGGTCCACTCCCGGGGGGTCAGCCCGTCTCCGGGGGCTACCCTTTCCCGGGAGGAGTTCCCACCTCCGGAGGTCCATCACTCCCGGGGGGTCAGCCCGTCTCCGGGGGCTACCCTTTCCTGGGAGGCGTCCGCACCTCCGGAGGTCCACTCCCGGGGGGTCAGCCCGTCTCCGGGGGCTACCCTTTCCCGGGAGGTGTTCCCACCTCCGGAGGCCCGTCACTCCCTGGGGGTCAGCCCGTCTCCGGGGGCTACCCTTTCCCGGGAGGCGTCCCCACCTCCGGAGGTCCACTCCCGGGGGGTCAGCCCGTCTCCGGGGGCTACCCTTTCCCGGGAGGTGTTCCCACCTCCGGAGGTCCTTCACTCCCGGGGGGTCAGCCCGTCTCCAGGGGCTACCCCCCGCCGGGAGGGCTTTCGTTCCCCGGGGGTTCTCCCGTTCCCGAACCATCCCTTGCCCGGGAAGGAATTCTCCCCCCTGGGACTACGCCTATCCCAACGGGTATCCCCGGGGTGATTCCTACATTACAGGCCGTTCCCCCATGGGGAAGTCTTCCCACGCCGCGGGCCGTCTCCGTGGCCGAGACTCGTCCGGCCCGCGATTCCTCTCCCGCGCCGGTGACGGGCGCATCTCCGCCTCCTCCCCCGGTTCCCCTTCCTCGGGCTCCCCCGGTGAACCAAACGCGGTTCACTCGGGAGGAGGTGGAGCGCATGCGCGCGGCAAGGTCCGAAGGCGCCCCGTCCCGGTACGGCCGGGAATCACTCGCGCGCAAGCCCGCCCCCCTTGTCCCTACAGACAAGGGTAAAAGACCCATGCAAGAGGCCTCCATCACTTCCGGAGGTCCCCCCGAGATACAAGAGGTGAGCTCCACCAACCCCGAAGAGCGAAGGCGATACCGGAAGGCCGGCGGTCCGTTGGGACCCCTCTCCGATTCGGACAATGAACGCGCTTCCCCCGTGAAGGGGGATATCCATGCAAACTCCCCAAGGGAAGGGGAAGGGGCTAACCAACCCCTTTGCCGCCGCCTCCGGCGTGTTCGGTGGCCGAAACCATATCGGCCGCCCCATATCGAGCACTACAACGGGGAGGCCGACCCCTATGAGTTCGTGCAGGTGTACTCCACGGCCATCTCGGCGGTTGGGGGGGACGAAAGCGTCCAATGCAACGTCTTCCCCCTCTACCTCTCGGGAATAGCTCGTTCATGGTTCTATAACCTAAAGAGCGGGTCCATCAAGTCATTCGCGCAGCTGAAGCGCGAATTCTGCCTAAATTTCCAGGGGAATTACATCCGTCCCCTGGATTCGTCGCAGTTATACACCGTTCGCCAATGGTCGGGGGAGACAATACGAAGTTTCTTCAAACGCTTCGCGCAGATCAAGAGCAAGGTGGCTCACATCCCCGACTCGATGGTGATTGAAGCGTGCAAGAGTGGCATCCTCCCGGGAGAGCTCCACCGAAGACTCTCCTGGAGTTGCCCGTCCTCCGCCGACGAGCTCTTCAACGTACTCGAGAAGTACGCGAGAGCTGAAGAAGATGATCTGTGGAAGAAGCACCAGGGGACCTCCGTCCCCGAGGAGAGGGACTTGAAGGACCCCTCCAACAAACGTCCCCGAAGGGGGCCCCGCAACGAGCCAAGGCCTCGGGACACTTTCGTCCTCGAAGGCGGAGGCGGCTCTCGGGAGCCTAACCGGGGACAGCGCCCCTTTTCCAAGCCCAGAGGCGGTGGAGGAAGCCGATCCTCCCGTCCGCAAGAGGGCAAGGAGCCTGGAGCCACTTCGTGGTGCGCTTACCACAAGTCCAACTCCCATGCAACCCGAGAATGCCACGCGCTCCTCAACCATTTCGCGACATTCCTCGAGCAACATGGGCCGGGGGGAGGAGGAGGAGGCTCTACCTCCTTACCCCTTCCATCACCAGCCTTGGCGGCACTCCCCGCTCCGCCAGGGGGACGTCAGAGGCAAGGCCAGGAAAAGGGTTCGAGCAACGAGCTCCCCTTCCAAGCCTCCGAAAGGCACATCAATGTCATTGTGGGAGGATCTGCCTCCGGGCGAGATTCCAAACGCCAGCGCAAAGAGTATGCGCGGGAGGTGAAGGTAATAGGGGCCGTTAACACGTCTCGGCCGTCCAAATGGTCAGACGTCCCGTTGACGTTCACCATCGAAGACGCGAGTGGGGTGCGCTTCCCCCACAATGACGCGCTGATCGTCTCAGCCACCGGGTGAGGATGTCGTTCTCCCTGTGCGGGGTAAACAATCCCTCCGCTGCCTCCTTCTCAAAAGAGATCTGTTACATTTAAAGGTACCTTGTGAGACAAATTGCCATATATACACTTGTGCGCACACAGTTTACGAGGTTAGCCAACTTACCATTCGCCTCACAATGTCGGTGTTGGGGGAAATCTCCGCCGGACTAAGTCCAGGTAAGTTGTGTCACGGTTGCTCGAGGATCCGGCCACCGGGGCCTCCCCGGGCGCCGCCATTTGGCTCCCGGGACGCGGCCTCCGGTGCCCACCCGGGCGCCGCCATTTTCCCGGGGACGTGGCCTCCGGGGCCTCCCCGGGCGCCGCCTTTTGGCTCCCGGGACGCGGCCACCGGTGCCCTCCCGGGCGCCGCCATTTGCCCCGGGACGTGGCCTCCGGGGCCTCCCCGGGCGCCGCCTTTTGGCTCCCCGGGCGCGGCCTCCGGTACCCTCCCGGGCGCCGCCATTTGCCCAGGGATGTGGCCTCCGGGGCCCCCCCGGGCGCCGCCTTTTGGCTCCCGGGACGCGGCCTCCGGTGCCCTCCCTGGCGCCGCCATTGGCCCAGGGACGTAGCCTCCGGGGCCTCCCTGGGCGCCGCCTTCTGGCTCCCGGGACGCGGCCTCCGGTGCCCTCCCGGGCGCCGCCATTCGCCCGGGGACGTGGCCTCCGGGGCCTTCCCGGGCGCCGCCTTTTGGCTCCCGGGACGTGGCCTCCGGTGCCCTCCCAGGCGCCGCCATTCGCCCGGGGACGTGGCCACCGGAGCCTCCCCGGGCGCCGCCTTTTGGCTCCCGGGACGCGGCCTCCGGTGCCCTCCCAGGCGCCACCATTTGCCCGGGGATGTGGCCTCCGGGGCCTCCCCGGGTGCCGCCTTTTGGCTCCCGGGACGCGGCCTCCGGTGCCCTCCCGGGTGCCGCCATTTGCCCGGGGACGTGGCCTCCGGGGCCTCCCCGGGCGTCGCCTTTTGGCTCCCGGGACGCGGCCTCCGGTGCCGTCCCGGGCGCCGCCTTTGACCCGGGGACATGGCCTCCGGCGCCGTCCCGGGTCTCATCGCCCTCCTGAAGGTAAAGTCTCGAATTGTTTGTCACGTGCAGGTCACGCGAGGAGCACCTCGGGAACTAGCGACCACCTGTCAAGTATCCAAGGCGTTTGACCGGGAGAAGGACAGTCCTACCCTTCAATCTGACGGTGGCTTCCGGGGTAGTTTAGGTTTTTCGCTTCTTTTTGGGGCTATAAATAGCCCTTGTACCCCTCTGTTGTAGAGGATCGGTTCTTTTATTGGAATAGCTAAACTCACAGACGTGCTCCGGAAGCCTCTCCCCCGGAGAGAGCCTCCCCAGCCGACTCCGGTCGGGAGCGTGTCGACAGGACTAGGGCCCCCACCGGGACCCGAACCTTTATAAACCCGTGTGTCATTTTTTGTGCTTGTCCGGCGGGGGAGGACCGGTCATCCGGTCAACCCGCGCCGCGTAATCTTCGCTAGGATCATTCTAAAAACCTGCCGGGGTATTCGCAATACCACGACAGTTGGCGCCGTCCGTGGGGACTCGTGACAAGACGGCATGGCTCCCCCAAGAACAAGGGCTCGCACCCTTCCCAGTGATCCGGGTCTCAGAGACCCGGCGCCGTCCGCCCGGGACACTGCTGTCTCGGCGGTTCCTTCTGGAGGCGACCTGGCCCAGGTACCGCCGCCCTCCTTTCCTCTTAACTTAGGTGCGTCCACCTCCAGGTTGTTCCCGGCGCCCGCGGGGACCTCGGTCAGGACCAGTCTCCCCCCGACGGCTCCCCCGGCTCCCCGGGAGCCATGCTCGAAGCTCTCGTGGAAGGCCAGCTCCGCGCTCTATGGACGAGCTCCTTAGCGTGCTGGCGCGGCCTCCGGCCCACACATTTGCGTCGCACCCGTATCGGGGGAACATGCCCCCGTTTATGGGTTACCCGGCGGCCCGTCCGGCCTCCGGGGGGTTGTCCGCCCCGTATGATCCTGCCGGGGGGTTCCCTCCCCCTGCGGGATATACGTCCGGACCCTTCCCGGCACCCGGGCCCGTCCCGGTGCCGGGAGGTCATTTCATGCCAGGCCCTTCGTGGCACCAGGGGGGTACCCCGTCCCTAGCCTGTTCCCGGGGCCTGGAGCCCACCTCTTGCGGGGGGTTTACCCTGCGCCGGGCGCCAGTCCCGCCCCCCGCGTCGCGTTTACCGCACCGGGGGCGGTTGACAGAGCAGCCCCCGTGCCGCAGCGGACTTCCCCCCGCATGGGCTCCCCGGTTCCGGACGTCGCCGCGGGGGCTCCCCCCTCGCCGGTTCTGGGTGTTACAGGGCCTGCCCCCTTCCCGGTTCCGGTCGTGGCCACTGGGGCCCCCTCCACTTCGATTCCAAGCGTCGCCGCGGGTGTCCCCTCCCCGGTTCCGGATGATACAGGGGCTTCCCCCTTTCTGGTCCCGGGGGTCGTCGCAGGGGGCTCCCCCCAACCGGCTCCGGAAGCATCCAGGCCGGCAGCTACAGCGCACGAGCTCCCTCCCTCGGCGGGACAGGTCCGCTTCGCCCTGGCGGAGGTCGAGCGAATGCATTCACCAGAGCGCGGGGAAGAACTTCCCCCCGGCCGCGGGCGCGGGGAGCCTTGCTCTCGCAACGGCCAGGGGAAGAGACCCGCTGAAGAGCCAACCTCTCCGGTGGAGAGCCCGGACGTCTGGGAACTCAGTCCCGGTCCGGAGGAAAAGCGTCGCCACCGCCATTCTGGCGGACCTCTCGGACCGCTTCCAGACTCAGACAACGAAGGTCCCGTGAAAGAAGATAGCGACCGGGGCTCTCCCCGGGAAGTGCAGGGGGCTAACCAGCCCCTGTGCCGAAGACTTCGCAGCATCCGGTGGCCGTGGCCCTACCGCCTTCCGCACATCGAGCACTATAACGGTGAGGCAGACCCTTACGAGTTTGTGCAGGTCTACTCCACTGCCATCTCCGCGGCCGGGGGGGACGAGACAGTACAGTGCAACGTCTTAACCCTCTACCTCTCCGGCATTGCCCGCTCCTGGTTCTACAAGTTGAAGGCCGGCTCCATCAAGTCTTTCTTGCAGCTCAAGCGGGAGTTCTGTGCCAACTTCCAAGGGAACTACGTGCGTCCCCTGGACTCCTCGCAGCTGTACACTGTCCGGCAGAGGACTGGGGAAACCATCAGAAGCTTCTTCAAGCGCTTTGCTCAGGTGAAGAGCAAAGTGGGCCACGTCCCCGACTCTACGGTCATCGAAGCCTGCAAAAGCGGCATCCTCCCGGGGGAGCTCCACCGAAGGCTCTCCCGGAGCTGCCCCTCTTCCGCCAACGAGCTCTTCAACGTGCTCGAAAAGTACGCTCGGGCGGAGGAAGAAGACATCTGGAAGAAGACCCAGGGGGCTCCCGCCCCCACCGACCGGGGGGCCAGGCATCCCCTCAAGCGCCACAGACAAGGGGAGCGTAGCGAGCCACGGCCTCGGGACACCTTTGTCCTCGAGGGCGGAGGCGGCCGCGCGACCCCCCGGGGGGCAACCGCCCCTTCCCCAAGCCGAAAGGCCATGGGGGAGGACAGTCTTCGCGCGGCCGGGAAGGCCCCGCGGGGAGAAGGCGGGAAGGACCGTGGTGCAGCTTCCACAGGTCCAGTACCCACGCTACCCGAGACTGCAGCCTGCTACTACAGCACTTCGCGGAGTTCCTCGACCAACGCGGGCAGGGGGGGACTCCGGCCTCCCTGCTCCCTCGGCCAGCCGTTCCGGCCCTTCCCGCTCCCGCGGGGGGTCAGCAGACGCAGACGCAGGAGGGGGAGCCTTCAGAAGCTCTCCCCTTTCAAACTTCTCAGCGCCGCATCAACGTCATCGTGGGAGGGTTCGCCTCCGGGCGGGACTCTAAGCGCCAGCGTAAGGAGTACGCGCGCGAGGTCAAGGTTGTGGGGGTGCTACACGCGTCCCCGCCGCCTAAGTGGTCGGACGTCCCCCTCACCTTCACGGCGGAAGACCCGCAAGGGGTTTGCTTCCCCCACGATGACGCGCTCATTGTCTCCGCGACAATCTACTACTGCCACCTGGCCCGCATCCTCGTGGATGGCGGGAGCTCCGCCGACATCCTATTCCTGAAGGCCTTCAAAGAAATGCAGGTGGATGAGAAGCTCCTGCAGCCCGCAGCCGGGCCCCTACAAGGTTTTGTCCCAGGGAAGGCGATCCACCCCGTGGGCAAGGTAGATCTTCCTGTGACCTTCGGCGCCCCGGAGAACTACCGCACCGAGCTGGTCCGATTCGACGTAGGGGACCTCCCCTCCTCCTACAACGCGATTATGGGGAGGACCACAATCAACCGGCTGGGGGTGCCACCCATCAAAACTACCTCTGCATGAAGATCCCCGGGCCGCATGGCGTGATCAACGTCCGGGGAGACCAAGACATGGCCCGTGCTCTGTATGACCGCGCAGCCGCCACGATCGGAAGCATCAACGTTATTGAGGCGCCCAGGGGGGAGGCCTCCCCCCCGGAACCAGACGTCGCGGCAATACCTCCCGGGAGGCCCCTCCTCAAGCCGCGTCCGGAAGGGGCCTCCTGAAGGTCCTGCTGTCCCCGGGGCCAGCAATGCCGCCGAGGACGAGGCTTTGCTCCTCAGGTCGCACAGTGTGCGTTCCCCGGGGATCCGACGCCTCCAACTGAAGGGAGATTCTCAGCCCATAGTTCACCAAAAGCATGGGCCTTACCTGTGCCGTAACGCAAATTCTAGTCTTTTATTTGCAGGAGATACAAAAGATGCAGAGGCACTTCGATGGCACCTGGGGGGTACCCCGTTCCTGGCCTATTCCCGGGGCTGGGAGCCCACTTCATGCTGGGGGTTTACCCTACGCTGGGAGCCAGTCCCGCCCCCCGCGTCGCGTTTACCGCACCGGGGGCGGTTGACAGAGCAGCCCCCGTGCCGCAGCGGACTTCCCCCCGCATGGGCTCCCCGGTTCCAGACGTCGCCGCGGGGGCTCCTCCCTCGCCGGTTCCGGGTGTTACAGGGCCTGCCCCCTTCCCGGTTCCGGTCGTGGCCACCGGGGCACCCTCCACTTCGATTCCAGACGTCGCCGCGGGGGCCCCCCCTTGCCGGTTCCGGATATTACAGGGGCTTCCCCCTTTCCGGTTCCGGTCTTCGCCACGGGGGGCTGCCCCCTTGCCGGTTCCGGATATTACAGGGACTTCCCCTTTCCGGTCCCGGTCGTCGCTGCTCGAGGGCCTTTCGCCTTAAGGACCTTGTCCTCAAACGCGTCAGGGACCCCTTACAAGCTCTCCAACCTTCAAGAGCAGGAGCTGAAGCACACGGGGGAGGAGGGACACTGTATTTTCCTCCCCTTTCGCGGCTTCGCAGGGGGAGGCCTTGTACTTCATTTTATTAGCAATACATAGGTCTTGCTTTTCAAACTGTCTCATTGCAGGTCTTTCTCATTACCGCCCCTAGCGGCGATGCCCTCCCCGCGAGGATGCCCTCCCCGCGAGGAAGTGGGCCAGGCCGAACAAGTCCCTACAACGGGAGTCCCACTCCCATAGGGCGGCTTACGATCAGCCCTAGTGGACTGAGGGTGTAAGCGGCAACCCGGTCACAGTGGCCGTGGTAACGAGTCACTTTGGGAGACTAGTCCCCTGCCCAAACACTCAAGACCCGTCTTCGGGCACTTCCTCCTACGGGAGCGGACGATTGGTCCCCGGCGACCTTCTTCCCGGCTCCCCGTTCTCAAGGCGACCGGATGAATGCCGCTCGGAGACCCTATTCCCGGCTCCCCGTTCTCACGGCGACCGGATGATTGTCTCTCGGAGAAGTCACGGATTTCTCGGGCATTCTCTTCCCCGAAGACCCTATTCCCGGCTCCCCGTCCTCACGGCGACCGGACGAATGTCTCCTAGGAAGCTCGCCTCCGGGAATCTCATCGAGTTCTCTTGGACATTCCTTCCACATGAGGCCTTATTCCCGGCTCCCCGTTCTCACGGCGACCGGACAATTGTGTCCCCGAAGGTCTTCTCCTTGAAAACCTCGTTTTAAAATTTTCTAACTTAGAAAATTTCCTATTCTACAGTGACTTCCATCCCGGGGGCCTTGTTACCCCCACAGCGCGCGGAGCTATTCTCCGGCCCGCTGTGGGCGGGGGTGATAAGGAACCCCCGGGTGTCGACCGCACCGCCCACGAGGAAACTTAGCTCATCCTTGTTAAGATGAGTCGTCCGGACCATCCAAGAAGAAGAAAATAAAAAGGCAATGAAAGGAAACAACAACACAGCTTTATTGATTATCAAAACCGGAAGACATCTTCCCCCCCCTGGTGGGCTTCGGAAACGATACAACCCGGGGGATTCTCTAAGCCCTAAGGTTCCTATGCCTAATACTCCCGGAGGCTCTCCGCTAGCTCCCAGGTCAAGTCCCGGTACAACGACCGTACGCGGCACCGAGCATCCCGGAGCACATCTTCAGGCCAGAACTCGTATCCCGCCGTTGGAAGTATCCGGAGGGGAGGGATCATCCGGAGCCCCGGTCGCGGAGGGGACAATTCGGCACGATGATTATCGAAGTTGTCCAAGTGCCACTCCGGACGCCACCTCAACTGGATCGGCTCACGGACACTATCCTCGCCGCGATTCGCGGAGATAAGGCTTAGCAAAATTAAAGCCGCTTGGGCGTCCCCCGGGGAGCCCCTTCCGGACCTTCGCCCTGGAGCAACCTCCCGGAAACCCTGGTAACAGTAAATTCAATTCAAAGACTTAGAAAAAATTCTAACTTCATTGCATTCAAAATGTTTTTATACAAGTGCCCGGGGCTTCATCTAAGAAGCTACCAGAATCAAAAAGTCCTAAAACAAAAAAGGGCCCTAGCTAAGACCCGGGGGGAGGCTCATACATGTTCATTGGCGTCCTCCCCCCGGGGGGCTTCTTCCAAGGCCGGGGCCGGGACGTCTCCCGCCGAAGGCGCCGGAACCGGGAACCACGCCCGGATGATCCGGTCGTAGAACCCCCCGGCAAGCTGCTCGATCTCCCGGCGCGAAGGCTCGAAGGAGTCTGGGAAGCTTCGGCGGATGCGGCCGCCCGATCGCCCGGGGGCCGACCCCCCGGAATTCGACGAGCCCCACGGCGGCCGCGACGACGAGGATCGTGCGGCCCCGCTCCCGAACGTCGGCGGCCTCCGGGATGGCGGAGACCTGTGCGTTGAGAAAACGCACAGCTTCCGCGAGGGTCGCCGGCGGCACCTCCCTGCTCCCAGAGCCGAGGCTTACGCCAAGACCCTCGAGGGCCGATCGGACGGAGCGGCGCGCGTCCGCCACCGCCCGGACGCTCGAGCTCTCGAGCTCCTGGAGCGCCTCCTCCGTCCCCTTGGCCTCCTCCCGAAGGCGGCCGTTAACGACCTCAGAAAGATGGACCTGGGCCCCTACCCGGGTCAATTCCGCGAGGGCTTCGTTGCGCTCCCAGAGGGCCTCCTCGCGCTGCCCTACGGAGGCCGCGGCCCGGCCCTCCGCCTCCTTAAGCAGCCGGGCGACCCGCTGCTCAAGGCCCCAGGTAACAGCTGTCACCTACAAAAATATATAGTTAGAAAAATTTCAAGTGCAGGAAATAAATGAAGACGTCATCGAGTCGGGTTACCTGGACCCCGAGGGACTGAAGCCCCTCGAAATGCTCATGGAGCGTCCCTCCCGCGACGAAGGCCTCCACCTTCCGGGCATGCAGGCCCTCCGAGTAGCGTGCGACCTCCCTCGCGGGAAGCAAAGGGGTCTCCTGCCCGGCGCCGCCAGCGCGGCCGGCGGGGGGTCCCCGGACCTCATGGTCCGATAACGCGGCCGGCGTCACCGGCGTCTTCGTCGACGAGGTAGTGCCCCCCGAAGACGTGGCCGAGGAGCTCTCGGCGGGAGCCTCCGCTTGGAGGGGAACCATCAGGCCTTTCCCTGCCCCGGGCCGGAAGGTCTTCGGGGCCTCCTCCTCCGGAGGAACCTCGTAGACAGAGGGGCTCCCCCCCTCGTCCACCGGCCAAACCCGCGGAGGCGAGGCCCCCGCGAATCTCACCTCCAGCCTCTCCGACTCCAAAGAAGCCAGAAGGGGCGGGACGGGCTCCACCATGAGCGGTGACGGGGCGTAGTTCGCCGAGTCGGACGCCGCCCCGCCCGCGATCGCCTCCTTCCCCCGCGCCTCGACGGGGCCCTTCGGGGGAGGAGGTGTTGCTTCCTTCTGGGACGGTGCCCGGGCACGTTCGCTCCCGAGGGTCTCGTCCCGGGGCTTCGCCGGTGTCGTCGATGGGCCGGGGGTCTTTTGAACCCGGGCCTTCTTAGGCTCCGAGCCCTCGGTCGTCTCCTTCCCCCGTTTGTGCGACCCGGGGGTGGGGAGAGGCTTCCTCTCCGGCAGGTTTAGCCCGTAGGCCGCCGCTACCAAGTTCTTGGGAGGACCCTCCCCCACGGCGCGCACGACGCGCTCGTGGTCATCGGCGAAGTACCTCCCCAGGAGGTTCTCCGCCTTCTCCCGCGCCGCCGGGTACGGCCGGACTGAAAGAGGTAAAGAGTTAGTCAATTTCTTAAAAATTCGTATGTACAATGCAGCGGGTTCCCGGAGCTTACGTCGCGTCACCGGCTTCACCGGGGGCCGCTGCTCGGGGCCCATTCCGATCCCCTCTTCCCGGCGGTAAAGGGGGAGATTCGGAGGAGAGCCATCTCCTCGGCGGCGTCCCGCATCGAGCGGGTCTTCTTGGAGAGAATCACCTTGCCGAGGAGCTCGAACTCCTCGTCCGTCCACGCCGGGGGCTTCAGCGCGGATGACCGGCTGTAGGTGGGGGCCTCCGGGGCGTACACCACCGCGTCGTCCCGGACCCGGAGGTAAAACCACCTCCGGACCGAATCCCCCCAGTGGTCCCGGGAGGCCGCCGCCGGGTAGTCGATTACCCGGGACGGCAACATCTGGACCATCACCGAACCGAAGGGGGACTTGGGGCCCCCCTTCACCAGGTGGGAGGTCCGCGCCGCCGGTTCGTAGAAGTACCGGAAGGCGTGAAGGTTGGGCTCCCGCCCGGTCTGTCGCGCCCTGAAACTGGGACAACGACTACTCCTGTAGAGACCTAGCTCGCTGCAGCTAGTCCCAAACCACAAACCGTTGACTTCCCAGGATAAGTCAAACACAGGAGTATATTACATTGCAACAGAGTACTCACAAAATATTAAGCAGTGTGGCCTGCTGGCCTTAATATTACATAAAGAGGATTACAATGCCTACAAGGCATTCAAGGTTTAGCAAAATATTTAACTACACAGCAGAAGATAGGTGACCCTCCCACAAAAGAAGTTGACGGCAGAACAACACACTTCAGGGGTCTGGCGGAACTGATTCTCCTCCTTCTGGATCCACGAAGTATTCCGTGCCATCGTCTTGATCAAAGTAGGCTCCATCTATTGAGTTGAATGTTGCAAGGGTGAGCACTTACGTACTCAGCAAGTCATAGGTAAGAGTAGATACATATAGTAGTGATGATATGAACCTAGACTAGTCAAGAATTATGGATATTTGTAAAATAATCTTTTCCTTCCTCATCTCATCTTATGGCAGCACTTTTTATAATATAACATCATCAAACATGTTCACTAGATTATAGCACTACCGCGACACGTCGACACACGACAGCCCACGGCAGCACTCCTTATCATGACAACACATGTCATTTGGGTAATCTTGATTTAAACATATTTTATTTAGAAAATAGTACTTGTGTCACACCCCGTGGATTTAATCCACCACAGCAGACTCCTATAAACCTGGGAGCTCGGAGTATTCGAATACGTTTTCAACTCTGCAGAGAGGTACCAATTTACCCGCAAGATATTCCACTTTCAAACCTTTCCTATCATAACAAAATGATTGGACCCCTGACTCACTTCATACTGTGAGCGGCAAGGTGGAAATAACAAGAACTTTTGTTATGTATCACTTACAATTCACCCCCGACCCTGTGGCTCTCAGCGAGGCACAGTTGTGGCAGGTTGTAACCAAACCTCCACCCCATTGCTTATTCCCATTACTGGGTCAGCGTGCTTGATCACCTTCAATGATATGTGTGGGAGCCGCGCTCCGTGTTTATCGTGCATCACTACACATCTCATGCAGGGGTTTCATGTGCGATCCACATAATTACTTGTTCAGGCCTGTCCCATACCAGGCTTGCGGTTAGCACGTTGTTCAGGCCACTAGACGCACAACACAAGGTTTTAGTCCTTATATGCCAGTGACCAGACCATCCACAACCCTGCACCTTCAGTGCCTGCATTCCTTTGCAGTCTAGCACCTCCAGTGCTACAGCCATCCATACCATTTTTCTGGTCACGGCTAGGGGTTTTATTTCATGAATATAAGTATATAGATACATATAATAGTTCATGGCTCAAAACTTGTTTATTTCACATTTCACAGATAACCAGTCTAGTACTGCCAATTGATAAATCAACCATTCTCAATCTTTCACATGCAATATTGCCTATATTCAAGGTTATCATTTAGCAACATTTAAAATATAGGTTCAAGATGACCAAGGATATGACTTGCCTTCCGCGTCGTAAGAAACAGCAGTCGATGATGGGTCAACAGCAAAATCTTCAAAGTCAGCTTCTGAATCTGCTCGACGACAAACAAACACACAATAATTACTTATAATTTTAAAATGTTTTAAGACTTATATGCAGAAATGCTCAACAGGAATGATTGAACTAAACTGGTGATAAGTTGAACTGCAAACTGAACTAAGTCGAGATTCTAGGGTTTCGAGGAATTTGGGCTAAGGATGGTGATTAGATAATCTTAGGGTTTCAGGATTGCAATAGGGATAACAATTTTGTGGCTGGTTTAATCAAAACAGCGAATGTCAACAGATCGACATTCGGATCAAAGCTTGGACATAGCTTTGAGAAAAGCTAGAGTGCTTATCTCAAGTTGTGGTAGTAGAAGAAAATGTAGATCACAACTCTACAAATTCAGTGGACAAAGTGGATTTCAAATTACACAACCAGAAGTGGGTAAACAAGGCCAATGCCACTGGCTGGCAAGCTCTGGCATAGAACTAACAATGCCAAAAACTAGGGCTTAGTATAACTTTTGATCTGGAGCTCCAAATGATGCACCACTTTGTCTGAGAGGTAGGCTTGAGTAACAGGAACAATTAAGTCAACAGGATCTAGGGCAAGAAATGGCTGGAAAGCAAGAAATTTGATGATGAACAGAGATGAACTGGCCGCACTGGAGCAGTTCTGGACACAAACTTGGCAAAGCTATATCTTACAATCTAGGCCGATCTAGGTGTCGAGCTAGAAGACAAAAATGCTCAGGAGGCTAAGGCACATCTAAATGACAAGGTTTCGAGGGCTGAAATGGCCGAGAACACTTTTCCGGTCATCGGCGCCGGAGAAGAGACACTGCAGATTGGGGGTTTCTGCTACAGGCCAAAAGAACTTAATTCCTTGCTTGGAGAGCATCTAGGAGGTATAAGAAAGCTTCTGGTACAATTAGATTGGCCGGAGGATCACTGGAGAAGCCTGGCGACGATCGCCGGTTTCTGGTGAAGCTCGATTTAGGGAAAAGCTTCGGTTCTTGTTTAAATTCGAAATCCAACTTCACAGGCTTGCTTGATTTAGCTCACTGATCAATTTTTTTTACAGAAACGAAAGCTAATTCGAATTGAATCGGGCTGCATTGCCGGAACAGGGCATTTAGCAATTCCGGCGATCACCGGCGATAAGGTGCAAGGTAAACCAATTAGATGGTACAGCACGATGAGAGTGGCGAGAGAAACTTACTAGTGCTGTCAATTTGGTGGTTGAGGCTGCGGTTGAGGCTGTCACCGTGAGGCCTCGAGCTGGTCTCGCCGGAGAAGAAGACTAAGACAGAAAATCTGAGACGTGGATGATTTCCAGTGAGGTTTGAGGGAGCTGCTGAGCACAGGGATGCTTAAATAGGCAGGCGAAGCTTGCGAAGAGGAAACAATGAAGAGATTGGCTGCTGTGACTTGACTGGTTGCGTGCAGGAGCAGTAGCGGCGAAGAAACAGCAAGAACGGTGATGCGACGGCGACAAGCTTTCAGCTGATCACAATGTCGCCTCATCGGGACCTGGCGAAGCTTGTAGCAAGCGGTGGCGACAAGTACTGGCGCGGCGAGGCTACGTGGCGATGGATTGCTGACAAAAGCCATTGATCGCGCGCGGGAGCAAGCGCTGGTCGTCGACGTAGCAGCAACCTTGCCACGGCGCTGGCTGGAGCGAGGACACGTGCGCACTGGAATGCACGGTCACAAGTGCGGCGAAGCTTGGCCGGCGGCGAGCGTGCACGGCACAAGGAATCACGACGAAGCCTGGTCGTGCGCACAGTAAAACGGCCTGGTCGAATGCTTGCTGCTGTCCTAGTCGAAAATGGACTGAACTGCAGTTTCAATTCTTTGAGTTTTGGACTGAAATGTAAATCTGGAGATTTAGAAGGTTTAAACTGAAATTGATTTCACTAATCTGGTATATTATATTCAACAGGATATTTGGCAAAGATAAATGATAAGATTTTACACATTTGAATAGTTTTCGATACAAACTGAAAATAGGGTAATTTAGGGTAATTGAAATCTGAATTTCATTTGATTTTGAATTCTGGCACTTAGGATGAGATTATGGAATTTGAACAGAAGAGAAACTTGTGACAAATAGCATTTTGAGAAGATTTGCCGAAGAAATTCTGAATTTGGAGTTAATCTGGAGATTTTAGCCTTTTTGGATTTTCAGATATCAGATAAGGACTATTTTGCGATAACTCTTGGACTGATTTGTGAAAAGAGTCTAGATGGTAGAATCTGGCTGTCAACTTTTTAGATTAAGGTATTGACATACCCATGATTATATTCCAGGAATAATCTATTCTGAACTTGGTCAAGATTCGGATGAAATCTGCACCTCTGAAACTTAGGGTATTTGGGTAATATAAGGTATTTCTGTTTTCGAAAACAGAAGAAGTCGATAAATCTGGAATTTAGAGATAGAATTGGATCTAGGTTCTGAAGACTTTTAAGTTCAGAGTAACTGATAGATCACATCTGAACAATCTGATCTTGATTTGAGATCACAGGATAGATTTTGGAGATTTTAGGGCTTGAGATAGAAACTGATCTGGCTATTACTACAGATACAAGTATGCATGCTATTGATGAAAAAGGAAATTTTCACCCCTAACTCAGGGTGTTACACGGTCGCTGTCTCGTAGAGCCAAATGAAGAGGCCCGTCCGGACAAGCGCGTTCGGGGTGAGGTGGTTGAGAGCCACCCCGTACTCCTTGAGAAACTCCCGGAGCATGGGATGCACCGGGAGCCGGAGCCCCGCCTCCAGGAAGGCCTCGAAGGCCACGACCTCTCCGGGCCTGGGGTGGGGGGCTCCGTCCTTCTTCACGGGGACTCGGATGTCCCTGTCCGCGACAATGCATCTTTCGACCAAGGACTCGGCGTCCTCGGCCGTGAACTCCGACGCCCAGAGGAAATCCGAGGGGATTTCCTCCGGGGGCACTTCCGTGGTCTTCGCTCGACCCTTGGGTGCCATGAGGTTAGTCTTCTTTTTCGGTGGCTAACTTTGTAGGAGGCTACTACTAAAAACTCCCGGACGTCTCCTACCGGAAAGAGCTACCGGGAGAGGGCTACCGGGAGAGCAAAAATCGTTGAGGCTGAAAATTTGGAATGAGCTTCCGGGCCCCCCCAAGGTCCTATTTATAGGGGTGGGCCGTGGTCTAGATGCACGCCACGTGGCACCCGCGGATCAATCTGGACCGTAGAAGTTCAAACCGTGCGCGGGAAACGAAGGGACGGGCGCGTGAATCGAGGCGCCGGTTCGAACTGTGCGCGCATTTATGGCGAAACGGCACGGCTCTAAGTGTGGGGCACGGAAACCGAAGCGCTGCTCCTCTGGTGGCTTGGCCCGGAGATCTTCCCGGTGACCTGAACCATACCCACCGGGGACTCGAGCATCGTCCCCGGCGTGCATGGGGGGCTGCTGTCGGGGGAAATCTCCGCGGGACTAAGTCCAGGTAAGTTGTGTCACGGTTGCCCGAGGATCCGGCCCCCGGGGCCTCCCCGGGCGCCGCCATTTGGCTCCGGGGACGCGGCCTCCGGTGCCCTCCCGGGCGCCGCCATTTGCCCGAGGACGTGGCCTCCGTGGCCTCCCCGGGCGCCGCCTTTTGGCTCCAGGGACGTGGCCTCCGGTGCCCTCCCGGGCGCCGCCATTTTCCCGGGGACGTGGCCTCCGGGGCCTCCCTGGGCGCCGCCTTTTGGCTCCCCGGGCGCGGCCTCCGGTACCCTCCCGGGCGCCGCCATTTGCCCGGGGACGTGGCCTCCGGGGCCTCCCCGGGCGCCGCCTTTTGGCTCCCGGGATGCGGCCTACGGTGCCCTCCCGGGCGCCGCCATTGGCCCGGGGACGTAGCCTCCGGGGCCTCCCCGGGCACCGCCTTTTGGCTCCCGGGACGCAGCCTCCGGTGCCCTCCCGGGCGCCGCCATTGGCCCGGGGACGTGGCCTCCGTGGCCTCCCAGGGCGCCGCCTTTTGGCTCTCGGGACGCAGCCTCCGGTGCCCTCCCGGGCGCCGCCATTCGCCCGAGGACGTGGCCTCCGGGGCCTCCCCGGGCGCAGCCTTGTGGCTCCCGGGACGCGGCCTCCGGTGCCCTCCCGGGCGCCGCCATTTGCCCGGGGACGTGGCCTCCGGGGCCTCCCCGGGCGCCGCCTTTTGGCTCCCGGGACGCGGCCTCCGGTGCCCTCCCGGGCGCCGCCTTTGACCCGGGGACATGGCCTCCGGCGCCGTCGCGGGGCTCATCGCCCTCCTGAAGGTAAAGTCTCGAACTGTTTGTCACGTGCAGGTCACGCGAGGAGCGCCTCGGGAACTAGCGACCACCTGTCAAGCATCCAAGGCGTTTGACCGGGAGAAGGACAGTCCTACCCTTCAATCCGACGGTGGCTTCCGGGGTAGTTTAGGTTTTTCGCTTCTTTTTGGGGCTATAAATAGCCCTTGTACCCCTCTGTTGTAGAGGATCGGTTCTTTTATTGGAATAGGTAAACTCACAGACGTGCTCCGGAAGCCTCCCCCCGGAGAGAGCCTCCCCAGCCGACTCCGTCGGGAGCGCGTCGACAGGACTAGGGCCCCCACCGGGACCCGAACCTGTATAAACCCGTGTGTCATTTTTTGTGCTTGCTCGGCGGGGGAGGACCGGTCATCCGGTCAACCCGTGCCACGTAATCTTCGCTAGGATCATTCTCAAAACCTGCCGTGTATTCACAAAACCACTACAGTCGGCGTCCCCAAGGGTTGCGAACTGCACATACCCCGTGGACGACATGGACCCCCTCCCACTCCACCATCGCTCGCACCTCTCATCCCGGATCTCGGAGAGCGGCAACTCAGGGGTGTCGATGACAGGATTTTGCTCGTCTTCCTTCTTCCACTGCTCCTCCTTCCCCGCATAGCCCCGGGATCCGAGCTGATGCGGGGGGTCGTTCCTCTTCTGGATCGCCCTATTCTTCTCACTAAGGGCCTTGAACTCCTCAGTCCCCTTCTGCTTGGTGAATTCCTCCCATACCTCCTCCGATATGAAGGGGTACTTCTCGCAAGGAGATTTCCCCGCAGCGAGGAAGTTACTGACGAGGCAGCTCTTAAAGGTTTTCCATGTTCCGTTCATGTCCTTCAAGCAGGCAGTCCTAGGTGTATCGTCGGGGATGTTCCACTTAGCCTGTTTCCGAAAAATGCATACAATTAATCACGAGTTAGTTAAACTTTAGTATAAGCCAAGAGAACATGATTACGAAAGAGTTCAACGATTTCAGTTAATTTAACCTTCACTTCCGCCCACAACCTATCCCTCTCGTCCGCCGTCACGTCCTTCCAGCTTTGGACGGTGATCTTCACCCTTTCTTTCGCCAACAGCCCAACGTAGGCCGCGTATCTCCCAGCATTCTTTCCAATCAGCCTCCCAAATTGGTTGAACTCACAAGAAAGATCCGTGCATTTGGCCAAATGCCCCAACGTCGTCGCGCCTCACCCCACCCTCTTGCGCTGGGATGTAACAACTGCATCTTCAGTAGTTACGACGGGGTTGGCCCTAGTCGAACCACTAGTACCATCCGATGAAGACGACGACATGTCTTCCCCTACAAAACCTTCAACAAACCATATGGCAATTAATTCGCCTTGGAGTTCCATAACTCAGCCCAGGACTGGAGACTAACTAGGGCGGCAAAAGGGAAAATAATACAAAAAGAAAGACATGCATAAATTACTTTTTGAAGTCTTCAGAAATATTTTCTATCGGTAAACACATGAGCTGCCGATAGACCATAACCTCCACAGAAGACAATTTTTCTATCGGCAAACACGTGAGATACCGATAGAACATAACAATGTTCTCTACATATGGAATTTTGTTGACAAGCCACCATTCACTGTCATCACATAACTTTCTCGATGATTTGCTATACTAATATTCATGGGCCAGCATTATTATTTCACACGTAAATATGCACACAAGCATCTAAGTGCCACTGTGCATAATCTTTAGTCTAGCCTGTATGTGAGTCATCAGGACTTCACATCTATTAGGTCGGGAAAAGTCACGTATAGCCATTTGAAACATATACATCGAAGACCCATCCACATTGCCATATATTCATACGAAGTGAGTAAAAATTCCCAACCAAACTAGTACATTGCATGGCTCATGTCCTTCCAGATCCAAATTAAGTTTTACTACTTGTGCAGAAATATTTTCTATCGGTAAACACATGAGCTGCCGATAGAATATGTGTAAGTACAACTCCAACATATAATGTGCATTACATGGCAGTTGGATACAATTGATCACACATACAGCAGTATAGATAAGTTAAAATCTCAAAACAGGTTCATTACAGCACTGGAACATATTATGTAAACCCTAATGTAAATCAACATTGCCTGCGGAATGTACATAATCCAACACAATAGGGAACTCTAGTGTAATTGCAAAACTCGAAGAATTAGTACGTGCAAAACACTAGGATCAAATAAGGAAGATGCTGGAAATAGAACGACGAATTAGGGTATTTACGGCGGCGATCAGTTCTGGTGATGGAGAGGCGGTGTAGAATGCAGTGGCGGCCGGCGAAGGACGAAAATAAGAACCGGTGGCAGTGGCGAACCAGTGTCCAGCCGGCGATCGTCGTGTGGGAGAGAGGAAGTGAGTGGTCACGGCGGAGGTTGTGGTTTTCTTCGCTCTCAAAGAGACGCAGTGCTCTAAGGTGAAACTGTTCGAGTGGAGGGAAACTAAAGGGCCGTGTACGAGTAATAAAGTAGTGGAGGAACTTTTCTATCGGTACAACAAAATGATACTGATAGAATTATGTAATTTTCTATCGGTAAAACAAAATAGTACCGATAGAACAAGTAAATTTCCCGGAAAAATATTTGAAGTAGTGGATGCCTTTTTCTATCAGTATAAACAATAAAATCTCGTGAGACCAATTTTCCCCAGAAAATTTTTTAATTAAGTGCTTGAGATTATAGTATTGGGTTCCCTTTTTCTATCGGTAAAAACAACAAAATACCGTCAGAGTAATGAAAAGGTACACACAATTTAACATCAAACAGACCGTGGTTGAAAGCTGCAGGATGATAAAGAAAGAGGGAAGATAGCCGGAAAATTGGAAAATTGACATAAAAAGAAATTGTTCATTCATTGTTGTTTTATCACTTACAAAAAAAAAAATTAAATCCAAAATGCTAGGTCAAGGGGTGGTCTTAGCCCTGGCTGCATGTAGAATAGAGTCAGTTAGACTTGCAGCTAGGACGCAGGACTCCTCTAGCGACAAGTTGTCCCTAGGATCAACTACTACCGCGTCGAGAAGGCCTGTGACCTCCCTCAGCTTCGCTATGGTATCCTTCATAGTCAAACCGCAGCCAGCGATGGTTATATCCGCGGCTTTCATCTCCTCGCGAAGACGCCTCGTCCTCGCCCTAGCATTGTCACCATCCGTCTTCATGCGCTTAATGCGCTGGAAGAGATCGTCAAGGTCAAGCCGTAGCTGAGTGTTCTTGTCTGTAAGGAGCTTGTGCTCGTCCTGGACGGCCCTCAGGTCGGCCTTCACTTTGGCAGTGTCTCCCACGGCTACCATTCCCTGTGCAAATCAACAGGTCAAGAATGAACTGAACATGAATTAACAATACAGGGGTAAACCGAGGAGATTTAGAGTTCTTACCGGGGAGGGCGTAGCTGACGATCCCATGGAGGTTGCCATTGTGAAAGAGAAGATGAGGAGTCGACCCGTTCGAGAATTAGAAAAACAACAAAATACCGCGACGCATGGCGAGGTACTTATAGAGTTTCCAAGGCGACGCATGGCGACACGGTTGAGAATTCAAAGCGGCCGAGTATTCTTCTATCGGTAAAAATAGGAAAAAACCGTCAGACAACAAATACCTAGTGAGACTAACGAATTTATTCTAACGGTAAAATAGAACAATACCGATAGAAAACGTTTTCAAGTGCCTGAGAGAAGTGCCTGAGACATGAAAGTAGCGGATGTCCTTTTCTATCGGTATAAATAACAAAATACCGTCAGAAAAAAGGGATTTTTGCAGAACTTAATTTGAAGAAGCAAGAGGCTGCGATGAGATTTTTGCAAGTGCTATTTGAATTAAGTATTTACAGGATAAAGGTACTGTACATGTTAGAACTCATGCTGTGGAGTAAAATTGAGATGTATTAATGCTGTGAACTAGCTTATCATTAAGTTCTAAAGAAAAATGTACTGCCTGATGTATTAATGATAAGTTCCTCACCTTGCTGCAGAACTTGTGGGCTGTTTGCTTGGCATTTGTCCCTGAAATAGAAATTAATCATCAATGGTTCTCAACCCATAATCCTTCTTCATGGTCATCTCGCAGATACGTTGTTTCGTCGATATCTTCAGTACGGATAGATTGAATGTCCTCTAAAAATTGAGGTATTTCATCGAATTGGTGATACTCCTCTTCGTCGACAACATCTTCGACCCCAACAATACGTCTCTTGCTGTGGAGGACAACATGCAAGTTTGGATTGGCCGGGTCAACGATGTAGAATACTTGTGTGGCATGCTTTGCAAGTATGAATGGATCGTCTTGGTGTCCGACTCTACCAAGATCGATGAGAGTAAACCCGTAACTGTCAACTTGAACACCTCGAGGGATTTCGACCCATTGGCATCGAAACAGGGGAATCTTAAGTAATCCGTAATCGAGCTCCCATATTTCGTCAATAGCACCGTAATATGAGTTCAGCGCCCTTCTTGAACTGGCATCCTCGGAAATAGCAAACAGTGTCACTCCGCTACATTGCGTGCTACTCTTGGCGTCTTGAGCTCTTGTGTAAAATGAATACCATTGATGTCGTACCCCTGCCAAGTCCCTACAGTGAATCTTGGGCCTCTAGCCAACCATGTGACAGTTTCACTTACGGAGCCCTCGGCAGCTCGCGTGACTCTTTCTTGGATCCACTCAGCAAATTTCCTGTTATGTTCTCTGCTGACCCAAACGTCTGACTTCGAAGGATTCTGTGACCGTAACATTACCTTGTGCTCGTGTATGTATGGCTGGACCTCCGTCATGTGTTGTAAGACCCAAAAATGTGATTTTGCGTACACATCACGAGCGGGGGCGATAGCTTTGAATCCAATCGTTCCGATTCCCTGAAGCCTACCCTCGTGTCGGGACCTAGGAACGCCAATTGGGTCAACCCTGGCCATATAATCTGTGCAAAATTCAATCACCTCCTCGGCGGCATAACCTTCCATGATACTCCCCTCGGGTCAACGACGAGTCCTTACGTATCCCTTCAATACACCCATAAATCTCCCAAATGGATACATGTAGCGCAGGCACACGGGTCCACAAAACTTAATTTCTCTGATAAGGTGAACAATCAGATGGACCATAACATCAAAAAAGGATGGAGGGAAATACATCTCGAGCTGACAAAGAGTTGTAACCACGTCGCGTTGCAAAGCATCCAGTCCATCCGGATCAATTACCTACGAGGACACAGTTGCGCCAAATATTCATATCAGAAAAATCTTCTAATTAAGCTCCACAAATGGAGGTAATGAACTTATAGTACGAGTGCACGTACTTACCTTGCAAGATATTGCGTTGAGGAAATAACATAGGTTTGTGATTGTCTCTCTGACTTTAACTGGGAGAATGCCTCTGATAGCAATGCGAAGCATCTGTGACATCAAGACATGACAGTCGTGGGACTTCATGCCAACCAGTCTTAGGTCCTTCATAGACACAAGTTTTTTCAAGTTCGCGGAGTACCCACATGGAACTTTAACACCGTGCAGGCACCGACAGAGTTCTGTTTTTTCGCTCTTGGACAACGTATAGCAGGCCGGGGGGAGGTATGTACGCTTTCCATTCTCTAAAGGTGCAAGCTCAATCCTTATCCCCATTTCCACCATGTCACGACAAGCTTTCACACCATCCTTTGTCTTTCCCGGAATGTTCAACAACAAACCAATCAAACTGTCATAGACATTTTTCTCTACATGCATGACCTCATTGCAATGTCGAACTTGTAAGTGCTCCCAGTACGGTAGATCCCAGAGAATCGATCTCTTCTTCCAAACATTTTTTTCTCGAGGTTTAGAGTGCTTACCGAACTCAACTTTGATGTCGTTCACGCGCGAGTAAATCTCCTTACTGGTCAGAAACACTGGAGCTGATCCCTTCTCAGGCTTCCTGTTAAATGATTTCCTCTTCTTACAGTACGTGTGATGCACCGGAAGAAACCTGCGGTGACCCATGTACACGGTTTTCCGGCAGTTTCGCAGCCACATGATCTCAGTTTCATCTAGGCAAATAGGGCAAGCCTTGGCTCCTTTCGTACTATACCCCGACAAATTGCCGTAGGCCGGAAAATTTTTTATGGTGCAAAATATCAGGGCCTGCAAGATGAAATTCTCTTTCTTGTATGCATCCCACACCTGCACACTCTCGCTCCACAATTTCTGTAAGTCCTCGATTAAAGGTGCTAGAAACAAGTCAATATCATTTCAGGGGTTGTCTGGGTCCTGAGATTAGTAACGCCATCATGTTGTACTCGCGCTTCATGCATAACCAAGGAGGAAGATTGTAGATGCATAAAAGAACCGGCCAAGTGCTGTGCCAGCTGCTCATATTACCATGTGGGTTCATACCATCTGTACTCAGCCCGAACCTCACATTCCTAAGTTCGCTGCCGAACTCAGCAAATGTTCTGTTGATGTTTCTCCATTGAATAGAATCAGCTGGGTGTCTCAGTTTTCCGTCTTGTTTCCGGGCTTCAGCATGCCAACGCAAGTGCTTTGCGACTTTCGGATTTGCAAACAGCCGCTTCAATCTAGGTATCATAGGCAAGTACCACACAGTTTTTGCCGGGGGTCCTTTCCTTACCTCGTGACGTTCACTGTCAATCCGGTCCCTACGCGTATACCTCGATGCACCGCATCTTGGACAAACATGCAAACTGGAGTACTCGTTACGGTACAACACACAATCATTTGGGCATGCGTGTATTCTTTCGATTTCCATTCCCAACAGAAACAACAGTTTTTTGGCTTGGTAAGTAGATCTTGGCAACTCATTCCCTCTGGAAGTATGTCCGCAAGAAGATCTAATAGTGCCGTGAAACTCTTATCACTCCAACCGTTTCCTGCCTTCAAGTTATATAATCTCAGCACAGAAGACAGTTTTGTAAATGTTGCACATCCTGGGAACAGAGGCTTCTCAGAGTCAGCAATCAGTTTCTCAAATTCATAGAAGTCATTTTCGTTGAAATCTTCCTCTACATCACGTAACATCTCATCTAGATTGTCATCATCATCATCTACGTGCACATCGAAATGAACATTACCACAATTGGGATGATCATCGATATTATTGCAATCCACATCCGAGTCGTGCTGATTGGTAGTAGTGGTGCTTGTTTCCTCAAGATCTTCGCCATGCCATATCCAACGGGTGTATCGCGCGTTAAAACCACGACGAATCAAATGACTCTTAATTTGATCAGAGTTGCTAAACCTCTTCAAGTTCATACAATCTGTACAAGGACAGAGCATATTTTTCTCTCCCTTCCTCTCCTTTTGTTGCTCAGCAAATTTAATAAACTCATTCACACCATCCAAATATTCAAGAGTAGTACGTTTTATTCCATACATCCAATATTTCCTGTCCATCTACAATTAACAAAATTTAATGAGTAAGCCATGCATGAACCCTGCCCGATTAAGTTATGTATATGTACATGTACAGCCTCTTACAACAGATACATGTGTTGAACCCTAGCCTGACGAAATTAACACTAATTAACCTAGCTAACTACACAATACAAGCTAGTTAGCTCCTAAAACATGACGCATTTCCAGCTACCAAGCTCCCAAGCTTAGAGCTACAAACTTGAAACTACACAATACAGCTAGCTTGCAAGTAGAGAGGAAGGGAGATCTAGAGGGAGAGAGAGATAAGTGTCAACGATTAAGCGTACCTTAAAGAGAGGGGTGCAATCAACTTCCCTCCAGCCTGCGCTGATCACCCTAGCAGTGTAGCTGGAACTTTCGTCACAAACAGAGGGACACAGAGTGCAACAGAACAAATTAAAGAGCAGCACAGCAATGCACGAGTGGGGTTTTCCTTATAATGGACATTTTTCTAACGGTAAATACATGAAATAACCGTTAGACTAACTTAGGTAATTTGCCGCTCACATATTCTATCGGTAAAAACACACACATACCGTTAGAGAATGTACATTACCGAGCAAGTACATGACTTCTTCTTTCGGTAAATATGTGTATTGACCGTTAGATCATGCATGACACAGCACGTACATGAGTTTTTCTATCGGTAGATATGTGTACGAACCGTTAGATGATGGATGACACACGAGCAAGAGTTTTTCTATCGGTAAATATGTGTATTTACCGTTAGAATATGCATGACTGAGCAAATATATGTGTTTTCCTATCGGTAAATAAGTGTACTTACCGTTAGAGGAGGTACTGGTACCAAACTGGGACAAACATGCACATGCCATTTCTCACATTCAAGGAATCATATCAATGTAACATCAAACAGATCTTACATCAAACGGATCTTAACTAGAAGAT
Source organism: Pharus latifolius (assembly GCA_019359835.1). Taxonomy (NCBI): domain Eukaryota; kingdom Viridiplantae; phylum Streptophyta; class Magnoliopsida; order Poales; family Poaceae; genus Pharus; species Pharus latifolius. Next base: position 36,446,503 of record CM033323.1, on the reverse strand, counting down.
AAAGCAATATATTTCAAGAAATGCTAATTTGTGGATTAACTAGGAGACACAAAAATACTTTTCTTAGGTACTTGGGACTTCATCTTGCCAAAGAAATTACACATGCCAGTTCACAAATTCAGGTACAAACATACACATGCCAGTTCACCAATACAAATTCAGGTACACACATACACATGCCAGTTCACAAATTCAAGTGCATGTCTGAAACAGCAGTACAAATACACACCTACCTACCAATACAATTAAATACACAAATACTCCCTGCACATTCAACTTCATGTCCCAATTAGCAATACATGATACACAAATATACAACAATATACAAATACAACAATTCACACATTCGATGTATATCAGAAAAGCCACGTCTGAAAATAACAACAGATCACGACGAGGACCCAGTGGCCCATACATGCATTTTACATAAAAGAGAACCTTTGCAGGTTGCCACAATGCAACTACCGACTACAAGTTAGACCTGATACATCACAAATCCATTCATCCAAAACAGCAAATGTCTGAACCACATTGGACTTAACCATAGGAGTTCAGTTCGAAGACGCCCGAGGAGCTGGAACTACTGTCGACATACATTTGTACGTATTGGTGATTTCCTCGGACTCAAACTCGATCAACTCAACTCAACTCCATTAACAAAAAGAACCTACCTTCCAAGATGTTGTTCTGTGTAGTGATGGTGTAGAATGGCTGTGCAAATAACAACAACTCTTCTTCTCCAAGCAGGTAAGCATCTGGCCACAAGCTAGTGCATGCAAAAAAATGTAAGATGCTTTCTATAGGTCCTGATTTGAGAAACACGCCGGGCTTAAGCATCTTCTCGACCGAGCCAACCAAGATCTCACCCTTCACGTCCTTCCAGCTCTCGATGGTGATCTTCACCATTTCTTTCGCCAACAAGCCAACGGAGGCAGCGTACTGCGATGAAGAACCGTGAAATACGTTGCCCCTCATGAGCATCATCCAAGGACCTGAACAGATCATAATCATATTGAAAAGAAGACACATCAAAATGAAGGATACAAAAAAAGCAGAATTATTGCCATAATCGGATTAGAATAATCTAACAATAATGCAGAAATTTTACGTACCTTCCTTGGGATGCCGACGTCTAGAGGGCGTCGATGGAGGTGCGGAGGTGCAGCGGTCCCCTGTAGAGGTGCGCCGGCCGTCCACGGAGCTTACGGGTTAGGACTACGAGCCCCAGATGAACTGTGAGAATGAAAGAGACATACCCGTGTATTTATACAAATATATATTTTCTATCGGTACGAAAACAGAATACCGTTAGTAATAAAAACATCTGTAGAAGGCGAATGGTTCTATCGGCACAATAAATATTACCGATAGGAATTTTTGTACATACTCTATTGGTGTGTACGTACATTGCCGATAGAATATTACTAGTTGTAGAAGGCCAACAGTTCGAAGATATTTTTTGCAATATTCTACCGGTATAAACATTTATTACCGATAGAATAAAACTATTTGAAGACGAACAGTTCTAAGCAATTTTGTATATATTCTAATGGTAAAAGAATCCATTACCGATAGAATAAAAATATTTGTAGAAGGCCAACTATTCTATCGGCGCACTACATATTGCCGATAGGAATTTTTAATATACTCTGTCGGTATATTCATACAGTACCGATAGAATAAGTCTAGTTGTAGAAGTCGACCAGTCCTATCGGCGCACAACATTCTCCCGTCAGTACTTATGCATCTCTTCTAACGGCAAATATGTTCATCACCACTAGAGTAAATCATACTATTTATTCTATCGGTAAGTTTCTTATAAACCGATAGGAAAAATACACCCGTCGCCCTTTTATGACCGCGAGGCACATTTTCTATCGATTTTCAACTAAATCGCTAATAACCGATAGAAGATAGGGGTTAGTAGACTGCATTTCTGTACTAGTGTATCCGCTGGGTTGGTTTACATCTGACATGAACCAACAGATTACGAGTCAGTGTGTGTTGAAGTTTGCGATCTCTGCAGGATATATCGATGAGGTGCAATGTGATGTTGTCCCTATCGATACTTGTCAGGTGATCTTTGGGAGTCCGTATCTGTATGATCGAGATGCTCACTTCCATCGGCGAGCGCAAGAGTATGATCTCACCAAAGACGGAGTTAAGTTCGTGATTAGTAGAGACATCCACGTCAACACTTCGAACTTGATTACTGCAAATCAAGCCAAACGAATTGTTAATGCATGTCACAAGTATGTGCTTGTCATGATTCGACCCATTGGTCAAGATGAGGGTACTCGACCAGCATTGTCGTGGGCGTGCTGAGAAGATTCTGGTCGTTTGTCGGGACTGCTGGAGGAATACAGCGATCTTATTCGAGACTACCCAGGGTCGTCCGCTGAAACGTCCAATCTAGCACGAAATTCAGCTTGTGTCCGATGCGACATTGCCTAATCTGAGTATGTATCACAACTCAGTATTGGAGAATGAAGAGATCAAGAGACAACTTGGTGAGTTGCTAAATGATGGTGTCATTCAACCGAGTAGTTCACCTTGTGGATCTCCTGTGGTGTTAGTTCCAAAGAAAGATGAGACTTGGCGTATGTGCATCGACTACCGAGCACTGAACAAGATCAGCATTAAGAACCAGTACCCCCTTCCTCATATTGACGACCTGCTAGACAAATTGAAGCATGCTATTATCTTCTCCAAATTGGATCTTAAGTCAGGATATCATCAAGTCAGCATCCGAGAGGAGGATATGTGGAAGACCGCGTTCAAAACACGACAAGGTCTGTTCGAATGGCTGATCATGCCGTTTGGCCTCTACAACACCCCGGCAACTTTCATGCGTTTTATGAATGACGTATTGAGACAGTTCATCGATGACTTTGTGATCGGTTACCTCAACGACATACTGGTTTATAGTCATTCATGGGATGCGCACCTCATGCATGTCGAAAAGGTGTTCGATCAGCTTCGGCAACATCGACATCGCCTCAACCGTAAGAAGTGTGAGTTTGGTCAGCAAACTCTACTTTACTTAGGATCGATAGTCGGCAGCGGTACATTGCAAATCGACCCCGATAAGGTAAAAGTGATTCGCAAGTGACCGCGACCGCGAATAGTTACGGACGTGCGTAGCTTCGTGGGAGCATGCCAATACCTTTGAAAGTTCATCCGACACTTCTTGATTGTGGCTTCTCCGTTGCATGCATTAACCAGCATCGATCAGAAGTTCGAGTGGGCAGGGAAACATGAGGACACATTTCTCTTGCTGAAGAGGAAGATCAGTGAGGCGCCTGTGTTAGCTTTGCCGAATCTACAGAAATCATTCGAGCTAGAAACTGATGCCTCAGGTTATGCGATGGGCATAGTGCTCGTGCAAGAAGGTTGACCAGTGGCATATCACTCCGAGTTATTCCAGGGAGCTCAGAAGAACTACACAATTTATGATAAGGAGTTATGCGCACTGCATCAGGCCATGAAACATTGGCGGTGTTATCTCTTGGGTAAAGAGACTGTTGTCCACACCGACCATCAACCGTTGCAATATTTGCAAACTTAGTCCAAGCTACAGCAAGCTCGGCACATGATGTGGATGTCGTATCTACAGCAGTTTAATCTGGTGATTAGGTACAAGAAGGGCGTACACAAAAAATTGGCGGACATGTTGTTGCAACCACCAGTTACGACCCACTATTTATCAGTGTTCATGCAGATCGAGCCCTCATGTCATGATGACTATGCCACTATGTACAGTGAAGACCCTGATTTTCAAACAGCACTGACTGAGCTCAAAACAGGGAAACCTACGAAGTTCGTTCGTCGAGAAGGACTGTTGTACAAGGGCAATTTTCTTTGCATACCTTGTGGAGCACCTCGAATTCAATGGTTGTGAGAAGCGCACACATCGAAGGTAGCTGGTCACGTTGGGGTTACAAAGACGTTGCAAAATCTTCACTGACATGTGTTTTAGCCGCGTATGCAGCAAGATGTGGCTAGTTTTGTTCGAGGTTGTGGTCTCTACAGCATCTCAAAACCGGCAAACCGAAAATTAGGTTTGTACACTCCTTTGCCAGTTCCATTGCGACCATGGGAGAGCGTATCCATGGATTTCTTGGGAGGATTACCTAAGACCCGACGTGCAACGACTATCTATTTGTGGTCGTTGATCAGTTCTCCAAAATGATTATTCTTATACCTTGTCGAAAGACTATCACGGGAGAAGAAGCAGCTCGGGTATTTTTTCAAAACGTTTGGACACACTTAGGATTGCCGACTTCTATTTTGTTTGATTGCTATACCTGGTTCCTTAGTCACTTTTGGAGATCACTCTGGGCGATTATGGACACCAAGCTAAAGAGGAGTACTGCTTTTCATCCGCAAACTGATGGTCAAACCGAGGTGGTAAATCGCATAGTCGTTCATCTCTTGAGAGGATATAACTCGAAGCACCCAAAGACCTGGGATGAAAGCACACCGTACCTACAGTTTGCTTTTAATCGAGTAGTGCATGGTTCAACTGGAAAGTCGCCGTTTGAGGTTTGTTTAGGATTTCTACCACAAAGTCCATTCGACATGGAGTTTGTGATCCCTACCTCAGCACAAAATAGCAAGGAAGCATCTGATCAGGATCGAGCACAAAAGTTCCTGGAAGGTATTCAATGTCTCCATCGTGAGGTTGAACAGAACTTGCTGAAAAGCTCAACTCAAGTACAAGGTGCGACATGATTGGCACCGAGTTGATGCGCAATTTCAAGAAGGTGATATGGTATGGTTACATCTGAGAAAGGAGAGACTTAAAGGTGAAGGTAAGAAACTCAAACCCATTCGTTATGGTCCTTTTCGGATTTTGCGGAAAGTGGGTAATAATGCTTGTCAGCTCGAGTTACCTCCATGCATGGATATTTACTCGGTTGTTAATGTTGAGCACCTCAAACTCTTCGAGCCTTCAATGTTGGATGATGAGCCAGATACTATAGTACCATCTGTTGAAGACTTGGTCTATCAATGAGACAAACCTCTACGCGAAAATGTGATTATGGAGAAGAAGGTAACTACCACCTGCAGTGGCACAAATGAGACTTTTCAAGTCGGTCGGAAAGATCAACGAACACGTGCGGCAGAGTGGTACACCAGAGAACATGGACAAGCCCAATTTCCAAATCTCCAGTTTGATCGAGAGGATCTTCAAGTCCTGATCGCATACGGTTTCGCGACCTTAACCGTGTTCGAAAAGGTTTCACAGCCTTAACCATGTTCAGAAAGGTTTCGCGACCTTAACTGTGTTCAGAAAGGTTTCGCGACCATGAAAAGTAATTCGTTCCCTGTTCGGAATTGTAATCTGATCCGAATATATATAACTAAGTTTATCTGTTTAGGATTAGTTAGTTATATGAGTCTAATACATTTAGGTTACTGAGTCTGATACGTACTCATACGATTAGACTATAAATACCTTGTAATAGGTCTAGTTTAGATCAAGGGAATACAATCGAAAAGTCATAGAACTTATTTGAGTTTTAGACACTTATAATTCCTTCGACGTAGGCAAGTGTGTCTAACGTTCGACGTGTAAAGCCCTATTTGAAATAAAGAGTTGTGCAATTACTGTGGGTTTCGGTATTTCCAAGTAAGATCCCGTTATTCCGCATATTAGAATCTGGACGAGCCTAGTGTGAAAACAAAGGCTAGGTCTCAAACGGATCACTCACGAACATGTGGTGCTCCTTTTCCGAACATGTGGAGTTTCATTGAGGTGTGGCTACTACTGTTGCATTGGTGGTCACCATCCAGTTGTGACTCAACTCTTCTTCCGCTGCTGCGTAGTCACATCCGCACATCTAGTGGCAAACCTCTAATCTATGATCTCATGGTTGCATGGTTCTTGTGTTTTTGAGTAAATTTTTTTTGAAACTGTCACTAGAGTAGCAACCTATTCTCCTTCAGGGTCGTGCTCCAAGCCGAGCACAAGTCATGCTCATGGTTGCACTGGGCTCAGTCAAGTAACAACCAAGCGACCAGGCATGCCAGTTGGGACTTTGTTCAACTAGGCATGTTCGATCAGGACTTGTTGGGCCAAAAGTTTTCGTGTTCGATCATGGCTCTTTCTCGTTCAAGTGTGTTCGATCATTGCTCTTTCTCGTCCAAGTGTGTTCGAGTAGGTGATTTTGACCATGGAATATTCGATCAGTGTTCCTTTTCATCCAATTTTGGTGTCTTTTGTCGAAATTAATCCAAACAAAGTTGAAACATCCTCAAATTTTGTAGGTTCGATCCCTGGAACATAGCAAACACAACCGTGAAAGCAGATTGTGAAATTAAAATGAAGAGATACATAAAATGTCACTTCAAAGGAGTTTTTAGTATGTTTTTAGCACGTTTTCATTAGCAAACTTAGGGTAAAAGTACTACCAATTTAGCACTCATCAAATTCCCCCAAGCTAGCATTTTGCTTATCCTCAAGCAAAAGATGTGAATAAGTTTTCCAAAAATTGGAATGGCTACATTAATCAGATTTTCAATAAACAAATTCCAGCAATTCACATCACATCAATGCATATGAAACAATTGATCTAAGCAATTTAAAATTTTCAAATACAAATAATCGGCTCATCAAATCTCATCCTTAGAAAAGAGAGAGCTTAATAAACTAAATCATCACTGCCTCCCCCAGTGGGTCACATATACGTTACAAGAGACTAGACAAAGCCACATCTTAAGCAACCATTTTATTATAATAAAAGAGAAAATATTTTTTTGTGTGAATAAGTTAAATAAATTTTCTCTTCCCCAGCTGATCGACGATTCATCACAACCTCCCCCTAGTGGGTCGAATATACTTCACTAGTACACGCTTTTATTTTAAGGAGAACGAAAATTAGCAATCTAAGAAAAAAAGTGATATAACAGAGTTAATTTTAGATAATATTTTATTAGAAACTTTAAATTTGGAAGAAGTCAATAATGATCTAATAGACGAACTGTCGTGCCCCGAAACTGGGATTACGACTACTCCTGTAGAGACCTAGCTCGCTGCAGCTAGTCCCATATATGCATAGCATACACATACCCTTGACGTCCCAGGATAAGTCAAGCACAGGAGTATATCACATTGCAACAGAGTAACTTACAAAATAGTTAAGCAGTGTGGCCTGCTGGCCTTGATATTACATAAGAAGATTACAATGCCTTCACGGCATTCATGGTTTAGCAAGATAACATCTACACAGCAGAAGGTAGGTGACCCACCCACAAAGAGAAGTGGACGGCAGAACAACACACATCAGGGAAATGACGGGACTGACGCTCCTCCTTCTGGGTCCACGAAGTACTCCATGCCTTCATCTTGGTCGTAGAGCGCTCCATTTACTGATTTGAATGTTGCAAGGGTGAGCACTTACGTACTCAGCAAGTCATAGGTAAGAGTAGATACATATAGTAGTGATGATATGAACCTAGACTAGTCAAGAATTATGGATATTTGTAAAATAATCTTTTCCTTTCTCATCTCAACTTATGGCAGCACTTTTCATAATATAACATCATCATTCATGTTCACTAGATTATAGCACTACCGCGACACGTCGACACACGACAGCCCACGGCAGCACTCCTTATCATGACAACACATGTCATTTGGGTAATCTTGATTAAAACATATTTTATTTAGAAAATAATACTTGTGTCACACCCCGTGGATTTAATCCACCGCAGCAGACTCCTATAAACCCGGGAGCTCGGAGTATTCGAATACGTTTTTAACTCTGCAGAGAGGTACCAATTTACCCGCAAGATATTCCACTTTCAAGCCTTTCCTATCATAACAAAATGATTGGACCCCTGACTCACTTCATACTGTGAGCGGCAAGGTGGAAATAACAAGAACTTTTGTTATGTATCACTTACAATTCACCCCCGACCCTGTGGATCTCTCGCGAAACACAGTTGTGGCGGGCTATACCCCCACCCCTACTCATTTCCCCATTGCTGGGTCTAATGTCAGATCGCCTTCAGTGATAGTGGGAGTCAGCCTCCATATCAATCATCACAACACATCTCATGCAGGGGTTTCATGTGCGATCCACATAAGTACTTGTTCAGGCCTGTCCCATACCAGGCTTGCGGTTAGCACGTTGTTCATGCCACTAGACGCACAACACAAGGTTCTAGTCCTTATATGCCAGTGACCAGACCATCCACAACCCTGCACCTTCAGTGCCTGCATTCCTTTGCAGTCTAGCACCTCCAGTGCTACAACCATCCATACCATTTTCTGGTCACGGTTAGGGGTTTTATTTCATGAATATAAGTATATAAGTACATATAATAGTTCATGGCTCAAAACTTGTTTATTTCACATTTCACAGATAACCAGTCCAGTACTGCCAATTCATAAATCAACCATTTCTCAATCTTTCACATGCAATATTGCCTATATTCAAGGTTATGTTTTAGCAACATTTAAAATATAGGTTCAAGATGACCAAGGATATGACTTGCCTTCCGCGTCGTAAGAAACAGCAGTTGATGACGGGTCAACAGCGAAGTCCTCGAATTCAGCTTCTGAATCTGCTCGACGACAACCCAAACAATACACACAAATATTACTTATATATATTAAAATGATTTAGGATCTATATGCAGATATGCTTAACAAGGATAACTGAACGATACTGGAGATAATTGAGATTACAAGCTGAACTGAGTTGAGATCTAGGGTTTCAAGGATTTGGCTAAGGATGGGTGGTAGATGCTCTTAGGATCTCAAGGTTACAATAAGAACATCAGTTTTGTGGTTGGTTTGATCAAGAACAGCGAATGTCAGCAGATTGACATTCGGATCAAGAATCTGACATAACTTCAAGGAAAACTAGAGAGCTTATCTCAAGTTATGACAGTAGAAGAAAATGTAGATCATAACTCTACAAATTCAGTGGACAAAGTGGCTTTTAAAATGCACAATCAGAAGTGGGTAAACAAGGCCAATGCCATTGGCTGGCATGCACTGAGACAGTGTCAAAATTTAGGGTTTAGCGGCAATTATAATTCAAGGGCTCAAATCAAGTTGTGATAGAAGAAGAAAATGTTGATCACGACCTCAGGAATCTAAGGGACAAAGTTATGCCCAAAATGCACATCTGGAAGGAAGTGAAAAGGGCTAATGCCACTGACTGACATAGTCTGGCATTGATCTTGACATGGCCAGAAACTAGGGCTTGGCATAACTTTTGATCTAGGGCTCCAAATGATGCACCACTTTGTCTGGGAGGTAGGCATTGATAACAGGAACAAATCATTCAACAGGATCTAGGGCAGAAGATGGCCAGAAGGTGATGAAATTCGAAGGAGAAGTGTGGTGGTGACACGGCACACTGAAGCCACTGGACAGAAATCTTGGCATGGCTATAACTTGAATTCTGGGCAGTTTCAAAGATCGAGCTAGAAGACAAATATGTTCAGGAGGTTGAAGCACACCTGAATGACAAAGTGGATGAAGCTGAAACGGCCAGGAATAGGTTTTTCGGTGATCAACGCCGGAGAAGAAACACTGCCATTTGGGGGTTTTCGATTTAGGCCAAATGAACTTAATTCCAAGCTCAGGAAGTGAAAGAGAGATAAGAGGAAGCTACCTGCACGATCAATTTGGCCGGAGGATGGCCGGAGAAACATGGCGACGATCGCCGGTTTCTGTAGAAGCTCAAAATTGGGGAAAGCTTCGATTGAAGCTCAATCTGGAGATATTGATGCATAGGCTTGCTGGAAATGAGTCACTGATCATCTTCTTCCACAAAATCGAGAGCTAATTCGGGCTGAATTAAGCTACATTGCAGAAACAGGGTAATCGGCAATTCCGGTGATCGCCGGCGTTAGAGGTCACCGATGAGCAATTAAATGGTACAGCATGATGAGTGAGATGAGAGGAACTCACTGGTGCTGTTAATTTGGCAGGAGATGATGTGGAATGAGCTGTCACCGTGAGCCTCCTCGATGGCTCGCCGAAGAAGACGACTGCAGCGGTGAAATTTGGAAATTGGTTAAGTCCTGGTGATGTGTGGAGGGAGCTGTTGAGCACAGGAGTGCTTAAATAGGCAGGCGAAGCTGCAAGGGGGAACAGCGAAGTAATTGGCTGCTGTGATGAGATGGGTTGCGTGCTGAGCATCAGCGGCGAAGAGACAGCATTAACCGGTGATGCGACGGCGACAACGGCTCTGCAGTTGATCATCATGTCGGTTCATCGGGACATGGCAAGCTGGAGCAAGCGGTGGCGACAACATTGGCGCGGCAAGGCAACGTGGCAGTGAATTGCTGACAAAAGGCTGCTGGTCGCGCGCGGGAGCATGCGCTGGTCGTCGATGCTGCCACGGCGAAGGCTAGGACACGGACACGTGCGCACATGCAGATTCAAGTGAGCACGAGCTCAGGCGAGGCGAGGCGTGGCCGGCGGCGAGCAAGCGCGGCGCAAATGCACGGCGATCTCTGGTCGTGCACAGCAGCTGCTGTCCTGGTCGAATTTGGGTTTGATTGCAATTTCAAATTCTTGATTTGGACTGAAATGTAATTCTAGAGATTTGGAAGGTTTAAACTGAAATTGATTCTGCTGTTTTGGTATACTTAATTCCATAGATGATTTAGCACAGCTTGAAGATAAAATTTGAGACATTTGGATGTCTTTTGATATGAACTGAAAACAGAGTAGATTAGGGTAAAATAAGTCTGAAACTTATTGATCTCGAATTCTGGGATTTAGGGTTTGATTTTGAGATATTCATAAAAGAAGAATTTGTATTGAAAAGCATTTGGGAGGTGTTCCCTGAATCAGATTTGAATTTGGAGATGATTTGCAACATTTTGCCTTTTCTGGCTTTTAGAAAATCTGGAAAAAGGACTGATCTGCAATACTCTTGGACTGATTTGCGAAAAAGGTTCAGATGGTGAAATCTGGCTGCCAACTTTTTGGATTAAGGTATTGGCATACCCTTGATCATAATCCAGGAATAATCTGGTCTGAACTTGGCTAAGATTTTGATTAAATCTGAATTTCTGAAACTTAGGGTAAAAGGTAATAACAGATATTCTGTTTTCGAAAACAGAAAAGAGTTGATAATTCTGGAAGTTAGGGATAGAATTGAATCCGGGTTCTGAAGGTTTTTAGGTTTAGGATAACTGATAGATCAAATCTGGCAAGTCAGATCTTGACTTGGGGTCACAGGATAGATTTTGAGATTTTAGGGCTTGAATAGAATAAAGCTAAAGCTGATTTGGCTGATCTAGAAGAGACATATGCATGCATGATTTTTAAGAAAGAAACTTTTCACCCCAAAACTCAGGATGTTACAGATCTACCCTCCTTAAAGAAATCTCGCCCCGAGATTTACCTAAAGCAAGGAAAGATAAGAATAGAGATAGGTTTGCTGAAAATTCTCTTCCTTCTTCCAAGTAGTTTCTTGTTCTGAAAGATTTCCCAATGAACTTTTATAATCTGATATGAAGTGTTCTAAAGGTACTTGCTTTATATGCATTTCAACTTTAGATGCAATTTCTCTTAACATGAACTTGCAGTACCAGAATCAAATAGTATTAAGGCAGATGCAACTAAGTCAAAAATATACCTCGAAGGATGTCGGTGGTGTTTCCTGCTTCTTGAATGTGGTTTAACTTTCCTCCTGGACTTGCTGTTGGTGTTCCATCTCTTTCTCTTCCTCGGTTGGCCATGCTTCCTCCTCTTCCTGGTGGAGTTCCTCTAGAATTCTGTGGTTGTGGCACTGGTACCCTAGGTGCTTCTGTTTGCGTTCTTGCTTGTGATCTGGCAATAGATGATGGAAGTCGAATCAAAGGACAAAATTCCCTACGATGTCCACGCTGTCCACAGTGGAAACAAATGATATTCATGCGAGGGCAATCCTTCTGATGATGATTTCCTCTGCAGGTTGGGCACATCGCCGTTGCCGGTCTAGGAGCTTGATATGATGGTCGAAAATTGGAGGTGATGGGAGCTTTTCCTCTGGTTGGGTCTGGTTGTGGTCGTGCTTGCTGAAGCATCTTCCTCTTCCGATTTTCTTCTCCTATATTCCTCTTCTCCTCTACCTTTAGGACTCTGTTCACTAGTGTCTGAAATTCAGTTATCTCATGGGAAGCGATTTGGTACTGTAGGTAATGTTGAAGTCCTTCTGTAAAGCGCTCTATTTTCTTCTCCTCTGTATCAACATCTCCAGGTGCATATCGGGCTAAGTGAGTAAACTGGTGCAAATACTCTGTAACTGTCTTGTTTCCTTGAACCAAATTACGGAATTCCCGATGTTTGGCAGCTATGACGCCGGTAGGTACATGAAATTTCCAGAATTGTTCCTTGAATTCCGTCCAAGAGATGCTATCTTTGTCAAGGTGAGCCTCCTGGTAGTTCATCCACCATGCAGCTGCAGCTCCTAATAACTGGTGTGATCCAAACAAAACCTTCTCTCGGTCGCTGCATCGGACCGTGTCCAGCTTCCTCTCGATATCCCTTAACCAGTCATCGGCAACCATGGGATCGGTCGCACTAGAGAATGTTGGTGGACAGGTCTTTTGAAAATCCGTTAGTCGGGCACCTACAGTAGTTCCTTCTGTGGCTCCAGTAGGCATTCTCTGAACTATCTGAGCTAACGACTGGGTATGAGCTATCTGAGCTTCCTGCCGACTTTTCTCCATTGACAACAAAATTTCCTGAAGACTGGGTTGTTCATTCTGAGGTGGACTGGAACTCTGAGATCCTTGCTGAAACAAAGGGTCTCTTGTCATAGTTTCTTCTTCTTGCGGAGTTTGACCCATGTCTTCTCTTCCACTTCAAGATCTCCTTCTTGTGTCAACCATGGTGGCTCTGAAAAAGGTTTAGACTGATCTAACTAACTAAGGCCAACTAAGACAGCAATGCAGAAATTAATGTAATTACTTTAATGCATAAAATTACTTAGGCTATTAGCCATAATACACAAATTAACCATTGCAAAAGCAACAGCGAATCAAAAAGCTATCAAGAGCATCCACTAGCTCTGTCTACACCAACCTCCTAAGACACCCTGAAACAACAGAACGCACTCTCACAATCTTACCGAATTTTAGAAAATCCAAATAAAATTTTGAAATAAAAGTTTTCAAGAGCTACAAAGCTCATTGTTTTTATCAAAATACAATTTTCATCAAATAGTTTTGTAAATAAATTACGTCTTCCTGGCACGGCCAATCCCTAAAGGTGTCGTCCTACAGTCAAGTTCTCATGTTGCTCTGATACCACCTTTTCTGTCGCGCCCCGAAACTGGGATTACGACTACTCCTGTAGAGACCTAGCTCGCTGCAGCTAGTCCCATATATGCATAGCATACACATACCCTTGACGTCCCAGGATAAGTCAAGCACAGGAGTATATCACATTGCAACAGAGTAACTTACAAAATAGTTAAGCAGTGTGGCCTGCTGGCCTTGATATTACATAAGAAGATTACAATGCCTTCACGGCATTCATGGTTTAGCAAGATAACATCTACACAGCAGAAGGTAGGTGACCCACCCACAAAGAGAAGTGGACGGCAGAACAACACACATCAGGGAAATGACGGGACTGACGCTCCTCCTTCTGGGTCCACGAAGTACTCCATGCCTTCATCTTGGTCGTAGAGCGCTCCATTTACTGATTTGAATGTTGCAAGGGTGAGCACTTACGTACTCAGCAAGTCATAGGTAAGAGTAGATACATATAGTAGTGATGATATGAACCTAGACTGGTCAAGAATTATGGATATTTGTAAAATAATCTTTTCCTTTCTCATCTCATCTTATGGCAGCACTTTTCATAATATAACATCATCATTCATGTTCACTAGATTATAGCACTACCGCGACACGTCGACACACGACAGCCCACGGCAGCACTCCTTATCATGACAACACATGTCATTTGGGTAATCTTGATTAAAACATATTTTATTTAGAAACTAATACTTGTGTCACACCCCGTGGATTTAATCCACCGCAGCAGACTCCTATAAACCCAGGAGCTCGAAGTATTCGAATACGTTTTTAACTCTGCAGAGAGGTACCAATTTACCCGCAAGATATTCCACTTTCAAGCCTTTCCTATCGTAACAAAAAGATTGGACCCCTGACTCACTTCATACTATGAGCGGCAAGATGGAAATAACAAGAACTTTTGTTATGTATCACTTACAATTCACCCCCGACCCTGTGGATCTCTCGCGAAACACAGTTGTGGCGGGCTATACCCCCACCCCTACTCATTTCCCCATTGCTGGGTCTAATGTCAGATCACCTTCAGTGATAGTGGGAGTCAGCCTCCATATCAATCATCACAACACATCTCATGCAGGGGTTTCATGTGCGATCCACATAAGTACTTGTTCAGGCCTGTCCCATACCAGGCTTGCGGTTAGCACGTTGTTCATGCCACTAGACGCACAACACAAGGTTCTAGTCCTTATATGCCAGTGACCAGACCATCCACAACCCTGCACCTTCAGTGCCTGCATTCCTTTGCAGTCTAGCACCTCCAGTGCTACAACCATCCATACCATTTTCTGGTCATGGCTAGGGGTTTTATTTCATGAATATAAGTATATAAGTACATATAATAGTTCATGGCTCAAAACTTGTTTATTTCACATTTCACAGATAACCAGTCTAGTACTGCCAATTCATAAATCAACCATTTCTCAATCTTTCACATGCAATATTGCCTATATTCAAGGTTATGTTTTAGCAACATTTAAAATATAGGTTCAAGATGACCAAGGATATGACTTGCCTTCCGCGTCGTAAGAAACAGCAGTTGATGACGGGTCAACAGCGAAGTCCTCGAATTCAGCTTCTGAATCTGCTCGACGACAACCCAAACAATACACACAAATATTACTTATATATTAAAATGATTTAGGATCTATATGCAGATATGCTTAACAAGGATAACTGAACGATACTGGAGATAATTGAGATTACAAGCTGAACTGAGTTGAGATCTAGGGTTTCAAGGATTTGGCTAAGGATGGGTGGTAGATGCTCTTAGGATCTCAAGGTTACCATAAGAACATCAGTTTTGTGGTTGGTTTGATCAAGAACAGCGAATGTCAGCAGATTGACATTCGGATCAAGAATCTGACATAACCTCAAGGAAAACTAGAGAGCTTATCTCAAGTTATGACAGTAGAAGAAAATGTAGATCATAACTCTACAAATTCAGTGGACAAAGTGGCTTTTCAAATGCACAATCAGAAGTGGGTAAACAAGGCCAATGCCACTGGCTGGCATGCACTGAGACAGTGTCAAAATTTAGGGTTTAGCGGCAATTATAATTCAAGGGCTCAAATCAAGTTGTGATAGAAGAAGAAAATGTTGATCACAATCTCAGGAATCTAAGGGACAAAGTTATGCCCAAAATGCACATCTGGAAGGAAGTGAAAAGGGCTAATGCCACTAACTGACATAGTCTGGCATTGATCTTGACATGGCCAGAAACTAGGGCTTGGCATAACTTTTGATCTAGGGCTCCAAATGATGCACCACTTTGTCTGGGAGGTAGGCATTGATAACAGGAACAAATCATTCAACAGGATCTAGGGCAGAAGATGGCCAGAAGGTGATGAAATTCGAAGGAGAAGTGTGGTGGCGACACGGCACACTGAAGCCACTGGACAGAAATCTTGGCATGGCTATAACTTGAATTCTGGGCAGTTTCAAAGATCGAGCTAGGAGACAAATATGTTCAGGAGGTTGAAGCACACCTGAATGACAAAGTGGATGAAGCTGAAACAGCCAGGAATAGGTTTTCCGGTGATCAACGCCGGAGAAGAAACACTGCCATTTGGGGGTTTTCGATTTAGGCCGAATGAACTTAATTCCAAGCTCAGGAAGCGAAAGAGAGATAAGAGGAAGCTACCTGCACGATCAATTTGGCCGGAGGATGGCCGGAGAGGCCTGGTTTCTGGAGAAGCTCAAAATTGGGGAAAGCTTCGATTGAAGCTCAATCTGGAGATATTGATGCATAGGCTTGCTGGAAATGAGTCACTGATCATCTTCTTCCACAAAATCGAGAGCTAATTCGGGCTGAATTAAGCTACATTGCAGAAACAGGGTAATCGGCAATTCCGGTGATCGCCGGCGTTAGAGGTCACCGATGAGAAATTAAATGGTACAGCATGATGAGTGAGATGAGAGGAACTCACTGGTGCTGTTAATTTGGCAGGAGATGATGTGGAATGAGCTGTCACCGTGAGCCTCCTCGATGGCTCGCCGGAGAAGACGACTGCAGCGGTGAAATTTGGAAATTGGTTAAGTCCTGGTGATGTGTGGAGGGAGCTGTTGAGCACAGGAGTGCTTAAATAGGCAGGCGAAGCTGCAAGGGGGAACAGCGAAGTAATTGGCTGCTGTGATGAGATGGGTTGCGTGCTGAGCATCAGCGGCGAAGAGACAGCATTAACCGGTGATGCGACGGCGACAACGGCTCTGCAGTTGATCATCATGTCGGTTCATCGGGACATGGCAAGCTGGAGCAAGCGGTGGCGACAACATTGGCGCGGCAAGGCAACGTGGCAGTGAATTGCTGACAAAAGGCTGCTGGTCGCGCGCGGGAGCATGCGCTGGTCGTCGACGCTGCCACGGCGAAGGCTAGGACACGGACATGTGCGCACATGCAGATTCAAGTGAGCACGAGCTCAGGCGAGGCGAGGCGTGGCCGGCGGCGAGCAAGCGCGGCGCAAATGCACGGCGATCTCTGGTCGTGCACAGCAGCTGCTGTCCTGGTCGAATTTGGGTTTGATTGCAATTTCAAATTCTTGATTTGGACTGAAATGTAATTCTAGAGATTTGGAAGGTTTAAACTGAAATTGATTCTGCTGTTTTGGTATACTTAATTCCATAGATGATTTAGCACAGCTTGAAGATAAAATTTGAGACATTTGGATGTCTTTTGATATGAACTGAAAACAGAGTAGATTAGGGTAAAATAAGTCTGAAACTTATTGATCTCGAATTCTGGGATTTAGGGTTTGATTTTGAGATATTCATAAAAGAAGAATTTGTATTGAAAAGCATTTGGGAGGTGTTCCCTGAATCAGATTTGAATTTGGAGATGATTTGCAACATTTTGCCTTTTCTGGCTTTTAGAAAATCTGGAAAAAGGACTGATCTGCAATACTCTTGGACTGATTTGCGAAAAAGGTTCAGATGGTGAAATCTGGCTGCCAACTTTTTGGATTAAGGTATTGGCATACCCTTGATCATAATCCAGGAATAATCTGGTCTGAACTTGGCTAAGATTTTGATTAAATCTGAATTTCTGAAACTTAGGGTAAAAGGTAATAACAGATATTCTGTTTTCGAAAACAGAAAAGAGTTGATAATTCTGGAAGTTAGGGATAGAATTGAATCCGGGTTCTGAAGGCTTTTAGGTTTAGGATAACTGATAGATCAAATCTGGCAAGTCAGATCTTGACTTGGGGTCATAGGATAGATTTTGAGATTTTAGGGCTTGAATAGAATAAAGCTAAAGCTGATTTGGCTGATCTAGAGGAGACATATGCATGCATGATTTTTAAGAAAGAAACTTTTAACCCCAAAACTCAGGATGTTACACAAACACAATCTTTAATGGTGAAGTTAAGACAAAAATTGAACATACGCCTTTGAAACTTTTAAAGAGAGCTAAGTTCAATGGATCATATTCAAAGATGTGATAGAATAGTCATCTAATTAATTAAAGGTCATCATCGAAACCAGGCGTTCCAATTTGATATATTTTTTTATTTTTCAGTTTATGATGGCAAGAGGGTGGAATGATGATTCTCTGAAGGATAAGCAAACAGTAAAGTGACTACCCCAAGCTAAATCAGACATCGTCCTCAATGTTTGGAGAGAGATGAAGGTTACCATTTGAGATTGTGGTGTCTGGAGGTCGATGTTGTTGAAGATGATGTGATGAAAGAGGGTGTTGTGGTCCACATAGCTTTGGTGGTTCGGTCCAAGGCGTCGCAAGTAAAAATCTGAAAAGAAAAACAAAAAGAAACAAAAAAGAAAAGAAAAATAAAAATAAAAACCTGCGTACCTTGGAGATCACTCATCGGAGGGTGATGGAGGAACTCCGTGAGCCCCGTGGTAGGTAGATGCACCTTGATATGTGTCATTTGGGAGGATGTGACCTTGTGTACATGATAGTCGTAGAGGTGGTCTACGCGGTCGGTGAGGTGGTCCATCCTGAATCAGAGAAGGTTTATGGAGACATACCTCTTTGGCGCTTTTTGTTTTCTTGACGTTGCGTTGGGGCATCGTCATTGTCGTAGAAGCTTCAGATCCAGAGGTGTTGTAGTGTGAGGATGTGGAATCCGCGGTCGGATCAAAGTTTTAATGGTTGAATGGAGATATCTAGGGCTGGTTTGGTGGTGTTTTGTGGAAGTTTGGAGCTCAAATAATGGAGTTTGTGCTATTGCGAGGGTTGGAGAAGATGGATTTATTTAGATAGAGGTGGTAGGTAGGAGTTGTAGGTGTATGGGAGAAGGAAATAGGAAAGAAAATAAAAAATCAGCACAAAAACAGCCAAAACAGGTGAGCCACTGGTGCCCAGCAAAACCATTGTTTTTTTTTTCAAAAGGAGCAAACCAAGCCCATCACGACCACGAGCACAGGTCGTGCTCAACCAGGGCATGGGTTGTGCCACTGGTCGTTCTTGGCTCTGTTTAAAATAAAATTTATTTTTAAAAGTCAAGCAATCAGAGCCCAGCACGACCACAAGCACAAGTTGTGCTCGACCAGGGCATGGGTCGTGCCACTAGTCGTGCTCGGCTCTGTTAGTTTTGGAAAATTCAGCCATAGTTTGTGTATGTTTTTTAAAAATAGGTTTTGAAGGGTCAAATGATGTTAGAATTGAGCAATTCTTGCGCTATTGTGTTCATAAAATAGAAAACTAGGTGTTAGCATACCAGTTTGCCTCCCGAGAAGAGTTTGACATCCCGCTCGATGAAACATTATCGATCATTTAGAAATAGACAGAATTGAAGGAATTGATCAAGTTCAGTGCACTTACCTGGTCTCCTGCATTGTATAACTTGATGTGATGCATGTTTACCTTGAAAGTGGTACTGTCGTGCGCCCAAAACTCTACGGCACCATATAGGAAGACTTTTTCTATTGCCTAAGGCCTAGTCCATCGCGGTTTCAATTTTCCTTTCGAGGAAGATGATGTCATGTGGAGTTGAATGTCGTAATCTAAATTTTGTTGACCCTGAAAAAGAAAAGAAAACATAGAAAAAGAAAGAAAAAGAAAGAGAAAGAGGAGAAGAAAAAGCATGGGGTTGCCTCCCGACAAATGCTGGTTTAACATCCCGCTCAACGTAGAGCCTAGCATGATCTTTATGGAGGTTCCCAATGGTGATTTTGAATGTTTGGTGTAGTACGAGAACTAAGCATATTGCCTAGCAGTTTAGATTTTTCAATTTTCATCATAGATAGGTTTAATCGATGTTGGGGCTCAATACCAATTAGATCATCAATAGAATATCCTAATGCCTTGTGATGCAATGTTAGTGTATAGATCAATGTGCTTAATTGTTGATCAATTATGTTGGCATCTACAAGCATAGGATTTTATTTATCTCTATTAAGAAGCATATATTTCACTGACAAAGGAAGGGGTGTGATGGAGATTATTACCTGAGTTAGTCGCTCATATATTTCTATAGTTACAAAGACTGTAGAATGAAACCTGAATTATTTGTACTTTCCCATGGTCGTAAAGAGAATGAAAAGAGACTATGGTCTCATATACCCATGAGAACTATGGTCGTAGAGATATCTTCTCACGACTATAGAGGTCAAGGAGACAAAAGCAATAAGTGGTCATAGCTTGTACACGGCCATAGTTATTGAAGACTCGTATTATTCCTGGGTAGCGGTTTGAGCCTTCCCAAGCACGATCTCAGGATAACTTAACTTCCCCACAGACGTGACAACCGTCAAAGAAGATAAGGATGAGTATGCAGTTATACTATAACCGCATATCTCAACCGCACATCACAACTGCTGGAAGTTACCAACAACTGCTAAACCTCTCTTCATCGGCACCCTTTCGACAAGTATAACGGGAAAGAAGAAGGTTGGAGAGGGGATCGATCGGAAAGACAAGAGATATAGATTCTTAGACTGAAATATAGGAGATTGTTAGACTTTACAACAATCTCTCTTTGTAATTCATCACACTCATAGTGAAAGCACAGCATGAAGTTGGGTTATTACTCAATCCCTTGAGGGCCCAAACCTGTATAAATCCCGTGTCATTAGATTCATAAACATCGTGATTTACCTGGTACACGTCTAGAATTGCCTCCACATTAAACAACACAAATCTGCATAAGTTACACTAGGAACCCTAGTTCCAATCATCGACAGGGTGTGAGAATTGGTACCTTGTTCGTGCAAGAATTGTCAAGATTTCTTACTGTTAAGAGTCGATTCGACAATGATGATGTGTTTGTAGTAGCATGATCATCCTTTTTATTACTCGTTTCTGTATTGTCATCAAGAGCATCATCTCCAATTTGTTTACCCTGCAATACAATCTCAAGAGGGTCTATCTTGCATGTGGTGTCCTCGTACATAGGGAAATTAGTAATTTTAGATAGTTTAAACAATATTTTCTCATTCCCCATGTGAAAGCAATTGTAACCTCACATACATCAATTTGAGCTATTTCTAAATCATCCAAATCCCTTTTATTTGTAGGAATTTCATTTAAGAATTTTCCATATGAAGGAATTTGAGTGATAAGATCAGCGAAAGGCACAATCACATTCAGTTTTTTCAGGATATCAAGGGATTTGTCATTAAAATTAGACTGGAGGTAACGACTCGAAAAAAGTGGAATTGGTCTAGAAACATGTGTTACCTGATTATTACTTGATTCTATTTCTTTTGATTATTAATCTTACCAAGGTTGTCTGCCAGTGTAGATGGATCATCGTGCTTAAGTTTGGTCGTCGGCATCAAATCCTTGGTAGGCATCTTCATTGGTTCCGATTGCACCTTCTCTCTTTGGAAAGTTCATGCGCCATTCAAATCAATAGTATCAACACAAGATATAACATTAATACATTCAGAATCATGAGGGTTGATAGGTTGAGAAGGAAGAGGGTTAGAAATCATTGGTGCGTGATTGGCCATTCGCACGAATTGAGTCTCGAGCATACGAACATGCGTAGAGATGGAGTCGATCTTCTGGTTCGGTCTAACCTTTTCCTTCTCCTGATTTGCTTGAAAAGCTTCTAGCATGTGCTTGATATTGGATTGTTCGGGTTGATTTTGTCGTAGATGTGGTGGCCGATACAGTTGTGGTTGTTGCTGTTGAAACGATGGCCTTGGTGCTTGATATGACTGTTATTGTTGAGGGAGTTGGTGTTGCGGTTGGATCGGTCCTGATGCAGCATGTTCATTCCTCCATTGCGTGTAGTTCTACGTCATACCTTAAATTAGATCATACGCTTCATCAATACTTTTGTTCATGAGTGCACCGCTAGGTGTGGTATCAATAGTCATTCGTGGTGAGTAATTCAAAGCGTTATAAAACGTTTGAACTACAAGCCACTTTTCTAGGCCGTGGTGTGGGCACGACCTCAAAAGTTCCTTGTACCACTCCCACGCTTCGTAGAGTGATTCTCCTCCCTGCTGAGTAAAACAAACAATCTAGTTCTAAATATTTGCAGTTTTAGATGGAGGAAAAAAATTATTGAGAAAAACATGTGAGAGTTCATCCCATGTTGCTATTGAAGTGGGCGTAGAGTGTACAACCATTCTCTCACCTTATCTCGAAGAGAGAAAGGGAAGACACGTAGTAGTAGCGCATCCTGCGAAACTCCATTAATTTTAAGAGAATCACAATGCTCAAGAAAAATATGGAGATGCAGCGAAGGATCTTTAGTGACAGAACCATTGAAGTGACTTTGTTGTATCAGATTCAAGAGTGCAGGGTTAATTTCAAAATTATTTGATTTGATTGCTGGTCTAAGAATACCTCATTGAAACCCCATGCTGAGCGAGATTCCATAATCCTTCAATTTGTTCTATTCACCCACCTTTCAATGATAAAGATAAATGATTTTTCTTTGGATCCAATCAAGGGACTTTTATTACGAATAAGGTTTACATGTCTTCGTCAGGTCTAGGGATTGAGCATGAAATTTTTTCCAAGTGTTGGAATAATAGTTGTCTCCTCAAGTAGAAGATCTTTTTCTGGATTTTTTTACATGGCAGATTGCATACAAGAGACTTGTATGGAAACAATTTAATTTGACTAATCAGGATTGTGTTTGCTGCTTGAATGATGTTCTGGAAACTCAACTTCATCTTTTCTTTCTTTGCCATTTTGCTATTTCCTGTTGGAGGCGCATTGGTTTTTTTTGGACTTTTGAAGATAATATTTGGGATATGTTATTTGAAGGCCAGAAGTATTTTCCTGACATTAAGGAATTCTATTGGGAAGCGATTATTTCAATCTTGTGGTCCCTATGGAAATTCAGAAACAAAGTTATTTTTCAAAATCTTTTAGGATCAAGGGAACACTGGCTAAAGTTATTCATCTCAGACTTAGAGCTTATTGTTTTTAGACTTAAACTGGGTGTTAAAACTGGTTTATCTCGATGGATTGATCTTTTGTAATTTTCTTTTTGGCTTTTTGATTGTTTTTTTATGTCTTTGTACTATCCTCTTGATAATATGTGTTTTGCAGTAGGTTTCCCTAAAAAAAAGGTGCAAACATATAACTCTTGACGTGCAGGTGGCGAAATCCAGCTTCAAACGACACGAGAAAAGATAAATTTGAGTCTAAACCACAAAAATCTACCAAAATATCTCTAGAAACTGAGCTGAGTACAACCTATGGCACAGGTCATGCTGGGCTCGGTCAAGTAACTACTAGGTGACCAGGTGTGTTCGATTGGGACTTCGTTCGATCAGACGTGTTCAATCAGGACTTTTCGACCAAAAGTCTTCGTGTTCGATCATGGCTCTTTCTTATTCAACTGTGTTCAATCATGGCTCTTTCTCGTCCAAGTGTGTTCGACCAGGTGATTTCGACCTTGGAATATTTGATCATGGTTCCTTTTCGTCCAGTTTTGGTGTCTTTTGTCGAAATTGATCCAAATGAAGTCAAAAGGTCCTCAAATTTTGTAGGTTCGATCCCTGGAACATGGGAAACACAACTGCGAAAGAGGATTGTAAAAATAATACAAAAAGATATAAAATGTCACATCAAATTAGTTTTCAGCAAGTTTTTAGCACGTTTTCATTAGCAAAATTAGGATAAAAATACTACCAATTTAGCACTTATCACTGCTGTTGATGGTGGTGCGACCACCTTTTTCGTACCCATGGGTTTATCCTTCAAGACCAAGTAAGTTTAAGGAAATTTCACTTAGTGTTGTATCCTTGAGCATGACTGATTCGACCAAAATGTATTATTTGCAGAGATGCAAAAAAGACTATTGTCTCTGAGGAAGCCACTGAGGCTGTTACTAATTTTTCTCAATATCCGAAGGAGTTAGTGCCCTTACAATTGGTAGAATTCCCTCTTCCTACGATGGAAGAGATTGAACAGGCACTGAAGGTGACTGAAGATCTTGCTTGTGCAAAGGCACAATCTGTAAATTTGGTCTTAGTACCAAATCCTTGGTATCCGCTATGGATCCGACTATACCATTGACTCAATCTTGTATTGTTGGAGTAGGGGTGA
Source organism: Pharus latifolius (assembly GCA_019359835.1). Lineage (NCBI taxonomy): Eukaryota > Viridiplantae > Streptophyta > Magnoliopsida > Poales > Poaceae > Pharus > Pharus latifolius. The sequence goes on along the minus strand of CM033323.1, from coordinate 36,422,745 downwards.
ATCCAGGATCGTCCCATACTGTTGAGCAGTCGACCTCCTCCATCACTCCTGTTGTTACGGGAGCAGAGTAGCAGGGACAAGAACAAAGGGCTCAGACTTCTACTCTATCGGTACAAAAGCCCGTTGTTGATTGGAAACAACTCACTCCCTTTTCCATTGACTGACATCAAGCTTTTTGGGAATACCAAACAAAACTTACTCGTCAGTGCAATAAGGTAGTGGAGTCAGAGACTCTCTTTAGACAAGAACTGTTGGAAAACGGGGTTGGTACTCTAGAGATAATTTCAAAAAATTTTATCCGGAAGCCCAAGAACCATGCAAGCAAAAGATCATAGATTAGAGATTTACCACTAGACGTACGGATGTGACAACACAGCAGTGGAAGAAGTGTTGATGTCGTGACCGGATCATGAACAGCAATGCAGCAGTAGCAGCCACATCTCTACAAAAGTTCACACATCCGGGGAAGGAGCAGTGCGTGTTCGTGTGCTATGACCATCACACGCGGCTAGGGTTTAGCGGAGGTTATCTCGTAGATGGTGGTGGCAGCCAGAATAGATCTGATCTGTTCTGCATGCCCACCTCGTCTCCTTTTATAAGGTCTAATAGGTTAACTCCTACTCCAATACGAACCCTAATCCTAATGGTAAACCAGTTACCAATAGGAGTCATGTTTCGGATCCCATCCGAATTAATGCTCCAACCCGTTAAGTGTGTGACCCTGTAGGTTCAAGTATATTTGGCCACAATCGGAAACAACTTCCCAAATCACAAGTCATAAGCGGTCCCTAGCAAGACATTATGACTACCCATATGTACACGAAGATCAGATCCGGCGAACCTATACAACTTATTATGGATTATCTCTTTGCCTCACGATACTAGATTGAACTCAAGGTGAGAAATGTGTCATTCTTGAATAGCTCGGTCCTTTCTCGATCTTATAATGGACTAACCCTTTTCCATAGTTGACTCTCAACTATATTCGGCACAGCCATGCACTTTCTTAGTCCAATTACATCGAGGGGCCTGGAGATATCTATCTCAAGATATGAGAGGGGAAATTCCATCTCGAACATTCACTTTCGACCACATGGTTCATAACATACCTGTATGTCACCTTTATGACTACTCGGTTAAGAGCAGCGGTTGATGACACCAAGGTATGGTACTCCACATGTATGAAACCTGATGATCTCAGGTTTAAAGATAAACCAAAATAACTCTTAGAAGCAAACTGATAACACATATAATCTCAACAGTGTCTCAAGTTGGGTCAATCCGACCAACATGTGTCCACGATATTGACTTGATATCTCATATCTATGGTTCGTGAAATTTGACTATCAATCAATAAATGTGAAAGTCATGGATGTTTATAATAAATATCACTGATTATGCCGTAAATAAATTCGTTTGGGGAAATCTAAATGAAACTAAGTCCAGGTAAGTTGCGTCATATTTGCCCGGGGACCTGGCCTCCGGCGCCATCCCGGGCGCCGCCATTTGCCCGGGGACATGGCCTCCGGCCCCGTCCCGGGCGCCGCCATTTGCCCGGGGACCTAGCCTCCGATGCGTCCCCGGGCGCCGCCTTTTGGCCCCCGGGACTTGGCCTCCGGCGCCGTCCCGGGCGCCGCCGTTTGCCCGGGGACCTGGCCTCCGGTGCCTCCCCGGGCGCCGCCTTGTGGCCCCCGGGACTTGGCCTCCGGCGCTGTCCCGGGCGCCGCCATTTGCCCGGGGACCTGGCCTCCGATGCCTCCCCGGGTGCCGCCTTGTCGCCCCCGGGACTTGGCCTCCGGCGCCGGGCGCCGCCGTCTGCCTGGGGACATGGCCTTCGGTGCCTCCCCGGGCGCCGCCTTTCGGCCCCCGGGACTTGGCCTCTGGCGCATGTCCCGGGCCTCATCGCCCTCCTCAAGGTAAAGTCTCGAGTTGTTTATCACGTGCAGGTCACGGGAGGAGCGCCTCGGGAATCAGCGACCACCTGTCAAGCATCCAAGACGTTTGACCGGGAGAAGGACGTTCCTACCCCTCAATCCGACGGTGGCCTCCGGGGTAGTTTAGGTTTTTTGCTTCTTTTTGGGGCTATAAATAGCCCTTGTACCCCTCAGTTGTAAGTGATTCATTGTTATTGGAATAGCTAAACTCACAGGTGTGCTCCGGAAGCCTCTCCCTCGGAGAGAGCCTCCCCAGCCGACTCCGGTCGGGAGCGCACCGACAGGACTAGGGCCCCCACCGGGACCCGAACCTGTATAAATCTTCCTGTCAATTCTTGTGTTTGTCCGGCGGGGAAGGACCAGTCAACCGGTCAAGCCGCGCCGCGTAATCTTCGCTAGGATCGTTCACAAAACCTGCCGGGGTATTCGCAATACCACGACAGTTGGCGCCGACTGTGGGGACTCGTGACAAGATGCCATGGCTCCCCCAAGAACAAGGGCTCGCACCCTTCCCTGTGACGCCGGTCTCGGACACTCGGCGCCGCCCGTCTAGGACACGGCCGTCCCGGCGCTTCCGCCCAGAGGCGGTCAGGCCCAGGTACCGCCTCCCGCCTTTCCTCTTAACTGAGGTGCTTCAACCTCCAGGTCTCTCCCAGTGACTGCGGGGACCTCGGCGGGGACCAGCCTCCCGCCGACGGCTCCCCCGGCTCCCCGGGACGCCCTGCTTGAGGCTCTAGTGGAGGGCCAGCTCCGCGCCTAGCGCTCAATGGATGAGCTGCTCACCGTGTTGGCGCGGCCTCCGGCCCCCACATTTGCGTCGCACCCATTCCCGGGGACTATGCCCCCGTTTATGGGTTATCCGGCGGCCCCTCCGGCCTCCGGAGGTCTGGTCGCCCCGTATGATCCCACCGGGGGGTTCCCTCCCCCTACGGGATATACGTCCGGACCCTTCCCGGCACCCGGGCCCGTCCCTATGCCGGGGGGCTACTTCCTGCCCGGGCCCTTCGTGGCACCAGGGGGTACCCCATTCCAGGCCCATTCCCGGGGCCGGGGGTCCATTTCGTGCCGGCGGTTTTCCCTACGCCAGTAGCCTGTCCCGCCCCTCGCGTCGCGTTTACCGCACCGGGGGCGGTCAACAGAGCAGCTCCCATGCCTCAGCGAACTACCCCCCGCATCGGCTCCCCGATCCCGGACGTCGCCGCGGGGGCTCCCCCCTCGCCGGTTCCGGTTGGTACAGGGGCTTCCCCCTCTCCGGTTCCGGTCGTTGCCACTGGGGCCCCCTCCACTTCGGTTCCAAACGTCACTACGGGCGCCCCCTCCCCGGTTCTGGATTTTACAGGGGCTTCCCCCTTTCCGGTCCCGGGGGTCTTCCCAGGGGGCTCCCCCCAGCCGCCCTGGAAGCCTCCGGGCCGGCAGCTACAGTGCATAAGCTCCCTCCCTCGGTGGAACAGGTCCGTTTCGCCCGGGGGGAGGTCGAGCGAATGCATTCACCAGAACGCGGGGAAGAACTTCCCCCCGGCCGTGGGCGCGGGGAGCCTCGCTCTCGCACCGGTCAGGGGAAGAGACCCGCCAAAGAGCCAATCTGTACGGAGAATAGCCCGGATGTCCGGGAACTTAGTCCCCGTCCGGAGGAGAAGCGTCGCCACCGCCACTCCGGCGGACCTCTCGGACCGCTTCTAGACTCAGACAACGAGGGCGTGCCCCCCGTCAAAGAAGACAGCGACCGGGGCTCTCCATGGGAAGTGCAGGGGGCCAACCAGCCCCTGTGCTGAAGACTTCGCAGCATCCGGTGGCCGCGGCCCTACCGCCCTCCGCACATTGAGCACTATAACGGTGAGGCAGACCCTTACGAATTTGTGCAGGTATAGTCCACAGCCATTTCCGCGGCCGGGGGGGACGAGATGGTACAATGCAACGTCTAACCCCTCTACCTCACCGGCATCGTCCCCTCCTGGTTCTGCAACCTGAAGGCCGGCTCCATCAAGTCTTTCACGCAGCTCAAGCGGGAGTTCTGCGCGAACTTCCAGGGGAACTATGTGCGCCCCCTGGACTCCTCACAGCTGTACACTGTCCGGCAGAGGACTGGGGAAACCATCAGAAGCTTCTTGTAGCGCTTTGCTCAGGTGAAGAGCAATGTGGCCCACGTCCCCGACTCTACGGTCATCGAAGCCTGCAAAAGCGGCATCCTCCCGAGGGAGCTCCACCGAAGGCTTTCCCGGAGCTGCCCCTCTTCTGCCGATGAGCTCTTCAACGTACTCGAAAAGTACGCTCGGGCGGAGGAAGACGACATCTGGAAGAAAACCCAGGGGGCTCCCGCCCCCGCCGATCGAGGGTCCAGGGATCCCCTCAAGTGCCCTAGGCAGGGGGGGCGTAACGAGCCACGGCCTCAGGACACCTTTGTCCTCGAGGGCGGAGGTGGCTCGCGTGACCCCCTGTGGGGCAACTGCCCCTTCCCCAAACCGAAGGGCCATGGGGGAGGACAGTCTTCGCGCGGCCGGGAAGGCCCTGGGGGAGAATGCGGGAAGGACCGTGGTGCAGCTTCCACAGGTCCAGTACCCACGCTACCCGAGACTGCAGCCAGCTGCTGCAGCACTTCATGGCGTTCCTCGACCAGTGCGGGCGGGGGGGGGGGGGGGGACTCCGGCCTCCTTGCTCCCTCGGCCAACTGTTCTGGCCCTTCCCGCTCCCGCGGGGGGTTAGCAGAAGCAGGGGGGGAGCCTTCAGAAGCTCTCCCCTTTCAAACTTCTCAGTGCCGCATCAACGTCATCGTGGGAGGGTCCACCTCTGGGCGGGACTCTAAGTGCCAGCGTAAGGAGTACGCGCGCGAGGTAAAGGTTGTGGGGGTGCTACATGCGTCCCCGCCACCTAAGTGGTCGGATGTCCCCCTCACCTTCACTGCGGAAGACGAGCGAGGGGTTCGCTTCCCCCACGACGACGCGCTCATTGTCTCCGCGACCATCTACAACTGCCACCTGGCCCGTATCGTTGTGGATGGCGGGAGCTCCGCCGACGTCCTATTCCTGCAGGTGGATGACAAGCTCCTGCAGCCCGCTGCCGGGCCCCTGCAAGGATTTATCCCGGGGAAGGCGATCCACCCCGTGGGCAAGGTAGATCTTCCTATGACGTTCGGCACCCCGGAGAACTACCGGACCGAGCTGGTCCGCTTCGACGTAGTGGACCTCCCTTCCTCCTACAACGCGATAATGGGGAGGACCACAATCAACCGGCTGGGGAGACCAAGACATGGCCCGTGCTCTATACCAGTGCACTGCGGCCACAATCGGAAGTGTCAACCTCATAAAGACACCCGGGGGGGAGGCTTCTCGCCCGGAACTAGACGCCGCTGCGCCACCGCCTGGGAGGCCCCTCCTCAAGCCGCGTCCGGAAGGGGGTCTCCGGAAGATCCTGCTGTCCGCGGGCGACGAAGACAAAACCGTCCGGATCGGGGCAGAGCTCCCCGAGGAGCATGCAGCGCAACTTGCTGCTTTTCTGCGCGAAAACCCCGATGTTTTTGCGTGGAAGCCTTCGGACATGAGGGCCGTCGCACAGGAGGTCATTGAGCACAAGCTCGCAGTGGCCCCTGGTCACCCCCCGTTCAAACAGAAGTTGCGGAAACTCTCCCTCGAGCGCCAAGAGGCAATCAAGGTGGAAATCACCCGGCTCCGAGAGGCGGGGTTCATTCAGCAGGTCCTGCACCCTGAGTGCCTCGCGAACCCCGTCCTCTTCAGGAAGTCAACTGGCAGGTGGCGGATGTGCGTGGACTTCACTGACCTTAACCGCGCCTGCCCCAAAGACAACTTCCCGCTCCCGCGGATTGACCAGCTCGTCGACTCCACTGCGGGGTGCGAGCTCATGAGCTTCCTAGACGCCTACTCGAGCTACCATCAAGTCCGGATGGCGGAAGGGGACGAGGAAAAGACGAGTTTCATAACTCCCCTCGGAACCTTCTACTACGTCCATATGCCCTTCGGGCTCAAGAACGCTGGGCCGACCTTCCAGCGCCTCATGACACTGGTCTTCAAGGATCAAGTCGGCCGCAACGTCGAAGTCAACGGAGACGATGCAGTCGTCAAGAGTCCCCACGCAGCCTCCCACATCGACGACCTGGCTGAAACCTTCCGCAACCTCCGCGCCTTCAGGGTGCGTGGGGGAAGCTCCTAGGTTTCCTCTTGTCCTAGCGAGGCATTGAGGCAAACCCCGAGAAGATCCGGGCATTCCTAGACATGCCCCCGCCACGCTCCGTCAAGGATGTCCTGCGGCACTCCGGCCGCCTAGCCGCGCTAAGCCGCTTCGTCTCCCGGTCGAGGGAGCGGGGCCTCCAGTTCTTCAAGATCCTCCGAGGGCTCGAGGGGTTCCGCTGGACCCCCGAAGCCAAGGAGGCGTTCGACGACCTCAAGAAGTACCTCACGAGCCCTCCAATGCTCGTGTGTCGTGGTATTGCGAATACCCCGGCAGGTTTTGAGAGTGATCCTAGCGAAGATTACGCGGCGCGGGTTGACCGGATGACCGGTCCTCCCCCGCCGGACAAGCACAAAGAATGACACACGGGTTTATACAGGTTCGGGTCCCGGTGGGGGCCCTAGTCCTGTCGACGCGCTCCCGACCGGAGTCGGCTGGGGAGGCTCTCTCCGGGGAAGAGGCTTCCGGAGCACGCTTGTGAGTTTAGCTATTCCAATAAATGAATGGATCTCTTACAACAGAGGGGTACAAGGGCTATTTATAGCCCCCAAAAAGCAGCAAAAAACCTAAACTACCCCGGAAGCCACCGTCGGATTGAAGGGCAAGACCGTCCTTCTCCCGGTCAAACGCCTTGGTTGCTTGACAGGTGGTCGCTAGTTCTCGAGGTGCTCCTCGCGTGACCTGCACGTGATAAATAGTTCAATACTTTACCTTTAGGAGGGTGATGAGGCCCGAGACGGCGCCGGAGGCCATGTCCCGGGAGCCAAAAGGCGGCGCCCGGGGAGGCCCCGGAGGCCACGTCCCAGGGCAACTGGCAGCGCCCGGGAGGGCACCGGAGGCCACGTCCCGGGAGCCAAAAGGCGGCGCCTGGGGAGGCCCGGGAGGCCACGTCCCCGGGCAAATGGCGGCGCCCGGGAGGGCACCGGAGGCCACGTCCCGGGAGCCAAAAGGCGGCGCCTGGGGAGTCCCGGGAGGCCACGTCCCCGGGCAAATGGCGGCGCCCGGGAGGGCACCGGAGGCCACGTCCCGGGAGCCAAAAGGCGGCGCCCGGGGAGGCCCCGGAGACCACGTCCCCGGGCAAATGGCGGCGCCCGGGAGGGCACCGGAGGCCACGTTCCGGGAGCCAAAAGGCGGCGCCCGGGGAGGCCCCGGAGACCACGTCCCCGGTCAAATGGCGGCGCCCGGGAGGGCACTGGAGGCCACGTCCCGGGAGCCAAAAGGCGGCGCCCGGGGAGGCCCCGGAGGCCACGTCCCCGGGCAAATGGCGGCGCCCGGGAGGGCACCGGAGGCCACGTCCCGGGAGCCAAAAGGCGGCGCCCGGGGAGGGCCCGGAGGCCACGTCCCCGGGTAATCGTGACACATCTTACCTGGACTTAGTCTCGCGGAGATTTCCCCCGACAGCAGCCCCCCATGCCCGTCGGGGACGACGCTCGAGTCCCCGGTGGGTATGGTTCAGGTCACCGGGAAGATCTCCGGGCCAAGCTACCGGAGCCGCGACGCTTCGGTGTCCGTGCCCCACACTTAAAGCCACGCCGTGTCGCCATAAATGCGCGCGCGGTTCGAACTGACGCCTCGATTCACGCGCCCGTCCCTTCGTTTCCCGCGCATGGTTTGAACTTCTATGGTCCAGATTGATCCGCGGGTGCCACGTGGCGTGCATCTAGACCACGGCCCGCCCTGATAAATAGGGCCTTGGGGGGGCCCGGAAGCTCATCCGAAATCCTCAGCCCCACGATTTTTGCTCTCCCGGTAGCCCTCTCCCGGTAGCTTTTTCCGGTAGCTTTTGCCGGTAGCAGGCGTCCGGGAGTTTCTAGTAGTAGCCTCCTGCAAAAGCCACCAAAAAGAAAACTAACCTCATGGCACCCAAGGGTCGAGCGAAGACCACGGAGGTGCCCCCGGAGGAAATCCCCTCGGATTTCCTCTGGGCGTCCGAGTTTACGACCGAGGACGCCGAGTCCTTGGCCGAAAGGGGCATTGTTGCGGCCGGGGACATCCGAGTCCCGGTGAAGAAGGACGGAGCCCCCCGCCCCAGACCTGGGGACATCGTGGCCTTCGAGGCCTTCATCGAGGCGGGGCTCCGGCTCCCGGTGCATCCCATGCTCCGGGAGTTTCTCAAGGAGTATGGGGTGGCTCTCAACCACCTCACCCCGAACGCGCTCGTCCGGATGGGCCTCTTCATCTGGCTCTTCGAGACAGCGACCGGGCGGGAGCCCGACCTTCGCGCCTTCCGGTATTTCTACGAACCGGCGGCGCGGACCTCCCACCTGGTGAAGGGGGGCCCCAAGTCCCCCTTTGGCTCGGTGATGGTCCAAATGTTGCCGGCCCGGGTAATCGACTACGCGGCGGCGGCCTCCCGGGACCACTGGGGGGATTGGGTCCGGAGGTGGTTCTACCTCCGGGTCCGAGACGACGCAGTGGTGTACGCCCCGGAGGCCCCCACCTACAGCCGGTCGTCCGCACCGAAGCCGCCGGTGTGGACGGACGAGGAGTACGAGCTCCTCGGCAAGGTGATCCTCTCCAAGAAGACCCGCTCGATGCGGGACGCGGCCGAGGAGATGGCTCTCCTCCAGATCTCCCCCTTCACCGGCGGGAAGAGGGGGATCGGTATGGTCCCCGAGCAGCGGCCCCCGGTGAAGTCGATGACGCGACGTAAGCCCCGGGAACCCGCTGCATTGCTCTTACAAATTTTTAGGAAATTGACTAACTCCTTACGTCTTGTAGTCCGGCCGTACCCGGCGGCGCGGGAGAAGGCGGAGAACCTCTTGGGGAGGTACTTCGCCGATGAGCATGAGCGCGTTGTGTGCACCGTGGGCGAGGGCCCCCCCAAGAACCTGGTAGCGGCGGCCTTCGGGCTAAAGCTGCCAGAGAGGAAGCCTCTCCCCACCCCCGGGTCGCACAAACGGGGGAAGGAGGCGGCCGGGGGCTCGGAGCCCAAGAAGGCCCGGGTTCAAAAGACCCCTGGCCCATCGACGACGCTGGCGGCGACACCGGCGAAGCCCCGGGACGAGGCCCCCGGGGGCGAGCGTGCCCGGGCACCGTCCCGGAAGGAGGCAACGCCTCCTCCCGCGAAGGGCCCCGTCGGGGCGCGGGGGAAAGAGGCGACCGCGGGCGGGGCGGCGTCCGACTCGGCGAACTACGCCCCGTCGCCGCTCGCAGTGGAGCTCCTCCCGCCCCTTCCGGCCGTGGGCGAGGCCCCCGCGGGTCTGGCCGGTGGACGAGGGGGGGAGCCCCTCGGTGTACGAGGTTCCTCCGGAGGAGGGGGCCCCGAGGACCTTCCGGCCCGGGGCAGGGAAAGGCTTGATGGTTCCCCCCCGGGCGGAGGCTCCCACCGAGAGCTCCTCGGCCACGTCTTCGGGGGGCACAACCTCGTCAACGAAGACGCCGGCCGCGTTACCGGACCTTGAGGTCCGGGGACCCCCCGCCGGCCGCACCGGCGGTTCTGGGCGGGAGACCCCTTTGCTCCCCGCGGGGGAGGTCGCCCGCTTCTCGGAGGGCCTGCACACTCGGAAGGTGCAAGCCTTCGTCGCGGGAGGGACGCTCCATGAGCGTTTCGAGGGGCTTCAGTCCCTCGGGGCCCAGGTAACCCATCGATAACACCTTCGCCTATCCCCTGCACTTTGAAATTTTTCTAACTCTTATGTATTTTGTAGGTGGCAGCTGTTACCTGGGGCCTTGAGCAGCGGGTCGCCCGGCTGCTTAAGGAGACGGAGGGCCGGGCCGCAGCCTCCGTAGGGCAGCGCGAGGAGGCCCTCCGGGAATGCGACGAGGCGCTCGCGGAATTGACCCGGGTCCGGGCCCAGGTTCACATTTTCGAGGCCATCAACGCCCGCCCCCGGGAGGAGGCCAAGGCGAGGGAGGAGGCGCTTCGTGAGCTCGAGAACTCAAGCGTCCGGGCGGTGGCGGATGCTGGCCGCTCCGTTCGGACGGCCCTCGACGGCCTTGGCGTAAGCCTCGGCTCCAGGAGCAGAGAGCTGCCGCCGGCGACCCTCGCGGAGGCTGTGCGTTTCCTTAACGCACAGGTCTCCGCCATCCCGGAGGCTGCCGATGTTCGGGCGCGGGGTCGGGCGATCCCCGTCGTCGCGGCCGCCGCGGGGCTCGTCGAGTTCCAGGGGGTCGGCGCCCGGGCGATCGGGGGCCGCATCCCCCGAAGCTTCCCGGACTCCTTCGAGCCTTCGCGCCGGGAGGTCGAGCAGCTCGCCGGAGGGTTCTACGACCGGATCATCCGGGCGTGGTTCCCGGCTCCGGCGCCTCCGGCAGGAGACGCCCCAGCCCCGGCCTCGGAGGAAGCCCCCCGGGGGGAGGACGCCAATGAACATGTATGAGCCTCCCCCGGGTCTTAGCTAGGGCCCCTTTTTTGTTTTAGGATTTTTTGATTCCGGTAGCTCCTTAGAAGAAGCCCCGGGCACTTGTACATAAAAATTTTTAATGCAATGAAGTAAGAATTTTTTCCAAGTCTTTGAATTGAACTTACTGTTACCAGGGTTCCCGGGAGGTTGCTCCCGGTCGAAGGTCCGGGACGGGCTACCCGGGGGACGCCCAAGCGGCTTTGATTTTACTAAGCTTTCTCTCCGGGAATCGCGGCGAGGATAGTGTCCGGGAGCCGATCCGGTTGAGGTGGCGCGCGGAGTGGCATTTGGACAACTTTGATAATCACCGCGCCGAATTGTCCCCTCCGCGACCAGGGCTCCGGATGATCCCTCCTCTCCGGATACTTCCACCGGCGGGATACGAGTTTTGGCCTGAAGATGTGCTCCGGGACGCTCGGCGCCGCGTACGGGCGTTGTACCGGGACTTGACCCGGGAGCTAGCGGAGAGCCTCCGGGAGTATTAGGCGTAGGAGCCTTAGGGCTTAGAGAATCCCCCGGGTTAGAACCCGGGTTGTATCGTTTCCGAAGCCCACCGGAGGGGGAAGATGTCCTCCGGGTTTGCTGATCAATAAAGCGCTGTGTCTCCTTTTATTGCGCCTCTTTATTTTCTTCTTCTTGGATGGTCTGGACGACTCATCTTAACAAGGATGAGCTAAGTTTCTTCGTGGGTGGTGCGGTCGACACCCGGGGGTTCCTTATCCCCCCCCGCCCACAGCGGGCCGGAGAATAGCTCCGCGCGCTGTGGGGGTAACAAGGCCCCCGGGAAGGAAGACACCTGTAGCATAGGAAATTTTCTAAGTTAGAAAATTTTAAAGCGCGGTTTTCAAGGAGAAGACCTTCCGGGAGATAATCATCTGGTCGCCGTGAGAACGGGGAGCCGAGAATAAGGCCTTAAGCGGAAGGAATTTCCAAGAGAACCCGAAGGGATTTCCAGAGGCGAGCTTCCTGGGAGACAGTCGTCCGGTCGCCGTAAGAACGGGGACCCGAGAATAGGGTCTCCGGGAGGCATTCATCCGGTCGTCGTGAAAACGGGGAGCCGGGAATAACGTCGACTCCCGGAGGAGGAAGATGGATCCAAATAAGCCGCAAGGGGCTGATCTTCCGGTCGCCGTGAAAACGGGGAGCCGGGAATAATGTCGACTCCCGGAGTAGGAAGATAGATCCAATCAAGCCGCAAGGGGCTGATCTTCCGGTCGCCGTGAGAACGGGGAGCCAGAAATAACGTCGACTCCCGGAGGAGGAAGATAGATCCAATCAAGCCGCAAGGGGCTGATCTTCCGGTCGCCGTGAGAACGGGGAGCCGGGAATCACGTCGACTCCCGGAGGAGGAAATGCCCGAAGACGGGACTTGAGTGTTTGGGCAGGGGACTAGTCTCCCAAAGTGACTCGTTACCACGGCCACTGTGACTGGGTTGCCGCTTACACCCTCAGTCCATGAGGGCTGATCGTAAGCCGCCCTACGGGAGTGCAGGCTCCGTTGTAGGGACTTGTTGGGGCTGGCCCACTTCCTCGCGGGGAGGGCATCCTCGCGGGGAGGGTATCCTCGCGGAGAGGGCATCCTCGCGGGGAGGGCATCCTCGCGGAGAGGGCTTCCTCGCGGGGAGGGCATTGCCGCTAGGGGTGGTAATGAGAAAAACCTGCAATGAGACAGTTTGCAAAGCAAGACCTATGTATTGCTAATGAAATGAAGTACAGGGCCTCCCCCTGCGAAGCCGCGAAAGGGGAGGAAAATACAGCGTCCCTCCTCCCCCTCCGGCGTGAACGCCCCGGGGGAGGGGACATGCCCGTAAGGCTAAACATAGAACTTGCGAAGTAAACGCAAGTTCCACGTGTGTTTCAGCTCCTGCTTTTGGAGGTTGGAGAGCTTGTAGGCCCCCGAGCCTAGGATCGCGGAGATCTTGTAGGGGCCCTCCCACTTGGGGGAGAGCTTACCCTGCGCCTGGGGGTCCGTCACGCGCTTGAGGACAAGGTCCCCAAGGCGGAAAGCTCTCTCGCGCACGCGCTGATTGTATGCGCGCGCTATTTCTTGCTCGTAGATGGCGTGGCGGGGGAGCGCTCGGTCGCGTTCCTCCTCCACGAGGTCGATCTCCAGGCGCTGATTGGCCTCGTTGGCCTGATATGCCGAGGGGGTGGCTCCCTCTAGGGGCTCCACCCGCAGCGACCGGAAGCCAATCTCCGGGGGGAGGACTGCCTCCGCCCCGTAGACCAGGGAGAAGGGAGTACGCCCCGTCGCCCGGGACGGGGTCGTGCGCATGGAGCAGAGGATGCTAGGGAGCTCCTCTGCCCATGCACCCCGCTTGGAAGCGGTTTGCTCGAGTCTCCGGCGCAATCCCTGTAGGATCACGCCGTTGACCCTCTCGACAGCCCCATTGCTCTGGGGATGGGCTACAGAGGCGAAGTGGATGATCAGCCCCAGGCCTTCACAGAATTCCCGAAAATAAGCCGAGTCGAATTGGGTCCCATTGTCCACGGTGATTTCCCGGGGGACACCAAAACGACATACGACGTTTTTCCAGAAAAACCGCTGAACGGCCCGGGACGTGATGCTGGCCAAAGGCTCCGCCTCAACCCACTTTGTAAAATAGTCGACTGCGACTACCGCATACTTGTATCCTCCGGGCGCTGGGGGGAAGGGCCCTAAGAGGTCCATCCCCCAGCGCACAAAGGGCCAAGTGATGGGGATCGTCCGCAGCGCTATAGGGGGGAGGTTCGAGCCCTTGGCCATCTTCTGGCATGCCTCGCACGCGGAGACGAGGTCTCGCGTGTCGCGCATGATCGTGGGCCAGTAGAAGCCCTGCCGGAGGGCCTTGGCTGCGATGGCACGCGGGGCTAGGTGAGAACCGCAGCTCCCCGCGTGGATGTCTTCGAGAAGCTGAAGTCCCTCTGGGCGGGGGAGGCAGCGCAGGAGGGCGGAAGCCCCCCGCTTGTAGAGCCTTCCCTCCAGGAGGAGATATGCCCGGGCTTTAGTCCGGAGACGTTTAGCCTCAGTTTCACTAGGAGGGTCCCCCTCCCCCCTTATGAAGGAGATGAGGGGGTCCATCCAGGACGGAGTCCGGGTGATCTCGGCGACCTCCGGGACGTGAGGCCCGTCGCCCGTGTCTGGGGAGGCCACTGAGGGCTTCGTGATGATCTCCAGGAAAGCCCCCTTGGGGAGCGATTCCCGGGCGCTGGCCGACTGGGCCAAGGCGTCGGCCCGGTCATTGTCCCTACGTGGGATATGCCGGGCCTCGAGGCCGTCGAAATGCCTCTCCATCTTTCGCACTTCCTGCAAATAAAGACTTAAGTTTGCGTCATGGCACAGGTAAGACTTGTCCATTTGGCAAACTACGAGCTGAGAATCTCCCTTGACGAGGAGGCACCGGATCCCCAGGGAGCGCGCAAGGCGCATCCCGAGGAGCAATGCCTCGTATTCGGCGACGTTGTTGGTTGCGGGGAACTCGAGCCGCGCGGCGTACTCGAGTTCCTTCCCCTCGGAGCTCCGGAGGACTACTCCCGCGCCAGCCCCGGCGAGACACAGCGACCCATCGAACATAAGGGTCCAATGATCACTGCGTCGGGGCGGCACAGGGAGATCTTCGTCCCCGGACCCAGAGGCGGGAGTCCATTCTGCGACGAAGTCGGCGAGAACCTGGGACTTGATGGCGGAGCGGCTGGTAAGGGACAGGGAGAAGGGGGCGAGCTCAGCCCCCCACTTCCCGATCTGGCCGGTGGCTTCTTTGTTCCGCAGTACCTCCCCAAGGGGGAGGGACGACGGGACGGTGATGGGGTGCCCCAGGAAGTAATGCCGAAGCTTCCGGGACGCCATGAGGAGGGCGTAGCAGATTTTCTCCATTTCCGTCTACCGAGTTTTGGCCCCTTGGAGGGCCTCACTCACGTAGTACACCGGACGCTGCTGCCCCCCTTGCTCCTTCACCAAGACCGCGCTGACGGCGACGGGGGTCGCGGCGAGGTAGAGGAGCAAGGGCTCTTCCGGGGACAGACTCACGAGCATTGGGGGGCTCGTGAGGTACTTCTTGAGGTCGTCGAATGCCTCCTGGGCCTCGGGGGTCCAGCGGAACCCCTCGAGCCCTCGGAGGATCTTGAAGAACTGGAGGCCCCGCTCCCCCGACCGGGAGACAAAGCGGCTGAGTGCGGCTAGGCGGCCGGAGAGCCGTTGGACATCCTTGACGGAGCGCGGCGGGGGCATGTCTACGAATGCCCGGATCTTCTCGGGGTTTGCCTCAATGCCCCGCTGGGACACGAGGAAACCTAGGAGCTTCCCCCCGCGCACCCCGAAGGCGCACTTCTCCGGGTTCAGCTTGAGCCCGAATGCGCGGAGGTTCCGGAAGGTTTCAGCCAGGTCGTCGATGTGGGTGGCTGCGCGGGGACTCTTGACAACCGCGTCGTCTACGTAGACTTCAACGTTGCAGCCGACTTGCTCTTTGAAAACCAGTGTCATCAGGCGCTGGAAGGTCGCCCCCGCGTTCTTGAGCCCGAAGGTCATATGGACGTAACAGAAGGTTCCGAGGGGAGTAATAAAACTCGTCTTTTTCTCGTCCCCTTCCGCCATCCGGACTTGATGGTAGCCCGAGTAGGCGTCTAGGAAGCTCATGAGCTCGCACCCCGCAGTGGAGTCGACGAGCTGATCAATCCGCGGGAGCGGGATGTTGTCTTTGGGGCAGGCGCGATTAAGGTCGGTGAAGTCTACGCACATCCGCCACCTGCCGGTTGATTTCTTGACGAGGACGGGGTTCGCGAGCCACTCGGGGTGCAAGACCTCTCGAATGAACCCCGCCTCTCGGAGCCGGGCGATCTCCGCTTTGATTGCCTCCTGGCGCTCGAGGGAGAGTTTCCGCAGCTTCTGTTTGACCGGGGGGTGACCGGGGGCCACTGCAAGCTTGTGCTCAATGACCCCCCGGGCGACGCCCGGCATGTCTGACGGCTTACACGCAAAAACATCGGAGTTTTCGCGCAGAAAAGCCGCAAGTTGCGCTGCGTGCTCCTGGGGGAGCTCCGCCCCGATCCGGACGGTTTTGTCTTCGTTGCCCGGGGACAGCAGGACCTTCCGGAGGCCCCCTTCCGGACGCGGCTTGAGTAGGGGCCTCCCGGGCGGTGGCGCAGCAGCATCTAGTTCCGGGGGAGGAACCTCCCCCCCGGGCGTCTTTATGAGGTTGACGCTTCCGATCGTGGCCGCAGCGCGCTCGTATAGAGCACGGGCCATGTCTTGGTCTCCCCGGACATTGATCACACCGCGCGGCCCGGGGATCTTCATGCAGAGATAATTTTGATGGGTGGCAGCCCCCAGCCGGTTGATTGTCGTCCTCCGCATAATCGCTTTGTAGGAGGAGGGGAGGTCTACCACGTCGAAGCGGACCAGCTCGGTCCGGTAGTTCTCCGGGGTGCCGAAGGTCATTGGAAGATCTACCTTGCCCACGGGGTGGATCGCCTTCCCTGGGACAAAGCCTTGTAGGGGCCTGGCAGCGGGCTGCAGGAGCTTCTCATCCACCTGCATTTCTTTGAAGGCCTTCGGGAATAAGACATCGGCGGAGCTCCCGCCGTCCACCAGGATCCGGGCCAGATGGCAGTTGTAGATGGTCGCGGAGACAATGAGCGCGTCGTCGTGCGGGAAGCGAACCCCCCGCGCGTCTTCTGCCGTGAAGGTGAGGGGGACGTCCGACCACTTTGGTGGCGGGGACGTGCGAAGCACCCCCACAACCTTGACTTCGCACGCGTACTCCTTACGCAGGCGCTTAGAGTCCCGCCCGGAGGCAGATCCTCCCACGATGACGTTGATGCGCCGCTGCGAAGTTTGAAAGGGGAGAGCTTCTGAAGGCTCCCCCTCCTGCGTTTGTTGACCTCCCGGGGGAGCGGGAAGGGCCGGAACAGCTGGCCGAGGGAGCGACGAGGCCGGAGTCCCCCCCCCCTGCTCACGCTGGTCGAGGAAGTCTGCAAAGTGCTGCAGCAGCTGGCTACAATCTCGAGTAGCGTGGGTATTGGACCTGTGGAGGCTGCACCACGGTCCTTCCCGCCTTCTCCCCGCGGGGCCTTCCCGGGCGCGCGAAGACTGTCCTCCCCCATGGCCCTTCGGTTTGGGGAAGGGGCGGTTGGTCCTCGGGGAGTCGCGCGAGCCGCCTCCGCCCTCGAGGACAAAGGTGCCCCGAGGCCGTGGCTCGCTACGCCCCCCTTGCCTGGAGCGTTTGGGGGGATCCCTGGCCCCCCGGTCGGCGGGGGCGGGAGCCCCCTGGGTCTTCTTCCAGATATCGTCTTCCTCCGCCCGAGCGTACTTTTCGAGCACGTTGAAGAGCTCGTCGGCGGAAGAGGGGCAGCTCCGGGAGAGCCTTCGGTGGAGCTCCCCCGGGAGGATGCCGCTTTTGCAGGCTTCGATGACCGTAGAGTCAGGGGCGTGGGCCACTTTGTTCTTCACCTGAGCAAAACGTTTGAAGAAGCTTCTGATGGTTTCCCCAGTCCTCTGTCGGACAGTATACAGCTGCGAGGAGTCCAGGGGACGCATGTAGTTCCCCTGGAAGTTGGCACAGAACTCCCGCTTGAGCTGCGAGAAAGACTTGATGGAGCCCGCCTTCAGGTTGTAGAACCAGGAGCGGGCGATGCCGGAGAGGTAAAGGGGGAAGACGTTGCACTGTACTGACTCGTCCCCCCCGGCCGCGGAGATAGCAGTGGAGTAGACCTGCACAAACTCGTAAGGGTCTGCCTCGCCGTTATAATGTTCGATGTGTGGTGGTCGGTAGGGCCGCGGCCACCGGATGCTGCGAAGTCTTCGGCACAGGGGCTGGTTGGCCCCCTGCACTTCCCGGGGAGAGCTCCGGTCGCTATCTTCTTTCACGGGACCTTCATTGTCTGAGTCTGGAAGCGGCCCGAGAGGTCCGCCAGAATGGTGGTGGCGACGCTTTTCGATCCGGACCAGGGCTGAATTCCCGGACATCCAGGCTCTCCGCGGGAGAGGTTGGCTCCTCAGCGGGTCTCTTCCCCCGGCCGGTGCGAGAGCGAGGCTCCCCGCGCCCGCGGCCGGGGGGAAGTTCTTCCCCGCGCTCTGGTGAACGCATTCGCTCGACCTCCCCCGGGACGACACGGACCTGTCCCGCCGAGGGAGGGAGCTCATGCGCTGTAGCTTCGGGAGCCGGCTGGGGTGAGCCCCCTGCGACGACCCCGGGACCAGAAAGGGGGAAGCCCCTGTATCATCTGGAACCGGGGAGGGGGCGCCCGTGGCGACGCCTGGAATCGAAGTGGAGGGGGCCCCAGTGGCCACGACCGGAACCGGGAAGGGGGCAAGCCCTGTAACACCCGGAACCGGCGAGGGGGGAGCCCTGGTGGCGGCTTCCGGAACCGGGGAGCCCATGCGAGGGGAAGTCCGCTGCGGGACGGGGGCCGCTCTGTCGACCGCCCCCGGTGCGGTAAACGCAACGCGGGGGGCAGGACTGGCTCCCGGCGCAGGGTAAACCCCCGGCAAGAAGTGGGCTCCCGGCCCCGAGACCAGGCCGGGGACGGGGTACCCCCTTTGTGCCACGAAGGGCCCTGGCATGAAATAACCTCCCGGCACCGGGACGGGCCCGGGTGCTGGGAAGGGTCCGGGCGTGTATCCCGCAGGGGGAGGGAGCCCCCTGGCAGGATCATACGGGGCAGACAACCCCCCCGAGGCCGGAGGGGCCGCCGGGTAATGTCGCGCCCCGAAACTGGGACTACGACTACTCCTGTAGAGACCTAGCTCGCTGCAGCTAGTCCCATATATGCATAGCATACACATACCCTTGACGTCCCAGGATAAGTCAAGCACAGGAGTATATTCACATTGCAACAGAGTAACTTACAAAATAGTTAAGCAGTGTGGCCTGCTGGCCTTGATATTACATAGGAGATTACAATGCCTTCACGGCATACATGGTTTAGCAAAATATCATCTACACAGCAGAAGATAGGTGACCCACCCACAAAAGAGAAGTGGACAGCAGAACAACACACATCAGGGAAATGACGGGACTGACGCTCCTCCTTCTGGATCCAATAAGTTCTCCACGCCTTCATCTTGATTGTTGATCGCTCCGTCTATTGATTTGTAGGTTGCAAGAGTGAGCACTTACGTACTCAGCAAGTCATAGGTAAGAGTAGATACCTATAGTAGTGATGATATGAATCTAGACTAGTCAAGAATTATGGATATTTATAAAATAATCTTTTTCTTTCATACCTCATCTCATGGCAGCACTTTTCATAATATACATCATCATTCATGTTCACTAGATTATAGCACTACCGCGACACGTCGACACACGACAGCCCACGGTAGCACTCCTTATCATGATAACACATGTCATTTGGGTAATCTTGATTTAAACATATTTTATTTAGAAAATAGTACTTGTGTCACACCCCGTGGATTTAATCCACCGCAGCAGACTCCTATAAACCCGGGAGCTCGGAGTATTCGAATACGTTTTTTTAACTCTGCAGAGAGGTACCAATTTACCCGCAAGATATTCCACTTTCAAGCCCATCCTATCAACATGATTAGACCCCTCCTCACAACCATGTGTGAGTGGCAAGGTGGAGATAACAAGAACTTTTGTTATGCATCACTTACAATTCACCCCTGACCCTGTGGATCTCTCGCGAAACACAGTTGTGGCGGGCTATACCCCCACCCTACCTCATGTCCCCATTGCTGGGTCAAATACCAGATCACCTTCAGTGATAGTGGGAGTCAGCCTCCAAGTCAATCATCACAACACATCTCATGCAGGGGTTTCATGTACGATCCACATAAGTACTTGTTCAGGCCTGTCCCATACCAGGCTTGCGGTTAGCACGTTGTTCATGCCACTAGACGCACAACACAAGGTTCTAGTCCTTATATGCCAGTGACCAGACCATCCACAACCCTGCACCTTCAGTGCCTGCATTCCTTTGCAGTCTAGCACCTCCAGTGCTACAGCCATCCATACCATTTTTCTGGTCACGGCTAGAGGTTTTATTTCATGAATATAAGTATATAAATACATATAATAGTTCATGGCTCAAAACTTGTTTATTTCACATTTCACAGATAACCAGTCTAGTACTGCCAATTGATAAATCAACCATTCTCACTCATTCACATGCAATATTGCCTATATTCAAGGTCATGTTTTAGCAACATTTAAAATATAGGTTCAAGATGACCAAGGATATGACTTGCCTTCCGCGTCGTAAGAGATAGCAGTTGACGTCGGGTCAGCAGTGAAGTCCTCGAACTCTGGCTCTTGATCTACTCTCCAATCAAACAAACAACCAAGAATTACAATCTTTTCAATACATTACTATACTATATGCAATAATGCAAAGATGAATGTCTTAATGATTCTGAAATGATTAGATTTAGGTACCATAGAAGCTGATTAGGGTTAAATCATAGAATTAGGACTGAAAATGAGTGCTAGGAACTTCTAGGGTTCCAGGATATGGGAATTGACATTAAGTCCGCGGCTGGTTTGCCCAAAATCGATGAATGTCTTTAGGTCGACATTCGGTTCAAGGCATCGACATAGGGTTAATGAATGGTAGAAGGATTATCTCAACTTGTGGCAGTAGAATGAAATGTAGATTACAACTCCACAAGTCTAATGGACAAAGTTATTTTCAATTTGCATAACTGGAAAGAGGTGAAATGAGTTAATGCCACTGACTAACATGCTTTGACATAGGGCTGACAATGTCATAATCTAGGGCTAAGCATAAAATGCAGTTCAAGGGCTCAAATCAAGTTGTGATAGAAGAAGAAATTGTAGATCACAACCTCAGGAGTCTAAGGGACAAAGTCATGCTCAAAATACACATCTGGAAGGAAGTGAAATGGGCTAATGCCACTGACTGACATAGTCTGGCATTGAACTGGCATGGCCAGAAACTAGGGCTTGCCATAACTTTTGATCTAGGGCTCCTATTGATGCACCACTTTGTCTAGGAGGTAGGCCTCAGTAACAAGAACAAATGATTCAATAGGTTCTAAGGTTGAAGATGGCTGGATGATGATGAAAATCAGTAGAGAAGTACGGTGGCGACACGGCACAGTGAAGTCACTGGACAATATCTTGGCATAGCAATAACCAGCATTTCTGTGTAGATTCAGGGGTGGAGCTAATGGAGGAAAATGTTCAGGGAATCAGGGCGAAGATTCTGGACAAGGTGGCATCGACGGTGATGGCCGGGGATGACCGGGCGGCACACTGGCGGCGCGGCAGTGAAAGGTAAAATATTCAAATTGCAATCTGGTGCTGTGCTGCTGAAACTTGGCATTGCTAGAGCTAGCTATGGCTAAATAATACTGTCTGAAGCATTGGGCTCGACTGGAGATGGCACGGCAGTGAACGGCGACGAGTTGCGCCGGAGAAGAAGACGGCTTCAACGGCAACAGAGCGATGTAGTGAATTAGGCTCCAAATTGCAGGCACAGTTGAGTTCCTGGATAGCTTCAGATAGTTTGGATCAAAGGAATTGGCCTAAAACGACGCCGGTGAGAAGATCGACACTGTGGCCGGAGGAGAAGGCGGCTAAATTGGGCGAAACTGATTCACGGCCTTAGAGTTCAATTACTCGCTGTGAGAGCAGTAGGGAGCTGAGGTGAAACTTCTGGTTACATCAATTTGGCCGGAGAAATGGTGGTGCGGCCTGGCGACGTGAGCCGGTCACCGGTGGCGCGCGAAAAAGGGGAAAATTTCCAATTGTAGTTAATTTTGAAATCTCGATGCACAGGCTTACTAGGGTTAGTCCACTGATCATTTTATTCTACTATCACAGAAACTACTTCGAACTGGAATAAATGCAATTGCTGGAACAGGGCATTAGAGAACTTCGGTGATCGCCGGCGCTAGAGATCACCGGAGCTCAATTGATTGCTAACACATAATAAGGGAGATGAGATATACCTACTTGTGCTATCAATTTTGGGATTGGTGCAGTGAGGTGTGCTGGCACCGTGAGCCTTCGTGTTGAGCTCGCCGGAGAAGACGATTGCAGCAAGGAAAAGTACTGTTTATGCTTAATTGCTTAAGAGCTTTGGAGAGCTTTGCTAAAGGTGAATAGGTTGCTCTGGGGTTTCTATTTATGGGCGAAGCAAGGTACAACAAAGTTCACTGCTTGCTTGCGCTGGTGAAGTAGGAAGCTTCGAGTTGCAGCAACGGCGAACAGCGAAGCTCCTCTCTGGCGTGCAGCAGCTGGTGAGCTGGGTAGAGATGGCCACGGCAACAACTGAGGTGCAAACACGTGTGTACATGCAAACACGGTTGCAAACAACTCGGGCTTGAGCGGCGCTGATCAGCGGCGAAACACGGCGTGGTCGCGGTCGCAAGGCACGGCACTATTCAACGCTAGCCGAGGTCGTGATCGAAGCCACACTGTGCACTGTGCCGACTGTGGTCGAGGTCGATGGCAAGCACTGGTCAAACTGCAGCTTCCCTGGTCGCAGCAGCTGGTGGCTGATGATCGAAACAACCATTTGGACTGATTTGCAAATTCTGAAAATTGGCTGTGGACTGAATTGTAATTTCTGATTTAGAGAGGGGTAATATGCAATCTGATTTCACAGCTGAGTATAAACTTATACCTTATACTCGTCTAGCGAGAGATTTGGTAAAATCTGGCATGATTTGATGTTTTTCGATATAAACTGAAAATAGGGTACTTTAGGGTAAAATAAGTTCTGAGTTTTGTCGATTTCGAGTTCTGGCATCTAGGATGAGATTTTGTAATCTGGACAGAAGGGAAATTTGTATCAAATAGCATTTGGAAAATATTTGCTGAAGAAACTCTGAATTTGGAGTTAATCTAAAGATTTTAGCCTTTTCGGGTTTCCAGATATCAGATAAAGGACTGATTTGCGAAATAATTTGGACTGATATGTGAAAAAGACTTAGATGATATGATTTGGCTACCAACTTTCTGGATTAAGGTATTGGCATACCCATGATCATAGTCCAATAGTAATCTGGTCTGACATAGGTCAAGATTTAGCTAAATCTGAATTCAGAGTAATTAGGGTAATTAGAATAGTACTTAGAATTTCTATTTTCGAAAACAGAAAGAAATTAATAAATTTGAAAGTTAGAGATGGAATTGAATCTAGCTTCTGAAGACTTTTATGTTCAGAGTAACTGATAGATCATATCTGAGTAATCTGATCTTGATTTGGATTCACAGGGAAAATTTTGAGATTTTAGGGTTTGAGATAGATACTAATCTGGCTACTATTACAGATACATGGTATCATGCATACATGGTGTTCATGAAAAGAAAGTTTTTACCCCTAAACTCAGGGTGTTACAGGTAACCCATAAACGGGGGCATGTTCCCCGGATATGGGTGCGACGCAAATGTGGGGGCCGGGGGCCGCGCCAACACGCTAAGGAGCTCGTCCATAGAGCGCTGGGCGCGGAGCTGGCCTTCCACGAGAGCTTCGAGCAGGGCGTCCCGGGGAGCCGGGGGAGCCGTAGGGGGGACGCTTGTCCCAGCCGAGGTCCCCGCGGTCACCGGGAACGACCTGGAGGTGGAAGCACCTAAGTTAAGAGGAAAGGAGGCAGGCGGTACCTGGGCCAGGTCATCTCCGGAAGGGTCCGCCGGGACAGCAGTGTCCCGGGCGGACGGCGCCGGGTCTCCGAGACCCGGGTCACCGGGAAGGGTGCGAGCCCTTGTTCTTGGGGGAGCCATGGCGTCTTGTCACGAGTCCCCACGGACGGCGCCAACTGTCGTGGTATTGCGAATACCCCGGCAGGTTTTGAGAGTGATCCTAGCGAAGATTACGCGGCGCGGGTTGACCGGATGACCGGTCCTCCCCCGCCAGACAAGCACAAAGAATGACACACGGGTTTATACAGGTTCGGGTCCTGGTGGGGGCCCTAGTCCTGTCGACGCGCTCCCGACCGGAGTCGGCTGGGGAGGCTCTCTCCAGGGGAGAGGCTTCCGGAGCACGCCTGTGAGTTTAGCTATTCCAATAAATGAATCGATCTCTTACAACAGAGGGGTACAAGGGCTATTTATAGCCCCCAAAAAGCAGCAAAAAACCTAAACTACCCCGGAAGCCACCGTCGGATTGAAGGGCAGGACCGTCCTTCTCCCGGTCAAACGCCTTGGAGGGTGATGAGGCCCGAGACGGCGCCGGAGGCCATGTCCCGGGAGCCAAAAGGCGGCGCCCGGGGAGGCCCCGGAGGCCACGTCCCCGGGCAACTGGCGGCGCCCGGGAGGGCACCGGAGGCCACGTCCCGGGAGCCAAAAGGCGGCGCCCGGGGAGGCCCCGGAGGCCACGTCCCCGGGCAAATGGCGGCGCCCGGGAGGGCACCGGAGGCCACGTCCCGGGAGCCAAAAGGCGGCGCCCCGGGAAGCCCCGGAGGCCACGTCCCCGGGCAAATGGCGGCGCTCGAGAGGGCACCGGAGGCCACGTCCCGGGAGCCAAAAGGCGGCGCCCGGGGAGGCCCCGCAGACCACGTCCCCGGGCAAATGGCGGCGCCCGGGAGGGCACCGGAGGCCACGTCCCGGGAGCCAAAAGGCGGCGCCAGGGGAGGCCCCGGAGACCACGTCCCCGGGCAAATGGCGGCGCCCGGGATGGCGCCGGAGGCCACGTCCCGGGAGCCAAAAGGCGGCGCCCGGGGAGGCCCCAGAGGCCACGTCCCCGGGCAAATGGCGGCGCCCGGGGAGGCCCCGGAGGCCACGTCCCCGGGTGAATGGTGGCGCCTGGGAGGGCACCGGAGGCCACGTCCCGGGAGCCAAAAGGCGGCGCCCGGGGAGGCCCCGGAGGCCACGTCCCTGGGCAAATGGCAGCGCCCGGGAGGGCACCGGAGGCCACGTCCCGGGAGCCAAAAGGCGGCGCCCGGGGAGGGCCCGGAGGCCACATCCCCGGGTAATCGTGACACATCTTACCTGGACTTAGTCTCGCGGAGATTTCCCCCGACATCGTGAGTCTGTCTCCAGAAGAGCCCTTGCTCCTCTACCTCGCTTCGACCTCCGTCGCCGTCAGTGCGGTCTTGCTGAAGGAGCAAGGGGGGCAGCAGCGTCCCGTGTACTACGTCGGTGAGGCCCTCCAAGGGGCCAAAACTCGGTACACAGAGATGGAGAAGATCTGCTACGCCCTCCTGATGGCGTCCCGGAAGCTTCGCCATTACTTCCTGGGGCACCCCATCACCGTCCCGTCGTCCCTCCCCCAGGGGGAGGTACTGCGAAACAGAGAAGCTACCGGCCGGATTGGGAAGTGGGGGGCCGAACTCGCCCCCTTCTCCCTGTCCCTTACCGGCCGCTCCGCCATCAAGTCGCAAGTCCTCGCCGACTTCGTCGCAGAGTGGACTCCCGCCTCTGGTTCCGGGGACGAAGACCTCCCTGTGCCGCCCCGACGCAGTGATCATTGGACTCTCATGTTCGATGGGTCGCTGTGTCTCGCTGGGGCTGGTGCGGGAGTAGTCCTCTGGAGCCCCGAGGGGAAGGAACTCGAGTACGCCGCACGGCTCGAGTTCCCCGCAACTAACAACGTCACTGAATACGAGGCTTTGCTCCTCAGGATGCGCCTTGCGCGCTCCCTGGGAATCCGGCGTCTCCTAGTCAAGGGAGATTCTCAGCTCGTAGTTTGCCAAATGGACAAGTCTTACCTGTGCCATGACGTAAACTTAGGTCTTTATTTGCAGGAGGTGCGAAAGGTGGAGAGGCATTTCGACGGCCTCGAGGCCCGGCATATCCCGCGAAGGGACAATGACCAGGCCGACGCCTTGGCCCGGGCCGCAAGCACCCGGGAATCACTTCCCAAGGGGCCTGTCTTGGAGATCATCACGAAGCCCTCGGTGGCCTCCCGGGACAAAGGCGACGAGCCTCTTGTCCCGGAGGTCGCCGAGATCACCCGGTCTCTGTCTTCGATGGTCCCCCTCATCTCGTTCATCAAGGGGGAGGGGGACCCTCCTAGTGAGACCGAGGCTAAACGCCTCCGGGCTAAAGCCCGGGCATATCTCCTGCTGGAGGGGAGGCTCTACAAGCGGGGGGCTTCCGCCTTCCTGCGCTGCCTCCCTCGGCTGGAGGGACTTCAACTTCTCGAAGACATTCACGCGGGGAGCTGTGGTTCTCACCTAGCCTCGCGTGCCATCGCGGCCAAGGCCCTCCGGCAGGGTTTCTATTGGCCCACGGTCATGCGCGACGCGCGAGACCTTGTCTCCGCGTGCGAAGCATGCCAGAAGATGGCCAAGGGCTCGAACCTCCCCCCTATAGCGCTGCAGACAATCCCCATCACTTGGCCCTTCGTGCGCTGGGGGATGGACCTCTTAGGGCCCTTCCCCCCAGCGCCCGGAGGATACAAGTATGCGGTAGTCGCGGTTGACTATTTTACAAAGTGGGTTGAGGCGGTGCCTTTGGCCAGCATCATGTCCCGGGCTGTCCAGCGATTTTTCTGGAAAAACGTCGTATGTCGTTTTGGTGTCCCCCGGGAAATCACCGTGGACAACGGGACCCAATTCGACTCGGCTTATTTCCTGGAATTCTGCGAAGGCCTGGGGCTCGTCATCCACTTCGCCTCAGTGGCCCATCCCCGGAGCAATGGGGCAGTAGAGAGGGTCAACCGCGTGATCCTACAGGGGTTGCGCCGGAGACTCGAGCAAACCGCTTCTAAGCGGGTGCATGGGCAGAGGAGCTCCCTAGCATCCTCTGCTCCATGCGCACGACCCCATCCCGGGCGACGGGGCGTACTCCCTTCTCCCTGGTCTACGGGGCGGAGGCAGTCCTCCCCCAAGAGATCGGCTTCCGGTCACTGCGGGTTGAGCTCTTGGAGGGAGCCACGCCCGTAGTGTACCAGGCCAACGAGGCCAACCAGCGCCTGGAGATCGACCTCGTGGAGGAGGAACGTGACCGAGCGCTCCTCCGCCACGCCATCTACGAGCAAGAAATGGCACGCGCGTACAACCAGCGCGTGCGCGAGAGAGCTTTCCGCCTTGGGACCTTGTCCTCAAGCGCGTCACAGACCCCCAACCCCAGGGGAAGCTCTCCCTCAAGTGGGAGGGCCCCTACAGGATCTCCGCGGTCCAGGGCTCGGGGGCTTACAAGCTCTCCAACCTTCAAGAGCAGGAGCTGAAGCACACGTGGAACTTGTGTCTACTTCGCAAGTTCTATGTTTAACCTTACGGGCCTGTCCCCTCCCCCGGAGCGGTCACGCCGGAGGGGGAGGAGGGACACTGTACTTACCTTTTCCTCCCCTTTCGCGACTTCGCAGGGGGAGGTACTGTACTTCATTTTATTAGCAATACATAGGTCTTGCTCTTCAATTGTCTCATTGCAGGTTCTCCTCATTACCGCCCCTAGCGGCGATGCCCTCCCCATGAGGATGCCCTCCCCGCAAGGAAGCCCTCCCCGTGAGGATGCCCTCCCCGCGAGGAAGCCCTCCCAGCGAGGATGCCCTCCCCGTGAGGAAGTAGGGCCAGACCCAGCAAGTCCCTCCTGTAGGGCGGCTTACGATCAGCCCTTGTGGACTGAGGGTGTAAGCGGCAACCCGGTCCCCAGCGGCCGCGGTAATGAGTCACTTTGGGAGACTAGTCCCCTGCCCAAACACTCAAGACCCATCATCGGGCACTTCCTCCTCCAGGAGTAGACGCTCTCCCCAGTGGGACGTCTAATAGCTTTCTTGGATATCACTTCCTCCTCCGGGAGTAGACGCTCTCCCCAGTGGGACGTCTAATGTCATTCTTGGATATTTGCTCCCCGGTGACCTTATTCCCGGCTCCCCGTTCTCAGGTGACCGGATGATTGCCTCCCGGAGACCCAATTCCTGGCTCCCCGTCCTCCCGGCTACCGAACCATTGTCTCCCGGAGAAGTTACGGATTTCCCAGACATTTCTTCCCCGGAGGCCCTATTCCCGGCTCCCCGTTCTCATGGCGACCGGATGATCATCTCCTAGGAAGCCCATCTCCGGAAATCTCATCAAGTTTTCTTGGATGTTTCTTCCACACGAGACCTTATTCTTGGCTCCCTGTTCTCACTGCGACCGGACGATTGTCTCCCGGAAGGTCGTTCCCTTGGAAACCTCGTTTTAAAATTTTCTAACTTAGAAAACTTTCAATTCTACAGGTCACTTCCACCCCGGAGGCCTTGCTACCCCCACAGCGCGCGGAGCTACCCTCCGGCCCACTGTGGGCGGGGAGGGGGGGATAAGGAACCCCCGTGTGTCGACCGTACCGCCCACGAGAAAACTTAGCTCATTCTTGTGAAAAGGAGTCGTCCAGACCATCCAAGAAGAAAAAATAAAAAGACAACGAAAGAAGAAGCAAGCGAACAGCTTTATTGATTGTCAAACCCGGAGGACATCTTCCCCCTCCGGTAGGCTTCGGAAACGGTACAACCCGGGCTCTAACCCGGGGGATCCTCTACATCCTAAGGCTCGTACGCCTAATACTCCCGGAGGATCTCCGTCCCGGTACAATGCGCGCACACGGCGCCGACCATCCCGGAGCACATCTTCGGGCCAGAACTCGTATCCCGCCGGTGGAAGTATCCGAAGAGGAGGTATCATCCGGAACCCCGGACGCGGGGGGGGACAATTCGGCACGATGATTGTCAAAATTGTCCAAGTGCCACTCCGGATGCCACCTTAACCGGACGGGCTCCCGGACGGCGTCCCCGCTGCCCTCCCCAGAGACGAGGCTTAGTAATATTAAAGCCGCTTGGGCGTCCCCCGGAGAGCCCCTCCCGGACCTTCGCCCGGGAGTAACCTCCCGGGAACCCTAGTAACATTGCATTCAGTTCAAAGACTTAGAAAAATTTCTAACTCTATTGCATTCCAAAATATCTTTTTACAAGTGTCCGGGGCTTCTTCTAAGAAGCTACCGGGATCAAAAGTCCTAAGAAAGGAAAAGGGTCCTAACTAAGACCCGGGGGGAGGCTCATACTTTTTCATAATGTCCTCCCCCCGGGGGGCTTCCATCGGTGCCGGAGTTGGGGCGTCTGCGGCCGGAGGTGCCGGCGCCGGGAACCTCACCCGGATGATCCGGTCGTAGAAGCCCCCGGCGAGATGCTCCACCTCCCGGCGCGAGGGCTCGAAGAACTCGGGGAAGCTCCGTGGGATGCGGCCCCCGATCGCCCGGGCGCCCACTCCCCGGTGCTCGACGAGCCCGGCCGCGGCTGCAACGACGGGGATCGCCCGGCCTCGCGCCCGGGCATCCGCCGCCTCCGGGATCACTGAGACTTGTACGTTAAGAAAACGCACAGCCTCCGCGAGTGTGGCCGGGGGCACCTCCGAGCCACCCCCGGAGCCTAGGCTTACGCCAAGGCTCTCGAGGGCCGAGCGGACGGAGTGGCCCGCGCCCACCACCGCCTGGACGCTCGACCCCTCGAGCTCCCGGAAGGCCTCCTCCTTCGCCTTCGCCTCCTCCCGGAGACTGCCGTTGACAGTGTCCGAGATGTGGACCTGGGCTCGAACCCGGGCCAACTCCTGGAGAGCTTCGTCCCGCTGGCTCAAGAAGGAGGCGGCCCTGTCCTCCGCGTCCTTGAGCAGCCGGATGACGCGCTGCTCGATGCCCCAGGTAATTGCTGCTCCCTACAAATTCCAGAGTTAGAAAAATTTTGGATGCAGGAACCCAAAAGAAAGCTTCGGGTGAGTACCTGGGCTTGGAGGGACCGAAGCTCCGCGAAGCGATCGTGGAGCGTGCCCCCCGCGATGAAGGCCTGGACCTTCCTGGTTTGCAGGCCTTTCACGTAGCGCTTGACCTCCCCTGTGGAAGGCAGGGGGGTCTCCCACCTGGCGCTGGTCCCGCCGCGGCCTATAGTGGGCTCCCGGACCTGGGTGCCCGGCACGACCTCTGTCGGGGTGGCTCTCATGTTCGTTGCGGAGGTGGCCCCCGAGGAAGTGGCCGAGGAAGTCCCGGAAGGGGTCCCTCGCCGGGGGGGATCAACAACCCTTTCCCCTTCCCGGGCGGGAGGGCCCCTGAGGCCCCCACTTCTGGCGGGACCTCGTAGACCGAGGGGCTCCCCCCTTTGTCCACGGGCCACTCCATCCACGGAGGCGAGGCCTCCGCGAACCTCACCTCCAGCTTCTCCGGCTCCAAGGGGGCCGGGGGTGCTGGCGGGGCCGCTATCGAAGGCGGCGATAGGGCGTAGTTCGCCGAGTGGGAGGCGGCCCCGTCCGCGGCCAGTCCCTTCCCCCGGGCCTCAACGGGGCTCTTCGCGGGGAGGGGGTGTTGCTTCCTTCGGGGGCGGCGCCCGGGCGCGCTCGGGCTCGGGGGTCTCGTCCCGGGGCTTCGCCGGTGTCGCCGCCGGCGTCATCGACGGGCCGAGGGCTTTTTGGACTCTGGCCTTCTTAGGCTCAGAGCCCCCGGCCGTGTCCTTCCCCCGCTTGTGTGACCCGGGGGTGGGGAGGGATTTTCTCTCCGGGAGCTTCAGCCCGTAGGCCTCAACCACCAGGTTCCGGGGAGGGCCCTCCCCCACGAGGCGCACGACGCGCTCGTGCTCGTCGGCGAAGTACCTACCCAGGAGGTTCTCCGCCTTCTCCTGCGCCGCCGGGTACGGCCGGACTACAAGAGGTATAGAGTTAGTCAAATTTTCAAAAATTTGTAAATACAATGAAGCAGGTCACCGGGGCTTTCGTCGGGTCCCCGGCTTGACCGGGGGCCGCTGCTCCGGGCCCATGCCGATCCCCCTCCTCCCGCGCGCGAAGGGGGAGATCCTCAGGAGCATGATCTCCTCGGCGGCGTCCCGCATAGAGCGGGCCTTCCGGGAGATGATCACCTTGCCGAGGAGCTCGAGCTCCTCATCCATCCACACCAGAGGCTTCGGCGCGGACGACCTGCTGTAGGAGGCAGGCTCCGGGGCGTACGTCACCTCGTCGTCCCAATGGTCCCGGGAGGCTGCCGCCGGGTAATCGGCCAGCCGGGACGGCAGCATCAGCACCATCACCGAACCGAAGCGGGACTTGGGTGCCCCCTTCACCAGGTGGGAGCTTCGCGCCGCCGGTTTGTAGAAGTACCGGAAGACGCGTAGGGTGGGCTCCCTCCCGGTCGTCGTCTCGAAGAGCCAGATGAAGAGGCCCATCCGGACGATGGCGTTCGGGGTGAGGTGGTTGAGCGCCACCCCGTACTCCTTCAAAAACTCCCGGAGCATGGGATGCACCGGGAGCCGGAGCCCCGCCTCCAGGAAGGCCTCGAAGGCCACGACCTCTCCGGGCCTGGGGCGGGGGCTCCGTCTTTCTTCGCGGGGACCCAGATGTCCCCGTCCTCCACGACTCCGCGCTCGACTAAGGACTCCGCGTCCTCGGCCGTGAACTCGGACACCCAGAGGAAGTCCGGAGCGACCTCCTGCGGGGGCACCTCGGTCGTCTTCGCTCGACCCTTCGGTGCCATCAGGTTAGTTTTTCTTAGAGACTAACTTTTCAGGAGGCTAAGCCTAAAAGTCTCGGACGCTTGCTACCGGGCACTAGCTACCGAGAAGAGCTACCGGGAGAGCTAAAATTCGTGAGCCGGCGAAGTTTGGAATGAAGTCACCGGCCCCCCCAAGGCCCTATTTATAGAGGCGAGCCGTGGACCAGATGGGCGCCACGTGGCACCCCGCGGAGCAATCTGGATCGTTGAAGGGACTGGCGCGTGAATCGAGGCACCGGTTCGAACCACGAGCGCATTTATGGTGAAGCGGCGCGGCCTTGAGCGCGAGGCACAGAAGCCGAAGCGTCACGGCTCCGGTGACTTGGTCCAGAGATTTTTTCGGTAACATGTACCATACCCACCAGGGACTCGAGCATCGTCCCTGGGGGGCATGGGGGGCTGCTGTTGGGGGAAATCTCCTCGAAACTAAGTCCAGGTAAGTTGCGTCACATCTGCCCGGGGACCTGGCCTCCGTGGCCTCCCTGGGCGCCGCCTTTCGGCCCCCGGGACATGGCCTCCGGCGCCGTCCCAGGCGCCGCCATTTGCCCGGGGACATGGCCTCCGGCCCCGTCCCGGGCACTGCCATTTGCCTGGGGACCTGGCCTCCGGTGCCTCCCCGGGCGCCGCCTTTTGGCCCCCGGGACATGGCCTCCGGTGCCTCCCCGGGCGTCGCCTTCTGGCCCCCGGGACATGGTCTCCGGTGCCATCTCGGGCGCCACCATTTGCCCGGGGATCTCGCCTCCGGTGCCTCCTCGGGCACGGCCTTTTGGCCCCCGGGATATGGCCTCTGGCGCCGTCTCGGCCGGCGCCATTTGCCCGGGGACCTGGCCTCCGGTGCGTCCCCAGGCGCCGCCTTTTGGCCCCCGGGACTTGCCCTCCGGCGCCGTCCCGGGCGCCGCAGTGTGCCCGGGGACCTGGCCTCTGGCACATGTCCCGAGCCTCATCGCCATCCTCAAGGTAAAGTCTCGAGTTGTTTATCACGTGCAGGTCACACGAGGAGCGCCTCGGGAATCAGCGACCACCTGTCAAGCATTCAAGACGTTTGACCGGGAGAAGGACGTTCCTACCCCTCAATCCGATGGTGGCCTCCGGGGTAGTTTAGGTTTTTTGCTTCTTTTTGGGGCTATAAATAGCCCTTGTACCCCTTAGTTGTAAGTAAGTGATTCATTGTTGTTGGAATAGCTAAACTCACAGGTGTGCTCCGGAAGCCTCTCCCCCGGAGAGAGCCTCCCCAGCTGACTCCGGTCGGGAGCGCACCGACAGGACTAGGGCCCCCATCGGGACCCGAACCTGTATAAATCCTCATGTCAATTCTTGTGTTTGTCCGGCGGGGGAGGACCGGTCACCCGGTCAACCCGCGCCACGTAATCTTCGCTAGGATCGTTCACAAAACCTGCCGAGGTATTCGCAATACCATGACAAAGTTGAGACAATTCATATATCATAATAAAGAGTGGTACCTTATTCAAGGAATGCAATAACACTTTATTCGCCACAATTCGTAAACATATCGTGATACAACCATCTCCATGATTGTGTCTAGGGCATATTTGTATCATCCTGAGTTTTGGGGTGAAAAGTTCTTTCTTAAAAATCATGCATGCATTTGTCTCTTCTAGATCAACCAAATCAGCTCCAGTTTTAGCCCTTAAATCTCCAAAATCTATCTTGTGAGCCCAAGTCAAGATCTGACTTTC
The DNA here is from genome assembly GCA_019359835.1 of Pharus latifolius. Classification (NCBI taxonomy): domain Eukaryota; kingdom Viridiplantae; phylum Streptophyta; class Magnoliopsida; order Poales; family Poaceae; genus Pharus; species Pharus latifolius. Next base: position 36,390,241 of record CM033323.1, on the reverse strand, counting down.
CAGATTTGATCTATTAGTTATCCTAACCTAAAATCCTTCAGAAGCCAGATCCAATTCTATCTCTAACTTCCAGATTTTTCAACTCCTTTCTGTTTTCGAAAACAGAAATATCTTATATTACCTAAATACCCTAAGTTTCAGAAATCCAGATTTAATCAAAATCTTAGCCAAGTTCAGACCAGATTATTCTTGGATTATGACCAAGGGTACGCCAATACCTTAATCCAAAAAGTTGGCAGCCAGATTTTACCATGTAAACCTTTTTCGCAAATCAGTCCAAGAGTATCGCAGATCAGTCCTTTTCCAGATTTTCCAGAAGCCTAAAAAGGCAAAATGTTGCAAATCATCTCCAAATTCAAATCTGATTCAGGGAACACCTCCCAAATGCTTTTCAACACAAATTCTTCTTTTATGAGTATCTCAAAATCAATAAGATTCAGACTTATTTTACCCTAACTTACTCTGTTTTCAGTTCATATCAAAAATCATCCGAACATCCCAAATTTTATCTTTAATCTCTACTAAATCATCTGTTGAATTAAGTCTGCCAAATCAGCAAAGTCAAATTCCACTCTAATCTCCTAAATCTTCAGAATTACAATTCAGTCCAAATCAAAAATTTGAAATCACAAATGAATCCAGATTCGACCAGCAGCTGCTGTGCACGACCAGAGATCGCCGTGGTTTCCTTGCACCGTGTTTGCTCGCCGCCGGCCAAGCCTCGCCTGAAATTTTGACCGTGCATGCTTGTGCGCACGTGTCCGTGTCCTAGCCTTCGCCGTGGCAACGCCGTGGCAGCACCGACGACAGCATTTGCTCCTGTGCGCGACCAGCAACAAGCTTTTGTCAGCAACACCGCGCCACGTTGCTTACTTTGCCAGCCCTTGTCGCCACCGCTTGCTCCAACACTGCTAAGTCCCAATGAATCGACATAGTGATCAGTTGCAGTCTTGTCGCCGTCGCAATCACCGTCCTTTACAGTGTCTTCGCCGTTGTTGCATATGCGCCCGGCAAATCAAATCACTGACTCCAATTCCCCTTGCTGCCACTTCATTGCAAGCATCGCCCTCTGGTCTATATAAGCAGCCAACACTTGAGCGATCTTCTCATCACCAGAACTTAATCAAATCTCCAAATTACCTCCGCTGCAGTCATCTTCTCCGGTGAGTCCAGATTGAGGCCTCACGGTGCCAGCTTCACCTGCTGCACCTCTCACCAAATTAACAGCACCAGAAGGTAAAGCTCATCTCCCTGATCGTGCTGTACCAACTAATTGAATTACCTTGCATCTTATCGTCGGTGATCGCCCGAAAATCCCGATTGCCCTGTTCCGGCAATGCAGGAAAATTACTTCGAATCAGCTCTCAATCCTGTGAAGAAAGATGATCAGTGAGCCATTTCCAGCAAGCCTGTGAATCAAGATCTCCAGATTGAGCTCAAATCGAAGCTTTCCCCAGATTTGAATTTATCCAGTCGCCGGCAATCATCGCCAGGCCACACCGGCCATCCTCCAGCCAAATTGATCGTGCAGGTGACTTCCTCTTACCCATCTATCACTTCCTGAGCTTGGAATTAAGTTCATTCGACCTGTATCAAAAACCCCCAAATCCCATGTCATCTTCTCCGGCACAGTTCACCGGAAACCTATTCCCGGCCGTTTCAGCTTCTTAAACTTTGTCATTCAAGTGTGCTTCAACCTCCTGAGCATATTTGTATTCTAGCCCAATCTCTAAAACTGCCCAGATTTCAAGTCATAGCCATGCCAAGATTTTGTCCAGTGGCTTCACTGTGCCGTGTCGCCACCACACTTCTCCTTTGAATTTCATCACCTTCCAGCCATTTTCAGCTTTGGATTCTGTTGAATGATTTGTTTCTGTTATCATTGCCTACCTCCCAGACAAAGTGGTGCATCATTTGGAGCCCTACATAAAAAGTTATGCCAAGCCCTAGTTTCTGGCCATGTCAGATTCAATGCCAGACTATGTCAGTCAGTGGCATTAGCCCTTTTCACTCCCTTCCAGATGTGCATTTTGAGCATAACTTTGTCCCTTAGATTCCTGAGGTTGTGATCTACAATTTCTTCTTCTATCACAACTTGATTTGAGCCCTTGAATTATATTTGCTGCTAAACCCTAGTTTTGACACTGTCCCAGTGCATGCCATCCAATGGCATTGGCCTTGTTTACCCATTTTTGATTGTGCATTTTGAAAGCCACTTTGTCCACTGAATTTGTAGAGTTATAATCTACACTTTCTTCTACTGTCATAACTTGAGATAAGCTCTCTAGTTTTCTTGGAAGTTATGTCAGAGCCTTGATCCGAATGTCAATCTGCTGACATTCGCTGTTTTTGATCAAACCAGCCACAAAACTGATGTTCTTATTCAACCTTGAAATCCTAAGAGCATCTAACACCATTCTTAGCCAATTCCTTGAAACCCTAAACTCTCAACTCAGTTCAGCTTGCAATCTCAATTATCTCCAATGTCGTTCAGTCACCCTTGTAAAGCATATCTGCATATAGATCATAAATCATTTTAATATATAAGTAATATTTGTGTGTATTGTTTGGTTTGTCGTCGAGCAGATCCAGAAGCTGAGTTCGAGGACTTCGCTGTTGACCCGTCATCAACTGCTGTATTCTTACGACGCGGAAGGCAAGTCATATCCTTGGTCATCTTGAACCTATATTTTAAATGTTGCTAAAACATAACCTTGAATATAGATAATATTTCATGTGAAAGATTGAGAATGGTTGATTTATGAATTGGCAGTACTAGACTGGTTATCTGTGAAATGTGAAATAAACAAGTTTTGAGCCATGAACTATTATATATGTATATACTTATATTCATGAAATAAAACCCCTAGCCATGACCAGAAAATGGTATGGATGGTGGTAGCACTGGAGGTGCTAGACTGTGAAGGAATGCAGGCACTGAAGGTGCAGGGTTGTGGATGGTCTGGTCACTGGCATATAAGGACTAGAACCTTGTGTTGTGCGTCTAGTGGCATGAACAACGTGCTAACCGCAAGCCTGGTATGGGACAGGCCTGAACAAGTACTTATGTGGATCGCACATGAAACCCCTGCATGAGATGTGTTGTGATGATTGATATGGAGGCTGACTCCCACTATCACTGAAGGTGATCTGATATTTGACCCAGCAATGGGGAAATGAGTAAGGGTGGGGGTATAGCCCGCCACAACTGTGTTTCGCGAGAGATCGACAGGGTCAGGGGTGAATTGTGAGTGATACATAACAAAAGTTCTTGTTATCTCCACCTTGCCGCTCACCATATGAAGTGAGTCAGGGGTCCAATCATTATGTTATGATAGGAAGGGCTTGAAAGTGGAATATCTTGCGGGTAAATTGGTACCTCTCTGTAGAGTTAAAAACATATTCGAATACTCTGAGCTCCCGGGTTTATAGGAGTCTGCTGCGGTGGATTAAATCCACGGGGTGTGACACAAGTACTATTTTCTAAATAAAATGTGTTAAATCAAGATTACCCAAATGACATGTGTTGTCATGATAAGGAGTGCTACCGTGGGCTGTCGTGTGTCGACGTGTCGCGGTAGTGCTATAATCTAGTGAACATGAATGATGATGTTATATTATCAAAGGTGCTGCCATGAGATGAGGTATTAAAGAAAAAGGTTATTTTACAAACATCCATAGTTCTTGACTAGTCTAGGTTCATATCATCACTACTATATGTATCTACTCTTACCTATGACTTGCTGAGTACGTAAGTGCTCACCCTTGCAACCTACAAATCAGTAGATGGAGCGTTCAATGATCAAGATGAAGGCATGGAGAACTTCTTGGATCCAGAAAGAGAAGAGTCAGTCCCGTCATTTCCCTGATGTGTGTTGTTCTGCCATCCACTTCTCTTTGTGAGTGGGTCACCTATCTTCTGCTGTGTAGTTGTTATTTTGCTAAACCATGTATGCCGTGAAGGTATTGTAATCTCTTTATATAATATTAAGGCCAGCAGGCCACACTGCTTAAATATTTTGTAAGTTACTCTGTTGCAATGTGAATATACTCCTGTGCTTGACTTATCCTGGGAAGTCAAGGGTATGTGTATGCTATGCATATATGGGACTAGCTGCAGCGAGCTAGGTCTCTACAGGAGTAGTCGTAGTCCCAGTTTCGGGGCGCGACAATATTCTATCAAGAACTCCCTAATGTAAGTATTTTAGTCTTTGGCCTACTGCTCATATTGGTCAATACTTATGTAGTATTTCCATTTTAGCAACCTGATCTCATCCATAGCATTAACAGGGCTGAAAATACTAGAGATGTAGCCCTCTTGAAACTCAAGGAGTTCTTAAGCAAGTAAGTTGAATTTTTATGGTCGAATTCAACATTTTATCTCTCACATGGATTGATTGTTTCACGGTTTCAATTCTTCTTCTAATGAGAAGGTCAAAGAACTAAACAAGACCCTTGTGACCAAACAAGGAGAGTTAGTCGCCGAAAGAGTTAATTCTACCTTCTTAAGCAAAGAGATAGTAGAACTTAAAATCCAATCTTGAGAAAGAGAGACAAGAAGTGCAGCCATGGATCTTCAAATTGAAAAACTCACGACTGACCAACAATTTGTGTTAGAGAAACTGGACCTCAAGAATACAAAATTGGAAGAGTTAAGGCTTATAGAGAAGAAGCAGATAGTAAGTACTCTGGCATAAATGAATATGTCATCAACTTCCTGTTTGGTGTTTTAATCCTTAATCTTTTGTTTTCATCTAGGTTTGATTGTTGCAAATAGTAGGCTTACCATCAATATAGGGAAACTTGATGTGTGCTATCACACGCTTAAAAAAAGAATCTTGAAGCCACAAAAAATTTGTCTGCTATCAAGATGCTGTTGGTTCAAGCTTGTGACCATATGAAGATTAATCAAAGTGTATCTCAATTAGAGATATCTAACTTTGACTAGGTGCTCAACCATGTGCAGTAACTCTCCTCTATCATTTCTTCTCACTTGGTTGTTTGGAACAAAAAAAATGAAGAAGGAATACATCAAGCAATGGAAATGATCACATGTCAAACCTTATGTCAATTACGGGCGAGATTTCCAACTTTAGACCTTTCCTTGATCATAGAGGACCTCATATGTGAGACTAGAGAAGAAGTCTTGAATATCATGAGGGAAATGTATCCTCTATGTGTAAAGATTGCAGATTCCATACATTTTCCTTAGAAACAATCATATTTTCCTGAAAGAAAATCTTGAATGAAATAACATTTGTCTCAGTACTTATCCATTTCTGAGAAATTTTTCATGTTTTATTTCCCATATGCCTTACAAGCATTTGATCAAAAGATGACCATGGGATAACCATGAAAAAGGGAGCTACTATTGAAGAATTGGTCATTCGGTAACTAAAGAACTGGTCGTTCAGTGATTGATCATTTGATAATTGGTTGTTTGACCGCGAAGATCGACATCCCGACTCAACCCCTCACCTTGTCTGCACCACAACCACTATTATCCCTTACCAACTACCTCCAGTCTACAATCTTGATAAGGTCTCTTGGAATTAAGAGAAAAGATAAACAAGAGAAATGGCATCTTTCCGAAGCTAAGTAAGACCGCTAGCACTTTCTAACTGAACGACTTGTTGGCTCAGGTTCCTTCCCTCCCTTTTACTTTTTTATAGGGTAAAGTCCTCTTAAATGGATTACTAGTTCCTTCCTTCCCCTCATGCTAAGCCCGGCCACCATTTCTTGTTTAAGTAGTTCCCCCTGCGAGCTAGGCCATCTTCTCTACCATCGGTTCTTTCTTTAAAGACACAAAAGCCACATTCTTGCCTTTACCCAGTGTCAAAAGAAGGAATGACTTCTGACGAAAGCAAGGGTGACTCTTCAACTTGACCCTATGCCGCTTGCTCTTTCAAGTAGCTTTGTTATGCCTATTCAGCTAGGTGGGGCATTGGTCATAGCCGAAGTCGAAGGGAAAAAATAAGGTAATGTTCGACTAACAACAAAGATAAATGGACAAGATTGATGCTAGAAAGTTTCTATGGTTGGTGGACCACGCTTACAAGAAATGTCTTCCACTAGGTGATGCCCAAATATCCCAATTAGGAATTGTTAATAAGCCACAATACTGTTGATCGAAAGCGGTAAGACCAAATTTAAACAGCTAAGAAAAACCCCAGAAATTGTTCCCAATTGGATAAGTACAAATTTTCTTCAAGATTTGAAACAGTAGACATATAAATAACAGAAAAGACTTATATGTAAGCACTTTTTCGTGGTTGGCATTCACTCGTCGCTTTGAGATGATGCAACTTGAAAAGCATTAATCCACTTTTTTGACTGCTTCCTTCAGGGAAGCGCAGTAATCGAAGATGGCATTAACTATCCAGTGAACTCAAAGGGTCGCCTTTAATGGATTGCGTCCATTGGACTATATTTGGCTATGACCTAAAACAACTTCCCAAATCCCAAGTCATAAGTGGTCCCTAGCAAGACATTATGACTACCCACATATACACGAAGATGATATCTGATGAACCTGTACTATTTATCACGGATTATCTCTTTGCCTCACGATACCAGATTGAACTCAAGGTGAGAAATGTGCCATCCGTGAATAGCTCGGTCCTTTCTCAATCTTGTAATGGACTAACTTTTATCCATTGCTCACTCTCAACTATATTCGGCATGGCCATGCACTTTCTTAGTCCAATTATATCAAGGCGCCTAGAGAAATCTCTCTCAAGATATGAGAGGGGAAATTCCATCTCGACCATTCACTTTCAACCACATGGTTCATAACGTATCTGTATGTCACCTTTATGACTACTTGGTTAAGAGCAACGGTTGATGACACCAAGATATGCTAATACGCATGTATGAAACTGTGATTATATCAGGTCTGAAGATAAACCAAAATAACAATTAGAAACAAACTGATAACACATAAGATCTCAACAGTGCCTCAAGTTGGGTCAATCTGACCAACATATTCTCCAACTTGTGTCCACGACATTGACTTGATAACTCATATTCATAATCTGTGAAATTTGACTATCAATCAATGATCGTACTGACTTATCTTGCATTATTATTTTTTGTAAAGCCGAAAGTCATGGATGTTTAGAGTAAGTATCACTGATAATGCCATAAGTAAATAGAGACAATTCATTTATCATTATAAAGAGTTCCACGAACAAGTCACATACTTGTTGAACAATAAAAGTAATACGTTATTCAAGGAATACAATAAGAATTCATAAACATGTCATGGTACAACCATCTCCATGATTGCCTCTAGGCCATATCTCTATCATTTGTGGCCTCTGATTGGCATGAAACTTGGTGATGTAGCTTCTGGACAGGTCTTTGATTGCTCATCAAAATTTGAGATCAATCGGACCGTCGGATTGAAAGCTATCATCGAAACATTGCTCATATGTGATGAGGTCATGTATGCCCGATCTTCTGGTGAGATTGATAAATTTGGCTACCAACCAGCAAATGACTGGAAACCCGGCGATCGCTAAACTACCACGATGAAGCGTTATCAACCGTGCCAAAACACGATCGACCTGATCACGAGGATCTATTCCTGTAGGCAACGGAAGAACAAGCAAGAAAAAAAATAGGCAATCTGAAATTACGAATTATATTAAACACAAATGTGTTGGGGTTCAAAACTCGGTCCTGTTGGTCTAGTCGACACAAGAGGAGACGAGGTAGTTTCACACAGTGGAGAACTAAAGTAAACAAAACCCAAGGACGAAGAAGGGGGTTGGCGGCCATATGGAGCAAGGATATGGAGGCCAGGGTAGGGACGTCGGCCAGAGCACCCACGCCCATGCAACCCTAGGGATACACGGGCCTACGGCCCAAGGTGGAGGTGGCACAGCACCTGGTAGGTTCTATCCGCGGATTGTTTCATCGATAGCAGACGATCCAGAAGGAATTTGTTCATAGGACCAAGCCCATTGGAAAGGTGTTTCCGTGGGCTTCTCCGTGAAGTACTCATTTTCCCTAAACTGACTCTGTACGTGGCCGAGACATCCATCCGTTTGAAGTCAGACTACTATTGGATGGCCGAACCAGATTTGTGGGTGAATTGGGCTTGAACTTGGGCTTGACTTGATGCCTTGTGGGTTGCTCCGTATTGTGTGTGGCTCACTGACCCTTCGGTGTAGACGGTTTGAATGGCTCAGAACATGGATTCATGCCGACTCGTCGTCCTCCTTGATCATCCGATGATGTAGTGGAGGTAGCAAAAATAGCACAAGAAGTGAGAGGCGCCGTGTTCATGTCCGTGTTGGTGGTGTCCTCATCAATACATCAAGCTGGAACTCAATGAGGTAGAAACTATTTGCATTGGTCTTCTGGAGCTCTTTTGTTCTCCATAAATATTTGGGGTCGATCGGACTTCTGGATGAGAAGTTATCATCTATCTTCTCCTACATATCAGGCTATAACTTGGCTCTGATCAAATTGCATCTTGGGGATCTCTGGTTGACATGAAACTTGGTGGACATACTTCACATTGAACCTTCTATCATGCATAAAAATTTGGGGTCGATCGGACTTCACATTGAACCTTCTATTGTGCATCAATCTTCTTCCACGGGACAAGCTGAAATTTCTCGTGACAGAGATTCTCCTTGGTTCAATTGCAACTTGAAGGCCTTTGATTGGAGTGAAACATGGTGGACAGGTTGCACGCCGGGTCTTCTATCCTGTATAAAAATTTGGGATTGATTGGACTTCTGGATGAGAAGTTATCATCGATCTTTCTCCCATGGAACAAACTGAAATTTCTTCTGGACAGAGCCTCCCTTTGGCCGAATTTGAACTTGATGGCCTCTGATCGAATTGGCGCAACTGGTATTATTGAACTATAACTTTATCCTGTTCGAATGCTGCCCTCTGGTCATGATCGAAGTGTAATGTGGTCGTGCTAGACAATATTTGAGGTTTCAACCACAAATACAACTTATGATCGTGATCAAAGTGTAATTTGGTCTCTACACAAAAGTGACTTGGGGTTTTGACTGAAAATACCACTTTTGTTCGTGATCGAAGTGTAATGTTGTCCTGCTCAAAAGTACTTGAGGTTTCGACTGCAAATACAACTTCTGATCGTGATCGAAGTGTAGTCTGGTCTCTGCCCTAAAGTGACTTGAGGTTTCGACCACAAATATGACTTCTAATTGTAATTGAACTGTAATTTGATCTCTGCTCAAAAGTGACTTGAGGTTTCAACCATAACTAAACTTTTGATCGTGATCGAGATGGCGCAACAAGTCTTGATCAAATGCTACCCTCTGGTCGAATCGGCACAACTAGTCTTGATAGAATCATCACAAGTGTCGAGGTCAAAAACATAGTTGATTTTGATCAAATTGTTGTTTTAGATCTCAGCCCAAAAATACTTGTCAGTTTCGACCAAAAACGCAACTGATTTCGATCAGATTGTTGCTTTTAGGTCTCTTCCTGAAAATACTTGTCAATTTTCACCAAAAACACAATTGATTTTGATCAGATTACTGTTTTTAGATCTTTGCCTGAAAATACTTGTCGGTTTCGGCCAAAAACGCGATTGATTTTGATTTTGATCAGATTACTGTTTTTATATCTCTACCCAAAATTACTTTTCGGTTCCGACCAAAAACACAAATACTTTGTCATTTTAAATTCTTTATTTTTTTAAATTTAATCCTACAAATATCCCGATGTTTCACCATCTCCTGTTGCGAAAAGACATTTATTTTTCCCACTGTTTGCTGCTTTGTTTCCCAAGAAGAACTTTGGGTGCAATTTTGACACATCATAATGAAGTCTTTGCTACAACTCGAGACAAAACTTACTATGTATTTTAAGAACTTGAGGTTTGAGAAACACGAACCGTCACTTCTGGGATCTTCAACCTTTCACTTGTTTAAAACTTAGAACTTCTTTTCATCTTCTAACTCATCCCTCCTCTGTTCTCATTCTAATGGCGAGTCAAAGCTCTAAACGAGTTGTTGAGAGTGGCGAAGAGGAATTAGCAATAGAAGATGATGTTATGTATGTATTTCAAAAGGTAACTCTCTTTTGAAGAATCTGTGTACATCTTCCCTTTTTGGGTAAAGGTTTCCCATAGTAATACATTTTGGAATTCTCTAGGTAGTTGAGGAGACAACAATTTTAAAGAAGCGAGCATGTGATGATGTTGGAACATCCAGTGGATCTTCATCGAATAAACTAATGAAATCTGCAGTGTTAGCTGCCACCGCTTCTCAAACCATGGTGTCAGTCCCTTCTGATCAAAGTGATTATGACAGAAGGAAGGAGGTTGACAACCTACAGTCTTTGATTTTAGGATTTTTTTACCATATCCTTCTGAATCAAATTTGAGGTAATTATCGATTATCTCTCTAACCAAGTTGCTTAGTTAGGAATGACTTAACTTCAATTCAATATGCAGGGGAGATGGTACTACTCTTGTACCGAGTTTTTTCTGCTACCCAGTCAGCATCTGTCTCCCAGGTAAATACTTTATTCTTAATTTTTCTTGTATGCGACCTGGATTGATCCTTTGTCCATACAGAAGGAGAAGGCATTGTGGGTTCTCGGCGAACAACTTGCTGAGATCCAGGTTGTTCTGAGGGAAAAGACTGCTTTATGCAGAACTCTCCAAGAAAAAAAGAGATCGAGCAGCGGTCCATTAGGCGAGGACTCGACCTCGATGCTACCTTTAAGCTCATTGATATCCCGAAGACTAATTGTGACAGAGTTCATGAGGCTACAAGGTTGGCTCGCTTGGTGAGGGACATTGCTCGAGAGCAAAAGGACATCTCTGATGCTATAAGGGTCGGTTGTAGTCTCACAATAAAAGACGACCTCAAAAAACTGAAGAGCATTGCTAATTCCCTTGGGGTGGCTATCGTTAATCCTACTAATGATAACTTGTCCCTCGGGGAACTTTGTGCTCTTCTTTTCGATCAGGCTGACTCATTGGTCACCAGTATCCCTTTTTTGTGTACAGATTGTAAGAAATAATTAAGATATTCTCCTTACATCCAAGCTTTTAATGGATTAATAATTTGATTATGAAGAATCCAATTTTATCTCTACTATCAATTATAATTACAGGTAAATATCTCTACCAGAAAAAATGATTGGAGATAAATGTCTTTCTGACCATAACATTCACAGGTAGTATAACATTATACTATAACCATGGTCTCTGCGACAACAGAAAATTGAGATCGTAGAATCCCTTGGCTATAGTGTGAGTGACTAACATCTAGCCCCCGAATTCGAAATGAAAAGATTTTTTGGATCTCAAAAATATTCATTTTCGTTTCAAATTCCAACAGGTCCCAAGAAGGACTTTGGGTGTGCCCATCAGATCCATCATGGGAAACATTTAATGCCAACGACGGGTGGAAGAGCAACTTATAGTTTGCAAACTTCAAAAGCCCTCGTCTTGCAAACTTCATCGCCTTACGCCGCAAAAAACCCTCTTCTACAAAACGCCTTTTCTCTTGATCAAATGGCATCCTGGAGCCGATCCACCTACTACGACATGGAAAACTTGGATATCCTAGAGAAAGAAGAGATCTTGCCTTCGAGGTCGTTGATTTCATGTCGACCCACTAGGAAGTAAGAAACACCAGTGATCAAGGAGAACGAACTGGTGATCTTTGAAGACTTCTTACGCTGCGGATTTCGCCTGCCTGAAAGTGAATTCTTTCTCAGCGTTCTCAACCATTTTGGGTTGGAATTAGTAAACCTGCATCCCAATTCTGTTTTGAGTTTAGCCATTTTTCAGTATCTGTGTGAAGCATTTGTTGGAGTTTTTTCCAGCATTTCCCTCTTTCGCCATTTTTATTTCTTGGTTTGGTCAAAGAGTGCAAATGCTGCTAGATGTGTCACTTTCGTTTGAGAGAAAAAATAGACTATCCAGTTGTTCCTCTTCGTGATTTTGTTCATGGATGGAACCAACACTGGTTCTATTGCTTGGCTCCTGAAGAGAGCCATCTCTGGTTTGGAAACCGTCGACTAGAGAAGAGCAATGAAAAAGACTCTGCGCCTGAATTGGATGAAGAATTGTAGAAGCAAGCCCAAGATATCCTCCACATGGTGGGTGAGGGCTTAACTATGCGGGATGTTATTCTGGATTTCATAATGAACCAGATTAGTCTGCTAAAGAAAAGGGTGCATCCTGCTTGGGAGGTGCGCTCTATACAAGATGGAACCTTGGACTATAATTAAGGTAAAGCCCCCTTCTTGTAGATTGGAATAATGTTCTCAATCTATATTGCGCTTATTGTATTTCCCAAACAGGTTTACCTACTTCTGAGGTCGAGAGGAGAACTGATGCTTTCTTAAAATTATACAATCTGACCACAGAAGGTGAAATGGATGCACCAAGACCGCATAGTTTGGTCGATGGCAATGACATCTTAACACAAGAGCGTCAAAAGGTAAATATCTTTCAGAAAATTTTGTATATGTTACTCTATTAAACAACAATAATTGAAAAAAAGCATTTCAATTCCTGTAGCTGTTGATGGGCCAAACAGTCGGGATGAAACAAACTAGAAATGATGCTGGGACTTTTGGGGGTCCTGTGTCGAAGACGTTGAAGAAAACTGCCTTCAAGTCCAAAGGTCAATCCTCATCCAAGATGAAGACTTCATCCCCCAACAAAATTAATCTAAAGAGGGCTGTCATTGCAACTTCACCTAAAACTGTCAATACCAAATCAGGGGCTGAAACGGTAAAGCATTTTTGCTTTCGCATTTCTCCAAGTACAACTAGAAATTATCCTGTAATTGTACAGGGAGAAGGAAGTGAGGAGGAGGAAGATGAGACTCCCTCATTCTTTGGAGAAGTAGGTCCACAAAAATTGTGAAGAACACATCAAAGAAGATATTTTCTTCATTGTTATCTCCCACACATGGCGCAATGAGTTCCTTGGGACTCAGTTTCAGGTAACAAGATGTTATTTCTCTAACTAATCCTTGGAGATTAGTTAGGCATTTACTCAAATAGTCATAAAAATGAATGTACAGGTCAAGCCCACCCCCTGCTGCAATACAAGACAGTAAAACAACTGTTGCAACGGGAGTAACAACTTATGTGGTAGAAACTCTTGCCATTGTTTTCTCGACAGCTCCATCTGAAGCACTAGATGTTGCTGAGACTCCTAAGGAAGCTGAAACTATCATTGACAAGGAGGTTCAACAGAGTTATCTCTCAAAACCTGCCAATGATGAAGAAATTGAGGTCGCACCTGTCGCAACCTTGACTATGGGGACAAGCGAACAAGCAGGAACTTCTGCTCCCCCAATACTCAACGAAAACCTTGACGAGGATTGACACCCGGGTCAGTTCAAATAAATGCACTGTTGGTTCAAGACAGATTCGAGCCAGACACGTGCCTAGCGGTGCAAACTCAAGTCATTCTGAGAAGCATCAGCCCGCGGTCGCAGGCTTTGCGCGATCAGGTCGCAGGCTTTGCGCGATCAGACCGCAGACTTCGCGCGGTCAGGAGTTTGTGTGCTATACGCGAACAGAATGTCCGAGATGTTGCGCGGTCAGCCAACATCCCGCGGTCAGAACATTCTCTACCAGGGTACTTGGAGTTCATCTGTCCGGTTGTCCCTATAGAGGGAATATTCCAAGTATCCCGAAGATTCCTCCACGTGGAAGACCAACCGTCAGGAGGTTAATACGATCAGTTATCCATGAATAACATGTGTTTAACCTGTGTGGAGGTTAAGAGCGGCTCTCTAAAAACCGCATCCAACCATCCAAACACTGTCTGATGCAGTTATGATATGGCACCTTTTCGACCAGTATAAAAGGGTGGCAAGGTGCATCAAACAGGGGGGATCGAACCATCTATTGAGGAGATCAACATCTCTAATACAAGCGAGATACAACACATCTCAACCGCTCAAACAGCCAAGTCTACGGCCTAGATTAGATAGTATTTGCAAGACTCCTGGGGCTTCTTTTTGTACACTGACATAAGAAAAACCCTTCGCCTATGAAGGTTTTTTCCCGCTAGTTTGTAAACCTTTATCACACATAGTGAAATCCCAACAGGACATAGGGCTATTACTCCCACCATCGAGGCCCCGAACCTGTATAAACCTCTCTGTGCTCCTGTTCTCCATTTTTCTACATACCTTCCCGGAGGGTCATCTTGAAAGGTCTCACCATTACAAATTTTGCATAAGTTCGGCTGAGGACCTCGAGTCCGAATCGTCGACAGCTGGCCCCCACCATGGGGCCGTTCTCAAGGAGTCCTAATTTTAATCCAGAGGTTCGCTGAAACATGGCTGGAGTGTATGATTCCGAGAACGATTTTGATCTCGAGGATTATGCTCACATTCCAATGCCTTCTCCAAGCGACCCTGTTCTGATGGAGGAGGTTGAAGGCCAGCATCTTCCAGAGGTGGAATCATCTCTCCAGGTCATGTCCGTCGACCAGGGGGCGACTAGCGCAAGGTCAAAACCCACAGAGGTTCTCAATGCGCTAGAGGATGAATCCAGTCCGTCATACGACCCCGCTGAGGGGAAGGATGATATCGACCTGGAAATCAGCCTGGGGAGATTCGACCCTGATAACCTTCACCGTCTCTTTGATTTCGAGTCTGACTCAGAACAAACTGAAATGTATTCCCCATCGGCAACCTCTCTCCCTAGACAGTTCGTTGCTTTGTCGGAGGAACCGGATGGTCGACAAGGGGGACCTACCACCTCAACCAGGCTTCAAGGACTCCAGGAAAGAAGATTCAAATAAGAAGCCGGAATCTTCATCAGGTGGGAAGTCAAAAAAGTCGAAGAGGAACCGCTCTGGACAGTACCGCGAGGTCGCAGTCATAGAGAAGCCGCCTTCGACCAAAGGTAACAAGCCTTCATTTAAGAATAAAATTGCTTCTGGTGGTCGTAGTGCCGACCAGCCAGAAAAGTCAACTAATCCGTGGGAAGGCAAGAAGTGGTGTGCACTCCACAACTCCGCAGGCCACGACCTCAAGAACTGCAGGAGTTGGTTGATGCAATTGAATGGTTTCTACCAGGGAGTTGGGCCAATGCCAACCTTACCGCCTAAAGAGCAGGCGTGCGGACTTCGAGACGCCGACAGAGACGAGGAAATGTCCTACCAGGTACCTCAGAATCATATTAATGTTCAGGGGTTCTTCTTCTTTCATTTCCAAAAGGCAGTTTAAAGCCTTTTACCGAGAGGTTAATCAAGCGGAGACATCTCTTTGTGAGCCTCAATACCCCCGATGGTCAGATACACCCTTGACATTTGATCATTCTGATTGTCCCGCGGGGCTTACTCGACCATTGAGACTCCCTCTGGTCATTACCCCGATCATCAGTAACGCGAGAGTCGAAAGGGTCCTGATTGATGGAGGGAGTTCCCTTGACATTTTGTTGGTCAAGGCGCTCGACGAGATGCAAATTCCTCGTTCGAAGATCAAGCCCATAATTCATCCGTTTTATGGGATAATCCCAGGCCCCTCCATGATGCCGTTGGGACAAGTGGTCCTCCCGGTCACACTGGGAGAACCAGATAACTTCCGAACAGAATTGGTTACTTTTGAAGTAATCGATTGTGATTCGGCTTATAATGCAATCTTTGGCAGGCCAACTCTCGCTAAATTCATGATAGCAATGCCCTATGCACTATGCTTATCAGTGCGGAAAATTGCCTGGCCCCAAAGGTGTCATCTCGGTCCGAGGCAGTCGCAACGTGGCACTCACGTGCGACCGGCTATCTTTGGAGATGGTCGATCAACTTCCCCTCCGGGACGCCCAGGTCGCCACCGCCGCCACCGACGCGATCAGGGCTGCTCCTCAACCAGATGAAAAACTCAAACTGATTCCTTTGTACCCAGATGATCCATCCAAGACAATTCGGGTCAGATCAGGTCTGGATGACAAATAGGAGCTCGAGCTCATTGCTTTCCTCCGAGCTAATGCAGATGTGTTTGCGTGGAAACCGTCCGACATGCCCGGTGTCCCAAGGGAAGTAACCGAGCATAGGTTAGCAATTCGACCTGGACAACGACCAATAAAGCAAAAGCTCAGGCGTTTTGCTATTGACCGACAGGAAGCCATTTGAGAGGAGTTGGACAAACTCCTAAAGGCCGGGTTCATTCGTGAAGTCGATCACCCAGATTGGCTCGCCAATCCGGTCATGGTTTGCAAGTCAAATGGCAAGTGGCGCATGTGCGTCAACTACAGTAGCCTCAACATTGCCTGTCCGAAGGACGACTTTCCCCTTCCCCTCATCGACCAGCTGGTCGACTCAACTGCGGGGTGTGAACTGATGAGCTTCCTAGGAGCCTACTCAGGATATCATCAAATTAGCATGGCAGAAGAAGATGAAGAGAAAACTGCCTTCATCACCCCGTTCGGCACCTACTGCTACGTCAGAATGCCATTCGGCCTCAAGAACGCAGGTTCCACGTTCCAGCGCTTGATGCAAAAGACCTTTCTTTCCCAGATAGGGCGTAATGTCGAAGCATATGTAGACGACTTGGTTGTAAAAAGTACCAAGAGATTGTCTCATTTGGACGATCTCGCTGAAACCTTCTGTAATTTAAATCGCTTTGGAATAAAATTAAACCCGGAGAAATGTTCTTTCGGGGTTTCTTCAGGAAAACTTCTTGGTTTCCTTGTGTGTTCAAGAGGCATTGAAGTTAATCCTGAGAAAATCAGGGCCATCGAACAAATGAGATCGCGCTCGACCATGAAGGATGTTCAATGCCTGGCTGGTCGCATGGCGGCCTTAAGTCGCTTCATATCGCAACTAGGCGAAAGGGGATTGCCTTTCTTCAAAGCCTTGCGGAAGCATCACAATTTTACATGGTCGGATGAGGCCGAAAAAGCGTTTCAGGAGGTAAAAACATATCTATCCAGTCCGCCAGTATTGGTGTCTCCCGACAAAGGAGAACCACTGCTTCTTTATCTGGCGGCCACACCGCATGTGGTCAGCGCTGTCTTGGTCGCGGATAGGGAAGGAAAACATAGACCCGTCTACTATGTGAGCGAGGTACTTCACGGTCCTAAGGAGCGTTACCCTGAGGTCCAGAAGATACTGTCCGCGCTACTGATGGCTTCCCGTAAGCTACGACACTACTTCCAGGCTCACAAGATCACAGTACCCTCCTCTTTTCCTTTGGGGGATATTGTCCGAAATCCAGAAAAATCTGGTCGGATCGCTAAATGGGCGGTCAAACTTGGTGCCTTCGATATTCATTTCACGCCCCGCACGGCGGTTAAGTCTTAGGTTTTGGCCGACTTCGTGGTCGAATGGACCAACCCTGAGCCAACCGTGCAGGTGCCCGAGGGATTGGAGTGCCCTGATCACTGGACAATGTACTTTGACGGCTCCCGTAGTTTTCAACACTCGGGGGCTGGAGTGGTCTTAGTTACGCCTCAGGGCGAACAGCTCAAGTATGTCATCGAACTACACTTTGTTGCGACCAACAACGCGGCAGAGTATGAAGGTCTTCTTGCAGGGCTCCGGGCAGCAAAATTCTTCGGAGTCCGTCGGTTAGTGGTGAGGGGAGACTCACAGCTAGTCGTAAACCAGGTAAACAAGAAGTACAGCACCTCCGATGAGACAATGGCTCATTACCTGGGGGAAGTGAGGAGATTGGAAAAACACTTCAATCATTTCAAAGTCCAATACACCCGCGAAAGGACAACATTCTCGCAGACCAATTATCCAAAATTGGGTCCTCATGCACATCCGCTCCGGCAGGAGTGTTCATTGAACACTTGGACCGTCCTTCGATCATGACTTTGGTCGAGGATGATCCGGTAATAGCCTGCGTTACCAACCTCAGTCAGGAACAGGATTGGACTCATCCATTGAGAGTCTATCTTGAACATGGGATCCTACCCGAGGATGAGACCGAAAGCGATCGGTTAATTCGAAAAGCGCGACTGTACAAGCTCATAGATGGGATTCTGTACAGAAAGGGTACTCAAGGAGTATTCAGGCGTTGTATATCTCAGGAGGAAGGAACATCCCTCTTGAAGGAAATACATGACGGTGTATGTGGTGCGCACGCATCATATCGAACACTGGTCGGAAAAGCTTTTCAAGAAGGATTCTACTGGCCTTCGGCACTTGATGATGCCAAGCATATGGTCAAGATGTGTCATCAGTGTCAGTTCCACGCGAGACAGGTTCATTAACCTGCCTACGCGTTACAAACCATTCCCCTCGCATGGCCTTTCGCGGTCTGGGGAATGGATATTGTTGGTCCTATGCCACAAGCGGTCAACGGGTACAAGTTTCTGTTCGTAGCCATTGACAAGTTTACAAAGTGGATTGAGGCCGAACCGGTACGAAATATTACCGCCTCAGCAGCACAAAAGTTCTTTCATAAGAACATTGTTGCTTGATTTGGTGTTCCTAATCGTCTTATCACCGACAATGGTTCTCAGTTCGCCAGTGGTCTTTTCCTAGATTACTGCGACCAGATCAGAACTAAGGTGTGCTTTGCTTCTGTGGCACATCCGTAGAGCAATGGTGCCGTAGAAGGGGCCAATGGGCAGATATTACAGGGCATCAAAAAACGTGTTTTTGATCATCTTAAGACTCGCTCGGGGGCTTGGGCAGATGAGCTTTATACCGTTCTATGGGCACTACGAACTACCTCTAGTCGAGCCACCTCTAGTCGAGCCACCGGTGAGACGCCCTTCCATCTGGTCTATGGGGCCGAGGCTGTGTTGCCTATGGAAGTTAGTATTGGGTCGTACGGACAAAACAATTCGAACAGGTTAATCAGGCCGAACAGCGGTCACAAGATCTCATCCTCTTAGAAGAAAGGCATGATCGTGCTTTGATCAAGTCCGCAGCATACTTGCAAGCCCTGCGCAAGTATCACAGCAAAAGGGTGAGACCACGTAGTCTTCACGTGGGCGACCTGGTTTTACGAAAAATCCAAGACCAGTCTAATCGCAACAAATTCTCCCTGAAATGGGAAGGCCCTTACACTGTTGTCTCAGTGCCGTGACCAGGATCCGCGCGGTTAGCCATGGAGGATGGTCGAATTTTGTCCAATACTTGGAACATCGATCAGCTTCGCAAGTTTTACGTGTAAGTATTCAATGCCTTTTCCTGTTCCATTAGCATTTTTTCATAAAACAAAAAATATTTTGAGTTTCATACAATGAATATTCTCCTCCATGCCCATGTGCAGCGAATTCGACTTGGGGGCTGGTCGCCCGCGGTTAGATCATTATAACGTCTTAGTCGGATTCGCTGGCCGATCTCATAACCGCTTCCAGAGAAGTCACTCCTAAATAAGCCGTTTCTCAACGCACACGGGGCTTTCTGGCAAGTCCTCGGTTATTTGAGTGGCTGCGGGTTTGCAAACAAGGCTAAGCGTTACTTTGATTATAATTGTCGGTTCAATCACAAATCCCTGGTCGTTATATTCACTTCTCTCCTGCGCTTGTAATACTAAGTCTTCAGTATTTACAATCACAAGCGTGGGCTAGGAGGATATGTTTACAGTATGAAACGAACACAAAATGAGAATATATATGCAAATCAGAATATATATGGTAACACCCTGAGTTTAGGGGTAAAAACTCTCTTTTCATGAACACCATGCATGCATGATACCATGTATCTGAAGTAGTAACAAGATCAGTTCAACCCTTTTACCCCAATCTATCCCAAACCCTAAAATTTCAAAATCTTCCCTGTGAACCCAAATCAAGATCAGATTATTCGGATGTGATCTATCAGTTACTCTGAACATAAAAGTATCCAGAAGTCAGATTCAACTCCATCTCTAACTTTCAGATTTATCAATTTCTTTCGGTTTTCGAAAACAGAAATTCAAATTACTATTTTAATTACCCTAAATATTCTGAACTCAGATTTAGCTAAATCTTGACCTAATTCAGATCAGATTATGCTTGGACTATGATCATGCGTATGCCAATACCTTAATCCAGAAAGTTGGCAGCCAAATTATATCATCTAAGCCTTTTTCACATATCAGTCCAAATTATATTGCAAATTAGTCCTTTATCTGATATTTGGAAACCCATAAAAGGCTAAAATCTTCAGATCAACTCCAAATTCAAGATTTCTTCAGCAAATCATTACTAAATGCTATTTGATACAAATTTCCCTTCTATCCAGATTACAAAATTACATCTTAAAGGCCAGAATTCGAAATCGACAAAACTCAGATTCTACTGTACCCTAAAGTACCCTATTTTCGATTTATGTCGAAAATCATCAAATCGTACCAGATTTCATCAAATCTCTTGCTAGATAAGTATAAGGTATAAGTTTATACTCAGCTGTGAAATCAGATTGCAAATCAACTATCTCTAAGTCAGAAATTACAATTCAGTCCAAAGCAAATTTCCAGATTTTACAATTTAGTCCAAATGGCAGTTTTTGACCTCACCTGCTGTACACGACCAGGGAAGCTACAGTTCACGACCAGCAGTGCACGGCAACTTCGACCACAGCCGGCACCGTGTTGCTTCGACCTCAGCTAGCGTGGAACAGTACCTCTGTGACCGTGACCAGGAGCGCCTCGTCGTCGTGATCGTCGCCGTTGAACAACGCCGCTTTAGCCGTAATTTCGCAACCGCCTTTGCATGCACACGTGTTTGCTCTTCAGTTGTTGCCGTAGCCACCTCCATCCAGCACACTAGCTGCTACATGCCAGAGAGAAGCTTTGCTTGCTTGTGCTCGCCGTTGCTTCAGCGCGAAGGTGCACTGGCGTAAGCATCTTAGCTTCAAGCCGTGAGCTTGAGCTTCGTTTCATTTTGCTTTGCCTATAAATAGCAATCCCAGAGAAGCTTATCCACCTTTAGCAGAGCTCTCCAACACCCTCAAGCAGTTAAACTGTATTCCTTCTCGCCGTTGCTTTCTTCTCCGGCGAGCTCAGCACGGAGGCTCACGGTGACAGCCTCAACCGCAGTCTCAATTCCCAAATTGACACCCCTAGTGAGTTCCCTGTATCTCACTATCTGTGCTGTAGCATTTAATTGAACTCTTATGCAATTCATCGCCGGTGATCGCCGTCAATTGCTGAAATTAGTGAAATGCCCTGTTCCAGTTGCACAAGTCAAATTAGCCCGAATTAGCCTTCGATTCAATAGAAAAAAATGATCAGTGAGCTGTTTTAAGCAAGCCTGTGAAGTCAAATTGTGAAATTGACCAAGAACTGAAGCTTTTCCCTATCCCGAGCTTCACCAGCCGCCGACGAACATCGCCAGCCTCCTCTGGTGATTCTCCGGCCAATTCAATTGTGCCAGAAGCTTTCTTATACCTTCTAGATGCTCTCCAAGCAAGGAATCGAGTTCAAACTTCGAGTAGCCAAAACCCCCAATTTCAGTGTCTTTTACTCCGGCGCCGGCCACCGGAAAACCATTCCCGGCCGATCCAGCTCCAGAAACCTTGTCCACCAGATGCGCCTTGATCTCCTGAGCAACCTTTCCTACTAGCTCGACTCCCAATTGGGCCTAAATCAAAAGATATAGCTATGCCCAAATTCCTGTCCAGTGCTATGATCAGAAACTCCAGCCACCGAGTTCATCGCCGATTTTCATCACTTTCCGGCCATCTCCTGCCCTAGGTCCAGTTGAATGAATTGTTCCTGTTACTGAGGCCTACCTCCTAGACAAAGTGGTGCACCAATTGGAGCTCTAGATCAAAAGTTATGGCAAGCCCTAGTTTCTGGCCACGACAGTGCAATGCCAGGCTATGTCAGCCAGTGGCATTAGCCCTTTTCACTTCCTTCTTGATGTGTATTTTGAGCATGGCTTTGTCCCTTAGACTCCTGAGATTGTGATCTACAATTTCTTCTTCTATCACAACTTGATTTGAGCCCTTGAACTGGATTTTATGATTAGCCCTAGATTTTGACATTGTCAGCCCAATGTCAGAGCATGTCAGTCAGTGGCATTAGCTCATTTCACCTCTTTCCAGTTATTCAAATTGAAAATAACTTTGTCCATCAGACTTGTGGAGTTGTAATCCACATTTCATTCTATTGTCACAAGTTGAGATAATCCTTCTATCATCCATCAACCCTATGTCGATGTCTTGAACCGAATGTCAACCTGAAGACGTTCGCTGTTTTTGAGCGAATCAGTCGCAACCTTGATATCATGCTGATATTTTGAGACATTTGGAACCTTGTAAACCTTTGACAACTAATCTTAACCTTGGTTTCCATATCTTAGGCCTAATCAACTTCTAAACCTAATCATTTCATAATCGTCTAATCATTTCAGAATCATCGGGACATGCATCTTTGCATTATTGCATATAGTATAGTAATGTATTAAAAAGATTGTAATTCTTGGTTGTTTGTTTGATTGGAGAGTAGATCAAGAGCCAGAGTTCGAGGACTTCACTGCTGACTCGACATCAACTGCTGTTTCTCACGACGCGGAAGGCAAGTCATAGTCTTGATCATCTTGAACCTACATTTTATGAATTGCTATGATATGACCTTGAGTATAAGTAGTATTTCATGAGAATGGATGAATTGTGAATTGGCAGTACTAAGCTGGATGCTTGTGAAATGTGAATTGATCAAATAGTGAGCCATGAACTATTAGAAATGTATTTATATATATTCATGAAATAGAACCCTTAGCCATGACCAGGGTTTTGGTATGGAATGGTGGTACTAGCACTGGTTGTGCTTGGCTGCACTGGATGTGCCGGCACTGGAGATGCATGGTGTGTGGTATGATCTGGTCACTGGCATATAAGGACTAGAACCTTGTGTTGTGCGTCTAGTGGCATGAAATACGTGCTAACCGCAAGCCTGGTCTGGGACTGGCTTGAACAAGTACTTATGTGGATCGCACATGAAACCCCTGCATGAGATGGACAACAATACACTAAACTCACTGGGTTCAGCTCCTCCACGTAACACTGAATGTAATTTGATCAAGCACGTTGACCCAGTAATGGGAAGAGGCTCAGGGGTGGGGGTATAGCCCGCCACAACTGCGGTTTGTGCGAAGAAAACTGCAGGGTCAGGGGTGAAATGTGAGTGATACATAACAAAAGTTCTTGTCATTTCCACCTTGCCGCTCACAGTATGAAGTGAGTCAGGGGTCCAATCATTATTATGTTATGATAGGAAAGGCTTGAAAGTGGAATATCTTGCGGGTAAATTGGTACCTCTCTGCAGAGTTAAAAATGTATTCGAATACTCCGAGCTCCCGGGTTTATAGGAGTCTGCTGCGGTGGATTAAATCCACGGGGTGTGGCACAAGTATATTTTCTAAATAAAATTTGATGTCAAGATTACCCAAATGACATGTGTTGTCATGATAAGGGGTGCTGCCGTGGGCTGTCATGTGTCGATGTGTCGCGGTAGTGCTATAATCTAGTGAACATAAATATCGAGGTTATGTTATGAAAGGTGCTGCCATAAGATGAGATGAGATGTGATGAGACATGAAAGTAAAGATTATTTTACAAATATCCATAATTTTTGACTAGTCTAGGTTCATAACAATACTACTATATGTATCTACTCTTCCCTATGACTTGCTGAGTACGTAAGTACTGACCCATGCAACTTACAACCCAGAAGATGGAGCGTACCAAGATCAAGAGGAAGACGTGGGGAACTTCTTGAATCCAGAAGAAGGAGAGCCAGATCCGTCGAATCCTTGATGTGTTGTTCTGCCGTCAACTTCTTACTGTGGAAGGGACACCCATCATCCGCTGTGTAGAAGTTTTATTTTGCTTTAACTAAATCTTGAATGCCGTGAAGGTATTGTAATCTTTTTATGTAATATTAAGGCCAGCAGGCCACACTGCTTAATATTTTGTAAGTTTTTCTGCTGTAATGTGAATATACTCCTGTGCTTGACTTATCCTGGGAAGTCAAAGGTATGCTTGTATGGGACTAGCTATAGCAAGCTAGGTCTCCACGGGAGTAGTCGTAGTCCCAGTTTCGGGGCGCGACAAAAAGTTTGGTATCAGAGCAGCATGAGAACTTGACTGTAGGACGACACCTTTAGAAATTGGCTACGCCAGGAAGACGTAATTTATTTAGAAACTATTTGTTGAAAACTTTATTTTGAGAAAAACAATGAGCTTTGTAGCTCCTAACAACTTCTATTTCAATGTCTTATTTAGGTTTTCTAAAAATCGGTAAGAGTGTGAGAGTGCGTTCTGTCGTGTCAGAGTGTTTTAGGGGTGGTATAGATAGAGCTGATGGATGCTCTTGATAGCCTTGTAATTCGTTGTTGCTTATGCAATGGTTAATTTGTGTATTTTGGCTAGTAGCCTAAGTATTTTATGCATTAATGTAGTTTGCATTAATTTCTGTACTGCTGTCTTAGTTGGCCCTAGATAGTTAGATTGGTCTGAACCCTTTTTCAGAGCCATTATGGTTGATACAAGAAGGAGATCCCGAAGCGGTAGAGAAGACAGGGAGCAGACTCCGCAGGAAGAAGATACCATGACGAGAGACCCTTTGTTTCAGCCAGGATCTCAAAGCTCCAATCCTCCCCAGAGTGAACAACCTAGTATCCAGGAAATTCTCCTATCCATGGAGAAAAATCGTCAAGAAGCCCAAGCAGCCCATACTCAACTGCTGGCTTAGATAGTTCAGAGAATGCCTACTGGAGCGACAGAAGGAACTACTGTAGGTGCCCGACTAACGGATTTCAAAAGACCCGTCCACCAACATTCTCTAGTGCGACCGATCCCATGGTTGCCGATGATTGGTTAAGGGATATCGAGAGGAAACTAGACACGGTCCGATGCAGCGACCGAGAGAAGGTTTTGTTTGGATCTCACCAGTTAGCAGGAGCTGCAGCTGCATGGTGGATGAACTACCAGGAGGCCCACCTCGACAAGGATAATATCTCTTGGACGGAATTCATGGAACAATTTCGGAAATTCCATGTACCTACCGGCGTCATAGCTGCAAAACGTCGGGAATTCCGCAACCTCATTCAGGGAAGCAAGACGGTTACCGAGTATCTGCACCAGTTTACTCACCTAGCCCGGTATGCACTTGGAGGTGTTGATACCGAGGAGAAGAAAATAGCATGTTTTGCAGAAGGACTTCAACACTACCTACAGTACCAAATCGCCTCCCATGAGTTCACTGAATTCCAAACACTAGTGAACAGGATTTTAAAGATAGAAGAGAAGAGGAATATGGGAGAAGGAAGCCGGAAGTGGAAGATGCTCCAGCAAGCGCGGTCACAGACAATCCCAACCAGAGGAAGAGCTCCCATCGCCTCCAGTTTTCGACCATCACATTAGACTCCGAGACCAGCAATGACGTTGTACCCTAACTACAAAGGAAACCATCTCCAGAAGGATTGTCCTCATCTCCGTATTGAGTGCTATCACTGTGGACAGTATGGACATCGTCGAGATTGCTGTCCATAGATTCGACTTGCACCACCCATTGCCAGGTCACAGGCAGGAACACAACCAGCAGCACCCAGAGTACCGGTGTCACAACCACAGAAGTTTAGAGGAACTCCACCAGGAAGAGGAGGAAGCATGGCCAATCGAGGAAGAGGAAACGGTAGAACACCAATGGCAACTCCAGGAGGAAAGCTAAACTACACTTCCATCCAAGAAACGGGAAACGCCATCGACATTCTTCTAGGTAGATTTCTGATCCAGTCTGCATCTGCCTTAATATTATTTGATCCTGGTGCTACAAATTCCTTTATGTGAAAAGCATTTGCATCTGAGATTGAAATGCATATAGCACCATTAGAATACCCCATGATTATACAAACTACAGGGGCTAGACTATCAGTCTATTCAATCTGCCCGAATATAACCTTCAGTATAGAAGGGGTAGAATTCGAGGCAAATCTGCTAGTTCTAGAACTGCAAGGTCTAGACATTATATTGGGCATGAATTGGTTGTCCCAACATAAAGGTCTAGTAGACTGTGAAGAGAAAACCCTAAGCCTTGTCAGTAGTCAAGGGGAGAAAGTTTTATTCTATGCGGAAAGATCATCAACCAAGGAACCGCTAGGATCTGTTCAAGCACTGCAGAAGATATGTCTAGAACAAGTATCCATTGCCAAGAATTGATGACTTGTTCGATCAACTTCGACGAGCTAAAGTATTCTCCAAGATAGACTTGAAGTCTGGATACCATCAACTGAAGATTAAGAAGGAGGATATATCGAAGACTGCTTTCACTACCAGATACGGATTGTATGTGTTTACAGTAGTACCATTTGGCTTAACCAATGCCCCAGCAGCCTTCATGAATGTCATGAATAGCACATTTATGGATTTCCTTGACAAGTTTGTCATAGTGTTCATAGATGACATTCTGATATATTTCAGGAATACAGAAGAGCATGAGCAACATCTACATCTAGTCTTGGAAAGGCTACGAGAAAGGCAATTCTATGCCAAGTTTGATAAATGTGAGTTTTGGATGTCAAAGATTGCATTTCTTGGACATGTGTTGATAGCAGAAGGAATTTCAGTGGATCCAGCTAAAATTTCTGCTATCAAGGAATGGAAGCGACCCACCTCAGTTCCAGAAATTGGAAGTTTCTTGGGATTGACGGGTTACTATTGGAGATTCATCGAAGGATTCTCCCAGATTGCTAAGCCTCTTACTAACCTGCTAAAGAAGGATATTGCATTTGACTGGACCACTAAGTGCGAAGAAAGTTTTCAGAAGCTGAAGCAGAAATTGACAACAACACCAGTTCTTACCTTGGCAGATAGCAAAGAAGAATTTATAGTCTACTGTGATGTTTTGAAGCAAGGAATAGGCTATGTGTTAAGGCAACAAGGTCGGATAGTAGCTTATGCTTCATGTTAAGTTGAGACCACAAGAAGAAAACTATCCAACTTATGATTTGGAATTAGCAAGAGTACAAGATATGCTTCATAACTCTCAGCTCCGGAAATGCTTAAAAGAGCCTACTGACAAGATAGAAGTACAAAATGTAGCATTACAGAAGAATCTTACCTACCTTGAGTATATAATCAGAATCCTAACCACTGAGGAACGCCAACTCAGAAGGAAGAAGATCAAGTTATGTAAAGTTCAGTAGGGAAATTATTCAGAACATGAAACCACTTGGGAGAAGGAGAAGATCTTTAGTAAACCTATCCTTATCTTTTCATGTCTTAGGTAAATCTCGGGGCAAGATTTCTTTAAGGAGGGTAGATCTGTAACACCCTGAGTTTAGGGGTAAAAACTCTCTTTTCATGAACACCATGCATGCATGATACCATGTATCTGTAGTAGTAACAAGATCAGTTCAACCCTTTTACCCCAATCTATCCCAAACCCTAAAATTTCAAAATCTTCCCTGTGAACCCAAATCAAGATCAGATTATTCGGATGTGATCTATCAGTTACTCTGAACATAAAAGTCTTCAGAAGTCAGATTCAACTCCATCTCTAACTTTCAGATTTATCAATTTCTTTCTGTTTTCGAAAACAGAAATTCAAATTACTATTTTAATTACCCTAAATATTCTGAACTCAGATTTAGTTAAATCTTGACATAATTCAGATCAGATTACTCTTGGACTATAATCATGGGTATGCCAATAACTTAATCCAGAAAGTTGGCAGCCAAATTATATCATCAAAGCATTTTTCACATATCAGTCCAAATTATATTGCAAATTAGTCCTTTATCTGATATTTGGAAACCCAGAAAAGGCTAAAATCTTCAGATCAACTCCAAATTCAAGATTTCTTCAGCAAATCATTTCTAAATGCCATTTGATACAAATTTCCCTTCTGTCTAGATTACAAAATTACATCTTAAAGGCCAGAATTCGAAATCGACAAAACTCAGATTCTATTGTACCCTAAAGTACCCTATTTTCGATTTATGTCGAAAATCATCAAATCGTACCAAATTTCATCAAATCTCTTGCTAGATGAGTATAAGGTATAAGTTTATACTCAGCTGTGAAATCAGATTGCAAATCAACTATCTGTAAGTCAGAAATTACAATTCAGTCCAAAGCAAATTTCCAGATTTTACAATTTAGTCCAAATGGCTGTTTTCGACCTCACCTACTGTACACGACCAGGGAAGCTACAATTCACGTCCAGCAGTGCACGGCGACTTCGACCACAGCCGGCACCATGTTGCTTCGACCTCAGCTAGCGTGGAACAGTACCTCTGCGACCGCGACCAGGAGCGCCTCGTCGTCGTGATAGTCGCCATTGAACAACGCCGCTTTAGCCATGATTTCGCAACCGCCTTTGCATGCACACATGTTTGCTCTTCAGTTGTTGCCGTAGCCACCTCCACCCAGCACACCAGCTGCTACATGCCAGAGAGAAGCTTTGCTTGCTTGTGCTCGCCGTTGCTTCAGCACGAAGGTGCACTGGCGCAAGTATCTTAGCTTCAAGCCGTGAGCTTGAGCTTCGTTCCATTTTGCTTTGCCTATAAATAGCAATCCCAGAGAAGCTTATCCACCTTTAGCAGAGCTCTCCAACACCCTCAAGCAGTTAAACTGTATTCCTTCTCGCCGTTGCTTTCTTCTCCGGCGAGCTCAGCACGAAGGCTCACGGTGACAGCCTCAACCGCAGCCTCTATTCCCAAATTGACACCCCTAGTGAGTTCCCTGTATCTCACTATCTATGCTGTAGCACTTAATTGAACTCTTATGCACTTCATAGCCGGTGATCGCCGTCAATTGCTGAAATTAGTGAAATGCCCTGTTCCAGTTGCACAAGTCAAATTAGCCCGAATTAGCCTTCGATTCAATAGACAAAAATGATCAGTGGGCTGTTTTAAGCAAGCCTCTGAAGTCAAATTGTGAAATTGACCAAGAACTGAAGCTTTTCCCTAGCCCGAGCTTCCCCAACCGCCGGCGAACGTCGCCAGCCTCCTCCGGTGATTCTCCGGCCAATTCAATCGTGCCAGAAGCTTTCTTATACCTTCTAGATGCTCTCCAAGCAAGGAATCGAGTTCAAACTTCGTGTAGCCCAAACCCCCAATATCAGTGTCTTTTTCTCCGGCGCCGGCCACCGGAAAACCATTCCCGGCCGATCCAGCTCTAGAAATCTTGTCCACCAGATGCGCCTTGATCTCCTGAGCAACTTTTCCTACTAGCTCGACTTCCAATCCGGCCTAAATCAGAAGATATAGCTATGCCCTAATTCATGTCTAGTGCTATGATCAGAAACTCCAGCCACCGAGTTCATCGCCAGTTTTCATCACTTTCCGGCCATCTCCTGCCCTAGGTCCAGTTGAATGAATTGTTCTTGTTACTGAGGCCTACGTCCTAGACAAAGTGGTGCACCAATTGGAGCTCTAGATCAAAAGTTATGGCAAGCCCTATTTTCTGGCCATGTCAGTGCAATGCCAGGCTATGTCAGCCAGTGGCATTAGCCCTTTTCACTTCCTTCCTGTTGTGTATTTTGAGCATGACTTTGTCCCTTAGACTCCTGAGGTTGTCATCTACAATTTTTCTTCTATCACAACTTGATTTGAGCCCTTGAACTGCATTTTATGATTAGCCCTAGATTTTGACATTGTCAGCCCAATGTCAGAGCATGTCAGTCAGTGGCATTAGCTCATTTCACCTCTTTCCATTTATGCAAATTGAAAATAACTTTGTCCATCAGACTTGTGGAGTTGTAATCTACATTTCATTCTATTGTCACAAGTTGAGATAATCCTTCTATCATCCATCAACCCTATGTCGATGTCTTCAACCGAATGTCAACCTGAAGACGTTCGCTGTTTTTCAGCGAATCAGTCGTCACCTTGATATCATTCTGATATTTTGAGACATTTGGAACCTTGTAAACCTTTGACAACTAATCTTAACCTTGGTTTCCATATCTCAGTCCTAATCAACTTCTAAACCTAATCATTTCATAATCGTCTAATCATTTCAGAATCATCGGGACATGCATCTTTGCATTATTGCATATAGTATAGTAATGTATTAAAAAGATTGTAATTCTTGGTTGTTTGTTTGATTGGAGAGTAGATCAAGAGCCGGAGTTCGAGGACTTCACTGCTGACCCGACATCAACTGCTGTTTCTCACGACGCGGAAGGCAAGTCATAGTCTTGATCATCTCGAACCTATATTTTATGAATTGCTATGATATGACCTTGAGTATAAGAAGTATTGCGTGAGAATGGATGAATTGTGAATTGGCAGTACTAAGCTGGATGCTTGTGAAATGTGAATTGATCAAATAGTGAGCCATGAACTATTAGAAATGTATTTATATATATTCATGAAATAGAACCCTTAGCCATGACCAGGGTTTTGGTATGGAATGGTGGTACTAGCACTGGTTGTGCTTGGCTGCACTGGATGTGCAGGCACTGGAGATGCATGGTGTGTGGTATGATCTGGTCATTGGCATATAAGGACTAGAACCTTGTGTTGTGCGTCTAGTGGCATGAAATACGTGCTAACCGCAAGCTTGGTATGGGACAGGCCTGAACAAGTACTTATGTGGATCGCACATGAAACCCCTGCATGAGATGGACAACAATACACTAAACTCACGGGGTTCAGCTCCTCCACGTAACACTGAATGTGATTTGATCAAGCACGTTGACCCAGTAATGGGAAGAGGCTCAGGGGTGGGGGTATAGCCCGCCACAACTGCGGTTTGTGTGAAGAAAACTGCCGGGTCAGGGGTGAAATGTGAGTGATACATAACAAAAGTTCTTGTCATTTCCACCTTGCCGTTCACAGTATGAAGTGAGTCAGGGGTCCAATCATTATTATGTTATGATAGGAAAGGCTTGAAAGTGGAATATCTTGCGGAAAAATTGGTACCTCTCTGCAGAGTTAAAAATGTATTCGAATACTCCGAGCTCCCGGGTTTATAGGAGTCTGCTGCGGTGGATTAAATCCACGGGGTGTGGCACAAGTATATTTTCTAAATAAAATTTGATAAGTCAAGATTACCCAAATGACATGTGTTGTCATGATAAGGGGTGCTGCCGTGGGCTGTCGTGTGTCGACGTGTCGCGGTAGTGCTATAATCTAGTGAACATAAATATCGAGGTTATGTTATGAAAGGTGCTGCGATAAGATGAGATGAGATGTGAAGAGACATGAAAGTAAAGATTACTTTACAAACATCCATAATTCTTGACTAGTCTAGGTTCATAACAATACTACTATATGTATCTACTCTTCCCTATGACTTGCTGAGTACGTAAGTACTCACCCTTGCAACTTACAACCCAGAAGATGGAGTGTACCAAGATCAAGAGGAAGACGTGGGGAACTTCTTGAATCCAAAAGAAGGAGAGCCAGATCCGTCGAATCCTTGATGTGTTGTTCTGCCGTCAACTTCTTACTGTGGAAGGGACACCCATCATCTGCTGTGTAGAAGTTTTATTTTGCTTTAACTAAATCTTGAATGCCGTGAAGGTATTGTAATCTTTTTATGTAATATTAAGGCCAGCAGGCCACACTGCTTAATATTTTGTAAGTTTTTCTGCTACAATGTGAATATACTCCTGTGCTTGACTTATCCTGGGAAGTCAAAGGTATGCTTGTATGGGACTAGCTATAGCAAGCTAGGTCTCCACGGGAATAGTCGTAGTCCCAGTTTTGGGGCGCGACATGTATTCATTTTCAAAAATGATTTTCCACATACATTGCATTGTATACAACTATATTTGTACAGGTATAGGGATCATTCGATCCCAAGCTCAGTCAGGAGCTTATCTACAAGGGGCCTCATCTCCTCTATGATGGCCTCTAGCTGTTCTTCGCTCTCAACCTCAACCGGTCCCACCAATGGATTCATATCTGCACCTGGGCCATGGTGAAGTCGAAGCCGGCTGAGGATGGCGAAAGCGGCTGACCGAACTCTGGTTCTGATCGCCTCTTCTCGTCGCCGTGTATCCTCAGGAAGATACTCGAGAAGTGCCTCCGCTTGGGCCATGACTAACACAGACCAGTCATCTTGGCTGAGATTATCTCTTGTGGTTTCGACCACATCAGCCTTCAGAAGATGAGCCACTGCCTTAAGTTGTTCGAAGAGGGAACGGCTCAGCTTTCCGATCGCCTTTTCGGAGGTATAAATAGAGTCCTGGAGGAGCCCCTTGTCCTGACTGAGTTGTCTTATTTGACCCGCTTGCATTGCAACAAGAGAAAAGATTACTCGCATATTATGAAGCTAAGTCTTCCTAATCAGGAATCGACTTACCGGCAAGTTGTGACCGCAGCTTGTTGTTTTCAATCTCTTGGTTCCTAGTCACTGAGATTGAATGGAGCTTGACTGTGGCTACTTCTTTGTTCAGCAATGCCACCTCTCTGCGGTAGAACAGAAGGAGTGGTCATAACCAATTTGTATCTATACAAGTTGAAGAGTAATGATCCTTACCTGCGCAAACTGTCTCGTTCTTTTTGTATGGCCTCCATGCTAGCCATCGTAGCACGCGATTGGGCCATCATTCGGGATAGTTCCTGTGATGCAAAAAAGGAAGTTAAAGGTGTCCTATGTATAATTCAGGCACCGAGAGAGAGGTTCATCATACCTTCATAAACTCTCGTAAGGAGGCATCTTCCGGACTAATGGGAAGACTTGTTGAAGGCCCGGATGTGGCTACAACAGGGGCAGTTGGTGGGAGTGCCTGCTGGGCACTGCCCCCAATCTCCATTGGTTGCGACTGAGTTCCCGCGCCAGTTTCTCCCCTCACGGCCCGGACGACTTCCTGGACCAAGGGGGTGGAGTGCTCCTTACTGGAGGCTCCTGCACCAGCAGCTACTTCAATCCTCCCCGAAGTGGTTGAAGGGCGGGATGCTGTTTCTTTTCGCCAGACAAAGGGAAGAAGAATCAAACAATCACAATTCGTGATCATCATTTTAATACAACCAGGATAAAGGTTTTTAGCTTATTTGAAATCCCATTAGCTTTTGAGATTTCAGGGAAGGTTCTCCTCGAGAAAGGGGACAACTGTCATCCAACCTGGTCTTCCTCTTGGAGAACAAGGCATCTCCCCCCTGGGTGTGTTCCTCTGTGAGCACTTTTCTAGGGAAAGATAAAGACAAATGAGCAGAATCTTTACCTGGGCAATCGGCCCCGTTGGCCGGGTCGCATCCGAAGGCCTCGATGGCTCCTGGACTTCTGGGGCCGGCACCTCGTTTGTAACCGCCATAGGATCTTCTCCGACCACCTCCACTCCTGTCTGTAGGGGTGGAGGATTTTCCTCCCTGGGACTCGCAGGAGTCGCAGGGGGAAGCTCTTTTCCCTGCATGAGCATTAACTTATCGAATGCACAGAGGGAATTGAGAAAACAAGACTGTGAGAGAATCTTACCACGGACGTCCCTCCGACCAGGGAAGTAGAGGCAACTGGCCCTGAAGCCTCGGGGGCTTCAGGGGCTGGGATGTTGTCTGCGACCACCAGGCTTTCGATGGCCGCGGGGTCTGCTACAGCCGCCTCTGCGGTAGCGGTTGTTTCTGCGGAATGGGTTGGAGCGTCGCCGGATGGAGAACCCGCAATCCTCCTCCTCTGGTGAATCAGGGGGACATCATCATCTTCCTCCTCCTCGCTCCCTTCTCCCTGTACGACGAAGAAGTAATTCCAGTTGGCGCCTGGAAAGATCGGAGGGATGTGATATCTTACCGCAGTTTTTCTGGCGGTAAGAGGAACGCTTCGTGAAGATCCTTCCCCAAGATTTAGCCTAGCTTTCTTGGGGGCAGGATTCCTCGTCTTTGGTTTCGAGGAAACCTTCTTCACGAGTTTTGTCGTCGGCTTTCCCAGGGAACTGATGTTCTCGCTGGGAAACGTCGCCTCGGCGAATCTCCCTAGGAGCTGTTCTCATTTCAATGGGATTGATTAGTGCTGGACATACATAAGACCTGTAAAATAGAGGCCAAGTGGAAAATGTACCTTTCGGCGCTCCTGTTTAAGGTCATCGCCGGCGTGAATCAAGCTTTGGGGGCGAGGCGATCCCTTGGGGCCCTCTACCTCGGCGTTGTACGCCCTGAGGAGGTAGTTAGTATGCCTCTCAATCTCGGCTGAGGGCAGGACTGTACCCAGATACGAGTTCAATTGATGCATTTCAGAAATAACATAAAAGGATTTCAGTGCCAGAAATGAATACCTTCATTATAGTCCGGGGTACTGTCCGCCATGGACTTGATCTCCCAAGCCGGATGAGCCCTTTCACGCAGGGGGCTCACCCGATTCTTCACAAAGTCTCGGATGACGTCGCGTGCTGTCAACCCTTGTCTGACTAAGTGAAGAATCACCTCGGCTTGCTTCATGAACTCTGCGTTCATCGCTGGGAGAGCATCCAACTCACTAGGCTTCTCCGGCCGCGAGTTCTCAAACCACAGCCCGCTCTCGGTCGGCGGGGTGCAGTAAAACCATTTCTGGTGCCACCCGTTCACTGAGTCTAGCAGGGGTGGGAAGGGATACTCTTTCTTATCCCTTAGCTGGAAGTAAATGCATCCGGCGGTGTTGGTGCTCTTCGACCACGCCGAAAAATAAAATCGTCGGAAAAGATCCACGCTGGGATATACTCCGACAAACGCCTCACACAAGTGTTGAAATACCGCCAGTATCAACACTGTGTTTGGGTGGAGGTTGATTAGCTCCAACCCGTAGTGCTCGAGGACGTCCTTCAAGAACCGACTCTCAGGGAATCGGAACCCGCAGCGCAAATATTCTTCAGAAACCACCAACTCGCCCTCTTGGACGATCGGGGTTTCTTGGTCCTTCTCCGCGGGCCGCTAGTTGATTAGCAGCCGTGGAGGAAGGATATCCTCCTTCTCCAATGCCACTAAACTGTCCTCAGAATGGTGGATTGATCGGCTCCAGGACGCCATTTTTTGGTGGAGAGGTGAAGGAAAAGTTGGTGACTTTTGGGGAAGACGAAGGCTGAGAAGAACGAGGGTTTTGTGCGGCGGAAATGTTGAAGGTTTTTGGCTGTGTGACTTCCTCAAGAAGGAACCTGCTCCTTTTATAGACCCGAGGAAAGGCATTAACGTGAGTAACGTTCCATCCAAACGTTCCACTGAGTATTTTATTCATTTCCCATAATGGGTACTATCTCTGGCGGACCCGTTAAAGTGTTCAGGCATCGGATCTGAAACAAAAAGACTTCTTTGTTTCAGAAACTGAAAGTGCAAAAGGCCTAAAAAGTTTTCAGTGCTTTTCAGAGGACGTTTTTCCTTTATGTGTTTTGGACATTTTCATGAAAAAATCCTACGACTCAATTTTTGGACGTATGGATATATTTTGACCGTGTTATGATCGAGATCATGCTTTTGATTATGCTCCGATTCTAATCTAAATGACGGTCTGATCGAGCCTCAATTCTGATCGCAGTACGCTTCAATTCTAACCACGGCTTTAAGTCTGATCGCGGTATCAGAGCTGGTCGCGGCACCTTTATAAAAGCGTGATTTTGATCGCAGAACTGAAGGTTCCCTGTGTATGAATGGTCGCGAAGGCATTACTCATGGCCATATTTTCGCACAGAAGATGTAAAGAATATTTATATACAGAAGAAAATTTTATTTCTTGCATTCTTTACATACAAAAGGGATACCGGCGACCAGAGCGTCGACCTGATCAGAGAGAAGTTTGCACAGTTCTCCTAGGGACATATTGCTGTCAGTAGGATCTACACTGACAACCCCCAGAGAACTAGCAACTAACCTAAGCCTATCTACGTCGTCCCTAACAAGAGATACGCTACTGTTCCTAATTAAATCGGAGAATTCTCGCTGTTGCTGAGCGTGGTCCCTCTCTCGACGGAACTGGTGCGCCTCTTCACGGGATCGTTCAAAACATTCTGCCAGATGCAGAATCGCCGAAGACATCTCTTCGGTCTTCTTCTAGAGGGCATTCTTCTCCTCTGGAAGCATCTGTCTGAGGGGAAGAGGCGGAATAGCAGAAGGCTGATCACTAGGGCCTCCAATCTCCTGCATTTGCAAAAGTTAGTTATGCTAACTATAACTATCAGCAAAAGAAGATGAGGATTATTACCTGTCCCTGCACATGACACGTTGATGTAGCCATCCTGGGAAGTAGATCATCCGATAAAGTCAGATGATCATCAGATGGTAGAAGAGCAACCTTCCCACCAGAAGATTGCTTCACCAACACAAGTTGAGGATCTTCTAGTCGTATAGTCACCGCTTGCCGACCAGAAAATCGATCACCCAAACAAAAGCAGGGGGTGTTGGAGTAGAAAGCTGAAGGAAGAAAAGATGATGGCTCATCTTCTACCTTTGCTCTGCTGGAGGATTCTTCGTCAACCTTGGGTTTCTTCTTGGAAGGAGATGGATCTTCAGGCATTTGAAGCTCCTG
The DNA here is from genome assembly GCA_019359835.1 of Pharus latifolius. NCBI lineage: Eukaryota > Viridiplantae > Streptophyta > Magnoliopsida > Poales > Poaceae > Pharus > Pharus latifolius. The sequence continues at coordinate 36,353,934 of CM033323.1, read as the reverse complement.
CTTGAGAACTTCCTCTTCATCACTTTCAATCTCGATGATGTTGTGATCTGCCATCAGGAGGTGTATGAAGAGAAGAATGAAGGTGGTTTTAGAAAGAACTTAACCGTGAGAAGAAATTATGAAGCTTTAGAGATTCAAAGACCCGGTATTTATAGCCGCCAAGGTGACGGTTCGCATTCTAAGCACCTCGGGTTTTTTAAAGCATTTACAATTTCACCTCGGGTTAAAAAACATTTCCACAACGCCATCATTACCTATCACGTAATACCCAGAACCCGTCTCGGGGAACCAACCGTCTCACTTAGTGCGCCACTAAGTGGGGGATTTGAATAGTTGGGTTAAAAATATGATGCATGACTTTAAATTCGAAATAAACACGTCCCTTCGTTTTCTTCGAATTTGGGGGCTAGCTGACGAGGATTGACACCCAGGTCAGTTCAAATAAATGCACTGTTGGTTCAAGACAGATTCGAACCAGACACGTGCCTAGCGGTGCGAACTCAAGTCATTCTGAGAAGCATCAGCCTGAGGTCGCAGGCTTTGCGCGATCAGGTCGCTGGCTTTGTGTCGCGCCCCGAAACTGGGACTACGACTACTCCCGTAGAGACCTACCTCGCTGCAGCTAGTCCCATATATGCATAGCATACACATACCCTTGACTTCCCAGGATAAGTCAAGCACAGGAGTATATCACATTGCAACAGAGTCACTTACAAAATATTTAAGCAGTGTGGCCTGCTGGCCTTAATATTACATAACGAGATTACAATGCCTTCGCGGCATACATGGTTTAGCAAAATAACATCTACACAGCAGAAGGTAGGTGACCCACCCACAAAGAGAAGTGGACGGCAGAACAGCACACATCAGGGCTCTGGCGGGACTGACGCTCCTCCTTCTGGATCCATGAAGTCCTCCATGCCTTCGTCTTGGTTGTAGAACGCTCCATCTACTGAATTGTAGGTTGCAAGAGTGAGCACTTACGTACTCAGCAAGTCATAGGTAAGAGAAGATACATATAGTAGAGATGATATGAACCTAGACTAGTCAAGAATTATGGATGTTTGTAAAATAATCTCTTTCTTTCCTGGCTCAACTCATGGCAGCACCTTTCTATAATATAACATCATTCATGTTCACTAAATTATAGCACTACCGCGACACGTCGACACACGACAGCCCACGGCAGCACCCCTTATCATGACAACACATGTCATTTGGGTAATCTTGATTTAATATATTTTATTTAGAAAATTATACTTGTGTCACACCCCGTGGATTTAATCCACCGCAGCAGACTCCTAAAACTCGGGAGCACGAAGTATTCGAATACATTTTTAACTCTGCAGAGAGGTACCAATTTACCCGCAACATATTCCACTTTCAAGCCCATCCTATCAAAATGATTGGACCCCTGACTCACTTCATACTGTGAGCGGCAAGGTGGAGATAACAGGAACTTTTGTTATGTTTCGCTTACAATTCACCCCTGACCCTGCAGTTTTCTTCACACAAACAGCAGTTGTGGCGGGCTATACCCCCACCCATAAGCCTCTTCCCATTACTGGGTCAACGTGCTTGATCAAATCACATTCAGTGATACGTGGAGGAGCTGAACCCCGTGAGTTTAGTGTATTACTTTCCATCTCATGTAGGGGTTTCATGTGCGATTCACATAAGTACTTGTTCAGGCCTGTCCCATACCAGGCTTGCGGTTAGTACGTTTGTTCATGCCACTAGACGCACAACACAAGGTTCTAGTCCTTATATGCCAGTGACCAGACCATCCACAACCCTGCACCTTCAGTGCCTGCATTCCTTCACAGTTTAGCACCTCCAGTGCTACCACCATTCAATACCATTTTCTGGTCACGGCTAGGGGTTTTATTTCATGAATATAAGTATATAAATATATATAATAGTTCATGGCTAAAAACTTGTTTATTTCACATTTCACAGATAACCAGTCTAGTACTGCCAATTCATAAATCAACCATTCTCAATCTTTCTCGTGCAACAATCTTTTCAATACACTATTATACTATATGCAATAATGCAAGGATGAAGTCTTGATGATTCTGAGATGATTAGGTTAGAAATTGATTAGGATTAGGTTTGTTGCTGAAGGTTTGCAAGGTTCCAAATGTCTCAGAATATCAGAATGATATCAAGGTTGCGACTGGTTCGCTCAAAAACAGCGAACGTCTTTAGGTCGACATTCGGTTCAAGGCATCGACATAGGGTCAATGGATGATAGAGGGGTTATCTCAACTTGTCGCAGTAGAATAAAATGTAGAGCACAATTCCACAACTCTAAGGGACAAGGTTATTTTCAGTTTGCACGACTGAAAAGAGGTGAAAAGAGCTAATGCCACTGGCTGACATGCTCTGGCATAGGGCTGACAATGCCAAAATCTAGGGTTTTAGCATAAACTGCAGTTCAAGGGCTCAAATCAAGCTCTGATAGAAGAAGAAATTGCTGATCACAACCTCAGGAATCTAAGGGACAAAGTTATGCTCAAAATGCACATCTAGAAGGAAGTGAAAAGGGCTAATGCCACTGACTGACATAGCCTGGCATTGATCTTGACATGGCCAGAAACTAGGGCTTGCCATATCTTTTGTTCTAGAGCTCCAAATGATGCACTACTTTGTCTGGGAGGTAGGCATTGATAACAGGAACAAATCATTCAACATGATCCAAAGCTGAAAATGGCTGGAAGATGATGAAAATCGGTGAAGAAAAGTGGTGGCGACACGGCACAGTGAAGCCACTGGACAAGGTTTTTGGCATGGCTATAACTTGAAATCTGGACAGTTTCAGAGATCGGGCTAGAAGACAAATATGCTTAGGAGGTTGAAGCACATCTTCTGGACAAGGTGGCTGAAACTGAAACGGCCGGGAAAAGCTTTCCGGTGATCGGCGCCGGAGAAGAAGACACTGATATTGGGGGTTTTTGATACAGGAGATTTGAACTCGATTCCAAGCTTGGGGAGTGAAAGAGAGGTATGAGTAAGCTATCTGGACAATCAATTTGGCCGGAGGATGGCCGGTGTGGCCTGGCGACGATCGCCGGCGACTGGTGGAGCTCAAATTTGGGGAAACCTTCGATTCGAGCTCAATCTGGAGATCTGGATGCATAGGCTTGCTAATTAGAGCTCACTAATCAATTTGTTTCACAGATTCAAAGACTAATTCGGGGTAAATCGGGCTGCATTGCCAGAACAAGGCATTTAGCAATTTCGGCGATCACCAGCGTTAGGGTCCACCGGAGAGCAATTCAATGCTACAGTACAATCAGGAGGATGAGAGGTACTCACTGCTAGCTTCAATTTGGCAGGAGATGCAGTGAAATGAGCTTGCACCGTGAGGCCTCGAGCTGGTCTCGCCGGAGAAGAAGATGACAGCGAGAGGATTTTCGAATTGGCTGAGTTCTGGTGAAGTGAAGCTGTTATAAGGTATGGGGTTGCTTATATAGGCCAGAGGCGGAGCTTGGAAGGAGGTAGCAGCAAGGAAATTGGTGCCGGGGACTTGACTGGCCGGGCGCAAGCGCGTGAACAGTGACGGTGAAGCGATGGCGCTCAGGCGATGGAACGGTTGATGGAACTGTTGTTTCATCGGGACGCAACGGTGTCGGGCGGTGCAAACAGTGGCAACAACGGCTGGCAAAGCAAGTAACGTGGCGAGGAGTTGCTGGCAACGATCGCGTACGGGAGCAAGGCTGTGCAACAGCGTGTAACACCCCTGTTTTTGCCAAACCCTAAAATAGCCAAAATCCACATCTGGACCCCAAAACCTAATCTGCTTCAGCCATTCCCTTCTAAATGCTGTTCAGAACATTTTTCCCTTCGGGACCATCTCCAAAATCTCACCCCAAAGCTGAGTTTCAAGCCTTGCTATTTTAAAACCCTAATTACCCTAAACTGTTTTCCCCAATTTTGTCGAAACCCTTCAGATCTTGCCCGATCTTACCAAACTTTGGCCAGACAAGTTCTAAAAATCTTTTGCAACCTAGCTGCCAAATCAGATTTCAGATCGGACTCTTAGATCTCCAAATTTGCAAACAGGCCCAAGTCCTATTCAAGTTATCCTCACAGAACAGCCCCTGGAATAAGTTTCAGAAATTACAGAACAGCCCAAATATTCTTTTCAGGCCCTTTCCACCAGCGCGTGGTCGTGCCCTCGACCAGTGCTGTATTGCCGTCGCCGTGCCGCGTTTTCTCGCCGTGCTTGCTCGCCGCCGGCCACCGTTTCCGTCACCTGTGCCCGTGAGTTGCTGAGCCACCCCGTGCGCACGTGATAGCCACCGTGGCATCGCCTCGCCCAGCGGATAAACGGCCGCGCTCCCGAACCTTGTTTTCGCGCGCGCGCTCCCGTTGCCGTGGCATTGCATGCGTGTACGTGTCGATTGCCGGAGCTACGTTGTCGCCTCCGCATCTGCGCCTTCCCGGACGAAGTTCCAAGACGCCTTGGCATCGCTGGCAAAGCTGCAGCACCGCCTGAGCGCAATCACATCGCCGGTCACCGCTGTCGCAGCTGCACCCGGCCGGTCTCGTCCCCGGCACAAGTTCTCTCGCCGTTCCCCCTCGCAAGCTTCGCCTCAATGCCTATATAAACCCCTTCAGCACTGTGAAGAAATACAACGCCAGGACTTAGCTATTTTCCAGTTTGCTCACTGTTTCCCTTTCTTCCCCGACGAGCCGATTCTGAAGCCACCGTCGCCAGAGCAAACCATAGCCCATCTCTCCAATCCAGGTTCACCAGTAAGTTCCCCACACCCATCTTCCCGTGCCCAAGCAACCAATTGCACCAGATCGATCCCCATCGCCGGTGATCGCCGGAAAGGCCCAATTGCCCTGTTTCCCCAATGCTAGCCATTTCATCCCGAATTAGCTCTCGTACCAGTAGTAGAAATTGATCCTTAGCCATTTCTTAGCAAGCCTGTAGAACCAGAATCCCCAATTAAGCTCAAATCGAAGAAATCCCAAATTCGAACCTCGGCCGTTCGCCGGACTTCGGCGCCAAGCTTCTCCGGCCGATATCCAATGAAATTAACCTCCCCAGTAGCTTTGTTGTGCCCTAGAGATCATCCCCAAGCTTGGAATTGAGCTCTTTCGCCCTGTACCGAAAATACCCAAGCTCCAGTGTCGTCTTCTCCAGCGCCGGTCGCCGGAATTCGTTCCCGGCCGATCCAGTACCTGAAACCTTGTCCCTTAGATAGATTCCAGTACCCTGAGCAATATTGTCCACAAGCTCGACACCTGGATCTGTCTAGATTGTGAGTTATGCCTATGCCAAGATCACTGTCCAGTAACTCAGTTCATGTCCAGGCCACCGTGGTTCATCGCCGGATTTGGCCACCCTCCGGCCACTTTCAGCCCTTGTGCCTGTTGAGTATATTGTTCCTGTTAGTAATGCCTACCTCCCAGACAAAGTGGTGCATCATTTGGAGCCCTGGATCAAAAGTTAAGCCATGCCCTAGTTTCTGGCCATGTCTAGCACCATGTCAGTGCATGTCAGCCACTGGCATTAGCCTTGTTTGACCCCTTCTGGTTGAGCAATTGAAATGCCACCTTGTCCCTTAGATTCCTGGAGTTGAGATCTACAACTTTCTCTACTATCACTTCTCCAGAAAACCATCCTAAGACTAGTTTCCAGTTATGTCAAAGCCATGAACTGAATGTCGACCCTTCGACGTTCAATCCTTTTTAGCCGTTTCTTCGACCAGAGCCCTTGTGACCTTGCCCTAACCTTTTCCCCTGCATGCATGACTTATTTACTTAATACTTTCTATAGAAACTATTTTCAGTATGCTTATGTGGTATGTGTTCGTGTGTTAATTGTTTGCCGCAGAGTCAGAAGCGGAAGGAGCGGAAGAAGTCTTTGAAGAGCCGTCTGAGTTTTTAGACCCAACATTGCAAGGCAAGCCTCATTCCTTTGATCATGTCTCACCCAATATTTTCATATGAAGTATATTCACTGTTTCTTACTATGCATGTTTAGTTGAAATACAAATTATGTTTGAATGACATGAGTAGATATTCCCTAAATGAATCATGAAACCCTTTTTGTTATTGAACCTTCATATATATGCTTTTGTCACCCTAGGACTCATATACTGAATATCCACATTAAATCTTAAATGGTCAAATACATGAGAAGTTATAATGAAAACCGTTTTGACAAGAAAACCGATAAAAGGGATCAGTAGTGAGGATTGGATTGTATGGAGAGGGTGCGGTGCGCACCAGGGTATGTGAATGTTCCTCACTATTGATTCATAAGGACAAGAACCTTGTGCTGTGTCTCTATACGAATTGTAAACGTACCAACCACTTGCCTGGTATGGGACAGGCACAACTCAGTAGCTTTTTGGTATTAGCAGTTCCCTGCATGGTTTGACGATCTGGTTTCTCGCGTGGAAACTGGAAGGCCAAGGTTCGGCCATGAGTGATGTGAGTCAGAAAAATGATGAGAGAAAAGGCGTAAATGAAGGAAGGCGCCCTAGACCTGATTAAGCCGTGAGCGGCTGTAATCTTAAATGGTCGCATGTCTCGCGTGGACATAGACCAAGGCTATGTGTCCTGAGGGAACATAGACCAGAGAGGCTAGGAAGTAAGGCAGTGGGTAAGACCCACAACGGTACTTGAGACTTAATTGTCTATTTACCGGGCAGGGATACTGTTAATACTGAACTGTAAAGCGTTGTGTGATCTCGGCCTTGTCACATGTGTATAAGTCACATGGAGCTGATCCGACTTGAAAGCCGAGTGAACCAGTGGATTTAAAAAGAGGTACACCTTTGCAAAGCGTAAAAGAAGTGTCAGATACTCTGTACTCCCAGGTTCAGGAGTCTTTTCGTAGTGGATGTTATCCATGGGTTATAGCACAAGTAATGTTTTGGAATGTTTTCATAATGCGGCTAATAAAGTAGTGACTCATGGGAGACCACTACATCTAATGTTTTAATGAAAACCTGTTTAATGTTTAAAGTAACATTTTAGTGACAAAGTACTGTTTCGTTTAACAAATGACTTGGAAGTCTATATATATTTCTATCTATATGAACCATAAACCCCGGAATCATATATTTCACTCTCATGTAAGTACGATTACATTAATCCCCGGAATGAGTGTTGCTGAGCACCAAGTGCTCACCCTTGCATTTTACATCCAACTGTAGAAGAGGGATTCGAGGATCCCGATTCCTTCAGTTATGAGTTCCCGGCAGAAGATGGAAGTGCCCCGGACGAGCCCACGTTCTAGAAGGATTGCGCACCAAGTCAAGTCAGATGTGGGAGGAGCCACTTCAACCCCGCTGCGGATGGAAATCAAGCTTTTTATCGTTGCTTTGTGCTTTATGCTGTGTGTTCGGTACTTAGATACCGACTCTGGTTCTGATAAACTTGTTATTTTCTTAGCAACTCTACTTAGCGCCATTTTCGGTGCTTTGGGTATGTAATATTGGCCAAGCTGGCCCGCTACCTGTTTAATGTTATTATTATGCTTGTCTGGTTTGGAGCTCATGTGTCATCCTGCTGTGTGTAACCTACCTGGGCGGTTACCAAGGTGATCCTCAAATGGGGGTCTCACACAGCGCTGCCACGACGATGGCTAGTACACAGACGCGTGTGCACATGCAAACTCAAGTGAGCACGAGCTCAGGCGCAGGCGAGGTGTGGGCGGCAGCGAGCGAGCACGGCGCAAACGTACGGGGAGGCTTCTGGTCGTGCACTGGCTACTGCCCTGGTCGAATTAGGGGCCTGATTGCAATTTCCAATTCTTGATTTGGACTGATCTGTAATTCTGGAGATTTGGAAGGTTAGAGTTGAATTAGATTCTGCTGATTTGGCAAACTTAATTCAACAGATGATTTGGCACAGATTGGAGATAAAATTTGAAATGTTCGGATGATTTTTGATACGAACTGAAAATAGGGTAGATTAGGGTAATTGAAATCTGAATTTCAATTGATTTCGAATTCTGGGATTTAGGGTTTGATTTTGAGATACTCATAAAAGAAGAATTTGTGTTGAAAAGCATTTGGGAGGTGTTCCCTGAATTAGATTTGAATTTGGAGATGATTTGCAACATTTTGCCTTTTTAGGCTGTTGGAAAATCTGGAAAAAGGACTGATCTGCGATACTCTTGGACTGATTTGCGAAAAAGGTTCAGATGGTAAAATCTGGCTGCCAACTTTTTGGATTAAGGTATTGGCATACCCTTGATCATAATCCAAGAATAATCATGTCTGATCTTGGCTATGATTTTGATTAAATCTGGATTTCTGAAACTTAGGGTAAAAGATATTCTGTTTTCGAAAACAGAAAGGAGTTGAAAAATCTGGGAGTTAGAGATGGAATTGTATCTGGGTTCTGAAGGCTTTTAGGTTTAGGATAACTGATAGATCAAATCTGGCAAGTCAGATCTTGACTTGGGGTCACAGGATAAATTTTGGAGATTTTAGGGCTAGAACAGAATAAAGCTGAGGCTGATTTGGTTGATCTAGAAGAGAGATATGCATGCATGACTTTCAAGAAAGAACTTTTCACCCCAAAACTCAGGATGTTACACTTTGCGCGATCAGACCGCAGACTTCGCGCGGTCAGGAGTTCGTGTGCTATACGCGAGCAGAATGTCCGAGATGTTGCGCGGTCAGCCAACATCCCGCGGTCAGAACATTCTCTACCAGGGTACTTGGAGTTCATCTGTCCGACTGTCTCTATAGCGGGAATATTCCAAGTATCCCGAAGATTCCTCCACGTGGAAGACCAACCGTTATGAGGTTAATACGATCAGTTGTCCATGAATAACATGTGTTTAACCTGCGTGGAGGTTAAGAGCGGTTCTCTAAAAACCGCATCCAACCATCCAAACAACTGTCTGATGCAGTTACGATATGGCACCTTTTCGACCAGTATAAAAGGGTGGCAAGGTGCATCAAAAAGGGGGGATCGAACCATCTATTGAGGAGATCAACATCTCTGATATAAGCGAGATACAACACATCTCAACCGCTCAAACAACCAAGTCTACGGCCTAGATTAGATAGTATTTGCAAGCCTCCTGGGGCTTCTTTTTGTACACTGACATAAGAAAAACCCTTCGCCTGTGAAGGTTTTTTCCCGCTAGTTTGTAAAAATTTATCACACATAGTGAAATCCCAACAGGACGTAGGGCTATTACTCCCACCATTGAGGGCCCGAATCTGTATAAACCTCTCTGTGCTCCTGTTCTCCATTTTTCTACATACCTTCCCGGAGGGTCATCTTGAAAGGTCTCACTATTACAAATTTTGCATAAGTTCGGCTGAGGACCCCGAGTCCGAATCGTCGACAAACCTTCCTTCCTTTTGACAAGTAGAGGAGAATATGGAGACAGTGGATCAAGCTGCTGATTTTCGCATCCTGCTCCAAAATTGAATCTCCTAATTATTGAGCAGGTGTGAAATGATTCAAGATCCGAAACCTTTCTCAAGGATCTTGTGGAGGTAGGTAACATACTCACCCAGTGTATTTTAATGTTGTATCTGAGTAATATCTTCAAATGTTTATTTTTTTTGTAGAATTCCACCCTGCACGCGACTATGGTAAATTGTTTGATAAACCAATTCAAGGTCGTTCAAGCAAGGTGAAACCAACTAGAGCAGTAAGTGTCTTGCTCTAATTTCAATCTAATGTGAATTAGAATGACACTTCTCATTGTTGTAGGGAGAACTCTGCTTTGATAAATGAGGTTGCTAAGGAACGTTCCAACACGGAAACTGTAATAATAGAGGCTTTGAGGCAAAACAACAACAAACTTGCTGAAACCCTCTCATCTTTGGAAGAAAGTAAAAGCGCATATGCTGCTCTCCAAGGGGCAAAAAGAAAAAGTACCAGCCGATTTAAAGTGTAAGTCCGTAGCATTTACCGTGGACATGTGCAATCTGTCATGGACTAATCAAATCAGTTGTGCGTTTTCACGTGACAGATCAAAGAGAAATGAACTCCAAGCTGGCCAAAGAGAAAGAAGACTTAAGAGAGATATATCCGGCGAGGACATGATCTCGAAAAGCTTCATAATCTTAATCAGAGGATGATGGAAAGAGCCAAGAATGATGCAAAGATTGCTGAGGAAGAAGAGTAATTTGGAAAAGATCATCAATAATTGTAGCATCATTAAAAAAGCTACTCTCGAGAAGTTGAGAGATGTCACAGACTCAGTCGAAGCAACAATGATTGATCCTAAGATGGATAATCTATCTCTCGAAGAGTCCTATGCCCTGGCCGCAACTCAAGTTGATTCTCTGATCGATAATATCCCAGAGTTTGCAATGAGGTACAAGCACTACTACAGAATACATTATCACAGTCGGTTCAAAACAATCATCACAGACGTCTGTGATAGATGATTTTTAACTCAAAACCGTCTGTGATAGTAAGAGTGTCACAGACATTGTTTAACTCAAAATCGTCTATGATAGTATGAGTATCATAGACGTTGTTTAACTCAAAACCGTCGGTGATAGTATGAGTTATCACAAACGATTTTTTACTCAAAACCGTCTATGATAGTATGAGTATCACAGACGTTGTTTAACTCAAAACTGTCGGTGATAGTATGAGTTATCACAGACGATTTTTAACTCAAAACTGTTTGTGATAGTATGAGTATCACCGATGTTGTTTAACTTTAAACCGTATGTGATATTATGAGTTATCACAGATGATTTTTAGGTCAAAACCGTTTGTGCATATTAATTTTTTTAAAGATTGTTCTGTTTTTTTGGCTAGCCTCAGGAATCATGCTAGCCATGCCCTCTGTAGAATAGCATTTCATATATATAACTCAACATTTCATTTCATACATACACAGAACTCAGCATTTCAGTATTTCAGACACATACACAATCTCGGCATTTCGGACACATACACGGAATATGTACAATTGAGATTGAGATTGGAAATATATATAGTTGTAAGTTTCATGCAACATTTCAGAAATATGTACAATTGAGATTGAATAAATAAAAGTAATCGACAATTAAAGTCAGCATGTTAGATATGTAATGTTGTACTAGTCTCAGTTAGTAAGGACAACACTAATACAAACCGAGCAAGTCCCTAAATTGCCCCTTAGATGATCTGACATATCCCATGAAAAACGTAGCGAGCATCCCTCGAACTAATCCAATCTGCGCAAGGTCAAAGCTTTCCGAAGGGAAGTCGACGCCCTACACCAAGTGTTGCTACAGAAAAATTAGCACAATGTAGGTGTAAACTTTGCCAAATCGATACAGAGGGTGGCAATTGTATACCTCGGGGAAATTCGGTCGGTGAGGGGTGATGAGGTCGTACATGTGGTGCATCACGTAGAACCCAAATGTATTGTCGTCCGGCTGCTGGTGGCATTGCCAGCATACAGATTGAGAGTTAACTGGGGAGACATTATAAAGTAAAACAGATGCTGGTTGAAATCTGTACCAGAAATTGTATCCACTGCAACTTATCGGCTCACCGCTTGTTCTGTTGCCCTCCCTTGGCAAAGTAGTTCATGAAAGCCCTGCAGATAGTTGAAATTAACACTTTAAGGACTGTAAATCTAGATGCAACACGGGTCCACATGAATATTATAAAACATGTTAACCTTCTGACTACATCTCGCGCAGCGCCATAATCGTACCCTTTCCTCTGCAATGAATCAAGGTAGAACACCTTGTTCCATTTTGGAATAAGTAGTAGCAGAATCCAGTGGTACCTACATGTTACGTGTAAAGAATTTATAATTTATTCTAAGTCTGGGGTGTGCATATGGAGACACTAATCTATGGGTAAAGTACTGATGAAAGCACCCACCTCTGGTTGTAGGGTACAAGTATGTACTCCTTGTCGACCTGAGTAAGAAACCCTCTTTTGATGTAGTCGACAACGAAGTCTGCATCGCTCTGAATCATCACCTCGGCGACCAGCAGGGCGTCCAGGAAACTGACAGGTTCCCATTTAGATTTGGCATATATGGTCATGCAGCTGCATGGAACTAACCAATTAATAAATGACATATATCTGTATGTGCACGAACAGGCATAGGACAGTAGATTCTTACAGCACCAAGACCGTAGGATGGACACGTCGAGCGCATCTCTATTGAATAAATTGTGCAGGTCTTCGAAGTTCACTGGATAGGTCCCGACTTCGTGGTGGAACTCTGCCACGGTGTACTTGACCATGAAATGTGTCCGACGTTGCATCCTGGCCTCATTTGTCTTCTGCATGTACGATCCATGCAGGCTCTGGCATGCGAGACCCATGCTCCAAATTGTCATATCAAGGGCCATGGGCATCCCCAGAACGAACGGCATGGGAGACCACATGCTCTTCTCACTCTCGTTCGTCGTGCTCTTCTTTGCTTTTACCCTGGAAGCCAGCTTCTTGATTGGAGGAGGGGTTGGCTGGCTAGTAGGCTGAGTGTCTGTGTGCGTAGGGGTAAGAACCTATGTATAGTAATGGTCACTTACTCTGAGGGTTATTATTATGGTACAAAATTATGAAACCGGTGGGGGAATTACCTCATCCAGGACGATGTCCTACTTGAGCCATTGCATGAACGTGTGCACCGCAGCCCCAAGAGTGGTAATCACGTTGTTTGGCAGCTTATCCAATGGAAATCCCTTGCAATGCTCGAAGATGATGTCCACCTAGACCCGTGAAAAACTCTCAGATAGAGGGACACCATGGATCGTCATCCCCGCCATGCATGGTTGCGCCATCCCACGACCAGGCTCGATCAAGAAGAGACCGGCCCGCACCATAAGATTGCAGGAGGTGGGTTGCTACAAATAGGGCACATTAAGATGACACACTAGTACAGAAATGCAGTCTACTAACCCCTATCTTCTATCGGTTATTAGCGAAACAGCACAAAACCGATAGAAAATGTGCCTCGCGGCCATAAAAGCCCGACGGATGTATTTTCCCTATCGGTTTCTAAGAAACTTACCGATAGAATAAATAGTATGATTTACTCTAGCGGTGATGAACATATTTGCCGTTAGAAGAGATGCATAAGTACTGACGGAAGAATGTTGTGCGCCGATAGGACTGGTCGACTTCAACAACTAGACTTATTCTATCGCTACTGTATGAATATACCGACAGAGTATATTAAAAATTCCTATCGGCAATATGTATTTCGCCGATAGAATAGTTGACCTTCTACAAATATTTTTATTCTATCGGTAATGGATTCTTTTACCGTTAGAATATATAGAAAATTGCTTAGGACTGTTCGTCTTCTAATAGTTTTATTCTATCGGTAATGAATGTTTATACCGGTAGAATATTGCACAAAATATCTTAGAACTGTTGGCCTTCTACAACTAGTAATATTCTATCGGTAATGTACGTACAGACCGATAGAGTATGTACAAAAATTCCTATCGGTAATATTTATTGTGCCGATAGAACCATTCGGCTTCTACAGATGTTTTTATTACTAACGGTATTCTGTTTTCTTACCGATAGAAAATATATAATTGTATAAATACACGGGTATGTCTCTTTCATTCTCACAGTTCATCTGGGGCTCGTAGTCCTAACCCGTAAGCTCCATGGACGGCCGGCGCACCTCTACAGGGGACCGCTGCACCTCCGCACCTCCATCGACGCCCTCTAGACGTTGGCATCCCAAGGAAGGTACGTAAAATTTCTGCAATATTGTTAGATTATTCTAATCCGATTATGGCAATAATTTTGCTTTTTTTGTATCCTTCATTTTGATGTGTCTTCTTTTCAATATGATTATGATCTGTTCAGGTCCTTGGATGATGCTCGTGAGGGGCAACGTATTTCACGGTTCTTCATCGCAGTACGCTGCCTACGTTGGCTTGTTGGCGAAAGAAATGGTGAAGATCACCGTCGAGAGCTGGAAGGACGTGAAGGGCGAGATCTTGGTTGGCTTGGTCGAGAAGATGCTTAAGCCCGGCGTGTTTCTCAAATCAGGACCTATAGAAAGCATCTTACATGTTTTTGCATGCACCAGCTTGTGGCCAGATGCTTACCTGCTTGGAGAAGAAAATTGTTGTTATTTGCACAGCCATTCTACACCATCACTACACAGAACAACATCTTGGAAGGTAGGTTCTTTCTGTTAATGGAGTTGAGTTGAGTTGAGTTGAGTTGATCGAGTTTGAGTCCGAGGAAATCACCAATACGTACAAATGTATGTCGACGGCAGTTCCAGCTCCTCGGGCGTCTTCGAACTGAACTCCTATGGTTAAGTCCAATGTGGTTCAGACATTTGCTGTTTTGGATGAATGGATTTGTGATGTATCAGGTCTAACTTGTAGTCGGTAGTTGCATTGTGGCAACCTGCAAAGGTTCCCTTTTATGTAAAATGCATGTACGGGCCACTGGGTCCTCGTCGTGATCTGTTGTTAATTTCAGACGTGGCTTTTGTAATATACATCGAATGTGTGAATTGTTGTATTTGTATATTGTTGTATATTTGTGTATCATGTATTGCTAATTGGGACATGAACTTGAATGTGCAGGGAGCATTTGTGTATTTAATTGTATTGGTAGGTAGGTGTGTATTTGTACTGCTGTTTCAGACATGCACTTCAATTTGTGAACTGGCATGTGTATGTTTGTACCTGAATTTGTATTGGTGAACTGGCATGTGTATGTTTGTACCTGAATTTGTGAACTGGCATCTGTAATTTCTTTGGTAAGATGAAGTCCCAACTACCTACGAAAAGTATTTTTGTGTCTCCTAGTTAATCCACAAATTAGCATTTAATATATTGTTTTATCTTCTAGTTAAGATCCGTTTGATGTAAGATCTGTTTGATGTTACATTGATATGATTCCTTGAATGTGAGAAATGGCATGTGCATGTTTGTCCCAGTTTGGTAACAGTACCTCCTCTAACGGTAAGTACACATATTTACCGATAGGAAAACACATATATTTGTTCAGTCATGCATATTCTAACGGTAAATACACATATTTACCGATAGGAAGCACATATATTTGTTCAGTCATGCATATTCTAACGGTAAATGCACATATTTACCGATAGACAAATACATATATTTAGTCATGCATATTCTAACGGTAAATACACATATTTACCGATAGGAAGCACATATATTTGTTTAGTCATGCATATTCTAACGGTAAATGCACATATTTACCGATAGAAAAATACATATATTTGTTCAGTCATGCATATTCTAACGGTAAGTACACATATTTACCGATAGAAAAACTCATGTGCGTGCTGTGTCACGCATGATCTAACGGTAAGTACACATATTTACCGATAGGAAAACACATATATTTGCTCAGTAATGTATATTCTCTAACGGTATGTGTGTGTTTTTACCGATAGAATATGTGAGCGGCAAATTACCTAAGTTAGTCTGACGGTTATTTCATGCATTTACCGTTAGAAAAATGTCCATTATAAGGAAAACCCCAGTCGACCATTGCTGAGCTGCTCTTTAATTTGTTCTGTTGCACTCTGTGTCCCTCTGTTTGTGACGAAAGTTCCAGCTACACTGCTAGGGTGATCAGCGCAGGCTGGAGGGAAGTTGATTGCGCCCCTCTCTTTAAGGTATGCTTAATCGTCGACACTTATCTCTCTCTCCCTCTAGATCTCCCTTCCTCTCTACTTGCAAGCTAGCTGTATTGTGTAGTTCCAAGTTTGTAGCTCTAAGCTTGGGAGCTTGGTAGCTGGAAATGCGTCATGTTTTAGGAGCTAACTAGCTTGTATTGTGTAGTTAGCTAGGTTAATTAGTGTTAATTTCGTCAGGCTAGGGTTCAACACATGTATCTGTTGTAAGAGGCTGTACATGTACATATACATAACTTAATCGGGCAGGTTTCATGCATGGCTTACTCGTTAAATTTTGTTAATTGTAGATGGACAGGAAATATTGGATGTATGGAATAAAACGTACTACTCTTGAATATTTGGATGGTGTGAATGAGTTTATTAAATTTGCTGAGCAACAAAAGGAGAGGAAGGGAGAGAAAAATATGCTCTGTCCTTGTACAGATTGTATGAACTTGAAGAGGTTTAGCAACTCTGATCAAATTAAGAGTCATTTGATTCGTTGTGGTTTTAATGCGCGATACACCCGTTGGATATGGCATGGCGAAGATCTTGAGGAAACAAGCACCACTACTACCAATCAGCACGACTCGGATGTGGATTGCAATAATATTGATGATCATCCCAATTTTGGTAATGTTCATTCCGATGTGCACGTAGATGATGATGATGACAATCTAGATGAGATGTTACGTGATGTAGAGGAAGATTACAACGAAAATGACTTCTGTGAATTTGAGAAACTGATTGCTGACTCTGAGAAGCCTCTGTTCCCTGGATGTGCAACATTTACAAAACTGTCTTCTGTGCTGAGATTATATAACTTGAAGGCAGGAAACGGTTGGAGTGATAAGAGTTTCACGGCACTATTAGATCTTCTAGCGGACATGCTTCCAGAGGGAAATGAGTTGCCAAGATCTACTTACTAAGCCAAAAAACTGTTGTGTCCGTTGGGAATGGAAATCGAAAGAATACACGCATGCCCAAATGATTGTGTGTTGTACCGTAACGAGTACTCCAGTTTGCATGTTTGTCCAAGATGCGGCGCATCGAGGTATACGCGTAGGGACCGGATTGACAGTGAACGTCACGAGGTAAGGAAAGGGCCCCTGGCAAAAACTGTGTGGTACTTGCCTGTGATACCTAGATTGAAGCGGCTGTTTGCAAATCCAAAAGTCGCGAAGCACTTGCGTTGGCATGCTGAAGCCCGGAAACAAGACGGAAAACTGAGACACCCAGCTGATTCTATTCAATGGAGAAACATCAACAGAACATTTGCTGAGTTCGGCGGCGAACTTAGGAATGTAAGGTTCGGGCTGAGTACAGATGGTATGAACCCACATGGTAATATGAGCAGCCGGCACAACACTTGGCCGGTTCTTTTATGCATCTACAATCTTCCTCCTTGGTTATGCATGAAGCGCAAGTACATCATGATGGCGTTACTAATCTCAGGACCCAGACAACCCGGAAATGATATTGACGTGTTTCTAGCGCCTTTAATCGAGGACTTACAGAAATTGTGGAGCGAGGGTGTGCAGGTGTGGGATGCATACAAGAAAGAGAATTTCATCTTGCGGGCCCTGATATTTTGCACCATAAATGATTTTCCTGCCTACGGCAATTTGTCGGGGTATAGTACGAAAGGAGCCAAGGCTTGCCCTATTTGCCTAGATGAAACTGAGAGCATGTGGCTGCGAAACTGCCGGAAAACAGTGTACAAGGGTCACCGCAGGTTTCTTCCGGTGCATCACACGTACCGTAAGAAGAGGAAATCATTTAACGGGAAGCCTGAGAAGGTATCAGCTCCAGTGTTTCTGACCGGTAAGGAGATTTACTCACGCGTGAACAACATCAAAGTTGAGTTCGGTAAGCATTCTAAACCTCGAGAAAAAAATGTTTGGAAGAAGAGATCGATTCTCTGGGATCTACCGTACTGGGAGCACTTACAAGTTCGACATTGCATTGACGTCATGCATGTAGAGAAAAATGTCTGTGACAGTTTGATTGGTTTGTTGTTGAACATTCCGGGAAAGACAAAGGATGGTGTGAAAGCTCGTCGTGACATGGTGGAAATGGGGATAAGGACTGAGCTTGCACCTTTAGAGAATGGAAAGCGTACATACCTCCCCCCGGCCTGCTACACGTTGTCCAAGAGCGAAAAAACAGAACTCTGTCGGTGCCTGCACGGTGTTAAAGTTCCATGTGGGTACTCCGCGAACTTGAAAAAACTTGTGTCTATGAAGGACCTAAGACTGGTTGGCATGAAGTCCCACGACTGTCATGTCTTGATGTCACAGATGCTTCCCATTGCTATCAGAGGCATTCTCCCAGTTAAAGTCAGAGAGACAATCACAAACCTATGTTATTTCTTCAACGCAATATCTTGCAAGGTAAGTACGTGCACTCGTACTATAAGTTCACTACCTCCATTTGTGGAGCTTAATTAGAAGATTTTTCTGATATGAATATTTGGCGCAACTGTGTCCTCGTAGGTAATTGATCCCGATGGACTGGAAGCTTTGCAACGCGACGTGGTTACAACTCTTTGTCAGCTCGAGATGTATTTCCCTCCATCCTTTTTTGATGTTATGGTCCATCTGATTGTTCACCTTATCAGAGAAATTAAGTTTTGTGGACCTGTGTGCCTGCGCTACATGTATCCATTTGAGAGATTTATGGGTGTATTGAAGGGATACGTAAGGACTCGTCGTCGACCCGAGGGGAGTATCATGGAAGGTTATGCCGCCGAGGAGGTGATTGAATTTAGCACAGATTATATGGCCAGGGTTGACCCAATTGGTGTTCCTAGGTCCCGACACGAGGGTAGGCTTGAGGGAATTGGAACGATTGGATTCAAAGCTATCGTCCCCGCTCGTGATGTGTACGCAAAATCACATTTTTGGGTCTTACAACACATGACGGAGGTCGAGCCATACATACACGAGCACAAGGTAATGTTACGGTCACAGAATCCTTCGAAGTCAGACGTTTGGGTAAGCAGAGAACATAACAGGAAATTTGCTGAGTGGATCCAAGAAAGAGTCACGCGAGCTGCCGAGGGCTCCGTAAGTGAAACTGTGACATGGTTGGCTAGAGGCCCAAGATTCACTGTAGGGACTTGGCAGGGGTACGACATCAATGGGTATTCATTTTACACAAGAGCTCAAGACGCCAAGAGTAGCACGCAATGTAGCGGAGTGACACTGTTTGCTATTTCCGAGGATGCCAGGTCAGTAAGGGCGCTGAACTCATATTACGGTGTTATTGACGAAATCTGGGAGCTCGATTACGGATTACTTAAGATTCCCCTGTTTCGATGCCAATGGGTCGAAATCCCTCGAGGTGTTCAAGTTGACAGTTACGGGTTTACTCTCGTCGATCTTGGTAGAGTCGGACACCAAGACGATCCATTCATACTTGCAAAGCAAGCCACACAGGTATTCTACATCGTTGACCCGGCCAATCCAAACTTGCATGTTGTCCTCCACAGCAAGAGACGTATTGTTGGGGTCGAAGATGTTGTCGACGAAGAGGAGTATAACCAATTCGATGAAATACCTCCATTTTTAGAGGACATTCAATCTATCCGTACTGAAGATATTGATGAAACAACGTATCTGCGAGATGACCACGAAGAAGGATTATGGGTTGAGAACCATTGATGATTAATTTCTATTTCAGGGATAAATGCCAAGCAAACAGCCCACAAGTTCTGCAGCAAGGTGAGGAACTTATCATTAATACATCAGGCAGTACATTTTTCTTTAGAATTTAATGATAAGCTAGTTCACAGCATTAATACATCTCAATTTTACTCCACAGCATGAGTTCTAACATGTACAGTACCTTTATCCTGTAAATATTTAATTCTTCCCTTCAAATAGCACTTGCAAAAATCTCATCGCAGCCTCTTCAAATTAAGTTCAGCAAAAATCCCTTTTTTCTGACGGTATTTTGTTATTTATACCGATAGAGAAGGACATCTTCTCTCAGGCACTTCAAAACGTTTTCTATCGGTATTGTTCTATTTTACCGTTAGAATAAATTCGTTTGTCTCACGGTATTTGTTGTCTGACGGTTTTTTCCTGTTTTTACCGATAGAAGAAGACTCTGCCGCTTTGAATTCTCAAACGTGTCGCCATGCGTCGCCTTGGAAACTCTATAAGTACCTCGCCATGCGTCGCGGTATTTTGTTGTTTTTCTAATTCTCGAACGGTTGGACTCCTCATCTTCTCTTTCACAATGGCAACCTCCATGGGATCGTCATCCACGGCCTCCCCGGTAAGAACTCTAAATCTCCTCGGTTTACCCCTGTATTGTTAATCCATGTTCAGTTCATTCTTGACCTGTTGATTTGCACAGGGAATGGTAGCCATGGAAGACACTGCCAAAGTGAAGGCTGACCTGAGGGCCCTCCAGGAGGAGCACCAGCTCCTTACAGACAAGCACACTCAGCTACGGCTTGACCTTGACGATCTCTTCCAGCGCATTAAGCGCATGAAGACGGATGGTAACAATGCTAGGGCGAGGACGAGGCGTCTTCGCGAGGAGAAGAAAGCCGCGGATATGACCATCGCTGGCTGCGGTTTGACTATGAAGGATACCATAGCGAAGCTGAGGGAGGTCGCAGGCCTTCTTGACGCAGTAGTAGTTGATCCTAGGGACAACTTGTCGCTAGAGGAGTCCTGCGTCCTGGCTGCAAGTCTAACTGACTCTATTCTACATGCAGCCAGGGCTAAGACAACCCCTTGACCTAGCATTTTGGGTTTTATTTTTTTTTGTAAGTGATAAAACAACAATGAATGAACAATTTCTTTTTATGTCAATTTTCCAATTTTCCGGCTATCTTCCCTCTTTCTTTAACATTCTACAGCTTTCAACCACGGTCTGTTTGATGTTAAATTGTGTACCTTTTCATTACTCTGACGGTATTTTGTTGTTTTTACCGATAGAAAAAGGGCACACAAATCTCAAGCACTTAATCAAAAAAATTTTCTGGGGAAAATTGGGCTCACGGGATTTTTTTGTTTATACCGATAGAAAAGGGCGCCTTTTCATTACTCTCACGGTATTTTGTTGTTTTTACCGATAGAAAAATGGCCCAATCTCAAGCACTTTAAAAAAATTTTCTGTGGAAAATTGGTCTCACGGGATTTTATTGTTTATACCGATAGAAAAATGCATCCACTAATTCGAATATTTTTCCGGGAAATTTACTTTTTCTATCGGTATTATTTTGTTGTTTCGATAGAAAATTACATAAGTCTATCGGTATCATTTTGTTATACCGATAGAAAAGTTCCTCCGCTACTTTATTACTCGTACACGGCCCTTTAGTTTCCCTCCACTCGAACAGTTCCACCTTAGAGCACTGCGTCTCTTCGAGAGCGAAGAAAACCCCAACCTCCGCCGTGAGCACTCACTTCCTCTCTCCCACACGACGATCGCCGGCTGGACACTGGTTCGTCACTGCCACCGGTTCTTATTTTCGTCCTTCGCCCGCCGCTGCTGCGTTCTACACCGCCTCTCCATCACCAGAACTGATCGCCGCCGTAAATACCCTAATTCGTCGTTCTATTTCCAGCATCTTCTTTATTTGATCCTAGTGTTTTGCACGTACTAATTCTTCGAGTTTTGCAATTACACTAGGGTTCCCTATTGTGTTGGCTTATGTACATTCCGCAGGCAATGTTAATTTTAATTAGGGTTTACATAATATGTTCCAGTGCTGTAATGAACCTGTTTTGAGATTTTAACTTCTCTATACTGCTGTATGTGTGATCAATTGTATCCAACTGCCATGTAATGCAGATTATATGTTGGAGGTGTTCTTACACATATTCTATCGGCAGCTCATGTGTTTACCGATAGAAAATTTTTCTGCACAAGTAGTAAAACTTAATTTGGATCTGGAAGGACATGAGCCATGCAATGTACTAGTTTGGTTGGGAATTTTTACTCACTTCGTATGAATATATGGCAATGTGGATGGGTCTTCGATGTATATGTTTCAAATGCCTATATACATGACTTTTCCCAACCTAATAGCTGTGAAGTCCTGATGACTCACATACAGGCTAGGCTAAAGATTATGCACAGTGGCACTTAGATGCTTGTGTGCATATTTACGTGTGAAATAATAATGCTGGCCCATGAATATTAGTGTAGAAAATCATCGAGAATGTTATGTGATGACAGTGAATGGTGGCTTGTCAACAAAATTCCATATGTAGAGAACATTGTTATGTTCTATCGGTATCTCACGTGTTTCCCGATAGAAAAATTGTCTTGTGTGGAGGTAATTGTTATGGTCTATCGGCAGCTCATGTGTTTACCGATAGAAAATATTTCTGAAGAGTTCAGTAAGTAATTTATGCATGTCTTTCTTTTTGTATTATTTTCCCTTTTGCCGCCCTAGTTAGTCTCCAGTCCTGGGCTGAGTTATGGAACTCCAAGGTGAATTAATTGCCATATATATGGTTTGTTGAAGGTTTTGTAGGGGAAGACATGTCGTCGTCTTCATCGGATGGTACTAGTGGTTCGACTAGGGCCAACCCCATCGTAACTACTGAAGATGGGGCTGTTACATCCCAGCGCAAGAGGGTGGGGTGAGGCGCGACGACGTTGGGGCGTTTGGCCAAACGCACTGATCTTTCTTGTGAGTTCAACCAATTTGGGAGGCCGATTGGAAAGAATGCTGGGAGGTACGCGGCCTACGTTGGGCTGTTGGCGAAAGAAAGGGTGAAGCTCACCGTCCAGAGCTGGAAGGACGTGACGGCGGACGAGAGGGATAGGTTGTGGGCGGAAGTGAAGGTTAAATGAACTGAAATCGCTGAACTCTTTCGTAATCACGTTCTCTTGGCTTATACTAAAGTTTAACTAACTCGTGATTAATTGTATGCATTTTTCGGAAACAGGCTAAGTGGAACATCCCCGACGATACACCTAGGACTGCCTGCTTGAAGGACATGAACGGAACATGGAAAACCTTTAAGAGCTGGCTCGTCAGTAACTTCCTAGCTGCGGGGAAATCTCCTTGCGAGAAGTACCCCTTCATATCGGAGAAGGTATGGGAGGAATTCACCAAGCAGAAGGGGACTGAGGAGTTCAAGGCCCTTAGTGAGAAGAATAGGGCGATCCAGAAGAGGAACGACCACCCGCATCGGCTCGGATCCCGGGGCTATGCGGGGAAGGAGGAACAGTGGAAGAAGGAAGACGAACAAAATCCTGTCATCGACACCCCTGAGTTGCCGCTCTCCGAGATCCGGGATGAGAGGTGCAAGCGATGGTGGAGGGGGAGGGGGTCCGTGTCGTCCACGGGGTCTGTGCAGTTCGCAACCCCTGGGGACGCCGACGTTGTGAGGCGAATGGTAAGTTGGCTAACCTCGTAAACTGTGTGGGCACAAGTGTATATAAGGCAATTTGTCTCACAAGGTACCTTCAAATGTAACAGATATCTTTTGAGAAGGAGGCAGCGGAGGGATTGTTTACCCCGCAGAGGGAGAACAACATCCTCACCCGGGCTCTAGGAAATAAGGAGCATCCCGGGCGGACACGGGCCGTGGGAGCCATTGTGTCGTGGAAGGCCGGTTTCGTAGATCCGGCTCCACCGAGGAAGAAGGCCCGCACCTGGAAGGAAAAGGAAGCTGACCACTCCGATAAGATACGGGCTGAGGTACGGAAGGAGATACGGGCGGAGATGCGGGCTGAGATATGGGCTGAGGTACAGTCTGAGGTGCAGACCGTGGTCGCACAAATGAGGGAAGAGTTTGCACGGTTGAGACAAGCATTGCTGGCCAAGAGTGCAGATGCGGATCCCCAGGACGACGGTACCCCGCGGGGTCGGATAAGCAGTTGCGCTTCGAAGGTACTCGCGGATCCAGTGGATCTACTTGAGGTACTGCAAGCCTTCATCTGTGCACTTAAGTTGATGCAAGCCTTCATCTGTGCACTTAATTGTTACAAATTTGCAGGGGCCGGAGGGCTGCATCCTACAGAATCACGTAGGCGCCGGGCAGGAAGTGGTTGGACACGGCTTCGTATATCCGTCTGGGCCAGATGTCCGGGTCCACTGTGTACCTTTGCGGTTGGGTTTTGCAAAGGTACAGGTGGACATGGCCATGCCGGGCTACAACGATTCTCCGTTGCCAGTCCCAACAGAGGAACTGCAGACACTTGCTGAGGCAGTGGGCTCCTACGTACAGTGGCCCAAGAAGTGTCTTGTAATACAACCGGTAAATCCTACACATTTTAGATTACATCCTACTCAGTACACTCAACTTGCATAATCTAACATACGTGCTCATTAATTGAAGTGGCCTGCCGCGGGGCTACCAGGGGACTGCGCCCCCAGCTCGGGGCATGAGGGCCGATCTCGTGCAAACCTGGACACATCAAAGACGGCCTCGACCCCACCCAGCGCATCCACGCCTCCACCTCGGAAGAAAGCCGCCATCACCTCGCCCTTGCCTTCGAAGGTACGCGCTCAGTCCCCAGCAAAAGGCAAGGGCGGCAAAGGCAAGGGCAAAGCGCGACAGGGATTGCCGCGGACGTTCACGAACGCGCTCCCACTCCTGTCGGAGGCATCTTTGCGGAAATTGGATCGATCAACCAGAGACCTCCACGACTGGTACCTACATCGAGCTCGGCGCAGCCTGAACTTCTTAGTTCCCTACAGGCCTGGGCAGTTCCACCGTGAGCCCGGGACTATATCCGTAGCACACGAGGATCTGTTCGACCTCTACAACTGGCGGGAGCTCGATATGTCCATCATACGGACTGGAGTCCTGTGAGTTTGCTGATGCTATGTATTGCTGTTTTCTAACTCTGTTTGCTAACTCTGCATTAATGTTGCAGTTCATTTCAATACTGAGTAACTTTCTGTGAAATTAATATTAATCTCGTCTTTCGCATGCAGGTGCATGTACAGGCTAGCATCGGAGGCTGCGTGTGACAAGGTGGGTTTCCTCGACCCAGAGAAAATAAGCCTCACGATGCTAGAGCAGGACGCCGCGCACGCTGAGCAGTACATATCCAGCGCGCTGATGGAGCAGCAGGACAGGGACTTCATTCTGGTGCCGTACCACCAAAGGTTAGTGCATTTCGTACTAATTTAACTCAATCTTGTATGTTACACCTGAGATGTACTTTGAGCTAGCGGTCCTCTTTTACGTACAATGCAGGGGCCACTGGATCCTCATCGTGATCTGTCCGCCGAGGAACGAGGTGTACTACCTCGATTCGATGCGTGACAGATTATCGATGGAATATGTGCTCAAGGGGAATATGGAGGCGTAAGTAACTTATATGTTTGATTTATATTTTGACCTCACTAGCTAATGATAATACATTAACTGGCAATACTAACTGAAATGCAGGGCTTTTGATAAATATGTGTCCGCTGGAGGGAGGCATGCCGCACCGCAGGGCTCCGTACTAGCTTGGAAAGAATATGAGGTACTCACGAGACTTTTTGTTTATTCTTAATTAGTTTATGGAAACAATATATAGCTAACATGTATTCGCATATGCAATTATCTCAGTGCCATCAGCAGCCGCAATCGTGGGAATGCGGGTTTTATGTGCTGCGCTACATGTACGACCTAGTGCAGACAAACTTTTCCCGATTCCCCCAGGTAAGCATCGATAGCTAACTCAAATTTCAAAAATGGGTGTCACGTTCTAAATTAGGATCGAAGTTAGTTACTCAGTATGCACACATGCTTGCAGATCGGCATGTCGAAAGACCAATATGAAAATGCAAAGATTATATATCTTCGACAAATCTGGGCACAATATGTCATGGAGGAAGTAGCGCCCAACCATCCAGCATGACAATTTTCTCCTTTTTGTGTACTCTGCATAGACTGTTCATATACATGTGAATAAATATATATATGTGAATAAATGTCCACATTGGATTGCAATCTGTATTTGTCCATACATATGTGAATAAATGTGAATAACTGCCTAATGTGTCAATTTGTTCTGTGAATTTACCTTGCATCTGTACTGTATTGTGTATCCAATCTATACTGTATTGCATCTGTACTGTATATGTGAATGTACTGTATTGTGAATGCAAATAAAGTACTGTATATGTGAATGCTCTATCGGTAAATTCATCAACAACCGAGAGACTACTGTCCTTTTTTCTATCGGTACAATCAAAATTAACCGTTAGAAGAGTGTGACCTTTCCTGCCGGTGAACTCATACATATCCGATAGAGTACTAAGCTTTTTTCTGTCGGTAATCTTGTAGTTAACCGTTAGAATAGTGGTACTTTTCAATCCGCTATTGACGAGTTTTCTATCGGTAAAGTTGTAAGATGCCGATAGAATAGTATGACTTTTCCGATCGGTAAACTTATAATTAGCCGTTAGAATAGTGGTACTTTTCCAACCGTTGACGACGAGTTTTCTATCGGTACACTCCTAATATACCGATAGAATATTATGCTTTTTTCTGTCGGTAAACTTGTAATTAACCGTTAGAATAGTGGTACTTTTCCAACCATTAACAACGAGTTTTCTATCGGTACACTCCTAATATGCCGATAGAATATTATGATTTTTTCTGTCGGTAATCTTGTAATTAACCGTTAGAATAGTGGTACTTTTCCAACCGCTGGACGTAAGAATACGACGGGTTTTCTATCGTTAGATTCATAATATGCCGATAGAATAGTGAACTTCTTCTGTCGGTTATTTACCGATAGAAAATGTCCAGTCTTGTTCTATCGTGTCTATCTCTATCGGTACAAAAACCGATAGTAGAAGGTTTTTTTTACCAATAGAAGACTGCATTTCTGTACTAGTGACATCAGGGTACGTATTGAATTTCACTCTCAAATGAATTAATGAAGAAAAGCGGTTATTACCTTTAGAAAGTCCACCGGATACTATCGAGGGGACTCCGTATGCGAAGCCCCTGGAGCGGCCGCGCATTTGCTACGGCGACCAAGAACAGGGCTCTGTAAGCCCGCTGTTGCAGGGGGGATGCCCTGGGACTGTCTTAACTTCACATACATTGCCCACAGCTCCGCCAACTGCTGCCTTAGTTCTGCGTCCCACTGGTAAAACTCTGATCGAATCTCCTCCTTAATCTGTTTGTCGAGGGCTTTGAAGGATCCTTTTCTCCTCTTAACCACCTCCTCATCATCAACAAAACCTTCCCTCCAAGGCACAGTGGCTCCTAGGCCGTGCACGTGCCCCAGATGCTCCTTGATTCCCAGTGCCGTCGTTAGGATATCTCTCTCCCTACTTGGGGTGAAAGATCCGGATGACGCCTGTGCACTCAGTGCCACCTGCAACAAGAGAATTTAGCAATACAACCCATCGCATTCGTGTTACGAGCATAGTAAGTTAGAGATATTACCAGCTGGTCGATCACTTCCCTGTCCGCAGGGTTATTCACCGAGACACTTCTGGAGGAGGTCATTGTCGACCTTGCTCGGCACAATTGTGGGCAGGCAAGTCCATTATGCCAGCATAAGGAGCGGATGCTGAAGATTGGGAAGCCTCCTAGTTCTGCTTCCTCCCTAGCATCTTCTTCTCCACATACTCACCGGTGCCTAGTCGGTGTGGGTGGGTATTCTTGTCCTGCTTAGCCTTGCCATTCTCACTGAGCCCCCGGAACTCAGGCATGCCCTTCATCTCCAAGAACTACTACCATGCCTCGGGAGTCACGAAACGGTAGTCCTTGAAGGGGGTTTTCAACTCCTTCATATAGTGGTTGACAAGATGGCTCTTGAATGTCCTCCACGCCTTATTTATTACCATCAGTGCCGTCCGACGGATAGTGAGCTGGTGACCCTTGGGAATGTGAAACGCAGCCTGCACTTCTTCCCAAAGCTCATCCTTGCCCTTTCCGGGCACTTCGTGCCACTCAGAGGTGGTGACGGGCACCCACTCCCTTGCCACTTTGCCCCATAGTGAGCGGTACAGCCGAACTGTATGTGCTGCTTTTCCTACCTGTCAAGACGCACGCATGTTGTCTTGCCTCGCCCCTTTCTCTTCTGTGGCTAGGCCACAGTGGACAAGGTGACATCTGGCCCAGTCGTCTCTTCGCTAGAGAGGTCGCTCTGACTCCCCAGCAAGTTCATTTCATCACCGGATATATCAGTTGCTAACATAAGTGAAAGAGAGAAGATTGAATTCATCAGTACAAGGAGAAAGGAAGGTGAAAGCCTCCACTTTGCATGCATTCATTCATCCAAAGTCCAAAAAGGTGGGCTTGCAAGCATTCTTTACTTAGTTGTCTTAATGTGCCTCAATTCTTCTCTGCTTTACACATATCTAGGTGTTCAAAATCGAGTATATGATATCATTAGGCATATTGTCCAATCCTCTCAGACATGCCTAATGGTCAGTATGGGCATAGCGACCAAATATTTGATCATAATCTAAGCATGCCTTTTCAATAATATATCTCAATACTTTATATTGTTGAGTTTAATGTGTCAATCAATTTACCTACAAAAACTTAAATTATGAGAAAAAAAATAGACAATCATGTGTTCAAAAATATACAAAGATTAATCTACTAACATAATCTAGGAGGAACAATCATTTTTATACTAAAGCACTCAGTTAGGTATAGCATGATGAAGGAGAGGGAGAGGGAGGAGGGGCACCTGAGACATCGGAGGAGGAGACGGTTAGGAGTGGCTGGGAGGAGGCACTGGAGGTCGGGTGGAGTAGCCGAAGGTGCTCATGCCGGATGATGGGAGGCCGGATAGAGGCAGTGCGTGAAGCCATCGGTGAGTTAGTGCAAGTGAACTGAAAAGACGCAAAGTGTGGAAATGAGCGGGACAAAGCCCGCCTTAAAGTTTGAGGGAGATTATTACAGATGGTTATGAGTACATAACCATCTCAAATGTGCGTAGTTCAGATTGTAAAGCACTATCACAGAAGGTTCTACGGTAAGAATCGTCTGATAGACAACTATCACAGACGGTTATGACCGAAGAACTGCCTGTGATAGTGCTTTACAAGCTCAACCATCTGTGATAGACAACTATGACAGATAGTTCTTAACTTAGAACCGCCTGTGATAGTTGTCTCTCAGATGGTTCTTACCTGAAAACCGTCTGTGATAGTGCTTTACAATCTGAAACTCTGCAACTCTGCATACTGAAATTTCAAAATCCAAAAATCCTCAAATCTTTCCAAATGATGTCCAAATGCTCCAAAACTGTCTGCTAAACCTCAATAGTCATATTTTGAGCGTAGTAAAATCAAGTTTGAAAGATTTTGGTGATGAAATTTGAAATTGGAAGCAATTTTGTGCTGTAGGATTCATAGTATCAGGAGAGAGGCACTCGAACACTTAGATATAGCAAATGAAGTCCAAATGCTCTAAAAATAGCTTACAACATTAGGAGTCCCATTTGGTAAAACTCTGATGCATAAACTTTACATAAAAATGGGGACTTTGACCGAGAATTTGCACCTATGTACGTACACTCCTCAACTTTCCACTTGCCGCTGCCCTGCAAAGGAAAGAATTAGAGGATAAGCTATACGGATGGAAACAGAGACATAAGGAGGTTAATTACCTTTGAAGTGCAACTCTTCTTGCTGATCCATACACATGCAACTGGTTTCATCGATGTCTTCGATATCAACCTGTACGCCATCTCCAAATGGTGGCATCTCATTGAATTGATTGTATTCTTCCTCGTCTATGACATTTTCAACTTCAACAATCCTTCTATTGTCATGAACGACGACGTGCCACTTCTTATTGGTTGGGTTAGTGACATAAATGACCTGAATGGCTTGTTTTGCAAGTATGAATGGCTCATCTTTATAAGCAACTCAATCGACATCTACAGAAGTGAAACTGTAACTGTCAACTTTCGCACCGTGTGGGATTTGGACCCATCGGCATCGAAACAAGGGAATCTTGAACAGTACGTAATTGAGCTCCCAAATTTCTTCTATCAACCCGTAGTATGAGTTCAATCCACGTACTACCCTTGTTGGGCCTGTCTCGCTGAACTCCTCATGAAAAGCTTCTACGCTCACTCCACTATTTTGCATAGTGCTCTTTTGATCTTGAGTTTTTGTGTAGAATGTGTACCCATTGATGTCGTATCCCTGCCATGTCTGTACAGCAAATGTTGGCCCTTTTGCCAACCATTTAAGATTCTCATTTGCAGACTCCCGAGTGATTTGCACTTTCATCCACGCGTTGAATCGACTGTTATGTTCTCTCATGATCCAAACCTCGGATCGGCGAGGATTGTCTTGTCATAGCATCTCCTTTTGCTCATCGATGTACGAAGACACCTCCGTCATTTGTTGCAAGACCCAAAAATATTCTTTTGAGTACATATCCAAATAAGGAGTGATTTCTCTTCATCCAATAGTTCTAACGCCATGAAGCCTCCCCTCGTGACGAGACACAGGAACTCCTATTGCTTCTACCTCAGCCATGTAATCGACGCAGAACTCAACAACCTCTTCCACTACGTAACCTTCGACAATGCTGCCCTCGGGCTGAGAGCGATTCCTCATGTAGGCCTTAAGTACACCCATGTACCTCTCGGACGGATACATATAACATAGGAACACAGGTCCACACATCTTGATTTCTCTGACAAGGTGGACAGTGAGATGGACCATGATATCAAAAAACGATGGAGGAAAATACATCTCAAGCTGACAGAGAGTTCGAACCACCTCGCTCTGCAGAGAATCTAGTCCCTCGGGATCATTGACCTTGTAAGAAATTGCATTGAAAAAATAACACAGCCTCGTGATCGTCTCTCTGACCTTAGGCGGCAGAATACTCTGGATGGCAACAGGAAGCATTTGTGTCAACAACACATGACAATCATGAGACTTCATACCAAGCAATTTCAAATCGCCATGGACACAACCTTTTCCATATTTGTGGAGTAACTCGGTGGAACTTTAACACCATAGAGACACTTACAAAGTTTTGTCCTCTCAGCCTTGCACAAAGTATAGCAAGCAGGGGGGAGGTATATACGGCCTTTCTCGTCCTCTCTCGGTGCTAGCTCGGGCCTGATTTTCATTTCGATCATGTCATGCTGTACATTGACGCCATCATTTGTCTTCTCTGAAATGTTCAGCAATAGGCCGATTAAACTGTCACAAACATTCTTCTCTACATGCATGACATCAATGCAATGCCAAATCTCTAAATTCTCCCAATACGGTAAGTCCCAAAATATCGATCACTTCTTCAAAACGTTCTTCGTGCGGGATTTTAATTTACAACCCTTTCCGAACATAACGTCTATGCTTTTCACCTGTGAGTAAACTTTTTCCCCGCTCATAGGCTTTGGGGCTAAACCATCTTCCTTGTGGCCATCAAATTCCCTCTTCCTCTTACGATACGCATCATTCTTAGGAAGAAACCTACAGTGATGCATGTACACTGCTTTCTCTTGGTAGGTGTTGGATGATAATCAAATACCATTATTAATCACATAATTTCCTTCGATTTATTCTGTACAGGTCCTTGGATGATGTTCATGAGGGTCAACATAGCTGACGGTTCTTCTTCCCAGTGCAAGTGGAAGGCGCAAGGTGCAACGAAGTTATGCCGTTTGGCCGAACGCACCTATCTTTCTTGTGAGTTCAACCTGTTGGGGGAAATCCCGTAACTCCGGGCAGTCTTCGAAGTGAGCTCTCAAGTGCCCTCGGTCCTTCGTGCAGAGAAGATCCCCGGTGGTTCTCTGGGCCTCCAGGCCCCGGGTCCTGTTGGGTCGCCAGAGCGTCTCAGGCCTTCGTGCGAAGAAGGTCCCGGCGGTCCCTGGGCCTCTGGGCCCTTCCCAGGGGACTTCCGGAGCGCCTCGGGCCTTCGTGCGGAAAAGGTCCAGACGGGTGCCTGGGCCTCTGGGCCCCTGGTCCCGTGGGGTCTCTGGAGTGCATCGGGCCTTCGTGCGGAAGAGCCCCCCAGGGGTTCCTGGGCCTCCGGGCCCTGGGTACCGGAGGACTTCCAGAGCGCCTCAGGCCTTCGTGCGGAGAAGGTCCCGGTGGGTGGCTAGGCCTCCGGGCCCTGGGTCCCACGGGGTCTCCGATGCGCCGCGGTCCTTCGTGCGTAGAAGATCCCCGGTGGTTCCCTGGGCCTCCGGGCCCTGGATCCCGTGAGGACTCCAGAACGCCTCGGGCCTACGTGCGGAGAAGATCCCTGGGGGTCCCTGGGCCTCCCGGCCCTGGGTCCCGTCGGGCCTCCGGAGTGCCTTGGCCCGTCTCGGGGGTTTCCAGGGCCCTGGGACAAGGGAACATCCGGAGACCTTGGCCCTTCGTGCGAAGAAGGTCCCCGGCAGGTCCCGGGGCCTCCGGGCCCCGGATCCTAGGGAACTTCCGGAGCTCCTCGGCCCTTCGTGCGGAGATGGTCCTCGGCGGGTCCCGGGGAACTTCCGGAGCAGCTCGGTGAAAGGGATCTAGGATATCAACTAGAGGGGGGTGAATAGGCGATTTTAGCAATTTAGCAATTAATCAAACAATTTATATATAATGAGAGCAAATAAATAACACAATATGAATAAAGCTCAATTCCAACACAAGGATATATCCCGTGGTCTCGGTGATTTGCCGATCACCCCTAATCCACGTTGAGGCAAACTCAAATCTCTAACCGCTCCTCTATCTAGTCAATCTTCTCTCGAGAAGTGACCTAGATCTTGAGCCGGATTAGTGTGATGAGTTATCCAAACCTCGTTTTCACTAAGGATGCACTTTACCGCTCCGGCAAGGTGTGCTCAACCCTTTCACAAGACGTTTTGAGGCTTCTTCACAATCTTCCTTGAAGAGCTCTCCAAAACCCTTCTCCTAGCCGTCTTCTAGTGCCACAAGATTGATTTAATGATCTAAATGCAATGCACTAGAAGATCTCAAATGCACACTCTCACAAATTCGAGAATTTGAAACCTAGAGTGTATGAAACTAGCTTAGGCTCTCAAGGATGATGACAATGCTCAAGATTATAAAAAAAGTTGTGAACAGGGCCGTGCATGGGAGTATATATACCCCCCACAATTAATATAGCCATTACAGGCCGTTGGGAGAAAAAGATCACCTGGCGGTCAGACCGCAGCCACAAGCTCGGTCAGACCGCCGCAATTGCAACGGCATTAAACAGGCGCAATAAATGCTCAACTGCCCTTGTCAGGCACACACACGGTCAGACCGGAGCCTATTTTGGTCAGACCGTGAAGCTGTCCAGAGACGACCTAGTTTTTGGACACCTTATACGGTCAGGCCGATATATACGGACAGACCGGCCATACGGTCAGACCGTAGTACAAAAACACGGTCAGACCGATTTCTCGGTCAGACCGGTCTAATCAAACGGTCAGACCGTAATAGCTCAAAACATCAGAAAGATAGTTCAAGAAGTTCCAGCAGACTGACTTAGGTTTAAACTTCGGACAGACCGACCTTATAAAGGTATTGTCGTGGTATTGGGAATACCCCGGCAGGTTTTGAGAATGATCCTAGCGGAGATTACGCGGCGCGGGCTGACCGGATGACCGGTCCTCCCCCGCCGGACAAGCACAAAAAATGACACTCGGGTTTATACAGGTTCGGGTCCCGGTGGGGGCCCTAGTCCTGTCGACGCGCTCCCGACCGGAGTCGGCTGGGGAGGCTCTGTCCGGGGGAGAGGCTTCCGGAGCACGCCTGTGAGTTTAGCTATTCCAATAAATGAACCGATCCTCTACAACAGAGGGGTACAAGGGCTATTTATAGCCCCAAAAAGCAGCAAAAAACCTAAACTACCCTGGAAGCCACCGTCAGATTGAAGGGTAGGACCGTCCTTCTCCCGGTCAAACGCCTTGGATGCTTGACAGGTGGTCGCTAGTTCCCGAGGCACCCGCGGAGGGATCGGAGGCCAGGTCCCCGGGCAAATGGCGGCGCCCGGGACGGCACCGGAGGCCGCGTCCCGGGAGCCAAACGGTGGCGCCCGGGAGGGCACCGGAGGCCACGTCCCGGGGGCCAAAAGGCGGCGCCCGGGGAGGGGCCGGAGGCCAGGTCCCCGGGCAAATGGCGGCGCCCGGGACGGCATCGGAGGCTGCGTCCCGGGAGCCAAATGGCGGCGCCCGGGAGGGCACCGGAGGCCAGGTCCCCGGGGGCCAAAAGGCGGCGCCCGGGGAGGGGCCGGAGGCTAGGTCCCCGGGCAAATGGCGGCGCCCGGGACGGCACCGGAGGCCGCATCCCAGGAGCCAAATGGCGGCGCCCGGGAGGGCCCCGGAGGCCACGTCCCGGGAGCCAAATGGCGGCGCCCGGGGAGGGGCCGGAGGCCAGGTCCCCGCGCAATCGTGACACATCTTACCTGGACTTAGTCCCGTGGAGATTTCCCTCGACAGCAGCCCCCCATGCCCGTCGGGGACGATGCTCGAGTCCCCGGTGGGTATGTTTCAGGTCACCGGGAAGATCTCCGGGCCAAGTCACCAGAGCCGTGGCGCTTCGGTTTCCGCGCCCCACGGTTAAAGGCGCGCCGTTTCGCCATAAATGCGCGCGCAGTTCGAACTGGCGCCTCGATTCACGCGCCCGTCCCTTCGTTTCCCGCGCACGGTTTGAACTTCTACGGTCCAGATTGATCCACGGGAGCCACATGGCATGCATCTAGACCACGGCCCGCCCCTATAAATAGGACCTTGGGGGGCCAGGAAGCTCATTCCAAATTTTCAGCCTCAACGATTTTTGCTCTCCCGGTAGCCCTCTCCCGGTAGCTCTTTCCGGTAGCCCTTTCCGGTAGCAGACGTCCGGGAGTTTTTAGTAGTAACCTCCTGCAAAGTTAGCCACCGAAAAAGAAGACTAACCTCATGGCACCCAAGGGTCGAGCGAAGACCACAGAAGTGCCCCCGGAGGAAATCCCCTCGGAATTCGTCTGGACATCGGAGTTTACGGCCGAGGACGCCGAGTCCTTGGTCGAAAGATGCATCGTCGCGGACGGGGACATCCGAGTCCCTGTGAAGAAGGACGGGGCCCCCCGCCCCAGGCCCGGAGAGGTCGTGGCCTTCGAGGCCTTCCTGGAGGCGGGGCTCCGGCTCCCGGTGCATCCCATGCTCCGGGAGTTTCTCAAGGAGTACGGGGTGGCTCTCAACCACCTCACCCCGAACGTGCTTGTCCGGATGGGCCTCTTCATTTGGCTCTACGAGACAGTGACCGGGCGGGAGCCCAACCTTCGAGCCTTCCGGTACTTCTACGAACCGGCGGCGCGGACCTCCCACCTGGTGAAGGGGGGCCCCAAGTCCCCCTTCTGTTCGGTGATGGTCCAGATGTTGCCGTCCCGGGTAATCGACTACCCGGCGGCGGCCTCCCGGGACCACTGGGGGGATTGGGTCCGGAGGTGGTTTTACCTCCTGGTCCGGGACCACGCGGTGGTGTACGCCCCAGAGGCCCCCACCTACAGCCGGTCATCCGCGCCGTAGCCCCCGTCGTGGACGAACGAGGAGTTCGAGCTCCTCGGCAAGGTGATCCTCTCCAAGAAGACCCTCTCGATGTGGGAAGCCGCAGAGGACATGGCTCTCCTCCGGATCTCCCCCTTCACCGTCGGGAAGAGGGGGATCGGAATGGTCCCCGACCAGCGGCCCCCGGTGAAGCCGGTGACGCGACGTAAGCTCCGGGAACCCGCTGCATTGTACTTACGAATTTTTAAGAAATTGACTTACTCTTTACCTCTTTCAGTCCGGCCGTACCCGGCGGCGCGGGAGAAGGCGGAGAACCTCCTAGGGAGGTATTTCGCCGATGAGCACGAGCGCGTCGTGCGCGCCGTGGGGGAGGGCCCCCCCAAGAACTTGGTAGTTGCGGCCTTCGGTCTAAAGCTGCCAGAGACGAAGCCTCTCCCCACCCCCGGGTCGCACAAACGGGGGAAGGAGGCGGCCGGGGGCTCGGAGCCCAAGAAGGCCCGGGTTCAAAAGACCCCCGGCCCATCGACGACGCCGGCGGCGACACCGGCGAAGCCTCGGGACGAGACCCCTGGGAGCGATCGTGCCCGGGCACTGGCCCGGAAAGAAGCAACACCTCCTCCCCCGAAGGGCCCCACCGAGGACTGGGGGAAGGAGGCGACCGCGGGCGGGGTGGCGTCCGACTCGGCGAACTACGCCCCGTCGCCGCTCTTGGTGGAGCCCGTCCTGCCCCTTCCGGCCTCTTTAGAGCCGGAGAGGGTGGAGGTGAGATTCGCGGAGGCCTCGCCTCCGCGTGTTTGGCCGGTGGACGAGGGGGGGAGCCCCTCGGTCTACGAGGTTCCTCCGGAGGAGGAGGCCCCGAAGACCTTCCGGCCCGGGGCAGGGAAAGGCCTGATGGTCCCCCCCCAACCGGCGGCTCCCGCCGAGAGCTCCTCGGCCACGTCTTCGGGGGGTACTTCCTCGTCGACGAAGACGCCGGTGACGCCGGCCGCGTTACCGGACCTTGAGGTCCGGGGACCCCCCGCCGACCGCGCTGGCGGCGCCGGGCGGGAGACCCCTTTGCTTCCCGCGAGGGAGGTCGCCCGCTAGTCGTAGGGCCTGCATACCCGGAAGGTGCAGGCCTTCGTCGCGGGAGGGATGCTCCATGAGCGTTTTGAGGGGCTTCAGTCCCTCGGGGCCCAGGTAACCCGAGTCGATGACGTCTTTATTCATCCCCTGCACTTTGAGATTTTTCTAACTCTATATATTTTGTAGGTGGCAGCTGTTACCTGGGGCCTTGAGCAGCGGGTCTCCCAGCTGCTTAAGGAGGAGGAGGGCCGGGCCGCGGCCTCGGTAGGGCAGCGCGAGGAGGCCCTGCGGGAAGGCGACGAAGCCCTCGCGGAATTGACCCGGGTACGGGCCCAGGTCCATCTTTCCGAGGTCGTCAACGGCCGCCTCTGGGAGGAGGCCAAGGTGAGGGAGGAGGCGCTCCGGGAGCTCGAGAGCTCGAGCGTCCGGGCGGTGGTGGACGCGGGCCGCTCCGTCCGGTCGGCCCTCGAGGGCCTTGGCGTAAGCCTCGGCTCTGGGAGCAGGGAGGTGCCGCCGGCGACCCTCGTGGAGGCTGTGCGTTTTCTCAACGCACAGGTCTCCGCCATCCCGGAGGCTGCCGATGTTCGGCCGCGGGGCCGGGCGATCCCCGCTGTCGCGGCCGCTGCGGGGCTCGTTGAGTTCCGGGGGGTCGACGCCCGGGCGATCGGGGGCCGCATCCCCCGGACTCCTTCGAGCCTTCGCGCCGGGAGGTGGAGCAGCTTGCCGGAGGGTTCTACGACCGGATCATCCGGGCGTGGTTCCCGGCTCCGGTGCCTCCGGCGGGAGACGTCCCAGCCCCGGCCTGGGAAGAAGCCCCCCGGGGGGAGGACGCCAACGAACATGTATGAGCCTCCCCATGGGTCATAGCTAGGGCCCCTTTTTTGTTTTAGGACATTTTGATTCCGGTAGGTTCTTAGAAGAAGCCCCGGGCACTTGTACAAAAACATTTTGAATGCAATGAAGTTAGGATTTTTTCTAAGTCTTTGAATTGAATTTACTGTTACCAGGGTTCCCGGGAGGTTGCTCCCGGGCGAAGATCCAGGAGGGGCTCCCCGGGGGACGCCCAAGCGGCTTTGATTTTGCTAAGCCTTAGAAAAATAAAGCTGTTGTCGTTTCCTTTCATTGCCTCTTTATTTTCTTCTTGGATGGTCTGGACGACTCATCTTAACAAGGATGAACTAAGTTTCCTCGTGGGTGGCACGGTCGACACCCGGGGGTTCCTTATCCCCCCCGCCCACAGCGGGCCGGGGAATAGCTTCGCGCGCTGTGGGGGTAACAAGGCCCCCGGGGTGGAAGTCACCTGTAGCATAGGAAATTTTCTAAGTTAGAAAATTTTAAAACGAGGTTTCAAGGAGAAGACCTTCCGGGGGACAATCGTCCGGTCGCCGCGGGAACGGGGAGCCGGGAATAAGGCCTCATGTGGAAGAAAATGTCCAGGAGAACCCGATGAGATTTCCGGAGGCGAGCTTCCTAGGAGACATTCGTCCGGTCGCCGTGAGAACGGGGAGCCGGGAATAGGGTCTTCGGGGAAGAAAATGCCCGAGAAATCTGTGACTTCTCCGAGAGACAATCATCCGGTCATCGTGAGAACGGGAAGCCGGGAATAGGGTCTCCGGGAGGCATTCATCCAGTCGCCGTGAGAACGGGGAGCCAGGAATAACGTCGACTCCCGGAGGAGGAAGATAGATCCAATCTGTCGTGGTATTACGAATACCCCGGCAGGTTTTGAGAGTGATCCTAGCGAAGATTACGCGGTGCGGGTTGACCGGCTGACCGGTCCTCCCCCGCCGGACAAGCACAAAGAATGACACACAGGTTTATACAGGTTCGGGTCCCGGTGGGGGCCCTAGTCCTGTCGACGCGCTCCCGACCGGAGTCGGCTGGGGAGGCTCTCTCGGGGGAGAGGCTTCCGGAGCACGCCTGTGAGTTTAGCTATTCCAATAAATGAACCGATCCTCTACAACAGAGGGGTACAAGGGCTATTTATAGCCCCAAAAAGCAGCAAAAAACCTAAACTACCCCGGAAGCCACCGTCGGATTGAAGGGCAGGACCGCCCTTCTCCCGGTCAAACGCCTTGGATGCTTGACAGGTGGTCGCTAGTTCCCGAGGCGTTCCTCGCGTGACCTGCACATGATAAACAGTTCGAGACTTTACCTTTAAGAGGGCAATGAGGCCCCGGAGACCACGTCCCCGGGCGAATGGCGGCGCCCGGGACGGCACTAGAGGCCACGTCCCGGGAGCGAAAAGGCGGCGCCCGGGGAGGCCCCGGAGGTCCCCGGGCGAATGGCGGCGCCCGGGACGGCACCGGAGACCGCTTCTCGGGACCCAAAAGGCGGCGCCCGGGGAGGCCTCGGAGGCCACGTCCCCGGGCGAATTGCGGCGCTCGGGAGGGCACCGGGGGCCGCTTCCCGGGAGCGAAAAGGCGGCACCCGGGGAGGCCCCGGAGGCCACGTCCCCGGGCGAATGGCGGCGCCCGGGACGGCATCGGAGACCGCTTCCCGGGAGCCGAAAGGCGGCGCCCGGGGCGGCTCCGGAGGCCAGGTCCTCGGGCGAATGGCGGCGCCTGGGAGGGCACCGGAGGCCGCTTCCCGGGAGCCAAAAGGCGGCACCCGGGGAGGCCCCGGGGGCCCCGTCCCCGGGCAAATGTCACATCTTACCTGGACTTAGTCCCGCGGAGATTTCCCCCGACAGCAGCCCCCCATGCCCGCCGGGGACGATGCTCGAGTCCCCGGTGGGTATGGTTCAGGTCACCGGGAAGATCTCTGGGCCAAGCTACAGGAGCCGTGACGCTTCGGCTTCCGTGCCCCACGCTTAAAGCCGCGCCGTTTCGCCATAACTGCGCGCCCGGTTCGAACCGGCGCCTCGATTGGCGCGTCGGTCCCTTCTTTTCCCGCGCACGGTTTGAATTTCTACAGCCCAGATTAATCCGCGGGTGCCACGTGGTGTGCATCTAGACCACGGCCCGCCCCTATAAATAGGACCTTGAGGGGCCCGGAAGCTCATTCCAAATTCTCAGCCCCACGATTTTTGCTCTCCCGGTAGCCTTCTCCCGGTAGCTTTCTCCGGTAGCTTTTCCGGTAGTAGGCGTCCGGGAGCTTCTAGTAGTAGCGTCCTGCAAAGTTAGCCACCAAAAAGAAAACTAACCTCATGGCACCCAAGGGTCGAACGAAGACCACGGAGGTGCCCCCGGAGGAAATCACCTCGGATTTCCTCTGGGCGTCTGAGTTCACGGCCGAGGACGCCGAGTCCTTGGCCGAAAGGGACATCATTGCGGCCGGGGACTTCCGAGTCCCCGTGAATAAGGACGGGGCCCCCCGCCCCAGGGCGGGAGAGATCGTGGCCTTCGAGGCCTTCCTCGAGGCGGGGCTCCGGCTCCCGGTGCATCCCATGCTCCGGGAGTTTCTCAAGGAGTATGGGGTGGCTCTCAACTACCTCACCCCGAATGTGCTTGTCCGGATGGGCCTATTCATTTGGCTCTTCGAGACAGCGACCGGGCGGGAGCCCGACCTTCGCGCCTTCTGGTACTTCTACGAACCGGCGGCGCGGACCTCCCACCTGGTGAAGGGGGGCCCCAAGTCCCCCTTTGGTTCGGTGATGGTCCAGATGCTGCCGCCCCGGGTAATCGACTACCCGGCGGCGGCCTCCCGGGACCACTGGGGTATTGGGTCCGGAGGTGGTTCTACCTCCCGGTCTGAGACGACGCGGTGGTGTACGCCCTGGAGGCCCCCACCTACAGCCGGTCGTCCGCACCAAAGCCGCCGGTGTGGACGGACGGGGAGTACGAGCTCCTCGGCAAGGTGATCCTCTCCAAAAAGACCCGCTCGATGCGGGACGCGGCTGAGGAGATGGCTCTCCTCCAGATCTCCCCCTTCTCTGGCGGGAAGAGGGGGATCGGCATGGGCCCCGAGCAGCGGCCCCCGGTGAAGCCGGTGACGCGACGTAAGCTCCGGGAACCCGCTGCATTGTTCTTACAAATTTTTAAGAAATTGACTAACTCTTTACCTCTTGTAGTCCGGCCGTACCCGGCGGCGCGGGAGAAGGCGGAGAACCTCTTGGGGAGGTACTTCGCCGATGAGCACGACCGCGTTGTGCGAGCAGTGGGCGAGGGCCCCCAAAGTACTTGGTAGCGGCGGCCTTCGGGCTAAAGCTGCCAGAGAGGAAGCCTCTCCCCACCCCCGGTTCACACAAACGGGGGAAGGAGGCGGCCGGGGGCTCAGAGCGCAAGAAGGCCCGGGTTCAAAAGACCCCCGGCCCATCGACGACGCCGGCAGCGACACTGGCGAAGCCCCGGGACGAGACCCCCGGGAGCGAACGTGCCCGGGCACAGTCCCGGAAGGAAGCGACACCTCCCCCCCCGAAGGGCCCCGTCGAGGCGCGGGGGAAGGAGGCGACTGCGGGCGGGGCGACGTCCGACTCGGCGAACTACGCCCCGTCGCCGCTCGCGGTGGAGCTCCTCCCGCCCCTTCCGGCTTCTCTGGACCCGGAGAGGCTGGAGGTGAGATTCGCGGGGGCCTCGCCCCCGCGGGTCTGGCCGGTGGACGAGGTTCCTCCAGAGGAGGGGGCCCCGAGGACCTTCCGGCCCGGGGCAGGGAAAGGCTTGATGGTTCCCCCCCGGGCGGAGGCTCCCGCCGAGAGCTCCTCGGCCACGTCTTCGGGGGGCACTACCTCGTCGACGAAGACCCCGGCCGCCCTACCGGACCTTGAGGTCCGGGGACCCCCCGCCGGCCGTGCCGGCGGCTCCGGGCAGGAGACCCCTTTGCTCCCCGCGGGGGAGGTAGCCCGCTACTCGGAGGGCCTGCATACCCGGAAGGTGCAGGCCTTCGTCGCGGGAGGGACGCTCCACGAGCGTTTCGAGGGGCTTCAGTCCCTCGGGGCCCAGGTAACCCGAGTCGATAATGCCTTCGCTCATCCCCTGCACTTTGAAATTTTTCTAACTCTTATGTATTTTGTAGGTGGCAGCTGTTACCTGGGGCCTTGAGCAGCGGGTCGCCCGGCTGCTTAAGGAGGCGGAGGGCCGGGCCGCGGCCTCCGTAGGGCAGCGCGAGGAGGCCCTCCGGGAACGTGACGAAGCCCTCGCGGAATTGACCCGGGTTCGGGCCCAGGTTCATATCTCCGAGGCCATCAACGCACGCCTCCGGGAGGAGGCCAAGGCGAGGGAGGAGGCGCTCCGCGAGCTCGAGAGCTCAAGCGTCCGGCCGGTGGCGGACGCGGGCCGCTCCGTCTGGACGGCCCTCGAGGGCCATGGCGTAAGCCTCGGCTCCGGGAGCAGGGAGGTCCCACCGGCGACCCTCGCGGAGGCTGTGCGTTTCCTCAACGCACAGG
Source organism: Pharus latifolius (assembly GCA_019359835.1). Taxonomy (NCBI): domain Eukaryota; kingdom Viridiplantae; phylum Streptophyta; class Magnoliopsida; order Poales; family Poaceae; genus Pharus; species Pharus latifolius. The sequence continues at coordinate 36,312,550 of CM033323.1, read as the reverse complement.
TCTCCGCCATCCCAGAGGCTGCCGATGTTCGGGCGCGGGGTCGGGTGATCCCCGTCGTCGCGGCCGCTGCGGGGCTCGTCGAGTTCCGGGGGGTCGGTGTCGGGGTATTGCGAATACCCCGGCAGGTTTTCAGAGTGATCCTAGCGAAGATTATGCGGCGCGGGTTGACCGGATGACCGGTCCTCCCCCGCCGGACAAGCACAAAGAATGACACATGGGTTTATACAGGTTTGGGTCCCGGTGGGGGCCCTAGTCCTGTCGACGCGCTCCCGACCGGAGTCGGCTGGGGAGGCTCTCTCCGGGGGAGAGGCTTCCGGAGCACGCCTGTGAGTTTAGCTATTCCAATAAAATGAATCGATCCCTTACAACAGAGGGGTACAAGGGCTATTTATAGTCCCAAAAAGCAGCAAAAAACCTAAACTACCCCGGAAGCCACCGTCGGATTGAAGGGCAGGACCGTCCTTCTCCCGGTCAAACGCCTTGGATGCTTGACAGGTGGTCGCTAGTTCCCGAGGTGCTCCTCGCGTGACCTGCACGTGACAAACAGTTCGAGACTTTTACCTTTAGGAGGGCGATGAGGCCCGGGACGGCGCCGGCGGCCAGGTCCCCGGGCCAAAGGCAGCGCCCGGGAGGGCACCGGAGGACACGTCCCGGGAGCCAAAAGGTGGCGCCCGGGGAGGCCCCGGAGGCCAAGTCCCCGGGCAAAAGGCGGCGCCCGGGAGGGCACCAGAGGCCCCGTCCCGGGAGCCAAAAGGCGGCGCCCGGGGAGGCCCAGGAGGCCAAGTCCCCGGGCAAAAGGCGGCGCCCGGGAGGGCACCGGAGGCCCCGTTCCGGGAGCCAAAAGGCGGCGCCCGGGGAGGCCCCGAAGGCCAAGTCTCCGAGCAAAAGGGGGCGCCCGGGGAGGCCCCGGAGGCCAAGTCCCCGGGCAAAAGGCGGCGCCCGGGAGGGCACCAGAGGCCCCGTCCCGGGAGCCAAAAGGCGGCGCCCGGGGAGGCCCCGGAGGCCGTCCTCGGGCAAAAGGCGGCGCCCGGGAGGGCACCGGAGGCCCCGTCCCGGGAGCCAAAAGGCGGCGCCCGGGGAGGCCCAGGAGGCCAAGTCCCCGGGCAAAAGGCGGCGCCCGGGAGGGCACCGGAGGCCCCGTTCCGGGAGCCAAAAGGCGGCGCCCGGGGAGGCCCCGAAGGCCAAGTCTCCGAGCAAAAGGGGGCGCCCGGGAGGGCACCGGAGGCCCCGTCCCGGGAGCCAAAAGGCGGCGCCCGGGGAGGCCCCGGAGGCCAAGTCCCCGGGCAAAAGGCGGCGCCCGGGAGGGCACCGGAGGCCCCGTATCGGGAGCCAAAAGGCGGCGCCCGGGGAGGTCCCGGAGGCCACGTCCCCGGGCAACCATGACACAACTTACCTGGACTTAGTCCCGCGGAGATTTCCCCCGACAGCAGCCCCCCATGCCCGCCGGGGACGTTGCTCGAGTCCCCGGTGGGTTTGGTCCAGGTCACCGGGAAGATCTCCGGGCCAGGTTGCAGGAGCCGCAACGCTTCGGCTTCCGTGCCCCATACTTAAAGCCACACCGTTTCGCCATAAATGCGCGCGCGGTTCGAACCGGCGCCTCGATTCACTCGCCCGTCCCATCGTTTCCCGCGCACAGTTTGAACTTCTACGTTCCAGATTGATCCGCGGGTGCCACGTGGCGTGCATCCAAATCACGGCCCGCCCCTATAAATAGGGCCTTGGGGGGGCCCGGAAGCTCATTCCAAATTCTCAGCCCCGACGATTTTTGCTCTCCCGGTAGTCCTCTCCCGGTAGCTTTCTCCGGTAGCTTTCCCGGTAGCTCTTTCCGGTAGCAGGTGTCCGGGAGTTTCTAGTAGCAGCCTCATGGCACCCAAGGGTCGAGCGAAGACCACGGAGGTGCCCCCGGAGGAATTCCCTCGGATTTCCTCTGGGCGTCCGAGTTCACGGCCGAGGACGCCGAGTCCTTGGCCGAAAGGGGCATCGTTCCGGCTGGGGACATCCGAGTCCCGGTGAAGAAGGACGGAGCCCCCCGCCCCAGGCCTGGGGAGATCGTGGCCTTCGAGGCCTTCATCGAGGCGGGGCTCCGGCTCCCGGTGCATCCCATGCTCCGGGAGTTTCTCAAGGAGTACGGGGTGGCTCTCAACCACCTCACCCCGAACGCGCTTGTCCGGATGGGCCTCTTTATTTGGCTCTTCGAGACAGCGACCGGCCGGGAGCCCGACCTTCGCGCCTTCCGGTACTTCTACGAACCGGCGGCGCGGACCTCCCACCTGGTGAAGGGGGGCCCCAAGTCCCCCTTTGGTTCGGTCATGGTCCAGATGCTGCCGGCCCGGGTAATCGACTACCCGGCGGCGGCCTCCCGGGACCACTGGGGGGATTGGGTCCGGAGGTGGTTCTACCTCCGAGTCCATGACGACGCGGTGGTGTACGCCCCGGAGGCCCCCACCTACAGCCGGTCGTCCGCACCAAAGCCACCGGTGTGGACGGACGAGGAGTACGAGCTCCTCGGCAAGGTGATCCTCTCCAAGAAGACCCGCTCGATGCGGGATGCGGCAGAGGAGATGGCTCTCCTCCGGATCTCCCCCTTCACCGGCGGGAAGAGGGGGATCGGCATGGGCCCCGAGCAGCGGCCCCCGGTGAAGTCGATGATGCGACGTAAGCCCCGGGAACCCGCTGCATTGCTCTTACAAAATTTTAATGAAATTGACTAACTCTTTACCTCTTGCAGTCCGGCCGTACCCGGCGGCGCGGGAGAAGGCGGAGAACCTCTTGGGGAGGTACTTCGCGGATGAACACGAGCGCGTCGTGCGCGCCGTGGGCGAGGGCCCCCCCAAGAACCTGGTAGCGGCGGCCTTCGGGTTAAAGCTGCCGGGAAGGAAGCCTCTCCCCACCCCCGGGTCGCATAAACGGGGGAAGGAGGCGGCCGAGGGCTCGGAGCCCAAGAAGGCCCGGGTTCAGAAGACCCCCGGCCCATCGACGACGCCGGCGGCGACACCGGCGAAACCCCAGGGCGAGACCCCCGAGGGCGAGCGTACCCGGACACCGTCCCGGAAGGAGGCAACGCCTCCCCCCCCGAACGGCCCTGTCGAGGCGCGGGGGAAGGAGGCAACCGCGGGCGGTGGAGCTCCTCCCGGCCCTTCCGGCCTCTTTGGAGGCGGAGAGGCTGGAGGTGAGATTCGCGGGGACCTCGCCCCCGCGGGTCTGGCCGGTGGACGAGGGGGGGAGCCCCTCGGTTTAAGAGGTTCCTCCGGAGGAGGGGGCCCCGAGAACCTTCCGGCCCGGGGCAGGGAAAGGCTTGATGGTCCCTCCCCGGGCGGAGGCTCCCGCCGAGAGCTCCTCGGCCATGTCTTCGGGGGGAAGTACCTCGTCGACGAAGAGGCCGGCCGCGTGTCGCGCCCCGAAACTGGGACAACGACTACTCCTGTAGAGACCTAGCTCGCTGCAGCTAGTCCCAAACCACAAACCTTTGACTTCCTAGGATGAGTCAAACACAGGAGTATATTACATTGCAACAGAGTACTCACAAAATATTAAGCAGTGTGGCCTGCTGGCCTTAATATTACATAAAGAGGATTACAATGCCTACAAGGCATTCAGGGTTTAGCAAAATATTTAACTACGCAGCAGAAGATAGGTGACCCTCCCACAAAAGAAGTTGACGGCAGAACAACACACTTCAGGGTTCTGGCGGAACTGATTCTCCTCCTTCTGGATCCACGTAGTACTCCGTGCCATCATCTTGATCAAAGTAGGCTCCATCTATTGAGTTGAATGTTGCAAGGGTGAGCACTTACGTACTCAGCAAGTCATAGGTAAGAGTAGATACATATAGTAGTGATGATATGAACCTAGACTAGTCAAGAATTATGGATATTTGTAAAATAATCTTTTCCTTTCTCATCTCATCTTATTTCAGCTCATGGCAGCACTTTTCATAATATACATCATCATTCATGTTCACTAGATTATAGCACTACCGCGACACGTCGACACACGACAGCCCACGGCAGCACTCCTTATCATGACAACACATGTCATTTGGGTAATCTTGATTAAACATATTTTATTTAGAAAATAGTACTTGTGTCACACCCCGTGGATTTAATCCACCGCAGCAGACTCCTATAAAACCCGGGAGCTCGGAGTATTCGAATATGTTTTTAACTCTGCAGAGAGGTACCAATTTACCAGCAAGATATTCCACTTTCAAGCCCATCCTATCATAACAAAATGATTAGACCCCTCCTCACAACCATGTGTGAGTGGCAAGGTGGAGATAACAAGAACTTTTGTTATGTCTCACTCACAATTCACCCCCGACCCTGTGGCTCTCAGCGAGACACAGTTGTGGCAGGTTGTATCCAAACCTCCACCCCTAGATATGTTTCCATTACTGGATCAACGTGCGAGATCACCTTCAGTGATATGTGTGGGAGCCGTACTCCGTGTTTATCGTGCATCACTACACAATTCCAGCAGGGGTGTCATGTGCGATCCACATAATTACTTGTTCAGGCCTGTCCCATACCAGGCTTGCGGTTAGCACGTTGTTCATGCCACTAGACGCACAACACAAGGTTCTAGTCCTTATATACCAGTGACCAGACCATCCACGACCCTGCACCTTCAGTGCCTGCATTCCTTTGCAGTCTAGCACCTCCAGTGCTACCGCCATCCATACCATTTTCTGGTCACGGCTAGGGGTTTTATTTCATGAATATAAGTATATACATACATATAATAGTTCATGGCTCAAAACTTGTTTATTTCACATTTCACAGATAACCAGTCTAGTACTGCCAATTCATAAATCAATCATCCTCAATCTTTCTCATGCAATATTATCTATATTCAAGGTTATGTTTTAGCAACATTTAAAATATAGGTTCAAGATGACCAAGGATATGACTTGCCTTCCGCGTCGTAAAATACAGCAGTCGATGACGGGTCAACAGTAAAATCTTCAAAGTCAGCTTCTGAATCTGCTCGACGACAAACAACACACAAAGATTACTTATAATATTTAAAATGTTTTATGACTTATATGCAGAAATGCTCAACAAGAATGATTGAACTATACTGGAGATAATTTGAACTGCAAACTGAACTGAGTCGAGATTCTAGGGTTTCAAGGAATTTGGGCTAAGGATGGTGATTAGATAATCTTAGGGTTTCAGGTTTACGATAGGGATAACAATTTTGTGGCTGGTTTAATCAAAACAGCGAATGTCAACAGATCGACATTCGGATCAAAGCTTGGACATAGCTTTAAGAAAAGCTAGAGTGCTTATCTCAAGTTGTGGTAGTAGAAGAAAATGTAGATCACAACTCTACAAATTCAGTGGACAAAGTGGATTTCAAATTACACAACCAGAAGTGGGTAAATAAGGTCAATGCCACTGGCTGACAAGCTCTGGCATAGAGCTGACAATGCCAAAAACTAGGGCTTAGCATAACTTTTGATCTGGAGCTCCAAATGATGCACCACTTTGTCTGGCAGGTAGGCTTGAGTAACAGGAACAATTAAGTCAACAGGATCTAGGGCAGGAAATGGCTGGAAAGCAAGAAATTTGATGATGAACTGAGATGAACTGGCTGCACTGGAGCAGTTCTGGACAAAAACTTGGCAAAGCTATATCTTCCAATCTAGGCCGATCTAGGTGTCGGGCTAGAAGACAAAAATGCTCAGGAGGCTAGGGTACATCTAAAAGACAAGGTTATTTGGGCTGAAACGGCCGGGAACACTTTTCCGGTGAACTGCCCGGAGAAGAAACACTGCTATTTGGGGGTTTTCAATTTAGGCCGAACGAACTCGATTCCAAGCTTGGGAAGTGATATATGGGTAAGAGGAAGCTACCTGCACGATCACTTTGGCCGGAGGATGGCCGGAGAAGCCTGGCGACGATCGTCGGTTTCTGGAGAAGTTCAAAAATTGGGGAAAGCTTCGATTGAAGCTCAATCTGGAGATCTCGATGCACAGGCTTGCTGGAAACGACTCACTGATCAACTTCTTCTACAGAATCGAGAGCTAATTCGAGGTAATTTGGCCTGCATTGCCGGAACAGGGCATTCTTCGAATTTCAGCCATTTCCGGCGATCACCGGCGTTAGAGGTCACCGGGGAGCAATTAGACTGTACTACACAGAGAGGTTGAGTAGATGAACTCACTGATGGCTTTAATTTGGCAGGAGATGATCTGTAGAGTGCTGGCACCGTGAAGCCTCTTGCTGGACTCGCCGAGAAGACGACTGCAGCGAGGAAATTTGGAAATTGGTTAAGTCCTGGTGATGTGTGGAGAAGCTGCTGCACACAGGAGCGTTTAAATAGGTCAGGCGAAGATGGCGAAGGGGAACAACGAAGTGATTGACTGCTGTGATGAGGTTGCTTGCGTGCTGGACATCAGCGGCGAAGACACAGCAAGGAGCGGTGATGCGACGGCGCACTGGCGAAGTAAAGCTGTTGCTACCTTGGGACTCAATCGTGTGGGGCAGTGCAAAGCGGTGGCAACAACGGCTGGCAAGGCAAGCGACGTGGCAAGAAGATGCTGACAACAGTCACTGCTGGTCGCGCGGGGAAACAGGCGCTGGTCGTTGACGTTGCAGTGGCGCTGCCACGGTGACGGCTGAGGCGAGGACACGTGCGCAACAGCTTGCACGGTCACAAGTGCGGCGAAGCTTGGCCGGCGGCGAGCGTGCACGGCGCAAGGAAACCACGGCGAGGCTTATGGTCGTGTACAGCAGTTGGCCTGGTCGAATTAGGGGCCTGATTGCAATATTTGATTTTCACATTTGGACCAATCTGTAATTCTGGAGATTTGGAAGGTTAGAGTTGAATTTGATTTCACTAATCTGGTAGATTATTTTCAACAAGATATTTGGCAAAGGTAATTGATAAAATTTGACACATTTGAATAGTTTTCGATACAAACTGAAAATAGGGTAATTTAGGGTAAAATAAGGTTTAAGTTTTGCCGATTTCGAATTCTGGCATTTAGGGTTTGATTTTGATATCTGCACAGAAGAGAGACTTGTGGCAAATAGCATTTTGAGAAGATTTGCCGAAGAAATTCTGAATTTGGAGTTAATCTGGAGATTTTAGCCTTTTTGGGTTTTCAGATATCAGATAAGGACTAATTTGCGATAACTCTTGGACTGATTTGTGAAAAGAGTCTAGAAGATAGAATCTGGCTGTCAACTTTTTGGATTAAGGTATTGACATACCCATGATCATATTCCACGAATAATCTGGTCTGAACTTGATCAAGATTCGGATTAAATCTGCATTTCTGAAATTTAGGGTATTTGGGTAATATAAGGTATTTCTGTTTTCGAAAACAGAAGAAGTTGATAATTCTCGGAGTTAGAGATAGAATTGGGTCTGGGTTCTGAAGGCTTTTAAGTTCAGAGTAACTGATAGATCACATCTGAACAATCTGATCTTGATTTGAGGTCACAGGATAGATTTTGGAGATTTTAGGGCTTGAGATAGATACTGATCTGGCTATTACTACAGATACATGCATGCATGCTATTGATGAAAAGGAAGTTTTCACCCCTAACTCAGGGTGTTACAGATCTACCCTCCTTAAAGAAATCTCGCCCCGAGATTTACCTAAGACGGGAAAAGATAAGGATAGGTCTGCTTAAGATCTTCTTCCTTCTCCGAAGTAGCCTCTTGCTCTGAATGATTCTCCCATTGAACTTTACACAATCTGATTTTCTTCCTTCTGAGCTGACGTTCATCAGTGGCTAGGATTCTGATTGGGTGCTCAAGATAAGTGAGATTCTTCTGTAATGGCACATCTTGAACATCTATCTGATCAGTAGGTTCCTGCAAACATTTCCGGAGCTGAGAGACATGAAACACATCATGCACTCCTGCTAATCCCACAGGTAATTCCAATTTATATGATACTTCTCCCTTCCTCTTGATTATCTTAAATGGTCCAATGTATCTTGGAGATAACTTTCCTTTCACTTGGAATCTTTGTAATCCTTTGAATGGTGTGACCTTGAGATACACAAAATCTCCTGGTTCAAATGATAATTCTCTCCGTCGTTTATTTGCATAACTCTTTTGTCGTGATTTTGCTGTTTTCAACCTTTCTCTGATGAGTCTGACATGAGCTTCTGCTTCTTCTACTATCTCTGGTCCTATGACTTTTCGTTCACCTGGCTCATTCGAATGTAATGGAGTTCTGCACTTACGTCCATATAAAGCTTCAAATGGTGCCATCTGTATACTAGCTTGATAATTGTTATTATATGTAAATTCTGCAAACGGTAAACATTTGTCCCATGATGTTCCATAATCTAGTATACAAGCTCTTAGAAGATCCTCTAGGATTTGGTTGACTCTTTCTGTCTGTCCTCCCGTCTGTGGATGATATACAGTACTGAAATCCAACTGGGTCCCTAGGGTTTCATGTAGTCTATTCCAAAATTTGGAGGTAAACTGTGTTCCACGATCTGAAACATCTTCTTAGGAATACCATGCAGTGCCACTATTCTTTGCATGTATAACTCTGCTAATTTACTGCCATCATAAATCTTTTTGACTGGTATGAAATGAGCTACTTTAGTAAGTCTGTCCACAATAACCCATATGGAATCATATCCTCCGTGAGTTTTAGGTAATCCTGTAATGAAATCCATACCAATTTCTTCCCATTTCCATAATGGTATTGGTAGAGGTTGTAGCTTTCCTGCTATTTTCTGGTGTTCTGCTTTAACTCGTCGACATGTATCACAGTTTGCAATATACTCTGCAATATCTCTCTTCATATTATCCCACCAGAATCTGGTCTTCAAATCTTGATACATCTTTGTGTTACCAGGGTGTATTGAGTATGGAGTTTCATGTGCTTCATAGAGAATTATTTCCTTAAGATCTGCGTTTTGAGGTACACAGATTCTTTCTCGATACCATACAATCCCTTGGTTATCTTCAATAAAGCCTTGAGCCTTTCCTGACTTGATTCGACTCTTGATCTTACAAATTTCTTCATCTTTCTTCTGGGCATTTCCTATCTGTTCTTCAAGTTGAGATTTTATTGTTAAAGTAGCTACCGTTCCCTGTGGTACTATTTCCACTTGATGATTCTGCAACTCTTGTTGTAGGTAAGGGTTCTTCAACATAACCATTCCTTGTAGGTTGTAAACCTTTCTGCTTAGGGCATCAGCCACTACATTAGCTTTCCCTGGATGGTACTGAATACTAAGATCATAATCTTTGATCAATTCCAGCCATCGGCGTTGACGCATGTTGAGCTCCGTCTGTGTGAAAATATACTTGAGGCTTTTATGATCTGTAAAGATCTCACACTTATGCCCAATGAGATAATGCCGCCATATCTTTAAAGCATGTACTACTGCTGCTAACTCCAAATCATGGGTCGGATAATTTTCCTCATGTGGTCTCCATTGACGTGAAGCATAAGCCACTACTTGACCTTGCTGCATTAACACACAGCCTATTCCTTGCTTTGAAGCATCACAGTAAACTACGAAGTCTTCCTTGCTGTCCGGTAAGGTGAGGACTGGTGTTGTTGTCAATTTCTGCTTTAGCTTCTGAAAACTCTCCTCGCACTTGGTGGTCCATTCAAATGCAACATCCTTCTTTAGCAGGTTTGTAAGAGGTTTGGCAATTTGGGAAAATCCTTCGATGAATCTCCTATAATACCCTGCTAATCCCAAGAAACTTCTAATCTCTGAAACTGAGGTAGGTTGCTTCCAGTCCTTGATTGCAGAGGTTTTAGCTGAATCCACTGAAATTCCTTCTGCTGTCAACACATGTCCAAGAAATGAAATTCTTGACATCCAAAATTCACATTTGTCAAACTTGGCATAAAATTGCCTCTCTCGTAGCCTTTCCAAGACTAGGTGTAAATGTTGCTCATGTTCTTCCGCACTCTTGGAATATATCAAAATGTCATCTATGAGTACTATGACAAACTTGTCAAGAAAATCCATAAATGTGCTGTTCATGACATTCATGAAAGCTGCCGGAGCATTGGTCAAGCCAAAAGGTACTACTGTAAACTCATATAAACCATATCTGGTAGTGAAAGCAGTCTTCGGTATATCTTCCTTCTTGATCTTCAGCTGATGATATCCAGATTTCAAATCTATCTTAGAAAATACTTTGGCTCCTCGAAGTTGATCGAACAAGTCATCAATTCTTGGTAATGGATACTTGTTTTTAATAGTGACTTCATTCAAAGCTCGGTAGTCTACACACATTCGTAGAGTTCCGTCTTTCTTCCTCACAAACAAAACTGGGGGTCCCCATGGTGAAGCACTGGGTTTGATAAATCCTTTGTTTTCCAAGTCTTCGAGTTGATTCTTGAGCTCCTCCAAATCTGTAACTGGCATCCTATAGGGACGTTTTGCTATAGGTGCTGCTCCTGGTTTAAGTTCAATACTGAATTCTATTTCTCTGTCAGGTGGCATTCCCGGAAGTTCTTCTGGAAACACATCAGAATATCGTTGCACTACAGGCACTTTTTCCAGGCATAATTTTTGCAATGCTTGAACAGATCTTAGCGGTCTCTTGACTGATGATCTTTCTGCATAAAATAGAACTCTCTCCCCTTGGCTACTGACAAGACTAAGGGTTTTCTCTTCACAGTCTACTAGACCTTTATGTTGGGACAACCAATCCATTCCCAAAATAATGTCTAGACCTTGCAGTTCTAGAACTAGTAGATTTGCCTCAAATTCTACCCCTTCTATATTGAAAGTTACATTTGGGCAGATCGAGTAGATAGATAATCTAGCCCCTGGAGTTTGTATAACCATAGAGTACTCTAGTGGTACTTGGTCTATATGCATTTCAACTTCAGATGCAAATGCTTTTGACATGAATGAATTTGTAGCACCAGGATCAAACAATATTAAGGCAGATGCAGATTGAATCAGAAATCTACCTAGAAGAATGTCGGTGGCGTTGCCTGCTTCTTGAATTGAAGTATAGTTTAACCTTCCTCCTTGGGTTGCAGTTGGTGCTCTACCTCTTCCTCTTCCTCAATTAGCCATGTTTCCTCCTCTTCCTGCTGAATTTCCTCTAAAATTTTGTGATGGTGATGCTTTGGTTACTATTGGTTGTGTTCCTGCTTGAGATCTGGCAATGGACATCGGAAGTTGTATCCAAGGACAGAATTCTTTACGGTGCCCACGCTGTCCACAATGATAACACTCAACACGAGGATGAGGGCAATCCTTCTGAGGATGATTTCCTCTGCAGTTGGGGCACAATGTCATTGCTGGTCTGGGATTCTGATAAGATGGTCGAAAATTGGGAGTGATAGGAACTCTTCCTCTGATTGGATTTGGCTGTGGTCGTGTTTGCTGGAACATCCTCCTCTTTCGGCTTTCTTCTCCCATATTCTTCTTTTCTTCTACCTTTAAAGCTCTGTTCACTAGTGTTTGAAATTCCGTAAGTTCATGAGAAGCAATTTGATACTGTAAATAGTGTTGAAGTCCTTCTGTGAAGCGCTCTATCTTCTTCTCTTCAGTATCCACATCTCCAGGTGCGTATCGAGCCAAATGAGTAAATTGGTGTAGATACTCAGTGACTGACTTACTTCCTTGAGTTAAATTCTGAAATTCCCGACGCTTAGCTGCCATAACACCAGTAGGTATATGAAATTTCCGAAATTGATCCTTAAATTCCCTCCAAGAAATATTATCTTTATCAAGGTGGGCTTCCTGGTAATTCATCCACCAGGCAGCTGCAGCTCCTGATAACTGATGAGATCCAAACAGAACTTTCTCTCGTTCGCTGCATCGGACCGTGTCCAGTTTCCTCTCGATATCCCGTAACCAATCATCGGCAACCATAGGATCGGTCGCACTAGAAAATTAATGCAACTACTTCTGGTGTCAACCATGGTGGCTCTGAAAAAGGTTTAGACGGATCTAACTAACTAAGGCCAACTAAGACAGCAATGCAGAAATTAATGCAACTACTTTAATGCATAAAATTACTTAGGCTATTAGCCATAATACACAAATTAACTATTGCAAAAGCAACAGCGAATCACAAAGCTATTAAGAGCATCCACTAGCTCTGTCTACACCAACCTCTAAGACACTCTGAAACAACAGAACGCACTCTCACAATCTTACCGAATTTTAGAAAATCCAAATAAAATTTTGAAATAAAAGTTTTTCAAGAGCTACAAAGCTCATTATTTTTATCAAAATAAAGTTTTCAACAAATAGTTTTCTGAATAAATTACGTCTTCCTGGCACGACCCATTTCCTAAAGGTGTCGTCCTACAGTCAAGTTCTCATGTGGCTTTGATACCAACTTTTCTGTCGCGCCCCGAAACTGGGACAACGACTACTCCTGTAGAGACCTAGCTCGCTGCAGCTAGTCCCAAACCACAAACCTTTGACTTCCTAGGATGAGTCAAACACAGGAGTATATTACATTGCAACAGAGTACTCACAAAATATTAAGCAGTGTGGCCTGCTGGCCTTAATATTACATAAAGAGGATTACAATGCCTACAAGGCATTCAGGGTTTAGCAAAATATTTAACTACGCAGCAGAAGATAGCTGACCCTCCCACAAAAGAAGTTGACGGCAGAACAACACACTTCAGGGTTCTGGCAGAACTGATTCTCCTCCTTCAGGATCCTCGTAGTACTCCGTGCCATCATCTTGATCAAAGTAGGCTCCATCTATTGAGTTGAATGTTGCAAGGGTGAGCACTTACGTACTCAGCAAGTCATAGGTAAGAGTAGATACATATAGTAGTGATGATATAAACCTAGACTAGTTAAGAATTATGGATATTTGTAAAATAATCTTTTCCTTTCTCATCTCATCTTATTTCAGCTCATGGCAGCACTTTTCATAATATACATCATCATTCATGTTCACTAGATTATAGCACTACCGCGACACGTCGACACACGACAGCCCACGGCAGCACTCCTTATCATGACAACACATGTCATTTGGGTAATCTTGATTAAACATATTTTATTTAGAAAATAGTACTTGTGTCACACCCCGTGGATTTAATCCACCGCAGCAAACTCCTATAAAACCCGGGAGCTCGGAGTATTCGAATACGTTTTTAACTCTGCAGAGAGGTACCAATTTACCCGCAAGATATTCCACTTTCAAGCCCATCCTATCATAACAAAATGATTAGACCCCTCCTCACAACCATGTGTGAGTGGCAAGGTGGAGATAACAAGAACTTTTGTTATGTCTCACTCACAATTCACCCCCGACCCTGTGGCTCTCAGCGAGACACAGTTGTGGCAGGTTGTATCCAAACCTCCACCCCTACATATGTTTCCATTACTGGATCAACGTGCGAGATCACCTTCAGTGATATGTGTGGGAGCCGTACTCCGTGTTTATCGTGCATCACTACACAATTCCAGCAGGGGTGTCATGTGCAATCCACATAATTACTTGTTCAGGCCTGTCCCATACCAGGCTTGCGGTTGCACGTTGTTCATGCCACTAGACGCACAACACAAGGTTCTAGTCCTTATATACCAGTGACCAGACCATCCACGACCCTGCACCTTCAGTGCCTGCATTCCTTTGCAGTCTAGCACCTCCAGTGCTACCGCCATCCATACCATTTTCTGGTCACGGCTAGGGGTTTTATTTCATGAATATAAGTATATACATACATATAATAGTTCATGGCTCAAAACTTGTTTATTTCACATTTCACAGATAACCAGTCTAGTACTGCCAATTCATAAATCAATCATCCTCAATCTTTCTCATGCAATATTATCTATATTCAAGGTTATGTTTTAGCAACATTTAAAATATAGGTTCAAGATGACCAAGGATATGACTTGCCTTCCGCATCGTAAAATACAGCAGTCGATGACGGGTCAACAGTAAAATCTTCAAAGTCAGCTTCTGAATCTGCTCGACGACAAACAACACACAAAGATTACTTATAATATTTAAAATGTTTTATGACTTATATGCAGAAATGCTCAACAAGAATGATTGAACTATACTGGAGATAATTTGAACTGCAAACTGAACTGAGTTGAGATTCTAGGGTTTCAAGGAATTTGGGCTAAGGATGGTGATTAGATAATCTTAGGGTTTCAGGTTTACGATAGGGATAACAATTTTGTGGCTGGTTTAATCAAAACAGCGAATGTCAACAGATCGACATTCGGATCAAAGCTTGGACATAGCTTTAAGAAAAGCTAGTGCTTATCTCAAGTTGTGGTAGTAGAAGAAAATGTAGATCACAACTCTACAAATTCAGTGGACAAAGTGGATTTTAAATTACACAACCAGAAGTGGGTAAATAAGGTCAATGCCACTGGCTGACAAGCTCTGGCATAGAGCTGACAATGCCAAAAACTAGGGCTTAGCATAACTTTTGATCTGGAGCTCCAAATGATGCACCACTTTGTCTGGCAGGTAGGCTTGAGTAACAGGAACAATTAAGTCAACAGGATCTAGGGCAGGAAATGGCTGGAAAGCAAGAAATTTGATGATGAACTGAGATGAACTGGCTGCACTGGAGCAGTTCTGGACAAAAACTTGGCAAAGCTATATCTTCCAATCTAGGCCGATCTAGGTGTCGGGCTAGAAGACAAAAATGCTCAGGAGGCTAGGGCACATCTAAAAGACAAGGTTATTTGGGCTGAAACGGCCGGGAACACTTTTCCGGTGAACTGCGCCGGAGAAGAAGCACTGCTATTTGGGGGTTTTCAATTTAGGCCGAACGAACTCGATTCCAAGCTTGGGAAGTGATATATGGGTAAGAGGAAGCTACCTGCATGATCACTTTGGCCGGAGGATGGCCGGAGAAGCCTGGCGACGATCGTCGGTTTCTGGAGAAGTTCAAAAATTGGGGAAAGCTTCGATTGAAGCTCAATCTGGAGATCTTGATGCACAGGCTTGCTGGAAACGACTCACTGATCAACTTCTTCTACAGAATCGAGAGCTAATTCGAGGTAATTTGGCCTGCATTGCCGGAATAGGGCATTCTTCGAATTTCAGCCATTTCCGGCGATCACCGGCGTTAGAGGTCACCGGGGAGCAATTAGACAGTACTACACAGAGAGGTTGACTAGATGAACTCACTGATGGCTTTAATTTGGCAGGAGATGATCTGTAGAGTGCTGGCACCGTGAAGCCTCTTGCTGGACTCGCCGGAGAAGACGACTGCAGCGAGGAAATTTGGAAATTAGTTTAGTCCTGGTGATGTGTGGAGAAGCTGCTGCACACAGGAGCGTTTAAATAGGTCAGGCGAAGATGGGGAAGGGGAACAACGAAGTGATTGACTGCTGTGATGAGGTTGCTTGCGTGCTGGACATCAGCGGCGAAGACACAGCAACGAGCGGTGATGCGACGGCGCACTGGCGAAGTAAAGCTGTTGCTACCTTGGGACTCAATCGTGTCGGGCAGTGCAAAGCGGTGGCGACAACGCCTGGCAAGGCAAGCGACGTGGCAAGAAGATGCTGACAACAGTCACTGCTGGTCGCGCGGGGAAACAGGCGCTGGTCGTCGACGTTGCAGCGGCGCTGCCGCGGTGACGGCTGAGGCGAGGACACGTGCGCAACAGCATGCACGGTCACAAGTGCGGCGAAGCTTGGCCGGCGGCGAGCGTGCACGGCGCAAGGAAACCACGGCGAGGCTTCTGGTCGTGTACAGCAGTTGGCCTGCTCGAATTAGGGGCCTGATTGCAATATTTGATTTTCACATTTGGACCAATCTGTAATTCTGGAGATTTGGAAGGTTAGAGTTGAATTTGATTTCACTAATCTGGTAGATTATTTTCAACAGGATATTTGGCAAAGGTAATTGATAAAATTTGACACATTTGAATAGTTTTCGATACAAACTGAAAATAGGGTAATTTAGGGTAAAATAAGGTTTAAGTTTTGTCGATTTCGAATTCTGGCATTTAGGGTTTGATTTTGATATCTGCACAGAAGAGAGACTTGTGGCAAATAGCATTTTGAGAAGATTTGCCGAAGAAATTCTGAATTTGGAGTTAATCTGGAGATTTTAGCCTTTTTGGGTTTTCAGATATCAGATAAGGACTAATTTGCGATAACTCTTGGACTGATTTGTGAAAAGAGTCTAGAAGATAGAATCTGGCTATCAACTTTTTGGATTAAGGTATTGACATACCCATGATTATATTCCACGAATAATCTGGTCTGAACTTGATCAAGATTCGGATTAAATCTGCATTTCTGAAATTTAGGGTATTTGGGTAATATAAGGTATTTCTGGGAGTTAGAGATAGAATTGGATCTGGGTTCTGAAGGCTTTTAAGTTCAGAGTAACTGATAGATCACATCTGAACAATCTGATCTTGATTTGAGGTCACAGGATAGATTTTCGAGATTTTAAGGCTTGAGATAGATACTGATCTGGCTATTACTACAGATACATGCATGCATGCTATTGATGAAAAGGAAGTTTTCACCCCTAACTCAGGGTGTTACACCGCGTTACCGGACCTTGAGGTCCGGGGACCCCCCGCCGGCCGCACCGGCGGTTCTGGGCGGGAGACCCCCTTGCTCCCCGCGGGGGAGGTCGCCCGCTTCTCGGAGGGCCTGCACACCCGGAAGGTGCAGGCCTTCGTCGCGGGAGGGACGCTCCATGAGCGTTTCGAGGGGCTTCAGTCCCTCGGGGCCGAGGTAACCCGTCGATAACACCTTCGCTTATCCCCTGCACTTTGAAATTTTTCTAACTCCTATGTATTTTGTAGGTGGCAGCTGTTACCTGGGGCCTTGAGCAGCGGGTCGCCCGGCTGCTTAAGGAGATGGAGGGCCGGGCCGCAGCCTCTGTAGGGTAGCGCGAGGAGGCCCTCCGGGAACGCGACGAGGCGCTCGCGGAATTGACCCAGGTTCGGGCCCAGGTTCACATTTCCGAGGTCATCAACGCCCGCCTCCGGGAGGAGGCCAAGGCGAGGGAGGAGGCGCTTCGTGAGCTCGAGAGCTCAAGCGTCCGGGTGGTGGCGGACGCGGGCCGCGCCGTCCGGACGGCCCTCGAGGTCCTTGGCGTAAGCCCCGGCTCCGGGAGCAAAGAGGTGCCACCGGCGACCCTCGCGGAGGCTGTGCGTTTCCTTAACGCACAGGTCTCCGCCATCCCGGAGGCTGCCGATGTTCGGGCGCGGGGTCGGGCGATCCCCGTCGTCGCGGCCGCTACGGGCCTCGTCGAGTTCCGGGGGGTCGGCGCCCGGGCGATCGGGGGCCACATCCCTCGAAGCTTCCCGGACTCCTTCGAGCCTTCGCGCCGGGAGGTCGAGCAGCTCGCCGGAGGGTTCTACGACCGGATCATCCGGGCGTGGTTCCCGGCTCTGGCGCCTCCGGCAGGAGACGCCCCAGCCCCGGCCTCGGAGGAAGCCCCCCGGGGGGAGGACGCCAATGAACATGTATGAGCCTCCCCCCGGGTCTTAGCTAGGGCCCTTTTTTGTTTTAGGATTTTTTTATTCCGGTAGCTTCTTAGAAGAAGCCCCGGGCACTTGTACATAAACATTTTGAATGCAATGAAGTTAGAATTTTTTCTAAGTCTTTGAATTGAACTTACTGTTACTAGGGTTCCCGGGAGGTTGCTCCCGGGCGAAGGTCCGGGAGGGGCTCCCCGGGGGACGCCCAAGCGGCTTTAATTTTGCTAAGCCTTATCTCCGGGAATCGCGGCGAGGATAGTGTCCGGGAACCGATCCGGTTGAGGTGGCGTGCGGAGTGGCACTTGGACAACTTTGATAATCATCGTGCCGAATTGTCCCCTCCGCGACCGGCACTCCGGATGATCCCTCCCCTCCGGATACTTCCACCAGCGGGTTACGAGTTCTGGCCTGAAGATGTGCTCCGGGACGCTCGGCGCCGCGTATGGGCGTTGTACCGGGACTTGACCCGGGAGCTAGCGGAGAGCCTCCGGGAGTATTAGGCGTAGGAGCCTTAGGGCTTAGAGAATCCCCCGGGTTAGGACTCGGGTTGTATCGTTTCCGAAGCCCACCGGAGGGGGAAGATGTCCTCCGGGTTTGCTGATCAATAAAGCGCTGTGTTGTTGCTTCCTTTTATTGCGCCTCTTTATTTTCTTCTTCTTGGATGGTCTGGACGACTCATCTTAACAAGGATGAGCTAAGTTTCTTCGTGGGTGGTGCGGTCGACACCCGGGGGTTCCTTATCCCCCCCCGCCCACAGCGGGCCGGAGAATAGCTCCGCGCGCTGTGGGGGTGACAAGGCCCCCGGGAAGGAAGACACCTGTAGCATAGGAAATTTTCTAAGTTAGGAAATTCTAAAGCGAGGTTTTCAAGGAGAAGACCTTCCGGGAGATAATCATCCGGTCGCCGTGAGAACGGGGAGCCGGGAATAAGGCCTTAAGCGGAAGGAATGCCCAAGAGAACCCGATGGGATTTCCAGAGGCGAGCTTCCTGGGAGACACTCGTCCGGTCGCCGTAAGACCGGGGAGCCGGGAATAGGGTCTTAAGCGGAAGGAAATGCCCGAGAAATCCGACTTCTCTGAGAGACAATCGTCCGGTCGCCGTGAAAATGGGGAGCCGGGAATAGGGTCTCCGGGAGGCATTCATCCGGTCGCCGTGAAAACGGGGAGCCGGGAATAACGTTGACTCCCGGAGGAGGAAGATAGATCCAATCAAGCCGCAAGGGGCTGATCTTCCGGTCGCCGTGAGAACGGGGAGCCGGGAATAACGTCGACTCCCGGAGGAGGAAATGCCCGAAGACGGGACTTGAGTGTTTGGGCAGGGGACTAGTCTCCCAAAGTGACTCGTTACCACGGCCACTGTGACCGGGTTGCCGCTTACACCCTCAGTCCACGAGGGCTGGTCGTAAGCCGCCCTACGGGAGTGCAGGCTCCGTTGTAGGGACTTGTTGGGGCTGGCCCACTTCCTCGCGGGGAGGGCATCCTCACGGGGAGGGCATCCTCGCGGGGAGGGCATCCTCACGGAGAGGGCATCCTCGCGGGGAGGGCATCCTCGCAGGGAGGGCTTCCTCGCGGGGAGGGCATCGCCGCTAGGGGCGGTAATGAGAAAGACCTACAATCAGAGTTTGCAAAGCAAGACCTATGCATTACTAATGAAATGGAGTACAGGGCCTCCCCCTGCGAAGCCGCGAAAGGGGAGTAAAATACAGCGTCCCTCCTCCCCCTCCGGCGTGAACGCCCCCGGGGAGGGGACATGCCCGTAAGGCTAAACATAGAACTTGCGAAGTAAACGCAAGTTCCACGTGTGTTTCAGCTCCTGCTTTTGGAGGTTGGAGAGCTTGTAGGCCCCTGAGCCCAGGACCGCGGAGATCCTGTAGGGGCCCTCCCACTTGGGGGAGAGCTTACCCTGGGCCTGGGGGTCCGTCACGCGCTTGAGGACAAGGTCCCCAAGGCGGAAAGCTCTCTCGCGCACGCGCTGATTGTACGCGCGCGCCATCTCTTGCTCGTAGATGGCGTGGCAGAGGAGCGCTCGGTCACGTTCCTCCTCCACGAGGTCGATATCCAGGCGCTGATTGGCCTCGTTGGCCTGATATGTCGAGGGGGTGGCTCCCTCCAGGAGCTCCACCCGCAGCGACCGGAAGCCAATCTCCGGGGGGAGGACTGCCTCCGCCCCGTAGACCAGGGAGAAGGGAGTACGCCCCGTCGCCCGGGACGGGGTCGTGCGCATGGAGCAGAGGATGCTAGGGAGCTCCTCTGCCCATGCACCCCGCTTAGAAGCGGTTAGCTCGAGGCTCCGGCGCAATCCCTGTAGGATCACGCCATTGACCCTCTCGACAGCCCCATTGCTCCGGGGATGGGCTACAGAGGCGAAGTGTATGACGAGCCCCAGGCCTTCACAGAATTCCCGAAAATAAGCCGAGTCGAATTGGGTCCCATTGTCCACGGTGATTTCCCGGGGGACACCAAAACGACATACGACGTTTTTCCAGAAGAACCACTGAACGGCCCGGGACGTGATGCTGGCCAAAGGCTCCGCCTCAACCCACTTTGTAAAATAGTCAACTGCGACTACCGCATACTTGTATCCTCCGGGCACTGGGGGGAAGGGCCCTAAGAGGTCCATCCCCCAGCGCACAAAGGGCCAAGTGATGGGGATCGTCCGCAGCGCTATAGGGGGGAGGTTCGAGCCCTTGGCCAGCTTCTGGCATGCCTCGCACGCAGAGACGAGGTCTCGCGCGTCGCGCATGACCGTGGGCCAGTAGAAGCCCTACCGGAGGGCCTTGGCTGCGATGGCACGCGGGGCTAGGTGAGAACCGCAGCTCCCCGCATGGATGTCTTTGAGAAGTTGAAGTCCCTCTGGACGGGGGAGGCAGCGCAGGAGGGCGGAAGCCCCCCGCTTGTAGAGCCTTCCGTCCAGGAGGAGATATGCCCGGGCTTTAGCCCAGAGACGTTTAGCCTCGGTCTCACTGGGAGGGTCCCCCTCCCCCCTTATGAAGGAGATGAGGGGGTCCATCCAGGACGGAGTTCGGGTGATCTCGGCGACCTCCGGGACATGAGGCTCGTCGCCCGTGTCCGGGGAGGCCACCGAGGGCTTCGTGATGATCTCCATGAAAGCCCCCTTGGGGAGCGATTCCCAGGCGCTGGCCGCCCGGGCCAAGGCGTCGGCCCGGTCATTGTCCCTACGTGGGATATGCCGGGCCTCGAGGCCGTCGAAATGCCTCTCCATCTTTCGCACTTCCTGCAAATAAAGACTTAAGTTTGCGTCATGGCACAGGTAAGACTTGTCCATTTGGCAAACTACGAGCTGAGAATCTCCCTTGACTAGGAGGCGCCGGATCCCCAGGGAGCGCGCAAGGCGCATCCCGAGGAGCAAAGCCTCGTATTCGGCGACGTTGTTGGTTGCGGGGAACTCGAGCCGCGCGGTGTACTCGAGTTCCTTCCCCTCGGGGCTCCGGAGGACTACTCCCGCGCCAGCCCCGGCGAGACACAGCGACCCATCGAACATAAGGGTCCAATGATCACTGCGTCGGGGCGGCACAGGGAGATCTTCGTCCCCGGACCCAGAGGCGGGAGTCCATTCTGCGACGAAGTCGACGAGAACCTGCGACTTGATGGCGGAGCAGCCGGTAAGGGACAGGGAGAAGGGGGCGAGCTCAGCCCCCCACTTCCCGATCCGGCCGGTGGCTTCTTTGTTCCGCAGTACCTCCCCAAGGGGGAGGGACGACGGGACGGTGATGGGGTGCCCCAGGAAGTAATGCCGAAGCTTCCGGGACGCCATGAGGAGGGCGTAGCAGATTTTCTCCATTTCCGTGTACCGAGTTTTGGCCCCTTGAAGGGCCTCACTCACGTAGTACACGGGACGCTGCTGCCCCCCTTGCTCCTTCACCAGGACCGCACTGACGGCGACGGGGGTCGCGGCGAGGTAGAGGAGCAAGGGCTCTTCCGGCGACGGACTCACGAGCATTGGAGGGCTCGTGAGGTACTTTTTGAGGTCGTCGAACGCTTCCTGGGCCTCGGGGGTCCAGCGGAACCCCTCGAGCCCTCGGAGGATCTTGAAGAACTGGAGGCCCCGCTCCCCCGACCGGGAGACAAAGCGGCTGACTGCGGCTAGGCGGCCGGAGAGCCGTTGGATATCCTTGACAGAGCACGGTGGGGGCATATCTAGGAATGCCCAGATCTTCTCGGGGTTTGCCTCAATGCCCCGCTGGGACACGAGGAAACCTAGGAGCTTCCCCCCGCGCACCCCGAAGGCACACTTCTCCGGGTTCAGCTTGAGCCCGAATGTGCGGAGGTTCCGAAAGGTTTCGGCCAGGTCGCCGATGTGGGAGGCTACGCGGGGACTCTTGACAACCGCGTCGTCTACGTAGACTTCAACGTTGCGGCCGACTTGCTCTTTGAAAACCAGTGTCATCAGGCGCTGGAAGGTCGCCCCCGCATTCTTGAGCCCGAAGGGCATATGGACGTAATAGAAGGTTCCGAGGGGAGTAATAAAACTCGTCTTTTCCTCGTCACCTTCCGCCATCCGGACTTGATGATAGCCCGAGTAGGTGTCTAGGAAGCTCATGAGCTCGCACCCCGCAGTGGAGTCGACGAGCTGATCAATCCGCGGGAGCGGGAAGTTGTCTTTGGGGCAGGCGCGATTAAGGTCGGTGAAGTCCACGCACATCCGCCACCTGCCGGTTGATTTCTTGACGAGGACGGTGTTCGCGAGCCACTCGGGGTGCAGGGCCTCCCGAATGAACCCCGCCTCTCGGAGCCGAGTAATCTCCGCCTTGATTGCCTCTTGGCGCTCGAGGGAGAGTTTCCGCAGCTTCTGTTTGACCGGGGGGTGACTGGGGGCTACTGCAAGCTTGTGCTCAATGACCCCCCGGGCGACGCCCCGCATGTCTGACGGCTTCCACGCAAAAACATCAGAGTTTTCGCGCAGAAAAGCCGCAAGTTGCGCTGCGTGCTCCGCAGGGAGCTCCGCCCCGATCCGGACGGTTTTGTCTTCGTTGCCCGGGGACAGCAGGACCTTCCGGAGGCCCCCTTCCGGACGCGGCTTGAGGAGGGGCCTCCCGGGCGGTGGCGCAGCAGCATCTAGTTCCGGGGGAGGAGCCTCCCCCCCGGGCGTCTTTATGAGGTTGACGCTTCCGATCGTGGCCGCAGCGCGCTCGTATAGAGCACGGGCCATGTCTTGGTCTCCCCGGACGTTGATCACACCATGTGGCCCGGGGATCTTCATGCAGAGATAATTTTGATGGGTGGCAGCCCCCAGCCGGTTGATTGTCGTCCTCCCCATTATCGCGTTGTAGGAGGAGGGGAGGTCTACCACGTCGAAGCGAACTAGCTCGGTCTGGTAGTTCTCCGGGGTGCCGAAGGTCATTGGAAGATCTACCTTGCCCACGGGGTGGATCGCCTTCCCCGGGACAAAGCCTTGTAGGGGCCCGGCAGCGGGCTGCAGGAGCTTCTCATCCACCTGCATTTCTTTGAAGGCCTTCAGGAATAAGACATCGGCGGAGCTCCCGCCGTCCACCAGGATCCGGGCCAGGTGGCATTTGTAGATGGTCGCGGAGACAATGAGCGCGTCGTCGTGGGGGAAGCGAACCCCCCGCGCATCTTCCGCCGCGAAGGTGAGGGGGACGTCCGACCACTTTGGTGGCGGCGACGTGCGAAGCACCCCCACAACCTTGACTTCGCGCGCGTACTCCTTACGCTGCCGCTTAGAGTCCCGCCCGGAGGCAGATCCTCCCACGATGACGTTGATGCGCCGCTGCGAAGTTTGAAAAGGGAGGGTTTCTGAAGGCTCCCCCTCCTGCGTTTGCTGACCCCCGTGGGAGCGGGAAGGGCTGGAACAGCTGGCCGAGGGAGCAAGGAGGCCGGAGTCCGCCCCCCTGCTCACGCTGGTCGAGGAAGTCCGCAAAGTGCTGCAGCAGCTGGCTACAATCTCGGGTAGCGTGGGTATTGGACCTGTGGAGTCTGCACCACGGTCCTTCCCGCCTTCTCCCCGCGGGGCCTTCCCGGCCGCGCGAAGACTGTCCTCCCCCGTGGCCCTTCGGTTTGGGGAAGGGGCGGTTGGTCCTCGGGGAGTCGCGCGAGCCGCCTCCGCCCTCGAGGACAAAGGTGTACCGAGGCCGTGGCTCGCTACGCCCCCCTTGCTTGGAGCGTTTGGGGGGATCCCTGGCCCCCCGGTCGGCGGGGGCGGGAGCCCCCTGGGACTTCTTCCAGATATCGTCTTCCTCTGCCCGAGCGTACTTTTCGAGCACGTTGAAGAGCTCGTCGGCGGAAGACGGGCAGCTCCGGGAGAGCTTTCGGTGGAGCTCCCCCGGGAGGATGCCGCTTTTGCAGGCTTCGATGACCGTAGAGTCCGGGACGTGGGCCACTTTGCTCTTCACCTGAGCAAAGCGCTTGAAGAAGCTTCTGATGGTTTCCCCGGTCCTCTGCCGGACAGTATACAGCTGCGAGGAGTCCAGGGGACGCACGTAGTTCCCCTGGAAGTTGGCACAGAACTCCCGCTTGAGCTGCGAGAAAGACTTGATGGAGCCGGCCTTCAGGTTGTAGAACCAGGAGCGGGCGATGCCGGAGAGGTAAAGGGGGAAGACGTTGCACTGTACTGACTCGTAAGGGTCTGCCTCGCCGTTATAATGTTCGATGTGTGGCGGGCGGTAGGGGAGATAGCCCCGGTTGGTTGGTGTAACATCCAGAGTTTTGGGGTGAAAAGTTTCTTTCTTAAAAATCATGCATGCATATGTCTCTTCTAGATCAACCAAATCAGCCTCAGCTTTATTCTGTTCTAGCCCTAAAATCTCAAAATCTATCTTGTGACCCCAAGTCAAGATCTGACTTTCCAGATTTGATCTATCAGTTATCCTAAACCTAAAAGCCTTCAGAACCCAGATTCAATTCTATCTCTAACTTCCAGAATTATCAACTCTTTTCTGTTTTCGAAAACAGAATATCTGTTATTACCTTTTACCCTAAGTTTCAGAAATTCAGATTTAATCAAAATCTTAGCCAAGTTCAGACCAGATTATTCCTGGATTATGATCAAGGGTATGCCAATACCTTAATCCAAAAAGTTGGCAGCCAGATTTCACCATCTGAACCTTTTTCGCAAATCCGTCCAAGAATATCACAGATCAGTCCTTTTTCCAGAAGCCTAAAAAGGCAAAATGTTGCAAATCATCTCCAAATTCAAATCTGATTCAGGGAACATCTCCCAAATGCTTTTCAACACAAATTCTTCTTTTATGAGTATCTCAAAATCAAACCCTAAATCCCAGAATTCGAAATCAATTGAAATTCAGATTTCAATTACCCTAAAATACCCTATTTTCAGTTCATACCAAAAATCATCCAAATGTGCCAAATTTTATCTTCAATCTGTGCCAAATCATCTGTGGAATTAAGTATATCAAAACAACAGAATCAATTCCAGATCAAACCTTCCAAATCTTCAGATTTACAATTCAGTCCAAATTAAGAAATCAGAAATTGCAATCAGGCCCCTAATTCGACCAGAGCAGTAGCCAGTGCACGACCAGGAACCTCGCCGTGCGTTTGCGCCGCGCTTGCTCGCCGCCGGCCACGCCTCGCCTCGCCTGAGCTCGTACTCACTTGAGTTGCATGTGCACACGCGTCCACGCCCCAGCCATCGCCGTGGCAACGCCGTGGCAGCGCCGTTGAACAGCATGTGCTCCTGCGCGCGACCAGCAACAGGCTTTTGTCAGCAACATTGCGCCACGTTGCCAGCCCTTGTCACCACTGCCTTGCACCGCCCGACATTGATGAGACTCGATGTAGCACAGCTTCGCCTTGCCAGTGTACAGTCGCTTCACCGCTCGCCGTTGTTGCAGCTGCGCCCGGCAAATCTTGTCATCTGGCACAATTCCCTTGCTGCTATCTCCTTGCAAGCATCGCCCTGTGGTCTATATAAGCAGCCATACCCTGTGTCATCTCCCCTTCACCAGGACTTAGCCAATTTTGCAAAATCTCCTCGCTGTCGTCTTCTTCTCCGGCGAGTCCAGATTGAGGCCTCACGGTGCCAGCACGCCCTGCTGCACTTCTCACCGATTTAACAGCACCAGAAGGTATATCTCATCTCCCTCATCGTGCTGAACCATTTAATTGAGTTATCTTGCATCCAGTCGCCGGTGATCACCGGAACTTCCCGATTGCCCTGTTCCGGCAATGCTGGCCGATCTACTTCGAATTAGCTCTCGAGCTTGTGAAGAAAAATGATCAGTGACTCATTTCCAGCAAGCCTATGCATCCAGATCTCCAGATTGAGCTCAAATCGAAGGTTTCCTCAAAATTGAGCTCCACCAGTCGCCGGCGATCGTCGCCAGTCTTCTCCGGCCATCCTCCGGCCCATCCATTTGTACCAGAAGCTACCCTATACCTCCTAGATACTCTCCAAGCTTGGATTAGAGTTCTTTCGGCCTGTATCAAAAAGCCCCAAATCTCATGTCATCTTCTCCGGCGCAGTTCACCGGAAATCCTTTCCCGGCCGTTTCAGCTTCATCCACTTTGTCATTCAGGTGTGCCTCAACTTCTTGAGCATTTTTTCCTTCTAGCTCGATCTCTGAAACTGCCCAGAATTCAAGTTTTAACCATGCCAAAATATTGTCCAGAACTGCTCCAGTACAATTAGTTCACCTCAGTTCATCACTGAATTTCATCACCTTTTAGCCATCTTCTGCCCTAGATCTTGTTGAATGATTTGTTCCTGTTATCATTGCCTACCTCCCAGACAAAGTGGTGCATCATTTGGAGCTCTAGATCAAAAGTTATGCCAAGCCCTAGTTTCTGGCCATGTCAAGATCAATGCCAGACTATGTCAGTCAGTGGCATTAGCCCTTTTCACTCCTTTCCAGATGTGCATTTTGGGCATAACTTTGTCCCTTAGATTCCTGAGGTTGTGATCAACATTTTATTCTTCTATCACAACTTGATTTGAGCCCTTGAATTATATTTGCCGCTAAACCCTAATTTTTGACTTTGTCTCAGTGCATGCCAGCCAATGGCATTGGCCTTGTTTACCCACTTCTGATTGTGCATTTTGAAAGCCACTTTGTCCACTGAATTTGTAGAGTTATGATCTACATTTTCTTCTACTGTCATAACTTGAGATAAGCTCTCTAGTTTTCCTTGAAGTTATGTCAGAATCTTGATCTGAATGTCAATCTGCTGACATTCGCTGTTTTTGATTAAACCAACCACAAAACTGATGTTCTTATGATAACCTTGAGATCCTAGGAGCATCTACCACCATCCTTAGCCAAATCCTTGAAACCCTAGATCTCAACTCAGTTCAGCTTGTAATCTCAATTATCTCCAATATCGTTCAGTTATCCTTGTTAAGCATATCTGCATATAGATCCTAAAACATCTTAATATATATAAGTAATATTTGTGTGTATTGTTTGGTTTGTCGTCGAGCAGATTCAGAAGCTGAATTTGAGGACTTCGCTGTTAACCCGTCATCAACTGCTGTTTCTTACGACGCGGAAGGCAAGTCATATCCTTGGTCATCTTGAACCTATATTTTAAATGTTGCTAAAACATAACCTTGAATATAGGCAATATTGCATGTGAAAGATTGAGAATGGTTGATTTATGAATTGGCAGTACTAGACTGGTTATCTGTAAAATGTGAAATAAACAAGTTTTGAGCTATGAACTATTATATGTATTTATATACTTATATTCATGAAATAAAACCCCTAGCCATGACCAGAAAATGGTATGGAACGGTGGTAGCACTGGAGGTGCTAGACTGCAAAGGAATGCAGGCACTGAAGGTGCAGGGTTGTGGATGGTCTGGTCACTGGCATATAAGGACTAGAACCTTGTGTTGTGCGTCTAGTGGCATGAACAACGTGCTAACCGCAAGCCTGGTATGGGACAGGCCTGAACAAGTAATTATGTGGATCGCACATGAAACCCCTGCTGGAATTGTGTAGTGATGCACGATAAACACGGAGTACGGCTCCCACACATATCACTGAAGGTGATCTCGCACGTTGATCCAGTAATGGAAACATATGTAGGGGTGGAGGTGAATTGTGAGTAAAACATAACAAAAGTTCTTGTTATTTCCACCTTGCCGCTCACAATGTGAAGTGAGTCAGGGGTCCAATCATTTTGTTATGATAGGAAAGGTTTGAAAGTGGAATATCTTGCGGGTAAATTGGTACCTCTCTGCAGAGTAAAAAACGTATTCGAATACTCCGAGCTCCCGGGTTTATAGGAGTCTGCTGCGGTGGATTAAATCCACGGGGTGTGACACAAGTACTATTTTCTAAATAAAATATGTTTTAATCAAGATTACCCAAATGACATGTGTTGTCATGATAAGGGGTGCTGCCGTGGGCTGTCGTGTGTCGACGTGTCGCGGTAGTGCTATAATCTAGTGAACATGAATGATGATGTTATATTATGAAAAGTGCTGCCATGAGATGAGGTATGAAAGAAAAAGATTATTTTATAAACATCAATAATTCTTGACTAGTCTAGGTTCATGTCATCACTACTATATGTATCTACTCTTACCTATGACTTGCTGAGTACGTAAGTGCTCACTCTTGCAACCTACAAATCAATAGACGGAGCGATCAACAATCAAGATGAAGGCATGGAGTACGTCGTGGATCCAGAAGGAGGAGCGTCAGTCCTGTCATTTCCCTGATGTGTGTTGTTCTGCTGTCCACTTCTCTTTTGTGGGTGGGTCACCTATCTTCTGCTGTGTAGATGTTATTTTGCTAAACCATGTATGCCGTGAAGGCATTGTAATCTTCTTATGTAATATCAAGGCCAGCAGGCCACACTGCTTAACTATTTGGTAAGTTACTCTGTTGCAATGTGATATACTCCTGTGCTTGACTTATCCTGGGACGTCAAGGGTATGTGTATGCTATGCATATATGGGACTAGCTGCAGCGAGCTAGGTCTCTACAGGAGTAGTCGTAGTCCCAGTCACGGGGCGCGACAGTTGGCCCCCTGCACTTCCCGGGGAGAGCCCCGGTCGCTATCTTCTTTCACGGGAGCTTCATTATCTGAGTCTGGAAGTGGTCCGAGAGGTCCGCCAGAATGGCGGTGGCGACGTTTTTCCTCCGGACCAGGGCTGAATTCCCGGACATCCGGGCTCTCCGCGGGAGAGGTTGGCCCCTCAGCGGGTCTCTTCCCCCGGCCGGTGCGAGAGCGAGGCTCCCCGCGCCCGCGGCCGGGGGGAAGTTCTTCCCCGCGCTCTGGTGAACGCATTCGCTCGACCTCCCCCGGGACGACACGGACCTGCCCCGCCGAGGGAGGGAGCTCATGCGCTGTAGCTTCGGGAGCCGGTTGGGGTGAGCCCCCTGCGACGACCCCCGGGACCAGAAATGGGGAAGCCCCAGTATCATCCGGAACCGGGGAGGGGGCGTCCGCGGCGACACCTGGAATCAAAGTGGAGGGGGCCCCAGTGGCCACTACCGGAACCGGGAAGGGGGCAAGCCCTGTAACACCCGGAACCGGCGAGGGGGGAGCCCTGGTGGCGGCGTCCGGAACCAGGGAGCCCATGCGAGGGGAAGTCCACTGCGGGACGGGGGCCGCTCTGTCGACCGCCCCCGGTGCGGTAAACGCAACGCGGGGGGCGGGACTGGCCCCCGGCGCAGGGTAAACCCCCGGCAAGAGGTGGGCTCCCGGCCCCGGGAACAGGCCGGGGAGGGGGTACCCCCCTGGTGCCACGAAGGGCACTGGCATGAAATAACCTCCCGGCACCGGGACGGGTCCGGTTGCCGGGAAGGGTCCAGACGTATATCCCGCAGGGCGAGGGAACCCCCCGGCAGGATCATACGGGGCGGACAACCCCCCTGAAGCCGGAGGGGCCGCCGGGTAACCCATAAACGGGGGCATGTTCCCCGGATATGGGTGTGATGCAAAAGTGGGGGCCGGAGGCCGCGCCAACACGCTAAGGAGCTCGTCCATAGAGCGCTGAGCGCGGAGCTGGCCTTCCACAAGAGCTTCGAGCAAGGCGTCCCGCGGAGCCGGGGGAGCCGTGACTGGTCCCGGCCGAGGTCCCTGCGGTCACCGGGAACGACCTGGAGGTGGAAGCACCTAAGTTAACAGGAAAGGAGGGAGGCGGTACCTGGGCCAGGTCGCCTCCGGAAGGGACCGCCGGGACAGCAGCGTCCCGGGCGGACGGCGCCGGGTCTCCGAGACCCGGATCACCGGGAAGGGTGCGAGCCCTTGTTCTTGGGGGAGCCATGGCGTCTTGTCACGAGCCCACGGTCGGCGCCAACTGTCGTGGTATTGCGAATACCCCGGCAGGTTTTGAGAATGATCCTAGCGAAGATTACGCGGCGCGGGTTGACCGGATGACCGGTCCTCCCCCGGCGGACAAGCACAAAAAACGACACGGGTTTATGCAGGTTCGGGTCCGGGTGGGGGCCCTAGTCCTGTCGACGCGCTCTCGACCGGAGTCGGCTGGGAAGGCTCTCTCCGGGGTAGAGGCTTCTGGAGCACGTCTGTGAGTTTAGCTATTCCAATAAAAGAAAACCGATCCCTTACAACAGAGGGGTACAAGGGCTATTTATAGCCCCAAAAAGAAGCGAAAAGCCTAAACTACCCCGGAAGCCACCTTTGGATTGAAGGGTACGACTATCCTTCTCCCGGTCAAATGCCTTGGATGCTTGACAGGTGGTCGCTAGTTCCTGAGGCGCTCCTCGCGTGACCTGCACGTGGCAAACAGTTCGAGACTTTACCTTCGGGAGGGCGACGAGGCCCGGGACGGCGCCGGAGGCCACGTCCCCGGGTCAAAGGCGGCGCACGTCCCCGGGTCAAAGGCGGCGCCCGGGACGGCATCGGAGGCCATGTCCCGGGAGCCAAAAGGCGGCGCCTGGGGAGGCCCCGGAGGCCACGTCCCCGGGCAAATGGCGGCGCCCGGGAGGGCACCGGAGGCCGCGTCCCGGGAGCCAAAAGGCGGCGCCCGGGGAGGCCCCGGAGGCCACGTCCCCGGGCAAATGGCGGCGCCCGGGAGGGCACCGGAGGCCACGTCCCGGGAGCCAAAAGGCGGCGCCCGGGGAGGCCCCGGAGGCCACGTCCCCGGGCAAATGGCGGCGCCCGGGAGGGCACCGGAGGCCGCGTCCCGGGAGCCAAATGGCGGCGCCCGGGGAGACCCCGGGGCCGGATCCTCGGGCAACTGTGACACAACTTACCTGGACTTAGTCCAGCGGAGATTTCCCCCGACAGTGGTTGATTGTACATTTGTTGTTTCAGATGAATGGATTTGTGATGTATCAGGTCTAACTTGTAGTTGTAGTTACATTGCTGTAGCAATGCACCATGCTTTGTTCTTTTTTGTGTAACAGTTCTCTTTTTTGTACAATGTAGGGGCCACTGGGTCCTCTTCATGATCTGCTGTTTTAGACATGACTTTTGTAATATAATATGTGAATTGGTGTGTTTGTGTATTTGTGTTGGTGTATATTTGTGTATTTGTATTCCTGTTTCGGACATGTACTTGAATGTGTGAATTGGTGTATTTGTTTAGAACTATCACCGAAATGTCACATACAGTTTTGAGATAAGAACCATCTGTGATAATTAGAATATTACAGATTGTTTTGAGGTTAAAACCACTATCACAGTCGGTTTTGACCTCAGAACCGACTATGATAACTGACTACTCAACTCAACTCAATAGTTGCAGCTCCTTGCCACACTGGCTAGTGGTTTCCTTCAGCCTCTCTGAACTGAAATCCTATGGTTAAGTCAAATGTGGTTTAGTTGTACATTTGCTATTTCAGATGAATGGATTTGTGATGTCTCAGGTCTAACTTGTAGTCGTAGTTACATTGATGTAGCAATGCACCATGCTTGGTTCTCTTTTATGTAATGGTTCTCTTTTATGTGCAATGTAGGGGCCATTGGGTCCTCGTCATGATCTGCTATTTCATACATGACTTTTGTAACAGAATGTGTGAATTGGTGTGTTTGTGTATTTGTATTGCTGTTTCGGACATATACTTCAATGTGTGAATTGGTGTATTTGTGTAGAACAATCACAAAAATATAATAGACGGTTTTGAGATATGAACCGTCTGTGATAATTAGAATATCACAGACGGTTATGAGGTGAAAACTGTCTACGTGACTATCAGAGTCAGTTTTGACCTCATAACCACCAGTGATAATATGTTCTCCCACCAAAGGTTGCCGCTCCCAAGATCGCACTTAATCACCCCGCGATAATCGTTATATGATCGCGATAGTCGTTTTGTGATCGCACACAGTGCACATATGTTTGTACGGTCGAATGGTCGCCAAAAGCTAAAGAAAGAGTGAAGATAGCAGTCTAAGAACGTGCTGGAAAATTAGAAAATTGACATAAGAACAAATTTTTCATTAATTGTTTTTCATCACTTACAAAAATAAAAAAG
Source organism: Pharus latifolius (assembly GCA_019359835.1). NCBI lineage: Eukaryota > Viridiplantae > Streptophyta > Magnoliopsida > Poales > Poaceae > Pharus > Pharus latifolius. The sequence continues at coordinate 36,280,742 of CM033323.1, read as the reverse complement.
TAAAAATAGAAAAGGCAAAGTCAAGGAGTGGTCTTAGCCCTGGTTGCATCTAGGATAAAGTCAGTTTGACTTGCAACCAGGACACAGGACTCCTCTAGCGACAAATTGTCCTTCTTAGGATCAACTATATACGCATCGAGAAGGCCTGAGACCTCCCTCAACTCCGTGATGGTATCCTTCAAAGTGAGACCGCAGCCAGTGATGGTTATATCCGCAGCATGCTTCTCCTTGCGAAGACGCTGCTCCCTCTGCCGAAGTAGCCTTGTCCTCTCCCTAGCCTTGTCACCATTCGTCCTCATGCGTTCAATGTGCGTGATAAGATCCTCTAGGTCAAGCCCTCGCTGAGTGTACTTCTCCATAAGGAGCTTGTGCTCCTCCTAGAGGGCCCTTAACTCGGCCTTCACCTTGCCCAACTCTTACCCGGCTCCCCTTCCCTGTGCAAATCAACAAGTCAAGAATCTACTGACACTACTACAGAATACATTATCACAGTCGGGTCAAAACAGTCATCACAGACGGTTCTGAACCGTCAGTGATATTCGAGTCACTGATAATCGAGTACTATCACTGATGGTTCTGAACTGTCTGTGATTTTTCCCATCACAAACTGTTACAAGTTCAAAACCGTCTGTGATACTCATACTACACAGACTATTGTAAGATCAAAACCGTCTGTGATACTCATACTACACAGACTGTTATATGATCAAAACCGTCTGTGATACTCATACTATCACAGACGGTGTTAAGCTTATAACCTTCTGTGATAAGTAGAATATCACAGACAGTTTTGAGTTCAAAACTATCAGGGATAATGTCCTATCACATAAGGTTATAACATCCGAACCGTCTATGATAGTGTCCTTATCACAGACGGTTTTGAGGTTAAAACCATCTGGGATAGTGTCATTATCGGAGATGGTTGTCATCTCATAACCGTCTGCAATAGTGTCCTTATCACAGATGGTTTTGAGGTCAAAACCATCTGGGATAGTGTCATTAGCAGAGACGGTTGTCATCTCATAACTGTCAGTGATAGTATGAGTATCACAGAGGGTGCTGAGCTTATAACCTTCAGTGATAGTATGAGTATCACAGACGGTTTTGAGGTCAAAACCATCTGGGATAGTTTCATTATTGAAGACGGTTGTAATCTCTGAACCATCATTGATTGTATATTATCACAGACGGTTCTGGGATTATGACCGTCCGTGGTAGTGTGAGTGTCACAGAGGGTGTTGAGCTTATAACCGCCTGTAATACTCTGTGGTACATACATAGATCGATTTATCACAGACGGTTTTTATATCAAAACCGTCTGTGCATATTAATATTTTTTAAAATAAATTTCTTTTTTTTGTGGCTAGCATTAGGAATCATGCTAGCCATGCCCTCTGTACAATAGCATGTACAATAGCATTTCATATATACAGTTCATTTCATACATGCACAGTACTCAGAAATATATCATCACATACTTGCACAGAACTTAGAAACATGTACAATAGCATGCATTTCATATATACAGCACAGAACTCAGAAATATGTACAATTGAGAATGAACAAATAAATGTAATCGACAATTAAAGTCAGTATGTTAGATGTACTATACTATCTGTACCTATTTCTCAGTTAGATGCCCTGCAGATAGTCTCAGTTAGTAAGGCCGCACTAATACGAACCTTGCGGGTCCTTAAACTTTCCCTTGGTTGATATGACCTCCATAAGGAAAAACTCAACGAGCATCCCTCCTACTATACCAATCTGCCGAGGGTCAAAGCTTTCCGAAGGGAAGTCGACCCCCTGCAACAAGAGTTGGTGCAGAAAAAATTAGCTCAATGCAGTTGTAAATTCTGCCAAATCGATACAAAGGGTAGCAGTTGCATACATTGGGGAAATCTGGCCAGTGAGGGGCGATGAGGTCATACATGTGGCGCATCACGTAGAACCCACATGTATTGTCGTCCGGCTACTGATGGTACTGCCAATGTACAGACCGAGAGTTAGCTGGGGACACGTAAAACAGATGTCGGTTGAAATTTGTACCGAAAATTGTAACCACTGAAACTTATCGGCTCACTGCTCGTGCTGTGGCCTTCCCTCGGCAAAGTAGTTCATGAAAGCCCTGCAAATAGTCAAAATTGTCAGTATGACGATAGTCAAAATTGACAATTTGAGGATAGTAAATCTAGATGCAAGACAGGTCCACATGAATATCATAAAACATGTTAACCTTTCAAATACATCTCGTGCACCGCAATAGTCGTACCCTTTCCTCTGCAATGAATCAAGGTAGAACACCTTGTTCCTTTTCGGAATAAGTACTAGCAGGATCCAGTGGTAGCTACATGTTACGTGTAAAGAATTAATAATTTAATCTGTCTCAGGGTGTGCATATGGAGACACTAATCTACGGGTGATGTACTGATGAAAGCACTCACCTCTGGTTGTGGGGTACAAGTATGTACTCCTTGTCTACTTGAGCAAGCAACCCTCTTTTGATGTAGTCAACAACGAAGTCCACGTCGGTCCTAAACATCACCTCGATGACCATCTGGGGATGCAAGAAACCGACAGGTTCGCACTTAGCTTCGCCATATCTTGTCATGCAGCTGCACAGAACTAACCAATTAATAAATGACATATATCTGTATATGCACGAAGAGGCGTATGATAGTAGGATACTTACAGCACCCAAGATCGTAGGATTGACACGTCGAGAGCGTCTTTGTTGAGTAAATTGTGCAGGTCTTTGAAGTTCACCGAGTAGGTCCCGACGTCATTATGGAACTCTACCACGGTGTACTTGACCATGATTTGCGTCGGACCCTGCATACTGGTCTTGTTTGTCCTCTGCATGTACCATCCATGCAGGCTCTGGCATGCTAACCCCATGCTAGAAATTGAGGCATTGGAGGCCATGGGCATACCCAGAGTGAACTGCATGTGAGTTGGTGGCACGCTCTTCTCACTCTCCTCCGCCGGCCGTGCTCTTGTTTGCTTTTCCCCTAGTAGCCAGCTTCTTGATCAATTGCCTCCTATTCGGAGTCAGCTTCATCATCGGACCCGTTGGTTGGCTTCTCAGAGGGGTCAGCTGGCTAGTAGGCCGAGTGTCGGTGTCCATCTGTGATGTAAGAACCTACGAATAGTAATGGTCACTAACTCCGAGGGTTATTATTACAATACAAATTATGAAACTAGTGGGGGAACTACCTCATCCAGGACGATGTCCTTCTTAAGCCATTGCATGAACGTGTGCACTGCATCCCGAAGAGTGGTGATCTGGTCATTCGGCGGTTTGTCTAACGAAAATCCCTTGCAATGGTCGGAGACACTATCCACCTGGACCCATGCAAAACCCTCAGATAGAGGGACACAGTGGATTGTGGCCTCCGCAGTGCATGGTTGCACAATTCCACGGCCAGCCTTGATCGGGAAGAGACCGGCCAGCACCATAAGCTTGCATCAGGCGCGTTCCTACAAACAATGCGCCTTAACATATTGAATTTCACCGCTTGTCACTTACGAATGAATTAACATAGAAAAGCGGTCATTACCTGCAGAAAGTCCACCGGATACTGTCGAGAAGGCTCCGATCGAGAGGGCTCCGGCTGCGAAGACCCCAGTGCGGACGCGCAGCTACTTCGGTGGCCAAGGAGATTGGGGCTCGGTAATTCCGCTGTTGCAAGGGGGTGACTTGGTCGCCTGTTTTAGCTCTTCATACATGGCCCGCATCTCCGACAACTGCTGCAGGAGTGCTTTGTCCCGAGTAGCGAACTCCAATTGCATCTCCTCCATGAGCCGTTCGTTGCGTGCTTTGTGGGATCTCTTTCTCCTCTTAGCCGCCTCCTCATCATCATGGAAACCATCCCTCCAAGGCACAGTGGCACCGAGACCACGCACGCGGCCCGGATGCTCCATGTTTCCTAGCGTCATCGTGAGGATATCCCTGTCCCTCCTAGGGTTGAACTCTCCAGATACCGCCTGCGTAGTCAGCGTCACCTGCAAAAGGAGAACTTAGCAATACAACCCATTGCATGTGTGTTACGAGGATAGTAAGTGATCCTACAAAGTTAGAGATCTTACTAGCCGGTCGATCACTTCCTTGTCCGCAGGGTTATTCACAGAGACGCTTCCGGAGGAAGTCATCGTCGGTCTTGCTTGGCACCAATTGCGGGCGCGCACGTCCGTTATGCCCGCATAAGAATCGGCGGCCGAAGACTGGGAAGCCTCCTCGTCCTACTTCCTCCACAACCCCTTCTTTCCCACATACCCACCGGTGCCTAGTCTGTGTGGGTGGGTATTCTTGGCCTGGTTAGCCTTGCCCTTCACACTAAGCTCCTAGAACTCAGGTGTGCCCTTCATCTCCGCAAACTGCTGCCAGGCCTCGGGAGTCACGAAATGGTCGTCATTGAAGGGGGTCTTCAACTCCTTCACATAGTGCCTGACAAAATGCCTCTTGAAGTTCCTCCACACCTTGTTTATTGACATCAGTGTCATTCGGCGGACGATGAATTGGTGATTCTCAGGAATGTGAAACACCGCCTGCACTTCTTCGCACAGCACATTCTTGCACTCTTGGGGCACTTGACCCCCATCGGAGGTGGTGATGGGCACCCACACCCTTGCCACTTTGCTGCATAGTCAGCGGTACTGACCGAGAAGTTTGTTTGGAGCTTTTGGCACACCATTGTCATTGAACGGTACATGCTGCTTTTCTCGCTTGTTGAGACGCGTGCATGTCGTCTGGCCTAGCCCCTTTCTCTTCTACGACTGGGTCACGGTGGATGCGAAGACCTCCGGCCCAGGCGTCTCATCGGCAGCGAGGTCACTCTGACTCCCCGACTGGTTCATTTCGTCACCAGACATATCAATTCCTAACATAAGTGAAAGAGAGAATAGTTTAAGTAAATCTGAAACTAATAATTATGTAACAAAACCCATATACTTATAATTGACCAAGAATGGCAGAAACGGTGGGGAGGCGATGGAGGTGATCGCGCCAGAAGGTGGGAGGGCGATGGAGGTGATCGCGCCAGACGGTGGGGAGGCGATGGAGGTGATCGCGCCAGACGGTGCGAGGGCGGAGAGAGCTAGGGCAAGTGCACAATCGCGATGTGTGCAAATGAGCGGGACAAAGCCTGCCTTGAACTATGTACCATGTAGAGAGATTATCACAGACGGTCCAGACTTCACAACTGTGTGTGATATTTTAACATCACAGACGGCTTTCACATAAGAACTGTCTATGATAGTCTGTCTAGTGATAATCTCTAGAGAAATTATCACAAATAGTTTTGACTTCAGAACCGTCTATGATAATCTCTCTAGTGGTAATCTCTAGAGATTATCACAGACGGTTTTTACATTAGAACTGTCTGTGAAATTATCACAGACGGTTCTGATCTCAGAACTGTCTGTGATAGATGCATGTCATATGGGTTTTGCAGACAATTTTTACCTCAAAACCATTTGTGTTGTTAATATATCATAGTCGGTTGTGAACTCTGAACCGTCTGCCAACCTGAACTCTGAACGTCTTCTACGCAATGATGTAGACTTTTGCAATCAGAAACTCTGTATCTCTATAACTCTGAATGCTCGAAAACTTGTTTTAAATGAACACTCAGATATTTCAAATGGAGTCCAAATGCTCCGAAAATAGGTTACAATGTGGAGCATGCTCAAATAAATTTAACATACAATGTGGAGCATGCTCAAATAAATGTTACATACCAATGGGGACTTTGATCGACAATTTCCACATACACAGCCATGTTATCCTCAACTTTCCACTTGCTGCGGCCCTGCAAAGACGAGAACTAGAGGATATATAAGCTATACCGATGGAAACAGATGTTGTACTAAGGATGGTTGATTACCTTTAAAGTATAACACTTCTTGGTGATCCACACGCACATAACTGGTTTCGTCGGTGTCTTCAGTATCAACCTGTACGCCATCTCCAAATGGAGGCATCTCATAAAATTGATTGTATTCCTCCTCGTCTACGGCATTTTCAACTCCAACAATCCTTCTCTTGCCATAAAGGATGGCATGCCACATCTTATTGGCCGGGTCAATGACATAAATGACCTGAATGGCTTGCTTTGAAAGTATGAATGGCTCATCTTTATAAGAAACTCGATCGAGATCCACATAAGTGAAACCGTAACTATCAACCTTAGCACCCTATGGGATTTGGACCCATCGGCATCGAAACAAGGGAATCTTGAACAGTATGTAATCGAGCTCCCAAATTTCTTCTATCAACCCGTAGTACGAGTTCAATCCACAAACTACCCTTGTTGGTCCTGTCTCGCTGAACTCCTCATGAAAAGCTACTACGCTCACTCCACTATTTTGCACAGTGCTCTTTCGATCTTGAGCTTTCGTGTAAAATGTGTACCCATTGATGTCGTATCCCTGCCATGTCTGTACAGTAAATGTGGGCCCTTTTGCCAACCATTTAAGGTTCTCACTTGCGGACTCCCCGGTGATTCGCACTTTCATCCACGCATTGAATCGACTGTTATGTTCTCTCGTGATCCAAACCTCGGATCAGCGAGAATTGTCTTGTAGCATCTCCTTGTGCTCGTCGATGTACGGAGACACCCCCGTCGTGTGTTGCAAGACCCAAAAATGAGTTTTCGAGTACATATCGAAATCAGGAGTGATTGCTCTGCGTCCAATAGTCCCAACGCCATAAAGCCTCCCCTCATGATGCGACACAGGAACTCCTATTGCTTCTACCTCGGCCATGTAATCGATGCAGAACTCAACAACCTCTTCCGCTACATAACCTTCGACAATGCTACCCTCGGGCTGAGAGCGATTCCTCACGTAGGCCTTAAGTACACCCATGTACCTCTCGAATGGATACATATATCGTAGGAACACGGGTTCACATATCTTGATTTCTCTGACAAGGTGGACAGTGAGATGGACCATGATATCAAAAAACGAAGGAGGAAAATACATCTCAGGCTGACAAAGAGTTCGAACCACCTCGCTCTATAGAGAATCTAGTCCCTTGGGATCAATGACCTTATAAGAAATTGCATTGAAGAAATAACACAACCTCGTGATCGTCTCTCTGACCTTATGCGGAAGAATACTCCGGATGGCAACAGGAAGCATTTATGTCATCAACACATGACAATCATGAGACTTCATACTAAGCAATTTCAAATCGCCCATGGACACAAGCATTTTCATATTTGCGGAGTAACCCGATGGAACTTTAACACCATAGAGACACTTACAGAGTTCTATCCTCTTAGCCTTGCACAAAGTGTAGAATGCAGGGGGGAGGTATATATGGCCTTTCTCGTCCTCTCTCGGTGCTAGCTCGGGCCTGATTATCATTTCGATCATGTCACGCCGCACATTGACGCCATCCTTTGTCTTCCCCAGAATGTTCAGCAATAGGCCAATTAAACTATCACAAACATTCTTCTCTACATGCATGACGTCAATGCAATGACGAACCTCTAAATGCTCCCAATACAATAAGTCCCAAAATATTGATCTTTTCTTCCAAGTGTTTGTCGTGCGGGGTTTCAATTTACAACCCTTTCCAAAGACAACATCTATGTCCTTCACCCGTGAGTAAATTTCTTTCCCACGCATAGGCTTCGGGGCTGAACCATCTTCCTTGTGGCCATTAAATTCCCTCTTCCTCTTACGATACGTGTCATTCATTGGAAGAAACCTATGGTGACTCATGTACACTGTTTCCTGCAATTCTTCATCCACACGCTCTCAGTCTCATCTTCGTAGTGGGGACTGTTGCATCTAGGCCTTTCATGCCTAACCCTGATGTGTTTTGATGGTTGATGATAATAAGTATTTTTGGACTAACTATGTGTTTGAGTTAGTGTTACCGATTTCAGACAACCGCACAAAAAGCGAGGGCTGGTGATCAAAATGTTGAAGTTCAATTTAAGTCGTTCAAAAGCATAAGAAGACGCAAAAAGAAATTGTTTTTGCTGGACTAAACTGATGCATCGAGGTATGTTGTAGTTCTAGGTTTACCGATCTCAGGGTGCATGAAGATCGATCGGTTTAAGGATTTTATTCTTAGTTTAAACCGTACTATAAAGAGGGGACGCAAGTTCTCTCTACATCTCCAATTATACCGAGAAAAATCTAGGTCAATGCACGCATATCATTATCTGTGGTTTTTCGACAGTTTGTTTTGATATATTGAATTTTGTCAACAGTTGAGGTTTTTACTTCTTGAGAAAGATCTGAAAAGATCTAATTTTTGTTGCTGTTGTCAAAAATGTTCTTCTCGAAAATATCGTCAAAACAAAACTGAAATCATTTGAATCAGATCTCTGGATTTTGAGCTTTCTCTGTTTTTATCTAGACTGACTGTCAGTGTTGGTAACTGACTGTCAGTATGAATGTCAGTTAGTGCAAACTGACAAATCTCCAGAGAGCATGTTTTTGTCTCAGATTTTTTTGTACTAAACTGACTGTCAGTATGAGTATACTGACTGTCAGTGTGGGTTTCGACCACAGAGAGTTTTTGAGTTGGTTTTTATTCTGTTTTTCTCTGTGTTACTGAAACTGAGACTGACTGTCAGTTTGACACACTGACTGTCAGTTTGGGCAGTAAATTTTTGCTGTTATCTGCTTCAACGGTTATAAAGTTTTTAGCCGTTGCTTTTCACTGTTGATTTTGTGGACATTGACTGTCAGTCTTTGTAACTGACTGTCAGTATGGACTGTTTCTTTTTACCGTTTTAGTCCACAACGTTTGAGCTGTTTTGATCCTGTTATTACTCTTTCTGGTGATACACTAGACTGACTGTCAGTTTGTGAAACTGACTGTCAGTCTTGGTTACTAATTTTCAGCTCGAGCACAAACGGCTCTTTTGACCACGAAGGCTATAAATAGAGGTGTTGAGCTGCTGTTTTAAATACAAGCAAACACAGCAATATAGCCTTTCATACTTTCTCACTAGTGCTTCTTCGTTTTACTTATAACTTGATCTTTTGATCGAGTCGTGAGAGTATTAGCCACATCGAGCATATTGTTCTTGCATTCCCATTTCTAGATATTTTCTTGGTGTGCATTGGAGGCCTAGAGTAGACCTTGCTTCTTATTACTCTTGGTGAGCGCCCTCACCTAGACGGTTCGGAGGCGGAAATCGCTGATCTCTCCAAATCGGAGATTGTCGGAGAGACGCGATAACTTGTAAAAGGCTTGGTGCTCGCCTTTCCGGAGGGAACAAGAAGCAACCTTAGTAGATAGTGTCCTGTGTGGATACTGAAGCTATACTCAAGGACTGAGTGCTTCAACGAGGACTAGTGGAGACTGGGCGTGTCTCCGATACCTCGGGATATATCGGTTTCAATTTCTTATCTTTTACTATTACTTGCTTTACCTTAATTTGGATTTTCATTTGCAAAAACAAATTTTCAAAGTCTCCTATTCACCCCCTCCCCCTCTAGTCGACATCCTGATTCAACACGTGGTATCAGAGCGCGGTCTCTCATTTATAAGCTTCACCGCTTAGAGAGAGGATGTCGTCTACTGATGGCTTTAATCTGGGTCATACTAGCCGTGCGCCTATCTTTGATGGGACTAACTATCCCTACTGGAAAGTGCGTATGTCTGTATTTCTAGAAGCCATGGGATTAGATGTCTGGTTGATTGTTAATGTTGGTTTTTCTCCTCCGGATGATCCGGAAAGCTATACTGAAGATGATAAGAGAAAACAACATCTGAATGCTCGTGCTTTAAATGCTTTATTTACTGGTTTATCTCTAAATGAATTTAATCGTGTAAGCAACTTGAATACTGCTCACAAAGTTTGGAAAACTTTAGAAGAAATATATGAAGGAACTACTAAAGTAAAAGAGGCTAAACTTTTAATGGTTAGACAAAAGTATGAAACTTTCAAAATGTCTTCTTCTGAATCTGTTGATTCCATGTTTACTAGATTGAATAATATTGTGAATGAACTTAAAGGTCTTGGTGTTATCTTTACTGATCTGGAAATTGTCAGAAAAATGCTTCGAGCTCTCCCAGAAAGCTTTGACACTCTTGTAACAGTTTTGACAAACTCCGATCTTTCTACAACTTCACCTACTGATCTCTATGGAAATTTGATTACCCATGAAATGCACAAAAAGGAGAAGAAGGAACTGAACGAAACCTCTGATACAAAGAAAAAGACGGAGGCTTTCAAAGCAAATTCCAAGGACGGCACAAGTGAAGGTTCCTCCGATGAAGACTTGGCTCTCTTGGTAAGAAATACTCAACGTCTTCTTCGCAGGTTACACAAGAAGGGGGTAAGCATCGACACTCGTCCAAAAGGTTCAGGACCAACAAACTTCAAAGATGTGATATGCTATGAATGTCATGAAAAAGGACATATAGCATCAAGATGTCCGAACAAGAACAAATCTACGGATAAAAAGAAGAAGAACTTCAAGAAGAAGTTTAACACTCCTAAAAAGGCATGCTTTGGCGAATGGATGTCTGGAGGTGAGAATTCCGACTCCGACTCTGATGATGAGAGATGTACAAAGAAATTAGCCGGAATCGCCCTCAAAAATTCATCAAGCTCTCCAGTTTGCCTTATGGCAAAAAGGAATGAAAAGGTAACTTTTTTTGATCCCTCCTATGATGATCTAGTTGAAATGCTAAATGAAATCAATGAGGCCTATGGCAAAACTAAAAAAAAATATAAGACCCTTAAGGAAGAATTTTCAACTCTTTATGATCAACACTCTGAATTAAAGGAATCCTATGAAAATGCTCTTATGAAAGATGTTTCAAATTTGTCTTGTAAAGCTAGCATTGGTACTTCTTGTGATGATATTGATAATTTTCAACTAGATATACCATGCGCTTCAAATGAATCCATTCTCTGTGAAAACATTAAACTTAAATCTCAAGTTAAAAAATTAGAAAAAGGGTTAGAAAATAGCTATAAAGGTAAAATATCTCTTGACCTAATTTTAGGTAGTCAAAGATGCACCTTTAGAAAAGAAGGTCTAGGATATTTTCCTAAGAAAGATAAAAAGATAAAAATTAGAACTGTTTTTACAAAAGCATGTAACCTGTTTTGTCATAAATGCCATGAAGTAGGTCATTCACATGATTCATGCCCTCTTATGACATCTGCATATTTTGATGCTTGTTACATGCTAAAACGGTCAAAGAAAGGTTATGCTATTGCAAAGTATGTTGGTGCACCAATGATGAACAAAAGAAAAAAATCTATTTGGGTGCCCAAAACTTTGATCGCTAATATTAAAGGACCCAGAAGTGTTTGGGTACCAAAATCAACTTAAATTCTTTTGCAGGTAAACTACAAAAATGGTGGACGTCATTGGGTGCTTGATAGCGGATGCTCCGAGCACATGACCGGAAACGCCAAACTGTTCACCACAATCAAAGACAATTCCGACGAATATCAAAAGATCACCTTTGGAAATAATCGTCAAGGAAGCGTGACAGGTTTGGGTAAAGTTGCCATTTCAAATGATTTAACAATTTCAAATGTTCTTTTGGTTGAATCTTTGAATTTTAATTTGCTTTCTGTTGCACAAATTTGTGATCTTGGTTTCCGCTGTATCTTTTATCCAAATGAAGTTTTGGTTGAAAATTTAAAAGACAATTCTTTGATTTTTAAAGGTTTTCGTCATGAAAATTTATATCTAGTTGATTTCTCTTCAAAAGATGCATCTCTTGCAACATGTCTTGTCTCACAAACATCTAAAGGATGGTTATGGCATCGGAGACTTGCTCATGTTGGAATGCATCAACTTAAAAAGCTTTTCAAACGTGATTTAGTTATTGGCTTAAAGGATGTGGTCTTTGAAAAGGATAAACCTTGTAGCGCTTGTCAAGCAGGCAAGCAAATAGCTACCACACATCCAACTAAGCGAATACTTTCTACAAGCAAACCTTTGGAACTTTTGCATTTGGATTTATTTGGACCTTCAGAGTTCCAAAGTATTGGGGGAAATAGTTATTGCTTTGTTATTGTTGATGATTTCACTCGTTTTACTTGGGTTTTCTTTATTTCTCAAAAATCTGAAACCCCCGATGTTTTCAAAAGTTTTGCAAAACGTGTTTTTAATGAATTCGAATTATCCATCAAGAAAATCCGTAGTGATCATAGTGGAGAGTTCGTTAATTCAACTTTATTTGATTTTTGCGACTCTCTTGGAATCGAACATGAATTTTCCACATCCTACACTCCACAGCATAATGGAGTTGTTGAAAGGAAAAATCGAACATTAATAGAGATGGCAAGAACCATGTTATGTGAGTATAATACTCCTATTCGCTTCTGGGCAGAAGCAGTTCACACAGCTTGCTATTCTATTAATCGACTCTATTTGCATCCTCTTTTGAACTTGACACCTTATGAACTTCTTTTTGGAAGAAAACCAAATATTTCATATTTTCGTGTTTTTGGTTGTAAATGTTACATCTTAAGAAAAAGAAACTTTGGTGGAAAATTTCAAAGAAAAGTTGATGAGGGTTTTCTAGTTGGTTATTCTACCACTAGCAAAGCCTATCGTGTTTTCAACAAAACGTCTGGTTGTATTGAGGAATCTTGCGATATTGAGTTTGATGAATCTAATAACTCGCAAGAAGAGCAAGCTGTTCATGACACTTCAGGTGAAATTCAAGAACCTTTGAAAGAACTTACCATTGAAGAAGCTGAGGAAGTTGATCAAGATAATGATGGAAGTGAAGACAACAATGAACAACCTGGACCTCCTGTGCAAGTTGAGTCAGCTGCAGAAGAAGCAGCACAAGAAGAAGCGCCAAGCCAGCATAGAACAATTATCAAGGATCACCCTTTGAACCAAGTTCTGGGTGATATTAGTAAGGGTGTTCTAACTCGATCTCGTATTGCTTCTTTTTGTGAACATCATTCATTTGTTTCTTCTTTAGAACCTACATGTGTTAGTGAAGCTCTAGATGATCCTGACTGGGTAAATGCTATGCATGATGAATTAAATAATTTTACTAGAAATAAAGTCTGGAACTTAGTAGAAAGACCTAAGGATCATAATGTCATTGGAACAAAATGGGTTTTCAGAAATAAGCAAGACGAAAATGGACTAGTAATTAGAAACAAGGCTCGTCTTGTTGCTCAAGGTTTCACTCAAGTCGAAGGTTTAGATTTTAGTGAAACTTTTGCTCCTGTGGCGAGACTTGAAGCAATTAGAATTCTTCTTGCTTATGCTTCTCATTTTAACATTAAACTTTTTCAAATGGATGTTAAAAGTGCTTTTCTAAATGGTGAAATTTCAGAACTTGTATTTGTAGAGCAACCTCCCGGGTTTGAAGATCCAAAATTTCCAAACCATGTTTTTAGACTAACGAAAGCTCTGTATGGCCTCAAACAAGCTCCTCGAGCTTGGTATGAACGCCTTAGAGATTTTCTTCTTTCTAAAGGTTTTAAAACTGGGAAGGTTGACACAACTCTGTTCACCAAGAAAATAGATGATGATTTATTTATTTGCCAAATTTATGTGGATGACATAATTTTTGGATCTACTAATGAATATTTTTGTCAAGAATTTGGAGATATGATGTCTAGGGAGTTCGAGATGTCCATGATTGGTGAGCTGAGCTTCTTCCTTGGACTTCAAATCAAGCAACTCAAGAACGGTACGTTCGTGAGTCAAACAAAGTACGTGAAGGACCTGCTCAAGCGCTTTGGGATGGAAGAAGCTAAGGCTATCAAGACCCCCATGGCTACAAATGGACACCTCGACATGGACAGAAATTCAAAATCAGTAGATTCTAAACTCTATAGGTCTATGATTGGTAGTCTTTTATATCTTACAGCATCTAGGCCTGATATCATGTTTAGTGTGTGTTTATGTGCTAGATTTCAGTCAGAACCTAAGGAATGTCATTTAACTGCTCTTAAAAGAATCCTTAGGTATTTAAAATGTTATCCCAGTTTAGGCCTTTGGTACCCTAAAGATGCAAATTTTGAATTAATTGGGTATTCTGATTCTGATTATGCTGGGTGTAAGATTGATCGAAAGAGCACATCTGGTAGCTGTCAGCTGTTGGTGAGATCATTAGTATCATGGTCATCTAGGAAGCAAAACTCAGTTGCTCTCTCAACAGCTGAAGCTGAATACGTGTCTGCAGGTAGTTGTTGTGCTCAATTATTATGGATGAAACAGACATTTTTGGATTATGGAATTAAATTTGATAAAGTGCCACTTCTGTGTGATAATGAAAGTGCCATTAAAATTGCTAATAATCCTGTTCAACATTCTAGAACTAAGCATATTGAAATACGGCACCATTTCATAAGAGATCATGTGGCAAAAGGAGATATTGATCTTAGTCATGTAAGAACATATCTTCAACTAGCAGATATCTTCACCAAACCACTAGATGAATCCAGGTTTTGCTTTCTTAGAGGTGAACTAAATATTATAGATGTTTCAAATGCTAGTTGATAAAGTGATATTTTTATTAACTTCATCATACTACTGATTGCTTATCTTGATTAATGAAGTATAATATATTTTATTATTAAATATTTTCTCCCTTAGAGCTCTCTCCTGGTCGAAGTCACAGTATAGTGTTGTTTCTTGGTCATAGGGTTCTGGTCGTTTTGAAGTCTCACACTGACTGTCAGTATTCAACACTGACTGTCAGTCTCAGCACTTGATTTTATTAAACTGACATTCAGTGTACCACACTGACTGTCAGTCTTTAAAATTAAGTGACTAGACTGACAGTCAGTTTGTGAAACTGACTGTCAGTTTGGGTCCTTAAAACCCTAAACCGAGCTTTCTTTTTATCTTTTTCGGCCGCCGTTTTTGTTTGTCATCGCCGTCACCGTCGCCGTTGCTCCTCCTCATCGCCGTCACCGTCGCCGTTGCTCCTCCTCATCGCCGTCGTCTCGTCGTCCTTCTCCCGCCGTGAGCTCTCTCTCTCCTTCTTCTTCTTCTTCTTCTTCTTCATTATTTTTTTTTCTCTCTTTAATTCTTTCTTTTCTTTCTACTAATCCGAAATTGCTTTTCTATTTTCTTTCCATGATCTGCAATAGCACTATATCTTCACAATCTTTGCAAAATTCCCTCTCAAATCCCCACAAAAAAAAAACTAGCCATTTCTCAGTTCGCTCGTTCTAGGTTGAAACTGACAGTCAGTTACTCAAACTGACTGTCAGCATCAGGTTCGAACTGACTGTCAGTTCATAAGACTAACTGTCAGTCTGAACCCTGAAAACAGAAATTTTTGTTTTCTCCACCCTTGTTCATCCTTGCATTCCTTCAGCTATCCACTATGTCTGATCAGCCTCATCGCCGTGTTGCTCGACGCAAGACCGTTGCGTCCAGCAGCAGGCCTTCGGGCCAGTCCTCTGGGGCTCGGCGTTCCCCCTCTCCAGATCGTGTCCCCGTGAACTATTCGCGGTGGAACGCTAGTCGGCTTCGGACTCTTCGTCAGCCGAACCCCTATCTATCTCCTCGTCCTTCTGGCACGGATGCCTCGCCACGTACCACCTTCTACACCATCGCTCAGTTCGACATGTTTGAGAGCATCTACTCTCACATGCCCTTCTTTGTTCATTGTTTTGTCTCTTGGCAGACGATAGTTTCTCGCACTGGCATCGCTTCTCTTTCTGATGCTTTTGCCTCTGTAGGGATCCGAGACTTGGTCTCTGATTCTTCTTTGACCTGGGCAGAGGAGCCCATTAGGCAGTTCTATGCCACCCTCCACATTTCTCCTCAGCGTGACTCACTGACCTTTATGACCGGCCTCCAGGTATACACGGTCACAAAGGAGCAGCTTGAGGCCGCTTTAGGACTGGTTCGTCCTGCTTCAGGGCGCCAGCTCCACACTTTACCTGATCTTGAGCATCGTGAGGTCGCTATGCTCTACTCCGGCGCCTTCCAGGTTCGTCACATTGCCGGCATGCGCCGCGATGTTGACCTGGCGCTGAAGATTCTTCGCCTCACTCTTCTTCCGATCACAGGTGACCACGCCAGGGTCACCTACATCACTCTCCATGTTCTCATCTCGATCTTTCGAGAGGAGCCCTTCGACATCGCTGATCTCATCATTAGTGAGCTTCAGCACGTTCTTCTCCCTCCTCGTCGTCGCCTGGTGTATGCCCCATACATCATGGCACTACTGCTCCACATTCGAGTAGTAGACACCGCTCTTCCTCGCCCTCATCAGCTTTTGGCCTTCTTTCCCCCTGGCCAGGCTGATCGTCGCCTGGGCACTCGTCCTTCAGCTCCTAGTGCTCCCTCCTCAGCTTCTGATGATGATGACGATTCTGAGGACGCGACTGCAGCTCCAGCTTCTGCCTCTGCTCCTACCCCTTCTAGCAGCTCCCGCACAGCTTCCTCTCTTGCATCTCTGCAGGTGTCTCTTGACCAGGTCATTCAGACACAGCAGGTGATCCAGAGTACCTTGGCAGCTCAGCAGGAGATCCTTCAGCAGATACTGCAGCGACTTCCAGCTCCTGATGCTGCGATGGCATCTGCTTCCCTTGCTCCTCGCAAGAGGGCACGGCCTGCAGTTTCTTCACCAGCATCATCTGCCGGCACCGCTCCAGTTCCAGCAGGACCTGCATCTCCCGCCGTCGTACCTTCCGCGTCTCCTACAGCTTCCGGAGGCACTGAGCTTCTAGGAGACTCAGATGACCAGGAGTAGATTAGGATTAGTTTCTCATGATTAGGCCTCCCTTTTTGTGCTTGATGCCAAAGGGGGAGAGATGGATGATGTTATGATATTTTGTTTAGATGGATGAATATTTTGTGATATGATTATGATATGTTTCTTTTCTATGAGATTTTTTTTGATGCGATGAATGATGCGATTTGATGCGATGATGCGATGTGATTTGTTCTTACATTTGTATGAGATATCAATGTGCTCTGACGTGATTTGTGGTTCTCTCTCTCTTATGCTATGATATGCTCTGATACATCTTGAGGGATGTGCACACTTTCAGGGGGAGATTTTTGCACAAAATCAGGGGGAGTATTAGTTGGTATTAGTTTATTAACTTGTTGTCATCAATCATCAAAAAGGGGGAGATTGTTGCATCTAGGCCTTTCATGCCTAACCCTGATGTGTTTTGATGGTTGATGATAATAAGTATTTTTGGACTAACTATGTGTTTGAGTTAGTGTTACAGATTTCAGACAACGGCACAAAAAGCGGGCTGGTGATCAAAATGTTGAAGTTCAATTTAAGTCGTTCAAAAGCATAAGAAGACGCAAAAAGAAATTGTTTTTGCTGGACTAAACTAATGCATCGAGGTATGTTGTAGTTCTAGGTTTACCGATCTCAGGGTGCATGAAGATCGATCAGTTTAAGGATTTTATTCTTAGTTTAAACCGTACTATAAAGAGGGGACGCAAGTTCTCTCTACATCTCCAATTATACCGAGAAAAATCTAGGTCAATGCACGCATATCATTATCTGTGGTTTTTCGACAGTTTGTTTTGATATATTGAATTTTGTCAACAGTTGAGGTTTTTACTTCTTGAGAAAGATCTGAAAAGATCTAATTTTTGTTGCTGTTGTCAAAAATGTTCTTCTCGAAAATATCGTCAAAACAAAACTGAAATCATTTGAATCAGATCTCTGGATTTTGAGCTTTCTCTGTTTTTATCTAGACTGACTGTCAGTGTTGGTAACTGACTGTCAGTATGAATGTCAGTTAGTGCAAACTGACAAATCTCCAGAGAGCATGTTTTTCTGTCTCAGATTTTTTTGTACTAAACTGACTGTCAGATGAGTATACTGACTGTCAGTGTGGGTTTCGACCACAGAGAGTTTTTGAGTTGGTTTTTATTCTGTTTTTCTCTGTGTTACTGAAACTGAGACTGACTGTCAGTTTGACACACTGACTGTCAGTTTGGGCAGTAAATTTTTGCTGTTATCTGCTTCAACGGTTATAAAGTTTTTAGCCGTTGCTTTTCACTGTTGATTTTGTGGACACTGACTGTCAGTCTTTGTAACTGACTGTCAGTATGGACTGTTTCTTTTTACCGTTTTAGTCCACAACGTTCGAGCTGTTTTGATCCTGTTTTTACTCTTTCTGGTGATACGCTAGACTGACTGTCAGTTTGTGAGACTGACTGTCAGTTTGTGGAACTGACTGTCAGTCTTGGTTACTAATTTTCAGCTCGAGCACAAACGGCTCTTTTGACCACGAAGGCTATAAATAGAGGTGTTGAGCTGCTGTTTTAAATACAAGCAAACACAGCAATATAGTCTTTCATACTTTCTCACTAGTGCTTCTTCGTTTTACTTATAACTTGATCTTTTGATCGAGTCGTGAGAGTATTAGCCACATCGAGCATATTGTTCTTGCATTCCCATTTCTAGATATTTTCTCGGTGTGCATTGGAGGCCTAGAGTAGACCTTGCTTCTTATTACTCTTGGTGAGCGCCCTCACCTAGACGGTTCGGAGGCGGAAATCGCTGATCTCTCCAAATCAGAGATTGTCGGAGAGACGCGATAACTTGTAAAAGGCTTGGTGCTCGCCTTTCCAGAGGGGACAAGAAACAACCTTAGTAGATAGTGTCCTGTGTGGATACTGAAGCTATACTCAAGGACTGAGTGCTTCAACGAGGACTAGTGGAGACTGGGCGTGTCTCCGATACCTCGGGATATATCGGTTTCAATCTCTTATCTTTTACTATTACTTGCTTTACCTTAATTTGGATTTTCATTTGCAAAAACAAATTTTCAAAGTCTCCTATTCACCCCCTCCCCCTCTAGTCGACATCCTGATTCAACAGGGACAAGCTTTGGCTCCTTTTGTACAACGGCCCGACAAATTTCCAAGGGCAGGGAAATCATTGATGGTGCAGAATATCATAGCACGTAGGATGAAGGTCTCTCGTTTGTATGCGTCACATTGTTAGCAAATCCTCTATCAATGGTGCTAGGTACACATCAATATCGTTTGTGGGTTGTTTTGGTCCTGAGATAAGTAGAGACATCATGATGTGCTTGCGCTTCATACACAACCAAGGAGGAAGGTTGTAGATACACAAAAGAACCGGACAAGTGCTATGCTGACTGCTCATGTTACCAAAAGGATTAATTGCATCGGTACTCCACCTGAACCTTATATTCCTCAAGTCCACTCCGACGTTAACAAATTCCCTATCGATGTTCCTCCACTGCGAAGAATCAGCAGCGTGTCTCAGCTTTCCATCCTTCTTCTAGTCTTCCTAGTGCTAACGCAATAATTTTGCCTCTTTACAGTTTGCAAACAAACGCTGCAAGCGGGGAATGACAGGCAAATACCACAACACCTTAGCAGGAGGTCCTTGCTTTATCTCAGCGCAGTCGCCGTCGTTGCGTCAGTCCTTACACTTATAGCGGGATGCGCCACACACCGGACAAACATGCATATCCTTGTAGTCGTTACGGTAAAGGATGCAATCATTAGGGCATGCGTGTATCCTTTCTACTTCCATGCCCAAAGGACACAACAGCTTTTTTGCTTGGTAGGTGTTTTTTGGCAACTCGTTTCCTTCCTGAAGCATGTCCACCAAAAGATCTAACAGTGCTGTGAAACTCTTGTCGGTCCAGCTGTTACTTGCATTCAATTTTAACAGTTCACACACGGAAGCCAACTTTGTGTACTTCGACTTGCAACCAGGGAACAATGGCTTTTCTGAGTCCTAAATCAAGCGTTTTAATTTACCAAACTCCCTTTCACTGTAATTTCCTTCCACATCACGCAACATGTCATCTAAATTATCATCCTCTGGCATATCCTCATCGAAGTCGCTGTTGGGATCCGACATGTCCTGTTCCTCATCCTGAGTAGCACTTGTTTCTGCAGTTGGCTATTCTCCATGGTGGACCCAACATGTGTACCCCTTTTTGAAACCACGTCGGATCAAGTGGGGGACAATTTGAGATGAGTTGGTGAACATCTTAAGATTCTGGCACTCTACGCAAGGATAGTACATATATGGTAAACCCTTCTTCGCCATGTCTTGCTCAGCAACTTTTTGGAAATCCAAAACACCTTTCATGTATCTTCACTCACTCGGTTGTCATTATACATCCAGTCCCGATGGACCATCTGCAATTAAATTCATACACATGCTAAGTAATACTCTACGTATGGTCGACACACAATAAATTATAAATCTAGCTAGCTAGTGTTTGATGTGGAGTTTGCAGTATAACTAGTTAACTAGTACTTGAACTGCAAGCAATTAGTTTGTAACTAATTGGGGGCGTGGATAACGCACATCATAAAGCAATTAAATATCTACAGGTCGAAAAATGAGTTACAACCAGGATTTGCTACTCTACCTTCCCCTCCCTCTCCCTCTAATTTGATCAATCAATGGAGATTAATATTGATGATGAAATTAAGTAATGTGTATGCCTTAGGACCAAGTACCAACCTTGGATCTTCAAATTTGTTGCCCCCAAATACTCCCCTTGTGAGATATTGCACTTCCTTGCCCCAGATCTCTTCCAACTGGATAGTATGTCGAGCAAGAGTGTACGACTAGCTCGAAACATCCGCCAAAAGACCTTTTATACCAAGTTCAATACAGACAGTTTTACATAATACCATATGTAATAGTAAAATATCACTGATGGTTTTCACTTAAAAACCATCCGTAATATCGGTGCATTTGTGTAGAACTATGACAGAATATCACAGACGGTTTTGATATATCAACCGTCGGTGATAATTAAAATATCACAGAAACTATCACTGACGGTTTTCACTTTAAAACTATTGGTAATATCGGTGCATTTGTGTAGAACTCTGGCAGAAATATCACCGACGGTTTTGACATCTGAACCGTCGATGATAATTAGAATATCACAGATGGTTCTCAGGTCAAAACTATCTGCATTACTGTCACAGTCGGTATTTACTGCAAAACCGTCTGTGATAATTAGAAAGTCAACCGTTTGCTCTACTATCACAGACGGTGATTAGGTCTGAACCGTCTTTAATATCCTGGAATTTTGTGAACCGTTCGACTTCTATAAATACTTCCCTCCCTAGAATTTTTCTTACAGTTGAATTGTTCCACTTATTTTTCTCCTTGGGCACGACAAGCCCTAATCCATAACCTCTGTTGATGGCCGCCGCACCTCCATCGACGGCCACTAGTTTCTTTGGTGAATCAAGTCCATCATCGATCGTAGCTTCAACTCCCTCGGCTATATTTCGGCATTGCAAGCAAGGCAAGTAAAATTTCGGCATTGTTGGATTATCCTAATCCTATGATGGCAATTATCCTGTGATTCCTGTATCTTTCATTTTTATATTTCTTCTTTTCAATATGATTCTGTGTAGGTCCTTGGACGATGTTCACGAGGGGCAATGTGGTTCACGGTTCGTCATTGCAGTATGCTGCCTACGTTGGCTTGTTGGCGAAAGAAAAGGTGAAGATCACCGTCGAGAGTTGGATGGATGTGATGGTCGAGAAGATCCTCAAGCCTGGCGTGTTTCTCAAATCAGGACCAATAGAAAGCATCTTTCATTTGTCTTCGTGATTTCCTCGGGCTTTCTCATCTCAACTCAACTCAACTCAATGCAACTCAACTCTTGCATTGACGAGTTGAGCTGATATGAGAAAGCCAGAAGAGATAACCAATACAAATGTAACTCAACATCAATTCCAGCTCCTCCGGCGTCTCTGAACTGAACTCCTATGGTTAAGTCAAACGTGGTTCATACATTTGCTTTTTCAGATGAATGGATTTGTGATGTATCAGGTCTAACTTGTAGTCAGTAGATACATTTGTTGTTTGATTGCAAAGGTTCTGTTTTAGATGTGACTTTTGTAATACATTGACTGTGTGAATTGGTGTATTTTTATTGGTGTTATGGTGTATATGTGTGTATTTGTATTGCTATTTAGAATTGGGACATGTACTTGAATTTGTGAATTGGTGTATTTGTGTATTTGTATTGGTATATATCTGTGTATTTGTATTGCTGTTTCAGATATGTACTTAAATGTGCGAACTAGCTTATTTGTGTAGAACTATCACAGAAATATCACAGACGGTTTTTAAATTAGAACCGTTTGACTTCAAACGATGATATAACAGATAATTTTTACTTCAAAACAATCTGTGTATTCAAAAACGATGAGAATTCGAAGTGCCAGACACTGTTGAGACTATCACAGTTGGTCCTGACTTCAAAACCGTCTGTAATGTGACTATCACAGACATGTTTTACCTCAAAACCGTCTGTGATATTCAAAGAACCTTGAGAATTCGTAGCATCGGACACTGTTGGGACTATCACAGTCGATCTTGACCGTATGTAATGTGACTATCACAGACATTTTTTACCTCAAAACTGTCTATGATTTTAAAAGAACGTTGAGAATTCGAAGTGTCAGACACTGTTGGGACTATCACAGTCGGTCCTGACATCAAAACCGTCAATAATGTGACTATCAAAAATGTTTTTTTTACCTCGAAATCATCTCTGATATTCAAAGAACGTTGAGAATTCGAAGCGTCGGGTTGGGACTATCACAGTGGGTCCTGAAATAAAAACCGTCTGTAATGTGACTATCAGAGACGGTTTTGAGTTCAAAACCATCTAGATCACATAAGTATTTTCCTATTATCATTTTTCACACAAAGAACATCATTTGGTGATTATCATTTGAAAAGCCAGATATATAAGGAAAAGAAATTTCTTAGTTCTTACAATCTTTGCATACATAAGGGATACGAGCGACCAAAGCGTCGACCTGATCCGAAAGTAATTTACAAAGTTCTCCTAGGGACGTATTGGAATCAGTAGGATCTACACTGGCCACCTCAAGAGAACTAGCAATAACTCTAAGACTATCTACATCATCTCTCAGCAAAGGAGTGCAGCTATTCCTTATTGTATCGGAGAGTTCTCACTGCTGCCAAGCGTAATCTCTCTCCGACCGAAACCTGCGCGCTTCTTCGCGAGAACCCTCATAGCACTCTGCCAAGTGCAGAATGGCAGAAGACAATCACCTCAGAACGCTTCTCCAGCGCCTCTTTTTCTTCTTGGAGAGTTATGCACAAGGCAGCTCTCTCACCAAAAAGAGCCTGAACTTCAGCAAGCTGATCGCTAGGAGCTCCTGGAGCCTTCAACTCCTGCACATGCATGGGTTAGTTTTGAAAGACGTAACGACCAACAGAGAGGGTGAAGATGATTGCCAAACTTCGGAGTGGATTTGGACGTGGAAGTGCGCGACTTCCCCCAGAAAGTTGATCACCCAACAAAAGCTGAGGACCACCAGGTCGCAGGGGTATCGGACTTCCCCTAGAAAGTTGATCATCCAATAAAAGCTGATGATCCAAAGAAGGTGTTGAAGAGGGGAAATTAGAAGGATTATTGTGGATCTCCAAAGGTGGAGATGAAGATGCAACTAGAGGGGTTGCAAGGGGCAATGTGGGAACACAGGCCTCAGCACCCTCTAGAGTCTTCGCTGCAGCTCCACAGGGGGATCTTTCATCATTTCTGAGTCTCTTCTTTGGAGGGAGCATTTCCTCAGGCACCTGTAGATTTCAAAATACATTTGTTTGGAGGTAATCAAGTCATAAAAGAAAGATCCTGATCGAGTTCATTCCTTATCTCACCCTCATCACTCTCAATTTCAATAACCTCATTGGAATCTCTGCTCTCCATCAAGGTTGGAGTTGAGGAGGAAATAAAGACAGGGATTTAGAGGCATAATTCCTAAAAGACTTAGCCAAGAATTTATAAGTCTTAAGGATCGAAGAGCCTCGCTATTTATAGAACCAGAAGGTGACAGTTCATATGCGCTGGTGCCTCGAGTTTTAAAAAGCGCACTACTAGTTTTCAAGGTCAATAAATTCATGATTACCTGTCAAGAAAAACTCAGAGTTTTTCTGGGTAGATAAACTGCCACACGGCAGAACAGTGCCCACTTAAGAAGTTGAAGTGTCAGATTATATAATTCGATGCAAATTAAATTTGAAGTAAATAAGTCTCTTCATTTTCTTCAAATTTGGGGGCTAGATGTTGGGATTATCACAATCGGTCCTGACATAAAAAGCATCTGTAATGTGACTATGACAGACGGTTTTGGTCTTAGAACTGACTGTGATATTCAAAGCATTGAGAATTCGAAGCGTCGGACACTGTTGGGACTAGCACAGTCAGTCCTGACATAAAAACCGTCTGTAATGTGACTATCATAGACGGTTCTGATTTTAGAACCGACTGTGATCTGTTCTCCCTCCCGCCAAACTTCCTCATAAGCCAAAGATTGTTGCATCTATGTATATGATCGCGATAGTCGTTCCGTGATCACACACAATACATATACCTTTGCATGGTCTAATGTTCACCAAAGGCTTAAGAAAGATAAAGAAAGAGGGAAGATAGCATGCAGTCCAAGAACATGCTGGAAAATTGGAAAATTGACATAAGAACAAATGTTTTATTATGTTTTTTTCATCACTTACAAAAAAAAGTAAAAATACAAAATGCTAGGTCAAGGAGTGGTCTTATCCCTGGCTGCATCTAGAATAAAGTCAGTTTGACTTGCAGCCAGGACGCAGGACTCCTCCAGTGACAAGTTGTCCTTCTTAGGATCAACTACTACTGCATCGAGAAGGCCTGCGACCTCCCTCAGCTTCGCGATGGTATCCTTCATAGTCCAACCGCAGCCAGTGATGTTCATATCTGCGGCTTGCTTCTCCTCGCGAAGACGCCTCGTCCTCGCCCTAGCATTGTCACCATCCGTCTTCATGCGCTGGAAGATGTCATCCAGGTCAAGCCATAGTTGAGTGTGCTTCTCCGTAAGGAGCTTGTGCTCCTCCTGTGGGGCCCTCAGCTTGGCCTTCACCTTGCTCGAGTCCTCCACTACTCCCCTTCCCTGTGCAAATCAACAAGTCAAGAATCTACTTTACAGGGATTAACCATACAGGGGTAACTCCAAAAGATTGAGATTTCTTACCGGGGAGGGCGAGGCTGACGATGCCGCTGACGATGCCATTGAGGATTCCATTGGCGCAGAGATGCCAAGGAGTTGAAGAGTTTGAGAAGTAGAAAAACTTGTAAAGTATTTGGTCATTATTCCACTGCCAAGCTATTTATAGAATTTCCAAGGCGATGCTTCATGTTCCTAGCATAGGGTGCCGTGCGAAGATCAGAGACCGAAAATAACACACCATTAAGAATTTGAAGCGTCGGCACTGTTTAGAACAGTCGGTCCTAATATTAGAACCGTCTCTAATACTACACTATCATAGTCAGTTCTGAGTTCAAAACCGACTTATCTATCACAATCGATTTTAACAATGGAACCGACTGTATCTATCACAGTCGGTTTTAACAATGGAACCGTCGGTGATATTGTAGTTACCACATACGGTTCTCAGTTCAGAACCGATTGTATATATCACAGTCGGTTTTGAGTTTAAAACTGTCTGTGATAAGTAGACTATTAAAGACAGTTTCATGGTCAAAACCATTTGGTTGACTATCATAGTTAGTTTTGACATCAGAACCGACTGTGATAACTTAACATATTCTCCCGACAGGCCTTCGCAGATGGTGTTGCATTGAAAAGTTCATAACCATCTATGATGTGTCGTCCTGGATGTCTATTTATGTGGTATTGTGAACAAGGATTAATAATACAGGGTAATCCAAAAGATTGAGAGTTCTTACCGAGGAGGGCAAGGTTGAGGATGCCATTGGCGCAGAGAAGCTAAGGAGTCAAAAAGTTTGAGACTTAGAAAAATTTGTAAAGTAGTTGGTAATTACACTGCCAGGCTATTTATAGAATTTCCAAGGCGACGCTTCGTGCTCCCAGGCTAGGGCGCCGCATGAACATTGGAACCCAAAATGACGCAATACACCGTTGAGAATTTGAAGCGCTGGACAATGTTGGGACTATCATAGTCAATTCTGACAATAGAACCGTCTGTAATACCATACCATCACAGACGATTTTGAGTTTAGAACCGACTGTGATAGTCACAAACGATTTCGACCATGGAACCGTCTATGATATTCTAGTTAGCACAGACGGTTCTCAGTTGAGAATCAACTGTGATAGTCCAGAACTATCACAGAAGGTTTTGAACTGAGAACCTTCTGTGTTAACTAGAATATCACAGATGATTCCGTGGTCAGAACCGTCTTCTTGACTATCACAGTTGGTATTGACCTCAGAACTGACTGTGATAACTTTACATATTCTCCCGACAGGCCTTTGCAGGTGGTGTTCCATTGAAAAGTTCATAACCATCTGTGATGTGCCATCCTGGATGTTTGTTTCTGTGGTAGTGAAGGAAACAGTCAGGACCGATGTTGGTAATGCTGCCTCTTCTATCTTGTGCAAAGTAAGACATCGCCATGGTCCGAACTTAGATCTGAATCCAGTGGCGGAAGATGTGATTTTTGACAATGAAGATCAGATGAGTGCGACCATAGTTGAGGTTAAGCCCATAGTGGACAAACTATTAGAAAAACTCAAGCTTAGCTAAGACTTTCCTTCTCATTGTAAATATTCAATGGAAAACAGAAGTCTTGATGTATCTCATTGTTTATAACCCGCAAATAGATATTTATAATAGAAAATGCGAATGCATTCTTTAATAGAATTTAAAACCATAAAATCATACTTAACTTTAAAATTTATGTTATAGTTGTATTCTCCTAGCCCCCTCCTGAGATTACTAATACTGATAATACAATATAGTAATTTCAGGATAAAAAACATGCCTAAAGAGTCTCTTATGCGTTTAGAAACGGCTTAAAAAGAAAGGCCCCAACTAGAGTTTATTATGTGATCTCAAGAATAAACAACTCAAAATAAATGTGAAAGCTTTTTACGAACTAACAGCCACCCGAATTATCAGAAAGTTGCTAATAAGTCTCATATGCGTTAAGAAACGGCTTATTTAGAGATGTCTTATCTAGATGCGACCATGAGATCGGTCAGTGAATCCACTTTGAACATTCTAATGAGATCATTATTGTTTGATCAACCCCAAGCTTAGTTTGAAGAAAAACAAAGGACAGAAAATGAGAACACAACCATAACATAAAGTAAAAGAAACATTTTATTAGTAAAGAAAACATGCTAATTGAACAGGGAAATGGTAATGGAAAAAACTTACACATAAAATTTGCACAATTGATTTATATTCTATGAATTGGATAAGATCCTTCCATCTTCCATAGCTAATCGAGCTGATCCTAGTCGCGGGATTGAGACCACAGTATAAGGACCTTCCCAATGTGGAGAGAACTTATTGCGATTGGACTAGTTTTTGGTTATCAATCACGCTTTTCTTCGAGAAGAGAAAGTTCATATTCTCAAACATCACTTTGATTATCAATATCTAAGTGACTTAGGTGAGCCGAACCAAATTGAATTTCAACTGGTAAGACTGCTTTTGCACCAAAAACCAGTTGGAAAGGAATTTCACCGTAGCTCGACTGGATATGGTATGTAACGCCCGTAAAACTGAGTAGAGCTCATCTACCCAAGCCCACGAGCGTAACTTAAGGCGGTCGAAAACACATTTCTTGACACACTGTATTATCTGCCTGTTGGCACGTTCTACTACACCATTGTTCTGTGGATGAGCTACGGATGCGAAACAGACCTTGGTTCCAATATCGTCGCAATAGTCTAGGAAAAGACTGCTGACAAATTGCGAACAATTGTCGGTAATGAGACAACTTGGGACTCCAAATCGTGTCACTATGTTCTTATGAAAGAACTTCTTTGTAGCAGCAGCAGCATTAATATTGAAAACTCGCTCAACTTCAATCCACTTAGTGAATGTATCAATGGCTACGAATAAAAACCTATACCCATTGACAGCTTGAGGAATTGGTCCTACAATATCTATTCCCCAAACAACAAATGTGGGACCCCCGTTTGAGGAATCCCGTGGCAACCGCCCAGGTGGATTGCACACAGGTTGGACCATTACAAAACTCACATCAAGCGGAAAACAGTTATTGCATAAAACATAATTAAACAGGTACGAGGTCACAAGGACCAATATTACATTAACATAGCGCCCAGAATGACGCTACTTAGAGTTGCTATGAAAATAACAAGTTTATCCATACAAGAGTCGGCATCCAGATACCGGACACACAAAACAAGGCAAACAGCAACAACAAAAATCTTCACTTCTGGCAGCAACGGTTCTGGTAGGGCTTCCTCCACATCGGACTCCACTCGGCGCGAGACCCTCCTAGAACTCCGGATCATCTGGGGTGTTCCCATCTTCTGCTTCATCATCATAACCAAATGAATCGGGATCGGCGAATACCTCTTCTGATTTGTTTAAAGAGGCAAGGGTGAGCATGCTTTGACACAATGCTCAGCAAGTCATTTATTTACAGGTGCAGTTATATAGATGAGGAGTGATCAAGAAAAGGGGCTAAGTCTTATAATTATAAATAGTATAGATTTCAATCCTTTGATCTTTCAAATAAGGATTTTGTTTTCAACAGCGGGGTTTTAGAAAACCTTATAATAGACTTTAAGAAATTGTTATGTGATGGTCTCCCATGAGTCATCACTTCTGTCAACCCATATTATGAAAACATTCCAAATAGTTACTTGTGTTGAACCACATGGATAAATCCACCGCGAACATACTCCATGAACTGGGAGTACAGAGTATCTGATACTTTTCTTACGCTTTGCAAAGGTGTACCTCTTTTTAAATCCACTTCTTCACTCAGCATTCAAGTCGGATCAGCTCCATGTGACTTATACACATGTGACAAGGCCGAGATCACACAACGCCTTTGCAGTTCAGTGTTAACAGTATCCCCGCCCGGTAAATAGACAATTAAGTCTCAAGTACCGTTGTCGGTCCTCCCCACTGCCTTACTTCCTAGCCTTTGGCCTATGCTCCCGCAGGACACATAGCCTTGGTCTGTCCACGCGAGACATTTGACCGTCACGATTACAACCGCTCACGGCTTAATCGGAGGCATAGGGTGTCTTCCTTCTTTCACCTTTTCCTCTCATGCTTTTTCTGAACTCACATCACTCACGGACGAACTGCGCCCAACCAATTTCCACACGAGAAACCAGACCGACAAACCATGCAGGGAACTGCTAATACCAAAAAGCTACTAAGTCGTGCCTGTCCCATACCAGGCAAGTGGTTGGTACGTTTTTCATGCCGCATAGGGGTACAACACAAGGTTCTAGTCCTTATGAATTAATAGTGAGGAGCCATCCACATTCCCTGGTGCGCACCGCACCCTCTCCATACAAACCAATCCTCACTATCAATACTAATTTGACATTTCATTTCACAAAAGGGGCTTTCAAATCCATTTCTCACATATTAGCCATTTCACATCCAACATGTTTACTTAAATAAGATTAAAGCCTAAGCATGGTATCCTAGGGTGACAAGGTTGCATGATGATTCGATATCAAAAAGGGGTTTCCACATGAAAGTTGGGTCATATCTATTCACATGTTTCTAAACATAGTTCTATCAAATATTCAGCATGCATATATCTTTAAAACAGTGAATCTACTTTACTTCAAAATACTGGGTGAGACATGATCAAGGGTGACGACTTGCCTTGCCAAGTTGGGTCTAAGAAATCTGCTGGATCTTCGAACGTTCCTTCTAAATCTTCTGCTCCTTGCTCTGCATTCGCACAAGAACACACACAACACATACAATACATAAGCATTCAGAAAATAGGCTTTATACAAAACATAAGTAAAATATACGCATGAATGCAAATGAGGGAGATTGGGCAGAAACAGGACAGCGGAGAAAAGGATTCTAGGGTTAGGTTCACTAGACAAGACTCGAATGCGACGAAAGCCAAGGGTCGGCATTCGGTTCACGAACAGACAATGTCCGAGAAGGACACTAGGATGTTTTAGGGCTTCTGGATGATCAAAACTGGCGCAAGAGGTGGCATTGTGTGCCAAATGCTGTGAGGGACCTAAATGACAAAGTGGACTTTTCACAAAAGCCCTTGAATTAACAGAAATTCACAGCAAAGCTCAGGACACAGGAAATCGAATGCCACTGTACAGCAGCGAACTAGGGCACATGCGTCTGGACGAATCACACATGCATTGCTTCGCCAAATATGTCAGGGAGGTAGGCGGGATCAAGACAAGGTTGCTGGTGGGAGGAATTTGGCTGGGGCGGCTGGCCGGCGACGAACGGCGAGGTTGAAACCTTCGGCCGCCTGGGACAAGGACGAGCCACGGTGACAGGGAACTGGAGTTAACTAAACTTGAAATTGACTGAGGGGAAACACTTCTGGGGTGGTGTGGATTACTCTGGAGAGAGGAATTGGACAGTGGTTAAGTGTACGAGCTCGTCGACGTTGCCACCGGAGTTGGAGAAGACGGTGAACGACGAACTGGCTCCACATTGCAATGTAGGCTATAAGCTTTGGGCTACGCCATCTAGGGCTTACAGGGAAGGTGTAGGTGGCTTTAGTTTGGAGAGAGCAGCAGCGAGGCACGCCGGCGACGTGAGACGTCCATGGTGGCGCGCGAAAATTGGGAAAACGCACGGTACTTCTTCAATTTGAAAATGGCTGAGCAGGCTTGCTAAGAGAGGGCTAAGGATCATTTGATTCTACTGGAGTGAGTGATGAAAAGCACTGGAACAGGTTTAATTTCTGGAACAGGGGTCTTCTGTTTTCCGGCGATCACCGGTGATGATGAGCACTAGGATGCAATTGGTTGCTTGGACACGGGAAGATGGGTGTGTTGGACTCACTAGTGAGCTTGGATTGAAGTGAGGGGCTGTGGTTTGCTCTGGCGTCGATGGCCTCAGAATCGGCTCGTCGGGGAAGAAAGGGAAACAGTGAGCAAACTGGAAAATGGCTAAGTCCTGGCGTTGTACTTCTTCACAGCGCTGAAGGGGTTTAAATAGGCGATGAGGCGGAGCTTGCGAGGGGGAAACGGCGAGAGAACTTGTGCCGGGGACGAGACCGGCCGGGTGTAGCTGCGACAACGGTGACCGGCGATGTGATTGCGCACTAGCGGTGTAGCTGCTCTACAGGCTTTGTCGATTGCATTGGGACTTCACCAGTGATGGCGCAAATGCGGAGGCGGTAGCAAAGCTCCGGCAACGACACGTAACGCATGCAATTGCCACGGCAACGGTTGCGCGCGCGAATGCGATGCTCTGGAGCGCGGGCATTTATCCGCTGGTCATGGCGCGGTACTGGTGGCTGGCACGTGCGCGCGGGGTGGTTCATTTGCTCACAAGTGCAGGCGACAAGAAGCGATGGCCGGTGGTGAGCAGCTGCGGCGAGAAAACGCGGCGTGGCTCCGGCGATGCAGCACTGGTCGAGGGCACGACCAGGCGCTGGTCGAAAACAGCAGCAAAAGACTAGAAGGGCTGATTTGCAATTACAAATTCTTGATTCCAGGGACCAATCTGTAAATCTGGCATTTGGCTTAGGTAGAAAGGGTTTTGATTTTGCTAAATTAATCCACAAGGTTTAAGATATTGATCAGCAGCTAGGGATGACAAAATTTTGGACATTTAGGCAAGTTTTGAGATGAACTGAAAACAGGGTAATTAGGGTAATCTGGATTTTAGAAATTAGACAAGGCTGAAACTAGGGTTTCGGAAGGGTTTTGGAAATTCTTCCAGAAGGGAAAAATGTTCAGGATAGTGAAGGGAAGGTTTTCACTGAATCAAATCACGATTTGGAAATGATCTGTGGCTTTTAGCCTTTTTGGGGCTCTTCAGGTATCTGAAAAGGAGTAATTTGTGAATCTTTTGGATTGATCTGCGAAAATGACTTGAATGAAGGAGTTTGGCTGCCAACTTTTTAGGGTAACACTTTGGTATCACCAAGATCTCATCCTGATATGCAGATAGTCGAGGTAGGCCAGGGTTGGAAAAAACAGGGGTGTTACAACCTAACCTCCTTAAAAATAATCTCGTCCTCGAGATTCTGGTAGGTCTGAGAACAGGTATGGAAAGTTTCGGCGTAGCTCTTCTTCCTTTTCCCAAGTGGACTCTTCCTCTGAATGGTTGTTCCATTGGACTCTGCAGAATCTGATGGTCCTTGATTTTAGCCTCCTTTCGCTGATTTCAAGTATCTTGATGGGGTACTCTTGATATGACAAATCTGGCTGTACTTCCGCTTCTCTGGGAGATATCTGTTCTGTTGGCCTCTTCAAACATTTCCTCAGTTGAGACACATGGAAGACGTTATGTACTCCAGCCAACTCAGGTGGTAGTTCTAGCTTATATGCTACCTCTCCTTGCTTTTCCAGAATCTTATAAGGTCCAACATATCTCGGGCTCAACTTTCCTTTCATTTGGAATCGACGCACTCCTTTGTAAGGTGTTACTTTAAGATAGACGTAATCACCTTCTTCAAATGATAGTTCTCTTCTTCTGTGGTCGGCGTAGCTTTTCTATCGGGACTGAGCCGTTTTCATTCTTTCCTGAATGATCTTCACATGAGCTATGGCCTCTTCCACTAGTTGTGGCCCTAAAAATTGCTTTTGACCCACTTCGGTCCAGTATAGTGGGGTACGGCATTTCCTTCCATAGAGTGCTTCGTATGGTGCCATCTTTATACTTGCTTGATAGCTGTTGTTGTATGTGAGTTCAGCATATGGTAAGAATGATTCCCAAGAATCTCCATATTCCAACGTACAGGCTCTTAGCATATCCTCCAAAACTTGGTTTACTCTTTCAGTTTGTCCTCCAGTCTGCGGATGATAAGCGGTACAGAACTTTAACTTGGTTCCCAAGATTTCTTGCAGTTCCTCCCAGAACTTTGATACAAACTGGGGCCCTCTATCAGATACTATTGCTTTTGGTACTCCATGCAAGCTAACAATTTTTGAAAGGTATAATTCTGCCAATTGTTTGGTTGAGTACTGGGTTCTCACTGGTAGAAAATGTGCTACTTTTGTCAACCTGTCTACTATGACCCATATGGAGTCGTAACCTTTTCTGGTCCTTGATAATCCTGTTACGAAGTCCATTCCGATTTCGTCCCATTTCCATTCTGGGATTGGTAGGGGTTGTAGCGGTCCTGCTGGCTTCAGGTGTTCAGCTTTCACCCTTTGACAAGTGTCGCAAGATGCTACGAACTCAGCGATTTCTCTCTTCATCTTTCTCCACCAAAACTGACTCTTCAGATCTCGATACATTTTTGTACTACCCGGGTGGATTGAGTATGGGGTATGGTGAGCTTCATGTAAAATTGCATCCTTGATTTCCTTATCATCCGGAACGCAGATTCGATTATGGTGCCACAAAATCCCTTGTTCATCTTCTCTGAAATCGATCGCGTTACCGAGCTTCATATCCTCTTTCAGCTCCTGGATATGTGGATCCGTTACTTGAGCTTTTCTGATTTGGTCCATTAACTCACATTCCATCCTTAATGTAGCAATGGATCCTTGTTCAACCAATTCCAACTGTAGTCTTTTGAAATCCTTGAGCAGTTGGTGTGGTAAATCCAGATTCTTTGCTTGGCTACAGTAGGACTTTCTACTCAAAGCATCTGCCACCACATTTGCTTTTCCAGGGTGGTAATGGACCTCAAGGTCATAATCCTTGATAAGTTCCAACCATCTTCTCTGTCTCATGTTCAGATCCTGTTGTGTGAAGATGTACTTTTAACTCTTATGATCTGTGTAGATGTCACACTTATTACCCAGTAAGTAGTGTCGCCAAATTTTCAATGCATGGACGACAGCAGCTAACTCTAGATCATGCGTTGGGTAATTCTCCTCATGAGGTCGTAATTGTCTTGATGCGTAGGCTACCACTTTTCCTTCTTGCATCAGAACACAACCTAATCCTTGCTTAGATGCGTCACAGTAAACTTGGAAATCCTTCTTGACGTCCGGCAGTATAAGGATAGGTGCAATTGTCAGTCTCTTCTTCAACTCTTTGAAGCTCTCTTCACACTTCTCGGTCCACGTAAATGAGGCATTTTTCTTCAATAGCTGGGTCAGTGGCCGGGTGATTTTGGAGAATCCTTCAACAAATCTTCTGTAGTATCCGGCCAATCCTAGAAAGCTTCTTACTTCTGTCACAGTCTCCGGTTGTTTCCATTCCATTACTGCTTGAATTTTCGAGGGATCCATGAATATCCCTTTGTCCGAAATGATGTGGCCTAAGAAAGAAATTTCTTTCAGCCAGAAGGCGCACTTATCAAATTTAGCATACAGCTGATGATCTGCTAGCTTCTTCAGCACTAGCCTAAGATGCTCAACATGTTCTTTCTCTGTCTTGGAGAAAATCAGTATGTCGTCCACAAATACAATAATGAACTTGTCCAAATATTCCATGAGGACTTTATTCATCAGGTTCATGAATATAGCTGGTGCATTCGTCAGTCCGAATGGCATCACTGTAAATTCGTACAGTCCATATCTAGTTATGAACGCAGTCTTCGGGATATCCTTCTCTCGGACCTTCAGTTGATGATAGCCTGATCTCAAGTCAATCCTTGAAAATACTTGGGCTCCTCTAAGCTGATCGAAAAGATCATCAATCCTTGGCAGAGGGTACTTGTTTTTGATCGTCATATCGTTCAGCTTCCGGTAATCAATACAGAGTCTCAGGCTACCGTCTTTCTTCTTGGCGAATAGCACTGGGGCTCCCCAAGGTGAAGAACTTGTTCTGACGAATCCTTTCTCTTCCAATTCTTCCACTTGCTTTCTTAGTTCTTCTTGCTCTTGACCTGTCGTGCGTGCAAGTTTTCTAGCATAAGGGGCTGATCCAGGCTTCAGTTCAATGGCAAACTCCACATCCCGGTCTGGTGGCATTCCGGGGAGTTCTTCGGGGAATACTTCTGGGAATTCGTTGACCACTGGGACATCTTCTACTTTGATCTCTTCGGCACTATTCAGGCAATCCATGAGATCACTCAATGGGGTTCTACTTGCACTGAATGTAACTTGTCTTTCCTCGGCATTGGTCAGGGTGACGGTCTTCTTCTCACAATCTATCTGACCTTTGTATTTGGCTAGCCAGTCCATTCCGAGAATGATATCTAACCCTTGAAGATTCAGAACTAGCAAATCTGCTAGGAATCCTAAGTTGCCGATACAGAAGGCAATGTCTCCACAGATAGATCTCACTGGCATTCTAGCTCCAGGGGATTGGATTAGAATGGAAGATTCTAGTGCAGACTCAGGCAGTTCACTTCCCAAAGCAAAAGATTTCGACACAAATGAATGTGTAGCACCCGAATCAAATAAAGTAACAGCAAGTTTAGAGTGGATTTGAATTCTACCGATCACGACGTCTGAGGCTTCTCCTGCTTCGGCTGTGGTTGTATAGTTTAGTCTGCCTCGGCCTATTGCTGGCATCCCTCTTCCTCTGCTATTCTGAGTTCTTCCTCCTCTTGACGGTTGAATGCCTCTGCCAGGGTTCTGAGCTGGGGTAGTGGATCCTGCTACTCTAGCTCTAGCAACACTGAATGGCAAGTGTTGGAGTGAGCAAGTTTCTTTGCGATGACCTCTTCTCCCACAGTGATAGCATTCGACGTTCTTCAAGGTGCAATCCTTGTAAAGGTGATTCCCTTTACATCCGGTGCATTGGGGTGTTGAGGTAGGTGCTGGTCTTGGAGCTCTCTGGGGCTGTCTGAAATTGGGTCGGAAACTCGGTGCTGGTCTTCCTCGACTGGTATTGCCTTGATACGGGCTAGACGAAGCTTTCCTCTTCCGATCTTCCTCGATGATTCCTCGCTTTTCCTCCATCTTGAGTAATCTGTCGACCAAGATATGGAAATCTGTAAATTCTTGTGAGGCTATCTGATACTGTAAGAAGTTTTGCAGGCCTTCACAAAATCGATCGATCTTCTTCTCTTCAGTTGCAATATCCTCTGGTGCATATCTCGCGAGCTGGATAAACTCATGTAGGTACTGTCTGATTGGTTTATCCCCTTGCTTGAGATTTCTAAACTCTCGGCGCTTGGCTTGCAGGACGCCTTTTGGGACATGATATTTACGGAATTGCTCCTTGAATTCTTCCCATGTAATTGTGTCTGGACTTGGGTGTACGGATTGATAATTCTCGCACCAAGCTGCGGCGGGTCCAGATAGTTGGTGTGGTCCATACAAAAGCTTTTCGTCATTATTGCATCTGACTGTGTTCAGTTTCCCTTCCACATCCCTTAACCAATCATCGGCCATAATGGGGTCCTTGGTACATGAAAAGGTTGGAGAGCGAGTTTTCTGAAAGTTTGATAACTTAGCTCCGATCGTTGATCCTCCGGTCTGTCCTGAGGAGAATTGTTGCATCATCTGCTCCCACATCTGGTTCTGTGCAACCATGGATTGTTGCCTGTTATGCTCCATCCATATCAGCACTTCGTTGATGTTACTGCCCTGCGGTACGGAAGATGATCCTGACTGGTTCTGATCAGTACGAGCTCTATTTCCAGGTGCGTCTCTTGTATTCTCAGCATTTCCTTCGGACATCCTTCCTTGAGATCTTCCGCGGGTGTTAACCATTTTGTTCTGATTAAGGATCAAAGAAATACTGCCGATTCAGAGAGAGACACAGATAAGGTACAAACAGAAGGCTGAGATCAATTCATGAGACAAGGATTTGAAAGTGCAGGATGTTTTTCATAAGATAGTTTTTCACAAGATACATGATTTTAGCCTCCACGGCTTACAAGTACAGCGTACAACCAACACAACTAAGAAAACTACAAACAAGGGTACAGACAAACAAAAGATCTAGCGATTGCCAGAGTCAGGTACATGAAAAAGGGTCGAGCCAAAAGGGAGTCTAAGATCACTCGTCAGTTTCAGAAGAACCACAGGGTTCCACCTCTTCTGGATCTTCTTCTTCAAGGTCTTCGTCTGCATCCATCGGATCTAACTCCATGTCGTCGTCTTCTTCTTCATCAGACAAAGTATCGGTGTCGTCTTCAACAACTTCTTTTCCTTTGCCGATAGGAGCTTCTCCTCTTTCTCCAGTGTTGAGGCGTTCAGGGTCTTGAGAATTGATGATGATTCCACGCGATGTTGGTGTGAATTGGCCAAGGTAATCCTTGAGCTTTCCCACACTCTTGCGTGCGGTAATCCTCAGCTTCGGACGATTTCTCTTGTTGACGGACTCCGATGTTCCGGGGTTTCTATTTTTGCTTGGACCGACTAGCTCTTGGATCTGCTTCTCTTTTTCTTGAAGATCTGCTCGGGCTCTTGCAAGCATTCCCTCGAGGTAGTGGCGATCATCCCGAGTGTTCTCATGCTCGCGCAACAAACGGTTATATCCGGTTTCCAGAGCTTGAACAACATCCCTAGTCTTCGTTAGCACTGCATCTCTCTGGTCACTTGATGGGTGGACAACTCGGCGATCTGACCTCTGGATCTGACAAGGCACAAAACGAAAAGGGGAATCTAGAAGGAAATCCTCGTACATCAGTCTGATGGCACCTATAGCGTGACGAGCAGCGTCTAGAATCGCATCTTCCTCTTCCGCTCTACGGGCTTCTTGTTTCACGGGACCTCTTCCAAGCCTTGGAATTTCATAGACCACCACAGAGGCACGAAAGCCGTTGTCGTGGTATTAAGAATACCCCGGCAGGTTTTGAAGACGATCCTAGCGGAGATCACGCTGCGCGGGTTGACCGGGTGACCGGTCCTCCCCCGCCGGACAAACACAAGAATTGACACGTGGATTTATACAGGTTCGGGTCCCGGTGGGGGCCCTAGTCCTGTCGACGCACTCCCGACCGGAGTCGGCTGGGGAGGCTCTCTCTGGGGGAGAGGCTTCCGGAGCACGTATGTGAGATTAGCTATTCCAAATAATAATGAACTGATCCCTTTCAACAGAGGGGAACAAGGGCTATTTATGGCCCCAAAAAGAAGCAAAAAACCTAAACTACCCCGGAAGCCACCGTCGGATTGAAGGGTAGGACCGTCCTTCCCCGGTCAAACATTTTGGATGCTTGACAGGTGGTCGCTGATTCCCGAGGCGTCCCTCGCGTGACCTGCACGTGATAAACAAACAGGGGTTTTACCTTTTAGGCGGGCGATGACGTCCGGGACATGCCCGGAGAGCACGGTCCCGGGAGCTAAATGGCGGCGCCCGGGGCAGGCACCGGAGGCCACTGTCCCCGGGCCAAATGGCGGCGCCCGGGACATGCCCGGGGGCCACGGTCCCGGGGGCCAAATGGCGGCGCCCGGGGCAGGCACCGGAGGCCACTGTCCCCGGGCCAAATGGCGGCGCCCGGGACATGCCCGGGGGGCACGGTCCCGGGGGCCAAATGGCGGCGCCCGGGGCAGGCACCGGAGGCCACTGTCCCCGGGCAAAATGGCGCCGTCCGGGACATGCCCGGGGGGCATGGTCCCGGGGGCCAAATGGCGGCGCCCGGGCAGGCACCGGAGGCCACTGTCCCCGGGCCAAATGGCGGCGCCCGGGACATGCCCGGGGGGCACGGTCCCGGGGGCCAAATGGCGGCGCCCGGGGCAGGCACCGGAGGCCACTGTCCCCGGGCCAAATGGCGGCGCCCGGGACATGCCCGGGGGGCACGGTCCCGGGGGCCGAATGGCGGCGCCCGGGGCAGGCACCGGAGGCCGCTGTCCCCAGGCCAAATGGCGGCGCCCGGGGCAGGCACCGGAGGCCACTGTCCCCGGGCAAAATGGCGCCACCCGGGACATGCCCGGGGGGCACGGTCCCGGGGGCCAAATGGCGGCGCCCGGGGCAGGCACCGGAGGCCACTGTCCCCGGGCCAAATGGCGGCGCCCGGGGCAGGCACCGGAGGCCACTGTCCCTGGGGGCCAAATGGCGGCGTCCGGGAGATGCCCGGGGGGCACGGTCCCGGGAGCCTAATGGCGGCGCCCGGGGCAGGCACCGGAGGCCACTGTCCCCGGGCAAAATGGCAGCCCCCCTGTACCTGGACTTGACCGCGTGGAGATTTCCC
Organism: Pharus latifolius; assembly: GCA_019359835.1. NCBI lineage: Eukaryota > Viridiplantae > Streptophyta > Magnoliopsida > Poales > Poaceae > Pharus > Pharus latifolius. The sequence goes on along the minus strand of CM033323.1, from coordinate 36,241,826 downwards.
CCAACAACAGCCCCCCATTCCCTCCGGGGACGAAGCTTGAGCCCCCGGAGGGAATGGTTACGGTACCGGGAAAATCTCCGGATGAAAACCCAGGGCGAAAATCACCGGAGCCCCGGCGACGCTTCGGTTTCTGTGCCGGGCGCTTTATGACCGCGCCTTTTTCGCAATAAATGCACGCGCGGTTCGAACCGGCGTCTCGATTTACGCGCCTGTCCCTTCGTTTCCCGCGCACGGTTTGAATCAGTGGTCCAGATTGCCCCGAGGGGCCACGTGGCGCGCATCTAGACCACGGCCAGCCTCTATAAATAGGGCCTTAGGGGGCCCCGGAAGCTCATTCCAAATCTTTAACTCCAGCTTCAGCTCTCCCGGTAGCGCTCTTCCGGTAGCTTCTCCGGTAGCCGTTTCCGGTAGCTCGTCCGGGAGTTGTTGACTTGGCCACCTGAAAACTTAGCCACCCAAAAAGAAAGAAAGAACTGACCTAATGGCGCCCAAAGGTCGAGCGAAGACCACGGAGGTGCCCCCGGAGGAAATCCCCGCGGATTTCCTTTGGGCCTCCGAGTTCTCGGCCTCGGACGGGGAGTCCCTGGTCAAGAAGGGCGTCGTCGAAGAGGGGGACATCCGGGTCCCCCTAAAGAAGGACGGAGCCCCCCGCCCCAGGCCCGGAGAGGTTGTGGCCTTTGAGGCCTTCCTCGAGGCAGGGCTCCGGCTCCCGGTGCACCCGATGCTCCGGGAGTTCCTAAGGGAGTACGGGGTGGCGCTCAACCACCTCACCCCCAACGCCCTCGTCCGGATGGGTCTCTTCATCTGGCTATACGCGACGGCGACCGGGCGGGAGCCCACCCTCCGAGTCTTCCGGTACTTTTACGAGCCGGCAGCGCAGAGCTCCCACCTGGTGAAGGGAGGACCGAAGTCCCCCTTGGGCTCGGTGATGGTCCAGATGCTGCCCTCCCAGGTGGCGGACTACCCGGCGGCGGCCTCCCGGGACCACTGGGGGGACTGGCTCCGGAGGTGGTTCTACCTCCGGGTCCGGGACGAGGCGGTGATCTACGCCCCGGAGCCTCCCACCTACAGCCGGTCATCCGCACCGAAGCCGCCGGTGTGGACGGACGAGGAGTTCGAGCTCCTCGGGAAGGTGGTGCTGGCGAAGAAGGCCCGCTCGATGCGGGACGCTGCGGAGGAGTTGGCACTCCTGCGGCTTTCCCCCTTCTCACGCGGGGGAAGGGGGATCGGCATGGGCCCGGAGCAGCGGCCTCCGGTCAAGCCGGTGACGCGGCGTAAGTCCCCTGCATTTTTGTACTTGCAGTTTTTTACGGGAAATTGACTAACTTTTTACCTCTTACAGTGCACCCGTACCCGGCGGCGAGGGACAAGGCGGAGCACCTCCTGGGGAGGTACTTCGCCGACGAACACGAGCGCATCGTGCGCCTCGTGGGGGAGGGGCCTCCCCGGAACTTGGTGGCCGAGGCCTACGGGCTCAGGCTTCCGGAGAGGAAGCCCCTTCCCACCCCCGGGTCTCATAAACGGGGGAAGGATGCTGCCGGGGGCTCGGAGCCCAAAAAGCCCCGGGTCCAAAAGACCCCAGTTCCGACGACGGCGCCGGCGACGACGCCGGTGAGGGCCCGGGACGCGGCTCCCGGAGCCGAACATGCCCGGGCGGCGCCCCAGGCAGAGGCGACGCCTCCGCCCCCGGAGGCCCCCGTCGAGGCCCGGGAGAAGGAGGTTGTTGTCGATGGGGCGGGGTCCGATTCGGCGGACTACGCCCCGTCGCCAATTCGCGTGACGCTCCTCTCGCCTCTCCCGGCGGCATTGGCGCCGGAGAGGCTAGAGGTGAGGTTTTCGGGGGCGGCGCCCCCGCGCCTCTGGCCGGTTGATGAAGAGGGGGGGAGCCCCTCAGTCTTCGAGGTCCCCCCGGAGCAGGAGGCTCCGAGGGCCCTCCGGCCTGGGGCGGGGAAAGGCCCGATGATCCCCCCCCGGGCGGAGATCTCCGCCCAATCTTCGTCTTCGTCTTCAGAGGAAACTTCGTCGACGAAGACGCCGGCGACGCCGGCCGTGCTCCCGGATTCAGAGGTCCGGGGGCCCTCTCCCGGCCGCGACAGGAGGGCCAGGCAAGACACCTCCCTACTTCCCGCGGGTGAGGTGGCCCGCTACGCGTAGGGCCTGCACAACCGGAAGGTGCAGGCCTTCGTAGCAGGAGGAACGCTCCACGAGCGTTTTGAGGGGCTCGAGTCCCTCGGAGCCCAGGTAACTCGAGCTCTCAACACTCCGGCTTTTTTCCTGCACAAGATTTTTCTAACTCTTTATGCAATTTGTAGGTAGCGACTGTTACCTGGGGCCTTGAGCAGCGGGTCACCCGGCTGCTCAAGGAGGCGGAGAGCCGGGCCGCGGCCTGCGTCGAGCAGCGGGAAGCGGCCCTCCGGGAGCGGGACGAAGCTCTTGATGAGCTGTCCCGGGCCCGGGCGCAGGTGCACCTTTCGGAGGGCGCCTACATCCGCCTCCGAGAGGAGGCCAAGGTGCGGGAGAAGGCGCTCCGGGAGCTCGAGAGCTCCAGCGTCCGGGCGCTATCAGACGCGGGCCGCTCCGTCCGCTCAGCCTTGGAAAGCCTTGGCGTTAGCCTGGGCTCCGGGAGCGGCCCGGAGGTGCCCCCGGCGACCCTCGTGGAGGCTGTACGTTTTCTTAACGCACAAGTCTCCGCCATCCCGGAGGCTGCGGACGTCCGGGCACGGTGCCGGGCGATCCCCGTCATCGCGGTCGCCGCGGGGCTCGTTGACTACCGTGGGGTCGGCGCCCGGGCGATCGGGGGGCGCATCCCCCGGGGCTTCCCGGAGGCCTTCGAGCCGACGCGCCGGGAGGTGGAGCTGCTGGCGGAGGGGTTCTACGACCGGATCATCCGGACGTGGTTCCCGACACCGGCGCCTCCGGCCGCGGATGTCCTTGCCCCGGCCATGGAGGAAGCTCCCCGGGGGGAGGACCCCAATGCCAAAGTATGAGCCTCCCCCGGGTCTTTAGCTAGGACCCCTTTTTATTTTGTTAGACATTTTGATTCCGGTAGCTTCTTAGGAGAAGCCCCGGGCACTTGTACAAAAACATTTTGCAATGAAATATATTGGAAATTTTTCTAAGTCTTTGCAATGAAATGTTACCAGGGTTCCCGGGGGGTTGCTCCCGAGCAACGGTCCGGGAGAGGCTCTCCGGGGGACGCCCAAGCGGCTTTGATTTTTCTAAGCCTTGTCTCCGGGAGGTGCGACGGCGGTACTGCTCGGGAGCCTGTCCGGTTGAGGTGGCACCCGGAATGGCACTTGGATAATTTTGACAACAGCCGTGCTGAATTAACTCCCCCGCGCCCGAAGACCCAGATGATACCTCCTCTCCGGATACTTCCGCCGGCTGGGTACGAGTTTTGGCCCGAGGACGTACTTCGGGACTCTCAGCGTCGCGTCCGGGCGCTGTACCGGGACTTGGCCCGGGAGCTGAGGGAGCGCCTCCGGGAGCTTTAGGCGTAGGGGCCTTAGGCTCGTAGAAAATCCCCCGGGTTAGGACCAGGGTCGTATCATTTCCGAAACCCACCGGAGGGGGAAGATGTCCTCCGGGTTTGTTGATCAATAAAGCGCATTGTTTCCTTTTATTGCCTCTATTTTCTTCTTCTTGGATGGTCTGGACGACTCATCTTAACAAGGATGAGCTAAGTCTCTTCGTGGGTGACCCCGGGGGCCCCCTGTCCCCCCCCCGCCCACAGCGGGCGGGAGGAGGCCTCCGCGTGCTGTGGGGGTAACAGGGTCCCCGGGGGGAGCATAACCTGTAGAAATATTGTTAGAAAATTGTAAAAGGATTTCCGAGGGAGGGGCCTTCCGGGGTGCCCGGGGGCACCGGGAGAGGTTCATCCGGCCGCCGGGAGAGCAGGGAACCGGGAACTAGGCGCGGAAGGGGCTCATGAAAAGCCAACAAGACCTCCGGAGGGGAGCTTCCCGGGAGACTTCGTCCGGTCGCCGTGAAAACGGGGAACCGGGAATAATGTGTCCGGGGGAAAATATATCTGAGAAACCCATCTTCGTAAAGCAATTGTCCGGTCGCCGCGAGAACGGGGAGCCGGGAATAAGGTCTTCGAGAGATAATCATCCGGTCGCCGTGAGAACGGGAAGCCGGGAATAACGTCGACTCCCGGAGGAGGAAGATAATCCAGAAAGCCATTAGACGTCCCGCTGAGGAGAGCGTCTACTCCCGGAGGAGGAAGTGCCCGGAGACGGGTCTTGAGTGTTTGGGTAGGGGACTAATCTCCCAAAGTGACTCGTTACCGCGGCCGCTGGGGACCGGGTTTCCACTTACACCCTCAGTCCACGAGGGCTGTTCGTAAGCCGCCCTTCAGGAGGGACTTGCTGGGGCAGGGCCCACTTCCTCACGGAGAGGGCATCCTCACGGGGAGGGCATCTTCACGGGGAAGGCATCCTCACGGGGAAGGCATCACCACTAGGGGCGGTAAACAAGAACAACCTGCAGTGAGACAGTTGAAGAACAAAGGCTATGCATTTATTAACGAAATATACAAAGCCCCCCCCTGCGAAGCCGCGAAGGGGGAAAAAAGGGAAACTACAGTGTCCCTCCTCCCCCTCCGGCGTGACCGCTCCGGGGGAGGGGGCAGGCCCGTAAGGCTAGAGGTAGAACTTGCGAAGTAAACGCAAGTTCCAGGTGTGCTTCAGCTCCTGCTCTTGAAGGTTGGAGAGCTTGTAGGCCCCCGAGCCTAGGACAGCGGAGATCCTGTAGGGGCCCTCCCACTTGGGGGAGAGTTTTCCCTGGGCTTGGGGGTCCGTGACGCGCTTGAGGACAAGGTCCCCAAGGCAAAAAGCTCTTTCGCGCACGCGCTGGTTGTATGCGCGCGACATTTCGCGCTCGTAGATGGCGTGGCGGAGGAGCGCTCGGTCGCGTTCCTCCTCCACGAGGTCGATTTCCAGCCGCCGGTTGTCTTCGTTGGCCCGGTAGGCTGCGGTCGTGGCTCCGTTCAGGAGCTCGACGCGCAGCGACCGGAAGCCGATCTCCGGGGGGAGGACTTCCTCCGCCCCGTAGACTCGGGAGAAGGGAGCACGCCCTGTGGCCCGGGACGGGGTCGTGCGCATCGAGCAGAGGATGCTAGGGAGCTCCTCTGCCCACGCGCCCCGCTTGGAAGCGGTTTGTTCGAGTCTCCGGCGTAACCCCTGTAGGATTACGCCATTGACCCTCTCGACGGCCCCATTGCTTTAAGGATGGGCCACTGAGGCGAAGTGGATGACGATCCCCAGGCCTTCGCAGAATTCCCGGAAATAAGCTGAGTCGAATTGGGTCCCGTTGTCCACGGTGATTTCCCGGGGGACACCAAAACGACAAACGACGTTTTTCCAGAAAAACCGCTGAACGGCCCGGGAGGTGATGCTAGCCAAGGGCTCCGCCTCGACCCACTTTGTAAAGTAGTCGACCGCGACTACCGCATACTTGTATCCTCCGGGCGCTGGGGGGAAGGGCCCTAAAAGGTCCATCCCCCAGCGCACGAAGGGCCAAGTGATGGGGATAGTCCGCAGTGCTACAGGGGGGAGATTCGAGCCCTTGGCCATTTTCTGGCATGCTTCGCACGCGGAGACAAGGTCTCGCGTGTCGCGCATGACTGTAGGCCAGTAGAAGCCCTGCCGAAGGGCCTTGGCGGCGATGGCACGCGGGGCTAGGTGAGAACCACAGCTCCCCGCGTGAATGTCTTCCAGGAGTTGAAGTCCCTCCGACCGGGGGAGGCAGCGCAGGAGGGCTGAAGCCCCCCGCTTGTAGAGCCTTCCCTCCAGCAGGAGATATGCCCGGGCTTTGGCCCGGAGGCGTTTAGCCTCGGTCTCGTGGGGAGGGTCCCCCTCTCCCTTGATGAAGGAGATGAGGGGGTCCATCCAAGATGAAGGTCGGACGATCTCGGCGACCTCCGGGACCGGAGGCTCGGGGCCTGCATCCGGGGAGGCCACCGAGGGCTTCATGATGATTTCCAAGAAGGCCCCCCTGGGGAGCGTTTCCCGGGCGCTTGCGGCCCGCGCCATGGCATCGGCCCGGTCATTCTCCCTCCTCGGGATATGCCGGGCCTCAAGGCCGTCGAAGTGTTTCTCCATCTTCCGTACTTCCTGCAAGTAAAGACTTAAATTTGCGTCATGGCACAGGTATGACTTGTCCATTTGGCAAACAACGAGCTGAGAGTCTCCCTTCACTAGTTTCGCCGGATCCCCAGGGAGCGCGCGAGGCGCATCCCGAGGAGCAGAGCCTCGTATTCGGCGACGTTGTTGGTTGCGGGGAACTCGAGCCGCGCGGCGTACTCGAGCTCCTTCCCCTCGGGGCTCCGGAGGACTACCCCCGCGCCAGCCCCGGCGAGACACAGCGACCCATCAAACAGCAGGGTCCAATGGTCACTGCGCAGGGGCGGCACAGGGAGATCTTCGTCCCCGGACCCAGAGGCCGGTAAGGGACAGGGAGAAGGGGGCGAGCTCGGCCACCCACTTCCCAATCCGGCCAGTGGCTTCTTTATTCTGCAGTACCTCCCCCAGGGGGAGGGACGACGGGACGGTGATGGGGTACCCCAGGAAGTAGTGCCGGAGCTTCCGGGACGCCATGAGGAGGGCGTAGCAAATCTTCTCCATCTCCGTGTACCGAGTCTTGGCCCCTTGGAGGGCTTCACTGACGTAGTACACGGGACGTTGCTGCCCCCCTTGCTCCTTCACCAAAACCGCGCTGACGGCGACGGGGGTCGCGGCGAGGTAGAGGAGCAAGGGCTCTTCCGGAGACGGACTCACGAGCATTGGAGGGCTCGAGAGGTACTTCTTGAGGTCATTGAAGGCTTCCTGGGCCTCGGGGGTCCAACGGAACCCCTCGAGCGCTCGGAGGATCTTGAAGAACTGGAGGCCCCGCTCCCCCGAACGGGAGACGAAGCGACTGAGCGCGGCTAGGCGGCCGGAGAGCCGCTGGACATCTTTGACGGAGCGCGGTGGGGGCATGTCTAGGAAGGCCCGGATCTTCTCGGGGTTTGCCTCAATGCCCCGCTGGGACATGAGGAAACCCAGGAGCTTCCCCCCGCGCACCCCGAAGGCGCACTTCTCCGGGTTGAGCTTGAGCCCGAACGCGCGGAGGTTGCGGAAGGTCTCTGCGAGGTCGTCGATGTGGGAGGCTGCACAGGGACTCTTGACGACATCGTCGTCTACGTAGACTTCGACGTTGCGGCCGATTTGATCTTTGAAGACCAGCGTCATCAGGCGCTGGAATGTGGCTCCCGCATTCTTGAGCCCGAAGGGCATGTGGCGGTAGCAGAAAGTTCCGAGGGGAGTTATAAAACTCGTCTTTTCCTCGTCCCCCTCCGCCATCCGGACTTGATGGTATCCCGAGTAGGCGTCTAGGAAGCTCATCAGCTCGCACCCCGCGGTGGAGTCAACGAGCTGGTCGATCCGCGGGAGCGGGAAGTTGTCTTTGGGGCAGGCGCGGTTAAGGTCGGTGAATTCCACGCACATGCGCCACTTGCCACTTGATTTCTTGACGAGGACGGGGTTTGCGAGCCACTCGGGGTGCAACACTTCCCGGACGAACCCCGCCTCTCGAAGCCGGGCTATCTCCGTCTTGATGGCTTCTTGACGTTCGAGGGAGAGCTTCCTCAACTTCTGCTTGATAGGGGGGTGACCGGGGGTCACCGGGAGCTTGTGTTCAATAACCTCCCGGGCGACGCCCCGCATGTCCGAAGGCTCCCACGCAAAAACATCAGAGTTTTCGCGCAGAAAGGCCGCGAGTTGCGCTGCATGGTCTTGGGGGAGCTCTGCCCCGATTTGGACAGTTTTGTCCCTGCTGCCCGGGGACAGCGGGACCTTCCGGAGGCCCCCTTCCGGGCGCGGCTTGAGGAGGGGCCTCCCAGGGGATGGCGCAGCGACATCTACGTCCGGGGGGGGAGCCCCCCCCCCCGGGTGCCTTGATCAGGTTGACGCTTCCTATTGTCGCAGCAGCTCGCTCGTATAGAGCACGAGCCATGTCTTGATCCCCCCGGACATTGATCACGCCATGCGGCCCGGGGATCTTCATGCACAGGTAGTTTTGGTGGGTGGCAGCCCCCAGCCGATTGATCGTAGTCCTCCCCATAATCACGTTGTAGGAGGAGGGGAGGTCCACTACGTCGAAGCGGACTAGCTCGGTCCGGTAGTTCTCCGGGGTGCCGAAAGTGATCGGGAGATCTACCTTGCCCACGGGGTGGATCGCCTTCCCCGGGACAAACCCTTGCAGAGGCCCTGCCGCTGGTTGCAGGAGCTTTTCATCCACCTGCATTTCCTTGAAGGTTTTGAGGAACAGGACGTCGGCGGAGCTTCCACCGTCCACGAGGATGCGGGCCAAGTAGCAGTTGCAGATTGTCGCGGAGACAATGAGCGCGTCGTCGTGGGGGAAGCGAACCCCTCGCGCGTCTTCTGCCGTAAAGGTGAGGGGGACGTCCGACCACTTGGGCGGCACGGACGCGTGTAGCACCCCCACCACCTTAACTTCTCGCGCGTACTCCTTGCGCTGGCGCTTGGAATCCCGCCCGGAGGCGGACCCCCCTACGATGACGTTGATGCGGCGCTGGGAAGTTTGAAAGGGGAGAGCGTCTGAAGGCTCCCCCTCCTGCACCTGCTGCCCCCCCGCGGGAGCGGGAAGGGCCGGAACAGCTGGCCGAGGGGGCAAGGAGGCCGGAGTCCCCCCCCCCCCTGCCCGCGCTGGTCGAGGAACGCCGCGAAATGCTGCAGCAGCTGGTGGCAATCTCGGGTGGCGTGGGTACTGGACCCGTGGAAGCTGCACCACGATCCTTCCCGGCTTCTCCCCGCGGGGCCTTCGCGGCCGCGCGAAGACTGTCCTCCCCCATGGCCTCTCGGCTTGGGAAAGGGGCGGTTGCCCTTCGGGGGGTCGCGCGAGCCGGCTCCGCCCTCGAGGACAAAAGTGTCCCGAGGCCGTGGTTCGCTACGGCCCACCTGCCTGGGGCGCCTGGGTGGATCCCGGGCCCCCCGCTCGGCGGGGGCAGGAGCCCCCTGGGTCTTCTTCCAGATGTCGTCTTCCTCCGCGCGAGCGTACTTTTCGAGTACGTTGAAGAGCTCGTCGGCGGAGGAGGGGCAGCTCCGAGAGAGTCTTCGGTGAAGTTCCCCCGGGAGGATCCCACTTTTGCAGGCTTCGATCACTGTGGAGTCCGGGACGTGGGCCACTTTGCTTTTTACTTGGGCAAAGCGCTTGAAGAAGCTTCTGATGGTCTCCCCGGTTCTCTGGCGCACTGTGTATAGCTGTGAAGAATCCAGGGGACGTACGTAATTTCCCTGAAAGTTGGCGCAGAACTCCCGCTTCAGCTGCGAGAAAGACTTGATGGAGCCCGCCTTCAGATTGTAAAACCAGGAGCGGGCAATGCCGGTGAGGTAGAGGGGGAAGACGTTGCATTGGACGCTCTCGTCCCCCCCCCCCCGCCGCGGAGATGGCTGTGGAGTAAATCTGCACGAACTCGTAAGGATCCGCCTCGCCATTATAATGCTCGATGTGCGGGGGACGGTAGGGCCGCGGCCATCGGATGCTGCGGAGTCTTCGACATAGAGGCTGGTTCGCCCCCTGCACTTCCCGGGGGGAGCCCCAGTCACTGTCTTCTTTAACGGGGGACGCCCCCTCGTTATCCGAGTCAGGTAGCGGCCCAAGAGGGCCGCCAGAGTGGTGGTGACGACGCTTCTCTTCTGGGCTGGGACTGATTTCCCGGACATCCGGGCTTCCCTCCGGGGAGGGTGGTTCTTCGGCGGGTCTCTTCCCCCGACCGGTGCGAGAGCGAGGCTCCCTGCGACAACGACCGGGGGGAAGCTCTTCCCCGCGGCTGGGAGAATGCATTCGCTCAACCTCCCCCCGGGAGAAGCGGACCTGCTTCGCCGGGGGAGGGAGCTCCTGCTGGGGGGAGCCCCCTGCGACGGCCCCCGGGACCGGAAAGGGGGGAGCCCCTGCACCATCCGGAACCGGGGAGGGGGCCCCCGGGGCGGCGTTAGGATCCGAAGAGGGGGCCCCTGTGGCAACGACCGGGACCGGAAAGGGGGAAGCCCCTGCGACATCCGGAACCAGTGGGGGGTGAGCCCCCTCGGCGACGTCCGGGATTAGGGAGCCAATGCGGGGGGAAGTTCGCTGAGGCACGGGAGCTGCTCTGTCGACCGGCCCCGGTGCGGTAAACGCAACGCGAGGGGCGGGACTGGCTCCCGGCGTAGGAATAACCCCCGGCATGAGTTGACCCCCCAGCCCCGGAAGCGGGCCGGGGACGGGGTACCCCCCTGGTGCCACGAAGGGCCCGGGCATGAAATATCCTCCCGGCACCGGGACAGGCCCGGGTGCCGAGAAGTGTCCGGAAGTATATCCCGCGGGGGGAGGGAACCCCCCAGCGGGATCATATGGGGTAGACAGCCCCCCTGACGCCGGGGGGGCCGCTGGGTATCCCATGAACGGGGGCATGATCCCCGGATACGGGTGCGGCGAAAATGCGGGGGCCGAGGGCCGCGCCAACACACTAAGGAGCTCGTCCATAGAGCGCTGGGCGCGGAGCTGGCCCTCTACGAGAGCCTCCAGCAGGGCGTCCCGGGGAGCCGGGGGGGCCGTCGGGGGGAAACTTGTCCCGGCCGAGGTCCCCGCGGCCTCCGGGAGCGACCCGGAGGTGGAGGCACCTAGATTGAGAGGAAAGATGGGAGGCGGTACCTGGGAATGGACGCCTCCGGACGGAAGCGCCGGAACAGCAGTGTCCCGGACGGGCGGCGCCAGGTCGCCTTGTTCTCGGAGGAGCCATGGCGATTCGTCACGGGTCCCCACAGACGGCGCCAACTGTCGTGGTATTAAGAATACCCCGGCAGGTTTGGAAGACGATCCTAGCGGAGATCACGCAGCGCGGGTTGACCGGGTGACCAGTCCTCCCCCGCCGGACAAACACAAGAATTGACACGTGGATTTATACAGGTTCGGGTCCCGGTGGGGGCCCTAGTCCTGTCGACGCGCTCCCGACCGGAGTCGGCTGGGGAGGCTCTCTCCGGGGGAGAGGCTTCCGGAGCACGTCTGTGAGATTAGCTATTCCAAATAATAATGAATTGATCCCTTTCAACAGAGGGGTACAAGGGCTATTTATAGCCCCAAAAAGAAGCAAAAAACCTAAACTACCCCGGAAGCCACCGTCGGATTGAAGGGTAGGACCGTCCTTCTCCCGGTCAAACGTCTTGGATGCTTGACAGGTGGTCGCTGATTCCCGAGGCGTCCCTCGTGTGACCTGCACGTGATAAACAAACAGGGGTTTTACATTTTAGGAGGGCGATGACGTCCGGGACATGCCCGGAGAGCACGGTCCCGGGAGCCAAATGGCGGCGCCAGGGGCAGGCACCGGAGGCCACTGTCCCCGGGCCAAATGGCGGCGCCCGGGACATGCCCGGGGGGCACGGTCCCGGGGGCCAAATGGCGGCGCCCGGGGCAGGCACCGGAGGCCACTGTCCCCGGGCCAAATGGCGGCACCCGGGACATGCCCGGGGGGCACGGTCCCGGGGGCCAAATGGCGGCGCCCGGGGCAGGCACCGGAGGCCACTGTCCCCGGGCCAAATGGCGGCGCCCGGGGCAGGCACCGGAGGCCACTGTCCCCGGGCAAAATGGCGCCGCCCGGGACATGCCCGGGGGGCACGGTCCCGGGGGCCAAATGGCGGCGCCCGGGCAGGCACCGGAGGCCACTGTCCCCGGGCCAAATGGCGGCGCCCGGGACATGCCCGGGGGGCACGGTCCCGGGGGCCAAATGGCGGCGCCCGGGGCAGGCACCGGAGGCCACTGTCCCCGGGCCAAATGGCGGCGCCCGGGACATGCCCGGGGGGCACGGTCCCGAGGGCCGAATGGCGGCGCCCGGGGCAGGCACCGGAGGCCGCTGTCCCCGGGCCAAATGGCGGCGCCCGAGGCAGGCACCGGAGGCCACTGTCCCCGGGGGCCAAATGGCGGCGTCCGGGAGATGCCCGGGGGGCACGGTCCCGGGAGCCTAATGGCGGCGCCCGGGGCAGGCACCGGAGGCCACTGTCCCCGGGCAAAATGGCAGCCCCCCTGTACCTGGACTTGACCGCATGGAGATTTCCCCCAACAGCCGTAGGGTCTGTTGTCTACTTCTTCCTGTCGAACATAGTACACTGGCCGCTGGCTATCCAAAGCTCCCAAGAATTGCCGCATCATCCATAAAAGCAATGCCCATGATCCTAGCTCATCTCCGTGCACAAACTTCTTGCTGGAAGCAATCTGAAGAACAGAACACAGAACTTCTAGGAGTTAAAATGATTTTCAAACCCTTTTCAAAGAGTCAAGGTGAGGAGACAAACTATTCAGTATAATTTGTTTAAAGAAATTAGGTTTTCAAAATTAATTTTTAATCAAATAGACTAACGATTTTTGCCCTAGGCACGCCAATATCTATCTAAGGGTCACGGCCTACAGTCGAGCCTTTGCTCTGATACCATCTCCTGTGGGACCCCCGTTTGAGGAATCCCGTGGCAACCGCCCAGGTGGATTGCACACAGGTTGGACCATTACAAAACTCACATCAAGCGTAAAACAGTTATTGCATAAAACATAATTAAACAGGTACGAGGTCACAAGGACCAATATTACATTAACATAGCGCCCAGAATGACGCTACTTAGAGTTGCTATGAAAATAACAAGTCTATCCATACAAGAGTCGGCATCCAGATACCGGACACACAAAACAAGGCAAACAGCAACAACAAAAATCTTCACTTCTGGTAGCAACGGTTCTGGTAGGGCTTCCTCCACATCGGACTCAACTCGGCGTGAGACCCTCCTAGAACTCCGAATCATCTGGGGCATTCCCATCTTCTGCTTCATCATCATAACCAAATGAATCGGGATCGGCGAATCCCTCTTCTGATTTGTTTAAAGAGGCAAGGGTGAGCATGCTTTGACACAATGCTCAGCAAGTCATTTATTTACAAGTGCAGTTATATAGATGAGGAGTGATCAAGAAAAGGGGCTAAGTCTTATAATTATAAATAGTATAGATTTCAATCCTTTGATCTTTCAAATAAGGATTTTGTTTTCAACAGCGGGGTTTTAGAAAACCTTATAATAGACTTTAAGAAATTGTTATGTGATGGTCTCCCATGAGTCATCACTTCTGTCAACCCATATTATGAAAACATTCCAAATAGTTACTTGTGTTGAACCACATGGATAAATCCACCGCGAACATACTCCATGAACTGGGAGTACAGAGTATCTGATACTTTTCTTACGCTTTGCAAAGGTGTACCTCTTTTTAAATCCACTTCTTCACTCAGCTTTCAAGTCGGATCAGCTCCATGTGACTTATACACATGTGACAAGGCCGAGATCACACAACGCCTTTGCAGTTCAGTGTTAACAGTATCCCCGCCCGGTAAATAGACAATTATGTCTCAAGTACCGTTCTGGGTCCTCCCCACTGCCTTACTTCCTAGCCTTTGGCCTATGCTCCCGTAGGACACATAGCCTTGGTCTGTCCACGCGAGACATTTGACCGTCACGATTACAACCGCTCACGGCTTAATCGGAGGCATAGGGCGTCTTCCTTCTTTCACCTTTTCCTCTCATGCTTTTTCTGAACTCACATCACTCACGGACGAACTGCGCCCAACCAGTTTCCACGGGAGAAACCAGACCGACAAACCATGCAGGGAACTGCTAATACCAAAAAGCTACTAAGTCGTGCCTGTCCCATACCAGGCAAGTAGTTGGCACGTTTTTCATGCCGCATAGGGGTACAACACAAGGTTCTAGTCCTTATGAATTAATAGTGAGGAGCCATCCACATTCCCTGGTGCGCACCGCACCCTCTCCATACAAACCAATCCTCACTATCAATACTAATTTGACATTTCATTTCACAAAAGGGGCTTTCAAATCCATTTCTCACATATTAGCCATTTCACATCCAACATGTTTACTTAAATAAGATTAAAGCCTAAGCATGGTATCCTAGGGTGACAAGGTTGCATGATGATTCGATATCAAAAAGGGGTTTCCACATGAAAGTTGGGTCATATCTATTCACATGTTTCTAAACATAGTTCTATCAAATATTCAGCATGCATATATCTTTAAAACAGTGAATCTACTTTACTTCAAAATAATGGGTGAGACATGATCAAGGGTGCCGACTTGCCTTACCAAGTTGGGTCTAAGAATCTGCTGGATCTTCGAACGTTCCTTCCAAATCTTCTGCTCCTTGCTCTGCATTCGCACAAGAACACACACAACACATACAATACATAAGCATTCAGAAAATAGGCTTTATACAAAACATAAGTAAAATATACGCATGAATGCAAATGAGGGAGATTGGGCAGAAATAGGACAGCGGAGAAAAGGATTCTTGGGTTAGGTTCACTGGACAAGACTGGAATGCGACGAAAGCCAAGGGTCGGCATTCGGTTCACGAACTGACAATGTCCGAGAAGGACACTAGGATGATTTAGGGCTTCTGGATGATCAAAACTGGTGCAAGAGGTGGCATTGTGTGCCAAATGCTGTGAGGGACCTAAATGACAAAGTGGACTTTTCACAAAAGCCCTTGAATTAACAGAAATTCACAGCAAAGCTCAGGACACAGGAAATCGAATGCCACTGTACAGCAGCGAACTAGGGCACATGCGTCTGGACGAATCACACATGCATTGCTTCGCCAAATATGTCAGGGAGGTAGGCGGGATCAAGACAAGGTTGCTGGTGGGAGGAATTTGGCTGGGGCGGCTGGCCGGCGACGAACGGCGAGGTTGAAACCTTCGGCCGCCTGGGACAAGGATGAGCCACGGTGACAGGGAACTGGAGTTAACTAAACTTGAAATTGACCGAGGGGAAACACTTCTGGGGTGGTGTGGATTACTCTGGAGAGAGGAATTGGACAGTGGTTAAGTGTACGAGCTCGTCGACGTTGCCACCGGAGTTGGAGAAGACGGTGAACGACGAACTGGCTCCACACTGCAATGTAGGCTATAAGCTTTGGGCTACACCATCTAGGGGTTACAGGGAAGGTGTAGGTGGCTTTAGTTTGGAGAGAGCAGCAGCGAGGCACGCCGGCGACGTGAGACGTCCACGGTGGCGCGCGAAAATTGGGAAAACGCACGGTACTGCTTCAATTTGAAAATGGCTGAGCAGGCTTGCTAAGAGAGGGCTAAGGATCATTTGATTCTACTGGAGTGAGTGATGAAAAGCACTGGAACAGGTTTAATTTCTGGAACAGGGGTCTTCTGGTTTTCCGGCGATCACCGGTGATGATGAGCACTAGGATGCAATTGGTTGCTTGGACACGGGAAGATGGGTGTGTTGGACTCACTGGTGAGCTTGGATTGAAGTGAGGGGCTGTGGTTTGCTCTGGCGTCGATGGCCTCAGAATCGGCTCGTCGGGGAAGAAAGGGAAACAGTGAGCAAACTGGAAAATGGCTAAGTCCTGGCGTTGTACTTCTTCACAGCGCTGAAGGGGTTTAAATAGGCGATGAGGCGGAGCTTGCAAGGGGGAAACGGCGAGAGAACTTGTGCCGGGTACGAGACCGGCCGGGTGCAGCTGCGACAGCGGTGACCGGCGATGTGATTGCGCACTGGCGGTGTAGCTGCTCTACAGGCTTTGTCGATTGCATTGGGACTTCACCAGTGATGGCGCAGATGCGGAGGCGGTAGCAAAGCCCCGGCAACGACACGTAACGCATGCAATTGCAACGGCAACGGTTGCGCGCACAAATGCGATGCTCTGGAGCGCCGGCGTTTATCCGCTGGTCATGGCGCGGTACTGGTGGCTGGCACGTGCACGCGGGGTGGTTCATTTGCTCACAAGTGCAGGCGACAAGAAGCGATGGCCGGCGGTGAGCAGCTGCGGTGAGAAAACGCGGCGTGGCTCCGGCGATGCAGCACTGGTCGAGGGCACGACCAGGCGCTGGTCGAAATCAGCAGCAAAAGACTAGAAGGGCTGATTTGCAATTACAAATTCTTGATTCCAGGGACCAATCTGTAAATCTAGCATTTGGCTTAGGTAGAAAGGGTTTTGATTTTGCTAAATTAATCCACAAGGTTTAAGATATTGATCAGCAGCTAGGGATGACAAAATTTTGGACATTTAGGCAAGTTTTGAGATGAACTGAAAACAGGGTAATTAGGGTAATCTGGATTTTAGAAATTAGACAAGGCTGAAACTAGGGTTTCGGAAGGGTTTTGGAAATTCTTCCAGAAGGGAAAAATGTTCAGGATAGTGAAGGGAAGGTTTTCACTGAACCAAATCATGATTTGGAAATGATCTGTGGCTTTTAGCCTTTTTGGGGCTCTTCAGATATCTGAAAAGGACTAATTTGTGAATCTTTTGGATTGATCTGCGAAAATGACTTGAATGAAGGAGTTTGGCTGCCAACTTTTTAGGGTAACACTTTGGTATCACCAAGATCTCATCCTGATATGCAGATAGTCGAGGTTGGCCAGGGTTGGGAAAAACAGTGGAGTTACAACAAATGGCTAAGTTAAGGGAATGACTTGCAAAGCATATGCTGGCTGATGAGCTTGCCGACCATGGAATTGACACTGTGGGCATGTTTTGACCAATTACATAGCATCATTAAGTGTTGTTGGCTAGTAATAACCCTATTGAAAAGCTTTTCCAACCAGTATATGATAAGAAGCATGTGTTCCACATATGCCTCCATGTATTTCTCTTAGGATTTTCCATCTTCTTGAGAAATACAACGCATAAGTACTCCTTTAGTGCCCTTTCTATATAAAGTTCCCTCAATGAGTCTATACATGCGCGCTTTTCTAACTAACCGATCACTGTTAGTTTCATCCTCAAGCAAGGTCCCATGCGCAAGATAGATTCTCAATGGATGAATCCAATCTGCTTCTTGCTCTAAAGTCGTGACGTTAGTCATCACTTCTAACCCTTCTTTCAAAGAAGGGGATTTTAATTGTTCAATGAAGACTCCTGCCGGAGCGGATGTATGTGAGGACCCAATTTTTTACAATTGGTCTGTGAGAATATTGTTTCTTCGCGGAACGAATTGGACTTTGAAATCACTGAAGTATTTTTCCAATTTTCTCACCTTGTCCAGGTAATGACCCATTGTCTCATCAGAGATGTTGTACTACTTGTTTACCTGGTTTACAACTAGCTGTGAGTCCCCCCTCACCACTAATTGACGGACTCCAAGGGATTTGGCTGCTCAAAGCCCATCAAGAAGATCTTCATACTCTATTGCTTTATTGATAGCAGCAAAGTGTAATTGTATGACATACCAGAGTTTATCACCCCGAGGTGTTATTAAAACTACTCTAGCCCCCGAGTGTTCCTAACTGCGAGAACTATCAAAATACGTCATCCAACAGTCGAAATTATCCAAATCCATTGTCTCTTGTTCCTGTGGTTCTGGTTTAAACCATTCGACCACAAAATAACCAAGAACTTGGGATTTATTTGCTACTCGAGCAGTAAAACAGAGATCGAATGCTCCAAGTTCAGCTGCCCACTTCGCAATTCGATCAGAAACTTCCAGGTTCTAGAGAATGTCCCCTGTCGGGGAAATCTCCGCGGGACTAAGTCCAGGTAAGATGTGTCACGATTACCCGGGGACCTAGCCTCCGCCCCCTCCCCGGACGCCGCCTTTCGGCTCCCGGGACGTGGCCTCCGGTGCCCTCCCGGGCACCGCCATTTGCCCGAGGACGTGGCCTCTGGGGCCTCCCCAGGCGCCGCCTTTTGGCTCCCGGGACGTGGCCTCCGGGCCGTCCCGGGCGCCGCCTTTGGCCCGGGGACGTGGCCTCCGGTGCCATCCCGGGCGCCGCCTTTTGACTCCCGGGACGTGGCCTCCGGTGCCCTCCCGGGCGCCGCCTTTTGGCTCCCTTTGACCTGGGGACGTGGCCTCCGGCGCCGTCCCAGGCCTCATCGCCCTCCTGAAGGTAAAGTCTCGAACTGTTTGTCACGTGCAGGTCACGCTAGGGGCGTCTCGGGAACTAGCGACCACCTGTCAAGCATCCAAGGTGTTTGACCGGGAGAAGGACGGTACTGCCCTTCAATCCGACGGTGGCTTCCGGGGTAGTTTAGGTTTTTTGCTGCTTTTTGGGGCTATAAATAGCCCTTGTACCCCTCTGTTGTAAGAGATCGGTTCACTTATTGGAATAGCTAAATTCACAGGCGTGCTCCGGAAGCCTCTCCCCCGGAGAGAGCCTCCCCAGCCGACTCCGGTCGGGAGCGCGTCGACAGGACTAGGGCCCCCACCGGGACCCGAACCTGTATAAACCCGTGTGTTATTCTTTGTGCTTGTCCGGCGGGGGAGGACCGGTCGTCCGGTCAACCCGCGCCGCGTAATCTTCGCTAGGATCACTCTCAAAACCTGCCGGGGTATTCGCAATACCACGACATCCCCTAAAGGAAAGGACGATGGCACAAAAATTTTGTGCGCTTGAAAGTAATGTCATAGCTTTCTAGAAGCCATTAAGAGAGCATAAAGGAGCTTTTGGACTTCATGGTAACACTCCTTCGATCCATTAAGCACTTCACTTAGATAATAAACTGGTCATTGCAGTCCCTCCCGTTCTGCGACTAACAGTGAGTTGACCACATGAGGGGTAGCGGCCAAATAGATGATTAATGATTCTCCTTTAATAGAGGAAACCAACATCGGAGCACTTGTGAGGTATGCTTTCGCTTCTTGAAAAGCTTTTTCGGCATCTTCCGACCATCGAAAGCCATTGTGCTT
Source organism: Pharus latifolius (assembly GCA_019359835.1). Classification (NCBI taxonomy): domain Eukaryota; kingdom Viridiplantae; phylum Streptophyta; class Magnoliopsida; order Poales; family Poaceae; genus Pharus; species Pharus latifolius. Next base: position 36,223,096 of record CM033323.1, on the reverse strand, counting down.
GCGTAGAACCTTGAAGAAAGGTAAACCACATTTGCCTAACCTCGGGACGAAACGACTCAGAGCCGCCATTCAACCAATTAGACTTTGCCCTTCCTTCGTGGTCAAAGGGGATCGCATTTGCTCAATGGCCCAAATTTTTTCGGGATTAACCTCAATGCCTCTTGAACAAACAAGGAAACCCAAAAGCTTACCTGAAGAAGCCCCCAAAGAGCACCTTTCAGGATTCAACTTTATTCCATGTTTATTCAAATTACAAAAAGTTTCAGTAAAATCATCTATATGACTAGAGCTCTTAAAGGTCTTTACAACCAAATCATCAACATAAGCTTCAAAATTATGCCCTATCTGAGAAAGAAAGGTCTTTTGCATCAAGCACTATTACGTGGAACCAGCATTCTTGAGACCAAATGGCATTCTGATGTAACAGTAAGTACCAAATGGGGTGATAAAGGTAGTCTTCTCTTTATCTTCTTCTACAATGCTAATTTGATGGTACCTGAGTAAGCATCTAGGAAGCTCATCATTTCACAACCCGCTGTTGAATCAATCAACTAATTGATACAGGAAAGTGGAAAAGTATCCTTCGGGCAGGCATTGTTCAAACTGGTGTAATCAACGCACATGTGCCACCTACCATTTCATTTCAGGACCACGACCGGATTCGGGAGCCTTTCGGGATGGTCGACCTCAGGAATGAAACCAGCATTCTGCAGTTTGTCTAACTATGCACGTATAGCTTCTTGCCGATCAAGAGCAAAACGTCTGAGTTTTTGCTTTATTGGTCGCTGTCCAGGCCGAATGGCTAGCCTGTGCTCACTTACTTCCCTTGGGACTCCAGGCATGTATGAGGTTTTCCACGCAAACACATTAATATTAGCCTGGAGGAAAGCAATGAGCTCTAGTTCCTATTTTTCGTCCAGAATTGATCCAATCTAAGCTGTTCTAGATGAATCATCTGGGAATAAAGGAACCTGTTTGAGTTTTTCTTCTGGTGGCGGGGATCCCTTGATCGAATCTGGTGTTGAGGTCGCAACCTTGACATCCTGTAAAGGAAGCTAATTGACCAATTCTAGGGAAATTTGATCACAAGTTAAGGCCATATGGTGACTGCCCCTAACTATGATCACGCCATGAGGACCTGGGACCTTGACGCATTGATAAGTGTAATGCATTGCCACCATAAATTTAGTGAGAGAAGGCCTGCCAAAAATGGAGTTATAAGCTGAATTAAAATCAATTACATCAAAAATAATTAATTACATTAAAAAATTCGCTGGTTCCCCAAGTGTTACTAGCAGCACAATATGTCCAATTGGTAACATAGAGGAACCTAGAATTATCCCAAAAAAGGATGAGCCACTGTCTTTATCTTTGAACAAGGAATTTGCATCTTGTTGAGAGCCTTCGCAAATAGGAGATCGAGTAAACTCCCTCCATCAACCAATACTCGCCCTACCTTAGCATTACTAATGGTAGGGGATATCATCAAAGGGAGGCGCCGATGTCACATCAACCCCTTAGGAAAATCTTCCAGGATAAAGGTCAGGGAAACTGAAGCTCTCCCAATGGAACCTCAGTACTGTTTACCTCACGGCAAACATTTTTATATTGACGCTTAGAAAAATAAGATGAAGAACCACGAAAAATAACATTAATGTGATTGTTAGGTACCGGATATGGCATGTCCTCATCCGTATTAGCGCCTTTGTTTCTGTTGGTTTGTCCTTGACCTGCTGCTGTAGGCATAGGGGTTTTACCTTGATAAAAATCATCTGGCTTCTTTAACCAAGTCTGACAATTCGGAGATCATGTGATGAAATGTTGTGGAACAGACACCATTTCTTTAATCCCTGCATTTTAACTTGTTTTTTTGCTAGGTCACTGTGACCAACAGGAGAAACTTTGTTAGTTTTAAATGGAACTTTCTTACCTTTCTGTTGAGGCTATTTGTCGATGACGGTGACCACTCAGTATTGGCTGGTTCTCGCTTTCTTCGCCTTTTTTGATTTCCCGTCCGTGGATGACTCAGGTTTCTTGCGTGAATCATCCTTCTTGTCGGCCATCAGACCTGGTTGAGGCGGCAAATTTCCCTTATCCACCATCTTATTCCATTCAACGGCCTTAGCCGCGTTGGAATAACGATCAGCCATGTCAAAGAGATCCACGACTGATCGTGGTGGATGAATGAGAAAATCTTCGGTAAATCTCCGAAATCGAACAGCATGTTTAAATGCCCTGATGATGGAGCTGTCAGAAATGTTGGGGATAGTATTTCATACCCCCACAAATTGTTTGACAAATTGGTGAAGAGTTTATGTAGAAGTCTGGTGGAAGCCATGAAGATCATCTTCCTTGCCAGGCTTTTGATAACAATTTTGGAAATTGTTGAGAATTGGTTCACACAACATTTCCCAATTATAAATGGATCCTTCAGGCTGATTAAACAACCAGGTCCGTGCCGGACCTTCCATAATATTTGGTAAGTAATTCACCATAACCCGTTCATCACCTCCAGCCGCTTGGATGGCAGTAATGTAAATCTGTAGAAACTTAGAAGGATTTTTGGTCCCATCGAACCGCTCAATTTTTCTAGGTTTCAACTTATCCGGCCAGATTACTGCATGTAATCTTGGTGAAAATGCTTTGCAACCTACGTACGAAGGACGTGGCTGCGGTTCCACATGACCTCCATCAAGGCCGTGGAATGAATTAATCTGTGGCCCCAAGCATGAATGCATTGGTTCATGATTACGATTGCGAGAAGGATCTACTCACGGCCCTTGTTGGGCGAAATCTCCGCGAGACTAAGTCCAGGTAAGTTGCGTCACATGCGCCCGGGGACGTGGCCTCTGGCGCCTGCCTGCCCCGGGCGCCGCCTTCTTACTCCCGGGACCTGGCCTCTGGTGGCGGTCCCGGGTGTCGCCTTTTGGCTCCCGGGACCTGGCAGCCGGTGGCGGTCCTGGGCGCCGCCTTTTGGCTCCCGGGACTTGGCCTACGGGGCCGGTCCAGGGCGCCGCCATTTGGCCGGGGACGTGGCCTCCGGTGCCGGCCCCGGGAGCCTCCTTTTGGCTCCCGGGACTTGGCCTCCAGTGCCGGTCCCGGGCGCTGCCATTTGCCCAGGGACGTGGCCTCCGGTGCCGGCCCCGAGCGCCGACTTTGGGCTCTAGGGACCTGGCCTCCGGGGCCAGTCCTGGGCACCGCCATTTGCCCGGGGACGTGGCCTCTGGTGCCTACCCCGGGCGCCGCCTTTTGGCTCCCGGGACTTGGCCTCTGTGGCCGGTCCTGGGTGCCGCCATTTCGCTCCCGGGACCTGGCCTCCGGGGCCGGTCCCGGGCGCCGCATTTTCGCTCCGGGGACTTGGCTTCCGGCGCCGGTCCTGGGCGCCGCCATTTGCCCGGGGACGTGGCCTCCAGTGCCTGCCCCGGGCGCCGCCTATTGGCTTCCGGGACCCGGCGTCCAGTGCCGATCCCGGGAGCCGCCTTTGGCCCGGAGACCTGGCCTCCGGTGCATGTCCCGGGCCTCATCGCCCTCCTAAAGGTAAAGTCTCTGGTTGTTGATCATGCGCAGGTCACGCGAGGAGCGCCTCAGGAATCAGCGACCACCTGTCAAGCATCCAAGGCGCTTGACCGGGAGAAGGACGTTGCTACCCCTCAATTCGACGGTAGCGTCCGGGGTAGTTTAGTCTTTTTGCTTCTTTTTGGGGCTATAAATAGCCCTTGTACCTCCTGTTGTAAAGACAAATGATTCATTGTTGGAATAGCCAAAACTCACAGGTGTGCTCCGGAAGCCTCTCCCCCGAGAGAGCCTCCCCAGCCGACTCCGGTCGGGAGCACGCCGACAGGACTAGGGCCCCCATGGGGACCCGAACCTGCATAAATCCTCGTGTCAATTCTTGTGTTTGTCCGGCGGGGGAGGACCGGTCACCCGGTCAGCCCGCGTCGTGTTTTCTTCGCTGGGATCGTTCACAAAACCTGCCGGGGTATTCGCAAGAACAAGGGCCCGCGTCGCGTTTTCTTCGCTGGGGACTCGTGATAAGACGCCATGGCTCCCCCAAGAACAAGGGCTCGCACCCTTCCCAGTCACGCCGGTCACGGAGACCCGGCGCCGCCCGTCCGGGACACGGCTGTCCCGGCGCTTCCGCCCGGAGGCGGCCAGGCCCAGGTACCGCCTCCCGCCTTTTCTCTTAAGTTAGATGCTTCTCCCTCCAAGTCGCTCCTGATGACCGCGGGGACCTCGGCTGGGACCAGTCTCCCCCCGACGGTTCCCCCGGCTCCCCGGGACGCCCTGCTCGAGGTATTAGTGGAGGGCCAGCTCCGCGCCCAGCACTCTATGGATGAGTTGCTCAGCGTATTGGCGCGGCCTCCGGCCCCCACATTTGCACCGCACCCATACCCGGGGCCTATGCCCCCGTTTATGGGTCACCCGGTGGCCCCTCCGGTCTCCGGTGGTCTGGCCGCCCCGTATGACCCCACCGGGGGGTTCCCTCCCCTTGCGGGCTATGCGTCCGGACCCTTCCCGGCACCCGGGCCCGTCCCGGTGCCGGGGGCCTACTTCCTGCCAGGACCCTTTGTGGAGCCTAGGGGATACCCCGTTCCGGGCCCATTCCCGGGGCCAGCGGCCCATTACGTGCCGAGTGTTTTCCCTACGCCGGGAGCCAGTCCCGCCCCATGCGTCGTGTTTATCGCACCGGGGGCGGTCGACAGAGCAGCTCCCGTGCCTCAACGGACTTCCCCCCGCATCGGCTCCCCGGCTCCGGACGCCGTTCCGAGGGCTTCCTCGACGCCGGTTCCGGATATTACAGGGGCTTCCCCCTTTTCGGTTCCAGTCGTTGCCACGGGGGCTCCCTCCACTTCGGTTGCAAACGTCGCCGTGGGTGCCCCCTCCCCGGTTTCGGATAATACAGGGGCTTCCCCCTTTCCGGTCCCGGGGGTTTTCGCAGGGGGCTCCCCCCGGCCGGCCCCGGAAGCCTCCGGGCCGGCAGCTACAGTGCGTAAGCTCCCACCCTCGGCGGAACATGTCCGTTTCTCCTGGGGGGAGGTCGAGCGAATGCATTCACCTGAGCGTGGGGAAGAACTTCCCCCTGGCCGAAGCGTGGGGAGCCTCGCTCTCGCACCGGCCAGGGGAAGAGACCCGCTGAAGAGGCAGCCTCTCCGGAGGAGAGCCCGGACGTCCGGGAACTCGGCCCCGGTCCGAAAGAAAAGCGTCTCCACCGCCACTCCGGCGGACCTCTCGGACCGCTCCCAGACTCCGATAACGAGGGTGTGTCCCCCATCAAAGAAGACAGCGACCGGGACTCTCCCCGGGAAGTGTAGGGGGCTAACCAGCCCCTATGCCGAAGACTTCGCAGCATCCGGTGGCTGCGGCCCTACCGCCCTCCGCACATCGAGCACTATAACGGTGAGGCCGATCCTTATGAATTTGTGCAGGTATGCTCCACAGCCATCTCCGCGGCCGGGGGGGACGAGACGGTACAGTGCAACGTCTTCCCCCTCTACCTCAACGGCATTGGCCGCTCCTGGTTCTACAACCTGAAGGCGGGGTCCAGCGAGAGTTCTGCGAGAACTTCCAAGGGAACTACGTGCGTCCCCTAGACTGCTCGCAGCTGTACACCGTCCGGTAGAGGACTGGGGAAACCATTAGAAGCTTCTTCAAGCGCTTTGATCAAGTGAAGAGCAAAGTGGCCCATGGCCCCGACTCTACGGTCATCGAAGCATGCAAAAGCGGGATCCTCCCGGGGGAGCTCCACCGAAGGATCTCCCGGAGCTGCCCCCCCTCCGCCGATGAGCTCTTCAACGTACTCGAAAAGTACGCTGTGGCGAAGGAAGACGACATCTGGAAGAAGACCCAGGGGGCTCCCGCCCCCGCCAACCGGGGGGCCAGGGATCCCCTCAAACACCCCAGGCAGGGGGGGTGTAGTGAGCCACGTCCTCGGGACACCTTTGTCCTCGAGGGCGGAGGCGGCTCGCGCGACCCCCCGAGGGGCAACCGCCCCTTCCCCAAGCTGAAAGGCCATGGGGGAGGACAGTCTTCGCGCGGCCGGGACGCCCCCGCGGGGAGAAGTCGGGAAGGACTGTGGTGCAGCTTCCACGGGTCCAGTACCCATGCTAGCTGAGATTGCTACCAACTACTGCAACACTTCGCGGCGTTCCTCGACCTACATGGGTAGGGGGGGAGTCCGGCCTCCTTACCCCCTCGGCCAGCTATTTCAGCTCTTCCCGCTCCCGCTGGGGGCCAGCAGGGACAGACGTAGGAGGGGGAGCTCCCATAAGCTCTCCCCTTCCAAACTTCTCAGCTCCGCATCAACGTCATCGTGGGAGGGTCCGCCTCTGGGCGGGACTCTAAGTGCCAGCGTAAGGAGTACGCGCGCGAAGTCAAGGTTGTGGGGGTGCTACACACGTCTCCACTACCCAAGTGGTCGGACGTCCCCCTCACCTTCAAGTTGGAAGACGCGCGAGGGGTTCGCTTCCCCCATGAAGGCGCGCATCCTCGTAGACGGCGGGAGCTCCGCCGACGTCCTATTCCTGAAGGCCTTCAAAGAGATGCAGGTGGATGAGAAGCTCCTGCAACCCACGGCAGGGCACCTGCAAGGGTTCGTCCCTGGGACGGCGATCCATCCCGTGGGAAAAGTGGATCTCCCTATGACTTTTGGCACCCCGGAGAACTACCGGACCGAGCTGGTCCGCTTCGACGTAGTGGGCCTCCCCTCCTCCTTCAACGCAATTATGGGGAGGACCACAATCAACCGGCTGGGGGCTGCCACCCATCAAAACTACCTCTGCATGAAGATCCCCGGGCCGCATGTCGTGATCAACGTCCGGGGAGACCAAGACATGGCCCGTGTTCTACACGAGCGCGCTGCTGCCACAATCGGAAGCATCAACATCATCAAGGCACCCGGGGGGGAGGCTTCTCCCCCGGATCCAGACGTCGCTGCGCCACTGCCCGGGAGGCCCCTCCTCAAGCCTCATCCGGAAGGGGGCCTCTGGAAGGTCCTACTGTCCCCAGGCGACGGAGACAAAATCGTCCGGATCGGGGCGAAGCTCCCCGAGGAGCATGCAGCGCAACTTGCAGCTTTTCTGGGCGAAAACTCCGATGTTTTTGCTTGGAAGCCTTCAGACATGCGGGGCATTGCCCGGGAGGTCATCGACCACATGCTCGCAGTGGCCCCCGGTCACCCCCCGATCAAACAGAAGCTGAGGAAACTCTGCCTCGAGCGCCAAGAGGTAATCAAGGTGGAGATCACCCAGCTCCAAGAGTCGGGGTTCATCCGGGAGGTCCTGCACCCCGAGTGGCTCGTGAACCCCGTCCTCGTGAAGAAGTCAACCGGCAAGTGGCGGATGTGCGTGGACTTCACCGACCTTAACTGCGCCTGCCCCAAAGACAACTTTCCGCTTCCGCGGATTGACCAGCTCGTCGACTCCACTGCAGGGTGCGAGCCGATGAGCTTCCTAGACGCCTACTAGAGCTACCATCAAGTCCGGATGGCGGAAGAGGATGAGGAAAAGACGAGTTTCATAACTCCCCTCGGAACCTTCTGCTACGTCCATATGCCCTTCGGGCTCAAGAACGCGGGAGCGACCTTCCAGCGCCTCATGACGCTGGTCTTCAAAGATCAAGTCGCCCGCAACGTCAAAGTCTACGTAGACAATGCGGTCGTGAAAAGTCCCCGCGCGGCCTCCCACATTGACGACCTGGCGGAAACCTTCTGCAACCTCCGTGTGTTCGGACTTAAGCTCAACCCGGAGAAGTGTGCCTTCGGCGTGCGCGGGAGGAAGCTCCTGGGTTTCCTCGTGTCCCAACGGGGCATAGAGGCAAATCCCGAAAAGATCCGGGCATTCCTGGACATGCCCCCGCCGCGTTCCGTCAAGGACGTCCAGCGGCTCTCCGGCTGCCTAGCCGCGCTAAGCCGCTTCGTCTCGCGGTCGGGGGAGTGAGGCCTCCAATTCTTCAAGATCCTTCGGGGGCTCGAGGGGTTCTGTTGGACGCCCGAGGCCCAGGAGGCCTTCGATGACCTCAAGAAGTACCTCACGAGCCCCCCAATGCTCGTGAGTACGTCTCCAGAAGAGCCCTTGCTCTACTACCTTGCCGTGACCCCGGTCGCCGTCAGTGTGGTATTGGTGAAGGAGAAAGGGGGGCAGCAGCGTCCCGTGTACTATGTGAGTGAGGCCCTCCTGGGGGCCAAAACTCGGTACACGGAGATGGAGAAGATCTGCTACGCCCTCCTGATGGCGTCCCGGAAGCTTTGCCACTACTTCCTGGGGCACCCTATCACCGTCCCGTCGTCCCTCCCCCTGGGGGAGGTACTGCGGAACAAAGAAGCCACCGGCCGGATCGGGAAGTGGGGGGCCGAGCTCGCCCCCTTCTCCCTGTCCCTCACAGGCCGCTCCACTATCAAGTCCCAGGTCCTCGCCGACTTCGTCGCGGAGTGGACTCCTGCCTCTGGGTCCGGGGACGAAGACCTCCCTGTGCCGCCCCGACGCAGTGACCATTGGACCCTCATGTTCGATGGGTCACTGTGTCTCGCCGGGGCTGGCGCGGGATTAGTTCTCCGGAGCCCCGAGGGGAAGGAACTCGAGTACGCCGCGCGGATCAAGTTCCCCGCAACCAACAACGTCGCCGAGTACGAGGATTTGCTCCTCGCGATGCGCCTTGCGCTCTCCCTGGGGATCCGGCGCCTCCTAGTGAAGGGAGATTCTCAGCTCGTAGTTTGCCAAATGGACAAGACTTACCTGTGGTACGATGCAAACTTGAGTCTTTATTTGTAGGAGGTGCGAAAGATGGAGAGGCACTTCGACGGCCTCGAAGCCCGGCATATCCCGCGAAGGGATAATGACCGGGCCGACGCCTTGGCCTGGGCAGCAAGCGCCCGGGAATCGTTCCCCAAGGGGGCCTTCTTGGAAATCATCACGAAGCCCTCGGTGGCCTCCCCGGACACGGGCGACGAGCCCCACGTTCCGGAGGTCGCCGAGATCACTCGGACTCCATCATGGATGGACCCTCTCATCTCCTTTATCAGGGGAGGGGGACCCTCCCAACGAGACCGAGGCTAACCGCCTCCGGGCCAACGCCCGGGCATATCTCCTGCTGGAGGGGAGGCTCTACAAGCGGGGGGCTTCCGCCCTCCTGTGCTGCCTCCCCCGGCCGGAGGGACTCCAACTTCTCGAAGACATCCACGCGGGGATCTGTGGTTCTCACCTAGCCCCGCGTTCCATCGCGGCCAAGACTCTCCGACAGGGCTTCTACTGGCCCAAGGTCATGCGCGACGCGTCAGACCTTGTCTCCGCGTGCGAGGCATGCGAGAAGATGGCCAAGGCCTCGAACCTCCCCCTGTAGCACTGCAGACTATCCCCATCACTTGGCCCTTCGTGCGCTGGGGGATGGACCTCTTAGGGCCCATCCCCCCAGCGCGCGGAGGATACAAGTATGCGGTGGTCCCAGTTGACTACTTTACAAAGTGGGTAGAGGCGGAACCCTCGGCTAGCCTCACGTCCCGGGCCGTTCAGCGGTTTTTCTGGAAAAACGTCGTTTGTCGTTTCGGGGTCCCCCGGGAAATCACCATGGATAACGGGACACAATTCGACTCGGCTTATTTCCGGGAATTCTGCGAAGGCCTGGGGCTCGTCATCCACTTCGCCTCAGTGGCCCATCCCCGGAGCAATGGGGCCGTCGAGAGAGTCAATGGCGTGATCCTACAAGGATTGCGCCGGAGACTCAAGCAAACCGCTTCTAAGCGGGGTGCATGGGCAGAGGAGCTCCGTAGCATCCTCTGCTCCATGCGCATGACCCCGTCCCGGAGGACGGGACGTACTCCCTTCTCCCTAGTATACGGGGCGGAGGCAGTCCTCCCCCCAGAAATTGGCTCCCGGTCGCTGCGAGTCGAGCTCCTGGAAGGAGCCACGAGCGCAGTGTACCAGGCCAACGAGGCCAACCAGCGACTGGAGATCGACTTCGTGGAGGAGGAACGCGACCGAGCGCTCCTCCGCCACGCCATCTACGAGCGCGAGATGGCGCGCGCATACAACCAGCGCGTGAAAGATCCTTCCGCCTTGGGGACCTGGTCCTCAAGCGCGTCACGGACCACCAAGCCCAGGGTAAGCTCTCCCCCAAGTGGGAGGGCCCCTACAGGCACTACTACAGAAATACTTTTCACTATCGGTTCAAAATCCACTCTACTATCGGTTCTCTTACCGATAGTGGTCGGCACGATAGTAGAGGAGCAGAACACTTCTATCGGTTCAAAAACCGTTAGTAAAACATCTACATTCCCAACGTTCACTAATCGCTATCGACTATTTCTTCTATCGGCTCAAATTTAAACCGATAGTATTTTATACGTTTTTTCTATCGGCTCGTATATAAACCGATAGTATTGTTTAGGCTTTTTCTATCGGCTAGGATCTAAACCAATAGTAATGTTAATGTTTTTTTCTATCGGGTATTATCTAAACCGATAGTATTGTCTGGACACAGTTAGTACGGGAAACTTTATTCTATCGGTTATATTATATAATCGATAGTATTTTGTAGACACGTTTAGTACTGAAAACTTTATTCTATCGGTGTCTGCATATGAACCGATAGTACTGTAATATTTATTCTATCGGTTGTAGTATATAACCGATAGTAATTTGTAGACACGTTTAGTACTGAAAACTTTATTCTATCGGTTGTTGCATATGAACCGATAGTAATGTAATATTTATTCTATCGGTTGTAGTATATAACCGATAGTAATATTAGTTTTTCCTATCGGTTATGTACTAGCACGGTTAGTACTGGAATCATACACATATACATACAGCTATACAAAGATACATTGGATCATTCACAAATACACCAATATTTACAAATATTCAGCAATATTCACATATTGATCAATTTGTTCACAAATACACTAATTCAGCAATATTCACATATTCACATATTGTTCACAAATTGGACAGATTGAATTTATGCACATATTGATCGAGTTTATTCACAAATACATCAATGAATCTATTCACATATTGAGTTTATTCACAAATACAGCAATCAACACATTCAATATATATTCACAAATACAGCAATCAACACAAGTCAGTTACTATCGATCGTTGATAGCCACTTCTTTCATGACATATTGAGCCCAAATTGTTCGCAGCTCCTTCAATTGAGGCAACTCATATTGCTCTTTCAACATGGCGCTCTGCATATATGCGTGTATGAAGTTAGGATCGTACGTCACATCCAATTAAAGTTCGACTTTGAGTCAGGAAAAATGGTTACCTTAGGGAATTGGGCAAAGTTTCTCCTGATCAGGTCATACATGAATCTCATGACATAGAAGCCACATTCCCACGATTGTGGCTGCTGATGGCACTGGAAAAATTGCATATGCAAATACATAAACCCACATTAACTCGAAGAACTAATTAAGCTTAAATTAAAAGACTCATCATCAGTACTTCCATCCGTATTAATTACCTCATAACCTTTCCAAGAAATTGTTGTGCCCTTCGACGTGTCATGCCTCCCTCCAGCACTAGCATAATTTTTGAAAGCCCTGTATTTAATTTAGCATTGCCGATTAATATGTTATCGTTAATGAGCTAGTCAGAGAAAAATTTAAGACAACTATGTTACTTACGCATCTATGTGCCATGTGAGGGTGAAAACATGCGCCACCTTGTCGCTCATCGAATCGAAGTAATAGACCTCATTCATCCATGGGCAAATGACGGCGAGGACCCAGTGGCCCCTACATTGCATATATAAGCGAACCGTTTCATACATATGTTAGGCGTAACATACAAGAATGAGTTAAATTAGTAGGAAATGCACTAACCTTTGGTGGTACGGCGCAAGGATGAACTCTCGGTCCTACTGCGCTAGTAGTGCCCTTGATATCTATTCCTCCGCATGTGCTTGGTCGTGCTCTAGCATCGTTAGGCTTATTTTCTCTGGGTCGAGGAAACCCACCTTGTCACATGCCCTCATCGACGCCAGCCTATACATGCACCTGGATGCAAAGTAGACATTAGTAAGTAGTGCATACAAAAAGTGATTAGATTTATGAAACGAACTGTGATAACTTCAGACAACAGCAAACTCACAGGACTCCAGTCCGTATGATGGACATATCAAGCTCCCGCCAGTTGAGGAGGTCGAACAAATCCTCGTGGGCCACCGATATGCTCCCGGGCTCACGGTGAAAATGGGCTGGCCTGAAGTGAACCAAGAAGTTGATGTGGCGCCTAGTCCAGGTCAGGTACCACTCGTGGAGACTTCTGGTTATTTGATCCATATTGCGTAGAAGGTACTCCGACACGAGTGGGGACCCGTTCTTGAACATACCCGGCTGGCTTTGTTTGGCCTTGCCTTTGGCCTTGCGCTTTCCTTTGGGCGGGGGGCGAGTGTATACCTTCGAAGGTTGGGGTGTGGTGCCGCTGGCCTCATTTGATGGCGAAGGGTTTGAGGCCGTCGGAGGAGGCATGGGGGCCGAAGGAGTTCGCTCATGCGTTGTGGCGGGGGTGGTGTCCTCAGGAAGTGAGCTGGTATCCATCGTCCACTTTAAGTACAAACGCTTAAATTAGATTTTGGAAATTGAGTATATTGACTGAGTTGTAAGCTAGAATGGCTAGGGTTTACCTCCTGTAGTCTAACACCCTTCTTGGGCCACTGTATGTATGAGCCCGGAGAACGAAAAGTCATTGGACCAGAGATAGTAGAAGAAGCAGAAGCTCATGTCAGACTCATCAGAGAAAGGTTGAAAACAGCACAATCACAACAAAAGAGCTATGCAGATAAACGACGAAGAGAATTATCTTTTGAACCAGGAGATTTTGTGTATCTCAAGGTTACACCATTCAAAAGATTACAAAGATTCCAAGTGAAAGGAAAGTTATCCCCAAGATACATTGGACCATTTAAGATAATCAAGAGAAAGGGATAAGTATCATATAAATTGGAATTACCTGAGGGATTAGCAGGAGTGCATGACGTGTTTCATGTCTCTCAGCTCCGGAAATGTTTGAAGGAACCTACTGACCAGATAGATGTACAAGATGTGCCATTACAGAAGAATCTCACTTATCTTGAGCACCCAATCAGAATCCTAGCCACTGATGAACGTCAGCTCAGAAGGAAGAAAATCAGATTGTGTAAAGTTCAATGGGAGAACCATTCAGAGCAAGAAGCTACTTGGGAGAAGGAAGAAGATCTTAAGCAAACCTATCCTTATCTTTTCCTGTCTTAGGTAAATCTCGGGGCGAGATTTCTTTAAGGAGGATAGATCACCTGTAACACCCTGAGTTAGGGGTGAAAATTTCCTTTTTCTTCAATAGCATGCATGCATGTATCAGTAGTAATAGCCAGATCAGTATCTATCTTAAGCCCTAAAATCTCCAAAATCTATCCTGTGACCTCAAATCAAGATCAGATTGTTCAGATGTGATCTATCAGTTACTATGAATCTAAAAGCCTTCAGAACCTAGATCCAATTCTATCTCTAAACTCCCAGAATTATCAACTCCTTCTGTTTTCGAAAACAGAAATACCTTATATTACCCAAATACCCTAAGTTTCGGAAATACAGATTTAATCAAAATCTTGACCAAGTTCAGACTAGATTATTCCTGGAATATGATCATGGGTATGTCAATACCTTAATCTAAAAAGTTGACAGCCAGATTTTATCATCTAAACCTTTTTCACAAATCAGTCCAAGACTTATCGCAAATTAGTCCTTATCTGATATCTGAAAACCTAAAAAGACTAAAATCTCCAGATTAACTCTAAATTCAGAATTTCTTCAGCAGATCTTTCCTAATTGCTATTTGCCACAAGTTTCTCTTCTGTGCAGATATCAAAATCGAACCCTAAATGCCAGAATTCGAAATCGACAAAACTCAAATCTAATTTACCCTAAATTACCCTATTTTCAGTTTGTATCAAAAGCTATCCAAATGTGCCAAATTTTATTTTCAATCCTTGCCAAATCATCTGTGGAATAAAGATTGCCAAAATAGCAGAATCAAATTCAGAACAGACCTTCCGAATCATTAGATTTACAGATCAGTCCAAAACTCAAAGAATTGAAATTTCAAATGAATCCATTTTTGACCAGGTCAACAGCAGCATTCGACCAGGCCGTTTGCTGTACGCGACCAGGACTCGCCGTGGGTTCTTGCGCCGTGCACGTTCGCCGCCGGCCAAGCATCGCCGCACTTGTGACCGTGCATGCCAGTACGCACGTGTCCTTGCCTCAGCCGTCACCGTGGCAGCGTCGTTGCTACGTCGACGACCAGCGTTTGCTCCCGCGCGCGATCAGCAGCAACTTTGTCAGCAATCCATCGCCACGTAGCCTCGCCGCGCCAGTACTTGTCGCCACCGCTTGCTACAAGCTTCGCCAGGTCCCGATGAAGCGACATTGTGATCAGCTGAAGGCTTGTCGCCGTCGCATCACCGTTCTTGCTGTGTCTTCGCCGCTGATGTCCAGCACGCAAGCAACCTCATCACCAGCAGTCAATCACTTCGTTGCTCCCCTTCGTCATCTTCGCCTGGCCTATTTAAACCCTACTGTGTGCAGCAGCTTCTCCACACTTCACCAGAAACCAGCCAAGTTCCAGAATTTGCTGTTTTCATTTTCTTCTCCGGCGAGCCGTCGAGGAGCCTCACGGTGCCAGCTTCATCCGCTGCATCAACCTTCAAATTGAATCCATCAGTGAGTTCCCCTACTCATCCTCTCTGTGTGATATCATTTAATTGTTCTCCGGTGGACTCTAACGCCGGCGATCACCGGAAATGGCTGAAAATCGAAGATTGCCCTGTTCCGGCAATGCAGGCCAAACCAATTCGAATTAGCCCTCGAACCTGTGAAGTAAATTGATCAGTGAGCCAAATCAAGCAAGCCTGTGAAGTTGGATTTCGAAATTTAGCAAGATTCGAAGCTTTTCTCTAAACCAAGCTTCACCAGAAAACTGGCGATCGTCGCCAGGCTTCTCCGGCGATCCTCCGGTCAATTTGATGTTACCAGAAGCTTCCCTATACCTCCTAGATGCTCTCCAAGCAAGGAATTTAGTTCTCTCGGCCTGTAGCAGAAACCCCCAACTGGCAGTGTCTCTTCTCCGGCGCCGATGATCGGAAAAGTGATCCCGGCCATTTCAGCCCTCGAAACCTTGTCATTTAGATGTGCCTTAGCCTTCTGAGCATTTTTGTCTTCTAGCCCGACACCTAGATCGGCCTAGATTGGAAGTTACAGCCATGCCGAGTTTGTGTCCAGAACTGCTCCTGTGCAGCCAGTTCATCTCAGTTCATCATCAAATTTGTTGCTTTCCAGCCATTTTCTGCCCTAGATCCTGTTAACTTAATTGTTCCTGTTATCAATGCCTACTTCCCAGACAAAGTGGTGCATCATTTGGAGCTCCAGATCAAAAGTTATACTAAGCCCTAGTTTCTGGCCATGTCAAGATTAATGCCAGGCTATGTCAGTCAGTGGCATTAGCCCTTTTCACTGCCATCCAGATGTGCATCTTGAGCATAACTTTGTCACTTAGATTCCTGAAGTTGTGATCTACAATTTCTTCTTCTACCACAACTTGAGTTAAGCACTCTAGCTTTTCTTAAAGCTATGTCGATGCTTTGAACCGAATGTCGACCTAAAGACGTTCGCTGTTTTTGAGCGAACCAGTCGCAACCTTGATATCATTCTGATATTTTGAGACATTTGGAACCTTGTAAACCTTTGACAGCTAATCTTAACATTGGTTTCCTTAACTTAACCCTAATCAGCCTCTAAACCCAATCATTTCAGAATCATCAAGACTTCATCTTTGCATCATTGCATATAATATAATAATATATGGAAAAGATTATGATTATTGGTTGTTTGTTTGATTGGAGAGCAGATCAAGAGCCCGAGTTCGAGGACTTCACTGCGGATCCGACGTCAACTGCTGTATCTTACGACGCGGAAGGCAAGTCATATTCTTGGTCATCTTGAACCTATATTTTAAATGTTGCTAAAACATAACCTTGAATATAGGCAATATTGCATGTGAAAGATTGAGAATGGTTGATCTATGAATTGGCAGTACTAGACTGGTTATCTGTGAAATGTGAAATAAACAAGTTTTGAGCCATGAACTATTATATGTATTTATATACTTATATTCATGAAATAAAACCCCTAGCCGTGACCAGAAAAATGGTGTGGATGGCTGTAGCACTGGAGGTGCTAGACTGCAAAGGAATGCAAGCACTGAAGGTGCAGGGTTGTGGATGGTATGGTCATTGGCATATAAGGACTAGAACCTTGTGTTGTGCGTCTAGTGGCATGAACAACGTGCTAACCGCAAGCCTGGTATGGGACAGGCCTGAACAAGTAATTATGTGGATCGCACATGAAACCCCTGCATGAGATGTGTTGTGATGCACGATAAACACGGAGCGCGGCTCCCACACATATCACTGAAGGTGATCAAGCACGCTGACCCAGTAATGGGAATAAGCAAAGGGGTGGAGGTTTGGATACAACCTGCCACAACTGTGCCTCGCTGAGAGCCACAGGGTCGGGGGTGAATTGTGAGTAAAACATAACAAAAGTTCTTGTTATTTCCACCTTGCCGCTCACAGTATGAAGTGAGTCAGGGGTCCAATCATTTTGTTATGATAGGAAAGGTTTGAAAGTGGAATATCTTGCGGGTAAATTGGTACCTCTCTGCAGAGTTAAAAATGTATTCGAATACTCCGAGCTCCCGGGTTTATAGGAGTCTGCTGCGGTGGATTAAATCCACGGGGTGTGACACAAGTACTATTTTCTAAATAAAATATGTTTAATCAAGATTACCCAAATGACATGTGTTGTCATGATAAGGAGTGCTGCCGTGGGCTGTCGTGTGTCGACGTGTCGCGGTAGTGCTATAATCTAGTGAACATGATTGATGATGTTATATTATAAAAAGTGCTGCCATAAGATGAGATGAGAAAGGAAAAGATTATTTTACAAATATCCATAATTCTTGACTAGTCTAGGTTCATATCATCAATACTATATGTACTTACTCTTACCTATGACTTGCTGAGTACGTAAGTGCTCACCCTTGCAACATTCAACTCAATAGATGGAGCCTACCTTGATCAAGATGATGGCACGGAGTACTACGTGGATCCAGAAGGAGGAGAATCAGTTCCGCCAGAACCCTGAAGTGTGTTGTTCTGCCGTCAACTTCTTTTGTGGGAGGGTCACCTATTTTCTGCTGCGTAGTTAAATATTTTGCTAAACCCTGAATGCCTTGTAGGCATTGTAATCCTCTTATGTAATATTAAGGCCAGCAGGCCACACTGCTTAATATTTTGTGAGTACTCTGTTGCAATGTAATATACTCCTGTGTTGACTCATCCTGGGAAGTCAAAGGTTTGTAGTTTGGGACTAGCTGCAGCGAGCTAGGTCTCTACAGGAGTAGTCGTTGTCCCAGTCTCGGGGCGCGACAAAGAAAAGTTGGTATCAGAGCAACATGAGAACTTGACTGTAGGACGACACCTTTAGGAATTGGCCGTGCCAGGAAAACGTAATTTATTCAGAAAACTATTTGTTGAAAACTTTATTTTGGTAAAAATAATGAGCTTTGTAGCTCTTGAAAAACCTTTATTTCAAAATTTTATTTGGATTTTCTAAAATTCGGTAAGGTTGTGAGAGTGCATTCTGTTCCAGAGTGTCTTAGAGGTTGGTGTAGACAGAGCTAGTGGATGCTCTTAATAGCTTTGTGATTCGCTGTTGCTTTTGCAATGGTTAATTTGTGTATTATGGCTAATAGCATAAGTAATTTTATGCATTAAAGTAGTTGCATTAATTCCTGCATTGTTGTCTTAGTTGGCCTTAGTTAGTTAGATCCGTCTAACCTTTTTCAGAGCCACCATGGTTGACACCAGAAGGAGATCTCGAAGTGGAAGAGAAGATATAGGTCAGACTCCACAGGAAGAAGAAACTATGACAAGAGACCCTTTGTTTCAGCAAGGATCTCAGAGTTCTAATCCACCTCAGAATGAACAACCCAGTCTTCAGGAAATTTTGTTGTCAATGGAGAAAAGTCGACAAGAAGCTCAGATAGCTCATACCCAGTTGTTAGCCCAGATAGTTCAGAAATTGCCTACTGGAACAACAGAAGGAACTACTTCTGCTGTAGGAGCAAGATTAACAGATTTCCAAAAGACCCGTCCACCAACATTCTCTAGTGCGACCGATCCCATGGTTGCCGATGATTGGTTACGGGATATCGAGAGGAAATTAGACACGGTCCGATGCAGCGAACGAGAGAAAGTTTTGTTTGGATCTCATCAGTTATCAGGAGCTGCCACTGCATGGTGGATGAACTACCAGGAAGCCCACCCTGATAAAGATAATATCTCTTGGAGGGAATTTAAGGATCAATTTCGGAAATTTCATATACCTACTGGTGTTATGGCAGCTAAGCGTCGGGAATTTCGAAATTTAACTCAAGGAAGTAAGTCAGTTACTGAGTATCTACACCAATTTACTCACTTGGCTCGATACGCACCTGGAGATGTGGATACTGAAGAGAAGAAGATAGAGCGTTTCACAGAAGGACTTCAACACTATTTACAGTATCAAATTGCTTCTCATGAACTGACGGAATTTCAAACCCTAGTAAACAGAGCTTTAAAGGTGGAAGAAAAGAAGAATATGGGGGAAGAAAGCCGAAAGAGGAGGATGTTCCAGCAAACACGACCACAGCCAAACCCAATCAGAGGAAGAGTTCCTATCACTCCCAATTTTCGACCATCTTATCAGAATCCCAGACCAGCAACGACATTGTGCCCCAACTGCCGAGGAAATCATTCTCAGAAAGATTGCCCTCATCCTCGTGTTGAGTGTTATCATTGTGGACAGCGTGGGCACCGTAAAGAATTCTGTCCTTGGATACAACTTCCGATGTCCATTGCCAGATCTCAAGCAGGAACACAGCCAGTAGTAACCAGAGCATCACCATCGCAGAATTTTAGAGGAAATTCAGCAAGAAGAGGAGGAAACATGGCTAATCGAGGAAGAGGAAGAGGTAGAGCACCAACTGCAACCCAAGGAGGAGGATTAAACTATACTTCAATTCAAGAAGCAGGCAACGCCACCGACATTCTTCTAGGTAGATTTCTGATTCAATCTGTATCTGCCTTAATATTGTTTGATCCTGGTGCTACAAATTCTTTTATGTCAAAAGCATTTGCATCTGAAGTTGAAATGCATATAGACCAAGTACCACTAGAGTACTCTATGGTTATACAAACTCCAGGGGCTAGATTATCTGTTTACTCGATCTGCCCAAACGTAACTTTCATTATAGAAGGAGTAGAATTTGAGGCAAATCTACTAGTTCTAGAACTGCAAGGACTAGACATTATTTTGGGAATGGATTGGTTGTCCCAACATAAAGGTCTAGTAGACTGTGAAGAGAAAACCCTTAGTCTTGTCAGTAGCCAAGGGGAGAGAGTTCTATTCCATGCAGAAAGATCAACAGTCAAGAGACCGTAAGATCTGTTCAAGCATTGCAAAAGTTATGCCTGGAACAAGTGCCTGTAGTACAACAATATTCTGATGTATTTCCAGAAGAACTTCCAGGAATGCCACCTGATAGAGACATAGAGTTCTCTATTGAGCTTAAACCAGGAGCAGCGCCTATAGCAAAACGACCATACCGGATGTCAGTTTCTGAATTAGAAGAGCTCAAGAGCCAATTGGAAGACTTGGAAGATAAAGGATTCGTTAAACCCAGTACTTCGCCATGGGGAGCCCCGGTATTATTCGTAAGGAAGAAGGATGGAACCCTACGAATGTGTGTGGATTATCGGGCTCTAAATGAAGTTACCATAAAGAACAAGTATCCACTGCCAAGAATTGATGACTTGTTCGATCAACTTCGAGGAGCTAAAGTATTCTCCAAGATAGACTTGAAGTCTGGATATCATCAGCTGAAGATTAAGAAGGAAGATATATCGAAGACTGCTTTCACTACCAGATACGGACTGTATGAGTTTACAGTAGTACCTTTTGGTTTAACCAATGCGCCAGCAGCCTTCATGAATGTCATGAATAGCACATTTATGGATTTCCTTGACAAGTTTGTCATAGTGTTCATAGATGACATTCTGATATATTCCAGGAATACAGAAGAGCATGAGAAACATCTACATCTAGTCTTAGAAAGACTACGAGAAAGGCAATTCTATGCCAAGTTTGATAAATGCGAGTTTTGGATGTCAAAGATTGCATTTTTTGGACATGTGTTGACAGCAGAAGGAATTTCAGTGGATCCAGCTAAAATTTCAGCTATCAAGGAATGGAAGCGACCCACCTCGGTTCCAGAAATTAGAAGTTTCTTGGGATTGGCGGGTTACTATAGGAGATTCATCGAAGGATTCTCCCAAATTGCTAAGTCTCTTACTAATCTGCTAAAGAAGGATGTTGCATTTGAATGGACCACTAAGTGTGAAGAAGGTTTTCAGAAGTTGAAACAAAAATTGACAACAACACCAGTTCTCACCTTACCGGACAGCAAAGAAGATTTCGTAGTTTACAGTGATGCTTCAAAGCAAGGAATAGGCTGTGTGTTAATGCAGCAAGGTCGGGTAGTAGCCTATGCTTCACGCCAGTTGAGGCCACATGAGGAAAACTATCCTACCCATGATTTGGAGTTAGCAGCAGTAGTGCATGCTTTAAAGATATGGCGACACTATCTCATTGGACGTAAGTGTGAGATCTTTACAGATCATAAGAGCCTCAAGTATATCTTCACGCAGACGGAGCTCAACATGCGTCAACGACGATGGCTGGAATTGATCAAAGATTATGATCTTAGTATTCAGTACCATCCAGGGAAAGCTAATGTAGTAGCTGATGCCCTAAGCAGAAAAGTTTACAACCTACAAGGAATGGTTATGTTGAAGAACCCTTACCTACAACAAGAGTTGCAGAATCATCAAGTGGAAATAGTACCGCAGGGAACGGTAGCTACTTTAACAATAAAATCTCAACTTGAAGAACAGATAGGAAATGCCCAGAAGGAAGATGAAGAAATTCGTAAGATCAAGAGTCGAATCAAGTTAGGAAAGGCTCAAGGCTTTACTGAAGATAACCAAGGGATTGTATGGTATCGAGGAAGAATCTGTGTACCTCAAAACGCAGATCTTAAGGAAATAATTCTCCATGAAGCACATAAAACTCCATACTCAATACACCCTGGTAACACAAAGATGTATCAAGATTTGAAGACCAGATTCTGGTGGGATAATATGAAGAGCGAGATTGCAAAGTATATTGCAAACTGTGATACATGTCGACGAGTTAAAGCAGAACACCAGAAAATAGCAGGAAAGCTACAACCTCTACCAATACCATTATGGAAATGGGAAGAAATTGGTATGGATTTCATTACAGGATTACCTAAAACTCACGGAGGATATGATTCCATATGGGTTATTGTGGACAGACTTACTAAAGTAGCTCATTTCATACCAGTCAAAAAGATTTATGATGGCAGTAAATTAGCAGAGTTATACATGCAAAGAATAGTGGCATTGCATGGTATTCCTAAGAAGATAGTCTCAGATCGTGGAACACAGTTTACCTCCAAATTTTGGAATAGACTGCATGAAACCCTAGGAATCCAGCTGGATTTCAGTACTGCATATCATCCACAGACGGGAGGACAGACAGAAAGAGTCAACCAAATCCTAGAGGATCTTCTAAGAGCTTGTATACTAGATTATGGAACATCATGGGACAAATGTTTACCATTTGCAGAATTTACATATAATAACAGTTATCAAGCTAGTATACAGATGGCACCATTTGAAGCTTTATATGGACGTAAATGCAGAACTCCATTACACTGGAATGAGCCAGGAGAACGAAAAGTCATTGGACCAGAGATAGTAGAAGAAGCAGAAGCTCATGTCAGACTCATGAGAGAAAGGTTGAAAACAGCACAATCACGACAAAAGAGCTATGCAGATAAACGACGAAGAGAATTATCTTTTGAACCAGGAGATTTTGTGTATCTCAAGGTTACACCATTCAAAAGATTACAAAGATTCCAAGTGAAAGGAAAGTTATCCCCAAGATACATTGGACCATTTAAGATAATCAAGAGAAAGGGATAAGTATCATATAAATTGGAATTACCTGAGGGATTAGCAGGAGTGCATGACGTGTTTCATGTCTCTCAGCTCCGGAAATGTTTGAAGGAACCTACTGACCAGATAGATGTACAAGATGTGCCATTACAGAAGAATCTCACTTATCTTGAGCACCCAATCAGAATCCTAGCCACTGATGAACGTCAGCTCAGAAGGAAGAAAATCAGATTGTGTAAAGTTCAATGGGAGAACCATTCAGAGCAAGAAGCTACTTGGGAGAAGGAAGAAGATCTTAAGCAAACCTATCCTTATCTTTTCCTGTCTTAGGTAAATCTCGGGGCGAGATTTCTTTAAGGAGGATAGATCACCTGTAACACCCTGAGTTAGGGGTGAAAATTTCCTTTTTCTTCAATAGCATGCATGCATGTATCAGTAGTAATAGCCAGATCAGTATCTATCTTAAGCCCTAAAATCTCCAAAATCTATCCTGTGACCTCAAATCAAGATCAGATTGTTCAGATGTGATCTATCAGTTACTATGAATCTAAAAGCCTTCAGAACCTAGATCCAATTCTATCTCTAAACTCCCAGAATTATCAACTCCTTCTGTTTTCGAAAACAGAAATACCTTATATTACCCAAATACCCTAAGTTTCAGAAATACAGATTTAATCAAAATCTTGACCAAGTTCAGACTAGATTATTCCTGGAATATGATCATGGGTATGTCAATACCTTAATCTAAAAAGTTGACAGCCAGATTTTATCATCTAAACCTTTTTCACAAATCAGTCCAAGACTTATCGCAAATTAGTCCTTATCTGATATCTGAAAACCTAAAAAGACTAAAATCTCCAGATTAACTCTAAATTCAGAATTTCTTCAGCAGATCTTTCCTAATTGCTATTTGCCACAAGTTTCTCTTCTGTGCAGATATCAAAATCGAACCCTAAATGCCAGAATTCGAAATCGACAAAACTCAAATCTAATTTACCCTAAATTACCCTATTTTCAGTTTGTATCAAAAGCTATCCAAATGTGCCAAATTTTATTTTCAATCCTTGCCAAATCATCTGTGGAATAAAGATTGCCAAAATAGCAGAATCAAATTCAGAACAGACCTTCCGAATCATTAGATTTACAGATCAGTCCAAAACTCAAAGAATTGAAATTTCAAATGAATCCATTTTCGACCAGGTCAACAGCAGCATTCGACCAGGCCGTTTGCTGTACGCGACCAGGACTCGCCGTGGGTTCTTGCGCCGTGCACGTTCGCCGCCGGCCAAGCATCGCCGCACTTGTGACCGTGCATGCCAGTACGCACGTGTCCTTGCCTCAGCCGTCACCGTGGCAGCGTCGTTGCTACGTCGACGACCAGCGTTTGCTCCCGCGCGCGATCAGCAGCAACTTTGTCAGCAATCCATCGCCACGTAGCCTCGCCGCGCCAGTACTTGTCGCCACCGCTTGCTACAAGCTTCGCCAGGTCCCGATGAAGCGACATTGTGATCAGCTGAAGGCTTGTCGCCGTCGCATCACCGTTCTTGCTGTGTCTTCGCCGCTGATGTCCAGCACGCAAGCAACCTCATCGCCAGCAGTCAATCACTTCGTTGCTCCCCTTCGTCATCTTCGCCTGGCCTATTTAAACCCTACTGTGTGCAGCAGCTTCTCCACACTTCACCAGAAACCAGCCAAGTTCCAGAATTTGCTGTTTTCGTTTTCTTCTCCGGCGAGCCGTCGAGGAGCCTCACGGTGCCAGCTTCATCCGCTGCATCAACCTTCAAATTGAATCCATCAGTGAGTTCCCCTACTCATCCTCTCTGTGTGATATCATTTAATTGTTCCCCGGTGGACTCTAACGCCGGCGATCACCGGAAATGGCTGAAAATCGAAGATTGCCCTGTTCCGGCAATGCAGGCCAAACCAATTCGAATTAGCCCTCGAACCTGTGAAGTAAATTGATCAGTGAGCCAAATCAAGCAAGCCTGTGAAGTTGGATTTCAAAATTTAGCAAGATTCGAAGCTTTTCTCTAAACCAAGCTTCACCAGAAAACCGGCGATCGTCGCCAGGCTTCTCCGGCGATCCTCCGGTCAATTTGATGTTACCAGAAGCTTCCCTATACCTCCTAGATGCTCTCCAAGCAAGGAATTTAGTTCTCTCGGCCTGTAGCAGAAACCCCCAACTGGCAGTGTCTCTTCTCCGGCGCCGATGATCGGAAAAGTGATCCCGGCCATTTCAGCCCTCGGAACCTTGTCATTTAGATGTGCCTTAGCCTTCTGAGCATTTTTGTCTTCTAGCCCGACACCTAGATCGGCCTAGATTGGAAGTTACAGCCATGCCGAGTTTGTGTCCAGAACTGCTCCTGTGCAGCCAGTTCATCTCAGTTCATCATCAAATTTGTTGCTTTCCAGCCATTTTCTGCCCTAGATCCTGTTAACTTAATTGTTCCTGTTATCAATGCCTACCTCCCAGACAAAGTGGTGCATCATTTGGAGCTCCAGATCAAAAGTTATGCTAAGCCCTAGTTTCTGGCCATGTCAAGATTAATGCCAGGCTATGTCAGTCAGTGGCATTAGCCCTTTTCACTGCCATCCAGATGTGCATCTTGAGCATAACTTTGTCCCTTAGATTCCTGAAGTTGTGATCTACAATTTCTTCTTCTACCACAACTTGAGTTAAGCACTCTAGCTTTTCTTAAAGCTATGTCGATGCTTTGAACCGAATGTCGACCTAAAGACGTTCGCTGTTTTTGAGCGAACCAGTCGCAACCTTGATATCATTCTGATATTTTGAGACATTTGGAACCTTGTAAACCTTTGACAGCTAATCTTAACATTGGTTTCCTTAACTTAACCCTAATCAGCCTCTAAACCCAATCATTTCAGAATCATCAAGACTTCATCTTTGCATCATTGCATATAATATAATAATATATGGAAAAGATTATGATTATTGGTTGTTTGTTTGATTGGAGAGCAGATCAAGAGCCCGAGTTCGAGGACTTCACTGCGGATCCGACGTCAACTGCTGTATCTTACGACGCGGAAGGCAAGTCATATCCTTGGTCATCTTGAACCTATATTTTAAATGTTGCTAAAACATAACCTTGAATATAGGCAATATTGCATGTGAAAGATTGAGAATGGTTGATCTATGAATTGGCAGTACTAGACTGGTTATCTGCGAAATGTGAAATAAACAAGTTTTGAGCCATGAACTATTATATGTATTTATATACTTATATTCATGAAATAAAACCCCTAGCCGTGACCAGAAAAATGGTGTGGATGGCTGTAGCACTGGAGGTGCTAGACTGCAAAGGAATGCAAGCACTGAAGGTGCAGGGTTGTGGATGGTATGGTCATTGGCATATAAGGACTAGAACCTTGTGTTGTGCGTCTAGTGGCATGAACAACGTGCTAACCGCAAGCCTGGTATGGGACAGGCCTGAACAAGTAATTATGTGGATCGCACATGAAACCCCTGCATGAGATGTGTTGTGATGCACGATAAACACGGAGCGCGGCTCCCACACATATCACTGAAGGTGATCAAGCACGCTGACCCAGTAATGGGAATAAGCAAAGGGGTGGAGGTTTGGATACAACCTGCCACAACTGTGCCTCGCTGAGAGCCACAGGGTCGGGGGTGAATTGTGAGTAAAACATAACAAAAGTTCTTGTTATTTCCACCTTGCCGCTCACAGTATGAAGTGAGTCAGGGGTCCAATCATTTTGTTATGATAGGAAAGGTTTGAAAGTGGAATATCTTGCGGGTAAATTGGTACCTCTCAGCAGAGTTAAAAATGTATTCGAATACTCCGAGCTCCCGGGTTTATAGGAGTCTGCTGCGGTGGATTAAATCCACGGGGTGTGACACAAGTACTATTTTCTAAATAAAATATGTTTAATCAAGATTACCCAAATGACATGTGTTGTCATGATAAGGAGTGCTGCCGTGGGCTGTCGTGTGTCGACGTGTCGCGGTAGTGCTATAATCTAGTGAACATGATTGATGATGTTATATTATAAAAAGTGCTGCCATAAGATGAGATGAGAAAGGAAAAGATTATTTTACAAATATCCATAATTCTTGACTAGTCTAGGTTCATATCATCAATACTATATGTACTTACTCTTACCTATGACTTGCTGAGTACGTAAGTGCTCACCCTTGCAACATTCAACTCAATAGATGGAGCCTACCTTGATCAAGATGATGGCACGGAGTACTACGTGGATCCAGAAGGAGGAGAATCAGTTCCGCCAGAACCCTGAAGTGTGTTGTTCTGCCGTCAACTTCTTTTGTGGGAGGGTCACCTATTTTCTGCTGCGTAGTTAAATATTTTGCTAAACCCTGAATGCCTTGTAGGCATTGTAATCCTCTTATGTAATATTAAGGCCAGCAGGCCACACTGCTTAATATTTTGTGAGTACTCTGTTGCAATGTAATATACTCCTGTGTTGACTCATCCTGGGAAGTCAAAGGTTTGTAGTTTGGGACTAGCTGCAGCGAGCTAGGTCTCTACAGGAGTAGTCGTTGTCCCAGTCTCGGGGCGCGACAACAGCACACTTCAGGGTTCTGGCAGAACTGGCTCTCTTCCTTCTGGATCCATGAAATCTTCCAAGCCTTCGTCTTGGTATTGTAGCACTCCATCTATTGTTGATAAGTTGCAAGGGTGAGCACTTACGTACTCAGCAAGTCATAGGTAAGAGTAGAGATACGTATAGTAGAGATGACATGATCCTATGCTATTGAGGGAAAAGAGGTGAGAGGGTTTTTCCATAAATACTTTTCTTCCAAGCTTTTCAAATCTCATGCTCATGGCAGCATTTCATATACTTAGGGCACAATCCACATGCCCCTTAGATATCATATGATCACTAAATTATGGTACTACCGCGACACGTCAACACATGACAGCCCACGGCAGCACCCCTTATCATGACAACACATGTCATTTGGGTAATCTTGAACTAACCAATTTTAATTTATAAAACAATGCTTGTGTCACACCCCGTGGATTCAATCCACCGCGGCATACTCCTAAAACTCGGGAGCACGAAGTATTCGAATACATTTTTAACTCTGCAGAGGGGTACCAATTTACCCGCAAGATATATCCACTTTCATGCCCTTCCTATCACAAGGATTGGACCCCTGACTCACTTCATACTGTGAGTGGCAAGGTGGAGATAACAAGAACTTTTGCCATGTTTCACACACAGTTCACCCCAGACCCCGTGGTTTTCTTCACGCAAACCACAGTTGTGGCAGGGTTTCACAACCCCCACTAATTGGCGTCTTCCCCTCAGGGTCAGCGTGCATGATCACATCCTGTGATATGTGTTGGAGCGCACCCCGTGTTAATCGTGAGTTTGTCATATAGGGGTTTCATGTGTGATCCACATACTACTTGTTCAGGCCTGTCCCATACCAGGCTTGCGGTCGGCACGTTAATCATGCCACTAGACGCACAACACAAGATTCTAGGTCCTTATATGCCAGTGACTAGATCATACCACAATCCATGCACTTCCAGTGCTGGCACATCCTGTGCGACCAAGCACCTCCAGTGCTTTTACCATTCCATACCAAAATACTGGTCACGGCTAGGGGTTTTATTTCATGAATATAAATATACATAATATATTAGTTCATGGCTCATTATTTGATCAATTCACATTTCACAGGCATCAGCCTGATGCTGCCATTTCATAATTCAACTATTCTCAATCTTTCTCATGCAATATTATTATTTTATAATCAAGGCATATTCTAGCAATTCATAAAATATAGGTTCAAGATGTTCAAGAATATGACTTGCCTTCCACGTCGTAAGAAACAGTAGTTGATGTCGGGTCTGCGACGAAGTCTTCGAACTCGGACTCTTGCTCTGAACAAGGATCAAACAAGCAAACAGGCATTACAATCAATCCTACTCTTACTATTCCACTATATGCGATAATGCAAGGAGAAACACTTAGGCGATACAAGATTTGGAAGCGATTAGGGTTAAACTATGGAAACCAAGGTTAAGATTAGTCGTCAAAGGTTTACAAGGTTCCAAAGGTTCCAAAATATCAGAATGATATCAAGGCCGCGGCTGGTTCGCTCAAAAACAGCGAACGTCTTTAGGTCGACATTCGGTTCAAGGCATCGACATAGGGTCGATGGATGATAGAGGGCTCAACTCAAGTTGTGACAGTAGAATAAAATGTAGATCACAACATCAGGAGTCTAAGGGACAAGGTTATGTTCAGTTTGCATACCCAGAAGGGGTCAAACTGGCCCAATGCCATTGGCTGACATAGGCTGACAAGGGCTGACAATGCCGAAGAATGGCATTGACATGGTTTGAATAGTTCCCAGTGGCCAAAATGAGTTTTGATTCAAGCATATGGTGCACAAGGTAGTGAGGCAACTATTTGACAAAGTATTTTCTGTTTTTCATGACCAGAGGTGGGTGAACAGGGCTAATGCCACTGACTGGCATAGTTTGACATAGAGTTGACATGGCCAGAAACTAGGGTTTGCCATAACTTTTGATCTCGGGCTCCAAATGATGCAACACTTTGTCTGGTAGTTAGGCATTTGTAACAGGAACAAAAGTCTCAACAAGATCTAGGGCAGGAGATGGCCGGAAAGTGATGAAAACCGGCAAGGAGTTGACTGGCCTGGAGCACATGCAACATAAACAGTGCAGTAACTAGGGCATGGCTATATCTCACAATCTAGGCCGAATTAGAAGTCGTGATAGAAGACAAAGTTGCTCAGAATGGTCCAAAACATCTAGATGGCAAATTGGCTAGGGCTGGATTGGCCGGAATCGACGACCGGCGACGGGAGCAGAAGAAGGTGACATGAAAATTGGGGGTTTTCGATTTAGGGCAAATGAACTCAATTCCTTGCTTGTACATGATCTCTAGGGAATTAGAAACATACTGGTGAAGTTAGATTGGCTAGAGATGCACCAGAAAAGCTGAAACAGTAAGCTCAGTTCACAAGCAAAGTTCCAATTTGGGGTTTTCCAGATTTTAGCAAAATTGATGATTCTGGTTGCTTAGGGATGATAAGAATGATCTATTGAGCATGTTTGATCACTGTCTCGAGAGCTAATTCGATTTAGTTAGAGTTTAATTGCTCACCGGAGTTCTAGATGAAACACGGGGATTGTCGGTGACAGAAAGCATTTAAACTAAATTCCAAGCTCGAGAAGCATGAGGGAGATGAGGGAAGCTCACTGGGGGTGCTGGATCGAAGAAGGAAGCAGTGGAGAAGCTTGGCACTGTGCTCCCTCTTTGTTGCTCACCGGGGAAGAAGAAGACACAGTGAACTGCTGGTTTTCTGGTGATTTTGCTGTGCAAGAGGTAAGGCTAAGTCCCAGGGGGTATAAATAGGCAAGCTGGAGGTGCTGCAACAGCTAGATGTGCACGGGAAGTTGAAGCCGGCAAGGAAAAGACTAGATTGTGACTTCACGGCGAGCTGGCGTCGAGGTGACTTGGTTCAGTGGCCGTGAACGCTTTACAGGTGATGTGAGGGCAAGTTGACGGCTGGCCGCGGCGAGTTCTCCACGTGGCGCAAAGCTCCTGCGTCGACCGTTGCTGGTGGCGTGCAAACGGGAGAAAACAATGGCTGTGAGTTGCGCCGGGGAAGATCCACAGTAGCCAACAGTGCTCGCACATGTGGCACTGTTCAGCTGGCGAAGATGGCGACCACGGGCTGGCTTCAACGACTATGGGCTACTGTAGAAGTGCAGCAGGGCGTGCTCGAGGTCGAAGCAAACAGCAGTGGCGCGCTCGTGTGCTGTATCCAAGTCGTGGTCGATTTGGCTGAGGAGCTGCGGTCGAAAACAGTAGCTGGTCCATTGCACTGCTCTGGTCGAAGTCGAAATCAGCTGATCCGGTCGTGAACAGCAAGCTCTGGTCGATCAGGGGCATAATTGTGAGAGTTTTAGTTGAAATCTGGACTGATTTGTAAATCTGGTTTTAAAGAGGTTTAATTTGGAATTTGATTTCATGGATGAGTATAATATTTCTATTACTACTCATTTAGCTCGAATCTGGAGAAAATTTGATAAGGTTTGAGGGATTTCACCTATTTTCAAAAATAGGGTAAAATTAGGGTAAAATAGATCTGGATTTTGTCGATCTTGAATTCTGGTGATTGGGGAGAGATTTTGAAGTTTAAACAGAAGGGAAATATGTATCAAATAGCATTTGGGAGGTGTTCCCTGAAGAAATTCTGAGGTTGGAGTTGATTTGTGAATTTTAGCCTTTTCAGGCTTCCAGGTAAACAGAAAAGGACTTATTCGCAGTAAAATTTGGACTAAACTGCGAAAAGTGTTTAGATGAAACAATCTGGTTCCCAACTTTTTGGAGTAAGTTGAGGGTATACTTAGGAACATATTCCAGGGGATACTTGAGTCTGGATAGGGTTAAATCAAGATAACTCAATTATCTGGAAACTGGGGTACTTAGGGTAAATCTGGATTTCCTGTTTTCGAAAACAGAAAGAGACTTAGATACTGGGAGTTAGGGTTAGAATTCAATCTGGCTCCTGAAGACTTTTATCTCCAGAATAACTGGTAGGTTAAGTCTGGATGGTCAGATCTTGATCTGGATCTAGATAATAGATTTGGGGATTTTTAGGGTTTGAGAGAGATTAGGGTTTAGCTGATCTGGCTACTACTACAGAGGTACATGCATGCAGGGTTTTTATGCAAAAACTTTTCACCCCCAAAACCAGGGTGTTACACATATCCCTTCAAGATACCCATAAATCTCTCAAATGGATACATGTAGCGCAGGAACACGGGTCCACAAAACTTAATTTCTCTTACAAGGTGAACAATTAGATGGACCATAACATCAAAAAAGGATGGAGGGAAATACATCTCCAGCTGACAAAGAGTGGTAGCCACATCGCGTTGCAAATCGTCCAGTCCATCCATATCAATTACCTGCAAGGACACAGTTGCAGCAAATATTCAGATCAAAAAAATCTGACAAGTTCCACGAATGGAGCTAATTAACTTGCTAGGAGTACACGCTTACGTACCTTGCCAGATATTGTGTTGAAGAAATAACATAGCTTCGTAATTGTCTCTCTGACTTTGACTGGGAGAATGCCTCTGATAGCAATGGGAAGCATTTGTGACAACAGTACATGACAATCATGGGACTTCATACCAACCAGTTTCAAGTCTTTCATGGACACAAGTTTTTTCAAGTTCGCAGAATACCCACATGGAACTTTGACACCATGTAGGCACTGACAGAGTTCTGTTTTTTCTCTTTTTGACAAAGTATAGCAGGCCGGGCGAGGTATGTCCACTTTCCCTTCTCCAACGGTGCAAGCTCAGTCCTTATGCCCATGTCGAGCATGTCACGGCGAACATTGATGCCATCTTTCGTCTTTCCTGGAATGTTCAACAGCAAACCAATCAAACTGTCACAAACATTTTTCTCTACGTGCATGACATCAATGCAATGTCGAACTTGTAAGTGCTCCCAATATGGCAGATCCCAAAGAATCGATCTCTTCTTCCAAACATTTTTTCCTTGAGGTTTAGAACATTTACCGAACTCAACTTTGATGTCCTTCACGCGCAAGTAAAGCTCCTTACCAGTCACACACACTGGGGCTGATCCTTTCTCAGGCTTCCCATTGAATGACTTCCTCTTCTAACGGTAGGCGTGATGCATCGGAAGGAATCTGCGGTGACCCATGTACACTGTTTTTCCGCAGTTCGATAACCACATGCTTTCAGTTTCATCCAGGCAAATAGGACAAGCCTTGCCTCCTTTCGTACTATACCCTGAAAAATTTCCATAGGCCGGGAAATCATTTATGGTGCAAAATATGATGGCCCGCAACATGAAATTCTCACACTTATGTGCATCCCACACCCGCACCCCTTCGCTCCACAATTTATGTAAGTCCTCGACTAACGGTGATAGAAACACGTCAATATCATTCCCGGGTTGTCTGGGTCCTGAAATTAGTAACGACATCATGATGTACTTGCGCTTCATACATAACCAAGGAGGAAGATTGTAGATGCATAAAAGAACCGGCCAAGTGCTATGTCGACTGCTCATATTTTCGTGTGGATTAATACCATCCGTACTAAGCCCAAACCTTATATTCCTCACTTCGCCGCCAAACTCACCGAATGTTCTGTTAATGTTTCTCCATTGAATGGAATCAGCTGGATGTCTTAGTTTTCCGTCTTGTTTCCGACCTTCAACATGCCAACGCAAGTACTTCGCATCTTTCGGATTTGCAAACAGCCGTTTCAATCTGGGAATCACAGGCAAATACCACACAGTTTTGGCCGGAGGCCCTTTCTTTACCTCATCACATCCATTGTGATAAATTCTGACCCCATGCTTATACCGCGATGCACCGCATCTTGGACAAACTTGCAAATCCTTGTACTCGTTACGGTACAGAACACAATCATTTGGGCATGCATGTATTCTTTCGATTTCCATTCCCAACGGACACAATAGTTTTTTGGCCTGGTAAACCGATCTGGTTTTATTTCATGAATATATATAAATACACATATAATAGTTCATGGCTCATTACATGATCATTTCACATTTCACAGGCATCCAGCCTAATACTACCATTTCATATTTCAATCATTCTTTCATATGCAATACTACTTATATTCAAGGTTATTCTATAGCTACTCATGAAATATAGGTTCAATATGCTCAATAATATGACTTGCCTTCCGTGTCGGGTCAACAGTGAAGTCCTCGAACTCAGCTTCTGGATCTGCTCGGCAACAAACAAACACACAATGATTACAAACTATATTAAAATGTTTTATGATCAATATGTAGATATGCTTTAAGAATAATAACTGAACGATACTGAAAATGATTGAGACTACAAGCTAAATTGAGTCGAGAATCTAGGGTTTCAAGAATTTGAGCTAAGATTGAGAACTGGAGGTTGCCAAAGTTTCAAGACATCAATATTGACATTGAGTTCGCGCCTGGTTTGCTCAAAAATAGTGAATGTCAGCCGATTGACATTCGGTTCGAGGCCTCACATAGCCAAGAATGGCATAAACATGGTTTATGTTGGATCAAGGATGCCGACTAGAGGGGGGGTGAATAGGAGGCTTTTAAAAACTTTAAGGCTTAAAACAAATAAATGCAAATCAAGAACAAATAATATAAGCAAGGGGAAAAGAGAACGAACACAGTGATTTTTACCGAGGTATCGGAGACTCGCCCAGTCTCCACTAGTCCTCGTTGAAGCACTCAAGTCACTTGAGTTTTGCCTCAATACTCGCGAAGAGTATTATCAACTAAGGGTTGCTCCTTGTCCACTCCGGAAAGGCGAGCACCAATGCCTTGTACAAGCTTGCCGAGCCTCTCCGACAATCTCCAATTTGGAGAGGTCAACGGCCACGCCTCCGAACCGTCTAGGTGAGGGCGCTCACCAAGAGTAACAGGCAGCGAGGTCTTCTCTTGACCTCCAAACATGCACCGAGAAACTAAGTGAATGCAAATGCAAAAGAATTGAAGTGCTCGGTGGATCGGAAAACACTCGACTTGATCAAAAGATCAAGATTTTAAGTAGAAAACTAAAGCTCAAGAGTGTATAAGAAAATGCTACTACTTGTTGTATAAAACTCATGCCCAAAGCCCCTATTTATAGCCTCAAGAATCAAATGAACCGTTGGAGCTAGGGCTGAAAATCAGCAACTCAAACTGACAGTCAGTTTGCCTAACTGACAGTTAGTTTAGTACACAACGGCCGACAAAATTTACGGATGAAAATTTGCTAGCCGTTCGTGGTCGTTTAAGGAAAGCTGAAACCCACAACTGACAGTCAGTTCGACCACATACTCGACCAAAAACAAATAGAAACTCAGTTAAAAGTACTGTGGTCGAAACCCCAACTGACCGTCAATATGGAAAAACTGACAGTCAGTTTAATACAAAATTTTGAGCACAAAATACACCCTCTCTGGACAATTGTCAGTTAACACGAACTGACATTCAAACTGACAGTCAGTTTAGCAAACTGACAGTCAACCTGAACAAAAACAAAGATAACTTTAAATCCACAAATCCAAAAGAGGTGTTTAATAGCTTTTTTGAAAGATAATTTCAAGGACTACATTTTTGTCAGCAGAAGCAAAAACCAGATCTGCCTAGATCTTTCTAGAAAATCGAAAAACTCTTCTGCTGTCAAAAACTGAACTGAAAAACCAGATTTTTCAAATTAAGTTCAAACCAAATCCAACCAAAAAGGATGCAATGCAATGACCTAAGTTTCTCGGTTTATGTTGGAGATAAAGAGAGGACTTTTGTCACCCCTCTTTATAGTACGGTTAAAACTAAAAATAATTTTCCTAACCGATCATCTCCGAACGCCGAGATCGGAAAAAAATAAAATATAGATTACCTTAGGTCCTTTGCTTTTCTAGCTTGCGTCTAATCTTCATATTCATGACTTGTGCTTTTACTTCTTTTGCGCTGGGTTTGTTTCGTTCATCTCGACAATCTTCCCTGTATTAATCAATCTCAAAAAGCACAGTTAGTCTTAAACACTCTGTTTTCATTAATCATCAAAATTAGGGTTAGGCATGAAGGCCTAGATGCAACAGTTTAGAGGATTTTCAATGGGCAAAACAAGTTTGAATCAAAGCATTGGGTGCACAATGAAGCAAGACATCTGTTTGGCAAGGAAGTTTTTACAAAAAAGTCCAGGAGTTCAGAAAATTAGCAAAAATATCCCTGGACACAACGAACTGAATGCCAGCGCACTTCCAAGAACTAGGGCTCAAGCAATTGACCAATTTACTCGTGCGTTGCTTCGCCAACTACGTCAAATGGGTAGGCGAGGTCAAGGCGAAGCTGCTAGAGAAGTTAATTTGAAGATGATGGCTGGACGATGTTGAACGGTGAGGTCGAAGTCGTCGGCTTCCAGGAACAAGGGCGAGCTACGGTGACATAACACAGGAATTGATGGAACAAGAAATTAATAATGGGCTTTTGCTCCTGAGGTGATGCTGATGGTGCTGGAGCGAGGAATCTAGTTGCAATTGAGGTTTGGAGCTCGTCGGCGTTGACACCGGAGTTGGAAACGACGACAAACAAGGCAAAGATGATCTAGGGCAATGCAGATCAAATGGGCTCGGCTACACAATCTACAGGATACAAGAAATGATTTGTTGCAGTTGGTTTGGTCGGATGTGAAGTGGAGCTCACCGGAGATGTGAGGCGTTCACGGCGGCGCGCGAAGGACAGGAAAGCTCCAATTCGAGCTCAAATTTAAATTCTAATTGACCAGGCTTGCTCAAGAGGTTTGTGTGATCATTTGATTCCAGAGGAAAGAGGGCTAATTCGGACTGGAGTGGATTCAATTGCTGGAACAAGGCATATGCCAATTTCGGCGATCATCGACGATAGGGCCCACAGGAGTTGAATTAAATGCTATAGAACAGAGAGGAAGGAGGAAGGTACTCTGTGGTCGAGTCAATTAGACGATTGGTGTAGCAGATCGAGCTGGCACCGTGCTCCTCCTCAGTGGCTCGCCGGAGAAGGAGATAAAGACGAAGAAGTTTGAGACTTAGCTGATTTTTGGTGAAGTAAAGATTGCACAGGGCGATGGGATGCTTAAATAGGCAAAGTATGAAGCTTGAGAGGAGGGGACAGTAACAAAATTTGCGTCGGTGACGAGACTGGCTGGGCGCAGAAGAAAAAATGGCGACAAAGCACTGGCGAAGTAAATAGTAGCAATGACGAGACGGCGAGCAGGCGGCTCTGCAACTTTTCCTAAAGCTAGCCGGTTGTCCCTTTGCTCCTTTGCCTTTGCCCTTGCCTCTACCCTTGCCTTTTGCTGGGGAGTGAGCGTGTACCTTCGAAGACAAGGGCGAGGAGTTGGCGACTTTCTTTGCAGGCAAAGGGGCTTTACTTGGAGGCGTGGATCCTCTGGCTAGGGTCGAGGTCGTCTTTGGAGTGTTGAGGTCTTGAGGTGATTCCTCATGCCCTGCGCTGGTGGTGGGGTCCCCAGGTAGTACACCGGCAGGCCACTTCAATTTATGAACACGTATTTTAGATTTTGCATGTTGAGTGTACTAAGTAGATTGTAAACTAAAATGTGTATGATTTACCTGTTGTATTATAACACACTTCTTGAGCCACTGTACGTAGGAGCCCACTGCCTCAGCAAGTGTTCGCATTTCCTCCATTGGGACTGGCAATGGAAAAGCGTTGTAAACTTGGATGGCCATGTCCACTTGTACCTTTGCCAACCCCAACACCAGAGGTACGCAGTGGACTCGGACATCCTCCCCAGATGGGCAACCACTACGTGCCGGTCGCCTAGGTGAGTCACTAGGCTGCAGCTCTTGGGCTTCTGCAAATTTGTAACAATTGAAACGGGTTAGCGAAACAACTCTAACAGAACAGGAATGGCATCAACTTAAGTGCACAGCTCAAGGCTTGCAATACCTCAAGCAGATCCACTGGATCCATGAGGACTTTGGAAGAGAAACTACTCGGCCGACCCGGTGGGCTACAGTCGCCCTCGGGAGCTGGATCTACACTCTTGGACAGCATCATTTGTTTCAGCTGTATAAACTCTTCCCTCATCTCTGCGAACGTGGCCTCGACCTCCGCCCGTACCTCTGCCTGGACCTCTACCTGTACCTCTGCCCGTATCTTCTCGTACAGCTCCGATTCGTTCTCCTTCCAGGAACGGGCCTTCTTTCTCGGTGGAGCCGGATCTTCGAAGCCGAGCTTCCATGGCACGATGACTCCCATGGTCCACGTTCGCCTGGGATGCTCCTTATTTCCTAGAGCCGCTCTTGGAACAGATGGTGAGGTTGAACAAAACTTGCTAAAAACTCAACTCAAGTACAAGGTACGACATGATCGGCACCGAGTTGACGCTCAATTCCAAGAAGGTGATATGGTCTAGCTACATTTGAGTAAGGAGAGAGTCAAAGGTGAAGGTAAGAAGCTTAAACCAATTCACTATGGTCGTCTTCGGATTTTATAGAAAGTTGGTATTAATGCTTGTCAGCTCAAGTTACCTCCGTACATGAATATTTGAAGACCTCAAACTCTTCGAGCCCTCCATGCTGGATGATGAGCCAAATAACATAGTATCATCTGGTGATGACTTGGTCTATCAAACAGAAGAACCTCTACCTGACGATGTGATCTTGGAGAAGAAGGTGACGACCACTCGCAGCGGTACACGAGAGTCTTTTTGAATCGGCCGGAAAGATCAACGAGCATGTGTGGTAAAGTGGTACACCCGAGAAGATGGTCAAGCCCAATTTCCACATCTCCAATTTTGATCTAGGTTGCAACGGGGGTTGGCTCCTTGTCAACAGGGGAGATCCGGGAGGATCTTTCAGGTCGAGTATGGAAGTCGAGTTTGGGAAGGATACGCGAGCTCGAAAAGGCTTCGCGACCACAGTAAGCTTTTGCGACATCGATTCGAACTCTGGTCAGAATAGTAATCCAATCAATATACATATAATTAACTCTTACGTATTCAGGTTAAGTTAGTTGTCTGAGTCTAGTACGTTTAGGTTATTGAGTCTAATACATATTCATACAATTGGACTATAAATACCTTGTAATAGCTCTAGTTTAGAGCTTCGAATACCATTGAAGAGTCATAGAACTTATTTAAGTCCTAGACACTTATAGTTCATTGATCGATGTAGGCGAGTGCATCCTAACATTCGACGTGTAAAGATCCCTCTTCGAAATAAAGTGTTGTGCAATTACTTTAAGCTGTGTTTTTCGATCAACCTTTGGGTTTTGGTAATTCCGAGTAAGATCCCGTAATTCTGCATATTAGCATCTGGGTGAGCCTAGTGCGAAAACCAAGGCTAGGTCTCAAACGGATCAACCAATGATCTCCTGGCAGACGTAGGTGCCATCAATCGCCACTTACGGATAGAGCATCCACGATGGCTAAGGCGATAATGGCCAAGACTCCTTTGGTTCCTAGAAGAAGCACATGGCGTGCTCACGAAAGCGCTCCGTAACCCTCCTGATGGTTTTATAAATGATGATGGGGTAACATTTGCAAGAGTTCTTGCAGAAAATCTCGACGGAGTTGCATCAGATGTAACTCCAACTGCCTCATCACGATCAGTAACCAATTCTCGGGAAGGAGATAGTGCTCACCATAGCCAGAGAAGATGCAACCATGCTCAAGCCACACCGTCTCGTCGTGGTCATGACAAGATCTGGGTAACTGACTATTCCCGCAATCGCGACCAAGAGCCAATACTCTCACGCTTGGCACTGTGCCGTGATGTTCCACGTGCCAACCCTTCCCACGACCATGGCGATAGTCGTGATGATTAACAACCACATATTACATATGTTGGTTGTACGGTCTTTTCGCCAGGATTGGGAGCAATGGTTTGGCCTGGCAAATTTAAGCCAGGAATGATCGAGCGATTGGATGGGATGTAAAACCAATCCGAATTTCTCTAGATCTGTGTCACTGCTATCCAAGTGGCCTGTGGAAATGAAAAGGTG
Organism: Pharus latifolius; assembly: GCA_019359835.1. Lineage (NCBI taxonomy): Eukaryota > Viridiplantae > Streptophyta > Magnoliopsida > Poales > Poaceae > Pharus > Pharus latifolius. The sequence continues at coordinate 36,184,426 of CM033323.1, read as the reverse complement.
ATGGCCAATTATTTGCCAATGGTCCTTGAAGGTCTGGCAAGAACCTGACTCTTCAACCAGCCAAAAGAATTGATTTATAACTGAGAGAAGTGTGTGATGCTATCCTCAGCAATTTCCAGAATTTCTACGAAAAATCTAGCAAGGAAGATGATCTTCATCGATTATGCCAGACTTCAAGTGAAACTCTCCAGCAGTTTGTGAAGAGGTTTGTGGGGGTAAGAAATACTATCCCTAACATCTCTGATAGTTTGGTAATCAGTGCCTTTAAACATGACGTTCGATACTGAAGATTCACAGAGGAACTCAGCATTCACCCACCAAGATTAGTGTTAGAACTTTTTGACATGGCTGATCGCTACTACAACGCAGCTGAAGCGGTGGAGTGGAATAGAATGGTTGATAAGGGTGATTTACCAGCCCAACCTGGTCTAGGCACCGACAAGAAAGAAAGTTCTAACATGAAGTCTAGATCATCTATGGGTCGAAAGATGAAAAAGGCGAAAAAGGATCTAACGAACCACCTCTAAGATGTCGCGAACATGGAAAAGCAACGACAGGATAAAGGTAACAAAGTTCTATACAAGAATAATAAACCTCATTCTGGTGGATGCAACAGTGACCATGCAAAAGAACAGATTAACCCACAAGGAAACAAGAGGTGGTGTGCACTGCATGATGTTCCGGGCACGATCTCAAGAATTGCCGAACATGGTTAAAGCGTATGTAAGAATTCTACCAAGGTAATGCTCCTATGCCTACCATACAAGAAAAAAGGCAACCCGGTGGGAATAAGGATGCTGATGGAGATGAGGACATGTCATACCAGGTACCAAATAATCATATTAATGTTATTTTTGGTGGTTCTTCATCCAATATCTCCAAGTGTCATTTTAAATCTGTTCGTCGAGAGGTTAATAATATTGAAGCTCCCCCAGTCAGAGACGTCCCTGACCTTTAGCCAGGAAGACTGCCCAAGGTATTGTCGGGACCATAGCATGCAAATCCCTCATTCAAGAATCAAACCTATGGTACACCTATTTTTTAGGATCAAACCTAGTCCTTCATGCACTCCTATCGGCCAGACTGTACTAATGATAACGCTCGAAGAACCAGAGAATTTTTGAATGGAATTGATAACCTTTGATGTAATTGATTTTGATTCAGCATACAATGCAATTCTTGGTAGGCCCTCACTTGCCAAGTTTATGGCAGCGACACATTATGCTTATCAATGCGTCAAGGAGCCAGGACCAAAAGGCACGATCACGGTCAAGGGTAGTCAGAATACGGCTCTCACTTGTGATGGCATATCCATGGAATTGGTCGATCAACTTCCCGTTAGGGATGTTAAGGCTGCGACCAAGGCTAAAGAGGTAGATTCGGTGAAGTTAACCCCTCGACTAGATGAAAAACTTCAATAAGTTTCCTTATTCCGAGATGATCCAACCAAAACTGTTCGGATTGGGTCACAACTGGAGAACAAATAGTGACTTGCACTCATCGCTTTCCTCCAGGCTAACGTAGATGTGTTTGTGTGGAAACCATCCGACATGGATGGAGTCCAAAGGGAAGTGATCGAGTATAGGCTAGTAATTCAATCTGGATAGCAATCAATAAAGAAAAAGCTCAGACGCTTTGCCTCTTATCAGAGAGAAGCCATCCATTCAGAGTTAGATAAACTCTAGAAGGCTAGCTTTATTCGTGAAGTTAACCATTCTGATTGGCTCGCAAACCTAGTCATGGTCTTGAAATCTAATGGTAAGTGGCACATGTGCGTCAATTACACCAATCTCAATGCTACCTACCCGAAGGATGATTTCCCCTTCCCTGTATCACCAGTTGGTCGACTGAACAGCGGGTTGCGAACTAATGAGCTTTCTGGATGCCTACTCATGGTACCATCAAATTAGCATGGCAGAAGAAGATGAAGAGAAAACTACCTTCATCACACCATTTGGCATGTACTGCTATGTCAGGATGCCATTTGGGCTCAAGAATGCGGGTTCCACGTACCAGCGCTTGTTGCAGAAGAATTTCAATCACAATTAGGGCATAACTTAGAAACTTATGTAGATGACCTAGTTGTAAAGAGAATAAAAAGCTCTAGCCATGTAGATGACCTGGCTAAAACTTTCTGTAACTTGAATAAACATGGGATAAAGTTGAATCCTAAAAAGTGCTCCTTTGGATGCCATTAGGGCTCAAGAACGCTGGTTCCATGTACCAGCGCTTGATGCAGAACACCTTTCAAACTCATTTAGGGCGTAACATAGAAGTTTATGTTGATGATCTGGTTATAAAGAGTGTTAAATGCTCTTGTCATATAGATGATTTGGCTAAAACTTTCTGTAACCTGAATAAGCATGGAATAAAGTTGAACTTCGAAAGGTGCTCCTTGGGTTTCTTCTGGTAAACTTTTGGGTTTCCTTGTTTGTTCACAAGGCATTGAGGTTAATCCTGACAAAATTTGGGCCATTGAGCAAATGCGATTTCATTCCACCACGAAGGAGGTACAAAGCCTAACTGGTCAAATGGCGGTTTTAAGTCATTTGATTTTGCAGTTGGGAAAACGTGGATTGCCTCTCTTTAAGGTTCTGCGTAAGCACAATGGTATTCAATGGTCGTATTTAGCTATTGCTCGGGTACTAGTTTCCCCGACTTTGGGAGAAACATTACTCATCTATTTGGCTGCTACCCGTCATGCGGTTTGCGCTGTTCTGGTCGTAGAAAGGCAAGGAGTGGAACGACCAGTTTATTATGTAAGCGAAGTGCTAAATGGACTAAAGGAGAGGTACCCTGAGGTCCAAAAGCTACTTTATGCTCTCTTAATGGCTTCAAGGAAGCTGCAACATTACTTTCAAGCACACAAGATTTTTGTGCCCTCGTCCTTTCCCTTAGGGGACATTCTCCGTAATCCAGAAGTAACGGGTTGAGTTGCGAAATGAGCAGTAGAACTGGGAGCACTCAATCTCCACTGCACAGCCCGAGTAGCATTCAAATCCCAAATTCCTACAGATTTTGTGGTCGAATGGACTAATCCTGCACGACTTGCTCAATAATGTGTTGATTCATAAAATACTAACCACTGGACGTTGTATTTTGATGGCTCTTAGAGTTTCAAAAACTCAGGGGCGAGAGCGGTCTTAATTACGCCCCATGGCGACCAGCTCCAATATGTCGTACAATTACACTTAGTTACTACAAATAACGCAGTAGAGTATAGAGGTATTCTAGTCGGGCTTCGAGCAGCCCAATCCCTTGGAGTCCATCGATTAGTGGTGAAAGGTGATTCACAGCTAGTCGTAAACCAGGTGAACAAGGCATACCAATGTTCTGATGAGACAATGGCTCTTTACTTGGACGAAGTGAGGAAATTGAAAAAATACTTCTGAAATTTCAAAGTCCAATCATTTCGCGAAGAGACAATATTTTCGTAGACCAATTGTCAAAAATTGGTTACTCACGTGCATCCGCCCTGGCAGGAGTGTTCGTCGAGCACTTAAAAAAGCCCTCAACCGCGACCACAACAAAGGCACCAATGACGATAACTAACATCGCCACCCTTGAGCATTGTGCAGATTGGATCCTACCATCGAGGAAGCATCTCACACATGGGACTACGCTCAAGGGCAAAACCAAGAATGACCGGTTAGTTAGAAAAGCGCGAATGTACAGGTTGGTTGAAGGAACCTTGTGTAGAAAAGGTGCTCAAGAAGTGCTGATGCGTTTCATCTCTCAAGAAGATGGAAAATCCCTTCTAAAAGAGATTCAAGGAGGCATGTGTCAAGCACACACAACCTATAGAACGCTGGCTGGAAAAGCTTTCTGGCAAGGCTATTACTAGCCGACGGCTCTTAATGACACCATGCAATTGGTGCCCATAGTGTCAATTTTATGCTAGGCAGGTCCACCAGCCAACATATGCATTACAAACTATTCCCTTTACTTGGCCATTCGCCACATGGGGAATAGATATCATGGGTCCTATGCCCCGATCAATAAATGGATACCAGTTCTTGTTCATAACCATTGATACCTTTACTAAATGGATTGAGGCTGAACTAGTCCAAAATTGTCATGGTATTGCGAGTACCCCGGCAGGTTTCGTGGATGATCCTAGCGAAGAAAACGCGACGCGGGCTGACCGGGCAACCGGTCCTCCCCCGCCAGACAAACACAAGAAGTGACACGAGGATTTATACAGGTTCTGGTCCCGGTGGGGGCCCTAGTCCTGTCGGCGTGCTCCCTACCGGAGTCGGCTGGGGAGGCTCTCTCGAGGAGAGGCTTCCGGAGCACACCTGTGAGTTTGGCTATTCTAGTAATAATGAATGACTTGTCCTTACAACAGGGGGTACAAGGGCTATTTACAGACCCAAAAAGAAGCAAAAAGACTAAACTACCCCGGACGCCACCGTCGGATCGAGGGGTAGCGACGTCCTTCTCCCGGTCAGGTGCCTTGGATGCTTGACAGGTGGTCGCTGATTCCCGCGGTGCTCCTCGCGTGACCTGCACGTGATCAAGAACCAAAGACTTTACCTTTAGAAGGGTGATGGTGCCCGGCACGTGCAAAAGGCGGCGCCCGGGACATGCACCGGAGGCAATGTCCCCATGCAAAAGGAGGCGCCCGGGACATGCCCCGGAGGGCAATGTCCCCGGGCCAATGGCGGCGCCCGGGACATGCCCCGGAGGCAATGTCCCCAGGCAAATGGCGGCACCTGGGACCAGCACAGGAGGCCAGGTCCCCGGGGCCAATGGCGGCGCCCGGGATATGCCCCGGAGGCATTGTCCCCGGGCGAATGGCGGTGCCCGGGACCGGCGCCGGAGGCCAGGTCCCCGGGCAAAAGGCGGCGCCTGGGACCGGCACCGGAGGCCAGGTCCCCGGGCAAATGGCTGCGCCCGGGACCGGCTCCGGAGGCGAGGTCCCTGGGCAAATGGCGGCGCCCGGGACCGGCGCCAGAGGGAAAGGCGGCGCCCGGGACATGCCCCGGAGGCAATGCCCCCGGGCGAATGGCGGCGCCCGGGACTGGCACCGGAGGCCAGGTTCCCGGGACAATGGCAGCGCCCGGGACATGCCCCGGAGGTAATGTCCCCGGGCCAATGGCGGCGCCCGGGACATGCGCCGGAGGCGAGGTCCCCGGGCGAAAGGCGGCGCCCGGGACCGGCACCAGAGGCCAGGTCCCCGGGCAAATATGACGCAACTTACCTGGACTTAGCCTCGGGGAGATTTCCGCCAACAAAAATATTACTGCAGCTGCTGTGAAGTTCTTTCAAAAGAACGTTGTGACACGATTTGGTGTTCCAAGTAATCTCATAACAGACAATGGTTCCCAATTTGTTAGTGGTCTTTTTGGACTATTGTGAACACATTGAGACTAAAATTTGTTTCGCATCCATTGCTCATCCACAGAGTAATGGTGCAGTTGAACGTGCCAACGAGCAAATAATACAAGGGGTTAATAAATGCGATTTCGACCACCTTAAATTACGCTTGGGGGGCTTGGGTGGAATAACTTCACTCTATTCTATGGGCATTATGCACTACATCCAATAGTGCCATAGGAGAAACGCTTTTCCAACGGGTTTGTTGTGCAAAAGCCATGCTACCAATTGAAATTAAACTTGGCTTTCCTCTCGTGGATCACTTAGATGTTATAAATCAAAGTGAAAGACGTGAAGATGATATTACTTTCCTTGAAGAGAAACGCGATTGAGTACTGATTCACTCAGCGGCATATTTACAAACTCTGCGTAAATATGATAGTAAAAGGGTGTGACCACGTACACTAAACGTGGGGGACTTGGTTTTAAGGAAAATTCAAAACCAGTCTAGTCGCAATAAATTCTCTCCTCAGTGGGAAGATCCCTTTACTGTGGTCTCTATCCCGCAACCAGGATTAGTTTGATTGGCTATGAATGATGAAAGGATATTATCAAACGCCTGGAACATAGATCAGTTGTGTAAATTTTATGTGTAAGTTCTTTCTTATTCCAATTTCAAATTCTTTCTCATTAAAGAAGTATATTTATCACTCTTTTGTTATGGTTGCATTCCAGTTCTAAGCCTTTTTACTGAGTCATAGTCGGGGGCTGGTCGCAATGTACAAATAAGCACATTAGTGTGATGTGTAAGTAGATTCACTGGCCGAACTTATGATTACATTTAGCTAATTAAGACATCTCTTTCTAAGTCGGTTCTTACCATATAAGGGACTTACTAATGTGCCCTGATCATTCAAGTGGCTGTTAGTTTGCAAAAAACATATGCATTTGAACTAGGTCAGTTTCTCTGCGACCATAGTGACTTATCCTGTGACCGCCATATTATATCTTGTGATCACTATACTAGATCTTTAGTTTAATTGGTCACAAGAGGGGGCTAGGGGAATATAACTATAGCATTTAGTCAGAAAACTAAGTATTTTGCAATGTTACCATTTATCGTTCTGCTAATCATTCATAATGCATTTGCAAGGTACAAAACAAAGATTTTGCTGCAATAATAAGCTAAAATTATTTGCATTATATTTCCATTTCACATCATAACAAATGTTTACATGAGAGGAGATACATTGTTTCATGAAAGGCCGAGGTCGCACATCAATTTCTCAATTAAGGGCCTGACCTCGGCCGTGGTCGCCTCCAGTTGGTATTGGCTACCAAAGGTCGCTTCCACCACCAAGTTCAGATTCAAATTCATACCATGGTGGAGCCTAAGTTTGCAGAGGATGGCACAGGCTACAAATATGAAATCATTCTTTAGCACCTCTTTGTGCCTCCTCACAATTTCAGGAACATTGGTGACCAGAAGATCAGCTTGAGCTGCAATCAGTTTGCAGGACTCACTAAAGGAAAAATTGTCCTTCTTAGGATTGATAACATCTGCCTTTAGCACCTCTCACAGCTTTTCGAATGTTTTCCTTTCTATGAGACCGCCGCTTTTGATGATTTCTTCCAAAGCACTCTTCTCATTGAGGTAAGCTTAGCGATCTCTTCGGCCTTCTCTTTGGCCGCCCAGAAGCGGTTGATGAGCCTTTGAACTTTATCTAGATCCTCTCCACATGCAGTGCTCTTCTTTTCATAATGATCTTTTTCCTCGGCCAGCTTCAGGTTCTCCTCTCTTTGTTCTGACCAGAGCAAGAAGCGAATTGAATTGAGTTCGAGAAATTTGTAAAGTTCATAAAGGCAATGTAAATTCTACCAAAATGAACTTACCATCTACCCTAGTTTGCAATTGCTTGCAAACCATCTGAAAGCACTTGGCTTTGCCTAGGATAGAGTCGGCTAACATAGCCTTCTGCTCCAAGGTCACCAGCTGTTCTTCACATTTTTCCCTATGACAACAAAAATTATAATTCCAGTTTATAAGAAACTGAGTTTAAAGCAAGATGTCGGCAATTGGGAGTCAGATCCCTAGTTGATCCTATGCAATTTAGTTGTGTAGGAAGTGGAGAACTTTCGAGACGCCCACTAGGTAAGTTAAGATAATTATGTACTAGAGACATGGAAGATTATACAGATTTGGGCCCTCAAGGATTTGAGTAACAACCCTACGTCCTGTGATGTTTTCACTATGTATGTAAATAATTACAAAGGATGGAGATTGTTATAGAGGAAAGCTAACAATCTCTTTATCTATATCCATATGTGTTTGTCCATTTTCTTGTTTGATATCACTTCTGGTATACCCTTTATAGTGATCGAAAGGGTGCCAACATGGAGCAGTTTCAGGAGGTTAGACGGTTGCCAATATGTGGTTTCCAAATAACTACATATCTTAACTCCTTAGTGGTTATCTTCACAAATGTGGGAGATGAAGTTATCTTATCCTGGAACCGTTACTGGAAGACTCAGCCGCTACTCAGGTTAGACATGACTCTCTCGATGCTATGGTCCCGTACAGCCTGCGACCATAGGTCAGTACTAAGGTCGTCATTAGTCATGCGACCTTCTAGTTCACAGGAAACTGAGCTCTGTGACCATGGAACCATATATCATATCTGAAATATCTTAAACATGATATATTTAATGAATAGATGACTAGCCCAAGTAATATTCATCGTCAGCTAGCCCCCAAATTTGAAGCAATAAAAATTTTATTATTTCGAATTTAAAAATTCAAAAATATATCATCTGACGCATGCGCCCGGTGTGATCCGGAGGGTCTCCGGGACCCCGGTGAGATCCGAAGAGCCTCCGGGACACCGGTGAGATCCGGAGGGTCTCTGGGACCCCGGTGAGCCCCGGTGAGGCCCGGAGAGCCTTCGGGCTCATGGAAAGCTATTGCTGACGGTGGGGCCTCTAGGAAGCCCGTGGCGCCACATGTCGAACATCCAGGCCGTCCATCAGGCCAAAGGACGTCTTCGCCCTTCCATCCAACGGTCGCAGCGAGCGCATTTTTGTCTTTTGCATTTCTTAGGGGCTATATATACCCCTCTTGTACCCTTTTTCAGGGATTCCAATTCATTTATATTAACTCAACATTCGGTTCTCTCGGAGACCTCTCCCCGAGAGCTCACCTCCCCAGCGGACTCGCGTCCAGAGAGAGCCAACAGGACTAGGGCCCCCACTGGGACCCGAACCTGTATAAACCTCTGTGTCACTTTCTGTGTTGCCCGACGGGAGGGGACCAGTAACTCGGTCTGCTTGCGCCGCTGTACTTGTGCTGCGCACGTCCGAACCTGCCGGGGTATCCGTAATACCACGATAGTTGGCGCCGACCGTGGGGACTTCGCGACGAATCGCCATGGCTCCCGCAACCACCAGAGCTCAAGCCCTCTCATCTCCCGAGAGCGCTGGTCCTAGCAACCCGGCTCCGCATCCGCGGGATGAGGCTTCTGCGGCCCTGCCGCCCGGGGGTGTACGGGCGGAGGACTCGCTTCCTCCACCCGCGGCCTCCGGTCAAAGGGTCCCCGTTTCTGACCCAGCTACCGCGACCGAGCTTCCTGGGCCTAGTGCGCCCCAACTCTCCGTTCCGGTCTCTGGAGATTCTATGCTGGGGGCTTTGATCCAGGGCCAGATTTGCACCCAAGACACCGTGGAAGAGCTGCTACGCGTCCTGGCGCGACCCCCGGCTCCCGTCTACCCGCCTCCATATCCGTTTATGGGGGCACTGCCCCAATTCTTCGTGGGACACCCCACCTTTCCCGGGCCGGGGATGTTCCCCGTTCCCGGTGGCGCGCCCGGGCCATATCCGATCCCGGGGACACTTCCTGCGCTGGGGAGTCAACTTGTCTCCGAGCCCTCCCCTGCCTCGGGAAGTCGCCCGGCCCCGGGTGCAGAACCCCGCGAGCGGCTACCGCCGCGCCGGGGACAACCCCGGCACCCGAGCCCGGTAGCCTCCGCGAGCCGACGGCCGGGGCGTGTTCAACGCCCGCCCCTGCGGACGCCCCGGGGACTCGAACTGCGACCACTCCCGCCGCCGCACCGAGCGCGGACCCGAACCTGTATAAACCCCTCTTGTACCCTTTTTCAGGGATTCCAATTCATTTATATTAACTCAACATTCGGTTCTCTCGGAGACCTCTCCCCGAGAGCTCACCTCCCCAGCGGACTCGCGTCCAGAGAGAGCCAACAGGACTAGGGCCCCCACTGGGACCCGAACCTGTATAAACCTCTGTGTCACTTTCTGTGTTGCCCGGCGGGGGGAGACCAGTAAATCGGTCTGCTCGCGCCGCTGTACTTGTGCTGCGCACGTCCGAACCTGCCGGGGTATCCGTAATACCACGACACAACTTGTTACTCTTGGTGAACGCCCTCACCTAGACTGTTTGGAGGCGTGACCGTTGACCTCTCCATTAATAGAGATTCTCGGAGAGGCTCGGCATATTTTGTGAAAGGCATCGGTGCTCGCCTATCTGGAGTGGAGAAGGAGCAACCTTAGTGAAAAATATCCTTCGTGGATATTGAAGGAAGACTCAATCATATGAGTGCTTCAATGAGGAGTAGGGGAGACCGGGCGAGTCTCCGAGACCTCGGGATAAATCTCCGTGTTTGTCTTCTCTCCCTCTTTCTTTTTAATTGTGCAAAATAATTTTTCAATTGTCTTGGTTCTTTCTCTTTGCAAAAGTTGTTTAATTTGAAAAGTTTTAAAGCCTTCTATTCACCCCCCTCTAGTCGACATCCTCGATCCTACAGTTTGCATCCAACTTCTGTTCCACCCTCAACTTTTGCCACCCAGGTTATTATCCTCATATTTTATCCTTGTTGCATAGTTCTAGAACTAATCCCTATACATATAGGAGGACAAAGCCCTATGGGTCCTTAGCGAACTGCTTGCGAAGATGGAGGTTCTTCTGAAAGAGAAGACTGCTTTGTGCAGAACTCTCCAAGAAGAAAAAGAAAGGATTGAGGAGCAATCCGTCAAGCGAGGACGTAACCTCAATACTGTCTGCATGGTTATCAATCGCCTGAGGGAGAGCCATAGCAGGATTGTGGAGGATGTGAGTTTGCCTCACGAAGAGCTTGATATTGATATTGATATTGATATTGATATTGATAGTGGGATATCTCTAATTCACTTAGGACCAGTTGTAGTCTCGTTATAAGAGACGATATTGATAGATTGAGAGACGTTGCAGAGTCTCTTGGGGTAGCTAGTGTTAATCCCACTAAGAGCAACATGTCCCTTAGAGAAGTTTGTACACTACTTTTGGGTCAATTTGATGCTTTGGTTGCCTGCATCCCTTATTTATGTAAAGAATGTAAGAAATAAAATCCTTTTTCTTTACAATGATTACGCAAAATCTATAATCATTTTTGAATTCTCAATTGCATATCTCTATGTGAAAAATGGTTACAGGTAAATGCCTCTGCGACTAAAACATCCACAGGTAATTAATACTATGTCCATGGTTACTGTGATAAAAAAATCAAAGTAATAGAAAACCTGGACAAAATCTCTGTATGAATAAAATCATTACAGGTAAATCTTCCCATAATCATAATATTCACAGGTAAGATATTATAACTATGGTTTGATGTATTTAGCGAGGTCACAGGATTGCACTGAGACCATAGGGAACACTGAGGTCACAAGATTGCATTGAGACCACAGGTAGCACTAAGATCTTAGGATTACCCTGAGACCATAGAGTAGCACTAAGATCACAAAATCTCATTATAATATGCTTATTTGTACCATAGCCCCATAATGTGAAATAAAATGACCTTTCAGTTTGCAAAAAGATTTATTTTGTTTCAAATTCTATTAGGCTTAATGAAATGGTTTTGGGTTTAATCTGTGAAAACCCGTTATGAGAAAATATTAAAATAATGAATATAGCACGTAGTGGCTTTGGGCATATAAAACGAGTTACCTTCGTTGAGAAGCCTTGTCGTGGTATTGCGAATACCCCGGCAGGTTCTGAGAATGATCCTAGCGAAGATTACGCGGCGCGGGTTGACTGGATGACCGGTCCTCCCCCGCCGGACAAGCACAAAAAATGACACATGGGTTTATACAGGTTCGGGTCCCTGTGGGGGCCCTAGTCCTGTCGACGCGCTCCCGACCGGAGTCGGCTGGGGAGGCTCTCTCCGGGGGAGAGGCTTCCGGAGCACGTCTGTGAGTTTAGCTATTCCAATAAAAGAGAACCGATCCCTTACAACAGAGGGGTACAAGGGCAATTTATAGCCCCAAAAAGAAGAAAAAAACCTAAACTACCCCGGAAGCCACCGTCGGATTGAAGGGTAGGACCGTCCTTCTCCCGGTCAAACGCCTTGGATGCTTGACAGGTGGCCGCTAGTTCCCGAGGCGCTCCTCGCGTGACCTGCACGTGATAAACAGCTCGAGACTTTACCTTTAGGAGGGCGATGAGGCCCGGGACGGCGCCGGAGGCCAGGTCCCGGGGGCCAAAAGGCGGCGCCCGGGGAGCCCCCGGAGGCCACGTCCCCGGGCCAATGGCGGCGCCCGGGGAGGCCCCGGAGGTCATGTCCCCGGGCCAATGGCGGCGCCCGGGACGGCGCCGGAGGCCCGGTCCCGGGGGCCAAAAGGCGGCGCCCGGGGAGGCCCCGGAGGCCACGTACGGCGCCGGAGGCCCGGTCCCGGGGGCAAAAAGGCGGCGCCCGGGGAGGCCCCGGAGGCCACGTCCCCCGGCCAATGGCGGCGCCCGGGAGGCCCCGGAGGCCAGGGCCCAGGGGGCCAAAAGGTGGCGCCCTCGGAGGGGCCGGAGGCCACGTCCCCGGGCAGATGGCGGCGCCCGGGACGGCACCGGAGGCCATGATCCGGGAGCCAAATGGCGGCGTCCGGGAGGGCACCGGAGGCCATGTCCCGGGGGCAAAAGGCGGCGCCCGGGGAGGGGCCGGAGGCCACATCCCCGGGCACATGGCAGCGCCCGGAACGGCACCGGAGGCGACGTCCCAGGAGCCAAATGGTGGTGCCCCGGAGGGCAAAGGAGGCCACGTCCCGGGAGCCAAATGGCGGCGCCTGGGGAGGCCCCGGAGGCCAGATCCCCGGGCAATCGTTACACAACTTACCTGGACTTAGTCCCGCGGAGATTTCCCCCGACAAGCCTCAAAGAACCCTCTTTTGCATCTGCCACTCCGCCGCAAAAAACCCTCATTGTTTACCTTTTCTCTCATCGCCACCAAAAACCCACATATTTCCAAAGATCTTCACAGCAATGGCGTCCTGGAGCCGATCAAGCCATTGCGGCAAGGAGAGTTTGGCAGGACTAGAGAAGGAGGAAATTCTTCCCTCTCGGCTGCTGATCAACTGGTAGCATATGGGGAAACAAGAAGAAACCCCCAATGTCCAAGAGAGCGAACTGGTGATTTTTGAAGACTTTCTATCCTGCGGATTCCGTTTGCTAGAAAGCAAATTTCTGCAAGACGTCCTGGCACACTTCAACTTGGAGCTGGTAAACCTCCACCCCAATGCTGTCCTCATCTTGGCTGTCTTCCAGCATTTGTGAGAGGCTTTTGTTGGAGTTTTGCCGTGCGTAGATCTATTCCGATGTTTCTACTTCTCGGCATGGTCAAAAAGTTATAGTGCAGCAGGGTGCGTATACTTCCGCCTGACGGAGAAGAAAGATTACCCCTCCTTCCCGCTGCGTGACTCTGTGCACGGATGGAACCAATGATGGTTCTATTGTGCTACGCAGACAGAGAGCAATCTCTGGTTTGAGAACAGGCGACCAGTGAAGTCCCATTCTAAGCCGAGACTTACAGAAGCTGTACCATGTGATTCTTCACTTAGTGCAGCAAGGACAAACCGCATGGGATATCATTCATGACTTTGTGAAGAATAGGATGAGCCCTCTGAAGAAGAGGGAACATTTAGCCTGGGAGGAGTGTTCTTTGATGGACAACACCTTGGACTATAACTAGGGTAAGTTTGCTCACTTTAAAAAATAGGTGAAATTGTTGACAATCTGATGTTTATACTGAATGATTGTCATGACAAACAACTCTGTCTGTATCTGAGATCGATAGGAGGACAAACAACCTTCTGAAGCCACACAACAAGGCAATAGAAGGAGAACTAGGCTCACCCTGACCGTAGAGCCTGGTCAACAACAGCGACAACGTCAAACAAGAACATCAAAAAGCTAAACCCTCTTTTGCATAAGTTGTTCATGTATATATATTGATATGAATCATCAAAGAGCAATTTATTGAATGACGCAGCTGCTAGAGGGGCAAGTTATCAGGATGAAGCGTCCTGTGGATGATGTTGGGCCTTCTAGGAGGCCAGCATCAAAGAGAAGAAAAGTATCTCTTCTAGAGCCAATAAGATGAAGAAACCAACCCTTGGAGCAACCAAGGCGTAGATCATAAAAGGGGCTTCATCAAAGGCAAAGAATACTGATGCGAAAATTGCTACGGTAAGGTTGTCCCTTCCCCCTGTCATACCATGTACGAATATGAGTCACCTCTTAATCATACAGGATGAGGGGAGCGAGAATGAGGAAGGTGACGTTCCTCTTATCTGTCGGAGGAGAAGAACAATAAATCCTCTGGAGATTGCCATTCCATAGATACCATCCTCCCTCAACACCGCAAACATAAAAACCTCAATAGTAGAGACAACTACTGCGGTAGTGAATCCTGTGGCCGCGGGAGAGTTCGCAGTCACGAGGGAGGTTGCCAGCCCTGAGGCCAAAACTTCTACAACCATGGTCATGGAGGACTCTGCGGCCATAGTTTCAACGAGCCCAAGCCTGGTGACACCCCCTGGAAACACAAAACGAGTTGTCGCGGTAAGAATATGATGTGACCATGCACATCATAGATAGGACCAACACTACATCAACATGGTGGTCATCAAGAGTTTCATTCAATTCTTCGTCAGCATGGTCGTCGCCGAGTGCTACCTCGATCATTTCGCCAACATGGATTAGTGTAACATCTTCCATGACATCTACGACAAGTTGGCAACACTTCATGGCATCCTCGACATCATCTACATCAACTATGGTGTCATCATCAACTATATGGCATCATCGACCCGCACCATGGCCAAGTCGCACACACAGCCGACAAGCTCATCATGCTGATATTGCGCTATCGCAGCCAGCAGTTCGGCCTCCACCGTGGCCACCTCCCCAAGCTCAAGACGTATTCAAGAAAGGCGCATCTCCACCACTTCGACGCCCTTTGGTCCCACCAGCCACGTCGTTGCAAGGCCGGCCCAAGAGAGAGCCCAATTTGTCCACGAGTCGGGTTCGGCCATCTCCGCATAGTCAACTTAAAACGGATGCCCAGGGTGTATACGGACTCTGTTTTGGACGTTCTTGGTATGCATGGAGAAGCCCTCGACGAGATCTTTCCAACGGATCCAGTTCCATGTCAAAATTCCTTACGCATCAACGGGAATTGTCAAAACAATATGGCGACCAGCATCTGCCGGGCGCTGCGACGCTCCACTTTGGGCCCATGCCCCGTGTAACCCTAGGGTTTAATGCCCCAAACCCTAGCCATCGCTATATATTCGGTAGCCGTGATCGTTTAGACTTGGGTTTTGCTTAGATATTTTCTGCCATTGCAGTATCGCCGATCTTCGGTTTGTGGAACCCCAAATTCGTGTGCTTAATATCAAATTGCAATTCGAGATTGCTTCTTCTTCGTTTTTGCTTGTGTTCTCGATTCGCTTGCAGGAACTAGCCTTCGTGCTAAGGTCGAACGTTCGTTTGCGTGGTTGATAACGATCGGAGACGGTGGTGTAGCGATTGCAGGCTTAGATCGGTTCTGGTGAAGTCGGATCGTCAACGTCAAGTTCTCTACCAATCGAGTTTACCCTTACCTGTTCGAAGATCGGGACCCCGTCCCCATTAGAATATCATGCCCCGAGTAAGTCACTTCATTGCAACTATGAATAATTTTTTGAATATGCAGGAAGAGGAAACTACTGTCATGTTTAAGAAGAGGACAACAAGGATAGGCTCCGATGACGTCGCAATGAAATCTTTGGATTCATATTTGTCGGCCAGAAGAGTAACATCAAGGCCCCAAAGCTTGATGGGACTTTGAATCAGGTAAAGACATATTTTCCTACTAACTTTTAATTTGGCGCAAGATTGGATTCACATTTTGGTAAATTGCAATCTTCTCAGAAATCATGTGCCCATCACTGTTGGGGGAAATATCCACGAGACTAAGTCCAGGTAAGAGATTTGCCTGGGGACAAGGCTCCCTCGTGGCTTGTCTCGGGCGCCGCCATTTGCCCGGGGACAAGGCCCCCCCGGTGGCTTGTCCCGGGCGCCGCCATTCGCCATGGGACAAGGCCCCCTTGTGGCTTGTCCCGGGCGCCGCCGTCCTTCTGAAGACAGGG
This sequence comes from Pharus latifolius, assembly GCA_019359835.1. Classification (NCBI taxonomy): domain Eukaryota; kingdom Viridiplantae; phylum Streptophyta; class Magnoliopsida; order Poales; family Poaceae; genus Pharus; species Pharus latifolius. The sequence continues at coordinate 36,168,660 of CM033323.1, read as the reverse complement.
GTCCCCGGCTCCAGGTCACGTGAGGGTCACGCGGGAAGCGCCTCGGGAATCGGCGGACACCTGTCAAGCATCCGAGACCCCTGGGTGGAAGAAGGATGTTGCTACCCCTCGATCCAACGGTGGCAGGCTGGATAGTTTAGTCTTTTTGCGTCTTTTGGGGCTATATAAGCCCTTGTAATACTTCATGTAAAGGGGAAAATTCATTATTACTTGGAATAGACAACCTAACGGGTGTGCTCTGGAGCCATCTCTCCCCTGAGAGAGGTCCCCAAGCCAACTCCGGTTGGGAGCACACCGACAGGTCTAGGGCCTCCATTGAGCCCAGAACTTGTATAAACCTTCATGTCACTTGCTGTGCTTGTCCGACGGGAGAGGACCGGTCGCTCGGTCCGCTCGCGTTGTCTTTTCTTCGCTAGGATCTTCCACAAAATCTGCCGGGGTATTCGTAATACCACGACAGTTGGCGCCGAACGTGGGGACTCGTGACGAGACGCTATGGCTCCCCCAAGAACGAGGGCTCGCGCCCTTCCCGGTGACGCCGGTCCCGGTGACCCGGCGCTGCCCGTCGGAGACATGACCGTCCCGGCGCTTCCGCCCGGAGGCGGCCAGACCCAGGTACCGCCTTCCACCTTCCTTGTTAATTTCGGTGGTTCGACCTCCGGGTCAGTTCCGGTGACCGCGGTCACCTCGGCCGAGACCAGTCTCCCCCCAACGACTTCCCTGGCTTCCCGGGACGCCTTGCTAGAAGCCTTAGTAGCGGGCCAGGTCCGCGCCCAGCGCTCCATCGATGAGCTGCTTCGTGTCTTGGCGTGGCCGCTAGCCCCCATTTATTAGCCACAGTACCCGTTTATGGGGGCTATGCCCCCATATACGGGCCACCCGGTGGCCCATCCGGCTCCCGGAGGCCCGGCCGCTACGTACGACCCCACCGGAGGGTATCCTCCCCCGGCGGGCCATCCGACTGGAGCCGCCCTGGTGCCGGGAGCCTTCCCGATGCCGGGGGGTTACCTCATGCCCAGGGCCTTCACGGTATCGGGGGGACACCCTGTTCCAGGCCCATTGCCGAGGCCGGGCGCCCACTACATGCCGGGGGTTTTCCATTCGCCGGGAGCCAGTCCCACCCCGCGGGTCGCGTTTACCGCACCGGGGGCGGTTGACAGAGCAGCTCCCGCGTCGCAATGGGCCTCCCCCCGCAACGGTGCCCTGGTTCCAGACGTCGCTGCGGGGGTTCTCCCCTTGTCGGTTCCGGATAATACAGGGGTTCCCCCCTTTCTGGTTCTGGACGTCGTTGTGGGGGTTCCCCTTTCCGGTTCCTGACGTTGCTACAGGGGTTCCCCCGTCACGGGCCTCGGTAGCACCCGGGCCGGTAGCTGTAGCGCATGAGCTCCCCCCCCTGGGGCGGCCCCCGAGTGCACCTCCTGCGGACCAAGTCCGCTTCAACCGGGAGGAGGTTGAGCGAATGCGTACAACTAAGTCCGGGGAGGAACTTCCCCCGGGTTGCGGACGCGGAGAGCCTCGCTCCCTCTCCGACCGGGGGAAGAGACTCGCCGAAGAGCCAACCTCTCCTGGGGAGCGTCCGGATGTCTTGGAGGTCAGCTCCACCAACCCGGAAGAAAAGCGGCGCTACCGCCATGGCGGCGGACCCCTTGGGCCCCTTCCCGACTCCGACAACGAGCACACGTCCCCTGGCCAAGGAGACAGCGACCGGGACTCTCCCCGGGAAGTGGAGGGGGCTAACCAGCCGCTGTGGCGAAGACTGTGGTGCATTCGATGGCCGCGGCCTTACCACCCGCCGCACATCGAACACTACAACGCTAAGGCCAACCGTTATGAATTCGTGCAGGTTTATTCCACGGCCATCTCAGCGGCCGGAGAGGACGAGAAGGTGCAATACAATGTCTTCCCCCTCTACCTCACCGGGATCACCCGCTCGTGGTTCTACAACCTGAAGGCCGGCTCCATCAAGTCCTTTGCGCAGCTCAAGCGCGAGTTCTGCGCGAACTTCCAGGGGAACTACGTGCATCCCCTGGATTCCTCACAGCTGTACACCGTCTGGCAGAGGACGGGGGAGACCATCCTCAGCTTTTTCAAGTGCTTTGCTCAAGTCAAGAGCAAAGTACCTCACGTCCCCGATTCCACAGTCATCGAGGCGTGCAAGAGCGGAATCCTCCCAGGAGAGCTCCACCAGAGACTCTCCCGAAGCTGCCCCTCTTCGCCCGACGAGCTCTTCAACGTACTTGAGAAGTACGCTTGGGCGGAGGATGACCTCTGGAAGAAGAACCAGGGGGCTCCCGCTCCCGCCGACCGGGTTGCTAGGGACCCCCTCAAATGCCCCAAGCAGGGGGTCATCGCGAGCCACGGCCTCAGGACACCTTTGTCCTCGAGGGCGGAGGTGGCTCGCTTGACGCTTCGAAGGGCAATCGTCCTTTCCCCAAGCCGAAAGGCCGTGGGGGACAGCAGTCGTCCCGCAGTCGGGAAGGCCCTGCGGCGGGAGGTAGGGGTGGTCCGTGGTGTACCTTCCACAAGTCCAATACCCATGCCACCCGGGAATGCCATCAACTACTACAATAATTCGCAGCATTCCTTGACCATCATGGGCCGAGGGGGGGACCCCGGCCACCTTGCCCTCTCAGCCAGCCTTACCGGCCCTTCCTGCTCCAGTGGGGGGACAACAGGGACGAACGCAGGAGGGGGAGCCCTGAGATAGTCTCCCCTTCCAAACCTCCCAGAGGCGTGTCAACGTCATCACGGGGGCGTCCGCTTCCGGGTGGGACTCTAAGCATCAGCGCAGGGAGTACGCGCGCAAAGTGAAGGTGGTGGGGGTGCTACATACGTCCCCGCCACATAAGTGGTCTGACGTCGCCTTCACCTTCACGGCAGAAGATGCGCGCGGGGTTCACTTCCCCCATGACGACGCGCTCATCGTCTCTGCCACCATCTACAACTGTCATCTGACCCGCATCCTTGTGGATGGCGGGAGCTCCGCCGACATCCTCTTCCTAAAGGCATTTAAGGAGATGCAGGTGGATGAGAAGCTCTTGCAGCCTGCAGCAGGGCCCTTGCAGGGGTTCGTCCCAGGGAAGGCGATCGACCTCATGGGGAAGGTGGACCTCCCCATGACCTTCGGCACCCTGGACAATTACCGGACAGAGATGGTCTGGTTTGACCTGGTAGACCACCCCTCTTCTTACAACGCGATCATGGGGAGGACCACAATCAACCGCTTGGTGGCCGCGATCCACCAAAACTATCTCTGATGAGACCATGTACATCATGGTTATGACCAAGACGACATCAACATGGTGGTCATCAAGATGTCATCGTCCGCTACCTTGGCCAGGACGCGAAAGCTGGCAGCACGTACGTCGTCTGGATTTTGTGCTGTCGCCGCCACAAGTTCGGCCTCCACCTTGGCCACCTCCCCAAACACAAGACGTGCTCAAGAAAGGCGCCTCTACACCTCTAAGGTCGCACAAGCCACGTCGCTCCAAGGCCAGCCCACAAGTGAGCTCAATTCATCCGCGAGTCCGGTTCGGCCATCTGCGCGTAGTCCAACTTCAAACGGACGTACAGGCCACATACGAAGTCCGTTTTCGACGTTCTTGGACTCTACGGACAAGAGAATGACGAGAGCTTTCTAACGGATCCAGTCCCATGTCCAAATTCCTTACGGATAAACAGGAATAGTCAAAACAAGATTACAACCAGAATCTGATGTGCGCTGCGACGCTCCACTTTGGGCCCAAGGCCCATGTACCCCTAGGGATTCCTCCTCCACCCCATGGCCGCCCCATACAGTATATATATGGCCGCCATGGCTGCCATTTAGACTTGGGGTTTTGCTTAGATCAATTCTGTCTTTGAACAGTGTCGCCGCTCATCGGTTTGTGAGACCCCAACTCGTGAGCTTCATCCTCAATTGCAAATTCAGTTGCATCTTTCTTGTTCTTGCTTGTGTTCTCGATTCACTGGCAGGGATTAGCCTTCGTGGCGAGGTCAACCGGGCAGCACACGGTTGATAACCAGAGGACGCGTGGTGCTGCGATTGCAGGGGTTTTGATCGTGCCGATCAAGAAGCCGGATCGTGTGTGTCTCGCGCCGCCTAATCGACTTATCCTCCACCTGACGGAAGTTCGGGCATCCCCGTTCCCATTAATCTCTGTGTGAAGATCCCCGGGCCTCATGGCGTGATCACCGCTCGGGGAGACCAAGACGTGGCCCGCGCTCTATACGAGCGTGCCGCCGCAATGATCGGGAGCATCAACATCATCAAAACCTCGGGGGGTAGGCGTCCCCCCAGAGTCAGACGTCGACATGATACCTTCTAGGAGGCCCCTTCCCAAGCCACGCCCGGAAGGGGGCCTCCGGAAGATCCCACTGTCCCCAGACGACGGGGACAAAACTGATAGGATAGGGGCGGATCTCCATGAAGAGCGCGAGAAGCAACTCGCAGCTTTCCTGCACGAAAACTCTGACATTTTCGCGTGGAAGCCCTCCGACATGCGAGGCGTCGCCCGGGATGTCATCGAGCACAAGCTCGCGGTGACCCCCGGTCGCCCCCCGATCGAGCAGAAGCTGATAAAACTCTCCCTTGAACGCCAAGTGGCAATCAAGGTAGAGATTGCCCGACTCCGAGAGGCGGGGTTCATTTGGGAGGTCTTGCTCCCCGAATGTCTTGCGAACCCTGTCCTCATAAAGAAGTCGAACGGCTAGTGAAGGATGTGCGTGGACTTCACCGACCTCAACCGTGCTTGCCCCAAGGACAACTTCCCGCTCCCACAAATTGACCTATCGGTCGACTCGACTGCGGGGTGTGAGTTGATGAGCTTCCTAGACGCATACTCGGGCTATCACCAAGTCCGGATGGCGGAAGGGGACGAGGAAAAGACGAGTTTCATTACTCCCCTTGAAACCTCTTGCTACGTCACATGCCCTTCGAGTTGAAGAACACTGGACCGACCTTCCAGCGGCTCATGACACTGGTCCTCAAGGACCAAATCGGTCGCAACATCGAAGTCTATGACAATGACGCGGTTGTCAAAAGTCCCCGCGTGACTGCTCACATCGACGATTTGGCGGAGACCTTCTGCAACCTCCGAGCGTATGGGTTGAACTCAACCAGCAGAATTGCGCCTTCGGCGTGCGCGGGGGGAAGCTCCTGGGCTTCCTTGTGTCCCAGCGGGGCATAGAGGCAAACCCTGAGAAGATCCGGGCATTCCTGGACATGCCTCTGTCGCGCTCGATCAGGGACGTTCAACGACTCACCGGCCGCTTAGCCACGCTAAGCCGCTTCGTCTCGCGGTCGGGGGAACGCGGCCTCGAATTCTTCAAAATCCTCTGTGGGCTCGAGGGGTTCCGCTGGACCCCCGAGGCCCAGGAGGCCTTCGATGACCTGAAGAAGTACCTCACGAGCCCCCCATGCTCGTGAGGCCATCTCCGGAAGAGCCCTTGCTCCTTTACCTCGCCGCGACCCTGGTCGCTTAAGCGCGGTATTGGTAAAGGAACAAGACGGGCAGCAGCGTCCCGTGTACTACGTGAGCGAAGCCCTCCAAGGGGCCAAAACTCGGTACACAGAGATGGAGAAGATCTGCTACGCCCTCCTGATGGCATCCCGGAAGCTTCGTCATTACTTCCTAGAGCACCCCATCATCGTCCCGTCATCCCTCCCCCTGGGCGAGGTGCTCAGGAACAAAGAAGCCACCGGCCGGATTGGAAAGTGGGGGGCCGAGCTTGCCCCTTTTCCCTTTCCCTCGCAGGGCGATCTGCCATCAAGTCACAAGTCCTCGCCGACTTTGTGGCAGAATGGACTCCTGCCTCCAGGCGTAGGGACGAAGACCTCCCCACACCACACCCGACACAGTGAACATTGGACACTTTTATTTGATGGTCCTCTGTGTCTCGCCGGGGCCAGCGCGGGGTAGTCCTCCGGAGCCCCGAGGGCAGGGAACTGGAGTACGCGGCGTGGCTCGAGTTCCCCCCCACGAACAATGTCACCGAATACGAGGCCTTGCTCCTCAGGTTGCGCCTCATGCACTCCCTGGGGATTCGATTCCTCCTAGTGAAAGAAGACTCCCAGCTCGTAGTTTGCCAAATGGACAAGTCTTACTTGTGCCATGACGCGAACAAGTCTTACAAGCACTTCAATGGCCTAGAGGCCTGACACATCCCGCGGAGGGACAACGACTGGGCCGATGCCTTAGCCCGGGCAGCCAGCGCTCGGGAACTGCTCCCCAAAGGGTCTTTCCTGGAGATCATCGCGGAGCCCTCGTTGACCTCCCCGGATGCGATCGACGAGCCCTGTGTCCGGGAAGTCGACGAAATCATCAAGACCTCATCCTGGGTGGATCCCCTCATCTCCATCATCAAGGGGGAGGGGGACCCTCCCAACGAAGCCGGGGCCGAGCACCTCCGGGCCAAGGCCTGGGCATACCTCCTTATGGAGGGGAAGCTCTACAAGCGAGGGGCTTCCTCCTTGCTCCGTTGTCTTCCAGAGCCGGAAGGGATCCGGCTTCTCGAGGATATTCACTCGGGGAGCTCAGGGTCTCACCTGGCCCCGCGAGCCCTCGCGGCCAAGGCCCTTCGCCAGGGTTTCTACTGGCCCACGGTAATTCGCGACACGCGAGACCTTGTCGCCGCATGCGAGGCCAGCCAAAAAATGGCCAAGGGTTCTAGCCTTCCCTCTGTAGCGCTGCAGACCATCCCCATCACTTGGCCTTTCGCGCTCTGGGGCTCACCATCCACTTCGCTTCAGTGGCCCATCCCAAGAGCAATGGGGCCATTGAAAGGGTCAACGGCGTAATCCTACAAGGGTTACGCCAACGGCTCGAGCAAACCGCTTCCAAGCGGGGTGCATGGGCAAAGGAGCTCCCTAGCATCCTCTGCTCCATGCGCACGACTCCGAGCCAGACGACAAGACGTACTCCTTTCTCCCTGGTATATGGGGCTGACGCAGTCCTCCCGCCGGAGATTGGCTTTCGCTCGCTGCGGCTCGAGCTCCTAGACGAAGCTACGACCTCGACGTACCAAGCCAACGAGGGAAATCAACGACTAGAGGTCGATCTCGTGGAGGAGGAACGCGACCGAGCGCTCCTCTGCCTCTCCATCTACGAGCACGAAATGGCGCGCTCATCAACCAGCACGTCCGCGAAAGGGCTTTTCGACTCGGGGAGCTTGTCCTCAAGCGCGTCACGCACCCCCAAGCCCAGGGCAAACTCTCCCCCAAGTGGGAGGGCCCCTACAAGATCTCAGCAGTCTTGGGCTCGAGGGCTTACAAGCTCTCCAACCTTCAAGAGCAGGAGCTAAAGCACACATGGAACGTGCGTTTACTTCGCAAGTTCTACGTCTAGGCTACGGGCTCGTTCCCTCCCCCGGAGCGATTACGCCGGAGGGTAGGGGGGACATTTGTACTCACCGTTTCCTCCCCTGTCGCGATCTCACGGGGGGAGGCATTTTACTTCAGTTCATTATCAATACAGCTGGTTTTTTCCCTCGGCTCTCTCATAACAGGTTTTTACAATACCGTCTCTCACGGCGATGCCCTCCCCGTGAGGATGCCCTGTCAACGAGGATGCCCTCCCCGTGAGGAAGTGGGCTATCACAACCCAACAAGTCCCTACAACGGGAATCCCACTCCCGTAGGGTGGCTTATGATCACACCTCGTGGACTGAGGGTGTAAGCGGCAACCCGGTCCTCAAGGATAGCGGTAACGAGTCAATTTGGGAGACTAGTCCCCTACCCAAACACTCAGACCTGTCATTGGGCGCATCCTCCTCCTAGAGTCAACTGTCTCCTCAGCGAGACGGAATTCTCGGATATTCTTTCTTGGAGATCTCGTTCCCAGCTCCCCGTTTTCACGGTGACCGGAGGTTGTCTCCCGGAAAAATTATCCTCGGGAATTTCACCTCGGACTTTCTTGGATGTTCTTCCACGGGGATTTCCTTCTCAGCTCCCCATTTTTACGGTGACCGGAGGGTTCTCTCCTGGGAAAATTATTGTAGATATTGGGCCTCCCGGAGGACTCACCCGATTCCCCGTTCTCACGGTAACCGGAATGTTTTTACCATGGAGAGAATTTCTTGGAATTTCGTAATTCTCGGATATTCTTCTTGGAGACATAGTTCCCGACTCCCCGTCTTCATGGCGACTAGAGAGTGGTCTCCCAGAAAAATCATCCCCGGGAATTTTACGGATTTTCTTGGACGTTCTTTCCCCGTAGACCCTCCCCATTCTTACGGCGGCCGGAGGATCCCACCGGGACTTTCAAAAAATTGTTCCTGGAAATTTTTATAACCTTGAGAAAACTTGAATCCTTGAGCGAAAGGGTCTTTACTGCGGGTGTTTTGTCACCCCCACAGCACGCGAAGCTACCCTCCGGCCCGCTGTGGAGGGGGGGGGGATAAGGAGCATCCGGAAGTTCCGGACCATCTAAGAAGGCAAAATACACGAGCAAACTTAGCTCTACTAAAGAAATCAAAGTACACAAGCAAACTTAGCTTTATTGAAGATCATTTAACCGGAGGACACCTTCCCCCTCCGGTGGGCATCATTACATCAAATATGATACAACCCGGAAAGACCCTACGCCTAATAATCCCAGAGGCCTTCCGATATCTCCCGGGCTAGGTCCCGGTACAAGCCAGGTAAGCGACGCTGGGCCTCCCGGAGCAGGTCTTCGGGCCAATATTCGTAGCCCGATGATATTTACTCGATTTTCCTTATTATTCTGTACATTCTCCTCATGCTTTCACACATATTAGTCATTTACTTTGGTATATGCCTAGATTATTCCAGATTAATAGCCAAATCGACCGAATTACTCTTTTTTCCAATTTTTATCGCAGGTCGGCGAGGATTGGATGGATTTTCGGCTAGCGGACACGCGTCCTCTACTTAATCTGGCCATCGGATGATTCTTGATGGAAGTGCGCGTTCTCGCGAACGCGTAGGATTTGACCGCACCGAAATCAGAGTCTCTGGGGGCCCGGAATCCCAAACCCTAGCCGCAAGGTCCCATTGCTAACTTTTCAGAACTTCAAGGCCATAATTGCAAAAATGCCAAATTGGGGGTTTTTAACTCTAGCCGCCGGCCACCAGAAGAGTTGAGCCTGGTTTTGTTTCCTTTTTGCTTCTTCTTCCTCCCTCAAACCTCCTCCACACCTCCCTCCACCTCACCGCCGGCAGCCGGGCCATACACCGGCGGTGCTCCATTCCCTTGCCATTCTCCTCCACTGATCCGATGCCGCTACTGGATCGCTACCCCGCCACATAGCTCCAGCTGGATCTCGCGTTGGCGCGCCCTCCCGCCACCACTCGACGTCGCGCCACCCATGATCCCACCACCTCTCCACGCCGTCTCTCCACCCAACTTCTCATCGGAGCCTTTGTCGATCCTGCGCACCTCCACCATTCCTGCACCACCGGCGTCCTCTTCTTCCCACAAGTCCCCAGATCCGCCGGATCTGCCCTCTTGACAGTGCTCCCGCGCCATCTTCGTGAGAACTGATTCACTGTACATCCCGCACCTGAGCCACGGCCGCCTTCGCCGTCCTCCTTCACTACGTCGGCGACCTCATCGACCGGCGACTTCCTCGACTTCTCTGTAGTCTACAGCCACGAACTCTTCATCAACTGCTTCATCAACACACCTTCAGTGATCGATTTCTCCTCTCAAATCCCCTTCTCTTCTCCCCCTAAACTGTTTCCTGTGATGCTTGTATATAAACAGAGTTCAATTTTGGATGATCATTTTAATGCTTGAGTAAATTCCAGTTTAGTTATGTGTTGATTGCTCTGAGTTGTAGTCCTTGGTGATCTCTCTGTTCGTGTTTGTTTGTCTTCAATTAAGAATTCTATTTGTGTTTCTACTGATGTTGAACTGTGATAGTTGATAGGAATAAGAGCTAATTGCAATTGAGCGGCAGCCTGAGCTTGATTTTGATTTATTGTCTAATTCGCTGCTTCTCTTCATGAATTGTCTGTACTGAAAACTGAAGTCCATTGTTATGATTGGCTATTGAACTGTATTGATCATATTTCTCGAGTTCTTATGCTACAGCCTGTGATTTTCGATCTCTGCATTTGATTCACGTTAAACCGAATTTGCTGCATGACAACTTCTTCAGTGATCACTGATATTTTGTTGGGTTAGGTTTGGATTGCTGTGTGTAGTCCCTTGAGAATCTGTTTCTGTTAATCTTTTTTGGCTGAATTGCTTTCACACGGTAGTGTTCACTCGGCTTACAAATTTTCTTCACCGCTCGCCGAGGGTATGAGTTCAGAGTTTGATTTCTGATAGTCGCATTCTAGTCGGTGAGACGAGTCGAGGTGAACCAACCCACATCCCTCTTGGTGGTTTTGCTTGATTTTCTGATTTGGATTTAGTTAGACATATTTTTCTCTCATCTAGTCCTTTGGGAGAGAACGGCATACTCGCCTTCTACTGTGACCTCGTCCACTTGCGAGGCCTCGGTTTAGGTGGTATCAATTTTTGGCGCCGTTGCCGGGGACTAGTTCGAGCGAAATTGTCTAACTAAGTTTGAATCGATTTGCCGTTTCTTTGATTTTTCTTCTCATTTGGTTTTTCTTTTTATTTGTTTTTCTGTAACGCCCTGAGTTAGGGGTGAAAATTTCCTTTTTCATAAATAGCATGCATGCATGTATCTGTAGTATTAGCCAGATCAGTATCTATCTCAAGCCCTAAAATCTCCAAAATCTATCCTGTGACCTCAAATCAAGATCAGATTGTTCAGATGTGATCTATTAGTTATCCTGAATCTAAAAGCCTTCAGAACCTAGATCCAATTCTATCTCTAACTCCCAGAATTATCAACTCCTTCTGTTTTCGAAAACAGAAATACCTTATATTACCCAAATACTCTAAGTTTCAGAAATACAGATTTAATCAAAATCTTGACCAAGTTCAGACCAGATTATTCCTGGAATATGATCATGGGTATGTCAATACCTTAATCTAAAAAGTTGACAGCCAGATTTTATCATCTAAACCTTTTTCACAAATCAGTCCAAGACTTATCGCAAATTAGTCCTTATCTGATATCTGAAAACCCAAAAAGGCAAAAATCTCCAGATTAACTCCAAACTCAAAATCTCTTTGGCAAATCTTCTCAAAATGCTATTTGCCACAAGTTTCTCTTCTGTTCAAATTCCAAAATCTCATCCTAAGTGCCAGAATTCGAAATCGACAAAACTCAAATCTAATTTTACCCTAAATTATTCTATTTTCAGTTTGTATCAAAAGCTATCCAAATGTGCCAAGTTTTATTTTCAATCCTTGCCAAATCATCTGTGGAATAAAGATTGCCAAAATAGCAGAATCAAATTCAGAACAAACCTTCCAAATCTTAGATTTACAATTCAGTCCAAAACTCAAAGAATTGAAACTGCAGTTCAGTCCAAATTTCGACCAGGCCAATTACTGTGCGCACGACCAGGAACCGCCGTGCTTGTGCGCCGTGGTTGCTCATCGCCGGTGAGGCTTCGCCCGCGCTCGTGACCGTGCATGCCGGTGCGCACGTGTCCCCACTCCAGCTAGTGCCGTGGCAAGGCCGCTGCTACGTCGACGACCAGCGCTGCTCCCACGCGCGATCAACGGCTTTTTGTCAGCAACTCCTCGCCACGTCACTTTGCCGCGCCAGTGTTGTCGCCACCGCTTGCTACAACTTTCCCAGGTCCCGATGAGGCGACACTGTGATCAACTGCAAGCTTGTCGCCGTCGCATCACCGTTCTTCACTGTGTCTTCGCCGCTGTCGCTCCAGCACGCAACCAATCGCATCACCAGCTGCCAAATCAATTCACTGCTCCCTCCTTGCAAGCCTCACCTGGCCTATTTATACACCACTGTACCCCAGCAACTTCTTGTTTCACTGGAAATCAGCTAAGTCTCAAAATTCTCCTGTCTTGGTCTTCTTCTCCGGCGAGTCCAGATTGAGGCCTCACGGTGCCAGCACGCCCTGCTGCACTCCTCACCGACTTAACAGCACCAGAAGGTATATCTCATCTCCCTCATCGTGCTGTACCATTTAATTAAGCTATATTGCATCCAGTCGCCGGTGATCGCCGGAAATGGCTGAAAATCGAAGATTGCCCTGTTCCGGCAATGCTGGCCAATTTACCTCGAATTAGCCCTCGATCCTGTAAACAAAATTGATCAGTGAGTCAAATCAAGCAAGCCTGTGAAGTTGGATTTCAAAATTTAGCAAGAATCGAACCTTTTCCCTAAACCGAGCTTCACCAGAAAACCGGCGATCGTCGCCAGGCTTCTCCAGTGATCTCCGGTCAATTTGATGTTACCAGAAGCTTTCTTTTACCTCCTACATACTCTCCAAGCAAGGAATTAAGTTCTCTCAGCCTGTAGCAAAAGTGCCCAAATCCAGTGATTCTTCTCCGGCGCCGATGACCGGGAAAGTTTGTTCCGGCCATTTCAGCCCTCGAAACTTTGTCTAGTATGTGTGCTTTGATCTCCTGAACACTTTTGTCTTCTAGCCCAACACCTAGATCGGCCTAGATTGGAAGTTACAGCCATGCCAAGATCTTGTCCAGAACTGCTCCAGTGCAACCAGTTCATCATCAAGTTTCTTGCTTTCCAGCCATTTCTTGCCCTAGATCCTGTTGACTTAATTGTTCCTATTACTTAAGCCTACCTCCCAGACAAAGTGGTGCATCATTTGGAGCTCCAGATCAAAAATTATGCTAAGCCCTAGTTTTTGGCATTGTCAACTCTATGCCAGAGCTTGTCAGCCAGTGGCATTGGCCTTGTTTACCCACTTCTGGTTGTGTAAATTGAAAACCACTTTGTCCACTAAATTTGTAGAGTTGTGATCTACATTTTATTCTACTACCACAAGTTGAGATAACCCCTCTATCATTCATCGACCCTATGTCGATGCTTTGAACCGAATGTCGACCTAAAGACGTTCGCTATTTTTGAGCGAACCAGTCGCAACCTTGATATCATTCTGATACCTTGAGACATTGGGAACCTTGTAAACCTTTGACAGCTAATCTTAACATTGGTTTCCTTAACTTAACCCTAATCAGCCTCTAAACCCAATCATTTCAGAATCATCAAGACTTCATCTTTGCATCATTGCATATAATATAATAATGTATGGAAAAGATTATGATTATTGGTTGTTTGTTTGATTGGAGAGCAGATCAAGAACCCGAGTTCGAGGACTTCACTGCGGATCCGACGTCGACTGCCGTATTTTACGACGCGGATGGCAAGTCATATCCTTGGTCATCTTGAACCTATATTTTAAATGTTGCTAAAACATAACCTTGAATATAGGCAATATTGCATGTGAAAGATTGAGAATGGTTGATTTATGAATTGGCAGTATTAGACTGGTTATCTGTGAAATGTGAAATAAACAAGTTTTGAGCCATGAACTATTATATGTATTTACATACTTATATTCATGAAATAAAACCCCTAGCCGTGACTAGAAAAATGGTATGTATGGCTGTAGCACTGGAGGTGCTAGACTGCAAAGGAATGCAGGCGCTGAAGGTGCAGGGTTGTGGATGGTCTGGTCATTGGCATATAAGGACTAGAACCTTGTGTTGTGCGTCTAGTGGCATGAACAACGTGCTAACCGCAAGCCTGGTATGGGACAGGCCTGAACAAGTAATTATGTGGATCGCACATGAAACCCCTGCATGAGATGTGTAGTGATGCACGATAAACACGGAGCGCGGCTCCCACACATATCACTGAAGGTGATCAAGCACGCTGACCCAGTAATGGGAATAAGCAAAGGGGTGGAGGTTTGGATACAACCTGCCACAACTGTGCCTCGCTGAGAGCCACAGGGTCGGGGGTCAATTGTGAGTAAAACATAACAAAAGTTCTTGTTATTTCCACCTTGCCGCTCACAGTATGAAGTGAGTCAGGGGTCCAATCATTTTGTTATGATAGGAAAGGTTTGAAAGTGGAATATCTTGCGGGTAAATTGGTACCTCTCTGCAGAGTTAAAAACGTATTCGAATACTCCGAGCTCCCGGGTTTATAGGAGTCTGCTGCGGTGGATTAAATCCACGGGGTGTGACACAAGTACTATTTTCTAAATAAAATATGTTTAAATCAAGATTACCCAAATGACATGTGTTGTCATGATAAGGAGTGCTGCCGTGGGTTGTCGTGTGTCGACGTGTCGCGGTAGTGCTATAATCTAGTGAACATGATTGATGATGTTATATTATGAAAAGTGCTGCCATAAGATGAGAAAGAAAAGATTATTTTACAAATATCCATAATTCTTGACTAGTCTAGTTTCATGTCATCACTACTATATGTATCTACTCTTACCTATGACTTGCTGAGTACGTAAGTGCTCACCCTTGCAACATTCAACTCAATAGATGGAGTCTACTTTGATCAAGATGATGGCACGGAATACTACGTGGATCCAGAAGGAGGAGATTCAGTTCCGCCAGAACCCTGAAGTGTGTTGTTCTGCCGTCAACTTCCTTTGTGGGAGGGTCACCTATCTTCTGCTGCGTAGTTAAATATTTTGCTAAACCCTGAATGCCTTGTAGGCATTGTAATCCTCTTTATGTAATATTAAGGCCAGCAGGCCACACTGCTTAATATTTTATGAGTACTCTGTTGCAATGTAATATACTCCTGTGTTTGACTCATCCTGGGAAGTCAAAGGTTTGTGGTTTGGGACTAGCTGCAGCGAGCTAGGTCTCTACAGGAGTAGTCGTTGTCTCAGTTTCGGGGCGCGACATTTTCCCATTTCATTTGCTTTGTTTCCTTTTCTTCCCTATTTATTTTCTTTTGCTGGACTGACACCTGATGACCAACCCTTCATGTATCGCTGTTCTTGTACCACTGACACTCATCTCTCTTACAGCACCACTTGATGTATGCGACGATCATCCAGTGACCATTCACATGCACCCTTTGATCCGGAGATCGAGCGTACATTTCGATGACGTTTGAGAGAGAGACTACGAGCAAAGAGTACAGAGATGGCTGACCGCGAACCCCCTCCACATCTTCTCTGTGATCTCTGGGCCCCTGTCGACCGTGGAGCCGCCCCGGGAGTGATTCAACCAGCCATTCAGGCTAACAACTCTGAGATCAAGCCTTCTCTGATCACGATGGTACAGCAGTCTCACTTTGGAGGATCACTCATGGAGGACGCAAAAGAGCACATCCGTACTTTCCTTGAGTACTGTAACACTTTGAAATATCACGGCATTTCTGATGATGCCATTCACACTCGCTTATTTCCATTTTCTTTACGTGATGATGCGCGTGCGTGGTATCACTCTTTACCTTCAGGTGTAGAGATGGCATGGGAGCAGTTGCTGAAGGTTTTTCTTGAGCACTTCTTCCCACCGTCGAACTCGGTGGAGATACAAGTGCAGATCATTGGATTTTCTCAGCAGGATGGTGAGAGCCTCTATCATGCATGGGAGCGGTACCAAAAGCTTCTTCGTTCGTGTCCACACCATGGCTTGGAGCGCTGGTTAGTACTGCAAATCTTCTACAAAGGGCCTTCTTTTGCTACCCGGGCATCTATCGATGTCGCTGCAGGTGGTGGGATCATGAACAAGACTTTGGATGAGGCTTTTGCACTCATTGAAAGCATGGCATCCCTCCACTTTCAGTGGTCAGGTGGTAGAGATTTATCCCGGTCGGGTATGCATGAGGTCAAGTCCTTTGATTTTATGAATGCCAAAATAGATGCACTCTCCCACTTTGTCAATCAAATTCCTCAAGCCTTCAACCAATCCATTGCACAGCTACCTAGTTCGATGTGTGCTACTCCTCCGGTTGCGCTTATATGTGAGATTTGTGTAATTGAGGGTCATTCACCAGCTGACTATCAACTGGGGAAGACCTCCACACCAGAGTGTGGTGAGGTGAGCTTCGCTCAGACGAGCGGACCACCTCCCAACACTTATGGTTCTGGATGGCGCAATCACCCGAATTTCACGTATAACAACCCAAATATCTCATCGGACCTGCTAGTGCACCTTTTCAGGTTTCCAGGTACGGACAGCATCAACAGCCTCACCACACTCTGTCTTCATCCAAGATCGAGGCTATGTTCGCGTCCCTCATGACCAACCAAGAGACCTTCATGGCAAAGTATTCAGACGACATGCTTGCACTTCAGACAGACCATAAATCACTGAGGAGTGAGGTGCAAGAGCTACAATCGCTGGAAAAAGACTTCTCCGAGCTTTGCGATAAAGTGGACACCCTTAGTGTATCTTTACCCTTATTGAGTACATCTTCAGGAAAGTTTCCTGCTCAGCCTGAAGTGAACCCGAGGGGTCATTGTCGAGCTATCACCACCAGGAGCGGCAGATCGACGATTGATCCGACGTCAGTCCAGCCTCCACTGTATATTCCACCGATGCGCAGGGATGGTTCTACCACGGATACTCAGGTTGCTCCTCCGGCTACTGCTCCAGGTGGCCCCGATCTTTTAATTCCTCAGCCATCGATGCCATTTCCTGGCCAGTTTGCCAAGGTAGAGGAGGAGAAGCAGTTCACAAAGTTTCTGGAGGTGACGAAGGATGTCCAGATCACAGTTCCACTCCTCGATGCAGTCCTAAACATGCCATCGTATTCCAAATTCTTCAAGGAGCTCCTGACGAAGAAGCGAAGGATTGAGGAGCCTGAGGTTGTCCAACTCACTAAGGGGTCTCGCGCACTCATTCAGAATAAGCTACCCCCTAAGTTGGAAGATCCTGGTAGCTTCTGCATCCCTTGCTCCATCGGCTCAGGGACTTTCCAGGCTTTGTCCGATTTAGGCTTCAGTGTCAGCGGCATGCCTTTGGCAGTCTACAAGGCATTATCCATCGGCTCTCTATGACCCACAGCTATGACTCTTCAGCTAGCAGATCGCACAAGCAGGCGACCGACTGGCATTATGGATGATGTACCAGTCATAGTGTGTTCATTCTCATACCCTGCAGACATCGTTGTTCTGGAGACAGAAGATGACAGCCCATTCATCATTCTAGGCAGGCCCTTCCTCGCCACAACAGGAGCTGTCATCGACGTGAATGACGCGCGGCTGAGTCTCAAGTTTGGATCTGAGAAAGTCACATTTGATATGAGGCATCCCACCCACCTGCCTCCTTGTCCTGATCATTGTTTCACGGTGGATGTAATTGACGAGGTTGTTGCGAGTACACCCGTGGAGCTGTCCCATCTAGAGACCACATCGATTGCTGATGAGTTCGTCACTACCGCAGATGAGTCTCCACAGCCAGAGTTCCCTCTGGTACCTGATCCTACACCTCCCTCGGCCCCTTCACTCGAGCTGAAGCCACTTCCCGATCACCTCCGATATGCATTTCTCTCCCCTGATGACTCATATCCTGTTATTGTGAGTTCTCATTTATCTGTTGACGAGGTTGGTCGTTTACTAGATGTTTTGCGCAGTCATCGTTTTGTTTTTGGATACTCGATTGGTGACATTAAGGGCATCGACCCTTCTGTTTGTATGCATCACATTTTTCTTGAGGAGGGTAGTGTCCCCTCCCGTGAGCATCAGCGCAGACTTAACCCACACATGCAGGAAGTTGTCAAGAAGGAGGTATTGAAATTACTGGATGCAGGTATCATTTACCCCATCTCCGACAGCTAGTGGGTGAGTCCAGTCCCGGTGGTGCCCAAGAAGGGCGGCATGACTGTCATCGAGAGCGACAAAGGTGATTTGATCCCTACGAGGACCGTCACAGGTTGGCACATGTGCATATACTATCGCAAACTCAGAAAGTCCATTCGGAAGGATCATTTCTGAATGCCCTTCATCGACCAGATGCTTGAGAGGTCAGCGCGTCATTCCTATTATTGCTATCTGGATGGCTATTCTGGCTTTCTGCAGATCCCCATTCATCCGAACGATCAGGAGAAGACCACATTCATCTGCCCATATGGTACGTTCGCATATCGTCGGATGCCATTCAGATTGTGCAATGCCCCTGGAGCATTTCAGCGCTCCCTCATGTCCATCTTCTCCGACCTCATTGAGCACATCATGGAGGTATTTATGGATGATTTTATAGTTTATGGACTGACATTTGAGGATTGTCTAGCAAATCTCAAGCAGGTATTGCGGCGTTGCTCCTCCGCAAATCTTGTCCTCAATTGGGAGAAATGTCACTTCATGGTTCACGAGGGCATTGTACTAGGCCACATGATTTCTTCTCGAGGGATCGAGGTTGATCGGGCCAAGGTCGAGATAATTGAGCATCTTCCTCCTCCATCAAGTGTGAAGGCTATCTGGAGCTTCTTAGGACATGCCAGCTTTTATCATCGCTTCATTAAGGACTTTTCCAAGATAGCGAAGCCACTCACAACCTCTTATGCTCTGAGGTACTATTCTCATTCGATGAGACCTGCATGACTGCGTTTTGTAGGTTCAAGGAGGAGCTCACTTCCGCTCCTATTGTACGACCACCCGATTGGACCCTAACCTTCGAGCTCATGTGCGATGCGAGTGATCATTCCGTAGGAGCTGTCCTAGGGCAGCGTCATGAGGGCAAGCTTCATGTTATCTACTACGCGAGCCGTACCCTCGACGATGCCCAGATCAACTACACCACGACTGAGAAAGAGCTGTTAGCTGTTGTATTGGCATTCGATAAATTTTTGTCTTATCTTGTTGGCTCTAGATGTATTGTTTCCACTGACCATGCAGCCATCAAGTACCTGCTTAGCAAGAAGGATGCAAAGCCGAGGCTTATCAGATGGATCCTTCTGCTACAATAGTTCGATGTGGAGATTCGGGACAAGAAAGGTACGAAGAACTTAGTTGCTGATCATTTATCTCGTTTACCTCCGCAGGATTCTTCGGGCAGCCCATTTCCGATCAATGACTCACATCCTGGAGACCAGCTCATGAAGGTCACCCATACTCCCTCCGGCTCGCCATGGTATGCAGATATTGTCAATTACTTAGTATGCCATGTTGCCCCTCCTGGTCTGTCTTCGCAGCAGCGCAAGAAATTCATCCATGACGCAAAGTAGTACTTCTGAGATGATCCATACATCTACCGCCTATGTTCAGACGGGATTGTCCGACGCTGCCTTCCTCAGGAGGAGACCCAGGACGTGATATTCCATTGCCATTCATCCTCCTACGGTGGTCATGCGAGCACCACCAAGACGCAGGCGAAGTTACTCCAGGCTGGATTCTATTGGCCCTCCATGTTCAAGGACATACACAGGTACGTGCGGTCCTGTGATGCATGCTAGCGCACGGGCAACATCTCTCGGCGACACGAGATGCCCCAGCATGGTATCCTTGAGGTGGAGCTTTTTGATGTCTGGGGTATTCATTATATGGGCCCATTGTTTTCATCCCAGGGTTTCAAATATATACTTCTTGCTGTGGATTATGTGTCCAAGTGGGTGGAGGCAATCCCCACTGTTACTGCTGACTCCAAATCCGTTTGTAAGCTTTTTCGACAAATCATTTTCCCTAGGTTTGGAGTCCCTCGGATTGTCATCAGCGATGGTGGTACTCACTTCACCAACCGCCAGTTTGAGACCCTCCTCGCCAAGTATGGAGTCCATCGCCACCACGTCACTACTCCCTATCATCCATAGGCGAATGGATTGGCTGAGGTCTCGAACATGGAGATCAAGAGCATCCTCAAGAAGGTTGTGTCGAGTATGCGAGCCGATTGGTCACACAAGCTCCCTGATGCATTGTGGGCCTATCGGACGGCATACAAGACACCCCTAGGTATGACTCGCTTTCGCTTGATATATGGTAAATCTTGTCACCTTCCTGTTGAGCTTGAGCACAGAGCGCATTGGGCCATCCGAAAGCTCAACATGGATCTTGGAGCCGCTGGCGCCTACCGCAAGCTTCCGTTGTGCGAGCTCGATGAGATTCGTCTTGATGCATATGAGAGCTCGCGCATCTACAAGGAAAAGACGAAGCGGTGGCATGATCAGCGCATCCTTCGGCGCAACTTCACTCCCGGTGAGCTTGTTCTGGTTTTCGACTCTCGTTTTCATCTCTTCCCAGGCAAGTTCAGATCTCGTTGGTTTGGCCCTTGTGTTATCAGGCATGTCCTACCTTCTGGGCCCATTAAGGTATAGAGTCCCAAGGGAGGTGTATTCTAGGTGAATGGGCAGCGGCTGAAGCACTATATCGCTGGAGAGCCCATTCCATCACTTGAAGACGAGGAGGGTGGACCCAGAGTCGATCCTGGTCCCGATCTTGCCCCTCCTCCCGACGAGCTTACATGAAGTATATGTAGAGGGTCGAGCTCATGAACTTAAATGAGCGCTTCTCGAGAGGCAACCCGAGCACCTTCTCTTTTCTTCCTTTCCCTTCACTTTGTTTTGCCTATTTTTATGTAACACCCTGGTTTTGGGGGTGAAAAGTTTTTGCATGAAATCCTGCATGCATGTACCCCTGTAGCAGTAGTCAGATCAGCTAAACCCTAATCTCTCCCAAACCCTAAAAATCCCCAAACCTGTTCTCTAGATCCAGATCAAGATCAGATCATCCAGATTTAACCTACCAGTTATTCTGAAGATAAAAGTCTTCAGGAGCCAGATTGAATTCTAACCCTAACTCCCAGTATCTAAGTCTCTTTCTGTTTTCGAAAACAGGAAATTCAGATTTACCCTAAGTACCCCAGATCCCAGATAACTGAGTTATCATGGTTTAACCCTATCCAGACTCATGTATCCTTTGGAATATGTTCCTAGGTTTACCCTCAACTTACTCCAAAAAGTTGGGAACCAGATTGTTTCATCTAAACACTTTTCGCAGTTTAGTCCAAATTTTACTGCGAATAAATCCTTTTCTGTTTACCTGGAAGCCTGAAAAGGCTAAAATTCACAAATCAACTCCAACCTCATAATTTCTTCAGGGAACACCTCCCAAATACTATTTGATACAGATTTCCCTTCTGTCCAGACTTCGAAATCTCACCCCAACCACCAGAATTTGAGATCGACAAAATTCAGATCTATTTTACTGTAATTTTACCCTATTTTCGAAAATAGGTGAAATCCCTCAAACCTTATCAAATTTTCTCCAGATTTGAGCTAAATGAGTATTAATAGAAATATTATACTCATCCATTCAATCAAATTCCAGATTAAACCTCTCTAAGACCACAATTACAAATCAGTCCACTTTTCAACCGAAATCATTACACTTATGCCCCTGGTTCGACCAGCACCTCAGTTCTCGACCGGAACCAGTGCAACCGACCAGCTGCTACTTCGACCAGTGCTTGGGACTTCGACCACGACCTGGGACAGCGCACGAGCACGGGAGCTTCGACCTCGAGCACGCCCTGTTGCACTGCTACAGTAGCCCATAGTCGTGGAAGCCAGCCGTGGTCGCCATCTTCGCCAGCTGAACAGTGCCACGTGTGCGAGCACTGTTGGCTACTGTGGATCTTCCCCGGCGCAACTCACAGCCATTGTTTTCTCCCGTTTGCACGCCACCAGCAACGGTCGACGCAGGAGCTTTGCGCCACGTGGAGTTCTTGCCGCGGCCAGCCATCGTGTCGCCTTCACTTCGCAGCAGCTCCAGCTGCAAAAGCTCTCACGGCCGCTCAACCAGTCACCTCCATCGCCAGCTCGCCGTGAAGTCGCAATTCTGTCACTTCCTTGCCGGCTACAACTCCCCGAGCTTTTCCAACCGTTGAAGCACCTCCAGCTTACCTATTTAAACCCCCTGGGACTTAGCCAACTTCACCACACTCCAAAACACCAGAAAACCAGCAGCAGCACTGTGTCTTCTTCTTCCCCGGTGAGCAGCAAAGAGGGAGCACGGTGCCAAGCTTCACCACTACTTCATTCTTCGATCCAACACCCCCAGTGAGCTTCCCTCATCTCCCTCATGCTTCTCGAGCTTGGAATTTAGTCCAAATACCCTCAGTCGCCGGCAATTTCAGTTTTACTCCAGTAGCTCCGGCGAGCAATTAACTTTATTCCAGAACGAATTGATCTTCGAGCCAGTAGTGAAATATGCTTAGAATAGCTCACTTAAGACCCCTGAGCTACTGGTTTGAACAAATTCGTTGTAAATCAAAAACCCCCAATTTCCGGCCATGAGCATGAACTTGTACTTGCTGATTTAGCTTCTCTGTTGAGCAATCTGTTAATCTAACTTCACCAATGCATTCCTAGTACCCTGAGGACCATACTCAAGCAAGGAATTGAGTTCAATCACTTTAAATCAGAAATGCCCAAAACAGATTTGAGTTCATCTTTTCTCCAGCCAGTATCTTCCAAATCCAGCCACTCTAGCTCAAACCACTTTGCCATTTAGATGTTTTGGACCATTTTGAGCAACTTTGTCTTCTATCACGACTTCCAATTCGGCCTAGATTGTGAGATATAGCCATGCCCTAGTTGGCTGTACTATTTATGTTGCATGTGCTCCAGGCCAGTCAACTTCCTTGCCAGTTTTCATCACATTCCGGCCATCTCCTGCCCTAGACCCTGTTGAGACATTTGTTCCTGTTACAAATGTCTAACTACCAGACAAAGTGTTGCATCATTTGGAGCCCTAGATCAAAAGTTATGGCAAACCCTAGTTTCTGGCCACGTCAACTCTATGTCAAACTATGCCAGTCAGTGGCATTAGCCCTGTTCACCCACCTCTGGTCATGAGAAACAGAAAATACTTTGTCAAACAGTTGCCTCACTACCTTGTGCATCATATGCTTGAATCAAAACCCATTTTGGCTACTAGAAACTGTTCAAACCATGTCAATGCCATTCTTGGGCACTGTCAGCCTATGTCAGCCAATGGCATTGGGCCATTTTGACCCCATCTGGGTATGCAAACTGAACATAACTTTGTCCCTTAGACTCCTGATGTTGTGATCTACATTTTATTCTACTGCCACAACTTGAGTTGAGCCCTCTATCATCCATCGACCCTATGTCGATGCCTTGAACCGAATGTCGACCTAAAGACATTCGCTGTTTTTGAGCGAACCAGCAGCAGCCTTGATATCATTCTAATATTTTGGAACATTTGGAACCTTGTAAACCCTTGTCAACTAATCTTAACCTTGGTTTCCATAGTTTAACCCTAATCGCTTCCAAATCTGGTATCGCCTAAGTGCTTCTCCTTGCATTATCGCATATAGTGGAATAGTAAGAGTATGATTGATTGTAATGCCTGTTTGCTTGTTTGATCCTTGTTCAGAGCAAGAGTCCGAGTTCGAAGACTTCGTTGCAGACCCGACATCGACTGCTGTTTCTTACGACGCGGAAGGCAAGTCATATTCTTGAACATCTTGAACCTATATTTTATGAATTGCTAGAATATACCTTGATTATAAAATAATAATATTGCATGAGAAAGATTGAGAATAGTTGAATTTATCAAATGGCAGCATCAGGCTGATGCCTGTGAAATGTGAATTGATCAAATAATGAGCCATGAACTAATATATTATGTATATTTATATTCATGAAATAAAACCCCTAGCCGTGACCAGTATTTTGGTATGGAATGGTGGTAGCACTGGAGGTGCTTGGCTGCACTGGTTGTGCGGGCACTAAAGGTGCATGGATTGTGGTATGATCTGGTCACTGGCATATAAGGACCTAGAACCTTGTGTTGTGCGTCTAGTGGCATGATTAACGTGCCGACCGCAAGCCTGGTATGGGACAGGCCTGAACAAGTAGTATGTGGATCACACATGAAACCCCTATATGACAAACTCACGATTAACACGGGGTGCGCTCCAACACATATCACAGGATGTGATCATGCACGCTGACCCTGAGGGGAAGACGCCAATTAGTGGGGGTTGTGAAACCCTGCCACAACTGTGGTTTGCATGAAGAAAACCACGGGGTCTGGGGTGAATTGTGTGTGAAACATGGCAAAAGTTCTTGTTATTTCCACCTTGCCGCTCACAGTATGAAGTGAGTTAGGGGTCCAATCCTTGTGATAGGAAGGGCATGAAAGTGGATATATCTTGCGGGTAAATTGGTACCCCTCTGCAGAGTTAAAAATGTATTCGAATACTTCGTGCTCCCGAGTTTTAGGAGTATGCCGCGGTGGATTAAATCCACGGGGTGTGACACAAGTATTGTTTTATAAATTAAAATTTGTTAAGTCAAGATTACCCAAATGACATGTGTTGTCATGATAAGGGGTGCTGCCGTGGGCTGTCATGTGTTGACGTGTCGCGGTAGTACCATAATTTAGAGTTCATGTGATATCTAAGAGGCATGTGGATTGTGCCCTAAGTATATGAAATGCTGCCATGAGCATGAGATTTGAAAAGCTTGGAAGAAAAGTATTTATGGAAAAACCCTCTCACCTCTTTCCCTCAATAGCATAGGATCATGTCATCTCTACTATACGTATCTCTACTCTTACCTATGACTTGCTGAGTACGTAAGTGCTCACCCTTGCAACTTATCAACAATAGATGGAGTGCTACAATACCAAGACGAAGGCTTGGAAGATTTCGTGGATCCAGAAGGAAGAGAGCCAGTTCTGCCAGAACCCTGAAGTGTGCTGTTCTGCTGTCAACTTCTTACGACTGTGGGGGTTTCGCCTAGCTTCCGCTGAGTAGTTGTCTTTTGTTTTAATTAGACCATTTGTGCCGTGAAGGCATTGTATTACTCTTGCTGTATCAGGCCAGCAGGCCATACTGTTTATTAATGATATTTTGTAAGTCACTCTGCTGCAATGAACTCCTGTGCTTGACTTATCCTGGGAAGTCAGTGGTATGTATGTATGAGGCCAGTTGCAGCGAGCTAGGTCTCCACGGGAGTAGTCGTGGTACCCTGTGCGGGGTGCGACAGATAAAAGTGGTATCAGAGCAGCATGAGAACTTGACTGTAGGACGACACCTTTAGGAATTGGCTCGCCAGGAAGGCGTAGTTTATTTAAAAATCTATTTTCTAAAAACACTATTTTTGAAAGCAGGAGCCTTGTAGCTTCTAAAAGTTTTGGATTTCCAAAGTCTTACTTGGCTTTTTCTAAAAATTCGGCAAGATGTCGAGAGAGCGTTCTGCTTTTATAGAGTGCCTCAGGAGTTGGGCTACATTGCTACGGCACATAGCCTAGTTCTTTTGGTAGAACCCTGGTTGAGTAGTTAGTCGACTGTCGTGGAGGATTAGCTGGGAAAGGGTAGTATAGATTGAGCAGGTGGATGCTCTTGCTAGCTTTTGTGCTCCGCCGTTGCTTTCGCAATGGTTAATTTTGTTTACTATGGCTAGAAGTCTAAGTGTTTTGTGCATTAAATAGTTGCATTAATTTCCGCATTAGTACCCAAGTTCTCTCTCTTAGTTAGTTAGACCTATCTGCCTTCCTTCAGAAGAATCAGTATGGTGTACACGAAGAGAAGATCGCAAGGTAGTCAAGAGGACAGGGAGCAAGCTTCGCCCAGGGAAGACCCTGCAAGGGGAGGACCTTCATCTCAACAGAGACCCCAGGAATCAAACCTTTCTCAGGAAGATCAGCCAACCCTCCAAGAAATTCTTCTCTCCATGGAAAAGAGCAGGCAGGAGGCACAAGCTGCCCACACCCAGTTGTTGGCCCAGATCATTCAAAAGATGCCAGGAGGGACATCTGAAGGAACTGCTGTTGGAACCCGGCTATCGGATTTTCAGAAGACCCGACCACCAACATTTGCTAGTGCAACTGATCCCATCGTCGCCGATTATTGGCTCAGGGACATCGAGAGGAAGTTGGATACAGTTCGTTGTAACGACCGAGAGAAAGTTTTATTCGGATCACACCAACTTACAGGAGCAGCAGCCGCATGGTGGATAAACTATCAAGAGGCTCACCCTGACAAGGATAACATATCCTGGACAGAATTTAAAGAACAATTTCGGAAATTTCATGTACCCATCGGTGTCATAGCCGCCAAACGCCGAGAGTTCCGAAACTTGGTACAAGGAAGCCAGACCGTTACAGAATATCTGCACCGATTCAGCCATCTAGCTCGCTACGCGCCAGGAGACATCGACACGGAGGACAAAAAGATTGAGCGCTTCACCGAAGGACTTCAGCACTATCTGCAGTACCAGATTGCCTCCCACGAATTTTCAGAGTTCCAAACCTTAGTCAATCGGGTATTGAAGGTGGAAGAAAAGAGGAGCATAGGAGAAGAAAGTCGAAAAAGAAAGATGCTACAGCAAGCACGGCCGCCAGCCAACCCAACCAGGGGAAGAGTCCCAACATCTCCCAATTTCCGACCAGTCTACCAAGCACCAAGATCACCAGCAACACCGTCATGTCCAAGCTGCAAAGGAGCTCACTACCAAAGGGACTGCCCTCATGCTAGAACTCAGTGTTTTCACTGTGGGCAGTATGGACACCGTAAAGACAGCTGTCCTTGGATTCAGCTCCCAACGTCAATAGCAAGATCGCAAGCTGGAACACCGACGATGACATCCAGAACCACAGCTTCACCACCATTGCAGAGCCCCAGAGGAAGTTCGCCCAACAGAGGAGGAACCATAGCAGGCCGAGAACGAGGAAGAGGAAGAGGACAGATGGGGAGCCGAGGAGGCCGATTAAACTTCACCTCTCTTCAAGAAGCAAACAACGGCACCAACATTCTCCTAGGTAGATTCTTGATCCAGTCTGCATATGCTTTAATACTGTTGATCCTGGAGTTACAAATTCATTCATATCAGGGGAATACATATGGTACCTCTAGAGTACTCTATGGATATACAGACACCAGGAGCTAAGCTGCCTGTATATTCAGCTTGCCATCATATATAACCTTCAGAGTAGAAGGGGAAGAGTTTATGGCTAGCCTATTAGTCCTAAAACTGCAAGGCCTATATATTATATTGGGAATGGATTGGTTATCCCAACATAAAAGTCTAGTGGATTGTGAGAGGAAAACTCTGAGCCTTGTTAGTAACCAGGGAAAGAAAGTCTTGTTTCATCTAGAGAAGTCATCAGACGAGAAACCACGAGGGTCTATTTAAGCACTTTAGAAGATATGCTTGGATCAATTGCCCATAGTACAGGAATACTCGGACGTATTCCCAAAAAAGAACTCCCAGGGATGCCACCTGATAGGGAGATAAAGTTTACCATTGAGCTTAAACCAGGAGCGGCACCTATAGCTAAGAGACCATATAGGATGCCGGTAGCAGACTTAGAAGAGTTGAAAAATCAGCTAGAGGAGCTAGAGAGTAAAGGATTTACTGACCTAGTGCTTTACCTTGAGGAGCCCCAATGCTGTTTGTAAAGAAGAAAGATGGAGCTCTAAGAATGTGCGTGGATTACCAAGCGCTGAATGAGGTGACCATTAAAGACAAGTATCCACTGCCAAGGAATGATGAGCTATTCGACCAACTTCGAGGAGCCAGAATATTCTCCAAGATAGCCCAAAAGCCCGGCTATCACCAACTGGAAATCAGGAAGAAGGACATAACCAAGACTGCTTTCACTACATGATACGGGCTGTACGAGTTTACTGCAGCCTTCATGAACATCTTGAACAACACATTCATGGATCATCTCGATAAGTTGTCATTGTGCTCATAGACGACACCCTCATCTACTCTGGAAGTCCAGAGGAACATAAGCGGCACTTGCACAAAGACTTGAGAAGACCAAGAGAGTGCAAGTTCTATGCCAAATCCGACAAGTGCGAATTTTGGATGACGAAGATTGCATTTCTCGGCCATGTTTTGACAGAAAAAGGAATTTTAGTGGACTCGGCCAAGATCGCTGTGATCAAGGAATGGAAGCAACCTACCAGCGTGTCACAGATCAGAAGCTTTTTGGGATTAGCAGGTTACTATCAGAGATTTATTGGAGGATCTTCTCAGATTGCTAAATCCCTTACCAATCGGTTTAGGAAGGAAGTCACATTCGAATGGACCGCCAAGTGAGAGGAAAGTTTCCAGAAACTTAAGGCAAAGTTAACAACCACACCAGTCCTCACATTGCCAGATAGTAAGGATGACTTCGAAGTGTTCTGTGATGCTTTGAAGACTAAGCATAGGCTGTGTGTTGATACAAAAAGGCCAAGTGGTAGCTTATGCTTCACGACAGCTAAAGCTGCATAAGGAAAACTACCCTATTCATAACTTGGAGTTAGCAGCGGTAGTACATGCCTTGAGGATATGGCAACATTACTTGCTTGGGAATAAGTGTGAAATCTACACGGATCATAAGAATTGCAAGTATATTTTCACCCAGGCAAAACTCAACATGCGCCCACATCGTTGGCTAGAGCTAATCAAGGACTATGACCTCAGCATTCTCTACCACCCAAGAAAAGCCAATGTGGTAGCAGACGCTTTGAGTAGAAAGGCCTACACTTTACAAGAAGTTGTGTTGAATAACCCACGCTTACAGCAAGAATTGCAAGGACTAGAGATAGAAGTGGTACCGTCAGGGAGGTTAGCCACTCTCACGGTAATATCCTGACTCAAGGAACAAATAGAGAGTGCTCAAAAGGAAGATAAAGAGATCTGCAAGATCAAGAGCCGAATTAGATTAGGTAAGGCTCAGGATTTTTCTGAGGACAAACATGGAATTGTATGGTACCAAGGGAGGATCTATGTACCTCAAAGCGCAGACCACAAAGAACTGATTCTGCATAAAGCTCATCAAACTTCATACTCACTACACCCTGGTAACATCAAGATGTATCAGAACTTGAAAACTCGATTTTGCTAGGTCGATATGAAGAAAGAAATTGCGGCATACATTATAAGAGGTAACACGTGCCATAGGATCAAGGCCGACCCTCAGAAGATAGTCTCAGATCGTGGAAGTCAGTTTACATCAAAGTTTTGGGACCAACTTCATGAAACCTTGGGAACCTAGATGCAGTTCAGCACTGCATATCATCCACAGACGGGGAAACAATCTGAGAGAGAGTAAATCAGATCCTGGAAGAATTGCTACGAGCTTGCATTTTGAATAATGGGACTTCATGGGAAAAATGCTTACCATTTGCAGAATTTACCTACGACCACAGTTATCAGGCTAGCACCATTTGAAGCTTTATATGGACATAAGTGCAGAACCCCATTACATTGGAACGAGTCAGGACGAAGGAACGTATCGGACCATTCAAGAAACTCAAGAGAAAGAGGAGAAGTGTCCTATAAACTGGAACTACCATCAGAACTAGGAGGAGTACATGATGTGTTCCATGTCTCTCAACTTCGGAAATGCCTGGAAGAACCTGCGGATCAGGTAGAAACTCTTGGTATTTCATTGCAGAAGAACCTCACCTACCTTGAGCAACCACTCCGGATTGTAGCCAGAGATGAGCGTCAACTTCAAAGAAAGAAGATCAAGCTGTGCAAAGATCAATGGAAAAAGAGGAAGATTTGCTTCAGACCTATCCCCATCTTTTCTCTTCTCTAGGTAAATCTCGGGGCGAGATTTCTTTAAGGAGGGTAGGCTTGTAACACCCTGGTTTTGGGGGTGAAAAGTTTTTGCATGAAATCCTGCATGCATGTACCCCTGTAGCAGTAGCCAGATCAGCTAAACCCTAATCTCTCCCAAACCCTAAAAATCCCCAAACCTGTTCTCTAGATCCAGATCAAGATCAGATCATCCAGATTTAACCTACCAGTTATTCTGAAGATAAAAGTCTTCAGGAGCCAGATTGAATTCTAACCCTAACTCCCAGTATCTAAGTCTCTTTCTGTTTTCGAAAACAGGAAATTCAGATTTACCCTAAGTACCCCAGATCCCAGATAACTGAGTTATCATGGTTTAACCCTATCCAGACTCATGTATCTTTTGGAATATGTTCCTAGGTTTACCCTCAACTTACTCCAAAAAGTTGGGAACCAGATTGTTTCATCTAAACACTTTTCGCAGTTTAGTCCAAATTTTACTGCGAATAAATCCTTTTCTGTTTACCTGGAAGCCTGAAAAGGCTAAAATTCACAAATCAACTCCAACCTCATAATTTCTTTAGGGAACACCTCCCAAATACTATTTGATACAGATTTCCCTTCTGTCCAGACTTCAAAATCTCACCCCAACTACCAGAATTTGAGATCGACAAAATTCAGATCTATTTTACCCTAATTTTACCCTATTTTCGAAAATCGGTGAAATCCCTCAAACCTTATCAAATTTTCTCCAGATTTGAGCTAAATGAGTATTAATAGAAATATTATACTCATCCATTCAATCAAATTCCAGATTAAACCTCTCTAAGACCAGAATTACAAATCAGTCCACTTTTCAACCGAAATCATTACACTTATGCCCCTGGTTCGACCAGCACCTCAGTTCTCGACCGGAACCAGTGCAACCGACCAGCTGCTACTTCGACCAGTGCTTGGGACTTCGACCACGACCTGGGACAGCGCACGAGCACGGGAGCTTCGACCTCGAGCATGCCCTGTTGCACTGCTACAGTAGCCCATAGTCGTGGAAGCCAGCCGTGGTCGCCATCTTCGCCAGCTGAACAGTGCCGCATGTGCGAGCACTGTTGGCTACTGTGGATCTTCCCCGGCGCAACTCACAGCCATTGTTTTCTCCCGTTTGCACGCCACCAGCAACGGTCGACGCAGGAGCTTTGCGCCACGTGGAGTTCTTGCCACGGCCAGCCATCGTGTCGCCTTCACTTCGCAGCAGCTCCAGCTGCAAAAGCTCTCACGGCCGCTCAACCAGTCACCTCCATCGCCAGCTCGCCATGAAGTCGCAATTCTGTCACTTCCTTGCCGGCTACAACTGCCCGAGCTTTTCCAACCGTTGAAGCACCTACAGCTTACCTATTTAAACCCCCTGGGACTTAGCCAACTTCACCACACTCCAAAACACCAGAAAACCAGCAGCAGCACTGTGTCTTCTTCTTCCCCGGTGAGCAGCAAAGAGGGAGCACGGTGCCAAGCTTCACCACTACTTCATTCTTCGATCCAACACCCCCAGTGAGCTTCCCTCATCTCCCTCATGCTTCTCGAGCTTGGAATTTAGTCCAAATACCCTCAGTCGCCGGCAATTTCAGTTTTACTCCAGTAGCTCCGGCGAGCAATTAACTTTATTCCAGAACGAATTGATCTTCGAGCCAGTAGTGAAATATGCTTAGAATAGCTCACTTAAGACCCCTGAGCTACTGGTTTGAACAAATTCGTTGTAAATCAAAAACCCCCAATTTTCGGCCATGAGCATGAACTTGTACTTGCTGATTTAGCTTCTCTGTTGAGCAATCTGTTAATCTAACTTCACCAATGCATTCCTAGTACCCTGAGGACCATACTCAAGCAAGGAATTGAGTTCAATCACTTTAAATCAGAAATGCCCAAAACAGATTTGAGTTCATCTTTTCTCCAGCCAGTATCTTCCAAATCCAGCCACTCCAGCTCAAACCACTTTGCCATTTAGATGTTTTGGACCATTTTGAGCAACTTTGTCTTCTATCATGACTTCCAATTCGGCCTAGATTGTGAGATATAGCCATGCCCTAGTTGGCTGTACTATTTATGTTGCATGTGCTCCAGGCCAGTCAACTTCCTTGCCAGTTTTCATCACTTTCCGGCCATCTCCTGCCCTAGACCCTGTTGAGACATTTGTTCCTGTTACAAATGTCTAACTACCAGACAAAGTGTTGCATCATTTGGAGCCCTAGATCAAAAGTTATGGCAAACCCTAGTTTCTGGCCACGTCAACTCTATGTCAAACTATGCCAGTCAGTGGCATTAGCCCTGTTCACCCACCTCTGGTCATGAAAAACAAAAAATACTTTATCAAACAGTTGCCTCACTACCTTGTGCATCATATAATTGAATCAAAACCCATTTTGGCTACTAGAAACTGTTCAAACCATGTCAATGCCATTCTTGGGCATTGTTAGCCTATGTCAGCCAATGGCATTGGGCCATTTTGACCCCATCTGGGTATGCAAACTGAACATAACTTTGTCCCTTAGACTCCTGATGTTGTGATCTACATTTTATTCTACTGCCACAACTTGAGTTGAGCCCTCTATCATCCATCGACCCTATGTCGATGCCTTGAACCGAATGTCGACCTAAAGACGTTCGCTGTTTTTGAGCGAACCAGCAGCAGCCTTGATATCATTCTGATATTTTGGAACATTTGGAACCTTGTAAACCCTTGTCAACTAATCTTAACCTTGGTTTCCATAGTTTAACCCTAATCGCTTCCAAATCTGGTATCGCCTAAGTGCTTCTCCTTGCATTATCGCATATAGTGGAATAGTAAGAGTATGATTGATTGTAATGCCTGTTTGCTTGTTTGATCCTTGTTCAGAGCAAGAGTCCGAGTTCGAAGACTTCGTTGCAGACCCGACATCGACTGCTGTTTCTTACGACGCGGAAGGCAAGTCATATTCTTGAACATCTTGAACCTATATTTTATGAATTGCTAGAATATACCTTGATTATAAAATAATAATATTGCATGAGAAAGATTGAGAATAGTTGAATTTATCAAATGGCAGCATCAGGCTGATGCCTGTGAAATGTGAATTGATCAAATAATGAGCCATGAACTAATATATTATGTATATTTATATTCATGAAATAAAACCCCTAGCCGTGACCAGTATTTTGGTATGGAATGGTGGTAGCACTGGAGGTGCTTGGCTGCACTGGTTGTGCGGGCACTAAAGGTGCATGGATTGTGGTATGATCTGGTCACTGGCATATAAGGACCTAGAACCTTGTGTTGTGCGTCTAGTGGCATGATTAACGTGCCGACCGCAAGCCTGGTATGGGACAGGCCTGAACAAGTAGTATGTGGATCACACATGAAACCCCTATATGACAAACTCACGATTAACACGGGGTGCGCTCCAACACATATCACAGGATGTGATCATGCACGCTGACCCTGAGGGGAAGACGCCAATTAGTAGGGGTTGTGAAACCCTGCCACAATTGTGGTTTGCGTGAAGAAAACCACGGGGTCTGGGGTGAATTGTGTGTGAAACATGGCAAAAGTTCTTGTTATTTCCACCTTGCCGCTCACAGTATGAAGTGAGTTAGGGGTCCAATCCTTGTGATAGGAAGGGCATGAAAGTGGATATATCTTGCGGGTAAATTGGTACCCCTCTGCAGAGTTAAAAATGTATTCGAATACTTCGTGCTCCCGAGTTTTAGGAGTATGCCGCGGTGGATTAAATCCACGGGGTGTGACACAAGTATTGTTTTATAAATTAAAATTTGTTAAGTCAAGATTACCCAAATGACATGTGTTGTCATGATAAGGGGTGCTGCCGTGGGCTGTCATGTGTTGACGTGTCGCGGTAGTACCATAATTTAGAGTTCATGTGATATCTAAGAGGCATGTGGATTGTGCCCTAAGTATATGAAATGCTACCATGAGCATGAGATTTGAAAAGCTTGGAAGAAAAGTATTTACGGAAAAACCCTCTCACCTCTTTCCCTCAATAGCATAGGATCATGTCATCTCTACTATACGTATCTCTACTCTTACCTATGACTTGCTGAGTACGTAAGTGCTCACCCTTGCAACTTATCAACAATAGATGGAGTGCTACAATACCAAGACGAAGGCTTGGAAGATTTCATGGATCCAGAAGGAAGAGAGCCAGTTCTGCCAAAACCCTGAAGTGTGCTGTTCTGCTGTCAACTTCTTACGACTGTGGGGGTTTCGCCTAGCTTCCGCCGAGTAGTTGTCTTTTGTTTTAATTAGACCATTTGTGCCGTGAAGGCGTTGTATTACTCTTGCTGTATCAGGCCAGCAGGCCATACTGTTTATCAATGATATTTTGTAAGTCACTCTGCTGCAATGAACTCCTGTGCTTGACTTATCCTGGGAAGTCAGTGGTATGTATGTATGAGGCCAGCTGCAGCGAGCTAGGTCTCCACGGGAGTAGTCGTGGTACCCTGTGCGGGGCGCGACATTTTATAGACTTGTTCTTAGTCTCTTCTTTGGCTATTCTTTCAAGGCATCATCCTCAGATGGCGGCCTAGCACATTTTGAGTACTCTGGATGGCTCATCGTAGCGTCATCATCTTCATCCTTCACCCGGTGAGCTATTGCGGACCTCTCGTATGACCCTTGTGCATGAACTTTATTTTGTGTTTCCATCTCCATGTGTTCATCTCTTGTTGTTGCATGGTGGAACATGCAACCATTTATACTTGGGGGGGATGGGATGCATTGCTTGCTGTGCTGTAATTCTGAAAATCTGGGTCAAAATTTTCAAAATTGTGCAAGTTTGTGCTTATGTATGAGATCTGTTGTACGGACTTTCTTATCCTGCCTTTCTTATGTGTGAATGATCTCTATCCAGCCTTGTGGGCTTGTTTATGTTTTGATATGATCTGTGTATACTTGTGTTGTTTGGATTGCAAGAAAAATCTAGAAAGGTCATGTCGAACTTTCTGGAAATTCTAGACATGTGCGGATTTGTAGCTATATGTGAGTGTTGTGGTAATGACTACATGTGCTTTCATTTTGCGTTTCACTGTCCTCATTTGGCTTTTGGAGCCTCTTGCATGTCGTGTTGAGTTTTTATTGCATGGTTTAGTAGCTCGACAATCTATTATAGGTTGAATTGTGATTAATGATCTTCTAATGGTACTAAAACTGCTTGTACTTAGTTTCGTTGTGGATATTGTGGAAATTCAAATGCTTACTGATATCTTTATTACCGCATTCTATCTTGTATACTAAAATGTCAATTGTGAACCTAATCTCTACACACATGTTTAGAACACGAGTCTCCTAAACGATCATATAACTTGTCTAAACCAGATTTGAAAAAATCTTGCTAATAAGGTCGTATTTGTTCATTTTCTACCTTGTAGACATTGCCAAATTTTCTTTTCTTTTGAATAAGAGCTCTTTTTCTTCGTTGCTCCTCTGAGTCTTCGGTATGTAAGCATGGTTTGCACATTTTCAAATCTAATAAGTGAACAAGCCTTCCCGCTACATCTTTTGACTCATGAGCATGTTTATAAAACACTCTAGTGGACTACCTACCCTAGAGCGAAGTAGGGAGAGATCCGCCTAAATAAGTCGAAGGGTAGAGACTTATATAAGCACCAGATTTCATTTTTCAAATAAAGAGAGCTCAAAAATTAATAAGGTTGAAACTGCTTATTTGATGTTTATGGAAACCATAGTTCTTCGGTGCCTGTGTATTGTTTATGTTCACTTTGAATTTCTATATACACGTATGCATGTAGGTGGTATGAGTAGAATTAAGCATTCCTATTTCCTCCGTATCTAGAACTAAGCTAGTTACTTGCAATTTCAGTGCAATTATTAGATGGTTGAGCGCTTGATACATATCTTAGTTTGCCGAGCTTACTATATGCTGCATTTTACTCTTTCATGACATCTGTTTGCTTGCTTGACTCCTTGGATTTATTTCATGTCACATTTCTTGAGGACAAGCAAAGAATTAAGCTTGGGGGGATGATATTTACTTGATTTGCCTTATTATTCTATACATTCTCCTCATGCTTTCGCACATATTAGTCATTTACTTCGATATATGCCTAGATTAGTCCAGATTAATCGCCAAATCGACCAGATTAATCATTTTTCCAATTTTTATCGTAGCTCGGCGAGGTTTGGATGGATTTTCGGCTAGCAAACACGCATCCTTAACTTAATCTGGCCATTGGACGATTCCTGATGGAAGTGCATGTTCTCGCGAACGCGTAGGATCTGACCGCACCGAAATCGGAGTCTCCGGGGGCCCGGAATCCCAAACCCTACCGCGAGGTCCCATTTCTAAATTTTCAGAACTTCAAAGCCATAATTGCAAAAATGCCAAATTGGGGGTTTTTAACCCTAGCCGCCGGCCACCAGAAGAGTTGAGCCCGATTTTGTTTTCTTTTTGCTTCTTCTTCTTCCTCCCTCAAACCTCCTCCACCTCGCCGCCGCCAACCGGGCCATACGTTGGCGGTGCTCCATCCCCTTGCCATTCTCCTCCACTGATCTGATGCCACCGCTGGATCGCCACCGCGCCACACAGCTCCCGCCAGATCTCGCGTGTGCGCACCGTCCCACCACCACTCGACGCCGCGCCGCCCTCATCCAGCGCTGCGCCGCCTAAGATTCCGCCCCCTCACCACGTCGTCTCTCCACCCAAGTTCTCATCGGAGCCGTCGTCGATCCTGTGTACCTCCACCATTGCCGCGCCACCGGCGTCCTCTTCTTTCCCCAAGTCCCCAGATCCACCGGATCCGCCCTCATGACAGTTCTCCGGGGCCATCTTCGTGAGAACTAATTCACTGCACATCCCTCGCCTGAGCCACGGCTGCCTTCGCCGTCCTTCTTCACTACGTCGGTGACCTCATCAACCGGTGACTTCCTCGACTTCTCTGTAGTCTACAACCACGAACTCTTCATCAACAGCTTCATCAACACACCTTCAGTGATCAATTTCTCCTCTCAAATCCCCTTCTCTTCTCCACCTAAACTATTTCCTGTGATGCTTGTATATAAACAGAGTTCAATTTTGGATGATCAGTTTAATGCTTGAGTAAATTCCAGTTTAGTTGTGTGTTGATTGCTCTCAGTTGTAGTCCTTGGTGATCTCTCTGTTCATGTTTGTTTGTCTTCAATTAAGAACTCTGTTTGTGTTTCTACTGATGTTGAACTGTGATAGTTGATAGGAATAAGAGCTAATTGCAATTGAGTGGCAGCCTGAGCTTGATTTTGATTTTTTGTCTAATTAGCTGCTTCTCTTCATGAATTGTCTGTACTGAAAACTGAAGTCCATTGTTATAATTGGTTGTTGAACTGTATTGATCATATTTCTCGAGTTCTTATGCTACAGCCTGTGATTTTTGATCTCTGCATTTGATTCACGTTAAACCCAATGTGCTGTATGACATCTTCTTCAGTGATCACTGATATTTTGTTGGGTTATGTTTGGATTGCTGTGTGTAGTCCCTTGAGAATCTGTTTCTGTTAATCTTTTTCGGCTGAATTGCTTTCACACGATAGTGTTCACCCGGCTTACAAATTTTGTTCACCGCTGGCCTAGGGTACTGACGAGGATTGACACTCGGGTCACTTCCCATAAACTTTTGGTTCAAGACAGGTTCGAACCAGACATGTATTTGGTTCAATACGAACTCAAGCTATTTCTGAGGGGCATCACCATGAGGTCGCAAGCTTTACGCGATCAGGTCGCGGGTTTCGTGCGATCAGGCTGACAGCTGTGTGCGGTCAGAAGTTCGTATGCTATACGCGGACTGGACTGAATATCTGGGATGTTGCGCGGTCAGCCCATATCCCGCGGTCAGAGCATTCTCGACCAAGGTGCTTGTAGTTTGTTCGGTTATCTTTATACCAGGATATTCCAAGCATCCCGAAGATTCCTCCACGTTGAAGACCAACAGTCAGAGGTTATTATATACGGTTATTCATGATTAACACGTGTTAAATAACCTCCGTGGAAGTTAACCGCGGTTCTTCAACAACCGCATCCAACCGTTTGATGCAGTTTTCTTCATATGGCACCCTTTCGACCAATATAAAAAGGTGGCAAAGTACATCAAACGGGGGATCCAAGACATTTTTCGGAAGAATAAAACTCCTAAGATAAGCAAGATACGAGAGATCTCGATCACTCAAACAGCCAAGACTACGGCTTAATTTAGACAACACTTACAAATCTCCTATAGCTTCTTTCTGTACACTTATATAGGGAAAACTTTCGTCTGTGAAAGTTTTTTCCCAGCTAGTTTGTAAAGCTTTATCTTATATACTGAAATCCTAACAGGACGTAGGGCTTTTACTCCACCATCGAGGGCCCGAACCTGTATAAATCCCTCTGTGCTCCTATTCACCATTGTTCAGCATACCTTCCCGGAGGGTCATCTTGAAAGGTCTCCCAATTACAAATTCTGCATAAGTTCGGCTGAGGACCCTCAGTCCGAATCGTCGACAGCTGGCGCCCACCGTGGGGCCTTTCTCAAGGCGTCCTAATTGAAATTCGGAGGTTCGCCGAAACATGGCTGGAGCATATGATTCCGCGAATGATTTTGATCTCGAGGATTATGCCCATATACCAATGCCTTCTCCAAGCGATCCTGTTCCGATGGAAGAGGTGGAAGGCCAGAATCTTCCACAGGTTGAATCATCTCTCCAAGTCATGTCAATCGACCAGGAGGTAAGTGGCACAAGGTCAGAACCCACAGAGGTTCTTAATGTGCTAGGTGATGGATCCGGCCCGTCATACGACCCCGCTGTGGGAAAATATGATGGTGACCCTGAAATTAGCCCAGGAAGGTTCCACCCTGATAACCTCCACTGTCTCATTGATTTCGAGTCCGACTCAGAACAAACCGAGATGTTTTCCCCATCGGCGACCTCACTCCCTAGGCAGTTTGCTGCGTTGTCGGAAGAAACTCCCGATCAACAGGCTGCCAGGGAAGAACAAGATCGCAAACAGAAGGAGGATCAAGATCTCGAGCAACAGAACAACGAACTACGCAGAACTGCCCTAGAGGCTCTTCAAGATGCGCAGGCTCGTTACGATGCTGCCCCGAGTTCTTCTCGACGGTCGCGTGGTCGTAGACGTAACCAGACTCCTTCTTTATCACCGGAGCATTTCCCAGTGGACGAAGAAACAATAACACCTGGTGCCCCTAGGAGAAGTACCCATGGTCGACTGCGATCTATCGCGGAGGTCATGCGCAATTTTCCTCCTACGGTCACGGATGCGCAGAGACCGGCCTTTTTCAGGATCCTGGCGGAAAGACTGGACGAGGTCGCATCCGAGGCGACCCCAACAGCCTCTTCCCGCTCAGTAACACATTCCCGTGAACGGGATGGTCCCCATTTTGGCTCTGGCCGGCGGAGTTACCCGCCGCCTGTACCGTCCCGATAGGACAAATACCGGCGAATGCAGGACTCTCGTAGTAGGGATCGAGTTCCCGTTCACTCTCGTTTGGGACCACGAGTAACCTCGCCATTGCGTGAGATTGCTCAAAACCCAACCGAAAGTCACAGGACGGTTCACGGTCCTTACGTTGGTTGCAAAGCTTTCTCTCCTGGCCTACGAGCAGTCGTTTGGCCCGATAAGTTTCGACCAGGGGCCATTGAGAGGTTTGATAGAACTCAGAACCCATCCGAGTTTCTTCACATCTATATTACTGCCATCCAAGCAGCAGGAGGCGATGACATGGTCATGGCCAACTACCTGCCAACAGTCCTCGCAGGACCGGCTAGAACCTGGTTGTTTAATCAGCCTGAGGGTTCCATCTACAATTGGGAAATGCTATGCGATGCCATCCTCAGCAATTTCCAAAACTGTTACCAAAAGCCGGGTAAGGAGGACGACCTGCATAGACTGCGGCAAACTTCGACCGAAACACTTCGGCAGTTTGTCAAGAGATTTGTCGGGGTAAGAAATACCATCCCGAACATATCTGATGGCTCCGTAATCAGGGCATTTAAGCATGCCGTTCGATACCGGAGATTCACTGAAGACTTGCTTATCCACCCTCCTCGATCAGTGGCCGATCTGTTCGATATGGCTGATCGATATTCCGATGCAGCCGGGGCAGTCGAATGGAACCGAATGGTTGACAAGGGGGACCTACCGCCCCAACCAGGCTTCAAGGACGCCAGGAAAGAAGATTCAAGCAAAAAGCCGGAGTCTTCACCGGGTGGGAAGTCAAAAAAGTCGAAGAGGAACCGCTCTGGACAGTACCGTGAGGTCGCAGTCGCGAAGAAACCACCTTCGACCAAAGGTAATAAGTCTTCTTTTAAAAGTAAAACTGCCTCTGGTGGCCGGGATTCCGACCAGCCAGAAAAATCAACTAATCCGCAGGAGGGCAAGAGGTGGTGTCCACTCCACAACTCCGCAGACCACGACCTCAAAAACTGCAGGAGTTGGTTGAAACAGCTGGATGATTTCTACCAAGGAGCTGAGCCAATGCCAACCTTACCGCCTAAAGAGCAGGCGTGCGGGATTAGAGACGTCGACGGAGACGAAGAAATGGCTTACCAGGTACCTCAAAATCATGTTAATGTCATTTTCGGAGGTTCCTCCTCTTTCGCTTCCAAAAGGCAGTTTAAAACCTTTTGCCGAGAGGTTAACCAAACGGAGACATCCCTTGGCGAACCTCAATATCCCCGTTGGTCGGATATGCCTTTGACGTTCGATCGCGCTGACTGTCCTGTGGGGCTAACCCGACCATTGAGGCTACCTCTGGTTATTACCCCAATCATCAGTAACGCGAGAGTCGAAAGGGTCCTGATTGATGGGGGAAGTTCCCTTGATCTTTTATTGGTCAAGACACTCGATGAGATGCAAATTCCTCGTTCGAAGATCAAGCCCATAATCCATCTGTTTTATGGGATAATCACAGGCCCCTCCATGATGCCATTGGGACAAGTGGTCCTCCCGGTCACTCTGGAAGAACCAGAGAACTTCCGAACAGAATTGGTTACTTTCGATGTAATCGATTGTGATTCAGCTTATAATGCAATCTTTGGCAGGCCGACTCTTGCTAAGTTCATGATGGCAACGCACTATGCTTATCAGTGCGGGAAATTGCCTGGCCCCAAAGGTGTCATTTCGGTCTGAGGTAGTCGCAACGTGGCGCTCACGTGCGACC
This sequence comes from Pharus latifolius, assembly GCA_019359835.1. Lineage (NCBI taxonomy): Eukaryota > Viridiplantae > Streptophyta > Magnoliopsida > Poales > Poaceae > Pharus > Pharus latifolius. Next base: position 36,128,118 of record CM033323.1, on the reverse strand, counting down.
AGCTATCTTTGGAGATGGTCGATCAACTTCCCCTCCGGGACGCTCAGGTCGCCACCGTTGCCACCGATGCGATCAGGGTTGCTCCTCGACCAGATGAGAAACTCAAACAAGTTCCTTTGTACCCAGATGACCCATCCAAGACAATTCGGGTTGGGTCAGCCCTGGATGACAAATAGGAACTCGACCTCGTTGCTTTCCTCCGGGCTAACGCAGACGTGTTTGCGTGGAAACCGTCCGACATGCCCGGTGTCCCAAGGGAAGTAATTGAGCACAGGTTAGTAATTCAACCTGGACAACGACCAATAAAGCAAAAGCTCAGGCGTTTTGCCACCGACCGACAGGAAGCCATCCGAGAGGAGTTAGACAAACTCTTACAAGCCGGGTTTATCCGCGAAGTGGATCACCCGGACTGGCTCGCCAATCCAGTCGTGGTCCGCAAGTCAAATGGCAAGTGGCGCATGTGCGTCGACTACACTAGCCTCAACAGTGCCTGTCCGAAGGATGACTTTCCCCTTCCCCGCATCGATCAGCTAGTCGACTCCACTGCGGGTTGCGAACTGATGAGTTTTCTGGATGCCTACTCAGGATATCATCAAATTAGCATGGCAGAAGACGATGAAGAGAAAAATGCCTTCATCACCCCGTTCGGCACATACTGCTACGTCAGAATGCCGTTCGGTCTCAAGAATGCAGGTTCCACGTACCAGCGCTTGATGCAAAAGACCTTTCTTTCCCAGATAGGGCGTAATCTTGAAGCATATGTAGACGATTTGGTTGTAAAAAGTGCCAAGAGATTGTCTCATTTGGACGATCTCGCTAAAACCTTATGTAATTTGAATCGCTTTGGAATAAAATTAAACCCGGAGAAATGCCCTTTCGGGGTTTCTTCAGGAAAACTCCTTGGTTTCCTTGTGTGTTCTAGGGGCATTGAAGTTAATCCTGAGAAAATCAGGGCTACTGAACAAATGAGGTCGCCCTCGACCATGAAGGATGTTCAACGCCAGGCTGGTCGCATGGCGGCTTTAAGTCGCTTTATATCGCGATTAGGCGAAAAGGGATTACCTTTCTTCAAAGCCCTGCGGAAGCATCATAACTTTACATGGTCGGATGAGGCCGAAAAAGCATTCCAGGAGGTGAAAACATATCTATCCAGTCCGCCAGTATTGGTGTCTCCTGACAAAGGAGAACCGTTGCTTCTTTACCTGGCGGCAACACCACACGCGGTCAGCGCCGTTCTGATCGCGGATAGAGGAGGAATACATAGACCCGTCTACTATGTGAGCGAAGTACTTCATGGTCCTAAGGAGCGCTACCCTGAGGTCCAGAAGATACTTTACGCGCTACTGATGGCTTCCCGTAAGCTACGACATCACTTTCAAGCACACAAGATCATAGTACCCTCCTCTTTTCCTTTAGGGGATATTGTCCGAAATCCAGAAAAATCTGGTCGAATCGCCAAATGGGCGGTCGAATTCGGTGCCTTCGAGATCCATTTCACCCCTCGCACGGCGGTTAAGTCTCAGGTTTTGGCCGACTTTGTGGTCGAATGGACCAACCCTGAGCCACCCATGCAGTTGGCGGAGGAACTGGAGTGCCCCGATTATTGGACAATGTACTTTGACGGCTCTCGTAGTTTTCAACACTCGGGGGCTCGAATAGTCTTAGTTACACCCCAGGGCGAACAGCTTAAGTATGTCATTCAACTACACTTTGTTGCAACCAACAACGCAGCAGAGTATGAACGTCTTCTTGCAGGGCTCCGGGCAGCAAAATCCCTCGGAGTCCGTCGATTAGTGGTGAGGGGAGACTCACAACTGGTCGTAAACCAGGTAAACAAGGAGTACAGCACCTCCGATGAGACAATGGCTCATTACCTGGGGGAAGTGAGGAGATTGGAAAAACACTTCAGTCATTTCGAAGTCCAATACATCCCGCGAAAGGACAACATTCTCGCAGACCAATTATCCAAAATTGGGTCCTCACGCTCATCCGCTCCAGCAGGAGTGTTCATTGAACACTTGGACCATCCTTCGATCATGACTTCGGTCGAGGATGATCCGGTAATAGCCTTCGTTACCAACCTCGGTCAGGAACAAGATTGGGCTCATCCATTGAGAGTCTATCTTGAACATGGGACCCTACCCGAGGACGAAACCGAAAGTGATCGGTTAATTCGAAAAGCGCGTCTGTATAAACTCATAGATGGGATTTTGTATAGAAAGGGTACTCAAGGAGTATTCATGCGTTGTATATCTCAGGAGGAAGGAAAGTCCCTCTTGAGAGAAATACATGACGGTGTATGCGGTGCGCACTCGTCATATCGTACACTGGTCGGAAAGGCTTTTCGACAAGGATTCTACTGGCCTTCGGCACTTGATGATGCCAAACATATGGTCAAGAAGTGTCCCCAGTGTCACTTCCACGCAAGGCAAGTTCATCAACCTGCCTATACGTTGCAAACCATTCCTCTTGCATGGCCATTCGCGATCTGGGGAATGGATATCGTCGGTCCTATGCCACAAGTGGTCAATGGGTACAAGTTTCTGTTCGTAGCCATTGACACATTTACAAAGTGGATTGAGGCCGAACCGGTACGAAATATTACTGCATCAGCCGCACAAAAGTTCTTCCATAAGAACATTGTGGCACGATTTGGTGTTCCAAACCGTCTCATCACAGACAATGGTTCTCAGTTCGCCAGCGGTCTTTTTCTGGACTACTGCGATCAGGTTGGGACCAAGGTGTGCTTTGCTTCTGTGGCCCATCCACAAAGCAATGGTGCCGTAGAACGAGCCAATGGGCAAATACTGCAAGGCATTAAAAAGCGCGTTTTTGATCGCCTTAGGACCCGCTCAGGGGCTTGGGCAGATGAGCTCTATACTGTTCTATGGGCATTACGAACTACTTCTAGTCACGCCACCGGTGAGACGCCCTTCCATTTGGTCTATGGGGCCGAGGCGGTATTGCCCATGGAAGTAAGTATTGGTTCTATTCGGACAGATCAGTTCGAACAGATTAATCAGTCCGAACAACGGGCACAAGATCTCATCCTCTTAGAAGAACGACGTGATCGCACCCTGGTTAAGTCCGCGGCATACTTGCAAGCTTTACGCAGGTATAACAGTAAAAAGGTGCGACCACGCGATCTCAACGTGGGCGACTTGGTTTTACGAAAAATTCAAGACCAGTCTAACCGCAACAAATTCTCCCCAAAATGGGAAGGTCCTTATACTGTTGTCTCAGTGCCGCGGACAGGATCGGCGCGGTTAGCTATGGAGGATGGTCGGATTTTGTCCAATACTTGGAACATCGATCAACTTCGCAAGTTTTTCGTGTAAGTATTCCAATCACTTTTTTCCTGTTCAATTAGCATCTTTCGCCAAAACAAAAAATGTTTTGCTTTCTTACAATGAGTTTTTCTCTTTAAGCCCGTATCATATGCATTCGACCTGGGGGCTGATCGCCGGCGGTCCGATCATTACAGCAATCTAATCGGATTCGCTGGTCGATCTCATGATCACTTACAGATAAGTCATTCCTAAATAAGCCGTTTCTCAACGCATACGGGGTTATCTGATAAGTCCTTGGTCATCCGAGTGGCTACCAGCTCGCAATAAGATTAGATGTTATATTGATCCTGGTCGTTGGTTAAATATGCATATCCCTGGTCGTTACGCTTATATTTTCTCCTCTGCTTATAACACTAAGGCTTTAGTGTTCATAAGCAGAGGCGGGGGCTAGGGGGGATGTGCTCATAATATGGAATTCATATTACGAAAATACGACATATATATTTTCTTGTCAAAAATAATTTTTTACATACATTGCATTATACACAAGTTTCTAAGTACAAAAATAAGGATCATTCGATCCCCAGCTCAGTCAGGAGTCTATCTACTAGGGGCTTCACTTCCTCTATGACTGCATCGAGCAGCTCTTCACTCTCGACCTCAACCGGACCCACCAATGCGCTCAGATCTGCATCTGGGCCATGCTGAAGTCGAACCCGGCTGAGTACGGCTGCTACGGCTGATCGAACCCTGGTTCTGATCACCTCTTCGCGTCGCCGTACATCTCCAGGGAGATACTCAAGCAGTGATTCTGCCTGGGCAGTGAGCAGCGATGTCCAGTCGCTTACGCTGAGGTTATCTTTCTTTGGTTCCACCACATCGGTTTTCAGAAGATCAGCCACGGCCTTCAGTTTTTCGAAGACCAGGAGGCTCAGCTCTTTGATCGCCCGATCGGTGTGGCGAATTGAGGATTCAAGAATCCCCTTGTCCCGACTAAGCTGTGTAATTCGACCTGCTTGCGCTGTACAGAGAGAGGAGATTATTTGCATGTTATGGATTCAAGTCTTCTTAATCAGGAATTGGCTTACCAGCATTTTCTGATCGAAGTTTGTTGATTTCGGTCTCTTGTTTCTTAAACATCGAGACTGAATTGAGCCTCATTTTGGCCACCTCTCTCTTCAAAAATGTAACCTCTCTGCAGCGAAATCAAAGCAGTCACAACCAAAAAGCACCCATACTAACCAAAGGGTAATGATCCTCACCTGCGCAAGCTGTCGCGTTCTTTCTGAATGGCTTCTGTACTAACCATCACAGCATGCGTCTGGCATGTTAGCCAGGATAACCCCTGTGATGCAAAGGAAGAGGATCAAAGATGTCCTAAGTACAATTCAGGCACGAGAGCAGAGTTTTATTATACCTTCATAAACTTTTGTAAGACAGCATCATTCAGTTCAGCGGGAATCCTCGCTAGAGCCTCCGACGCGCTCACTACAGGGACAGTTGGTGGGAGTGCCGGCTGGGCGCCACCCCCAGTAGTCATCGGTGGTGACTGGGTCCCTACATTTATTCTTTCCCCTGCGGTCTGGACGACTTCCTGGACCACAGGGGTGGAGCCTTCTGCGTTAGAAGCTCCTGCACCAGCTGCGACTTCAACCTCTCCGGAGGCGATTGAAGAGCTGGGCGCCGTCTTTCTTTGCCTGACATGAAGGACAATTTGAGCAGTTTTTATTTAATATTATTGCCAAATTTAAGGTTCTTACCTTATTTGAAATCCCATTCGCTCCTGGGATTTCTGGGAAGGTTCCCCTTGGGAAGAAGAACCATCATCGGTTCTTGCCTTCCTCATGACAAACAAGGTAGCTCCCCCCTTGATATGTTTAGCTATGAGCATATTTCTAAAGAACAGATAGAGACAAAAAGCAAGGTCTTTACCTGGGCTACCGTACTGGCTGGTGAGGCTACATCCAAAGGCCTTGGCGACTCATGGGTCGATGGAGCCACCGCAGCCAGCCTTTGCTCAATTACCTCCCCCTCTGTCCGCGGAGGAGGAGGATTTTCCTCCCTAGGACTCACGGTAGTCGCAGGGAGAAGCTCTTCTCTCTGTATAAACATTGACTTGTCAAAATGTACAGAAGGAATTGAAGAAAGAATGACAGAGAGGAATCCTTACCATGGTCGTCCTTTCGACCAGAGGGACGGAAACAACTAGTCCTGAAGACTCGGGGGCTTCAGGAATTGGAGGGTCATCCGCGACCACAAGATTTTCGGTGGTCGCAGGATCTTCCACGACCACCTCTTCGGTAGTAGTGCTTGGTAAAACAGAAGGGATGCGATATCTTACCGCTGTCTTTCTTGTGGTAGAAGGAATGCTCCGTGAAGACCCTTCCCCAGGATTCAGTCTGGCTTTCTTGGAGGCAGGACTCTTTGTCCTGGGTCTTTGGGAGACCTTCTTCACGTTTTTTACCGTCGGCTTCCCGTGAGAACCTACGTTCTCACTTGGGAAAGTCGTCTCGGCAAACCTTCCTAGGAGCTGATTCACATTTTCGATGAAAATGTTTAACGCTAGACGTGCATAAGATCTTGAATAGAGGCCAGATAGAGAATGTACCTTTCGACGCTCCTGTTTAAGGTCATCGCCGGTGTGAATCAGACTTTGGGGACGAGGTGATCCCTTTGGGCCCTCTACATCGGAGTTGTAGGCCCTAAGGAGGGAGTTGGTCCGCCTTTCAATCTCGGATGAAGGCAGGACTATTCCCAAACTCAAGTCAGAATTTGTACAATTCAAAAAGAAGAAAGTTCAGCACCAAAGAAATAAATACCTTGGCTGTAGTCCAGGGTGCTATCAGCCATGGACCTAATCTCCCACGCTGGATGAGCCCTTTCACGCAGAGGACTCACCCGGTTCTTCACGAAGTCTCGAATGATATCTCGAGCCGTCAATCCTTGATTGACCAAGTGAAGAATCACCTCGGCATGCTTTGAAAGCTCCGAGTTCATCGCCGGGGGAATGTCTAACTCGCTCGACTTCTCTGGTCGTGAGTTTTCAAACCATAAACTGCTTTCGGATGGTGGAGAGCAGTAAAACCACCTTTGGTGCCACCCATGCACAGAATCTCGCAGGGGTGGGGAGGGATACTCCTTTTTATCCCTCAGCTGGAGTAGATGCATCCGGCAGCGTTGGTGCTCTTCGACCACGCCGAAAAGTAGAATCGTCAGAAAAGATCCACGCTGGGATATATTCCGACGAAGGCTTCACAAAGATGCTGGAATACTGCAAGGATCAGCATCGCGTTGGGGTGGAGGTTGATCAGTTCCCACCCGTAATGCTCAAGGACATCCTTGAGGAACCGACTCTCAGGGAATCGGAAGCCGCAACGCAGATACTCCTCAAAAACCACCAACTCGCCTTCTTGGACAGTTGGGGTTTCTTGGTCCTTCTCCGCAGGTCGCCAGTTAATGAGCAGCCGCAGAAAAAGGATCTCCTCCTTTTCTAACGCCATCAGGCTCTCCTCAGAATGGTGGATGGATCTGCTCCAGGATGCCATCTTTGGTGGAGAATCAAAGGGAAAGCTGGCGATTTTGGGAAGATGAAGGCTGAAGAAAATGAGGGTTTTGAGCGGCGGGAATAATGAGGGTTTTAGCTGTGTGGCTTCTTTGAGAAGACATCTGCTCTTTTTATAGACCCAAGGCGACGCATTAATGAGTAAACGGCTCATTTCAAACGTTCCATTGAATGCTTTATTCATTTCCCATAATGGATACTGTCTCTGATGGACCCGATAAAGTACTCAAGCGTCGGATCTGAAACAAAAAGGCTTCTTTGTTTTGGAAACTGAAAGTACAAAAGGACTGACAAATTTTCAGTACTTTTCAGAAGGCGTTTTTCCTTTTTATACTTTGAACATTTTTTTTTTCGAAAAAATCATGTAACTCAATTTTTGACGTACTGGAATGTTTCTAATTGGGTTATAGTTTTATCAAAATCGTGTTTTAGGCTGAAACTTCGATTCTAATCGGAGTGACGGCCTGACCGAGTCCCAACTCCGGTCGCACTTTAGTTCTGACCGCGGCTCTGAAACTGATCGCGGAATCAGGGCAGGTTGCGGTGCTTTTTTCTTAAAAGCGATTCTGATCGCAGAACTAAAGTTTCCTGTGTATGAATGGTCGCGAACGTAAAGTTTATGGCTATATTTTCGCACAGAAGATGTGAAGAATATTCATGAGAAATAAGAAACATTTATTTCTTACATTCTTTACATACAAAAGGAATGCAGTCGATCAAAACATCGACTTGCTCCGAAAGAAGTTTACAAAGTTCCCCAAGGGACATGTTGTTGTCTGTAGAATTTACACTAGCAACCCCCAGGGAACTAGCAACTACCCTAAGTCTATCTATATCGTCCCTAACAACAGACGCACTATTGTCCCTAATCAAGTCAGAGAGTTCTCGCTGTTGCTGAGCGAAGTCCCTCTCTCGACGGAAATGGTGCGCCTCTTCTCGGGATCGATCAAGACATTCTGCTAAACGTAGAATCTTCGAGGCCATCTCCTCGGTCTTCTTGTCCAGGGCATTCTTCTCTTCCAGAAGAGTCTGTCTGGAAGGAAGAGATGGAGCACCAGAAGGCTGATCGCTGGAGCCTCCTACCTCCTGCATTTTGCAAAAGTTAGTCATACTAACTAAAATTATCAGCAAAAAGGGAGAAGAATTGTTACCTGTCCCGGTGCATAACCCGTTAATACACCCATCTTGGGAGGAAGATCATCATATGGTGGAAGAGCAACCTTCCCATCAGAAGATTGCTTCGCCAACCCAATATGGCGATCATTTGATCGAGGGATAGTCACCGCTTGCCGACCAGGATGTTGATCACCCAAAAGAATGGGAGAATTGAATGTGATGGGATCTTTCTCTAAGGATAAAGGCCTAACTTGCCGGGAGGCATGAACGGGGAGGGTCAAAGGAACTGAAGGAAGAAAGAAACTTGCTACATTCTTCACCTTTGTTCCACAAGAAGTTCCTTCGTCGATCTTGGGATTCTTCCTTAAGGGAGACAGAACTTCAATCGTTTGAGGCCTTTGTTCGACAATTTCCCCTTCATCGCTCTCAATCTCGATGATTTCATGATCTGCCATTGGGAGGAGTATGTGAAAAGGAAGGAGGCAGGATAACAAGAAAAGGACTTAGACGTGGAGGTAAATTGTGGAGTTTTACAAATCCAAGAGCCTAGTATTTATAGCCGCCTGGGTGACGGTTTGCATTCCAGGCGCCTCGGGTTTCATCAAAGCATTTACAATTTTACCTCGAGATAAAAACAATTCTACGGCGCTATCATTGCCCGTCACGTAATGTCAGAACCCGTCTTGGGAAACCAACCGTTTTCACTTAGTGCGCCACTAAGTGGAAAAATTGAAGAGTCAGGTTAAAAATCCAATGCATGGTTTTAAAATTCGAAATAAACACGTCTCTTCGTTTTCTTCGAATTTGGGGGCTAGCTGACGAGGATTGACACCCGGGTCACTTCTAATAAACTTTTGGTTCAAGACAGGTTCGAACCAGACATGTATTTGGTTCAATACGAACTCAAGCTATTTCTGAGGGGCATCACCATGAGGTCGCAAGCTTTACGCGATCAGGTCGCGGGTTTCGTGCGATCAGGCCGACAGCTGTGTGCGGTAAGAAGTTCGTATGCTATACGCGGACTGGACTGAATATCTGGGATGTTGCGCGGTCAGCCCATATTCCACGGTCAGAGCATTCTCGACCAAGGTGCTTGGAGTTTGTTCCGTTATCTTTATACCAGGATATTCCAAGCATCCTGAAGATTCCTTCACGTTGAAGACCAACAGTCAGAGGTTATTATATACGGTTATTCATGATTAACACGTGTTAAATAACCTCCGTGGAAGTTAACCGCGGTTCTTCAACAACCACATCCAACCGTTTGATGCAGTTTTCTTCATATGGCACCCTTTCGACCAATATAAAAAGGTGGCAAAGTACATCAAACGGGGGATCCAAGACATTTTTCGGAAGAATAAAACTCCTAAGATAAGCAAGATACGAGAGATCTCGATCACTCAAACAGCCAAGACTACGGCTTAATTTAGACAACACTTACAAATCTCCTATAGCTTCTTTCTGTACACTTATATAGGGAAAACTTTCGTCTGTGGAAGTTTTCTCCCGGCTAGTTTGTAAAGCTTTATCTTATATACTGAAATCCTAACAGGACGTAGGGCTTTTACTCCCACCATCGAGGGCCCGAACCTGTATAAATCTCTCTGTGCTCCTGTTCACCATTGTTCAGCATACCTTCCCGGAGGGTCATCTTGAAAGGTCTCACAATTACAAATTCTGCATAAGTTTGGCTGAGGACCCTGAGTCCGAATCGTCGACAGGTACGAGTTCAGAGTTTGATTTCTGATAGTCGCCTTCTAGTCGGTGAGACGAGTCGAGGTGAACCAACCCACATCCATCTTGGCGGTTTTGTTTGATTTTCTGATTTGGATTTAGTTAGACATATTTTGCTCTCATCTAGTCCTTTGGGAGAGAACGACATACTTGCCTTCTACTGCGACCTGGTCCGCTTGCGAGGCCTCGTTTTAGGTGGTATCACCCGCTGGTGGAAGAATTCGAAGCTGGGAAACCCTATGGGATCCCGGTCGTGGAGGGGATAGTTCAGCGCGGTAATTATCGAAGTTGTCCAGGTGCCACTCCGGATGCCACCACAACTGGATCGGCTCCTGGGAAACACCCTCGTTACATCCCCCGGAGAAGAGACTTAAGAAAATAAAGGCGGCCTGGGCATCCCCGAGTTACACCCGCCGGGGCTCAAAGGCCTCACCCCCGGAGAGTCTCTCCGGGCCTTCGCCCGGGAATAATCTCCCGGGTAACCTGGTACATTTCATTCAAAGACTTAGCAAAAAATTGAATTTGTATTGCATCAGAATATTTTTCGTACAAGTGTCCGGGGCTTCCTCTAAGAAGCTACCAGAAGCAAAAGTCTAAAAACAAAAAGGGCCCTATCTAAAGGCCCGGGGGGAGGCTCATACTTGTTCGTTGGCGTCCTCCCCCCGAGGGGCTCTCGCCGGAGCCGTAGCATCTGCTCCCGGAGGTGCCGGTGCCGGGAATCGTACCCGGATTATCCGATCGTAGAAGCCGCCGGCGAGCTGCTCCATTTCTTGCCGTGACGGCTCGAAGAATTCCGGGAAGCTCCGGGGGATTTGGCCCCCGATCGCCCGGGCGCCCACCCCCCAGTGCTCCACGAGCCCAGCCGTGGCGGCCACCACCGGGATCGCCCGGCCTCGCGCCCGGGCATCAGCGGCCTCCGGGATCACGGAGACTTGTGCGTTGAGAAAATGCATAGCCTCCATGAGTGTTGTTGGGGCCGACTCAAAGCTGATCCCGAGCCCAGGCTTACTCCGAGCCCCTCGAGGGCTGAGCGACTGGAGTGGCCCACATCCGTCACCGCCCAGACGATAGAGCTCTCGAGCTCCCGGAGGGCGTACTCCTTCGCCTTCGCCTCCCTCCGGAGCAAGTCGTTGGCGGTCTCGGAGGCATGGATTTGGGCCCAGACCCAGGCAAGCTCCCGGAGGGCATCGTCCCGCTACTCCAGATAGGTGGCGGCCTTCTCCTCCGCGTCCTTCAGCACCCGGCTGAAGCGCACTTCAATCCCCCAGGTGATGAGCGCCCCTTACAAGCGCAAGAGTTAGAAAAAATTCAGGTGGGGAGCGTCGACGGAAACCTTCCTCTGGCTCGAGAAGATACCTTGATCTGGAGGGATTGAAGCTCCCCGAAGCGCTCGCGGAGTGTCCCTTGCAAGACATAGTCCTGGACCTTCCGGGTCTGCAGGCTCTCCGCATACCGGTCGACCTCCCCCGAGGACAGCGGGGGGGTCCCCTCCCGGCGCCGGAGCCGTCGCGACCGACGACAGGCCCCTGTGCAAGAGTTGCGGGGGTGATGTGCACCGGGGTGGCAGTGGCTGGCGTCCTTGCCGCTGAGGAAGTGGCCGCCGAAGAGGAGGAGTGCGACGAGCTCTCGGAGGGGGTCCTCCCCCGGGGGGGATCTGGTGCCCCTTTCCCTTTCTGGGCTGTGGGGCCCCTGGGACCTCCGCCGCCGGAGGAGCCTCGTAGACCGAGGGGCTCCCCCCCCTCATCTGGAAGCCACTCCACACGCGGAGGAGAGGCCTCCGCGAATCGGACCTCCGGTCTCTCCGGGGCCGCCGGGAGGGCTATCGCCGAAGGCGGCGAGGGGGCGTAATCCACCGAATCGGACCCCCCCCCCCCCGCGGTCATTGGCTGGTTCTGTCGCACCCCCAAATTGGGACTACGACTACTCCCGTGGAGACCTAGCATGCTGTAGCTAGTCCCATATTTGCATACCTTTGACTTCCCAGGATAAGTCAAGCACAGGAGTATATTCACATTGCAGCATAAAAACTTACAAAATACTTAAGCAGTGTGGCCTGCTGGCGTTAATATTACATAAAGAATTTACAATACCTATGCGGCATTCAAGGTTTAGTTAAAGCAAAATAAAAACTTCTACACCGCGGATGATGGGTGTCCCTTCCACAGTAAGAAGTTGACGGCAGAACAACACATCAGGGATTTGGCGGATCTGGCTCTCCTTCATCTTGGTCCAAGAAGTTCTCCACGCCTTCTTCTTGATCATGGAACGCTCCATCCACTAGGTTGTAAGTTGCAAGGGTGAGTATTTACGTATTCAGCAAGTCATAGGTAAGAGTAGACACATATAGTAGTGTTGTTATGAACCTAGACTAGTCAAGAATTATGGATGTTTGTAAAATAATCTTTTCTTTCATATCTAATCTCATCTTATGGCAGCACTTTTCATAACATAGCAATACTATTTATGTTCACTAAATTATAGCACTACCGCGACACGTCGACACACGACAGCCCACGGCAGCACCCCTTATCAGGACAACACATCTCATTTGGGTAATCTTGACTTATCAAATTTTATTTAGAAAACATATTGTGCCACAGCCCGTCCGGAGTCGGCTGTGGCACAATATGTTCGGGTCCTGGTGGGGGCCCTAGACCTGTCGACGCGCTCCCGACCGGAGTCAGCTGGGGAGGCTCTCTCCGGGGGAGAGGCTTCCGGAGCACGCCTGTGAGTTTAGCTATTACAATAAAAGAACCGATCCCTTACAACAGATGGGTACAAGGGCTATTTATAGCCCCAAAAAGCAGCAAAAAACCTAAACTACCCTGGAAGCCACCGTCGGATTGAAGGGCAGGACCGTCCTTCTCCCGGTCAAATGCCTTGGATGCTTGACAGGTGGTCGCCAGTTCCCAAGGCGCCCCTCGCGTGACCTACACGTGATAAACAGTTCAAGACTTTACCTTTAGGAGGGCGATGAGGCCCGGGACAGCACCGGAGGCTACGTCCCCGGGCAAATGGCGGCACCCGGGACGGCACCGGAGGCCATGTCCCGGGAGCCAAAAGGCGGCGCCCGGGGAGGCCCCGGAGGCCACGTCCCGGGAGCCAAAAGACGGTCCCCGGGGAGGCCCCGGAGGCCGCGTCCCCGGGCAAATGGTGGCGCCCGGGACGGCCCCGGAGGCCACGTCCCCGGGCAAATGGCAGCGCCCGGGATGGCACCGGAGGACATGTCCCGGGAGCCAAAAGGAGGCGCCCGGGGAGGCCCCGGAGGCCACGTTCCCGGGCAAATGGCGGCGCCCGGGACGGCGCCGGAGGCCACGTCCCGGGAGCCAAAAGGCGGCGCCCGGGGAGGCCCCGGAGGCCGTGTCCACGGGTAAATGGCGGCGCCCGGGACGGCACCGGAGGCCACGTCCTGGGAGCCAAAAGGCGGCGCCCGGGGAGGCCCCGGAGGCCGCGTCCCCGGGCAAATGGCGGCGCCCGGGGAGGGCCCGGAGGCCACGTCCCCGGACAAATGGCGGCGCCCGGGAGGGCACCGGGGGCCGTGTCCCGGGAGCCAAAAGGCGGAGCCCGGGGAGGCCCCGGGGGCCGGATCCTCGGGCCATCGTGACACAACTTACCCGGACTTAGTCCCGCAGAGATTTCCCCCGACACCACTAGACGCACAACACAAGGTTCTTGTCCTTATATGCCAGTGACCAGATCATACCACACACCATGCACCTACAGTGCCTGCACATCCAGTGCAGCCAGGCACATCCAGTGCTAGTACCACTATTCCATACCAAAATCCTGGTCACGGCTAAGGGTTCTATTTCATGAATATATATAAGTACATTTATAATAGTTCATGGCTCACTATTTGATCAATTCACATTTCACAGGCATCCAGCCTAGTACTGCCAATTCACAATTCGTCCATTCTCACATGCAATACTATTTATATTCAAGGTCATATTATAGCAATTTATGAAATATAGGTCCAAGATGATCAAGACTATGACTTGCCTTCCACGTCGTAAGAAACAGCATTTGATGTCGGGTCAGCAGTGAAGTCCTCGAACTCTGACTCCGACTCTGAGCAAAGATTAAGTAAACAACCAAGAATCACAATCTTTTCAATACATTATTATACTACATGCAATAATGTAAAGATGAAATGTCTTGATGATTCTAGAATCATAGGGTTTAGAAGCTGATTAGGGCTAACTCATAGAATTAGGGCTGAAAACAGATGCTAGGGACTTTTAGGATTCCAGAGTAAGGAAATGACATTAAGTCCGCAACTGGTTTACTCAAAAACGACGAATGTCTTTAGGTCAACGTTCGGTTCATTGTGTTGACAAAGGATCAATGGTTGATAGAGGGCTCAATTCAAGTTGTGATAGAAGAAGAAATTGTAGATCACAACCTCAGGAATCTAAGGGACAAAGTCATTTTCAGAATGCACATCTGGAAGGAAGTGAAAAGGGCTAATGCCACTGGCTGGCATAGACTGGCATTGGACTGACATGGCCAGAAACTAGGGCTTGCCACAAGTTTTGATCTAGGGCTCCAATTGAAGCACCACTTTGTCTGGCAGGTAGGCTTTGATAACAGGAACAATTCACTCAACAGGATCTAGGGCAGGAGATGGCCGAAAAGTGATGAAAACGGGCCAAGAACACGGTGGCTGAAGTTCCAAATCTTGGCACTGGACAGAGATTAGGGCATTGCTATAACTTTCGATTTAGGCCGAATTGAAGTCGAGCTAGTAGACAAAATTGGTCAGGAGATTAAGATGCATCTAATGGACAAGGTGGCTGGAGCTAGATCGGCCGGGAACAGATTTCCGGTGGCCGGCGCCGGAGAAGAAGGCACTGGAATTGGGGGTTTTTGATACAGGAGGTTTGAACTTAATTCGTTGCTTGGAGAGTGATAGAGGCATACGAGGAAGCTACTGGTGAAGTCAATTTGATAGGAGGATCATCGGAGAAGCCTGGTGACGTGAGTCAGTTTCTGGTGAAATTCAAATTTGGGGGAAGCTCCAATTGGAGTTCAATTGAGGATTCTGAGCTTACAGGTTGCTAAACTCAGTTCACATATCATTTTAGTCTATTGAATTGAAGGCTAATTCGAATTGAATTGAGTTGCAAAGCTGGAACAGGTTCACCGACGGGATGCACGAGAGTTCAATTAAATGCTACAGCACAGATAATAAGATGTGGGGTGATGAGGACATCACTCCTATGCATACGCCCGAGACTCCTCCAGTTGTGATGCAAGGACCCATCACAAGAGCACGAGCACGGCAATTGAATCAACAGGTGAGCTCGTTCCTAAGTGCCGGTGCATATACTTGTGAGGATGGTATGCTACCTAATGATATTATTGATTATATTGTACTTAGGAACTTTGGAGAGGATCATGAAGGCCTTGGGAACCAGCAAGGGCCAGGAGGGAGGCAAGGAGGGCGTCCAAGTCAAGTTGGAGGCCAATTCATCTCGGAGTCGACTACCTCGGCCACCAGGAGCAGTGTTCACTAAAATCATCACGCAGGCCACAAACAGGCTCTGATTTAGATGATCCACATATTCCTGGAAAGCTAAGGAGATAACCTTTACAATGGCACCGGTTTCAGGTCATTTGGACTTCGGAGTCGACGGGAATTCACGTTACAAGTTGGCGGACAGAATCTGTCCCAGGGTGCTGCGTCACCAATTTGGGCCGTTGGCCCATGTATAGTGTTGGAGCCCATCACAGACGCGTCTAGGGTCTCTAGGACGTCCCTTAGACCTTATATTCAGTAGCCACCGCTAGGGTTGAGGCGGGTTTTGCTTAGATCAATTCTGTCTTTGAACAGTGTCGCCGTTCATCGGTTTGTGAGACCCCAACTCGTGAGTTTCATCCTCAATTGCAAATTCAGTTGCATCTTTCTTGTTCTTGCTTGTGTTCTCGATTCACTGGCAGGGATTAGCCTTCGTGGCGAGGTCAACCGGGCAGCGCACGGTTGATAACCAGAGGACGCGTGGTGCTGCGATTGCAGGGGTTTTGATCGTGCCGATCAAGAAGCCGGATCGTGTGTGTCTCGCGCCGCCTAATCGACTTATCCTCCATCTGACGGAAGTTCGGGCATCCCCGTTCCCATTATGGGGAACTCACTGGTGGATTCAATTTGGAGTTTGGTGAAGCGAGGTGAGCTAGCGTCATCAACCTCCTCGGTGGCTTGCCGGAGAAGACGACAGTAGAGAAGAAATACGGTTTAATTGCTTGGGGCGCTTTGGAGAGCACTGCTAAAGATGAAGAAGCTGCTTTGGGGTTGCTATTTATAGGCAAAACAAAGCGAAGCAAACTTCACTACATTGCTTGCGCCGGTGAAGACTTCGGGTTGAAGCAACGGCGAGCAGGTGGAGCTGTGCAAGCTGCTGGTGAGCTGGACAAGACTGCCACGGTGATGACTGACGTGTGTACACGTATGCACATGCAAACACGGTTGCGAAAGGCATGGGCTAGAGCGGCGCTCGATCGGCGGCGAAAACACGGCGACGAGGTGCTCCTGGTCGCTGTCGCAGCAGCATTCATCGAGGCTATGCGCTGCAGGTTGCGGTCGAGGTCGACGATGAGCACTGTGCATCGCTGGCCGAGGTCGAAGATGCTGATTTTGCTGAGCCTGGTCGCAAGCAATTGCTCTGGTCATGAACAGCAGATGTGGTCGAGCCAGGGACCTAATTGCAAGAATCTTTGTTTGCAACTTGGACTGATTTGTAATTTCTAATCTAGAGATAGTTGATTTGCAATCCGATTTCATAGATGAGTATAAACTTATACCTTATACTCATCCAGCAAGAGAATTGGAAAGATCTGGCACGATTTGATGGATTTTCGATATAAACCGAAAATAGGGTATTTTAGGGTAATTAGAACCTGAGTTTTGGTCGATTTCGAATTCTGGCCTCTAAGATGTGATTTTGGAATCTAGATAGAAGGGAAAATTGTATCAAATAGCATTTCGAAATAATTTGCTGAAGAAATTCTAAATTTGAAGTTAATCTGAAGATTTTAGCCTTTTCGGGTTTCCAGATATCAGATAAAGGACTAATTTACGATATAATTTGGACTGATATGTGAAAGAGGCTTGAATGATGAAATCTGGCTGCCAACTTTCTTGATTAAGGCATTGGCATACCCATGATCATATCCAAGAATAATCTAGTCTGGGTTAGATCAAGATTTGGCTAAATCTGCGTTCAGAGTATTTAGGGTAATTATAATATTAAGTAAAATCATGTTTTCGAAAACAGAAAAGGATTGATAGATCTGGGAATTAGAGATGGAATTGAATCTGGCTTCTGAAGGCTTTTATGTTTAGAGTAACTGACAGATCACATCTGGGATATCTGATCTTAATTTGGGTTCACAGGAAAGATTTTGAGATTTTAGGGCTTGAGATAGATTAGGGTTGAACTGATCTTGCTACTACTACAGATTCATGCATGCATGATGTTCATGAAGAAGAGAGTTTTTACCCCTAAACTCAGGGTGTTACAGGTTCCTTCCCCCGATCCTCTCCTGGGTTCTCCGGGGGAGGTGGCGTCGCTTCCCACTAGTGAGGCGCTCGCACGGGCCCTGACCCGTGGGCTGTGTCCCGGGCCTTCACGGGCGTGGAGCCCGGAGTCGTCGATGGACCGGGGGCTTTCTGAGGCTTGGCCCGCTTTGGCTCAGAGCCCCCGGTGGCTTCTTTCCCCCTCTTGTAGGAACTGGGGGTGGGGAGGGGCGTTCTCGCCGGTAGCCTCAGCCCGAAGGCCTCGCCCACCAGGTTCCGGGCAGAGCCCTCCCCCATGACACACACGATGCGCTCGTGCTCGTCGGCGTAGTACGTCCCGAGGAGGTTTTCCCCCTTCTCCCGGGTGGCCGAATATGGCCGGACTGCAAGAGGTAAGAAGTTAGAAAATTCACGAAAGAAGGAGCAAAGTAACCGGGAGCTTACGTCGGGTCACCGGCTTCTGCGGGGGCTGCTGGGCCGGGCACATCCCGATCCCCCTCCTCCCGTGTGAGAAGGGGGAGATCTTCAGCAGCGTCAGCTCCTCAGCGGCGTCCCTCATAGAGCGGATGCCCCGGGAGCCCACGACCTTGCTGAGGAGCTTCAGCTCCTCCACGGTCCACACCCGGGGCTTGGGAGCGGACGACCAGCTGTAGGACGGGGCCTCCGGCGAGTATACCACCTCGTCGTCCCAGACCCAGAGGTAGAACCACCTACGGATCCAGTCCCCCCAGTGGTCCCGGGAGGCCGCCGCCGGGTACTCCGCCAATCGGGAGGGCAGCAACTTGATCATCAGCAAGCCAGAGGGAGACTTTGGCCCTGCCTTCACCAGGTGGGAGCTCCTCGCCATCGGTTCGTAGAAATACCAGAACAACCGGAGCGTGGGCTCCCATCCAGTGGATGTCTCGTGTTGAATCTTGAGCCCTAATTAGGGTTTTGGTGATTAATGACATCCGTGAGATTTGCGACTAACCTCTGTATGTGAGACTCAGGTAAATCAACGGAGAAAGCATCGAGGAAAGACAAAGCAAGGCTATCAAGACTCCATGAAGCGAAAACGACGAAAATCTCGACAAGAGTACAAATACCTAAACCTAGCGCCTTCTTGTTTTGAAATTTTCTAGGTTAGATGGTTGTACTATTAAGAGGGGTCTTAGCACAAGTCTCTTGATCAACCTTGAAGCTTTTAGAAGCATATTTGCATTTGCATTTGCCCTAAATCAAATTTGAGTAAAAATTTCAGAGGTCTGTTTTCATTTTGTACTGGCCGGACAGTGTCTGAAGTGACCGGAAAATGTCCGGCCAATACAAACAAGTTCAGAACATTGCAAACAAGTGCAACAGAGACAAATACATTTGTCCGGTGCATCTGTCCAACGAAGACCGGACATTGTCCGAAGTGACCGGACAATGTCCGGTCAATACAAATGTTAACGGCATGTTGAATTAAGACAAATGTATTTGTCCGGAGGATGTGTCTGAAGTGACGGACAATGTCCGGCCAATACAAATTTTGGGCTATTGAAATTGCTGTGTTAACAGAGACATATCTATTTGTCCGGACATTTTGTCCAGACAAATCCCATATGTCCGGCCCATACAAAAATCTGGAGTGTTTTATTTTGAGTGTCAATAGAGACAAATCCATCTATCCGGACATTTTGTCCGGACAAATACATTTGTCCGGCCTTCACATTTTACTTCAAACGGCTACTGACACTCGTATTTCACGTGAATAACGGTCAAAATTTTTGTACTGACCGGACATTGTCCGAAGTGACCGGACAATCTCCGACCAGTACAACTTTCGACCAATCTTCTTGAAATCGACCGTTCTTGCTGAGAGTATAAATAGGTCACTATTGTAGATGTCACATACACACGAAATACATCTCTAAACCTTTGAGCAACAGTGTGCAAACCCTCTCACTCCCATTCTCTAGCAATTGAAGTCAAAAATTGAGAAATCTTGAGTGCTAGTTGAGTGAAATCGTTTCCAAGCCCTATTGCATTTGCATTGAGTTCATGAAGCTTTGAGGTTGATCAAGCAAGGTGCTAGGCTTGTTACTCTTGGTGATTGCCATCACCTAGACGACCAGGAAGGTCCGGCGATCTCTCCATCGACGGTGTGTCGGAGAGGCCCGGCAATTGGTTGTAAAGGCTCGGAGCTCGCCTATCCGGAGAGGAGAAGGGCTACCCCTAGTGAAATCAAAGCATAAGCTCAAGCGAAGAGCGCTTCAACGAGGATTAGTGGAAATCGGCAAATTTCTGAGACCTCGGGAAAAACTCGATCTCTTTGGTTACCTCTACTACTTGCTTAATTTTCATAGTGATTGAACTGTTGCTATTAATCCTTTAGAAAGTGCAAAATCTATATTGAATTGTCATTCATATCTTTAGAAGTTTGTTATTGCAATCTTAGGTTGTTAAAACTTAGTTTAGAAGAAAAATTTAAAAACCGCCTATTCACCCCCCCTCTAGTCGGCATCCTTCGATCAACATATCGAAGAGCCAAACGAAGAGGCCCATCCAGATGAACGCGTTCAGAGTCAGGTACTTCAAGGCCACCCCGTACTCCTTCAAAAACTCCGGGAGCAATGGATGCACTAGGAGCCAGAGCCCGGCCTCGACGAAAGCCTCGAAGGCCACCACTTCCCGGGGCCTGGGGCGGGGGGCCTCCGTCCTTCTTTGCGGGGATCCGGACGTCCCCGTCCGCAACCACCCCCCGGTCAACGAGGGACTCCAGGTCCCCGGATGTAAACTCGTAGGCCCAGAGGAAGTCCGCGGTGACTTCCTCCGGTGGCACCTCCATGGCCTTGGCACGGCCCTTGGGTCCAATCTAATTTTTCCGGTGGCTTAGGCTCTAGAAAAAAGGGGGGCTTGGGGGTTCCGGAGGCTAAGCTACCAGGAGTGAGCTTCCGGAAGAGGGCTACCGGCAGAGCTAAAGGCGCTGGAGTTTGAAGGTTTGAAGTTTGGAATGATTTCTCCGGGCCCCTCGAGGCCCTGTTTGTAGGGGCCGAACGCGGCCCCGATGGGTGCCATGTGGCCCTTCGTGGTGCATCTGTGCCATTGAATTCAAACAGCGCGCGGGAAACAAAGGGATGGGCGCGTGAAACGAGACGTCACCGGTTCGAACCGCGAGCGGCCATTATGACCGAACGGCGCGCTCCCATCGAGACAAGACCTTAATGGACGACGGTGCGGGAATCGAAGCGTCACGGCTCTGGTGGCTTGTCCCGGAGATTTTTCTGGTGACTCGAGCATCGTCCCCGAAGGGCATGGGGGGCTGCTGTTGGGGGAAATCTCCACGAGACTAACTCCATGTAAGAGATTTTCCCGGGGACAAGGCCCCCCGGTGGATTGTCCCGTCCCGGGCGTTGCCGTCCTTCCGAAGACAGGGGTCCCCGGCTCCAGGTCACGTGAGAGTCACACGGGAAGCGCCTCGGGAATCGGCGGACACCTGTCAAGCATCCGAGGGCCCTGGCCAGAAGAAGGACGTTGCTACCCCTCGATCCAGCGGTAGCAGGGGGGATAGTTTAGTCTTTTTGCGTCTTTTGGAGCTATATATGCCCTTGTAACACCTCATGTAAAGGGGACAATTCATTATTACTTGGAATAGACAATCTAACAGGTATGCTTCGGAGCCATCTCTCCCCCGAGAGAGCTCCCCTAGCCAACTCCGGTTGGTAGCACGCAGATAGGACTAGGGCCTCCACTGAGGCCCAAACCTGTATAATCCTTTGTGGCACTTAATGTGCTTGTCGGACGGGAGAGCACTGGTCGCTCGGTTCGCTCGCGTCATCTTTTCTTCGCTAGGATCTTCCACAAAATCTACCGGGGTATTCGTAATACCACGACAATCACTTTGTTGACTCCAACTGTACCAAGCAATTTACCTGCAAGGGAGGTCTCAAAGAATGTGGACATGAACACAATGGCTGAGGGAAATCCTCAGACCATCATTGAGGAAATAATTGCAGACATTCAATCCAAAAGGGTTGAACCTATATCTGCTGACCCGACCAGAGGAGTATCACCACAAGGAACAACACCCATTATTCCCTTAGTCGGGGAAAGGACTTCTCTTGAGGTTCAGGCTGCTGAAACCAAGCCTCTAGAAAAAACACTTAGCAAATTCTTAGAGGTTAGTAAAGAAAAACTCTTTACCTTACTTCTGATGCAAATCCTTAGGAAATTTCAGGCTTTAACAACAGAATTTGCTTTGTTTCAAGGCATGACCTAGGTGCCAACCATATCCAAAATGATAGCGGATCAAGTCAAGGTCGCAAAAGAGGAGATCAGCCATCTGAAGCAGTAAGTGTTGAAACATTGTTGGTGCTGACTTGAGTTTCATCCAAGGATTGCATTTACCTCTATGTTTGCCAAAAAAATTCTTCATTAATGAAAACCATGGCCGACCAACAAAGTCAGAGGGATACCAACTCCATGGTGCTTTCTCTGCTAAGGAAAGAACTTAACAAGGCTCAGAAAAAACTGACCTGTAAGTGCACTTATAGGCAGAAAGTGTCATTTCTTTACATGAACTTTTGTAACTGTGTTACATTGTTGATGCAGCACAAGAGAAATAAATCAAGAAACTGTCCAAAGAGAAAAATGACTTTGAGGATAAATGTGTCCAAAACGAAGATCATATTGGACAACTCCGTGAAACCATTGAGCACCAACATGCAACCAGTGAAGAACTCAAGAAGGTTGCTGAACTTGCTTGCGAAGAAAAGAAAAACCTAGAAGAGACAATCTCAAGCTGCAGCAACATTCAGTCAGAATCCTTCAAAAAGCTAAAAATGGTTGCAGATCTACTGAAGGCCGACGTAGTTGATCCCCAAAAGGAAAACCCGAGCCTCTAATGAGGACATCACGACCACACACACATGCTTTAACGTGAGCGCATGTGCGTAGCCTTGGACAATATGTGAATTCATTTCTTGGGTGAATTAATTATTTAATTAGAGAACAAATGATTTTACGTAATGATTGTTCTTTGCTTATTGTTACATGTGAGGGAAATCTCGACGAAGTTGTTGATCCAATTCTTAGCCAAGGAATAATGAACACTTCTCTGGCAACTTCGACCAACGATCACTTCGACCTCATCGATCAGAACAACTCTGCGATCTATTAGAAAGGCTCAAGGTCGCAGCACCGCCCAAGGTCGCAACCCATAATCGGAGGCACACGGTCATAGCCCATGGTCAGAATCACATGGTTGCAACCTGAGGACCATACAGTCTGCCGCCCAAGCGTGATTGTTCAGCAACTTCGACCAAGCTCCAATTCCGGCATAGATTTCCAAGTTGATCATGTGAGTACTTATTTGAAAGATATTCAAAAGAGCTTTCCAACACATTAAGAATCATCGAAATCTGACATCGTCTGCAATCAGGAGACTCGAAAGAATGGCAAGTGCACGAGAGGGAACAGTCCCGTCCAAATCCGCGAAAATTAGTTTAAGATTTCTTTTTATAGTTTGTTAGGATTCTATTTTATTTCGAATTAGATCAAGAATAGAATTCTGGTTTTAAACCTTCTATCTTTTGTAGACACTATCCTCTATAAAAGAGAAGGTATGGTATGGTCATAGTTTTAGGTAGACTTCGTTTATATACAATTCGGAGTCTCAATGTTCAACTCATAATTTGGATTATTGAGTGTTGGTATCCTTCCGCTGTTGCTCTTGCTTTTCTTATTGATTTTCTTGAGTTGTTCTTCGTGAACAGGTCAACCTAGCTTTGCTCGGTTGATAACCAATTGAGGAGTGGTTTAGTGATTGTGAGGTTGCTAGTCGCGTGTTGAATCATGGTTAGCCACCCCTTCGTCAAGGTCACAATTCGCATTTATCCACGGATTTCTTCTACGACGGAAGATCGGGACCAAACTACATGCACGCATCTTAAGGCGAGGCGTGTGCTTATCTGCCTTAGTGAAGCCTGCAAACTGGTTGCGACTCAAGCCGAATCACTCCTCGAATACCTTCCTGAGGAAACAAATAGGCAGAAAGAGGCATTGAAGATCAACGTGGGATCTATAGCCTCTGCCATTTTTTGGAAATTAAGGCATCACCATGGCCCAAATTTGGATTTGAATCCAGTGGTGAGAGATGTTGTATTTGAGAGTGAAGATCAACTTGAGGCTATAATGGACGAAGTCAAGCCCTTGATCGAAAATCTCTTGAAAGAACTTGGCTTATCATGATCACATTGTAATGAATAATGATCCTTCTTTTTGAATTGTTCCAATTTGTGTACCTACACACATACAATTATGATAGAAAATATATAGATGCATAATTTTTCGAGACGTGAAAATACTTCCATCTAAATGTTATAGTCGTATTCTCCTAGCCCCCTCCTGATATTACTAATACTGAGAACTTAGTGTAGTAATTGCAGGACATTAAATATGCCTAGCAAAACCTCTTATGCGTTGAGAAACGGCTTATAAAAAATTTTTGAACTAGAGCTTATGTTTAAATCACAAGTATAGACAGCTCAACATGAGTGCTTGAAGTTTTTTGCAAACTAACAGCCACTCGAATGATCAGAAACATGCTAGTAAGTCTTGTGTGAGTTAAGAAACGGCTTATTTAGAGATGTCTTATTTACATGCGACCATGAGATCGATTAGCGAATGCACTTTAAACACTGTGATGAGATGACCATTTGTGATCAAATCTGTGATCACAGACTGTACGTGACCATAGTGTTGAATCTTAAGTATTGCTTGAATAGATCCAAAGGACATTAATTGAGAATACACTTATAACATAAAATGAAAGAAATTTTATTGCAAAAAATATGCTAATTGAACAAGAAAATGGACATAGAGAAACTTACATGTAGAACTTGCGCAATTGATCTATATTCCATGTATTGGATAAAATCCTGCCATCTTCCATCACTAATCGAGCTGATTCAGGTCACGGCACTGAGACCACAGTATAGTGGCCTTCCCCATTGAGAGGTGAATTTGTTGCGATTGGACTGGTTTTAAATTTTTTGTGAAACCAAGTCACCCACGTAAAGAATAGAGATCGCCCCCGCTTACTATGGTATTTACGGAAATGATAATTCTCATATTTGTGCATATTTTCTGGATATTTCCCTCCATTCATGCTTATTTTAGTCATAAAAATCATCAAATACTCAAATATATTTGTATTGGCTGTCGTTCGACCTCGATTGTGTGTTTTGCTTATTTCAATCGTAGGTCGACGCAATTCGGGTAATTTATTGCTGAATCGATGAGCTTCATCAACTGGATATAGTGAACAGATGATTCCGTACAGAAGTACGCGTCGTTACGGACGCGTAGGAGCTGACTGCGTCAAAATCAGAGTCTTCGCGAGTCTAGAGCAGCTAAACCTAACAACGTAGGGCCTAATTGCAATACCCTAAAAACCCAAGCCCCTAATTGCATAATTGGCCAAAACACAAAAACTCCGAACAAAAGCTCGGAAGGATGCCATTGTAATTTCTTAAAACCCCGAGGGCCTTTCTGTAAAATAGCCAAAACAGTCACAAAACTCAAACCCAAGCCGCCATTTCAATTTGCCCTGGCACATACCCAAAAACCCCCAATGCTTCTTTCCTAGCCACGGTGAGCTTGCCGCTGGCAGCCAGGTCCACATCGGTGACGAGACGCCGGTCTCCTTCCCCAATCCCGGCGCACCGCTAGCACCACCACAACCACAGTGCTGCCCACTGCTGATCTCGTGCCTCCCGCGCCCGATCCGCACCTCCCGCGCCTCTCGAGCGCTATGCCGCCACTTCCCGCTCCAGTGCCGCCGAGACGTCACCGATCGGCCGCCCTACACGCGCTGCCGCCTCTAGGCTCTCGCTCTCGCGCCCCACCACTATCGTAGCCACCGCCGCATCCGCCGCATCTCATGGCGACCACCTCCACCGACATTGCCGGTGAGGTCTCCAATGCCTCCAAGTCGTCCCGTGTGCTGTTCTCTACCATCGATTCGACCACCACGACGACCAGTGCATCTTCCTCAACCACTACCACGGTCTCCTCCATGGCTTCGACTGCACCGATGACCACTTCAATGAATACCTACTCTCAAGCCCTTCTCTTGTCCCTCTCCCTTGTTTCCTGCAATGCTTGTAAAGAATTGAATTCTTTTGCTTGGATGAATTGGAGGAACGATTGCTTCTAGACATGATGTTGTGATTGATGTTTTACAGAATTTCTCCCATTTAGTCTTGCGCAATTTAATTAGAATCTTCTCTATGTGGCTTGAGCTCCTGAAATTGAGCTGTTAGTTTTCTGGAGATTTATAAATCAGTTGCTCTTCATCTGATTATTTATCTATGTTGATTGCTTGTGATGAGACACTAAATTAATCATTTCAGTTGCTTAAACAATTGATACACTTCTCTCCAGTGATTGTAATTTCTTGTTTGTTGATTGTCACTCTTGGGATTAAGTTCATTAGGATTCAATTCAGAGTATGAATGCTTCAAGGGCTTTCTTGCCAATTTTCTTAGATCCAGTGTTTGTGTGTGAAACCACAAATTTGTTGCTGATGTTGAGACCCTAGTGAATTCAACTCTAGTGTTCTTGTAACTGTTTTCTTTCGCATTGATTTGAGATGAAGAACTCCCTAACTTTGTCAAAGAATTGAGACTAGATGCTCAAATCCAAGGCAAGGCATTGGGTTTCGTTGGGCTGGACCGCCATCTCCTGTGTCCTCTCCTCTCCTTGTTCTCTCGAACAGGAGGGAGGAACAACTTCCTCGACCAAAGAGGGAGTAGAAGTGCTTGGCTGTTCATTCATCACCTTGGTCGTGGTCGCAACTGCGACCTCAGCCTCCTCATCATTGACGGGTACAGTTGACTAAATGCTTGAACCACTTCGCCAATGATGGTTGCAGGGTCCTCTTTGACATCCTGTGGAGGCGCGACTTCAACCAAAGTGGTAGCGCTTGCCTCTGCAGTGGCTGCTGGTTCTGCTGGCACCTCGCTTATGGTAGGGACCTCTGCCATAACAATCACCACCACCTCTTTGGCCATGGCAATAGACGGTTCGTCCGCAAATATCAGAGCAGGAGTTGAAGTTGTCGGAGGAGCCCTGCATATCCATATTGAGACTCAGTTGAGACAAATGTTTACCTGACGCTGGGTCCCAAGAGGTTTCGGGAACTCGAGGCTTCTCCTCTTGGAGACAAGAGAGAAGAAATTGCCATGGGAGAAGACTCATCAGGAGCCACTGATGACCTCCTCCTCAACACTAACAGAGAAGTTCCCTGTTCCTCCTCCACATCGCCCCCCTCTCCCTGTATGACAATGAGATAATTCCTAGTCGTATTTTGAAAATTTTGAGGAGTGGGAATCCTTACCGTCACAACCTGCGTTGTTGCGACCGAAGGGCCAGTTGGGGTCTTGACCACAGTAGGGACTGGGTGGCTCGCCCCCACAGTCGCGAGAGCCTCTATGGCTGCAACAATAGTTGTGGTCACAGGGACTCCTGTGGGTGTAGTTGAAGCCGTGGTCACCACAGATGCTGCGGTCACCGCTGTTGTGTGGGTGGATTGATTCATAAGGCTCCACTCCTGGACAAACCATTGGTTGCACAGTGGCCTTCTTCAGTTTCTTTGATGTCCAAGCACTTGAGGATCCCACATCGTCACTGGCTCACTTTTTAGGGCCACTGGGCGCTAAAACATCTGATACAAACCAAAATGAATTTCTTTGGTAACTTCTGTTTAGAAGTAGATGTAAACAAATCATTCAAAAGAGACATACCTTTCGACGTGCCTAAACAAAGTCGCTTGAGTTGCCAACCATGCTCTCCGGCCCTGGCACATTGGCATCGCCTTCAGTAGCCATATTATAGGCTTTCAGGAGATAATTTGTCCTCCTGATCACCTCAAAATAGGCAAGACTATTGAAGAAGAAAAGACGGTCAAGATTGTTCAAAGGAATTCAGTTTAGGTAAATCAACAAAATTCAAAGGTTGTACCAATCTGCAAGACTAGGCAATTACCCGGGTTATAGTCCCTGATATAGTCCTCCATAACCATGACCTCCTAGGCAAGGTGTTCCATCTTCTTCATAGGGCTGATCCTTTTCTATACAAAGTCCCTGATTACGTCACAGGCTGTCAAGCCCTCATTTGCCAGATACTGGATTACCTGGACTTGCCTCTTCTAGTCGTCGTCCAGCGAAGGAGCAGAATCTTTATCTCCAATTTTCTCTAGTCAATGATTCTCAAACTAGTGATGGCTCTCACTGGGAACCAAGCAGTAGAACCACTGCTGATACCATCCATGGACAGAGTCACGGAGGGGAAGATACGAGTAGTCTCTTTTCTCCCGAAGACGGAAGTAGACACACCCGCAAGCATTGGAGCTTTTCGAGCATGCGAAGAAATAGTATTGCCAGAAGAGAGATATGCTGGGCACAACCCCAACATACGCCCCACACAAATGCTGAAAAATAGTAGGAATTAAGATGGAGTTGGGGTTGATATTTACCAATTCCAGGTCGTAGTGTGCGAGAACGCTCTGGAAGAAGTCGCTCTTCGGAAGGCAAAACCCGCACCACAGGAAATCCTCGAAGAGCACTAGTTCGCCTAGTTGCACCACAGGGCTTTCTTCTTCATACCCGGTAGGACGCCATGGGATCAATGACCTTGAAGGGAGGTAACCCTCCATTTCCAAGGCCAGCATGTTCTCCATTGTGCAGTGGTGAGACTGGGTCCAGGACACCATTGAAGTGAGTTTGGGGAAGAAGAAAGAACTTGGAGAAGAAAAGCTTGGAGGCTAAGAGTTCTAAGTCTGAGAGGGTTTTGGAGTTCTCAGTCGTGGGTTGTATCCCATAAAAGACATCCTTTTATCATGATAGAGATCCTTTTCATTTAATGCCTCTAGTGATTGTGAGGGACCCACCCGCTATAGTGGTCCCCGGGTATGCACTTACTGATAAGTCCTAACTTGGTAGCATTTTTACCCTAGGTTTAGTATTAAAAACGTGCAAAATCATGCTTAAAACTCCTTTGATGCAACATTTTATGCGTAAAATTTGATTATTTTTACAAATTGCTTTCACAGTTGTGTTCATCATGTTTCAAGAATCAAACCTGCCAAAGTTAGGCAGAATTCGAACACATTTGAGCCCCATACGACCAGGAAACCTAACTGGACCAGCAAAAAGGTCCTGGTTGAGTAGTCCACGGTCTACACTCCTGGTCGAACACATTTTGGCGAGTAAAATCTTTATCCATACATGGCTGGGCGAAAAAGACACCTTTTTGAACACGTCTTGACAAAAAAGAGCAGCTTTCAAAGACTCAAAAAAGAATCCCGGTCAAATACAACGTGGACAAAAAGAGTCCTCCTCGGTTCCAGTCATGACATATGTGTGGCCGCGAACATGCCACATGTCCTAGTCGTGTTCGAGTCGGTTTCGGTCACGACAGATGTGTGGCCGCGTTTGTGCCACATGTCCTGGTCGTGTTCGATTATGTTTCCTCGGCTATTACTGGTCGGTTTTGGTCGGATTTGTTCAGAACTAAGTGAATATGGTTGGTTTTAGTCATATTTGATCAGAACTGATCGGTTTTGTTGGTTTTAGTCGGGTCTGATCAGAACTGGTCAAATCTGGTCAGTTTTGACTCAAATTTATTCGTTCTCACACTATTTGAAGCCAAACTTCATCGCCTGCACGTCAAGGAGTTGTTTTTTGGCATGTTTATCCATGTGCTATGAATAGAGAAGTTCTTGGCTCAATTAGACATGCCCTTTTTAGATGCTCTCTTAGGTTTAGAAGCCATTAGGCCTTAGTTTTAGTTTAGTAGAGCTCTCTTCTCTATTTTTATTGTTTTTGTAAGCCGGCAAGGATGGCAACTTCAATTTCAAGCAATCAAGTGAGTTTTTATTTAATACTTGTTTTTATTTATGCATTATTATGGCTTTTAGCTAGTAGATCCCCTCTAGGGTTACGGATGACCTAATCCGAAAGGCATGATTCTTCCTCGGTCTTTATCTCAAGTTTTGGAATTATTTCCTGATGTTTTCCTCCTCTAAACCATAAATTCTCGTTTCAGCTACAGACGTAACAGTTGAGCCTTAGCAAGAATTTAGGAGAGCTCTTGAGTCCTTAGTGCTTTGATGCGGGTCCTGAATAGGAGAGAGGCTCTTGCCAAATGTAACAGTGGAAGCAATCCTCTGATCATTGTACCAGTGACCATACTGGCAACTTAATATGTCTTGAAAAATGATTGAAATTAACTAGCAATCCTCTGACTTTGGATAGAATTACACCGGATGGTTATGGAACTCTCAAAACCCTAGATTTTCATTCTTGCTTTATAAACCCATATTTCAGTCTTGCAATTTACTACTTTAAACCCTAGATTGATAGCTTTAGTAGTAAACTTAGCTGTAGAAAAACAACCCTCAAACTCGTTTAGACTTAATCAATGATTCATTAAGCTAGAAAGATGAATACTCTTGTTCCTCATGGAATTCAACCCTCGAGTGCTCAACGTTCAACCGTTCACTTGCGGTTATTACAAAATCACACTGTTTTAGGTGTGATCACTTACCCAGACTACCCAGGATGCAGTCGTACACAGAGTAACTAACAGATAGCCAGCTCAAAACATTTCATACACAAAAGTAATATATGGCCGTCAGGCCTTAATACACATCATCATACAAAGGCCAACAAGGCCATCTACTTAGATGTTATAAAATTAGTTTTATCCGGTCTCCGGGAGCATTCCATAGGTAAAACTCAAGTGTAGCACATAACCCTCCTAAACTTCGGGCGGTCCTGCTTCGCCAATCTCTAGCTTCTCTTCAACTGTATTTTTGTTATTGACTAAGGGTGAGTACAAAGTACTCAGCAAGTCTTGTTGACGATTGGAATAAGGTTCCAAGGCGAACTTACACAAGATCAAAAGTTCAAACAGGGAACACTTCTCACAAACGCTAGAGGAAGAATTGTAAATGTAGATGCACTGGAGACACAGGAATTATACAGGTTTCGGCCCTCAAGATTGAGTAATAGCCCTACTCCTATTGTGGTTTCACTATGAGGCACCATCGTCCAATACTCTGATCAGATCATGTTGTATTGGCTATGTCTAATCAATCTCTCGATCTCCTCTCTCCCTTTCGATCCCCACTCCTCTGTCCTTGACCTCCTCCCTTTATAATTCATTGAAGATCGTCGGTTACAAAATTGAAGGGTCGTCAGGAGTAAGTCGTGCGCTGGTCATTGATGTGCAATTATCCTCTTGACGGTTACCTCATCTAGGAGTTATGACATTTATGGGTAAATAAAGGCTCATGGTATCCAAAGGTCATGGTCGAATGAGAATGACCGTTAGGTATGGTCGAATAGTCCTAACCAATCAGTATGGTCGAAAACACATAACTATCTGGTCTGGTCAAATGTACATAGCCATCTAACTGTTGGACTTTTAGTGTGTGGTCGATAGAAACATTCTCGACTAGTCCCTTATCTAGAGAATAACTCTAGTTTTTGGTTCACTGACAAGGTAAATAGTACTCATTTGGTCGTGTACAGGCTATGACCTCATCTCTATGACCAATGTGGTCATAGGTAACAGAGTCCTTTTGACCAAATGGTTAGTGTTACGATCATAAGAATTAGTGATTGTACTTGCAGGGTATACATCTGTAAGGGTCGAATGAAGTCTAGAATGGCTTAAACTTTCTTATCATCTCTTCTTGAAATGTCTTACTACCGTAGGAAGGAAACCCATTTGTTTCTCTCTTAATGGTCATGTTTGACCACTAGAAGGTATACACGAATCACCGTCACCTAGGCCCTGAATTTGGAATGAGGAGATTACAACACAGTAGTCCTATCGCTTCGAATTCTAGCACAGTACTTTGCCGCTTCGAATTCTAGTATAGTACTCCGTCATTTCGAATTCTCCACTTGCACGGTATAGTACTCCGCTGTTTCGCATTCTCCACTAACACTGTCACTTCGCCGTCTCACGTAACTCAAGAAGAAACTTTGAGTGCATTTTCCAGGCTATTGTGATGAGTATTGAAAATTTCTCGAGGGTTTTCATTGCATCCCAAGAAGGAACATTGGGTGCGATTGCCACACTGGCGATTGAGAAGATCTCGAGAATACATCGTTGCGTCCCTAGGCCGGAAACTCAAAGCTTCTCTTCGTGTTTCGATGCCAAGAATACGAAGTGTCTCTTTGGGACTCTATAAATAGCCAGCCTTTATGTCTTAGAGTCTTAAAACATTCAAAAAAATTTCTAGGCCTTAGACTCTTCGCCTTCTTGCTTTCTTTCCTCTGTTTTTGCTTCAATGGCATCTCAACTCTTAGATCGTCTCAATGAGGATGAAGAGGAGAATTTAGCAATAGATGGCAACATTGAGGCATTGGAACCGCAAGGGATCAGTGTTGATGTTGCTGCACAGTTGTCTCAAAAGGTAATTGTCTTTTGGTAAGATTGTACAAGTCTTTTCCATGAGCAAAAGTTTTCCAGGTACTCTGGTTTTTGTAGTTGCCCGAATCAAGGAAACGATCTTGTGATGATACTGGATCTTTTGGTGGATTATCACCGAAGAGAATGACTTTGGCCTCTACCCTGGCTCAGAAGTCATTATGATAGAAGGGAATAGGGTATGAGCCCACAGCCACTAGCTGCAACTATGGCTCATGTCTCATACAAGGCTAGACAAGATGTTCCTCCTTGCTTGAGGTAAAGATTTGTCTTTTCTCTAACTAAATTGAGTCATTTAGCTAGGAATGAAATACCTGGTCTTAAATTTTTTGTATAGGACAAACTAGACTGCTTCCTCTCTTGCTGCAGCATCTCCTTCGGTGGCTCAGTAAACATCTGTCTCCAGGGTAAGTATTTTCACTTTTTGAATGTTTTCATATACGATTAAGAATGATCCCATGATCGTATAGGGACATGGTGCTGAGAGGGTGATCAACGAAGAACTTGCGGAAGCCCTGGCGTCCCTAGAGGAGAAGACTGCATTATGCAGCTTTCTTCAGGGGGAGAAGGAGCGTTTTGAGGAGAAGTTCATCAGACAAGGACTCGACCTTGACAGTCTCCACTAGGTCATTGACTATTACAAGGCAGCCAGCAAGAAGGCTCGAGAGACTGCCAAGCTTGCTCGAGAAGCCGAGAAGCTTGTCCGCAAAGAGAGGGACGCCTTGGATACAATTATCAAACGTTGTTGCCTCACTGAGAGGGGTACTCTCGAAAAATTGAGGGAGGTTGTTGACTATTTTGATGCTAATGTTGTTAAACCCACATAGGGTCACTTATCTCCTGAAGAGTCATGCAATCTGGTTGTAGCTCAAGTCGACTTGCTAGTCACCAATATCCCAGAATTTGCTATGAGGTATAAGGAGAGACTCAAGACCAATGTCAGTGTCATAGTCTCTGCTGTCGTATGCAAGCTTAGGCATCACTATGGTTCAGACTTGGATCTGAATCTAGTGGTGGGAGATGCAATTTTTGATAGTGAGGATCAGTTGGTCGCAACCAAAGCTGAGGTCGAACCTTTAGTTGAGAAACTGTTAGACGACCTCGGCTTTGCCTGATGTACTCCCTCTCATTGTAAATTTTGTAATTTTGGCAATGGAAATGGAAATATTTTGCTCATCAGATTCATTGTACCTTGAAAATACATATGATTAGCAGAAAGTAGATGATAAAAATTTAAAATAAAATGCACTGTACTTATCCATTATATCTTAATTCCATAGTTATATCCCCTAGCCCCCTCTTGCGATCACTGATACCGAATTCGTTGTATAGTGGTCGCAAGGAAGTTATCTACTCGATCAAGACCAGGGCTTTAATGATCACTTATACTGAAGTCGTAGTATAGGAATATACTAGTAAGTCCCTTATGTGTTAAGAAACGGCTTAAAAAGAGATGTCTTAACTAGATGCAATCATTGAGTTGTTAAGATAAATGGCTTAATACTAAATGTTCAAATTTTTTGCTAATGATAGCCACTCAAATGATCAGAAACATGCTAATAAGTCCCTTATGCATTAAGAAACGGCTTATGAAGAGATGTCTTATCTAGATGCGACCATGAGATCGGCCAACTAATCTTTTTGAACATCGTAGTAAATCATTTTATCACGACCAGCCCCGGGCGTTGCCCGAGAAAGAAAATGTAAGGCTGAAGTTAGGAATGTAACCATAATATATAGCAAAAAGGCAAATACTTTATTTTACATATAAAATTTTAATTGGAAATGGAAAAATTTATACAAAGAACTTATGCAGTTGGTCGATGTTCCATGTGTTCGATAAAATTCTCCCGTCTTCCATAGCTAATCAAGAAAAACCTGGTCGTGGTGTTGACACTATAGTGTAAGGGCCTTCCCACTGAGGGGAGAATTTGTTACAATTAGACTGATTTTGGATTTTCCTTGAAACCGAGTCTCCCATGTGAAGGCTAGGTGGTTGCACCCTTTTACTATGATATTTACTCATAGCTTGTAAATATGTCGCTGACCGATGAGTGCTTCATTACGTCTTTCTTCAAGAAGAGCAATTTTGTCTTCGCGGGCTTCACTTTGATTTATATTATCTAAGTGATCCACACGAGCAGAACCAATTTGTATTTCAATTGGTAGCATAGCTTCTGCATCATAGACCAATTGGAAAGGCATCTCGCTTGTGGGTCGACTGGTCATAGTATGTAATGCCCATAGAACGTGAGCTGGGATTGACAAAGACTGGTCGTAAGTTGGCAGTTTTGAAGCGGGTTTGATCCAAACTGGTCGTTTGTGGGCCGTTTTGATCTGGTTTTGACTCAAACTGGTCGAGTTTGGTTGGGTTTAGCCAGATTTGGTGGGTTTTAGTTGTATTGGGTCAGAATTGGTCGAATCTGATCAGTTTTGAATCAGATTTATCCGTTCTTGCATCGTTTGAAACCAAACTTAGTCACCTACAAGTCAACGAGTTATTTTTGGACATGTTTATCAATGTACTATAAATAGAGAAGCTGTTGGGTCATTTAAACATACTTTTTACATAATAACCAATAGGGCTTAGTTTTAGTTTAGTAGAGTCCCCTTCTCTATTTTTATTGCTTTTGTAAGCCAGCAACGACGGCAATTTCGATTCTCAAGCAATCAAGTAAGTTTTTATTGTTATTTCTGCATTATTATGGCTTTTAGCAAGTAGATCCCCTCTAGCGTTAGGGATGATCTAATCCTGAAGGCGTGATTCTTCCTCGGTCTTTATTTCAATTTTGTAGTAATTTCATGATGTTTTCTTCATCCAGACCCTAAATTCTCATTTTGGCAATAGACGTAACAATTGAGCCTTAGCCATAATTTAGGGGAGTTCTTGAGTCTTTAGCGCTTTGACGCAGTATCCGAAACAGGAGAGTGGCTGTCGCCAAATGTGATAGTGGAAGCGATCCTCTGACTCTTAACCCAGCGCCCCGAACTAGAAACTTAATTTGTCTTCGAAAACAATTAAAATTAACTTACAATCCTCGGACCTTGTATAGAATTATGACGGATGGTTATGGAATTCCCGCAGCCCTAGATTTCATTCCAACTTGCAAACACTATATTGATAGACTTAGTTGTAGAAAACCAACCCCCAAAACTCGTTTAGACTTAATCAATGATCTGTTAAGCTAGAAAGACGAATACGCTTATTCCTCATGGAATTCAACCCTCAAGTGCTCAACGTTCAACCATTCACTTGCGGTTATTACACAATCACGACCCTTTCAGTTGCGATCAAGTTTTTGGTGCCGTTGCCGGGGAACAACGGTAATTCTTCTTTTTAGATTAATTTTTGCTGATATGAGTTATTCTCACTTCTCAATCTTGCTTCTATTTTTCCTTTTCTTCTTTTCTTTGCACCACTAACCTTTCAGGGAAATAGTCCAAAACTAGATAGCTCGGATAAACCTGTCAAAACCGTGCGCCAACTTCGGTATGAGGGAAGACAGGTAAGATTGGAGGAAAATTTGCAAATTTTTGAAGAACTCGAAGAAAAACCAACAATGGAGGACCAAAAGAGACTCAAGGATTATGCAATCCCGCTCAGCATGAGGTTGCAATCAGGTATTCTTAGACCACTGATTGAATGAAATAATTTTGAAATAAAACCTGCACTTATAAATTTGGTTTAACAAAACCAGTTCAACGGTCTTCCCGCTGAAGATCCATCATTACATCTGCACATGTTTCTTGAGCATTGTGATACTTTCAAGATTCATGGAGTTACACAGGATGCACTTCGTTTGAGGCTCTTTCCTTTCTGGCTTCGCGAGAAGGCAAGAGCATGGCTATATACTCTTCCTCCTGTGTCGATCATTACATGGGATGAACTCTCAAGAGCTTTTCTAGGTAAGTTTTTCTCTCCTGCTAAAACTGTTCAAATTCGCAACCAGATTTCATCTTTTCTCAACAGGTAGATGAATCATTTTACGATGCTTGGGAACGATACAAGGACTTGCTGATCAAATTTCCGCATCATGGACTAGAAAAGTGGCTTGTAGTTCAAACGTTTTTATAGCGGATTGAACTACAATGCGCGCATGGCCGTAGACGCCGCAGTTGGCGGCATACTGATGAACAAAAGTATAGATGAATCATACAACCTCATCGAAGGTATCACTTAAAACTACACTCAATGGGGAACCAAACAAGCTGCTCAACAAAATCCGACCAATAGCATGAATGTAAGTGCAATGTCACAACTGGCCAAACAAGTAGCAATTCTCACTTATAGATTATCATTTCTTGGATCTTCTGCTACTTCATATGTTAATGCAATTGCACCTATATGTGAACTGTGCGGCATACAAAGCCACTATGGTTATGAATGCCAAGTTAACCCATCCATGGAGTGGGCAAACACTTTTTAGGGTATGGAACAATGGCAAGGTAATACTTTTCCTAACTCGTATAACTCTGGATGGCGCAACAATCAAAATTATGCATGGTCAGAAAAAAAACAGCAACCTCAATGCCAACAACAAAACTTTGGACAGCAGCCACTACAAAAATAAAATCCTCAATATCAAGCTCAAAGGCCGCCATTCCAATCAAAATCAGCAACCCTATCGACCACCAAATCAATGACAACCCGACTAGTCAAACATGGAGCACATGCTAGAGAACTTTCTAGCAAACCAAGAAATAGAGAAGACGTCCATGAGCCAAAAGATAGACTCCATATCAACTCACGTCCACATGCTCGAGACTCACACAACGCAATTGGCAAATCCTGTACCGAAAAATGCTAACCCTCTTCCTTCTCAACCTATCAATCCTCGTAATTCTGAGCAAATAAATTCTATAGCTTGTTCTAAACCTCTTGTTTCTAATGCAGTGATCCTTAGGAGTGGAACAAAGCTATCGGAATGAACACCATCAACCGAACCTGCGCCAACAAGCGATGCCGAAGAAGTACCATAACAGTCGGCAAAGGATGATGACAAGGTCGCCGAACCACAAGAAAAGGAAAGTGGAGAAAATCAAGTAACACATATTTATAATCCAACTCCACCTTTTTCGGGAAGATACGTAAAAGCGAAACTCAATATGCAATTTGAAAAATTTGTTGAAATATCTTAAAAAGCTTAATGTGACTGTGGCTTTTACTGACTTAGTAACTCAAATGCCTTCTTATGGAAAATTCTTGAAAGATATACTTACTAAAAAGAGGGATTTGAATGAATTTCAAACCGTTGTTTTAACCGAAAATTGTAGTGCTCTAATTCACAACAGGATCCCGGTAAAGCTGCGGGATCAATGGAGCTTCTCCATCCCTTGCAACATAGGTATGGTTCACATAAATCGAGCTGTTTGCGACCTAAGCGTAAGCGTTAGTGTGATGCCCTTAACCATCGCACAATGTTTGAGCATGGGTGAGATCAAGCCTACACGCATGGTTCTTCAACTTGCCAATCGTTCGGTAAAGCATCCGAAGGGAATCCTGGAAGATGTGCATCTTCAAGTCGGTAAATTTTATCTTGCAGTTGATTTTCTTGTTCTCAATATGGATGAAGATGTTGTTTTACCTATCATATTAGGACGACCAATGCTCCGGACAGCAGGTTCCCTCACTGATGCTTGTGAGGGAAGAATTACTTTTTGCATAGGGGAGGAGAAAATTTTGTTTAAAATGTCTAACCCTGTTAACTGCCCTATGTATGAGGAAAAACTCTGCAGCGTGGATGATATAGAAGAAGTCCTAAAAAGAGGAGTCGCTGCTTCGACTCACTTTTGGAGAAGGAACAGATGAAATATTCAACAATGAAAAATCGAACAGGAACAACGAAGATGAA
The DNA here is from genome assembly GCA_019359835.1 of Pharus latifolius. Lineage (NCBI taxonomy): Eukaryota > Viridiplantae > Streptophyta > Magnoliopsida > Poales > Poaceae > Pharus > Pharus latifolius. The sequence goes on along the minus strand of CM033323.1, from coordinate 36,090,582 downwards.
CAAAACAACGACGAACCAACAAAAGAAACATCCAAAGAGGACATCTCGGATTCGAACATCATAGGTAAGGAAAAGGTAAGTAAAGCTACCCTCAAAACTCTTCCTTCCTCGCTGAAATATGTATTTTTGGATGATGATGAGATGCAACCTGTCATTGTTAATGCAAACTTGACCGATTCACAACTAGAAAAATTGATTTCTTTACTTCATGTGCATCACAATGCTCTAGGTTATTCAATTGATGATATCAAAGGGATTAACCCTAAAATTTGTATGCAAAGGATCTCTCTAGTTGACGAAATTAAGACCTTCGTTAAGCATCAACGAAGACTAAACCCAAATTTGAAGGAAACCGTAAAAGCCAAATTTTATAAACTATTAGATGCGAGTATCATTTATCCTATCTCTGACAGTAATTGGGTTACTCATGTTCATGTGGTTCCTAAGAAAGGTGGTATGACTGTGGTTAAGAATTCTAACATTGAGTTGATCCCTACTAGACTTGTTATTGGATGGCGCATGTGTATTGATTATCGTAAATTAAATAGCTCCACTAGGAAGGATCACTTTCCATTACCTTTCATTGATCAAATGTTGGAAAGTCTAGCCAACCATATATATTTTTGTTTTCTTGACGGGTATTCGGGGTTCTTTCAAATCCCAATTCATCCCGATGATCAAGATAAGAAGACGTTTACATGTCCTTTTAGTACTTTTTCTTACTAGCGAATGCTGTTTGGGTTATGTAATGCGCCTGCAACCTTTCGACGATGTATGATGGCAATCTTTTCAGATTTAATCGAGGAAATAATGGAAGTCTTTATGGATGATTTTCGCATTTATGGTTCCTCTTTTGATGCTTGTCTACAAAATCTTTCTCGAGTCTTAAGCAGGTGCGAAGAAGTCAACCAAGTGCTAAATTGGGAAAAGTGTCAATTCATAGTTCAAGAAGGTGTGGTACTTGACCACGTGATTTTTGAACGAGGGATTGAAGTTGACAAGGAAAAAATCGAAGTCATAAGAAGTCTTCCACCACCAACGAACATAAAGACATGCGCATTTTCTTGGGACATGCAGGTTTTTACCATGGTTTCATTAAGAATTTTTCCAAAACTTCTAAACCTCTCACTCATTTTCTTGGTAAAGATGTGTCTTTTGATTTTAATGATAAATGTCTTGATACCTTTAATCAACTGAAACATGCATTAACTAGTGCTCCCATCATACAACCTCCAAATTGGAATGAACCTTTTGAATTAATGTGTGATGCTAGTGATTATCCAATTGGCACTGTTCTAGGGCAATGAACAAACAAGATTTTACATGCTATATACTATGTAAGCAAAACTTTGGATGATGCTCAAAATAATTACACTACGACTGAAAAAGAATTGCTTGCTGTAGTATATGCCCTAGACAAATTTTTTCTATATTTAATTGGTTCAAAAGTTATTGTGCATACTGATCATGCTGCTCTTAAGTATCTTTTGACCAAGACAGAAACCAAGACACGACTTGCACGATGGATTCTACTACTGCAGGAATTTGATCTGGAGATCAAAGATAAAAAAAGGTGCTGACAACGTTGTTGCCTATCATCTCTCATGACTCTTGACCGACACCGCCGATGTTCACATCAATGACGCTTTACCAGATGAGCACCTTTACTTGATTCAACAAGACCATGGTATACTGATATTGCAAATTATTTATTTAACCATGAACTTCCTCCAGGGTTGACAAGTAGACAACGAAAGTGCTTCCTCCACAACATCCGACGCTATTACTGAGACAATCCGAATCTTTTCAAAAAGGTAGTTGACAACATATTTTGAAGATGCGTGCCCGACCACTAGATCCAAAGTGTTCTTGAACACTGTCATTCATCTCCATGTGGTGAACACGCTGGAGCTTCAAAAACAGCGGCTACGGTACTACAAGCAGGTTTGTTTTGGCCTACTTTATTTAAAGATGCTTATGATTTTGTGCAAAAATGCATCCTTCCCAACGTTCGTGAAATTTGAGTAAAATACATGAAATGCCCTTAACAAATATTCTTGAAATTGAACTCTTTGATGTATGGGGGGTAGATTATATGTGTCCTTCTCCATCTTTTATGAGTAACTCCTACATCTTGGTTGCGGTTGATTATGTTTCTAAATGGGTAGAGCCTGTTGCTACACCAACAAATGAATCAAAACATGTGATTCAGCTGTTCAAACAAGTCATTTTTCCCTGATTTGGTATACCACGAGTAGTAATTAGTGATGGCAGTGCGCATTTTACTAATTACCAATTTCAGAAATTGCTAATGAAATATGGGGTACTTCATAAAGTTGCTCTTGCATATCACTCTCAAACAAGAGGACATGATGCGAAATCCAATCAAGGAAGTTGCAAAGCAGCTTCAACAATTGGATCCTTTTTGTGGCCCGATCTTCACGGAGTTATAATCCCTAAGATAGATAAGATAACTTGGTTAATGACCTGATAAAAGAGGAAGCCAACCCTGTGTTAGACGCACAGGACTTGCAACCGAACAATTACCCAACCACAACTTGAGACTAATCCACACAAACCAAGAACAACTCTAAGCAGCACAAGTTGGGTGAAAGATAAATGTTTCATCTCGTTGCAAAGTCCAGAGAATCAACAAGAGCAAAGGTTAAGAGAATCCACTCTTAGAACACTAGATAACTCGCAAGTAGCAATGGCTATATTCAGCAATGAACAAAAGTTGTTTACATCCAATCCCATAGATGGTTATTTATACTAGAAACAACCTTGCTAGTTAGGTGTGAAATCAAAAAGTGTTGCACCCAATAGAGGTGTGAACACAAGGTAGATGCATCTTCTAGATAAGAGAACTCTTTTAAAAACAAAACTAATTATAGTGTTAACTCAAAGTAGATGCATCTCTTCAAACAAATTTCAGCCAGCATCATACCCATGAAATTATAGGCCATCTCTACTTAATATAAGCTTCATTTAGGACATGTAAACTGGTCCATATGCATGCATACTTGATTTGGATGGTTCAAGCCAGTAGTAACATGTCACGAGAGTTGTTTTAAGCTTGCTGTGGCTCATCACTTTGCAAATCCATTGATTTAGTAGTGACATACCTGAGTTCAATAAGAGAACAAGCAATGGGTAGTTCAACAAGATCACTATAATCAAACTGAATGGACATAAGTGTAGCTTTGACCTGATCTTCCATAAGTTTGGACATGCTTCTAGTTGTAGGTCCTTGGTAGCTTGTATTGGAGTTACTTTTAGAAAGTGCATTATCATTTGGTTAGCTTTGGATGTCCACATCATTCTCCCCCTCTTTAAGAACAGTTGTCCTCAATTGTTCTTCAACTAAACTAGAAAAAGGCGAAAGATCAGCAACATTGAAAGTTTCATGAACCCCGTACTCACCTGGGAGATCAATTTTGTAAGCATTGTCATTGATCCTTTGCGGCACTTTGAAAGGTCCATCCCCTCTCGACATAAGTTTATTTTTCCTTTGATCAGGAAACCGTTCTTTTCTGAGATGCAGCCACACAAGATCTCTGGGTTCCAATCTGATTTTCTTCTTCTTATTTGCTCGTCTTTGATACTCTTGTGTCTTCTCAATATGGGCTTTAGCTTGCTCATGAATCTTCTTAACACCTTCAGCTCTCTTCTCAGCATCCATATTTGTTCCTTCCTCCATAGGTAAAGGCAACAAATCAATAGGTGCAGTATGTTTAAATCCATAGACTATCTTAAAAGGACAAAATTTACTAGTAGAATGAACAGCTTGTTGTAAGAAAACTCCACATGAGGTAGACAATCTTCCCATGACTTCAGATTCTTCTTGATGATAGCCCTCAGCATGGTACCTAAAGTTCTATTTACAACTTCGGTTTGACCATCAGTTTGAGGATGACAAGTGGTGGAAAATAAAAGTTTAGTACCAAGTTTGCCCGATAACGTCTTCCAGAAATAACTAAGAAACTTAGTATCTCTATCAGAAACAATGGTTCTGGGTATGCCATGCAACCTCACAACTTCTCTAAAGAACAAATCAGCAATATGTGAAGAATCATCACTCTTTTGACAAGAACTAAAGTGTGCCATCTTTGAAAATTTGTCTACTACTACAAATATTATCTCTCCCCTTCTGTGTTCTTGGTAATCCTAAAACAAAATCCATTGAAATATCAAACCAAGGAACACTAGGAATTTGCAAAGGAGAATACAAACCATGAGGATTAAGCTTAGATTTTGCTTTGTGACATGTCTCACATTTTCTCACAAACCTTTCAACATCTCTTTGCATTCGGGACCAATAAAAATGTTCTTTGAGCATGTCACTTGTCTTGGCTATGCCGAAGTAACCCATCAACCCTCCAGCATGAGCTTCCTGTAGTAGGAGCAAACGGATAGAACAATCTGGAATACACAACTTGTTAGCTCAAAATAAGAAAGCATTATCAAGTAGAACTTGTCCCATCCTTTGTTTTCAGCACAATTTTTATATGCCATAGAAAATCAGAATTAGTGGTATACAAATCCTTCATGAATTCTATTCCAAGAACCTTAGCATCTAGTTGTGACAAAAGAACATGCCTTCCAGACAATGCATCGGCAACAACATTATCTTTACCTTTCTTATGTTGTATAACATAAGGAAAAGTTTCCAGAAATTCAAGCAATTTAGCATGTCTTCGATTCAACTAATTCTGACTTTTTAAATGTTTTAAAGCTTCATGGTCAGAATGAATCACAAACTCATAAGTAGTGCTGCCAATTTTCAAGCACTCTAATCAAAGCATAAAGTTATTTGTCATATGTAGAGTAGTTCAAAGCTGGACCGCTAAGTTTCTCACTAAAATATGCAATTGTCCTAACTTCTTGCAACAACATGCCTCCCATTCCAATACCACTTACATCACATTGGACTTCAAAAGTCTTACCAAAGCCTGGTAGAGCAAGAAGTGGTGCATTGGTCAGCCGTTGTTTTAGCTCCTGGAACGCTTCCTCTTGAGCCTCTTCCCATTGGAATTGTTTCCCTTCTTCGTTAGCTCATTAAGTGGTGCAACGATGGTGCTAAAGTCTTTCACAAATCTTCGATAGAAACTGGCAAGTCCGTGAAAGCTTCTGACTTGTGTCACATTTTTTGGTGTCGGCCATGATTTGATAGCTTTGAATTTAGCCTCATCCACAGCAATACCCTATTTACTAAGAACAAAACCAAGAAAAAAAACATGATCTGTGCAAAAGCTGCATTTGTCAAGGTTACCATAGAGTTTTTCTCTTCTTAGAATAGGAAGTACTTGTCTAACATGATCAATGTGTTCAACTAGTGACTTACTATATGTTGCATCTAGGCCTTCATGCCTAGCCCTAATTTTGATGATTAATGAAAACAAAGTGTTTTGGACTAACTGTGCTTCTGAGACTTTTTGATACAGAGATTGTTCAGGAAGAATTACGAGATGATCAAGATGAACTCGACATGAAGTGAAGCATGAGATGCAGGAGAGCAAAAGACAAGACGCAAATCATGAAGATGCGAAAGACCTAGGTATTATGAGTTTTTATTTTTACCGATCTCGGCGTTTGGAGATGATCGGTTAGGGAAATTATTTTTTAGTTTTAACCGTACTATAAAGAGGGGTGGTGAAAGTCCTCTCTTTATCTCCAACATAAACCGAGAAACTTAGGTCATTGCATTGCATCTTTTTGGTTGGATTTGGTTTGAACTTATTTGGAAAAATCTGGTTTTTCAGTTCAGTTTTTGACAGCAGAAGAGTTTTTCATTTTTATAGAAAGATCTCGGCAGATCTGGCTTTTTCTTCAGTTTACAAAAATGTAGTCCTTGAAATTATCTTTCAAACGAGCTATTAAACACCTCTTTTGGATTTATGGATTTAAAGTTATCTCTGTTTTTGTTCAGATTGACTGGCAGTTTGCTAAACTGACTGTCAGTTTGAATGTCAGTTCGTGTTAACTGACAATTGTCCAGAGAGGGTGTATTTTGGGCTCAAAATTTTTGTACTAAACTGACTGTCAGTTTGTCCATACTGACTGTCAGTTGGGGTTTCGACCACAGTGTGTTTAATTGAGTTTCTATTTGATCTGGTCGTTGTTTAGATCGAACTGACTGTCAGTTTGGTGTTTCAAGTTTCCTTAAACGACCACAAACGGCTAGCTATTTTTTATCCGTAAATTTTGTCGGCCGTTGTGTATGTAACTGACTGTCAGTTTGAGTTGCTGATTTTCAGCCCTAGCTCCAACGGTTCATTTGATTCTTAAAGCTATAAAAAGGGGCTTTGGGCATGAGTTTTATATAACAAGCAGCCTCATCTCATACACATTCTTGAGCTTTAGTTTCTTATATAAAATCTTGATCTTTTGATCAAGTCGAGTGTTTTCTGATCCACCGAGCATTCCAGTTCATTGCATTTGCACACCTGTAGTTTCTCGGTACGTGTTTGGAGGTCTAGAGAAGACCTTGCTGCCTATTACTCTTGGTGAGCGCCCTCACCTAGACGGTTTCGTGGCGTGGCTGTTGATCTCTCCGTTCGGAGATTGTCGGAGAGGCTCGGCAAGTTTGTACAAGGCATCGGTGCTCGCCTTTCCGGAGTGGACAAGGAGCAACCATTAGTGAGAAATATCCTTCGTGGATATTGAAACAAGACTCATTCGCTTGAGTGCTTCAATGAGGATTTGAGGAGACTGGGCGAGTCTCCGAGACCTCGGTAAAAAATCGTTGTGTTCGTTCTCTCTATCTTCTCTCTTTAATATATTAAATTGCATTTGGTTCTTCTTGGTATAAAAACTTGTTTTTTATTTGATGTTTTTAAATCCTCCTATTCACCCCCCCTCTAGTCGGCATCCTTGATCCAACACTATAAACAAGAATATCATCAAAATAGACAACCACAAATTTGTCAATGAAATTTCTAAGCACATGGTTCATTAACCTCATAAAAGTACTAGGACTGTTAGTCAAACCAAATGGCATAACTAGCCATTCATACAAACCATGTTTTGTCTTGAAAGCTGGTTTCCACTCATCTCCTAGCTTCATTCTGATTTGGTGATATCCATTTCTCAAATCAATCTTAGAAAAGATTACAGAACCACATAGTTCATCTAACATGTAGTCAAGTCGAGGAATAGGATGCCTATAACTCATTGTGATGGTATTTACCGCTATGCAATCAATACACATCCTCCATGAACCATCGTTTTTCGGTACAAGTAAGACATGAATAGTACAAGGACTCATGCTCTCTCGAACATAACCTTTCGTGAGTAGTTCTTGTACTTGTCTTTGGATCTCTTTACTCTCTTCAAGATTGGTTCGATATTCTAGTTTATTAGGCAATGAAGCTCCTGGAATCAAATCAATTTGATGTTCAATGCCTCTCAGCGGGGGTAAACTAGCAGGTATCTCCTTCGGAAACACATCTTCATGCTCCTGCAAACGTTCAAGCATGCAGCTAGGTAGAGAAGTTAATGTGTTAGTTGAAATCAGGGTTTCTTTGTATAAGAGCACAAAGAAAGCTTGTTTGGAATCCTCAACTTTGTTTTTGGTTTTACCATTCTTTCCTTTCTGTTCATCATGCTTTTTGATTGGTATAACCGAACAAGATTGTTCAGCAAGCTTCTCCTTCTTTGGATCTTGCTTTTGAGCTCGATGGAGTTCATCCAATGCAATATCTTGTGGCATCAAAGGTAACATGCAGATCTTTTTACGTTTGTGCTTGAATGTGTAAGTGTTGGCTCATTCTCCATGTAGCGTGTCATTGTCGTATTGCCAAGGCCTTCCCAACAAGAGATGGCAAGCTTGCATAGGCACTACATGATAGGAGATCTCATCATGATATTCACCAATAGAAATAGCGACTTTCACAATGCTAGTCACTTTCAGCTTACCACAAGTGTTTAACCATTTCATTCGGTAGGGATGAGGATGCCTCTTAACAACCAGACCAAGCTTTTCAATCAACTCAGTGCTTGGAATGTTATTGCAGCTTCCGCCATCAATAATGAATCGACATACCTTGTCTTTTACCTTGCACTTTGATTGAAAAAGATTATGTCTTGGGCCCTTCTCAGCAGTGACCATTTGGGTAGACAAAACTTTCCTTACAACAAGATATGTTCCTTGTTCAAGAGCATCTAAGCTTGTCTCGGTTTCTGAATCGAATTCATTTCAAAGTGGTGGCACCTTGTCTCCTCCAACTTCGCCATCACTGGCAGATTCATAGTCACCCTGTGTATTAAGGATCATGGTCCTTTTGTTTGGACACTCATTAGATTTGTGACCCATGCCTTTGCACTTAAAAAAAATGATATCATGAGATTGCTTAATTAGGTTATAAGCACTCCCTATTTTATCCAGTTGGCTTGTAGCACAAGTGGATTTAGTGGTTGTAGGACCACTAGACTTAGCATAAGTCTTGCTGTGATTACTTGCTGAATTGCTAGCTTGTGGTTGTTGCATCTAGGCCTTTCATGCCTAACCCTGATGTGTTTTGATGGTTGATGATAATAAGTATTTTTGGACTAACTATGTGTTTGAGTTAGTGTTACAGATTTCAGACAACCGCACAAAAAGCGAGGGCTGGTGATCCAAATGTTGAAGTTCAATTTAAGTCATTCAAAAGCATAAGAAGACGCAAAAAGAAATTGTTTTTGCTGGACTAAACTGATGCATCGAGGTATGTTGTAGTTCTAGGTTTACCGATCTCAGGGTGCATGAAGATCGATCGGTTTAAGGATTTTATTCTTAGTTTAAACCGTACTATAAAGAGGGGACGCAAGTTTTCTCTACATCTCCAATTATACCGAGAAAAATCTAGGTCAATGCACGCATATCATTATCTGTGGTTTTTCGACAATTTGTTTTGATATATTGAATTTTGTCAACAGTTGAGGTTTTTACTTCTTGAGAAAGATCTGAAAAGATCTAATTTTTGCTGTTGTCAAAAATGTTCTTCTCGAAAATATCTTCAAAACAAAACTGAAATCATTTGAATCAGATCTCTGGATTTTGAGCTTTCTCTGTTTTTATCCAGACTGAATGTCAGTGTTGATAACTGACTGTCAGTATGAATGTCAGTTTAATAAACTGACTAATCTCCAGAGAGTATGTTTTTGTTGAGCTGATTTTTCTTTACTAGACTGACTGTCAGTGTTGGTAACTGACTGTCAGTATGAATGTCAGTTAGTGCAAACTGACAAATCTCCAGAGAGCATGTTTTTCTGTCTCATTTTTTTTGTACTAAACTGACTGTCAGTATGAGTATACTGACTGTCAGTGTGGGTTTCGACCACAGAGAGTTTTTGAGTTGGTTTTTATTCTGTTTTTCTCTGTGTTACTGAAACTGAGACTGACTGTCAGTTTTAAAAACTGACTGTCAGTTTGGGCAGTAAATTTTTGCTGTTATCTGCTTCAACGGTTATAAAGTTTTTAGCCGTTGCTTTTCACTGTTGATTTTGTGGACACTGACTGTCAGTCTTTGTAACTGACTGTCAGTATGGACTGTTTCTTTTTACCGTTTTAGTCCACAACGTTCGAGCTGTTGTGATCCTGTTTTTACTCTTTCTGGTGATACACTAGACTGACTGTCAGTTTGTGAAACTGACTGTCAGTCTTGGTTACTAATTTTCAGCTCGAGCACAAACGGCTATTTTGACCACGAAGGCTATAAATAGAGGTGTTGAGCTGCTGTTTTAATACAAGAAAATACAGCAACATAGCCTTTCATACTTTCTCACTAGTGCTTCTTCGTTTTACTTATAACTTGATCTTTTGATCGAGTCGTGAGAGTATTAGCCACATCGAGCATATTGTTCTTGCATTCCCATTCCTAGATATTTTCTCGGTGTGCATTGGAGGCCTAGAGTAGACCTTGCTTCTTATTACTCTTGGTGAGCGCCCTCACCTAGACGGTTCGAAGGCGGAAATCGCTGATCTCTCCAAATCGGAGATTGTCGGAGAAACGCGATAACTTGTAAAAGGCTTGGTGCTCGCCTTTCCGGAGGGGACAAGGAGCAACCTTAGTAGATAGTGTCCTGTGTGGATACTGAAGCTATACTCAAGGACTGAGTGCTTCAACGAGGACTAGTGGAGACTGGGCGTGTCTCCGATACCTCGGGATATATCGGTTTCAATCTCTTATCTTTTACTATTACTTGCTTTACCTTAATTTGGATTTTAATTTGGAAGAACAAATTTTCAAAGTCTCCTATTCACCCCCTCCCCCTCTAGTCGACATCCTGATCCAACACGTGGTATCAGAGCATTGGTCTCTCATTTATAAGCTTCGCCGCTTAGAGAGAGGATGTCGTCTACTGATGGCTTTAATCTGGGTCATACTAGCCGTGCGCCTATCTTTGATGGGACTAACTATCCCTACTGGAAAGTGCGTATGTCTGTATTTCTAGAAGCCATGGGATTGGATGTCTGGTTGATTGTTAAAGTTGGTTTTTCTCCTCCGGATGATCCGGAAAGCTATACTGAAGATGATAAGAGAAAACAACATCTGAATGCTCGTGCTTTAAATGCTTTATTTACTAGTTTATCTCTAAATGAATTTAATCGTGTAAGCAACTTGAATACTGCTCACAAAGTTTGGAAAACTTTAGAAGAAATATATGAAGGAACTACTAAAGTAAAAGAGGCTAAACTTTTAATGGTTAGACAAAAGTATGAAACTTTCAAAATGTCTTCTTCTGAATCTGTTGATTCCATGTTTACTAGATTGAATAACATTGTGAATGAACTTAAAGGTCTTGGTGTTATCTTTACTGATCTAGAAATTGTCAGAAAAATGCTTCGAGCTCTCCCAGAAAGCTTTGACACTCTTGTAACAGTTTTGACAAACTCCGATCTTTCTACAACTTCACCTACTGATCTCTATGGAAATTTGATTACCCATGAAATGCACAAAAAGGAGAAGAAGGAACTGAACGAAACCTCTGATACAAAGAAAAAGACGGAGGCTTTGAAAGCAAATTCCAAGGACGGCACAAGTGAAGGTTCCTCCGATGAAGACTTGGCTCTCTTGGTAAGAAATACTCAACGTCTTCTTCGCAGGTTACACAAGAAGGGAGTAAGCATTGACACTCGTCCAAAAGGTTCAAGACCAACAAACTTCAAAGATGTGATATGCTATGAATGTCATGAAAAAGGACATATAGCATCAAGATGTCCGAACAAGAACAAATCTACGGATAAAAAGAAGAAGAACTTCAAGAAGAAGTTTAACACTCCTAAAAAGGCATGCTTTGGCGAATGGATGTCTGGAGGTGAGAATTCCGACTCCGACTCTGATGATGAGAGATGTACAAAGAAATTAGCCGGAATCGCCCTCAAAAATTCATCAAGCTCTCCAGTTTGCCTTATGGCAAAAAGGAATGAAAAGGTAACTTTTTTTAATCCCTCCTATGATGATCTAGTTGAAATGCTAAATGAAATCAATGAGGCCTATGGCAAAACTAAAAGAAAATATAAGACCCTTAAGGAAGAATTTTCAACTCTTTATGATCAACACTCTGAATTAAAGGAATCCTATGAAAATGCTCTTATGAAAGATGTCTCAAATTTGTCTTGTAAAGCTAGCATTGGTACTTCTTGTGATGATATCGATAATTTTCAACTAGATATACCATGCGCTTCAAATGAATCCATTCTCTGTGAAAACATTAAACTTAAATCTCAAGTTAAAAAATTAGAAAAAGGGTTAGAAAATAGCTATAAAGGTAAAATATCTCTTGACCTAATTTTAGGTAGTCAAAGTGCACCTTTAGAAAAGAAGGTCTAGGATATTTTCCTAAGAAAGATAAAAAGATAAAAATTAGAACTGTTTTTACAAAAGCATGTAACCTGTTTTGTCATAAATGCCATGAAGTAGGTCATTCACATGATTCATGCCCTCTTATGACATCTGCATATTTTGATGCTTGTTACATGCTAAAACGGTCAAAGAAAGGTTATGCTATTGCAAAATATGTTGGTGCACCAATGATGAACAAAAGAAAAAAATCTATTTGGGTGCCCAAAACTTTGATCGCTAATATTAAAGGACCCAGAAGTGTTTGGGTACCAAAATCAACTTAAATTCTTTTTTGCAGGTAAACTACAAAAATGGTGGACGTCATTGGGTGCTTGATAGCGGATGCTCCGAGCACATGACCGGAAACGCCAAACTGTTCACCACAATCAAAGACAATACCGACGAACATCAAAAGATCACCTTTGGAAATAATCGTCACGGAAGCGTGACAGGTTTGGGTAAAGTTGCCATTTCAAATGATTTAACAATTTCAAATGTTCTTTTGGTTGAATCTTTGAATTTTAATTTGCTTTCAGTTGCACAAATTTGTGATCTTGGTTTCCGCTGTATCTTTTATCCAAATGAAGTTTTGGTTGAAAATTTAAAAGACAATTCTTTGATTTTTAAAGGTTTTCGTCATGAAAATTTATATCTAGTTGATTTCTCTTCAAAAGATGCATCTCTTGCAACATGTCTTGTCTCACAAACATCTAAAGGATGGTTATGGCATCGGAGACTTGCTCATGTTGGAATGCATCAACTTAAAAAGCTTTTCAAACGTGATTTAGTTATTGGCTTAAAGGATGTGGTCTTTGAAAAGGATAAACCTTGTAGCGCTTGTCAAGCAGGCAAGCAAATAGCTACCACACATCCAACTAAGCGAATACTTTCTACAAGCAAACCTTTGGAACTTTTGCATTTGGATTTATTTGGACCTTCAGAGTTCCAAAGTATTGGGGGAAATAGTTATTGCTTTGTTATTGTTGATGATTTCACTCGTTTTACTTGGGTTTTCTTTATTTCTCAAAAATCTGAAACCTCCGATGTTTTCAAAAGTTTTGCAAAACGTGTTTCTAATGAATTCGAATTATCTATCAAGAAAATCCGTAGTGATCATGGTGGAGAGTTCGTTAATTCAACTTTATTTAATTTTTGCGACTCTCTTGGAATCAAACATGAATTTTCCACATCCTACACTCCACAGCATAATGGAGTTGTTGAACGGAAAAATCGAACATTAATAGAGATGGCAAGAACCATGTTATGTGAGTATAATACTCCTATTCGCTTCTGGGCAGAAGCAGTTCACACAGCTTGCTATTCTATTAATCGACTCTATTTGCATCCTCTTTTGAATTTGACACCTTATGAACTTCTTTTTGGAAGAAAACCAAATATTTCATATTTTCGTGTTTTTGGTTGTAAATGTTACATCTTAAGAAAAAGAAACTTTGGTGGAAAATTTCAAAGAAAAGTTGATGAGGGTTTTCTAGTTGGTTATTCTACCACTAGCAAAGCCTATCGTGTTTTTAACAAAACGTCTGGTTGTATTGAGGAATCTTGCGATATTGAGTTTGATGAATCTAATAACTCGCAAGAAGAGCAAGCTGTTCATGACACTTCAGGTGAAATTCAAGAACCTTTGAAAGAACTTACCATTGAAGAAGCTGAGGAAGTTGATCAAGATAATGATGGAAGTGAAGACAACAATGAACAACCTGGACCTCCTGTGCAAGTTGAGTCTGCTGCAGAAGAAGCAGCACAAGAAGAAGCGCCAAGCCAGCATAGAACAATTATCAAGGATCACCCTTTGAACCAAGTTCTGGGTGATATTAGTAAGGGTGTTCTAACTCGATCTCGTATTGCTTCTTTTTGTGAACATCATTCATTTGTTTCTTCTTTAGAACCTACATGTGTTAGTGAAGCTCTAGATGATCCTGACTGGGTAAATGCTATGCATGATGAATTAAATAATTTTACTAGAAATAAAGTCTGGAACTTAGTAGAAAGACCTAAGGATCACAATGTCATTGGAACAAAATGGGTTTTCAGAAATAAGCAAGATGAAAATGGACTAGTAATTAGAAACAAGGCTCGTCTTGTTGCTCAAGGTTTCACTCAAGTCGAAGGTTTAGATTTTAGTGAAACTTTTGCTCCTGTGGCGAGACTTGAAGCAATTAGAATTCTTCTTGCTTATGCTTCTCATTTTAACATTAAACTTTTTCAAATGGATGTTAAAAGTGCTTTTCTAAATGGTGAAATTTCAGAACTTGTATTTGTAGAGCAACCTCCCGGGTTTGAAGATCCAAAATTTCCAAACCATGTTTTTAAACTAACGAAAGCTCTGTATGGCCTCAAACAAGCTCCTCGAGCTTGGTATGAACGCCTTAGAGATTTTCTTCTTTCTAAAGGTTTTAAAACTGGGAAGGTTGACACAACTCTGTTCACCAAGAAAATAGATGATGATTTATTTATTTGCCAAATTTATGTGGATGACATAATTTTTGGATCTACTAATGAATATTTTTGTCAAGAATTTGGAGATATGATGTCTAGGGAGTTCGAGATGTCCATGATTGGTGAGCTGAGCTTCTTCCTTGGACTTCAAATCAAGCAACTCAAGAACGGTACGTACGTTCGTGAGTCAAACAAAGTACGTGAAGGACCTGCTCAAGCGCTTTGGGATGGAAGAAGCTAAGGCTATCAAGACGCCCATGGCTACAAATGGACACCTCGACATGGACAGAAATTCAAAATCAGTAGATTCTAAACTCTATAGGTCTATGATTGGTAGTATTTTATATCTTACAGCATCTAGGCCTGATATCATGTTTAGTGTGTGTTTATGTGCTAGATTTCAGTCAGAACCTAAGGAATGTCATTTAACTGCTCTTAAAAGAATCCTTAGGTATTTAAAATGTTATCCCAGTTTAGGCCTTTGGTACCCTAAAGATGCAAATTTTGAATTAATTGGGTATTCTGATTCTGATTATGCTGGGTGTAAGATTGATCGAAAGTGCACATCTGGTAGCTGTCAGCTGTTGGGGAGATCATTAGTATCATGGTCATCTAGGAAGCAAAACTCAGTTGCTCTCTCAACAGCTGAAGCTGAATATGTGTCTGCAGGTAGTTGTTGTGCTCAATTATTATGGATGAAACAGACATTTTTGGATTATGGAATTAAATTTGATAAAGTGCCACTTCTGTGTGATAATGAAAGTGCCATTAAAATTGCTAATAATCCTGTTCAACATTCTAGAACTAAGCATATTGAAATACGGCACCATTTCATAAGAGATCATGTGGCAAAAGGAGATATTGATCTTAGTCATGTAAGAACAGATCTTCAACTAGCAGATATCTTCACCAAACCACTAGATGAATCCAGGTTTTGCTTTCTTAGAGGTGAACTAAATATTATAGATGTTTCCAATGCTAGTTAATAAAGTGATATTTTTTAACTTCATCATACTATTGATTGCTTATCTTGATTAATGAAGTATAATATATATATATTGGATATATTTTATTATTAAATATTTTCTCCCAAAGAGCTCTCTCCTGGTCGAAGTCATAACTGACAGTCAGTTTTTATAACTGACAGTCAGTATAGTGTTGTTTCTTGGTCGTAGGGTTCTGGTCGTTTTGAAGTCTCACACTGACTGTCAGTATTCAACACTGACTGTCAGTCTCAGCACTTGATTTTATTGAACTGACATTCAGTATACCACACTGACTGTCAGTTTTTAAAATTAAGTGACTAGACTGACAGTCAGTTTGTGAAACTGACTGTCAGTTTGGGTCCTTAAAACCCTAAACCGAGCTTTCTTTTTATCTTCTTCGGCCGCCGTTTTTGTTGTCATCGCCGTCGCCGTCGCCGTTGCTCCTCCTCATCGCCGTCGCCGTCGCCGTTGCTCCTCCTCATCGCCGTCGTCTCGTCGTCCTTCTCCCGCCGTGAGCTCTCTCTCTCTCTCTCCTCCTTCTTCTTCTTCTTCTTCTTCTTCTTCTTTATTATTTTTTTTTCTTTCTTTAATTCTTTCTTTTCTTTCTACTAATCCGAAATTGCTTTTCTATTTTCTTTCCATGATCTGCAATAGCACTATCTCTTCACAATCTTTGCAAAAATTCCCTCTCAAATCCCCACAAAAAACTCGCCATTTCTCAATTCGCTGTTCTAGGTTGGAACTGACAGTCAGTTACTCAAACTGACTGTCAACATCAGGTTCTAACTGACTGTCAGTTCATAAGACTGACTGTCAGTCTGAATCCTAAAACAGAAATTTTTGTTTTCTCCACCCTTGTTCATCCTTGCATTCCTTCAGCTATCCACTATGTCTGATCAGCCTCATCGCCGCGTTGCTCGACGCAAGACCGTTGCGTCCAGCAGCAGGTCTTCGGGCCAGTCCTCTGGGGCTCGGCGTTCCCCCTCTCCAGAGCGTGTCCCCGTGAACTATTCGCGGTGGAACGCTAGTCGGCTTCGGACTCTTTGTCAGCCGAACCCCTATCTATCTCCTCGTCCTTCTGGCACGGATGCCTCGCCACGTACCACCTTCTACACCATCGCTCAGTTCGACATGTTTGAGAGCATCTACTCTCACATGCCCTTCTTTGTTCATCGTTCTGTCTCTTGGCAGACGATAGTTTCTTGCACTAGCATCGCTTCTCTTTCTGATGCTTTTGCCTCTATAGGGATCCGAGACTTGGTCTCTGATTCTTCTTTGACCTGGGCAGAAGAGCCCATTAGGCAGTTCTATGCCACCCTCCACATTTCTCCTCAGCGTGACTCACTGACCTTTATGACCGGCCTCCAGGTATACACGGTCACAAAGGAGCAGCTTGAGGCCGCTTTAGGACTGGTTCGTCCTGCTTCAGGGCGCCAGCTCCACACTTTACCTGATCTTGAGCATCGTGAGGTCGCTATGCTCTACTCCGGCGCCTTCCAGGTTCGTCACATTGCCGGCATGCGCCGCGATGTTGACCTGGCGCTGAAGATTCTTCGCCTCACTCTTCTTCCGATCACAGGTGACCGCGCCAGGGTCACCTACATCACTCTCCATGTTCTCATCTCGATCTTTCGAGAGGAGCCCTTCGACATCGCTGATCTCATCATTAGTGAGCTTCAGCATGTTCTTCTCTCTCCTCGTCGTCGCCTGGTGTATGCCCCATACATCATGGCACTACTGCTCCACATTCGAGCAGTAGACACCGCTCTTCCTCGCCCTCATCAGCTTTTGGCCTTCTTTCCCCCTGGCCAGGCTGATCGTCGCCTGGGCACTCGTCCTTCAACTCCTAGTGCTCCCTCCTCAGCCTCTGATGATGATGAGGATTCTGAGGACGCGACTGCAGCTCCAGCTTCTGCCTCTGCTCCTGCCCCTTCTAGCAGCTCCCGCACAGCTTCCTCTCTTGCATCTCTGCAGGTGTCTCTTGACCAGGTCATTCAGACACAGCAGGTGATCCAGAGTACCTTGGCAGCTCAGCAGGAGATCCTTCAGCAGATACTGCAGCGACTTTCAGCTCCTGATGCTGCGATGGCATCTGCTTCCCTTGCTCCTCGCAAGAGGGCACGGCCTGCAGTTTCTTCCCCAGCATCATCTGCCGGCACCGCTCCAGTTCCAGCAGGACCTGCATCTCCCGCCGTCGTACCTTCCGCGTCTCCTACAGCTTCCGGAGGCACTGAGGTTCTAGGAGACTCAGATGACCAGGAGTAGATTAGGATTAGTTTCTCATGTTAGGCCTCCCTTTTTGTGCTTGATGCCAAATGGGGAGAGATGGATGATGTTATGATAATGTTATGATATTTTGTTTAGATGGATGATGTTATGATATTTTGTTTAGATGGATGAATATTTTGTGATATGATTATGATATGTTTTTGTGGTTCTCTCTATTATGCTATGATATGCTCTGATACATCTTGAGGGATGTGCACACTTTCAGGGGGAGATTTTTGCACAAAATCAGGGGGAGTATTAGTTGGTATTAGTTTATTAACTTGTTGTCATCAATCATCAAAAAGGGGGAGATTGTTGCATCTAGGCCTTTCATGCCTAACCCTGATGTGTTTTGATGGTTGATGATAATAAGTATTTTTGGACTAACTATGTGTTTGAGTTAGTGTTACAGATTTCAGACAACCGCACAAAAAGCGAGGGCTGGTGATCAAAATGTTGAAGTTCAATTTAAGTCATTCAAAAGCATAAGAAGACGCAAAAAGAAGTTGTTTTTGCTGGACTAAACTGATGCATCGAGGTATGTTGTAGTTCTAGGTTTACCGATCTCAGGGTGCATGAAGATCGATCGGTTTAAGGATTTTATTCTTAGTTTAAACCGTACTATAAAGAGGGGACGCAAGTTTTCTCTACATCTCCAATTATACCGAGAAAAATCTAGGTCAATGCACGCATATCATTATCTGTGGTTTTTCGACAATTTGTTTTGATATATTGAATTTTGTCAACAGTTGAGGTTTTTACTTCTTGAGAAAGATCTGAAAAGATCTAATTTTTGCTGTTGTCAAAAATGTTCTTCTCGAAAATATCTTCAAAACAAAACTGAAATCATTTGAATCAGATCTCTGGATTTTGAGCTTTCTCTGTTTTTATCCAGACTGAATGTCAGTGTTGATAACTGACTGTCAGTATGAATGTCAGTTTAATAAACTGACTAATCTCCAGAGAGTATGTTTTTGTTGAGCTGATTTTTCTTTACTAGACTGACTGTCAGTGTTGGTAACTGACTGTCAGTATGAATGTCAGTTAGTGCAAACTGACAAATCTCCAGAGAGCATGTTTTTCTGTCTCATTTTTTTTGTACTAAACTGACTGTCAGTATGAGTATACTGACTGTCAGTGTGGGTTTCGACCACAGAGAGTTTTTGAGTTGGTTTTTATTCTGTTTTTCTCTGTGTTACTGAAACTGAGACTGACTGTCAGTTTTAAAAACTGACTGTCAGTTTGGGCAGTAAATTTTTGCTGTTATCTGCTTCAACGGTTATAAAGTTTTTAGCCGTTGCTTTTCACTGTTGATTTTGTGGACACTGACTGTCAGTCTTTGTAACTGACTGTCAGTATGGACTGTTTCTTTTTACCGTTTTAGTCCACAACGTTCGAGCTGTTGTGATCCTGTTTTTACTCTTTCTGGTGATACACTAGACTGACTGTCAGTTTGTGAAACTGACTGTCAGTCTTGGTTACTAATTTTCAGCTCGAGCACAAACGGCTATTTTGACCACGAAGGCTATAAATAGAGGTGTTGAGCTGCTGTTTTAATACAAGAAAATACAGCAACATAGCCTTTCATACTTTCTCACTAGTGCTTCTTCGTTTTACTTATAACTTGATCTTTTGATCGAGTCGTGAGAGTATTAGCCACATCGAGCATATTGTTCTTGCATTCCCATTTCTAGATATTTTCTCGGTGTGCATTGGAGGCCTAGAGTAGACCTTGCTTCTTATTACTCTTGGTGAGCGCCCTCACCTAGACGGTTCGAAGGCGGAAATCGCTGATCTCTCCAAATCGGAGATTGTCGGAGAAACGCGATAACTTGTAAAAGGCTTGGTGCTCGCCTTTCCGGAGGGGACAAGGAGCAACCTTAGTAGATAGTGTCCTGTGTGGATACTGAAGCTATACTCAAGGACTGAGTGCTTCAACGAGGACTAGTGGAGACTGGGCGTGTCTCCGATACCTCGGGATATATCGGTTTCAATCTCTTATCTTTTACTATTACTTGCTTTACCTTAATTTGGATTTTAATTTGGAAGAACAAATTTTTAAAGTCTCCTATTCACCCCCTCCCCCTATAGTCGACATCCTGATCCAACAGTGGTTTCTTCCAATTGCCGGATGAAGATTGCACTTGACCTCTCTTGCCCCTCCTCTTCACTTGTTGTTCAACCTTCGCAGCTTGGTGCAAAAGTTCCATCACATCATCATAAGGTAGCAACTCAACAACATCAGCAATATCATAATTTAAACCTCTTAAAAATCTTGCCATTGTAACCTCCGGTTCTTCTTGTATGTTAGCATTGATCATGGACACCTCCATATCAGCGTTGTAGTCTTCCACACTTCTACTTCCTTGGACTAATCGCTAGAGCTTGTTGTGCAGCTCCCTCATGTAATAAAGAGGTACAAATCTTCTTCGCATCTCAGCTTTCATGCTCTCCCAATCAGCAATAGGTGGTATACGGATTGACCCTACCTCTTCATAGATGATTCCACTAGGTTAGAGCATATTCAACAAATTGAATAGAAGCAATGTTAACCTTTTTATTTTTTGAAAAGTTATGACAGGCAAAGATCTGTTTGACCCTTGCTTCCCACTCCAAATAAGCTTCAGGACCATCCTTACCATTGAATTTAGGGATTGATACTTTTAGCTTACTTAAATTATCATTTTCTCAGTCTCTATTACCTCTTCTCCTGAAATTGTTGTTCCTTTGATTATGGAAGCCTTCAAATTCTTCTTCCGAGTTGAACTCATCAAGTGGATTGTCGTTTTGATGATGCCTTCTTGGAGGAGTTCAATTCCTAGTTGCTCCTCTAATTTGAAGAGCTTCTATTCTTGCATTTAGCTGTGTAGCAGATCTATCTTGTTTCTCTTCCATTCGTTTCAAGAACCTCAGAATTGCTTGCATTTTCAAATCAGATATTTCTCCATCATCTGATTCTTCCGCAATGGATTTATCTCTTTGTCTTGACATTGTTAGATAAGACAAAAGAAAAGAAACAAGCGTATATTTTCCTTTGTGGAAACCCTCACAACTCACTTTCCCTAACCAAAAGCTCTTATGCAATCTAAATAAGTTTGCAAAGTGGCTGTTGACTTGATTGGAAAGGTGGCAGTATTCAGGATGATGAATCAAGCAATTATAAAGTGCAGGATGTGTGAAAACACGAGTTTTGAAGTGTAGCTTGGTGGGATTTTGTAGCAAGGAAAGACAATCTGAAACTCAAACATATGCAAAGTCAAATAATGATCCAGGAAAATCAAGGTCTATGTTGCTGATCTTGTCAAGAATAAGTCTTGCAAAAAGAAATTGAGTTGCAACAAAGTGAAACTGAACACCTTCATAAACTTTCTTCCAGTAATAGAACAAGATATCAATTTTCACTTCTTTTCTTGATCAGAACTTTTTTTCCCTTTTTTTTTTCTTTTTTTCAGTTTCTTTTCTGATTTCTGGACTTGAAATGAATGAATACTATTGAGACTATTCAGCAACTCAAAGAAAACAAGAAAAGACATGACCAGCAACTAAAACAAGACATAATGGATGAAAACTTGACAAGGCAAAGTAAAAGAATAGATTGAAACACAAGGGTTTTGGTTTTTTTTTTTTGAAAGATTTCGTCTTGTGGACTCTAGGACAGCAAAGTAAGATAACTAGGGAATATGATCCTACGGTGGAAACTTATGCTCTGATATCATCTAACATCACTTCCTCGGATACACACACTACATCAACTGATCCTCATGTTTCAACAATTGAAGGTCCAATAACACGAGCACGTGCATGTCAATTAAATCTTGGGGTGAGCTCATTCCTCGCTGTTCATAATTATATTATTAAGGATCGGATGCTACTAAATTCTTGTGACATTCTGTTACCTAGGAACATTGGAGAAGACACTTCAAGTCATGGCACCTATTACATGAAGACATACTTTCAAAATGGCGCCACCACCAGTTGGTTACCACTTCATCCTCTTGGTGCCACCTCATCTGCAGCAGCACATCACAACCACCAGGCCCAACACACAATTCGGAGTACAAGCCCACGCTAGCCCAGAAGTTAGTTCGGAGACATCCTGATAGTACCGGCTTCCAGTGGCTGTAATTCTTTCATCCGGAGTTCGATTGAGGTGTATGACTACTTGATGGAAAGCTTATTCCGAGAACTCTCTAACGGATCCAGCCCCGCCATCAGATTCCTTCTAAATCGGCCGCAATCATAAAAAAGTATTGGCATACAGAACCTGGATTCTTAGGTGCTGCGTCACCTTTTTTGTTGGGCGACGGACAATGTATCCTCCCTAGGGTTGCGAGCCAACCCTAGCTGCCACCCCTCTCTCTTTTATATGGCTGAACTCCTCAAGTTCTTCCTTAGGTTATTTTCTACGTTGTTCCCCCGTTGTGTGAGAGACAAGTGTTCATTGGAGTAGTGTCCCCGGACCTGGTTTGACCAAAGATAACCTCAATTTTTTCATCTGAAATTCAGATTGCGTTCTTTCTCGTTTCTTCTACTGCGTGCAGGAATTAACCTTTGTGGTAAGGTCCTCCCGGCGTGAGCACAGTTGATAACAACAGGCGTGTGGGTGTAGCGATTGCAAGGATTCAATCCCCACTGATTCGAAGCCTTAAAACGCGAACGTCTCTGTTCCGCAAAGTAGAACCTATCGGAAGATCGGGCCGCTGTCGCATCAGTTGGTATCAGAGCCACAGTTGCTCGTTAGGTCTCACCACTTTTTTCCTTTGTTTTGTTGCTGTTTTCCATCACCTAGAGTCCAAAGAAAAAAATAAGGTTCACAAAAATATTTGTTTTTCCCCTGTCCAAACCCGTTTATGCCTTTCAATCTGTTAATTTTGGTTTGTTAAATTCAGTTGCGTCCATTCTAGCGTTGTCTAGTTGCTGGTCATAGCTTTGATCCTTTAAAAAAAAAACAATCCCACACCAACAACCCATCCAACAACCCCAACAACTCAAACCCTAATTTCCAATCTCCGCCAGAAAAATCTCTTCTCTGCAGCCGCCACCAAAAGTGCCATAACTTTTGATTCGTTGATCCTTTTTAAGTGAAACAAAAACAAGTAGATTCATAACTCAATTTCCTCACGTCCTGTAAATTTTTACATCGATCAATCAAGGAAGTAAAAAGTTATGTGGTCGGAAGCATGACCTAGTTTCTGTTCGGAAATCTACAATAGTGCACACTTGTGATTTTTGTGCTAATTTTTATGTTAGTTTTCAGAAAGTGGGCCCAAATAAAAGTTTGTAGAAAAAGCCATCAGGAAATAGTGAAAAAGATCATTGCAAAAGAAGCACCTGACAAAAAAACACGGTCAAAATACCGACTTGGTGTCACATGGAGAAAAATCAGCAGTTTCCAAATTAGGTCTAGTCTTTGTGCTTTCAGGTTCCAAATTGCATATCATTGAGTTATCTCGTGTCTACTGTAGGATCAAGGATGCCGACTAGAGAGGGGTGAATAGGAGGCTTTTCAAATTTCTTTCCAACTTAACAATTTTAAAAGATATTTTGGATAACCTAGGGTTGCAAAGGTTTAGCAATAAAATATCTTGTTTCATTCAACCATATGAAATATTCAGTATAACATGCAACAATAGTCAATCAAGCAATTGTGTCAATATGAATACGAATTATACAAAAGAGAGACAATTGACACAATGATTTTTACGGAGGTCTCGGAGACTCGCCAGTCTCCCCTACTCCTCGTTGAAGCGCTCACACGTGAGCCTCGCTTCTATATCCACGAAGGATATTTCACTCAGGTTGCTCCTTCTCCACACCGTATAGGTGAGCACCAAAACTTTCACATGTTGTTTGTCAGCCTCTCCAACAAACTTCAACCGGGAGAGATCGCGACTCTCCTCCGACACCATCTAGGCGAAGGCGATCGCCGAGAGTAACAAGTCAGATGCCCTTTCGCTTGAACGAATCTCGTGCTAGAAGCTCAAAGATGCAAATGAGATGCTCAACACTCTAGCACTAGCATGCAAATGGTGATTGAAGTGCACTAAGCACTATTAACCTCACACAAATGCTCTCTCCCAAATTTACCCAAGATTTGGGCTCAAATCTAGCCTCTAGATGCAATATAGCAAATGCAAAGTCTTGGCTAGCATATCAATTGAAATATAAACACTTTGAGCAGCCCCAAATGAAGGCAAACCCAAGATATATATAGCCCTCAACGAAAACTAGCCGTTTGCCATGAACTGACGAATTTTTGTACAGGCCAGACATTGTCCGGCCACGCCAGACACTGTTCGGCCAGTACACCAAAATGAGACCATTGCAAAACGTCAGTTACCATTGGGCGATTTTTTTTGTAAAGGCCGGACAATGTCCGGCCATGTCGGACAAAAACCCCGGACATATATATCTATCTCTGTTTCATTTCTCGGCTCAAACAATTTGTATAGGCCGGACAATGTCTGGCCATATCAGACAAAAGCCCCGGATGGATGCAAACGTCTCGGTTTCATTTCGTAAAAGGCTGAAAAAATTTGTACAGGCCGGACAATGTCCGGCCAGTGCACATCGATAGTAAAACAAGTATAACTTTTGATCCAGAGATCCGATTGAGATGATTTTTGGCTTGTTGGAAAGATAAGTCAGAGATCTACAATTTTGTCAGCAAGAGCCAGACCTAGAAAGATCTAGAAGCTTCTAGAAAACTCAAAAACTTTGGTGATGTTTGACCTCGTGAAGCTCGACCACTTGACGCTTGTCCTCGCAAAGCTCGACCTCGCTAAGCTTAACCTCGCTCGAGATGATTCATATCGGCATCATCCTCTTCACGCCCTTGCTTTCTTTCATCTCGCGACCAATCTGAGACTACATACACTCAATGCACAACGTTAGTCTCATAATCAGTTTTTCATTAATCACCATCGGAGAAATCATTCCACACAGGAGTTAACTCAACGATTTCTCTCTTCGGCTAAATGACAAAACCAATTTCGATAAACGACAAATGAGTGAGAGATGAATCAAACAATCATATACATCTATATATGATGAAGATATACGCACATGATCCATACTACTCATGTCATGATAAAGATAAGCATGATAAAACCACCGAGCTCCCTCTCAACACATGCATCGATCTCGATACCACAAATGAAGGAGTTATCAAACTTCCAGATATATCACATGACATTCCAATTTACACTTAGCACAAGATTGATGCAATCACAGAGCTCCCCCTCAACATATGCATCAATTGTTAAATCATAACCGGGAGTCATCGACTTCTAGGGTTTAACATTTGACATTTCAATTCGCACTTAACACAAGTTTGATGCAACCATTGAGTTCCCCCTCTACATATGCATCAATATTAAACCCACAACTAAGGAAACATCCATTTCAGGGTTTATCAATCCTCAATTCATTTTACCTGTGCTAAATCAGGATTTATCTAAGTTGTCATTTAATCCTCAAAGCTGTCATTTTCCAGATCAATATTAATCATTATGGATTTATCCAAATCGTCATTAATCATCAAAACTTAGATATCTTAGATCGACCTAGATCCAACATCTACCACTTGTATCCACTGCTATCACTTGCCTTAGACTATCACCCACTCTTGGTTGATCAGCAACTTAGGCTAAGTGCTAAATACGAACAAAAATTCAATTCTTTGCAATTCTGAGATTAATTGATTGTTTAATCCTTGCTACTCATACATAGCCTTCCGAGCTCCACGTTCTTCCAACTCAATTACAAATTTATTTTGCAATCGCGTGCTCCACTACTGTCACAACTTGTCACGAACCAGCCTACCAGATTGCCTCGGCTGTCACAGTTGGTAAGAAACTTGTAAGAGCTTGGTGAGAAGCTTGAGTGAGAGTGAATATTACTCCTTGTCCACCACCTACTAGTTGAGAGGAAGAATATATACACTCTGTTTTCTCTTGTCTTCTACTAACAATGACATGATCAGAGACTAGAGTTCCGAATGGAGATGATTGTGTTACAAGAATGGAGCTCATGAAGTATGGAGCATTGCCAACCTCATCACAAGAATGGAGCACCTTGACATGCAGCCACCTCCACCTGTTGCTCCTGGACCTCCCAATGGAGGTGGAAGGGTGGGAAATCTTTCTGCCCATGGAGGTGAAGAAGCATCCCTCGCCGACGACATAGAGAATGATGAAGGTCAAGAGAGTGTCGGCACTCCGGATGATCGTTCTGCTGAACGGGAGGCACGGCTACGCCATCGTCTTCGCCGTAATCGTCATGGTATGAGAGGTAACAATGGTAATGTTAATCGACATCTTGGTAATGTTAGTGATGCATTTTCCAAAGTTAAATTTACCATGCCATCTTTTGCGGGTCGTTATAATCCGGATGATATCTAGAATGGGAGTTAGCCGCGGATCAAAAATTCTCATGTTTTGAAGTTCTGGAAGAACATAGAATTAGACTTGCCACTAGTGAATTCACTAACTTTGCATCATATTGATGGCATGAAATTAAACAAACGGATAATGTCCCTACCACTTGGAATGATTTGAAAGAATTAATGCGAGCTAGATTTGTACCCCTCATATTATGCTAGAGAATTATTGAATAACTTGCAGCGCTTGAACCAAGGTAATAAGTCTGTAGAAGAGTATTATCAGGAGTTACAAATTGATATGTTGCGTTGTAAAGTGCAAGAAGAAGAAGATGCAAAAATGTCTAGATTTTTTGGGGATTTAAACCGCGAAATCCGGGACATATTATTGTATAAGGATTATCATAATATCACTCGTTTGTTTCATCTTGCTTGCAAAGCTGAAAGGCAAGTACAAGGACGACAAGCTCACTCACGGGAAGGTATTTTTGGCGGATCTACTCCAGCTTGGTCCACACCTACCCCCAGCGCACCACCCGCACCCTCTGCTGGTCGTTCTACTTCATCTACTTTCCATGCACGTCCCCATGATTCTACACCACCATCACGTGCTACCGCAGCGAGCAAATCAGCGATGGTGCAAGCACCGGTGAAGATCGCTTCATCGGTGGCTTCCACGGGCAAGACTCGTGACACATAGTGCTACTGTTGCAAGGGATGGGGCCATATCATGAAGGATTGTCCAAATCAGAGAGCCCTCATTGCAAAAGACGATGGTGAGTATACTAGTGCTAGTGATATTGATGAGGAAGATTTGGCTCTTGTTGCGGCTAACCCTACAGGTAACGAACATAAGACGGATAGTGATGACAATGGAGTGGACAGATTTGGAGCTGAAGCTTCCGAGAGGTATATGAGCATTGCAGCGCAGTGAGTACTTAGTGCTCAAATGGAGAGAGCGGAGCAAAATCAGCACCACACCCTGTTCCAATCGAAGTTCACGGTGAAGGAAAGATCGTGTAACGTCATCATCGATGGAGGGAGTTGCAACAACCTTGCTAGCACTAAGTTGTTCAAGAAGCTTGGCTTGACCACGCAGCTGCACCCGCGGCCATATTACATTCAATGGTTCAACGCTTGCGGTAAGTTGAAGGTAAATAAATTTGTGAGAGTGCATTTTTCGATTGGTACCTACCATGATGATGTAGATTTTGATATGGTGCCTATGCAAGCTTGTTCCTTGCTTTTAGGTAGACCTTGGCAATATTCTACTGATGCTTTACACCATGGTACAAGCAATATATACACTTTTACACATAAGGGTAGAACCGTTGAATAAATTCCAATGACTCCTGCTGAAATTTTGAAAGATGAATTAGACTGAGCTGAAAAAGAACGTAAGGAGAAGGATACTAAAACTGAAAATCAGATTGTAGCTAAAGAAGTTTTCCCACTTAAAAAGGATAACAAAGAACATAGTGTTAAGAAGGCGGGAATTAAATTGAAAGGTCCTAATATGCATGCTAGGAAATCTGATTTACTTGCGTTTGATGTGTCTCCTTTGGTTTGCTATGCTTTGATTTGCAAAGAGGCTTATTTTTCCCTTGATAAATTGCCTAGCTCTTTGCCTCCTGCGGTCACTTACCTTTTGCAGGAGTATGAGGATGTATTTCTTGATGAGATTCCCCTAGGGCTGCCACCTATGAGAGGTATTGAGCATGAAATCGACTTGATCCCGGGAGCGACTTTGCCAAATTGTGCGCCTTACCGAACCAACCCCGAAGAGACTAAGGAAATTCGACACCAAGTTCAAGACTTATTGGAACGAGGGGTGATTGTTCGTTTACATGGCATGCCCAACACTATCATTTCAGCTCGTGACGCGAAGTTCTTGAGTCATTTTTGGAGAAGCTTATGGACTAAATTGGGAACGAAGCTGCTGTTCTCTCCTACATATCATCCCCAAACCAACGGACAAACGGAGGTCGTCAACCGCACGTTGTCAACTATGCTACTGGTTGTGCTAAAGAAAAATTTGAAGATGTGGGAGGAGTGTCTACCTCATATCGAGTTCTCTTACAACAGGTCCATCCACTCTACCACCACACCTTACTTGGGAGAAGAAGATGAGCTAGCATCGAGGATGACGCTAATTGTAGAGGGGGAGGATGATGAGGACATCACTTCCTCAAATACACGCACTACACCTACTGATCCTCATGTTTCAACAATTGAAATCTCCAATAACACGAGCTCATGCACATCAATTAAATCTTGGGGTGAGCTTGTTCCTCCCTATTCATAATTATATTATTAAGGATGGGATGCTATCGAAGTTTTGTGACGTTCTGTTACTTAGGAACATTGGAGAAGACACTTCAAGTCATGGCACCTATTACATGAAGACATACCTTTAGAATGGCGCCACCACCAGTTGGTTACAACCTCATCCTCTGGGTGCCACCTCATATGCAGTAGCACATCACTACCACCAGCCCAACACACAATTCAGAGTACAAGCCCACGAGAGCCCAGAAGTCAGTTCGGAGACAGCCTGATGGTACCGGCTTCCAGTGGCCATAATTCTTTCGTCCGGAGTCCGATTGAGGTGTATGCTTACTTGATAGAAAGCTTATTCCAAGAGCTTTCCAACGGATCCAGCCCCACCTTCAGATTCCTTCTGAGTCGGCTGCAATCATCAAAACAAGTTGACATATAGAACCTAGAGTCTTAGGTGCTGCGTCAACTTTTTTGTTGGGCCACTGCCCATGTACCCTACCTAGGGTTGCGAGCCAACCCTGGCCACCACCCCTCTCTCCTTTATATGGCTGAACTCCTCAAGTTCTTCCTTGGGTTATTTGCTACGTTGTTCCCCCGTTGTGTGAGAGACAAGTGTTCATCGGAGTAGTGTCTCCGGACCTGGTTTGATGAAAGATAACCTCAATTTGTTCATCTGAAATTCAGATTGTGTTCTTTCTCGTTCTTGCTCGTTTCTTCTACTGCGTGCAGGAATTGACCTTCGTGGTAAGGACATCCGGACGTGAGCACGGTTGATAACGACAGGTGCGTGGGTGTAGCGATTACTAGGACTCAATTCCCGCTGATTGGAAGCCTTAAAACATGAACATCTCCGTTCTACAAAGTAGAACCTATCGGAAGATCGGGCCGCTGTCACATCAAATAACTTAGTTAATGACCTGATAAAAGAGGAAGCCAACTTTGTGCACATATGCACAAGTACATTTAAAGAAATATCTTCAAAATAGTTGGAAATTAATTCTATATTTTGGTTAAAACTTCTTAAAGAGTACTCTTAAAAGTAGATTTAGGGTTAAGACAAAATGAAATTTTTAGAATCTGATTTTTGTAAAACGACAAAGTCACCCAAAGGTTTTCTTGGGCTTTGTTAGAATCCAAAACGAAAATGTGCCTTTTTGAGAAGCCAAAACGATGCTTCAATTAAAATAACCTTTGTGTTTCACATTCGGGGGCTAGATGACGGAGATTATTAGTCGAGTAAATTCTTTGTGCTTTTCCATGGTTGCCTGCGATCACGGAGAGAGATCATGTCGTAGTTCAAGATCTTCTAGACTATATCAAAGTAATCTGTTTGTATCTTTCCATGGTCGTCCGCGACCACTGAGAGAGATCATATGATAGTTCAAGATCTTCTAGACTATATATGGCCAGTTACGGACAATCATACGCGTGGTCCGTGGTCACTACCCACAGACACTATGGTCACGGAGACATGGTGATTCCCATTATGTGATCATAGCCAGTACGCGACCATGTAATAAGAGAGTTATCTTTAACCCTCTTTACAAGGAAACCAATAGTGGTTTCTTTATCCTTACCATGTTAGTAGATTAAGACAAATATTGAGTTTGGAAGTGCCTTCAAGTCAAAGAAGGAAGGATTTGGTCGAGACTTATATTTCCGACCATGGTCTAAGGGTGATGTAGTTATACTAGACCATAACCGCCCTTTGACCGATACGTTCAGTTATTCCCAGGGAAATATAAGTCTCTTCACTGACATTAGAACTGCGCAGAAGGATGAACGTGCGGTTATCCATCACCATCATGATATAACTAGTGGACAGCAACTGCTTCGAACCACAGTATAGCAACCGCTAGCAACTGCCTAATGTCCCTCTGATGAAGTGATCCGTTTGACACCTAGCCTTAGTTTTCGCACTAGACTCGCCCAGATTCTAATATGCGGAATAACGGGATCTTACTCGGAAATACCAAAACCCAAAGGTTGATTGAAAACAAAAACCCAAAGTAATTGCACAACTCTTTATTTCAAGGAGGGCTTTACACGTTGAACGTTAGGCACACTTGCCTACGTCGAAGAAACTATAAGTGTCTAAAACTCAAATAAGTTCTATGACTCTTCGATGATCTAAACTAGACCTATTACAAGGTATTTATAGTCCAATCGTATAAGTATGTATCAGACTTAGTAATCCTAAACGTATTAGACTCATATAACTAACTAACTAATCCTAAACAGATAAACTTGTTATATATATTCGGATAGGATTACAGTTCCGAACAGAGAACAAATTCCTTTCCATGGTTGCGAACCAATCCATGGTCGCGAAACCTTCCCGAACACGATTAAGGTCGTAAAGCCGTATGCGATCAAGCCTTGGTCGCGAATCCGTATGCGATCAGGACTTGAAGATCCTCCCGGATCATGACTCCCTTGTTGAGAAGGAGCCAACCCCTGTTGCGACCTCTTGATCAAACTGGAGATGTGGAAATTGGGCTTGTCCATGTTCTTTGGTGTACCACTTTGCCGCACGTGCTCGTTGACCTTTCCGACCGATTCGAAAAGTCTCCTTGGTGCCACTACGGGTGGTAGTCACCTTATCCAGAATCACATCTTCCCGTAGAGGTTCATCTCGTTGATAGACCAAGTCTTCAACAGATGGTACTATGGTATCTGGCTCGTCATCCAGCATTGAAGGCTCAAAGAGTTTGAATCCTTCCCAAGGTCGCAAACCTTTCCAATGTCGCAAACCTTTTCGTGGTCACAAATCCGTTGCGAACTCGACCTGAGATCCTCCCGGATCATGACTCCCCTGTTGAAAAAGTGCCAACACCCGTTGGTGACCAATTGTGAAGATGTAGAGAATGACTGGGAGTTTTGGTACGAACACACGATGAGCAATGCTACAATCCTCAGATTAAATGTATGGATAGGCGCTCATGGAGCTTGGCACCTCCGTCATGGATTGTGGCCTTGGCCACTCGCGGATAGCCTTCCCCTTGTCGAGGTTGATACCATCATTGATCCCAAAGCTAGGATTGCGAAGTTTGAATAGTGGCGCCGTAGAGACAAGTTGCATGTCATTTTCGACTAGTCGTCGTGGTGATCGACTATGTACCTCTGCGAATAGCGCGTTGTTTTCTTCCGGTAAGCTTGCTGAACAACCACCACTTTCCATACTCGATGCAGCACAATCCTCTTGGCTAATTGGACGCATCACGCTCACCACACACTTTGAGCATGCATTGATAATCCTTTTCGCCTGATTTGCTATCATCGAGTTCTTGGTGTCGACGCGGTCATTTTTGCAGATGATAAATTTCATCCCATCCTTTGTGAGGTCGTATTCTTGAGCTCTTCGGTGGTAATGGGCATCACGATCGTACAAGAACAGACTTCCAAAAATCACTTGGCAAATATCGATGGGGATGACATCGGATTGAACCTCGTCGATGTAACGAGCAGATATTGCAAATTTTAGAGTGCACTGACTCTTGATTTGCTGATTCACGTCGGAAGTGAACCATCCCAGAGGATATGGTAGAGGATGATGAGTCGTCTGCAAACCAAGTAGTCGAACCAGCCCAGAGGAGACCAAATTCTTTTGCCTTCCGGGGTCGAAGATGGCTGCGACCACCTCGTGCTTCACCTGTATGTTAACAATGAACAATTCCTCTGTCTGGTTGTGGTCAATTGATGAACCCGAACCTTTCTCCTTCGGCATTGCCATTAGAGACAAGGTCGTGTCCGCCTTTTCAACTGAATCTAACTAGATAATTTCCTCTGTGAGCGGAATAGAAGTAACCATAGCTGTTCGTGTGCCAGGTCCCGGGGGCCAAAATGCGGCGCCGGGGAGGCCCCGGAGGCCAGGTCCCTGGGCGAATGGCGGCGCCCGGGACGGCGCCGGAGGCCAAGTCCCGGGGGCCAAAAGGCGGCGCCCGGGGGGACGCTGGAGGCCAGGTCCCCGGGCCAATGGCCACGCCCGGGACGGCGCCGGAGGCCAGGTCCCGGGGGCCAAAGTGCGGCACCAGGGAGTCCCCGGAGGCTAGGTCCCTGGGCAAATGGCGGCGCCCGGGACGTCGCCCGAGGCCACGTCCCGGGGGCCAAAAGGCGGGGCCTGGGGAGGCCCCGGAGGCCAGGTCCCCGGGCAAATGGCGGCGCCCGGGACGGCACCGGAGGCTAGGTCCCGGGGGCCAAAATGCGGTGCCGGGGAGGCCCCGGAGGCCAAGTCCCTGGGCAAATGGCCGCGCCCGGGACGGCGCCGGAGGCCAGGTCGCGGGGGCCAAAATGCGGCGCCGGGGAGGCCCCGGACGCCAGGTCCCCGGGCAAATGGCGGCGCCCGGGACAGCGCCAGAGGCCAGGTCCGGGGGGCCAAAAGGCGGCGCCCGGGGAGGCCCCAGAGGCCATGTCCCCGGGCGAACGTGATGCAACTTACCTGGACTTAGCCTCACGGAGATTTCCCCCAACAGGAGCCCTCCATGCCCCCCGGGGAAGATGCTCGAGTCCCCGGTGGGTATGGTACATGTTGCTGGGAAAATCTCCGGACCAAGTCACCGGAGCCGTGACGCTTCGATTTGCGTGCCCCGCAGTTAAGGCCGCGCCGCTTCGCCATAAATGCGTTCGCTGTTCGAACCAGTGCCTCGATTCGCGTTCCAGTCCCTTCGTTTCCCGTGCACGATTTGAACTTCAACACTCCAGATCGCTCCGCGGGGTGCCATGTGGCGCCCATCTGGACCACGGCTCGCCCCTATAAATTGGGCCTTGGGGGGCCCGGCAACTTGATTCCAAACTTCTCCTCCTTAGCGCATTTAGCTCTCCCGATAGTTCTCTCCCGGTAACCCTCTCCCGATAACTCGCTCTCGGTAGCAAGTGTTCGGAACTTCTTAGACGTAGCCTCCTGAAAAGTTAGCCTCCGGAAGAGGTCGAGCGAAGACGACCGAGGTGCCCCCGGAAGAGGTCGCTCCGGACTTCCTATGGGCGTCCGAGTGTACGGCCGAGGACGCGGAGTCCTTGGTCGAGCGCGGGGTCGTGGAAGACGGGGACATCCGGGTCCCGGTGAAGAAAGACGGAACCCCCCGCCCCAGGCCTGGAGAGGTCGTCGCCTTCGAGGACTTGCTGAAGGCGGGGCTCCGGCTCCCGGTGCATCCCATGCTCCGGGAGTTTTTGAAGGAGTACGGGGTGGCGCTCAACCACATCACCCCGAACGCCATCGTCCGGATGGGCCTCTTCATCTGTCTCTTCGAGACGGCGACCGGGAGGGAGCCCACCCTACGCGTCTTCCGGTACTTCTACGAACCGGCGGCGTGGAGCTCCCACCTGGTGAAGGGGGCACCCAAGTCCCCCTTTGGCTCAGTGATGGTGCAGATGCTGCCCTCCCGGGTGGCCGACTACCCGGCGGCAGCCTCCCGGGACCATTGGGGCGACTGGATCCGGAGGTGGTTCTACCTCCGGGTCCGGGATGACGAGGTGACGTACGCCCCGGAGCCCGCCTCTTATAGCAGGTCGTCCTCGGCAAGGTGATCATCTCTCGGAAGGCCCGCTCTATGCGGGATGCCACCGAAGAGATGATGCTCCTGAGGATCTCCCCCTTCGCACGCGGGAGGAGGGGGATCGGCATGGGCCCGGAGCAGCGGCCCCCGGTCAAGCCGGCGACCCGACGTAAGTCCCGGTAACCTGCTTCATTGCACTTACAAATTTTTCAAAATTTGACTAACTCTTTACCTCTTGTAGTCTGGCCGTACTCGGCGGCGCGGGAGAAGGTGGAGACCATCCTGGGGAGGTCCTTCGCCGATGAGCACGAGCGCGTCGTGCGCCTCGTGGGGGAGGGCCGTCCCCGGAACCTGGTCGCTGAGGCCTACCGGCTGAAGCTCCCGGAGAGGAAGCCCCTCCCCACCCCCGGGTCACACAAGCGGGGGAAGGACGCGGCCGGGGGCTCTGAGCCTAAGAAGGCCAGAGTCCAAAAAGCCCCCGGCCCGTCGACGATGCCTGCGGCGACACCGGCGAAGCCCCGGGACGTGACTCCCGGGACTGAGCGCTCCCGGGCGCCACCCCGGAAGGAAGCAACACCCCCGCGCCCGAAGAGCCCCATCGAGGCTCGGGGGAAGGAACCGGCCGCAGACGGGGCTGCCTCCGACTCGGCGAACAACGCCCCATCGCCGCCTTCGATAGCGGCCCCGCCAGCACCCCCGGCCCCCTTGGAGCCGGAGAAGCTGGAGGTGAGGTTTGCGGAGGCCTTACCTCCGTGGATGGAGTGGCCCGTGGACGAAGTGGGGAGCCCCTCGGTCTACGAGGTCCCGCCGAAAGTGGGGGTCCTGGGGGCCCTCCCGCCCGGGAAGGGGAAAGGGTTGATGATCCCACCCGGCGAGGGACCCCTTCCGGGGCTTCCTCGGCCACTTCCTCGGGGGGAACCTCCGCAACGAAGACGACGACGACCGCCACCCCGACCGAGGTCGTGCCGGGCGCCCAGGTTTGGGAGCCCACTACCGGCCGCGGCGGGACCAGCGCCGGGCGGAAGACCCCCCTGCTTTCCGCAGGGGAGGTCGAGCGCTACGCGGAAGGCCTGCAGACCCCGATGGTCCAGGCCTTCGTCGCGGGGTGGATGCTCCACGATCGCTTCGCGGAGCTTCGGTCCCTCCAAGCCCAGGTATTCACCCGTAGCGGCTGTCGCTTTCTTTTGGCTCCCTGCATCAAAAATTGTTCTAACTCCGGAATTTGCAGGGAGCAGCAATTACCTGGGGCGTCGAGCAGTGCGTCATCCGGCTGCTCAAGGACGCGGAGGACAGGGCTGCCTCCTTCTTGAGCCAGCGGGATGAAGCTCTCCAGGAGTTGGTCCGGGTTCAAGCCCAGGTCCACATCTCAGAGACTGTCAATGGCCGTCTCCAGGAGGAGGCGAAGGTGAAGGAGGGGCCTTCCAGGAGCTTGAGGGGTCGAGCGTCCAGGAGGTGGTGGGCGTGGGCCACTCCGTCCGCTCGGCCCTCGAGAGCCTTGGCGTAAGCCTAGGCTCTGGCGGTGGCTCGGAGGTGCCCACGGCCACACTCGCGGAGGCTGTGCGTTTTCTTAACGCACAAGTCTCCGTGATCCCGGAGGCCGCGGATGCCCGGGCACGAGGCCGGGCGATCCCCGTCGTCGCAGCCGCGGCCGGGCTCGTCGAGCACCGGGGAGTGGGCACCCGGGCGATCGGGGGCCGCACCCGCGGAGCTTCCCCGAGTTCTTCGAGCCCTCGCGCCGGGAGGTGGAGCAGCTCGCTGGGGGCTTCTACGACCGGATCATCCGGGTGAGGTTCTCGGCACCGGCACCTCCGGCTGCGGACGCCCCAGCCCCGGCACCGGTGGAAGCCCCCCGGTGGGAGGACGCCAATGAAAAAGTATGAGCCTCCCCCCGGGTCTTAGTTAGGACCCTTTTCCTTTCTTAGGACTTTTGACCCCGGTTGCTTCTTAGAAGAAGCCCCGGACACTTGTAAAAAAAATATTTTGAATGCAATAGAGCTAGAAATTTTTCTAAGCCTTTGAATTGAATGCAATGTTACCAGGGTTCCTGGGAGGTTACTCCTGGGCGAAGGTCCGGGAGGGGCTCTCTGGGGGACGCTCAAGCGGCTTTAATATTGCTAAGCTTCATCTCCGGGGAGCGCAGCGGGGACACCGTCTGGTTAAGGTGGCATCCGGAGTGGCACTTGGACAATTTTGACAATCATCGCGCCGAATTGTCCCCCCCGCTCCGGGGTTCCGGATGATACCTCCTCTTCGGATACTTCCACCGGCGCATTGTACCGGGACTTGGCCCGGGAGCTAGCGGAGAGCCTCCGGGAGTATTAGGCGTAGGAGCCTTAGGATGTAGAGGATCCCCCGGGTTAGAGCCCAGGTTGTACCATTTCGAAAACCCACCGGAGGGGGAAGATGTCCTCCGGGTTTGACAATCAATAAAGCTGTTCGCTTGTTTCTTCTTTCATTGTCTTTTTAGTTTTTCTTCTTGGATGGTCTGGACGACTCCTTTTCAAAAGAATGAGCTAAGTTTGCTCGTGGGCGGTGCGGTCGACACCCGGGGGTTCCTTATCCCCCCCGCCCACAGAGGGCCGGAGGATAGCTCCGCGCGCGGTGGGGGTAGCAAGTCCCCCGGGGTGGAAGTGACCTGTAGTATAGGAATTTTCTAAGTTAGAAAATTTTAAAACGAGGTGTCCAAGGGAAAGACCTTCCGGGAGACAATCGTCCGGTCGCCGTGAGAACGGGGAGCCGGGAATAAGGCCTCGTGTGGAAGAAACATCCAAGAAAACCCGATGAGATTTCCGGAGACGAGGATCGTTGGTCGCCGTGAGAACGGGGAGCCGGGAATAGGGTCTCTGGGGAAGAAATGTCCGAGAAATCCATAACTTCTCTGGGAGACAATCGTCCGGTCGCCGTGAGGACGGGGAGCCGGGAATAGGGTCTCCGGGAGGCAATCATCCGGTCGCCGTGAGAACGGGGAGCCGGGAATAAAGTTGCCGGGAGGCAATCATCCGGTCGCTGTGAGAACGGGGAGCCAGGAATAAGGTCTACGGGGACCAAATATCCAAGAATGCCATTAGACGTCGCGAAAGGGGAGGAAAAGGTAAGTACAGTGTCCCTCCTCCCCCTCCGGCGTGACTGCTCCGGGGGAGGGGACAGGCCCGTAAGGATAAACATAGAACTTGCGAAGTAAACGCAAGTTCCACGTGTGCTTGAGCTCCTGCTTTTGAAGGTTGGGGAGCTTGTAAGCCCCCGAGCCCAGGACCACGGAGATCCTGTAGGGGCCCTCCCACTTGGGGGAGAGCTTCCCCTGGGCTTGGGGGTCCGTGACGCGCTTGAGGACAAGGTCACCAAGGCGGAAAGCTCTCTCGCGCATGCGCTGGTTGTACGCGCGCGCCATCTCTCACTCGTACATGGCGTGGCGAAGGAGCGCTCGGTCGCGTTCCTCCTCCACGAGGTCGATCTCCAGGTGCTGGTTGGCCTCGTTGGCCTGGTACACTGCGGGCGTGGCTCCCTCCAGGAGCTTGACCCGCAGTGACTGAAAGCCGATCTCCGGGGGGAGGACTGCCTCTGCCCCGTAGACCAGGGAGAAGGGAGTACGCGCCATCGCCCGGGACGGGGTTGTGTGCATGGAGCAGAGGATGCTAGGGAGCTCCTCTGCCCATGGACCCCGCTTAGAAGCGGTTTGCTCGAGTCTCCGGCGCAACCCCTGTAGGATCACGCCATTGACCCTCTCGACAGCCCCATTGCTCCGGGGATGGGCCACCGAGGCGAAGTGGATGACGAGCCCCAGGCCTTCGCAGAATTCCCGAAAATAAGCCGAGTCGAATTGGGTCCCGTTGTCCACGGTGATTTCCCGGGGGACACCAAAATGACATACGACGTTTTTCCAGAAAAACCGCTAGACGGCCCAGGACGTGATGCTGGCCAAAGGCTCCGCCTCAACCCACTTTGTAAAATAGTCAACCGCGACTACCGCATACTTGTATCCTCCGGGCGCTGGGGGGAAGGGCCCTAAGAGGTCCATCCCCCAGTGCACGAAGGGCCAAGTGATGGGGATTGTCTGCAGCCCTATAGGGGGGAGGTTCGAGCCCTTGGCCATCTTATGGCATGCTTCGCACACGGAGACAAGGTCTCACGCGTCGCGCATGACCGTGGGCCAGTAGAAACCCTGTCGGAGGGCCATGGCCGCGATGGCACGCGGGGCTAGGTGAGAACCACAGCTCCCCGCGTGGATGTCTTCGAGAAGTTGAAGTCCTTCCGGCCGGGGGAGGCAGCGCAGGAGGGCGGAAGCCCCCCGCTTGTAGAGCCTCCCCTCCAGCAGGAGATATGCCCGGGCTTTAGCCCTGAGGCGTTTAGCCTCGGTCTCACTAGGAGGGTCCCCCTCCCCCTTGATGAAGGAGATGAGGGGCTCCATCCAAGACGGAGTCCGGGTGTTCTCGGCGACCTCCGGGACATGAGGCTCGTTGCCCGTGTCCGGGGAGGCCACCGAGGGCTTCGTGATGATTTCCAAGAAAGCCCCCTTGGGGAGTGATTCCTGGGAGCTTGCGGTCCGGGCCAAGGCGCGGCCCGGTCATTGTCCCTTCACGGGATATGCCGGGCCTCGAGGCCGTCGAAATGCCTCTCCATCTTTCTCACCTCCTGCAAATAAAGACTTAAGTTTGCGTCATGGCACAGGTAAGACTTGTCCATTGGGCAAACTACGAGCTGAGAATCTCCCTTGACTAGGAGGCGCCGGATCCCCAGGGAGCGCGCAAGGCGCATCCCGAGGAGCAAAGCCTCGTATTCGGCGACGTTGTTAGTTGCGGGGAACTCGAGCCGCGCGGCGTACTCGAGTTCCTTCCCCTCGGGGCTCCAGAGGACTACTCCCGCACCAGCCCCAGCGAGACACAGCGACCCATCGAACATGAGAGTCCAATGATCACTGCGTCGGGGCGGCACAGGGAGGTCTTCGTCCCCGGACCCAGAGGCGGGAGTCCACTCTGCGACGAAGTCGGCGAGGAACTGCGACTTGATGGCGGAGCGGCCGGTAAGGGACAGGGAGAAGGGGGCGAGCTCGGCCCGCCACTTCCCAATCCGGCCGGTGGCTTCTTTGTTCTGCAGTACCTCCCCCAGGGGGAGGGACGACAGGACGGTGATGGGGTGCCCCAGGAAGTAATGGTGAAGCTTCCGAGACGCCATCAGGAGGGCGTAGCAGATCTTCTCCATTTCCGTGTACCGAGTTTTGGCCCCTTGGAGGGCCTCACTCACGTAGTACATGGGACGCCGCTGCCCCCCTTGCTCCTTCACCAAGACCGCGCTGACGGCGACGGGGGTCGCGGCGAGGTAGAGGAGCAAGGGCTCTTCTAGAGACGGACTCACGAGCATAGGAGGGCTCGTGAGGTACTTCTTGAGGTCGTCGAACGCCTCTGGGGCCTCGGGGGTCCAACGGAACCCCTCGAGGCCTCGCTCCCCCGAACGGGAGACGAAGCGGCTTATCGCGGCTAGGCGGCCGTAGAACCGCTGGACATCCTTGACGGAGCGCGGCGGGGGCATGTCTAGGAATTCCCGGATCTTCTCGGGGTTTGCCTCAATGCCCCGCTGGGACACGAGGAAACCTAGGAGCTTCCCCCCACGCACCCCGAAGGCGCAGTTCTCCGGGTTGAGTTTGAGCCCGAACGCGTGGAGGTTGCGGAAGGTTTCAGCCAGGTCGTCGATGTGGGAGGCTGCGCGGGGACTCTTGACGACCGCGTCGTCTACATAGACTTCGACGTTGCGACCGACTTGATCTTTGAAGCCACCTGTCGGATGACTTCTTGACGAGGGCGGGGTTCGCGAGCCACTCAGGGTGCAAGACCTCCCGAATGAACCCCGCCTCTCGGAGCCGGGTGATCTCCACCTTGATTGCTTCTTGGCGCTCGAGGGAGAGTTTCCGCAGCTTCTGTTTGATCGGGGGGTGACCGGGGGCCACTACGAGCTTGTGCTCAATGACCTCCCGGGCGACGCCCCGCATGTCCGAAGGCTTCCATGCAAAAAGATCGGAGTTTTCGCGCAGGAAAGCCGCAAGTTGCGCTGCATGCTCCTCAGGGAGCTCCGCCCCGATCCGAATGATTTTGTCTTCATCGCCCGGGGACAGCAGGATTTTCCGGAGGCCCCCTTCCGGACGAGGCTTGAGGATAGGCCTCCCGGGCGGTGGAGCGCCGGCGTCTAGTTCCGGGGGGGAAGCCTCCCCCCCGGGCGTCTTTATGAGGTTGACGCTTCCGATTGTGGCCGCAGCACACTCGTATAGAGCACGGGCCATGTCTTGGTCTCCCCGGACGTGGATCACACCATGCGGCCCGGGGATCTTCATGCAGAGGTAGTTTTGATAGGTGGCAGCCCCCTGCCGGTTGATTGTGGTCCTCCCCATTATCGCGTTGTAGGAGGAAGGGAGGTCCACTACGTCGAAGCGGACCAGCTCGGTCCGGTAGTTCTCCGGGGTGCCGAACGTCATAGGAAGATCTACCTTGCCCACGGGGTGGATCGCCTTCCTCGGGACAAAACCTTGCAGGGACCTAGCAGCGGGCTGCAGGAGCTTCTCATCCACTTGCATCTCTTTGAAGGCCTTCAGGAATAGGACGTCGGCGGATCTGCCGCCGTCCACAAGGATACTGGCCAGGAGGCAGTTGTAGATGGTCGCGGAGACAATGAGCGCGTCGTCGTGGGTGAAGCGAACCCCTCGCGTGTCTTCCGCCATGAAGGTGAGAGGGACGTCCGACCACTTGGGTGGCGGAGACGTGTGTACCACCCCCACGACCTTAACCTCGCGCGCGTACTCCATACGCTGGCGCTTAGAGTCCCGCCCGGAGGCGGACCCTCCCACGATGACGTTGATGTGGCGCTGAGAAGTTTGAAAGGGGAGAGCTTCTGAAGGTCCCCCTCCTGCGTCTGCTGACCCCCCGCGGGAGCGGGAAGGGCCGGAACAGCTGGCCGTAGGCGCAAGGAGGCCGGAGTCCCCTCCCCTTGCCCGCGCTGGTCGAGGAACACCGCGAAGTGCTGCAATAGCTGGCTGTAGTCTCGGGTGGCGTGGGTACTGGACCCATGGAAGGTACACCACTGTCCTTCCCGCCTTCTCCCCGCGGGGCCTTCCCGGCCGTGCGAAGACTGTCCTCCCCCATGGCCTTTCGGCTTGGGGAAGGGGCGGTTGCCCCTCGGGGGGTCGCGCGAGCCGCCTCCGCCCTCGAGGACAAAGGTGTCCCGAGGCCGTGGCTCGTTACGCCCGCCCTGCCTAGTGCTCTTGAGGGGATCCCTGGCCCCCCCGTCGGCGGGGGCGGGAGCCCCCTGGGTGTTCTTCCAGATGTCGTCTTCCTCAGCCCGAGCGTACTTTTCGAGTAGGTTGAAGAGCTCGTCGGTGGAAGAGGGGTAGCTCCGGGAGAGCCTTCGGTGGAGCTCCCCTGGGAGGATGTCGCTTTTGCCGGCTTCGATGACTGTGGAGTCGGGGACGTGGGCCACTTTGCTCTTCACCCGAGCAAAGAGCTTGAAGAAGCTTTTGATGGTTTCCCCAATCCTCTGCAGGACAGTGTACGGCTGCGAGGAGTCCATGGGGCGCACATAGTTCCCCTGGAAGTTCGCGCAGAACTCCCGCTTGAGCTGCGTGAAAGACTTGATGGAGCCGGCCTTCAGGTTGTAGAACCCGGAGCGGGCGATGCCGGTGAGGTAGAGGGGGAAGACGTTGCATTGTACCGTCTCGTCCCCCCCGGCCGCGGAGATGGCCGTGGAGTAAACCTGCACAAATTGATAAGGGTCTGCCCCACCGTTATAGTGCTCGATGTGCGGAGGGCGGTGGGGCCGCGGCCATCGGATGCTGCGAAGTCTTCGGCACAGGGGCTGGTTAGCCCCCTGCACTTCCCGGGGAGAGTCCCGGTCACTGTCTTCTTTGACGGGACCCTCGTTGTCCGAGTCGGGGAGCGGTCCAAGCGGTCCACCGGAGTGGCTGTGGCGACGCTTCTCTTCTGGACCGGGGCTGAGTTCCCGGACGTCCGGGCTCTCCCCCGGGGAGGCTGGGTCTTCCGTGGGTCTCTTCCCCCGACCGGTCCGAGAGCTAAGCTCCCCTCGCCCGCGGCCAGGGGGAAGTCATTCCCCGCGCTCAGGTGAATACATTCGCTCGACCTCCCCCCGGGCGAAACGGACCTATCCCGCTGAGGGAGGGAGCTTATGCACTGTAGCTACCGGCCCGGAGGCTTCCGTGGCCGGCTAGGGGGAGTCCCCCTGCGAGGACCCCAGGGGCCGAAAAGGGGGAAGCCCCTGTATTATCCGGAACCGGGGAGGGGGCGCCCACGGCGATGTTTGGAACCGAAGTAGAGGGAGCCCCCGCGGCAACGACCGAACCGGAAAGGGGGAAGCCCCTGTGACGTCCGGAACCGGCGAGGGGGGAGCCCCCGCGGCGACGTCCGGGACTGGGGAGCCGATGAGGGTGGAGTTCGCTGAGGCACGGGAGCTGCTCCATCGACCGCCCCCGGTGCGGTAAACGCGACGCGAGGGGCGGGACTGGCTCCCGGCGTAGGGAAAACCCCCGGCATAAAATGGGCCTCCGGCCCCGGGAATTGGTCTAGAACGGGGTACCCCCCTGGTGCCACGAAGGGCCCGGGCATGAAGTAGCCCCCCGGCACCGGGACGGGCCCGGGTGCCGGGAAGGGTCCGGACGTATATCCCGCAGGGGGAGGGAACCCCCCGGCGGGATCATACGGGGCGACCAGACCTCCGGAGGCCGGAGGGGCCGCCGGATAACCCATAAACGGGGGCATAGTCCCCAGGTATGGGTGCGACGCAAATTTGGGGGCCGGGGGCCGCGCCAACGCGCTGAGCAGCTCATCCATGGAACGCTGGGGC
The DNA here is from genome assembly GCA_019359835.1 of Pharus latifolius. Taxonomy (NCBI): domain Eukaryota; kingdom Viridiplantae; phylum Streptophyta; class Magnoliopsida; order Poales; family Poaceae; genus Pharus; species Pharus latifolius. The sequence continues at coordinate 36,048,059 of CM033323.1, read as the reverse complement.
GGAGCTGGCCCTCCACTAGGGCCTCAAGCAGTGCGTCCTGGGGAGCCGTTGGAGGGAGACTGCTCCCGGCCGAGGTCCCCGCGGTCACCGGGAGCGACCTGGAGGAAGAAGCACCTAAGTTAACAGGAAAGGCGGGAGCTGGTACCTGGGCCTGACCGCCACCGGGCGGAAGCGCCGGGACAGCCGTGTCCCGGACGGGTGGCGCCGGGTCTCCAAGACCGGCGTCACCGGGAAGGGTGCGAGCCCCTGTTCTTGGGGGAGCCATGGCATCTTTTCACAAGTCCCCACGGACGGCGCCAACTGTTGTGGTATTGCGAATACCCCGGTAGGTTTTGTGAACGATCCTAGCGAAGATTACGTGGCGCGGGCTGACCGGATGACCGGTCCTCCCCCGCCGAACAAACACAAGAATTGACACGAGGATTTATACAGGTTCGGGTCCCGGTGGGGGCCCTAGTCCTGTCGGTGCGCTCCCGAACGGAGTCGGCTGGGGCGGCTCTCTCCGGGGGAGAGTCTTCCGGAGCACACCTGTTAGTTTTTTAGCTATTCCAACAAATGAATCACTTGCTTACAATTGAGGGGTACAAGGGCTATTTATCGCCCCCAAAAGAAGCAAAAAACCTAAACTACCCCGGAAGCCACCGTCGGATAGAGGGACAGGAACGTCCTTCTCCCGGTCAAACGCCTTGGATGCTTGACAGGTGGTCACTGATTCCCGAGGCGCTCCTCGCGTGACCTGCACGTGATAAACAACTTGAAGGCGATGAGCCCTGGGACCGACGCCGGAGGCCAGCTCCCGGGGGCCAAAAGGCGGCGCCCGGGGAGGCACCGGAGGCCAGGTCCCCGGGCAAATGGCGGCGCTCGGGACGGCGCCGGAGGCCAGCTCCCAGGGGCCAAAAGGCGGCGCCCGGGGAGGCCAGGTCCCCGGGCAAATGGCGGCGCCCAGGACGGCGCCGGAGGCCAGGTCCCGGGGTCCAAAAGGCGGCGGCCGGGAAGGCGCCGAAGGGCAGCTCCCAGGGGCCAAAAGGCGGCGCCCGGGGAGGCCAGGTCCTCGGGCAAATACCGGCGCCCAGGACGGCGCCGGAGGCCAGGTCCCGGGGTCCAAAAGGCGGCGGCCGGGAAGGCGCCGGAGGCCAAGTCCAGGGGGCCCAAAGGCGGCGCCCGGGGAGGCACCAGAGGCCGGGTCCGCGGGCAAATGGCGCCGCCCGGGACGGCGCTGGAGACCAGGTCCCGGGGGCCAAAATGCGGTGTCGGGGAGGCCCTGGAGGCCAGGTCCCCGGGGAAATGGGGGCGCCCAGGACGGCGCCAGAGGCCACGTCCCAGGGGCCAAAAGGCGGCACCCGGGGAGGCCCCGGAGGCCAGGTCCCTGGGCAAATGGTGGCGCCCGGGACAGCGCCGGAGGCCAGGTCCCGGGGGCCAAAAGGCGGCGCCCGGGGAGGCCCCAGAGGCCTTGTCCCCGAGCGAACGTGACGCAACTTACCTGGACTTAGCCTCACGGAGATTTCCTCCAACAGGCTCCCCGGTCCCGGATGTTACAGGGGCTTCCCCCTTTCCGGTTCCGGTCGTTGCCACGGGGGCTCCCTCCACTTCGGTTCCAAACATCGCCGTGGGCGCCCCCTCCCCGGTTCTAGATAATACAGGGGTTTCCCCCTTTCCGGTCCCGGGGGTCTTCGTAGGGGGCTCCCCCCATCCGGCCCCGGAAGCCTCCGGGCCGGTAGCTACAGGGCATAAGCTCCCTCCCTCGGCGGGACGGTCCGTTTCGCCCGGGGGGAGGTCGAGCGAATGCATTCACCTGAGCGCGGGGAAGAACTTCCCCCTGGCCGTGTGCGTGGGGAGACTCGCTCTCTCACCGGTCCGGGGTAGAGACCCGCTGAAGAGCCAGCCTCCCCGGAGGTGAGCCCGGAGGTCCGGGAACTCAGCCCCGGTCCAGAAGAGAAGCGTCGCCACCGCCCCTCCGGCGGACCCCTTGGACCGCTCCCAGACTCCGATAACGAGGGCGTGTCCCCCGTCAAAGAAGACAGCGACCGGGGCTCTCCCTGGGAAGTGCAGGGGGCTAACCAGCCCCTATGCCGGAGAATTCGCAGCATTCGGTAGCCGCGGCCCTACCGCCCTCGCACATTGAACACTATAACGGTCAGGCAGACCCTTACAAATTTGTGCTGGTATACTCCACAGCCATCTCCGCGGCCGGGGGAGACGAGACGGTACAATGCAATGTCTTCCCCCTCTACCTCACCGGCATTGCCCGCTCCTGGTTCTACAACTTGAAGGCTGGGTCCATCAAGTCTTTCACGCAGCTCAAGCGGGAGTTCTGCGCGAACTTCCAGGGGAACTACGTGCGTCCCCTGGACTCCTTGCAGCTGTACACCGTCCGGCAGAGGACTGGGGAAACCATCAGAAGCTTCTTCAAGCGCTTTGCTCAGGTGAAGAGCAAAGTGGCCCACATCCCCGACTCTATGGTCATCGAAGCCTGCAAAAGCGGGATCCTCCCGGGGGAGCTCCACCGAAGGCTCTCCCGGAGCTGCCCCTCCTCTGCCGACGAGCTCTTTAATGTACTCGAAAAGTACGCTCGAGCGGAGGAAGACGACATCTGGAAGAAGACCCAGGGGGCTCCCGCCCCCGCCGACCGGGTGGCCAGGGAACCCCTCAAACGCCCCAGGCAGAGGGGGCGTAGCGAGCCACGGCCTCGGGACACCTTTGTCCTCGAGGGCGGAGGCGGCTTGCGCGACCCCCCGAGGGGCAACCGCCCCTTTCCCATGCCGAAAGGCCATAGGGGAAGACAGTCCTCGCGCGGCTGGGAGGGCCCCGCGGGGAGAAGCCGGGAAGGACCGTGGTGCAGCTTCCACGGGTCTAGTACCCACGCTACCCGAGTTTGCCACCAGCTGCTGCAACACTTTGTGGCGTTCCTTGATCAGCGTGGGCTGGGGGGGACACCGGCCTCCATCCTCCCTTGGCCAGCTGTTCCGGCCCTTCCCGTTCCTGCGGGGGGTCAGTAGACGCAGACGCAGGAGGGGGAGCCGTTAGAAGCTCTCCCCTTTCAAACTTCTCAGCGCCGCATCAACGTCATCGTGGGAGGGTCCGCCTCCGGGCAGAACGTCCCCCTCACCTTCACGGTGGAAGACGCGCGTGGGCTTCGCTTCCCCCACGACGACGCGCTCATCGTCTCCGCGACCATCTACAACTGCCACCTGGCCCGCATCCTCGTGGACGGCGGGAGCTCCGCCGATGTCCTATTCCTGAAGGCCTTCAAAGAGATGCAGGTGGATGAGAAGCTCCTGCAACCCACTGCTGGGTCCCTGCAAGGTTTTGTCCCGGGGAAGGCGATCCACCCCGTGGGCAAGGTAGATCTTCCTATGACGTTCGGCACCCCGGAGAACTACCGGACCGAGCTGGTCCGCTTCGACGTAGTGGACCTCCCTTCCTCCTACAACGCGATAATGGGGAGGACCATAATCAACCGGCAGGGGGCTGGCACCTATCAAAACTACCTCTGCATGAAGATCCCCGGGCCGCGTGGTGTGATCCACGTCCGGGGAGACCAAGACATGGCCTGTGCTCTATACGAGTGCGCTGCGGCCACAATCGGAAGCGTGAACCTCATAAAGACGCCCGGGGGGGAGGCCTCTCCCCCGGATCCAGACGTTGCTGCGCCACCCCCCGGGAGGCCCCTCCTCAAGCCGCGTCCGGAAGGGGGCCTCCGAAAGGTCCTGCTGACCCCGGGCGACGAAGACAAAACCGTCCGGATCGGGGCGGAGCTCCCCGAGGAGCATGCAGCACAACTTGCGGCTTTCCTGCGCGAAAACTCCGATGTTTTTGCGTGGATGCCTTCGGACATGCGGGGTGTCGGCAGCCTCCGGAATGACGGAGACCTGTGCGTTGAGAAAACGCACGGCCTCCGTGTGGGTCGCTGGTGGCACCTCCGAGCTGCTCCCTGAGCCTAGGCTCACGCCAAGGCTCTCGAGGGCCGAGCGGATGGAGCGGCCCGCGTCCGTCACCTCCCGGACGCTTGAGCCCTCGAGCTCCCGGAACGCCTCCTCCATCGCCTTGGACTCCAGCCGAAGGCTGCCGTTGACGGCCTCGGACAAGTGAACCTGGGCCCGGACCCGGGCCAGCTCCTGGAGGGCTTCGTCGCGCTGTCCCAGGTAGGTCGCGGCCCTATCCTCCGCGTCCTTAAGCAGTCGGCCGAACCGCTGCTCAAGGCCCCAGGTAATGGCGGCCGCCTACAAACTATAGAGTTAGAAGGAAGATGTCACCGACTCGGGTTACCTGGGCCTAGAGAGATTGAAGCCCCCGGAAATGCTCATGGAGCGTCCCCTCCGCAACGAAGGCCTGCACCTTCTGGGTCTGCAGGTCCCCCGTATAGCGGGCGACCTCCCATGCGGGGCTGCTGTTGCTGGGAAATCTCCGCGAGACTAACTCCAGGTAAGTTGCGCCACATTTGCCCGGGGACGTGGCCTCCTGACCTGCCTCGGGCACCGCCTTGTGGCTCCCAGGACCCGGCCTCCGGCGCCGGTCCCGGGCGCCGCCATTTGCCTGGGGACGTGGCCTCCGGTGCCTGCCCCGGGCGCCGCCTTTTGGCGCCCGGGACCCGGCCTCCGGCGCTGCTCCCGGGCGCCGCCATGTGCCTGGGAATGTGGCCTCCGATGCCTGCCCTGGGCGCCGCCTTTTGGCGCCCGGGATCCGGCCTCCGGCGCAGGTCCCGGGCACCGCCATCTGCCCGGGGACGTGGCCTCTGGTGCCTGCCCCAGGCGCCGCCTTTTGGCTCCCAGGACCCGACCTCCGGCGCTGGTCCCGGGCACCGCCATTTGCCCAGGGACGTGGGCTCCGGTGCATGCCCCGGGCGCCGCCTTTTGGCTCCTGGGACCCGGCCTCTGGCGCCGGTCCTGGGCTCCACAATTTGCCCGGGGACGTGGCCTCCGCGGCCTGCCCCGAGCGCCGCCTTTTGGCTCCAAGGACCTGTCCTCCGGCGCCAGTCCCGGGAGCCGCCTTTGGCCCGGGGACCTGGCCTCCGGCGCATGTCCCGGGCGTCATCGCCCTTCTAAAGGTAAAGTCTCGAGTTGTTGATCACGTGCAGGTCACGCGAGGAGCGCCTCGGAAATCAGCGATCACCTGCCAAGCATACAAGGCGCTTGGCCGGGAGAAGGACGTTGCTACCCCTCAATCCGATGGTAGCGTCCGGGGTAGTTTAGTCTTTTTTGCTTCTTTTTGGGGCTATCAATAGCCCTTGTACCCCTCTGTTGTAAGACAAGTGATTCATTTATTGGAATAGCCAAAACTCACAGGTATGCTCCGGATGCCTCTCCCCCGGAGAGAGCCTCCCCAGCCGACTCCGGTCGGGAGCACGCCGACAGGACTAGGGCCCCCACCTGGACCCGAACATGTATAAATCCTCGTGTCAATTCTTGTGTTTGTCCGGCAGGGGAGGACCGGTCGCCCAGTCAGCCCGCGCCGTGTAATCTTCGCTAGGAACGTTCACAAAACCTGCCGGGGTATTCACAATACCACGACAGGGTCTTTCTGGCCTCTGATCGGCATAAACTTGGAGGAGTAGCTTCTAGACAGATCTTCGATTGCACATCAAAATTTAAGATCAATCGGACCGTCGGATTGAAAATTATCTTCATTGCATTGCTTGTATGTCAAGCTGAAATTCAGCAAAATAGTGACTAGTTGCAATGGTCTTCTAAAGGTCTTCTTGACTTCTGATCAAGGTGAAACTTGGAGGAACACCTTCAACATTAACCTTCTATCCGGTATAAAAGTTTGGGGTCGATCGGACTTCTGGATTAGAAGTTACCATCGATTATCTCCCGCACATTAGGCTGGAAATTAGCTCTCATAGAATTTCATCTTAGGGACCTCGGATTGGGTTGGAAATTAGTGTACATACTTCATATTCGATCTTCTTCCCTGCATAAAAATTTTTGGTTGATCGGACTTTTGGATTATAAGTTATCATCAATCTTCTCCCATGAGACCATTGAAATTCATCAGGGAACAACTCATTTGTTGTAACCCTTATGTACTCTGGTCGAATTAACTTGAACATTGGTGGACATGTTTCACCTTGAATCTTCTACCCTTCATAAATATTTGGGGTCGGTCGGACTTCTGGATGAGAAGTTATCGTCAATCTTCTCCCGTGGGGCAAAATGATCTTCAACTGAACAGAGTCTCTCCTTGCAATGACCTTTGGTCAAATTGCACCATGGAGGCTAGGCCTCTAATTAAGGTAAAACTTGGTAGAATAACTTATGGATAGGTCTTCAATTGTTCATGAAAATTTGAGATCAATCAGACCATCTGATTTGAAGCTATCTTCAATGCATCGCTCATATGTCAGGCAAGAATTTAGCGAGACAAAGCCTGTTTGTATTGGTCTCCTAGAGATCTCCTTGCCTTCTGATAGGAGACTCTAGGACGGATTGCTTCTGGACAAATCTTGGATTGTTCATCAAAATTTGAGATCAATCAGACCGTCGGATTTGAAGCTATCTTGATCATTGATCGGATGCAACTCGATCTCTAATAAAGTGCAACTTTAATCATTTATCGAATGCAACTTGATCCCCGATCGAGTGCATTTTTGATCGCTAGTTGACCGGATCTCTGATCGAGTGCGATCTTTCCTTTGATCGAGCACAACTTTGATCATTGATCGATTACAACTTCATCTCTGATCGAGTGCAACCTTGATCGTTGGTCGAATGCAACTAGAACCCTGATGGAGTGCAATTTTCCCTTTGATCGAGCGCATCTTTCATCATTGATCGAATGCAACCTAATTATTGATCGTGTACAACGTTGATCGCTGATCGAATGCGACTGCATCTCTGATCGAGTGCAATCTTCCCATTGATCGAGCGAAAGTTTGATCATTGATCAAATTTCTCATTTGATCAAGCCCAAAAGGAATGATCGAAACTGCAAAAGCGATCTGGTTATCGTCGAATTGGACCCCTGATCAAATTGCTCATTTGATCATGCCCAGAAGAAATAATCGAAAATGCAAAAGCAACCTTGTCGTCAACCTACAAAGATAAAAAATTCACCAGGTCTCTTTCTGGATCGAGGCTCCCTTTGCTCAGAAGATTGGAACCTTCAGATGGCTTCATAATTGCTCCATGCTCTCTTGATCCTAATGAACAGCTAGCACGGGCACCAGTGAACAGGGTGATGAGGATTTTTCCAAGTCCTTTGAATATACCTCTCTGTGATCGCAGGAGACCACGGAGGGAGATTTGAGTTCTTTGTATATGCTTTCCTGAGGTCGCATGAGATCATGGAAAGAGACTTTAGTTTATACCTTCCTAAGGTAGCAGGAGACCATGGGAAGAGAACCAGCCATTTTGTGCCTTTCCATGGTCTCAGGAGGTCATGAAAAGAGACCGAGGAATGAGTCCAAGACATTCTGGACATAACCCAATTAATTGTGTCCATAGGCTTCCATGGTCACAATTATCCACAATTATACTACCCACAACCATTATTGTTGTGAAGATACTTGCCCGCAGTTTATATGGTCGGGATCTCTTATAATCCCTAATCCGTAGTCGCAGTCCGTGTGCGACCTCGGATTAGAAGAATGCCTAACACTAGAAATGCCTTTGAGTCAAGAAGGTCTGGTGCAAAGGTCTCGGCCATGGACTAAGAGTTACATGGTAACATTACAACCATACCTTAATCAATACTTCCAGCGTAATATTCTACTTATTGATAAACTAAGGATAATTATGTCAGGCGGTTGTCCTTAAACCGTCAATAAGATGTGAATAGGTGTGCAGTTATCTATAACTACACATTCTAACCGGCGAATGTCAACCGCATACAACCGCTATGCAGTTATCGTCGAGACACCCTTTCGATCAAGCAACTGACGTTCCCTTCAACAAGTATAAAAAGAAGGTTAGGGCATGAAGAAAGGTAGAGAGAGGAATTTGACAAGATCAGACGAAATAGAGACTAATCTGAGAAAAGTATAAGAGAGGAGATTGAAGGATTAGACTTATCAATACACATTTTGTAATACCATTAAATACATAGTGAGAATATCACATGAGTAGGGCTATTACTCAGTCTACGAGGGCCCGAACCTGTATTAATACATTGTGTCCACTTGTTCACAATAGTTTCTCTTTTGTGATTGTTTGATACTACCTCCCTACCAAACAAACAAATGTCGTGTAAGTTCGGCTTGGGATCTTGTCCCAATTGTCAACACAGGGCTCAACTTTTGATATGATGCATGATAAATGCTAGATAAATGATCAGCACTCACCCATGATCATCTTCAAAAGGGTACAAGGAGAAGGTCTTCTGGTTGAATAGAGAAGCTCTCACTTTGACAGAGCGCGGAGGGGGCAAGTCCAGTAGGGCCCGAATTTTTTTGGTTTAGCTTCAATGCCCCGCTAGGACACGAGGAAGCCTAGCAACTTCCCCCCACATACGTGGTAAGTGCTAACTTGGTAGCACTTTTTACCTTAGGTTTAGTATTGAAAACATGCAAAATCATGCTTAAAACTCCTCTGATGCGACATTTTATGTACAAAATTTAATTATTTTCACAAATTCTTTTCATGGTTGTATTCATCATGTTTCATGGATCAAACCCTCATAATTTGAGGCCATTTCGACCACATTTGAGCCCCCAATCACCAAGAAACATGATTGGAGAAGCAAAAGACTCACTAGTACAGAAATGCAGTCTACTAACCCCTATCTTCTATCGGTTATTAGCGAAACAGCACAAAACCGATAGAAAATGTGCCTCGCGGTCAAAAAAGCCCGACGGATGTATTTTCCCTATCGGTTTCTAAGAAACTTACCGATAGAATAAATAGTATGATTTACTCTAGCGGTGATGAACATATTTGCCGTTAGAAGAGATGCATAAGTACTGACGGAAGAATGTTGTGCGCCGATAGGACTGGTCGACTTCAACAACTAGACTTATTCTATCGCTACTGTATGAATATACCGACAGAATATATTAAAAGTTCCTATCGGCAATATGTAGTTCGCCGATAGAATAGTTGACCTTCTACAAATATTTTTATTCTATCGGTAATGGATTCTTTTACCGTTAGAATATATAGAAAATTGCTTAGAACTGTTCGTCTTCTAATAGTTTTATTCTATCGGTAATGCATGTTTATACCGGTAGAATATTGCACAAAATATCTTAGAACTGTTGGCCTTCTACACTAGTAATATTCTATTGGTAGTGTACGTACAGACCGATAGAGTATGTACAAAAATTCCTATCGGTAATATTTGTTGTGCCGATAGAACCATTCGTCTTCTACAGATGTTTTTATTACTAACGGTATTCTGTTTTCTTACCGATAGAAAATATATAATTGTATAAATACACGGGTATGTCTCTTTCATTCTCACAGTTCATCTAGGCTCGTAGTCCTAACCCGTAAGCTCCATGGACGGCCGGCGCACCTCTACAGGGGACCGCTACACCTCCGCACCTCCATCGACGCCCTCTAGACGTCGGCATCCCAAGGAAGGTACGTAAAATTTCTGCAATATTGTTAGATTATTCTAATCCGATTATGGCAATAATTCTGCTTTTTTTGTATCCTTCATTTTGATGTGTCTTCTTTTCAATATGATTATGATCTGTTCAGGTCCTTGGATGATGCTCGTGAGGGGCAACGTATTTCACGGTTCTTCATCGCAGTACGCTGCCTACGTTGGCTTGTTGGCGAAAGAAAAGGTGAAGATCACCGTCGAGAGCTGGAAGGACGTGAAGGGCGAGATCTTGGTTGGCTCGGTCGAGAAGATGCTTAAGCCCGGCGTGTTTCTCAAATCAGGACCTATAGAAAGCATCTTACATGTTTTTGCATGCACCAGCTTGTGGCCAGATGCTTACCTGCTTGGAGAAGAAGAATTGTTGTTATTTGCACAGCCATTCTACACCATCACTACACAGAACAACATCTTGGAAGGTAGGTTCTTTTTGTTAATGGAGTTGAGTTGAGTTGAGTTGAGTTGAGTTGATCGAGTTTGAGTCCGAGGAAATCACCATTACGTACAAATGTATGTCGACGGCAGTTCCAGCTCCTCGGGCGTCTTCGAACTGAACTCCTATGGTTAAGTCCAATGTGGTTCAGACATTTGCTGTTTTGGATGAATGGATTTGTGATGTATCAGGTCTAACTTGTAGTCGGTAGTTGCATTGTGGCAACCTGCAAAGGTTCCCTTTTATGTAAAATGCATGTATGGGCCACTGGGTCCTCGTCGTGATCTGTTGTCAATTTCAGACGTGGCTTTTGTAATATACATCGAATGTGTGAATTGTTGTATTTGTATATTGTTGTATATTTGTGTATCATGTATTGCTAATTGGGACATGAACTTGAATGTGCAGGGAGCATTTGTGTATTTAATTGTATTGGTAGGTAGGTGTGTATTTGTACTGCTGTTTCAGACATGCACTTCAATTTGTGAACTGGCATGTGTATGTTTGTACCTGAATTTGTATTGGTGAACTGGCATGTGTATGTTTGTACCTGAATTTGTGAACTGGCATGTGTAATTTCTTTGGCAAGATGAAGTCCCAACTACCTACGAAAAGTATTTTTGTGTCTCCTAGTTAATCCACAAATTAGCATTTCTTGAAATATATTGCTTTATCTTCTAGTTAAGATCCGTTTGATGTAAGATCTGTTTGATGTTACATTGATATGATTCCTTGAATGTGAGAAATGGCATGTGCATGTTTGTCTCAGTTCGGTAACAGTACCTCCTCTAACGGTAAGTACACATATTTACCGATAGGAAAACATATATATTTGTTCAGTCATGCATATTCTAACGGTAAATACACATATTTACCGATAGGAAGCACATATATTTGTTCAGTCACGCATATTCTAACGGAAATGCACATATTTACCGATAGAAAAATACATATATTTGTTCAGTCATGCATATTCTAACGGTAAATACACATATTTACCGATAGGAAACACATATATTTGTTTAGTCATGCATATTCTAACGGTAAATGTACATATTTACCGATAGGAAATACATATATTTGCTCAGTCATGCATATTCTAACGGTAAATACACATATTTACCGATAGGAAGCACATATATTTGTTTAGTCATGTATTTACCGTTAGAAAAATGTCCATTATAAGGAAAACCCCAGTCGACCATTGCTGAGCTGCTCTTTAATTTGTTCTGTTGCACTCTGTGTCCCTCTGTTTGTGACGAAAGTTCCAGCTACACTGCTAGGGTGATCAGCGCAGGCTGGAGGGAAGTTGATTGCTCCCCTCTCTTTAAGGTATGCTTAATCGTCGACACCTATCTCTCTCTCCCTCTAGATCTCCCTTCCTCTCTACTTGCAAGCTAGCTGTATTGTGTAGTTCCAAGTTTGTAGCTCTAAGCTTGGGAGCTTGGTAGCTGGAAATGCGTCATGTTTTAGGAGCTAACTAGCTTGTATTGTGTAGTTAGCTAGGTTAATTAGTGTTAATTTCGTCAGGCTAGGGTTCAACACATGTATCTGTTGTAAGAGGCTGTACATGTACATATACATAACTTAATCGGGCAGGTTTCATGCATGGCTTACTCGTTAAATTTTGTTAATTGTAGATGGACAGGAAATATTGGATGTATGGAATAAAACGTACTACTCTTGAATATTTGGATGGTGTGAATGAGTTTATTAAATTTGCTGAGCAACAAAAGGAGAGGAAGGGAGAGAAAAATATGCTCTGTCCTTGTACAGATTGTATGAACTTGAAGAGGTTTAGCAACTCTGATCAAATTGAGAGTCATTTGATTCGTCGTGGTTTTAACGCGCGATACACCCGTTGGATATGGCATGGCGAAGATCTTGAGGAAACAAGCACCACTACTACCAATCAGCACGACTCGGATGTGGATTGCAATAATATCGATGATCATCCCAATTTTGGTAATGTTAATTCCGATGTGCACGTAGATGATGATGGTGACAATCTAGATGAGATGTTACGTGATGTAGAGGAAGATTACAACGAAAATGACTTCTGTGAATTTGAGAAACTGATTGCTGACTCTGAGAAGCCTCTGTTCCCTGGATGTGCAACATTTACAAAACTGTCTTCTGTGCTGAGATTATATAACTTGAAGGCAGGAAACGGTTGGAGTGATAAGAGTTTCACGGCACTATTAGATCTTCTAGCGGACATGCTTCCAGAGGGAAATGAGTTGCCAAGATCTACTTACCAAGCCAAAAAACTGTTGTGTCCGTTGGGAATGGAAATCGAAAGAATACACGCATGCCCAAATGATTGTGTGTTGTACCGTAACGAGTACTCCAGTTTGCATGTTTGTCCAAGATGCGGCGCATCGAGGTATACGCGTAGGGACCGGATTGACAGTGAACGTCACGAGGTAAGGAAAGGGCCCCCGGCAAAAACTGTGTGGTACTTGCCTATGATACCTAGATTGAAGCGGCTGTTTGCAAATCCGAAAGTCGCGAAGCACTTGCGTTGGCATGCTGAAGCCCGGAAACAAGACGGAAAACTGAGACACCCAGCTGATTCTATTCAATGGAGAAACATCAACAGAACATTTGCTGAGTTCGGCGGCGAACTTAGGAATGTAAGGTTCGGGCTGAGTACAGATGGTATGAACCCACATGGTAATATGAGCAGCCGGCACAGCACTTGGCCGGTTCTTTTATGCATCTACAATCTTCCTCCTTGGTTATGCATGAAGCGCAAGTACATCATGATGGCGTTACTAATCTCAGGACCCAGACAACCCGGAAATGATATTGACGTGTTTCTAGCACCTTTAATCGAGGACTAACAGAAATTGTGGAGCGAGGGTGTGCAGGTGTGGGATGCATACAAGAAAGAGAATTTCATCTTGCGGGCCCTGATATTTTGCACCATAAATGATTTTCCTGCCTACGGCAATTTGTCGGGGTATAGTACGAAAGGAGCCAAGGCTTGCCCTATTTGCCTAGATGAAACTGAGAGCATCTGGCTGCGAAACTGCTGGAAAACAGTGTACATGGGTCACCGCAGGTTTCTTCCGGTGCATCACACGTACCGTAAGAAGAGGAAATCATTTAACGGGAAGCCTGAGAAGGGATCAGCTCCAGTGTTTCTGACCGGTAAGGAGATTTACTCACGCGTGAACGACATCAAAGTTGAGTCCGGTAAGCATTCTGAACCTCGAGAAAAAAATGTTTGGAAGAAGAGATCGATTCTCTGGGATCTACCTTACTGGGAGCACTTACAAGTTCGACATTGCATTGACGTCATGCATGTAGAGAAAAATGTCTGTGACAATTTGATTGGTTTGTTGTTGAACATTCCGGGAAAGACAAAGGATGGTGTGAAAGCTCGTCGTGACATGGTGGAAATGGGGATAAGGACTGAGCTTGCACCTTTAGAGAATGGAAAGCGTACATACCTCCCCCCGGCCTGCTACACGTTGTCCAAGAGCGAAAAAACAGAACTCTGTCGGTGCCTGCACGGTGTTAAAGTTCCATGTGGGTACTCCGCGAACTTGAAAAAACTTGTGTCTATGAAGGACCTAAGACTGGTTGGCATGAAGTCCCACGACTGTCATGTCTTGATGTCACAGATGCCTCCCAGTGCTATCAGAGGCATTCTCCCAGTTAAAGTCAGAGAGGCAATCACAAACCTATGTTATTTCTTCAACGCAATATCTTCCAAGGTAAGTACGTGCACTCGTACTATAAGTTCACTACCTCCATTTGTGGAGCTTAATGAGATGATTTTTCTGATATGAATATTTGGCGCAACTGTGTCCTCGTAGGTAATTGATCCCGATGGACTGGACGCTTTGCAACACGACGTGGTTACAACTCTTTGTCAGCTCGAGATGTATTTCCCTCCATCCTTTTTTGATGTTATGGTCCATCTGATTGTTCACCTTATCAGAGAAATTAAGTTTTGTGGACCTGTGTGCCTGCGCTACATGTATCCATTTGAGAGATTTATGGGTGTATTGAAGGGATACGTAAGGACTCGTCGTCGACCCGAGGGGAGTATCATGGAAGGTTATGCCGCCGAGGAGGTGATTGAATTTTGCACAGATTATATGGCCGGGGTTGACCCAATTGGTGTTCCTAGGTCCCGACACGAGGGTAGGCTTGAGGGAATTGGAACGATTGGATTCAAAGCTATCGTCCCCGCTCGTGATGTGTACGCAAAATCACAGTTTTGGGTCTTACAACACATGACGGAGGTCGAGCCATACATACACGAGCACAAGGTAATGTTACGGTCACAGAATCCTTCGAAGTCAGACGTTTGGGTAAGCAGAGAACATAACAGGAAATTTGCTGAGTGGATCCAAGAAAGAGTCACGCGAGCTGCCGAGGGCTCCGTAAGTGAAACTGTGACATGGTTGGCTAGAGGCCCAAGATTCACTGTAGGGACTTGGCAGGGGTACGACATCAATGGGTATTCATTTTACACAAGAGCTCAAGACGCCAAGAGTAGCACGCAATGTAGCGGAGTGACACTGTTTGCTATTTCCGAGGATGCCAGGTCAGTAAGGGCGCTGAACTCATATTACGGTGTTATTGACGAAATATGGGAGCTCGATTACGGATTACTTAAGATTCCCCTGTTTCGATGCCAATGGGTCGAAATCCCTCGAGGTGTTCAAGTTGACAGTTACGGGTTTACTCTCGTCAATCTTGGTAGAGTCGGACACCAAGACGATCCATTCATACTTGCAAAGCAAGCCACACAGGTATTCTACATCGTTGACCCGGCCAATCCAAACTTGCATGTTGTCCTCCACAGCAAGAGACGTATTGTTGGGGTCGAAGATGTTGTCGACGAAGAGGAGTATAACCAATTCGATGAAATACCTCCATTTTTAGAGGACATTCAATCTATCCGTACTGAAGATATCGACGAAACAACGTATCTGCGAGATGACCACGAAGAAGGATTATGGGTTGAGAACCATTGATGATTAATTTCTATTTCAAGGATAAATGCCAAGCAAACAGCCCACAAGTTCTGCAGCAAGGTGAGGAACTTATCATTAATACATCAGGCAGTACATTTTTCTTTAGAATTTAATGATAAGCTAGTTCACAGCATTAATACATCTCAATTTTACTCCACAGCATGAGTTCTAACATGTACAGTACCTTTATCCTGTAAATATTTAATTCTTCCCTTCAAATAGCACTTGCAAAAATCTCATCGCAGCCTCTTCAAAAATCCCTTTTTTCTGACGGTATTTTGTTATTTATACCGATAGAGAAGGACATCTTCTCTCAGGCACTTCAAAACGTTTTCTATCGGTATTGTTCTATTTTACCGTTAGAATAAATTCATTTGTCTTACGGTATTTGTTGTCTGACGGTTTTTTTCCTGTTTTTACCGATAGAAGAATACTCTGCCGCTTCGAATTCTCAACCGTGTCGCCATGCGTCGCCTTGGAAACTCTATAAGTACCTCGCCATGCGTCGCGGTATTTTGTTGTTTTTCTAATTCTCGAACGGTTGGGCTCCTCATCTTCTCTTTCACAATGGCAACCTCCATGGGATCGTCATCCACGGCCTCCCCGGTAAGAACTCTAAATCTCCTCGGTTTACCCCTGTATTGTTAATCCATGTTCAGTTCATTCTTGACCTGTTGATTTGCACAGGGAATGGTAGCCGTGGAAGACACTGCCAAAGTGAAGGCTGACCTGAGGGCCCTCCAGGAGGAGCACAAGCTCCTTACAGACAAGCACACTCAGCTACGGCTTGACCTTGACGATCTCTTCCAGCGCATTAAGCGCATGAAGACGGATGGTGACAATGCTAGGGCGAGGACGAGGCGTCTTCGCGAGGAGAAGAAAGCCGCGGATATGACCATCGCTGGCTGCGGTTTGACTATGAAGGATACCATAGCGAAGCTGACGGAGGTCGCAGGCCTTCTTGACGCGGTAGTAGTTGATCCTAGGGACAACTTGTCGCTAGAGGAGTCCTGCGTCCTGGCTGCAAGTCTAACTGACTCTATTCTACATGCAGCCAGGGCTAAGACCACCCCTTGACCTAGCATTTTGGGTTTTATTTTTTATGTAAGTGATAAAACAACAATGAATGAACAATTTCTTTTTATGTCAATTTTCCAATTTTCCTGCTATCTTCCCTCTTTCTTTAACATTCTGCAGCTTTCAACCACGGTCTGCTTGATGTTAAATTGTGTACCTTTTCATAACTCTAACGGTATTTTGTTGTTTTTTCCGATAGAAAAAGGGCACACAAATCTCAAGCACTTAATCAAAAAAAATTTCTGTGGAAAATTGGTCTCACGGGATTTTATTGTTTATACCGATAGAAAAATGCAATCACTAATTCGAATATTTTTCCGGGAAATTTACTTTTTCTATCGGTATTATTTTGTTGTTTCGATAGAAAATTACGTAAGTCTATCGGTATCATTTTGTTATACCGATAGAAAAGTTCCTCCGCTACTTTATTTCTCGTACACGGCCCTTTAGTTTCCCTCTACTCGAACAGTTCCACCTTAGAGCACTGCGTCTCTTCGAGCGCGAAGAAAACCCCAACCTCCGCCGTGAGCACTCACTTCCTCTCTCCCACACGACGATCGCCGGCTGGACACTGGTTCGTCACTGCCACCGGTCCTTATTTTCGTCCTTCGCCCGCCGCTGCTGCGTTCTACACCGCCTCTGCATCACCAGAACTGATCGCCGCCGTAAATACCGTAATTCGTCGTTCTATTTCCAGCATCTTCTTTATTTGATCCTACTGTTTTGCACGTACTAATTCTTGGAGTTTTGCAATTACACTAGGGTTCCCTATTGTGTTGGCTTATGTACATTCCGCAGGCAATGTTGATTTTAATTAGGGTTTACATAATATGTTCCAGTGCTGTAATGAACCTGTTTTGAGATTTTAACTTCTCTATACTGCTGTATGTGTGATCAATTGTATCCAACTGCCATGTAATGCAGATTATATGTTGGAGGTGTTCTTACACATATTCTATCGGCAGCTCATGTGTTTACAGATAGAAAATTTTCGGCACAAGTAGTAAAACTTAATTTGGATCTGGAAGGACATGAGCCATGCAATGTACTAGTTTGGTTGGGAATTTTTACTCACTTCGTATGAATATATGGCAATGTGGATGGGTCTTCGATGTATATGTTTCAAATGCCTATATACATGACTTTTCCCAACCTAATAGCTGTGAAGTCCTGATGACTCACATACAGGCTAGGCTAAAGATTATGCACAGTAGCACTTAGATGCTTGTGTGCATATTTACGTGTGAAATAATAATGCTGGCCCATGAATATTAGTGTAGCAAATCATCGAGAATGTTATGTGATGACAGTGAATGGTGGCTTGTCAACAAAATTCCATATGTAGAGAACATTGTTATGTTCTATCGGTATCTCACGTGTTTGCCGATAGAAAAATTGTCTTGTGTGGAGGTAATTGTTATGGTCTATCGGCAGCTCATGTGTTTACCGATAGAAAATATTTCTGAAGAGTTCAGTAAGTAATTTATGCATGTCTTTCTTTTTGTATTATTTTCCCTTTTGCCGCCCTAGTTAGTCTCCAGTCCTGGGCTGAGTTATGGAAGTCCAAGGCGAATTAATTGCCATATATATGGTTTGTTGAAGGTTTTGTAGGGGAAGACATGTCGTCGTCTTCATCGGATGGTACTAGTGGTTCGACTAGGGCCAACCCCATCGTAACTACTGAAGATGGGGCTGTTACATCCCAGCGCAAGAGGGTGGGGCGAGGCGCGACGACGTTGGGGCGTTTGGCCAAACGCACTGATCTTTCTTGTGAGTTCAACCAATTTGGGAGGCCGATTGGAAAGAATGCTGGGAGGTACGCGGCCTACGTTGGGCTGTTGGCGAAAGAAAGGGTGAAGATCACCGTCCAGAGCTGGAAGGACGTGACGGTGGACGAGAGGGATAGGTTGTGGGCGGAAGTGAAGGTTAAATGAACTGAAATCGCTGAACTCTTTCGTAATCACGTTCTCTTGGCTTATACTAAAGTTTAACTAACTCGTGATTAATTGTATGCATTTTTCGGAAACAGGCTAAGTGGAACATCCCCGACGATACACCTAGGACTGCCTGCTTGAAGGACATGAACGGAACATGGAAAACCATTAAGAGCTGGCTCGTCAGTAACTTCCTAGCTGCGGGGAAATCTCCTTGCGAGAAGTACCCCTTCATATCGGAGGAGGTATGGGAGGAATTCACCAAGCAGAAGGGGACTGAGGAGTTCAAGGCCCTTAGTGAGAAGAATAGGGCGATCCAGAAGAGGAACGACCACCCGCATCGGCTCGGATCCCGGGGCTATGCGGGGAAGGAGGAACAGTGGAAGAAGGAAGACGAACAAAATCCTGTCATGGACACCCCTGAGTTGCCGCTCTCCGAGATCAGGGATGAGAGGTGCAAGCGATGGTGGAGGGGGAGGGGGTCCGTGTCGTCCACGGGGTCTGTGCAGTTCGCAACCCCTAGGGACGCCGACGTTGTGAGGCGAATGGTAAGTTGGCTAACCTCGTAAACTGTGTGCGCACAAGTGTATATAAGGCAATTTGTCTCACAAGGTACCTTCAAATGTAACAGATCTCTTTTGAGAAGGACGCAGCGGAGGGATTGTTTACCCCGCAGAGGGAGAACGACATCCTCACCCGAGCTCTAGGAAATAACGAGCATCCCGGGCGGACACGGGCCGTGGGAGCCATTGTGTCGTGGAAGGCCGGTTTCGTAGATCCGGCTCCACCGAGGATGAAGGCCCGCACCTGGAAGGAAAAGGAAGCTGACCTCTCCGATAAGATACGGGCTAAGGTACGGGAGGAGATACGGGCGGAGATGCGGGCTGAGATACGGGCTGAGGTACAGTCTGAGGTGCAGACCGAGGTCGCACAAATGAGGGAAGAGTTTGCACGGTTGAGAGAAACATTGCTGGCCAAGAGTTTAGATGCGGATCCCCAGGACGACGGTACCCCGCGGGGTCGGATAAGCAGTTGCGCTTCGAAGGTACTCGCGGATCCAGTGGATCTACTTGAGGTACTGCAAGCCTTCATCTGTGCACTTAAGTTGATGCCACTCCCATTCTGTTAGAGTTGTTTCACTAACCTATTTTAATTGTTACAAATTTGCAGGGGCCGGAGGGCTGCATCCTACAGAATCACGTAGGCGCCGGGCAGGAAGTGGTTGGACACGGCTTCGTATATCCGTCTGGGCCGGATGTCCGGGTCCACTGTGTACCTCTGCGGTTGGGTTTCGCAAAGGTACAGGTGGACATGGCCATGCCAGGCTACAACGATTCTCCGTTGCCAGTCCCAACAGAGGAACTGCAGACACTTGCCGAGGCAGTGGGCTCCTACGTACAGTGGCCCAAGAAGTGTCTTGTAATACAACCGGTAAATCCTACACATTTTAGATTACATCCTACTCAGTACACTCAACTTGCATAATCTCACATACGTGCTCATTAATTGAAGTGGCCTACCGCGGGGCTACCAGGGGACTGCGCCCCCAGCTCGGGGCATGAGGGCCGATCTCGTGCGAACCTGGACACATCAAAGACGGCCTCGACCCCACCCAGCGCATCCACGCCTCCACCTCGGAAGAAAGTCGCCATCACCTCGCCCTTGCCTTCGAAGGTACGCGCTCAGTCCCCGGCAAAAGGCAAGGGCGGCAAAGGCAAGGGCAAAGGGCGACAGGGACTACCGCGGACGTTCACGAACGCGCTCCCACTCCTGTCGGAGGTATCTTTGCGGAAATTGGATCGATCAACCAGAGACCTCCACGACTGGTACCTACATCGAGCTCGGCGCAGCCTGAACTTCTTAGTTCCCTACAGGCCTGGGCAGTTCCACCGTGAGCCCGGGACTATATCCGTGGCACACGAGGATCTGTTCGACCTCTACAACTGGCGGGAGCTCGATATGTCCATCATACGGACTGGAGTCCTGTGAGTTTGCTGATGCTATGTATTGCTGTTTTCTAACTCTGTTTGCTAACTCTGCATTAATGTTGCAGTTCATTTGAATACTGAGTAACTTTCTGTGAAATTAATATTAATCTCGTCCTTTGCATGCAGGTGCATGTACAGGCTAGCATCGGAGGCTGCGTGTGACAAGGTGGGTTTCCTCGACCCAGAGAAAATAAGCCTCACGATGCTAGAGCAGGACGCCGCGCACGCTGAGCAGTACATATCCAGCGCGCTGATGGCGCAGCAGGACAGGGACTTCATTCTGGTGCCGTACCACCAAAGGTTAGTGCATTTCGTACTAATTTAACTCAATCTTGTATGTTACACCTGAGATGTACTTTGAGCTAGCGGTCCTCTTTTACGTACAATGCAGGGGCCACTGGATCCTCATCGTGATCTGTCCGCCGAGGAACGAGGTGTACTACCTCGATTCGATGCATGACAGATTATCGATGGAATATGTGCTCAAGGGGAATATGGGGGCGTAAGTAACTTATATGTTTGATTTAAATTTTGACCTCACTAGCTAATGATAATACATTAACCGGCAATACTAACTGAAATGCAGGGCTTTTGATAAATATGTGTCCGCTGGAGGGAGGCATGCCGCACCGCAGGGCTCCCTACTAGCTTGGAAAGAATATGAGGTACTCACGAGACTTTTTGTTTATGCTTAATTAGTTTATGGAAACAATATATAGCTAACATGTATTCGCATATGCAATTATCTCAGTGCCATCAGCAGCCGCAATAGTGGGAATGCGGGTTTTATGTGCTGCGCTACATGTATGACCTAGTGCAGACAAACTTTTCCCGATTCCCCCAGGTAAGCATCGATAGCTAACTCAAATTTCAAAAATGGGTGTCACGTTCTAAATTAGGATCGAAGTTAGTTACTCAGTATGCACACATGCTTGCAGATCGCCATGTCGAAAGACCAATATGAAAATGCAAAGATTATATATCTTCGACAAATCTGGGCACAATATGTCATGGAGGAAGTAGCACCCAACCATCCAGCATGACAATTTTCTCCTTTTGGTGTACTCTGCATAGACTGTTCATATACATGTGAATAAATATATATATGTGAATAAATGTCCACATTGGATTGCAATCTGTATTTGTCCATACATATGTGAATAAATGTGAATAACTGCCTAATGTGTGAATTTGTTCTGTGAATTTACCTTGCATCTGTACTGTATTGTGTATCCAATCTATACTGTATTGCATCTGTACTGTATATGTGAATGTACTGTATTGTGATGCAAATAAAGTACTGTATATGTGATTGCTCTATCGGTAAATTCATCAACAACCGAGAGACTACTGTCCTTTTTTCTATCGGTACAATCAAAATTAACCGTTAGAAGAGTTTGACCTTTCCTGCCGGTGAACTCATACATATCCGATAGAGTACTAAGCTTTTTTCTGTCGGTAATCTTGTAGTTAACCGTTAGAATAGTGGTACTTTTCAATCGGTATTGACGAGTTTTCTATCGGTAAACTTGTAATATGCCGATAGAATAGTGTGAGTTTTCCTGTCGGTAAACTTATAATTAGCCGTTAGAATAGTGGTACTTTTCAATCCGCTAGCGACGAGTTTTCTATCGGTACACTCCTAATATGCCGATAGAGTACTAAGCTTTTTTCTGTCGGTAATCTTGTAGTTAACCGTAAGAATAGTGGTACTTTTCAATCCGCTAGCGACGAGTTTTCTATCGGTACACTCCTAATATGCCGATAGAGTACTAAGCTTTTTTCTGTCGGTAATCTTGTAGTTAACCGTTAGAATAGTGGTACTTTTCGAACTGCTGGACGTAAGAATACGACGGGTTTTCTATCGGTAGATTCATAATATGCCGATAGAATAGTGAACTTCTTCTGTCGGTTATTTACCGATAGAAAATGTCCAGTCTTGTTCTATCGTGTCTATCTCTATCGGTACAAAAACCGATAGTAGAAGGGTTTTTTTTACCGATAGAAGACTGCATTTCTGTACTAGTGACTCCTGGTCAAAGTCGAATGGCAGGTAAAAATCCAAACCGTACGAAATGCGGGGGAAAAATGACTTGTATACGAAAAAGGGTTGCTACTCGAAAAAGAGACCCGGTCGAATACAATGTGGCCGAAGGAGATTCCCACTCAGTTTCGGCCACAACACGTGTCCGGCCGTAAAAACGCCACATGTCCTGGTCATGATCAATTCGGTTTCGGCCACAACGCGTGTGGCTGTGATTGCGCCACGTGTCCCGGTTTGTTCGAATTTGATTCCTTCGCTCAGTTTTGATTGGTTTTTATCCGAACTGGTCGTTGTGAGGCGGATTTATCCCGGATTGGTCGTGGATGAGCTGTTTTGAAGCGGATTTGATCCAAACCGGTTTGTTTGTGGGTCGTTTTGATCCGGTTTTGACTCAAACTGGTCAAATTTGGTTCATTTTAGCCAGAATTGGTTGGTTTTAGTCGTATTTGACCAGAATTGGTCGAATTTGATCGGTTTTCACTTAGATTCATCCATCCTCACACTGTCTGAAAATAGCTAGACTTCATCACCTACACGTCATGGAGTTATTTATGGACACATTTTCCTGTGTGCTATAAATAGAGAAGCTTATTGCTCAATTAGGGAGGCTTTTAGATGCTCTCTTCGATACTTTTCTTTAGGTTTAGAGTAGTTCTTAGCCTAAAATAGCCCCCTTCTCTATTTTAATTGCTTTTGTAAGCCAGCAAGGACGAAAATTTCAATTCTCAAGCAATCAAGTAAGGTTTTATTTATTTCTTATTGTTATTTTTGCATTATTATGGCATTTAGCAAGTAGATCCTCTCTAGGGTTAGGGATGACCTAATCCTGAAGGTGTGATTCTTCCTCGGTCTTTATTTCAAGTTTTGAGGTAATTTCATGATGTTTTCTTCCTCCAAAGCCTAAATTCTTGTTTCGACAATAGACGTAACAATTGAGTCTTAACAAGAATTTAGGGGAGTTCTTGAGTTCTTGGTGCTTTGACGCGAAACCCTGAACAGGAGAGAGGCTTTCGCCAAACATAATAGTGGAAGCGATCCTCTGACTGTTGACCCACCGCCCCAAAGTGGATGTTGATCGAAGGATGCCGACTAGAGGGGGGGTGAATAGGCGGTTTTAAATTTTTCTTCTAAGTTAGTGATTAATAACCTAAATTGCAAATCTAAAGATGTGAGTGATGTTTCAACACAAGTTTTGCAATTTATAAGAGATTAAGAACAGCAATTCTATCACTAAGAAATTAAAGCAAGTAGTAGAGATAACCAAAGAGATCGAGTTTTTCCCGATGTCTCGGATATTTACCGATTTCCACTAATCCTCGTTGAAGCGCTCTTCGCTCGAGCTTATGCTTCGATTTCACTATGGGTAGCCCTTCTCCTCTCCGGATAGGCGAGCTCCGAGCCTTTACAATCAATCACCGGGCCTCTCCGACACACCGTCGATGGAGAGATCGCCGGACCTCCCGGGTCGTCTAGGTGACGGCAATCACCAAGAGTAACAAGCCTAGCACCGTGCTTGATCAACCTCAAAGCTTGATGAACTCAATGCAAATGCAATTTGGGCTTGGAAACAAATTCACTCAACTAGCACTCAAGATTTCTCAATTTTTGACTTCAATTGCTAGAGAATGGGAGTGAGAGGGTTTGCACACTGTTGCTCAAAGGTTTTGAGTTATATTTCATGTGTATGTGACTTCTACAACAGTGAACTATTTATACCCTCAGCAGAAACGGTCTATTTCAAGAAGTTTGGGCGAAATTTGTACTGGCCGGACATTGTCCGGTCACTTCGGACAATGTCCGGTCAGTACAAAAGTTATGACCGTTATGCGAGTGTCAGTAGCCATTTGAAGTGAAATGTGAAGGCCGGACAAATGTATTTGTCCGGACAAAATGTCCGGACAAATGCATTTGTCTCTGTTGACACCCCTGTTCAAAACAACTTGTACACGCCGGACAAATAGATTTGTCCGGACAAAATGTCCGGACAAATGTATTTGTCTCTGTTGACACTCAAAATAAAACTCTCCAGAATTTTGTATTGACCGGACATATGGGATTTGTCCGGACAAATAGATATGTCTCTGTTAACACAGCATTTTCAATAGCTCACAATTTGTATTGGCCGGACATTGTCCGGTCACTTCAGACATATCCTCCGGACAAATATATTTGTCTTAATTAAACATCCCAGTAACATTTGTATTGACCGGACATTGTCCGGTCACTTCGGACAATGTCCGGCCTTCATCGGACAGATGCACCGGACAGATGTATTTGTCTCTGTTGCACTTGATTGCAATGTTCTGAAAATGTTTGTATTGGCCGGACATTGTCCGGTCACTTCAGACACTGTCCGGCCAGTACAAAACGAAAACAGACCTCTGAAATTTTTACTCAAATTTGATTCAATGCAAATGCAAATGCAAATATGCTTCTAAAAACTTCAAGATTGATCAAGAGTCTTGTGCTAAGACCCCTCTTAATAGTACGACCATCTAACCTAGAAAATTTCAAAACAAGAAGACGCTAGGTTTAGGTATTTGTACTTTTGTCGAGATTTTCGTCATTTTCGCTTCATGAAGTCTTGATAGCCTTGCTTTGTCTTTCCTCGATGCTTTCTCCTTGATTTTCCTGAGTCTCATATACAGAGGTTAGTCGCAAATCTCACGGATGTCATTAATCACCAAAACCCTAATTAGGGCTCAAGATTCAACAGTGGAAACTTAATTTGTCTTGGAAAACAATTGAAATTAACTTACAATCCTCGGACTTTGGATAGAATTATGCCGGATGGTCATGGAATTCCTAAAACACTAGATTTTCATACCAGCTTGCAAACCCTAGATTGAGACTTAGCTGTAGAAAAACAACCTCCAAAACTCGTTTAGACTTAATCAGTGATCTTCTAAGCTAAAAAGACAAATACGCTTGTTCCTCGTGGAATTCAACCTTTAAGTGCTCAATGTTCAATCATTCACTTGCGGTTATTACCGCAGATCGCACTCAACCCTTTCGGGTGCGATCAAGTTTTTGGCGCCATTGCCGGGGAACAACAGTAATTCATCTTTTTAGATTAATTTTTGCTGATATAAGTCGATCTCACTTCTCAATGCTGCTTCTATTTTCTTTTTCTTCTTTTCTTTGCACCACTAACCTTTCAGAGAAGTAGTGCAAAGCTGGATACCTTGGACGAACCTGTCAAAACCGCGCGCCAACTTCAGTACGAGGCAAGACAAGTAAGATCAGAGGAAAACTCGCAAATTTTTGAAGACATCAACCAAAAACCAACAATGGAGGACCAAAAGAGACTAAAAAATTATTCAACCCCGCTCAACAGTGGGTTGCAATCAGGTATTCTTAGACCATCGATTGAATCGAATAACTTTGAGATAAAACCTGCGCTTTTGAATTTGGTTCAACAAAACCAATTCAACGGTCTTCCTGCTG
Source organism: Pharus latifolius (assembly GCA_019359835.1). Classification (NCBI taxonomy): domain Eukaryota; kingdom Viridiplantae; phylum Streptophyta; class Magnoliopsida; order Poales; family Poaceae; genus Pharus; species Pharus latifolius. Next base: position 36,022,599 of record CM033323.1, on the reverse strand, counting down.
AAGATCCATCACTACATTTACATATGTTTCTTGAGCTTTGTGATAATTTCAAGATTCATGGAGTAACACAGGATGCACTTCGTTTGAGGCTCTTTCTTTTCTCACTTCACAAGAAGGCAAGAGCATGGTTATACACTCTTCCTCCTTTGTCAATCACTACTTGGGAGGAACTCTCACGAGCTTTTCTTGGTAAGTTTTTCCCTCCTACTAAAACTGTTCGAATTTGCAACCAGATTGCATCTTTTTCTCAACAGGTAGGTGAATCACTTTATGACGCTTGGGAACGATACAAGGACTTGCTGATCAAATGTCCGCATCACAGACTAGAGAAGTTTCTTGTAGTTCAAACGTTTTATCGCGGATTGAACTACAATGCACGGATGGCTGTAGAGGTCATAGCTGGCGGCGCACTAATGAACAAGAGTGTAGATGAAGCATACGACCTCATCGATGGTATAACTCAGAACTACATGCAATGGGGAACTGAACGAGCTACTCAACAAGCCCCAACCAATAGCATGGATGTAAGTGTAATGTCACAATTAGCCGAACAGGTAGCACTTTTAACCGATAAACTTGCTATTCTTGGATCGAACACTACCTCATATGTTAATGCGATTACACCTATATGTGGGATGTGCGGCGTACAAGGCCACTATGGCCATGAATGCCAATTAACTCATCCATGGAGTAGGTAAACACTTTTCAGGGTATGCAACAACAACAAGGTAATACTTTCCCTAACTCGCATAACTCTGGATGGTGCAACAAGCAAAATTTTGCATGGTCAAGACAAAATCAGCAACCTCAACACCAACATCAAAGTTTTGGACAGCATCAACAACATCAACGACAACCCGAGCAGTCAAACAAGGAGTGCATGCTAGAGAACTTTCTAGAAAACCAAGAGAAAGAGAAGACATCCTTCAGCCAAAAGATAGACTCCATATCAACTCACGCCCGCATGCTCAAGACTCAAATCGTGAAATTGGCGAATCCTGCACCAAAAAAGATATAACCCTCTTCTTTCTCAACCTATCAAACCTCGTAATTCTGAGAAAATTAATTCTATAGCTTGTTCTAAACCTCTTGTTTCTAATGCAATGATCCTATGAAGTGGAACAAAACTACCGGAACGAGCACAACCAACCGAACCTGCTCCAGCAAGCGAAGTCAAAGAAGTACCATCATAGCCGGCAAAGGATGATGACAAGGTTGCCGAACCACAAGAAAAGGAAAGTGGAGAAAATCAGGTAACACATATTTATACTCCAACTCCACCTTTTCTAGGAAGGTACGTGAAAGCAAAACTCGATAAGCAATTTGAAAATTTTGTTGAGATCTTGAAAAAGCTTAATGTGACTGTGCCTTTTACTGATCTAGTAACTAAAATGCCTTCTTATGGAAAATTCCTGAAAGACATTCTTACTAGAAAAAAAAGGAATTTAAGTGAATTTCAAACTATTGCTTTGACCAAGAATTGTAGTGCTCTAATTCAGAATAGGATGCCGGCAAAGCTACGGGATCAAGGGAGCTTCCCCATCCCTTGCAACGTAGGTACAGTACACATAAATCGAGCACTTTGCGACCTAGGCACAAGTGTTAGTGTAATGCCTCTCACCATTGCACAACATTTGAGCATCGGTGCAATCAAACCTACCCATATGGTTCTACAACTTGCCGATCGTTCGGTGAAGCATCTGGACGGAATCCTGGAAGACGTACCTCTTCATGTTGGTAAACTTTATCTTCCAGTTGACGAGGATTATCACCCTAGCTAGTTCAAAATAATATACATTTGATTTAAAGATAGAATTAGATCAGACGTGTGCCTATAAGTCCGACGCTTTGGTCTCAAACGACCTAAAGGGCGCGGACACAAAGATGATTTATGATCTCAGCCCTTACGTGATCATGAGGCCGTAGACAGTGAGCGGTCAGAAGACTGCAGACGGTGCGCGGTCAGAAGGTCGTTGACTATTTGAGACCAGAATAACTTGAGAATGTCTAACCCTTTGAACAGGCATATCCCAAGGATCAAGAGGATTTCTCCACGTATGAAGACAACTGCCAGGAGGTCAACATGTGCGGTTATCCCTTGATTGCACATGTTATGCCAGCATGGAAGTTAAGTGCGGTTAACAAAATTGCATCCTAGCAACCGTCCAAGGTCGTTTCGCATTGGCGCCCTTTTGTTCAGTATAAAGAGGTGGTCAATGCACGATCTAAGGGACGGTTGAGCATACAAGCATTACCAGGAGTCAGAATAGCCTGAAGACTTAGACATAGTTTGATAGACACTAACATAGGAGAGATCTTCGCCTGTGATCATCTCTTCCTCCCTCTTGTAAACACCTTTCCTCATATAGTGAAATCATAACAGGACATAGAGCTCTTACTCCCACCATCGAGGGCCCGAACCTGTATAAATTCTCTTGTGCCCATACAGATATTACTCATCCTACCTTCCCGGAGGAGCACCCTGAAAGGCCTCGCAACTCACAAATTTGCATAAGATTGACTAAGGACCCCGAGTCCAAATCATCGACAGCTGGCGCCCACCGTGGGGCTTTCCTCAAGGTGCTTTCCCTTCATCCGAAGCTTTGGTGAGCCATGTCTGGGGCATATAATTCCGAGAACGACTTCAATCTCGACGATTATGCCCACATAAAAATGCCTTCGCCTAGCGATCCCATTCCAATGGAAGAGGTCGATTCTGAAGACATTCCGAAGGAACGTCAGGAGGACACATCTTCCCCTACCCAGGTCATGTCCATCAACCAAGGGATGGAAGAGACAGGTCCTGAACTTGAAGTCAGTTCCACCATAGGGAAAATCAATTCTCGGTGACCATGCGTCCCTGTCGGGGACCAGGATGGCAGTGACCAAGAACTCAGTCCAGGGAGGTTTGATCCTGACAACCTCCACTCTCTCTTTGATTTCGAGTCTGACTCAGAACAAACAGAGATCTTCTCTCCTTCTGCAGCTTCGCTCCCCAGAGAATTCGCAGCCTTGTCGGAGGAAACTCCCGATCAGCGGATTGCTAGGGAAGAATAGCAGCGCAGACAAAAGGAGGAACAAGAACGCAAACAAAAGGAAGATCAAGATCGTGAGCGACGAGATAACGAACTCCGCAGAACAGCCCTAGAGGCCCTGCAAAATGCGTAGTCTCGTTATGACGCCGCCCCTAGTTCCTCCCGTCGCCCACATGGTAGCAGGCGCGACCAGACGCCTTCTTTACCCCCGGAATATTCACCGACGGATGAAGAAATGGCTACACCTGGCGCACCAAAGAGAAGTACGCATGGCCGACTTCGATCTATCGCAGAGGTCTTGCGTAATTTTCCTCCTACCCTCACAGAAGCGGACAAACCGGCTTTTGCTAGCATCCTGGCGGAGAAGCTGGATGAGGTCGCATCTAATGTGACCCCTACAGCTTCCTCCCGGTCTACGATACGTTCCATGAAAAGGAGTATTCCCATTCTAGTCATTGTAGGCGTAATTGATTACCATCCGGATCACTTCGGCATGACAAATCCAGACACGTGGGAAGTTCTCGTGATCGGGATCGAATTCCTGTGCATTCTCATCTGGGACCACGTGGCCCATCCCCATCGCGTGAAATCAGTCGTGGTTATGCTGGAAACCGTGGAACTCTCCACAGTCCCTATGTTGGCTATAAAGCTTTTTCGCCAAGCCTTCGTGCGGTCGTCTGGCCGGATAAGTTCAAGCTAGGGCTATTTAGAGGTTTGATGGGAGCCAGAATCCATTGGTGTTCCTTCAAATTTACATCACCACTATCCAAGCGGCGGGTGGGGATGATCGCGTCATGGCTAATTACTTGCCGACGGTCCTTGAGGGACCGGCAAGGACCTGGCTATTCAATCAGCCCAAAGGTTTGATATATAACTTGGAAATGTTGTGCGACGCCATCCTCAACAATTTTCAGAATTGTTATCAGAAACCCGGGAAAGAAGACGATCTTCATCGTCTACGACAAACCTCTACGGAAACTCTTCACCAGTTTGTTAAAAGATTTGTTGGGGTGAGAAATACCATCCCAAACATATCTGATAACTCCATTATTAGGGCGTTTAAGCACGTCGTTCGGTCTCGGAGGTTTACGAAAGTTCTACTTATCCACCCTCCTCGATCAGTAGCCGATCTCTTTGATATGGTTGATCGCTACTCTGATGCGGCTCAGGCCGTTGAGTGGAATAGGATGGTGGATAAAGGGAATTTGACGCCCCAACCAGGTCTCAAGGACATGAAAAAAGAAGATACGAGCAAGAAGCCGGAGTCTTCATCGAGCGGCAAATCAAAGAAGTCTAAAAAGAATCGAACCGGACAGTACTGGGAGATCGCAGTCACGGAAAAGCCTTCACCGGCGAAAGGTAATAATTTTCATTTAAACATAAAACTGCTTCTGGTGGCCGCAACGCCGGCCAACCAGAAAAATCGACTAACTCGCAGGAAGGCAAGAAGTGGTGCCCGATCCATAACTCTCCGGGACACGACCTCAAGAACTGTCGGAGCTGGTTGAAGCAACTAGATGACTTCTTCCAGGGAATTGGGCAGATGCCAACTTTGCCATCAAAAGAGCAGACTTGCAGGCTTAGAGATGCCAACGGGGATGAAGAAATGCCCTACCAGGTACCTCGTAATTATGTTAACATCATTTTTGGAGGTTCCTCCTCTTTTGTTTCTAAACGTCTGTTTAAAGCATTTTATCAAGAGGTGAACCAAGTGGAAGCTCCCCTTGGTGAACCTCCATACCCCCGCTGGTCAGATACTCCTTTGACATTTGATCGCTCTGATTGTTCCGTTGGGCTTACTCGACCTTTGAGACTACCTCTGGTCATTACTCCAATAATCAGTAACGCGAGAGTCGAAAGGGTCCTGATCGATGGAGGTAGTTCCTTGGACATTTTATTGGTCAAGGCATTGGATGAGATGCAAATCCCTCGTTCGAAAATCAAACACATAATTCATCCGTTTCATGGGATAATTCCTGGTCCCTAGATGATGCTGATGGGACAGGTGGTGCTCCCAATCATGCTGGGTGAAGCAGATAATTTTCGAACAGAATTGGTTACTTTTGACGTAATTGATTGTGATTCAGCTTATAACGTGATTTTTGGCAGGCCAACTCTCGCTAAATTTATGATGGCGACGCACTATGCTTATAAGTGCGGTAAGTTACCTGGCCCCAAAGGCGTTATCTCGATCCGAGGCAACATCAATATGGCATTGACTTGCAATCGGTTATCCCTAGAGTTGGTAGATCAACTTCCCCTTCAGGATGCCAAGATCACCACCACAGCTGCGGACAATATCAAGGTCGCCCCTCGGCCAGAGGAAAAGCTAAAACTAGTTCCGTTATGCCTAGATGATCCATCTAGAACAATTCGGATTGGATCAAGCCTGGATGACAAATAGGAACTCGAACTCATTACTTTCCTCCGAGCTAATGCAGATGTGTTTGCGTGGGAACCATCTGACATGCCTGGTGTCCCAAGTAAGATAATTGAGCACAGGTTGGCAATTCGACCTGGACAGTTACCAATAAAGCAGAAGCTCAGACGTTTTGCTGTTGATCGGCAAGAAGCTATCCGCGCGGAGTTAGATAGACTCCAAACAGCCGGATTTATTCACAAATTTGGTCATGGTCCGTAAGTCAAATGGTAAGTGGCGCATGTGCGTCGATTACACCAGCCTAAACAGTGCCTGCCGGAAGGATGACTTTCCCCTTCCCCGCATCGATCAATTGGTCGACTCTATTGCAAGTTGTGAACTGATGAGCCTCCTCGATGCTTACTCAGGATATCATCAAATTAGCATGACAGAAGAAGATGAAGAGAGCACTGCCTTCACCACACCATTTGGCACCTACTGCTACGTCAGAATGCCATTTGGTCTCAAGAACGTCGTTTCCACATACCAGCGCTTGATGCAAAAGACCTTTCTTTCCCAGTTGGGGCGTAATCTTGAAGCTTACGTTGATGACTTGGTTTAAAAAGCTTAAAAAGCTTGACTCATTAGATGATCTTGCTGAAACCTTCTATAAGTTAAACTGATTTGGAATAAAAGTAAACCCAGAAAAGTGTTCTTTCGGGGTTTCATCTGGTAACACTAGTACAGAAAAGCTTTTTTCTATCGGTAGAAAACACCCTTGTACTATCGGTTTTTGTACCGATAGAGATAGACACGATAGAACAAGACAGAACATTTTCTATCGATAAATAACGGATAGAAGAACTTCACTATTCTATCGGCATATTAGGAGTGTACCGATAGAAAACCCATCGTAGTCTGACGTTTAGCGGCAGGGAAAGTACCACTATTCTAACGGTTAAGTACAAGTTTACCGACAGACAAAAGCTTAGTACTCTCTCGGTTGGAAATGAGTTTACCGATAGAAAAAACTATTGTACTCTCTCGGTTGTGTACGAGTTCACCGGCAGGAAAAATCACACTCTTCTAACGGTTAATTTCGAGTGTACCGATAGAAAAAACGATAGTAGTCTCTCGGTTGTGGATGAGTTCACCGACAGGAAAAGTCACACTATTCTGACGGTTAATTTCGAGTTTACCGATAGAAAAACAACAGTAGTCTCTCGGATGTAGATGAGTTTACCGATAGAAAAAGTGGCAGTAGTCTCTCGGTTGTGTGTGAGTTCACTGGCAGGAAAAGTCACACTCTTCTCACGGTTAATTTGGAGTGTACCGATAGAAAAAACGACAGTAGTCTCTCGGTTGTGGATGAGTTTACCGATAGAAAAGTGGTAGTAGTCTCTCGGTTGTGAATGAATTTACCGATAGAACATTCACATATACAGTACGTTATTTACATATACAGTACAGATGCAATACAGTATAGATTGGATACACAATACAGTACAGATGCAAAGAAGGGTAAATTCACAGAACAGATTGACACATTAGACAGTTATTTACATTTATTCACATATATATGGACAAATACAAATTGCAATCCAATGTGGACATTTATTCACATGTATATAAACAGTCTATGCACAGAGTACACGAAAAAGAGAAAATTTTCATGGCGGATGGTTGGGCGCAATTTCCTCCATGACATATTGAGCCTAGATTTGTCGAAGATCTCTAATCTTTGCATTTTCGTATTGGTCATTCAACATGGCGATCTGCAAGCATGTGTGAATACTGAGTAACTAACTTCCTAATTTAGAATGTGACACCCAATTTCAAATTTGAGTTAGCTATCGATGCTTAGCTGGGGGAATTTGGAAAAGTTTGTCTGCTCTAGGTCGTACATGTAGCGCAGCACATAAAACCCGCATTCCCACGATTGCAGCTGCTGATGGCACTGAGATAATTGCATATGCGAAGACATGTTAGCTATTGTTTCCATAAACTAATTAAGCATAAACAAAAAGCCTCGTGAGTGCCTCATATTCTTTCCAAGCTAGTAGGGAGCCCTGCGGTGCGGCATGCCTCCCTCCAGCGGAAACATATCTATCAAAAGCCTTGCATTTCAGTTAGTATTTCCAGTTAATGTATTATCATTAGCTAGTGAGGTCAAAATTTAAATCAAACATATAAGTTACTTACACCTCCATATTCCCCTTGACCACATATTCAATCGATAATCTGTCATGCATCGCATCGAGGTAGTACACCTGCATTGTACGTAAAAGAGGACCGCTAGCTCAAAGTATATCTCAGGTGTAACATACAAGATTGAGTTAAATTAGTACGAAATGCACTAACCTTTGGTGGTACCGCACCAGAATGAACTCCCTGTCCTGTTGCGCCATCAGCACCTTGGATATGTACTACTCAGCGTGCGCGGCGTCGTGCTCTAGCATCGTGAGGCTTATTTTCTATGGGTCAAGGAAACCCACCTTGTCACACGCAGCCTCCGATGCTAGCCTTTGAAGCGCAACTGCTTATCCGACCCGGCGGGGTACTGTCACCCTGGGGATCCGCATCTGCACTCTTGGCCAGCAATGCATCTCTGAACAGTGCAAACTCTTCCCTCATTTGTGCGACCTCAGACTGCACCTCAGACTGCACCTCAGCCCATATCTCCACCCGTACCTCAGTCCATATCTTATCGGAGAGCTCCGCTTCCTTTTCCTTCCAGGAGCGGGCCTTCTTCCTCGGTGGAGCCAGATCTGCGAAACCGGCCGTCCACGACACAATGGCTCCCACGGCCCGTGTCCGCCCGGGATGCTCCTTATTTCCTAGAGCACGGGTGAGGATGTCGTTCTCTCTCTGTGGGGTAAACAATCCCTGCACTGCCTCCTTCTCAAAAGAGATCTGTTACATTTAAAGGTACCTTGTGAGACAAATTGCCTTATATACACTTGTGCGCACATAGTTTATGAGGTTAGCCAACTTACCATTCACCTCACAACGTCGACGTCCCCAGGGGTTGCGAACTGCACAGACCCCGTGGACGACACGGACCCCCTCCCCCTCCACCATCTCTTGCACCTCTCATCCCGGATCTCAGAGAGTGGCAACTCAGCGGTGTCGATGACAGGATTTTGCTCGTCTTCCTTCTTCCACTGCTCCTCCTTCCCCGCATAGCCCCGGGATCCGAGCCGATGCGGGTGGTCGTTCCTCTTCTGGATCGCCCTATTCTTCTCGCTAAGGGCCTTGAACTCCTCAGTCCCCTTCTGCTTGGTGAATTCCTCCCATACCTCCTCCGATATGAAGGGGTACTTCTCGCAAGGAGATTTCCCCGCAGCGAGGAAGTTACTGATGAGCCAGCTCTTAATGGTTTTCCATGTTCCGTTCATGTCCTTCAAGCAGGCCATCCTAGGTGTATCATCGGAGATGTTCCACTTAGCCTGTTTTCAAAAAATGCATACAATTAATCACGAGTTGGTTAAACTTTAGTATAAGCCAAGAGAACGTGATTACGAAATAGTTCAGCGATTTCAGTTAATTTAACCTTCACTTCCGCCCACAACCTATCCCTCTCGTCCGCGGTCACGTTGTTCCAGCTCTGGACGATGGTCTTCACACTTTCTTTCGCCAACAGCCCAACGTAGGCCGCGTACTTCCCAGCATTCCTTCCAATCGGCCTCCCAAATTGGTTGAACTCACAACAAAGATCCGTGCGTTTGGCCAAACGGCCCAACGTCATCGCGCCTCGCCCCACCCTCTTGCGCTGGGATGTAACAGCTGCATCTTCAGTTATGTTGGGGTTGGCCCTAGTCGAACCACTAGTACCATCCGATGAAGACGACGACATGTCTTCCCTACAAAACCATCAACAAACCATCAACAATGTTTTCTATCGGTAAACACATGAGCTGCCGATAGAACATAACAATTTTTCTATGGGCAAACACGTGAGATACCGATAGAACATAACAATGGTCTCTATATATGGAATTTTGTTGATAAGCCACCATTCACTGTCATCACATAACATTCTCCATGATTGCTATACTAATATTCATTGGCCAGCATTATTATTTCACACGTAAATATGCACACAAGCATCTAAGTGCCACTGTGCATAATCTGACAAACCTAATGCTAATGGAATATAAAGATATTGAAGTAGCACAGAAAGTAGGTCACAACCAAAAAAGGAATAATATGGTTTATAGCACCCTCTCTTGGTTATCTTTAGCATTACCTGTATGCAAGTCATCAGGACTTTATCACATCTATTAGTTTGGGAAAAGTCATGTATATGCATTTGAAACATATACATCGAAGACCCATCCACATTGCCATATATTCATACCAAGTGAGTAAAAATTCCCAACCAAACTAGTACATTGCATGGCTCATGTCCTTCCAGATCCAAAGTTTTAATACTTGTTCAGAAATATTTTCTATCGGTAAACACATGGCTGCCGATAGAGCAGACAAATTGTTTCTATCTGCAAATACAGGAGATACCGATAGAATATGTGTAAGAACACCTCCAACATATAATGTGCATTCCATGGCAGTTGGATACAATTGATCACACGTACAGCAGTATAGATAAGTTAAAATCTCAAAATAGGTTCATTACAGCACTGGAACATATTATGTCAACCCTAATTTAAATCAACATTGCTTGCGGAATGTACATAATCCAACACAATAGGGAATCCTAGTGTAATTGCAAAACTCGAAGAATTAGTACGTACAAAACACTAGGATCAAATAAGGAAGATGCTGGAAATAGAACGACGAATTAGGGTATTTACGGCGATCAGTTGTGGTGATGGAGAGGCGGTGTAGAACGCAACGGCGGCCAGTGAAGGATGAAAATAAGAACCGGTGGCTGTGGCGAACCAGTGTCTAGCCGGCGATCGTCTTGTAGGAGAGAGGAAGTGAGTGGTCACGGCGGAGGTTGTGGTTTTCTTCACTCTCGAAGAGACGCAGTGCACTAAGTTGGAACTGTTCGACTGGAGGGAAACACAAGGGCCGTGCACGAGTAATAAAGTTGTGGATGACCTTTTCTATCGGTAAAACAAAATAATACCGATAGAATTATGTCCGTTTCTATCGGTACAAAAAAATAATACCGATAGAAAAAGTAAATTTCCCGGAAAAATATTTGAAGTAGTGGATGCCTTTTTCTATCGGTATAAACAATAAAATCCCATGAGACCAATTTTCCCCAGAAAATTTTTTTAATTAAGTGCCTGAGATTATAGTATTGGGTGCCATTTTTCTATCGGTAAAAACAACAAAATACCATCAGAAAATGGAAAGGTACACACAATTTAACATCAAACAGACTGTCCTTGAAAGCTGTAGAATGATAAAGATAGAGGGAAGATACCCGGAAAATTGAAAAATTGACATAAAAGAAATTGTTCATTCATTGTCGTTTTGTCACTTATAAAAAAAATAAAACCCAAAATGCTAGGTCAAGGGGTGGTCTTAGCCCTGGCTGCATGTAGAATAGAGTCAGTTTGACTTGCAGCCAGGACGCAGGACTCCTCTAGCGACAAGTTGTCCCTAGGGTCAACTACTACCGTGTCGAGGAGGCCTGCGACCTCCCTCAGCTTCGCTATGGTATCCTTCATAGTCAAACCGCAGCCAGCGATGGTAATATCTGTGGCTTGCTTCTCCTCGCGAAGACGCCTCGTCATCGCCCTGGAATTGTCACCAGCCGTCTTCATGCGCTGAATGCGCCAGAGGAGATCGTCCAGTTCAATCCGTAGCTGAGTGTGCTTGTCCGTAAGGAGCTTTTGCTCCTCCTGGAGGGCCCTCAGGTCGTCCTTCACTTTGCCAGTGTGTTCCACGGCTCCCATTCCCTGTGCAAGTCAACAGGTCAATAATGGACTGAACATGGATTAACAATACAGGGGTAAACCCAGGAGATTTAGAGTTCTTACCGGGGAGGGCGTGGCTGACGATCCCATGGAGATTGCCATTGTGAAAGAGAAGATGAGGAGTCGAAGCGTTTGAGAATTAGAAAAACAACAAAATACCGCGACGCATGGCTAGGTAATTATAGAATTTCCAAGGCGACGCATGGCGACACAGTTGAGAATTCAAAGCGCCAGAGTATTTTCTATCGGTACAAACAACCAAAAACCGTCAGACAACAAAATACCGTGAACTAACGAATTTATTCTAACGGTAAAATATAATAATACCGATAGAATAAGTAAATTTTTCGCAGCGAAACTTTTGAAGTGCCTGAGACACATTAAAGTAGTGGATCTCCTTTTCTATCGGTAGAAATGACAAAATACCGTCAGAAAAATTGATTTTTGGAGAGCTTAATTTGAAGAAGCAAGAGGCTGCAATGAGATTTTTGCAAGTGCGATTTGAAGGGAAGAATTAAGTATTTACAGGATAAAGGTACTGTACATGTTAGAACTCATGCTGTGGAGTAAAATCGAGATATATTAATGCTGTGAACTAGCTTATCATTAAGTTCTAAAGAAAAATGTACTGCCTGATGTATTAATGATAAGTTCCTCACCTTGCTGCAGAACTTGTGGGCTGTTTGCTTGGCATTTATCCCTGAAATAGAAATTAATCATCAATGGTTCTCAACCCATAATCCTTCTTCGTGATCATCTCGCAGATACGTTGTTTCGTCGATATCTTCAGTAGGGATAGATTGAGTGTCCTCTAAAAATGGAGGTATTTCATTGAATTGGTTATACTCCTCTTCGTTGACAGCGTCTTCGACCCCAACAATACGTCTCTTGCTGTGGAGGACAACATGCAAGTTTGGATTGGCAAGGTCAACGATGTAGAATACCTGTGTGGCTTGCTTTGCAAGTATGAATGGATCGTCTTGGTGTCCGACTCTACCAAGATCAACAAGAGTAAACCCGTAACTGTCAACTTGAACACCTCGAGGGATTTCGACCCATTGGCATCGAAACAGGGGAATCTTAAGTAATCCGTAATCGAGCTCCCATATTTCGTCAATAGCACCGTAATATGAGTTCAGCGCCCTTACTGACCTGGCATCCTCGGAAATAGCAAACAGTGTCACTCCGCTACATTGCGTGCTACTCTTGGCATCTTGAGCTCTTGTGTAAAATGAATACCCATTGATGTCATACCCCTGCCAAGTCCCTACAATGAATCTTGGGCCTCTAGCGAACCATGTCACAGTTTCACTTACGGAGCCCTCGGCAGCTCACGTGACTCTTTCTTGGATCCATCCAGCAAATTTCCTGTTATGTTCTTTGGTGACCCAAACGTCTGACTTCGAAGGATTCTATGACCGTAACATTACCTTGTGCTCGTGTATGTATGGCTCGACCTCTGTCATGTGTTGTAAGACCCAAAAATGTGATTTTGCGTACACATCACGAGCGTGGACGATAGCTTTGAATCCAATCGTTCCGATGCCCTGAAGCCTACCGTCGTGTCGGGACCTAGAAATGCCAATTGGGTCCCGACCATATAATCTGTGCAAAATTAAATCACCTCCTCAGCGGGATAACCTTCCATGATACTCCCCTCGGGTCGACGACGTGTCCTTACGTATCCCTTCAATACACCCATAAATCTCTCAAATGGATACATGTAGCGGAGGCACACGGGTCCACAAAACTTAATTTCTCTGATAAGGTGAACAATCAGATGGACCATAACATCAAAAAAGGATGGAGGGAAATACATCTCGAGCTGACAAAGAGTTGTAACCACGTCGCGTTGCAAAGCGTCCAATCCATCCAGATCAATTACCTATGAGGACACAGTTGCGCCAAATATTCATATCAGAAAAATCTTCTAATTAAGCTCCACAAATGGAGGTAATGAACTTATAGTACGAGTGCACGTACTTACCTTGCAAGATATTGCGTTGAAGAAATAACATAGGTTTGTGATTGTCTCTCTGACTTTAACTGGGAGAATGCCTCTAATAGCAATGGGAAGCATTTGGGACATCAAGACATGACAGTCGTGGGACTTCGTGCCAACCAGTCTTAGGTCCTTCATGGACACAAGTTTTTTCAAGTTCGCGGAGTACCCACATGGAACTTTAACACCGTGCAGGCAACCGACAGAGTTCTATTTTTTTGCTCTTGGACAACGTATAGCAGGCCGGGGGGAGGTATGTATGCTTTCCATTCTCTAAAGGTGCATGCTCAGTCCTTATCCCCATTTCCACCATGTCACGATGAGCTTTCACACCATCCTTTTTCTTTCCCGGAATGTTCAACAACAAACCAATCAAACTGTCACAGACATTTTTTTCTACATGCATGACGTCAATGCAATGTCGAACTTGTAAGTGCTCCCAGTACGGTAGATCCCAGAGAATCGATCTCTTCTTCCAAACATTTTTTTCTCGAGGTTTAGAATGCTTACCGAACTCAGCTTTGATGTCCTTCACGCGCGAGTAAATCTCCTTACCGGTCAGAAACATTGGAGCTGATCCCTTCTTAGACTTCCCGTTAAATGATTTCCTCTTCTTACGGTACGTGTGATGCACCGGAAGAAATCTGCGGTGACCCATGTACACTGTTTTCCGGTAGTTTCGCATCCACATGCTCTGAGTTTCATCTAGGCAAATAGGGCAAGCCTTGGCTCCTTTCGTACTATACCCCGTCAACTTGCCGTAGGCCGGAAAATCATTTATGGTGCAAAATATCAGGGCCCGCAAGATGAAATTCTCTTTCTTGTATGCATCCCACACCTGCACCCCCTCGCTCCACAATTTCGGTAAGTCCCCGATTAAGGGCGCTAGAAACACGTCAATATCATTTCCGGGTTGTCTGGGTCCAGAGATTAGTAACGCCATCATGATGTACTTGCGCTTCATGCATAACCAAAGAGGAAGATTGTAGATGCATAAAAGAACTGGCCAAGTGCTGTGCCGACTGCTCATATTACCATGTGGGTTCATACCATCTGTACTCAGCCCGAACCTTATATTCCTAAGTTTGCCGCCGAACTCAGCAAATGTTCTCTTGATGTTTCTCCATTGAATAGAATCAGCTGGGTGTCTCAGTTTTCCGTCTTGTTTCCGGGCTTCAGCATGCCAACGCAAGTGCTTCGCGACTTTCGGATTTCCAAACAGCCGCTTCAATCTAGGTATCACAGGCAAGTACCACACAGTTTTTGCCGGAGGTTGTCGTGGTATTGCGAATACCCCGGCAGGTTTTGTGAACGATCCTAGCGAGGAAAACGCCGCGCGGGTTGACCGAGTGACCGGTCCTCCCCCGCCGGACAAACACAAGAATTGACACGAGGATTTATACAGGTTCGAGTCCCGGTGGGGGCCCTAGTCCTGTCGGCGTGCTCCCGACCGTAGTCGGCTAGGGAGGCTCTCTCGGGGGAGAGGCTTCCGGAGCACACCTGTGAGTTTTGGCTATTCCAATAATGAATCACTTGTCTTACAACAGAGGGGTACAAGGGCTATTTATAGCCCCAAAAAGAAGCAAAAAAGACTAAACTACCCCAGACACTACCGGCGGATTGAGGGGTAGCAACGTCCTTCTCCCGGTCAAGCGCCTTGGATGCTTGACTGGTGGTCGCTGATTCCCGAGGCGCTCCTCGCGTCACTTGCACGTTATCAACAACCAAAGACTTTACCTTTAGAAGGGCGATGACGCCCGGGACATACACTAGAGGCCACGTCTGAAAGGGATGTAGGATATCGACTAGAGGGGGGTGAATAGGCGATTTTAGCAAATTACCAATAAATCAAACAATTGGTAGTAAATGAGAGCAATTTAAGTAACACAAGATGAACAATAAACAATTGCAACACAAGGATATATCCCGTGGTCTCGGTTATTTGCCGATCACCCCTAATCCACGTTGAGGCAAACTCAAATCTCTAACCGCTCCTCTATCTAGTCAACCTTCTCTAGAGAAGTGACCTAGATCTTGAGCCGGATTAGTGTGATGAGTTGTTCAAACCTCGATTTCACTAAGGATGCAGTTTACCGCCCCGGCAAGGCGTGCTCAACCCTTTCACAAGACGTTTTGAGGCTTCTTCACAATCTTCCTTGAAGAGCTCTCCAAAACCTTTCTCCTAGCCGTCTAGGAGCCGGCAAACTCCAAGAGTAACAAGCCGGTGATTATCACTTAGTCTTCTTCTAGTGCAACGAGGTTGATTTAATTATCTAGATGCAATGCACTAGAAGATCTCAAATGCACACTCTCACAACTTCGAGAATTTGAACCTTAGAGTGTATGAAATGTGCTAAAGCTCTCAAGGATGATGACAATGCTCAAATTATGCTAAGAGTTGTGAACAGGGCCGTGCATGGGAGTATATATACCCCCCACAATAAATATAGCCGTTACAGGCCGTTGGGAGAAAAAGATCACCTAGCGGTCAGACCGCAGGTACAAGCTCAGTTAGACCGCCGCAATTGCAACGGCATTAAACAGGCACAATAAATGCTCAACTGCCCTTGTCAGGCACATACACGGTCAGACCGGATCCTATTTCGATCAGACCGTGAAACTGTCCAGAGACGACATAGTTTCTGGACACCTTATACGGTCAGGCCGAAAAATACGGACAGACCGGCCATACGGTCAGACCGTAGTAGAAAAACACGGTCAGACCGATTTCTCGGTTAGACCGGTCTAATAAAATGGTCAGACCGTCAAAGCTCAAAAACAACAGAAGGATAGGTCATGAAGTTCCAGGAGACTGACCTAGGTTTTAACTACGGACAGACCGACCTTATAAAGGTACATACTATACTAAGACATAATCTCGGTCAGTCCGAGATCCTATTCGGTCAGTCCGTGAATTCGGTCAGACCGGTTCAACATACGGTAAGACCGACTGAGACAGTGCTTAGCAGTATTGAGCTGAAACAAGCATTTTCAAAGTATATGACCTTCTAGTATGCAATGCAAGTTGATTTTATGATTTGTGGCACATAGATGAAGTATTTTGTGATACATCACATGCTCCTCTTAATAGTACGGCAACTATCCTAAAATCCGGTCAAAATTATTCTCTAATCACCTTAGACCGGTAAAAATGGAAAAGACCTTATTTCGTACCTTTGCCCTTTTGATCAATGCCCTTTCTTCGTCATGAGGCTCTTTCTTCGCCTTTCATTAACCTGTCTTTTAAGTCTCTTCTTGACACAACTAGGCAGGTAACGTTAGTGTACCACCGGTGGGAATGGTACATGTCACCGGGAAGATCTCCGGACCAAGCCACCGGAGCCGTGACGCTTCGGCTCCCGTGCCTCGCGCTTATGACCGCGCCGCTTCGCCATAAATGCCCTCGCGGTTCGAACCGGTGCCTCGATTTGTGCGCCAGTCCCTTCGTTTCCCGCACACGGTTTGAACTTCAACGGCCCAGATTGCTCCGCGGAGTACCACGTGGCGCTCATCTGGATCACAGCTCGCCCCTATAAATAGGGCCTTGGGGGGCCTGGGAAGTTCATTCCAAACTTCTCAACCTTAGTGCATTTAGCTCTCCCGGTAGCTCTCTCCCGGTAGCTAGCTCTCGACAGCAGTCGTCCGGGACATTTGGTCGTAGCCTCCTGAAACGTTAGGCACCAAAAAAAACAAACCTGATGGCACAGAAGGGTCGAGCGAAGACGACCGAGGTGCCCCCGGAGGAGGTCGCTCCGGACTTCCTCTGGGCGTCCGAGTTCACGGCCGAGGACGCGGAGTCCCTGGTGGAACGCGGGGTCGTTGAGGACGGGGACATCTGGGTCCCCGTGAAGAAGGACGGAGCCCCCCACCCCAGGCCCGGAGAGATCGTGGCCTTCGAGGCCTTCCTGGAGGTGGGGCTCCTGCTCCCGGTGCATCCATTGATCCGGGAGTTTTTGAAGGAGTGTGGGGTGGCTCTAAACCACCTCACCCCGAACGCACTCGTCCGGATGGGCCTCTTCATTTGGCTCTTCGAGACGGCGACCGGGCGGGAGCCTACCCTACGCGCCTTCCGGTACTTCTATGAACCGGCGGCGAGGAGCTCCCACCTGGTGAAGGGGGGACCCAAGTCCCGGGTAGCTGATTGCCCGGCGGCGGCCTCCCGGGACCACTGGGGCGACTGGATCTGGAGGAGGTTCTACCTCCGGGTCCGGGATGACGAGGTGACGTACGCTCTGGAGCCCCCCGCCTACAGCAGATCGTCCGCGCCGAAGCCTCCGGTGTGGACGGACGAGGAGCTCGAGCTCCTCGGCAAGGTGATCATCTCCCGGGGCACCCGCTCTATGTGGGACGCCGCCGAGGAGATGATGCTCCTGAGGATCTCCCCCTTCTCATGCGGGAGAAGGGGGATCGGCATTGGCCCGGAGCAGCGGCCCTTGGTCAAGCCGGTGACCCGACGTAAGTCCGTTACCTGCTTCATTGCATTTACAAATTTTTGGAAATTTGACTAACTCTTTACCTTTTGTAGTCCGGCCGTACCCGGTGGCGCGGGAGAAAGCGGAGAACCTCCTGGGGAGGTACTTCGCCGACGACCACGAGCGCATTGTGCGCCTCGTGCGGGAGGGCCCTCCCTGGAACTTAGTAGCCGAGGCCTACGGGCTGAAGCTGCCGGAGAGGAAGCCCCTCTCCACCCCCGGGTCACACAAGCGGGGGAAGGACGCAGCCGGGGGCTCTGAGCCTAAGAAGGCCAGGGTCCAAAAAGCCCCCGGCCCATCGACGATGCCGGCTTCGACGCCGGCGAAGGCCCGGGATGAGACCCCTTGTACGGGGTGCGCCCGGGCGCCAGCCCGGAAAGAAGCAACACCCCCTCCCCCGAAGAGTCCAGTTGAGGCTCGAGGGAGGGAGCCGGCCGCGGGCGGGCCGGTGTCCGATTCGGCGGACTACGCCCCCTCGCCGCCTGTGGTGGCCCTTCCGGCACCCCCGGCACCTTTGGAGCCGGAGAAGCTGGAGGTTAGATTTGCGGAGGCCTTGCCTCCGCGGGTGGAGTGGCCGGTCGACGAGGGGGGAGCCCCTCAGTCTACGAGGTTCCCCCGGAAGTAGAGGCCCAGGGGCCTTCCCACCCGGGAAGGGGAAAGGGCTGATGGTTCCTCCCCGGGCGAGGACCCGTTCCGAAAGCTCCTCGGCCACTTCCACGGAGGCCATCTCCTCGGCGACGAAGACGCCGACAACACTGCCGGACGCTCTATCCGGGGACCCCTCACCGGCCGCGACAGGGCCGGCGTAAGGCGGCTGACCCCCGTGCTATCCGCGGGGGAGATCGCCCGCTACGCGGAGGGCCTGCAGACCGGAAATGTCCGGGCCTACGCTGCGGAGGGGACGGTCGACGAGCGTTTTGGGGAGCTTCAATCTCTCCAAGTCCAGGTACTTACCCGAGTCGATGACGCCTTCTTTGGGTACCTACACTTCAATTTTTCTAACTCTGGAGTTTTGTAGGGGGCGGCCATTACCTGGGGCCTGGAGCAGCGGATCGGCCGGATGCTTAAGGACGCGGATGAGAGGGCCGCGACCTACCTGGGGCAGCGCGACGAAGCCCTCCAGGAGCTGACCCGGGTCCGGGCCCAGGTCCACGTCTCTGAGGCCGTTAACGGCCGCCTTCGGCAGGAGGACAAGGCGAAGGAGGAGGCGTTCCGGGAGCTCGAGGGCTCAAGTGTCCGGGCGGTGACGGACGCGGGCCTCTCCGTCCGCTCGGCCCTCGAGAGCCTTAGCATGAGTCTAGGCTCCGGGAGCAGCTCGGAGGTGCCCCCGGCGACCCTCGTGGAGGCTGTACGTTTTCTCAACGCACAGGTCTCCGTCATCCCGGAGGCTGCCGACGCCCAGGCGCGGGGCCGGGCGATCCCCGTCGCTGCGGCCGCGGCCGGGCTCGTCGAGCACCAGGGGGTGGGCGCCCGGGCGATCGGGGGCCGCATCCCCCAGAGCTTCCCCGAGTTCTTCGAACCCTCGCGCCGGGAGGTCGAACAGCTCGCCGAGGGCTTCGACGCCCAGATCATCCGAGTGAGATTCCCGGCACCGGCGCCTCCGGCAGCGGATGCCACAGCCCCGTCAGAAGCCCCTCGGGGGGAGGACACCAATGACAAAGTATGAGCCTCCCCCCGGGTATTAGATAGGACCCTTTTTGCTTTCTTAGGAGTTTGTTCCCGGTAGCTTCTTAGAAGAAGCCCCGGACATTTGTAAAAAGACATTTTGAATGCAATACAATTAGAAATTTTTCTAAGTCTGGAATTGAATGCAATGTTAGCAGAGTTCCTAGGAGGTTACTCCCAGGTGAAGGTCCGGGAGAGGCTCCCTGAGGGACGCCCAAGCGGCTTTGATCTTGCTAAGCCTCATCTCTGGGAAGCGCATTGGGGACGCCGTCCGGGAGCCGATCCGGTTGAGGTGGCATCCGGAGTGGCACTTGGACAATTTTGACAATCATCGTGCCGAATTGTCCCCTACGCGTCCGGGGTTCTGGATGATCCCCCCACTTCGGATACTTCCCCCGGCGGGCTACGAGTACTGGCCCGAGGATGTGCTTCGGGAAGCTCAACGCCGCGTTCGCACATTGTACCGGGACTTGGCCAGGGAGCTAGCAGAGGGCCTCCGGGACTATTAGGCGTAGGAGCCTTAGAATGTAGAAAGCTTCCGGGTTTTGATCCGGGTTGTATCGTTCCCGATGCCCACCGGAGGGGGAAGATGTCCTCCGGGTTAAATGCTCAATAAAGCTGTGTTGTTGCTTTCTTCTTTGAGAGTTCTTTTATTTTGTCGGGGGAAATCTCCGCGGGACTAAGTCCAGGTAAGTTGCGTCACGATTGCCCGGGGACGTGGCCTCCGGCCCCTCGCCGGGCGGCGCCTTTTGGCCCCCGGGACCTGGCCTCCAGAGCCGTCCCGGGCGCCGCCATTTGTCCGGGGACGTGGCCTCCGGCCCCTCCTTGGGCGCCGCCATTTGTCCAGGGACCTGGCCTCCGGGGCCTCCCCGGGCACCACCTTTTGGCCCTCGGGACCTGGCCTCCGGCGCTGTCCCGGGCGCTGCCATTTGCCCGGGGACGTGGTCTCCGGCCGCTCCCCGGGCGCCGCCTTCTGGACCCTGGGGCATGGCCTCCGGCGCCGTCCCGGGCGCCGCCATTTGCCCGGGGAAGTGGTCTCTGGCCCCTCCCCGGGCGCCGCCTTTTGGCCCCTGGGACCTGGCCTCCGGCGCCGTCCCGGGCGCTGCCATTTGTCCGGGGACGTCGCCTCCGGCCCCTCCCTGGGCGCCGCCATTTGTCCGGGGACCTGGTCTCCGGGGCCTCCCCGGGCGCCGCCTTTCGGCCCCCGGGACCTGGCCTCTGGAGCCGTCCCGGGAGCCGCCATTTGCCCGGGGACATGGTCTCCGGCCGCTCCGCGGGTGCAGCCTTCTGGCCCCCGGGGCATGGCCTCCGGCGCCGTCCCGGGCGCCGCCATTTGCCCGGGAACGTGGCCTCCGGCCGCTCCCCGGGCGCCGCCTTTTCGCCCCCGGGGCATGGCCTCCGGCGCCGTCCCGGGCGCCGCCATTTGCCCGGGAATCGCTCCCCAAGGGGGCTTTCCTGGAAATCATCACGAAGCCCTCGGTGGCCTCCCCGGACACGGGCGATGAGCCTCATGTCCCGGAGGTCGCCGAGATCATCCGGACTCCGTCTTGGAAGGACCCCCTCATCTCCTTCATCAAGGGGGAGGGGGACCCTCCTAGTGAGACGGAGGCTAAACGTCTCCGGGCTAAAGCCCGGGCATATCTCCTGCTGGAGCGGAGGCTCTACAAGCGGGGGGCTTCTGCCCTCCTCCGCTGCCTCCCCCGGCCGAAGGGACTTCAACCTCTCGAAAACATCCACCCGGGGAGCTGTGGTTCTCACCTAGCCCCGCGTGCCATCGAGGCCAAGGACCTCCGGCAGGGCTTCTACTGGCCCACGGTCATGCGCGATGCGCGAGACCATGTCTCCGCGTGCGAGGCATGCCAGAAGATGGCCAAGGGCTCGAACCTCCCCCCTATAGCGCTGCAGACAATCCCCATCACTTGGCCCTTCGTGCGCTGGGGGATGGACCTCTTAGGGCCCTTCCCCCCAGCGCCCGGAGGATACAAGTATGCGGTAGTCGCGGTCGACTATTTTACAAAGTGGGTTGAGGCGGAGCCTTTGGCCAGCATCACGTCCCGGGCCGTTTAGAGGTTTTTCTGGAAAAACGTCGTATGTCGTTTTGGTGTCCCTCGGGAAATCACCGTGGACAACGAGACCCAATTCGACTCGGCTTATTTTCGGGAATTCTGCGAAGGCCTGGGGCTCGTTATCCACTTCGCCTCAGTGGCCCATCCCCGGAGCAATGGGGCTGTCGAGAGGCTCAACGGCGTGATCCTACAGGGGTTGCGCCGGAGACTCGAGCAAACCGCTTCTCAGCGGGGTGCATGGGCAGAGGAGGTCCCTAGCATCCTCTGCTCCATGCGCATGACCCCGTCCCGGGTGACGGGGCGCACTCTCTTCTCCCTGGTCTACGGGGCGGAGGCAGTCCTCCCCCCGGAGATCGGCTTCCGGTCACTGCGGGTCGAGCTCCTGGGGGGAGCCACGCCCGCAGCGTACCAGGCCAACGAGGCCAACCAGCGCCTGGAGATCGACCTCACGGAGGGGGAACGCAACCGAGCGCTCCTCCGCCACGCCATCTACGAGCAAGAGATGGCGCGCGCATACAATCAGCGCGTGCGCGAGAGGGCTTTCCGCCTTGGGGACCTTGTCCTCAAGCGTGTGACGGACCCCAGGCCCAGGGTAAGCTCTCCCCCAAGTGGGAGGGCCCCTACAGGATCTCCGCGGTCCTGGGCTCAGGGGCCTACAAGCTCTCCAACCTTCAAGAGCAAGAGCTGAAGCACACGTGGAACTTGCGTTTACTTCGCAAGTTCTACGTTTAGCCTTACGGGCCTGTCCCCTCCCCCGGAGCGTTCGCGCCGGAGGGGGAGGAGGGACACTGTATTTTCCTCCCCTTTCGCGGCTTCGCAGGGGGAGGCCCTGTACTTCATTTTATTAGCAATACATAGGACTTGCTTTTCAAACTGTCTCATTGCAGGTCTCTCTCATTACCGCCGCTAGCGGCGATGCCCTCCCCGTGAGGATGCCCTCCCCGCGAGGAAGCCCTCCCCATGAGGATGCCCTCTCTGCGAGGAAGTGGACCAGGCCCAGCAAGTCCCTCCTGTAGGGCGGCTTACGATCAGCCCTCGTGGACTGAGGGTGTAAGCGGCAACCCGGTCACAGTGGCCGCGCTAACGAGTCACTTTGGGGGACTAGTCCCCTGCCCAAACACTCAAGACCCGTCTTCGGGCACTTCCTCCTCCGGGAGTTGGCGCTCTCCCCAGTGGGACGTCTAATGGCCATCTTGGACCTATCTTCCTCCTACGGGAGTCGACGTCCGACGCTCTCCCCAGTGGGACGTCTAATGGTATCCTTGGATATTTGGTCCCCGGCGACCCTATTCCCGGCTCCCTGTTCTCACGGCGACCGGACGATTGGTCCCTGGCAACCTTATTCCCGGCTCCCCGTTCTCACGGTGACCAGATGAATGCCTCCCGGAGACCCTATTCCCGGCTCCCCGTTCTCACGGTGACCGGACGATTGTCTCCCGGAGAAGTCACGGATTTCTGGGACGTTTTCTTCCCGGAGCTCCTATTCCAAGCTCCTCGTCCTCACGGTGACCAGACGATTGTCTCCTAGGAAGCTCGACTCCGGAAATCTCATCGAGTTTTTCTTGGATGTTTCTCCCACACAGGGCCTTATTCCCGGCTCCCCGTTCTCACGGCGACTGGACGCTTGTCTCCCGGAAGGTCTTTTCCCAAGAAAGCTCGTTTTAAAATTTTCTAACTTAGAAAAATTCCTATGTTACAGGTGACTTCCATCCCGAGGGCCTTGTTACCCCCACAGCGCCCGGAGCTACCCTCCGGCCCGTTGTGGGCGGGAGGGGGATAAGGAACCCCCGGATGTCGACCGTACCGCCCACGAGCAAACTTAGCTCATCCTTATTAAGATGAGTCGTCCGGACCATCCAAGAAGAAGAAAATAAAGAGACAATGAAAGAAGAAGCAACAGCACAGCTTTATTGATTGTCAAACCCGGAGGACATCTTCCCCCTCCGGTGGGCTTCGGAAACGATACAACCCGGGTTCTAACCCGGGGGATTCTCTACGCCTTTAGGCTCCTACGCCTAATACTCTCGGAGGCTCTCCGCTAGCTCCCGGGTCAAGTCCCGGTACAATGCTCGCACGCGGCGCCGAGCGTCCCGGAGCACATCTTCGGGCCAAAACTCGTATCCCGCCGGTGGAAGAATCCGGAGGGGAGGTATCATCCGGAACCCCGGTCGCCGAGGGGACAATTCGGCGCGATGATTGTCAAAGTTCTCCAAGTGCCACTCCGGGCGCCACCTCAACCGGATCGGCTCCGGGACGCTATCCCCGCCGCGATTCCCGGAGACAAGGCTTAGCAAGATTAAAGCCGCTTGGGCGTCCCCCGGGGAGCCCCTCCCGGACCTTCGCTCGGGAGCAACCTCCCGGGAACCCTGGTAACAACATTCAATTCAAAGACTTAGAAAAAAATTCTAATTTCATTGCATTCAACATGTTTTTGTACAAGTGTCCGGGGCTTCTTCTAAAAAGCTACCGGGATCAAAATCCTAAGAAAACAAAAAAGGGCCCTAACTAAGACCCGGGGGGAGGCTCATACATGTTCATTGGCGTCCTCCCCCCGGGGGGCTTCTTCCAAGACCAGGGCTGGCACGTCCCCCGCCGGAGGTGCCGGAGCCGAGAATCTTGCCCGGATGATCCGGTCGTAGAATCCTCCGGCAAGCTGCTCGATCTCCCGGCGCGACGGCTCGATGGAGTCCTGGAAGCTTCGGGGGATGCGGCCCCCGATCGCCAGGGCGCCAACCCCCCGGAACTCGACGAGCCCCGCAGCATCCGCGACAACGGGGATCGCCCGGCCCCCCGCCCGAACGTCGGTAGCCTCCGCGAGGGTCGTCGGCGGCACCTCCTTGCTCCCGGAGCCTAGGCTTACGCTGAGGCTCTCGAGGGCCAAACGGACGGAGCGGCCCGCGTCCGCCACCACCCGGATGCTCGAGCCCTCAAGCTCCCGGAGCGCCTCCTCCCTCGCCTTGGCCTCCTCCCGGAGGCGGCCATTGACGGCCTCGGAAATATGAACCTGGGCCCAGACCCGGGTCAATTCCATGAGGGCTTCATCGTGTTCCCGGAGGGCCTCCTCGCGCTACCCTACGGAGGCCGCGGCCCGGCCCTCCGCTTCCTTAAGCAGCCGGGCGACCCGCTGCTCAAGGCCCCAGGTAACAGCTGCCACCTACAAAATATATAGAGTTAGAAAAATCTCAAGTGCAGGAAATAAATGAAGATGTCAACAACTCGGGTTACCTGGGCCCCGAGGGACTGAATCCCCTGGAAACGCTCATGGAGTGTTCCCTCTACGACGAACGCTCATGGAGTGTTCCCTCTGCGTAGCGGGCGACTTCCTCCGTGGGAAGCAGAGGGGCCTCTCTGTAACACCCCAGTTTTTGACTATCTTTTCTGCTTACGAGTCAGCATATATTCTTTGGAATCCCTGTTGTCTCAACCCCATCTTGATGTTAGGTGTGCCACTACCTTAACCTAAAAAAGTTGGCTGCTAAACTTCATGCCAGATCATCTCCAAATCCAAATCTGATAAAGTGATAACCTTTATTTCATTTTTCTGATCATTTTTCCCTTCTGGAAGAATTCCAGAATCTCAACCGAAACCCTAGTTTCAGCTGCGACAAAAGTTCAAACCCTAATTACCCGGTTTTTCATTTTTGTCAAAACCACCAGATCTTATCAGATTTTATCATTTTTCCTGCTAGATGAGTCCAAGACATTTAGTAGCACTCATCTGCAAAACCAGAACTCAGATCAGCCCTTTGGATCTCCATATTTGCAAATAGGCCCAAGTACCCGAGTTAAAATCCTTACAGATCAGTCCAAATCGTCGCAATTCAGTCCAAAGTTCGCAACCCGGTCCCTGTGAAGTTTTCAACCAGCGCCCGCCTTTTTACCGCGCCGTTGAACTCGCCGCCGGCGAAGTGCCTCGCGCTGCCACCTTCACGGCCACGTAGCCACCAACCATGCACAGCTGTACCGCCACCGTGGAACGCTTCAACCGCACCGTGCCATGTTCTTCCCCGCGCGCGCGTACCTGCTGCTGCTGCCAGAAGCCTCACGCCACATGGCCGCCATCCCGGAGATCGTCGCCACACCCCTGACAGAATCCTGTTTCCCCGCGATTCATCGCCTCTGGCAGAGCTCCGCCGTGTCCCGAAATACCTCGATGACCGCCCCAGCGCCAGAAGAAAATCCCTCCGACGATTGCTGATGCTCCCGAGAGCTTCACCCGCGATTATATAAGCCCCCCTTGCCCAGCATTTCTTCACACACCACCTGCATTTGTGAGCCCAAGCCTCCACCACCAGAGAGCAACCGAGTTCTCCAGCGCCGCCGCGAAGATCTTCTTCTCCGGCGAGCAATTCCTGAAGCTTACGGCGCCAGCTTCGCCCGAAGCTTTCCCCTCCAAACCAACGTCACCAGTAAGCTCCTTTCTTCCCCTTGTGTGTTTCATAGCCATTGATTGGTCCCCGGCGCACCTCAACGCCAGCAATCACCGGAAAACCAAAATCCCCTGTTCCCGTAATGCCGAATGATTTAGTCCGAATTAATCCTCGTGCCAGTGATAAGAATTGACCAGTGCACCCAATTGAGCAAGCCTACAAAACTTAGATTTCAAAATTGAGCAGCGATCATAGCCTTTCCGAAGTTTGCGCGCCACCAGTGAGTTGGTCCTCGTCGCCAAGCTTCTCCGGCCATTCTCCGGCCGAATTGACCTTACAAATAGACCCCTCACCTCACCCTCTCAGTCCCTGAGCAGTGAATCGACCTCGAACCTTTTAAATCAGAAACGCCCAATTCAGGAGTCGTCTTCTCCAGCGCCGGTCGCCGGAATTTTTCCCCGGCCGATCTGGCCCTGCACACCTTGTCTCTTAGATAGATCTCAACCCCCTGAGCAATTTACTCTACTGGCCCGAACCCTGAATCGACCTGGATCAAAAGTTATGGGCATGCCAAGGTTGCTGTCCAGTGGTTCAGTTCATGTCCAGGCCACCGTGTTTGCTCACCGGATTTGGCCACCTTCCGGCCACCTTCTGCCTTTGAGCCTGTTGAGAATTTTGTAGCTGTTATCAATGCCTAAACCCCAGACAAAGTTGTGCATCAATTGGAGTCCTGAGTCAAAAGTTATGCAAGGCCCTAGTTTCTGGCCATGTCTAGCACTATGTCAGTGCATGACCACCGGTGGCATTGGATGATTTAGACTTGTTTCATTTGAGCAATTGAAATGCCACTTTGTCCAGTAAGTCCCTTGAGCCATGATCTACAACATCCCCTACTATCACATCTCCAGAAATCAGACCTAGAACCAATTTAGAGCAATGTCAAGCCATGAGCCGAATGTCAGCCTTTCGACATTCAAGTCCTTTTGAGCCCATCTCTTCGACCTATGTCAAGTGACCTTGTCCAAACCCTTACCCCTGCATGCATGATGTATCTACGTATTATTTTCTAGTACTTGTATAATTATATAGTGTGTATGTGTTGTTTGTACCCGTCGTGGAACCAGACGGTGAAGGAGCAGAGGAGATCCCCGAAGATTCATTTGAGCAGTTAGACCCATCACTGCAAGGCAAGTCTCAAACCCTTGATCATGTCTAGCCTATTATTTTGAAATGAAGTATGTTATCTCTTTCAAGTATATGCATGCCTTAGATTCAAATAAGAACTATGTTTCAATAAAATGATTAGATATGACCTAAATGATTGTAAAGCCCCTTTTGACATTGAATACCCCTGTACCCTTGTTACCCTAGAATATCATGCTTAGGCTATACTATGCCCAAGATTATATGATAAATGTTGAATGGTCACATATGAGAAAAGCATGTTCAAAACCCTTTTGTGAAAGAAAATATGATTGGAATCGATAGTGAGGATGGTTTGATAGGATGGTGCTGTGTGCGCACTGGGAATGTGAAAGACTCCTCACTAGAGATTCATAAGGACTAGAACCTTGTGCTGTGCTTCTATGCGGCATGAAAAACATACCAACCACTTGCCTGTTTATGGGACGGGCGCAACTTAGTAGCTTTCTTTAGTATTAGCTCTTCCCTGCAATGGTTGTCGATCCAGTGTCTTGCGAGAACTGGTGGGCCGCAGAAGGCCATGAGTGATGTGAGTTCAGAAAAATCATGAGAGGAAAAGGTGGAAAGAAGGAAGACGCCCTATGCCAGATTAAGTCGTGCGCGACTGTAATCAAGAGAGGCTATGTGTCTTGCGAGAACATAGACCCAGGCTAGGAAGTAAGGCAGTGGGGAGGACCCACAACGGTACTTGAGACTTAACTGTCTATTTACCGGGCAAGGAAATAGTTAATGCTAGGACTGTAAATTGTTGTGTCATCTCGGCCTTGTCACATGCGTAAGAGTCGCATGGAGAGGTACCGACTTGAAAGCCGAATGATCGGTGGATTAAGGTGGTACACCTTTGCAAAGTTTAAAAAGTATCGGATACTCTGAGCTCCCAGGTTATGGAGTCTGCGCGCTGCGGATTCTATTCACGTCGATGCAGCACAAGTAGCTTTTGGAAAGTTTTCACAAAATCAGGATAAAGTGGTGACTCATGAAGGACCGCCACACACAACATTTTCTGAGAATTTAGCTTAGGGTTTTAAAAGCACTGCTTTTGAAAATGAAAGTCCTTTCTCCAAAGACTAAGTGTGAAAATCTATTCTATATACATATATGAAGCCAAGAAGCTATTCTTTGAGAAATTCCCCCTCATCTATATATACATGCATTGTTACTTGGGACTTGTTGAGCACCATGTGGACAATGTGCTCACCCTTGCTTTTACAAACGAATTTAGAAAAAGGATTCGTCGACCCCGAATCTTATGGTCTTGAACCCAATGTGGAACAAGAAGAAGAAACTGAAGACCCATCCGGTTAAAGGGTTATGCACCAAGGTGGAGTTCGATGTGGAGAAGACCCGTGCAACACCGCTGCTGCTGAAAAAGAAGACCAATGAAGTCCTTTTGTTTACTATTACTGTTTTATTTTGTGCCGACCTTTGTGTCGAAAACTCCTTAATTTGTATCAACATTTAAATGCGTCATTTTGGTGCTAAGTTATTGTAATGTTGGTCCTTGTGATCAGCACTTGTTTTTAATTACTCGCATTTTTATATAATGCATCTTGTTATTGTGAGCTGCAATGTGCCTTTTCTGAGTGCAATCCACCTGGGCGATTGCCACTGGAATCCTCAAATGAGGGTCCCACACTCTCGCCCGGCACCGGCGTCGCTGCCGGTGGCGGGTCCTCGGACCTGTGAGTCCGGTAACGCAGCCGGCGTCACCGGCGTCTTCGTGGCCGAGGTCTCCTCCGAAGATGTGGCCGAGGAGCTTTGGGCGGGGGTCCCTGCCCGGGGGGGATCATCAGACCTTTCCCCGCCTCGGGCCGAAAGGTCCTCGGGGCCTCCTCCGGAGGAGGAACCTCGTAGACCGAGGGGCTCCCCCCCTCATCCACCGGCCAAACCCGCGGAGGCGAGGCCTCCGCGAATCTCACCTCCAGCCTCTTCGGCTCCAAAGAAGCCGGAAGGGGCGTAGTTCGCCGAGTCGGACGCCGCCCCGCCCGCAGCCGCCTCCTTCCCCCAGGCCTCGACGGGGCTCTTCGTGGGAGGAGGTGTTGCTCCCTTCTGGGCCGGTGCCCGGGCACGCTCGGTCCCGGGGGTCTCGTCCCCGGGCTTCGCCGGTGACGCCGACGGCGTCGTCGACGGGCCGGGGGTCTTTTGGACCCTGGCCTTCTTGGGCTCCGAGCCCCCGGCCGCTTCCTTCCCCCGTTTGTGCGACCCGGGGGTGGGGAGAGGGTTCCTCTCCGGCAGCTTTAGCCCGTAGGCCACCGCTACCAAGTTCCGTGGAGGGCCCTCCCCCACGAGGCGCACGACGCGCTCGTGCTCGTCGGCGAAGTACCTCCCCAGGAGGTTTTCCGCCTTCTCCCGCGCCGCCGGGCACGGTCGGACTGCAAGAGGTAAAGAGTTAGTCAAATTTTCAAAAATTCGTAAGTACAATGCAGCAGGTTCCCGGAGCTTACGTCGCGTCACCGGCTTCACCGGGGACCGCTGTTCCGGGCCCATGCCGACTCCCCTCTTCCCGCGCGAGAAGGGGGAGATCCGGAGGAGAGCCATCTCCTCGGCAGCATCCCGCATTGAGCGGGTCTTCTTGGAGAGGACCACCCTGCCGAGGAGCTCGAACTCCTCGTCCGTCCAAACCGGAGGCTTCGGCGCGGACGATCGGCTGTAGGTGGGGGGCTCCGGGGAGTACACCACCGCCTCGTCCCGGACCCGGACGTAAAACCACCTCCGGACCCAGTCGCCCCAGTGGTCCCGGGAGGCCGCCGCCGGGTAGTCGGCCACCCGGGACGGCAGCATTTGCACCATCACCGAACCGAAGGGGGACTTGGGGCCCCCCTTCACCAGGTGGGAGCGCCGCACCGCCGGTTCGTAGAAGTACCGGAAGGCGCGAAAGGTGGGCTCCCGCCCGGTCGTCGTCTCGTAGAGCCAGATGAAGAGGCCCATCCGGACGAGCGCGTTCGGGGTGAGGTGGTTGAGTGCCCCCAGAAACTCCCGGAGCATGGGATGCACCGGGAGCCGGAGCCCCGCCTCCAGGAAGGCCTCGAAGACCACGACCTCTCCAGGCCTGGGGCGGGGGGCTCCGTCTTTCTTCACGGGGACTCAGATGTCCCCGTCCATGACGACGCAGCGTTCGACCAAGGAGTCGGCGTCCTCGGCCGTGAACTCCGACGCCTAGAGGAAATCCGGAGGGATTTCCTCCGGGGGCACTTCCGTGGTCTTTGCTCGACCCTTGGGTACCATGAGGTTAGTCTCTTCCTTTTTCTTTAGTGGCTAACCTTTCAGGAGGCTACTACTAAAACTTCCGGTCGTCTGCTACCGGGAGCTAACTACCGGAAAGAGCTACCGGGAGAGGGCTACAGGGAGAGCAAAAATCGCTAAGGCTAAAAGTTTGGAATGAACTTCCAGGCCCCCAAGACCCTATTTATAGGGGCGGGACGTGGTCTGGATGGACACCACGTGGCACCCGCGGAGCAATCTGGACCGTAGAAGTTCAAACCGTGCGCGGGAAACGAAGGGACAAGCGCATGAATCGAGGCACTAGTTCGAACCGCGCGAGCATTTATGGCGAAATGGCGCGGCCTTAAGCGCGGGACACGGAAACCGAAGCGCCGCAGCTCCGGTGACTTGGCCTGGAGATTTTCCCGATGACATGTACCATACCCACCGGGGACTCAAGCATCGTCCCCGGCGTGCATGGGGGGCTGCTGTCGGGGGAAATCTCGGCGGGACTAAGTCCAGGTAAGTTGCGTCACGATTGCCCGGGGACGTGGCCTCCGGCCCCTCCCCGGGCGCCGCCTTTTGGCCCCCGGGACCTGGCCTCCGGCGCCGTCCCGGGCGCCGCCATTTGTCCGGGGATGTGGCCTCCGGCCCCTCCCCGGGCGCCGCCATTTGTCCGGGGACCTGGCCTCCGAGGCCTCCCCGGGCGCCGCCTTTTGGTCCCCGGGACCTGGCCTCCGGCACCGTCCCGGCCGCCACCATTTGCCCGGGGACGTGGTCTTCGGCCCATCCCCGGCTGCCACCATTTGCCCGAGGACGTGGTCTCCGGCCGCTCCCCTGGCGCCGCCTTCTGGCCCCCCGGGGCATGGCCTCCGGCGCCGTCCCGGTCGCTGCCATTTGCCCGAGGACGTGGTCTCCGGCCGCTCCTCGGGCGCCGCCTTCTAGCCCCCGAGGGATGGCCTCCGGCGCCGTCCCGAGCGCCGCCATTTGCCCGGGACGTGGTCTCTGGCCCCACCCCGGGCGCCGCCTTTTGGCCCCCGGGACCTGGCCTCCAGCGCCGTCCCGGGCGCCACCATTTTCCCGGGGACGTGGTCTCTGGCCTCTCCCCGGGCGCCGCCTTTTGGTCCCCGGAGCCTGGCCTCTGGCGCCGTCCCGGGCACCGCCATTTGTCCGGGGACGTCGCCTCCGGCCCCTCCCCGGGTGCCGCCATTTGTCCGAGGACCTGGCCTCCGGGGCCTCCCCGGGCGCCGCCTTTTGGCCCCCGGGACCTGGCCTCCGGCGCCGTCCCGGGCGCCGCCATTTGCCCGGGGACATGGTCTCCGGCCGCTCCCCGGGAGCCGCCTTTTGGCGCCCGGGGCATGGCCTCCGGCGCCGTCCCGAGCGCTGCCATTTGCCCGGGGACGTGGTCTCTGGCCCCTCCCCGGGCGCCGCCTTTTGGCCCCCGGGACCTGGCCTCCGGCGCCGTCTCGGGCGCCGCCATTTTTCCGGGGACGTCGCCTCCGGCCCCTCCCCGGGCGTCGCCATTTGTCCGGGGACCAGGCCTCCGGGGCCTCCCCGAGCCTCATCGCCCTTTTAAAGGTAAAGTCTCGAAGTGTTTGTCACGTGCAGGTCACGCGAGGAGCGCCTCAGGAACTAGCGACCACCTGTCAAGCATCTAAGGCGTTTGACCGGGAGAAGGACGGTCCTACCCTTCAATCCGACGGTGGCTTCCGGGGTAGTTTAGGTTTTTTGCTTCTTTTTGGGGCTATAAATAGCCCTTGTACCCCTCTGTTGTAAAGGATCGGATCACTTTTATTGGAATAGCTAAACTCACAGACGTGCTCCGGAAGCCTCTCCCCCCGGAGAGAGCCTCCCCAGCTGACTCCGGTCGGGAGCGCGTCGACAGGACTAGGGCCCCCACCGGGACCCGAACCTGTATAAATCCTTGTGTCATTTCTTGTGCTTGTCCGGCGGGGGAGGACCGGTCATCCGGTCAACCCGCGCCGCGTAATCTTCGCTAGGATCATTCTCAAAACCTGCCGGGGTATTCGCAATACCACGACATATTTTCTTCTTGGATGGTCTGGACGACTCCTTTTGACAAGAATGAGCTAAGTTTGCTCGTGGTCGGTGTGGTCGACACCCAGGGGTTCCTTATGCCCCCCCCCCCCCCGTCCACAGCGGGCCGGAGGGTAGCTCCGCTCGCTGTGGGGGTAACAAGGCCCCCGGAGTGGAGATAACCTGTAGCATGAGAATTTTTCTAAGTTAGAAAAATTCTAAAACGAGGTTTCCAAGGGAAAGAGCTTCCAGGAGAAACTCATCCGGTCGCCATGAGAATGGGGAGCCGGGAATAAGGCCTCATGTGGAAGAAACCCAAGAAATGTCCTGGGAGACGATCGTCCGGTCGCCGTGAGAACGGGGAGCCGGGAATAGGGTCTCCGGGGAAGAAATGTCCAAGAAATCCGTAATTTCTCCTGGAGACAATCATCCGGCCGCCGTGAGAACGGGGAGCCGGGAATAGGGTCTCCGGGAGGCAATCATCCGGTCGCCGTGAGAACAGGGAGCCGGGAATAAGGCCAGAAATCCTGAGGAAGATTCCGGGGAAAATCCTTCTGGGAGACAATCGTCCGGTCGCCGTGAGAACGGGGAGCCGGGAATAAAGTCTCCGGGGAAAAGATGTCCAAGAAAGCCTTTAGACGTCCCACTGGGGAGAGCGTCTACTTCCGGGGGAGGAAGTGCCCGATGGCGGGTCTGAGTGTTTGGGTAGGGGACTAGTCTTCCAAAGTGACTCGTTACCACCGCTGCTGGGGACCGGGTTGCCGCTTACACCCTCAGTCCACGAGGGCTGATCGTAAGCCGCCCTACAGGAGGGACTTGCTGGGTCTGGGCCCACTTCCTCACGGAGAGGGCATTCTCACGGGGAGGGCTTCCTCGCGGGGAGGGCATCCTCACGGGGAGGGCATCCTCGTGGGGAGGGCATCGCCGTTAAGGGCGGTAATGAGAAGGACCTGCAATGAGACAGTAGAAGAGCGAGATCTATGTATTGATAACAAAATGAAATACAACGCCTCCCCCTGCGAAGCTGCGAAGGGGGACGGAAAACCAAATATAGTGTCCCACCTCCCCCTCCGGCGTGATCGCTCCGGGGGAGGGGACAGGCCCATTAGGCTAAACATAGAACTTGCGAAGTAAACACAAGTTTCACGTGTGCTTCAGCTCCTGCTCTTGAAGGTTGGAGAACTTGTAAGCCCCCGAGCCCAGGACCGCAGAGATCATGTAGGGGCCCTCCCACTTGGGAGAGAGCTTACCCTGGGCTTGGGGGTCTGTGACGCGCTTGAGGACAAGGTCCCCCAGGCGGAAGGATCTTTCACGCACGCACCGGTTGTATGCGCGCGCCATCTCGCACTCGTAGATGGCGTGGCGGAGGAGCGCTCGGTCGCGTTCCTCCTCCACGAGGTCGATCTCCAGTCGATGGTTGGCCTCGTTGGCCTGGTACGCTGCGATCGTGGCTCCATCTAGGAGCTCGACTCGTAGCGACCGGAAGCCAATCTCCGGGGGGAGGACTGCCTCCGCCCCGTAGACTAGGGAGAAGGGAGTACGTCCCGTTGCCCGGGACGGGGTCGTGTGCATGGAGCAGAGGATGCTAGGGAGCTCCTCTGCCCATGCACCCCATTTAGAAGCGGTTTGCTCGAGTCTCCGGCGCAATCCTTGTAGGATCACGCCGTTGACTCTCTCGACGTCCCCATTGCTCCGGGGATGAGCCACTGAGGCGAAGTGGACGACGAGCCCCAGGCCTTCGTAGAATTCCCGGAAATAAGCCGAGTCGAATTGGGTCCCGTTATCCACAGTGATTTCCCGGGGGACACCAAAACGACAAATGACGTTTTTCCAGAAAAACCGCTGAACGGCCCGGGACGTGATGCTGGCCAAGGGCTCCGCCTCAACCCACTTTGTAAAGTAGTCGACCGCGACCACCGCATACTTGTATACTCTGGGGCGCTGGGGGGAAGGGCCCTAAGAGGTCCATCCCCCAGCGCACGAAGGGCCAAGTGATGGGGATAGTCTGCAGCGCTACAGGGGAGAGGTTCGAGCCCTTGGCCATCTTCTGGCATGCCTCGCACGCGGAGACAAGGTCTCGCGCGTCGCGCATGACCGTGGGCCAGTAGAAGCCCTGTCGGAGGGCCTTGGCCGCAATGGCACGCGGGGCTAGGTGAGAACCACAGCTCCCCGCGTGGATGTCTTCGAGAAGTTGGAGTCCCTCCGGCCGGGGGAGGCAGCGCAGGAGGGCGGAAGCCCCCCGCTTGTAGAGCCTCCCCTCCAGTAGGAGATATGCCCGGGCTTTGGCCCGGAGGTGCTTAGCCTCGGTCTCGTTGGGAGGGTCCCGCTCCCCCTTAATAAAGGAGATGAGGGGGTCCATCCATGACGGAGTCCGGGTGATCTCGATGACCTCCGGGACGCGGGGCTCGTCGCTCGTGTCCGGGGAGGCCACGGAGGGCTTCGTGATGATTTCCAAGAAGGCCCCCTTGAGGAGCGATTCTCGGGCGCTTGCTGCCCGGGCTAAAGGCGTTGGCCCGGTCGTTGTCCCTTCACGGGATATGCCGGGCCTCGAAGCCGTCGAAATGCCTCTCTATCTTTCGCACCTCCTGCAAATAAAGACTCAAGTTTGCGTCATGGCACAGGTAAGACTTGTCCATCTGGCGAACAACGAGCTGAGAATCTCCCTTCACTAGGAGGCGCCGGATCCCCAGGGAGCGTGCAAGGCGCATCCCGAGGAGCAAAGCCTCGTACTCGGCGACATTGTTGGTTGCGGGGAACTCGAGCCGCGCGGCGTACTCGAGTTCCTTCCCCACGGGGCTCCGGAGGACTACTCCCGCACCAGCCCCGGTGAGACACAGCGACCCATCGAACATGAGAGTCCAATGATCACTGCGTCGGGGCGGCACAGGGAGGTCTTCGTCCCCAGACCCAGAGGCAGGAGTCCACTCTGCGACGAAGTCGGCGAGGACCCGCAACTTGATTGCGGAGCGGCTGTTGAGGGACAGGGAGAAGGGGGCGAGTTCGGCCCCCCACTTCCCAATCCGGGCGGTGGCTTCTTTGTTCCGCAGTACCTCCCCCAGGGGAAGGGACAACGGGACGGTGATGTGGTGTCCCAAGAAGTAGTGGCGAAGCTTCCGGGACGCCATTAGGAGGGCGTAGCAGATCTTCTCCATCTCCGTGTACCGAGTTTTGGCCCCTTGGAGGGCCTCACTTACGTAGTACACGGGACGCTGCTGCCCCCCTTGCTCCTTCACCAACACCGCGCTGATGGCGACCGGGGTCACAGCAAGGTAGAGGAGCAAGGGCTCTTCTGGAGACGGACTCAATAGCATTGGAGGGCTCGTGAGGTACTTCTTGAGGTCGTCGAAGGCCTCCTGGGCCTCGGGGGTCCAACGGAACCCCTCGAGCCCCCGGAGGATCTTGAAGAACTGGAGGCCTCGCTCCCCCGACTGCGAGACGAAGCGGCTGAGCACGGCCAGGCGGCCGGAGAGCCGCTGGACGTCCTTGCCAGAGCGCGGCGGGGCATGTCCAGGAATGCCCAGATCTTTTCGGGATTTGCCTCTATGCCCCTCTGGGACACGGGGAAACCCAGGAGCCTCCCCCCGCGCACGCCAAAGGCGTACTTCTCCGGGTTGAGCCTGAGCCCAAACGCGTGGAGGTTGCGGAAGGTCTCCGCCAGGTCGCCGATGTGGGAGGCTGCGTGGGGGCTTTTGACGACCGCGTCGTCTACGTAGACTTCGACGTTGCAGCTGACTTGATCTTCGAAGACCAGCGTCATGAGGGGCTAGAAGGTCGCTCCCACGTTCTTGAGCCCGAAGGGCATATGGATGTAGCAGAAGGTTCCGAGGGGAGTTATGAAACTCGTCTTTTCCTCGTCCCCTTCCGCCATCCGGACTTGATGGTAGCCCGAGTAGGCGTCTAGGAAGCTCATCAGCTCGCACCCCGCGGTGGAGTCAACGAGCTGATCAATCCGCGGGAGCGGGAAGTTGTCTTTGGGGTAGGCGCGGTTAAGGTCGGTGAAGTCCACGCACATCCGCCACTTGCCGGTTGACTTCTTCACGAGGACGGGGTTCGCGAGCCACTCGGGGTGCAGGACCTCCCGAGTGAACCCCGCCTCTCGGAGCCGGCTGATCTCCACCTTGATTGCCTCTTGGCTCACGAGGGAGAGTTTCCTCAGCTTTTTTTTGATTGGGGGGTGACCGGGGGCCACTGCTAGCTTGTGCTCAATAACCTCCCCGGTGACGCCCCGCATTTCCGAAGGCTTCCACGCAAAAACATCGGAGTTTTCGCGCAGGAAGGTTGAAAGCTGCGCTGCATGCTCCTTGGGGAGCTCCATCCCGATCCCGATGGTTTTGTCTCCGCCGCCCGGGGACAGCGGAACCTTCTGGAGGCCCCCTTCTGGACACGGCTTGAGGAGGGCCCTCCCGGGCGCTGGTGCAGCGACATCTGGGTCCGGGGGAGAGGCCTCCCCCCCAGGTGCCTTTATGAGGTTGATGCTTCCGATTGTGGCGGCAGCGCGCTCGTATAGAGCACGGGCCATGTCTTGGTCTCCTCGGACGTTGATCACGCAGTACGGCCCGGGGATGTTCATGCAGAGGTAGTTTTGATGGGCGGCAGCCCCCAGTTGGTTGATTGTGGTCCTCCCCATAATCGCGTTGTAGGATGAGGGGAGGTCCACTACGTCGAAGCGGATCAGCTCGGTTCGGTAGTTCTCCGAGGTGCTGAATGTCATAGGGACATCTACCTTGCCCACGGGGTGCATCGCCTTCCCCAGGACGAACCCTTGCAGGGGCCCTGCCGCGGGCTGCAGGAGCTTCTCAT
This sequence comes from Pharus latifolius, assembly GCA_019359835.1. Lineage (NCBI taxonomy): Eukaryota > Viridiplantae > Streptophyta > Magnoliopsida > Poales > Poaceae > Pharus > Pharus latifolius. The sequence goes on along the minus strand of CM033323.1, from coordinate 35,985,498 downwards.
CCACCTGCATCTCTTTGAAGTCCTTTAGGAATAGGACGTCAGCAGAGCTCCCGCCGTCCACGAGGATGCGGGCCAGGTGGCAGTTGTAGATGGTCGCGGAGACAATGAGCGCGTCATCGTGGGGGAAGCGAACCCCTCGCGCGTATTCCGCAGTGAAGGTGAGGGGGACGTCCGACCACCTGGGTGGCGGGGACGTGTGTAGCACCCCCACAACCTTGACTTCGCGCGCGTACTCCTTACGCTGGCACTTATAGTCCCGCCCGGAGGCGGACTCTCCCACGATGACGTTGATGCGGCGCTGAGAAGTTTGGAAGGGGAGAGCTTCTGAAGGCTCCCCCTACTGCGGCTGCCCCTGTGAACCCCCCGCGGGAGCGGGAAGGGCTGGAACAGCTGGCCGAGGGGGCAAGGAGGCCGGAGTCCCCCCCCTGCCCGCGCTGGTCGAGGAACGCCGCGAAGTGTTGCAGCAGCTGGTGGCAGTCTCGGGTAGCATGGGTACTGGACCTGTGGAAGCTGCACCATGGTCCTTCCCGACTTCTCCGCGCGGGGCCTTTCCGGCTGCACGAAGACTATCCTCCCCCATGGCCTTTCGGCTTGGGGAAGGGGCGGTTGCCTCTCAGGGGGTCACGCGAGCCGCCTCCGCCCTCGAGGACAAAGGTGTCCCGAGGCCTTGGCTGGTTACGTCCCCCCTGTCTGGGGCATTTGAGGGGATCCCTGGCCCCCCGGTCGGCGGGGGCGGGAGCCCCCTAGGTCTTCTTCCAGATGTCGTCTTCCTCCGCCCGAGCGTACTTTTCGAGTACGTTGAAGAGCTCGTCGGCAGAGGAGGGGCAGCTCCGGGAGAGCCTTCGGTGGAGCTCCCCCGGGAGGATCCCACTTTTGCATGCTTCGATGACCGTAGAGTCGGGGACATGGGCCACTTTGCTCTTCACTTGAGCAAAGCGCTTGAAGAAGCTTCGAATGGTTTCCCCGGTCCTCTGCCGGACGGTGTACAGCTGCGAGGAGTCCAGGGGACGCACATAGTTCCCTTGGAAGTTCGCGCAGAACTCCCGCTGGAGCTGCGTGAAAGACTTGATGGAGCCGGCCTTCAGGTTGTAGAACCAGGAGCGGGCAATGCCGGTGAGGTAGAGGGGGAAGACATTGCATTGTACTGTCTCGTCCCCCCCCCCCGGCAGCAGAGATGGCTGTGGAGTATACCTGCACAAATTCGTAAGGATCGGCCTCACCGTTATAGTGTTCGATGTGCGGCGGGCGATAGGGCCGCGGCCACCGAATGCTTCGAAGTCTTCGGCATAGGGGCTGATTATCCCCCTGCACTTCCCAGGGAGAGTCCCGGTCTCTGTCCTCTTTGACGGGGGACAGGTCCTCGTTGTCGGAGTCGGGAAGTGGCCCAAGAGGTCCGCCGGAGTGGCGGTGGCGACGTTTTTCTTCTGGACCAGGGCTAAGTTCCCAGACGTCCGGGCTCTCCCCCGGAGAGGTTGGCTCCTCGTCGGGTCTCTTCCCCCGACCGGTGCGAGAGCGAGGCTCCCCGTGCCCACGGCCCGAGGGAAGTTCTTCCCCGCATTTGGTCAGATGCATTCGCTCGACCTCCTGGTCCAACGGGGGCACCATCGTGGGCGGCCCCGTGGGGGGAGGGAGCTCATGCACTGTAGCTACCGGCCCGAAAGCTACCGGGGCCGACTGGGGGGACCCCCTGCGAAGACCCCCGGAACCGGAAAGGGGGAAACCCCTGTATTATCCGGAACCGGGGAGGGGGCGCCCACGGCGCCGTCTGGAATCGAAGTGGAGGGAGCCCCCGTGGCAACGGCCGGAACCGGAAAGGGGGAAGCCCCTGTAATATCCGGAACCGGCATCGGGGGAGCCCCCGGGGCGGCGTCCGGAGCCGGGGAGCGGATGCGGGGGGCAGTCCGATGAGGCACGGGAGCTGCTCTGTCGATCGCTCCCGGTGCAATAAACACGACGCGCGGGGCGGGATTGGCTCCCGGCGTGGGGAAAACCCCCGGCACGTAATGGGCTGCCGGCCCCGGGAACGGGCCCGGAACGGGGTATCCCCCAGGCGCCACGAAGGGCCCTGGCAGGAAGTTGCCCCCCGGCACCGGGATGGGCCCGGGTGCCGGGAAGGGTCCGGACGTATAGCCCGCAATGGGAGGGAAGCCCCCGGCGGGGTCATACGGGGCTGCCAAACCTCCGGAGACCGGAGGGGCCGCCAAGTGACCCATAAACGGGTGCAGCGCAAATGTGGGGGCCGGAGGCCGCGCCAACACGCTGAGTACCTCATCCATAGAGCGTTGGGCGCGGCGCTAGCCCTCCACTAAAGCCTCGAGCAGGGCGTCCCGGGGAGCCGGTGGAGCCGTCGGGGGGAGACTGGTCCCGGCTGAGGTCCCCGCGGTCACCGGGAGCGACCCAGAGGTTGAAGCACCTAAGTTAAGAGAGAAGGTGGGAGGCGGTACCTGGGCCTGGCCGCCTCTCGGCGGAAGCGCCGGGACAGCCATGTCCCGGACGAGCCGCGCCGGGAAGGGTGCGAGCACTTGTTCTTGGGGGAGCCATGGCGTCTTGTCACGAGTCCCCACGGTCGGCACCATCTGTTGTGGTATTGCGAATACCCCGGCAGGTTTTATGAACGATCCTTGTGAAGAAAATGCGGCGCGGGTTGACCGGGTGACCGGTCCTCCCCCGCCGGACAAACACAAGAATTGACACGAGGATTTATACAGGTTCGGGTCCCGGTGGGGTCCCTAGTCCTGTCGGCGTGCTCACGACCGGAGTCGGCTGGGGAGGCTCTCTCGGGGGAGAGGCTTCCGGAGCACACCTGTGAGTTTTGGCTATTCCAATAATGAATCACTTGTCTTACAACAGAGGGGTACAAGGGCTATTTATAGTAGCAAAAAGAAGCAAAAAAGACTAAACTACCCCGGACGCTACCGTCGGATTGAGGGGTAGCAACGTCCTTCTCCCGGTCAAGCGCCTTGGATGCTTGACAGGTGGTCGCTGATTCCCGAGGCGCTCCTCGCGTGACCTGCACGTGATCAACAGCCAGAGACTTTACCTTTAGAAGGGCGATGACGCCCGGGACATACACCGGAGGCCAGGTCCCCGGGCGAAAGGCGGCGCCCGGGACCGGCACCGGAGGCCGGGCCCCGGGAGCCAAAAGGCGGCGCCCGGGTCAAGCACCGGAGGCCACTTCCCCGGGCAAACGGCAGCGCCCGGGACCGGCGCCGGAGGACGGGTCCCGGGGGCCAAAAGGTGGCACCCGGGGCAGGCACCGGAGGCCACGTTCTCGGGCAAATGGCGGCGTCCGGGACTGGTGCCGGAGGCCGGGTCCCGGGGGGCCAAAAGGCGGCGCCCGGGGCAGGCACCGGACGCCACGTCCCCGGGCAAATGGCGGCGCCCGGGACCGGCGCTGGAGGCCGGGTCCCGGGGGCCAAAAGGCGGCGCCCGGGGCAAGCACCGGAGGCCACGTCCCCGGGAAAATGGCAGCGCCCGGAACCGACGCCGGAGGACGGGTCCTGGGGGCCAAAAGGCGGCGCCCGGGGAAGGCACCGGAGGCCACGTCCCTAGGCAAATGGCGGCGCAACTTACCTGGACTTAGTCTCGCGGAGATATCCCCCAACAGAGGTCCTCTCTTTACCTCGTGACGTTCACTGTCAATCCAGTCCCTACGCGTATACCTCGATGCGCCGCATCTTGGACAAACATGCAAACTGGAGTACTCGTTACGGTACAACACACACTCATTTGGGCATGCGTGTATTCTTTCAATTTCCATTCCCAACGGACACAACAGTTTTTTGGCTTGGTAAGTAGATCTTGGCAACTCATTTCCCTCTGGAAGCATGTCCGCTAGAAGATCTAATAGTGTCGTGAAACTCTTATCACTCCAACCATTGCCTGCCTTCAAGTTATATAATCTCAGCACAGAAGACAGTTTTGTAAATGTTGCACATCCAGGGAACAGAGGCTTCTCAGAGTCAGCAATCAGTTTCTCAAATTCACAGAAGTCGTTTTCGTTGTAATCTTCCTCTACATCATGTAACATCTCATCTAGATTGTCATCATCATCATCATCTACGTGCACATCGGAATGAACATTATCACAATTCGGATGATCATCGATATTATTGCAATCCACATTCGTGTCCTGCTGATTGGTAGTAGTGGTGCTTGTTTCCTCAAGATCTTCGCCATGCCATATCCAACGGGTGTATCGCGCGTTAAAACCACGATGAATCAAATGACTTTTAATTTGATCAGAGTTGCTAAACCTCTTCAAGTTCATACAATCTGTACAAGGACAAAGCATATTTTTCTCTCCCTTCCTCTCCTTTTGTTGCTTAGCAAATTTAATAAACTCATTCACACCATCCAAATACTCAAGAGCAGTACGTTTTATTCCATACATCCAATATTTCCTGTCCATCTACAATTAACAAAATTTAACGAGTCGACCATGCATGAAACCTGCCTGATTAAGTTATGTATATGTACATCTACAGCCTCTTACAATAGATGTGTTGAACCCTAGCCTGACAAAATTAACACTAATTAACCTAGCTAACTACACAATACAAGCTAGTTAGCTCCAAAAACATGACGCATTTCCAGCTACCTAGCTCCCAAGCTTAGAGCTACAAACTTGGAACTACACAATACAGCTAGCTTGCTAGTAGAGAGGGAGGGAGATCTAGAGGGAGAGAGAGATAACTGTCGACAATTAAGCATACCTTAAAGAGAGGGGCGCAATCAACTTCCCTCCAGCTTGCGCTGATCACCCTAGCAATGTAGCTGCGAGCGTGGAACTTTCATCACAAACAAAGGGACACAGAGTGCAACAGAACAAATTAAAGAGCAGCTCAGCAATGGTCGAGTGGGGTTTTCCTTATATTGGAGCTTTTTCTAACGGTAAATACATTAAATAACCGTTAGACTAACTAAGGTAATTTTCCTCTCACATATTCTATCGGTAAAAACACACACATACCGTTAGAGAATGTATATTACTGAGCAAGTAAAGGCCTTGTTCTATCGGTAAATATGTGTATTTACCGTTAGATGATGCATGACTGAGCAAATATATGTGTTTTCTATCGGTAAATATGTGCATTGACCGTTAGATGATACATGACACAGCACGTACATGAGTTTTTCTATCGGTAAATATGTGTATTAACCGTTAGATGATGCATGACACACGAACATGAGTTTTTCTATCGGTAGATATGTGTATTTACAGTTAGATGATGCATGATTGAGCAAATATATGTGTTTTCTATCGGTAAATATGTGTATTTACCGTTAGAGGAGGTACTTGTACCAAACACACATGACACCAGTTCTCACATCCAAGGAATCATATCAATGTAACATCAAATAGATCTTAACTAGAAGATAAAGCAATATTTCAAGAAATGCTAATTTGTGGATTAACAAGGAGACACAAAGATACTTTTCTTAGGTACTTGGGACTTCATCTTGCCAAAGAAATTACACATGCCAGTTGACAAATTCAGGTACAAACATACACATGTCAGTTCACCAATACAAATTCAGGTACATGTCTGAAACAGCAGTACAAATACACACCTACCTACCAATACAATTAAATACACAAATACTCCCCCCACATTCAAGTTCATGTCCCAATTAGCAATGCATGATACACAAATATACAATAATATACAAATACAACAATTCACACATTCGATGTATATTAGAAAAACCACGTTTGAAATTAACAACAGATTACGACGAGGACCCAGTGGCCCGTACATTTTACATAAAAGAGAACCTTTGCAGGTTGCAACAATGCAACTACAGACTACAAGTTAGACCTGATACATCACAAATCCATTCATCCAAAACAGCAAATGTCTGAACCACATTGGACTTAACCATAGGAGTTCAGTTCGAAGATGCCCGAGGAGCTGGAACTGCCGTCGACTTACATTTGTATTGGTGATTTCCTCGGACTCAAACTCGATCAACTCAACTCAACTCCATTAACAAAAAGAACCTACCTTCCAAGATGTTGTTCTGTGTAGTGATGGTGTAGAATGGCTGTGCAAAAAACAACAATTCTTCTTCTCCAAGCAGGTAAGCATCTGGCCACAAGCTGGTGCATGCAAAAAAATGTATGATGCTTTCTATAGGTCCTAATTTGAGAAGCACGCCGGGCTTAAGGATCTTCTCGACCGAGCCAACCAAGATCTCGCCCTTCACGTCCTTCCAGCTCTCGACGGTGATCTTCACCGTTTCTTTCGCCAACAAGCCAACGTAGGCAGCGTACTGCGATGAAGAACCGTGAAATACGTTGTCCCTCATGAGCATCATCCAAGGACCTGCACAGATCATAATCATATTGAAAAGAAGACACATCAAAATGGAGGATACAAAAATTACAGAATAATTGCCATAATCGGATTAGAATAATCTAACAATATTGCCGAAATTTTACGTACCTTGCTTGGGATGCCGAAGTCTAGAGGGCATCGATGGAGGTGCGGAGGTGAAGCGGTCGCCTGTAGAGGTGCGCCGGCCGTCCATGGAGCTTACGGGTTAGGACTACGAGCCCCAGATGAGCTGTGAGAATGAAAGAGACATGCCCGTTTATTTATAGTACTAGATAAGTTCTATCGGTACAAAAACCTCATACCATTAGTAATTTTATTTATCTTCTAAGGGTATACAAATAAATTACCGATAGAAGAAAAACATCTGTAGAAGGCGAATGGTTCTATGGCACAATACATATTACCGATAGGAATTTTTGTACATACTCTGTCGGTATATACGTACATTGTCGATAGAATAATACTAGTTGTAGAAGGCAAACAGTGCTAAAATATTTTTGCTATATTCTAATGGTATAAACATTAATTAACGATAGAATAAAACTATTTGAAGACGAAGAGTTCTAAGTAATTTTCGATATATTCTAACGGTACACGAATCAATTACCGATAGAATAAAAATATTTGTAGAAGGCGAACGATTCTATCGGCACACTACATATTGCCGATAGGAATTTTTAAGATATTATGTCAGTAGACACATACTGTACTGATAGAATAAGTCTAGTTGTAGAAGTCGACCAGTCCTATCGGCGCACAACATTCTCCCGTCAGTACTTATGCATCTCTTCTAACGGCAAATATGTTCATCACCGCTCGAGTAAATCATATTGCTTCTTCTATCAGTAAGTTTCTTACAAACCGATAGGAAAAATACAACAGTTGGCCTTTTATGACCGCGAGGCACATTTTCTAGGGGTTAGTAGACTACATTTCTGTACTAGTGTAACTTTTAGGCTTTCTCATTTGTTCTAGAGGAATCGAGGTTAATCCCGAAAAAATTAGGGCCATCAAGCAAATGAGGTCTCCTTCGACCATGAAGGATGTCCAGTGCCTGACAGGTCGCATGGCAGCTTTAAGTCGATTTATATCGTGACTAGGTGAGAGGGGACTACCTTTTTTCCAAGCTCTTCGAAAACACCATGGTTTTACCTGGTCAGATGAAGCCGAGAAATCATTCCCGGCGGTTAAAGCATACTTATCCAGTCCGCCAGTGTTGGTTTCACCGATCACAGGGGAACCACTATGTCGCGCCCCGAAACTGGGACTACGACTACTCCCGTGGAGACCTAGCTTGCTATAGCTAGTCCCATACAAGCATACCTTTGACTTCCCAGGATAAGTCAAGTACAGGAGTATATTCACATTGCAGCAGAAAAACAAAGTATTAAGCAGTGTGGCCTGCTGGCCTTAATATTACATAAAAAGATTACAATACCTTCGCGGCATTCAAGGATTAGTTAAAGCAAAATAAAACTTCTACACAGCGGATGATGGGTGTCCCTTCCACAGTAAGAAGTTGACGGCAGAACAACACATCAGGGATTTGACGGATCTCGCTCTCCTTCTTCTGGATCCAAGAAGTTCTCCATGACTTCTTCTTGATCTTGGTACACTCCATCTTCTGGGTTGTAAGTTGCAAGGGTGAGTACTTACGTACTCAGCAAGTCATAGGGAAGAGTAGATACATATAGTAGTATTGTTATGAACCTAGACTAGTCAAGAATTATGGATGTTTGTAAAGTAATCTTTACTTTCATGCCTCATCTCATGGCAGCACCTTTCATAATATAACATCATCATTCATGTTCACTAGATTATAGCACTACCGCGACACGACGACACACGACAGCCCACGGTTGCACCCCTTATCATGACAACACATGTCATTTGGGTAATCTTGACTTATCAAATTTTATTTAGAAAATATACTTGTGCCACACCCCGGGGATTTAATCCACCGCAGCAGACTCCTATAAACTCCTGAGCTCGGAGTATTCGAATATGTTTTTAAACTCTGCAGAGAGTTACCAATTTACCCACAAGATATTCCACTTTCAAGCCCATCCTATCAAAATGATTAGACCTATCCATCCCCACAACCATGTGTGAGTGGCAAGGTGGAGATAACAAGAACTTTTGTTATGTCTCACTCACAATTCACCCCTGACCCTGTGGATCTCTCGTGAACCACAGTTGTGGAGGTACTCCCTCCACCCTTCTCATGTTCCCATTGCTAGGTCAGATATCAGATCACCTTCAGTGATAGTGGGAGTCCTCCTCCCTGTCAATCATCACAACACAACTCATGCAGGGGTTTCATGTGCGATCCACATAAATACTTGTTCAGGCCTGTCCCATACCAGGCTTGCGGTAAGCACACTGTTCATACCACTAGACTCACAACACAAGGTTCTAGTCCTTATATGCCAGTGACCAGACCATCCACAAACCATGCACCTTCCGTGCCTGCTATCCATCGCAGTTTAGCACCTCCAGTGCCACAACCATCCATACCAAATTTCTAGTCACGGCTAGGGGTTTTATTTCATGAATATATATAAATACATATAATAGTTCAAGGTTCACTATTTAATCAATTCACATTTCACAAGCATCTAGCTTAGTACTGCCAATATATATCTCAACCATTCTTTCACATGCAGTATTACTTATATTCAAGGTCATATCATAGCAATTCATAAAATATGGGTTCAAGATGATCAAAACTATGACTTGCCATCCGCCTCGTAAGAGACAGCAGTTGACGTCGGGTCAGCAGTGAAGTCCTCGAACTCTGGCTCTTGATCTACTCTCCAATCAAACAAACAACCAAGAATTACAATCTTTTCAATACATTACTATACTATATGCAACAATGCAAAGATGCATGTCCCGATGATTCTGAAATGATTAGACGATTCTGAAATGATTAGGTTTAGAAGTTGATTAGGGTTAAGATATGGAAACCAAGGTTAAGATTAGTTGTCAAAGGTTTACAAGGTTCCAAATGTCTCAAAATATCATAATGATATCAAGGTTGCGACTGATTTGCTCAAAGACAGCGAACATCTTTAGGTCGACATTCGGTTCAAGGCATCGACATAGGGTCGATGGATGATAGAAGGACTATCTCAACTTGTGGCAGTAGAATAAAATGTAGAGCACAACTCCACAAGTCTAAGGGACAAGGTTATTTTCAGTTTGCATAACTGGAAAGAGGTGAAATGAGCTAATGCCACTGGCTGACATGCTCTGACATTGGGCTGTCAATGTCAAAATGTAGGGCTAAGCATAAAATACAGTTCAAGGGCTCAAATCAAGTTGTGATAGACGAATAAATTGTAGATCACAACCTCAGGAGTCTAAGGGACAAAGTCATGCTCAAAATGCACATCTGGAAGGAAGTGAAAAGGGCTAATGCCACTGACTGACATAGTCTGGCATTGAACTGGCATGGCCAGAAACTAGGGCTTGCCATAACTTTTGATCTAGGGCTCCAATTGATGCACCACTTTGTCTGGAATGTAGGCCTCAGTAACAGGAACAATTCATTCAACTGGACCTAGGGCAGGAGATGGCCGGAAAGTGGTGAAAACCGGCGATGAACTCGGTGGCTGGAGTTTCTGATCATAACACTGGACAAGAATTAGGGCATAGCTATATCTTCTGATTTAGACTGAATTGGAAGTCGAGCAAGTAGGAAAAGTTGTTCAGGAGATCAAGGTGCATCTGGTGGACATAGTTGCTGAAGTTGGATCGGCCGGGAATGGTTTTCCGGTGGCCGGCGCTGGAGAAGAAGGCACTGAGATTGGGGTTTTCCACTACAAGTCGATTGAACTCAATTCCTTGCTTGGAGAGCATCTAGAAGGTATCAGAAAGCTTCTGGCATGATTGAATTGGCTGGAGAATCACCGGAGGAGGCTGGCGACGTTCGCCGGTGGCTGGTGAAGCTCGGGCTAGTGAAAAACTTCTGTTCTTGGTCAATTTCACAATTCGACTTTACAAGCTTGCTTAAAACTGCTCACTGATCATTTTTGTCTATTGAGTCGAAGGCTAATTCGGACTGATTTGAATTGTAAAGCCGGAACAGGACATTTCACTGAATTCAGCGATTTCCAGCGATCACTGGCGATGAAGTGCATAAGAGTTCAATTAATTGCTACAGAATGATGAGATGGATGAGGGTTACTCACAGATGCTATCAATTTGAGGGTTGAGGCTGTCACCGTGAGCCTCCGTGCTGAGCTCACCGGAGAAGAAAACAACGGCGAGAAGGCATACGGTTTAACTGCTTGAGGGTGTTGGAGAGCTCTGCTAAAGGTGGAGAAGCTTCTCTGGGATTGCTATTTATAGGCAGAGCGAAATGAAACGAAGCTCAAGCTCACGGCTTGAAGCTAAGATGCTTGCTCCAGTGTACCTTCGCGCTGAAGCAACGGCCAGCACAAGCAAGTAAAGCTTCTCTCTGGCATGTAGCAGCTGGTGTGCTGGATGGAGGTGGCTACAGCAACAACTGAAGAGCAAACACGTGTGCATGCAAAGGCGGTTGCGAAATCACGGCTAAAGCGGCGTTGTTCAACGGCAACGATCACGACGACGAGGCGCTCCTAGTCGCGGTCGCAGAGGTACTGTTCCACGCTAGCTGAGGTCGAAGCAGCATGGTGCCGGCTGTGGTTGAGGTCGCCGTGCACTGCTGGACGTGAAGTGTAGCTTCCCTAGTCGTGTACAGCAGGTGAGGTCGAAAACAGCCATTTGGACTAAATTGTAAAATCTGGAAATTTACTTTGGACTGAATTGTAATTTTTGACTTAGAGATAGTTGATTTGCAATCTGATTTCACAGCTGAGTATAAACTTATACCTTATACTCATCTAGTGAGAGATTTGGTAAAATCTGGCTTGATTTGATAGTTTCGATATAAACTGAAAATAGGGTACTTTAGGGTAAAATAAGATCTGAATTTTGTCGATTTCGAATTCTGGCATCTAGGATGAGATTTTGTAATCTGGACAGAAGGGAAATTTTTATCAAATAGCATTTGGAAAAGATTTGCTGAAGAAACTCTGAATTTGGAGTTAATCTGAAGATTTTAGCCTTTTCAGGTTTCCAGATATCACATAAAGGACTAAATTGCGATATAATTTGGATTGATATGTGAAAAAGGCTTAGATGATATAATTTGGCTGCCAACTTTCTGGATTAAGATATTGGCATACCCATGATCATAGTCCAAGAGTAATCTGATCTGAATTAGGTCAAGATTTAGCTAAATCTGAGTTCACAGTAATTAAGGTAATTAGAATAGTAATTAGAATTTCTGTTTTTGTAACACCCTGAGTTAGGGGTGAAAACTTCCTTTTTCATCAATAGCATGCATGCTTGTATCTGTAGTAATAGCCAGATCAGTATCTATCTCAAGCCCTAAAATCTCCAAAATCTATCCTGTGACCTCAAATCAAGATCAGATTGTTCAGATGTGATCTATTAGTTATCCTGAATCTAAAAGCCTTCAGAACCTAGATCCAATTCTATCTCTAACTCCCAGAATTATCAACTCCATTCTGTTTTCGAAAACAGAAATACCTTATATTACCCAAGTACCCTAAGTTTCAGAAATACAGATTTAATCAAAATCTTGACCAAGTTCAGACCAGATTATTTCTGGAATATGATCATGGGTATGTCAATACCTTAATCTAAAAAGTTGACAGCCAGATTTCATCATCTAGACTCTTTTCACAAATCAGTCCAAGAGTTATCGCAAATTAGTCCTCTTCTGATATCTGAAAACCCAAAAAGGCTAGAATCTCCAGATTAACTCCAAATTCAGAATTTCTTCGGCAAATCTTCTCAAAATGCTATTTGCCACAAGTTTCTCTTCTGTGCAGATATCAAAATGGAACCCTAAATGCCAGAACTCGAGATCGACAAAACTTAAACCTTATTTTACCCTAAATTACCCTATTTTCAGTTTGTATCGAAAACTATTCAAATGTGTAAAATCTTATCATTTACCTTTGCCAAATATCCTGTTGAATATAATCTACTAGATTAGTGAAATCAAATTCAACTCTAACCTTCCAAATCTCCAGAATTACAGATTGGTCCAAATGTGAAAATCAAATACTGCAGTTCAGTCCATTTTCGACCAGGACAACAGCAGCATTCGACCAGGCCGTTTGCTATACACGACCAGGGCTCGCCGTGGTTTCCTTGCGCCGTGCACGTTCGCTGCCGGTGAAGCTTCGCCTGCAACTTGATCGTGCATGCTGTTGCGCACGTGTCCTCGCCTCAGCCGTCACCGTGGCAGCGCCGCTGCAACGTCGACGACCAGCGCCTGCTTCCCCGCGCGACCAGCAGTGACTGTTGTCAGCATCTTCTTGCCACGTCGCTAGCCTTGCCGCGCCAGTTGTTGTCGCCACCGCTTGCTCCATCTTTGCAAAGTCCCGATGAACGACAATGTGGACAGTTGCAGTCCTGTCGCCGTCACAATCACCGTTCTTCGCTGTGTCTTCGGCGCTGATGCTCAGCACGCAATCCGTCTCATCTCAGCTGCCAATTACTTCGTTGTCTCCTCCTTGCAATCTTCGCCTGGCCTATTTAAGCACTCCTGTGCTCAGTAGCTCCCTCCACACTTCACCAGAAACCAACCAAGTTCCAGAATTTGCTCTTTTCGTTTTCTTCTCCGGCGAGCCGTCGAGGAAGCTCACGGTGACAGCTCATTCCACATCATCTCTTGCCAAATTAACAGCATCTGTGAGTTCCCCTCGTCTCCCTCATCGTGCTGTACCATCTAATTGGATTACCTTGCACCTTATCGCCGGTGATCGCCGGGATTGCTAAATGCCCTGTTCCGGCAATGCAGGCCAAATTACTTCGATTTATCTCTCGATTCTGTAGAAGAAGTTGATCAGTGAGTCGTTCCCAGCAAGCCTGTGCATCAAGATCTCCAGATTGAGCTCCAATCGAAGCTTTCCCCAATTTTTGAACTCCTCCAGAAACCGGCGATCGTCGCCAGGCTTCTCCGGCCATCCTCCGGCCAAAGTGATCGTGCAGGTAGCTTCCTCTTACCCATATATCACTTCCCAAGCTTGGAATTGAGTTCGTTCGGCCTAAATTGAAAACCCCCAAATAGCAGTGTTCTTCTCCGGCACAGTTCACCGGAAAAGTGTTCCCGGCCGTTTCAGCCCAAATCACCTTGTCATTTAGATGTGCCTTAGCTTCCTGAACATTTTTGTCTTCTAGCCCGACACCTAGATCGGCCTAGATTGGAAGTTATAGCTTTGCCAAGTTTATGTCCAGAACTGATCTAGTGCAGCCAGTTCATCTCTGTTCATCATCAAATTTCTTGCTTTCCAGCCATTTCTTGCCCTAGATCCTGTTGACTTAATTGTTCCTGTTACTCAAGCCTACCTCCCAGACAAAGTGGTGCATCATTTGAAGCTCCAGATCAAAAGTTATGCTAAGCCCTAGTTTTTGGCATTGTCAGCTCTATGCCAGAGCTTCTCAGCCAGTGGCATTGACCTTGTTTACCCACTTCTGGTTGTGCATTTTGAAAACCACTTTGTCCACTGAATTTGTAGAGTTGTGATCTACACTTTCTTCTACTACCACAACTTGAGATAAGCACCCTAGCTTTTCTTAAAGCTATGTCCAAGTTTTGATCCGAATGTCGATCTGTTGACATTCGCTGTTTTGATTAAACCAGCCACAAAATTGTTATCCCTATTGCAAACCTAAAACCCTAAGATTATCTAATCACCATCCTTAGCCCAAATTCCTTGAAACCCTAGAATCTCGACTCAGTTCAGTTTGCAATTCAAATTATCTCCAGTATAGTTCAATCATTCTTGTTGAGCATTTCTGCATATAAGTCTTAAAACATTTTAATATTATAAGTAATTATTGTGTGTTTGTTTGTCGTCGAGCAGATTCAGAAACTGACTTTGAAGATTTTGCTGTTGACCCGTCATCGACTGCTGTATTTTACGACGCGGAAGGCAAGTCATATCCTTGGTCATCTTGAACCTATATTTTAAATGTTGCTAAAACATAACCTTGAATATAGATAATATTGCATGAGAAAGATTGAGAATGGTTGATTTATGAATTGGCAGTACTAGACTGGTTATCTGTGAAATGTGAAATAAACAAGTTTTGAGCCATGAACTATTATATGTATCTATATACTTATATTCATGAAATAAAACCCCTAGCCGTGACCAGAAAAATGGTATGGATGGCTGTAGCACTGGAGGTGCTAGACTGCAAAGGAATGCAGGCACTGAAAGTGCAGGGTTATGGATGGTCTGGTCACTGGCATATAAGGACTAGAACCTTGTGTTGTGCGTCTAGTGGCATGAACAACATGCTAACCGCAAGCCTGATATGGGACAGGCCTGAACAAGTAATTATGTGGATCGCACATGAAACCCCTGCATGAGATGTGTAGTGATGCACGATAAACACGGAGCGCGGCTCCCACACATATCACTGAAGGTGATCAAGCACGCTGACCCAGCAATGGGAATAAGCAAAGGGGTGGAGGTTTGGATACAACCTACCCCAACTGTGCCTCGCTGAGAGCCACAGGGTCGGGGGTGAATTGTAAGTGATACATAACAAAAGTTCTTGTTATTTCCACCTTGCCGCTCACAGTATGAAGTGAGTCAGGGGTCCAATCATTTTGTTATGATAGGAAAGGTTTGAAAGTGGAATATCTTGCGGGTAAATTGGTACCTCTCTGCAGAGTTAAAACGTATTCGAATACTCCGAGCTCCTGGGTTTATAGGAGTCTGCTGCGGTGGATTAAATCCACGGGGTGTGACACAAGTACTATTTTCTAAATAAAATATGTTTAATCAAGATTACCCAAATGACATGTGTTGTCATGATAAGGAGTGCTGCCGTGGGCTGTCGTGTGTCGACGTGTCGCGGTAGTGCTATAATCTAGTGAACATGAATGATGATGTATATTATGAAAAGTGCTGCCATGAGCTGAAATAAGATGAGATGAGAAGGAAAAGATTATTTTACAAATATCCATGATTCTTGACTAGTCTAGGTTCATATCATCACTACTATATGTATCTACTCGTACCTATAACTTGCTGAGTACGTAAGTGCTCACCCTTGCAACATTCAACTCAATAGATGGAGCTTACTTTGATCAAGACGATGGCACAGAGTACTTCGTGGATCCAGAGGGAGGAGAATCAGTTCCGCCAGAGCCCTGAAGTGTGTTGTTCTGCCGTCAACTTCTTTTGTGGGAGGGTCACCTATCTTCTGCTGCGTAGTTAAATATTTTGTTAAACCCTGAATGCCTTGTAGGCATTGTAATCCTCTTTTTGTAATATTAAGGCCAGCAGGCCACACTGCTTAATATTTTGTGAGTACTCTGTTGCAATGTAATATACTCCTGTGTTTGGCTCATCCTGGGAAGTCAAAGGTTTGTGAGTATGGGACTAGCTGCAGCGAGCTAGGTCTCTACAGGAGTAGTCGTTGTCCCAGTCTCGGGGCGCGACAGTTTTCGAAAACAGAAAAGAATTGATAGATTTGGAAGTTAGAGATGGTATTGAATCTGACTTCTGAAGACTTTTATGTTTAGGGTAACTGATAAATCATATCTGAGAAATCTGATCCTGATTTGGGTTCACAGGGAAGATTTTGAGATTTTAGGGTTTGAGATAGATACTGATCTGGCTACTACTACAGATACATGGTATCATGCCTCCATGGTGTTCATGAGGAAGAAAGTTTTTACCCCTAAACTTAGGGTGTTACAGATCTACCCTCCTTAAAGAAATCTCGCCCCGAGATTTACCTAAGACAAGAAAAGATAAGGATAGGCTTGCTGAAGATCTTCTTCTTTCTCCCAAGTGGCTTCGTGTTCTGAATGATTTCCCCATTGGACTTTACACAACTTAATCTTCTTCCTTCTGAGCTGACGTTCATCAGTGGCCAAGATTCTGATTGGATACTCAAGGTAGGTAAGATTCTTCTGTAATGCTACATTTTGTACTTCTATCTGGTCAGTAGGCTCTTTTAAGCATTTCCGGAGCTGAGAGTTATGGAGCATATCATGTACTCCTGCTAATTCCAAATCATAAGTTGGATAGTTTTCTTCTTGTGATCTCAACTTAACATGAAGCATAAGCTACTATCCGACCTTGTTGCCTTAACACATAGCCTATTCCTTGCTTCAAAACATCACAGTAGACTATAAATTCTTCTTTGCTATCTGGCAAGGTAAGAACTGGTGTTGTTGTCAATTTCTGCTTCAGCTTCTGAAAACTTTCTTCGCACTTAGTGGTCCATTCAAATGCAATATCCTTCTTTAGCAGGTTAGTAAGAGGCTTAGCAATCTGGGGGAATCCTTCGATGAATCTTCTGTAATAACCCGCCAATCCCAAGAAACTTCTAATTTCTGGAACTGAGGTGGGTCGCTTCCATTCCTTGATAGCAGAAATTTTAGCTGGATCCACTGAAATTCCTTCTGCTGTCAACACATGTCCAAGAAATGCAATCTTTGACATCCAAAACTCACATTTATCAAACTTGGCATAGAATTGCCTTTCTCGTAGCCTTTCCAAGACTAGATGTAGATGTTGCTCATGCTCTTCTGTATTCTTGGAATATATCAGAATGTCATCTATGAACACTATGACAAACTTGTCAAGGAAATCCATAAATGTGCTATTCCTAACATTCATGAAGGCTACTGGGGCATTGGTTAAACCAAATGGTACTACTGTAAACTCATACAGCCCGTATCTGGTGGTCAAAGCAGTCTTCAATATATCTTCCTTCTTAATCTTCAGTTGATGGTATCCAAACTTGAAGTCTATCTTGGAGAATACTTTAGCTCCTCGAAGTTGATCGAACAAATAATCAATTCTTGGCAATGGAT
Source organism: Pharus latifolius (assembly GCA_019359835.1). NCBI lineage: Eukaryota > Viridiplantae > Streptophyta > Magnoliopsida > Poales > Poaceae > Pharus > Pharus latifolius. Next base: position 35,968,248 of record CM033323.1, on the reverse strand, counting down.
ACTTGTTCTTTATGGTAACTTTATTTAGAGCTTGATAATCTACACACATTCGTAAGGTTCCGTCCTTCTTCCTTACAAATAAAACCGGGGCTCCCCCTGGTGAAGTACTGGGTTTAATGAATCCTTTATCTTCCAAGTCTACAATTGACTCTTGAGCTCTTCTAATTCAGAAATTGACATCCAGTGGGGTCGTTTTGCTATGGGCGCTGCTCCTGGTTTAAGCTCAATAGAGAACTCTATATCTCTATCGGGTGGCATCCCTGGAAGTTCTTCTGGAAATATATCAGAATATAGCTGTACTATAGGTACTTGTTCCAGACATATCTTCTGCAGTGCTTGAACAGATCCTAGTGGTTCCTAGGTTGATGATCTTTCCTCATAGAATAAAACTTTCTCCCCTCGACTACTGACAAGGCTTAGGGTCTTCTTTTCACAGTTTACTAGACCTTTATGTTGGGACAACCAATCCATGCCCAATATAATGTCTAGACCTTGCAGTTCTAAAACTAGCAGTTTTGCCTCGAATTGTACCCCTTCTATATGAAGGTTATATTCGGGCAGATTGAGTAGACAGATAGTCTAGCCCTTGGAGTTTGTATAATCATAGGGTACTCTAATGGTGCTATATGCATTTCAATCTCAGATGCCAATGCTTTTGACATAAAGGAATTTGTAGCACCAGGATCAAATTATATTAAGGCAGATGCAGACTAGATCAGAAATCTACCTAGAAGAATGTCGGTGGCGTTTCCCGCTTCTTGGATGGAAGTGTAGTTTAGCTTTCCCCCTGGAGTTGCAGTTGGTGTTCTACCTCTTCCTTTTCCTCGATTAGCCATGCTTCCTCCTCTTCCTGGTGAAGTTCCTCTAAACTTTTGTGGTTGTGACACCGGTACTCTGGGTGCTACTGGTTGTGTTCCTTCCTGTGACCTGGCGATAGGTGATGGAAGTCGAATCCAAGGACAAAATTCTCTATGATGTCCACGCTGCCCGCAGTGGAAACAATGAATGTTCATGTGGGGGTTTCCTCTGCTTCTGGTAGTCATGGCTCCTCTTCTTTGTATGTTTCCCTTGGGGTTCTACAGTGGTGATGTTCTAGGTGCTACTGACTGCATCCTTGCCTGAGATCTGGCTATGGAACTAGGGTGTTGAATCCAGGGATAGAATTCTTTGCGATGCCCACGCTGTTCGCAGTGATAGCACTTAACACGGGGATGAGGACAATCCTTCTGAAGGTGGTTTCCTTTGCAGTTGGGGCACATTATTGTTATTGGTCTGGGAGTCTGGTATGGTGGTCGAAATCTAGAAGCGGTAGGGACTCTCCTTCTGGTTGAGTTTAGTTGTTGTCGCACTTGTTGAGACATCCTGCGCTTCTAGTTTTCTTCTCCTATATTTCTCTTCTCCTCTATCTTTAAAACCCTATTCACTAGTGTTTGAAACTCAGTGAACTCATGGGAAGCGATTTGGTACTGCAGGTAGTGTTGAAGTCCTTCTGCAAAACGTTCTATTTTCTTCTCTTCGGTATCAACATCTCCAGGTGCATACCGGGCTAGGTGAGTAAACTGGTGCAGATACTCGGTAACCGTCTTGCTTCCTTGAATTAGATTTCGGAATTCCCGACGTTTTGTAGCTATGACGCCGGTAGGTACGTGGAATTTCCGAAATTGTTCCTTGAATTCCGTCCAAGAGATATTATCCTTGTCAAGGTGGGCCTCCTGGTAGTTCATCCACCATGCAGCTGCAGCTCCTGCTAACTGGTGAGATCCAAACAAAACCTTCTCTCGGTCGCTGCATCAGATCGTGTCCAGTTTCCTCTCGATATCCCTTAACCAATCATCAGCAACCATGGGATCGGTCGCACTAGAGAATGTCGGTGGACGGGTCTTTTGGAAATCTGTTAGTCTGGCACCTACAGTAGTTCCTTCTGTGGCTCCAGTAGGCATTCTCTGAACTATCTGAGCCAGCAGTTGGGTATGAGCTACTTGGGCTTCTTGACGATTTTTCTCCATGGATAGGAGAATTTCCTGGATACTGGGTTGTTCACTCTGGGGAGGATTATAACTTTGAGATCCTTGCTGAAACAAAGGGTCTCTTATCATAGTATCTTCTTCCTGCGGAGTCTGTTCTATATCTTCTCCACTGCTTCGAGATCTTCTTCTTGTATCAACCATGGTGGCTCTGAAAAGATTTGGACTGATCTATCTAACTAGGGCCAACTAAGACAGCAATGCAGAAAATAATGCAACTTACTTTAGTGCATGAAATACTTAGGCTACTAGCCATAATACACAAGTTAACCATTGCATAAGCAATAGCGAATCACAAAGCTATCAAGAGCATCCACCAGCTCTATCTATACCACCCCCCTAAGACACTCTGAAACGACAGAACGCACCCTCACACCCTTACCGAATTTTAGAAAACCCACAAGATTTTGAAATAAGGGTTTTTAGGAGCTATCAAGCTCATTATTTTTCTCAAAGTAAAGTTTTCAACAAATAATTTTTAAATAAATTACGTCTTCCTGGCGTAGCCAATTTCTAAAGGTGTCGTCCTACAGTCAAGTTCTCATGCTGCTCTGATACCAACTTTTTGTCGCGCCCCAAAACTGGGATTACGACTACTCCCGTGGAGACCTAGCTTGCTATAGCTAGTCCCATACAAGCATACCTTTGACTTCCCAGGATAAGTCAAGCACAGGAGTATATTCACATTGCAGCAGAAAAACTTACAAAGTATTAAGCAGTGTGGCCAGCTGGCCTTAATATTACATAAAAATATTACAATACCTTCGCGGCATTCAAGGATTAGTTAAAGCAAAATAAAACTTCTACACAGCGGATGATGGGTTTCCCTTCCACAGTAAGAAGTTGACGACAGAACAACACATCAGGGATTTGACGGATCTGGCTCTCCTTCTTCTGGATCCAAGAAGTTCTCCATGACTTCTTCTTGATCTTGGTATACTCCATCTTCTGGGTTGTAAGTTGCAAGGGTGAGTACTTACGTACTCAGCAAGTCATAGGGAAGAGTAGATACATATAGTAGTATTGTTATGAACCTAGACTAGTCAAGAATTATGGATGTTTGTAAAGTAATCTTTACTTTCATGCCTCATCTCATGGCAGCACCTTTCATAATATAACATCATCATTCATGTTCACTAGATTATAGCACTACCGCGACACGTCGACACACGACAGCCCACGGTAGCACCCCTTATCATGACAACACATGTCATTTGGGTAATCTTGACTTATCAAATTTTATTTAGAAAATATACTTGCGCCACACCCCATGGATTTAATCCACCGCAGCAGACTCCTATAAACCCGGGAGCTCAAAGTATTCGAATACGTTTTTAAACACTGCAGAGAGGTTCCAATTTACCCGCAAGATATTCCACTTTCAAGCCCATCCTATCAAAATGATTAGACCCATCCTCACAACCATGTGTGAGTGGCAAGGTGGAGATAACAAGAACTTTTATTATGTCCCACTCACAATTCACCCCTGACCCTGTGGATCTGTCGTGAACCACAGTTGTGGAGGTACTCCCTCCACCCTTCTCATGTTCCCATTGTTGGGTCAGATATCAGATCACCTTCAGTGATAGTGGGAGTCCTCCTCGCTGTCAATCATCACAACACAACTCATGCAGGGGTTTCATGTGCGATCCACATAAGTACTTGTTCAGGCCTGTCCCATACCAGGCTTGTGGTTAGCACGTTGTTCATGCCACGAGATGCACAACACAAGGTTCTAGTCCTTATATATATGCCAGTGACCAGACCATCCACAAACCATGCACCTTCCGTGCCTGCTATCCATCGCAGTTTAGCACCTCCAGTGCTACAACCATCCATACCCAATTTCTGGTCACCGCTAGGGGTTTTATTTCATGAATATATATAAATACATATAATAGTTCAAGGTTCACTATTTAATCAATTCACATTTCACAAGCATCCAGCTTAGTACTGCCAATATATATCTCAACCATTCTTTCACATGCAGTATTAATTATATACAAGGTCATATCATACAAATTCATAAAATATGGGTTCAAGATGATCAAAACTATGACTTGCCTTCTGCGTCGTAAGAGACAGCAGTTGACGTCGGGTCAGCAGTGAAGTCCTCGAACTCTGGCTCTTGATCTACTCTCCAATCAAACAAACAACCAAGAATTACAATCTTTTCAATACATTACTATACTATATGCAATAATGCAAAGATGCATGTCCCGATGATTCTGAAATGATTATATGATTCTGAAATGATTAGGTTTAGAAGTTGATTAGGGTTAAGATATCGAAACCAAGATTAATATTAGTTGTCAAAGGTTTACAAGGTTCCAAATGTCTCAAAATATCATAATGATATCAAGGTTGCGACGGATTCACTCAAAAACAGCGAACATCTTTAGGTCGACATTCGGTTCAAGGCATCGACATAGGGTCGATGGATGATAGAAGGACTATCTCAACTTGTGGCAGTAGAATAAAATGTAGAGCACAACTCCACAAGTCTAAGGGACAAGGTTATTTTCAGTTTGCATAAGTGGAAAGAGGTGAAATGAGCTAATGCCACTGGCTGACATGCTCTGACATTGGGCTGTCAATGTCAAAATGTAGGGCTAAGCATAAAATACAGTTCAAGGGCTCAAATCAAGTTGTGATAGAAGAATAAATTGTAGATCAAAACCTCAGGAGTCTAAGGGACAAAGTCATGCTCAAAATGCACATCTGGAAGGAAGTGAAAAGGGCTAATGCCACACTGACTGACATAGTCTGGCATTGAACTAGCACGGCCAGAAACTAGGGCTTGCCATAACTTTTGATCTAGGGCTCGAATTGATGCACCACTTTGTCTGGAATGTAGGCCTTAGTAACAGGAACAATTCATTCAACTGGACCTAGGGCAGGAGATGGCCAGAAAGTGATGAAAACCGGCGATGAACCCGGTGGCTGGAGTTTCTGATCATAACACTGGACAAGAATTAGGGCATAGCTATATCTTCTGATTTAGACCGAATTGGAAGTCAAGCTAGTAGGAAAAGTTGTTCAGGAGATCAAGGTGCATCTGGTGGACAAAGTTTCTGAAGTTGGATCGACCGGGAATGGTTTTCTGGTGGCCTGCGCCGGAGAAGAACTCAATTCCTTGCTTGGAGGGCAACTAGAAGGTATCAGAAAGCTTCTGGCATGATTGGCTTGGCTGGAGAATCACCGGAGGAGGCTGGCGACATTCGCCGGTGGCTGGTGAAGCTCGGGCTAGTGAAAAACTTCAGTTCTTGGTCAATTTCACAATTCGACTTTACAAGCTTGCTTAAAACAGCTCACTGATCATTTTTGTCTATTGAGTCGAAGGCTAATTCGGACTGATCTGAATTGTAAAGCCGGAACAGGACATTTCACTGAATTCAGCGATTTCCGGCGATCACCGGCGATGAAGTGCATAATAGTTCAATTAATTGCTACAGAATGATGAGATGGACGAGGGTTACTCACAGATGCTATCAATTTGAGGGTTGAGGCTGTCACCGTGAGCCTCCGTGCTGAGCTCGCCGGAGAAGAAAACAACGGCGAGAAGGAATACGGTTTAACTGCTTGAGGGTGTTGGAGAGCTCTGCTAAAGGTGGATAAGCTTCTCTGGGATTGCTATTTATAGGCAAAGCAAAATGAAACGAAGCTCAAGCTCACGGCTTGAAGCTAAGATGCTTGCTCCAGTGCACCTTCGCGCTGAAGCAACGGCCAGCACAAGCAAGTAAAGCTTCTCTCTGGCATGTAGCAGCTGGTGTGCTGGATGGAGGTGGCTACGGCAACAACTGAAGAGCAAACACGTGTGCATGCAAAGGCGGTTGCGAAATCACGGCTAAAGCGGCGTTGTTCAACGGCGACGATCACGACGACGAGGCGCTCCTGGTCGTGGTCACAGAGGTACTGTTCCACGCTAGCTGAGGTCGAAGTAACATGGTGCCGGCTGTGGTCGAAGTCGCCGTGCACTGCTGGACATGAAGTGTAGCTTCCCTGGTCGTGTACAGCAGGTGAGGTCGAAAACAGCCATTTGGACTAAATTGTAAAATCTGGAAATTTACTTTGGACTGAATTGTAATTTCTGACTTAGAGATAGTTGATTTGCAATCTGATTTCACAGCTGAGTATAAACTTATACCTTATACTCATCTAGTGAGAGATTTGCTAAAATCTGGCTTGATTTGATAGTTTTCGATATAAACTGAAAATAGGGTACTTTAGGGTAAAATAGGATCTGAGTTTTGTCGATTTCGAATTCTGGGATCTAGGATGAGATTTTGTAATCTGGACAGAAGGGAAATTTGCATCAAATAGCATTTGGAAAAGATTTGCTGAAGAAACTCTGAATTTGGAGTTAATCTGAAGATTTTAGCCTTTTCGGGTTTCCAGATATCAATTAAAGGACTAAATTGCGATATAATTTGGACTGATATGTGAAAAAGGCTTAGATGACATAATTTGGCTGCCAACTTTCTGGATTAAGATATTGGCATACCCATGATCATAGTCCAAGAGTAATCTGATCTGAATTAGGTCAACATTTAGCTAAATCTGAGTTCAGAGTAATTAGGGTAATTAGAATAGTAATTAGAATTTCTGTTTTCGAAAACAGAAAAGAATTGATAGATCTGGAAGTTAGAGATAGTATTGAATCTGGCTTCTGAAGACTTTTATGTTCAGGGTAACTGATAAATCATATTTGAGAAATCTGATCCTGATTTGGGTTCACAGGGAAGATTTTGAGATTTTAGGGTTTGAGATAGATACTGATCTGGCTACTACTACAGATACATGGTATCATGCCTGCGTGGTGTTCATGAGGAAGAAAGTTTTACCCCTAAACTCAGGGTGTTACACACTACTTCTTTACTTGGCGGCCACACCTCATGCGGTCAGTGTGGTTCTGATCGCAGAAAGAGCAGGAGTGCAACAACCCGTCTATTACGTAAGTGAGGTACTTCATGGTCCTAAGGGGCATTACCCGGAGGTCCAAAAGATACTTTCTGCACTACTGATGGCTTCCCGCAAGCTACGACATTACTTTCAGGCACACAAAATTGCAGTGCCCCCGTCCTTTCCTTTGGGAGATATTATCTGAAACCCGGAGAAATCTGGTGAAATCACGAAGTGGACTGTGGAACTTGAAGCATTTGACATCCATTTCAACCCTCGCACGGCGGTCAAGTCTCAGATCCTTGCAGAATTTGTGGTCGAATGGACTAATCCTGACCTACCTGTGTAAGAATCTAAAGACTTATAGTGCACTGACCACTGGATGATGCATTTTGACGGCTCTCGCAGTTTTGAACACTCGGGGGCTGGAGTGGTCTTCGTCACGACTCAAGGCGACCAACTCAAGTATGTCATTCAATTACATTTTGTTGCGACTAACAACACAGCAGAATATGAGGGTCTTATTGCAGAGCTTTAGGCAGCAAAATTCGTCGGAGGCGTCGATTAGTGGTGAGGGGAGACTCACAGCTGGTCAAAAACCAGGTAAACAAGGAGTACAATACCTCCGATGAGACAATGGCTCATTACCTAGGGGAAGTGAGGAGATTGGAAAAACACTTCAGTCATTTCGAAGTCCAATACATCCCCCGAAAGGACAATATTCTCGTAGACCAATTATCTAAAATTGGATCCTCACATACATCTGCTCCGACAGGAGTGTTCGTCGAACACTTAGAACATCCTTCAATCATGACTACAGTTGAAGATGACCCGGTAATAGTGTTCGTTACCAACCTTGGACATGAAGAAGATTGGACCCATCCATTGAGGGTCTATCTCGAACATGGGACCTTGCCCAAGTATGAAACTGAAAGTGATCGGTTGATTCGAAAAGCGCGCCTATACAAACTTATAGAAGGGGTTTTGTATAGGAAAGGTACTCAAGGAATATTCATGCGTTGTATTTCTCAAGAGGAAGGTAAGTCCCTCTTGAAAGAGATCCATGACAGTGTGTGATGCGCACGTGTCATTTCGCACGCTGGTCGGGAAAGCTTTCCGACAAGGTTTTTACTGGCCTTCGACACTCGATGATGCCAAAAACTTGGTCAAGACATGCCCTCAGTGTCAATTTCATGCAAGACAGGTTCATCCGCCCGCATATGCCTTGCAAACTATCCCTTTAACGTGGCCTTTTGCGGTCAGGGGATAGATATTGTGGGACCTATGTTGTAGGTAGTTAATGGTTACAAGTTCTTATTCGTAGCTATTGACACATTTACGAAGTGGATTGAGGCTGAACCGGTCCGTAATATCACCGCTGCTGTGACACAAAAGTTCTTTCATAAGAACATCGTCACTCGATTTGGTGTTCCAAGTCGTCTCATTGCCGATAATGGTTCCCAATTCGCTATCGGTCTATTGAGGACTATTGCGATAATATTGGAACCATGGTGTGCTTTGCTTTTGTAGCTCATCTACAGAGAAATGGTGCCGTCAAACGTGCCAATGGGCAGATACTACATGGCATCAAGAAACGTGTTTTCGATCGCCTTAAGATGCGCCCGGGGGCTTGGGTAGATGAACTCTACTCCGTTCTGTGGGCACTGCGTACTACCTGTAGTCGAGCCACTGGCGAGACACCTTTCCAATTGATATATGGCGCTGAGGCTGTACAACCTATGGAAATTTGTATTGGTTCTGTCCGAACAGATCGATTGAACTCAATTCCTTTATGTAATAGTAAGGCCAGCAGGCCACACTGCTTAATATTTTGTGAGTACTCTGTTGCAATGTAATATACTCCTGTGTTTGACTCATCCTGGGAAGTCAAAGGTTTGTGAGAATGGGACTAGCTGCAGCGAGCTAGGTCTCTACAGGAGTAGTCGTTGTCCCAGTTTCGGGGCGCGACACATCGCCTCTTCCTGTCGCCTTGTATCTTCAAGAAGATACTCGAGAAGTGATTCAGCCTGAGTCGCAACCAATGTGGCTAACTCGCCGAAGCTAGGGTTGATCTTTTGAGATTCGACCACATCAGCTTTGAGTAGAGTTGCCATTGTTTTTAGCTTTTCGAAGACGAAAGATTGAAGATTGCTGCCGAATTCAATGATTGTTCTCAAATTCTCGTTCTCTGTGCAAACCATATCAATCTTCGAGCTTTGGAGCTCGATGCTCGCCTGAAGGTCATTCTTTTCTCTTGAAAGAAGGCTTATTTGATCCTCTTGTGCTGCATGAACATGGCAGACGATTTTTACAGCAGTTCATGTGACAAAATAATTCTTTCTAGTCGGAAGTAGACTTACAAGAAAGCTTTGACTACGCTTTACGAAGTTCCCTCTCTAGAGAAGAACATCTCGCAGCTGCCGCTTCTTCTTGATTCTCCTAATCAGCCATGCTCTTGTTCAAAAAGCATATTCTCTGTAACAAGAAAAACGATCAGCTACGCTTAAATACAGATTCAAGTTAGCACGAATAAAGAGCACCACACTTACTGTTGCAGCCGGCTGATCTCTCGTTGCACTAGCTCAATATGCTTTGCTATAGCTATAGACCTGGTCGCCACCCGGGTCAAGTCCTGAAACACGATAAGAAATTGCTCTTAAAACTTGGATATTCCTAAATTTCTACGAGCTCAAAAATAATAAAAAGAGTTTTTTGCGTACCTCTATGTAATCGCTGAATGAGCTACTCTCAACTTCAGCATGAGGTCGAGCCTCAAGAATTGTTGCGTCCATGACAGGGGCAGTAGATGATCTTTTGTAACATCCTGAGTTTTGGGGTGAAAAGTTTCTTTCTTAAAAATCATGCATGCATATGTCTCTTCTAGATCAACCAAATCAGCCTCAGCTTTATTCTGTTCTAGCCTAAAATCTCCAAATCTATCCTGTGACCCCAAGTCAAGATCTGACTTGCCAGATTTGATCTATCAGTTATCCTAAACCTAAAAGCCTTCAGAACCCAGATTCAATTCTATCTCTAACTTCCAGAATTATCAACTCTTTTCTGTTTTCGAAAACAGAATATCTGTTATTACCTTTTACCCTAAGTTTCAGAAATTCAGATTTAATCAAAATCTTAGCCAAGTTCAGACCAGATTATTCCTGGATTATGATCAAGGGTATGCCAATACCTTAATCCAAAAAATTGGCAGCCAGATTTCACCATCTGAACCTTTTTCGCAAATCAGTCCAAGAGTATCGCAGATCAGTCCTTTTTCCAGATTTTCTAAAAGCCAGAAAAGGCAAAATGTTGCAAATCATCTCCAAATTCAAATCTGATTCAGGGAACACCTTCCAAATGCTTTTCAATACAAATTCTTCTTTTATGAGTATCTCAAAATCAAACCCTAAATCCCAGAATTCGAGATCAATAAGTTTAGACTTATTTTACCCTCATCTACTCTGTTTTCAGTTCATATCAAAAGTCATCCAAATGTCTCAAATTTTGTCTTCAATTTGTGCCAAATCATTTGTGGAATGAAGTTTACCAAAACAGCAGAATCAAAATCAGATAAAACCTTCCAAATCTCCAGATTTACAGTTCAGTCCAAATCAAGAATTGGAAATTGCAATCAAGCCCAAATTCGACCAGGACAGCAGCTACTGTGCACGACCAGAGATCGCCGTGCATTTGCGCTGCGCTTGCTCGCCGCCGGCCACGCCTCACCTCGCCTGAGCTCGTGCTCACTTGAATCTGCATGTGCACACGCGTCCACGCCCCAGCCATCGCCGTGGCAGCGCCGTTGAACAGCATGTGCTCCTGCGCGCGACCAGCAACAGGCTTTTGTTAGCAACACTGCGCCACGTTGCCAACCCTTGTCGCGACTGCCTTGCACCGCCCAACAGCATTGCGTCTCGATGAAGCAATGGTTTGATCAGCAGTCACCTCACCAGTGCACAGTCGCGTCGCTGCTCGCCGTTGCTGCTTCTGCGCCCGGCAAATCTTGTTATCTGACACAAATTCAATGCTGTAAATCCTTGCAAGCTTCGCCCACTGCTCTATTTAAACCACCAGAGCCTTGTATCATCTCCTCTTCACCAGGACTTAGCCAATTTTGCAAAATCTCTCGCTGCAGTCGTCTTCTCCGGCGAGCCATCGAGGAGCTTCACGGTGACAGCCTCAACCGCAGCATCTCCTGCCAAATTAACAGCACCAGTGAGTTCCTCTCATCTCACTCATCATGCTGTACCATTTAATTGCTCACCGGTGACCTCTAACGCCGGCGATCACCGGAATTGCCGATTACCCTGTTTCTGCAATGTAGCTTAATTCAGCCCGAATTAGCTCTCGATTTTGTGGAAGAAGATGATCAGTGACTCATTTCCAGCAAGCCTATGCATCAAGATCTCCCGATTGAGCTTCAATCGAAGCTTTCCCCAATTTTGAGCTTCTCCGGCCATCCTCCGGCCAAATTGATCCTGCAGGTAGCTTCCTCTTATCTCTCTTTCACTCTCCAAGCTCGGAATCAAGTTCATTCGGTCTAAATCGAAAAGCCCCAAATCTCATGTCTTCTTCTCCGGCGTCGATCACCGGAAACCTATTCCTGGCCGTTTCAGTTTCATCCACTTTGTCATTCAGGTGTGCTTCAACCTCCTGAACATTTTTGCCTTCTAGCTCGATCTCTGAAACTGCCCAGAATTCAAGTTATAGCCATGCCAAAATCTTGTCCAGAACTGCTCCAGTGCAACTAGTTCACCTCAGTTCATCACTAAAATTCATCACCTTCTAGCCATCTTCTGCCCTAGATCCTGTTGAATTATTTGTTCCTGTTATCATTGCCTACCTCCCAGACAAAGTGGTGCATCATTTGGAGCTCTAGATCAAAAGTTATGCCAAGCCCTAGTTTCTGGCCATGTCAAGATCAATGCCAGACTATGTCAGTCAGTGGCATTAGCCCTTTTCACTTCCTTCCAGATGTGCATTTTTGGCATAACTTTGTCCCCTAGACTCCTGAGGTTGTGATCAACATTTTCTTCTTCTATCACAACTTGATTTGAGCCCTTGAATTATATTTGCCGCTAAACCCTAATTTTTGACACTGTCTCAGTGCATGCCAGCCAATGGCATTGGCCTTGTTTACCCACTTCTGATTGTGCTTTCTGAAAGCCACTTTGTCCACTAAATTTGTAGAGTTATAATCTACACTTTCTTCTATTGTCATAACTTGAGATAAGCTCTCTAGCTTTCCTTAAAGCTATGTCAAAGTCTTGATCCGAATGTCAATCTGCTGACATTCGCTGTTTTGATTAAACCAACCACAAAACTGATGTTCTTATTGTAACCTTGAGATCCTAAGAGCATCTAACACCATCCTTAGCCAAATCCTTGAAACCCTAGATCTCAACTCAATTCAGCTTGTAATCTCAATTATCTCCAGTATCGTTCAGTCACTCTTGTAAAGCATATCTGCATATAGATCCTAAAACATCTTAATATATAAGTAATATTTGTGTGTATTGTTTGTTTGTCGCCGAGCAGATCCAGAAATCAAGTTCGAGGACTTCGCTGTTGACCCGTCATCAACTGCTGTTTCTTACGACGCGGAAGGCAAGTCATATCCTTGGTCATCTTGAACCTATATTTTAAATGTTGCTATAATATAACCTTGAATATAGGCAATATTGCATGTGAAAGATTGAGAATGGTTGATTTATGAATTGACAGTACTAGACTGGTTATCTGTGAAATGTGAAATAAACAAGTTTTGAGCCATGAACTATTATATGTATCTATATAATTATATTCATGAAATAAAACCCCTAGCTGTGACCAGAAAAATGGTATGGAATGGTGGTAGCACTGGAGGTGCTAGACTGCAAAGGAATGCAGGCACTGAAGGTGCAGGGTTGTGGATGGTCTGGTCACTGGCATATAAGGACTAGAACCTTGTGTTGCGCATCTAGTGGCATGAACAACGTGCTAACCGCAAGCCTGGTATGGGACAGGCCTGAACAAGTACTTATGTGCATCGTACATGAAACCCCTGCATGAGTTGTGTTGTGATGATTGACTTGGAGGCTGACTCCCACTATCACTGAAGGTGATCTGATATTTGACCCAGTAATGGGAAAATGAGGTGGGGTGGAGGTTATGATACAGCCTACCACAACTGTGTTTCGCGGAGAGCCACAGGGTCGGGGGTGAATTGTAAGTGATGCATAACAAAAGTTCTTGTTATTTCCACCTTGCCGCTCACAATATGAAGTGAGTCAGGGGTCCAATCATTTTGTTATGATAGGAAAGGTTTGAAAGTGGAATATCTTGCGGGTAAATTGGTACCTCTCTGCAGAGTTAAAAACGTATTCGAATACTCCGAGCTCCCGGGTTTATAGGAGTCTGCTGCGGTGGATTAAATCCACGGGGTGTGACACAAGTACTATTTTCTAAATAAAATATGTTTAATCAAGATTACCCAAATGACATGTGTTGTCATGATAAGGAGTGCTGCCGTGGGCTGTCGTGTGTCGACGTGTCGCGGTAGTGCTATAATCTAGTGAACATGAATGATGATGTTATATTATGAAAGGTGCTGCCATGGGATGAGGTATGAAAGAAAAAGATTATTTTATAAACATCCATAATTCTTGACTAGTCTAGGTTCATGTCATCGCTACTATATGTATCTACTCTTACCTATGACTTGCTGAGTACGTAAGTGCTCACTCTTGCAACCTACAAATCAATAGACGGAGCGATCAACAATCAAGATGAAGGCGTGGAGAACTTATTGGGTCCAGAAGGAGGAGCGTCAGTCCCGTCATTTCCCTGATGTGTGTTGTTCTGCTGTCCACTTCTCTTTTGTGGGTGGGTCACCTATCTTCTGCTGTGTAGAAGTTATTTTGCTAAACCATGTATGCCGTGAAGGCATTGTAATCTCCTTATGTAATATCAAGGCCAGCAGGCCACACTGCTTAACTATTTTGTAAGTTACTCTGTTGCAATGTGATATACTCCTGTGCTTGACTTATCCTGGGACGTCAAGGGTATGTGTATGCTATGCATATATGGGACTAGCTGCAGCGAGCTAGGTCTCTACAGGAGTAGTCGTAGTCCCAGTTTCGGGGCGCGACATCTTTCCTGCTGATCCCCCTCTGTGGGCGGGACTGCGGTTTCCATCCTTTGGGATTGGATCTCCGCTGCCATTCCCTCCACGATGGCTTGAAGAACTTCTTCGACCATGGGAGTAGAACTTGGCTCTCCCACGACCTCTACTATAGGTGCTGTGCCAAGGCTTGTCGAGGTCGCCGGAGTACTGAGCGCCGCATCCCTGCGCCTAAAAACAGACAAACAGATTGTGAGGTAAAATGCCTCATGTCGATCATCTCTAGATGGCGATAGGGGAAATTCTTACTTTATTCGAAACCCCACCCATGGTTTGGGTTTCGATGATGAGCTCCCGGGAAAAAGAAGCCCACTGGGTGCTCCTGGGAAAGAATCGTCCTCTGTCCTTGTTTTCCTTTTCTTAAACAGGATAGTATCCACTTCTCCCTGTATGTACACAATCCTATGGGTATATGCAGAAGGATGACAAAATACAAGACTGTGAGGATTCTTACCACGGTCGCTCCCTCGATCAGTAAGGGAGGAGTTATCAGTCCTAGGGCTTCACAAGCCTCAGGCGCAGGGGTTTTGCCCGTAACCACAGGATTGTCAGTGGTCGCAGGGCCCATTGTAGCCGTCCCTGTCCCTACAGTTAGGGACAAGACTTCGTCAGTTTGAGGGGAGGGTGACCTCTCTAGGATACTTGTCTCCACAAGGTCAGTCGCCTTCCTCTTGCGATGAATTAGAGGAATGTAGTCTTCCTCGTCCTCACTCCCCTCACCCTATACGACTAAGAAGTAATTTGTATTCGCACTTGAGGGTACATGGGGGAAAGAGGATCTTACCACGGTCTTCTTCGTGGTTGTGGTTTTCTTCTTCGAAGATGCCCTTCCTAAGACCTTCTTAAGTTTTTCGGGAGTAGGCTCCTTCATCTTGCGCTTCGAGGGGGTTCTATTCGCCTTCTTCGCGGCTGATGCCCCCGAAGGACCAGTGTCCTCGCTTGGGCGTTTCGCCTCAGCGAATTTTCCCAGTAGCTGTATTATTTAAAATGCTTTGGTAACTCTGGGTGATTTACAACAGAGCTTGTTGGGAAAGGTCATACCTTTCGGCGCTCTTGTTTAAGATCATTGCCGGCATTAATTAAGCTCTGGGGGCGAGGCGACCCTTTAGCTCTCTCCGCCGTGGCATTATACTCCCATAGGAGGTAATTTGTCCTTTTTTCAATTTCGAACAAAGACAACACTGCATCACAAACAAGCATATTACTTGATACGACATCTTTCATCAGTAAAAAATGCGTATTTCATTGACTAGAAGACATACTGGTGTTATAATCTAAGGTGTTGTCTGCTATGGACTCCACCTCCGAAGCCGGATGTGCCCTCTCGTGCAGGGGCTCATCCTATTCTTCACAAAGTCGTGGATGATGTCACGTGCGGTCAAGCCCTGCTGGACTAAGTGAAGGATGGCTTGAGCTTGCTTATTTAGTTCCGCACTCAGAGAAGGAATGGAGTCTAACTCACTGTCCTTCTCCGGTCGGGTGTTCGCGAACCACAATCCGCTCTTCGACGGAGGGGTGCAGTAGAACCATTTGTGGTGCCACCTGTGCACAGAATCCTGCAGAGGCGGGAATGGGTACTCTTTCTTCTCCCTTATGCAGAAGTAGATGCACCCAGTGGCATTGGCACTCTTTGACCATGCTGAGAAGTAGAAGCGTCGGAAAAGCTCCATGCTTGGAAGCACTCCGACGAAAGCTTCACATAGATGCTATAAAATCGCCAGGATGAGAA
This sequence comes from Pharus latifolius, assembly GCA_019359835.1. Lineage (NCBI taxonomy): Eukaryota > Viridiplantae > Streptophyta > Magnoliopsida > Poales > Poaceae > Pharus > Pharus latifolius. The sequence goes on along the minus strand of CM033323.1, from coordinate 35,952,434 downwards.
CCGCATTTGGGTGGAGATTCGCCAACTACAACCCATAGTGGTCCAAGATTCCCTGCTGGAACTCACTCTCTGGGAATCAGAACCCGCAGCACAAGTACCCTTGAAGATAACCAGTTCACCCTCGTGAACGGCTGGGGTTTCTTCGTTTTTCCCCACTGGCCGTCAGTTGATCAGTAGCCGTGGGGGGAGAATCTCTTCTTTCTCTAGTGCCACCAGACTCTCCTCTGTGTGGTGGACAGATCAGCTCTAGGACGCCATTCCTGCAGAGGATTGCAGAAAAAGGTGATGGCTTTGGAGACGACGAAGACGAGGTGTGCAAAAGAGGGTTTTGTGCGGTGAAAATACCTAAGGAAATGAAGGGTTTTTGGTTGTGGAACTTCTCCAATAAGCTACTTTTCTTTTTATATGCCCGAGACAACCCTTCGTCGGATATTTTATTAATTTCCCATAATGGGTGCCTTTCCTCTTGGAACCCGTTATCCATACCCAGTGATGAATACGAAATGAAATGTATCTTTATCATTTTATTTCACATTCGGGGGCTATGGTACAGTAAAAATATTAGAAATTCTTAAAAGTTTATTAAGGAAATAATCCCTTATAACTTTGAGTAAACTTATGTCATGTATACTGATCGTAATGTAATTCTGTGATCGCTGCAATATATGAGGTCACAACAGTTGTGGTCGCCGTATGGTCAAGATACTATTCTGTGATCGTTACTTTAGTTCTGATCGCAGTCTACGATCTCAATGCTATTCTGAGACTGAAGAACTGTCCTGGGCCGGTTTTGGACAGAAACCTACCTGTGTATTTTTGGTCGTAGAGGCATTCTTGTGTAACCATTTCTTTGCACAAAATAGAAAGAACCTTAATTTGGATTACAATTTTTACATAATACTATTAAGAGATCAAGTATGTAAGGAAAGGAAATTCTTTATTTCTGACAATGTTTACATACAAAAGGGACACAGGCGACCAAAGCGTCAACCTGGTCCGATAGCTGTTTACAAAGTTCTCCCAGGGACATGTTACCATCAGTGGGATCAACACTGACTGCCCCAAGGGAACTGGCTATGGCTCTAAGCTTATCTACATCATCCCGAAGCAAAGAAGGCCTACAATTCCTTATCGTATCGAAGAGTTCTCGCTGATGCCGAGCATAGTCCCTCTCCAAGCGGAATTGGTGCACCTCTTCGTGGGAATTGTCATAACATGCTGCCAGATGCAGAATGGTCGAAGACATCTCGTCGGTCTTTTTCTCCAGAGCATCTTTTTCTTTTTGGAGAGTTTGCTGGAGGAATACAGTCTCATCAAAAAGAGCCAGGACTTTAGCAGGCTGGTTGCTGGGGCTCAAGAGATTTTCATCTCCTGCACATGCATGCGTTAGTTTTAAAGATAAAACGATCAACAGAGAGAGAATGAAGATGATTACCAATCCTCACAGTAAAGTTGGACAGGAGGATGTGGTACTTCCCCTGGGAAGTAGATCACCCGACAAAAGTCGAGGACCATCTGATCGCGGGAGTGCAATCTTCCCACCAGAAAATTGATCACCCAACAAAAGTTGAGGATCATCTGATCACAGAGGTGTGGGACTTTCCCCAGAAGCAGATGGAAGCTTTGAAGGATTGTTATGGATCTCCAAAGATGGAGATGAGGATTCAACCCGACGAGTTGCATGGACAGGGAGAACTACATGGGACAAGGAAAGAGAGCGCAATGATGCATCCCCAACCTTTGCACCCGTAAATGAAGCTCCATTGGAGGATCCTTCGTCAACCTTTGACTTCTTCTTTGGAGAATCAGTTCCTCAGTCACCTGTAAGTTCCCAAAATGCATTTGGAAACAATCAGGGTGTAAAACGACGACTTGAAGCAGAGTTCGAGAAAAGTCTTACCTTCTGGAAGTCGTGGTCGAGTTTGGGTATCACTTCTTCTTCATCACTCTTAATCTCGATAATGTTCTTGGGGTCTTGATCTGCCATCGAGACAAGAATAGGGGATTAGAGGGAGTAACCAGAGAGGAGAAGTGGCTCTAAAAGACTTAGTCGAGATGTAAAACTCCTGATTTCAAAGAACTTAAAAGCTCTTCTATTTATAGAGCCAGAAGGCGTCGGTTCATTTTCACACACGTCTCATGTTCTTAAAACACACTTATGAGGATTATCACCCGAGCTAGTTCAAAATAATATACATTTGATTTAAATATAGAATCAGATTAGACATGTGCCTATAAGTCCATCGCTATGGTCTCAGACGACCTGAAGGGCGCAGACACAAAGATGATTTATGATCGCAGCCCTTACACGATCATGAGGCCACAGATAGTGCGTGGTCAAAAGACTGCAGACGATGCGCGGTCAGAAGGTCGTTGACTATTTGCGACCAGAATAACTCGAGAATGTCTAACCCTTTGAACAGGCATATCCCGAGGATCATGAGGATTTCTCCACATATGAAGACAATTGCCAAGAGGTTAACATGTGCGGTTATCCCTTGAATGCACATGTTAAGCCTGCGTGGAAGTTAAGTGCGGTTAACAAAACTGCATCCTAGCAATTGTCCAAGGTTGTTTCGCGTTGGCGCTCTTTTGTTCAGTATAAAGAGGTGGTCAATGCACGATCTAAGGGATGGTTGAGCATACAAGCATTACCAGGAGTCAGAATAGCCTCAAGACTTAAACATAGTTAGATAGACACTAACATAGGAGAGATCTTCACCTGTGATCATCTCTTCCTCCCTCTTGTAAACACCTTTTCTAATATAGTGAAATCATAACAGGACGTAGGTCTATTACTCCCACCATCAAGGGCCCGAACCTGTATAAACTCTCTTGTGCCCGTACAGATATTACACATCCTACCTTCCCGGAGGAGCGCCCTAAAAGGCCTCGCAACTCACAAATTTGCATAAGATCGACTAAGGAACCCGAGTCCAAATCGTCGGCACATATGGGAGGGGAAAATTTTATTTAAAATGTCTAAACTTGTTGACTGCCCTATGTATGAAGAGAAAATTTGCAGTATCGATGCTTTAGAAGAAGCCTTAGAAGAGGAGTTGCCACTTCAACTGACTTTGGGAGAAGAAATAGATGAAATATTCGAAAACAAAAAATGGACTTATAGGCACATGTCTAATCTGTTGACAGTCCTAAACCCAAGTTTGGGGGAAATCGTAAAAGCTGAAATTTCTAAACTATTGGATGTGGTTATCATTTATCCTATTTCTGATAGTAATTGGGTTAGTCTTGTTCATGTGGTTTCTAAGAAAGGAGGTATGACTGTGGTTAAGAATGCTAACAATGAGTTGATCCCTACTAGACTTGTTACTGGATGGCGCATATGCATTGATTATCATAAATTAAATAGTGCCATGATCCGGGAGGATCTTCAGGTCGAGTTCGCATAAGGCTTCGCGACCTTAACCGAGTTCAGAAAGGTTTCGCAACCATAAATTGGTTCACGACCTTGAAAAGGAATTCGTTTTCTGGTCGGAATTATAATCCGATTGGATTACACGTAACTAAGCTTTATCTATTAGGTATAGTTAGTTGTCTGAGTCTAATACGTTTAGGTTATTGAGTCTGATACATACTCATACGATTGGACTATAAATACCCTGTAATATGTCCAGTTTAGATCATCGAAAATCTATCGAATACCATTGAGTCTAGATTGAAGTCTTAGACACTTATAGTTCATTGATCAATGTAGGCGAGTGCGTCCTAACGTTCGACGTATAAAGCCCTCTTTGAAATAAAGAGTTGTGCAATTACTTTGAGTTGCATTTTTGATCATCTTAGGTTTCCGTAATTCTGAGTAAGATCCCGTTATTCCGCATATTAGAATCTCGGCAAGCCTAGCGCAAAAACCAAGGCTAGGTCTCAAACAAATCACACCACTAGGAAGGATCACTTTCCATTACCTTTCATTGATCAAATGTTGGAAAGACTAGCCAACCATGCATATTTTTGTTTTCTTGATGGGTATTCGGAATTCTTTCAAATCCCGATTCATCTCGATGATCAAGATAAGACGATGTTTACATGTCCTTTTGGTACTTTTTCTTATCGACGAATGCCATTTGGGCTATGTAACGCGCATGCAACCTTTCAGTGTTGTATGATGGCTATATTTTCAGATTGAATCGAGGAAATAATGGAAGTCTTTATGGACGATTTTAGCGTCTATGGTTCCTCTTTCGATGTCTGTCTACAAAATCTTTCTCGAGTCTTAAGCAGGTACGAAGAAGTCAACCTAGTGCTAAATTGGGAAAAGTGCCAATTAATGGTTCAAGAAGGCGTGGTACTTGGCCACGTAATTTCTGAAAGAGGTATTGAAGTCGACAAGGCAAAAATTGAGGTCATAGCAAGTCTTCCACCACCAACCAACGTGAAGGGCATACGCAGTTTCTTGGGACATGTAGGCTTTTATTATCGTTTCATTAAGGATTTTTCCAAAATTGCTAAACCTCTCACACATTTTCATGGTAAAGATGTGCCTTTTGATTTTGATGAAAAATGTCTTGAAGCCTTTAATCTATTGAAACTTGCATTAACTACTACTCCCATCATACAACATCCAAATTGGAATGAACCCTTTAAATTGATTTGTGATGCTAGTGATTATGCAATTGGCGCTGTTCTAGGGCAAAAGAACAAACAAGAATTTACATGCTATGTACTATGTAAGCAAAACTTTAGATGATGCTCAAAGTAATTACACTACAACTGAAAAAGAATTGCTTGCTGTAGTATATGCCCTAGATAAATTTTGTCCATATTTAATTGGCTCAAAAGTTATTGTGCATACTGATCATGTTGCTCTTAAGTATCTTTTGACCAAGACAGAAACCAAGCTACGACTTGCATGATGGATCCTAATATTGTAGGAATTTGATTTGGAGATCAAAGATAAGAAAGGTGCTGAAAACATCGTCACCGATCATCTCTCGCGACTCTTGACTAACACCGCCGATGTTCACATCAATGATGCTTTACCCGATGAGCACCTCTACTTGATTCAACAAGAACCATGGTATGCTGATATTGCAAATTACTTATTTAACCATGAACTTCCGCCAGGGTTGACAAGTAGACAACAAAAGCACTTCCTCTACGACATCCGACGCTACTACTGGGACAATCCGAACCTTTTCAAAAAGGGAGTTGACAACATATTTCAAAGATGCGTGCCCGACCACGAGATCCAAAGCATTCTTGAACATTGTCATTCATCTCCATGTGGTGGACAGCATGGAGCTTCAAAAACAGTGGCTAAGGTATTGCAATCAGGTTTCTTTTGGCCTTCTTTATTTAAAGATGCTTATGAATTTGTGCAAAATGCGATCCATGCCAACGTTCTGAAAATTTTAGTAAAAGACATGAAATGCCCTTAACAAACATTCTTGAAATTGAGCTCTTTGATGTATGGGGGGTAGATTATATGGGACCTTTTCCATCTTCTATGGGTAACTCCTACATCTTGGTTGCGGTTGACTATGTTTCTAAGTGGGTAGAGGATATTGCAACACCATCAAATGAATCAAAACATGTGAAAAATGACGATGATTATTACCTGAGCTAGTCGTCTGTTCATTAAATATATCATGTTTAAGATACTTCGGATATGATATATGCCTCCATACACTAGCAGACGTAATGGTCACAGAGGCAGTTTCCTGTGAACCAAAATGTTGCACATTTAATACCAACCTATGATCGCAGAATGTGCACGACCATAGTACCTTGAAAGTTATATTTAACTTGAGTAGTGTTTGAGTCCTCCAAACACAGTTCCAAGATAAACTAACTCCTTTTTCCTACTTGTGAAGACAACCATCAGGGAGTTAAGATATGTGGTTATCTAAAACAGCATATAGTAATCGGCAAAGAGATAAAGATGCTGTTTTGTAACTACATCTTGGAAACGTCAAACTTCCTAGAACTACTTCACATTGACACCCTGTCGATTAGTATAAAAGAGAGAGAGGAAAAATAGACAAGAGGACAAGCAACAATAGTTTCGTAAGTACAAGTAGATTAAGAGATTGTTATCTTCTCCAACAATCTCTCCCTCTGTAATCTTTTATACACATAGTGAAAAAACCACAGGACATAGGATTATTACTGGTATCATTGAGGGCCCGAACCTGTATAATCTTTTGTGTTTCTAATACATAGCTCTCTTTACTTACCTGATGAGCGTTTTCAATGGTCTCCACTGCATAAATTAATATTTTACATAAGATCGACCAAGGACCCTAGTCCCAATCGTCGATAGTTGTCACCCACCATGGGGCCTTTCTCAAGGTGTTTCCTTCATTAGGAGTACTAATAAACTATGTCTGGAGCATATGATTCTGAGAATGATTTTGATCTCGACGATTATGCCCATATTCAGATGCCCTTGTCTAATGACCCCATTCCTATGGAAGAGGTCGTCGACGAGGACGTCCTTGAGTTACATCCTGAGGGTGAATCTTCTCCAACTTTGGTCATGTCTATCGACCAAGAGTCAGAGAAGATGGTGCGTTCTCCTCATGTGAGTCCTAGCTACCACATCAGAGGCCGAATATGTACCACAACACATCGTCCTATAGAATGTGAAAGATCATCATGAGTTTAGTCTTGGAAGGTTTGCCCTGGACAATCTCAAATCTTTTTTTGATTTTGAGTCTAATTTGGAGTAAGGAGAGATGTTCTCCCCATTTGCAGCCTCTGTTCCACGAGAGTTTGCACAGAGGAAAAGAGCGCAGACAGAAGGAGGATCAAGCCCGTGAGCAGTGAGAAAACGAGATTAGCAAAGCCACTGACGAAGCCTTACGCCTTGCACAAACTCGGCAAGATGCCGTTGTTCACAACCTTGATCCGGGAACTTCACGCCATCCACATGTTCTTAGGAACGACCAGACACCATTTTAAGCTCCATAGTATTCCCTGACAGTTGAGGCGACAATAACTCCTATGGCTCCCAGGAGGATAGGACAACATTCACCAGAGTCCTCGCGGACACACTTGATGAAGTTGCTTCCGAAGCGACTCCAACGGCATCATCTCGCTCCATAATAAGTTCTCGTGAGTGGGATGACTCCTACTCAAGCCGTGGGAGACACAATCGAATACAGACGACGTCACTTTGGCACGATAAGGTCAGGAGAATTGGGAGTTCCCGTGATCACAATCGCCTACCAGTTCATTCTCACCTGGGACATCAAGGGGAGTCTCCTTAAGGTAATGTGCCTCTCGACAACAGGGAACGTCGCGGTGATAGACATTTCCAAGGTTCTTATGTAGGTTGTAAAGCTTTCTTGCCAAGGCTCCGTGCGTTGGTCTGGCTAGATAAGTTTAAACCAAGTGTGATCGATAGATTAGATGGAACTCAGAATCCATCGAAATATCTGCAGATCTACATGATTGCCATTCAAGCAGTAGGAGGAGACGACTGGGTCATGGCAAATTATCTACTGACGGTTCTTGCTGGACCTGCAAGGACTTGGTTGTTTAATCAACCAGAAGGGTCAATCTACAATTGGGAAATGTTGTGTGATGCAATCCTCAACAATTTCCAAAATTGTTATGAGAAGCCTCGTAAGGAACATGTCCTTCATCGGTTACGCCAGACTTCGACTTAAACTCTTTGATTGTCAAGAGGTTTGTTGGGGTGAGGTATAACATCCCCAACATTTCAAATACTTTGGTTATCAGGGCTTTCAAGCATGCCGTTCGGTTCCAAAGGTTCACTGAAGACTTGAGTTTCCATCCACCAAGGTCGGTATCAGATCTGTTTGATATGGCATAGGATGGTGGACAAAGGGCATTTGCCGCCTTAATCGGGTCTCAAGAACGACAAGAAAGATGATTCTAGCACAAAGTTAGAATCATCAGCAGGTGGGAAATCTAAGAAGCCCAAGAAGAATGGGGCTGGACAATACCGAGATGTTGCGGTTGGCGACAAACCACTGCCAGGAAAACGTAATAAGTTTTCGATTAAAAATAAAAACCTCTTTCTGGTGGTCACGACAAGGACCATCCGGGAAAACAAGCAACCTGCAGGGCAATAAGAATGGTGTCCATTGCACAATACTTCTGGACATGACCTCAAGAACTGTCGCAACTGGTTGAAGTGCTTGGAAGACTTCTATCAGGGAACTAGACCCATGCCAACAATACCAGAGCAAGAACAATATTCCTGTGGGGTTAGGGACGCTGATGGAGATGAAGTCATGCCATATCAGGTACCCCAAAGTTATGTAAATATCATATTTGGTGGTTCTTCTTCTTATTCTTCTAAGCATCAATTCAAATCTTTTTACCGTGAGGTAAATAAAATTGAAGCTGCAATTAGGGCGCCTCAATTTTTCCATTGGTCAGAAACTCCCTTAACTTTTGATCGGGACGATTGTCCCAGGAGGCTAACGTGCGACTCCCTCTGGTCATTACCCCTATCATTAGCAATGCAAAGGTCGAGAGGGTATTGATCGACAGAGGTAGTTCTCTAGATCTATTATTGGTCAAGACTCTTGACGAGATGCAAATTCCTAGCTCAAAGATTAAACGCATAATTCATTCATTTTATGGTATAATTCCTGGTCTGTCGTGGTATTAAGAATACCCCGGCAGGTTTTGAAGACGATCCTAGCGGAGATTACGCAGCGCGGGTTGACCGGGTGACCGGTCCTCCCCCGCTGGACAAACACAAGAATTGACACGTGGATTTATACAGGTTCGGGTCCCGGTGGGGGCCCTAGTCCTGTCGACGCACTCCCGACTGGAGCCGGCTGGGGAGGCTCTCTCCGGGGGAGAGGCTTCCGGAGCACGTCTGTGAGTTTAGCTATTCCAAATAATAATGAGCTGATGATTTACAACAGAGGGGTACAAGGGCTATTTATAGCCTCAAAAAGAAGCAAAAAGCCTAAACTACCCCGGAAGCCACCGTCGGATTGAAGGGTAGGACCGTCCTTCTTCCGGTCAAACGTCTTGGATGCTTGACAGGTGGTCGCTGATTCCCGAGGCGTCCCTCGCGTGACCTGCACGTGATAAACAAACAGGGACTTTACCTTTTAGAAGGGCGATGACGTCCGGGACCCTTTTCGGAGGCCAGGGACCCGGGAGCCCAAAAGGCGGCCGCCGGGACATGCCCCGGAGGCCTCGTCCCGGGGGCCAAAAGGCGGCGCCCGGGACATGCACCGGAGGCATCGTTCCGGGAGCCAAAAGGCGGCGCCCGGGGCAGGCACCGGAGGCCACTGTCCCAGGGCGAATGGCGGCGCCCGTGACCCGCCCGGGGGGCACGGTCCCGGGGGCCAAAAGGCAGCGCCCGGGACATGCCCCGGAGGCATCGTCCCGGGAGCCAAAAGGCAGCGCCCGGGGCAGGCACCGGAGGCCACTGTCCCCGGGTGAATGGCGGCACCCGGGACCCGCCCGGGGGGCACGGTCCCGGGGGCCAAAAGGCGGCGCCCGGGACATGCCCCGGAGGCATCGTCCCGGGAGCCAAAAGCCGGCGCCCGGGGCAGGCACCGGGGGCCACTGTCCCCGGGCGAATGGCGGCGCCCGGGACCAGCCCGGGGGGACACGGTCCCGGGAGCCAAAAGGCGGCGCCCGGGACATGTCCCGGAGGCACGGTCCCGAGAGCCCAAACGGCGGCGCCCGGGGCAGGCACCGGCGGCCACTGTCCCCGGGCGAATGGCGGCGCCCGGGACCAGCCCGGGGGGCACGGTCCCAGGGGCCAAAAGGCGGCGCCCGGGACATGCCCCGGAGGCATCGTCGCGGGAGCCAAAAGGCGGCGCCCGGGGCAGGCACCGGGGGCCACTGTCCCCGGGCGAATGGCGGCGCCCGGGACCAGCCCGGGGGGGCACGGTCCCGGGAGCCAAACGGCGGCGCCCAGAGCAGGCACCGGAGGCCACTGTCCCCGGGCAATCATGAACTTACCTGGACTTGACCGCGTGGAGATTTCCCCCAACAGCAGCCCCCCATGCCCTCCGGGGACGAAGCTTGAGCCCCCGGAGGGAATGGTTACGGTACCGGGAAAATCTCCGGGCGAAACCTCCGGACGAAAATCACTGGACCCCCGGCGACGCTTCGGTTTCTGTGCCGGGCGCTTTATGGCCGCGCCGTTTTCGCAATAAATGCACGCACGGTTTGAATTTCAGTGGTCCAGATTGCTCCGAGGGGGCCACGTGGCGTGCACCTAGATCTCGGCCAGCCTCTATAAATAGGGCCTTAGGGGGCCCCGGAAGCTCATTCCAAATCTTCAACTCTAACTTCAGCTCTCCCGGTAGCGCTCTTCCGGTTACTTCTCCGGTAGCCTTTTCCGGTAGTGAGCGTCCGGGAGTTGTAGACGTAGCCACCTGAAAACTTAGCCACCGAAAAACAAAGAACTCACCTAATGGCGCCCAAGGGTCGACCGAAGACCACGGAGGTGCCCCCGGAGGAAATCCCCGTGGATTTCCTCTGGGCCTCCGAGTTCTCGGCCTCGGACGCGGAGTCCCTGGTCAAGAAGGGCGTCGTTGAAGAGGGGGACATCCGGGTCCCCCTAAAGAAGGACGGAGCCCCCCGCCCCAGGCCCGGAGAGGTTGCGGCCTTTGAGGCCTTCCTCGAGGCAGGGCTCCGGCTCCCAGTGCACCCGATGCTCCGGGAGTTCCTGAAGGAGTACGGGGTGGCGCTCAACCACCTCACCCCCAACGCCCTCGTCCGGATGGGCCTTTTTATATGGCTCTACGAGACAGCGACCGGGCGGGAGCCCACCCTCCGCGCCTTCCGGTACTTCTATGAACCGGCGGCGCGGAGCTCCCACCTGGTGAAGGGAGGACCGAAGTCCCCCTTCGGCTCGGTGATGGTCCAAATGCTGCCCTCCCGGGTGGCGGACTACCCGGCGGCGGCCTCCCGGGACCACTGGGGGGACTGGCTCCGGAGGTGGTTCTACCTCTGGGTCCGGGACGAGGCGGTGGTCTACGCCCCGGAGCCTCCCACCTACAGTCGGTCATCCGCACCGAAGCCGCCGGTGTGGACGGACGAAGAGTTCGAGCTCCTCGGGAAGGTGGTGCTGACGAAGAAGGCCCACTCGATGCGGGACGCCGCGGAGGAGCTGGCGCTCCTGCGGCTTTCCCCCTTCTCACGCGAGGGAAGGGGGATCGGCATGGGCCCGGAGCAGCGGCCTCCGGTCAAGCCGGTGACGCGGCGTAAGTCCCCTGCATTTTTGCGCATGTTTTTGCCAAACACTAAAATAGCCAAAATCCACATCTTGACCGCAAACCCTAATCTGCTTCAGCCATTCCCTTCTAAATGTTGTTCAGAACATTTTTCCCTTCGGGATCATCTCCAAAATCCCATCCTAAAGCTGAGTTCAACCCTTGCCATTTTAAAACCCTAATTACCCTATTTTACCCTAAACTGTTTTCCCTAATTTTGTCGAAACCCTTCAGATCTTGCTCAATCTTACCAAACTTTGGCCAGATGAGTTCAAATAATTTTATGCAACTTATCTGCAAAATCAGATTTCAGATCAGCCCTCCAGATCTCCAGATTTGCAGATCAGTCCCTGGAAGCAAAGTTCTGAAAATTGCAAATCAGCCCCTTTAATCTTTTCGGCTGTTTTCGACCAGCGCCTGGTCGTTGGCTATGACCAGCGCGTCTTCGCTGGAGCCGCGCCATGTTTTCGCCGTGTTTGCTCGCCGCCGGCCACCGCTTCTTGTGAACAACCGAGCCATCCCGCGCGCACGTGCCAGCACCATTGCTTCGCCTTGTCCAGCGGTTAAACGGCCGCGCTCCAGCAGCGTTTTCGCGCGCGCATGCCCGTTGCCGAGGCATTGCATGCGTGTACGTGTCATTTCCGGAGCTACGTTGTCGCCTCCGCTTCTGCGCTGTCCCGGACGAAGTTCCAAGGCACCCTGGCATTACTGGCAAAGCTGCAGCACCGCCTGAAGCGTATCACATCGCCGTCGCCGTCGTTGCGCCTGCGCCCGACAAGCTTCTCCCCGGCGCAAGCAACCGCTGTCGCTTTATCCCTCGCAAGCTCCGTCCTCGTGCCTATTGAAACCCTCCCTGTGCTTTGAAAACCTGAAGCCTCCAGAAAATCGGCTAAGTCCCAAACACCACCGCGAACACCTTCTTCTCCGGCGAGCCAGCGAGAGAGCTCACGGTGCCAGCCCATTTCACAGCCCCTCTCTTCGATCCAAGTTCATCAGTGAGTTCCTCCCTTCTCCCTCTCTGTGTCATAGCAGCCAATTGCATCCCGGCGATCCCTAACGCCGGCGATCATCGGAAAAGCCCATTTGCCCTGTTTCCCCAATGCTGTTCGATTCATCCCAAATTGGCCTTCGTGTTAGTAGAGAAAAGGGATCAGTGAGCTTAGTAGAGCAAGCCTGTAGAATCAAAACCTTCAATGGTGCCCAAATCGAAGAAATCCCGATCTGGAAGTTCGTCAGTTTGCTGGACCTCGCCGCCAAGCTTCTCCGGCCATCTCCCAGCAAAATTGACCCCTCCAGTACCCTTGTTGTGCCCTAGAGATCATCCCCAAGCTTGGAATTGAGCTCTTTCGCCCTGTATCAAAAATCCCCAATTCCAAAGTCATCTTCTCCGGCACAGTTCGCCGGAATGCTTTCCCGGCCGATTTAGCCGACACCACCTTGTCCCTTAGCTTCGCCTCACCTCCCTGAGAATTTTCTTCCACTAGCTCGACACCTGGATGTGCCTAGATTGTGAGTTATGCCCTTGCCAAGCTCTTGTCCAGATCAATGTCTGTGCCGTGTCGCCACCGCAGTTCATCGCCGGATTTGGCGACCCTCCGTCCACTTTCAGCTCTTGTCCCTGTTGAGTATTTTATTCCTGTTAGTCATGCCTACCTCCCAGACAAAGTGTTGCATCAATTGGAGCCCTGGATCAAAAGTTAAGCCATGCCCTAGTTTCTGGCCATGTCCAGCACTATGTCAGTGCATGTCAGCCACTGGCATTAGCCTTGTTTGACCCCTTCTGGTTGAGCAATGGAAATGTCACTTTGTCCCCTAGATTCCTGGAGTTGTGTTCTACATCTTTCCCTTCTATCACTTCTCCAGAAAACTATCCTAAGACCAGTTTGAAGCTATGCCAAAGCCATGAACCGAATGTCGACCCTTCGACGTTCAATCCTTTTTAGCCGTTTCTTCGACCAGAGCCCTTGTGACCTTGCCCTAACCTCTTCCCCTGCATACGTGACTTATTTACTTAATAATTTCTATGAAAACTATTTTCTGTATGCTTATGGTATGTATTTGTGTGTTGTTTGATTGTTGCAGAGTCAGAAGTTGAAGGAGCGGAGGAAGCCTTTGAAGAATCATCTGAGTACTTAGACCCAGCATTGCAAGGCAAGCCTCATTCCTTTGATCATGTCTCACCCAATATTTTCATATGAAGTATATTCACTGTTTCTTACTATGCATGCTTATTTGAGATACAAGTTATGTTTGAATGACATGAGTAGATATTACCTAATGAATCATGAAACCCCTTTTGTTATTGAACCTTCATATATATGCTTTTTGTCACCCTAGGACTCATATACTGGATATCCACATTAAACTTGAAATGGTCAAATACATGAGAAGTTATGATCAAAACCGTTTTGTCAAGAAAACTGATAAAAGGGATCAGTAGTGAGGATTGGATTGTATGGAGAGGGTGCAGTGCGCACCAGGGAATGTGAATGTTCCTCACTACTGGTTCATAAGGACAAGAACCTTGTGCTGTGTCTCTATGCGAATTGTAAACGTACCAACCACTTGCCTGGTATGGGACAGGCACAACTTAGTAGCTTTTTGGTATTAGCAGTTCCCTGCATGGTTTGTCGGTCTGGTTTGTCGCGTGGAAACTGGTGGGCCGCAGTTCGGCCATGAGTGATGTGAGTTCAGAAAAATGATGAGAGATAAAGGTGGAAAGAAGGAAGGCGCCCTACGCCTCAGATTAAGCCGTGCGCGGTTGTAATCTTGAATGGTCATATGTCTTGCGTGGACACAGACCAAGGCTATGTGTCTTGCGGAAACATAAGCCAGAGGCTAGGAAGTAAGGCAGTGGGGAGGACCCACAACAGTATTTGAGACTTAATTGTCTATTCACTGGGCAGGGATATTGTTAATACTGAACTGTAAAAGCGTTGTGTGATCTCGGCCTTGTCACATGTGTATATGTCACATGGAGCTGTACCGACTTGAAAGCCGAGTGAACCAGTGGATTTAAAAAGAGGTACACCTTTGCAAAGTGTAAAAGAAGTATCAGATACTCTGTACTCACAGGTTCAGGAGTCTTTTCGTAGTGGATGTTATCCATGGGTTATAGCACAAGTAATATTTGGAATGTTTTCAGAATGTGGTTAACAAAGTAGTGACTCATGGGAGACCACTACACCTAATGTTTTACTGAAAACCTGTTTAATGTTTAAAGTATCATTTTCACGACCAAGCACTGTTTTACTGAATAAGTAACTTAGAAATTTATATATCCCTATCCGTATGGGTCTTAAACCCCAGAGTCATATGTTTCACCCTCATGTAAGCATAATTGTATTAACCCCTGGAATGAGTGTTGCTGAGCACCAAGTGCTCACCCTTGCATTTATATCCAAATGTAGAAGAGGGATTCGAGGATCCCGATTCCTTCAGTTATGAGTACTCAGCTGAAGATGGAAGCACCCCGGACGAGCCCACTTTCTAGGAGGATCATGCACCAAGTCAAGTCAGATGTGGGAAAAGTCCCTCCAACCCCGCTGCTGATTGAAGTCAAGCTGTTTGTCGTTGCCTTGTGCTTTATGTTGTGTGTTCGGTACTTGGATACCGATTCTGATTCTGATAAACTGGTTATTTTCTTAACAACTCTACTTAGCGCCATTTTCGGTGCTTTGGCTATGTAATATTGGCCCATGTTGGCCTGATACTTGTTTAATGATATTACTATGCTTGTGTGGTTTGAGCTCGTGTGGCATCATGCTGTGTGTAACCTACCTGGGCGGTTACCAAGGTGATCCTCAAATGGGGGTCTGACAGCCGGCGACGCCGGCCGTTCTCCCGGACTCCGAGGTCCGGGGGCCCTCTCCCGGCCGCAACGGGGGCGCCGGGCAAGATACCTCTCTGCTCCCCGCGGGGGAGGTGGCCCGCTGCGCGGAGGGCCTGCACAGCCGGAAGGTGCAGGCCTTCGTAGCCGGGGGAACGCTCCACGAGCGTTTTGAGGGGCTCGAGTCCCTCGGAGCCCAGGTAACCCGAGCTCTTAATACTTCGGCTTTTTTCCTGCACTTGAGATTTTTCTAACTCTTTATGTATTTTGTAGGTAGCGACTGTTACCTGGGGCCTTGAGCAGCGGGTCACCCGGCTGCTCAAGGAGGCGGAGAGCCGGGCCGCTGCTTGCGTGGAGCAGCGGGAGGCAGCCCTCCGGGAGCGGGACGAAGCTCTTGATGAGCTGTCCCGGGCCCGGGCGCAGGTGCACCTTTCAGAGGGCGCCTACATCCGCCTCCGAGAGGAGGCCAAGGTGCGGGAGAAGGCGCTCCGGGAGCTCGAGAGCTCCAGCGTCCGGGCGCTGTTGGACGCGGGCCGCTCCGTCCGATCGGCCTTGGAAAGCCTTGGCGTTAGCCTAGGCTACGGGAGTGGCCCGGAGGTGCTCCCGGCGACCCTCGCGGAGGCTGTGCGTTTTCTTAACGCACAAGTCTCCGCCATCCCGGAGGCTGCGGACGTCCGGGCACGGGGCCGGGCGATCCCCGTCATCGCGGCCGCCGCGGGGCTCATTGACTACCGTGGGGTCGGCGCCCGGGCGATCGGGGGGCGCATCCCCCGGAGCTTCCCGGAGGCCTTCGAGCCAACGCGCCGGGAGGTGGAGCTGCTGGCGGAGGGGTTCTACGACCGGATCATCCGGACGAGGTTCCCGACACCGGCGCCTCCGGCCGCGGATGCCCCTGCCCCGGCCACGGAGGAAGCTCCCCGGGGGGAGGACCCCAATGCTAAAGTATGAGCCTCCCCCGGGTCTTTAGCCAGGACCCCTTTTTATTTTGTTAGACATTTTGATTCCGGTAGCTTCTTAGGAGAAGCCCCGGGCACTTGTACAAAAACATTTTGCAATGAAATATATTTGAAATTTTTCTAAGTCTGCAATGAAATGTTACCAGGGTACCCGGGGGGTTATTCCCGGGCAACGGTCCGGGAGAGGCTCTCCGGGGGACGCCCAAGCGGCTTTGATTTTGCTGAGCCTTGTCTCCGGGGAGCGCGACGGGGGTACTGCCCGAGAGCCTGTCCGGTTGAGGTGGCGCCCGGAGTGGCACTTGAATAATTTTGACAACAGCCGTGCTGAATTAACTCCCCCGCGCCCGGAGGCCCGGATGATACCTCCTCTCCGGATACTTCCGCCGGCTGGGTACGAGTTTTGGCCCGAAGACGTACTTCGGGACTCTCAGCGTCGCGTCCGGGCGCTGTACCGGGACTTGGCCCAGGAGCTGAGGGAGCGCCTCCGGGAGCTTTAGGCGTAGGGGCCTTAGGCTCGTAGAAAATCCCCCGGGTTAGGACCCGGGTTGTATCATTTCCGAAACCCACCGGAGGGGGAAGATGTCCTCCGGGTTTCCCGATCAATAAAGCACGTTGTTGTTTCCTTTTATTGCGCCTCTTTATTTTCTTCTTGGATGGTCTGGACGACTCATCTTAACAAGGATGAGCTAAGTTTCTTCGTGGGTGGTGCGGTCGACACCCGGGGGTTCCTTATCCCCCCCCCCCCCCCCCCCCGCCCACAGCGGGCCGGAGAATAGCTCCGCGCGCTGTGGGGGTAACAAGGCCCCCGGGAAGGAAGACACCTGTAGCATAGGAAATTTTCCAAGTTAGAAAATTTTAAAGCGAGGTTTTCAAGGAGAAGACCTTCCGGGAGATAATCATCCGGTCGCCGTGAGAACGGGGAGCCGGGAAGAAGGACTTAGGCGGAAGGAATGTCCAAGAGAACCCGATGGGATTTCCAGAGGCGAGCTTCCTGGGAGACTCTCGTCCGGTCGCCGTAAGAACGGGGAGCCGGGAATAGGGTCTTCGGGGGAGGAAAAGCCCGAGAAATCCAACTCTCCGAGAGACAATCGTCCGGTCGCCGTGAGAACGGGGAGCCGGGAATAACGTCGACTCCCGGGGGAGGAAGGTAGATCCAATCAAGCCGCAAGGGGCTGATCTTCCGGTCGCCGTGAGAACGGGAGCCGGGAATAACGTCGACTCCCGGAGGAGGAAGATAATCCAGAAAGCCATTAGACGTCCCGCTGAGGAGAGCGTCTACTCCCGGAGGAGGAAGTGCCCGAAGACGGGACTTGAGTGTTTGGGCAGGGGACTAGTCTCCCAAAGTGACTCGTTACCACGGCCACTGTGACCGGGTTGCCGCTTACACCCTCAGTCCACGAGGGCTGGTCGTAAGCCGCCCTACGGGAGTGCAGGCTCCGTTGTAGGGACTTGTTGGGGCTGGCCCACTTCCTCGCGGGGAGGGCATCCTCACAAGGAGGGCATCCTCGCGGGGAGGGCTTCCTCGCGGGGAGGGCATCGCCGCTAGGGGCGGTAACGAGAAAGACCTGCAATGAGACAGTTGAAGAACAAAGGCTATGCATTGATTAACAAAATATACAAAGCCCCCCCCTGCGAAACCGCGAAGGGGGGGGAAAGGGGAGCTACAGTGTCCCTCCTCCCCCTCGGGCGTGATCGCTCCGGGGGAGGGGACAGGCCCGTAAGGCTAGACGTAGAACTTGCGAAGTAAACACAAGTTCCAGGTGTGCTTCAGCTCCTGCTCTTGAAGGTTGGAGAGCTTGTAGGCCCCCGAGCCTAGGACAGCGGAGATCCTGTAGGGGCCCTCCCACTTGGGGGAGAGTTTTCCCTGGGCTTGGGGGTCCGTGACGCGCTTGAGGACAAGGTCCCCAAGGCGAAGAGCTCTTTCGCGCACGCGCTGGTTGTACGCGCGCGACATTTCGCGCTCGTAGATGGCGTGGCAGAGGAGCGCTCGGTCGCGTTCCTCCTCCACGAGGTCGATTTCCAGCCGCCGGTTGTCTTCGTTGGCCCGGTAGGCTGCGGTCGTGGCTTCGTTCAGGAGCTCAACCCGCAGCGACCGGAAGCCGATCTCCGGGGGAGGACTGCCTCCGCCCCGTAGACTAGGGAGAAGGGAGCACGCCCTGTGGCCTGGGACGGGGTCGTGCGCATCGAGCAGAGGATGATAGGGGGCTCCTCTGCCCACGCGCCCCGCTTGGAAGCGGTTTGCTTGAGTCTCCGGCGTAACCCCTGTAGGATTACGCCATTGACCCTCTCGACGGCCCCGTTGCTTTGAGGATGGGCCACTGAGGCGAAGTGGATGACGATCCCCAGGCCTTCGCAGAATTCCCGGAAATAAGCCGAGTCGAATTGGGTCCCGTTGTCCACGGTGATTTCCCGGGGGACACCAAAACGACAAACGACGTTTCTCCAGAAAAACCGCTGAACGGCCCGGGAGGTGATGCTAGCCAAGGGCTCCGCCTCAACCCACTTTGTAAAGTAGTCGAATGCGACTACCACATACTTGTATCCTCCGGGCGCTGGGGGGAAGGGCCCTAAGAGGTCCATCCCCCAGCGCACGAAGGGCCAAGTGATGGGGATAGTCCGCAGCGCTACAAGGGGGAGATTCGAGCCCTTGGCCATCTTCTGGCATGCTTCGCACGCGGAGACAAGGTCTCACGCGTCGCGCATGACTGTAGGCCAGTAGAAGCCCTGCCGAAGTGCCTTGGCGGCGATGGCACGCGGGGCTAGGTGAGAACCGCAGCTCCCCGCGTGAATGTCTTCCAGGAGTTGAAGTCCCTCCGACCGGGGGAGGTAGCGCAGGAGGGCTGAAGCCCCCCGCTTGTAGAGCCTTCCCTCCAGCAGGAGATATGCCCGGGCTTTGGGCCGGAGGCGCTTAGCCTCGGTCTCGTGGGGAGGGTCCCCCTCTCCCTTGATGAAGGAGATGAGGGGGTCCATCCAAGATGAAGGCCAGACGATCTCGGCGACCTCCGGGATCGGAGGCTCGGGGCCTGCATCCGGGGAGGCCACCGAGGGCTTCATGATGATTTCCAAGAAGGCCCCCCTGGGGAGCGTTTCCCAGGCGCTTGCCGCCCGTGCCAAGGCATCGGCCTGGTCATTCTCCCTCCTCGGGATATGCCGAGCCTCAAGGCCGTCGAAGTGCTTCTCCATCTTCCGTACTTCCTGCAAGTAAAGACTTAGATTTGCGTCATGGCACAGGTAAGACTTGTCCATTTGGCAGACAACAAGCTGAGAGTCTCCCTTCACTAGGAGGCGCCGGATCCCTAGGGAGCGCGCGAGGCGCATCCCGAGGAGCAGAGCCTCGTATTCGGCGACGTTGTTGGTTGTGGGGAACTCGAGCCGCGCGGCGTACTCGAGCTCCTTTCCCTCGGGGCTCCGGAGGACTACCCCCGCGCCAGCTCCGGCGAGACACAGCGACCCATCGAACAGCAGGGTCCAATGGTCACTGCGTCGGGGCGGCACAGGGAGATCTTCGTCCCCAGACCCAGAGGCGGGAGTCCATTCTGCGACGAAGTCGGCGAGGACCTGCGACTTGATTGCGGAGCGGCCGGTAAGGGACAGGGACATTGTAACACCCTGTTTTGCCAAACCCTAAAATAGCCAAAATCCACATCTTGACCCCAAACCCTAATCTGCTTCGGCCATTCCCTTCTAAGTGTTGTTCAGAACATTTTTCCCTTTGGGATCACCTCCAAAATCCCATCCTAAAACTGAGTTTTGACCCTTGCCGTCTCAGAACCCTAATTACCCTAATTTTACCCTAAACTGCTCTTCCCCAATTTTGTCGAAACCCTTCAGATCTTACCCGATCATACCAAACTTTGGCCGGATAAGTTCTAATAATCTTTTGCAACTTATCTGCGAAATCAGATTTCAGATCGGACCCTCAGATCTCCAAATTTGCAATCAGGCCCAAGTTCTATTCAAATTTTCCTCACAAAACAGTCCCTGGAGCAAGTTTCAAAAATTGCAGAACGGCCCAAACTTCTTTTCAGGTCCATTCGACCAGCGCCTGGTCGTTGCCCACGACCAGCGCGAGTCGCCGTGGCCGCGCCGTGGTTTTTGCCGCGTTTGCTTGCCGCCGGCCACCGCCTCTTGTCGCCTGTATTGTGAACAGCTGAGCTCCCCCCGCCCCCCCCCGCGCGCACGTGCTAGCCACCGTAGCATTGCCTTGCCCAGCGGATAAACGGCCGTGCTCCAGAGCTTTGTTTTCGCGCGCGTGCTCCCGTTGCCGTGGCATTTGCATGGCGTTACGTGTCGTTGCCGGAGCTGTGCCGCTGCCACCGCATCTGCGCCGTCCCAGGTGAAGTTCCAATGCACCCGACAAGGTCAGCAAAGCTGCAGCACCGCCTGAAGCAAATCACGTCGCCGTCGCCGTCGTTGCGCCTGCGCCCGACAAGTTTCTCCCCAGCGCAAGCAACCGCTGTCGTGTTTTCCCTCGCAAGCTCCGTCCCCGTGCCTATTTAAACCCTCCCTGTGCTTTGGGAGCCTCAAGCCTCCAGAAAATCGGCTAAGTCCCAAACTCCACCGTTCTCGCCTTCTTCTCCGGCGAGCCAGTGAGTGAGCTCACGGTGCCAGCCCACCTCGCTGCACCATTCTCCAATCCAAGTTCACCAGTGAGTTCCCCTCTTTCCCCTCTCTGTTTAGTAACAACCAATTGCACCAGATCGATCCCCATCGCCGGTGATCGCCGGAAAGGCCCAATTGCCCTGTTTCCCCAATGCTAACCATTTCATCCCGAATTAGCTCTCGTCCCAGTAGTAGAAACAGATCCTTAGCCATTTCTTAGCAAGCCTGTGGAATCCAAATCACCAATCGTGCTCAAATCGAAGAAATCCCAAACTGGAACCTCAGCCGTTCGCCGGACTTCGGCGCCAAGCTTCTCCGGTCATTCTCCGACCAAATTGACTGCACCAGTAGCTTCTAAACTCCACCCTTTCACTCCCTGAGAAAAGAATCGAGTTCAAACTCCTTGTGGCAAAAATCCCCAATCTCCAGTGTCGTCTTCTCCAGCGCCGGTCGCCGGAATCATTTCCCGGCCGATCTAACCCCTGAAACCTTGTCCCTTAGCTTTGCCTCAGCTCCCTGAGCAATTCTTTCCACTAGCTCGACACCTGGATCTGCATAGATTGTGAGTTATGCCTTTGCCAAATGTTTGTCCAGAGCTGTGCCTGTGCCGTGTCGCCACCGCAGTTCATCGCCCGATTTGGCCACCCTCCGGCCACTTTCAGCCCTTATTCCTGTTGAGTATTTTGTTCCTGTTAGTAATGCCTACCTCCCAGACAAAGTGTTGCATCAATTGGAGCCCTGGATCAAAAGTTAAGCCATGCCCTAGTTTCTGGCCATGTCCAGCACTATGTCAGTGCATGTCAGCCACTGGCATTAGACTTGTTTGACCCCTCTGGTTGAGCAATGGAAATGTCACTTTGTCCCCTAGATTCCTGGAGTTGTGTTCTACATCTTTCCCTTCTATCACTTCTCCAGAAAACCATCCTAAGATCAGTTTAAAGTTATGCCAAAGCCATGAACCGAATGTCGACCCTTCGACGTTCAATCCTTTTTAGCCGTTTCTTCGACCAGAGCCCTTGTGACCTTGCCCTAACCTTTTCCCCTGCATGCATGACTTATTTACTTAATAATTTCTATGGAAACTATTTTCTGTATGCTTATGGTATGTGTTTGTGTGTTGGTTGATTGCCACAGAGTCAGAAGCTGAAGGAGCAGAAGAAGTCTTTGAAGATCCGTCTGAGTACCTAGACCCAGCATTGCAAGGCAAGCCTCATTCCTTTGATCATGTCTCACCCAATATTTTCTTATGAAGTATATTCACTGTTTCTTACTATGCATGCTTATTTGAGATACAAGTTATGTTTGAATGACATGAGTAAATATTACCTAATGAGTCCTGAAACCCCTTTTGCTATTGAACCTTCATATATATGCTTTTGTCACCCTAGGACTCATATACTGAATATCCACATTAAACTTGAAATGGTCAAATACATGAGAAGTTGTAATGAAATCCGTTTTGTCAAGAAAACTGATAAAAGGGATCAGTAGTGAGGATTGGATTGTATGGAGAGGGTGCGGTGCGCACCAGGGAATGTGAATGTTCCTCACTATTGGTTCATAAGGACAAGAACCTTGTGCTGTGTCTCTATGCGAATTGTAAACGTACCAACCACTTGCCTGGTATGGGACAGGCACAACTTAGTAGCTTTTTGGTATTAGCAGTTCCCTGCATGGTTTGTCGATCTGGTTTCTCGCGTGGAAACTGGTAGGCCAAGGTTCGGCCACGAGTGATGTGAGTTCAGAAAAATGATGAGAGGAAAAGGCGTAAAAGAAGGAAGGCGCCCTAGACCTGATTAAGCCGTGAGCGGTTGTAATCTTAAATGGTCGTATGTCTCGCGTGGACATAGACCAAGGCTATGTGTCCTGCGGGAACATAGACCAGAGAGGCTAGGAAGTAAGGCAGTGGGGAAGACCCACAACGGTACTTGAGACTTAACTGTCTATTTACCGGGTGGGGATACTGTTAATACTGAACTGTAAAAGCGTTGTGTGATCTCGGCCTTGTCACATGTGTATAAGTCACATGGAGCTGATCCGACTTGAAAGCCGAGTGAACCAGTGGATTTAAAAAGAGGTACACCTTTGCAAAGTGTAAAAGAAGTATCAGATACTCTGTACTCCCAGGTTCAGGAGTCTTTTCGTAGTGGAAGTTATCCATGAGTTATAGCACAAGTAATGTTTTGGAATGTTTTCATAATGCGGTTAACAAAGTAGTGACTCATGGGAGACCACTACATCTAATGTTTTATTAAAAACCTGTTTAATGTTTAAAGTATCATTTTCATGACAAAAGTACTGTTTTACTGAACAAATGACTTGGAAATCTATATATCTCTATCCATATGAAACTAAAACCCCGGAATCATATGTTTCACCCTCATGTATGTACAATTGCATTAATCCCTGGAATGAGTGTTGCTGAGCACCAAGTGCTCACCCTTGCATTTATATCCAACTGTAGAAGACGGATTCGAGGATCCCGATTCCTTCAGTTATGAGTACTCACCTGAAGATGGAAGCACCCCGGACGAGCCCACTTTCTAGAAGGATTACGCACCAAGTCAAGTCAGATGTGGGAGAAGCCCCTCCAACCCCGCTGCGGATGGAAGTCAAGCTGTTTGTCGTCGCTTTGTGTTTTATGTTGTGTGTTCGGTACTTGGATACCGATTCTGGTTCTGATAAACTGGTATTTTCTTAGCAACTCTACTTAGCGCCATTTTCGGTGCTTTGGCTATGTAATATTGGCCATGTTGGCCTGATACTTGTTTAATGATATTACTATGCTTGTGTGGTTTGAGCTCATGTGGCATCATGCTGTGTGTAACCTACCTGGGCGGTTACCAAGGTGATCCTCAAATGGGGGTCTCACAGAGAAGGGGGCAAGCTCGGCCCCCCATTTCCCAATCCGGCCGGTGGCTTCTTTATTCCGCAGTACCTCCCCCAGGGGGAGGGACGACGGGACGGTGATGGGGTGCCCCAGGAAGTAGTGCCGGAGCTTCCGGGACGCCATGAGGAGAGCGTAGCAAATCTTCTCCATCTCCGTGTACCGAGTCTTGGCCCCTTGGAGGGCTTCACTGACGTAGTACACGGGACGTTGCTACCCCTCCTGCTCCTTCACCAAAACCGCGCTGACAACGACGGGGGTCGCGGCGAGGTAGAGGAGCAAGGGCTCTTCCGGAGACGGACTCACGAGCATTGGAGGGCTCGAGAGGTACTTCTTGAGGTCGTTGAAGGCTTCTTGGGCCTCGGGGGTCCAGCGGAACCCCTCGAGCCCTCGGAGGATCTTGAAGAACTGGAGGCCCCGCTCCCCCGAACGGGAGAAGAAGCAACTGAGCGCGCCCAGGCGGCCGGAGAGCCGCTGGACATCTTTGACGGAGCGCGGCGGGGGCATGTCTAGGAAGGCCCGGATCTTCTCGGGCTTTGCCTCAATGCTCCGCTGGGACACGAGGAAACCCAGGAGCTTCCCCCCGCGCACCCCGAAGGCGCACTTCTCTGGGTTGAGCTTGAGCCCGTACGCGCGGAGGTTGCGGAAGGTCTCTGCGAGGTCGTCGATGTGGGAGGCTGCACGGGGACTCTTGACGACCGCGTCGTCTACGTAGACTTCGACGTTGCGGCCGACTTGATCTTTGAAGACCAGCGTCATCAGGCGCTGGAATGTGGCTCCCGCATTCTTGAGCCCGAAGGGCATGTGGCGGTAGCAGAAGGTTCCGAGGGGAGTTATGAAACTCGTCTTTTCCTCGTCCCCCTCCGCCATCCGGACTTGATGGTATCCCGAGTAGGCGTCTAGGAAGCTCATCAGCTCGCACCCCGCGGTGGAGTCAACGAGTTGGTCGATCCGCGGGAGCGGGAAGTTGTCTTTGGGGCAGGCGCGGTTAAGGTCGGTGAAGTGCACGCACATGCGCCACTTGCCACTTGATTTCTTGACGAGGACGGGGTTTGCGAGCCACTCGGGGTGCAACACTTCCCGGATGAACCCCGCCTCTCGGAGCCGGGCTATCTCCGTCTTGATGGTTTCTTGACGTTCGAGGGAGAGCTTCCTCAACTTCTGCTTGATAGGGGGGTGACCGGGGGTTACCGCGAGCTTGTGTTCAATAACCTCCCGGGCGACGCCCCGCATGTCCGAAGGCTTCCACGGAAAAACATCGGAGTTTTCGCGCAGAAAGGCTGCGAGTTGCGCTGCATGGTCTTGGGGGAGCTCTGCCCCTATTTGGACAGTTTTGTCCCTGCTGCCCGGGGACAGCGGGACCTTCCGGAGGCCCCCTTTCGGACGCGGCTTGAGGAGGGGCCTCCCAGGGGATGGCGCAGCGACGTCTACGTCCGGGGGGGGAGCCTCCCCCCTGGGTGCCTTGATCAGGTTGACGCTTCCTATTGTGGCAGCAGCTCGCTCGTATAGAGCACGGGCCATGTCTTGATCCCCCCGGACGTTGATCACGCCATGCGGCCCGGGGATCTTCATGCACAGGTAGTTTTGGTGAGTGGCAGCCCCCAGCCGATTGATCGTAGTCCTCCCCATAATCACATTGTAGGAGGAGGGGAGGTCCACTACGTCGAAGCGGACTAGCTCGGTCCGGTAGTTCTCCGGGGTGCCGAAGGTTATCGGGAGATCTACCTTGCCCACGGGGTGGATCGCCTTCCCCGGGACAAACCCTTGCAGAGGCCCTGCCGCTGGTTGCAGGAGCTTCTCATCCACCTGCATTTCCTTGAAGGTTTTGAGGAACAGGACGTCGGCGGAGCTTCCGCCGTCCACGAGGATGCGGGCCAAGTGGCAGTTGTAGATTGTCGCGGAGACAATGAGCGCGTCGTCATGGGGGAAGCGAACCCCTCGCGCGTCTTCCGCCGTAAAGGTGAGGGGGACGTCCGACCACTTGGGCGGCACGGACGCGTGTAGCACCCCCACTACCTTAACTTCTCGCGCGTACTCCTTGCGCTGGCGCTTGGAGTCCCGCCCGGAGGCGGAGCCACCTACGATGACGTTGATGCGGCGCTGAGAAGTTTGAAAGGGGAGAGCGTCTGAAGGCTCCCCCTCCTGCACCTGCTGCCCCCCCGCGGGAGCGGGAAGGGCCGGAACAGCTGGCCGAGGGGGCAAGGAGGCCGGAGTCCCCCCCCTGCCCACGCTGGTCGAGGAACACCGCGAAGTGCTGCAGCAGCTGGTGGCAATCTCGGGTGGCGTGGCTACTGGACCCGTGGAAGCTGCACCACGGTCCTTCCCGGCTTCTCCCCGCGGGGCGTTCGCGGCCGCGCGAAGACTGTCCTCCCCCATGGCCTCTCGGCTTGGGAAAGGGGCGGTTGCCCTTCGGGGGGTCACGCGAGCCGCCTCCGCCCTCAAGGACAAAAGTGTCCCGAGGCCGTGGTTCGCTACGGCCCCCCTGCCTGGGGCGCCTGGGGGGATCCTGGGCCCCCCGCTCGGCGGGGGCAGGAGCCCCCTGGGTCTTCTTCCAGATGTCGTCTTCCTCCGCGCGAGCGTACTTTTCGAGTACGTTGAAGAGCTCATCGGCGGAGGAGGGGCAGCTTCGAGAGAGTCTTCGGTGGAGTTCCCCCGGGAGGATCCCACTTTTGCAGTCTTCGATCACTGTGGAGTCCGGGACGTGGGCCACTTTGCTTTTTACTTGGGCAAAGCGCTTGAAGAAGCTTCTGATGGTCTCCCCGATTCTCTGGCGCACTGTGTATAGCTGTGAAGAATCCAGGGGACGTACGTAATTTCCCTGAAAGTTGGCGCAGAACTCCCGCTTCAGCTGCGAGAAAGACTTGATGGAGCCCGCCTTCAGATTGTAAAACCAGGAGCGGGCAATGCCGGTGAGGTAGAGGGGGAAGACGTTGCATTGGACGCTCTCGTCCCCCCCCCCCCGCCGCGGAGATGGCTGTGGAGTAGATCTGCACGAACTCGTAAGGGTCTGCCTCGCCATTATAATGCTCAATGTGCGGGGGACGGTATGGCCGCGGCCATCGGATGCTGCGGAGTCTTCGACACAGAGGCTGGTTCGCCCCCTGCACTTCCCGGGGGGAGCCCCAGTCACTGTCTTCTTTAACGGGGGACGCCCCCTCGTTATCTGAGTCAGGTAGCGGCCCAAGAGGGCCGCCAGCGTGGTGGTGACGACGCTTCTCTTCCGTGCCGGGACTGATTTCCCGGACGTCCGGGCTTCCCTCCGGGGAGGATGGTTCTTCGGCGGGTCTCTTCGCCCGACCGGCGCGAGAGCGAGGCTCCCTGCGACGACCGGGGGGAAGCTCTTCCCCGCTGCTGGGAGAATGCATTCGCTCGACCTCCCCCCGGGAGAAGCGGACCTGCTTCACCGGGGGAGGGAGCTCCTGCACTGTAGCAGCCGGCCCGGAAGCTACCGGGGCCTGCCGGGGGGAGCCCCCCTGCGACGGCCCCCGGGACCGGAAAGGGGGGAGCCCCTGCACCATCCGGAGCCGGGGAGGGGGCGCCCGGGGTGGCGTTTGGATCCGAAGAGGGGGCCCCTGCGGCAACGACCGGGACCGGAACGGGGGAAGCCCCTGCGACATCCGGAACCAGTGGGGGGTGAGCCCCCTCGGCGACGTCCGGGGTTGGGGAGCCAATGCGGGGGGAAATTCGCTGAGGCACGGGAGCTGCTCTGTCGACCGGCCCCGGTGCGGTAAACGCAACGCGAGGGGCGGGACTGGCTCCCGGCGTAGGAATAACCCCCGGCATGAAATGACCCCCCAGCCCCGGAAGCGGGCCGGGGACGGGGTACCCCCCTGGTGCCACGAAGGGCCCGGGCATGAAATAGCCTCCCGGCACCGGGACAGGCCCGGGTGCCGAGAAGTGTCCGGAAGTATATCCCGCGGGGGGAGGGAACCCCCCGGCGGGATCATACGGGGTAGACAGCCCCCCGGAGACCGGAGGGGCCGCCGGGTATCCCATAAACAGGGGCATGATCCCCGGATATGCGTGCGACGAAAATGTGGGGGCCGGGGGCCGCGCCAACACACTGAGGAGCTCGTCCATAGAGCGCTGGGCGCGGAGCTGGCCCTCCATGAGAGCCTCCAGCAGGGCATCCCGGGGAGCTGGGGGAGCCGTCGGGGGGAAACTCGTTCCGGCCGAGGTCCCCGCGGCCGCCGGGAGCGACCCGGAGGTGGAGGCACCTAGATTGAGAGGAAAGGTGGGACGCGGTACCTGGGAATGGTCGCCTCCGGACGGAAGCGCCGGAACAGCAGTGTCCCGGAAAGGCGGCGCCAGGTCACCGGGACCGGCGTCACCGAGAAGGGCGCGGGCCCTTGTTCTCGGAGGAGCCATGGCGATTCGTCACGGGTCCCCACGGACGGCGCCAACTGTCGTGGTATTAAGAATACCCCGGCAGGTTTTGAAGACGATCCTAGCGGAGATTACGCAGCGCGGGTTGACCGGGTGACCGGTCCTCCCCCGCCGGACAAACACAAGAATTGACACGTGGATTTATACAGGTTCGGGTTCCGGTGGGGGCCCTAGTCCTGTCGACGCGCTCCCGACCGGAGCCGGCTGGGGAGGCTCTCTCCGGGGGAGAGCCTTCCGGAGCACGTCTGTGACTTTAGCTATTCCAAATAATAATGAGCTGATGATTTACAACAGAGGGGTACAAGGGCTATTTATAGCCTCAAAAAGAAGCAAAAAGCCTAAACTACCCCGGGAGCCACCGTCGGATTGAAGGGTAGGACCGTCCTTCTTCCGGTCAAACGTCTTGGATGCTTGACAGGTGGTCGCTGATTCCCGAGGCGTCCCTCGCGTGACCTGCACGTGATAAACAAACAGGGACTTTACCTTTTAGAAGGCCGATGACGTCCGGGACCCTTTCCGGAGGGCAGGGTCCCGGGAGCCCAAAAGGCGGCGGCCGGGACATGCCCCGGAGGCCTCGTCTCGGGGGCCAAAAGGAGGTGCCCGGGACATGCCCCGGAGGCATCGTTCCGGGAGCCAAAAGGCGGCGCCCGGGGCAGGCACCGGAGGCCACTGTCCCCGGGCGAATGGCGGCGCCCGGGACCCGCCTGGGACCCGCCCGGGGGGCACGGTCCCGGGGGCCAAAAGGCGGCCCCCGGGACATGCCCCGGAGGCATCGTCCCGGGAGCCAAAAGGCGGCGCCCGGGACATGCCCCGGAGGCATCGTCCCGGGAGCCAAAAGGCGGCGCCCGGGGCAGGCACCGGAGGCCACTGTCCCCGGGCGAATGGCGGCGCCCGGGACCCGCCCGGGGGGCACGGTCCCGGGGGCCAAAAGGCGGCGCCCGGGACATGCCCCGGAGGCATCGTCCCGGGAGCCAAAAGGCGGCGCCCGGGGCAGGCACCGGGGGCCACTGTCCCCGGGCGAATGGCGGCGCCCGGGACCAGCCCGGGGGGACACGGTCCCGGGAGCCAAAAGGCGGCGCCCGGGACATGTCCCGGAGGCACGGTCCCGGGAGCCCAAACGGCGGCGCCCGGGGCAGGCACCGGCGGCCACTGTCCTCAGGCGAATGGCGGCGCCCGGGGGGCACGGTCCCGGGGGCCAAAAGGCGGCGCCCGGGACTTGCCCCGGAGGCATCGTCCCGGGAGCCAAAAGGCGGCGCCCGGGGCAGGCACCGGGGGCCACTGTCCCCGGGCGAATGGCGGCGCCCGGGACCAGCCCGGGGGGGCACGGTCCCGGGAGCCAAACGGCGGCGCCCGGGGCAGGCACCGGAGGCCACTGTCCCCGGGCAATCATGAACTTACCTGGACTTGACCGCGTGAAGATTTCCCCCAACATGGTCCCTCAATGATGCCCATTAGGCAAATTGTATTACCAGTAACGTTGGGAGAACCAGATAATTTTCGAACAGAGTTGATTAAATTTGATGTAATCGATTGTGGTTCAGCATAAAATGTTATTTTTGGCAAGCTGATGCATACTAAGTTCATGGCGACGATGCATTACACTTATCATTCCGTCAAGATACCAGGCCTAAAAGGCATGATTATGGTCCGAGGCAGTCGCAACACGGCTCTCACTTGTGATCGGTTATCTCTGGAGTTGGTTGATCAGCTTCCCCTTCGGGATGTTCAAGTTGCGACCACGGCACCATATGTGATCAAAGTTGCCCTGCGACCAAATGAGAAGTTGAAGTTAGTTCCATTGTACCCAAATGATCCATGTAGAACCATTAAGATTGGATCAGGTTTTGATGACAAATAGTTCCTCTGGGCTAACGCAGATGTGTTTGCGTGGAAACCATCCTACATGCCTGGAGTCCCAAGGGAAGTGATGGAGCACAAGCTAGCAATTCGGCCTAGACAGCGACCAATAAAGTCAAAGCTCAAACGCTTTGCTACTGATCGACAAGAAGCCATCCGTTTGGAGTTAGATAAACTCTAGAAGGAGGGATTTATTCGTGAAGTTGATCATCTTGAGTGGCTTGTAAATCCAGTGATGGTCATAAAGTCAAATGGTAAGTGGCGCATGTGTGTTGATTACACCAGACTAAACAGTGCTTGCCCGGAGGACAATATTCCCCTTCCTCGCATCGATCGGTTGGTCGATTCTACAGCGGGTTGTAAACTGATGAATTTCCTAGTTGCTTACTCAGGGTACCATCAAATTAGCATGGCAGAAGAAGATGAAGAGAAAACTGCCTTCATCACACCATTTGGCACTTACTGCTACGTCAGAATGTCATTTGGTCTCAAGAAAGCCCGTTCCACGTACCAGGGCTTGATGCAAAAGACCTTTCTTTTTCAGTTAGGGTGTAATTTAGAAGCTTATGTTAATGACTTGGTTGTAAAAAGTTTTAAAAGCTGAATCCTAAAAAATGCTCCTTTGGAGTCGCATCTGATAAACTTTTTGGTTTCCTTGTTTGTTCGAGAGGAATTGAGGTTAATCCTGAGAAAATCAGGGCCATTGAGCAAATGAGATCTCCTTCAACCATGAAGGATGTCCCGAGTCTAACAGGGTGTATGACGGCTTTAAGTCGTTTCATATCGCGGTTAGGTGAACATGGGTTACCTTTCTTTAAGGTTCTGCGTAAGCACAATGGGTTCACCTGGTCGAATGAAGCCGAAAAAACCTTTCAAGAGGTGAAAGCATACTTATCTACTGCACCAGTACTGGTTTCTCCGGTTTCGGGGGAACCTTTACTTCTTTACTTGGCAGCTACCACTCATGCGGTCAGTGAAGTCCTGGTCGCAGAGAGGGCAGGTGTGCAACAACCAGTCTAGTATGTAAGTGAAGTGCTTCATGGACCAAAGGAGTGTTACCCTGAAGTCCAAAAATTACTTTATACTCTTCTGATGGCTTCTCGGAAGCTTCGACATTACTTTCAAGCACATAAGATTACTATGCCTTCGTCCTTCCCTTTAGGGGATATTGTGGGGAACCACCGCTCTGTACCGAACACAACGATACGGAACAGCGCCCCCCCTGTCGTAACTTCCCAGGATTCAGTTGCGAACTAGAAATGAGTATCACAACCAGCAAGATACATAAATAGTTCACAAAACATTACAAGTTCACAGTCGATAATGGCATTACTGCCTTACATAAGTTAGCACAAACAGGTACAAAATAACCTTTCAACTTTTTAGCAAAACACGGAAGGAGCGGAACTCTACTCTTCTCCCATTGTCGCTCGACCAGGGTACGCGATGCCTAGAAGCTTGGACCATAATCGAAGTCTTCGAAGCGCTTAAGCTCATACTCATGAGAGCCCAAGTCACTTGGCTCTTCAACCACTGATGGAGTAATTCAGTCACCGGTGAGTACAGGGTACTTAGCAAATCACCACTTAACAAATGCAAGTATAAATAACATGACAGGGAATTCAAAGAAGGTATTTGAGGTTCTTTTCCAAACCTTTTTCACAACCTAACAGTTAATCACATGAAAAGCATTTAAAACAATCTTTGGAAACTTACCTTACATAACAGTTCAAGTGTGAAGAAACTTAAGTCAGTTGATAAAACATTTCATTCAAAACTACTTGTGCCTTGCAACATGGATAAAATCCATTGACCATAACATACTCCTAGAACCAGGAGTACGGAGTATTTAAATACATTTTAAACTTTGCAGAGGGGTACCGCTTTACCCACAAGATTACTCAACTTACCACTGTTGACCACGCCATAGGTTTTAGCTCAATCACGCTACTTTAAGCATATGAGACTCCTATGCCAGGTTCGATCACGTTGCTTTAAGCGTGCCACTAAGTTGAGAATAACATGCTTTTCACCCTACTTTGCTATTATACTAGCTCTGCCCTATAAGAGGTTCACCACCAGAAGATGTCTTAAGAATTTCACCTCCGGTCGGGGTTCCTAATAAAGTTGTGAAGCATTGTAGGGATGTTCCCTCTCATACCTTCACCCTAACCCTCACTCAGTATTGGCCCGCGGCGGGAGGGATCTTCCCTCTCCTCCAATAGTGAGCGAACATGAGGGGTTTGTGCTAGGAACCACATCCGCCATGAATCTTAGACGAGTCGGCTAGGATCTTCCCAAACCGTCCGTGTAAAGTGCTGTCAAGAGGGATCTACCCTCACTGACCTTGTGCAAGATTAGTGCATCTTTATTGAATTATTATTGACTCTATGCAGAGCTAGGACAATAGTTCGGCAAGGATACTTGGTCATGCCCATCCCATACCAGGCTTGTGGAGGTACGTTAACATGCTACTGGATGTTTAGCACAAATTGGTTAGTCCCTAACTATTCAAGAGAGGAATCCATTTTACTGCTCTTATACACAATGATCACAACATTATCATGTTGCCAAAATTACAGACGCACATAATTACCTCTCCTCTCTAGAATAGACATTTTTAAAAGACACCAATAGTTTTTGAAAACCATTTTACTTGTTCATGTGGATAAGTCATACTACTATTATATCCTAACCTTGGGCATCAAAGATGTTATACATGGCTTGAGAATCAAGAATGACTTTCCAATTTGGGACCATAACTAAGCAGGTATATTCAAACATACACGAATTTACTCAAATAGCATGCATAGTATTTACAAAACAAAATACTTAACTAATTTGAAAGCATAGGACCAACATGTTCAAGGAGATGGTGACTTGCCTTGATTTCCCATGACAAAATCTTCTGCAACGTCTTCGATCGGCTGCTCCTCGAGCTCGGAACAAGCGATTTCTAAACGCGATAAGCACATCGAATCAATCAATCAATCAAACATGCATAAGTATGAAACTATAAGATGCAAGTAATAAATCCTAATAAGTCTAGGTACTATAGCCCAAGAATTGGAGGTGATTAAGGTTCAAGCACTGAACTTTTGAAAACAGTATTTAGGGTAAAACAAGGTAAGAACTCAATCCGAAAATGTTGGAAATGAGATCCGAGATTTTGATTTGAAAGGAAATTACATATTTGAAGGGTTTGGGCTGAGATGAACCTAATGGGGTAGATAGATCTACGATCAGAAGTCTCTAAGCTGGATTTGACAAGATCAAGCCGATGGCACAATACTGCCTAACACAGCAAAACTAAGATCTGGACATCGGATGGAAAAACAAATCATAGATCCTTGAAGAAAACGATGAGACGAACAAAACGACGTAGTTGGATTTTCAATCGGAGTATCCTAAGGCTGAGAATGACATTGCATGTCAGAGGCACAGACACAGACACACATGCACACACTGTAGCAGTGTCTGAGGTTGGCATTGGACACGGCCGTTGGCACAGACGACCCACAAGCATGCCGGTGGCTAGCCGGACTTTGGCCGGGGCTGAGCTTCACAGGCTATGAGGCTTGGACAGCGGGGAAGACTAAGGACAAAGTTGGTGAAGGCAGCGCTCGGCTCACGAGTACCAGATCGGCAACGAAGTCAACATGACGATGATCGGTGACAGAGACGACGACGAAGTGACCAAAAACGGCACAAAGAATGTCTAGAAGTAAGCTGGTGAGATAGGGAAGATAATGGCTGTGTTGGTTTGGCTGGCGAAGTGGCCAAGACGGCTCTCCACGGCGAGGCGACACGGCGCACTGCATGCCGCGACCAGGATGATGGCGACAGCACGTTGGGGACGAGGAGGTGGTCAGAAAGACTTGGAAAGGGGATGAGGACATGCTGGAGATGGTGAAATAGAAAGTAATCGAAGAATGGCGGCCAGAATTGACGGCGGAACGACCACGAGAGCGGCTGAAAAATTAACAGAAACGCGATTGGAAGCAAGGCAAACCTGGTGATGTGAACGGATCTAGGAACGCACTACCGGAGCAACAAGATGTCAACGGTGACTGGCGGTGATAAAGCTTGCATGCATTGAAAATGGAGCTCCAGCGACCAAATAGCCGAGCTCCTGTTGTGAAAAACATTTAGCGAGGTGAGGCAAACACTAGAGACATACCAAGACAAGTAGAAGGTGGCTGGAGCTAGGAGAACGACGATGAATGCCACGGCTGCCGGCACTAGAGTGCGCTCTGGCTTGCTGACAGGAGCAGCAGAGAGCTTCAAGCTATCATTTCAAGTGTGAAAAATGCATGGAATGCAAAAATTTCAAAGGAAAATGTTTTCTAAGAATATGAACTACTAACATACTGTTTTACCTTGTGAGGATGAGCTGAAATGAGATGAAACATCCCATGTCTTGGTTTATATGCAATGGCATTGTGGGTGTAGGTTGTTGGAGAAGTCTTGGTCTGAGGTGTAATGCATCTAACAAGGGTAATTTGGTCTCTACACTGTAGTGTCTGTGCAAATGGTGAGGTTAGAAGGGAAATGCTTATAAAATAATACTAAAGTCTTGTCTAGGGACTCGTTTGTAATTTTAAAAAGCTGTGGGGGCGGATTTGTAAAAAGTGCTAGCATGAAAAACAGCATTTCTGGTTACTTGTGCCAATTAAAATATTATATAAATTTTTAGAAAAATTTTCTATGCATTTTGGAAATTAAAATAAATCCTAGATGCATGCTTTTAAATAAAAAGTGTCATTTCATGTGAATAAATCATTTTGTTTTACACATAAAAATTATGATATGATGGGTTTTCAAATATGCATGCATGAAGATAAAATGGAGCAGATGATTAGGGAATTTACAGATGGATAGAAACAAGCTAATAGAGACGAAATAAGGGACCTCAAGCATGTAGGAGATTGGACCCGTCCATTACTGTCGACGATTCCGACTCGGAGTCCTCAGCCGAACTTATGCAAAATTTGTATTAGCGAGACCTTTCAAGATGACCCTCCGGGAAGGTATGTAGAAAAATGGAGAACATCCAAAATTTTGCCATCTCTTTAGCTTGTCAGCCGGTATATGTTCATTGGATTCTTGGATGTCTCAACCCCATTTTGATCTTTATCTCAGAATTATGATCTCAGGTGTGCCACCACCTTAATTTAAAAAGTTGGCAACCAAACTCCCCCTTTCAGACCATTTTCGCTTTTTAGTCCAAAAGCATTGCGGATTAGTCCTTTTTAGATTTGTCAGAAGCTCAAAAAGACCAAAAGTCTCAGACCATCTCTAAACTTTGATCTGATTCAGTGAATATCTCCCATTCACTATTCTAGACATTTTTCTCTTCAGGAAGAATTCCAAAAACTGAACCGAAACCTTAGTTTCAGCCTCGCCAAAGTTTCAAACCCTAATTACCCTCTTTACCCTAATTACCCTGTTTTCGATTTTTGTCGAAACCACCAGATCTTGTTGGATTTCACCATTTTTCCTGCTGGATGAGTCCAAATGAATTAGTAGCACTCACCTGCAAAACCAGAACTCAGATCA
Organism: Pharus latifolius; assembly: GCA_019359835.1. Taxonomy (NCBI): domain Eukaryota; kingdom Viridiplantae; phylum Streptophyta; class Magnoliopsida; order Poales; family Poaceae; genus Pharus; species Pharus latifolius. The sequence continues at coordinate 35,917,172 of CM033323.1, read as the reverse complement.
GCCCCTTAGATCTCCATATTTGCAAATAGGCCCAAGATCCAGAAAGAAAACCTTGCAGATTAGTCCAAATCCCTTGCAGTTCAGTCCAAGCATTACAACCAGGCCCTTCTGCCATTTTCGTCCTCGACCAGGTTGCACGACCAGAGCCTTGCCACCTCGCCTCGCCGCAGGACTCGCCGCCGACGAAGTCTCGCCCGCAGCCACCGTCACCGCCACGTATAGCCACCTGTGCGCAACCGTGCCGCCACCGTGGAGCAACCTCAGCGCGCCTTGCCGTGATTCTCCCGCGCGCGCGCACTCCAGCAGCAGCAAAGCAACGCCACGTTACAGCCATGCCGAAGCCAGTGATCTCGTCGCCCTGCTCCAGCCCAATTTCGTGTGATTCTTCTTCCCTGGCTCAGTCCTTGCCGCGTCCCGACGTCGTCTCGATCGTTTCTCCAGTGTCAGCCACAAATCCCGCCCGATATGCGTCAACTCCCGAGCTCAGCGCATCGCCTATATAAGCTCCCTCCCTTGCCCAGAATCACTTCGCACCACCCCGTAGCTTCATTGCTTCAACCATAGCACCAGAGAGTAGCAGCTTCCTCAGCGCCGCCGTGAACGGTTTCTTCCCCGGCGAGCCACCTCAGGAGCTCACGATGCCAGCTTCGCCCGAAGCTCCTCTCTTCAATCTAAGACTACCAGTGAGTTCCTCTCGTTCCCCTCTCCGTATCATAGCGTTTAATTGGCCCCCGGCGAACCCTAACGCCGGCGATAGCCGGAATATCCCAAATCCCCTGTTTCTTTAATACTGCTCGATTCGATCCGAGTTAAACCTCATGCCAGTGGTGAAAGATGTTCAGTGCAACCCTTTGAGCGAGCCTACGAACTTGGATTTTGAAATTGAGCTGAGATTGTAGCTTTCCCGTAGATTGCGCGCCACCAGCAAACCGGCTCACGCTGCCAAGCTTCTCCGGCCATCCTCCGGTGGATTTAACCCCACAAGTAGCCTTCACACCTCACCCTCTCACTCCCTGAGCAAAGAATCGAGCTCAAAGACTTTAAATAGAGAACCCCCAATCTCCAGTGTCGTCTTCTCCAGCGCCGGTCGCCGGAATTTCTCCCCGGCCGATCTAGCCCCGCACACTTTGTCCCTTAGATAGATCTCGGTACCCTGAGCAAAATTGTCTACTAGCTCGATCCCTGAATCGACCTGAATCAGAAGTTATTTCAATTGCAAGATCACTGTCCAGTAACTCAGGCCACCGTGTTTACTCGCTTGATTTGGCCACCCTCCGGCCACTTTCTGCCCTTAAGCCTAGTGAGAGTTTTGTTCCTGTTGCCAAGGCCTAACCCCCAGACAAAGTGGTTCATCAATTGAAGCTCTGGATCAAAAGTTATGCCATGCCCTAGTTCCCAGCCATATCCAGTACTATGCCAGTGCATGTCCAGCAGTGGCATTAGATGGTTTAGACCTGTTACACTTGAGCAATTGAAATGCCACCTTGTCCATTAGATTCCTGGAGTTGTTTTCTACAACTTTCTCTACTGCCACTTTTCCAGAAAACATACCTAAGACCAACTTATAGCTATGTCAATCCGTGGACCGAATGTCAGCCTTTCGACATTCAAGTCCTTTTGAGCCCATCGCTTCGATCAATATCAAGTGACCTTGCCCAAACCCTTTCCCCTGCATGCATGATATATTTTATGTATCATTTCCCATAAAGACTATCTTTTGTATGCTTATGTAGTGTATGTGTGTATTATCTGTATCCGCCGTGGAACCAGACATTGAAGGAGCGGAAGAAATCTTCGAAGAATTACCCAAGTAACTAGACCCAACAATGCAAGGCAAATCTCAATCCCTTGATCATGTCTAGCCTACTATTTTGAAATGAAGTATGTTAACCGTTTTCAAGTATATGCATGCCTTAGATTCAAATAAGAGTTATGTTTCAATAAAGATGACTAGATATGACCTAAATGACTGTAAAGCCCCTTTTGACATTGAATACCCCTGCACCCTTGTTACCCTAGATTATCATGCTTAGGCTATGCTATGCTTAAAGATTATATGACAAATGTTGAATGGTTACATATGAGAAAAGCATGTTCAAAACCCCTTTTTGTGAAAGAAAATGTGATTGGAATCGATAGTGAGGATGGTTTGATTGGATGGTGCTGTGCGCACTGGGAATGTGAAAGACTCCTCACTAAAGATTCATAAGGACTAGAACCTTGTGTTGTGCTTCTATGCGGCATGAAAAACGTACCAACCACCTGCCTGTTTATGGGACGGGCGCAACTTAGTAGCTCTCCTTAGTGTTAGCTTTTCCCTGCAATGGTTGTCGGTCCAGTTTCTTGCGAGAACTGGTGGGCCGCAGAAGGCCATGAGTGATGTGAGATCAGAAAAATCATGAGAGGAAAAGGTGGAAAGAAGGAAGACGCCCTATGCCAGATTAAGTTGTGCGCGACTGTAATCAAGAGAGGCTATGTGTCTTGCGAGAACATAGGCCCAGGCTAGGAAGTAAGGCAGTGGGGAGGACCCACAACGGTACTTGAGACTTAACTGTCTATTTACCGGGCAGGGAAATAGTTAATACTAGGACTGTAAACTGTTGTGTCACTTCAGCCTTGTCACATGCGTAAAAGTCGCATGGAGTTGGCCTGACTTGAAAGCTGAGTGATTGGTGGATTAAGGTGGTACACCTTTGCAAAGTTTAAAAAGTATCGGATACTCTGAGCTCCCAGGTCATGGAGTCTGCGCGCTGTGGATTCTATTCACGTCGATGCAGCACAAGTAGCTTTTGGAAAGTTTTTCACAAAATTTGAGTAAAGTGGTGACTCATGAAAGACCGCCACACACAACATTTCAGAAAATCTAGCTTAGGATTTTAAAAGCCCTGCTTTTGAAAACAAAGGTCTTTTCTTCAAAGTGAGAGTAAAAATCTACTCTATTACTATATATATAAAACCAAGACCCCTTTTCTTGAAAACCCCTCATCTATGTATCTGCATTCTCATAACGGGACTTGCTGAGCATTGTGGAAAATATGCTCACCCTTGCCTTTACAAACAAATTCAGAAGAAAAGATTCAAGGATCCCGATCCCTTTAGCCTTGAGCACCGAGAAGAGGAAGGAACCTGTTCAGAGGATTTGAGCTTCTAGGAGGGTCATGCGCCAAGTTGAGTTCGATGTGGTAAAGGCCCGAGCCGAACCGCTGCAGAAGGAAATGAAGACCTCTGTTACTGCTTTCGTGTTATTGTTTTTGATTCTTGATTTATGAAAAACCCTCTACTTTGTATCAACTTTAATTAATGCCATTCTTGGCTTTATGATAATGTAATAGTGGTCCTCCTGACCTTGTACTCATTCTATCTATTTGACTTATTGATTAAAGTGAATCCTGTTGTTGTGAGCTTGTATGTACCTTTCTGTGTGCAATCCACCTGGGCGGTTGCCATTGGAATCCTCAAATGAGGGTCCCACAGAACTTGGTATCAGAGCAAAAGGCTCGACTATAGGACGTGACCCTTCTATAGGCATTGGCGTCCCTAGAACAAAATCGTTAGAGTATTTGACTAAAATCTATTTGCGAAAACCTAATTTGTCTAAGAAAAATATATTATGTAGTTATTCTTTTGATTATTTGAAAAAGCTTTAAACATTATTTTCAACTTTTAGGTGTTTTGCGTTATGTCCCCTTAGATAGTTTTCGTGCCTCAGTAGTAGTCTACGAAATCCCAGAACGTGGAGTTGGACCTGATGGACGCAGATGAAGATCAAGAGGACTCAGAAGAGGTAGAGCCTTACGATTCTTCCAATACCGACGTGTGATCCCAGACTTTCCCTGGTTTAACCTTTTGTGCCTAACCACAACAGACGTTAGATCTTTTGTGTAGAAGTTGCTTGTCTTGATGTGTGTTGATTGCTAAACATTCCTATAAGCCGTAGAAGCAAAACTATGTATTTTATAAAAATATAATTTATGAAAAGCATCTTGCACTTTCCAATCCCTGTCTCATGGATTGATCTCAGTTTTCCGCTTGTACCCTATCTGTGTTTCCCTCCGAGTCAGCAATCATTTCTTTGACCACCTATTAGAACAGTTTGGTTAACAATAGAGGAAGATCTCATGATAGAAAATCTGAGGAAGATACCAGTAACATGAGGATTACAGAGACTGTACCAACCACAATCAACCCGGATTGTCATCTGTTATGCCACAAGGAGGAAATGTCAACGATATACAGATTTGAATAGAGCAAAATAGACAGCAGGCAATGTCAGTGCAGAACCAGATCTTAGAGCATTCTAATCCAATCCAATCCCCTAGAGCTAGAATGCCAATCAAATCCATCTGTAGAAATATTGCCTTCTGTATCGGCAACCTAGAATTCCTGGCAAATTTGCTAGTTCTGAATCTTCAAGAGTTAGACATAATTCTTGGAATAGGTTGGCTAGCAAAACGCAGAGGCCAGATAGATTGTGAGAAAAAGACCGAAAGAGAACAAGTCACATTCTGCGCAGAAGGGAAAGGAAAAGAGAAGGGAAAGGGAAAAGAAAAGAAAAAGGAAAAGAAGAAGAAAATAAAATAAAATAAAATAAAATAAAAGGAGAGAAAAGAGGAAAAGAAAGATCTATACTAATCAACCGTGTGGACAGCTTGAACAGTGTTGAAGAGATCAAAGTAGAGGATGTCTCAGTAGTCAACGAGCACCTGTAAGTTTTTCCTGAAATAACCCCCTGGAATGCCACCAGACTGAAGTATAGAGTTTGCCGTCAAGTTGGAACCACAATCAGCCCCATGCGCAAGGAAACTTGCATGTTTGGCGAATCAGGAATAGGAAGAGATGAGAAAGCAAGTGGAAGAATTGGAAGAAAAAAAGATTCATCAGAACAAGTTCTTGGGGAATCCCAATGCAATGCGATGCAATGCAGTGCTGTTTTTGGATAATGAACCCCAATGTAATGCTGTTCGCCAAGAGGAAAGATATCAGCTACAGGAAGATGAATGATGTGAAAAAAAAAAAAAACAAAGTACCCTCTACCAAGGATCGATGATCTCTTTGATTAACTCAAAGGAACGAAAATAATTTCAAGGATCAACTTGAGATCCGGCTATCATCAACTGAAAATTAGAGAAGAAGATATCCCAAAGACTGTATTCATGACAAGATATGGATTGTATGAGTTCACAGTGATGCCATTCGGACTAAGGAATACACCAGTGGAATTCATGAACCTGATGAATAAAGTTCTCATGGAATACCTAGACAAGTTCATTATTATGGTCGTGGATGATATTCTCAATTTCTCCAAGACGGAAAAAGAGCATGTTCAGCATCTCAGACTAGTGTTAAGGAAGCTAGCATATCATCAGTGGTATGCCAAGTTGGATGAGTATGCCTTCTGGCTGAAGGGTATTCCTTTCTTAGGCCACATCATTTCAGGTGAAGGAATATGCATGCATCTGTCAAAGACCCAAGCTGTATCAGCCAAATCTACAGTACCCAAGACCCACGACAGCCAAGTACCCGGCTTGTCACAGAAGCCACTATCAACGTGATTATCCCCACACTGCTATCATTGTGGACGATTCGATCACCCCTAAGAGAGATCCCCTAGAGGAATTCGCCAGATCCAATAGCCAAGAGAAGTGAAGGTCAACGACACCTGCAGTTCAGACGCAAATCCCAATACAACAGTATGGACAAAAAGCCCCAACTGCAAGAGAAAGATTTCCAACTAACCATAGAAGAGATCGAGGAAACCCAACACCAACTCAAGGTAGAATCAACTATGTCACATCAAAGGAAGAAGGAGGCCGTCAGACATAAATTTTTGCTATTTAAAGTAGACCGAATATGACGTGTCTAGTGTATCCTATCACTATCCAGTTTCCCGACTCTAGGATGTCAGTAAAAGTCAGTGTATGAAGGAGTAAAATTCAATATGAGCAAAAAGAAGTTCCCTGCTAAACTACTGGCACTAGAACTACTTGGTTGAGATGTTATATCTGGAATAGACTGGTTGTTAGAACATAACGGACAAATGGATTGTGAGCGTAAGGCCGTTGCCCTTACTGGTCCTAATGGAAAAGAAGTTTTGTTCCAATCCTGAGAGAATGTTAGTAGAACACCCAGCCCAAAACCTGCACAGTTCGAAGAAAGAAGTGAACCAGATCCCCGAAGTTGGAAGGATACCCGAGTGTGTCTCCAAAAGAGTTACCGGAAAAGCCCCTAATTAAGGTTTTGAACTCAATGTTGAATTGAAACTTGGGACGCACCCGTATCTAAACACCATATCGGATGTCAGTCAAGGACCAAGAGGAACATGCTGACTACCTATGAACAGTTTTGGATAAACTAAGGTAGTAATAATTTTATGCTACACTGGATAAGCGTGAATTCGGACACAGGAATTTCATTTTTAGGTCACCACATGACAGTCAAAGGAATACAAATAGATCGAGTTAAAAGTCGAGGCCGTAAAAGAATGAAAGCGACCAGAATCAGTGACAGAAGTCAAAAGTTTTCCTGAATTAGCTGAGCACTACTACCGATACATTGAAGGATTTTTCCAAGCTAGCCAAGCCGCCTACTAGCTTGTTGAAAAAGGATGTCCAATTTAAGTGGACAGAAGATTGTCAGAAGAGTTTCGAAGAATTGGAGCAAAGGCTAACAACTACACCAATTCTAGTACTCCCTGATAATAGGAAGAATTTTGAGATATGTTGAGATGCATCTAGGCGTGAGCTGAGTTGTGTCTTAATGCAAGGAGGAAGAACAGACGCACTTGCATCCAAGCAACTGCAGTCGCATGAGGAGAATTATCCTACCCATGATGTGAAGTTAGCAACAGTAGTTCATACACTCAAGAATTGCAGACATCACCTACTAAGGAATCAATGTGAAATCTACTCAGACCACAAGAACTTGAAGTATGTTTGCCCAGTAGAGTTTGAACATGAGGCAATGTTGATGACTAGAGTTAAAAAAGAATTGTGGCCTAGACATGCATTACCATCCTGGTAAAGTTAATGTCATTGTGACACTTTGAGCAGAAAGGTTTACTGCAGCACCTTTGTTGCACCAGAGTTAATGGAGGATTGCATCAGCAAATGATAGAATCAATAAATCAAAGTTCTGTGACCATGTACATTGTTAGTTACACCTACCTTGGAGAAAGAGATTCGAAAATCATGAGGAAGCCATAAAGGAAATCAAAGAGGATATGAGGATCGGAAAAGCAGTAGAATTTCGAGAAGATGAACAAGGTACGATTTGGCATGATAAAAGGACGTATGTTCCAGAGGTTAAGGAGATCGAGACACTAATTTTGAAAGAAGCTCATAACATCACCCCGGAAGTATTCGGACTTGAGGGATCAATTTTGGTAAAGTTGCATGGATAGAGATTGCCGAGTATATGGAAAAGAGTGACCCATGTTAGAGGATAAAGACCAAGCATGAAAGACTAGCAGGATTGTTACAGCCACTAACCATACTAGAGTGGAAGTGAGAAGAAGTTAGAATAAAACTTTATCATAGGACTTCCGAAGACTAAGAATAATTATGACTCTGTGTGGATGATCGTGAACAGACTAGCAGAAGTAGCGTACCTCATACTAGAGCAGATGACTTACGATTATGCCAAGTCAGCAGAAATTTACATGACTAGGATTGTGACACTACATGGTATACCCAAGAGGATTGTATCAGATCGTGGAAGCATGACCCACTTCAAGATTTTGGAAAGGTCTGCATGAAACCCCAGAAACAAGGTTGAACCTCAGCACAGCTTACCACCCTCAGACTGGAAGATGGATAGAACTAGTGAATTAAATACCGAAGGATAAGTTGCAAGCATGTGTGCTCAAATATGGAATTTCAGGAGAGTTATGCTTGCCATACACAAAATTCACCACACCAATAGTTACCATACTAGTTTGCAGACGTTCCCGATTGAAACTCTATACAGTTGCAAGTGTAGAATGCCTTTACATTGGTCAGAAGTTGGAGAAAGACAACTAATCAGCTCAGGAATAGCTCAAGACGTAGGAACTCATGTACAAATTATTAAAGAGAAGCCGAAGACTGCACAGCCAAGACGAGAAGAGTTATGCTTATAACAACAGAAGAAGGAAAATTATCTTTCGAGAAAGCTGAATACATATATCTCAAGGCAACACCTTAAGAACGAGTACGACGATTTAGGATGAAAGGAAAACTAAGCCCAAAGTACGTTGGACCCTACAAGATTCTAGAGAAACAAGGAGAAGTAGCATACAAACTTTACTACTCAAATTAGCAGAAGTTCATGACGTATTCTTATGCCTCAATTAAAGAAGTACCTAAAGAAGCCAACAAAACAGATATTTCCTAAGGAAGAAACCAGACTTGACATATCAGGATTACGCAGTTAAAGTGTTAGAGGTCAGTGAAAGGAAATTGAAATCAAGGACCATTCGATTCTGCAGAAATTCAATTGAACAACCAATCAGAAGAAGAGTCAATATGGAAAAGGGAAGAGGGACTGCATCAATATTTCCCTTACCTGTTTTCAGACCTACCAGAATCTCGAGGACGAGATTGTTTTTAAGGAGGGTAGGTTGTAACATCCCAAATTTTGCCATCTCTTTAGCTTGTCAGCCGGTATATGTTCATTGGATTCTTGGATGTCTCAACCCCATTTTGATCTTTATCTCAGAATTATGATCTCAGGTGTGCCACCACCTTAATTTAAACAGTTGGCAACCAAACTCCGCCTTTCAAACCATTTTCGCTTTTTAGTCCAAAAGCATTGCGGATTAGTCCTTTTTAGATTTGTCAGAAGCTCAAAAAGACCAAAAGTCTCAGACCCATCTCCAAACTTTGATCTGATTCAGTGAATATCTCCCATTCACTATTCTAGACATTTTTCTCTTCAGGAAGAATTCCAAAAACTGAACCGAAACCATAGCACTAGAGAGTAGCAGCTTCAACCATAGCACCAGAGAGTAGCAGCTTCCTCAGCGCCGCCGTGAACGGTTTCTTCCCCGGCGAGCCACCTCAGGAGCTCACGATGCCAGCTTCGCCCGAAGCTCCTCTCTTCAATCTAAGACTACCAGTGAGTTCCTCTCATTCCCCTCTCCGTATCATAGCGTTTAATTGGTCCCCGGCGAACCCTAACGCCGGCGATCGCCGTAATATCCCAAATCCCCTGTTTCTTTAATACTGCTCGATTCGATCCGAATTAAACCTCGTGCCAGTGGTGAAAGATGTTCAGTGCAACCCTTTGAGCGAGCCTATGAACTTGGATTTTGAAATTGAGCTGAGATTGTAGCTTTCCCGTAGATTGCGCGCCACCAGCAAACCGGCTCACGCTGCCAAGCTTTTCCGGCCATCCTCCGGTGGATTTAACCCCACCAGTAGCCTTCACACCTCACCCTCTCACTCCCTGAGCAAAGAATCGAGCTCAAAGTCTTTAAATAGAAAACCCCCAATCTCCAGTGTCGTCTTCTCCAGCGCCGGTCGCCGGAATTTCTCCCCGGCCGATCTAGCCCCACACACTTTATCCCTTAGATAGATCTCGGTACCCTGAGCAAAAATGTCTACTAGCTCGATCCCTGAATCGACCTGAATCAGAAGTTATTTCAATGCCAAGATCACTGTCCAGTAAATCAGGCCACCGTGTTTACTCGCTTGATTTGGCCACCCTCCGGCCACTTTCTGCCCTTAAGCCTATTGAGAGTTTTGTTCCTGTTGCCAAGGCCTAACCCCTAGACAAAGTGGTTCATCAATTGAAGCCCTGGATCAAAAGTTATGCCATGCCCTAGTTCCCAGCCATATACAGCACTATGCCAGTGCATGTCCAGCAGTGGCATTAGATGGTTTAGACCTGTTACACTTGAGCAATTGAAATGCCACCTTGTCCATTAGATTCCTGGAGTTGTTTTCTACAACTTTCTCTACTGCCACTTTTCCAGAAAACATACCTAAGACCAACTTATAGCTATGTCAATCCGTGGACCGAATGTCAGCCTTTCGACATTCAAGTCCTTTTGAGCCCATCTCTTCGATCAATATCAAGTGACCTTGCCCAAACCCTTTCCCCTACATGCATGATATATTTTATGTATCATTTCCCATAAAGACTATCTTTTGTATGCTTATGTAGTGTATGGGTGTATTATCTGTATCCGCCGTGGAAACATTGAAGGAGCGGAAGAAATCTTCGAAGAATTACCCAAGTAACTAGACCCAACAATGCAAGGCAAGTCTCAATCCCTTGATCATGTCTAGCCTACTATTTTGAAATGAAGTATGTTAACCGTTTTCAAGTATATGCATGCCTTAGATTCAAATAAGAGTTATGTTTCAATAAAGATGACTAGATATGACCTAAATGATTGTAAATCCCCTTTTGACATTGAATACCCCTGCACCCTTGTTACCCTAGATTATCATGCTTAGGCTATGCTATGCTTAAAGATTATATGACAAATGTTGAATGGTCACATATGAGAAAAGCATGTTCAAAACCCCTTTTTGTGAAAGAAAATGTGATTGGAATCGATAGTGAGGATGGTTTGATTGGATGGTGCTGTGTGCGCACTGGGAATGTGAAAGACTGCTCACTAAAGATTCATAAGGACTAGAACCTTGTGTTGTGCTTCTATGCGGCATGAAAAACGTACCAACCACCTGCCTGTTTATGGGACGGGCGCAACTTAGTAGCTCTCTTTAGTGTTAGCTTTTCCCTGCAATGGTTGTCGGTCCAGTTTCTTGCGAGAACTGGTGGGCCGCAGAAGGCCATGAGTGATGTGAGATCAGAAAAATCATGAGCGGAAAAGGTGGAAAGAAGGAAGACGCCCTATGCCAGATTAAGTCGTGCGCGACTGTAATCAAGAGAGGCTATGTGTCTTGCGAGAACATAGGCCCAGGCTAGGAAGTAAGGCAGTGGGGAGGACCCACAACGGTACTTGAGACTTAACTGTCTATTTACCGGGCAGGGAAATAGTTAATACTAGGACTGTAAACTGTTGTGTCACTTCAGCCTTGTCACATGCGTAAAAGTCGCATGGAGTTGGCCTGACTTGAAAGCTGAATGATTGGTGGATTAAGGTTGTACACCTTTACAAAGTTTACAAAGTATCGGATACTCTGAGCTCCCAGGTCATGGAGTCTGCGCGCTGTGGATTCTATTCACGTCGATGCAGCACAAGTAGCTTTTGGAAAGTTTTTCACAAAATTTGAGTAAAGTGGTGACTCATGAAAGACCGCCACACACAACATTTCAGAAAATCTAGCTTAGGATTTTAAAAGCCCTGCTTTTGAAAACAAAGGTCTTTTCTTCAAAATGAGAGTGAAAATCTACTCTATTACTATATATATAAAACCAAGACCCCTTTTCTTGAAAACCCCTCATCTATGTATCTGTATTCTCATAACGGGACTTGCTGAGCATTGTGGAAAATATGCTCACCCTTGCCTTTACAAACAAATTCAGAAGAAAAGATTCAAGGATCCCGATCCCTTTAGCCTTGAGCACCGAGAAGAGGAAGGAACCTGTCCAGACGATTTGAGCTTCTAGGAGGGTCATGCGCCAAGTTGAGTTCGATGTGGTAAAGGCCCGAGCCGAACCGCTGCAGAAGGAAATGAAGACCTCTGTTACCGCTTCCGTGTTATTGTTTTTGATTCTTGATTTATGAAAAACCCTCTACTTTGTATCAACTTTAATTAATGCCATTCTTGGCTTTATGATAATGTAATAGTGGTCCTCGTGACCTTGTACTCATTCTATCTATTTGACTTATTGATTAAAGTGAATCCTGTTGTTGTGAGCTTGTGATGTACCTTTCTGTGTGCAATCCACCTGGGTAGTTGCCATTGGAATCGTCAAATGAGGGTCCCACAGGCAGCCGGACAGATGAACTCCAAGTACTCTGGTCGAGAATGTTCTGACCGCGGGATGTTGGCTGACCGCGCAACATCTCGGACATTCTGTTCGCGTATAGCACACGAAGTCCTGACCGTGCGAAGTTTGCGGTCTGATCGCGCAAAGCCTGCGACCTGTTTACGCAAAGCCTGCGACCTTGGGCTGATGCTTCTCAGAATGACTTGAGTCCGCACCGCTAGGCACGTGTCTGGCTCGAATCTGTCTTGAACCAACAGTGCATTTATTTGAACTGACCCGGGTGTCAATCCTCGTCAGCTAGCCCCCAAATTCGAAGGAAACGAAGGGACGTGTTTATTTCGAATTTAAAGTCATGCATCGGATTTTTAACCCGACTCTTCAAATCCCCCGCTTAGTGGCGCACTAAGTGGGTCGGTTGGTTCCCCAAGACGGGCTCTGGGTATTACGTGACAGGTAATGATGGCGTTGTTGAAATGTTTTTTAACCCGAGGTAAAATTGTAAATACTTTTTAAAAACCCGAGGTGATTTAGAATGTGAACCATCACCTTGATGGTTATAAATACCGGGTCTTTTGTTTTGCAAAACCTCACAACTTTCTTCTCACGGTTAAGTCCTTTCTGAAGTCACCTTCATTCTTCTCTTCATACACCTCCTGATGGCAGATCACAGCATCATCAAGATTGAAAGTGATGAAGAGGAAGTTTGCAAGCAAGAGCCTCAAATGCCTGAAGATCCATCTCCTTCAAGGAAGAAGCCCAAGGTTGACGAAGGATCTTCCATCAGAGCAAAGGTAGAAGATGAGCAATCATCTTTTCTTCCTTCAGCTTTCTTCTCTAGCACTCCTTGCTTTTGTTTGGGTGATCGATTTTCTGGTCAGCAAGCGGTGACTATTCTACCAGAAAATCCTCAACTTGTGTTGGGGAAGCCATCTTCTGGTGGGAAGGTTGGACTTCCTCCATCTGCTGATCATCCGGTTTTATCGGATGATCTATTTCCCAGGATGGCTACATCAACGTGTCATGAGCAGGGACAGGTAATAATCCTCCTCCCCTTTTGCTGATAGTTATAGTTAGCACCACTATCTTTTGCAAATGTAGGAGATTGGAGGCCCCAGTGATCAGCCTTCTGCTGCTCCGTCTCTTCCTTCCGGACATAATCTTCTGGAGGAGAAGAATGCCCTGGAGAAGAAGACCGAAGAGATGTCTTCGGCGATTCTGCATCTGGCAGAATGTTTTGAAAGATCCCATGAAGAGGCGCACCAGTTCCGTCGAGAGAGGGACCACGCTCAGCAACAGCGAGAACTCTCCGATTTAATTAGGAACAGTAGTGTATCTCTTATTAGGGATGATGTAGATAGGCTTAGTTTAGTTGCTAGTTCCCTGGGGGTTGTCAGTGTAGATCCTACTGACAATAACATGTCCCTGGGAGAACTCTGCAAACTTCTTTCGGATCAGGTCGACGCTTTGGTTGCTGGTATCCCTTTTGTATGTAAAGAATGCAAGAAATAAGACTTTCTTTTTTATATGAATAATCTTTACATCTTCTGTGCGAGTATATGGCCGTAAATAATGTCTTCGCGACCACTCATACACAGGGAAATTTCTGTTTCTGCGATCAGAATCATACTTTTATAAAAGTACCGCGACCAGCTCTGTTACCGCGATCAGACTTAAAGCCGCGGTTAGAACTGAAACATACTGCGACCAGAATTGAGGCTCGATCAGACCGTCACTTCGATTAGAATCAGAGCCTAATTAAAAACAGGGTCTCGATCATACCACAACCCGGTCAAAATACATCCTATACGTCCAAAAATTGGGTCAGAGGATTTTTTTCCGTAAAAATGTCCAAGGTATATAAAGGAAAAACGTTTCCTGAAAAGCACTGAAAACTTTTCAGTTCCTTTGCAGTTTCAGTTTCTAAAACAAAGAAGTCTTTTTGTTTCAGATCAGATGCCTGAACACTTTATCGGGTCCGCCAGAGACAGTATCCCTTATGGGAAATGAACGAATAAAATATTCGGTGGGATGTTTGAATGGAACGTTACTCACATTAATGCGTCTTCCTCGGGTCTATAAAAAGAGCATGGGTCTTCCTGAAGAAGCCACTCAGCCAAAAACCCTTAACATTCCCGCCAAACAAAACCCTCGTTTTTCCTCAGCCTTCATCTTCCCCAAAAGTCGCCAACCTTTCCTTCAACTCTCCACCAAAAAATGGCGTCTTGGAGCCGATCCATCCACCATTCCGAGGAGAGTTTACTGGCATTGGAGAAGGAAGAGATCCTCCTTCCGCAGCTGCTAATCAATTGGAGAAGGATCAAGAAACCCCGACCGTCCGAGAGGGCGAGTTGGTGGTTTTTGAAGAGTATTTGCGCTGCGGGTTCCGATTCCCTGAGAGTCGGTTCTTGAAAGACGTCCTCGAGCACTACGGGTTGGAGCTAATCAACCTCCACCCCAACACAGTATTGATACTGGCGGTATTTCAACACCTGTGCGAGGCGTTCGTCGGAGCGTATCCCAGCGTGGATCTCTTCCGGCGATTTTACTTTTCGGCGTGGTCGAAGAGCACCAACGCCGCCGGATGCATTTACTTCCGGCTAAGGGATAAGAAGGAGTATCCCTTCCCACCCTTGCGAGACTCGGTGCACGGGTGGCACCAGAAATGGTTTTACTGCACCCCACCAACCGAGAGCGGGCTGTGGTTTGAAAACTCGCGGCCGGAGAAACCGAGCGAGTTGGACACTCTCCTGGCGATGAACGCGGAGTTCATGAAACACGCCGAGGTGATCCTTCACTTAGTCGGACAAGGGTTGACAGCACGTGACGTCATCCGAGACTTTGTGAAGAACCGGGTGAGCCCCCTGCGTGAAAGGGCTCATCCAGCTTGGGAGATCAAGTCCATGGCGGACAGCACCCTAGACTAAAATGAAGGTATTCATTTCTGGCACTAAAATGCTTTTGCCATTTTTGGAATGCATCGATTTAACTCGTGTCTGGGAACAGTCCTGCCCTCAACTGAGATTGAGAGGCGGACTAACTACCTTCTCAGGGCGTACAACGCCGAGGTAGAGGGCCCCAGAGGATCGCCTCGCCCCCAAAGCTTGATCCACGCCGGCGACGACCTTAAACAGGAGCGCCGAAAGGTACATTTCCCACTTGGCCTCTGTCTTGCAGGTCTCATGTATATCCAGCACTAATTCCATTGGAATGAGAACAGCTTCTAGGGAGGTTTGCCGAGGCGACGTTTCCTAGCGAGAACGTTGGTTCCCTGGGGAAGCCAACGACGAAATACGTGAAGAAGGTCTCCTCGAGACCTGGGACGAGGAATCCTGCCCGCAAGAAAGCAAGGCTAAATCTTGGGGAAGGGTCATCACGAAGCGTTCCTCCTACCGCCAGAAAAACTGCGGTAAGATATCATGTCCCTCCGATCTTTCCAAGTGCGAACTGGAATTACTTCTTCGCCGTACAGGGAGAGGGGAGCGAGGAGGAGGAAGACGATTAAGTCCCTCTAGTTCACCGGAGGAGGAAGATTGCGGGCTCTCCATCCGGTGATGCTCCAACTCATTCCGCCAAAACAACGGCCGCTGCAGAGGCGGTTGTAGCAGACCCTGCGGCCACCGAAAGCCTTGTGACCGCAGATAACACCCCAGCCCCTGAAGCCCCCGAGGCTTCAGGGCCAGTTGCCTCCACTTCCCTGGTCGAAGGGATGACCGTGGTAAGATTCTCTCACAGTCTCGTTTTCTTCAATTCCTCCTGTGAATTTGATAAATTGACGCTTATACAGGAAGAAGAGCTTCCCCCCGTGACTCCTGTGAGTCGCTGGGAGGAAAATCCTCCATCCCCGCGGACAGAAGTGGAGGTGGCCGTACAAGATCCTGTGGCGGCTGCACACGAGGTGCCGGCCCCAGAAGTCCAGGAGCCATCGAGTCCTTCGGATGCGACCCCGCTAACGGGACCGATTGCCCAGGTAAAGATTCTCCTCGTTAGTCTTTATCTTCCCTAGAAAAATGCTCACCTAAGAACATACCCAGGGGGGAGATGCCTTGTTCTCCAAGGGGAAGATCAGGATGAACGGCAATTGTCCCCTTTCTCGAGGAGATCCTCCCCTAAAATCTCAAAAGCTAATGGGATTTCAAATAAGGTAAGAACCTTTATCCTGATTATATTTAAATGATGGTCAGAAACTGTGATTGTTTGATTCTTCTTTCCTTTGTCAGGCGAAAAGAAACAACATCCAGCCCTTCAACCACTTCGGGGAGGGTTGAAGTCGCTGCTGGTGCAGGAGCCTCCAGTGAGGAGCGCTCCGTCCCCTTGGTCCAGGAAGTCATCCGGGCCGCGAGAGGAGAAACAGGCGCGAGGACCCAGTCGCAACCAATGGTGACTGGGGGCAGTGCCCAGCAGGCACTCCCATCAACTACCCCTGCTGTAGGCGCCTTCGGACCTTCAACGAGTCTTCCCGTTAGTCTGGAAGATGCCTCCTTACAGGAGTTTATGAAGGTATGATGAACCTCTCTCTGGGTGCCTGAATTGTATAGAGGACACCTTTAACTCCCTTTTTTACATAGCAGGAACTATCCCGGATGATGGCCCAATCGCGTGCTACGGTGGCAAGCATGGAGGCCATACAAAAAGAACGAGACAGCTTGCGCAGGTAACGACCATTACTCTTCAACTTGTAAAGATACAAATTGGTTATGACCACTCCTTCTGTTTTACTACAGAAAGGTGGCATTGCTGGACAAAGAAGTGGCCACAGTCAAGCTTCATTCGATCTCAGTGGTTAGGAACCAAGAGATCGAAAACAACAAACTGCGGTCACAACTTGCTGGTAAGTCGATTCCTGATTAGGAAGACTTGTCTTCATAACATGCGAGTAATATTTTCTCTTGTTGCAGCGCAAGCGGGTCAAATAAAGCAACTTAGTCAGGACAATGAACTCCTCCAGGACTCTATCTGAACCTCCAAAAAGGCGATCGGAAAGCTGAGCCGTTCAGTCTTCAAAAAACTGAAGACAGTGGCTCATCTGCTAAAGGCTGAAGCGGTCAAAACCACAAGAGACAATCTCAGCCAAGATGACTGGTCTGCGCTAGTCATGGCCCAAGCGGAGTCACTTCTCGAGTATCTCCCTGAGGATACACAACGACGGGAAGAAGCGATTAGAACCAGAGTTCGGTCAGCCGCTTCCACCATCCTCAGCCGGGTTCGTCTTCACCATGGCCCAGATGTAGATCTGACTCCATTGGTGGGACCGGTTGAGGTCAAGAGTGAAGAGCAACTAGAGGCCGTCATGGAGGAGATTAGTCCCCTTGTAGATAAGCTCCTGACTGAGCTTGGGATCGACTGATCCCTATACCTGTACAGAAACAGTTGTATACAATGTAATGTACATGGAAATTCATTTTTGAAAATGAATATATTTTTGTTTTATGTCGTTTCATATTATAAACATGTCCCCCTAGCCCCCGCCTGTGATTGTAGATACTGAAGACTTAGTATTACAAACGCAGGAGAAAAGTGAATATAACGACCAGGGGTGTGTGATCGAATCAACAATTATGATCATTATAACGCCTAGCCTTGTTTGCAAACCAGCAGCCACTCAGATAACCAAGAACTTGCCAGAAAGCCCCGTGTGTGTTGAGAAACGGCTTATTTAGGAGTGACTTGTCTGAAAGTGGTCATGAGATCGGCCAGCGAATCCGACTAGGACATTGTAATGACCTAACTGCGGGCGACCAGCCCCCGAGCCGAATTCGCAGCGGATGGGCATAAAGGAAAATATTCATCGTATGAAAGCAAAAAATTTTTTATAAAAGAAAAAATGCTAATTGAAGAGGAAAAGGGGTTGAGTACTTACATGTAGAACTTGCGAAGTTGATCGATGTTCCAAGTATTGGACAAAATTCGACCATCCTCCATAGCTAACCGCGCGGATCATGGTGGCGGCACCGAGACAACAGTGTAAGGGCCTTCCCACTTCGGGGAGAATTTATTGCGATTAGACTGATCTTAGATTTTTCGTAAGACCAGGTCGCCCACGTGAAGACTACGTGGTGGCACCCTTTTACTGTGATACTTGCGCAAAGCTTGCAAGTATGCCGCGGACTTGATCAAAGCGCGATCACGCCTTTCTTCCAGGAGGATGAGATCTTGTGATCGCCGTTCGGACTGATTAACCTGTTCGAATTGTTCTATCCGAACAGACCCAATACTGACTTCCATAGGCAACACAGCCTCGGCCCCATAGACCAGATGGAAGGGCGTCTCACCGGTGGCTCGACTAGAGGTAGTTCGTAGTGCCCATAGAACGGTATAAAGCTCGTCTGCCCAAGCCCCCGAGCGAGTCTTAAGGTAATCAAAAACACGCTTTTTGATGCCTTGTAGTATCTGCCCATTGGCCCGTTCTACAGCACCATTACTCTGCGGATGTGCCACAGAAGCAAAGCACACCTTAGTTCCGATCTGATCGCAGTAGTCTAGGAAGAGACCACTAGCGAACTAAGAACCATTGTCGGTGATAAGACGGTTTGGAACACCAAATCGAGCAACAATGTTCTTATGAAAGAACTTTTGTGCTGCTGATGCGGTAATATTTCGTATTGGTTCGGCCTCGATCCACTTTGTAAACGTGTCAATGGCTACGAACAGAAACTTGTACCCGTTGACCGCTTGTGGCATAGGACCAACAATATCCATTCCCCAAACCGTGAAAGGCCATGCGAGGGGAATGGTTTGTAACGCATAGGCAGGTTGATGAACCTGTCTTGCGTGGAACTGACACTGAGGACACGTTTTGACCATGTGCTTGGCATCATCGAGTGCCGAAGGCCAGTAAAATCCTTGTCGAAAAGCTTTTCCGACTAGAGTCCGATATGACGCGTGCGCACCGCATACACCGCCATGTATTTCTTTCAAGAGGGATTTTCCTTCCTCCTGAGATATTCAACGCATGAATACTCCTTGAGTACCCTTTCTGTACAGAACCCCATCTATGAACTTGTACAGACGCGCTTTTCGAATTAACCGATCACTTTCGGTTTCGTCCTCGGGTAGGGTCCCATGTTCAAGATAGACTCTCAATGGATGAGTCCAATCCTGTTCCTGACCGAGGTTGGTAACGGAGGCTATTACCTGATCATCCTCGACCGAAGTCATGATCGAAGGACGGTCCAAGTGTTCAATGAACACTCCTGCAGGAGCGGACGTGCGTGAGGACCCAATTTTGGATAATTGGTCTGCGAGAATGTTGTCCTTTTGCGGGATGTATTGGACTTCGAAATGACTGAAGTGTTTTTCCAATCTCCTCACTTCCCCCAGGTAATGAGCCATTGTCTCATCGGAGGTGCTATACTCCTTGTTTACCTGGTTTACGACTAGCTGTGAGTCTCCCCTCACCACTAACCGACGGACTCCGAGGAATTTTGCTGCCCGAAGCCCTGCAATAAGACCCTCATACTCTGTCGCGTTGTTGGTCGCAACAAAGTGTAGTTGGATGACATACTTAAGCTGTTCACCTTGAGGCGTAACTAAGACCACTCCAGTCCCCGAATGTTGAAAACTACGGGAGCCATCAAAGTACATTGTCCAGTGATCGGGGCACTCCAATTCCTCAGGCACCTGCACGGGTGGCTCAGGGTTGGTCCATTCGACCACAAAGTCGGCCAAAACCTGAGACTTAACCGCCGTGCGGGGCGTGAAATGAATATCGAAAGCACCGAGTTCGACCGCCCATTTAGCGATTCGACCAGATTTCTCTGGATTTCGGACAATATCTCCCAAAGGAAAGGAAGATGGTACCATGATCTTGTGAGCTTGGAAGTAGTGTCGTAGCTTACGGGAAGCCATCAATAGTGCATAAAGTATCTTCTGGACCTCAGGGTAACACTCCTTAGGACCATGAAGTACTTCGCTCACATAGTAGACAGGTCTGTGTATTCCTTCCCTATCCGCGATCAGGACAGCGCTGACCGCATGCGGTGTGGCCGCCAGATAAAGAAGCAATCGTTCTCCTTTGTCGGGAGACACCAATACTGGCAGACTGGATAGATATATCTTTACCTCCTGAAACGCTTTTTCGGCCTCATCGGACCATGTAAAATTGTGATGCTTCCGCAAGGCTTTGAAGAAAGGCAATCCCCTTTCGCCTAGACATGATATGACGCGACTTAAGGCCGCCATGCGACCAGCCAAGCGTTGAACATCCTTCATGGTCGAGGGCGATCTCATTTGTTCAATGGCTCTGATTTTCTCAGGATTAACTTCAATGCCTCTGGAACACACAAGGAAACCAAGAAGTTTTCCTGAAGAAACCCCGAAAGAACATTTCTCCGGGTTTAATTTTATTCGAAAGCGATTCAAATTACAGAAGGTTTCAGCGAGATCGTCCAAATGAGACAATCTCTTGGTACTTTTTACCACCAAGTCGTCTACATATGCTTCGAGATTACGCCCTATCTGGGAAAGAAAGGTCTTTTGCATCAAGTGCTGGTACGTGGAACCTGCGTTCTTGAGACCAAACGGCATTCTGACGTAGCAGTAGGTGCCGAACGGGGTGATGAAGGCAGTTTTCTCTTCATCTTCTTCGGCCATGCTAATTTGATGATATCCTGAGTAAGCGTCCAGAAAACTCATCAGTTCGCAACCGGCAGTTGAGTCGACCAACTGGTCGATGCGGGGAAGGGGAAAGTCATCCTTCGGACAGGTAGCGTTGAGGCTAGTTTAATCGACGCACATGCGCCACTTGCCATTTGACTTGCGGACCATGACCGGATTGGCGAGCCATTCCGGGTGATCGACTTCACGGATGAACCCAACCTGTAGGAGTTTGTCCAACTCCTCTCGGATGGCTTCCTGTCGGTCAACAGCAAAACGCCTGAGCTTTTGCTTTATTGGTCGTTGTCTAGGTCGAATTGCTAACCTGTGCTCGGTTACTTCCCTTGGGACACCGGGCATATCGGACGATTTCCACGCAAACACATCTGCATTAGCCCGGAGGAAAGTAATGAGCTCGAGTTCCTATTTGTCATCCAGAGCTGATCCGACCCGAATTGTCTTGGATGGATCATCTGGGTACAAAGGAACTAGTTTGAGTTTCTCATCTGGTCGAGGAGCAGCCTTGATCGCGTCGGTGGCGACGGTGGCGACGTGGGCGTCCCGGAGGGGAAGTTGATCGACCATCTCCAAAGATAATCGGTCGCACGTGAGTGCCACGTTGCGACTGCCTCGGACCGAGATGACACCTTTGGGGCCAGGCAATTTTCCACACTGATAAGCATAGTGCGTCGCCATCATGAATTTAGCGAGAGTTTGCCTGCCAAAGATTGCGTTATAAGCTGAATCACAATCGATTACGTCAAAGGTAACCAATTCTGTTCGGAAGTTATCTAGTTCTCCCAGTGTGACCGGGAGGACCACTTGTCCCAACGGCATCATGGAGGGGCCTGGGATTATCCCATAAAAAGGATGGATTATGGGCTTGATCTTCGAACGAGGAATTTGCATCTCGTCGAGCGCCTTGACCAAAAAAATGTCAAGGGAACTCCCTCCATCGATCAGGACCCTTTCGACTCTTGCGTTACTGATGATCGGGGTAATGACCAGAGGGAGCCTCAATGGTCGAGTAAGCCCCGCGGGACAATCAGAACGATCGAATGTCAAGGGTGTATCCGACCAACGGGGGTATTGAGGTTCGCCAAGAGATGTCTCCGCTTGGTTAACCTCTTGGTAAAAGGCTTTAAACTGCCTTTTGGAAACGAGAGAAGAAGAACCCCCGAAAATAACATTAATATGATTTTGAGGTACCTGGTATGACATTTCCTCGTCTCCGTCGGCGTCTCTGAGTCCGCACGCCTGCTCTTTAGGCGGTAAGGTTGGCATTGGCCCAACTCCCTGGAAGAAATCATCCAATTGCTTCAACCAACTCCTGTAGTTCTTGAGGTCGTGGACTGCGGAGTTGTGGAGTGGACACCATTTCTTGCCTTCCTGCGGGTTAGATGACCTTTCCGGCTAGTCGGTACTACGACCACCAGGGGCAGTTTTATTCTTAAATGAAGGCTTGTTACCTTTGGTCGAAGGCGGCTTCTCTGCGACTGCAACCTCGCGGTACTGTCCAGAGCGGTTCCTCTTCGACTTTTTCGACTTCCCACCTAACGAAGACTCCGGCTTCTTACTCGAATCTTCTTTCCTGGTGTCTTTGAAGCCTGGTTGAGGTGGTAGGTCACCCTTGTCGACCATCCGGTTCCATTCGACTGCTACGGCTGCATCAAAGTATCGATCGGCCATGTCGAACAGAACAGCCACTGATTGAGGAGGGTGGATAAGCAAGTCTTCGGTGAATCTCCGGTATCGAACGGCTTGTTTAAATGCCCTGATAATGGAGCCATCAGATATGTTCGGGATGGTATTCCTCACCCCGACAAATCTCTTGACAAACTGCCGAAGAGTCTCGGTCGAAGTTTGTCGTAGCCGATGAAGATCGTCCTCTTTACCCGACTTTTGGTAACAGTTTTGGAAATCACTGAGGATAGCATCACACAGCATTTCCCAATTATAAATGGAACCGTCGGGCTGATTAAACAGCCAGATTCTAGCCGGTCCTCCGAGGACTGTGGGCAAGTAGTTGGCCATGACTCGGTCATCGCCTCCTAATGGGAACGGGGATGCCCGAACTTCCGTCAGGTGGAGGATAAGTCGATTAGGCGGCGCGAGACACACACGATCCGGCTTCTTGATCGGCACGATCAAAACCCCTGCAATCGCAGCACCACGCGTCCTCTGGTTATCAACCGTGCGCTACCCGGTTGACCTCGCCACGAAGGGTAATCCCTGCCAGTGAATCGAGAACACAAGCAAGAACAAGAAAGATGCAACTGAATTTGCAATTGAGGATGAAACTCACGAGTTGGGGTCTCACAAACCGATGAACGGCGACACTGTTCAAAGACAGAATTGATCTAAGCAAAACCCAAGTCTAAACGGCAGCCATGGCGGCCATATATATACTGTATGGGGCGGCCATGGGGTGGAGGAGGAAACCCTAGGGGTACATGGGCCTTGGGCCCAAAGTGGAGCGTCGCAGCGCACGTCAGATTCTGGTCGTAATCTTTTTTTGACGATTCCTTTTGATTCGTAAGGAATTTGGACACGTTACTGGATCCGTTGGAAAGCTCTCGTCGTTCTCTTGTCCGTAGAGTCCAAGAACGTCGAAAACGGACTTCGTATGTGGCCTGTACGTCCGTTTGAAGTTGGACTACGCGTAGATGGCCGAACCGGACTCGCGGATGAATTGAGCTCACTTGTGGGCTGGCCCTGGAGCGACGTGGCTTGTGCGACCTTGGAGGTGTAGAGGCACCTTTCTTGAGCACGTCTTGTGTTTGGGGAGGTGGCCAAGGTGGAGGCCGAACTTGTGGCGGCGACAATATAAAATCCAGACGACGTACGTGCTGCCAGCTTTCGCATCCTGGCCAAGGTGGCGGACGATGACATCTTGATGACCACCATGTTGATGTCGTCTTGGTCATAGCCATGATGTACATGGTCTCATCATTCTCCCTTTCTTGATGTGGAGTCGTCCTCGACTCCATTGTGTTTTTCTGCAAAATGTTAGCACCAACAGAGAGCACAGCAATATGCATATCTTTGATAATCAAATCATTAGACACAGAACCATTAACATTTATATACTCCCTTTCTTGAAAACTATCATATACCTTGAAAATTGAATTATAGTGACATGGCAAGACATGATTAGTGGCATTTTCATTTTCCAAATGAACGCCAGGTTTCATATCAAATGATGGTTTCAGATTAGTACAAATATAAATTCGTTGCACCATATGCTCTCCACTATCAGTATGGTTTCCCATAACATGAAAAGTATTTCGTGATAACCATGGTAAATCAGCATGCGTAAAAAGTATCTCCTCTGAACTACTTAGATCACAAAAAACATCAAATTCTATGTAACCCAAAGTATTTAAAGAAGACATTAATTTAAGCTCACCTTCTTCACTGTCAATGTGAATAACATGTTTATTTTCAGCACAAGTGTTTGTTTTTGTCACAAAAGAAACATGTTCATTCACTAGTTGTGGCATGGATATAAGTGAAGCATTATCATTAATTGCAGCAAGATCAGATTTTGTAGCAAGCAAGACGTGATTCCTCAATTTAATTTGGTTGGCTACATGCTGAATTTCAGATTTTTCATCAATGGTTTTCTTGTCATTAGCAAGCCGCTCCCTATCGGATTTAACAATTTCAGCGGGGGTCAAAGGTAGAAGTGTAATTTTCTTTCCCTTATGTCCCGTCGATGTACGGCCCGTGGAAGCGACGGAGGAGGAGCTCTTGGCTGGTGTTGGCGGGGTCGACTTGCTGCTGTCTGCGGCACGGGCGGGCGGTGCCGTCGATGCCGGTCGTGTGCTTGTCGAAGGTGGCGGTGCAGCTGGTCGGAAGGTGGAAGAAGGCACTGTCTTCGCTTGTCCCGTAGTCATTCGGGGCGTGAAGGTGCTGCCGGTGTTGCTCCTGCTCTTAGAATGGCGTCCCTGCAACTCCTTCTCTGCTAACATAGCAAGTTGAAACAAGCGATTGACAGTTGTATATTCTTTATAATCAACAATATCCTGAATTTCTGGACGCAAACCACCGTAAAAACGAGCAATTTTATCCTCAAGTTCCTCTACTACCCCACAACGTAACATACCCTTTTGAAGCTCTTGGTAATATTCCTGAACAGTCATACTACCTTGATCTAATCGTTGCAATCTCTTGCGCATATCACGTTGGTAGGAAGGAGGAACAAATCTATTACGCATAGCATCTTTTAATCTCGCCCAAGAATCAGGTTGTAAGCGGGCATTTACTAGTTCATTCCACCAGATTATAGCAAAATCTTTAAATTCACTAGTGGCTTGTCTAACTCTATGAATCTCGGGAACTAGATGGGAATTAAATTTCTGCTCGACCGTCATCTCCCAAGCTAAGTAAGCATCAGCATCATAAGCTCCAGAAAAGGAAGGGATGGTGAATTTTACCTTACCGAAAGGATCATCATTGCGGTTCTGGTTATTACCTCCCATACCGTGCTGGTTGCGGCGAAGACGGTCATGCAGACGGCCGTCTCGTTGAGCAGCACGTTCCCTGGCGGCACGTTGCTGCTCATCTTCATCTTCCTCAAAATCACCATCCTCATTGTGGTCGTTGTTGCCGTGGTTGGCGCCGCTGTTGACGGAGGCATCTCCATCAATGGTCGCGGGAGGGCGTTTTTCGACGGCATCCATCCTCTCGGTGAGGGTGGAAACTCGTCGATCGATGCTCTCAAGGGTCTTGTTCGTCGTCGTGGCATGCTCCTTGAACATCGTTTTTATCTCATCCAGCATGGTCGACAACTCTGAATGAAGGACACAGTCTTCGATGGTAACATCATCCTCATTCCTGCCCTTCTTGCCACCTGCCATGATTAGCACAGAAAAAGCACAGAAGGAAAACAAGCACAAGTATTATGAGCCCTATGAACTACTAGGTGGGATCTCGCGCTCTCAAGCAATCTTACCAAGTTCTTACCCGGTTCTTACCAACACAGCGAGGGACGGTGCAACCGGTGGCTGGTTCGTGACACCGTGAGGGCGTGATGAAGCGATTGCAAGGGTCAATAACCTGTGCTGATCAGAAGGATGTATTTGTGGAGCTGTAGGTGGCCAAAAATATGTAGCAAAGGAATAGCAATTGTTCAATATAAGTAATGCAAAATTGAAGATTAGCCCAAACTATCAACGTGCTTGACCGGCCTAGACCTAGACTAGTCTGAAGCGAACGGGTTGAAGAAAAGTGTGGTTCCCCAATATGCAACACGAAAGATGAAGTTTTTCCTTTTCTCACTTTTTCATTCAAACAGCGCGGCCCTTTTTTTTTTTACTTTTGTTTTTTTTTTTTGTTCGGCTTTTCTTTATGCACTTGCCTTTTTTTTTACCAACACAACAAAATTATGCCGCAAGAGCAGAAACTTTGCGCAGCAATTATGCACCACGCAGTCTTCAAATTTGTGATATGTTCCAAAAGTAAAGTTGTGGGGAATCTTTTAAGCTTTCCAGAACTTCCAAGATCATCTAAAACGGAGTTCGTATGAAGAAGTTATGGCCAAAATACAGAACCAAACCATAATAGATCTAAACTTGAAAACCCTAACAAAGATGGCACGAAATCTCATAGATAGAAGCCGAATTTGGGGGTGGTTCCATTGCTGAAATCAATGGCTTTTCCTCTAGGAAATTTTGTCAGGTTTCCAACGAGCCCAAGAACATCGAAATCCGAGTTCGTATGTGAAAGTTATGCCCGTTTTACTGAAGGGGTCACAGAGTGGACGCGAACTCGAATCGGGCTCGGTTTTGTGACGAGTGGTTTTTGGATTGGATGAATGGGGAATATGTATAATTCGACCTGAGGTTGTGGAGGATACAATCAAAACCAATCTACTATTTGTTTTTTTGATATTTTCTTGACAAGAACACCAACCCTAAGCGGCGGATTCAACGGCGGATGCAGACTCGAGACTAGATCTAGAAACTAGACACGGACAGCGGCAACGACGACGATGGGCGAAAATTCAATAATGCAAAACAGTAAAGAAACAATGCAAAGGCTCAAAAGTCTTGGACAATGGATGCAAATATTTTTGTGTGGCAATTTTCTGGACTCTAGGGCGAACGCAAAACTAAATCAAACTAAGGGAAAAGGCGAACCTGACGGTAACCTTGCTCTGATTACCACTTAATGGGAACGGGGATGCCCGAACTTCCGTCAGGTGGAGGATAAGTCGATTAGGCGGCGCGAGACACACACGATCCGGCTTCTTGATCGGCACTATCAAAACCCCTGCAATTGCAGCACCACGCGTCCTCTGGTTATCAACCGTGCGCTGCCCGGTTGACCTCGCCACGAAGGCTAATCCCTGCCAGTGAATCGAGAACACAAGCAAGAACAAGAAAGATGCAACTAAATTTGCAATTGAGGATGAAACTCACGAGTTGGGGTCTCACAAACCGATGAACGGCGACACTGTTCAAAGACAGAATTGATCTAAGCAAAACCCAAGTCTAAACGGCAGCCATGGCGGCCATATATATACTGTATGGGGCGGCCATGGGGTGGAGGAGGAAACCCTAGGGGTACATGGGCCTTGGGCCGAAAGTGGAGCGTCGCAGCGCACGTCAGATTCTGGTTGTAATTTTGTTTTAACGATTCCTGTTGATCCGTAAGGAATTTGGACATGGTACTGGATCCGTTGGAAAGCTCTCATCGTTCTCTTGTCCGTAGAGTCCAAGAATGTCGAAAATGGACTTCGTATGTGGCCTGTACGTCCGTTTGAAGTTGGACTACGCGTAGATGGCCGAACCGGACTCGCGGATGAATTGAGCTCACTTGTGGGCTGGCCTTGGAGCGACGTGGCTTGTGCGACCTTAGAGGTGTAGAGGCACCTTTCTTGAGCACGTCTTGTGTTTGGGGAGGTGGCCAAGGTGGAGGCCGAACTTGTGGCGGCGACAGCATAAAATCCAGACGATGTACGTGCTGCCAGCTTTCGCGTCCTGGCCAAGGTGGCGGACGATGACATCTTGATGACCACCATGTTGATGTTGTCTTGGTCATAGCCATGATGTACATGGTCTCATCACCTCCCGCCGCTTGGATGGCAGTGATATAGATTTGAAGGAACTCGGATGGGTTCTGAGTTCCGTCAAACCTCTCAATGGCCCCTGGTCGAAACTTATCGGGCCAAACGACCGCTCGTAGGCCGGGCGAGAAAGCTTTACAACCAACGTAGGGATCGTGGACTATCCTGTGACTCTCGACCGGGTTACGGGAGACCTCACGCAACGGTGAAGTTACTCGCGGTCCCAAACGAGAGTGAACAGGAACCCGATTCCTACTACGAGAATCCTGCATTCGCCGGTATTTGTCCTATCGGGACGGTACGGGCGGTGGGTTACTTCGCCAACCAGAACCAGAGTGAGGACACTCTCGTTCGCGGGAACGTGTTACCAAGTGGGAAGAGGCCGTTGGGGTCGCCTCAGACGCGACCTCATCCAGCCTTTCCGCCAAGATCCTAGTAAAGGCCGGTTTCTGCGCATCCGTGACCATAGGAGGAAAATTACGCATGACTTCTGCGATGGATCGCAGTCGACCATGGGTGCTTCTCCTAGGGGCACCAGGTGTTATTGTTTCTTCTTCCACCGGGAAGCACTCCGGTGCTAAAGAAGGAGTCTAGTCACGTTTGCGATCACGTGACCGTCGAGAAGAACTCAGAGCAGCATCGTAACGAGCCTGCGCATCTTGAAGAGCCTCTAGGGCAGTTCTGCGTAGTTCATTGTTTTGTTGCTCGAGATCTTCATCCTCCTTTTGTTTGCGATCCCGTTCTTCCCTAGCAGCCTGTTGATCAGGAGTTTCCTCCAACAAAGCAGCGAACTGTCTAGGGAGAGAGGTTGCCGATGGGGAAAACATCTCAGTTTGGTCTGAGTCAGACTCAAAATCAAAGAGACGGTGAAGGTTATCAAGGTCGAATCTCCCCGGGCTGATTTCCAGGTCGACGTCATCCTTCCCCTTATCGGGGTCGTATGACGGACCGGATTCATCCTCTAGCGTATTAAGAGCCTCTGTGGGTTCTGACCTTGCGATAGTAGCTCCTTGGTTGATGGACATGACCTGGAGAGATGATTCCACCTCTGGAAGATTCTGGCCTTCAACCTCCTCCATCGGAACAGGATCGCTTGGAGATGGCATTGGAATGTGAGCATAATCCTCGAGATCAAAATCGTTCTCGGAATCATACACTCCAGCCATGTTTCAGCGAACCTCCGGATTAAAATCAGGACGCCTTGAGAAAAGCCCCACGGTGGCCGCCAGCTGTTGACGATTCGGACTCGGAGTCCTCAGCCGAGCTTATGCAAAATTTGTATTAGCGAGACCTTTCAAGATGACCCTCCGGGAAGGTATGTAGTAAAATGGAGAACAGGAGCACAGAGAGGTTTATACAGGTTCGGGCCCTCGATGGTGGGAGTAATAGCCCTACGTCCTGTTGGGATTTCTCTATGTGTGGTAAAGGTTTACAAACTAGCAGGAAAAAACCTTCACAGGCGAAGATTTTTCCTATGTAAGTGTACAAAAAGAAACGCCAGGAGGCTTGCAAATATTGTCTAATCTAAGCCGTAGACTTAACTGTTTGAGTGGTTGAGATGTGTTGTATCTCACTTGTATCAGAGATGTTGATCTCCTCTCGATCCATGGTTTGATCCTCCCTGTTTGATGCACCTTGCCACCCTTTTATACTGGTCGAAAGGGTGTCAAGTCGTAACTGCATTAGACAGTTGCTTGGATGGTTGGATGCGGTTTTTAGAGAACCGCTCTTAACCTCCACGCAGATTAAACACGTGTTATTCATGGATAACTACACGTATTAACCTCCTGACGGGTGATCTTCCACGTGGAGGAATCTTCGGGATACTTGGAATATTCTCGCCATAGGGGCAGCCGGACAGATGAACTCCAAGTACTCTGGTCGAGAATGTTCTGACCGCGGGATGTTGGCTGACCGCGCAACATCTCGGACATTCTGTTCGCGTATAGCACACGAAGTCCTGACCGCACGAAGTCTGCGGTCTGATCGCGCAAAGCCTGCGACCTGATCGCGCAAAGCCTGCGACCTCGGGCTGATGCTTCTCAGAATGACTTGAGTCCGCACTGCTAGGCACGTGTCTGGCTCGAATCTGCCTTGAACCAACAGTGCATTTATTTGAACTGACCCGGGTGTCAATCCTTGTCAATTGCGGATCTATCTTGAACATGGGACCTTGCCCGAGAATGAAATCGAAAGCGATCGGTTGATACGAAATGCGCGTCTATACAGATTAATTGAAGGAGTCTTGTATATAAAAGGTACTCAAGGAGTATTAATGCGTCGTATACCTCAAGAGAAAGTAAATCCCTCTTGAAAGAAATTCACGGTGGTGTGTGTGGAGCACATGCATCTTACTGGACGCTGGTTGGAAAAGCTTTCCAATAGAGTTATTATTGATTGGCCTTCGGCATCTAATGATGCCATGAAATTAGTCCAAACATGCCCGCAATGTCAATTTCATGCACGGCAAGTTCATCAGCCTGCATATGCTTTACAAACTATTCTTTTAACTTGGCCATTTGCCGTGTGGGGAATAGATATAGTGGGTCCTATGCCCCTAGCAGTTAATGGGTACAAGTTCTTGTTCGTAGCCATCAACAAGTTTACTAAATGGATTGAAGCTAAAAGAAACCAGTCCGCACTATAACCGCCGCTGCGGCGAAAAAATTCTTTCATAAGACTATTGTGACATGATTTGGTGTTCCAAGTCGTCTCATTACCAACAACGGGTCCCAATTCATTAGTGGTCTTTTTTTTACTATTGCGATGACATTGGGACCAAAGTGTGTTTTGCATCCATTGCTCATCCACAAAGCAATGGCGTCGTTGAACATGCCAACGGGCAGATATTGCATGGCGTTAAGAAGCGAGTTTTCAATCCCCTTAAGTTGCGCTCGGGGGCTTGGGTAGATGAACTCTACTCCTTTTTATGGACATTACGCACTACGTGCAATTGAGTTACGGATGAGACGCCTTTTCAATTGGTATATAGTGCTGAGGCTGTCTTACCCATCGAAATTCATATTGGATCTGTTCGTGTGGATCAATTTGATCATTCTGATCAATATGAACAATGTGTACAAGACATTACTCTCCTTGAAGAGAAGCGTGATTGGGGGTTGATTAAGTCAGCAACATATTTACAAGCTTTGGATAAATACCAGAGTAAACGAGTGCGACCTCGTAGTCTTAACGTGGGCGACCTGGTTTTACGAAAAATCTAAAACCAGTCCAATCGCAACAAATTTTCCCCTCAGTGGGAAGGCCCCTATACTATGGTCTCTGTGCCGTGACCAGGATCAGCTCGATTAGCAATGGAAGACGGCAGGATCTTATCCAACACTTGGAATAGATCAATTGCACAAGTTCTACGTGTAAGTTCCTTTCATTCCATTTTCCCTTTCAATTAGCATGTTTTATTCAGAAAATAAACATACTTCTTTTGCTTTAAGTTATGGTTATATTCTCGACCTTCGTCGAGCTAAGCTCGAAGGCTGGTCGCAAAATAACCATTTTAATATAGTGTTCAAGGTGGATTCGTTGGCCGATCTCATGGTCACATCTAGATAAGACATCTCTAAATAAACTGTTTCTCAATGCATACAAAACTTACTAGTATGTCTCTGATCATTCTGGTGGCTGTCAGTTTGTAATAAACTTTGGCATTAATATTAAGATGTGTATTCATGTGATTACATGGTCGTATCGAGTTGAGACATTTCTTTCTAAACCATTTTCTCAACGTATAAGAAACTCACTAGCTATTTTAGATCATGTGTTAGCCATATTCTATTTTCTGAGAGGTGGGTCTCTAGTGTAGTGGCAAAGTCACTAGGTGGCAAGCTAGATGTCTTGAGTTCAATTCCCCACCTCTACCATTTATTCCTATAGGCCGAATCGGCGATACCCTACAGTCTCTCTCAAAAAATATTCTATTTCCTGAGATTATTATGCAATGTCTTCTATATATATGATCTCAGGAGGGGGCTAGGGGAACATAGCTATAGCATAATTGTAGGGCATGCATCTGCATACTTTTTGTTAGTTTTTAATATGTGATTCAGCTTGAGCCATGACCAGCTTACAGGATTCATTGAGGCTCAAATTCTCGTTTTGGGGATCAACAATATCAGCTTTCAATAAATCTGCAACCATCTTCAATTTCTTGAAGGATTCTGACTGAATATTGTTACAGCTTGAAATTGTCTCTTCCAGAGCTTTCTTTTCTTGGCAGGCAATTTCAATAGTCCTCTTGATTTCTTCATTTGCTCCATGCATGCTGGCACTTAATGGTCGTAGGAAGTTGTTCGATATGAGCTTCTTTCTAGACACATTTTTGCTCGAAGTCATCCTTCTCCTTAAGAAGGCTCTTGATTTGTTTCCCTTGTGCTACATGAACAAAGTAACACAGTTATGAAAATTCATGTAAAGAAATGACATTTTCAACTTATAAGTGAACTTACATGCAAATTTTTTCCGAGCCTCATTGAGTTCTTTCTTTAACGAAGAAAGTTCTATGGCCGCAGCATCTTTCTGACTCTTTTGATTAGTCATGGTCTTCGTTAATGAAGAATTTTTCCTGCGACCATAGATGTAAATATGTACAAACAATGTTTGAACACTTATTGTTTGAGATGGCTAATCTCCTCTTGTGCGACCTTGACTTTATCTACTAAAGTCTTGGATGTGGTTGTCACTAGAGTCAAGCCCTGAAACAAAGCAAAGTCTATTGTTGAAATGTGAAACTTCTTAAAGATTTACATCGAAGATAAGATAAAGATTTTTTACTTACTTCTAAAAATTTCCTAAGTGTTCTCTCTAGAGGTTCGGGCTCATCAGCAAGCTGAACCATGGGAGAAATTCTTTCCTCGATCGAGGGGAAGGCGGATGTTGTTCCTTGCAGGGGTACTCCCACTATCGAGTCGGGAGATGTAGCTTCAATCCTTTCGGATTGCATATCTGCGATTACCTCTTCTACAATCATTTGAGGATTCCCCTCAGCCATTATGTTCATGCTTGCAGCTTCTGTGACCTCCATCGCAGGTGATGTGCTTGGTGCAAGTGGAGTCAACAAAGCAACGGGCACAGGGTTTCTTAAAAAATTGTAACTTGCGAAAATGATGAATCAAATCTTGTGGAAATCAAAAATTGGACGAAAAAGATGTCTTTACCTAATTCGAATAGCAATAATTTAACATGACATCAAATTATCAACAATTTCACATATTTTGTAAGTAAGAAAATTTACCATTGTTGTAATCCAAGGTGTTGTCCGCCATGGAACACACCTCCCAGGGTAGATGTTTTCTCTTCTTCAGAGGGCTCATCCTATTCTTCACAAAATCGCGGATTATGTCTCGTGCGATCAGTCCCAGATGGACTAAGTGGAGAATCACCTGGACTTGCTTCTGTAAATCTTGGCCTAAAGTGGGAATAGAGTCCATTCCACTAGTTTTCTCTGGTCACCGATTCTCGAACCAGAGGCTGCTTTCTGCCAGTGTCGCGCAATAGAACCATCTTTGGTTGCATCCGTGCACTGAATCACACAAAGGGAAAAAGGGATAATCTTTCTTCTCCCTTAGACGAAAATACACGCACCCTGCCGTGCTAGTGCTCTTCGATCATGTTGAGAAGTAAAACCGCCGGAAAAGGTCTACGCAAGGCAACACCCCAACGAATGCCTCACATAGGTGCTGGAAAACAGCCAAGATTAGAATAGCGTTGCGATGGAGGTTTACCAGCTCCAGATCAAAGTGTACAAGGATGTCCTGGATAAATTTTCTTTCTGAAAGATGGAATCTGCATCGCAGGAAGTCTTCAAAGATCACCAGTTCATTTTCTTGAACGATTGAGGTTTCTTCTTGTTTCTCCGCAGGCCGCCAGTTGATTAGCAGCTGAGAGGGGAGAATCTCTTCTATCTCCAATGCTGTCAAGCTCTCACTGTCACAATGGCTTGATCAGCTCCAAGATGTCATCGCAGTGATGAAATCTTTGGAAAGCTGTTTTTTGGTGGCAGTGTCTGCAATGGTGAGAAATGAGGGTTTTTTGTGGCGGAGTAGCAGATATGAAAGAGTGTTTTCTAAAGCTTCTCAAGCAAGGTAACTCCTTTTATAGGCCCTATGCCACTACCTGCTTTATCCATTGTGTTAATATTTTTCATAACGGATTTTTTACGGGTTATACCCGAGATCATATCTTTGACCCTAATAAAATTTGAAACAAAATTAATCTTTTTGGAAAATGAAGTCATTTTATTTCAAATTCGGGGGCTACAGAACATATAATCATATTATAATGGAATTCTGTGGTCTCAAAGTAATCCTGCGACCATGGTTGTAATATCTTACCTGTGAATATTATGGTCGCAGAGACATTTACCTACAATCATTTTATTCAAAAAGAGATCTGATACCTGACACCATGTTTGATGAAAGAAAACTGGATACTCAAGATGATTATAGATTATTCGTAATCATAAATTTATCCATTTGAGAATCTACATTGTCAATAAAATTATTTTATTTCTTGCACTCTTTACACAAAAAAGGGATGCAAGTGACCAAAGCATCAATCTGATCCGAAAGCAAAGTACAAAGTTCTCTGAGGGATAAGTTATCACTAGTGGGATTAACACTAGCTGCCCCAACAGAATCTGTGATGTTCCTTAATATTTCAACATCTTCTTTTATTGTAAGAAAATAGTTGGCCCTAATTGCATCAGAGAGATCCCTCTACTCTCTCACAAGGTCTCTCTCTTCACGAGCCCTATTATGACTCTCCATCAGGCGCTCAACGACCTTGAAGGTAGTCTCGAGGTTGAGTCCTCGCCTGATGAAGCGCTCCTTGATTTCCCCTTTTTCTTCTTTTGAAAGTTCTACATAAAGCAGACTTCTCCCTCAGAAGAACCTGGATCTCAACAAGCTGCTCGTTGAGGACCCACAAGGATTTGTCCTCTTGTACGTACACGAGTTAACTCCAAAACCATGCAACAAGGTTAAAAAATGAGAATTATAACCTGGTTACTGGCTTGGTGGCAAAAGCTGAAGGTAAAATAGAAGTTGGATGCCAAACAGAAGCTTGGGCTTCAGTAGCAGCCCAGACTTTAGTCTTCATCAGTTTTTCCGATGAAGTTCCACCAGACGATCCTGCAACATCCCTAGATTGTTTCTTTGAAGGTATTGGATCCTCAAAAACCTAATGATTTCCAAAATTTGTTACTTTGGAAAAATCTCAGGAACAGATTCACACAGATTCTGTAAAAAAAATAATTACCTTTTGTAATGACTGTACAATATCATTTTCTACTACCAAATCCTCTTCGTGACTCTCAACAATTCGTTTAGAGTCTCAGTTTGCCATTAAGAGGAGAACAGAAAAGAGGATGAAAAGAAGTTCTAAAGACTTAACAAGTGAAAACTCAAAGATCCTAGAACACAGAGGTCAAGTATTTATAAAGCCCGGTGGCAACGATTCATATTCACAGAAGCCACGAGTTCTTAAAAATACAATTAAGTTTTGCCTCGATTTGTTGCAAAGGACTTCATAATGACCTATCAAATTGATCCCAAAGTTCTTCTTGGGAAATGAACCGGTACACGGTGAGAAAAAGCGACAAGAGAAGGCGAAACATCGGGTACTGTATTCAAGAATTTTAAAATTCGAAGTAATAAACTTTTATCACTTCAAATTTGGGGGCTAGCAAACAATGATTATTACTTGAGCTAGTCATCTGTTCGTTGAATATATCATGTTTAAGATATTTCGGATATGATATATGGCTCCATACACTAGCAGACGTAATGGTCGCAGAGGCAGTTTCCTGTCAACCAGAAG
Organism: Pharus latifolius; assembly: GCA_019359835.1. NCBI lineage: Eukaryota > Viridiplantae > Streptophyta > Magnoliopsida > Poales > Poaceae > Pharus > Pharus latifolius. Next base: position 35,881,792 of record CM033323.1, on the reverse strand, counting down.
GTTGCACGTTTAATACCAACCTATGGTCGCAGAATGTGTGCGACCATGATATCTTGAAAGTTGTATTTAACCTGAGTAGTGTTTGAGTCTTCCAAACACGGTTCCAGGATAAAAATAACTCCTTTTTGCTACTTGTGAAGACAACCGTCAGGGAGTTTAGATATGTGGTTATCTAAAACGACATATAGTAACCGGCAAAGAGATAAAGATGCAGTTTTGTAACTACGTCGTGGCAACCGTCGAACCTCCCAAAACTACTTCACATTGACACCCTTTCGATCAATATAAAAGAGAGAGAGGAAGAAATAGACAAGAGGACAAGCAACATTAGTTTCATAAGTACAAGTAGATTAAGAGATTGTTATCTTCACCAAAAATCTCTCCCTCTGTAATCTTTTATACACATAGTGAAAAAACTACAGGACGTAGGGTTATTACTCATATCATTGAGGGCCTGAACCTATATAATCTTTCGTGTTTCTAGTACATAGCTATCTTTACTTACGTGATGAGCGTTTTGAATGGTCTCCACTTCATACATTATTATTTTACATAAGATCGACCAAAGACCCTAGTCCCAATCGTCAACAATAAAGCTTTTCAAAATAGTCATCTTTCCCTGATTTGGAATACCGCGAGCAAGTAATTAGTGATGGTGGTGCGCATTTTACTGATTGCCAATTTTAGAGACTGCTAATGAATATGGGGTACTTCATAAAATTGCTCTTGCATATCACCCTCAAACAAGTGAATAGGTTGAAGTCTCAAACAGCGAAATCAAGTCGATCTTTCAGAAGGTGGTGGCACCATCTCGTACAGATTGGGTGCTCAAAATTACAGATGTCCTTGTTTTTTGACAACACTCAATATCACTCAATTCCGATATTATTTGACCCCCTAAACCTTGTTTTTCATAGATTAGGGCTGACACTTTTTAAAAACAACAAAAAAAATTATAATTTTCACACTGGCCGAGACGACCACTACCACTTGCACGACTAGTTTTGGGTTCGGTTTGGTTAAAAACTTTCCAAAAACCATTTTTCAACTCAGCCAAGTCGGCCACAACCAGGTTTACGACCAGTGGTAGCCTCTGTTTCATGATTTTTCAAAAACTAAAGGTTTTTCTTTTTAACAGATTCGAGCACGACCTGTGTTTCAACCAATGTCGCGGTCAGGCGCAATTTTTCGAAGAAAAAAACTAAATTTTCCAAAACCAACCGAGGGGAGCACGGGTATAAGCACAACCAGTGCCGCTTTTGAGTGCGAATTTTTTTAAAGAAAAATAGATTTTCAAAATTCCCAAGGCGAGCACGACCTGTGCCGCTTTCGGGTAGATTTTTCAAATAAAATAAAATTTTTTCTTTTCAAACCGAGCCGAGCACAACCTCGACCATGACCAGTGTCGGTTTCAGGTAGTTTTCAAATGAAATTTCAAAAGTTTTCAAAAACTTCACGATCTCGAGCACGACACGTGGCACGCTCAAGTTGGATTTTGAAAATATTAAAAATTCTTTTTATTTTTGACGGCGAATACTACGAGGCACGTCCCATGCTCGTGTTTTCCACGACACGTGCTTGTGGTCAAAGGCTCTTCTGTGTGACCAAATGGTCGAAAATCCCGAGCAAAGTTTCAAACTGAACCAAACATGCCCCGTGCTCATGAACGTGGGTCTTGTCTTCTTTGCCTAGCCCTCACGTCATCTTTTGGTCCTCCGTCCACCTTAAAAAAGATTAGCACCCCATCTCTATTTGTAGAGGCTATAGGTTGGTTGCAACCATTCGACAGCCAGAGATATCAGGGATTTGTGTTGAATCTTGAGCCCTAATTAGGGTTTTGGTGATTAATGACATCCGTGAGATTTGCGACTAACCTCTGTATGCGAGACCCAAGTAAATCAGAGGAGAAAGCACAAGGAAGAGCAAAGCAAGGCTATCAAGACTCCATGAAGCGAAAACGATGAAAATCTCGACAAGAGTACAAATACCTAAACTTAGTGCCTTCTTGTTTTGAGAATTTCTAGGTTAGATGGTCGTACTATTGAGAGGGGTCTTAGCACAAGTCTCTTGATCAACCTTGAAGTTTTTAGAAGCATATTTGCATTTGCATTTGCCCTAAATCAAAATTGAGTAAAAAATTCAGAGTTCTGTTTTCGTTTTGTACTGGCCGGACAGTGTCTAAAGTGACCGGACAATGTCCAGCCAATACAAACAACTTCTGAACATTGTAAACAAGTGCAACAGAGACATATACATTTGTCCGGTGCATCTGTCCGGTGAAGGCCGGACATTGTCCGAAGTGACCGGACAATGCCCGGTCAATACAAATATTAACAGCACGTTAAGTTAAGACAAATGTATTTGTCCAGAGGGTTTTGTCTGAAGTGACCGGACATTGTCCGAAGTGACCGGACAATGTCCAGCCAATACAATTACTGGGCTATTGATAGTGCATGTGTTAACAGAGACATATGTATTTGTCCGGACATTTTGTCCGGACAAATCCCATATGTTCGGACTATACAATTAACAGGGGTGTTTTAATTCAAGTGTCAACAGAGACAAATACATCTGTCCGGACATTTTGTCCGGACAAATAGATTTGTCCGGTGTGTACAAAATTCATTGAACAGGGGTGTTAACAGAGACAAATGCATCTGTCCAGACATTTTGTCCGGACAAATCCATTTGTCCGGCCTTCACATTTTGGTTCAAACGGCTACTGACACTCGAATTTCACGTGAATAACGGTCAAGTTTTTTGTACTGACCAGACAATGTCCGGACAGTACAACTTTCGCCCAATTTTCTTGAAAACTACCGTTTTTGCTGAGAGTATAAATAGACCATTGTTGTAGATGTCACATACACACGAAATACATCTCTAAACCCTTGTGCAATAGTGCGCTAACTCTCTCACACCCATTCTCTAGCAATTGAAGTCAAAACTTGAGTGAATCTTGAGTGCTAGTTGAGTGGAATTGTTTCCAAGCCTTCTTGCGTTTGCATTGTGTTCATCAAGCCTTGAGGTTGATCAAGCAAGGTGCTAGGCTTGTTACTCTTGGTGATTGCCGTCACCTAGACGACCCGAGAGGTTCGGCGATCTCTCCATCGACGGTGTGTGTCGGAGAGGCCCGGCGATTGATTCTAAAGGTTTGGAGCTCGCCTATCCGGAGAGGAGAAGGGCTACCCCTAGTGAAATCGAAGCATAAGCTCAAGCGAAGAGCGCTTCAACGAGGAGTTGTGGAAATCGGCAAATTTCCGAGACCTCGGGAAAAACTCGATCTCTTCGGTTACCTCTACTACTTGCTTAATTTTCTTAGTGATTAAATTGTTGCTATTAATCTTTTAGAAAGTGCAAAACTTGTATTGAATTGTCATCCACATCTTTAGAAGTTTGTTATTGCAATCTTAGGCTGTGAAACCCTAGTTTAGAAGAAAAATTTAAAAACCACCTATTCACCCCCCCTCTAGTCGGCATCCTTCGATCAACAATTTGAATTCGAATATGAGATAAATACTTTTATTTAAATAATTAAGAGATAATATTAGCGTTTATCCTTATCCTGTTCTAGCTCAGGCTGAATGTCGGTGCAACCAGGCCCAATCCGGGTCGAATTCGACCAGACCTGAGTCTGATTCGAATCCGACCAGGAACTGGTTCGACCAGCCCGAGTCCGAGTTCGATTTCGACCAGACCCAGTCCGAATTTCACTCGACCATCTTGAGTCCGAGTCCAATTTTGACCAGACGCAATCCGAATCTAACTCGACCAGAACTAGTCTGAGTCTGATTTCAACCAAACCTTGTTTAAATCAAATTCGACGAGTGAGGCTTTAGTGGGCTTTTGACTAGTTTTTGACTATTTAAATTTATTTTTAACAGTTCATACATATGTATATTTTTTTATTTTAGTACTTTTGGTCATATGGGACTTCTCTTGATGAATTTTATTACAAAATTTATCAACACCTCTGCCATTAATTGCTCAAACATTGTTGGATGATGGATGGTGTGTACCAAACTTGACACATCAAATCTGGTGGCTTTTCTTTCGATGTGGCCGTAACTATAGGTGGCACAAATTTCTCTTGTTGGAAAACAACGAATGCAATAACATTTTCCTTTTGAGTTGATCCATCATGTGATACCTTCATATCATCATACAAATTAAGAAGAAGCAAGGGGTGATATGTTAGTTAAAATAATTCTCTCTCCCTCACTTTTTGGAGGAACGCACATCTCTCTCTCTCTCTCTCTCTCAAATTTGAAGCACCCATCCTCACATTTGGTGGAATCACACAACTCTCTCATTTTCACTCTCAGTGTAGAATATGGGTTGTGTGGCTCTCAATCTCACATAGGATTTTCTTCTCTTATGGGGACCTATATAATGTACTCATGATGATCTTTTTGCCATATGATACCAGATTAAACCAAGGCAGAATACGTGTTACCCTTGCACAGTTCAATCCTTTCTCAATTTCGTGGTGAACTGATCTCCCCGTAGTTGACACGTAATCCACAAATGGCATAATCATGCACTTCTCAGTTCACCCATATCGAGAGGCCCAAAAATATCTCTCATTATATCAGATATGCAAATTCCATCTTAACCATTCACATTCCTCCGCATGGCTCATAGCACACCCGAATATTACCTTTATTATCACTCAATTAAGAGTAGCGTTTGTTAATATCAAAGTATACTACTACACATGTAGAAAACTACGACAGTCTCAAGTCTAATTATCAATCATAAATATTATTTGAGACCAACTGGTGGCATTTATATGAAAAATCCGAACAGTATTTCAAAATGGGTCTATCCAACATTATATTCTCTAACATATGTTCATAATATTAATTTGATATCTTATATCCATGGTCTATGAAACATGACCATCAAACAATATATGTGTTAATCTATTAATCAATAATATCATATTTAATGATAGTGGATCATAGACTTTATAGAATAACATCATCAAATTAATTAAGAGTTTCACAAACAAGTTACACACTTGTTGATCGAACAAATATGATATTTTATTCAAAAACAAAATAACATATAATTCAAACATTCATAAACATAACAAAAATACACTCCGTAATTCCCTCTAGGACATATCACTAGCAAAAACTCCACAGGAGATTGAGAGAATATATCGAAAGAGGGATGCTAGGAATCAAAAATATATGCAACGGATGTTCTCCTACTTTACATAATTTGCACAAGTAATTTGACCTTATAAGTTTATTCACTTATTTTCTATTGTTCTCTAAGAAATATTAAATACCTTAAATGTATAATTTTATGTTGGTAGAGTCAACAACAAGGCACAATGCTACCCCTAATGCCCCCATTCAACTCTGGACCAATGCCCTTAGTAACACTCCAACGTCTCATCAAGTATTTACTTTAAAATATTAGCTCGTACATCTTGTCGATGATTCAGACTCGGGGTCCTTAGTCGATCTTACGCAGATTTGTGAGTTAAGTGTGAGACCTTTCGGGGTGTTCCTCAGATAAATTAAGACAAGCACAAGTCAGGGACATGAAGAGTTATACAGGTAGAGGCCCTCAAAAACATTGAGTAATAGCCCTACGTCCTGTTGTGGTTTCACTATGTATGAAAGAATTACAGGAAAAAGAGATAGTTACAGATGCTAATCAATCTCTTTCAGTACTTCTGTCTATTGTTGTCTTCTATCTGTCGTCCTCTGCTTCTACATCCTTTTATTCTGGGTGAAAGGATGTCATTGATAAGCAGTTTTGGACGGTTTCCATAGTGTAGTTTGTATAACTACACTTCATCCCTTCACCAATTAACACGTGCAGTTTATAGATAACCGCACATCTTAACTCCTTGACGGTTCTTCACTCTTGGAAGAAGAAGTTATCTTTATCCTGAGAACATGTCCGGTAAAACTCAAACACACTCAGGCTATCTTGGTCGCCCATAGCCTGCGACCTTATGATTGCGCATGTACTGCGACCATAAGTTGATTCTGTGCCCGCGACCTTCTGGTATACAGGAAGTTGTCCTTTGCGACCATAGTGGCTCCTAGGGGACAGGTTCACATATCATATCCGAACTCATCTTGAACATGATATATAAAATAAATCAATAGCTCGAGTGATAATCCTTGTCAGCTAGCCCCCAAATTTGAAGAGATAAAAAGATTATAACTTTATATTTAATTTTCATCAGATATAGAACCCGACTCTTCACCTTCTTCTGATATACTGTACGCCAAAGGAGTTGATGTGGTTAGAACTTCACATTTCACGAGCTTTTACACCATTGGATATCCCGATCATCTTGTGAACATGCAGGAGAAGGAAGCCTCTGTCCTATTCAAGAAAAGGAAAACAAGGACAGATGTTGATGACAATTCAACAAGGCCGCACAGTGTGCTTCTTTCTCCCCAGAGCGCATCACCAAAACCAAAGAACCGGATAGGGTTTCAAATCAAGTAAGAGCATCACGTCTTGCCAAATCATGTTTGTTTAAAACAGAAATGTCACAAGTTATGATTCTTCCAGGAACCCTACATCTAGCGTTCTACCGACTTCTCCAAAAGCCGGCGCAACATCTACTGTGGTGGCCATGAGAGACACAGGTGTAGGTACAATGGCTGAGGTAGCCCCCCAGGCCATTGTTCAAGAAAATAATTAGGAATCTCCAATCTGATCAGATGAAGATCACAACATCAATCTTGACAGTAGGAGCAAATCAGTAAGAAACCACATTTGCCTCTCCTGTTGTCTAGGAAGAGACTGATCTGATGTTTGGCTCCTCAGCTGAACCCGAGGGCTCACTGAAGACCACAATCAATGATCTTTTAGAGGCAAGTGAAAAACTTGTTTAACTTCTCTGAGATCGAAGATTTTAGAAATGTTTAGGTGTAGGCAATAGGTTTTACTGTGTTTTAGGATCTGACTCAAGTGGTGACCAGGTCAAAAGCTCTACTTAAACATATTGAGATAACACAAAGAGAGATCAGCCAATTACAACAGTAAGCACCCTATACTTGTTTTGCCCGAAATTTATTTTCGTATAACAGTTGCCTTTCTTGTCATAGGGCAAATGTTTCCTTGACAAAGAGCATGGCTGATCAGAAGGGTCAGGAGGAAGCCGCGGCCATGAGACATTCTTTCATGGAGAAAGAACTTAACTGTAAGTATGCTGCCGACCAAAGGTAGTTATTTCTTTACATGAACTACTGTAAACTTAATTACTTTGCTCATGCAGTACAAGAGGAACATATAAGTGGTCTTTCAAAGGAGAAAGATGACTTCCAGAAGAAGTGTGCCCAAGCTGAAACTCAAACCGGGCAACTTCGTGCAACCATCAAGAATCAAAGTAGGACCATCGAGTCATTTAAGAAGACGATGGATACTATCTGCGAGGAGAGGAAGACCCTGAAGGCAACAATCTCATCCTGTAGTAGCATTCAGTCGGGAGCCTTTGAGAAACTGAAGATGGTTGCAGATTTGCTGAAGGCTGACATCATCGATCCTCAAAAGGATAGTTTAAGCCTTAGTGAATCATGCGAACTGGTTGCCGCTCAAGCTGAATCACTTGAGTATCTTCCTAAAGATACAAAACGGCAAGAAGAGGCAATGAAGACCAATGCCAGATCTATAGCCTCTACCATTTTGTGCAAGTTAAGACATCACAACGGCCCAAATTTAATTTGAATCCAGTGGTGGGAGATGCAGAGTTCGAGAGTGAAGATCAGCTTGAAGCTATCATGGAAGAAGTCAAGCCATTTATTGAAAATCTTTTGAAAGAACTTGGCTTATTGTGATTTCATTGTAATGAACAATGATCCTCTATTTAAATTGTACCTGTACATATACAATTATAGTAGGAAATGTGCAAATGCATGCCTCTCAGTCTTTGAAAAGGTGTACTTAATTTTGTTTTATATTATGGCCATATTCCTCTAGCCCCCTCCTGAGATCATACATACTGAATGTGTTGTATTATAATCTCAGGAAAAATATGGGTTATTGATGATCAGGTAATATCTAGCAAGTTCCTTATACGTTAGCAAATGGTTTATAAAGGAATGTCTCATCTAGATATGATCATCTGGTCATTCCAATACTGATCTTAATATAATACCAAAGTTTATTACGAACTAGTAGCCCCTCGAATGATCATAAACATACTAGTAAGTCCTGTATGCGTAGAGAAATGGCTTATTTAGGGATGTCTTGTCTAGATGCGATCATGAGATCGGCCAGCTAATCCAACCTAGTTACTATAATAAGATGATCATCGGCGACCAGCCTCCGAGCATAGCTCAGAACGGATGGGACAAAAGAAATGGAAACATGCTAATTCAAAACATTGTTTTTAATAAAAACATGCTAATTCAAAACAATAAAAGAGATGGAAAAGACTTACACGTAGAACTTGCGTAATTGATCTATGTTCCAAGTATTGGACAAGATCCTTCCATCTTCCATTACTAACCGGGCTGATCCTGGTCGCGGTACTGAAACTACAATATAAGGGCCTTCCCACTGAGGGGAGAATTTGTTGCGATTAGACTAATTTTGTATTTTCGTAAAACCAGGTCGCCCACATGAAGACTATGAGGTCACACCCGTTTACTCGTGTAAATATACCACAGACTTAATCAACGCCCGATCGCGTTTCTCTTCCAGGAGGGTAATATCTTGGGCACGTTGTTCATGTTGATCAGAATGATCAAATTGGTTAACACGAACAGAACTGATTCATTTTCCGTAGGTAAGACAGCCTCAGCACTATATACTAGTTGAAAAGGCGTCTCACCCGTAGCTCGATTACAAGTAGTGCGTAGTGCCCATAGAACAGAGTAGAGTTCATCTACCTAAGCCCCCAAGTGCATTTTAAGGTGATCAAAAACACGCTTCTTGATGTCTTGTAATATCTGCTCGTTGGCACGTTCAATGGCTCCATTGCTCTGTGGATGAGCCACAGATGCAAAGCATACTTTGGTCCCAATGTCGTCGCAATAGTCCAAAAAGAGACCACTAACGAACTGGGAACCATTGTCGGTAATAAGACGACTTGGAACACAAAATCGTGTGGCAATATTCTTATCAAAGAATTTCTTCACCGCAGCGGCGTTAACATTGTGGACTGGTTGGGCTTCAATCCACTTGGTAAACGTGTCAATAGCTACGAATAAGAACTTGTACCCATTAACCGCTTGGGGCATACGACCCACAATGTCTATTCCCTAGACCGCAAAAGGCCATGTTAGAGGAATAGTTTGTAAGGCATCTGCAGGCTGATGGACTTGCCTTGCATGAAATTGACACAGAGGGCATCTTTTGACCAAATACTTGGCATCATCAAGTACCGAAGGCCAATAAAAACCCTGTCGGAATGCTTTTCCGACCAATGTCCAATACGATGCATGTGCACTACATACACCATCATGAATTTCTTTCAAGAGGGATTTACCTTCCTCTTGAGATATACGGTGCATGAAAACTCTTTGAGTACCCTTCCTATATAAAATTCCATCAATGATTTTATATAGACGCGCCTTTCGAATGAACCGATCACTTTCAGTTTCATCCTTGGGCAAGGTCACATGTTCAAGATAGATCCACAATGGTCGAGTCCAATCTTCTTCATGTCCAAGGTCAATGATGTGAACTGTCACCAAATCATCCTCGACCGAAGCCATGATCGAGGGGTGTTTTAAGTGTTCGACGAACACTCAAGCCGGAGGAGCGGATGTTTGTGAGGATCCAATTTTTGATAATTGGTCTATGAGCATATTATCCTTTCACGGGATATATTGGACTTCAAAATGACTGAAGTGTTTTTCCAATTTCCTCACTTCCCCCAGGTAATGAGCCATTGTCTCATCGGAGGTGTTGTACTCTTTGTTTACCTGGTTTACGACTAGCTATGAGTCTTCTCCGAGGAATTTGCTGCTTGAAGCCCTGCAAGAAGACCTTCATACTCTGCTGCGTTGTTGGTCATAACAAAGTGTAATTGAATGACATACTGGAGTAGGGGGACCCTAAGGCGTGATTAAGACCACTCCAGCACCCGAGTGTTGAAAACTGCGAGAGCCATCAAAATACATCATCCAATGGTTGGAGCATTGTAAATCTTTAGATTCTTGCGAAAGAGGGTCGGGATTAGTCCATTCAACCACGAAGTCTGAAAGAATTTGAGATTTAACTGCTATGCGAGGGGTGAAATGGATGTCAAATGCTCCAAGTTCCACTGTCCACTTCTCAATGCGACCAGATTTCTCTGGATTTTGGATAATATCTTCCAATGGGAAGGACGAAGGCACGGTAATTTTGTGTGCTTGAAAGTAATGTCGTAGCTTATGGGAAGCCATCAGAAGTGCGTAAAGTAGCTTCTGGACCTCAGGATAATGCTCCTTTGGACCATGAAGCACTTCACTTACATAATAGATTGGTTGCTGTACACCTTCTTTCTCCGTGACCAGGACTGTGCTGACCACGTGAGGGGTGGCCGGCAAGTAAAGGAGTAGTGGCTCCCCTAAATTTGGAGAGACCAATACTGGCGGACTGGATAAATATGCTTTGGCCTCTTGAAAGGCTTTCTTGGCTTCATCCGACTAGGTAAGACCATTGTGCTTGCGAAGAGCCCTAAAGAAAGGCCGTCCGCGTTCCCCTAGTCATGATATAAAACAGCTTAAAGCCGCCATGCGACCTGTTAGGCTCTGGATATCCTTCATCATCAAAGGAGATCTCATTTGCTCAATGGCCCTAATTTTTCAGGATTAACCTCAATTCCTCTCGAACAAACAAGGAAGCCCAAAATTTTACCAGAAGAAACTCCGAAGGAGCACTTTTTAGGGTTTAACTTTATTCCATGTTTATTCAGGTTACAAAATGTTTCAGTAAGATCATCTATGTGACTAGAGCTTTTTAAGCTTGTTACAACCAAATCATCGATGTAAGCTTCTAGATTATGCCCCAATTTGGAAAGAAAGGTCTTTTGCATCAAGCATTGGTACGTGGAACCGGCGTTCTTGAGACCAAATGGCATTCTGACGTAGCAGTAGGTGCCAAATGGTGTGATGAAGGCAGTTTTCTCTTCATCTTCTTCTGCCATGCTAATTTGATGGTACCCTGAGTAAGCATCTAGAAAACTCATCAGTTCACAACATGCTGCAGAATCGACCAACTAATCGATGCGAAGAGTGGAAAATCATCCTTTGGGCAGGCATTGTTTAGGCTGGTGTAATTGACGCACATGCGCCACTTACCATTGGACTTTAGGACCATGACCGGATTTACAAGCCATTCAGGATGATCGACCTTGCGAATGAATCCTACCTTCTGGAGTTTGTCTAACTCTGAACGGATGGCTTCTTGTCGGTCAACAGCAAAGCATCTAAGCTTTTTCTTTATTGGTCGCTATCCAAGCCGAATTGCTAGCCTGTGCCCAATTACTTTCCTTGGGACTCCAGGCATGTCGGATGGTTTCCACACAAACACATCCTCGTTAGCCCGGAGAAGAATAATGAGCTTGAGTTCCTATTTGTCGTCCAGGCCTGATCCAATCCGAATAGTTCTAGACAGATCATCTGGGTACAATGGAACTAGCTTTAGCTTCTCATCTGGTCGTGGGGCAACTTTGATCTTATTTGAGGCCGTGGTCGCAGCTTTAACATCCCGAAGGGGAAGCTGATCCACCAACTCCAGAGATAGCCGATCACAAGTAAGTGCCGTGTTCCAGCTGCCTCGGACCGAAATAACGCCATTGGGGCCTGGTAGCTTTGCACATTGATAAGCATAATGCGTTGCCGCCATGAACTTAGCAAGTGTCGGCCTGCCAAAAATAGTGTTATATGCCAAATCGCAATCAATCACATCAAATGTAATCAATTCTATTATGAAGTTATTTGGTTCTCCCAATGTTACCGGTAATACAATCTGCCCCATCGGCATCATTGAGGGACCAGGGATTATACCATAAAATTGGTGAATTCTGGGTTTAATCTTCGAACGAGGAATTTGCATCTCGTCCAGTTCCTTGACCAACAATAGGTTCAAAGAAATGCCCCTATCAATCAGAACTCTTTCAACTCTAGCATTGCTAATTATTGGGGTTATGACCAAAGGAAGCCGCAATGGTCACATGAGCCCCTTGGGACAATCAGCCCGATCAAAGGTCAAAAGAGTTTCTGACCAACGAGGATATTGAGGCTCACCAAGGGGAGTCTCAACTTTGTTTACCTAGTGGTAAAAAATTTTTCAATTGACGTTTAGAAGCATAAGAAGAGGAACCACCAAAAATTATATTGACATGGTTTTGGGGTACTTGGTAAGACATTTCTTCATCTCCATCAGCGTCTCTAACCCTGCAGGCCTGATCCTTTTGTGGTATAGTCGACATAGGTCCGATTCCTTGGTAGAAATCATCCAATTGCTTCAGCCAATTGCGACAATTATTGAGATCGTGTCCCAAGGAATTATGGAGTAGGCACCACTTCTTATTCCCCTGCGGGTTAGTTTGTTTTCCCGAATGGTCGCCATCGCGGCTACCGGAAGGAGTTTTACTTTTGAACAAAAACTTGTTACCTTTCGCTGGTGGCGGTTTTCAGCAACGGCGACATCCCGGTACTGTCCAGCCCGATTCTTCTTGGACTTAGATATTATGCTAGATGATGATTCTGGTTTCTTGTTAAAATCATCCTTTTTGTCATCCTTGAGACCTGGTTGAGGCGGCAAATTCCCTTTATCCACCATCCTATTCCATTCGATGGCCTCGGCTGCATCGGAATACCGGCCAGCCATGTCGAAGAGATCGGCCAGTGACCGGGGTGGGTGGATAAGTAAATCTTCATTAAACCTCTGATATGAAACTACATGCTTAAATGCACTAATAACGGAGTTGTCAGAAATGTTTGGAATGGTATTTCTCACTCCAACAAATTTCTTGACGAATTGCCGAAGAGTCTCTGTAAAAGTCTGGCGTAGGCGATGAAGATCACCCTCCTTGCTAGGCTTCTGGTAACAATTTTGGAAATTGTTGAGAATTGCATCACACAACATTTCCTAATTGTAAATCGATCCCTTTGGTTGATTAAACAACCAGGTCCTCGCCAGTCCTTCAAGAATCGTTGGCAAATAATTGTCCATAACGCGGTAATCCCCTCCTACCGCCTGAATGGCAGTGATGTATATTTGAAGAAATTCGGATCGGTTCTGAGTTCCATCAAACCTTTCAATCATTCCTGGTTTAAACTTATCCGGCCAGACCACAGCACGAAGGCCCGGTGAGAAAGCTTTACAACCAACATAGGAATTGCAGAGGAGTCCGCAGCCTTTGACATGGTCACGGGCGACATCACCTTGAGGAGGTGCACCACGCGGACCCAGGCGAGAATGGATTTGTACGCAATCTCGATCACGAGAACTTCCAACCCGCTTGACCTTATCATACCGAACTGGTCCTGATTGCAATCAATTGCGCCTGCCATGACTAGAGTGAGAGTAATTTCTCTCATGGGAGCGAATCGTAGAGTGGGACGACGCCGTTGGAGTTGCATCCGATGCAACTTCATCAAGTGTATCCGCCAAGACTCTGGCAAAGGTCAGCCTATCCGCATCTTCGATATTAGGAGGAGGATTACACAGGGTATCTGCGATAACACGAATCCGATCTTGTGTACTCCTCTTAGGCATCGCAGGTGTTACTGTTTGTTCAACTGCCGGAGGATAATCCGAGGCCAAAGAAGGTGTTTGGTCACGCCTGCGACCATGCGGATGACGAGAGGTACTAGGAGCAGCATCATAAAGAGATTGCGCGAGATGCAGGGCTTCCTTAGTAGCCCTGCGAACCTCCTTTTCTCATTGCTCGCGATCCTGATCCTCCTTTTGTTTTCGTTCTTGTTCTTCCCTTTATCTACGTTCCTACCCTCCCTAGCAATCCGCTGCTCTGGAGTTTCCTCTGATAACTCAGCAAATTCTTGGGGGAGAGAGGTTGCAGATGGAGAGAACATCGCTCCTTGTTCCGAATCAGATTCAAAATCAATGAGAGACTGGAGATTGTCCGGGTCGAACCTCCCAGGACTAAGCTTCAGATTACCATCATCCACATCCTCTGAAGTGATGTGTTGTGGTACGTACTCAGCCTCCAATGTGGCAAGACTCACATGAGGCGTCTGTTCTATCTTCTTTGTTTCTTGGTCGATGGACATGACCAGGGTTAGAGAAGATGCATCCTCAGGCGATCAACCTCTTCCATAGGAACGGGATCATCGGGTGAAGGCATCTGAATTTGGGCATAATCATTGAGATCAACATCGTTCTCGGAATCATATGCCCCAGACCTAGCTTATCAGAACTCCTGATGAATAAAAACACCTTGAGAAAGGCCCCACGGTGGGCGCCAGCTGTCGACGATTCAGACTCGGGGTCCTTAGTCGATCTTACGCAGATTTGTGAGTTAAGTGTGAGGCTTTCAGGGTGTTCCTCAGGTAAGTTAAGACAAGCACAAGTTAGGGACACGAAGAGTTACACAGGTTCAGGCCCTCAAAAAGATTGAGTAATAGTCCTATGTGCTGTTGTGGTTTCACTATGTATGAGAGAATTACAGGGAAAAGAGATTGTTACAGAGGCTAATCAATCTCTTTCGGTACTTCTGTCTATTGTTGTCTTCTATCCGTCATCCTCTGCTTCTACATCCTTTTGTACTGGGTGAAAGGATGCCATTGATAAGCAGTTTTGGACGGTTTCCATAGTGTAGTTTGTATAACTACACTTAATCTCTTCGCCAATTAACACGTGAAGTTTATAGATAACCGCACATCTTAACTCCTTGACGGTTGTCTTCACTCGTGGAAGAATAAGTTATCTTTATCCTGAGAACGTGTCCGGTAAAGCTTAAACACACTCAAGCTATCTTGGTCACGCATAGCCTGCGACCTTATGATCGCGCAAGTACCACGACCATAAGTTGATTCTGTGCCCGCGGCCTTCTGGTATACAGGAAGCTGTCCTCTGCGACCATAGTGGCTGCTAGGGCACAAATTCGCATATCATATACAAACTCATCATGAACATGATATATAAAATAAATAACTAGCTCGGTGATAATCCTCGTCACATTTTAATTAATTTAGGTCATTCAACATCTGTTTACACAATGTCATTTTTTCCTTCTCATCATAATTGTATATGGCCTAACAAATACTGTTCAATTTACCATGGCAGTAATAAGTTCCAATATACATGACTTTTAGGGACCAAAACTTGTTTAATTTATAATTACTATCTTTTGTTATTAATGTTAGGGTGCCCAAGATTCCTCTGAGGCTACAATTGAATAAATTGGTGATAATTTCTTTGGGTATTCAAGACCAACTCCAAATAACAATGGTGCAAATGCAAATACATCTACTATTGACAAGACATCAAGTGGTCGTGAAAGTGCAAGTCTTGATGAACACATTAATCCTATTGTCGACCAATGGTTTGGATCGGGTACTTCCGGTGATCAAGGAGTGTAGCCTCTTCATAGACTTTGGATTGAATCGAGTTGGCAAAGATAGTGCTTCAGATGACACTAGTACAAAAATGCAGTCTACTAACCCCTATATTCTATCGGTTATTAGCGATTTAGTATAAAACCGATAGAAAATGTGCCTCGCGGTCATAAATGGCCAACGGGTGTATTTTTCCTATCGGTTTGTAAGAAACTTACCGATAGAATAAGCAGCATGATTTACTCTAGCGGTGATGAACATATTTGCCGTTAGAACAGATACATAAGTACTGACGGGAGAATGTTGTGCGCCGATAGGATTAGTCGACTTCTACAACTAGACTTATTCTATCGGTAATGTATGAGTCTACCGACAGAATATCACAAAAATTCCTATCGGCAAAATGTAGTGTGCCGATAGAACCGTTCGCCTTCTACAAATATTTTTATTCTATCGGCAATGTATGTATATACCGACAGAGTATGTACAAAAATTCCTATCGGTAATATGTATTGTGCCGATAGAACCGTTCGCCTTCTACAGATGTTTTTATTCTATCGGTAATTTATTTGTATACCGTTAGAATATATGTAAAATGACTAACGGTATGCGGTTTTTGTACCGATAGAAATTATCTAGTACTATAAATACATGGGTGTCTCTTTCATTCTCATAGTTCATCTGGGGCTCGTAGTCCTAACCCGTAAGCTCCAAGGATGGCCGGCGCACCTCTACAGGCGACCGCTGCACCCCCTCACCTCCATCGACGCCCTCTAGACTTCGGCATCCCAAGCAAGGTACGTAAAATTTCGGCAATATTGTTAGATTATTCTAATCCGATTATGGCAATTATTCTGCTTTTTTTGTATCCTTCATTTTGATGTGTCTTCTTTTCAATATGATTATGATCTGTGCAGGTCCTTGGATGATGTTCATGAGGGGCAACGTATTTCATGGTTCTTCGTCGCAGTACGCTGCCTACGTTGGCTTGTTGGCGAAAGAAACGGTGAAGATCACCATCGAGAGCTGGAAGGACGTGAAGGGCGAGATCTTGGTTGGCTCGGTCGAGAAGATCCTTAAGCCCGGCGTGTTTCTCAAATCAGGACCTATAGAAAGCATCTTACATTTTTTTGCATGCACCAGCTTTTGGCCAGATGCTTACCTGCTTGGAGAAGAAGAATTGTTGTTATTTGCACAGCCATTCTACACCATCACTACATAGAACAACATCTTGGAAGGTAGGTTCTTTTTGTTAATGGAGTTGAGTTGAGTTGAGTTGATCGAGTTTGGGTCTGAGGAAATCACCAATACGCACAAATGTAAGTCGATGACAGTTCCAGCTCCTCGGGCGTCTTCGAACTGAACTCCTATGGTTAAGTCCAATGTGGTTCAGACATTTGTTGTTTTGGATGAATGGATTTGTGATGTATCAGGTCTAACTTGTAGTCGGTAGTTGCATTGTCGCAACCTGCAAAGGTTCTCTTTTATGTAAAATGTACGAGCCACTGGGTTCTCGTCGTGATCTGTTGTTAATTTCAGACGTGGCTTTTCTAATATACATCGAATGTGTGAATTGTTGTATTTGCATATTGTTGTATATTTTTGTATCATGTATTGCTAATTGGGGCATGAACTTGAATGTGTAGGGAGTATTTGTGTATTTAATTGTATTGGTAGGTAGGTGTGTATTTGTACCTGAATTTGTATTGGTGAACTGGCATGTGTATGTTTGTACCTGAATTTGTGAACTGGCATGTGTAATTTCTTTGGCAAGATGAAGTCCCAAGTACCTAAGAAAAGTATTTTTGTGTCTCCTAGTTAATCCACAAATTAGCATTTCTTGAAATATTGCTTTATCTTACAGTTAAGATCTGTTTGATGTAAGATCTGTTTGATGTTACATTGATATGATTCCTTGGATGTGAGAACTGGTGTCATGTGTGTTTGCTACAAGTACCTCCTCTAACGGTAAATACACATATTTACCGATAGAAAACACATATATTTGCTCAATCATGCATCATCTAACGGTAAATACACATATCTACCGATAGCAAAACTCATGTTTGTGTGTCATGCATCATCTAACGGTTAATACACATATTTACCGATAGAAAACCTCATGTACGTGATGTGTCATGCATCATCTAACGGTAAATACACATATTTACCGATAGAAAAAGGCATGTACTTGCTTAGTAATGTACATTCTCTCACGGTATATGTGTGTTTTTACCGATAGAATATGGGAGAGGCGAATTACCTTAGTTAGTCTAATGGTTATTTCATGTATTTACCGTTAGAAAAAGGTCCATTATAAGGAAAACCCCACTTAACCATTGCTGAGCTGCTCTTTAATTTGTTCTGTTGCACTCTGTGTCCCTCTGTTTGTGATAAAAGTTCCATGCTCGCAGCTACACTGCTAGGGTGATCAACACAAGCTGGAGGGAAGTTGATTGCGCCCCTCTCTTTAAGGTATGCTTAATTGTCAACACTTATCTCTCTCTCCCTCTAGATCTCCCTCCCTCTCTACTTGCAAGCTAGCTGTATTGTGTAGTTCCAAGTTTGTAGCTCTAAGCTTGGGAGCTAGGTAGCTGGAAATGTGTCATGTTGTAGGAGCTAACTAGCTTGTATTGTGTAGTTAGCTAGGTTAATTAGTGTTAATTTCGTCAGGCTAGGGTTAAACACATCTGTTGTAAGAGGCTGTACATGTACATATACATAACTTAATCGGGCAGGTTTCATGCATGGCTGACTCCTTAAATTTTGTTAATTGTAGATGGACAGGAAATATTGGATGTATGGAATAAAATGTACTACTCTTGAATATTTGGATGGTGTGAATGAGTTTATTAAATTTGCTGAGCAACAAAAGGAGAGGAAGGGAGAGAAAAATATGCTCTGTCCTTGTACAGATTGTATGAACTTGAAGAGGTTTAGCAACTCTGATCAAATTAAGAGTCATTTGACTCGTCGTGGTTTTAACGCGCGATACACCCGTTGGATATGGCATGGCGAAGATCTTGAGGAAACAAGCACCACTACTACCAATCAGCAGGACTCGGATGTGGATTGCAATAATATCGATGATCATCCGAATTGTGATAATGTTTATTCCGATGTGCACGTAGATGATGATGATGACAATCTAGATGAGATGTTACGTGATGTAGAGGAAGATTACAACGAAAACGACTTCTGTGAATTTGAGAAACTGATTGCTGACTCTGAGAAGCCTCTTTTCCCTGGATGTGCAACATTTACAAAACTGTCTTCTGTGCTGAGATTATATAACTTCAAGGCAGGCAACGGTTGGAGTGATAAGAGTTTCACAGCACTATTAGATCTTCTAGCGGACATGCTTCCAGAGGGAAATGAGTTGCCAAGATCTACTTACCAAGCCAAAAAACTGTTGTGTCCGTTGGGAATGGAAATCGAAAGAATACACGCATGCCCAAATGATTGTGTGTTGTACCGTAACGAGTACTCCAGTTTGCATGTTTCTCCAAGATGCGGCGCATCGAGGTATACGCGTAGGGACCGGATTGACAGTGAACGTCACGAGGTAAAGAAAGGACCTCCGGCGAAAACAGTGTGGTACTTGCCTGTGATACCTAGATTGAAGCGGCTGTTTGCAAATCCGAAACTCGCGAAGCACTTGCGTTGGCATGCTGAAGCCCAGAAACAAGACGGAAAACTGAGACACCCAGCTGATTCTATTCAATGTAGAAACATCAACAGAACATTTGCTGAGTTCGGCGGCGAACTTAGGAATATAAGGTTCGGACTGAGTACAGATGGTATGAACCCACATGGTAATATGAGCAGTCGGCACAGCACTTGGCCGGTTCTTTTATGCATCTACAATCTTCCTCCTTGGTTATGCATGAAGCGCAAGTACATCATGATGGCGTTACTAATCTCAGGACCCAGACAACCCGGAAATGATATTGATGTGTTTCTAGCGCCTTTAATCGAGGACTTACAGAAATTGTGGAGCGAGGGGGTGCAGGTGTGGGATGCATACAAGAAAGAGAATTTCATCTTGCGGGTCCTGATATTTTGCACCATAAATGATTTTTCGGCCTACGTCAATTTGTCGGGGTATAGTACGAAAGGAGCCAAGGCTTGCCCTATTTGCCTAGATGAAACTGAGAGCATGTGGATGCAAAACTGCTGGAAAATAGTGTACATGGGTCACCGCAGGTTTCTTCCAGTGCATCACACGTACCGTAAGAAGAGGAAATCATTTAACGGGAAGCCTGAGAAGGGATCAGCTCCAATGTTTGTGACCGGTAAGGAGATTTACTCGGGCGTGAAGGACATCAAAGCTGAGTTCGGTAAACATTCTAAACCTCGAGAAAAAATTGTTTGGAAGAAGTGATCGATTCTCTGGGATCTACCGTACTAGGAGCACTTACAAGTTCGACATTGCGTTGACGTCATGCATGTAGAGAAAAATGTCTATGACAATTCGATTGGTTTGTTGTTGAACATTCCGGAAAAGACAAAGGATGGTGTGAAAACTCGTCGTGACATGGTGGAAATGGGGATAAGGACTGAGCTTGCACCTTTAGAGAATGGAAAGCGTACATACCTCCCCCCGGCCTACTATACGTTGTCCAAGAGCGTAAAAACAGAACTCTGTCGGTGCCTGCACGGTGTTAAAGTTCCATGTGGGTACTCCGCGAACTTGAAAAAACTTGTGTCCATGAAGGACCTAAGACTCGTTGGCACGAAGTCCCACGACTGTCATGTCCTGATGTCAGAAATGCTTCCCATTGCTATCAGAGGCATTCTCCCAGTTAAAGTCAGAGAAACAATCACAAACCTATGTTATTTCTTCAACGCAATAGCTTGGAAGGTAAGTACGTGCACTCGTACTATAAGTTCATTACCTCCATTTGGCGCAACTGTGTTAATTAGAGACAATCACAAACCTATGTTAATTAGAAGATTTTTCTGATATGAATATTTGGCGCAACTGTGTCCTCGTAGGTAATTGATCCGGATGAACTGGACACTTTGCAACGCGACGTGGTTACAACTCTTTGTCAGCTCGAGATGTATTGCCCTCCATCCTTTTTTGATGTTATGGTCCATCTGATTGTTCACCTTATCAGAGAAATTAAGTTTTGTGGACCCGTGTGCCTGCGCTACATATATCCATTTGAGAGATTTATGGGTGTATTGAAGGGATACGTAAGGACTCGTCGTCGACCCGAGGGGAGTATCATGGAAGGTTATGCCGTCGAGGCGATGATTGAATTTTGCACAGATTTTATGGCCGGGGTTGACCCAATTGGCGTTCCTAGGTCCCGACACGAGGGTAGGCTTCAGGGCATCGGAACGATTGGATTCAAAGCTATCGTCCCCACTCGTGATGTGTACACAAAATCACATTTTTGGGTGTTACAACACATGACGGAGGTCGAGCCATACATACACGAGCACAAGGTAATGTTACGGTCACAGAATCCTTCGAAGTCAGACGTTTGGGTCAGCAGAGAACATAACATGAAATTTGCTGAGTGGATCCAAGAAAGAGTCACGCAAGCTGCCGAGGGCTCCGTAAGTGAAACTGTGACATGGTTGGCTAGAGGCCCAAGATTCACTGTAGGGACTTGGCAGGGGTACGACATCAATAGGTATTCATTTTACACAAGAGCTCAAGACGCCAAGAGTAGCAGGCAATGTAGCGGAGTGACACTGTTTGCTATCTCCAAGGATGCCAGGTCAGTAAGGGCGCTGAACTCATATTACGGTGCTATTGACGAAATATGGGAGCTCGATTACGGATTACTTAAGATTCCCCTGTTTCGATGCCAATGGGTCGAAATCCCTCGAGGTGTTCAAGTTGACAGTTACGGGTTTACTCTCGTCGATCTTGGTAGAGTCGGACACCAAGACGATCCATTCATGACGCAGATTGACACCCGAGTCAGTTCAAATAAATGCACTGTTGGTTCAAGACAAATTCGAACCAGACACGTGTCTAACAGTGTGAACTCAAGCCATTTTGAGAAGCATCAGCTTAAGGTCGCAGGCTTTGCGCGATCAAGTCGCAAGCCTCGTGCGGTCAGACCGCAGGCTTTGCGCGGTCAGAAGTTCGTATGGTATACGCGAACAGAATGTTGGAGATGTTGCGCGGTCAGCCAACATCCCGCGGTCAGAACTTTCTCGAACAAGGTACTTGGAATTTATCTGACCGCTTATCCCTATAGTGGGAATATTCCAAGTATCCCGAAGATTCCTCCACGTAGAAGACTAACCGCCAGGTGGTTAATACAAGCAGTTATTTCACGAATAACACGTGCTTAATCTACTTGGAAGTTAAGAGCGGTTCAATAAACTGCATCCAACCGTCCAAACAACTGTTTGATGCAGTTACGACATGGCACCCTTTCGTCCAGTATAAAAGGGTGGCGAAATACATCAAACAGGTTTCGCCTGTGGAGAGGTTTTTTCTATTTTTGTAACCATTTATCACCTATAGTAAAATCCTAACAGGACGTAAGGCTATTACTCCCACCATCGAGGGCCCGAACCTGTATAAATCTCTCTGTGCTCCTGTTCACCATTGTTCTACATACCTTCCCGGAGGGTCATCTTGAAAGGTCTCACCATTACAAATTTTGCATAAGTTCGGCTGAGGACTATGAGTCCGAATCGTCGACAGCTGGCACCCACCGTGGGACCTTTCTCAAGGCGTCCTAGTTTAAATCCGGAGGTTCGCTGAAACATGGCTGGAGCATATGATTCCGTGAACGATTTCGATCTCCAGGATTATACCCATATCCCAATGCCTTCTCCGAGCGATCCTGTCCCGATGGAGGAGGTCGAAGGCCAGAATCTTCCACAGGTTGAATCGTCTCTCCAGGTCATGTCAATCGACCAGGGAGCAACTAGCGTAAGGTCAAAACCCACGGAGGTTCTTAATGTGCTAGGCGATGAATCCGGCCCGTCATACGACCCCGCTGAGGGAAAGTATGATGATGACCCGGAAATTAGCCCTGGAAGGTTCGACCCTGATAACCTTCACCGTCTCTTTGATTTCGAGTCCGACTCGGAACAAACTGAGATGTTTTCCCCATCGGCAACCTCTCTCCCTAGGCAGTTTGCTGCGTTGTCGGAAGAAACTCCCGATCAACAGGCTGCCAGGGAAGAACAAGATCGCAAATAGAAGGAAGATCAAGATCTCGAGCAACAAAACAACGAACTACGCAGAACTGCCCTAGAGGCTCTTCAAGATGCGCAGGCTCGTTACGATGCTGCTACGGGTTCTTCTCGACGGTCGCGTGGTCGCAAATGTGACCAGACCCCTTCTTTACCACCGGAGCATTTCCCGGTGGACGAAGAAACGATAACACCTGGTGCCCCTAGGAGAAGTACCCATGGTCGACTGCGATCTATCGCGGAAGTCATGCGTAACTTTCCTCCTACGGTCACGGATGCGCAGAAACCGGCCTTTTTTAGGATCCTCGCGGAGAGACTGGATGAGGTCGCGTCCGAGGCGACCCCAACGGCCACCTCCCGCTCGGTAACACGTTCCCGCGAGCGAGATTGTCCTCATTCTGGTTCCGACCGACGGAGTTACCCGCCGCCCGTACCGTCCCGACAGGACAAATACCGGCGAATGCAGGATTCTCGTAGTAGGGATCGAGTTCCTGTTCACTCTCGTTTGGGACCACGGGTAACCTCGCCATTGCGTGAGGTCCCTCGAGACCCAACCGAGAGTCACAGGGCAATTCACGGTCCTTACGTTGGTTGTAAAGCCTTTTCGCCTGGCCTACGAGCAGTCGTTTGGCCCGATAAGTTTCAACCAGGGGCCATTGAGAGGTTTGACGGAACTCAGAACTCATCCGAGTTCCTTCAAATCTATATCACGGCCATCCAAGCAGCGGGAGGCGATGACAAGGTCATGGCCAACTACCTGCCTACAGTCCTCGCAGGACCGGCTAGAACCTGGCTGTTTAATCAGCCCGAGGGTTCCATCTACAATTGGGAAATGCTATGCGATGCCATCCTCAGCAATTTCCAAAATTGTTACCAAAAGTCGGGTAAAGAGGACGACCTTCATCGGCTGCGGCAAACTTCGACCGAAACACTTCGGTAGTTTGTCAAGAGGTTTGTCGGGGTGAGGAATACCATCCCGAACATATCTGATGGTTCCGTAATCAGGGCATTTAAGCATGCCGTTCGATACCGGAGATTCACCGAGGACTTGCTTATCCACCCTCCTCGATCAGTGGCCGATCTGTTCGACATGGCCGATCGATATTCCGATGCAGCCGAAGCGGTCGAATGGAATCGAATGGTCGACAAGGGGGACCTACCACCCCAACCAGGCTTCAAGGATGCCAGGAAAGAAGATTCAAGCAAGAAGCCCGACTCTTCATCGGGTGGGAAGTCGAAGAAGTTGAAGAGGAACCGCTCTGGACAGTACCGCGAGGTCGCAGTCGCAGAGAAGCCACCTTCGACCAAAGGTAATAAGTCATCATTCAAAAATAAAACTGCTTCTGGTGGTCAAAATGCCGACCAGCCAGAAAAGCCAACTAATCCGCAGGAGGGCAAGAAGTGGTGTCCACTCCACAACTCCGCAGGCCACGACCTCAAAAATTGCAGGAGTTGGTTGAAACAATTGGATGACTTCTACCAGGGAGTTGGTCCAATGCCAACCTTACAGCCCAAAGAACAGGCGTGCGGACTTAGGGACGCTGACGGAGACGAGGAAATGTCCTACCAGGTACCTCAAAATCATGTTAACGTTATGTCGTGCTATTGCGAATACCCCGGCAGGTTTTGAGAATGATCCTAGCGAAGATTACGCGGCGCGGGTTGACCGGATGACCGGTCCTCCCCCGCCGGACAAGCACAAAAAATGACACACGGGTTTATACAGGTTCGGGTCCCGGTGGGGGCCCTAGTCCTGTCGACGCGCTCCCGACCGGAGTCGGCTGGGGAGGCTCTCTCCGGGGGAGAGGCTTCCGGAGCACGTCTGTGAGTTTAGCTATTCCAATAAAAGAACCGATCCTTTACAACAGAGGGGTACAAGGGCTATTTATAGCCCCAAAAAGAAGCAAAAAACCTAAACTACCCCGGAAGCTACCGTCGGATTGAAGGGTAGGACCGTCCTTCTCCCGGTCAAACGCCTTGGATGCTTGACAAGTGGTCGCTAGTTCCTGAGGCGCTCCTCGCGTGACCTGCACGTGATAAACAGCTCGAGACTTTACCTTTAGGAGGGCGATGAGGTCCGGGATGGCGCTGGAAGCCAGGCCCCGGGGGCCAAAAGGCGGCGCCCGAGGAGGCCTCGGAGGCCACGTCCCCGGGCCAATGGCGGCGCCCGGGAGGGCACCGGAGGCCACGTCCCGGGGGCCAAAAGGCGGAGCCCGGGAGGGCACCGGTGGCCACGTCCCCGGGCAAATGGCGGCCCCTGGGAGGGCACCGGAGGCGACGTCCCGGGGGCCAAAAGGTGGCGCCCGGGAGGGCACCGGAGGCCACGTCCCCGGGGAAATGGCGGCGCCCGGGAGGGCACCGGAGGCCACGACCCGGGGGCCAAAAGGCGGCGCCCGGGAGGGCACCGGAGGCCACGTCCCCGGGCAAATGGTGGCACCCAGGACGGCACCGGAGGCCGTGTCCCGGGAGCCAAATGGCGGCGCCCGGGGAGGTCCCGGAGGCCATGTCCTCGGGCAATCGTGACACAACTTACCTGGACTTAGTCCCGCGGAGATTTCCCCTGACAGTAGCCCCCCATGCACGCCGGGGACGATGCTCGAGTCCCCGGTGGGTACGGCACAGGTCACCGGGAAAATCTCCGGTCCAAGTCACCGGAGCCGCGGCGCTTCAGTTTCCGTGCCCCACGCTTAAGGCCGCGCCGTTTCACCATAAATGCCCGCGCGGTTTGAACCGGCACCTCGATTCACGCGCCCATCCCTTCGTTTCCCGCGCACGGTTTGAACTTCTACGGTCCAGATTGATCCGCGGGTGCCACGTGGCGTGCATCTAGACCACGTCCCGCCCCTATAAATAGGACCTTGGGGGCCCGGAAGCTCATTCCAAATTTTCATCCTCAGCAATTTTTGCTCTCCCGGTAGCCCTCTCCCGGTAGCTCTTCCCGGTAGCTTTTTCCGGTAGTAGACATCCGGGACTGTTAGTAGTAGCCTCCTGAAAGGTTAGCCACCGAACAAAAAGGAAGACTAACCTCATGGCACCCAAGGGTCGAGCCAAGACCACGGACGTGCCCCCGGAGGAAATCCCTCCTGATTTCCTCTAGGCGTCGGAGTTCACGACCGAGGACGCCGAGTCCTTGGTCGAACGCTGCATCGTCGCGGACGGGGACATCCGAGTCCCCGTGAAGAAGGATGGAGCCCCCCGCCCCAGGCCCGGGGAGGTCGTGGCCTTCGAGGCCTTCCTGGAGGCGGGGCTCCGGCGCCCAGTGCATCCCATGCTCCGGGAGTTCCTCAAGGAGTACGGGGTGGCTCTCAACCACCTCACCCCGAACGCGCTCGTCCGGATGGGCCCCTTCATCTGGCTCTACGAGACAGCGACCGGGCGGGAGCCCACCCTTCGCGCCTTCTGGTACTTCTACGAACCGGCGGCGTGGACCTCCCACCTGGTGAAGGGGGGCCCCAAGTCCCCCTTCGGTTCGGTGATGGTCCAGATGTTGCCGTCCCGGGTGATCGACTACCCGGCGGCGGCCTCCCGGGACCACTGGGGGGATTGGGTCCGGAGGTGGTTTTACCTCCGGGTCCGGGACGACGCGGTGGTGTACGCCCCGGAGGCCCCCACCTATAGCCGGTCCGTCGCGGGAGGTGCAGGAAGGTGCAGGCGTTCGTTGCGGGAGGTGCAGGCGTTCATCACGGGAGGGACGCTCCATGAGCGTTTCGAGGGGCTTCAGTCCCTCGGGGCCCAGGTAACCCGAGTCGATAACGTCTTCATTCCCTGCACTTTGAAATTTTTCTAACTCTATATATTTTGTAGGTGGCAGCTGTTACCTGGGGCCTAGAGCAGCGGGTCGCCCGGCTGCTTAAGGACACGGAGGGCCGGGCCGCGGCCTCCGTAGGGCAGCGCGAGGAGGCCCTCCGGGAGCGCGATGAAGCCCTCGCGGAATTGGCCCGGGTCCGGGTCCGGGCCCAGGTCCATATTTCTGAGGCCGTCAACGGCCGCCTCCGGGAGGAGGCCAATGCGACGGAGGAGGCGCTCCGGGAGCTCGAGAGCTCCAGCATCCGGGCGGTGGCGGACGCGGGCCGCTCCGTCCAGACGACCCTCGAGGGCCCTGGCATAAGCCTAGGCTCCGGGAGCAGGGAGGTGCCGCCGGCGACCCTCGCGGAGGCTATGCGTTTTCTCAACGCATAGGTCTCCGCCATCCCGGAGGCCGCGGACGTTCGGGCGCGGGGCCGGGCGATCCCCGTCGTCGCGGCCGCTGCGGGGCTCATCCAGTTCCGGGGGGTCGGCGCCCGCGCGATCGGGGGCCGCATCCCCCGAAGCTTCCCGGACTCCTTCGAGCCTTCGCGCCGGGAGGTCGAGCAGCTCGCCGGAGGATTCTACGACCGGATCATCCGGGCGTGGTTCCCGGCTCCGGCGCCTCTTGCGGGAGACGTCCCAGCCCCGGCCTTGGAGGAAGCCCCCCGGGGGGAGAACGCCAACGAACATGTATGAGCCTCCCCCCGGGTCTTAGCTAGGGCCCTTTTTTGCTTTCTTAGGATTTTGATCCCGGTAGCTTCTTAGAAGAAGCCCCGAACACTTGTACAAAAACATTTTGAATGCAATGAAGTTAGAATTTTTTCTAAGTAGTTAAATTGAATTTACTGTTACCAGGCTTCCCGGGAGGTTGCTCCCGGGCGAAGGTCCGGGAGGGGCTCCCCGGGGGACGCCCAAGCGGCCTTGATTTTGCTAAGCCTTGTCTCCGGGAATCGCGGCGAGGATAGTGTCCGGGAGCCGATCCGGTTGAGGTGGCGTCCGGAGTGGCACTTGGACAACTTTGATAATCATCGTGCCGAATTGTCCCCTCCGCGACCGGGACTCCAGATGATCCCTCCCCTCCGAATACTTCCACCGGCGGGATACGAGTTCTGGCCTGAAGATGTGCTCCGGGATGCTCGGCGCCGCGTACGGGCGTTGTACCGGGACTTGACCCGGGAGCTAGCAGAGAGCCTCCGGGAGTATTAGGTGTAGGAACCCTTAGGGCTTAGAGAATCCCCCGGGTTAGAACCCGGGTTGTATCATTTCCGAAGCCCACCGGAGGGGGAAGATGTCCTCCGGGTTTGATAATCAATAAAGCTGTTGCTGTTTCCTTTCATTGCCTCTCTTCTTTTTTTTTTCTTGGATGGTTCGGACGACTCATCTTAATAAGGATGAGCTAAGTTTCCTCGTGGGCGGTGCGGTCGACACCCGGGGGTTCCTTATCCCCCCCCCCCCCCCCCCCCCGCCCACAGCGGGCCGGAGAATAGCTCCGCGCGTTGTGGGGGTAACAAGGCCCCCGGGATGGAAGTCACCTGTAGCATAGGAAATTTTCTAAGTTAGAAAATTTTAAAACGAGGTTTTCAAGGAGAAGACCTTCCGGGAGACAATCGTCCGGTCGCCGTGAGAACGGGGAGCCGGGAATAAGGCCTCATGTGGAAGAAATGTCTGAGAGAACCCGATGAGATTTCCGGAGGCGAGCTTCCTAGGAGGCATTCGTCCGGTCGCCGTAAGAACGGGGAGCCGGGAATAGGGTCTTCGGGGAAGAAAATGCCCGAGAAATCCGTGACTTCTCTGAGAGACAATCATCCGGTCACCGTGAGAACGGGGAGCCGGGAATAGGGTCTCCGAGAGGCATTCATCCGGTCGCCGTGAGAACGGGGAGCCGGGAATAAGGTCGCTGGGGACCAATCGTCCGGTCGCCTGAAGACGGGTCTTGAGTGTTTGGGCAGGGGACTAGTCTCCCAAAGTGACTCGTTAGCACGGCCACTGTGACCGGGTTGCCGCTTACACCCTCAGTCCACGAGGGCTGATCGTAAGCCGCCCTACGGGAGTGGGACTCCCGTTGTAGGGACTTGTTGGGGCTAGCCCACTTCCTCGCGGGGAGGGCATCGCCGCTAGGGGCGGTAATGAGAGAGACCTGCAATGAGACAGTTTGAAAAGCAAGTCCTATGTATTGCTAATAAAACGAAGTACAAGGCCTCCCCCTGCGAAGCCGCGAAAGGGGAGGAAAATACAGTGTCCCTCCTCCCCCTCCGGCGTGAACGCTCCGGGGGAGGGGACAGGCCCGTAAGGCTAAACATAGAACTTGCGAAGTAAACGCAAGTTCCACGTGTGCTTCCGCTCCTGCTCTTGAAGGTTGGAGAGCTTGTAGGCCCCCGAGCCCAGGACCGCGGAGATCCTGTAGGGGCCCTCCCACTTGGGGGAGAGCTTACCCTGGGCCTGGGGGTCCGTCACGCGCTTGAGGACAAGGTCCCCAAGGCGGAAAGCTTTCTCGCGCACGCGCTGGTTGTACGCGCGCGCCATTTCTTGTTCGTAGATGGCGTGGCGGAGGAGCGCTCGGTCGCGTTCCTCCTCCACGAGGTTGGTCTCCAGACGCTGGTTGGCCTCGTTGGCCTGGTACGCTGAGGGCGTAGCTCCCTCCAGGAGCTCAACCCGCAGTGACCGGAAGCTGATCTCCGGGGGGAGGACTGCCTCCGCCCAGTAGACCAGGGAGAAGGGAGGACGCCCCGTCGCCCGGGACGGGGTCGTGCGCATGGAGCAGAGGATGCTAGGGAGCTCCTCCGCCCATGCACCCCACTTAGAAGCGGTTTGCTCGAGTCTCCGGCGCAACCCCTGTAGGATCACGCCGTTGACCCTCTCGACAGCCCCATTGCTCCGGGGATGGGCCACCGAGGCGAAGTCGATGACGAGCCCCAGGCCTTCGCAGAATTCCTGGAAATAAGCCCAGTCGAATTGGGTCCCGTTGTGCACGGTGATTTCCCGGGGGACGCCAAAACGACATACGACGTTTTTCCAGAAAAACCGCTGAACGGCCCGGGACGTGATGCTGGCCAAAGGCTCCGCCTCAGCCCACTTTGTAAAATAGTCGACTGCGACTACCGCATACTTGTATCCCCCGGGCGCTGTGGGGAAGGGCCCTAAGAGGTCCATCCCCCAGCGCACAAAGGGCCAAGTGATAGGGATCGTCTGCAGCGCTATAGGGGGGAGGTTCGAGCCCTTGGCCATCTTCTGGCATGCCTGGCACGCGCAGACAAGGTCTCGCGCATCGCGCATGACCGTGGGCCAGTAGAAGCCCTGCCGGAGGGCCTTGGCCGCGATGGCACGCGGGGCTAGGTGAGAACCACAGCTCCCCGCGTGGATGTCTTCGAGAAGTTGAAGTCCCTCCGGCCGGGGGAGGCAGCACAGGAGGGCGGAAGCCCCCCGCTTGTAGAGCCTCCCCTCCAGCAGGAGATATGCCCGGGCTTTAGCCCGGAGGCATTCAGCCTCGATCTCACTAGGAGGGTCCCCCTCCCCCTTGATGAAGGAGATGAGGGGGTCCATCCAAGACGGAGTCCGAGTGATCTCGGCGACCTCCGGGACATGAGGCTCGTCGCCCGTGTCCGGGGAGGCCACCGAGGGCTTCGTGATGATCTCCAGGAAAGCCCCCTTGGGGAGCGATTCCCGGGCGCTTGCCGCCCGGGCCAATGCGTCGGCCCGGTCATTGTCCCTACGTGGGATATGCCGGGCCTCGAGGCCGTCGAAATGCCTCTCCATCTTTCGCACTTCCTGCAAATAAAGACTTAAGTTTGCGTCATGGCACAGGTAAGACTTGTCCATTTGGCAAACTACGAGCTGAGAATCTCCCTTGACTAGGAGTCGCCGGATCCCCAGGGAGCGCGCGAGGCGCATCCCGAGGAGCAAAGCCTCGTATTCGGCGACGTTGTTGGTTGCGGGGAACTCGAGCCGCGCGGCGTACTCGAGTTCCTTCCCCTCGGGGCTCAGGAGGACTACTCCCGCACCAGCCCCGATGAGACACAGCGACCCATCGAACATAAGGGTCCAATGATCACTACGTCGGGGCGGCACAGGGAGATCTTCGTCCCCGGACCCAAAGGCGGGAGTCCACTCTGCGATGAAGTCAGCGAGGACCTACGACTTGATGGCGGAGCTGCCGGTAAGGGACAGGGAGAAGGGGGCGAGCTCGGCCCCCGACTTCCCGATCCGGCCGGTGGCTTCCTTGTTCCGCAGTACCTCCCCGAGGGGGAGGGACGACGGGACGGTGATGGGGTGCCCCAGGAAGTAATGCCGAAGCTTCCGGGACGCCATGAGGAGGGCGTAGCAGATTTTCTCCATCTCCGTGTACCGAGTTTTGGCCCCTTGGAGGGCCTCACTCACGTAGTACACGGGACGCTGCTGCCCCCCTTGCTCCTTCACCAAGACCGCGCTGACGGCGACGGGGGTCGCGGTGAGGTAGAGGAGCAAGGGCTCTTCCGGGGACGGACTCACGAGCATTGGGGGGCTCGTGAGGTACTTCTTGAGGTCGTCGAATGCCTCCTAGGCCTCGGGGGTCCAGCGGAACCCCTCGAGCCCTCGGAGGATCTTGAAGAACTGGAGGCCCCGCTCCCCCGACTGGGAGACAAAGCGGCTGAGTGCAGCTAGGCGGCCGGAGAGCCGCTGGACATCCTTGACGGAGCGCGGCGGGGGCATATCTAGGAATGGCCGGATCTTCTCGGGGTTTGCCTCAATGCCCCACTGGGACACGAGGAAACCTAGGAGCTTCCCCCCGCGCACCCCGAAGGTGCACTTCTCCGGGTTCAGCTTGAGCCCGAACGCGTGGAGGTTACGGAAAGTTTCAGCCAGGTCGTCGATGTGGGAGGCTGCGCGAGGACTCTTGACAACCGCGTCGTCTACGTAGACTTCGACGTTGTGGCCGACTTGCCCTTTGAAAACCAACGTAATGAGGCGCTGGAAGGTCGCCCCCGCGTTCTTGAGCCCGAAGGGCATGTGGACGTAGCAGAAGGTTCCGAGGGGAGTAATAAAACTCATCTTTTCCTCGTCCCCTTCCGCCATCCGGACTTGATGGTAGCCAGAGTAAGCGTCTAGGAAGCCCATGAGCTCGCACCCCGCAGTGGAGTCGACGAGCTGATCAATCCACGGGAGCGGGAAGTTATCTTTGGGGCAGGCGCGGTTAAGGTCGGTGAAGTCCACGCACATCCGCCACCTGCCTGTTGATTTCTTGAAGAGGACGGGGTTTGCGAGCCACTCGGGGTGCAGGACTTCCCGAATGTACCCCGCCTCTCGGAGCCGGGTGATCTCTGCCTTGATTGCCTCTTGGCGCTCGAGGGAAAGCTTCCGCAGCTTCTGTTTGACCGGGGGGTGACCGGGGGCCACTGCAAGCATGTGCTCAATGAACTCCTGGGCGACGCCCCGCATGTCCGAAGGCTTCCACGCAAAAACATCGGAGTTTTCGCGCAGAAAAGCCGTAAGTTGCGCTGCGTGCTCCTCGGGGAGCTCCGCCCCGATCCGGACGATTTTGTCTTCGTTCCCCGGGGACAGCAGGACCTTCCGGAGGCCCCCTTCCGGACGCGGCTTGAGGAGGGGCCTCCCAAGCGGTGGTGCAGCAGCATCTAGTTCAGGGGGAGAAGCCTCCCCCCAAGGCGTCTTTATGAGGTTGACGCTTCCGATTGTGGCCGCAGCGCGCTCGTATAGAGCACGGGCCATGTCTTGGTCTCCCCGGACGTTGATCACACCATGCGGCCCGGGGATCTTCATGCAGAGGTAGTTTTGATGGGTGGCAGCCCCCAGCTGGTTGATTGTCGTCCTCCCCATAATTGCGTTTTAGGAGGAGGGGAGGTCCACTACGTCGAAGCGGACCAGCTCGGTCCAGTAGTTCTCCGGGGTGCCGAAGGTCATTGGAAGATCTACCTTGCCCACGGGGTGGATCGCCTTCCCCGGGACAAAACCTTGCAGGGGCCCGGCAGCAGGCTGCAGGAGCTTCTCATCCACCTGCATTTCTTTGAAGGCCTTCAGGAATAGGACATCGGCGGAGCTCCCGCCGTCCACCAGGATACGGGCCAGATGGCAGTTGTAGATGGTCGCGGAGACAATGAGCGCGTCGTCGTGGGGGAAGCGAACCCCTCGCGCGTCTTCTGCCTTGAAGGTGAGGGGGACGTCCGACCACTTCAGTGGCGGGGACGTGTGTAGCACCCCCACAACCTTGACCTCGCGCGCGTACTCCTTACGCTGGCGCTTAGAGTCCCGCCCGGAGGCAGATCCTCCCACGATGACGTTGATGTGCCGCTGCGAAGTTTGAAAGGGGAGAGCTTCTGGAGGCTCACCCTCCTGCGTCTGCTGACCCCCCGCGGTAGCGGGAAGGGCCGGAACAGCTGGCCGAGGGGGCAAGGAGGCCGGAGTCCCCCCCCTGTCCGCGCTGGTCGAGGAAGTCTGCGAAGTGCTGCAGCAGCTGGCTACAATCTCGGGTAGCGTGGGTATTGGACCTGTGGAGGATGCACCACGGTCCTTCCCGCCTTCTCCCTGCGGGGCCCTCCCGGCCGCGCGAAGATTGTCCTCCCCCATGGCCCTTCGGTTTCGGGAAGGGGCGGTTGGCCCTCGGGGGGTCGCGCGACCCACCTCCGCCCTCGAGGATAAAGGTGTCCCGAGGCCGTGGCTCGCTACGCCCCCCTTGCCTGGGGCGTTTGGGGGGATCCCTGGCCCCCCGGTCGACGGGGGCGGGAGCCTCCTGGGTCTTCTTCCAGATGTCGTCTTCCTCCGCCCGAGCGTACTTTTCGAGCACGTTGAAGAGCTCATCGGCGGAAGAGGGGCAGCTCTGGGAGAGCCGACGGTGGAGCTCCCCCGGGAGGATGCCGCTTTTGCAGGCTTCGATGACCGTAGAGTCGGGGACATGAGCCACTTTGCTTTTCACCTGAGCAAAGTGCTTGAAGAAGCTTCTGATGGTTTCCCCAATCCTCTGCTGGACAGTGTATAGCTGCAAGGAGTCCAGGGGACGCACATAGTTCCCTTGGAAGTTGGCACAGAACTCCCGCTTGAGCTGCGAGAAAGACTTGATGGAGCCGGCCTTCAGGTTGTAGAACCAGGAGCGGGTAATGTCGGAGAGGTAGAGGGGGAAGACGTTGCACTGTACTGTCTCATCCCCCCCGACCGCGGAGATGGCAGTGGAGTAGACCTGCACAAACTCGTAAGGGTCTGCCTCACCGTTATAATGTTCGATGTGCGGAGGGCGGTAGGGCCGCGGCCACCGGATGCTGCGAAGTCTTCGGCACAGGGGCTGGTTAGCCCCCTGGACTTCCCGGGGAGAGCCCTGGTCGCTATCTTCTTTCACGGGACCTTCGTTGTCTGAGTCTGGAAGCGGTCCGAGAGGTCCGCCAGAATGGCGGTGGCGACGCTTTTCCTCCTGACCGGGACTAAGTTCCCGGACGTCCGGGCTCTCCGCCGGAGATGTTGGCTCTTCAGCGGGTCTCTTCCCCCGGCCGGTACGAGAGCGAGGCTCCCCGCGCCTACGGCCGGGGGGAAGCTCTTCCCCGCGCTCTGGTGAACGCATTCGCTCAACCTCCCCTGGGGCGAAACGGACCTGTCCCGCCGAGGGAGGGAGCTCGTGCGCTGTAGCTGCCAGCCCGGAGGCTTCCGGAGCCGGTTGGGGGGAGCCCCCTGTGACGACCCCCGGGACCAGAAAGGGGGAAGCCCCTATATTATCCGGAACCAGGGAGGGGGCGTGTCGCGCCCCGAGACTGGGACAACGACTACTCCTGTAGAGACCTAGCTCGCTACAGCTAGTCCCATTCTCACAAACCTTTGACTTCCCAGGATGAGACAAACACAGGAGTATATTACATTGCAACAGAGTACTCACAAAATATTAAGCAGTGTGGCCGGCTGGCCTTAATATTACATAAAGAGGATTACAATGCCTACAAGGCATTCAGGGTTTAACAAAATATTTAACTACGCAGCAGAAGATAGGTGACCCTCCCACAAAAGAAGTTGACGGCAGAACAACACACTTCAGGGCTCTGGCGGAACTGATTCTCCTCCTTCTGGATCCACGTAATACTCCGTGCCATCGTCTTGATCAAAGTAGGTTCCATCTATTGAGTTGAATGTTGCAAGGGTGAGCACTTACGTACTCAGCAAGTCATAGGTAAGAGTAGATACATATAGTAGTGATGATATGAACCTAGACTAGTCAAGAATTATGGATATTTGTAAAATAATCTTTTCCTCTCCCATCTCATCTTATGGCATCACTTTTTATAATATAACATCATCAATCATGTTCACTAGATTATAGCACTACCGCGACACGTCGACACACGACAGGCCACGGCAGCACTCCTTATCATGACAACACATGTCATTTGGGTAATCTTGATTAAACATATTTTATTTAGAAAATAGTACTTGTGTCACACCCCGTGGATTTAATCCACCGCAGCAGACTCCTATAAAACCCGGGAGCTCGGAGTATTCGAATACGTTTTTAACTCTGCAGAGAGGTACCAATTTACCCGCAAGATATTCCACTTTCAAGCCCATCCTATCAAAATGATTAGACCCCTCCTCACAACCATGTGTGAGTGGCAAGGTGGAGATAACAAGAACTTTTGTTATGCATCACTTACAATTCACCCCCGACCCTGTGGCTCTCAGCGAGGCACAGTTGTGGCAGGTTGTATCCAAACCTCCACCCCTTTGCTTATTCCCATTACTGGGTCAGCGTGCTTGATCACCTTCAGTGATATGTGTGGGAGCCGCGCTCCGTGTTTATCGTGCATCACTACACATCTCATGCAGGGGTTTCATGTGCGATCCACATAATTACTTGTTCAGGCCTGTCCCATACCAGGCTTGCGGTTAGCACGTTGTTCATGCCACTAGACGCACAACACAAGGTTCTAGTCCTTATATGCCAGTGACCAGACCATCCACAACCCTGCACCTTCAGTGCCTGCATTCCTTTGCAGTCTAGCACCTCCAGTGCTACAGCCATCCATACCATTTTTCTGGTCACGGCTAGGGGTTTTATTTCATGAATATAAGTATATAAATACATATAATAGTTCATGGCTCAAAACTTGTTTATTTCACAGATAACCAGTCTAGTACTGCCAATTGATAAATCAACCATTCTCAATCTTTCACATGCAATATTGCCTATATTCAAGGTTATGTTTTAGCAACATTTAAAATATAGGTTCAAGATGACCAAGAATATGACTGGCCTTCCGCGTCGTAAAATACAGCAGTCGATGACGGATCAACAGCAAAATCTTCAAAGTCAGCTTCTGAATCTGCTCGAAGACAAACAAACACACAATAATTACTTATAATATTAAATTGTTTTAAGACTTATATGCAGAAATGCTCAACAAGAATGATTGAACTATACTGGAGATAATTTGAACTGCAACTGAACTGAGATTCTAGGGTTTCAAGGAATTTGGGCTAAGGATGGTGATTAGATAATCTTGGGGTTTCAGGATTGCAAGAGGGATAACAATTTTGTGGCTGGTTTAATCAAAACAGCGAATGTCAACAGATCGACATTCGGATCAAAGCTTGGACATAGCTTTAAGAAAAGCTAGGATGCTTATCTCAAGTTGTGGTAGTAGAAGAAAATGTAGATCACAACTCTACAAATTCAGTGGACAAAGTGGTTTTCAAATTGCACAACTAGAAGTGGGTAAACAAGGTCAATGCCACTGGCTGACAAGCTCTGGCATAGAGCTGACAATGCCAAAAACTAGGGCTTAGCATAACTTTTGATATGGAGCTCCAAATGATGCACCACTTAGTCTGGGAGGTAGGCTTGAGTAACAGGAACAATTAAGTCAACAGGATCTAGGGCAAGAAATGGCTGGAAAGCAAGAAATTTGATGATGAACAGAGATGAACTGGCTGCACTGGAGCAGTTCTGGACACAAACTTGGCATGGCTATAACTTCCAATCTAGGCCGATCTAGGTGTCGGGCTAGAAGACAAAAATGTTCAGGAAGTTAGGACACACACAGTGGACAAAGTGATTTGAGCTGAAACGGCCGGGAACACTTTTCCGATCATCGGCGCCGGAGAAGAAAACGCTGCTGATTGGGGGTTTCTGCTACAGGCAACAAGAACTTAATTCCTTGCTTGGAGAGCATCTAGGAGGTATAGGGAAGCTTCTGGTAACATCAAATTGACCAGAGGATCACCGGAGAAGCCTGGCGACGATCGCCGGTTTCTAGTGAAGCTCAGGTTAGGGGAAAACTTTGATTCTTGCTCAAACTGGAAATCTAAATACACAGGCTTCCTTGAATTAGTTTACTGATCAATTTTTATTACAGAATCGAGAGCTAATTTGGAGTAATTCGAGCTACATTGCCGGAACAGGGCAATCTTCGACTTTCAGCCATTTCCGGCGATCACCGGTGTTAGAGTCCACCGGAGAGCAATTAGATGATATCACACAGAGAGAATGAGTAGGGAAACTCACTGGTGTTGTTAATTTGGCAGGAGATGATCTGTAGAGTGCTGGCACCGTGAGCTTCCTCGATGGCTCGCCGGAGAAGAAAACGAAAAGGGCAAATTCTGGAACTTGGCTGGTTTCTGGTGAAGTATGGAGGGAGCTACTGAGCACAGGAGTGCTTAAATAGGCCAGGCGAAGCTTGCAAGGAGGAGACAACGAAGTAATTGGCAGCTGAGATGAGATGCATTGCGTACTGAGCATCAGCGGCGAAGACACAGCGAAGAACGGTGATTGCGACGGCGACAGGACTGCAACTGTCCACATTGTCGTTCATCGGGACTTTGCAAAGATGGAGCAAGCGGTGGCGACAACAACTGGCGCGGCAAGGCAACGTGGCGATGGATTGCTGACAAAAGCCGATGATCGCGCGCGGGAGCAAGCGCTGGTCGTCGACGTAGCAGCGGCCTTGCCACGGTGACGGCTGAGGCGGGGACACGTGCGCAACAGCATGCACGATCAAGTTGCAGGCGAAGCTTCACCGGCGGCAAGCAACCACGGCGCAAGGAAACCACGGCGAGCCCTGGTCGTGCGCACAGTAAAACGGCCTGGTCGAATGCTTGCTGCTGTCCTGGTTGAAAATGGACTGAACTGCAGTTTCAATTCTTTGAGTTTTGGACTGAAATGTAAATCTGGAGATTTAGAAGGTTTAAACTGAAATTGATTTCACTAATCTGGTATATTATATTCAACAGGATATTTGGCAAAGATAAATGATAAGATTTTACACAGTTGAATAGTTTTCGATACAAACTGAAAATAGGGTAATTTAGGGTAATTGAAATCTGAATTTCATTTGATTTTGAATTCTGGCACTTAGGATGAGATTTTGGAATTTGAACAGAAGAGAAACTTGTGACAAATAGCATTTTGAGAAGGTTTGCTGAAGAAATTCTGAATTTGGAGTTAATCTGGAGATTTTAGCCTTTCTGGGTTTTCAGATATCAGATAAGGACTAATTTGCGATAACTCTTGGACTGATTTGTGAAAAGAGTCTAGATGATGAAATCTGGCTGTCAACTTTTTAGATTAAGGTATTGACATACCCATGATCATATTCCAGAAATAATCTGGTCTGAACTTGGTCAAGATTTTGATTAAATCTGTATTTCTGAAACTTAGGGTATTTGGGTAATATAAGGTATTTCTGTTTTCGAAAATAGAAGAAGTTAATAAATCTGGAATTTAGAGATAAAATTGGATCTGGGTTCTGAAGACTTTTAAGTTCAAAGTAACTGATAGATCACATCTGAACAATCTGATCTTGATTTGAGGTCACAGGATAAATTTTGGAGATTTTAGGGCTTGAGATAGAAACTGATCTGGCTAATACTACAGATACATGCATGCATGCTATTGATGAAAAAGGAAGTTTTCACACCTAACTCAGGGTGTTACAGATCTACCCTCCTTAAAGAAATCTCGCCCCGAGATTTACCTAAGACAGGAAAAGATAAGGATAGGTTTGCTTAAGATCTTCTTCCTTCTCCCAAGTAGCCTCTTGCTCTGAATGATTCTTCCATTGAACTTTACACAATTTGATTTTCTTCCTTCTGAGCTGACGTTCATCAGTGGCTAGGATTCTGATTGGGTGCTCAAGATAAGTAAGATTCTTCTGTAATGGCACATCTTGTACATCTATCTGGTCAGTAGGTTCCTTCAAACATTTCCGGAGCTGAGAGACATGAAACACATCATGCACTCCTGCTAATCCCTCAGGTAATTCCAATTTATATGATACTTCTCCCTTTCTCTTGATTATCTTCAATGGTCCAATGTATCTTGGAGATAACTTTCCTTTCACTTGGAATCTTTGTAATCCTTTGAATGGTGTGACCTTGAGAAACACAAAATCTCCTGGTTCACATGATAATTCTCTCCGTCGTTTATCTGCATAACTCTTTTGTCGTGATTGTGCTGTTTTCAACCTTTCTCTGATGAGTCTGACATGAGCTTCTGCTTCTTCTACTATCTCTGGTCCTATGACCTTTCGTTCTCTTGGCTCATTCCAATGTAATGGTGTTCTGCATTTACGTCCATATAAAGCTTCAAATGGTGCCATCTGTATACTAGCTTGATAACTGTTATTATATATAAATTCTGCAAATGGTAAACATTTGTCCCATGATGTTCCATAATCTAGTATACAAGCTCTTAGAAGATCCTCTAGGATTTGGTTGACTCTTTCAGTCTGTCCTCCCGTCTGTGGATGATATGCAGTACTGAAGTCCAACTGGGTTCCTAGGGTTTCATGCAGTCTATTCCAAAATTTGGAGGTAAACTGTGTTCCACGATCTGAGACTATCTTCTTAGGAATACCATGCAATGCCACTATTCTTTGCATGTATAACTCTGCTAATTTACTGCCATCAAAAATCTTTTTGACTGGTATGAAATGAGCTACTTTAGTAAGTCTGTCCACAATAACCCATATGGAATCATATCCTCCTTGAGTTTTAGGTAATCCTATAATGAAATCCATACCAATTTCTTCCCATTTCCATAATGGTATTGGTAGAGGTTGTAGCTTTCCTACTATTTTCTGGTGTTCTGCTTTAACTCGTCGACATGTATCACAGTTTGCAATATACTCTGCAATATCTCTCTTCATATTATCCCACCAGAATCTGGTCTTCAAATCTTGATACATCTTTGTGTTACCAGGGTGTATTGAGTATGGAGTTTTATGTGCTTCATGGAGAATTATTTCCTTAAGATCTGCGTTTTGAGGTACACAGATTCTTTCTCGATACCATACAATCCCTTGGTTATCTTCAATAAAGCCTTGAGCCTTTCCTAACTTGATTCGACTCTTGATCTTAAAAATTTCTTCATCTTTCTTCTGGGCATTTCCTATCTGTTCTTCAAGTTGAGATTTTATTGTTAAAGTAGCTACCGTTCCCTGCGGTACTATTTCCACTTGATGATTCTGCAACTCTTGTTGTAGGTAAGGGTTCTTCAACGTAACCATTCCTTGTAGGTTGTAAACTTTTCTGCTTAGGGCATCGGCTACTACATTAGCTTTCCCTGGATGGTACTGAATACTAAGATCATAATCTTTGATCAATTCCAGCCATCGGCGTTGACGCATGTTGAGCTCTGTCTGTGTGAAAATATACTTGAGGCTTTTATGATCTGTAAAGATCTCACACTTACGTCCAATGAGATAATGCCGCCATATCTTTAAAGCATGTACTACTGCTGCTAACTCCAAATCATGAGTCGGATAATTTTCCTCATGTGGTCTCCATTGACGTGAAGCATAAGCCACTACTTGACCTTGCTGCATTAACACACAGCCTATTCCTTGCTTTGAAGCATCATAGTAAACTACAAAATCTTCTTTGCTGTCTGGTAAGGTGAGGACTGGTGTTGTTGTCAATTTCTGCTTTAGCTTCTGAAAACTCTCCTCGCACTTGGTGGTCCATTCAAATGCAACATCCTTCTTTAGCAGGTTAGTAAGAGGTTTGGCAATTTGGGAAAATCCTTCGATGAATCTCCTATAATACCCTGCTAATCCCAAGAAACTTCTAATCTCTGAAACTGAGGTAGGTTGCTTCCACTCCTTGATTGCAGAGATTTTAGCTGAGTCCACTGAAATTCCTTCTGCTGTCAACACATGTCCAAGAAATGAAATTCTTGACATCCAAAATTCACATTTGTCAAACTTGGCATAAAATTGCCTCTCTCGTAGCCTTTCCAAGACTAGGTGTAAATGTTGCTCATGTTCTTCCGTACTCTTGGAATATATCAGAATGTCATCTATGAATACTATGACAAACTTGTCAAGAAAATCCATAAATGTACTGTTCATGACATTCATGAATGCTGCCGGAGCATTGGTCAAGCCAAAAGGTACTACTATAAACTCATATAAACCATATCTGGTAGTGAAAGCAGTCTTCGGTATATCTTCCTTCTTGATCTTCAGCTGATGATATCCAGATTTCAAATCTATCTTGGAAAATACTTTGGCTCCTCGAAGCTGATCGAACAAGTCATCAATTCTTGGTAATGGATACTTGTTTTTAATAGTGACTTCATTCAAAGCTCGGTAATCTACACACATTCGTAGAGTTCCGTCTTTCTTCCTCACAAACAAAACTGGGGCTCCCCATGGCGAAGCACTGGGTTTGATAAATCCTTTGTTTTCCAAGTCTTCGAGTTGATTCTTGAGTTCCTCCAAATCTGTAACTGGCATCCTATAGGGACGTTTTGCTATAGGTGCTGATCCTGGCTTAAGTTCAATACTGAATTCTATTTCTCTGTCAGGTGGC
Source organism: Pharus latifolius (assembly GCA_019359835.1). NCBI lineage: Eukaryota > Viridiplantae > Streptophyta > Magnoliopsida > Poales > Poaceae > Pharus > Pharus latifolius. The sequence continues at coordinate 35,840,561 of CM033323.1, read as the reverse complement.
ATTCCTAGAAGTTCTTCTGGAAATACATCAGAATATCGTTGCACTACAGGCACTTGTTCCAGGCATAACTTTTGTAATGCTTGAACAGATCTTAGCGGTCTCTTGACTGCTGATCTTTCTGCATGGAATAGAACTCTCTCCCCTTGGCTACTGACAAGACTAAGGGTTTTCTCTTCACAGTCTATTAGGCCTTTATGTTGGGACAACCAATCCATTCCCAAAATAATGTCTAGACCTTGTAGTTCTAGAACTAGTAGATTTGCCTCAAATTCTACCCCTTCTATAATGAAAGTTACATTTGGGCAGATCGAGTAGACAGATAATCTAGCCCCTGGAGTTTGTATAACCATAGAGTACTCTAGTGGTACTTGGTCTATATGCATTTCAACTTCAGATGCAAATGCTTTTGACATGAATGAATTTGTAGCACCAGGATCAAACAATATTAAGGCAGATGCAGATTGAATCAGAAATCTACCTAATAGAATGTCGGTGGCGTTGCCTGCTTCTTGAATTGAAGTATAGTTTAACCTTCCTCCTTGGGTTGTAGCTGGTGCTCTGCCTCTTCCTCTTCCTCGGTTAGCCATGTTTCCTCCTCTTCCTGCTGAATTTCCTCTAAAATTCTGTGATGGTGATGCTCTGGTAACCACTGGCTGTGTTCCTGCCTGAGATCTGGCAATGGACATCGGAAGTTGTATCCAAGGACAGAATTCTTTACGGTGCCCACGCTGTCCACAATGATAACACTCAACACGAGGATGAGGGCAATCCTTCTGAGAATGATTTCCTCGGCAATTGGGGCACAATGTCGTTGCTGGTCTGGGATTCTGATAAGATGGTCGGAAATTGGGAGTGATAGGAACTCTTCCTCTGATTGGATTTGGCTGTGGTCGTGTTTGCTGGAACATTCTCCTCTTTCGGCTTTCTTCTCCCATATTCTTCTTCTCTTCCACCTTTAAAGCTCTGTTCACTAGAGTTTGAAATTCCGTAAGTTCATGAGAAGCAATTTGATACTGTAAATAGTGTTGAAGTCCTTCTGTGAAGCGCTCTATCTTCTTCTCTTCAGTATCCACATCTCCAGGTGCGTATCGAGCCAAATGAGTAAATTGGTGTAGATACTCAGTAACTGACTTACTTCCTTGAGTTAAATTCCGAAATTCCCGACGCTTAGCTGCCATAACACCAGTAGGTATATGAAATTTCCGAAATTGATCCTTAAATTCCCTCCAAGAAATATTATCTTTATCAAGATGGGCTTCCTGGTAATTCATCCACCATGCAGCTGCAGCTCCTGATAACTGATGAGATCCAAACAAAACTTTCTCTCGTTCGCTGCATCGGACCGTGTCCAGTTTCCTCTCGATATCCCGTAACCAATCATCGGCAACCATGGGATCGGTCGCACTAGAGAATGTTGGTGGACGGGTCTTTTGGAATCTGTTAATCTTGCTCCTACAGCAGAAGTAGTTCCTTCTGTTGTTCCAGTAGGCAGTTTCTGAACTATCTGAGCTAACAACTGGGTGTGAGCTATCTGAGCTTCCTGTCGACTTTTCTCCATTGACAACAAAATTTCCTGAAGACTGGGTTGTTCATTCTGAGGTGGATTAGAACTCTGAGATCCTTGCTGAAACAAAGGGTCTCTTGTCATAGTTTCTTCTTCCTGCGGAGTCTGACCTATATCTTCTCTTCCACTTCGAGATCTCCTTCTGGTGTCAACCATGGTGGCTCTGAAAAAGGTTTAGATTGATCTAACTAACTAAGGCCAACTAAGACAGCAATGCAGAAATTATTGCAACTACTTTTATGCATAAAATTACTTAGGCTATTAGCCATAATACACAAATTAACCATTGAAAAAGCAACAGCGAATCACAAAGCTATTAAGAGCATTCACTAGCTCTGTCTACACCAACCTCTAAGACACTCTGAAACAACAGAACGCACTCTCACAATCTTACCGAATTTTAGAAAATCCTAAATAAACTTTTGAAATGAAGGTTTTCAAGAGCTACAAAGCTCATTATTTTTACCAAAATAAAGTTTTCAACAAATAGTTTCTAAATAAATTACGTCTTCCTGGCACGGCCAATTTCCTAAAGGTGTCATCCTACAGTCAAGTTCTCATGTTGCTCTGATACCAACTTTTCTTGTCGCGCCCCAAGACTGGGACAACGACTACTCCTGTAGAGACCTAGCTCGCTACAGCTAGTCCCATTCTCACAAACCTTTGACTTCCCAGGATGAGTCAAACACAGGAGTATATTACATTGCAACAGAGTACTCACAAAATATTAAGCCGTGTGGCCTGCTGGCCTTAATATTACATAAAGAGGATTACAATGCCTACAAGGCATTCAGGGTTTAACAAAATATTTAACTACGCAGCAGAAGATAGGTGACCCTCCCACAAAAGAAGTTGACGGCAGAACAACACACTTCAGGGCTCTGGCGGAACTGATTCTCCTCCTTCTGGATCCACGTAATACTCCGTGCCATCGTCTTGATCAAAGTAGGTTCCATCTATTGAGTTGAATGTTGCAAGGGTGAGCACTTACGTACTCAGCAAGTCATAGGTAAGAGTAGATACATATAGTAGTGATGATATGAACCTAGACTAGTCAAGAATTATGGATATTTGTAAAATAATCTTTTCCTCTCCCATCTCATCTTATGGCATCACTTTTTATAATATAACATCATCAATCATGTTCACTAGATTATAGCACTACCGCGACACGTCGACACACGACAGGCCACGGCAGCACTCCTTATCATAACAACACATGTCATTTGGGTAATCTTGATTAAACATATTTTATTTAGAAAATAGTACTTGTGTCACACCCCGTGGATTTAATCCACCGCAGCAGACTCCTATAAAACCCGGGAGCTCGGAGTATTCGAATACGTTTTTAACTCTGCAGAGAGGTACCAATTTACCCGCAAGATATTCCACTTTCAAGCCCATCCTATCAAAATGATTAGACCCCTCCTCACAACCATGTGTGAGTGGCAAGGTGGAGATAACAAGAACTTTTGTTATGCATCACTTACAATTCACCCCCGACCCTGTGGCTCTCAGCGAGGCACAGTTGTGGCAGGTTGTATCCAAACCTCCACCCCTTTGCTTATTCCCATTACTGGGTCAGCGTGCTTGATCACCTTCAGTGATATGTGTGGGAGCCGCGCTCCGTGTTTATCGTGCATCACTACACATCTCATGCAGGGGTTTCATGTGCGATCCACATAATTACTTGTTCAGGCCTGTCCCATACCAGGCTTGCGGTTAGCACGTTGTTCATGCCACTAGACGCACAACACAAGGTTCTAGTCCTTATATGCCAGTGACCAGACCATCCACAACCCTGCACCTTTAGTGCCTGCATTCCTTTGCAGTCTAGCACCTCCAGTGCTACAGCCATCCATACCATTTTTCTGGTCACGGCTAGGGGTTTTATTTCATGAATATAAGTATATAAATACATATAATAGTTCATGGCTCAAAACTTGTTTATTTAACAGATAACCAGTCTAGTATTGCCAATTGATAAATCAACCATTCTCAATCTTTCACATGCAATATTGCCTATATTCAAGGTTATCTTTTAGCAACATTTAAAATATAGGTTCAAGATGACCAAGAATATGACTTGCCTTCCGCGTCGTAAAATACAGCAGTCGATGACGGATCAACAGCAAAATCTTCAAAGTCAGCTTCTGAATCTGCTCGACGACAAACAAACACATAATAATTACCTATAATATTAAATTGTTTTAAGACTTATATGCAGAAATGCTCAACAAGAATGATTGAACTATATTGGAGATAATTTGAACTGCAACTGAACTGAGATTCTAGGGTTTCAAGGAATTTGGGCTAAGGATGGTGATTAGATAATCTTGGGGTTTCAGGATTGCAATAGGGATAACAATTTTGTGGCTGGTTTAATCAAAACAGCGAATGTCAACAGATCGACATTCGGATCAAAGCTTGGACATAGCTTTAAGAAAAGCTAGGATGCTTATCTCAAGTTGTGGTAGTAGAAGAAAATGTAGATCACAACTCTACAAATTCAGTGGACAAAGTGGTTTTCAAATTGCACAACCAGAAGTGGGTAAACAAGGTCAATGCCACTGGCTGACAAGCTCTGGCATAGAGCTGACAATGCCAAAAACTAGGGCTTAGCATAACTTTTGATATGGAGCTCCAAATGATACACCACTTTGTCTGGGAGGTTGGCTTGAGTAACAGGAACAATTAAGTCAACAGGATCTAGGGCAAGAAATGGCTGGAAAGCAAGAAATTTGATGATGAACAGAGATGAACTGGCTGCACTGGAGCAGTTCTGGACACAAACTTGGCATGGCTATAACTTCCAATCTAGGCCGATCTAGGTGTCGGGCTAGAAGACAAAAATGTTCAGGAAGTTAGGACACACACAGTGGACAAAGTGATTTGAGCTGAAACGGCCGGGAACACTTTTCCGATCATCGGCGCCGGAGAAGAAAACGCTGCTGATTGGGGGTTTCTGCTACAGGCAACAAGAACTTAATTCCTTGCTTGGAGAGCATCTAGGAGGTATAGGGAAGCTTCTGGTAACATCAAATTGACCGGAGGATCACCGGAGAAGCCTGGCGACGATCGCCGGTTTCTGGTGAAGCTCAGGTTAGGGGAAAACTTTGATTCTTGCTCAAACTGGAAATCTAAATACACAGGCTTGCTTGAATTAGTTTACTGATCAATTTTTATTACAGAATCGAGAGCTAATTTGGAGTAATTCGAGCTACATTGCCGGAACAGGGCAATCTTCGACTTTCAGCCATTTCCGGCGATCACCGGTGTTAGAGTCCACCGGAGAGCAATTAGATGATATCACACAGAGAGAATGAGTAGGGAAACTCACTGGTGTTGTTAATTTGGCAGGAGATGATCTGTAGAGTGCTGGCACCGTGAGCTTCCTCGATGGCTCGCCGGAGAAGAAAACGAAAAGGGCAAATTCTGGAACTTGGCTGGTTTCTGGTGAAGTATGGAGGGAGCTACTGAGCACAGGAGTGCTTAAATAGGCCGGGCGAAGCTTGCAAGGAGGAGACAACGAAGTAATTGGCAGCTGAGATGAGATGGATTGCGTGCTGAGCATCAGCGGCGAAGACACAGCGAAGAACGGTGATTGCGACGGCGACAGGACTGCAACTGTCCACATTGTCATTCATCGGGACTTTGCAAAGATGGAGCAAGCGGTGGCGACAACAACTGGCGCGGCAATGCAACGTGGCGATGGATTGCTGACAAAAGCTGATGATCGCGCGCGGGAGCAAGCGCTGGTCGTCGACGTAGCAGCGGCCTTGCCACGGTGATGGCTGAGGCGGGGACCCGTGCGCAACAGCATGCACGATCAAGTTGCAGGTGAAGCGTCACCGGCGGCAAGCAACCACGGCGCAAGGAAACCACGGCGAGCCCTGGTCGTGCGCACAGTAAAACGGCCTGGTCGAATGCTTGCTGCTGTCCTGGTCGAAAATGGACTGAACTGCAGTTTCAATTCTTTGAGTTTTGGACTGAAATGTAAATCTGGAGATTTAGAAGGTTTAAACTGAAATTGATTTCACTAATCTGGTATATTATATTCAACCGGATATTTGGCAAAGATAAATGATAAGATTTTACACAGTTGAATAGTTTTCGATACAAACTGAAAATAGGGTAATTTAGGGTAATTGAAATCTGAATTTCATTTGATTTTGAATTCTGGCACTTAGGATGAGATTTTGGAATTTGAACAGAAGAGAAACTTGTGACAAATAGCATTTTGAGAAGGTTTGCTGAAGAAATTCTGAATTTGGAGTTAATCTGGAGATTTTAGCCTTTCTGGGTTTTCAGATATCAGATAAGGACTAATTTGCGATAACTCTTGGACTGATTTGTGAAAAGAGTCTAGATGATGAAATCTGGCTGTGAACTTTTTAGATTAAGGTATTAACATACCCATGATCATATTCCAGAAATAATCTGGTCTGAACTTGGTCAAGATTTTGATTAAATCTGTATTTCTGAAACTTAGGGTATTTGGGTAATATAAGGTATTTCTGTTTTCGAAAACAGAAGAAGTTAATAAATCTGGAATTTAGAGATAAAATTGGATTTGGGTTCTGAAGACTTTTAAGTTCAAAGTAACTGATAGATCACATCTGAACAATCTGATCTTGATTTGAGGTCACAGGATAAATTTTGGAGATTTTAGGGCTTGAGATAGAAACTGATCTGGCTAATACTACATATACATGCATGCATGCTATTGATGAAAAAGGAAGTTTTCACCCCTAACTCAGGGTGTTACAGGGCGCCCGCGGCGATGCCTGGAATCGAAGTGGAGGGGGCCCCAGTGGCCACGACCGGAACCGGGAAGGGGGCAGGCCCTGTAACACCCGGAACCGGCGAGGGGGGAGCCCCCGCGGCGACATCCGGAACCGGGGAGCCCATGCGGGGGGAAGTCCGCTGTGGCACGGGGGCTGCTCTGTCAACCGCCCCCGGTGTGGTAAACGCGACGCGGGGGGCGGGACTGGCTCCCGGCGTAGGGTATACCCCCGGCATGAAGTGGGCTCCCGGCCCCAGGAATAGGACAGGAACGGGGTACCCCCCTGGTGCCACGAAGGGTCCCGGCATGAAATAACCCCCCGGCACTGGGACGGGCCCGGGTGCCGGGAGGGATCCGGACATATATCCCGCAGGGGGAGGGAACCCCCCGGCAGGATCATAAGGGGCGGACAACCCCCCGGAGGCCGGAGGGGCAGCCGGGTAGCCCATAAACGGGGGCATGTTCCCCGGATACGGGTGTGACCCAAATGTGGGGGCCGGAGGCCGCGCCAACACGCTAAGGAGCTCGTCCTTAGAGCGCTGAGCGCGGAGCTGGCCTTCCACGAGAGCTTCGAGCAGGGCGTCCCGGGGAGCCGGGGGAGCCGGGGGAGCCGTCGGGGGGAGATTCGTCCTGGCCGAGGTCCCCGCGGTCACCGGGAACGACCTGGAGGTGGTAGCACCTATGTTAAGAGGAAAGGAGGGAGGCGGTACCTGGGCCAGGTCGCCTCCGGAAGGGACCGCCGGGACAGCAGTGTCTCGGGCGGACGGCGCCGGGTCTCCGAGACCCGGATCACCGGGAAGGGTGCGAGCCCTTGTTCTTGGGGGAGCCATGGCGTCTTGCACTAGTCCCCACGGACGGCGCCAACTGTCGTGGTATTGCGAATACCCCGGCAGGTTTTGAGAATGATCCTAGCGAAGATTACGTGGCGCGGGTTGACCGGATGACCGGTCCTCCCCCGCCGGACAAGCACAAAAAATGACACACGGGTTTATACAAGTTCGGGTCCCAGTGCGGGCCGTAGTCCTGTCGATGAGCTCCCGACCGGAGTCGGCTGGGGGGCTCTCTCCGGGGGAGAGGCTTCCGGAGCACGTCTGTGAGTTTAGCTATTCCAATAAAAGAACCGATCCTTTACAACAGAGGGGTACAAGGGCTATTTATAGCCCCAAAAAGAAGCAAAAAACCTAAACTACCCCGGAAGCCACCGTCGGATTGAAGGGTAGGACCGTCCTTCTCCCGGTCAAACGCCTTGGATGCTTGACAGGTGGTCGCTAGTTCCCCAGGCGCTCCTCGCGTGACCTGCACGTGATAAACAGGTCGAGACTTTACCTTTAGGAGGGCGATGAGGTCCGGGACGGCGCCGGAAGCCAGGCCCCGGGGGCCAAAAGGCGGCGCCCGAGGAGGCCCCAGAGGCCATGTCCCCGGGCCAATGGCGGCGCCCGGAAGGGCACCGGAGGCCACGTCCCGGGGGCCAAAAGGCGGCGCCCAGGAGGGCACCAGAGGCCACATCCCCGGGCAAATGGCGGCGCCCGGGAGGGCATCGGAGGCCACGTCCCGGGGGCCAAAAGGCGGCGCCCGGGAGGGCACCGGAGGCCACGTCCCCGGGCAAATGGCGGCGCCCGGGACGGCACCGGAGGCCGCGTCCCGGGAGCCAAATGGCGGAGCCCGGAAGGGCACCGGAGGCCGCGTCCCGAGAGCGAAATGGCGGCGCCCGGGAGGGCACCGGTGGCCCCGTCCCGGGGGCCAAAAGGCGGCGCCCGGGGAGGCCGGAGGCCACGTCCCTAGGCAAATGGCGGTGCCCGGGACGGCACCGGAGGCCGCGTCCTGGGAGCCAAATAGCGGCGCCCGGGAGGGCACCGGAGGCCCCGTCCCGGGGGCCAAAAGGCGGCGCCCGGGGAGGTGCCGGAGGCCATGTCCCCGGGCAATCGTGGCACAACTTACCTGGACTTAGTCCCGCAGAGATTTCCCCCGACACGTTATTTTTGGAGATTCTTCTTCTTTCATTTCCAAAAGGCAGTTTAAGGCCTTTTACCGAGAGGTTAACCAAACGGAGACATCCATTGGCGAACCTCAGTACCCCCGTTGATCGGATACACCTTTGACATTTGATCGCACTGATTGTCCGGCGGGGTTAACACGACCATTGAGGCTCCCTCTGGTCATTACCCTGATCATCAGTAACGCGAGAGTTGAAAGGGTCCTGATCGACGGAGGAAACTCCCTTGACATTCTGTTGGTTAAGGCACTCGACGAGATGCAAATTCCTCGTTCGAAGATTAAACCCATAATCCATCCATTTTATGGGATAATCCCAGGCCCCTCCATGATGCCGTTGGGACAAGTGGTCCTCCCGGTCACTCTGGGAGAACCAGACAACTTCCGGACAGAATTGGTTACTTTTGACGTAATCAATTGTGACTCAGCTTATAATGCAATCTTTGCCAGGCCAACCCTCGCTAAGTTCATGATGGCAACGCACTATGCTTATCAGTGCGGGAAGTTGCCTGGCCCCAAAGGTGTCATCTCGGTCCGAGGCAGTCGCAACGTGGCACTTACGTGCGACCGGCTATCTTTGGAGATGGTCGATCAACTTCCCCTCCGGGACGCTCAAGTCGCCACAGTTACCACCGACGCGATCAAGGCTGCTCCTCGACCAGATGACAAACTCAAATTCGTTCCTTTGTACCAGGATGATCCATCCAAGACAATTCGGGTCGGATCAGCTCTGGATGACAAATAGGAACTCGACCTCGTTGCTTTCCTCCGGGCTAACGCAGATGTGTTTGCGTGGAAACCGTCCGACATGCCCGGTGTCCCAAGGGAAGTAATTGAGCACAGGTTAGCAATTCGACCTGGACAACGACCAATAAAGCAAAAGCTCAGGCGTTTTGCTACTGACCGACAGGAAGCCATCCGAGAGGAATTGGATAAACTCCTACAGGCCGGGTTTATCCGTGTCGCGCCCCAAAACTGGGACTACGACTACTCCTGTAGAGACCTAGCTCGCTGCAGCTAGTCCCATATATGCATAGCATACACATACCCTTGACTTCCCAGGATAAGTCAAGCACAGGAGTATATCACATTGCAACAAAGTAACTTACAAAATAGTTAAGCAGTGTGGCCTGCTGGCCTTGATATTACATAAGAAGATTACAATGCCTTCACGGCATACATGGTTTAGCAAAATAACATCTACACAGCAGAAGATAGGTGACCCACCCACAAAAGAGAAGTGGACAGCAGAACAACACACATCAGGGCTCTGGCGGAACTGACGCTCCTCCTTCTGGATCCAATAAGTTCTCCACGCCTTCATCTTGATTGTTGATCGCTCCGTCTATTGATTTGTAGATTGCAAGGGTGAGCACTTACGTACTCAGCAAGTCATAGGTAAAAGTAGATACATATAGTAGTGATGATATGAACCTAGACTAGTCAAGAATTATGGATGTTTATAAAATATTCTTGTTCTTTCATACCTCATTTCATCTTATGGCAGCACTTTTCATAATTTAACATCATCATTCATGTTCACTAGATTATAGCACTACCGCGACACGTCGACACACGACAACCCACGGCAGCACTCCTTATCATGACAACACATGTCATTTGGGTAATCTTGATTAAACATATTTTATTTATAAAATAGTACTTGTGTCACACCCCGTGGATTTAATCCACCGCAGCAGACTCCTATAAACCCGGGAGCTCGGAGTATTCGAATACGTTTTTAACTCTGCAGAGAGGTACCAATTTACCCGCAAGATATTCCACTTTCAAGCCTTTCCTATCATAACAAAATGATTGGACCCCTGACTCACTTCATATTGTGAGCGGCAAGATGGAAATAACAAGAACTTTTGTTATGTATTACTCACAATTCACCCCTGACCCTGTGGATCCCTCGCGAACCACAGTTGTGGCAGGTTGTATCCAAACCTCCACCCCTACTCATATCCCCATCGCTGGGTCAGATATCAGATCACCTTCAGTGATAGTGTGGGAACTGTCCCTTATGTCAAACATCACAACACAACTCATGCAGGGGTTTTATGTGCGATCCACATAAGTACTTGTTTAGGCCTGTCCCATACCAGGCTTGTGGTTAGCACGATGTTCATGCCACTAGACGCACAACACAAGGTTCTAGTCCTTATATGCCAGTGACCAGACCATCCACAACCCTGCACCTTCAGTGCCTGCATTCCTTCGCAGTATAGCACCTCCAGTGCTACAGCCATCCATACCATTTTCTGGTCATGGCTAGGGGTTTTATTTCATGAATATAAGTATATAGATACATATAATAATTCATGGCTCAAAACTTGTTTATTTCACATTTTACAGATAACCAGTTTAGTACTGCCAATTCATAAATCAACCATTCTCAATCTTTCTCATGCAATATTATCTATATTCAAGGTTATGTTTTAGCAATATTTAAAATATAGGTTCAAGATGACCAAGGATATGACTTGCCTTCCGCGTCGTAAGAAACAACAGTTGATGACGGGTCAATAGCGAAGTCCTCAAGTTCAGCTTCTGAATCTGCTCGACGACAAACCAAACAATACACACAAATATTACTTATATATATTAAAATGATTTAGGATCTATATGCAGATATGCTTTACAAGAGTGACTGAACGATACTGGAGATAATTGAGATTGCAAGCTGAACTGAGTTGAGATCTAGGGTTCCAAAGAATTGGCTAAGAGTGGTGTTAGATGCTCTTAGGATCTCAAGGTTACAATAAGAACATCAGTTTGTGGCTGGTTTGATCAAAAACAGCGAATGTCAGCAGATTGACATTCGGATCAAGAATCTGACATAACTTCAAGGAAAACTAGAGAGCTTATCTCAAGTTATGACAGTAGAAGAAAATGTAGATCACAACTCTACAAATTCAATGGGCAGTGGGAGGCGGTCTGCGTCGAGCAGCGGGAGGCGGCCCTCCGGGAGCGGGAGAAGCTCTTGATGAGCTGTCCCGGGCCCGGGCGCAGGTGCACCTTTCGGAGGGCGCCTACATCCGCCTCCGAGAGGAGGCCAAGGTGCGGGAGAAGGCACTCCGGGAGCTCGAGAGCTCCAACGTTCGGGCACTGTCGGACGCGGGCCGCTCCGTCCGCTCGGCCTTGGAAAGCCTTGGCGTTAGCCTGGGCTCCGGGAGCGGCCCGGAGGTGCCCCCGGCGACCCTCGCGGAGGCTGTGGGTTTTCTTAACGCACAAGTCTCCGCCATCCCGGAGGCTGCGGACGTCCGGGCGCGTGGCCGGGCGATCCCCGTCATCGCGGCCGCCGCGGGGCTCGTTGACTACCGTGGGGTCGGCGCCCGGGCGATCGGGGGGCGCATCCCCCGGGGCTTCCCGGAGGCCTTCGAGCCAACGCGCCGGGAGGTGGAGCTGCTGGCGGAGGGGTTCTACGACCGGATCATCCGGACGTGGTTCCCGACACCGGCGCCTCCGGCCGCGGATGTCCCTGCCCCGGCCACGGAGGAAGCTTCCCGGGGGGAGGACCCCAATGCCAAAGTATGAGCCTCCCCCGGGTCTTTAGCTAGGACCCCTTTTTATTTTGTTAGACATTTTGATTCCGGTAGCTTCTTAGGAGAAGCCCCGGGCACTTGTACAAAAACATTTTGCAATGAAATATATTAGAAATTTTTCTAAGTCTTTGTAATGAAATGTTACCAGGGTTCCCGGGGGGTTGCTCCCGAGCAACGGTCCGGGAGAGGCTCTCCGGGGGACGCCCAAGCGGCTTTGATTTTGCTGAGCCTTGTCTCCGGGAGGCCCGACGGCGGTACTGCCCGGGAGCCTGTCCGGTTGAGGTGGCGTCCGGAATGGTACTTGGATAATTTTGACAACAGCCGTGCTGAATTAACTCCCCCGCGCCCGAAGACCCAGATGATACCTCCTCTCCGGATACTTCCGCCGGCTGGGTACGAGTTTTGGCCTGAAGACGCACTTCGGGACTCTCAGCGTCGCGTCCGGGCGCTGTACCGGGACTTGGCCCGGGAGCTGAGGGAGCGCCTCCGGGAGCTTTAGGCGTAGGAGCCTTAGGCTCGTAGAAAATCCCCCGGGTTAGGACCCGGGTTGTATCGTTTCCGAAACCCACCGGAGGGGGAAGATGTCCTCCGGGTTTGTTGATCAATAAAGCGCATTATTTTCTTTTATTGCCTCTATTTTCTTCTTCTTGGATGGTCTGGACGACTCATCTTAACAAGGATGAGCTAAATCTCTTCGTCGGTGACCCCAGGGGCCCCCTGTCCCCCCCCCCCCCGCCCACAGTGGGCGGGAGGAGGCCTCCGCGTGCTGTGGGGGTAATAGGGTCCCTGGGGGGAGCATAACCTGTAGAAATATTTTGTTAGAAAATTGTAAAAGGATTTCCGAAGGAGGGGCCTTCCGGGGTGAACGGGGGCACCGGGAGAGGTTCATCCGGCCGCCGGGAGAGCGGGGGACCGGGAACTAGGCGCGGAAGGGGCTCATGAAAAGCCAACAAGACCTCCGGAGGGGAGCTTCCCGGGAGACTTCGTCCGGTCGCCGTGAAAACGGGGAACCGGGAATAATGTGTCCGGGGAAAATATATCTGAGAAAACCAATCTTCGTAAAGCAATTGTCCGGTCGCCGCGAGGACGGGGAACCGGGAATAAGGTCTTCGAGAGATAATCACCCGGTCGCCGTGAGAACGGGGAGCCGGGAAAAACTTCGACTCCCGGAGGAGGAAGATAGATCTAGTCAAGCCGCACGGGGCTGATCTTCCGGTCGCCGTGAGAACGGGGAGCCGGGAATAACGTCGACTCCCGGGGGAGGAAGATAGATCCAATCAAGCCGCAAGGGGCTGATCTTCCGGTCGCCGTGAGAACGGGGAGCCGGGAATAACGTCGACTCCCGGGGGAGGAAGATAGATCCAATCAAGCCGCAAGGGGCTGATCTTCCGGTCGCCGTGAGAACGGGGAGCCGGGAATAACGTCGACTCCCGGGGGAGGAAGATAATCCAGAAAGCCATTAGACGTCCCGCTGAGGAGAGCGTCTACTCCCGGAGGAGGAAGTGCCCAGAGACGGGTCTTGAGTGTTTGGGTAGGGGACTAATCTCCCAAAGTGACTCGTTACCGCGGCCGCTGGGGACCGGGTTGCCGCTTACACCCTCAGTCCACGAGGGCTGTTCGTAAGCCGCCCTTCAGGAGGGACTTGCTGGGGCAGGGCCCACTTCCTCACAGAGAGGGCATCCTCACGGGGAGGGCATCGTCACGGGGAAGGCATCCTCGCGGGGAGGGCGTCCTCGCGGGGAGGGCATCACCACTAGGGGCGGTAAACAAGAACAACCTGCAGTGAGACAGTTGGAGAACAAAGGCTATGCATTTATTAACGAAATACACAAAGCCCCCCCCTGCGAAGTCGCGAAGGGGGAAAAAAGGGAAACTACAGTGTCCCTCCTCCCCCTCCGGCGTGACCGCTCCGGGGGAGGGGGCAGGCCCGTAAGGCTAGACGTAGAACTTGCGAAGTAAACGCAAGTTCCAGGTGTGCTTCAGCTCCTGCTCTTGAAGGTTGGAGAGCTTGTAGGCCCCCGAGCCTAGGACAGCGGAGATCCTGTAGGGGCCCTCCCATTTGGGGGAGAGTTTTCCCTGGGCTTGGGGGTCCGTGACGCGCTTGAGGACAAGGTCCCCAAGGCGAAAAGCTCTTTCGCGCACGCATTGGTTGTATGCGCGCGACATCTCGCGCTCGTAGATGGCGTGGCGGAGGAGCGCCCGGTCGCGTTCCTCCTCCACGAGGTCGATTTCCAGCCGCCGGTTGTCTTCGTTGGCTTGGTAGGCTGCGGTCGTGGCTCCATTCAGGAGCTCGACCCGCAGCGACCGGAAGCCGATCTCCGGGGGGAGGACTGCCTCCGCCCCGTAGACGAGGGAGAAGGGAGCACGCCCTGTGGCCCGGGACGGGGTCGTGCGCATCGAGCAGAGGATGCTAGGGAGCTCCTCTGCCCACGCGCCCCGCTTGGAAGCGGTTTGTTCGAGTCTCCGGCGTAACCCCTGTAGGATTACGCCATTGACCCTCTCGACGGCCCCGTTGCTTTGGGGATGGGCCACTGAGGCGAAGTGGATGACGACCCCCAGGCCTTCGCAGAATTCCCAGAAATAAGCCGAGTCGAATTGGGTCCCGTTGTCCACGGTAATTTCCCGGGGGACACCAAAACGACAAACGACGTTTTTCCAGAAAAACCGCTGAACGGCCCGGGAGGTGATGCTAGCCAAGGGCTCCGCCTCAACCCACTTTGTAAAGTAGTCGACCGCGACCACCGCATACTTGTATCCTCCGGGCGCTGGGGGGAAAGGCCCTAAGAGGTCCATCCGCCAGCGCACGAAGGGCCAAGTGATGGGGATAGTCCGCAGCGCTACAGGGGGGAGATTCGAGCCCTTGGCCATCTTCTGGCATGCTTCGCACGCGGAGACAAGGTCTCGCGCGTCGCGCATGACTGTAGGCCAGTAAAAGCCCTGCCGAAGGGCCTTGGCGGCGATGGCACGCGGGGCTAGGTGAGAGCCACAGCTCCCCGCGTGAATGTCTTCCAGGAGTTGAAGTCCCTCCGGCCGGGGGAGGCAGCGCAGGAGGGCTGAAGCCCCCCGCTTGTAGAGCCTTCCCTCGAGCAGGAGATACGCTCGGGCTTTGGCCCGGAGGCGCTTAACCTCGGTTTCGCTGGGAGGGTCCCCCTCCCCCTTGATGAAGGAGATGAGGGGATCCATCCATGACGACGGCCGGACGATCTCGGCGACCTCCGGGACCGGAGGCTCGGGGCCTGCGTCCGGGGAGGCCACCGAGGGCTTCGTGATTGTTTCCAAGAAGGCCCCCTTGGGGAGCGTTTCCCGGGCGCTTGCCGCCCGGGCCAAAGCATCAGCCCGGTCATTCTCCCTTCGCGGGATATGCCGGGCCTCAAGGCCGTTGAAGTGTTTCTCCATTTTTCGTACTTCCTGCAAGTAAAGACTTAAATTTGCGTCATGGCACAGGTAAGATTTGTCCATTTGGCAGACAACGAGCTGAGAGTCTCCCTTCACTAGTAGGCGCCGGATCCCCAGGGAGCGCGCAAGGCGCATCCCGAGGAGCAGAGCCTCGTATTCGGCGACGTTGTTGGTTGCGGGGAACTCGAGCCGCGCGGCGTACTCGAGCTCCTTCCCCTCGGGGCTCCGGAGGACTACCCCCGCGCCAGCCCCAGCGAGACACAGCGACCCATCAAACAGCAGGGTCCAATGGTCACTGCGTCGGGGCGGCACAGGGAGATCTTCGTCCCCGGACCCAGAGGCGGGAGTCCATTCTGCGATGAAGTCGGTGAGGACCTGCGACTTGATTGCGGAGCGGCCGGTAAGGGACAGGGAGAAGGGGGCAAGCTCGGCCCCCCACTTCCCAATCCGGCCGGTGGCTTCTTTATTCCGCAGTACCTCCCCCAGGGGGAGGGACGACGGAACGGTGATGGGGTGCCCCAGGAAGTAGTGCCGGAGCTTCCGGGACGCCATGAGGAGAGCGTAGCAAATCTTCTCCATCTCTGTGTACCGGGTCTTGGCCCCTTGGAGGGCTTCACTGACGTAGTACACGGGACGTTGCTGCCCCTCCTGCTCCTTCACCAAAACCGCGCTGACGGCGGCGGGGGTCGCAGCGAGGTAGAGGAGCAAGGGCTCTTCCGGAGACGGACTCACGAGCATTGGAGGGCTTGAGAGGTACTTCTTGAGGTCGTTGAAGGCTTCCTGGGCCTCGGGGCTCTAGCGGAACCCCTCGAGCCCTCGGAGCATCTTGAAGAACTGGAGGCCCCGCTCCCCCGAACGAGAGACGAAGCGACTGAGCACGGCCAGGAGGCCGGAGAGTCGCTGGACATCTTTGACGGAGCGTGGTGGGGGCATGTCTAAGAAGGCCCGGATCTTCTCGGGGTTTGCCTCAATGCCCCGCTGGGACACGAGGAAACCCAGGAGCTTCCCCCCGCGCACACCGATGGCGCACTTCTCCGGGTTGAGCTTGAGCCCGAACGCGCGGAGGTTGCGGAAGGTCTCAGCGAGGTCGTCGATGTGGGAGGCTGCACGGGGGCTCTTGACGACCGCGTCGTCTACGTAGACTTCGACGTTGCGGCCGACTTGGTCTTTGAAGACCAGCGTCATCAGGCGCTGGAAGGTGGCTCCCGCATTCTTGAGCCCGAAGGGCATGTGGCGGTAGCAGAAGGTTCCGAGGGGAGTTATGAAACTCGTCTTTTCCTCGTCCCCCTCCGCCATCCGGACTTGATGGTATCCCGAGTAGGCGTCTAGGAAGCTCATCAGCTCGCACCCCGCGGTGCAGTCAACGAGCTGGTCGATCCGCGGGAGCGGAAAGTTGTCTTTGGGGCACGCGCGGTTAAGGTCGGTGAAGTCCACGCACATGCGCCATTTGCCACTTGATTTCTTGACGAGGACGGGGTTTGCGAGCCACTCAGGGTGCAAGACTTCCCGGATGAACCCCGCCTCTTGGAGCCGGGCTATCTCCGTTTTGATAGCTTCTTGACGTTCGAGGGAGAGCTTCCTCAACTTTTGTTTGATAGGGGGGTGACCGGGGGTTACTGCGAGCTTGTGTTCAATAACCTCCCGGGCGACGCCCCGCATGTCCGAAGGTTTCCACGCAAAAACATCGGAGTTTTCGCGCAGAAAAGCTGCGAGTTGCGCTGCATGGTCTTGGGGGAGCTCTGCCCCGATTTGGACAGTTTTGTCCCTGCTGCCCGGGGACAGCGGGACCTTCCGGAGGCCCCCTTCCGGACGCGGCTTGAGGAGGGGCCTCCCAGGGGATGGCGCAGCGACGTCTACGTTCGGGGGGGGGGAGCCTCCCCCCCGGGTGCCTTGATCAGGTTGACGCTTCCTATTGTGGCAGCAGCCCGCTCGTATAGGGCACGGGCCATGTCTTGGTCCCCCCGGACGTTGATCACGCCATGCGGCCCGGGGATCTTCATGCACAAGTAGTTTTGGTGGGTGGCAGCCCCCAGCCGATTGATCGTAGTCCTCCCCATAATCACATTGTAGGAGGAGGGGAGGTCCACTACGTCGAAGCGGACTAGCTCGGTCCGGTAGTTCTCCGGGGTACCGAAGGTGATCGGGAGATCTACCTTGCCCACGGGGTGAATCGCCTTCCCCGGGACAAACCCTTGCAGAGGCCCTGCCGCTGGTTGCAGGAGCTTCTCATCCACCTGCATTTCCTTGAAGGTTTTGAGGAACAGGACGTCGGCGGAGCTTCCGCCGTCCACGAGGATGCGGGCCAAGTGGCAGTTGTAGATTGTCGCGGAGACAATGAGCGCGTCGTCGTGGGGGAAGCGAACCCCTCGCGCGTCTTCCGCCGTAAAGGTGAGGGGGACGTCCGACCACTTGGGCGGCACGGACGCATGTAGCACCCCCACTACCTTAACTTCTCGCGCGTACTCCTTGCGCTGGCGCTTGGAATCCCGTCCGGAGGCGGACCCCCCTATGATGACGTTGATGCGGCGCTGAGAAGTTTGAAAGGGGAGAGCGTCTGAAGGCTCCCCCTCCTGCACCTGCTGCCCCCCCGCGGGAGCGGGAAGGGCCGGAACAGCTGGCCGAGGGGGCAAGGAGGCCGGAGTCCCCCCCCTGCCCGCGCTGGTCGAGGAATGCTGCGAAGTGTTGCAGCAGCTGGTGGCAATCTCGGGTGGCGTGGGTACTGGACCCGTGGAAGCTGCACCACGGTCCTTCCCGGCTTCTCCCCGCGGGGCCTTCGCGGCCATGCGAAGACTGTCCTCCCCCACGGCCTCTCGGCTTGGGAAAGGGGCGGTTGCCCTTCGGGGGGTCACGCGAGCCGCCTCCGCCCTCGAGGACAAAAGTGTCCCGAGGCCGTGGTTCGCTGCGGCCCCCCTGCCTGGGGCGCCTGGGAGGATCCCGGGCCCCCCGCTCGGCGGGGGCAGGAGCCCCCTAGGTCTTCTTCCAGATGTCGTCTTCCTCCGCCCGAGCGTACTTTTCGAGCACGTTGAAGAGCTCGTCGGCGGAAGAGGGGCAGCTCCGGGAGAGCCTTCGGTGGAGCTCCCCCGGGAGGATGACGCTTTTGCAGGCTTCGATGACCGTAGAGTCGGGGACGTGGGCCACTTTGCTCTTCACCTGGGCAAAGCGCTTGAAGAAGCTTCTGATGGTCTCCCCAGTTCTCTGCCGGACAGTATACAGCTGCGAGGAGTCCAGGGGACGCACGTAGTTCCCCTGGAAGTTGGCACAGAACTCCCGCTTGAGCTGCGAGAAAGACTTGATGGAGCCCGCCTTCAGATTGTAAAACCAGGAGCGGGCAATGCCGGTGAGGTAGAGGGGGAAGACGTTGCATTGGAGACTCTCGTCCCCCCCCCGCCGCGGAGATGGCGGTGGAGTAGATCTGCACAAACTCGTAAGGGTCCGCCTCGCCATTATAATGCTCGATGTGCGGGGGACGGTAGGGCCGCGGCCATCGGATGCTGCGGAGTCTTCGACACAGGGGCTGGTTCGCCCCTTGCACTTCCCGGGGGGAGCCCAGGTCACTGTCTTCTTTAACGGGGGACACCCCCTCGTTATCCGAGTCAGGTAGCGGCCCAAGAGGGCCACCGGAGTGGTGGTGACGACGCTTCTCTTCTGGGCCGGGACTGATTTCCCGGACGTCCGGGCTTCCCTCCGGGGAGGATGGTTCTTCGGCTGGTCTCTTCCCCCGACCGGTGCGAGAGCGAGGCTCCCTGCGACAACGACCGGGGGGGAGCTCTTCCCCGCGGCTGGGAGAATGCATTCGCTCGACCTCCCCCCGGGAGAAGCGGATCTGCTTCGCTGGGGGAGGGAGCTCCTGCACTGTGGCAACCGGCCCGGGAGCTACCGGGACCTGCTGAGGGGAGCCCCCTGGGACGGCCCCCGGGACCGGAAAGGGGGGAGACCCTGCACCATCCGGAACCGGGGAGGGGGCGCCCGAGGCGGCGTTTGGATCCGAAGAGGGGGCCCCCGTGGCAACGACCGGGACCGGAAAGGGGGAAGCCCCTGTGACATCCGGAACCAGTGGGGGGTGAGCCCCCTCGGCGACGTCCTGGGTTGGGGAGCCAATGCGGGGGGAAATTCGCTGAGGCACGGGAGCTGCTCTGTCGACCGGCCCCGGTGCGGTAAACGCAACGCGGGGGGCGGGACTGGCTCCCGGCGTAGGAATAACCCCCAGCATGAAATGACCCCCCAGCCCCGGAAGCGGGCCGGGGACAGGGTACCCCCCTGGTGCCACGAAGGGCCCGGGCATGAAAAAGCCTCCCGGCACCGGGACAGGCCCGGGTGCCGAGAAGTGTCCAGAAGTATATCCCGCGGGGGGAGGGAACCCCCCAGCGGGATCATACGGGGTAGACAGCCCCCCCGACGCCGGAGGGGCCGCTGGGTATCCCATGAACGGGGGCATGATCCCCAGATATGGGTGCGACGAAAAGGTGGGGGCCGAGGGCCGTGCCAACACACTAAGGAGCTCGTCCATAGAGCGCTGGGCGCGGAGCTGGCCCTCCACGAGAGCCTCCAGCAGGGCGTCCCGGGGGGCTGGGGGAGCCGTCGGGGGGAAACTCGTCCCGGCCGAGGTCCCCGCGGCCGCCGGGAGCGACCCGGAGGTGGAGGCACCTAGATTGAGAGGAAAGGTGGGAAGCGGTACCTGGGAATGGTCGCCTCCGGACGGAAGCGCCGGAACAGCAGCGTCCCGGACGGGTGCCGCCAGGTCACCGGGACCGGCGTCACCGGGAAGGGCGCGGGCCCTTGTTCTCGGAGGAGCCATGGCGATTCGTCACGGGTCCCCACGGACGGCGCCAACTGTCGTGGTATTAAGAATACCCCGGCAGGTTTTGAAGACGATCCTAGCGGAGATTACGCAGCGCGGGTTGACCGGGTGACCGGTCCTCCCCCGCCGGACAAACACAAGAAAAGACACAAGGATTTATACAGGTTCGGGTCCCAGTGGGGGCCCTAGTCCTGTCGACGCGCTCCCGACCGGAGTTGGCTGGGGGAGCTCTCTCCGGGGGAGAGGCTTCCGGAGCACGTCTGTGAGATTAGCTATTCCAAATAATAACGAACTGATCCTTTACAACAGAGGGGTACAAGGGCTATTTATAGCCCCAAAAAGAAGCAAAAAACTTAACTACCCCGGGAGCCACCGTCGGATTGAAGGGTAGGACCGTCCTTCTCCCGGTCAAACGTCTTGGATGCTTGACAGGTGGTCGCTGATTCCCGAGGCGTCCCTCGCGTGACCTGCACGTGATAAACAAACAGGGATTTTACCTTTTAGGAGGGCGGTGACGTCCGGGACCTCTTCCGGAGAGCAGGGTCCCGGGCGCCCAAAGGGCGGCGCCCGGGGCAGGCACCGGAGGCCACCGTCCCCGGGCACATGGCGGCGCCCGGGACATGCCCGGGGGGCACGATCCCGGGGGCCAAATGGCGGCGCCCGGGACATGCCCAGGGGGCACGGTCCCGGGAGCCTAAAAGGCGGCGCCCGAGGCAGGCACCGGAGGTCACTGTCCCCGGGCACATGGCGGCGCCCGGGACATGCCCGGGGGGCACGGTCCCGGGGACCAAATGGTGGCGCCCGGGGCAGGCACCGGCGGCCACTGTCCCCGGGCAGATGGCGGCGCCCGGGACGTGCCCGGGGGGCACGGTCCCGGGGGCCAAATGGCGGCGCCCGGGGCAGGCACCGGGGGCCACTGTCCCCGGGCACATGGCGGCGCCCGGGACATGCCCGGGGGGCACGGTCCCGGGGGCCAAATGGCGGCGCCCGGGACATGCCCAGGGGGCACGGTCCCGGGAGCCTAAAAGGCGGCGCCCGGGGCAGGCACCGGAGGCCACTGTCCCCGGGCACATGGCGGCGCCCGGGACATGCCCGGGGGGCACGGTCCCGGGGGCCAAATGGCGGCGCCCGGGGCAGGCACCGGCGGCCACTGTCCCCGGGCAAATGGCGGCGCCCGGGACGTGCCCGGGGGGCACGGTCCCGGGGGCCAAATGGCGGCGCCCGGGGCAGGCACCGGGGGCCACTGTCCCCGGGCACATGGCGGCGCCCGGGACATGCCCGGGGGGCACGGTCCCGGGGGCCAAATGGCGGCGCCCGGGACATACCCAGGGGGCACGGTCCCGGGAGCCTAAAAGGCGGTGCCCGGGGCAGGCACCGGAGGCCACTGTCCCCGGGCACATGGTGGCGCCTGAGACATGCCCGGGGGGCACGGTCCCGGGGGCCAAATGGGGGCGCCCGGGACATGCCCCGGAGGCACGGTCCCGGGAGCCTAAAAGGCGGCGCCCGGGGCAGGCACTGGAGGCCACTGTCCCCGGGCAATCATGAACTTACCTGGACTTGACCGCGTGGAGATTTCCCCCAACAGAGCTAATTCGAAGTAAATTGGCCTGCATTGCGGAACAGGGCAATCGAGATTTCCGGTGATCACCGGCGACTGGAGGCAAGGAAATCCAATTAAGTGATACAGCACGATGAGAGAGATAAGGGGAACTCACTGGTGCTGTTAATTTGGCAGGGGATGCTGTGGAATGAGCTGGCACCGTGAGGCCTCGAGCTGGTCTCGCCGGAGAAGAAGACTAAGACAGAAAATCTGAGACTTGGATGATTTCCAGTGAGGTTTGAGGGAGTTGCTGAGCACAGGGATGCTTAAATAGCAGGCGAAGCTTGCGAAGAGGGAACAATGAAGAGATTGGCAGCCGGTGACTTGACTGGTTGCGTGCAGGAGAAATAGCGGCGAAGAAACAGCAAGGAGCGGTGATTGCGACGGCGACAAGTCTGTAGCTGATCACAGTGTCGTTCCATCGGGACTTGGCAATGCTGTTGGGCGGTGCAAGGCAGTGGCGACAAGGGCTGGCAAAGCACAGCAACGTGGCGAAGAGTTGCTGACAACGGTCGCGCACGGGAGCAAGCTGTTCAACGGCGTTGCCACGGCGATAGTTGGGGCGTGGACGCGTGTGCACATGCAGATTCAAGTGAGCATGAGCTCAGGCGAGGCGTGGCCAGCGGCGAGCAAGCGCGGCGCAAATGCACGGCGATCTCTGGTCGTGCACAGCAGCTGCTGTCCTGGTCGAATTTGGGCTTGATTGCAATTTCCAATTCTTGATTTGGACTGAACTATAATTCTGGAGATTTGGAAGGTTTGATCTGATTTTGATTGCACTGATTTGGCAAACTTGATTCAACAGATGATTTGGCACAGATTGAAGATAAAATTTGAGATGTTTGGTTGATTTTTGATATGAACTGAAATTAGGGTATTTTAGGGTAATTGAAATCTGAATTTCAATTGATTTTGAATTCTGGGATTTAGGGTTTGATTTTGAGATACTCATAAAAGAAGAATTTGTGTTGAAAAGCATTTGGGAGGTGTTCCCTGAATCAGATTTGAATTTGGAGATGATTTGCAACATTTTGCCTTTTTAGGTTTTTGGAAAATCTGGAAAAAGAACTGATCTGCAATACTCTTGGACTGATTTGCGAAAAAGGCTCAGATGGTAAAATCTGGCTACCAACTTTTTGGATTAAGGTATTGGCATACCCTTGATCATAATCCAGGAATAATCTGGTCTAAACTTGGCAAAGATTTTGATTAAATCTGAATTTCTGAAACTTAGGGTAAAAGATATTCTCTTTTTGAAAACAGAAAGGAGTTGATAAATCTGGAAGTTAGAGATGGAATTGAATCTGGGTTCTGAAGGCTTTTAAGTTTAGGATAACTGATAGATCAAATCTGGGAAGTCAGATCTTGACTTGAGGTCACAGGATAGATTTTGGAGATTTAAGGGCTAGAACAGAATAAAGCTAAGGCTGATTTGGTTGATCTAGAAGAGACATATGCATGCATGATTTTTAAGAAAGAAACTTTTCACCCCAAAACTCAGGATGTTACAATCCGTGAAGTGGATCACCCGGAATGGCTCGCCAATCCGGTCATGGTCCGCAAGTCAAATGGCAAGTGGCGCATGTGCGTCGACTACACTAGCCTCAACGCTGCCTTTCCGAAGGATGACTTTCCCCTTCCCCGCATCGACCAGCTGGTCGACTCAACTGCGGGTTGCGAACTGATGAGTTTTCTGGACGCTTACTCAGGATATCATCAAATTAGCATGGCGGAAGACGATGAAGAGAAAACTGCCTTCATCACCCCGTTCGGCACATACTGCTACGTCAGAATGCCGTTCGGTCTCAAGAACGCAGGTTCCACGTACCAGCACTTGATGCAAAAGACCTTTCTTTCCCAGATAGGGCGCAATTTTGAAGCATATGTAGACGATTTGGTTGTAAAAAGTACCAAGAGATTGTCTCATTTGGACGATCTCGCTGAAACCTTCTGTAATTTGAATCGCTTTGGAATAAAATTAAACCCGGAGAAATGTTCTTTCGGGGTTTCTTCAGGAAAACTTCTTGGTTTCCTTGTGTGTTCTAGGGGCATTGAAGTTAATCCTGAGAAAATCAGGGCCATTGAACAAATGAGATCGCCCTCAACCATGAAGGATGTTCAACGCCTGGCTGGTCGCATGGCGTCTTTAAGTCGTTTTATATCATGACTAGCCGAAAGGGGATTGCCTTTCTTCAAAGCCTTGCGGAAGCATCATAATTTTTCATGGTCGAGGCCGAAAAAGCATTTCAGGAGGTAAAGACATATCTATCCAGTCCGCCGGTATTGGTATCTCCCGACAAAGGAGAACCATTGCTTCTTTATCTGGCGGCCACACCACATTCTGTCAGCGCCGTTCTGATCGCGGATAGGGAGGGAATACATAGACCCGTCTACTATGTGAGCGAAGTACTTCATGGTCCTAAGGAGCGCTACCCGGAGGTCCAGAAGATACTTTATGCGCTACTGATGGCTTCCCGTAAGCTACGACATTACTTTCAAGCGCACAAGATCACAGTACCCTTTTCTTTTCCTTTTGGGGGATATTGTCCGAAACCCAGAGAAATCTGGTCGAATCGCCAAATGGGCGGTCGAACTCGGTGCCTTCGAGATCCATTTCACGCCCCGCACGGCAGTTAAGTCTCAGGTTTTCACCGACTTTGTGGTCGAATGGACCAACCCTGAGCCACCCGTGCAGTTGGCAGAGGAACTAGAGTGCCCCGATTACTGGACAATGTACTTTGACGGCTCCCGTAGTTTTCAACACTCGGGGGCTGGAGTGGTCTTAGTTAGGCCCCAGGGCAAACAACTTAAGTATGTCATCCAACTACACTTTGTTGCGACTAACAATGCAGCAGAGTATGAAGGTCTTCTTGCAGGGCTCCGGGCAGCAAAATTCCTCGGAGTCCGTCGATTAGTGGTGAGGGGAGACTCACAGCTGGTCGTAAACCAGGTAAACAAGGAGTACAGCACCTCCGATGAGACAATGGCTCATTACCTGGGGGAAGTGAGGAGATTGGAAAAACACTTCAGTCATTTTGAAGTCCAATACATCCCGCGAAAGGAAAACATTCACGCAGACCAATTATCCAAAATTGGGTCCTCACGCACATCCGCTCCGGCAGGAGTGTTCATTGAACACTTGGACCATCCTTCGATCATGACTTCGGTTGAGGATGATCCGGTAATAGCCTCCGTTACCAACCTCGGTCAGGAACAGGATTGGACTCATCCATTGAGAGTCTATCTTGAACATGGGACACTACCCGAGGATGAAACCGAAAGCAATCGGTTAATTCGAAAAGCGCGACTGTACAAACTCATAGATGGGGTTTTGTACATAAAGGGTACTCAAGGAGTATTCATGCGTTGCATATCTCAGGAGGAAGGAAAATCCCTCTTGAAAGAAATACATGACGGTGTATGTGGTGCACACGCGTCCTATCGAACACTGGTCGGAAAAGCTTTTCGACAAGGATTCTATTGGCCTTCGGCACTCGATGATGCCAAGCGTATGGTCAAGATGTGTCCTCAGTGTCAGTTTCACGCCAGACAGATTCATCAACCTGGCTATGCGTTACAAACCATCCCCCTCGCATGGCCTTTCGCGATCTGGGGAATGGATATTGTGGGTCCTATGCCACAAGCGGCCAATGGGTACAAGTTTCTATTCGTAGCCATTGATACGTTTACAAAGTGGATCGAAGCCGAACCGGTACGCAATATTACCGCATCGCAGCACAAAAGTTCTTTCATAAGAACATTGTAGCTCGATTTGGTGTTCCAAACCGCCTTATCACCGATAACGGTTCTCAGTTCGCTAGTGGCCTCTTCCTAGACTACTGCAACCAGATTGGAACTAAGGTGTGTTTTGCTTCTGTGGCGCATCCACAAAGCAATGGCGCTGTAGAACGGGCCGATGGGCAGATATTACAAGGCATTAAAAAACGTGTTTTTGATCGCCTTAAGACTCGCTCGGGGGCTTGGGCAGACGAGCTTTATACCGTTCTATGGGCACTACGAACTACTTCTAGTCGAGCCACCGGTGAGACGCCCTTCCATCTGGTCTATGGGGCCGAGGTTGTATTGCCTATCGAAGTTAGTATTGGGTCTGTTCGAACAAAACAATTCGAACCGATTAATCAGTCCGAACAGCGGTCACAAGATCTCATCCTCTTAGAAGAAAGGCGTGATCGCGCTTTAGTCAAGTCCACGGCATACTTGCAAGCTTTGCGCAAGTATCACAGTAAAAGGGTGCGACCACGTAGTCTTCACGTGGGCGACCTGGTCTTACGAAAAATCCAAGATCAGTCTAATCGCAACAAATTCTCCCCGTAGTGGGAAGGCCCTTACACTGTGGTCTCGGTGCCGCGACCAGGATCCGCGCGGTTAGCCATGGGGGATGGTCGAATTTTGTCCAATACTTGGAACATCGATCAATTTCGCAAGTTCTACGTGTAAGTTCTCAACCCCATTTTCCCTGTTCAATTAGCATTTTTTCATAAAAATTAAAAATGTTTTCCGTTTATATGAGAAATATTTCCCTTTATGACCATCCACTATGAATTCGGCTCAGGGGCTGGTCGCACTCAGTTAGATCATTATAACATTCTGGTCGGATTCGCTGGCCGATCTCATACCACTTTCAGATAAGTCACTCCTAAATAAGCCGTTTCTCAACGCACACGGGGCTTTCTGACAAGTCCTTGGTTATCCGAGCGGCTGCTGGTTAGCAAACAAGGCTAGGTGTTATAATAATTATAATTGTTGATTTGATCATACACCCCTGGTCGTTATATTCATTTTTCCCTGCGTTTGTAATACTAAGCCTTCAGTACCTACAATCACAGGCGGAGGCTAGGGGGATGAGTCTATAATATAAACCAACATAAAACAAAAATATATTCATTTTTAAAAAGTGAATTTTCATATGCATTGCATCGTATACAACTGTTTCTGTACAAGTATAGGAATCATTCGATCCCGAGCTCAGTCAGGAGTTTATCTACAAGGGGACTAATCTCCTCCATGACGGCCTCTAGTTGCTCTTCACTCTCGATCTCAACCGGTCCCACTAGTGGATTCAGATCTGCATCTCGGCCATAATGAAGTCGAACCCGGCTGAGGATAGCGGAAGCGGCTGACCGAACTCTGGTTCTGATCACCTCTTCTTGTCGCTGTGTATCCTCAGGGAG
The DNA here is from genome assembly GCA_019359835.1 of Pharus latifolius. Taxonomy (NCBI): domain Eukaryota; kingdom Viridiplantae; phylum Streptophyta; class Magnoliopsida; order Poales; family Poaceae; genus Pharus; species Pharus latifolius. Next base: position 35,813,685 of record CM033323.1, on the reverse strand, counting down.
ATACTCGAGAAGTGACTCTGCTTGAGCCATAACTAGGGCAACCCAGTCCTCTTGGCTAAGATTGTCTCGTGTGGTTTCGACCACATCAGCCTTCAGTTGATGAGCCACCGCCTTCAGTTTTTCGAAGACTGAATGGCTCAGCTTTCCAATCGCCCTTGTGGAGGCTTCGATAGAATCCTGGAGGAGTTTATTATCCACACTGAGCTGCTTTATTTGACCCGCTTGCGCTGCAACAAGGGAAAAGGTTGCTCGCATATTGCGAAGACAAGTCTTCCTAAAATAGGAGTCGACTTACCAGCAAGTTGTGACCGTAGTCTGTTATTTTCGATCTCTTGGTTCCTAATCACTGAGATCGTCCGCCTGGATCTTCCTCTTGGAAAACAAGGGCCCTCTTCCCTGTATGTATTCCCCTATGAACATTTTCTTAAGGGAAAGATGAAGGCTAACAAGAAGGATCTTTACCTGGGCAGTTGATCCCATTGGCGATGTCCTGTCCAAGGAACTCACTATCCCTTGGGTTTCTGTGGCCGGCACCTCGGGTGTAACCGCCACAGGATCTTGAGCAACCACCTCCACTCCTGTCTGCGGAGGAGAAATATTTTCCTCCCTGGGGCTAGCAGGAGTCGTAGGGGGAAGCTCTTCTCCCTGCATAAGCATTAGCTCATCAAGTACACAGGGGGAATTGAAGAAAACGGACTGTGGGAAAATCTTACCACGGTCGTCCCTTTGACCGGGAAGGTAGAGGCAACTGGCTCTGAAGCCTCGGGAGCTTCAGGGGCTAAGGGATCATCTGCGACGACAAGTCTTTCAGTGGTCGTAGGGTCTGCTACGGCTGCCTCTGCAGTAGCAGTCATCCCTGTGGAATGGGTTGGAGCATCACCGGATGGAGAGCCCGCGATCCTCCTCCTCCGGTGAACTAGAGGGACATCATCGTCCTCCTCCTCCTCGCTCCCCTCTCCCTGTACGACGAAGAAGTAATTCAAATTCACACCTGTAAAGAGCGGTGGGGTCTGATATCTTACCGCAGTTCTTCGGGCCGTAGGAGGAGTGCATCCTGAAGACCCTTCCCCAAGATTTAGCCTGACTTTCTTGGGGGCGGAATTCCTCGTCCTGGGTCTCGAGGAAATCTTCTTCACGTTCTTGGTCGTCAGCTTTCCCAGGGAACCGACGTTTTCGCTGGGAAATGTCGCCTCAGCGAACCTCCCAAGAAGCTGTTCACATGGGATTAGTACTGGACATACATAAAACCTGCAAAACAGAGGCCAAGTGGAGAATGTACCTTTCGGTGCTCTTGCCTGAGGTCGTCACCAGCGTGGATCAGGCTCTGAGGGCGAGGCGACCCCTTAGCACCCTCTACCTCGGCGTTATACGCCCGGAGGAGGTGATTCGTCCGCCTCTCAATTTCAGCAGAGGACAGGACTGTTACCAAGTGCAAGTTAAAATGAGTGTATTTCAAGAAAAACGTGAAGGTTTTCGGTATTAGAAACAAATACCTTCGTTATAGTCCAGGGTGCCGTCCGCCATGGACTAAATCTCCCAAGCCGGATGAGCCCTTTCACGCAGGGGGCTCACTCGGTTCTTCACAAAGTCTCGGATGATGTCCCGAGCCGTCAATCCTTCTTCGACCAAGTGAAGAATTACCTCGGCGTGTTTCATGAACTCCGAGTTCATCGCCAGGAGAGTGTCTAACTCGCTAGGCTTCTCTGGCCGCGAGTTTTCAAACCACAACCCGCTCTCCTTCGGCGGGGTGCAGTAGAACCACTTCTGGTGCCACCCATGCACTGAGTCTCATGGGGTGGGAAGGGATACTCCTTTTTATCCCTCAGCCGGAAGTAGATACATCCGGCGGCGTTGGCACTCTTCGACCACCCCGAGAAATAGAATCGTCAGAAGAGGTCCATGTTGGGATACACTCCGACGAACGCCTCGCAAAGATGCTGGAACACCGCCAGGATCAGTACAGCATTTGGGTGGAGTTTGATCAGCTCCAACCCATAATGCTCGAGGACATCCTTGAGGAACCGACTCTCGGGGAATCGGAACCCGCAGCGCAAGTACTCCTCAAAAACCACCAACTCGCCCTCTTGGACGGTTGGAGTTTCTTGGTCCTTCTCCGCGGGCCGCCAGTTGATGAGCAACCGCGGAGGAAGGATCTCCTCCTTCTCCAACGCCATTAGGCTCTCCTCAGAGTGGTGAATGGATCGGCTCCAGGACGCCATTTTTGGTGGAGAATCAAAGGAAAAGTTGGCGATTTTGAAAAATGAAGGCTGAGAAGGATGAGGGTTTTGTGCGGCGGAGACGATGAGGGTTTTTGGCTGTGTGGATTCTTTGAGAAGACATCTGCTCTTTTTATAAACCCCAGGCGGCGCATTAATGTGAGTAACGTTTCGTTCAAAACGTTCCACTGAGTGTATTCATTTCCCCTAATGGATACTGTCTCTGGCGGACCCGATAAAGTATTTTGGCATCAGATCTGAAATGAAAAGACTTTTTTGTTTCGGAAACTGAAAGTGCAAAAGGGCTGAAAAATATTCAGTACTTTTCAGAAGACGTTTTTCCTTTATATGCTTTGAACATTTTTACGAAAAAGTCATGCGACTCAATTTTTTGATGTATGAATGTATTTTGACCGGATTACGGTACATCCGAGACCATGGTTTTTTTATTAAGTTCCGATTCTAATCGAAGGGATAGTCTGGTCGAACCTCAATCCTGGTCGCAGTATGTTTCAGTTCTAATCGCGGCTCTAAGTCTAATCGCGGTATTGGAGTTGGTCGCGGTACTTTTTTGAAAGTGTGATTCTGATCGCAGAGCTAAAGTTTCCCTATGTATGAATGGTCGCGAAAGCATTACTCATGGCCATATATTCACACAGAAGATGTAAAGAGTAACTATTTGAAGAAAGAAATTTTTATTTCTTGCATTCTTTACATACAAAAGGGATACAGTCGATCAAAGCATCGACTTGATCCGAGAGGAGTTTAGAAAGTTCCCCAAGGGACATATTGTTGTCAGTAGGATCTACACTGACAACCCCCAGGGAACTAGCAACTAACCTAAGTCTATCTACATCATCCCTAACAAGAGACGCACTATTGTCCCTAATCAAGTCAGAGAGTTCTCGCTGTCGCTGAGCTTGGTCCCTCTCTCGACGGAACTGGCGCGCCTCTTCACGGGATCGTTCAAAACATTCTGCTAAATGCAGAATCTTCGAAGACATCTCTTCGGTTTTCTTCTCCAGGGCATTCTTCTCCTCCAAAAGAATCTCTCTGGAAGGAAAAGATGGAGCAGCAGAAGGCTGATTGCTGGAGCCTCCAATCTCCTACATTGGCGAAAATTAGTTGTACTGACTATAATTATCAGCAAAAGGAGAGAAGAATTATTACCTGTCCCAGCTTATGGCATGTTGATATAGCCATCCTGAGAAGAGGATCATCAGATGGTGGAAGTGCAACCTTCCCATCATATGATTGCTTCGCCAACATAATTTGGGAATCATCTGGTCGAGGGATAGTCACCGCTTGCCGACCAGAATATTGATCACCCAAATAAAGGTTGGAGGTATTAGGATGAAATGGAGAAAGGTTTCTCTCCAAAGTCAAAGGCCTAACTTGCCGAGATGCATGAACAGGAAGAGTTATAGGAACTGAAGGAAGAAAGAGACTTGCTACATTTTTCACCTTCGTTCTGTTGGAAGATTCCTCGTCAACCTTGGGTTTCTTCCTTGAAGGAGACAAGTCTTCATGTATCTGAGGCCCCTGCTCGACAACTTTTTCTTCATCACTCTCAATCTCGATGATGTTATGATCTGCCATCAGGAGGTGTATGAAGAGAAGAATCAAGGCTGTCTAGGAAGGGACTTAGCTGTGGGAAGAAATTGTGAAGCTTTACAGAACCAAGGACCCGGTATTTATAGCCGCCAAGGTGACGGTTCGTATTTCAGGTGCCTCGGGTTTCTACAAAGCATTTACAATTTTTACCTCGAGTTAAAAAACATTTCAACAGTGCTATCATTACCTGTCACATAATACCCAGAGCATGTCTCGGGGAACCAACCGTCCTACTTAGTGCGCCACTAAGCGGGGGATTTGAAGAGTTGGATTGATAATCCGATGCATTTCTTTAAATTTAAAGTGAACACGTCCCTTCGTTTTCTTTAAATTTGGGGGCTAGCTGACGAGGATTGACACCCGAGTCAGTTCAAATAAATGCACTGTTGGTTCAAGACAAATTCGAACCAGACACGTGTCTAACAGTGTGAACTCAAGCCATTTTGAGAAGAATCAGCTTAAGGTCGCAGGCTTTGCGCGATCAAGTCGCAAGCCTCGTGCGGTCAGACCGCAGGCTTTGCGCGGTCAGAAGTTCATATGCTATACGCGAACAGAATGTTGGAGATGTTGCGCGGTCAGCCAACATCCCGCGGTCAGAACTTTCTCGACCAAGGTACTTGGAATTTATCTGACCGCTTATCCCTATAGTGGGAATATTTCAAGTATCCCGAAGATTCCTCCACGTAGAAGACTAACCGCCAGGTGGTTAATACAAGCAGTTATTTCACGAATAACACGTGCTTAATCTACTTGGAAGTTAAGAGCGGTTCAATAAACTGCATCCAACCGTCCAAACAACTGTTTGATGTAGTTACGACATGGCACCCTTTCGTCCAGTATAAAAGGGTGGTAAAATACATCAAACAGGGGGACATCCGATCCATTTGGAAGAACAAGACTTCTGATACAAGTGAGACACAACGCATCTCAACCACTAACAGCCAAGTCTACGGCCCAAATTAGATAGTTCTTACAAGTCTTCCTAGCTTTACTCTGTACATTTACATTGGAAAAACTTTCGCCTGTGAAGAGGTTTTTTCTATTTTTGTAACCATTTATCACCTATAGTGAAATCCTAACAGGACGTAGGGCTATTACTCCCACCATCGAGGGCCCGAACCTGTATAAATCTCTCTGTGCTCCTGTTCACCATTGTTCTACATACCTTCCCGGAGGGTCATCTTGAAAGGTCTCACCATTACAAATTTTGCATAAGTTCGGCTGAGGACTCCGAGTCCGAATCGTCGACAATTCATACTTGCAAAGCAAGCCACACAGGTATTCTACATCGTTGACCCGCCCAATCCAAACTTGCATGTTGTCCTCCATAGCAAGAGACGTATTGTTGGGGTCGAAGATGTTGTTGACGAAGAGGAGTATAACCAATTCGATGAAATACCTCCATTTTTAGAAGACATTCAATCTATCCCTACTGAAGATATCGACGAAACAATGTATCTGTGAGATGACCACGAAGAAGGATTATGGGTTGAGAACCATTGATGATTAATTTCTATTTCAGGGATAAATGCCAAGCAAACAGCCCACAAGTTCTGCAGCAAGGTGAGGAACTTATCAATAATACATCAGGTAGTACATTTTTCTTTAGAACTTAATGATAAGCTAGTTCACAGCATTAATATATCTCAATTTTACTCCACAGCATGAGTTCTAACATGTACAGTACCTTTATCCTGTAAATACTTAATTCTTCCCTTCAAATAGCACTTGCAAAAATCTCATTGTAGCCTCTTGCTTCTTCGAATTAAGCTCTCCAAAAATCAATTTTTCTAACGGTATTTTGTTATTTCTACCGATAGAAAAGGACATCCACTACTTCAATGTGTCTCAGGCACTTCAAAAGTTTCACTGCGAAAAGTTTACTTATTCTATCGGTATTATTATATTTTACCGTTAGAATAAATTTGTTAGTTCACGGTATTTTGTTGTCTGATGGTTTTTTGTTGTTTGTACTGATAGAAAAATACGCTAGCGCTTTGAATTCTCAACCGTGTCGCCATGCGTCGCCTTGGAAATTCTATAAGTACCTCGCCATGCGTCGCGGTATTTTGTTGTTTTTCTAATTCTCGAACGCTTCGACTCCTCATCTTCTCTTTCACAATGGCAACCTCCATGGGATCGTCAGCCACGTCCTCCCCGGTAAGAACTCTAAATCTCCTGGGTTTACCCCTGTATTGTTAATCCATGTTCAGTACATTCTTGACCTGTTGATTTGCACAAGGAATGGGAGCCGTGGAAGACACTGGCAAAGTGAAGGCCGACCTGAGGGCCCTCCAGGAGAAGCACAAGCTGCTTACGGACAAGCACACTCAGCTACGGCTTGAACTGGACGATCTCCTCCGGTGCATTCAGCGCATGAAGACGGCTGGTGACAATTCCAGGGCGATGACGAGGCGTCTTCGCGAGGAGAAGCAAGCCGCAGATATTACCATTGCTGGCTGCGGTTTGACTATGAAGGATACCATAGCGAAGCTGAGGGAGGTCGCAGGCCTTCTCGACGCGGTAGTAGTTGATCCTAGGGACAACTTGTCGCTAGAGGAGTCCTGCGTCCTGGCTGCAAGTCAAACTGACTCTATTCTACATGCAGCCAGGGCTAAGATGACCCCTTAACCTAGCATTTTGGGTTTTATTTTTTTTATAAGTGATAAAACAACAATGAATGAACAATTTCTTTTTATGTCAATTTTCCAATTTTCCGGCTATCTTCCCTCTTTCTTTATCATTCTGCAGCTTTCAAGCACGGTCTGTTTGATGTTAAATTGTGTGTACCTTTTCATTTTATGACAGTATTTTGTTGTTTTTACCAATAGAAAAATGGCACACAATATCACAGGAACTTAATTAAAAAAATTTTCTGGGGAAAATTGGTCGCACGGGATTTTATTGTTTATACTATGAGTGCACGTACTTACCTTGCAAGATATTGCATTGAAGAAATAACATATGTTTGTGATTGTCTCTCTGACTTTAACTGGGAGAATGCCTCTGATAGCAATGGGAAGCATTTGTGACATCAGGACATGATAGTCGTGGGACTTCGTGCCAACTAGTCTTAGGTCCTTCGTGGACACAAGTTTTTTCAAGTTCGCGGAGTACCCACATGGAACTTTAACACCGTGCAGGCACCGACAGATTTCTGTTTTTTCGCTCTTGGACAACGTATAGCAGGCCGGAGGGAGGTATGTACGCTTTCCATTCTCTAAAGGTGCAAGCTCAGACCTTATCCCCATTTCCACCATGTCACGACGAGCTTTCACACCATCCTTTGTCTTTCCTGGAATGTTCAACAACAAACCAATCAAACTGTCACAGACATTTTTCTCTACATGCATGACGTCAATGCAATGTCGAACTTGTAACTACTCCCAGTACAGTAGATCCCAGAGAATCGATGTAACACCCCGATTTTTCAAAAATCCTGGCTTGCCTTGTCCCTCTCTATTTCAGAATGAGATCCCAGTTGTGCCAGCAGCTTACCCCAAAAAGTTGGCAATCAAACTCTTTCGTTCAGATCTTTTTCACAAATCAGCCCTTTTCAGATTTGTTAGAAGCCCAAAAAGAACTAAAGTCTCAGACCACCTCCAAACTTTGATCTGATTCGGTGAATATCTCCCATTCACTATTCTGAACATTTTTCCCTTCTGGAAGAATTTCCAAATCCTACCCTAAACCTGAGTTTCGACCCTCGCCGTTTTTGAAACCCTAATTACCCTGTTTTACCCTAAAGTCGTTTTCCCCACTTTTGTCGAAACCCTTCAGATCTTGCCCGATCTTGTCAAACTTTGGCTAGAAGAGTTCCATTAATCTTATGCAACTCATTCCCGAAATCAGATTTCAGATCAGCCCTCCAGATCTCCAGATTTACAATCAAGCCCATTTCCTATTCAACTTTTCCTCGCAGATCAGTCCCTGGAGCAAGTTTCAAAATTGCAAAGCAGCCCAAACCTTCTTTTCAGGTCCCGTTCGACCAGCACCTGGTCGTTGCCTTCGACCAGTGCACGTCGCCGGAGCCGTGCTGTGTTTTCGCCGCATTCGCTCACCGCCGGCCATCTTCTCCGGTCGCCCGTGCTCGTGGTCAGTTGAGCCACCCCGCGCGCACGTGCCAGTGACCAAAGACCCTGCTAAACCCAGCGGTTAAACGCCCGCGCTCCAGCAGCGTTTTCGCGCGCGCACGCCCGTTGCCGTGGCATTGCATGCGTGTATGTGTCACTGCCGTTGCCGGAGCTTTGCTGTTGCCTCCGCGTCCGCGCCGTTTCAAACCCAGTTCCAATGCGCCCCGACAATGCTGGCAAAGCCACTGCACAGCCCGTGCACATCACATTGTCGTCGCCGTTGTTGCGCCTGTGCCCGACAAGCTTCTCCCCGGCGCAAGCAATCGTTGTCGTTTCCCCCTCGCTAGCTCCGCCTCTTAACCTATTTAAACCCTCCAGTGCTGTGCTTAAGCCTCATCTCAGGACTTAGCCATTTTTCCAGAGCTCTCACCGTTTTCTTCTTCTTCTCCGGCGAGCCAGCAAGTGAGCTCACGGTGCCAGCCCAGCTCGCTGCACCATTCTTCAAACCAATACCACCGGTGAGTTCCCCTCTTCTCCCTCTCAGTGTCATAGCAGCCAATTGCATCCCGACGATCCCCATCGCCGGTGATCGCCGCAAAAGCCCAATTGCCCTGTTCCCTCAATGCTATCAGATTCAGCCCGAATTAGCTCTCCTCCCAGTAGCAGAAACTGATCCTTAGTCATTTCTTAACAAGCCTGTAGAATCAAAATCCCCAATTGTGCTCAAATCGAAGAAATCCCAATTTGGAACTTCATCAGTTCACTGGACCTCGTCGCCAGCTTCTCCGGCCATCCTCCAGTGAAATTGACCCCTCCAGTAGCCTTGTCATACCCCAGAGATCGTTCTTAAGCTTGGAATTGAGCTCATTCGCCTTGTATCGAAAACCCCCAATCTCCAATGTCGTCTTCTCCAGCACCGGTTGCCGGAATTTTTCCCCGGCCGATCTAGCTCCTGAAACTTTGTCCCTTAGCTTTGCCTCACCTCCCTGAGCATTTTCTTCCACTAGCTCGACATCTGAATCTTCCTGGATTGTAAGTTATGCCCTTGCCAAGATCACTGTCCAGAAGCCCAGTTCATGTCCAAGTCACCACAGTTCATCACTGAATTTCATCACCTTCCAGCCACTTTCAGCCCTTGATCCTGTTAAGTATTTTGTTCCTGTTATCAATGCCTACCTCCCAGACAAAGTTTTGCATCAATTGGAGCCCTGTATCAAAAGTTGTGCTTTGCCCTAGTTTTTGGCAATGTCTGCACTATGTCAATGCATGTCAGCCACTGGCATTAGCCTTGTTTGACCCCTTCTGGTTGAGCAATGGAAATGTCACTTTGTCCCCTAGATTCCTGGAGTTGTGTTCTACATCTTTCTCTTCTGCTACTTCTCCAGAAAACCTACCTAAGACCAACTTATGGCTATGTCTTGCCGTGGACTGAATGTCGGCCTTTGACATTCAACTTCTTTTGAGCCCATCTCTTCAACCAGCACCCAAGTGACTGTCCAAATCTTTTCCCTTGCATGCATGATATATATACTTACTATTTTCTATTGCAACTATTTTATGTATGCTTATGTAGTGTATGTATTGTATTGCTTGTGTCCGCCGCAGGGCCCGAAGCTGAAGGAGCGGAAGAAGTCTTTGAAGATTCGTCCGAATAATTAGACCCAGCAGTGCAAGGCAAGTCTCAACCCCTTGATCATGTCTCGCCTAATATTTTCAAATGAAGTATATTAGTTGTTTTCAAAGTATATGCATGCCTTATTTTCAAATGAGAGTATGTTCAAATAATGTGGTTAGATATAACCTAAATGATTGTGAAGCCCCTCTTGTGATTGAATACCCATGCATCCTTGTCACCCTAGGATATATGCTTAGAATTATGCTTATGCTTGAAAACTTATGCTAAATATCAAATGGCCGCTTATATGAAAAACATGTTTGAAAACCCCTTTTTGTGAAAGAAAATACAAATTAGAATTGATAGTGAGGATTGGTTTGTATGGAGAGGGTGCGGTGCGCACCAGGGAATGTGGATGGCTCCTCACTATTAATTCATAAGGACTAGAACCTTGTGTTGTGCCTCTATGCGGCATGAAAAACGTACCAACCACTTGCCTAGTATGGGACAGGCACGACTTAGTAGCTTTTTGGTATTAGCAGTTCCCTGCATGGTTTATCGGTCTGGTTTCTCGCGTGGAGAAACTGGTTGGGCGCAGTTCGTCCGTGAGTGATGTGAGTTCAGAAAAAGCATGAGAGGAAAAGGTGGAAAGAAGGAAGACGCCCTATGCCTCCGATTAAGCCGTGCGCGGTTGTAATCGTGACGGTCAAATGTCTCGCGTGGACAGACCAAGGCTGTGTGTCCTGCGGGAGCATAGGCCAAAGGCTAGGAAGTAAGGCAGTGGGTAGGACCCACAACGGTACTTGAGATATAATTGTCTATTTACCGGGCGGGGATACTGTTAATACTAGACTGCAAAAGCGTTGTGTGATCTCGGCCTTGTCACATGCGTATAAGTCGCGTGGAGCTGATCCGACTTGAAAGTCGAGTGAAGAAGTGGATTTAAAAAGAGGTACACCTTTGCAAAGTGTAAGAAAAGTATCGGATACTCTGTACTCCCAGGTCATGGAGTATGTTCACGGTGGATTTATCCATGTGGTTCAGCACAAGTAACTATTTGGAATGTTTTGATAATATGGGTTGATAAAAGTGATGACTCATGGGAGACCATCACATAACAATTTCTTAAAGTCTATTATAAGATTTCCAAAACCCCGCTGTTGAAAATAAAACCCTTATTTAAGAAATCAAAGAATTGAAATCTACACTATTTATGATTATAAGACTTAAGCCCTTTTCTTGATCACTCCTCATCTATATACCTGCATTCTTGTAACGAGACTTGCTGAGCATTGTGTAAAAACATGCTCACCCTTGCCTTTACAAACAAATTCAGAAGAAAGGATTCGAGGATCCCGATTTCCTTGGCCTTGAGCACCAAGAAGAGGAAAGAGCCTTTCCAGACGATTCGAGTTTCCAGGAGGGTCATGAGCCAAGTTGAGTCCGATGTGGAGGAAGCCCTTCCAGAGCCGCTGCAAAAGGAAGTGAAGACCTTTGTGGTTGCTTTTTGTGTTGTTTTTCTGTGTTCGGTACTTCGATACAGATTCTTGATTTTGAAAAACTCTCTACTTTTGTATCAACTTTAATTAATGCCATCCTTGGTATTATGATATTGTAATAGTGGTCCTCGTGACCTTGTACTTGTTTTATCTACTTGTTTTATTGTTTAAAGTGAATCCTGTTGTTGTGAGCTTGTGATGAACCTACCTGTGCGCAATCCACCTGGGCGGTTGCCACGGGATTCCTCAAAAGAGGGTCCCACAATCGATCTCTTCTTCCAAACATTTTTTTCTCGAGGTTTAGAATGCTTACCGAACTCAGCTTTGATGTCCTTCACGCGCGAGTAAATCTCCTTACCGGTCAGAAACACTGGAGCTGATCCCTTCTCAGGCTTCCCGTTAAATGATTTCCCTTCTTACGGTACGTGTGATGCACCGGAAGAAACCTGCGGTGACCCATGTACACTGTTTTCCGGCAGTTTCGCATCCACATGCTCTCAGTTTCATCTAGGCAAATAGGGCAAGCCTTGGCTCCTTTCGTACTATACCCCGACAAATTGCCGGAGGCCGCAAAATATCAGGGCCCGCAAGATGAAATTCTCTTTCTTGTATGCATCCCACACCTGCACCCTCTCGCTCCACAATTTCTGTAAGTCCTCGATTAAAGGCGCTAGAAACACGTCAATATCATTTCCGGGTTGTCTGGGTCCTGAGATTAGTAACGCCATCATGGTGTACTTGCGCTTCATGCATAACCAAGGAGGAAGATTGTAGATGCATAAAAGAACCGGCCAAGTGCTGTGCCGACTGCTCATATTACCATGTGGGTTCATACCATCTGTACTCAGCCCGAACCTTATATTCCTAAGTTCGCTGCCGAACTCAGCAAATGTTCTGTTGATGTTTCTACATTGAATAGAATCAACTGGGTGTCTCAGTTTTCCGTCTTGTTTCCAGGCTTCAGCATGCCAACGCAAGTGCTTCGCGAGTTTCAGATTTGCAAACAGCCGCTTCAATCTAGGTATCACAGGCAAGTACCACACTGTTTTAGCCAGAGGTCCTTTCTTTACCTCGTGACGCTTACTGTCAATCCGGTCCCTACGCGTATACCTCGATGCGCCGCATCTTGGACAAACATGCAAACTGGAGTACCCGTTACAGTACAACACACAATCATTTGGGCATGCGTGTATTCTTTCCATTTCCATTCCCAACGGACACAACAGTTTTTTGGCTTGGTAAGTAGATCTTGGCAACTCATTTCCCTCTGGAAGCATGTCTGCTAGAAGATCTAATAGTGCCGTGAAACTCTTATCACTCCAACCGTTGCCTGCTTTCAAGTTATATAATCTCAGCACAGAAGACAGTTTTGTAAATGTTGCACATCCAGGGAACAGAGGCTTCTCAGAGTCAGCAATCAGTTTCTCAAATTCACAGAAGTCGTTTTCGTTGTAATCTTCCTCTACATCACGTAACATCTCATCTAGATTGTCATCATCATCATCATCTACGTGCACATCGGAATGAACATTATCACAATTCGGATGATCACCGATATTATTGCAATCCACATCCGAGTCCTGCTGATTGGTAGTAGTGGTGCTTGTTTCCTCAAGATCTTCGCCATGCCATATCCAACGGGTGTGTCGCGCATTAAAACCACGACGAATCAAATGACTCTTAATTTGATCAGAGTTGCTAAACCTCTTCAAGTTCATACAATCTGTACAAGGACAGAGCATATTTTTCTCTCCCTTCCTCTCCTTTTGTTGCTCAGCAAATTTAATAAACTCATTCACACCATCCAAATATTCAAAAGTAGTACGTTTTATTCCATACATCCAATATTTCCTGTCCATCTACAATTAACAAAATTTAACGAGTCAGCCATGCATGCATGAAACCTGCCCGATTAAGTTATGTATATGTACATGTACAGCCTCTTACAACAGATGTGTTGAACCCTAGCCTGACGAAATTAACACTAATTAACCTAGCTAACTGCACAATACAAGCTAGTTAGCTCCTAAAACATGACGCATTTCCAGCTACCTAGCTCCCAAGCTTACAGCTACAAACTTAATTGGAACTACACAATACAGCTAGCTTGCAAGTAGAGAGGGAGGGAGATCTAGAGGGAGAGAGAGATAACTGTCGACAATTAATCATACCTTAAAGAGAGGGGCGCAATCAACTTCCCTCTAGCTTGCGCTGATCACCCTAGCAGTGTAGCTGCGAGCGTGGAACTTTCATTACAAACAGAGGGACAGAGAGTGCAACAGAACAAATTACAGAGCAGCTCAGCAATGGTCGAGTGGGGTTTTCCTTATAATGGAGCTTTTTCTAACGGTAAATACATGAAATAACCGTTAGACTAACTAAGGTAATTTGCTTCTCACATATTCTATCGGTAAAAACACACATATACCGTTAGAGAATGTACATTACTGAACAAGCACAGTTTTTGTTCTATCGGTAAATATGTGTATTAACCATTAGATGATGCATGACACACGAACATGAGTTTTTCTATCGGTAGATTTGTGTATTTACCGTTAGATGATGCATGACTGAGAAAATATATGTGTTTTCTATCGGTAAATATGTGTATTTACCGTTAGAGGAGGTACTTGTATCGCACATGACACCAGTTCTCACATCCAAGGAATCATACCAATGTTACATCAAACAGATCTTAACTACAAGATAAAGCAATATTTCAAGAAATGCTAATTTGTGGATTAACTTGGAGACACAAAAATACTTTTCTTAGGTACTCGGGACTCATCTTGCCAAAGAAATTACACATGCCAGTTCACAAATTCAGGTACAAACATACACATGCCAGTTCACCAATACAAATTCAGGTACATGTCTGAAACAGCAGTACAAATACACACCTACCAACCAATACAATTAAATACACAAATACTCCCTACACATTCAAGTTCATGTCCCAATTAGCAATACATGATACACAAATATACAACAATATACAAATACAACAATTCACACATTCGATGTATATTAGAAAAGCCACGTCTGAAATTAACAACAGATCACGACGAGGACCCAGTGGCCCGTACATTTTACATAAAAGAGAACCTTTGCAGGTTGCGACAATGCAACTAGCGACTACAAGTTATTCCTGATACATAACAAATCCATTCATCCAAAACAACAAATGTCTGAACCACATTCGACTTAACCATAGGAGTTCAGTTCGAAGATGCCCGAGGAGCTGGAACTGCCGTCGACTTACATTTGTACGTATTGGTGATTTCCTCGGACTCAAACTCGATCAACTCAACTCAACTGAACTCCATTAACAAAAAGAACCGACCTTCCAAGATGTTGTTCTGTGTAGTGATGGTGTAGAATGGCTGTGCAAATAACAACAATTCTTCTTCTCCAAGCAGGTAAGCATCTGGCCACAAGCTGGTGCATACAAAAAAATGTAAGATGCTTTCTATAGGTCCTGATTTGAGAAACACGCAGGGCTTAAGGATCTTCTCGACCGAGCCAACCAAGATCTCGCATTTCACGTCCTTCCAGCTCTCGACGGTGATCTTCACCATTTCTTTCGCCAACAAGCCAACGTAGGTAGCGTACTGCGATGAAGAACCATGAAATACGTTGCCCCTCATGAGCATCATCCAAGGACCTGCAAAGATCATAATCATATTGAAAAGAAGACACATCAAAATGAAGGATACAAAAAAAGCAGAATAATTGCCATAATCGGATTAGAATGATTTACGTACCTTGCTTGGGATGCGGAAGTCTAGAGGGCGTCGATGGAGGTGCGGAGGTGCAGCGGTCGCCTGTAGAGGTGCGCCGGCCGTCCATGGAGCTTACGGGTTAGGACTACGAGCCCCAGATGAACTGTGAGAATGAAGAGACATACCCCTGTATTTATAGTACTAGATAAATTCTATCGGTACAAACACGCATACCGTTAGTCATTTTATATATATTCTAATGGTAAAAATCAATTACCGATAGAACCAAAACATCTGTAGAAGTCGAATGGCTCTATCGGCACAATACAAATTACCGATAGGAATTTTTGTCCACACTCTGTCGGTATATACGTACATTGCCGATAGAATCATACTAATTGTAGAAGGCGAACAGTTCCAAAATATTTTTTCTATATTCTAACGGTATAAACATTAATTACCGATAGAATAAAACTGTTTGAAGACGAACAGTTCTAAGCAATTTTTGATATATTCTAACTAATAAAAGAATACATTACCGATAGAATAAAAATATTTGTAGAAGGCGAACGGTTCTATCGGCACACTACATATTGCCGATAGGAATTTTTGAGATATTCTGTCGGTATACTAATAAATTACCAATAGAATAAGTCTAGTTGAAGAAGTCGACCAGTACTATGGGCGCACAATATTCTCCCGTCAGTACTTATGCATCTCTTCTAATGGCATATATGTTCATCACCGCTAGAGTAAATCATATTGCTTCTTCTATCGGTAATTTCTTACAAACCGATAGGAAAAAACCACCCGTTGGCCTTTTTTGGCCGCGAGGCACATTTTCTATCGGTTTTCTACTAAAGCGCTAATAACCGATAGAATATAGGGGTTAATAGACTGCATTTCTGTACTAGTGGTCCCATAACCATGAAGGCGCCACGGCGGAAGGCAAGGAAGGCCTGTGGTGTACTTTCCACAAGTCCAATACCCACGCTACTCGGGAATGCCACCAACTTCTCCAACACTTCGCTGCATTCCTTGACTAGCATGGGCAGGGGGGAGACCCCTGCCTCCTTGCCCTCTCAGCCAGCTTTACCGGCCCTTCCTGCCTCTGCGGGGGGGCAGCAAGGACAAGCGCGGAGAGGGGACCCATCAAAAACGCTCCCCTTCCAAACCTCCCAAAGGCGCGTCAACGTCATCACGGGAGAGTCCGCCTCTGGGTGAGACTCCAAGCGCCAGCACAAGGAGTACGCGCGTGAAGTAAAGGTAGTGGGGGTGCTGCATACGTCCCAGCCACCAAAGTGGTCGGATGTCCCCCTCACCTTCCCCCATGAAGACACACTCATCATCTCCGCCACCGTCTACAATTGCCACCTGGCACGCATCCTCGTCGATGGCGGAAGCTCCGCTGACGTCCTGTACCAGAAGGAGTTTAGGGAGAAGCAGGTCGGCGAGAAGCTACTGCAGCCCGCAGCAGGGCCCTTGCAGGGATTCGTCCCGGGGAAGGCGATCCACCCGGTGGGGAAGGTAGATCTCCCCATGACCTTCGGTACCCCAGACAACTACCGGACGGAGATGGTCTGATTCGACGTGGTGGACCTCCCCTCCTCATACAACGCAATCATGGGGAGGACCACAATCAACCGCTTGGGGGCTGTAATCCACCAAACCTATCTCTGCGTGAAGATCCCTGGACCTCACGGCATGATCGCCGCCCGGGGCAACCAAGACGTGGCCGCACTTTATACGAGCGTGCCGCCACGATGATTGGGAAAGTCAACATGATCAAGACCCCAGGGGGAGAGACCTCTTCCCCAGCGCTGGACGCCACCGCCATACCCTCCAGGAGGTCTTCCCCCAAGCTGCGTATGGAAGGGGACCTCCGAAAGGTCCCGCTGTCACCGGACGATGGAGACAGGACTATCAAGATCGGGGCGGATCTCCATGAAGAGCATGCGGAGCAACTCGCGGCTTTCTTACGCAAGAACTTCGACGTTTTCGCCTGGAAGCCCTTCGACATGCGAGGCGTCGCCCGGGAAGTCATCGAGCATAAGCTCGCATTGACCCCCGATCACCCCCCGATCAAACAGAAGCTGAGAAAACTCTCCCTTGAACGCCAAGAAGCAATCAAAGCTGAGGTCGCCAAGCTCAGAGAGGCGGGGTTCATTTCGGAGGTTTTGCACCCCGAATGGCTTGCGAAGAAGTCGAACAGCAAGTGGCGAATGTGCATGGACTTCACCGACCTCAACTGCGCTTGCCACAAAGACAACTTCCCACTCCCGCGGATCGACCAGCTGGTCGACTCGACCGCGGGGTGCGAGTTGATGAGCTTCCAGGACGCGTATTCGGGCTATCACCAAGTCTGGATGGCAGAAGGGGACAAGGAAAAGACGAGTTTCATAACTCACCTCAGAACCTTCTGCTACGTCCAAATGCCCTTCGGGCTGAAGAACACTGGAGCGACCTCCAACGACTCATGACGCTGGTCTTCATGGACCAGATTAGCCACAACATCGAAGTCTACGTCGACGACGCAATCGTCAAGAGCCTCTGTGTGGCCGCTCACATCGACAACTTAGCGGAGACCTTCCGCAACCTCCGAGCATACGGGTTGAAGCTCAACCCGGAAAAATGCGCCTTCGGCGTATGTGGGGGAAAGCTCCTGGGCTTCCTCATGTCCCAATGGGGCATAGAAGCCAACCGCGAAAAGATCCGGGCATTCCTGGTTATGCCCCCACCACGCTCGGTCAAAGATGTGCAGCGACTCACCGGCAGCCTGGCCACACTGAGTCACTTCATCTCGCGGTTGGGGGAACGTGGCCTCCAGTGGACTCCCGAGGCCTAGGAGGCCTTTGACAATCTGAAGAAGTACCTCACGAGCCCCCCAATGCTCGTGAGCCCATCTCCGGAAGAACCCTTGCTCCTTTACCTCGCCGCGACCCCAGTAGTCATAAGTGCGGTGTTGGTAAAGGAGAAGGATGGGCAACAGCGCCCCGTGTACTATGTGAGCGAGGCCCTCCAAGGGGCTAAAACTCGATACACGGAGATGGAGAAGATCTGCTACGCCCCCCTACTGGTGTCCCAGAAGCTTCGTCGCTACTTCCTGGGACACCCGATCACTGTCCCGTCGTCTCTCCCTTTGGGAGAGGTACTCTGGAACAAAGAAGCCACCGGCCGTATCGGAATGTGGGGGGCCGAGCTCGCTCCTTCTCCCTTTCCCTCACTGGGCGCTCCGCCATCAAGTCACAAGTCCTTACCGAGTTTGTGGCGGAGTGGACCCCTGCCTCCGGGTCCGAAGACGAGAGCCTCCCCGAACTGCCCCGGCGCGGAGACCATTGGATGCTCAAGTTTGATGGCTCCTTGTGTCTCGCTAGGGCCGGCGCGGGGGTAGTCCTCTGGAGCCCCAAGGGGAGGGAATTGGAGTACACAGCGCGGCTCGAGTTCCCCGCCACGAACAACGTTGCCGAATACGAGGCTTTGCTCCTCAGGTTGCGCCTCACGTGCTCCCTGGGGATTCGTCGCCTCCTCGTGAAACTTAAGTCTCTACTTGCAGGAGGTACGCAAGATGGAGAAGCACTTCGACGGCCTAGAGGCCCGGCACATCCCATGGAGGGACAATGATCGGGCTGATGCCCTGGCCTGGGCAGCCAGCGCCCGGGAACCGCTCCCCAAGGGAGCTTTTTTGGAGATCATCGCGAAGCCCTCAGTGACCTCCTCGGACGCGAACCATGGGTCCCGCATCCCGGAAGTCTCTAGCCATGGGATGGACCTCCTGGGCCCCTTCCCCCAGCACCCGGGGGCTACAAGTATGCGGTGGTCGCAGTCGACTACTTCACCAAGTGGTTAGAGGCCGAGCCTCTAGCCAGCATCACGTCCCGGGCAGTACAGCGGTTTTTCTGGAAGAATGTCGTATGTCATTTGGGGGTCCCCCGGGAAATCACTGTCGATAACGGGACCCAATTCGACTCCGCACATTTCTGAGAATTCTGCGAAGGCTTGGGGCTCATCATCCACTTCGCCTCGGTAGCTCACCCCCAGAGCAATGGGGCCGTTGAAAGGGTCAACGGCATAATCCTACAGGGGTTACGTCGATGACTCAAACAAGCCGCCTCCAAACGGGGCGCATGGGCGGAGGAGCTCCCTAGCATCCTCTATTCCATGCGTACGACCCCGAGCCGGGCGACGGGACGCACACCCTTCTCCCTTGTGTACAGGGCAGAGGCGGTTCTCCCCCCCAGAGATTGGCTTCCGGTCGCTGCGGGTCGAGCTCCTCGATGGAGTTACCACCGCAACGTACCAAGCCAACGAGGCAAATCAGCGACTGGAGGTCGACCACGTTGAAGAGGAACGCGACCAAGCGCTCTTCCTCCATGCCATCTACGAGCGTGAAATGGCGCGCGCATACTACCAGCGTGTCCGCGAGAGAGCATTCCACCTCGGTGACCTTGTCCTCAAGTGCGTAACCGACCCCCAAGCCTAGGGCAAGCTCTCCCCCAATTGGGAGGGCCCTTACAAGCCCTGCGCTCGGGGGCTTACAAGCTCTCCAACCTTCAAGAGCAGGAGATGAAGCACACATGGAACGCACGCTTGCTTCGCAAGTTCTACATCTAGCCTACGGGCTCGTCCCCTCCCCTGGAGCGATTACGCCAGAGGGGAGGGAGACATTGTACTCACCGTTCCCTCCCCCATCGCGATCTTGCCGGGGGAGGTGTTGTATCTCAATTCCTTGTTAATACAATTGGTTTTCCTTAGCTTGGGCTCACTGTAGGTCCCTACATTACCGTCTCTCATGGCAATGCCCTCCCCTCAAAATTATAATTATAAGTTTTAAAATGAGCTCATTTGGTCAAAATGGCAAATTTCCATTCAAAAGGCCCAAAATAGTCATTTTCTATCTAAATGGCCTTCAAAATGTATTTAAAAGGTTTTTAGAGGCTTTGGATGAAGAAATGATGTTAAAAAATATTTCTATTGAAAATTAGCCTCAAAAGGATCTTCGAGTATCTTGTTTTTCAACAAAATCGTTTTCAAACGCAAATCACAATCTATTTGGAATTTGCAAAAACTTGCTTTACAAAACTCCTAGATACTATTAATCCGAATAAATTTGATATTGAAAACTTTCTCAAAAGAGTTCTCATTTGAAAGTTATGGGTATTTGAATCTCACCAAAAAAACTTGCTTTGACCCGAAATACCCTAAACATGCAAAACATGGGTTTGACCATTTCTATGGTCTTTATTTGTGAATTTCGGCTCAAAATGACTTGAACAACTCATGTAAGCCCTTTCATGTCAAAAATCCAATGAAAATCAAATTTGAACTCAATTTACAAAAATTTATCGATTTTCAACCTTTTTGCTTAACACAAGGTTCATTTGACCATAACTCTCAATTGAAAAATCCTTTTTGGAAAATTCTGTTTGGAAAATGTATTTGATGCATTGAAATTCATTCCTGCAAATTTTCATCTCATTTGGACTTGATTTGAGCAAAATTGACTCTTTTCACAAATTGAAAATGAAATCTGCAAAATTCAGTTTTCTCGTGGTTTTGGGCTGATTTGTTATTTTCATATCTCTTTATCGGTTGACTATTTGAAGAAAGTTTCTATATGAAATTTTATCCTCTATGATTGTTATTTCTTGATAATTTATTTCAAAATTATTAGAAGTCATTTTCATAGATTTCCAGGTGCGTTTAAAAGTGTAAAATGAATCTCTGAAAACCTGAAATCTGAAACTTTAAACCTGACCAACATTTGTCTTTTTCATATCTCTTTATTGGTTGACTATTTGAAGAATGTTTCTATATGACATTTTATCCTCTATGATTGGTCTTTCTTGATAATTTATTTCAAAATTATTGGAAGTCATTTTCATAGATTTTCAGGTGTGTTTAAAAGTGTAAAATAAATTTCTGAAACCTGAAATCTGAATCTTTAATCTGATCAAATTTTGTCTTTTTCATATCTCTTTGTTGGATCAGAATTTGGCTTCACTATAAAAGGCAATATTGTTCCTCATTGCATTATCTATCTGCAAAATTTATTTTGGTATTTTTGGAACTTGTTTGCATATGTTTTGATGATTATAAAGAAGCCAACATGTTTAAGAAAATTTTAGTCTATTTGGATGTAAATCTCTCAATTGTTTCAAATGACTAAAATATTTGAATCTTGGATCTTCATGGAAAGTTCTTGTGTTGATGTGTTCTATCTCTATGAAACTTTTCATGTGTTTTAGTGCTTATTTGAATGTCTTCTCGATTTGAGTCCTTTTGGATTATTGTTGAGCTCTTGATTTTCAAATGGATCATTTTCATCTCTTGCATATTTTTCATGACAAAACATGGTTGACACATTTAGGGGGAGCAAATTCAAAGTTATTGAATCCTTGCATACCCTAATTGTGCATATGTATCAAAGAGTGCATGCTTTTGGTAAGAAGGGTCTTTTTCGAGCAAAAATGTAAAAAGAGCTCAAAACTATGATAGCTATATTAAAGGAAGAAAGAAATTTATACAGGTTTAGGCCCTCTGATGATAAGTAATAGCCCTACGTCCTGTTAGGATTTCACTATGTAAAATGAGGATCACAAGAAGAGAATCAAGGATGTTCTTAAATGAACTAAGAATAATCTTGTATTTTTTAGCTTACAGTCAATGTAAATCTACTATGGCTAGTTCTAAAGTGTTGTGTCTCGAATCTCTTGCCTCTTCTGTTGATTTCTCCCAACGATCCTCCTTTTATAGCTCATCGCCGATCTTCAGTTACGGGAATGAAGGGTCATCCAGAGGTAATCGTGCACCAGCCATAATGTGTAATTATGTCGGGTCATTAGTGCTTCATTACTTTCTCAACAGTTATAAGGAACTTAAAAAATTCAGACGGTGGTAGTGGAAAAATGGCTCATCTACTGTTTATATGATGAATGAGACTAATCATATAATCGTCAATCATCTTAACTCTCTAGTAAACCATGGTCGTGTATTAACTACGACAATGCACAGTCTTCAAGACTTGGGCGACAACGGGAAAATATCTCCATGTCCGAAGTATTCGTGAGACCATAGTCTCTTGCAACTTCGGCGTTTGTGGATATCTAAAGACTACAACACCCGCGACATCACAAGTCGAGAACATGGAATTGGTGGTGTCTAGTACATCTTGGACTATTCTATTGTCTCTCTCTTAGGTGCCCGAGACCATAGAGAGGTAATAATCTCATTCTATAAAACTGGCGACTATAGAACATCAAAGGTGACTAACTCAGGTTATAATCTTCGTCAGTTAGTCCCCTGAATTTGAAATAACAAGAGATATACTTTGTTTTTTTAAATTCAATTATCCTTTAAATTCAATTATAAATATTCCAACATTTCACCTTCCTCTGTAACAAAAAGATGTTTCCTACCGTGTGCCGGTTCGTTTCCCAAGAAGATCTTTGGGTGTAATTTTGACAGGTTATTAATGACGTCTTTTGCCGTAACTCGAGGCAAAACATAACATGCATTTTTAGAACCCAAGGTTTTGAGAACTCGAACCGTTGCTTCTGGGCCTATAAATCCCGAGCTTTTGCATTCTAGGATCTTCAAGTTTACACTTTGTTAAGTCTTTAGAACTTCTTTCATCTTCTAACCTCATCTCTTCTTCACTGTTCTCGCTCTAATGGCGAGTCAAAGCTCTAAGTGAGTTGTTGAGAGTGATGAAGAGGAATTAGCAATAGAAGATAGTCTTATGTAGGCATTTCAAGAGGTAATTAACTCTCTTTTTGAAGAATCTGCATTAACCTTTCTTCCAGTGTAAAGTTTTTCAAACTAATGCATTCTGGACTTCTTTAGGATCTTGAAGGTGCAACTATCTAAACGAAGCGAACTGGTGATGATATTGGATCATCTAGTGGATTCTTATCGAAGAAACTAATGAGGTACGAGGAGTTAGCTGCCACCGCTTCTCAAAATATGGTGTCAGCCCCTTCTGCTCAAAGCGATTATGACAGAAGGAAGGAGGCTGACAACCTACAGTCTTTGACTATTGGCTCGCATTCTTCTAAATTGAAGTTGAGGTATTGATTATCTTATTAACTAAGTTGTTTAACAAAGAAATAACTCAGACTTTAATCGAATATGCAGTACAGATGGTACTGTTCTAGTACCAATCCCTTTGGTGGTCCATCCAGCATTCGCCTCTAAGGTAAGTATTTTTTTCTTCCTTAATTCTTGTACACAACCTAGATTAAACCTTTTGTCTATAGGAGGACAAGGCATTGTGGGTTCTCAGTGAACAACTTGCTGAGATCCAGGTTCTTCTGTGGAAAAGACTGCTTTATGCAGAACTCTCAAAGAAGAAAAAGAGGAGATCGAGGAGTCCTTCATTAGGCGAGGACTCAACCTCGAGACTGCCTTCAAGGTCGTTGAGCACCTGAGGAAGAATTATAATAGGGCTCGTGAGGATGCCAAGTTGGCTCATGAAGAGAGAGATCTCGTACGAGAGCAGAGTGAACTCTCTGACACGATAAGAGCCCACTGTTTTCTCACAATAAAAGATGACGTCGAAAGATTAAGGAGCATCGCTGATTCTCTTGGGGCAGTTAGTGTTAATCCTACTAGCAATAACTTGTCCCTTGGAGATCTTTGTATTTTGCTTTCGAATCAGGTTGACTCTTTGGTCGCTAGTATCCCTTTCTTGTGTAAATATTGTAAGAAATAAAGTTATTTTCCTTACACTAAGAGCATTAATTGATAAGTTCATGATTACATATAATCTATAATCATTTTTTAATATTCAAGCTATATCTCTGCTATCAAAAATGATTGCAGGCAAAAAATCTCTGCGAGAAAAAATAACCATAGGCATATATATCTCTGCAACCATAACATTCACAGGTAGTATTACTATAACCAAGGTCGCGGCGATAAGAAATGAAGATCATAGAATTCCTGGCTATAGTATTCAGTGACTGACAGCTAGCCCCCGAATTCAAAACAAAATGACTTTTCGGGTTTCAAAAATATTCATCTTCGTTTCGGATTCCAACAAGTCCCAAGAAGGATTTTGGGTGCACCCGTCAAATCCATCATGGGAAACATTTAATGCCAGAGATGAGTGTAAGGCAACCTACAGTTTCCAAAGTCGCAAAAACTTTGCCTTTCAAACTTCACCGCCTTATGCCACCAAAAACCCTCGCCTTCCAAAACCCCTCTTCGATCTTTGATCAAATGGCATCTTGGAGCCGATCCATCTTCTATGATAATGAGCATTGGAGATTTTGGAGAAAGAAGAGATTTTACCTTCGAGGCAACTAATTCCTTGTCGATTGACCAAGAAGGAAGAAACAATAATCATTCAGGAAAATGAACTGGTGCTTTTTGAGGATTTCTTGCATTGTGGATTTCATCTACTAGAAAGTGAATTCTTCCTCAGCATCTTGAACCATTTCAGGCTTGAATTGGTAAACATTCACCCCAACTCTGTGTTGAGTTTGGCCATTTTTCAACACCTGTGTGAAGCTTTCATTGGGGTTTTGCCAAGCATCACCCTTTTTTGCCGCTTCTACTTCTTGGTATGGTCCAAAAGCGCGAATACTGCTAGATGTGTCTACTTCCGCTTGAGGGAGAAGAAAGATTATCCTGCCGTCCCGCTACTTGATTCTATCCACGACTGGAATCAGCGATGGTTCTACTGCAGCACTCCTGAGGAAAGCAGCCTCTGGATCAAAAATTGTCGGCCAAAAAAAAGCAACAAGAAGTATTCTGCCCCTGATCTCAGTGAAGAGCTTTAGAAACAAGCCTACGCACATGAAGGCTTGATAGCTCGGGATATGATCCGAGACTTCATCAAGAATCGGATCAGCCCATTAAAGAAAAGGGTGCACCCAGCTTAGGAGGTGCGCTCTATGCAAGATGGAACCTTGGACTATGAACAAGGTAAAATCTTTTCTTGCAAATTGGGAAATTGTCTTCAATCTACATGCACTTATTGTATTTCCAAATAGGGTTTCCTTCTTCTGAGGTTGAGACGAGAACGAACGCTCTCATGAAGCTGTTTAACCCGACCATAGAAGGTGACGTGAATGTGCCGAGACCGCAGAGCTTGGTTGTGGTAGCGGCAGTTTATTACAAGAAAGACGAAAGGTAAAATCTCCTCTGCAAACTTGTATATTTTTTCTTTTTTGGAGCAATAAGAAACATATTGGAATATCTCTTTGATGTAGTTGCTCCTGGGCCAAATAACTGGAACGAAACGGGCCATGGAAGAAGCTGGTGCTTTTGGAGGTTTTTCATCCAAAAAACTGAAGAAAACTCCTTCGAAAGCGAAGAAACCTTCAGGCCCCAGCGAACTTATCCAAAACAAGGCCACAGGGGCAACTTCGTGGAAGGCCATTACTTTCAAGGTTGATGCCAAAACGGTGAAAGCATCTAGTTCTCACCATTCTTCAAGTGCAATTGGAAATTACTGTTTCATCATACAGGGACAAGGAAGCGAAGAGGAGGAAGACAAGACTCCCCTCATTCTACGGAGAAAGAGGTCTGTAGAACCCATGAAGAAGACATCAAAGAAGATGTTTTCTTCGTTGGTATCTCCTCAAAGTGGAGAAATGAGTTCCCTGGGACTCAACGTCAGGTAAGAAATGAGCACCTTTCTAGTAGTAGGTGAATACATTCTTATGTAGTTATGACCTACACAATCATTAATGAATGCACAGGTCGAGCCCATCCCCTACGATTGCTGCATCAGTTCCAAATGTCGATACAACCATTGCAGCGGAGAACACAGCTCCTACAGTTGAAATTGCAGCGATATCTGAAGCTCTAGGTGCTGCAGATACAACTGAAACCATCATTGATGGGGTGATCCAAGGTATTCAGACAAATCCAATCAATGATGTGGAGACTGATGTCGCGGCTGCGACCTTGACCATCGGGACAGGAAAACAAGCAGGAACTGCTACTCCCCCTCTGGTTAAAGAAAATGTTGAACCAGCAGATCTAATTGCTGATTCCTCGTATCCTGCTTCGGAATTGAATTTGCAAATCATGGAGTAGGTGTGAGATGACACAGGATCCGAGATCCTTCTAAAGGAACTTATTGAGGTAAGGATTATCTTTACCCCAATATTGTTTATTATTTTTTATCTGAATAACATCTTCGATTAATTGTCTTCTTGTAGAATTCTGCTAAGCATTCAACCTTGGTAGATTTGTTGATTGAGCAATTTAGGGTCGCGCAGTTGAAATGCAACCAACTAGAATAGTAAGTATCTGTCGTGGTATTGCGGATACCCCGGGAGGTTTCGTTGAAGGTCCTAGCGAAGAAAAGATGACCCGAGCTGACCGTGCGACCGGTCCTCTCCCGTTGGGGAAACTTAGCAAGTGACACGAGGATTTATATAGGTTCAGGCCTCGGTGGAGGCCCTAGTCCTGTCGGCATGCTCCCAACTGGAGTTGGCTAGGGGAGATCTCTCGGGGGAGAAAAGGCTCCGGAGCACACCTATTTGGTTGTCTATTAGAATAAAAATGAACTGTCCCCCTTACATGAGGTGTTACAAGGGCTTATATAGCCCCAAAAGACGCAAAAAGACTAAACTACCCCGCCTGCCACCGTTGGATCGAGGGGCACCGACGTCCTTCTTCCAATCAGGAACCTTGGATGCTTGATAGGTGTCCGCCGATTCCCGAGGCACTTCTCGCATGACCCTCACGTGACCCGAGAGCGGAGACCCTTGTCTTCAGAAGGCGGCGCCTAGGACAAGCCACTGGGGGCCTTGTCCCCGGGCTAATGGTGACGACCGGGACAAGCCACCGGGGTGCCTTGTCCCCGGGCAAAAGGCGGCGCCCGGGACAAGCCACCGGCGGGTCTTGTCCCCAGGTAAATGGCGGCGCCTGGGACAAGCCACCGAGGGGCCTTGTCCCCGGGCAAATGGCGGCGCCCGGGACAAGCCACCTAGGGGCCTTGTCCCCGGGAAAAAGGCGGCACCTCTTACTAGGACTTGGTCCCGTGGAGATTTCCCCCAACAGCAGCCCCCCATGCCCTCTGGGGACGATGTCCAAGTCCCCGGGGGGGATGGTCCGTGTTACCAGGAACATCTCCTCCGGGACATATCTCCGGGGCCGTGATGCTTCAATTCCCACGCCCCGCGTTTATGGCCGCGCCGTCGTTCATTAAGGATTCGTCTCAATGGGAGTGTGCCGTTCGGCCATAATGGCCGGTCGCGGTTCGAACCGGCGATGCCTCATTTTGCGCGTCTATCCCTTTGTTTCCCACGTGCTGTTTGAATTGAACGGCGCGGATGCACCACGAAGGGTCACGTGGCACCTGTCAGGGCCACGTTTGGCCCCTATAAATAATACCTTGAGGGGCCCGGAGAAGCCATTCCATCCTTCAAATCTCAAACTCCATTAGCGCCCTTAGCTCTTCCGGTAGCCCTCTTCCAGAAGCTCAGTCCCGGAACCTCAGCCACCGGAACCCCTAATCCCTTTTCTTTAGAGCCTAAGCCACCGGAAGAATTAGATGGGACCCAAGGGCCGTGCCAAGGCTGCTGAGGTGCCTCTGGAGGAAGTCACTGTGGACTTCCTCTGGGCCTTGGAGTTCACATCCGGGGACCTGGAGTCCCTTGTGGACCGGGGGGTGGTCACGGATGGGGACGTCCGGATCCCCTCGAAAAAAGACGGAGCCCCCCGCCCCAGGCCCGGGGAAGTAGTGGTCTTCGAGGCTTTCCTCAAGGCCGGGCTCCGGTTCCCGGTGCACCAGTTGCTCCGGGAGTTTCTCAAGGAGTACGGGGTGGCACTGAACCACCTGACACCGAACAACTTTGTTCGGATGGGCCTCTTCATATGGCTGTTCGAGACAGCCATCGGACGGGAACCTACGCTCCGGTTGTTCCGGTACTTCTACGAGCCGGCGGCGAGGAGCTCCCACCTCGTGAAGGGAAGGCCGAAGTCTCCGTTCGGCTCGGTGATGATCCAACTGCTGCCATCCCAGGTAGCGGAGTACCCGGTAGCGGCCTCCTGGGACCACTGGGGGGACTGGATCCGGAGCTGGTTCTACCTCCGGGTCCAGGACGACGAGGTGATGTATTTGCCGGATCCCCCCTCCTACAGCCGGTCGTCCGCTCCCAAGCCCCAGGTGTGGAACGAGGAGGAGCTGAAGCTCCGCAGTAAGGTGGTGGGCTCCAGGGGCGTCTGCTCTATGAGGGACGCCCGAGGAGCTAACGTTCCTGAAGATCTCCCCTTTCTTGCACGGGAGGAGGGGGATCGGGATGTGTCCGGCCCAGCGGCCCCCACAAAAGTCGGTGACCTGACGTAAGTTTCCGGTTACCTCGCTCGTTTCTTTCGTTAATTTTTCTAAACCCTTACCTCTTGCAATCCGGCCGTATCCGGCCGCCCAGGAAAAGGCAGAGAACCTCCTAGGGAGGTACTACGCCGACGAGCACGAGCGCATCGTGTGCGTCGTTGGGGAGGGTCCTCCCGGGAACTTGGTGGCCGAGGCCTTCAGGCTGAGGCTACCGGCGAGGACGCCTCTCCCAAACTCCGGTTCCCACAAGAGGGGGAAAGAGGCCACCGGGGGCTCTGAGCCGAAGCGGGCTAAGGCTCAGAAGGACCCCGGTCCATCGACGACACCGGGCTCTACGCCCGTGAAGGCCCGAGATGCAGCCCCCGGGTCAGGGCGCGCGGGGGCACCTCCCCGGCGTGAAGTGATGCCGCCTCCCCCGGAGATCTCCAGCGGGGCGGGGGGGGGGGGGGGGGGGGGGGAGGGGGCGTTGGAGGCGTGGGAGCTCGCGCGCCTCACCGAGGCCTCTGGAGAGGCTCGGGGGAAGGAATCAGCCAACGACGGGCGGGGGGTGGGGGGGCGTCCGATTCAATTGATTACTCCCCCTCTCCCCCTTCGGCGGTTGCACTCCTCGCGGCCCTGGTGCCACCGGAGCCGGAGAGGCCGGAGGTTCGATTCGCGGAGGCCTCCCCTCCGCGCGTTGAATGGCCAATAGACGAGGGGGGAAGCCCCTCGTGTTTACGAGGTCCCCGCGGCGATCGAGGTCCCAGGGGCCCCGCGGCGATCGAGGTCCCAGGGGCCCCGCGGCCTGGAAAGGGAAAGGGGCTCCTGATCCCCCCCGGGGAGGGACTCCCTCCGAAAGTTCGTCGGCCGCTTCCTCTTCTGCCACCTCCTCAACGGCAAGGACGCCGGCCACCGCCACTCTGGTTCTCATCAACCCCGCGTCTTTTGCAAGGGGGCCGCTGTCGGTCCCAATGGGTTCGGCGTCGTCGGGAGGGAGACCCACTTCCTATCCGCGGGGGAGGTCCAAGACTACGTCTCGCAAGGGATGCTTCATGAGCGCTGCAGGGAGCTTCAATCCCTCTAGTTCCAGGTTCGTCCTCGAATCTGTCGCTTGTTTCCTTCGGTACTCCAACTTGGATTTTCACTAACTCTTGCGCTTGTAGGGGGCGGCCATCACCTGGGGGATCGAGGCGCGCTTGATATTTACTTGATTCGCCTTATTTTTCTGTACATTTTCCCCATGTTTTTGCACATATTAGTCATATACCTTGGCATATATACCTAGATTATTCCAGATTTGCTGCCAAATCGACCGGATTACTAGTTTTGCAATTTTTTATCGCAGGTCGGCGCCAGCGGATGGATTTCTGGCTAGCGGTCGCGCCTCATTGATATATTCTGACCTTCGATCGATTCTGGATGGAAGTGCGCGTTCCCGCGGTCGCGTAGGAACTGACCGCACCGAAATCGGAGTCTCCGGGGGCCCGGAATCCCAAACCCTAGCCACGAGGTCACATTTCTAATTCTCCAAAACCTCGAGGGCTTTTCCGCAAAAGTGCCAAATTGCCCTTTCTTTTCCTTGCCGCCGGCCATCAGAGGATTTTGGATTTTTTGTACGGATATCTCAGAATAAAAAAATAATTTTAAAAATAACGTTTAAAAAAAAAAATTGCAAAACTGGCTTCAGTCGCCATCTGGGATGGCGACTTACCCAAAATGGGCCATCAGTCGCCATCCCAGATGGCGACTGCGGCTTTTTGCCATCAGTCGCCATCTGGGATGGCGACTGATGGCCAATATATAAGGGGGGCCGGGGCGATTGTTGTGTAAACGAAAAAAAAAATCACACTCACTCACGGCAGAGGAAAAAAGAAGAGAGGAGAGGGGAGGAGGGGAGGGGAAAAAAGAAAAGAAGAGGAGGGGGAGGGGAAAAAAGAAAAGAAGAGGAGGGGGAGGAGGAGAAGAGGAGGAGGAGGAGGAGAAGAAAAAGAAGAAGAAGAAGAGGAGGAGAAGAAGAAGAAAAAGAAAAAAAAAGAAAGGTAAAATTTTTTTTACTGATAATTAGTATAGAATGTTTTAGGAATTTGCAGATCTGTTTTAGAAATGAGGTTTATAGAAAAAAGAAAGGGGTTTATAGATTTGTTTTAGGAATTTACAGATATGATTTAGAAATGTGTAGATCTGTTTTAGAAATTTGCAGATCTGTTTTAGAAATGTGTAGATCTGTTTTAAAAATTTGTTGTATCTGTATATCTGTTTTAGAAATGTGTAGATCTGTTTTAAAAATTTGTTGTATCTGTATATCTGTTTTAGAAATGTGTAGATCTGTTTTAAAAATTTGTTGTATCTGTATATCTGTTTTAAAAATGTATAGATCTGTTTTAGAAATGTGTAGATCTGTTATGTAGATGTGTTGTATTTGTAGATCCGTTATGTAGAAATGTTATGTATTGAGCGAATAAATTTGATTAATAAATAGTGAATCGATAATTTAGGACATACGGTTTATTCGTAGAAAATGTGTAGAAATACATATTTGATTAGATGTGATGCAATATCATTAATGCAGTGTACTTCTAAGATGTTAAAAAATAAGTCGCAGATGTCTTAAGGATGAGTATAGAGTAATGTGCAAAATATATTGAAGATATGATAGCTGATATTTGTAATACTTATGTTGTAGACAATGTCGGAAACAAGAGTAGTATATATTTTTCACGGGGAACAAATCATTAGAAATGGACCATCTGGAGATGACCTAAGTGGATGTCACCGTGTAGACATGGAATTGAATGATCTTAATGTTCTTAATTTTGAAGACCTTAAGACCCGAGTCATGGACATCCTAAATATTGACCCATGTTTACACAAAATTGTCATGGAAGCGCTGGTGCCTATTGGTTTGACATCTTGTTGGAAATTGTGTAAACTTAGAGGCGATAGATCATGGGGCTCTCTTGTTAGGAGGGTGATAAATCCCAATCATGGGCCAGATGACTGTATACTGTATGTGACAAAGCTAGACAATGTACCCGAACCGGGAGCAGAACTTGTACCCGAACCATTAATTGGAGGAGAACATATGAACATTGATCCAACCATGACTTATAATTCTGCGGATATGCCCAACGCAGAATTCATGGGCGGGTATTTCTGGCCTGGGGATGAGGCTTATGCCGACGAAGGTGAAGACGAGGGTCTGGAAGTTTCAGGCAGCGAAGGGTCGGAGGTGGACGCAGACTATGCGGATTCCTCTGGTGAAGAAGACTATCGTGGAATGGGACCTCCACAACAATGGCTAGATCCTAGTGGTTTTGAGCATGCGCGAATCCACGACGATCGCAGTTTGGAGTCGGCAGGGAGTGAGCACAGATTAACATTGGGACAACATTTTCGAAGCAAGGAGGAGGCTAAGCAAGCCGTGGCGATGTGGTCCGTGACACTGCGTCGGTCTTTCAAGGTTGACAGAACAACTCCATGACTGTACGCAGTGAAGTGCAAGGTGGAAGGATGTCGATTTTATGTTCGTATTGCTCGGTACAGGGACAATGAGCACTTCATTGTTTCTAGGATCACCGAACACGACTGTTCGGTGACAGAAGTATCACAGAGTCATAGAAATATGTCCTCCGCATTTGTGGCACGTGTAATCTTGTCGAACCTTCATGCAAATCTTGATATGCCACCAAAACAAATTGTTAGCCAGATCAATGACACATTTGGGTACATCATTCAATATGGGAAGGCATGGAGAGCCAAGCAACTTGGTCTTGAGATGTTATTTGGATCTTTCTATGATTCATATAACTATGTGCCCAGATTGATCCAACAAATCGTTGACACCAACCCTGGCACTGTGATGGATATGGTCCATAGCCCAGTTGTCGGCAGAAATGGTGAGATAGTTCCTGGAGCTGAGTATATGGAGCGTATATTTTGGTCATTTGGTCAAGTAATCTCTGTGTTCAAGTACATGCGGCCAATACTTTGCGTGGATGGCACATTTCTAACTGGGAAGTACAAGGGAACTCTGATGACAGCAGTTGCTGCAGATGCAAACAACCAGCTACTTCCCATGGCGTACGCCTTAGTGGAAGGAGAGAGTACAGACAGCTGGGTATGGTTCCTTGCAAACCTAAAACAAACAGTCGTGAAAGACAGACGGAATGTATGTATAATCCATGATAGACACAAGGGTCTGTTAAGTGCCATTGAGTTCATGTTGTCCACTGAGAACCCGCAGTACAGCTGGAATGACTTGATCAGTCGGTGGTGTAAACGACACCTTGCGGCGAACTTCTTCACACACTACAAGAGTGCACGGCTTATGAAGAAGTTCAAGCGGTTGTGCGATCAGAACCAAAGCCATAAGTTCCAAAAACTTTGGGACGAGTTAGAACAAGAAACTTCAGATCTAGGTAAATCCCAAAGGTCAGAGGCAAGCAGTTCACAACATGCAGAAGATGAAGAAAATGTCGCGGAGACTACAGATGTGGCGAGACGACGCACCCGAAGATCAAGGCCAAAAAAATTTAGTGAATGGATCAGTGACAAAGCTCCTGAGAAGTGGTCTCTATTGCACGATGAGGGAGGTGCCAGATATGGTGTAATGACAACTAACATGGCGGAGGTATACAATTTTGTGTTGAGGGGGGTGCAAGGTCTGCCGCTCACTGGAATTGTGGAGTTTACATGGCATCGCACGGCCAAATACTTCTACGAGAGAGGTACAGCTGCAAGAGCATTGCTTCGGGTGACACCACCAAAATTTCCTCATGAAGTACAAAGGTACTTAGAAATGAAAGCCGCGGCCGCTCAGAAACACTCAGTCGAGTGCATTCCTAACAGTAGAAGGCAAAGTCGGGTCGTTTATCTGCGCAGTAAGAACGTGGGGGGTGGATACATGCGACAAATCAAGAGGCAAGGAGTCACATTTGAAGACGGTGTCAAGTGCACTTGTAACAAGCCAACTCTATTGCATAAACCGTGCTCTCATGTGATGGCCGCGTGTGCGCACGACAACAAGTCGAGCGAGATGTACCTCTCAGTTTACTATGGTTCACGGTACCTTGCCGAGACATGGACTGCAGACTTTGAGATTTGGGGGACTCAGCAGCACTACAGAGATCGGTCGTGTAGGGCAGGCGAGATCCGATATGTTCCACCACCGCACTTGGAGCGGAAAGGCCCTGGACGACGGCGGAAAATGCGAATTGGCAATGACATGGATAACGCAGAACGCGATGAGCTACGAAAGTGTGCCATTTGCCGACAGCCCGGCCACACGAGGAGGACATGTCCTGATGCATCCGGACCTAGTCGAACATGACTGAGTAATGTTGTGCAACACTTATTCGTTCCTGCTGTGTATTTGATGATGTACTAACCTAATGTTCTTGTTTGCAGGCATGGCTCACCCTCGTCCACAGTTTCCTGAGTTACTCGATCAGTACTACGACGGTCGTCATCGGTCTCGAGCGGTGCGATCCGGAGAGGAGCTTCAGCCATTCCGCCTGCGATCGTCCAGCACGTCTTGGCCTCTCGACGGGAGATACATCGCACGGCTGAGGGCGGCGGGGCTGCTTCCTTTTAGTAGGATGATCACCAGACTGGAGACTTTCAGGCACGACCGATCACTCGTCTCTGCTCTGGTGGACAGGTGGAGACCCGAGACGCACACATTTCACTTCCGGTGGGGGGAGATGACCATTACCCTGGAGGATGTGGCCATGTTGTTCGGACTCCCGATTCGCGGGCAGGCCTGGGTACCACCACCCACTCCCGCCGGATGGGACGGCATGCTCGCCGAGAGGTTTCATCCACTACCTCTGGGCCAGGAGCCCTTCCAGCACGACGTCGGAGTTCCTGCAACTTGGCTTGTTCACTTCAGGACGTGCCCAGCAGATGCAGATGAGTGGACTGTGAGCCGACACTTCGAGGCGTATTTGCTGCACTTGTTCGGGGGCTTCATGTTCACTGGTATGCTTAAACATGTTATAGGCACAGCTATTTCCATTCTCTTGTTGAATTTAATTCCTATTTTTTTGCTTTTCTACAGGCACTCACGGCGACACAGTGGATCGTTGGCTTGTTCCACTGGCGCAGATGCTCGCGGACACGCCGGTCGATCAGATCCCACGCATCAGCTGGGGGTCAGCGGTTCTCTGTGCGACGTATCGAGGATTGTGCGACGCCTGCGTTCGGCGTGCCCGAGCGGCGAACATGGCCGGATCTCCTCTGCTTCTTTTGCTGTGGTCGTACGAGCACATACCTGTCGGACGACCGCTCATCACCGACACGCCCGTTGCACTTCTGGAGGGGCACCCGCCTAGGGATGCAGAGGATGAGATCGATCGCCCTACCATGGGGGATCGCTGGTTGCAACATGAGCTGCAGTGGGCCACAGTTCAGGTGCATGCATGCTACAGTGCGTACAGTGGCGAGTTGGAGTTGTTGCATCCGGCTCGTGTTATATGGAGGGTTTGGACGACGAGCTATATCGAGAGCACAGCCGGCGGCGCGATCTCTGTGGTGTGTATCGAGGACCGGGATTTATGGCTCACCCGCTGTATTCTTGTCTTCAGCCATATGTTGGAGGTGTACGCTCCGTGGAGGGTGATGCGCCAGTTTGGCTTATTCCAGACGATCCCTCCTCCAGACGCCCCGCATCGTTTGTCGCATGACCAGCACGAGTAAGTTCTCCATTATCTCCGCGCATAGTGTTTTCGCTCTGTGAAATAACTGAACACTTTTGTTTTTTTTGCAGGCAGAGTCGCAAGGGCAAGAAGGTTGTCAGTTGGCAGGACCGACAGTCTCCTTACACTCGTCGCTGGGAGCAGACAGCAGCGATAGATGTCGTGCGTGAGGAGAGGGCATACGATTCCACGACATACGGCAACTACCTCCGATGGTACCTCCCTCGCACCGCAGCTCGCATTGCCCCGCCACCTCCGGCGCCTGCAGACGTGCCTGCTCCGAGCGTGCATCAGACATACGACCGACATCACGCATCTCGGATACACCGCCAGGTACATGCCGCCAGCCCATGACCTACTTGTTATTTTTATTTCTGCCTCCCATTGTCTTACCGTCTTGCAGGCTGACGGCATCCGTGTGATCAGTTCTGTGACACGGCCACTAGTCCAGCGGAGGCAAGCAGGTATGCCTATCACGCCCGACGAGTACGAGAGGGCCGTCGCCTACGTCGACCGAGTCGCCTCGCAGCTGACCCTTGACAGTGCCTCCACTTCGTCGACTTTTGTTGCACCTCCACGTCCACGGGCCCGACCCAGTCATACGCCGTCGCACTCAGCCGCTCCTCATCCCGACACAGCCGGCCCTTCAGGTACGGCCGTTGCCGCACCCATTTATCTCGGTGGGCCCCCGGCTCGCTCGTACCGTACAGGTGTTGCACCTCACGTGGACTTCTCGTCGCGTGGTGGTGTACGGATCTCTGAGGGTCCCCGAGCGCCCCCTTCTGCACACACTTCCGATTCTGGATTGGGCTTCGACGTCACGTTCGACTCAGACGACGAGTACATTGCTATGTCTGAGCATACGGTGCCTATCCCGTCGGCTGGTCCGCTTCGGTCTCCTGCTAGGCACCCACCATACATTCCTCGTCAGTCGGTCCGTGCCGACCCCCAGGTGGTCCGCGACCCATCGTATGCTCAGTATGCCGATATGATGCAGATGAGAGACGACGCCGATCAGAGCCAACATCAGTTGGCATCTTCGCAGCTTGGTGAGGAACCTCCACCGTCGCAGGACCCGAGTGCTCAGCCTCCCAGTCGACAGCCCTCGCAGAGGACAGTGCATCCGCGCAGCACCTATTCGCCATCGCCGTTTCAGCGCGACCGGAGCCATCGTCCGAAGAGGGGCCGACAGTAGTTTTTTTTTATGTTCTCCTTTTATGGAACATTATATCGATTCTCATGGTTGTACTATTTTGGTTTATATTAGTATTCTCATGTTTTCACTATTTTTTTATGTTCATTTTCGTTTTTGGGAACATCATACTCGACAGATTGAACCAACCACGAAATTCGAATGCTAATTTTAAAAAAAACACTAATTTGAATGCTAATTTTTAAAAAAACACAAATTTGAAAGTTATTTTAAAAAAAACACAAATTTCAATGTTAATTTTAAACAGAACACAAATTTGAATGCTAATTTACAAAAACCACAATTTTGAATGTTAATTTTAAAAAAAACACTAATTTGAATGCTAATTTAAAAAAACCACAATTTTGAATGTTAATTTTAAAAAAAACACTAATTTGAATGCTAATTTTAAACATAACACAGATTTCAATGTTAACTTTAAACAGAACACAAATTTGAATGTTATTTTTAAAAAATAACACAATTTGAATGCTAATTTTAAAAAAAACACAAATTTGAATGTTATTTTAAGAAAAAATACAATTTTTATTGTTTTTTTTAAAAGAAACACAATTGTCAACAATTTTTTTGAAAAAAACACATTTTCGGCCTTCAGTCGCCATCCTGGATGGCGACTGAAGCCACGTGGCATTCAGTCGCCATTCCAGATGGCGACTGAAGGCGAAACGCCATAAATCGCCATCTGGAATGGCGACTGAAGCCAGTTTTGCAATTTTTTTTTATTAAGCGTTATTTTTAAAATTATTTTTTTATTCTGTGATATCCGTACAAAAATTTCGAGGATTTTTGAGCCCGGTTTTTATTTTTTTACCTTCTTTTCTTTCTCCCTCCTCACGATCCACACCTTCGTCCACCTCGCCGCTGGTGGCCGGGCCGTACGACGGAGGCGCTCCACCTTCTTTACCTCCCTCAACTTCCCTTCTCCTCCCCCCTTCTTTTTCTTCTTCCTCCTTTCTTCTTCCTGCCTCTTCTTTTCCCCAAATCCTCTGCTTCTCTCTTCCTCCAGCGCCGTGCGCCTCCATCCCGCGCCGCCTAGCCGCCTCGTGCCTCTCCCGCGACCGGCCACGCCTCTCCCTCTGCCTCCTAGATCTACTCCCGCCGTAGATCTAGGCTTCATCACGCCGCTCTCCCTCGCCCTCCCCTGGTGCTCCCGCCGCACCGCTCCTGATCCAGCGCCGCCGGGGATTTCGCGCCATCGCTGCCTCCACACAACCGTCTCCTGTCGCCGATCCAGCACCACACCACCGGACCAGCAGTCCTCGCCGCCGATCTGCCGCCACGCCGGCGGTTCGCCCAATTCCACAACCGCGCTGCGCCACCACCGGATCTCCACTGGCGCCGCCGCAGGATTTGGCCAAATCCGCGCCGGAGCCGCCTCTGCCTCGTGCCGCGCCGCCGTTCCAGCACCGCGCCGGGCCGTCTTCTTCGCGCCACTACCTTCCCTCCGCCGCCCCTCACCGGTGACTTCCACAACCTCGAGCTCGACCACAACCCCGGCTTCATCACCTGCTGCGCATCAGCTTCTACTTCCACGACAGCTCCACAGGCGCCTTCTTCCTCTGTTGTGGAGTCGACATCTTCTTCGCCGTGAAGCTCCACTTCGACGTCTTCCTCGACACGGCTGCAGCTCCCTCGACCAGCAACTCCAGCGGCTGTAATTACTGGTTCAATCCTTCTCACCTTCTTTGTTCTTGAATTCTGATGAACTGATGAAGAGGAACAATGCATGTATGAGATGATGAATGCCTGTAAAGAACCAAATTGAATTTTGATTGATTTCCCATCCAACTGCACTTCTATTTCTTCAGGTTGATTAGAAATTTCTGCATTGCTATGTATTATATTGGCTGAATGCTTGCTGGAGGTTGAACTGAATTAATAGTGATAGACTGAAATTGTTCTTGATTAGTTCCATCTTCTGATTGATTTGCAATGTTCTGAGTGGCTTAGTTCGGAGTTCTATTGAATGAGCTTGACAGGTTCTTCTCTATGATGATAAATTGTGATGGTGAATTGTTGATCACCTTTTTATGTAACTTTGATTGCTGTTAGTAATTGATGTTTAATCAGTGTGTTTATTCCTGCACGAGTGTGTTTTGGGTTGAGTTGAACTGAATTCTTATGATTGTCTCACTGTTGAATCTCTGTGTGATGCTTGAGTAATGATCTACATATTTGAGTTGTATTACATGTTCTTTGATCCATCTTCTGGTCAACTGTTCATTGTTGCAATTGGCATTGAGCTGTAGTTTAATTGAATTGCATTTCTGAATTGAATTGACTTGATCCCCTCCTGTGCTGAATCTATTTGCAAATTATTTTGGATTGTGATTTTCACAAAGTTGGCTGTTTGAGGTTGAGTTGTCGAGTGGAGTTGGCAGGGCTTTAGTGTTGACTTTGTACTTGTGTTTCGTAGATACTCGCCGTAGCTTGCGATCGATGATGGTAGTTTGCGCTGCCTCGCGCGCTACTACTACATGATTTCTTTTTATTGCTTGTATTGCGAACACTAGTCCAGAATAAACATTAGTCGCCTGTCGCGGCAAGATCACCTCCATTTCTTTGCATTCTTCTGACATCTCTCTCTTTCGTCCTATTTATTTTCATTTGCCATCAAATTAGTCTAGTTTTACATGATCTGTTTTCTCTTGTCCCTGTGGAAAGAACGATAGAATACTCGCCTACTGCATCGTCCTCGTTCTATTGCGAGACGGTCTAGGCCGGTATCAGCGCTTCAATAGCACGCTGAAGGAGGCGGAGGGGAAGGCCGCCGCCTACTTGGAACAGCGGGACGACTCCCTCCGGGAGTTGGCCTGGGTCCGGGCCCAGATCCACGCCTCCGAGAACGCCAACGACTGGCTTTGGAGGGAAGCGAAGGATAAGGAGGACACTCTCCGGGAGCTCGAGGGCTCCAGTATCCCGGCGGTGATGGACGCGGGCCGCTCCGTGCGCTCAGCCCTCGAGGGGCTCAGAGTGAGCCTCGGCCCAGGAGGCGCCTCTGAGGTGGCGCCGGCGACGCTCGTGGAGGCCGTGCGTTTTCTCAAAGCACAAGTCTCCGTGATCCCGGAGGCCGCTGATGCCCGGGCACGGGGTCGGGCAATCCCGGTGGTGGCCGCTGCAGCCCGGCTCGTGGAGCACCGGGGGGTTGGCGCCCTGGCAAGTGGGGGTCGGATCCCTCAGAGCTTTCCAAAGTTCTTCGAGCCATCTAGACGAGAAGTGGAGCAGCTCGCTGGTGGCTTGTACGACCGGATAGTCCGGGTGCGATTCCCGGTGCTGGCACCTCCGGGGGCGGACACTACGGCTCCGGCGGGAGCCTCCCCGGGGGAGGACGCCAACGAACAAGTATGAGCCTCCCTCCCGGGTCTTTAGATAGGGCCCTTTTTTGTTTTAGGGCTTTTGTTCCCAGTAGCTTCTTAGAGGAATCCCCAGACACTTGTACAAAAACATCTTGACACAATCGAACAAAATTTTTTTGCTAAGTCTGGATTGAATTTTACCAGGTTTCCCGGGAGGTTACTCTTGGGGCTCGAGGAATCACCTCCGGGGAAAGACCCCCGAGGTTGGAGCGCAACCTCGAGGGCGTCTCGATATTACAGGGAGCTTCTCCGAAGGTGGAGCCCCCAATTTCCGACGAATGCCCAGGCCACCTTCATTCTATTAAGTCTCTTTTCCGGGGGACATGGCAGGGCGTTTCTCGGGAGCCAATCCGATTGGGGTAGCATCCGGAGTGGCACCTGGACAACTTTGACAACCATCGCGCCGAACTGTCCCCTCCGCGACCGGGTCCCGGAGGATTCCCCCGCTTCGAATACTTGCACCGACGGGCTACGAGTATTGGCCCGAAGGTTTGCTCCGAGAGGCCCAGCGTTGTATACGAAACTTGTACCGGGACCTGGCCCGGGAGATATCGGATGGACTCCGGGATTATTAGGCGTAGGATCTTTCTGGGTTGTACCCCAGGTTGTATCATGTTTGATGTAATGATGCCCACTGGAAGGGGAAGATGTCCTCCGGTTAAATGTTTTCAATAAAGCTAAGCTTGCTTGTATACAAATTTTTGATAGTCCGGAATAGGGTGATTCCCTGGTGCTCCTTATCCCCCCCCACAGCGGGCCGGAGAGTAGATCCGTGCGCTGTGGAGGTAACAAAGCCCCCAGGGCAAGAACCCTTTAATTAAGAATTCCTCAAAGTTTTCCCAAGATTGGGAAAACTTCCGGGAACATTTTTTCGAAAGCCCCGGCGGAATCCTCCGGTCGCCGTGAAAACGGAGAGTCGGGGATGAGTTCTCCGGGGAAGAACATCCAAGAAAGTCCAAAATTCAAAGATATTCTCTCCGGGATGAAAACCCTCCGGTCGCCGTGAAAACGGGAAAGCGAGCATGAGTTTTCCGGGAGACCTAATATTTACCAGGTTTCCCGGGAGGTTACTCCTGGGGCTCGAGGAATCACTTCTAGGGAAAGACCCTCGAGGTTGGAGCGCAACCTCGAGGGCATCTCGATATTACAGGGAGCTTCTCCGGAGGTGGAGCCCCCGGTTTGCGGCGGATGCCCAGGCCACCTTCATTCTATTAAGTCTCTTTTCCGGGGGACATGGCAGGGGCGTTTCTCGGGAGCCAATCCGATTGTGCTGGCATCTGGAGTGGCACCTGGACAACTTCGACAACCACCGCGCCGAACTGTCCCCTCCATGACCAGGTCCCGGAGGGTTCCCCCGCTTTGAATACTTCCACCGGTGGGCTACGAGTATTGGCTCGAAGATTTGCTCCAAGAGGCCCAGCATTGTATACGAAGCTGGTACCGGGACCTGGCCAGGGAGATATCGGAGGGCCTCCGGAATTATTAGGCGTAGGATCTTTTCGGGTTGTACCCCGGGTTATATCATGTTTGATGTAATGATGCCCACCGGAGGGGGAAGATGTCCTCCGGTTAACTTGTATACGAATTTTTGATAGTCCGGAACAGGGTGATTCCCTTGTGCTCCTTATCCCTTCCCCCTCCACAGCGGGCCGGAGGGTAGCTCCGTGCGCTGTGGAGGTCACAAAGCCCCCGGGGCTTTAATTAAGAATTCCTCAAGGTTTTCCCAAGATTGGGAAAACTTCTGGGAATGATTTTTCGAAAGCCCCGGCGGGATCCTCCGGTCGCCATGAAAACAGGGAGTCGGGGATGAGGTCTCTGGGGAAGAACATCGAAGAAAGTCCGAAATTCCAAGAAATTCTCTCCGAGATGAAAACCCTCCGGTCGCCGTGAAAACGGGAAAGCAAGAATGAGTTTTCCGGGAGACCTAATATTTCTGGGAATTTTCCCGGGAGATAACCCTCCGGTCACCATGAAAACGGGGAGCAGAGAACAAGATCTCCGGGAAAGAACATCCAAGAAAATCCGAGAAGGTGAAATTCCCGGGGATAATTTTTCCGAGAGACAACCCTCCGGTCACCGTGAAAACTGGGAGCCAGAAACGAGATCTCCAAGAAAGAATATCCAAGAATTTTGTCTCGCTAAGGAGACAACCGACTCTCGGAGGAGGATGTGCCTGATGACGGGTCTGAGTGTTTGAGGACGGGACTAGTCTCTCAAATTGACTCGTTACCAAGGTCTCTGAGGACCGGGTTGCCGCTTACACCCTCAGTCCACGAGGGGTGATCGTAAGCCGCCCTATGGGAGTGGGACTCCCGCTGTAGGGACTTGTTGGGTCATGGTAGCCCACTTCCTCGTGGGGAGGGCATCCTCACTAAGAGGGCATCCTCACAGGGAGGACATCCGTGAGAGACGGTAATGTAAAAACCTGCACTGAGCCAGAGCTGAGGAAAAAACCAGTTATATTGATAATGAATTAAGGTACAACGCCTCCCCCCGCAAGATCGCAACAGGGGAGGGATCGATGAGTACAATGTCCTCCTCCCCTCTGGCGTAATCACTCCGGGGGAGGGAACGAGCCCATAGGCTAGATGTAG
Organism: Pharus latifolius; assembly: GCA_019359835.1. NCBI lineage: Eukaryota > Viridiplantae > Streptophyta > Magnoliopsida > Poales > Poaceae > Pharus > Pharus latifolius. Next base: position 35,771,815 of record CM033323.1, on the reverse strand, counting down.
AACTTGCGAAGCAAGCGTACGTTCCACGTGTGCTTCAGCTCTTGCTCTTGAAGGTTGGAGAGCTTGTAAGCCCCCGAGCCCAGGACTGTCGAGATCCTATAGGGGCCTTCCCACTTGGGGGAGAGCTTGCCCTAGGCTTGGGGGTCAGTGACGCGCTTGAGGACGAGGTCCCCGAGGTGAAAAGCCCTCTCGCGGACGCGCTGGCTGTATGTGCGCGCCATTTCGCGCTTGTAGATGGCGTAGTGGAGGAGCGCTCGGTCGCGTTCCTCCTCCACGAGGTCGACATCTAGTTGTTGATTTGCCTCGTTGGCATGGTACGTCGCGGTCGTGGCTCTACCTAGAAGCTCGACCCGCAGTGACCAGAAGGCAATCTTCGGGGGAAGAACTGCCTCAGCTCCATATACAAGGGAGAAGGGAGTACGTCCCGTCGCCCGGCTCGGAGGTGTGCGCATGGAACAAAAGATTCTAGGGAGCTCCTCTGCCCACGCACCCTGCTTGGAGGTGGCTTGTTCAAGCCGTCGGCGTAACCCTTGTAGGATTACGCCGTTCACCCTTTCAACGGCCCCATTGCTCTGGGGATGAGCTACCGAGGCGAAGTGGATGGTGAGCCCCAAGCCTACGCAAAATTCCCGAAAATATGCCGACTCGAATTGGGTCCCGTTGTTGACAGTGATCTCTCGGGGGACGCCGAAATGACATATGATATTTTTTCAGAAAAACCGCTGTACTGCCCGGGATGTGATGATGGCCAGGGGTTCGGCCTCTACCCACTTAGTAGAGTAGTCGACCGCCACCACCGCATACTTGTAGCACCCAGGCGCTGGGGGGAAGGGGCCTAGGAGGTCCATCTCCCAGCGTGCGAAGGGCCAAGTGATGGGGATAGTCTGCAGCGCTACAGGGGGAGGTTCAAACCCTTGGCCATCTTTTGGTAGGCCTCGCACGCAGTGACAAGGTTTTGCGCATCACGAATCACCGTGGGCCAATAGAAACCCTGGCGAAGGGCCTTGGCCATGATGGCACGCGGGGCCAGATGAGACCCGCAACTTCCCGCGTGAATATCCTCGAGAAGCCGGAGCCCTTCCGGCCGTGGAAGGCAACGGAGCAAGGCGGAAGCCCCCCGTTTGTAGAGCTTCCCCTCCAATAGGAGGTATGCCCGAGCTTAGGCCTGGAGGTGCTTGGCCTCGGTCTCGTTGGGAGGGTCACCCTCTCCCTTGATGAAGAAGACAAGGCGATCCATCCAAGACGTAGTCCGAGTGATTTTGGTGACTTCCGGGACGCAGGGTTCGTCACGCACACCAGGGGAGGTTACCGAGGGCTTCGCAATGATCTCCAAGAAGGCCCCATTGGGGAGCTGTTCCCGGGTGCTGGATACCCGGGCTAGGGCGTCAGCCTGATCGTTGTCTCTTCGCCGGATGTGTCGGGCCTCTAGGCCATCGAAGTGCTTCTCCATCTTGCGCACTTCCTGCAAGTAAAGGCTCAAGTTCGCGTCATCGCACAAGTAGGACTTGTCTATTTGGAAAACTACGAGCTGGGAGTCTCCTTTTACTAGGAGGTGTCGAATCCCTAGGGAGCGCGCAAGGCGCAACCTGAGGAGCAATGCCTCGTATATGGCGATGTTGTTCGTGGCAGGGAACTCGAGCCGCGCTGCGTACTCCAGCTCCTTCCCCTCAGGGCTCCGGAGGACTACTCCCGCACCAGCCCCAGCGAGACACAGGGAGCCATCGAACATGAGTGTCCAATGGTCGCTACGTTGGGGAAGCGCGGGGAGGTCTTCGCCCCCGGGCCTGGGGGCAGGAGTCCATTCCGCCACAAAGTTGGCGAGGACTTGTGACTTGATGGCGGAGCGCCCCGTGAGGAAAAGGGAAAAGGGGTGAGCTCGGCCCCCCACTTCCCTATCTGGCTGGTAGCTTCTTTGTTCCGGAGCACCTCCCCCAAAGGGAGGGATGACGGGACAGTGATGGGGTGCCCCAGGAAGTAATGACGACGCTTCCGGGACGCCATCAGATGGGCGTAGCAGATTTTCTCCATCTCTGTGTACCGAATTTTGTCCCCTTGGAGGGCCTCGCTTAGGTAGTACACGAGACGCTGTTGCCCGTCTTGCTCCTTTACCAGTATCGCACTCACGACGACCGGGGTCGCGGCGAAGTAAAGGAGCAAGGGCTCTTCCGGAGACGGCTCACGAGCATTGGGGGGCTCGTGAGGTATTTCTTCAAGTCATCGAAGGCCTCCTAGGCCTCGGGGGTCCATCAGAACCCTTCAAGCCCCCGGAGGATTTTGAAGAATTGGAGGCCGCATTCCCCCGACCGTGAGACGAAACGACTCAGCGCGGCTAAGCAGCCAGTGAGTCGTTGAACGTCTTTGACCGAGCGTGGTGGGGGCATGTCCAGGAATGCCTAGATCTTTTTGGGGTTGGCCTCTGTGCCCCGTTGGGACACAACGAAGCCTAGGAGCTTCCCCCCACGCACGCCGAAGGCGCATTTCTCTTGGTTGAGCTGCAACCCGTATGCACGGAGGTTGCGGAAGGTCTCCACTAAATCGCTGACATGAGCAGTCGAGCGGGGACTTTTGACGACCGCGTCGTCAATGTAGACTTCGACATTACGGCCAATCTATTCTTTGAAGACCAGCGTCATGAGTCGCTGGAAGGTCACTCCAGCATTCTTCAGCTTGAAGGGCATGTGGACGTAGTAGAAGGTTCCAAGGGGAGTTATGAAACTCGTCTTTTCCTCGTCCCCTTCTGCCATCCGGACTTGGTGATAGCCCGAATATGCGTCTATGAAGCTCATCAACTCGCACCACGCAGTGGAGTCGACCAACTGGTCGATTCGTAGGAGCGGGAAGTTATCTTTGGAGCAAGCGCGGTTGAGGTCGGTGAAGTCCACGTACATTGGCCACTTACCGTTCGACTTCTTCACGAGGACGTGGTTCGCAAGCTACTCGGGGTTCAGGACCTTCCGAATGAACCCCGCCTCTCGGAGCCTGGCAATCTCGAGCTTGATCACCTCTTGGCGTTCAAGGGAGAGTTTCCTCAGCTTCTGCTTGACTGGGGGGTGGCCGGGGGTCACCGCGAGCTTGTGCTCGATGACGTCCCGGGTGACGCCTCGCATGTCGGGGGGCTTCCAGGAAAAAACGTTAGAGTTTTCGCGTAGGAAAGCCACGAGTTGCTCTGCGTGCTCCTCCTGGAGGTCCACCCCGATCCTAACGGTTTTGTCCCCGTCGTCTGGGGACAGCAAGATCTTCCGGAGGTCCCCTTCCGGGCGCGGCTTGGGAAGGGACCTCTCAGAAAGTATAACAGTGGCATCTGACTCCGGGGGAGAGGCCTCCCGCCAGGGTTTTGGTGATGTTGACGCTCCCGATCATTGCGGCGGCGCGCTCGTATAAAGCGCGGGCCACATCTTGGTCTCCCCGGGCGGTGATCACGCCGTGAGGCCTGGGGATCTTCACACAGAGGTAATTCTGGTGGATTGTAGCCCCCAAGCTGTTGATTGTAGTCCTCCCCATGATCGTGTTGTAAGAAGAGGGGAGGTCTACCACATCAAACCGGACCATCTCTATCCGGTAGTTGTCCGGGGTGCCGAAGGTCATTGGGAGATCCACCTTCCCCACGGGGTAGATCGTCTTCCCCGGGAAGAATCCTTGCAAGGGCCCTGCTGCGGGCTCAAGAGCTTCTCGTCCACCTGCATCTCCTTAAACGCTTTTAGGTAGAGGATGTCGGCGGAGCTCCCGCCATCCACGAGGATGCGGGCCAGATGGCAGTTGTAGATGGTAGCGGAGACGAAGAGCGCGTCAGCATGGGGGAAGCGAACCCCACGCGCGTCTTCTGCCTTGAAGGTGAGGGGGATGTCCGACCACTTGGGTGGCCGAGACGTATGCAGCACCCCCACCACCTTTACCTCGCGCGCGTACTCCTTGCGCTGACACTTAGAGTCCCGCCCAGAGGCGGACCCTCCCGTGATGACGTTGACATGCCTTTGGGTGGTTTGGAAGGGGAGAGTTTTTGACGGCTCCGCCTCCCGCGTTCGTCCCTGCTGTCCCCCCGCGGGAGCAGGAAGGGCTGGTAAGGCCGGCTGAGGGGGCAAGGCCGCCGGAGTCCCCCACACCGCCCATGCTGATCGAGGAATGCGTCAAATTGTTGGAGCAGTTGATGGCATTCCCGGGTGGCATGGGTATTAGACCTGTGGAAGGTACACCACAGACCTTCCCTGCCTCCAGTTTCGGGGCCTTCCTGACCGCGGGACAACTGTCTTCCCCCACGGCCTTTCGGCTTGGGGAAGGGGAGGTTGCCCTTGGAGACGTCGCGCGAGCTGCCTCCACCCTCGAGGACAAAGGTGTCCCTAGGCCATGGCTCGCTACAGTTCCCCCCTTTGGGGCGTTTGAGGGGGTCCCTGGCCCCCCGATCGACAAGGGCGGGGGCCCCCTGGTTCTTCTTCCAGAGGTCATCCTCTTCCTCCCGAGCGTTCTTCTCGAGGACGTTGAAGAGTTCATCGGTGGATGAAGGCCAGTTTCGGTAGAGTCTCCGGTGGAGTTCCCCCGGGAGGATCCCGCTCTTACAACACCCGATGACTGTGGAGTCAGGGACATGAGCCACTATGCTCTTGACTTGAGCAAAGCGCTTGAAGAAGTTGCGGATGATCTCCCCCGTCGCCTGCCGGACGATGTACAGTTGCGATGAATCTAGGGGACACACATAGTTCCCCTGGAAGTTCGCGTAGAACTTGCGTTTGAGCTGCGCGAAGGACTTGATGGAGCTCGCCTTCAAGTTGTAGAACCACGAGCGGGTGATTCCGGTCAAGTAGAGGGGGAAGACGTTGCACTGTGCCGTCTCGTCCCCCCCAGTCGCCGAGATGGCTGTGTAATACACCTGCACAAATTCATAAGGATCGGCCTCACCATTCTAGTGCTCGATGTGCCACAAGCGGTAAGGCCGCGGCCATCGAATGCACCGGAGTCTGTGGCACAGCGGCTGGTTAGCCCCTTCCACCTCTTAGGGGGAGTCCCGATCGCTGTCCCCTTTGACAGGGGACGCGTGCTCATTGTCGGAGTTGGGGAGGGGCCCAAGAGGTCTGCCGGCATGGCGGTAGCGCCGTTTTTCTTCCTGGTTGGTGGAGTTGACCTCCAAGACGTCTGGGCGCTCCCCTGGAGAGGTTGGTTCTACGGCAGGTCTCTTCCCTCGGCCAGAGCGGGAGAGAGGCTCCCTGCGTCCACGACTGGGGGGAGGCTCTTCCCCAGACTTGGTGGTACGCATTTGCTCAACCTCCTCCCGGGTGAAGCGGATTTGGTCCGCCTGGGGTGCCCTCAGGGGCGGCCCCGGGGGAGGAGGGAGCTCATGCGCTGCAGCTACCGGCCCGGGTGCTACCGGGCCCGGTGAGGGGGAAACCCCTGTGGCGACGTCTGGAACCGGAAAGGGGCGAACCGCTGTAGCGACGTCTGGAACCGGAAAGGGGGGAACCCCTGTGACAATGTCCGGAACCGGGGCGCCGCAGCGAGGTGAGGCCCACTACGACGCGGGAGTTGTTGTGACGATCGTCCCCAGCGCGGTAAACGCGACCCGCGGGACGGGACTAGCTCCTGGCGTAGGGAAAGCCCCTAGCATGAAGTGGGCCCCCGGCCCCAGGAAGGGACCCATTGCAGGGTGAGAGTCTCGGCGTTGGGAGGGCTCCGGAAGAGGGGCCCGCCGGGGGAGGATATCCTCCGGTGGGGTCGTACGGAGCGTTCGACCCTCTGGGGACCAGAGGGGCCGCCGGGTGAGCCATAAACGGGGGCATGGCCCCCATGAACAGAAACTGTGAGTAAGTGGGGGCTGGTGGCCGCACCAAGCCACGGAGCTGCTCATCCATAGAGCGTTGGGCGCAGAGCTGGCCCTCTACTAAGGCCTCAAGTATGGTCTCCCGAGGAGCCAGGGAAATGTCGGGGGGAGGTTGGTCCCGGCCGAGGCTGCCGCCGTCCCCGGGATTGACCCGGAGGTCGAACCACCGAAATTAACAGGGAAGGTGGGAGGCGGTACCTGGGTTTGGCCATGTCTGGACGTTGGTGCCAGGATGGCCATGCTTCGGACGGGTGGTGCCAGGTCACTGGGACTAGCGTCACCGGGGAGGGCGCGAGCCCTCGTTCTTGGGGGAGCCATGGCGATTCGTCACGAGTCCCCACGGACGGCGCCAACTGTGGTGGTATTGCGAATACCCCGGCAGGTTTCGTGGAAGGTTCTAGTGAAGAAAAGACGACGCGAGCTGACCGTGCGACCGGTCCACTCCCGTCGGGCAAACTCAGCAAGTGACACGAGGATTTATACAGGTTCAGGCCTCGGTGGAGGCCCTAGTCCTGCCGGCGTGCTCCCAATCAGAGTTGGCTAGGGGAGCTCTCTCGGGGGAGAGAAGGCTCCGAAGCACACCTATTTGGTTGTCTATTAGAGTAAAAATGAACTATCCCCCTTACATGAGGTGTTACAAGGGCTTATATAGCCCCAAAAGACGCAAAAAGACTAAACTACCCCGCCTGTCACCGTTGGATCGAGGGGCAACGACGTCCTTCTTCCAATCAGGAACCTTGGATGCTTGACAGGTGTCCGCCAATTCCCGAGGTGCTTCTCGCATGACCCTCACGTGATTCGAGACTAGAGACCCTTGTCTTCGGAGGCGACGCCCGGGACAAGCCACCCGGGGGCCTTGTCCCCGGGAAAATGGTGGCGCCCGGGACAAGCCACCGGGGGGCCTTGTCCCCGGGCAAATGGCGGCGCCTCTTACTAGGACTTGGTCCCATGGAGATTTCCCCCAACAGTATCTTGCTCTTTAAATTCACTCTTCTACGAATCAAAATGAACTTTCTTGTCATTGCAAGAAAAACTCTATCCTGACGAACGAGGTTGCCAAAGAGCGCTCTGACAAGGAGACAGCCATAGCAAAAGCTTTAGAGCAAAAAAGTAAAAATCTTGATGAAGCTCTGTCTTCCTTGGAGGAGAATAAAACCTTATGTCCTTTGTAACACCCCTGTTTTTGCCAAATCCTAAAATAGCCAAAATCCACATCCGGACCCCAAAACCTAATCTGCTTCAGCCATTCCCTTCTAAATGCTGTTCAGAACATTTTTCCCTTCGGGACCATCTCCAAAATCTCACCCTAAAGCTGAGTTTCAAGCCTTGCTATTTTAAAACCCTAATTACCCTAAACTGTTTTCCCCAATTTTGTCGAAACCCTTCAGATCTTGCCCGATCTTACCAAACTTTGGCCAGATAAGTTCTACTAATCTTTTGCAACTTAGCTGCGAAATCAGATTTCAGATCGGACCCTCAGATCTCCAAATTTGCAAACAGGCCCAAGTCCTATTCAAGTTTTCCTCACAGAACAGCCCCTGGAGTAAGTTTCAGAAATAGCAAATCAGCCCAAATATTATTTTCAGGCCCTTTTCGACCAGTGCCTGGTCGTGCCCTCGACCAGTGCTGCATCGCCGTTGCCGTGCCACGTTTTCTCGCCGCAGTTGCTCGCCGCCGGCCGTCGCCTTTTGTCGCCTGCACTGTGAGCAAAAGAGCCACCCCGCGCGCACGTGCTTGCCACCAGTACCGCGCCATGTCCAGCGGATAAGCGCCCGCGCTCCAGGGCATTGTCTTCACGCGCGCGCAACCGTTGCCGTGGCAATTGCATGCGTTACGTGTCATTGCCGGAGCTTTGCTACTGCCTTCGCATCTGCGCCATCTCTGGTGAAGTCCCAATGCAATCGACAAAGCCTGTAGAGCAGCTACACCGCCAGTGCGCAATCACATCGCCGGTCACCGCTGTCGCAGCTCCACCCGGCCGGTCTCGTCCCTGGCACAAGTTCTCTCGCCGTTTCCCCTCGCAAGCTCCGCCTCATCGCCTATTTAAACCCCTTCAGCGCTGTGATGAAGTACAACGCCAGGACTTAGCTATTTTCCAGTTTGCTCACTGTTTCCCTTTCTTCCCCGACGAGCCGATTCTGAGGCCATCGACGCCAGAGCAAACCACAGCCCCTCACTTCAATCCAAGCTCACCAGTGAGTCCAACACACCCATCTTCCCGTGTCCAAGCAACCAATTGCGTCCTAACGCTCATCATCACCGGTGATCGCCGGAAAACCAGAAGACCCCTGTTCCAGAAATTAAACCTGTTCCAGTGCTTTTCATCACTCACTCCAGTAGAATCAAATGATCCTTAGCCCTCTCTTAGCAAGCCTGCTCAGCCATTTTCAAATTGAAGCAGTACTGTGCGTTTTCCCAATTTTCGCGCGCCACCGTGGACGTCTCACGTCGCCGGCGTGCCTCGCTGCTGCTCCCTCCAAATTAAAGCCACCTACACCTTCCCTGCAACCCCTAGATGGTGTAGCCCAAGGCTTATAGCCTACATTGCAGTGTGGAGCCAGTTCGACGTTCACCGTCTTCTCCAACTCCGGTGGTAACGTCGACGAGCTCGTACACTTAACCACTATCCAATTCCTCTCTCCAGAGCAATCCACACCACCCCAGAAGTGTTTCCCCTCGGTCAATTTCAAGTTTAGTTAACTCCAGTTCCCTGTCACCGTGGCTCGTCCTTGTCCCAGGCGGCCGAAGATTTCAACCTCGCCGTTCGTCGCCGGCCAGCCGCCCCAGCCAAATTCCTCCCACCAGCGACCTTATCTTGATCCCGCCTACCTCCCTGACATATTTGGCGAAGCAATGCATGCGTGATTCGTCCAGACGCATGTGCCCTAGTTCGCTGCTGTACAGTGGCATTCGATTTCCTGTGTCCTGAGCTTTGCTGTGAATTTCTGTTAATTCAAGGGCTTTTGTGAAAAGCCCACTTTGTCACTTAGGTCCCTCACAGCATTTGGCACACAATGCCACCTCTTGCACCAGTTTTGATCATCCAGAAGCCCTAAATCATCCTAGTGTCCTTCTCGGACATTGTCTGCTCGTGAACCGAATACCGACCCTTGGCTCTCGTCACATTCGAGTCTTGTCCAGTGAACCTAACCCTAGAATCCTTTTCTCCGCTGTCCTGTTTCTGCCCAATCTCCCTCATTTGCATTCATGCGTATATTTTACTTATGTTTTGTATAAAGCCTATTTTCTGAATGCTCATGTATGGTATGTGTTTGTGTATTGTCTGATTGCCGCAGAGTCAGAAGCTGAAGGAGCGGAAGAAGTCTTTGAAGATCCGTCTGAATATTTAGACCCCACATTGCAAGGCAAGCCTCATTCCTTTGATCATGTCTCACCCAATATTTTCATATGAAGTATATTCACTGTTTCTTACTATGCATGTTTAGTTGAAATACAAGTTATGTTTGAATGACATGAGTAGATATTCCCTAATGAATCATGAAACCCTTTTTGTTATTGAACCTTCTTATATATGCTTTTGTCACCCTAGGACTCATATACTGAATATCCACATTAAACTTAAAATGGTCAAATGCATGAGATGTTATAATGAAAACCGTTTTGACAAGAAAACTGATAAAAGGGATCAGTAGTGAGGATTGGATTGTATGGAGAGGGTGCGGTGCGCACCAGGGTATGTGAATGTTCCTCACTATTGGTTCATAAGGACAAGAACCTTGTGCTGTGTCTCTATACGAATTGTAAACGTACCAACCACTTGCCTGGTATGGGACAGGCACAACTCAGTAGCCTTTTGGTATTAGCAGTTCCCTGCATGGTTTGACGATCTGGTTTCTCGCGTGGAAACTGGAAGGCCAAGGTTCGGCCATGAGTGATGTGAGTCAGAAAAATGATGAGAGAAAAAGGCGTTAATGAAGGAAGGCGCCCTAGACCTGATTAAGCCGTGAGCGGCTGTAATCTTAAATGGTCGTATGTCTCGCGTGGACATAGACCAAGGCTATGTGTCCTGAGGGAACATAGACCAGAGAGGCTAGGAAGTAAGGCAGTGGGGAAGACCCACAACGGTACTTGAGACTTAACTGTCTATTTACCGGGCAGGGATACTGTTAATACTGAACTGTAAAGCGTTGTGTGATCTCGGCCTTGTCACATGTGTATAAGTCACATGAAGCTGATCCGACTTGAAAGCCGAGTGAACCAGTGGATTTAAAAAGAGGTACACCTTTGCAAAGTGTAAAAGAAGTATCGGATACTCTGTACTCCCAGGTCCAGGAGTCTTTTCGTAGTGGATGTCATCCATGGGTTATAGCACAAGTAATGTTTCGGAATATTTTCATAATGCGGTTAACAAAGTAGTGACTCATGGGAGACCACTACATCTAAGGTTTTATTGAAAACTTGTTTAACGTTCAAAGTATTATTCTCATGACAAAGTACTGTTTTACTGAATAAATGATTTGGAAATCTATATATCTCTATCCATGTGAAACTAAAACCCCAGAATCATATATTTCACCCTCATGTAAGTACAATCACATTAATTCCCGGAACGAGTATTGCTGAGCACCAAGTGCTCACCCTTGCAATTTGCATCCAACTGTAGAAGAGGGATTCAAGGATCCCGAGTCCTTCAGTTATGAGTTCCCGGCAGAAGATGGAAGTGCCCCGGACGAGCCCACGTTCTAGAAGGATTGCGCACCAAGTCAAGTTAGATGTGGGAGGAGCCACTTCAACCCCGCTGCGGATGGAAATCAAGCTTTTTGTCGTTGCTTTGTGCTTTATGCTGTGTGTTCGGTACTTAGATACCGACTCTGGTTCTGATAAACTTGTTATTTTCTTAGCAACTCTACTTAGCGCCATTTTCGGTGCTTTGGGTATGTAATATTGGCCAAGCTGGCCTGCTACCTGTTTAATGTTATTATTATGCTTGTCTGGTTTGGAGCTCATGTGTCATCCTGCTGTGTGTAACCTACCTGGGCGGTTACCAAGGTGATCCTCAAATGGGGGTCTCACAGCGAATGGTATCAGAGCATGAAGCTTGACTGTAGGTCGTGACCGTTACTAAAATGGGCGTCCCTAAAGTAGAGAATCGCTGGAGTATTTGGTAAAAATCTAATTGTGAAAAACCTAATTTGTTTAAGAAAAGCATAATGAGTATTATTTGAAAACTTTCAAAACCATTTTCCTACTTTTAAGTATTCCGTGTCTCATCATCGCAGATGGCCCCTGGTAAGAAGCTGATTCACGGAGACGAGTTGGGAGCATGGGCATTGATGCTTTGGATGATGTTACAATTTCTGGGAGCAAGAGACAACCAGCGACCCGTATACTACGTCTGTCGAGAGGAAGTCGATGGTAGACCTTTTGGTTTCCGTGCCACGGTGATTGTGTACGAGATTCCAGAGATCGGAAGAGGATCAACAAGAAAGGAAGCTCGTAGAGAAGAAGAAGAAGATGCTATCCAAGACGCTGCTCGTCGTGCTATAGGTACCATCCGTCAGCTGTACGATGACTTTCTTATAGGTTCTCCTTTCTGCTTTGTCCCCTACCAAGTTCCCGGATCGGATCGTCGAACTGTTCATCCCTCCAACAACCAGAGAGACGCCATCCTGACCAAAACCAGAGATGTAGTCCAAGTCTTGGAGTCAAGCTACACTCGGTTGCTGCGTGAGCATGAAAATGCTCGGGATGACCGTCACTATCTGGAAGGAGCGCTTGCGAAAGTTCGCTCAGAACTCCAAGAGAAGGAGAAACAGATTCAGGAGTTGGCTGAACCTAGCAGAGCTCGAGAAGTCGAAGACGAAGGATCGGTGAACAAGAGGAACCGCTTGAAGATAAGACTCACAGCCCGCAAGAGTGTGGGAAGACCTAGGGATTACCTGGGTTATTTCACACCTGCTTCGCGTGGCATTGTGATCAACACCCCTGCACCAGAGTATCCTACTCTCACGAAAGGGAAGGAAGTTCCTGAGGGCAAAGGAAAAGAGATTGCTACCTGCAACACCAACGATTCATCTGAGGAAGAAGAGGACAACGACATGCAATGGGACCCTATGGATGCCGACGAAGATCAAGAGGAGGAAGACCCTGAAGAAGTGGAACCTTGCAGTTCTTCCAAGACCGACAGGAGATCGTAGTTTTCTCTTCAGCTTGACCCTTCTGCTCTAGCCCTTGTAACCGTTAGTCTTTAGCTCTTGTTGTAGTAGCTGCTTTGTTTGTATTGTTTGTTGGTAACTCCAAAGCTGTAAAGGTGAAAACCTTGTATCTTTAGAAAATCTTTGAAAATGGAAATCGCATGTTCCAATCCAATCTCTTGGATTGATCTTTTCTTTCAGCTTATGTTCAATCTGTGCTCTCTTGAATTAGTAGTCTTGTCTCAATTATCTTGGCAAAACAGAATGGTGAACACCAGAGGTAGAATCCAAGGTTCAGAAGAAGTCCCAAGAAACACATCAACAAGAAGGACTAGAGATGACTCAGATCAGCCAAATTCATCAGCCTCAGTACCGCAAGGAGGAAATCTGACGGAAATATTAATATGGATGGAGCAAAACAGACAAAGATCTGCAGAGGTACAGAGTCAAATTCTGGAACAGTTGATGCAAAACTCCGCAACACGACGCGAGGAAGGTTCGAACATTGGAGCAAGACTGACAGACTTCCAGAAGACACGTCCTCCAACTTTCTCCTGCACTGAAGACCCAATTGTGGCAGACGATTGGTTAAGAGAAATTGAAAGGAAATTGGACACTGTCAGGTGTAATGATGAAGAGAAGCTGCTATATGGACCCCATCAGCTCACAGGATCGGCTGCAGCGTGGTGGGAGAATTACAAGACGGTACACCCTAATCAGAATTCAATTACCTGGAATGAATTCAAGGAACAGTTCCGTAGATACCATGTCCCCAAAGGAGCTATTCAAGCCAAACGCAGAGAATTCTTGAATCTAAGGCAAGGAGGAAGGACGGTGAAGCAGTATTTGCATGAGTTCGTCAAATTGGCCAGGTATGCACCAGAAGACATCATGACAGAAGAGCGGAAGATCGACAGATTCTGTGAAGGCCTACAAAACTCATACCAGTATCACTTGTCAACGCACGAGTTCACGGACTTCCAAGTCCTTGTGAATCGAGTACTCAAAATGGAGGAGAAAAGAGGCGTAGTAGAAGAGGACCGCAAGAGGAAAAGCATAGCATACCCTTTTCAAGGAAATTCTAGCCGAGGAAGACCAGCGCCATATGCCAGAGCCGCTTTCAGACCACCCGCACCACCAAGACCCCAGAGGACTTCATCGCCAACAACTCTAACATGTCCCGGATGCAAAGGGAGTCACCTCTATAGAGACTGTACACTGAAGAATGCAGAATGCTTCCATTGTGGCAGAAGAGGACACCACAGAGAGACTTGTCCATTTCGGCATTTACCTCCCAACGTTGCCAAAGCTCAGGCAGCCAAATCCCCTGCACCTACACGGACTATTGCCAGAGGAGCACCACAAGCCAGAGGAGGAAGATTCCAAACCAACAGAGGAAGAGGAACACCAACCACCGGAGGAAGACTCAACTTCGTGACTGCTACAGAAGCAGGAGAGGCAACTGACGTCATGATCGGTAGACTCTTGATCTCCTCTCAGATTTCAGTTGTTCTATTTGATCCCGGTGCAACTCATTCATTCATGTCAAAAGATTGCTTGTTGAGTAATAACTTGCCTATGGTTGCTTTAGAGCATCCTATCATCATTCAGTCACCTGGCGCTAGGATGATTGTTAATTCTATCTGTAGAAATGTTGCCTTCCGTATCGGCAATCTAGAATTCCTGGCAGACATGCTAGTTCTAAACCTTCAAGGATTGGATGTCATTCTCGGAATGGATTGGCTGGCCAAGCATAAGGGATTGATGGATTGTGAGAAGAAAACAATCACCCTGACAAATGCCAGTGGAAAGCAAATTATATTCCATGCAGACAGAACTCCAATCTACGACCACCTACAGAGATTGAACTGCATCGAAGAAGTGAAGCTTGAAGAGGTACCAATTGTCAATGAGTACCCGGAAGTCTTTCCAGAAGAACTTCCCGGATTGCCACCAAATAGGGATATAGAGTTCACTATTGAACTAAAACCCGGATCTGCGCCATATGCTAGAAAGTTGTTTCGGATGACAGGCCATGAGCAAGAGGAATTGAAGAAGCAGATAGCTGAATTAGAAGAAAAAGGATTCATCAGATCCAGCTCATCACCATGGGGAGCCCCAGTGCTCTTTGTTAAGAAGAAAGATGGTAGTATGCGACTTTGCATAGACTACCGCAAACTAAACGACATGACCATTAAGAACAAATACCCCTTACCAAGGATAGATGACCTTTTTGACCAGCTCAGAGAAGCTAAAGTATTCTCAAGGATAGACCTGAGATTGGGATACCATCAGTTGAGGATCCGAGAGCAGGACATTCCTAAAACTGCTTTCGTGACCAGATATGGGTTGCATGAGTTCACAGTGATGCCCTTTGGATTAACTAATGCGCCCGCGGTATTCATGAATCTAATGAATAAGATCCTCATGGAATTCCTGGATAAATACATCATTGTATTTGTGGATGATATCCTTGTCTACTCTAAGACGGAGGAGGAGCACGCACACCACCTGAGGATTGTGCTACAGAAACTGGCAGATCACCAGCTATATGCCAAGTTTAGCAAATGTGCTTTTTGGTTGAAGAAGATTTCTTTCTTGGGACACATCATCTCAGGAGAAGGAATATTTATGGACCCGTTGAAGATACAAGCTGTTACCGATTGGAAACAACCTGGAACCGCAACAGAAGTTAGAAGTTTCTTGGGATTAGCGGGATATTATCGAAGATTTGTAGAAGGATTCTCGAAGATCACCAAACCGCTAACCCAGCTACTGAAGAAGAATGCCCCTTTTAATTGGACCGAGGAGTGCGAAAGAAGCTTTGAGGAACTGAAGAAAAGGCTAACAACTGCACCAATCCTGATACTGCCGGACGTCAAGAAGGATTTTCAAGTCTTCTGTGACGCCTCCAAACAAGGATTAGGATGTGTATTGATGCAAGAAAGGAAAGTGATAGCTTATGCTTCTAGACAGCTACGACCTCATGAGGAGAATTATCCAACACATGATCTGGAGTTAGCTGCTGTCGTACATGCACTAAAGATATGGAGACACTACCTACTAGGCAGTAAGTGCGAAATTTATACGGATCATAAGAGCCTGAAGTATATCTTCACGCAACAGGAATTGAATATGAGGCAGAGAAGATGGCTAGAACTGATCAAAGATTATGATCTAGAGATCCACTATCACCCAGGAAAAGCCAATGTAGTAGCTGATGCTTTGAGCAGGAAGTCTCGTTATAACCAGATAACACAGCTAGAAGTGCCGACACAACTGATCAAGGATTTCGAAAGGCTACAATTAGAATTAGTGGACCAAGGAACCATCGCTACGCTAAAGATGGAATGTGAGTTGAAGGATAAAATCCGACAAGCTCAAGCAATTGACCCAGATCTTCAAGAGATGAAGGAGGACATGAAGAGCAAAGATACAACCAACCTTCGAGAAGATGAACAGGGAATTCTATGGTACGATGACCGTATCTGCATTCCGAATGACCACGAGATCAAAGACTTAATCATGCAAGAGGCTCATCAGACCCCATATTCCATACACCCAGGCAGCACCAAAATGTACAAGGACTTGAAGAAAAATTTTTGGTGGAAAGGAATGAAGAGAGAGATTGCCAAGTTTGTCGCAACTTGTGACACATGCCAAAGAGTGAAAGCAGAACATCAAAAGCCTGCGGGACCGCTACAACCTCTACAAATCCCAGAGTGGAAGTGGGATGAAATCGGAATGGATTTTATTGTGGGACTACCAAGGACGAGAAAAGGATTCGATTCTATATGGGTCATAGTAGATAGATTAACAAAAGTAGCACATTTTCTCCCAGTGAAGACCCTATATACAGCTAAAGATTTAGCAGAGCTGTATCTCAACAGAATAGTTGTCCTACACGGAGTGCCGAAGGCTATCGTTTCCGATAGAGGAGCCCAGTTCGTTTCAAGATTTTGGCAAGAGTTGCAGAAAGCCCTGGGCACAAAGTTAAAGTTCAGTACCGCTTACCACCCTCAAACTGGAGGTCAGACGGAAAGGGTAAACCAAATTTTGGAAGATATGTTGAGGGCTTGTGTTTTGGACTATGGAGACTCTTGGGAGTTATTTCTACCTTATGCAGAATTCACCTACAACAACAGTTTCCAAGCAAGCCTGCAAATGGCACCATATGAAGCCCTATATGGAAGAAGATGCCGCACGCCTCTGTATTGGACAGAAATTGGTCAAAAACAACATCTAGGACCCCAATTGGTAGAAGAAGCCACAGCCCACGTCAGGATCATACAAGAAAAACTGAAAACAGCTCAATCTAGACAGAAAAGCTATGCGGATAACCGTAGAAGAGAGCTATCTTTTGAAGAGGGCGATTATGTGTATCTCAAGGTTATGCCATACAAAGGAGTTCGAAGATTCCAGATGAAGGGAAAGTTAAAACCTAGATATGTGGGACCATATCGAATTCTGGAAAAGCGAGGTGAAATGGCATACAAGTTGGAATTGCCACCAGAACTAAGCGGAATTCATGACGTGTTTCATGTATCTCAACTGAAGAAATGCTTGAGAAAACCAACAGAACAGATATCTCCTACAGAGAATGAGATTCAACCAGACTTATCTTGTCAAGAATACCCTATTAGAATTCTGGAAACCAGAGAGAAAGTGCTGAAGTCAAGAACCCTCCGATTCTGCAGAGTCCAGTGGAACAATCACTCAGAGGAGGAGTCAACATGGGAAAAAGAAGAAGATCTCCAACGAGAATTTCCCTCCCTATTCTCTGACCTGCCCTAATCTCGAGGACGAGATTGTTTCTAAGGTGGGTAGATTTGTAACACCCCTGTTTTTGCCAAATCCTAAAATAGCCAAAATCCACATCCGGACCCCAAAACCTAATCTGCTTCAGCCATTCCCTCCTAAATGCTGTTCAGAACATTTTTCCCTTCGGGACCATCTCCAAAATCTCACCCTAAAGCTGAGTTTCAAGCCTTGCTATTTTAAAACCCTAATTACCCTAATTACCCTAAACTGTTTTCCCCAATTTTGTCGAAACCCTTCAGATCTTGCCCGATCTTACCAAACTTTGGCCAGATAAGTTCTACTAATCTTTTGCAACTTAGCTGCGAAATCAGATTTCAGATCGGACCCTCAGATCTCCAAATTTGCAAACAGGCCCAAGTCCTATTCAAGTTTTCCTCACAGAACAGCCCCTGGAGTAAGTTTCAGAAATAGCAAATCGGCCCAAATATTATTTTCAGGCCCTTTTCGACCAGTGCCTGGTCGTGCCCTCGACCAGTGCTGCATCGCCGTTGCCGTGCCACGTTTTCTCGCCGCAGTTGCTCGCCGCCGGCCGTCGCCTTTTGTCGCCTGCACTGTGAGCAAAAGAGCCACCCCGCACGCACGTGCTTGCCACCAGTACCGCGCCATGTCCAGCGGATAAGCGCCCGCGCTCCAGGGCATTGTCTTCGCGCGCGCGCAACCGTTGCCGTGGCAATTGCATGCGTTACGTGTCGTTGCCGGAGCTTTGCTACTGCCTTCGCATCTGCGCCATCTCTGGTGAAGTCCCAATGCAATCGACAAAGCCTGTAGAGCAGCTACACCGCCAGTGCGCAATCACATCGCCGGTCACCGCTGTCGCAGCTGCACCCGGCCGGTCTCGTCCCCGGCACAAGTTCTCTCGCCGTTTCCCCTCGCAAGCTCCGCCTCATCGCCTATTTAAACCCCTTCAGCGCTGTGATGAAGTACAACGCCAGGACTTAGCTATTTTCCAGTTTGCTCACTGTTTCCCTTTCTTCCCCGACGAGCCGATTCTGAGGCCATCGACGCCAGAGCAAACCACAGCCCCTCACTTCAATCCAAGCTCACCAGTGAGTCCAACACACCCATCTTCCCGTGTCCAAGCAACCAATTGCGTCCTAACGCTCATCATCACCGGTGATCGCCGGAAAACCAGAAGACCCCTGTTCCAGAAATTAAACCTGTTCCAGTGCTTTTCATCACTCACTCCAGTAGAATCAAATGATCCTTAGCCCTCTCTTAGCAAGCCTGCTCAGCCATTTTCAAATTGAAGCAGTACTGTGCGTTTTCCCAATTTTCGCGCGCCACCGTGGACGTCTCACGTCGCCAGCGTGCCTCGCTGCTGCTCCCTCCAAATTAAAGCCACCTACACCTTCCCTGCAACCCCTAGATGGTGTAGCCCAAGGCTTATAGCCTACATTGCAGTGTGGAGCCAGTTCGACGTTCACCGTCTTCTCCAACTCCGGTGGTAACGTCGACGAGCTCGTACACTTAACCACTATCCAATTCCTCTCTCCAGAGCAATCCACACCACCCCAGAAGTGTTTCCCCTCGGTCAATTTCAAGTTTAGTTAACTCCAGTTCCCTGTCACCGTGGCTCGTCCTTGTCCCAGGCGGCCGAAGATTTCAACCTCGCCGTTCGTCGCCGGCCAGCCGCCCCAGCCAAATTCCTCCCACCAGCGACCTTATCTTGATCCCGCCTACCTCCCTGACATATTTGGCGAAGCAATGCATGCGTGATTCGTCCAGACGCATGTGCCCTAGTTCGCTGCTGTACAGTGGCATTCGATTTCCTGTGTCCTGAGCTTTGCTGTGAATTTCTGTTAATTCAAGGGCTTTTGTGAAAAGCCCACTTTGTCACTTAGGTCCCTCACAGCATTTGGCACACAATGCCACCTCTTGCACCAGTTTTGATCATCCAGAAGCCCTAAATCATCCTAGTGTCCTTCTCGGACATTGTCTGCTCGTGAACCGAATACCGACCCTTGGCTCTCGTCACATTCGAGTCTTGTCCAGTGAACCTAACCCTAGAATCCTTTTCTCCGCTGTCCTGTTTCTGCCCAATCTCCCTCATTTGCATTCATGCGTATATTTTACTTATGTTTTGTATAAAGCCTATTTTCTGAATGCTCATGTATGGTATGTGTTTGTGTATTGTCTGATTGCCGCAGAGTCAGAAGCTGAAGGAGCGGAAGAAGTCTTTGAAGATCCGTCTGAATATTTAGACCCCACATTGCAAGGCAAGCCTCATTCCTTTGATCATGTCTCACCCAATATTTTCATATGAAGTATATTCACTGTTTCTTACTATGCATGTTTAGTTGAAATACAAGTTATGTTTGAATGACATGAGTAGATATTCCCTAATGAATCATGAAACCCTTTTTGTTATTGAACCTTCTTATATATGCTTTTGTCACCCTAGGACTCATATACTGAATATCCACATTAAACTTAAAATGGTCAAATGCATGAGATGTTATAATGAAAACCGTTTTGACAAGAAAACTGATAAAAGGGATCAGTAGTGAGGATTGGATTGTATGGAGAGGGTACGGTGCGCACCAGGGTATGTGAATGTTCCTCACTATTGGTTCATAAGGACAAGAACCTTGTGCTGTGTCTCTATACGAATTGTAAACGTACCAACCACTTGCCTGGTATGGGACAGGCACAACTCAGTAGCCTTTTGGTATTAGCAGTTCCCTGCATGGTTTGACGATCTGGTTTCTCGCGTGGAAACTGGAAGGCCAAGGTTCGGCCATGAGTGATGTGAGTCAGAAAAATGATGAGAGAAAAAGGCGTTAATGAAGGAAGGCGCCCTAGACCTGATTAAGCCGTGAGCGGCTGTAATCTTAAATGGTCGTATGTCTCGCGTGGACATAGACCAAGGCTATGTGTCCTGAGGGAACATAGACCAGAGAGGCTAGGAAGTAAGGCAGTGGGGAAGACCCACAACGGTACTTGAGACTTAACTGTCTATTTACCGGGCAGGGATACTGTTAATACTGAACTGTAAAGCGTTGTGTGATCTCGGCCTTGTCACATGTGTATAAGTCACATGAAGCTGATCCGACTTGAAAGCCGAGTGAACCAGTGGATTTAAAAAGAGGTACACCTTTGCAAAGTGTAAAAGAAGTATCGGATACTCTGTACTCCCAGGTCCAGGAGTCTTTTCGTAGTGGATGTCATCCATGGGTTATAGCACAAGTAATGTTTCGGAATATTTTCATAATGCGGTTAACAAAGTAGTGACTCATGGGAGACCACTACATCTAAGGTTTTATTGAAAACTTGTTTAACGTTCAAAGTATTATTCTCATGACAAAGTACTGTTTTACTGAATAAATGATTTGGAAATCTATATATCTCTATCCATGTGAAACTAAAACCCCAGAATCATATATTTCACCCTCATGTAAGTACAATCACATTAATTCCCGGAACGAGTATTGCTGAGCACCAAGTGCTCACCCTTGCAATTTGCATCCAACTGTAGAAGAGGGATTCGAGGATCCCGAGTCCTTCAGTTATGAGTTCCCGGCAGAAGATGGAAGTGCCCCGGACGAGCCCACGTTCTAGAAGGATTGCGCACCAAGTCAAGTTAGATGTGGGAGGAGCCACTTCAACCCCGCTGCGGATGGAAATCAAGCTTTTTGTCGTTGCTTTGTGCTTTATGCTGTGTGTTCGGTACTTAGATACCGACTCTGGTTCTGATAAACTTGTTATTTTCTTAGCAACTCTACTTAGCGCCATTTTCGGTGCTTTGGGTATGTAATATTGGCCAAGCTGGCCTGCTACCTGTTTAATGTTATTATTATGCTTGTCTGGTTTGGAGCTCATGTGTCATCCTGCTGTGTGTAACCTACCTGGGCGGTTACCAAGGTGATCCTCAAATGGGGGTCTCACATCCTTCTCTCCAGAAGGAGAAAGAAAAGCTACAACTTGACTTAACTTGTAAGTTCATTCTTTCAGAATTAGTCATTGCATTTTATGAACTTATAAAATCATTTTCTTTTCTTTTGACCAAGTCAAAGAGAAATAAATTTGAAACTGGCAGAGGAAAGAAATGACTTTGAAGAAAGATATATCTGGCGAGGATTTGATCTAGAAAAGCTTCATAATTTCAATCAAAAGATCACGGAAAAGGCCAAGAATGTTGGCAGGATCTCCGAAGAGGAAAAGAATAATCTGGAAAGGATTATCAATAATTGCAGCATTATTGAGCACGCTTCTCTCGAGAAACTGAGAGATGTCGCGGGCTCTGTTGAGGCGACAATGGTTAATTACGAGAAGAATAATCCATCGCTCAGAGAGTCCTGCGCCCTAGTTACAACTCAAACTGACTCTCTGGTCGATAATATTCTAGAGTTTGCAAAGAGATATAAGGAAACTGTCAAGAACAACATTAGTTCTGCTGCTTCCTCCATCTTATGCAAACTTAGACATCGCAATGGTGCGGATTTTGATCTAAACTCAGTGGCGGAGGATGTCACTTTTGACAATGAGGATCAGCGAAATGCAACTGTTGCTGAGGTCACGCCAATAGTTGATAAACTATTGAGAAACCTCAAGCTTGCTTGAAACTTTCTTCTCCATTGTAAATATTTGTTTTGACAACGGGAAATAAAGATCCTTTGATTATTATTGTATTACCTACAAAGAAAACAGCTAATAGAGAATGCATATGCATGATTTTTGAAAATTCTAAAAACATAAAGACATATTTAACTTCCATCTAAATGTTATAGTTGTATTCTCCTAACCCCCTCCTGATATTAGTAATATTGACAAATTAGTATAGTAATTTCAGGATAATAAACTTGCCTAGTAAACTTCTTATGCGTTGAGAAACGGCTTATAAAGAAATTTTTGAACTAGAGTTTATTATGAAATCACAAGTACAAACAACTCAAAATAAGTGCTAAAGTTTTTTGAGAACTAACAGCCACTCGAATGATCAGAAACATGCTAGAAAGTCTCATGTGCGTTAAGAAATGACTTATTTAGAGATGTCTTATCTAGATGCGACCATGAGATTGATTAGCGAATCCACTTTAAACACTGTGATGAGATGATAATCTGTGAGCGAATCTCAAGCATAACTTGAAGAAAATCAAAGGACGTCAATAAAGAACACACTTATAACATAAAGTGAAAGAAATATAGTTTTATTGCAGAAAACTATACTAATTGAACAGGGAAATGGTAATGGAAAAACTTACACAAAAAATTTACGCAATTGATCTATATTCCATGAATTATATAAGAACCTTCCATCTTCCATAGCTAATCAAGCTGATCCTGGTCGCGGTATTAAGACCACAATATAAGGTCCTTCCCACTGAGGGGAGAATTTGTTGCGATTAGACTAATTTTGGATTTTTCTTAAAACCAAGTCACCCACACGAAGATTACGTGGTCGCACCTCCTTACTATGATACTTACGTAAAGCCTGTAAATATGCAGCAGACCTAATCAATGCTCAATCACGCTTTTCTTCGAGAAGAGAAAGTTCATCTTCTCGAGCATCACTTTGGTTATCAATATCCAACTGACTTAGGCGAGCTAAACCAAGTTGAATTTCAACTCATAAAACAGCTTCTGCACCAAAAACCAGTTGGAAAGGCGTTTCACCCATAGCTCAACTGAATGTGGTATGCAATTCCCATAAAACTGAGAAGAGCTCATCTACCCAAGCCCCCGAGTGCAACTTAGGGTGCTTGAAAACTCGTTTCTTGACACCCTCTATTATCTGCCCGTTGGCATGTTTTACTGCACAATTGCTCTGTGGATGAGCTACAGATACGAAACAAACCTTGGTTCCAATATCGTCGCAGTAGTCTGGGAAAAGACCGCTGACAAATTGTGAACTGTTGTCAGTAATGAGACGACTTGGGACTCCAAATCGTGTCACTATGTTCTTATGAAAGAACTTTTTTGCAGCAGCCGCCGTAATATTACAACTGGCTCAGTTTCAATCCACTTAGTGAATGTATCAATGGCCACGAATAAAAACTTGTACCTATTGACAGCTTGAGGCATTGGCCCTACAATATCTATTCCCCAAACAGCGAATGGCCAAGTTAAGGGAATGACTTGCAAAGCATATGTTGGCTGATGAACTTGCCAAGCATGAAATTGATACTATGGGCATGTTTTGACCAACTGCATGGCATCATTGAGTGCTGTAGACCAGTAATAACCCTGTCGAAAAGCTTTTCCAACCAGTGTGCGATAAGAAGCATGTGTTCCACATATACCATCTTTGTGAGAAATACATCGCATTAGAACTCCTTGAGTGCCCTTTCTATATAAAGTTCTCTCAACGAGTCGATACATGCGTGCTTTTCTAACTAACCAATCATTGCCGGTTTCATCCTTAGGCAAGGTCCCATGTGTAAGATAAATTCTCAATGGATCAATCTAATCTGCTTCTTGCTCTAAGGTCGTGATGTCAGTTATCGCTGCTGACCCTTCTTTGATAGAAGGGGATTTTTAAGTGCTCAACGAACACTCCTGCCGGGTCGGATGTACGTGAGGACCCAATTTTTGACAATTTGTCTACGAGAATGTTGTCTCTTCGTGGAACGAATTGGACTTCGAAATTACAAAGTATTTTTCCAATTTCCTCACCTCGTCCAAGTAATGACCCATTATCTCATCGGAGATGCTGTACTCCTTGTTTACCTGGTTTATGACTAACTGTTAGTCCTCCCTCACCACTAATCGACTGACTCCAAGGGATTTGGCTACTCGAAGCCCAGCAAGAATACCTTCATACTTTGCTGTGTTATTGGTAGCAACAAAGTGTAATTGTATGACATACCGGAGTTTATCACCCTGAGGTGTTATTAGAACTAGTCCAGCCCCCGAGTGTTGATAACTGCGAGAGCCATCAAATACATCATCCAACAGTCTCAATTATCCAAATACACTTGTTCTTGTTCCCGTGGTTCAGGATTTGACCATTCGACCATGAAATCTACAAGAACATGGGATTTGATTGCTACTCGAATAGTAAAATGAAGATCGAACACTCCGAGTTCAACTGCCCACCTCGCAATTCGACCAGAGACCTCCAGATTTCGGAGAATATCTCCTAAAGGAAAAAACGATGGCACATATATAGTATGTGCTTGAAAGTAATGTCAAAGCTTTCTAGAACCCATTAATAGAGCATAATGGAGTTTTTGGACTTCAGGGTAACGCTCCTTTAGTCCATTAAGCACCTCACTTACGTAATAGACTGGTCACTGCACTCCATCTCGTTCTACGACCAAAACTGCACTGAGCGCATGAGGAGTAGTAGCGAAATAGATGATTAATGTTTCTCCCTTAACAGGGGAAACCAGCACTGGAGCACTGGTGAGGTATGCTTTTACTTCTTGAAAGGCTTTTTCAGCTTCATTCGACCATCAAAAACCATTGTGCTTCCGTAGAACCTTAAAGAAAGGTAAACCACGTTCTCCTAACCTTGAAATGAAACTACTTAAGGCCACCATTTGACCAGTTAGACTTTGCACTTCCTTCGTGGTCAAAGGGGATCGCATTTGCTCAATGGCCGGAATTTTTTTGGGATTAACCTCAATGCCTCTGGAACAAACAAGGAAACCCCAAAAGAGCACTTTTTAGGTTTAAACTTTATTCCATGTTTATTCAAATTACAAAAATTTTCAGTAAGATCATCTATATGAATGGAGCTCTTAAGGCTCTTTACAACCAAATCATCAACATAAGCTTCTAAATTACGCCCTCTCTGAGAAAGAAAGGTCTTTTGCATCAAGCATTGGTATGTGGAACCAGCATTCTTGAGCCCAGATGGCATTCTGATGTAGTAGTAAGTACCAAATGGGGTGATGAAGGCAGTCTTCTCTTCATCTTTTTCTGTCATGCTAATCTGATGGTAGCCTGAGTAAGCCTCCAGGAAGCTCATCATTTCACGACCCGCTGTGGAATCAATCAACTGATCGATACGAGGAAGAGGAAAATCATTCTTCGGACAGGCATTGTTCAAACTGGTGTAATCAATGCACATGGGCCACTTACTGTTTGATTTTAGGACCATGACCAAGTTCGTGAGCCATTCAGGATGGTTTACCTCACAAATGAAATCAGCCTGTTGGAGTTTATCTAACTCCAAATGAATAGCTTCTTTCCAATCAGGAGCAAAACGTCTGAGTTTTTGCTTTATTGGTCGCTATCTAGGTCAAATGGCTAGTCTGTGCTCAATTATTTCCCTTGGGACTCCCGGCATGTCTGAGGTTTTCTACGCAAACACATTCACGTTAGCTTGGAGGAAAGCAATGAGCTCTAGTTCCTATTTGTCATCCATGTTTGATCCAATCCGAACAGTTCTAGATGGATCATTTGGGAATAAAGGAACCTGCTTAAGTTTTTCTTTTGGTCACGGGGATCCTTTGATCGCATCTGGTTTTAAGGTCGTAACTCGAACATCCTGTAGGGGATGTTGATCGACCAGCTCCAGGGAGATTCAATCACAAGTCAAAGCCATATGTTGACTGCCCTTAACTGTGATCACGCCATGAGGACCTGGGACCTTGACGCATTGATAGGCATAATGTGTCGCCGCCATGAACTTAGCGAGAGAAGGCCTGCCAAAAATGGCGTTATCAGCAGAATCAAAATCAATTACATCAAAAGTAATCAATTCTGTTCAAAAATTCGCTGGTTCCGCACGTGTTACCGGTAGCACAATCTGGCCAATTGGCAACATAGAGGAACCTAGACTTATTCCAAAAAATGGTTGTGCCACTGGCTTTATCTTGGAACGAGCAATTTGGATCTCGTCGAGAGCCTTGGCAAATAGGAGATCAAGCAAGCTCCCTCCATCAACCAGTACTCGTCCTACCTTAGCATTGCTAATGGTAGGAGACATTACCAAAGGGAGGCGCCAAGGTCGAGTCAACCCTTTAGGGCAATCTTTCCAACTAAAGGTCAGGGAAACCTCTGACCAATGGGGATATTGAGGTTCTCCCAAAGGGACCTCAGTACTGTTTACCTCACGGCAGATATTTTTATATTGACGCTTAGAAACATAAGATGAAGAACCACCAAAAATAACATTAACGTGATTGTTAGGTACCTGATATGGCATGTACTCATCCGCATTAGCGCCTTTGCTCTCGCTAGTTTGTCCCTGACATGGTACTGCAGACCAGCTTCTTTAACCAAGTCTGACAATTTTGGAGATCACGCGATGAAACGTTGTGGAACGGACACCATTTTTTCGATCCTTGTGGTTTAGCTTTTTTTCTACTTGGTCATCGCGACCAGCGGGATAAACCTTGTTAGCTTTAAATGGAACCTTCTTACCTTTCCCTTAAGGCTGCTTGTCGATGACGGTGACCCCTCAGAATTGGTTGGTTCTAGCTTTCTTCACCTTTTTACGATGCCTGTGGATGTCTCAGGTTTCTTACTTGACTTATCCTTCTTGACGGTCTCGAGACCTAGTTGAGGCGGAAAATTTCCCTTATCCACCATCTTATTCAACTCAACGGCCTCATCCGCGTCGGAATAACGACCAACCGTGTCGAAGAGGTCTGCAACTGATTGTAGTGGATGAATGAGCAAATCGTTGGTAAACCTCCGATATCGGATGGCATGTTTGAATGCCCTGATGACGGAGCTATCGAAAATGGTGCGAATAGTATTTCGTACTCCCACAAATTTTTTGAAAAATTGACGAAGAGTCTCAGTAGAGGTCTGGTGCAAGCGATGAAGATCATCTTCCTTGCCAAGCTTTTGATAACAATTTTGGAAATTGTTGAGGATTGCATCACATAACATTTCCCAATTGTAAATAGAGCCTTCGGCCTGATTAAACAGCTAGGTCTGTGCCGAACCTTCCATAACAGTTTGCAGATAATTCGCCATTACCTGTTCATCACCACCAGCCGCTTGGATGGAAGTGATGTAAATCTATAAAAATTCGGAAGGATTTTTTGGCCATCGAATCGCTCGATTGTCTGGGATTTAAACTTATCTGGCCAGATTACAGCACGTAATCCTGGTGAGAAAGCCTTGCAACCTACGTACGAAGGACGTGGCTGCTGTTCCTCGCGACCTCCATCAAGTTAGCGGAATGAACTAACCTATGGCCCCAAACATGAATGCACCGGTTCACGATTACAATTGTGAGAAGAATCTATTCGCGGTACTAATCGCGAATGCACGAGCTCACGATGGATGTCACTAGAATTACCTGTATGAATGGTTTTATGATACTGGGCCGATGGAGTGTGCCCACAGGAGCACTCATGGCTCGAATAATAATTGTCCTTCTCACGAGAATGAGTCACTGATCGCGAGGACGATGTCAGAGTGACAATAGTTGCCACCTCATCGAGGTTATCCACCAAGATCCTTGAGAATAAAACTTTATCATCATTCACCAAATCCGAAGGTGGATTGCGAAGAGTATCTGCAATCACTCGAATCCACTCCTGTGTGCTCCTTCGAGGTGCCCTGGGAGTTATCGTAGCTTCATCCATCGGAGGATAGGCTAGAGCTGATGAGGGAGTTTGATCCTGCCTGTGACCATGATGATGTCACGGATGAGATGTTCCAGGCGCCAGGTCGCTAACTACGGCATCATGGCGAGATTGCGCGAGTTGCAGGGCTTGCTCTGTAACCTTACGAACCTCTACCTCTCGCTGCTCATGAGATACATCTTCTTCCCGCTTGCGTTCTTCCTCCATGGTGGCACGTTGCTCAGGGGTTTCCTCGGAAAGCACAGCAACTTCCGGGGGAACCGAAGTCGTAGATGGGGAGAGCATCTCCTCATCAGAGTCAGACTCGAAGTCGAAAATAGAATTTAAGTTTTCTGGAGCAAAACCTTCCAGACTAAACTCAAGATTCTCATCTCCCGCATCATCTGGGACGATGGGCTCTGGCACATATTCACCATTTGATGTGGTAGGACTCACAGGAGGTGAACGTACTGCCTGTTCAGGTTCTTGACCATGGATCAAGTCCTGAGGATACTCCTCAGTAGCAGGTTCTGAGGGTACCTCATTTTCTTCCATATACAGAGTCTCATCCTCCATGTTAAGATCAGCATAATCTGCAAGATCAAAATCATTTTCGGAATCGTAAACTATTGACATGGCTTACCAAAAATCTTGATGAAGAAAGACACCTTGAAATAAGGCCCCACGGTGGGCGCCAGTTGTTGACGATTGGGACTTTCATCCTTAGTCGAACTTACGTAAATGTTTAAGAGGAATGTGAAGCCAATCTAAGGTGAATCTCAGGTAAATTATAATAGACATATCAGAGGAAGAAAGGAATTTATACAGGTTCGGGCCCTCTGATGATGAGTAATAGCTCTACGTCCCGTTAGGATTTCACTCTGTAAAATGAGGATTACAAGAAGAGACTCAAGATTGTTCTTAGATGAACTAAGAACAATCTTGTATTCTTTAGTTTACAGTCAATGTAAATATACTGTGGCTAGTTTTAAAGTGTTGTGTCTTGAAACTTTGGCCTCTTCTATTGATCTCTCCCAATGATCCTCCTTTTATAGCTCATCACCGGTCTTCAGTTACGGGGATGAAGGGTCGTCGAGAGGTAATTGTCCACCAGCCATAATGTGTAATTATGTCGGGTCATTAGTGCTTCATTACGTTCTTAACAGTTATAAGGAACTTAAAACATTCAGATAGCGGTAATGGAAAAATGACTCATCTACTGTTTATATGATTGAATGAGACTAATCATATAACCGTCAGTCATCTTAACTCTCTAGTAAACCGTGGTCGCGTATTAACTACGACAATGCACAGTCTTCACAACATGGGCGACAACAGGAAAATATCGCCATATCCACAGTATTCGTGAGACCATAGTCTCTTGCGACTTTGGGGTTTGTGGATATCTGAGGACTACAACGCCCAGACATCACAAGTCGAGACCATGGAATGGGTGGTGTCCAGTACATCTTGGACTATTCTCTTGTCTCTCTCTTAGGTTTTTGAGACCATAAAGAGGTAATAATCTCGTTCTGTAGCCCTAGCGACTATAGAACAGCAAAGGTGACTAACTCGGGTTATAAACTTCATCAGCCACCATAATGAAATAGACAAAACCGTTGCTTCGACCAGACACCATACTTGGCCACAGTCAAGCCTGCTGACTCGACCCAAAAACAAAATGCGACCAAAAAAATAATTTACTCTTTTGGGGCAAAATCTAGTTTTATGCCTCGACCAAGATTTACGACCAAACATTTTGCTACCATGACTTTTTAATCGATCAGACACACTGTTTCCTACTATCAAGCTGTTTCTCGCATAGATTTTTTTTAATAATGGTCATATTTTGTTTTTAATCAAATCAACTAGCTGATTTTGGTCGACTGGTTTTGTCCGAAACAGTAAATTGTTTTTTGGTCGCATTTTATTTTTTAGTCGAATCAACAAGGCTTGCTTGTGGCCAAATGTGGAAAACAGTCTGTGACCAGTTTTTTGGTCGCGTTTTTTCAACTAAACGGACATGCCCCGCTCTTCTACTGATGCAATCAGTTTTGCCTTTATTGAAATGATCAGTTCTTTTACTGGTGCAACCACTATTTTTCATTGTCACAACCAACATTTTTACAGCCCTGGTCAATTTTATTGTATCAGCACAAGCTCTAGTCATGTTCGTCCAGTCCATAACTAGTCGTATCAGCACAAATTCTGTTCTGGTTGTCATCGTCTAGTACAAAACTGGTCGTACCAGTACAAACATTGGTCGTAGTCGCCCAGTTCAAATCTGGTCGTACCAGCATAAACCCTAGTCATAGTCGCCCAATTCAAAACTATTATGATCATGATCGTCCAGTTCAAAACTGGTCGTAGTCGTGCAATTCAATAATCTCAACAATCATAACAAATTTATAAATATATTATCTTATCATGTACAAATATATTTTCTCAATACCTGCAACAACACATGAGATTCCACCTAGTATATTGTAACAGGGTGCATAAACCATTTTAAACATCAAGGCACTCAACAATTTTTGAGTGGCATATTTGAGAACAGTTAATTTCATCATTGCAAGAGAGAAGGGAGGCAGGACTCTGGCCTATATGCTAGGTACACACTATATTATTATGCAACATAATACAACATAAAATATATAAAAGTGTTCGCCTCAAACTATTAATTGCTTACAAATTGACTCATTCATAACTCTCTAAAAAAAATGAGTCCCTCATAATAATTTTCTGGCTTCATCTCTAACTCTAGAGGGCCATGATATAGTAATAATCCATATTAGAGACACATACAAGCATCTTCCCAAGCAACATGACTAGATTTTCTTTTCAATCTATTTACCCTTTATTATACTTGTATCATATCACTGTTGTATTTCTTGATATAAAATATGGAGGTGACTAGCACACAGGTACTTTTTTTAAAAAAAAAGAGCAGCAACAATTTCTAGCACTATCCTCTGCTCCCACTACCACCGAAACAGACATCCAGGATGGCACATCACAGACGGGTATGAACTGTTCAATGGAAAACCGTCTGTGAAGGCCTGTCAGGAGAATATGTTCAGATATCACAGACGGTTCTGACGTCAAAAACAACTGTGACAGTAAACTAGACGGTTCTGAACACAAAACCGTCTGTGATAGTATACTTATCACAGACGGCTCTAACCTAAAAACCGACTGTGATATATACAATCGGTTCCCAGCTAAGAACCGTCTGTGATAGTCTAATTATCACCGACGGTTCTAACCTAAAACCCGACTGTGATATATACAGACGGTTCTGAGTTCCGAACCGTCTGTGATAATTAGACTATCACAGACGGTTCGGAACTCAGAACCGACTGTGATTTATACAGTCGGTTGTAAACAACGAAGCATCTGTGATAGTGTAGTTATCACAGACGGTTCTGATGTATGAACCGACTGGAAAAGTACCGGCACTTCGAATTCTCAACTGTGATCATTTCTGTCTCCGATCTTCGCGCGCGGCGCTAGGAGAACACGAAGCATCGCTTTGGAAGTTCTATAAATTGACAGTGGAAATATTGTCATTTACTTTACAAGTTTTTATAGTTCTCAGACTGTTTGACTCCTTAGCTTGTCTGCGCCAATGGCATCCTCGATGGCATCGTCAGCCTCGCCCTCCCCGGTATGAACTCTCAATTTTTTTGACTTACCCCTGTATTGTTAATCCATGTTCAATACATTCTTGACCTGTTGATTTGCACAGGGAAGGGGAGCCGTGGAAGACACTGCCAAAGTCAAGGCTGAGCTGAGGGCCCTCCAGGTGGTGCACAAGCTCCTCACGGAGAAGCACACTCGGCTACGGCTTGACCTTGACGATCTCTTCCAGCGCATTCAACGCATGAAGACGGATGGTGACAATGCTAGGGCGAGGACGAGGCGTCTTCGCGAGGAGAAGAAAGCCGCGGATATGACCATCGCTGGCTGCGGTTTGACAATGAAGGATACCATCGCGAAGCTGAGGGAGGTCGCAGGCCTTCTCGACGCTGAAGTAGTTGATCCTGAGAAGGACAACTTGTCGCTGGAGGAGTCCTGCGTCCTGGCTGCAAGTCAAACTGACTTTATTCTAGATGCAGCCAGGGCTAAGACCACTCCTTGACCTAGCATTCTGTATTTTTACTTTTTTTTGTAAGTGATGAAACAAATTATTGAAAACTTTGTTCTTATGTCAACTTTCTAATTTTCCAACACATTCTTGGACTGCATGCAATCTTCCCTCTTTCTTTATCTTTCTTTAGCTTTTGTCGAACATTCGACCATACAAAGGTATGTACACTGTGTACGATCAAGGAACGACTATCGCGATCTTCGGCTTGTGATCGGAGCCCTTGAAATAATATAGAAACAATATAGAAGTCGCAGGTCCCATGCAAATAATATAAAAAGAATATAGAAGTTATATATCAACGTGCTTTGAATATCACAAACGGCTCTGAGGTAAAAAAACATCTGTGATAGTCACATTAGAGACGGTTTTTATGTAAGGCCCGACTGTGATAGTCCCAACAGTGTCCTCGCCTCAAATTCTCAACCTCTATCAATATCACAGACGGTTTTTAACTCCAAACCGTCTGTGATAGTAATATTACAGACGGATTTTATGTAAGGACCGACTGTGATTGGAGAACAGTTATCGACGCTTGAAATTATTAACTTCTTTCAAATTCTCAGCGGTTCAGCTGGAAGCAAAACTCCAGGGAGGGAACAAGTATTTGTAGAAGTCGAACAGTTCAATATTCAACAGACATATTAAAGACGGTTCGGACATCAGAACCGTCTGTAATATTAAAGCAGACGGTTTGATCTCCCAACCGTCGGTGATAGTCCCAACAGTGTAATTCTCTACATGCAATTGTTGATAACCGCACATAATAACTGAGCAGATGAACAGACTTAATTATTTACTTTAAATTTAATTTGCATCGAATTATGTAATCTGACTCTTCAACTTCCTTTGCCGTGTTGCAGTTTATCTCCCGAGAAGTTATATATCATGAATTTATTGACCTTGAAAACCAGTAGTGCGCTTTTTAGAACTCGAGGCACCCGCGCATATGAACCGTCACCTTCTGTTTCTATAAATAGCGAGGCTCCTAAATCCCTGTCTTTATTCCCTCCTCAACTCCCACCTTGATGGCGAGCCGAGATTCCAGTGAGGTTGTTGAAATTGATCAGAGTGATGAGGAAGATATAAGGAATGAACTCGATCAGGATCTTCAGAAAGTAAGTCCTCTCTGAAACTCTAATGCAGATCTTTCTTTTATGACTTGATTACCTCGAAACAAATGCATTTCGAAATCCACAGGTGCTTGAGTAAATGCTCCCTCCAAAGAAGAGACTTAGAAATGAGGAAAGATCATACAGTGGAGCTGCAGCGAAGACTCTAGAGGGTGCTGAGGCCTGTGTTGCCACATTGCCCCTTGCAACCCCTCCAGTTGCATCGACTCCACCTTTGGAGATCCACAATAATCCTTCCAATATCCCCTCTCCAACACCTTTGTATCAGCAGCTTTTCTGGGGTAAGGCTCACACTTCTACGTCCAAATCCACTCCGAAGCTTGGCAATCATCTTCACCCTCCCAGCATACGTCCCTAGGAGAAGCTGGAGAAGCATATGTGCAGGAGGAGAAAGCTCCCTTGTGCAGAACTCTCCAAAAAAAAAAGAGACGCTGGAGAAGCATTCTGAGGGGATGTCTTTTGCCATTCTTGATGAGACCATGTACATCATGGTTATGACCAAGACGACATCAACATGGTGGTCATCAAGATGTCATCGTCCGCCACCTTGGCCAGGACGCGAAAGCTGGCAGCACGTACGTCATCTGGATTTTGTGCTGTCGCCGCCACAAGTTCGGCCTCCACCTTGGCCACCTCCCAAAACACAAGATGTGCTCAAGAAAGGCGCCTCTACATCTCTAAGGTCGCACAAGCCACGTCGCTCCAAGGCCAGCCCACAAGTGAGCTCAATTCATCCGCGAGTGCGGTTCGGCCATCTGGGCGTAGTCCAACTTCAAATGGACGTACAGGCCACATACGAAGTCCGTTTTCGACGTTCTTGGACTCTACGGACAAGAGAACGACGAGAGCTTTCCAACGGATCCAGTCCCATGTCAAATTCCTTACGAATCAACAGGAATCGTCAAAACAAGATTACGACCAGAATCTGACGTGCACTGCGACGCTCCACTTTGGGCCCAAGGCCCATGTACCCCTAGGGTTTCCTCCTCCACCCCATGGGCGCCCCATACAGTCTATATATGGCCGCCATGGCATCCGTTTAGACTTGGGTTTTGCTTAGATAAATTCTGTCTTTGAACAGTGTCGCCGTTCATCGGTTTGTGAGACCCCAACTCGTGAGTTTCATCCTCAATTGCAAATTCAGTTGCATCTTTCTTGTTCTTGCTTGTGTTCTCGATTCACTGCAAGGGATTAGTCTTCGTGGCGAGGTCAACCGGAATGTGAAACGCCGTCGCTGATATTACAAACTGTCTGAGATTATAACAGTCACTGATAATAACCCATCGCAGATGGTTTAGACCTCAGATCCGTCTGTGATATCACACTATCACAGACGGTTTCAAGATTAACACCGTCGCTGATATCGCAGATTGGTTTAATATGAGTATCACAGATGGTTTTGATCTCAGAACCGTCTGTGTTAAGAGTATCACAGACGGTTCTGACATCAAAAACGTCTGTGTTGATATCCAAACCGTCTCTGGTCATCCTGAGTACCACAGACGGTTCTGATATCCAAACCGTCTCTGGTAATCTGAGTATCACAGTCTGTTATGACATCAAAGGCATCTGTGATACTCATACTAACACAGACGGTTCTGATGTCAAAATCGTCTGTGTATACTAAAGTATCACAGACGGTTCTGTTCTCAGAACCGTCTGTGATAGTCTAATTATCACAAACGGTTCCGAAAATAGAACCGTCTGTGTAGTATGACTATCACAGACGGTTCTGACCTTATAACAGTCTGTGAAATATGAGTATCACAGACGGTTCTGACCTTATCACAGACGGTTCTGACCTTATAACAGTCTGTGAATGGATAGATCACAGACGGTTGAAAACATCAAAAACCGTCTGTGATAGTACAAGATTATCACTGACTCGAATATCACTGACGGGTAAGAACCATCTGTGGTAGTATGACTATCACAGACGGTTCTGACCTTATAACAGACTGTGAAATATGAGTATCACAGACGGTTCTGACCTTATCACAGACAGTTCTGACCTTATAACAGTCTGTGAATGGATAGATCACAGACGGTTGAAAACATCAAAAACCGTCTGTGATAGTACATGATTATCACTGACTCGAATATCACTGACGAGTAAGAACCGTCTGTGATTGTGGGACCCTCCTTTGAGGAATCCCGTGGCAACCGCCCAGGTGGATTGCGCACAGGTAGGTTCATCACAAGCTCACAACAACAGGATTCACTTTAAACAATAAAGCAAGTAGATAAAAACGAGTACAAGGTCACGACGACCACTATTACAATATCATAATACCAAGGATGGCATTAATTAAAGTCGATACAAAAGTAGAGAGTTTTTCAAAATCAAGAATCGGTATCGAAGTACCGAACACAGAAAAACAACACAAAAAGCAACCACAAGGTCTTCACTTCCTTCTGCAGCGGCTCTGGAAGGGCTTCATCCACATCGGACTCAACTTAGCTCATGACCCTCCTAGAAACTCAAATTGTCTGGAAAGGCTCCTTCCTCTTCTTGGTGCTCAAGGCTAGGGGAAATCGGAATCCTCGAATCCTTTCTTCTGAATTTGTTTGTAAAGGCAAGGGTGAGCATGTTTTTACACAATGCTCAGCAAGTCTCGTTACAAGAATGCAGGTATATGGATGAGGAGTGATCAAGAAAAGGGTTTAAGTCTTATAATCATAAATAGTATAGATTTCAATTCTTTGATCTCTCAAATAAGGGTTTTATTTTCAACAGCGGGGTTTTGGAAATCTTATAATAGACTTTAAGAAATTGTTATGTGATGGTCTCCCATGAGTCATCACTTTTATCAACCCATATTATGAAAACATTCCAAATAGTTACTTGTGCTGAACCACATGGATAAATCCACCGCGAACATACTCCATGAACTGGGAGTACAGAGTATCCGATACTTTTCTTACGCTTTGCAAAGGTGTACCTCTTTTTAAATCCACTTCTTCACTCGACTTTCAAGTCGGGCCAACTCCATGTGACTTATACACATGTGACAAGGCCGAGATCACACAACGCTTTTGCAGTTTAGTATTAACAGTATCCCCGCCCGGTAAATAGACAATTAAGTCTCAAGTACCGTTGTGGGTCCTCCCCACTGCCTTACTTCCTAGCCTTTGGCCTATGCTCCCGCAGGACACATAGCCTTGGTCTGTCCACGCGAGACATTTGACCGTCACGATTACAACCGCTCACGGCTTAATCGGAGGCATAGGGCGTCTTCCTTCTTTCACCTTTTCCTCTCATGCTTTTTCTGAACTCACATCACTCACGGACGAACTGCGCCCAACCAGTTTCCACGCGAGAAACCAGACCGACAAACCATGCAGGGAACTACTAATACCAAAAGGCTACTAGGTCGTGCCTGTCCCATACCAGGCAAGTGGTTTGTACGTTTTTCATGCCGCATAGGGGCACAACACAAGGTTCTAGTCCTTATGAATTAATAGTGAGGAGACATCCACATTCCCTGGTGCGCACCGCACCCTCTCCATACAAACCAATCCTCACTATCAATACTAATTTGACATTTCATTTCACAAAAGGGGTTTCAAATCCATTTCTCACATATTAGCCATTTCACATCCAACATGCATACTTAAATACGATTAAAGCCTAAGCATGGTATCCTAGGGTGACAAGGTTGCATGATGATTCGACATCAAAAAGGGGTTTCCACATGAAAGTTGGGTCATATCTATTCACAAATTTCTAAACATAGTTCTATCAAATATTCAGCATGCATATATCTTTAAAACAGTGAATCTACTTTTATATCAAAATACTAGGTGAGACATGATCAAGGGGTTGAGACTTGCCTTGCACTGCTGGGTCTAATTATTTGGACGAATCTTCGAAGACTTCTTCCGCTCCTTCAGCTTCGGGCACTGCGGCGGACACAAGCAATACAATACACACACTACATAAGCATACATAAAATAGTTGCAATAGAAAATAATAAGTACATATATCATGCATGCAAGGGAAAAGATTTGGACAGAGTCACTTGGGTGCTGGTCGAAGAGATGGGCTCAAAAGAAGTTGAATGTCAAAGGCCGACATTCAGTCCACGGCAAGACATAGCCATAAGTTGGTCTTAGGTAGGTTTTCTGGAGAAGTGGCAGAAGGGAAAGATGTAGAACACAACTCCAGGAATCTAGGGGACAAAGTGACATTTCCATTGCTCAACCAGAAGGGGTCAAACAAGGCTAATGCCAGTGGCTGACATGCACTGACATAGTGCAGACATTGCCAAAATCTAGGGCTTGACATAACTTTTGATACAGGGTTCCAATTGATGCACAACTTTGTCTGGGAGGTAGGCATTGATAACAGGAACAAAATACTTAACAGGATCAAGGGCTGAAAGTGGCTGGAAGGTGATGGAATTCAGTGATGAACTGTGGTGACTTGGACATGAACTGGGCTTCTGGACAGTGATCTTGGCAAGGGCATAACTTACAATCCAGGCAGATCCAGATGTCGAGCTAGTGGAAGAAAATGCTCAGGGAGGTGAGGCAAAGCAAAGGGACAAAGTTTCAGGAGCTAGATCGGCCGGGGAAGAATTCCGGCGACCGGTGCTGGAGAAGACGACATTGGAGATTGGGGGTTTTCGATACAAAGCACTTGAACTCGATTGCTTGCTCAGGGAGTGAGAGAGAGAAGTGAGGAAGCTAATGGCTTAGTCAATTTGGCTGGGGATGAACTGGTGCGGCCTGGCGACGAGAGCCAGATCATCGGCGGCGAGCTAGAACGGAAAAACTACGATTCCAGCTCAATTGTGAAATCTGAGCGCACAGGCTTGCTAGATGGGGCCTACTGATCAAGAAACTCTACTGGAGGGGAAGCCAATTTGGGATGAATCGAACAGCATTGGGGAAACAGGGCAAAAAGGCTTTTCACGGCGATCACCGGCGATGGGGTTCACCGGCGGCCAATTGGGAGCTACTACAGAATGAGATAGGTATGGGGAACTCACTGGTGCAGTTGAATTGGAAGGAGAAGCCACGGTTTGCTCTGGCGACGGTGGCCTCGAAATCGGCTCGTCGGAGAAGAAGAAGACAGCGGCGAGGTTGCTGGAAAAAATGGCTAAGTCTTGAGACAAGGAATTTGCACAACACAGGGGGTTTAGATAGGCTAAGAGGCGGAGCTAGCGAGGGGGAATCGATAACGATTGCTTGCGCCGGGGAGGAGCTTTGTCGGGCGCAGGCGCAACAGCGGCGACGACGACGTGATGTGCACGGGCTGTGCAGTTGCTTTTCCACCGTTGTCGGGACGCCTTGGAACTAGGTTTGAAACGGCGCGGATGCGGAGGCAGCAACGCAGCTCTGGCAATGACACGTACACGCATGCAAGTGCCACGGCCACGGGCGTGCGCGCGCGAAAACGCTGCTGGAGCGCGGCGTTTAACCGCTGGGTTTAGCAGGGTCTTTGGTCACTGGCACGTGCGCGCGGGATGGCTCAACTGATCACGAGCACAGGCGACCGGAGAAGATGGCCGGCGGCGAGCGTGCACGGCGCAAAGATGAACGGGGCACTGGTCGAGCGCAAACTGGTCGAACAGGGACTGGAAAAGAAGGCTCGGGCTGATTTGCAATTTTGAAACTTGCTCCAGGGACTGATCTGTGAGGAAAATTTGAATTGGAAAAGGATCTGATTGTATATCTGGAGATCTAGGGGGCTGATCTAAAATCTGATTTCAGGAATGAGTTGCATAAGATTAATGGAACTCATCTAGCCAAAGTTTGACAAGATCGGGCAAGATCTGAAGGGTTTCGACAAAAGTGGGGAAAACGACTTTAGGGTAAAACAGGGTAATTAGGGTTTCAAAAACGGCGAGGGTCGAAACTCAGGTTTAGGGCAGGATTTGGAAATTCTTCCAGAAGGGAAAAATATTCAGAATAGTGAATGGGAGACATTCACTGAATCAGATCAAAGTTTGGAGGTGGTCTGAGACTTTTAGTCTTTTTGGGCTTCTGACAAATCTGAAAAGGGCTGATTTGTGAAAAAGATCTGAACAAAAGAGTTTGATTGCCAACTTTTTGGGGTAAGCTGCTGGCACAACTGGGATCTTATTCTGAAATAGAGAGGGACGAGGCAAGCCAGGATTTGGGAAAAATCGGGGTGTTACAGTGATGAATGTTTTGACCCGACTGTGATGATGAATTCTGTAGTGGTGTCCCTTTCCCATCCTAACCCCGCAAATGACCAAATTTGCAACCCCTCCAGGCTCAATCACCACTATCGG
Organism: Pharus latifolius; assembly: GCA_019359835.1. NCBI lineage: Eukaryota > Viridiplantae > Streptophyta > Magnoliopsida > Poales > Poaceae > Pharus > Pharus latifolius. The sequence goes on along the minus strand of CM033323.1, from coordinate 35,733,021 downwards.
CACCACCCACCTCCCCACCAACTGCTCCCATCTCCCTAATTAGTCACTTCCATGGGATACCGCAACTTATGGTCAGTATCACTTCACCACATAACCTCTCTACCTTTCTCCACTGCCACTTCCTCCATCTCCCTTGCCACCATCGCTGCCACCTGCAGTCACTGACATCACTACCACTCCACTACCGCACCGTTATTGTTGGAGCTAAGGAGGGGGATTGATAGATTTTAGGGTAGCCTAGATTCAATGGTGAAGGGCTTGAATCCAATAATATAAAAGGACATATACAAGATTGTAAAAAAACACATACCATGTGCCTAGCAAAACAAGAAAAAATATTATCATCATGCTGGTGTATTCTACAACCCTCTTGATACAGGAAATGGAGTGATGCTGAAATTTTTTTATGAATAACCTAATAAAAAAAGAAATTTCAAAACTAACCCAAAATTTTAAAAAATTTCAAAACTAATCTTCCGTCGCGAGACAGCCCAATGCACCACTGGCCCAGCTCGCATGCCACGTCAGCTTTTAGTCCCTAGTCGGGCTAGCAACTGAAACCTATATAAAATCAGCTAAATATTTGGTAAGGTGTGAGCGGGATTTGAATTCGGACCAGTGGTGAGGTTCATGCCTCCAAACCAGCTAGACTAGGACACATTTGTGAAAATTATTGCCATTACACAGATTAATACTTCACTTAATTGCTTAAATACAAACAACACATATCACATTATTGTATATTCAGGTAGGAAGTTGTCGACAATTGGGAGTTAGATCCTTAGTCGATCTTATGCAAATTTACTAAGTAGGAAGTGGAGACCATTCAAGATGCTCATTAGGTAAGTTAAGATAATTATATACTGGAGACATGGAAGATTATACAGGGCCCTCAAGGATTTGAGTAATAACCCTACGTCCTGTGATGTTTTCACTATGTATGTAAGTAATTACAGAGGATGGAGATTGTTACAGAGGAAAGTTAACAATCTCTTTATCATGCTAAGGCTATTTATTACAGAGGAATACTCTCTCTATATGTGTAACAATATCTACGTGTATTTCTTCATTTTTATCTCTGGTATGCTTGTTGCTCTTTTATAGTGATCGAAAGGGTGTCAACATGGAGCAATTTCGGGAGGTTAGACGGTTGCTAATTTGCGGTTTTCAGATAATTGCACATCTTAACTCCCTGGTGGTTATCTTCTCAAATAGGAGAGAAAGTTATCTTATCCTGGAACCATGACTGGAAGACTCAGCCACTATTCAGGTTTAGACATGACTCTCTCGATGCTATGGTCGCGTATAGTCTGCGACCATAGGTCAGTACTAAGGTCATCATTAGTCATGTGACTTTTTGGTTCGCAGGAAACTGAACTTTGCGACCATAGAGACATATATCATATCCGAAATATCTTAAACATGATATATTTAATGAATAGATGACTAGCACAAGTAATACATTTTGGAATTCTTTTAGGTATGTGAGGACTTGACATCTTCAAAGAAGCAATCTGGAGATGATGCAGGATCATCGAGTGGAACTTCATCCAAAAAACTAATGGGAACTAAAGTCTGGGTTGCCACATTGCCCCAAGCTTATGTTTTGCATCCAACTTTTGTTCGACCCTCAGCTTTTGCCACCCAGGTTATAATTCTCATATTTTATCCTTGTTGCATAGTTCTGGAATTAACCCATGTACATACACGAGGACAAAGCCCTGTAGGTCCTCAGCGAACAGCTTGCTAAGATCGATGGAGGTTCTTCTGAAGGAGAAGACTGCTTTGTGCAGAACTCTCCAAGAACAAAAAGAAAGAATTGAAGAGCAGTCTCCCAAGCGAGGACGCAACCTTGGTATTGTCTGCTTGGTTGTCGATCGCCTGAGGGATGTAAGATCGAGGATGCCGACTAGAGGGGGGGTGATTAGGAGGCTTTTAAATTTTCTTCCTCGCTAAGCAATTTTAATCACGATAATTGTTTGACCTAAATTATACAATGAGGCTTAAAGGCAATTTAAAAAATTTGTTGCATTCAACTAAATGAACTATTCAATATGACAAGTAAGAATGATAAATTTAGCAATTGTGTCAAGATGAAAGTAAGGCAAGTATAAAATACACAATTGACACAATACTTTCCCGAGGTTTCGGAGACTCGTCTGGTCTCCCCTACTCCTCGTTGAAGCGCTCTCTCGGAGCCTCGCTTCTATATCCACGAAGGATATCTCACTAAGGTTGCTCCTTCTCCACACCGGATAGGCGAGCACCACACCTTTCACAATCCTTTGCCGGCCTCTCCGACAAACTCCAATTGGAGAGATCTCGGCACTCCTCCAGCACCGTCTAGGCGAAGGCGATCGCCAAGAGTAACAAGCCGGATATGCTCACTTGAACAAATGAAGTGCTAGGAGCTCAAGAATACAAATGAGATGCTTAGCACTCTAGCACTAGCATGCAAATGGTGATTGAAGTGCACTAAGCACTATTATCTTCACACAATTGCTCTCTCTCTCAAATCACTCAAGATTTGGGCTCAATTCTAGCCTCTAAATGCAATAATACATATGCAACTCAATTGGCTAGGTTTTCAACTAAAGAATGAACTCTTTGAGCACCCACAAATGATGTCATACACAAAGTATTTATAGCCTCAAAGAAAAACTAGCGTTTGCAACAAACTGAACCAGATTTGTACAGGCCAGACATTGTCCGGCCACTTTAGACAGTGTCTGCTCAGTTCAATGAAAAACAGCCGTTGCAACGTGTCAGTTACCATTGGGTGAAATTTGTGAAGGCCGGACAGATACTATTTGTCCGGACAAAAACCCCGGACAAAAGAATATGTCTCTGTTAACTCTCAGCTCAAATAACTTGTACATGCCGGACAATATCCGGCCGTTTCAGACAAAGTCCGCCCATCACGGACAAATGCCCCCGATGGATGATTTGTACAGGTCGGACAATGTCCGGCCATTTCGAACAAAGTCCGCCCATGACGGACAAATGCCCCGGACGGATGCATTTGTCTCTGTTTCATTTCTCAGCTCAAAAAATTTGTACAAGCCGGACAATTTCCGGCCATTTCGGACAAAGTCCGCCCATGACGAACAAATGCCCCGGACGGATGCATTTGTCTCTGTTTCATTTCTCGGCTCAAAAAATTTGTACAGGCCGGACAATGTCCGGCCATTTCGGACAAAGTCCGCCCATGACGGACAAATGCCTCGGACGGATGCATATGTCTCTGTTTCATTTCTCAGCTCAAAAAAATTTGTACAGGCCGGACAATGTCCGGCCATTTCGGACAAAGTCTGGCCACTGTACACTGACAGTAAAACAAGTATAACTTTCGATCCAGAGATCTGATTGAGGTGATTTTTGTCTTGTTGGAAAGATAACTTTGAGCTCTACAATTTTGTCAACAAGAGAAAGACCTAGGAAGGTCTAGAAACTTCTTGAAAACTTAGTAACCTTCCTACTGTCAAAATGCTCAATCCAAAAATTATCTCAAATGCAATTTGGGGTATTTGCACATTCGGATTTTGCCATTTTCTCGCGAATGTGATTGCTGTCACTCAGCAATGACCACGACCACACAGGTCTGACAGCCGATCGAAAATAGGTGGTCGATAGGATTTGGTCGAGCGTACGCAAGCGAGTCGAAGACTGGTACGACTAGTCCGAACTCCTACGACCACACCCAAACCCTAAACAGAAAGCCACCAAACAAGCGACACGACCACGACCACGTATCAACACTGATACAATCAGTATATGGAAATACGACCACGACCAGCTCTAGATAAATAAATTAATTTAAACAGCTGGCGATCACGACTAAGTGCAGTTTTCAAAACATTTAATCAAATGCACATGAACTACACTTAGACTCACTAGCAATGCAAGACAGTAGTGCAAGATGATATGAATGCATCTGAGCTTCCGCACTAGATAGATTCAAGCTACTAGTTTCCGACCCCTCTTAATAGTACGGTCAAACTAGTCAAAAGAAACCTATCAACCCGGTCTGTCTCCAAACACCGAGACCGGTTGTAACACCCTGAGTTAGGGGTGAAAATTTCCTTTTTCATCAATAGCATGCATGCATGTATCTGTAGTAATAGCCAGATCAGTTTCTATCTCAAGCCCTAAAATCTCCAAAATCTATCCTATGACCTCAAATCAAGATCAGATTGTTCAGATGTGATCTATCAGTTACTCTGAACTTAAAAGTCTTCAGAACCTAGATCCAATTCTATCTCTAAATTCCAGATTTATCAACTTCTTCTGTTTTCGAAAACAGAAATACCTTATATTACCCAAATACCTTAAGTTTCAGAAATACAGATTTAATCCGAATCTTGACCAAGTTCAGACTAGATTATTCCTGGAATATAATCATGGGTATGTCAATACCTTCATCTAAAAAGTTGACAGCCAGATTTCACCATCTAGATTCTTTTCACAAATCAGTCCAAGAGTTATCGCAAATTAGTCCTTATCTGATATCTGAAAACCCAAAAAGGCTAGAATCTCCAGATTAACTTCAAACTCAAAATCTCTTCGACAAATCTTCTCAAAATGCTATTTGCCACAAGTTTCTCTTCTGTGCAGATATCAAAATCGAACCCTAAATGCCAGAATTCGAAATCGACAAAACTTAAACCTTATTTTACCCTAAATTACCCTATTTTCAGTTTGTATCGAAAACTATTCAAATGTGCTAAACCTTATCAATTATCTTTGCCAAATACCCTGTTGAATATAATCTACCAGATTAGTGAAATCAAATTCAACTCTAACCTTCCAAATCTCCAGAATTACAGATTGGTCCAAATGTGAAAATTAAATATTGCAAATCAGTCCATTTTCGACCAGGCCAACTGCTGTACACGACCAGAAGCCTTGCCGTGTTTCCTTGCGCCGTGCACGCTCGCCGCCGGCCAAGCTTCGCCGCACTTGTGACCGTGCATGCCAGTGCGCACGTGTCCTCGCTCCAGCTGGTGCCGTGGCAACGCCGCTGCTACGTCGACGACCAGTGCTTGCTCCCGCGCACGACCAGCAGTGACTTTTGTCAGCAATCCATCGCCACGTAGCCTCGCCGCGCCAGTACTTGTCGCCACCGCTTGCTACAAGCTTTGCCAGGTCCCGATGAGGTGACATTGTGATCAGTTGAAAGCTTGTCGCCGTCGCATCACCGCTCTTGCTGTTTCTTCGCCGCTACTGCTCCAGCACGCAACCGATCTCATCACAGCAGCCAATTACTTCATTGTTCCCCTTCGCCATCTTCGCCTGGCCTATATAAGCACTCCTGTGCTCAGTAGCTCCCTCCACACGTCACCAGGACTTAACCAATTTCCAAATTTCCTGTTTCAGTCATCTTCTCCGGCGAGTCCAGCAAGAGGCTTCGCGGTGCCAGCACTCTACAGATCATCTCCTGCCAAATTAAAGCCATCAGTGAGTTCATCTACTCAAACTCTCTGTGTAGTACTGTCTAATTACTCTCCGGTGGACTCTAACGCCGGTGATCGCCGGAAATGATTGAAATTCGAAGAATGCCCTGTTCCGGCAATGTAGCTCGAATTACTCCAAATTAGCTTTCGTATCTGTAATCAAAATTGATCAGTAAGCTAAATCAAGCATGCCTGTGAATTTAGAACAATCATTTGAGCCCAATTTGAAGCTATCCCCAATTTTGCAATTTATCAGTTGCTGGCTCTCGTCGCCAAGCCACACCGGCGATCCTCCGGCCAAATTGACGTCGCCAGTAGCTTACTCATACCCTTCTATCACTCCTAGAGCAAGGAATCGAGTTCAAACGGCCTGTGTTGGAAATGCCCAAATCCAGTGATTCTTCTCCGGCGCCGATGACCGAAAAAGTGTTCCCGGCCGTTTCAGCCCAAATCACGTTGTCATTTAGATGTGCCTTAGCCTCTTGAGCATTTTTATCTTCTAGCCCGACACCTAAATCAGCCTAGATCAGAAGTTATAGCTTTGCCAAGTTTTTGTCCAGAACAGCTCCAGTGCAGCCAGTTCATCTCTGTTCATCATCAAATTTCTTGCTTTCCAGCCATTTCCTGCCCTAGATCCTGTTGACTTAATTGTTCCTGTTACTCAAGCCTACCTCCCAGACAAAGTGGTGCATCGTTTGGAGCTCCAGATCAAAAGTTATGCTAAGCCCTAGTTTTTGGCATTGTCAGCTCTATGCCAGAGCTTGTCAGCCAGTGGCATTGACCTTGTTTACCCACTTCTGGTTGTGCAATTTGAAATCCACTTTGTCCACTGAATTTGTAGAGTTGTGATCTACATTTTCTTCTACTACCACAACTTGAGATAAGCACTCTAGCTTTTCTTAAAGCTATGTCCAAGTTTTGATCCGAATGTCGATCTGTTGACATTCGCTGTTTTGATTAAACCAGCCACAAAATTGTTATCCCTATTGCAATCCTGAAACCCTAAGATTATCTAATCACCATCCTTAGCCCAAATTCCTTGAAACCCTAGAATCTCGACTCAGTTCAGTTTGCAGTTGAAATTATCTCCAGTATAGTTCAATCATTCTTGTTAAGCATTTCTGCATATAAGTCTTAAAACATTTTAAATATTATAAGTAATCATTGTGTGTTTGTTTGTCGTCGAGCAGATTCAGAAGCTGACTTTGAAGATTTTGCTGTTGACCCGTCATCGACTGCTGTATTTTACGACGCGGAAGGCAAGTCATATCCTTGGTCATCTTGAACCTATATTTTAAATGTTGCTATAATATAACCTTGAATATAGGCAATATCGCATGTGAAAGATTAAGAATGATTGATTTATGAATTGGCAGTGCTAGACTGGTTATCTGTGAAATGTGAAATAAACAAGTTTTGAGCCATGAACTATTATATGTATCTATATACTTATATTCATGAAATAAAACCCCTAGCCGTGACCAGAAAAATGGTGTGGATGGCTGTAGCACTGGAGGTGCTAGACTGCAAAGGAATGCAGGCATTGAAGGTGCAGGGTTGTGGATGGTCTGGTCACTGGCATATAAGGACTAGAACCTTGTGTTGTGCGTCTAGTGGCATGAACAACGTGCTAACCGCAAGCCTGGTATGGGACAGGCCTGAACAAGTAATTATGTGGATCGCACATGAAACCCCTGCATGAGATGTGTAGTGATGCACGATAAACACGGAGCGCGGCTCCCACACATATCACTGAAGGTGATCAAACACGCTGACCCAGTAATGGGAATAAGCAAAGGGGTGGAGGTTTGGATACAACCTGCCACAATTGTGCCTCGCTGAGAGCCACAGGGTCGGGGGTGAATTGTAAGTGATACATAACAAAAGTTCTTGTTATTTCCACCTTGCCGCTCACAGTATGAAGTGAGTCAGGGGTCCAATCATTTTGTTATGATAGGAAAGGCTTGAAAGTGGAATATCTTGTGGGTAAATTGGTACCTCTCTGCAGAGTTAAAAACGTATTCGAATACTCCGAGCTCCCGGGTTTATAGGAGTCTGCTGCGGTGGATTAAATCCACGGGGTGTGACACAAGTACTATTTTCTAAATAAAATATGTTTAATCAAGATTACCCAAATGACATGTGTTGTCATGATAAGGTGTGCTGCCGTGGGCTGTCGTGTGTCGACGTGTCGCGGTAGTGCTATAATCTAGTGAACATGAATGATGATGTTATATTATGAAAAGTGCTGCCATAAGATGAGATGAGAAAGAAAAAGATTATTTTACAAATATCCATAATTCTTGACTAGTCTAGGTTCATATCATCACTACTATATGTATCTACTCTTACCTATGACTTGCTGAGTACGTAAGTGCTCACCCTTGCAACATTCAACTCAATAGATGGAGCCTACTTTGATCAAGATGATGGCACGGAGTACTACGTGGATCCAGAAGGAGGAGAATCAGTTCCGCCAGAACCCTGAAGTGTGTTGTTCTGCCGTCAACTTCTTTTGTGGGAGGGTCACCTATCTTCTGCTGCGTAGTTAAATATTTTGTTAAACCCTGAATGCCTTGTAGGCATTGTAATCCTCTTTATGTAATATTAAGGCCAGCAGGCCACACTGCTTAATATTTTATGAGTACTCTGTTGCAATGTAATATACTCCTGTGTTTGACTCATCCTGGGAAGTCAAAGGTTTGTGAGAATGGGACTAGCTGCAGCGAGCTAGGTCTCTACAGGAGTAGTCGTTGTCCCAGTCTCGGGGCGCGACACCGGTAAAACCCTAAGAAAATAATCCTTAATCTTGGATTTTACCTTAGGTGGAGTTTGACCTCGTGAAGCTCAACCGCTCGACGCTCATCATCGCAAAACTCAATCTCGCTAAGCTTGACCACGCGAAGCTCGACAGCTCGACGCCTGTCTTCGCAAAGCTCGTCCTCGCTAAACTTGACCTTGCTCGGGATGTCTCATATCGTTTTCATCCTCTTCACGCCCTTGCTTGCTTTTACCCTGCAATCAAACTGAGACTACAATACGTACACTCAATGCACAACATTAGTCTCATATATAAGTCGTCATTAATCATCTCCAAAGAAACTACTCCCCAGAAGAGTTAGCTCAATGGTTTCTCTTTCAAATGACATGAAAAACTATATTCAACGAGTAGCAAATGAGTATAAGATGAAATACAATCATATGGATCGTAGATGATAAACACATACGCACACGATCTATACTACTCATGTCAAGATATCAATCAACCTAGATGACCAAAGTGATGAGCTCCCCCTCAACATGTGTATCGATATCAAATCCACAACTTGAGTCATCAACCTCAGGGTTTGTCATATAACATCTTGATCAATCAATTTGCACAAGCTTGATGCAACCACCGAGCTCCTCCTCTACATAGCATCAATATCAAACCCACAACCGAGGAAACATCCATTAGGGTTTACCGATAATCAATTTAATCACTTTTGCTAAATCAGGATTTATCTAAATTGTCATTTAATCATCAAATCTGACATTCTCCAGATTAACTTTAATCATCATGGATTTATCCAAATCATCATTAATCATCAAAACCTCGATACTTAGATCTACCTAGATCCAACAATCTCCCCCTTTTTGATGATTGATGACAACACTTTTTATAAGCTTCAATAAATCCAAAACAAAATTTTCAGCTCCCCCTCAATATATGCAAAAGTATATCAGAACTTAATACAACATCTAATCTTATGAGTTAAGAGATATACATGACAATTGAGCACCAGTTCAATCAAGTCATCTTCCAAAAACATCAACTTTCTCAATTTTTTCTAACTCAAATATCTCTTCCAAAGATTGATATTAATGATATCAAATAATATCTCTCCCCAAATATCATTTATCAACCTCAAATATCATTTATCAATCTCAATTTACTTCTATCATCTTTCTCAGATATCAATATCAATTCTATCAAATACTGATCTATCAAATACCAATTGTACCAATTTGATATCTATCTCTCCCCCTTTGTCAATTAACTCAAAAGATCTCCCCCTAAAGCTTTCTCTAAAGCCCTCTAAAGCTTATCTCTAAACCATCCTCTCTCAAACACTATCAAACACTATCTCTCGCCCTTTGTCATCAAGCACAAAAAGAAAGGGTTGAGAGCTTAAAATTTGAGAAACAATATTTTCCACGTCATGAGAGTTTATATGAAATGGTTTTTTTTATGCAAAAGCATGATTTCAAGAAAGTTTGTTGAAAGGGATTTTGAAAATCACATTCAAAATATGGAGAAGACATCAAAACAATCAACATATAATGAATATATCAATGACATTTATATCTATGGCATTTGATCCATTTTTGAACATTCCAAATCTAGATGCATCTAATTTGATGTGAACATATTCGCTAGACGCATATGTGCCATATCAAGATCCAACTCTAAACCTCTTCATGCCACAAACTCTTGTATACAATGGTGTCGTATATCAATATACTTTAACCGAGAGTTTTGAATCAAATTACTCAACATTTTTACGACACTTTAAATATTTCATAAGAGTGGCATCTATTCGAAAGCAATTAGATAATCCAATGTTTTGTTTTCATCCATAAGAATTTAAGTACAACAAGTCGTAAGATCCAAATCCAAATAATCAAGTAATTCAAAATTTGTATTTTGGATATCAAAGATCTATCTAGGATTGCATTTCAATTACCTAAGAATGATTTAATGGAAATGATATGACATTTCTTAGGAGATAATCAAATTCTATCATATTTGCAATCACTAAATATGATGACGAGTCTAAATGCGGTAAAAGAAAGCAAAACTATCAATCAAGGATCGATAGAGTTTAGAATTGACCGCTATTTTGTGTTCGTCCATGTCGAGATGTTCATTTGTAGGTTTGAGAGTTATAATAGCTTCATCATCTTGCATCTCGAAGTTTTTGAGCGATTGCTTCACATGCTTGAATTTTCTCTTGAACATCGTGTTCTTGAGTTGCTTGTTTTGTCGTGCATGGAAGTGACGTAGATCTTGAATTATCTCGCTTTCCCTAAACATCATCTCACAAAAATTATTGATAGAGGGATTCATTAGTATAATCAAAAGACATGTCATCAATATGTATTTGACACACAAGAATATAATTTCTCGATTCAATGGTTGATGATGATTGTGTCAAACTTCTCATTTTTGGAAATCATTTGATATAAGAGAGGATTTTGAGCTTTTAAACCAATCCTAATATGAAACAATGGATTTAATCCTCAAAAATTCACTTATTTTGGCATTTAAGATAAAAACACATACAAATGAGAGATATGCCAAAAGGAGGTTTGTCGAAATATGTTTAGGTCACAAGGTTAAGAGAGGGACATATGACCTCTTGAAATATTCAAATTTTTAGAAGAATACTCAATTCTTAATTCCTTTGAATATGCTCCAGAATCATGACGATAATTTTTATTTAATATCCAAAACACAATTAAAAACATTTCAAACTCCATCATATGAATCATGATCAAATGCAAAGATATGGGAAGAAATTAGAGCAAGGATGTGACAAAACCAGGAGGCAAAAGAATCAGCTGAAAAAGAATCAGAAATCATCCAACTTCACACAGTCCGGACAGTGTCTACTAGGGCCAGACAAAGTCCGGTAGGGGCGGACAGAGTCCGGCTCTGGGCGGACAACGTCCGGACAGCTCAGTTAAACGCCTGAAAACTTCTGAAATTTGTGATTTTTGCAATTTTGCATCAAAAATGAAATCAAGTTCCATAATAGATTTGAATGGCGAGTTAGGAACTTAGTTGGATACCAATTCAATGAATTTTATTTCAAAAAGATCTTGAATTTGATTCCTCAAAAGTGATTTGGGGTAAAGCGGGTAAAACAAAAGTGATTTTCTCGAAAAACTTCAATTCTTCAAGAAACTTGGATTTTTCTGAAGTTTTGGACTTAGATGATTTTGAAATACCATTACAAACCAAGACATGGAAGAAAGTTTAGTCCAAATATCCAAAATCACAAAAATGCACTTTTGGGTACGGGTCGATAGCTGTTTTCGGGCGACCTAGGATATGTGATAATTTGAAAACCATAGGCCTCTTGAGAATAAGTTCAATACGAGCTATCTTTGGGTGAGTGAGTTCTAAATGTTTCATGTAGAAAGTTTTTATCAAATCTCAACCCATCTTGTTTTATGGAAATAAATCATTTTGGGCTAAAACAAGATCTTGAAGACTTCAATTTTGTCGAAATTTTGCATTTTTGCTCGAAAGCCTTTTGTTTCACCTTAAAAACCTTTGAAAACATATTTAAAACATATTTGTGAAGGTTTTGTGGTAATTTTGAACATTTGAGAGTTTGAGCTCTTTTTACCGTTTTGCTCGAAAATGACAAAACATATGCATAATTTGATATGTGTGCACAATTAGGGCATACAAGGATTCAATGACTCTGAAGTTTCTCCCCCTAAATGTGTCATCCAAGTTTGGTCATGAAAAATGTGCAAGAGATGAAAATGATCTATTTGAAAATCAAGAGCTCAACAATAATCCAAAAGGACTCAAATCGAGAAAACATTCAAATAACCACCAAAACTCATGAAAAGTTTCATAGAGATAGAACACATCAACACAAGAACATTCCATGAAGATCCAAGATTCAAATATTTTAGTCATTTGAGAGAATTGAGAGATTTACATCCGAATAGACTAAAATTTTCTTAAACATGTCGGCTTCTTTATAATCATCAAAATATATGAAAAAAAGTTCCAAAAATTCTAAAATAAATTTTCGAGATAGATACTGCATTGAGGAACAAGATTTCCTTTTATAGTGAAGCCAAAATATGATCCAAAAATGGGATATGAAAAAGACAAATGTTGATCAGAGATAAAGATTCAGATTTCAGGATTAAGAAATTCATTTTACACTTTTAAACACGCCTGAAAATCTATGAAAATGACTTCCAATGTCGTGGTATTGCGAATACCCCGGCAGGTTTTGAGAATGATCCTAGCGAAGATTACGCGGCGCGGGTTGACCGGATGACCGGTCCTCCCCCGCTGGACAAGCACAAAAAATGACACACGGGTCTATACAGGTTCGGGTCCCGGTGGGGGCCCTAGTCCTGTCGACACGCTCCCGACCGGAGTCGGCTGGGGAGGCTCTCTCCGGGGGAGAGGCTTCCGGAGCACGTCTGTGAGTTTAGCTATTCCAATAAAAGAGAACCGATCCCTTACAACAGAGGGGTACAAGGGCTATTTATAGCACCAAAAAGAAGCAAAAAACCTAAACTACCCCGGAAGCCACCGTCGGATTGAAGGGTAGGACCGTCCTTCTCCCGGTCAAATGCCTTGGATGCTTGATAGGTGGTCGCTAGTTCCCGAGGCGCTCCTCGCGTGACCTGCACGTGACAAACAATTCGAGACTTTACCTTTAGGAGGGCGATGAGGCCTGGGACGGCGCCGGAGGCCAGGTCCCGGGGGCCAAAAGGTGGCGCCCGGGGAGGGGCCGGAGGCCATGTCCCCGGGCAAATGGCGGCGCTCGGGACGGCACCGGAGGCCCCGTCCCGAGTGCCAGATGGCGGCGCCCGGGAGGCCACCAGAGGCCACGTCTCGGGGGCCAAAAGGCGGCGCCCAAGGAGGGGCCGGAGGCCACGTCCCCGGGCAAATGGCGGGGCCCGGGACGGCACCGGAGGCCATGTCCCGGGAGCCACATGGCGGCGCCCGGGAGGGCACTGGAGGCCACGTCCCGGGGGCCAAAAGGCGGCGCCCAGGGAGGGGCCGGAGGCCACGTCCCCGGGCAAATGGCAGCGCCCGGAACGGCACCGGAGGCCACGTCCCGGGAACCAAATGGCGGCGCCCGGGAGGGCACCGGAGGCCACATCCCTGTAACCAAATGGCGGCGCCCGGGGAGGCCCCAGAGGCCAGATCCCCGGGTAATCGTGACGCAACTTACCTGGACTTAGTCCCGCGGAGATTTCCCCCGACAGCAGCCCCCCATGCACGCCGGGGACGATGCTGGAGTCCCCGGTGGGTATGGCACACGTCACCGGGAAGATCTCCGGGCCAAGTCACCGGAGCCGCGGCGCTTCGGTTTCCGTGCCCCACGCTTAAGGCCGCGCCGTTTTGCCATAAATGCGCGCGCGGTTCGAACCGGCGCCTCGATTCACGCACCCGTCCCTTCGTTTCCCGCGCACATTGGTCCGTGGGTGCCACGATTGCTCCGTGGGTGCCACGTGGCGCGCATCTAGACCACGTCCCGCCCTTATAAATAGGGCCTTGGGGGGCCCGGGAGCTCATTCCAAACTTCCAGCCCTAGCAATCTTTGCTCTCCCGGTAGCCCTCTCCTGGTAGCTCTTTCCGGTAGCTCTTGCCCGGTAGCTATTGCCCGGTAGCGGACGTCCGGAAATTTTAGCAGTAGCCTCCTGCAAGGTTAGCCACCAAAAGAGAAGAAGACTAACCTCATGGCACCCAAGGGTCGGGCGAAGACCACGGAAGTGCCCCCGGAGGAAATCCCTTCGGATTTCCTCTGGGCGTCGGAGTTCACGGCCGAGGACGCCGAGTCCTTAGTCGAAAGATGCGTCGTCGCGGACGGGGACATCCGAGTCCCCGTGAAGAAAGACGGAGCCCCCCGCCCCAGGCCTGGAGAGGTCGTGGCCTTCGAGGCCTTCCTGGAGGCGAGGCTCCGGCTCCCGGTGCATCCCATGCTTTGGGAGTTTTTGAAGGAGTATGGGGTGGCACTCAACCACCTCACCCTGAACGCGCTCGTCCGGATGGGCCTCTTCATCAGGCTCTACGAGGCAGTGACCGGGCGGGAGCCCACCCTTCGCGCCTTCCGATACTTCTATGAACCGGCGGCGCGGACCTCCCACCTGGTGAAGGGGGGCCCCAAGTCCCCCTTCGGTTCGGTGATGGTCAAATGTTGCGGTCCCGTGTGATCGACTACCCGGCGGTGGCCTCCCGGGACCACTGGGGGGACTGGGTCCGGAGATGGTTTTACCTACGGGTCCGGGACGAGGCGGTGGTGTACGCCCCGGAGCCCCCCACCTACAGCTGGTCGTCCGCGCCGAAGCCTCTGGTGTGGACGGACGAGGAGTTCGAGCTCCTCGGCAAGGTGATCCTCTCCAAGAAGACCCGCTCGATGCGGGACGCCGCCGAGGAGATGGCTCTCCTCCAGATCTCCCCCTTCACCGGCGGGTGGAGGGGGATCGGCATGGGCCCCGAGCAGCGGACCCCGGTGAAGCCGGTGACGCGACGTAAGCTCCGGGAACCTGCTGCATTGTATTTACGAATTTTTGAAATTTTAACTAACTCTTTACCTCTTGCAGTCCGGCCGTACCCGGCGGCGCGAGAGAAGGAGGAGAACCTCCTGGGGAGGTACTTCGCCGATGAGCACGAGCGCGTCGTGCGCACCGTGGGGGAGGGCCCTCCCAAGAACTTGGTAGCGGCGGCCTACGGGCTAAAGCTGCCAGAGAGGAAGCCTCTCCCCACCCCCGGGTCGCACAAACGGGGGAAGGAGGCGGCCGGGGGCTCGGAGCCCAAGAAGGCCCGGGTCCAAAAGACCCCCGGCCCTTCGACGACGCCGGCGGCGACACCGGCGAAGCCCCGTGACGAGACCCCCGGGAGCGAGCGTGCCCGGGCACCGGCCCGAAAGGAAGCAGCACCTCCTCCCCCGAACGGCCCCGTCGAGGCCCAGGGGAAGGAGGCGACTGCGGGCGGGGCGGCGTCCGACTCGGCGAACTACGCCCCGTCGCCACTCTTAGTGGAGCCCATCCTGCCCCTTCCGGCTTCTTTGGAGCCGGAGAGGCTGGAGGTGAGATTCGCGGAGGCCTCGCCTCCGCAGGTTTGGCCGGTGGACGAGGGGGGGAGCCCCTCGGTCTACGAGGTTCCTCCGGAGGAGGAGGCCCCGAGGACCTTCCGGCCCGGGGCAGGGAAAGGCCTGATGGTTCACCCCAGGGCGGGGGCTCCCGCCGAGAGCTCCTCGGCCACGTCTTCGGGGGGCACTTCCTCATCGACAAAGACGCCGGTGACGCCGGCCGCGTTACCGGACCTTGAGATCCGAGGACCCCCCACCGGCCGCGCTGGCGGCGCCGGGCGGGAGACCCCTCTGCTTCCCGCGAGGGAGGTCGCCCGCTACTCGGAGGGCCTGCATACCCGGAAGGTGCCGGCCTTCGTCGCGGAAGGGACGCTCCATGAGCGATTCGAGGGGCTTCAGTCCCTCGGGGCCCAGGTAACCCGAGTCGATGACGTCTTCATTCATCCCCTGCACTTTGAGATTTTTCTAACTCTATATATTTTGTAGGTGGCAGCTGTTACCTGGGGCCTTGAGCAGCGGGTCGCCCGGCTGCTTAAGGAGGCGGAGGGCCGGGCCGCGGCCTCCGTAGGGCAGCGCGAGGAGGCCCTCCGGGAACGCGACGAAGCCCTCGCGGCATTGACTCGGGTCCGGGCCCAGGTCCATATTTCCGAGGCCGTCAACGGCCGGCTCCGGGAGGAGGCCAAGTCGAGGGAGGAGGCGCTCCGGGTGCTCGAGAGCTCGAGCGTCCGGGCGGTGGCGGACGCGGGCCGCTCCGTCCGGTCGGCCCTCCAGAGCCTTGGCGTAAGCCTAGGCTCCGGGAGCAGGGAGGTGCCCCCGGCGACCCTCGCGGAGGCTGTGCGTTTTCTCAACGCACAGGTCTCCGCCATCCCGGAGGATGCCGACGTTCGGGCGCGGGGCCGGGCGGTCCCCGTTGTCGCGGCTGCTGCGGGGCTCGTCGAGTTCCGGGGGGTCAGCGCCCGGGCGATCAGGGGCCGCATCCCCCGAAGCTTCCCGGACTCCTTCGAGCCATCGCACCGGGAGATCGAGCAGCTCGCCGGAGGATTCTACAACCGGATCATCCGGGCGAGATTCCCGGCTCCGGCGCCTCCGGCGGGGGACGTCCCAGCCCCGGCCTTGGAAGAAGCCCCCCGGGGGGAGGAAGCCGACGAACAAGTATGAGCCTCCCCCCGGGCCTTAGCTAGGGCCCTTTTTTGTTTTGTTAGGACTTTTGATTCCGGTAGCTTCTTAGAAGAAGCCCGGACACTTGTACAGAAACATTTTGAATGCAATGAAGTTAGAATTTTTTTTCTGTCTTTGAATTGAATTTACTGTTACCAGGGTTCCCGGGAGGTTGCTCCCGGGCGAAGGTCCGGGAGGGGCTCCCCAGGGGTCGCCCAAGCGGCTTTAATCTTGCTAAGCCTTGTCTCCGGGAATCGCGGCAGGGATACCGTCCAGGAGCCAATCCGGTTGAGGTGGCGTCCGGAGTGGCACTTGGACAATTTTGACAATCATCGCGCTGAATTGTCCCCTCCACGACCGGAGTTCCGGATGGTACCTCCCCTCCGGATACACCGGCGGGATACGAGTTTTGGCCCGAAGATGTGCTCCGGGACGCTCGGCGCCGCATGCGAGCATTGTACCGGGACTTGACCCGGGAGCTAGCGGAGAGCCTTCGAGAGTATTAGGCATAGGAGCCTTAGGGCGTAGAGAATCCCCCGGGTTAGAACCCGGGTTGTACCGTTTCCGAAGCCCACCAGAGGGGGAAGATGTCCTCCTGGTTTGCCAATCAATAAAGCTGTGTTGTTGCTTTTTCTTTCATTGTTGTTTCTTTATTTTCTTCTTCTTGGATGGTCCGGACGACTCATCTTAACTAGGATGAGCTAAGTTTGCTCGTGGGCGGTGCGGTCGACACCCGGGAGCTATTATCCCCCCCGCCCACAGCGGGCCGGAGAATAGCTCCGCGCGCTGTGGGGGTAACAAGGCCCCCGGGATGGAAGTCACCTGTAGGGTAGGAAATTTTCTAAGTTAGAAAATTTTAAAACGATGTTTTCAAGGAGAAGACCTTCCGGGAGACAATCGTCCGGTCACCGTGAGAATGGGGAGCCGGGAATAAGGCCTCATGTGGAAGAAACATCCAAGAAAACCTGATGAGATTTCCGGAGGCGAGCTTCCTTGGAGACAATCATCCGGTCGCCGTGAGAACGGGGAGCCGGGGGTAGGGTCTTCGGGGAAGAAAATGTCCGAGAAATCCGTGACTTCTCCGGGAGACAATCGTCCGGTCGCCGTGAAGACGGGCAGCCGGGAATAAGGTCTCCGGGAGGCATTCATCCGGTCGCCGTGGGAACGGGGAGCCGGGAATAAGGTCGCCGGGGACCAATCGTCCGGTCGCCGTGAAAACGGGGAGCCGGGAATAACGTCGACTCCCGGAGGAGGAAGATAGATCCAATCAGGCCATTAGACGTCCCACTGGGGAGAGCGTCTACTACCGGAGGAGGAAGTGCCCGAAGACGGGTCTTGAGTGTTTGGGCAGGGGACTAGTCTCCCAAAGTGACTCGTTACCACGGCCACTGTGACCGGGTTGCCGCTTACACCCTCAGTCCACGAGGGCTGATCGTAAGCCGCCCTACGGGAGTGGGACTCCCGTTGTAGGGACTTGTTGGGCCTGGCCCACTTCCTCGCGGGGAGGGCATCCTCGAGGGGAGGGCATCGCTGCTAGGGGCGGTAATGAGAGAGACCTGCAATGAGACAGTTTGAAAAGCAAGACCTATGTATTGCTAATAAAATGAAGTACATGGCCTCCCCCTGCGAAGTTGCGAAAGGGGAGAAAAATACAGTGTCCCTCCTCCCACTCCGGCGTGAACGCTCCGGGGAGGGGACAGGCCCGTAAGGCTAAACATAGAACTTGCGAAGTAAACGCAAGTTCCACGTGTGCTTCAGCTCCTGCTCTTGAAGGTTTGAGAGCTTGTAGGCCCCCGAGCCCAGGACCGCGGAGATCCTGTAGGGGCCCTCCCACTTGGGGGAGAGCTTCCCCTGGGCTTGGGGGTCTGTGACGCGTTTGAGGACAAGGTCCCCAAGGCGAAAAGCTCTCTCGCGCACGCGCTGATTGTACGCGCGCCCCATTTCTTGCTCGTAGATGGCGTGGCGGAGGAGCGCTCGGTCGCGTTCCTCCTCCACGAGGTCGATCTCCAGGCGCTGGTTGGCCTCTTTGGCCTGGTATGCTGAGGGCGTAGCTCCCTCCAGGAGCTCAACCCGCAGTGACCGGAAGCCGATCTCCGGGGGGAGGACTGCCTTCGCACCGTAGAACAGGGAGAAGGGAGTACGCCCCGTCGCCCGGGACGGGGTCGTGCGCATGGAGCAGAGGATGCTAGGGAGCTCCTCCTCCCATGCACCCCGCTTAGAAGCGGTTTGCTCGAGTCTCCGGCGCAACCCCTGTAGGATCACGCTGTTGACCCTCTCGACAGCCCGATTGCTCCGGGGGTGGGCCACCGAGGCGAAGTGGATGACGAGCCCCAGGCCTTCGCAGAATTCCCGGAAATAAGCCGAGTCGAATTGGGTCCCGTTGACCACGGTGATTTCCCGGGGGACACCAAAACGACATACGACATTTTTCTACAAAAACCGCTGAACGGCCCGGGACGTGATGCTGGCCAAAGGCTCCGCCTCAACCCACTTTGTAAAATAGTCGACTGTGACTACCGCATACTTGTATCCCCCGGGCGCTGGGGGGAAGGGCCCTAGGAGGTCCATCCCCCAGCGCACGAAGGGCCAAGTAATGGGGATTGTCTGCAGCGCTATAGGGGGGAGGTTCGAGCCCTTGGCCATCTTCTGGCATGCCTCGCACGCGGAGACAAGGTCTCGCGCGTCGCGCATGACCGTGGGCCAGTAGAAGCCCTGCCGTAGGGCCTTGGCCGCAATGGCACGCGGGGCTAGGTGAGAACCACAGCTCCCCGCGTGGATGTCTTCGAGAAGTTGAAGTCCCTCCGGCCGGGGGAGGCAGCGCAGGAGGGCGGAAGCCCCCCACTTGTAGAGCCTCCCCTCCAGCAGGAGATATGCCCGGGCTTTAGCCCGGAGGCGTTTAGCCTTGGTCTCACTAGGAGGGTCCCCCTCCCCCTTCATGAAGGAGATGAGGGGGTCCATCCAAGATGGAGTCCGGGCAATCTCGGCGACCTCCGGGACATGAGGCTCGTCGCCCGTGTCCGAGGAGGCCACCGAGGGCTTCGTGATGATCTCCAGGAAAGCCCCTTGGGGAGCGATTCCCGGGCGCTTGCCGCCCTGGCCAAGGCGTCGGCCCGGTCATTGTCCCTCCGCGGGATATGCCGGGCCTCGAGGCCGTCGAAATGCCTCTCCATCTTTCGCACTTCCTTGACTAGGAGGCGCCGGATCCCCAGGGAGCGCGCAAGGCGCATCCCCAGGAGCAAAGCCTCGTATTCGGCGACGTTGTTGGTTGCGGGGAACTCGAGCCGCGCGGCGTACTCGAGTTCCTTCCCCTCGGGGCTCCGGAGGACTACTCCCGCACCAGCCCTGGCGAGACACAGTGACCCATCGAACATAAGGGTCCAATGATCACTGCGTCGGGGTGGCACAGGGAGATCTTCGTCCCCGGACCCAGAGGCGGGAGTCCACTCTGCGACGAAGTCGGCGAGGACCTGTGACTTGATGGCGGGGCGGCCGGTAAGGGACAGGGAGAAGGGGGCGAGCTCGGCCCCCCACTTCCCTATCCGGCCGGTGGCTTCCTTGTTCCGCAGTACCTACCCGAGGGGGAGGGACGACGGGCTGGTGATGGGGTGCCCCAAGAAGTAATGCCGAAGCTTCCGGGACGCCATGAGGAGGGCGTAGCAGATTTTCTCCATCTCCTTATACCGAGTTTTGGCCCCTTGGAGGGCCTTACTCACGTAGTACACCGGACGGTGCTGCCCCCCTTGCTCCTTCACCAAGACCGCGCTGACGGCGACGGCAGTCGCGGCGAGGTAGAGGAGCAAGAGCTCTTCCGGAGACGGACTCACAAGCATTGGAGGGCTCGTGAGGTACCTCTTGAGGTCGTCGAACGCTTCCTGGGCCTCGGGGGTCCAACAGAACCCCTCGAGCCCTCCGAGGATCTTGAAGAACTGGAGGCCCCGCTCCCACGACCGGGAGACAAAGCGGCTGAGTGCGGCTAGGCAGCCGGAGAGCCACTGGACATCCTTGATGGAGCGCGGCGGAGGCATATCTAGGAACGCCCGGATCTTCTCGGGGTTTGCCTCAATGCCCCGCTGGGACACGAGGAAACCCAGGAGCTTCCCCCCGCGCACCCCGAAGGCGCACTTCTCCGGGTTGAGTTTGAGCCCGAACGCACGGAGGTTGCGGAAGGTTTCAGCCAGGTCGTCGACGTGGGAGGCTGCGCGGGGACTCTTGACGACCGCATCGTCTACGTAGACTTCAACATTGCGGCCGACTTGGCTTCTGAAAACCAGCGTTATGAGGCGCTGGAAGGTTGCCTCCGCATTCTTGAGTCCGAAGGGCATATGGACGTAGCAGAAGGTTCCGAGGGGAGTAATAAAACTCGTCTTTTCCTCGTCCCCTTCCGCCAGCCGGACTTGATGGTAGCCCGAGTAAGCGTCTGGGAAGCCCATGAGCTCACACCCCGCAGTGGAGTCGACGAGCTGATCGATCCGCGGGAGCGGGCAGTTGTCTTTGGGGCAGGCGCGGTTAAGGTCGGTGAAGTCCACGCACATCCGCCACCTGCCGGTCGACTTCTTGACTAGGACGGGGTTCGCCAGCCACTCGGGGTGCAGGACCTCCCGAATGAACCCCGCCTCTTGGAGCCGGGTGATCTCGGCCTTGATTGCCTCTTGGCGCTCGAGGGAGAGTTTCCGCAGTTTCTGTTTGACCGGGGGGTAACCGGGGGCCACCGCGAGCTTGTGCTCAATGACCTCCCGGGCGACGCCCCGCATGTCCGAAGGCTTCCATACAAAAACATCGGAGTTTTCGCGCAGAAAAGCCTCAAGTTGCGCTGCGTGCTCCTCGGGGAGCTCTGCCCCGATCCGGACGGTTTTGTCTTCATTACCCGGGGACAGCAGGACCTTAAGGAGGCCCCCTTCCGGACGCGGCTTGAGGAGGGGCCTCCCGGGCGGTGGCGCAGCAGCATCTAGTTCCGGGGGAGAAGCCTCCCCCCCAGGCGTCTTTATGAGGTTGACGCTTTCGATTGTGGCCGCAGCGCGCTCGTATAGAGCACGGGCCATGTCTTGGTCTCCCCGGACGTTGATCACACCATGCGGCCCGGGAATCTTCATGCAGAGATAGTTTTGATGGGTGGCAGCCCCCAGCCGATTGATTGTCGTCCTCCCTATAATCGCGTTGTAGGAGGAGGGGAGGTCCACTACGTCGAAGCGGACCAGCTCGGTCCGGTAGTTCTCCGGGGTGCCGAAGTTCATTGGAAGATCTACCTTGCCCACGGGGTGGATCGCCTTCCCCGGGACAAAACCTTGCAGGGGCCCGGCAGCGGGCTGCAGGATCTTCTCATCCACCTGCATTTCTTTGAAGGCCTTCAGGAATAGGACATCGGCGGAGCTCCCGCCGTCCACCAGGATACGGGCCAGATGGCAGTTGTAGATGGTCGCGGAGACAATGAGCGCGTCGTCGTGGGGGAAGCGAACCCCCCGCGCGTCTTTTGCCGTGAAGGTGAGGGGGACGTCCGACCACTTCGGTGGCGGGGACGTGTGTAGCACCCCCACAACCTTGACCTCGCGCGCGTACTCCTTACGCTGGCGCTTAGAGTCCCGCCCGGAGGCAGATCCTCCCACGATGACGTTGATGTACCGCTGCAAAGTTTGAAAGGGGAAAGCTTCTGAAGGCTCCCCCTCCTGCGTCTGCTGACCCCCCGCGGGAGCGGGAAGGGCCGGAACAGCTGCCCGAGGGGGCAAGGAGGCCGGAGTCCCCCCCCCTGCCCGCGCTGGTCGAGGAAGTCCGCGAAGTGCTGCAGCAGCTGGCTACAATCTCGGGTAGCGTGGGTACTGGATCTGTGGAAGCTGCACCACGATCCTTCCCGCCTTCTCCCCGCGGGGCCTTCCCGGCCGCGCAAAGACTGTCCTCCCCCATGGCCCTTCGGTTTGGGGAAGGGGCGGTTGGCCCTCGGGGGGTCGCGCGAGCCGCCTCCGCCCTCGAGGACAAAGGTGTCCCGAGGCTGTGGCTCGCTACGCCCCCCTGCCTGGGACGTTTGGGGGGATCCCTGGCCCCCCGGTCGACGGGGGCGGGAACCCCCTGGGTCTTCTTCCAGATGTCGTCTTCCTCCGCCCGAGGGTACTTTTCGAGCACGTTGAAGAGCTCGTCGGCGGAAGAGGGGCAGCTCCGGGAGAGCCTTCGGTGGAGCTCCCCAGGGAGGATGCCGCTTTTGCAGGCTTCGATGACCGTAGAGACAGGGACATGGGCCACTTTGCTTTTCACCTGAGCAAAGCGCTCGAAGAAGCTTCTGATGATTTCCCCAGTCCTCTGCCGGACAGTGTACAGCTGCGAGGAGTCCAGGGGACGCACGTAGTTCCCTTGGAAGTTGGCACAGAACTCCCGCTTGAGCTACGAGAAAGACTTGATGGAGCCCGCCTTCAGGTTGTAGAACCAGGAGCGGGCAATGCCGGAGAGGTAGAGGGGGAAGACGTTGCACTGTACCGTCTCGTCCCCCCCGGCCGCGGAGATGGCTGTGGAGTAGACCTGCACAAATTCGTAAGGGTCTGCCTCACCGTGCTTAAGAAGCTTCAGGAAACCCTCTTGTTCATCCGTTGCCTCGCCGCAAAAAACCCTCACTTCTTCTCGTTGCGAACTCCGCCACCAAAAAACCCTCATTTTTCTAAAGATTTCAGTGATGACATCTTAGAGCCGATCAAGTCATTGTGACAGTGAGAGTTTAGCAGCATTGGAGAAAGAAGAGATTTTGCCTTCAAGGCAACTGATTCAATGTCGTCCAACCGAGAAGGAAGAGACACCAGATGTTCAAGAAAATGAACTAGTGCTCTTCGAAGATTTCTTACGCTGTGGATTTTGCCTCCCAAAGAGCGAATTCTTTCTTAGTGTACTCAACCACTCCAGGCTGAAACTGGTAAATCTCCATCCCAACTCTGTGCTGAGTTTGTCTATCTTCCAGCACATGTGCGAGGCTTTATTGGGGTTTTGCCAAGCATCGCACTTTTTCATCATTTCTATTTTCTTGTATGGTCCAAGAGCGCCAATGCAGCTAGCTGTGTATACTTCTGTCTAAGGGAGAAAAGGACTATCCTGCTGTTCCTCTACGCGACTCCATCCACGGCTGAAACCAGCAATAGTTCTACTGCACTGCTCCTAAAGAAAGTAGTCTGTGGTTCAAAAATTGGCACCCAGAGAAAAACAACGAGAGAGACTCTACCCCCATCCTTGATGAAGATCTGTAGAGACAAGCCCATGTGATCCAACAATTGGCACATGAAGGCTTAATAGCTCGGGACGTGATTTAGGACTTCATCAAGAACCAAATTAGTCCGTTAAAGAAAAGGGTGCACCTCGCCTGGGAGGTGCGCTCAATGCAAGATGGAACTTTGGACTATGAGCAAGGTAAGGCCTTTCCTTATAGATTAGAAATCTGTCTTCAATCTAAATGTGCTCATTGTCTGTCCCAAATAGTTCTACCATCTTCTGAGGTTGAGAGGAGGACGAATGCACTCTTGAAGCCACTCAATCCGACCATAGAAGGTGATGTAGACGCACCAAGACCGCAAAGCTTGGTCTGTGGTGATGATAAATTATTGCAAGAATGACGAAAGGTAAAGTCTCTATCGACAAATGCATGCAATATTTTATCTTTTAGGATAGAAAGATCAGATTAGAAAATCATCTTGATTGATGTAGTTGCTCCTGGGACAAATAAGTAGAATGAAAAGGGCTGCTGAAGAAGCCGTTCCTTCTGGAGGACCTTCAGTCAAAAAACTGAAAAGAACTCCTTCAAAAGCAAAGAAACCTTCAGCTCCCAGCAAACATGTCCAAAAGAAGATTGTAGGGGCAACTTTGTCGAAGGCTGTTACCTCCAAGGTGGCGGCCAAAATGGTAAAGGCATCTTATTTTCACTCTTCCCCAAGCACAATTGGGAATTACTCTTCAATTGTACAAGGAGAAGGAAGCGATGAGGAGGAAGATGAAATTCCCCTCATTCTACAGAGGAAAAGACTCATAGATCCTGTGAAGAAGACACCCATGAAGATGTTTACTTCAACCATTTGAACGGATGTATAGGTCAAACTCATCTCCTGCAGATGCTGTGTCAATCCCAAATGTTGATACGACCAGGGCAGAGGGAAACATAGCTTCTGCAGTTGAGGTCACAGTAATACATGTAATTCTAAGTGCTATTGACGACACTGGAGCCATCGTCGATGATGTGATTCAGAACATCCAATCAGAACCAATCGGTGATGTGGAGATTGATGTTGCAACCGTGACTTTGACCAAGGGGACATGTGAACAAACTGGAACTTCTGCTCCACCCTTGATCGAAGAGAATGACGAACCAGCACACCAACTTGCTAATTCATTGCATCCTGCATCGGAATTGTCTTTACAAATCTTTGAACAGGTGCGAGGTGATTTTGGATCTGAGATCCTTTTCAAGAATCTTATTGATGTAAGTATCATCTTTACTCAAATGTTTTACATTTATATCTGAGTAAAATATTTAGTAACTGTCTTCCTTGTAGAATTCTGCTCTCCAGTCGACCTTGATGAACTTGCTAATTGAGCAATTCAAGGTCATACAGATGAAATGCAACCAATTAGAACAGTAAGTATCTTGCTCTTTTAATTCATCCTTCTATAAATGGGAATGAACTTTCTTGTTACTGTAGAAAAATTCTGCCTTAACGAATGAGGTTGCCAAAGCACGCTTTGACAAGGAGACTACCATAGCAAGAGCTCTTGAGGAGAAGGACAAAGATCTTGCTGAAGCTCTATTTTCCTTGGAGGAGAACAAGAGCTTATATGCTGCTCTCCAAAAGGAGAAAGAGAAGTTACAACTTGACTTAAATTGTAAGTTCATCCTCACAGAATTTGTCATTGTAGTTTATGAACTCATGAAATCTTTTTCTTTTCTTCTGGCCAGGTCAAAAATAAATAAACTCCAAATTAGCAGAGGAAAGAAATGACTTCAAAGAAAGATACATTCGGCGAGGCCTTGATCTAGATAAACTTCATGATATCAATCAAAAGATCATGGAAAGGGCCAAGAATGCTGCTAGCATCTCCGAAGAGGAAAAGAATAATCTAGAAAGGATCATCAATAACTGCAGCATCATCGAGCAAGCTTCTCTCAAAAAACTGAGAGGGGTCGCAGACTCTATTGAGGCGACAATGATTAACTCTGAAAAGAGTAATCCATCACTTGAACAGTCCTGCGGCCTGATTGTTGCTCAAGCTGATTCTCTGGTCAAAAATATTCCATAATTTGCAAAGAGGTTCAAGGAGACAGTCAAGAATGATATTAGCTCTGCTGCTTCTTCCATCTTATGCAAACTTAGACATCACCACTGTCCAGATTTTAATCTAAACTCAGCGGCGGAAGAGGTCACTTTCGACAATGAGGAACAGTTAAATGCAACTATCTCTGAGGTCGCACCAATAGTTGATAAACTATTAAAAAACCTCAAGATTGCTTGAATCCTTTCCTTTCCATTGAAAATATTTGATTTGACAATGGGTAATGTAAATCTTTCGATTTTATAACTCATTTATTACCTGCAAAGAAAACAGCTAATAGAAAATGCATATGCATGGGATTTCAAAGCATAAAATAGTGAAAACATTTCCATCTAAATGTTATAGATGTATTCTCCTAGCCTCCTCCTGAAATTACTAATACTGAAAACTTAGTATAGTAATTGCAAGATAATAAAGATGCCTAGCAAACCTCATATGCGTTGAGAAACGGCTTATAAAGAAATTTTTGAACTAGAACTTATTATAAAATCACAATTATAGATAGCTCAACGTGAGTGCATTAAGTTTTTTGTGAACTAACAGCCACTCGAATGATCAGAAACATATTAGTAAGTCTCGTGTGCGTTAAGAAACGGCTTATTCAGAGTGTCTTATCTAGATGCAACCATGAGATTGATTAGCGAATCCACGTTAAACACTGTGATGAGATGACCATCTGCGATAAAATCTATGATCGCAAACTGTACGTGACCATAGTATTGAACCTCAAGCATGGCTTGAATAGATCCAAAGGACATTAATTGAGAATAAACTTATAACATAAAATGAAAGAAAGTTTTATTGTAAAAAATATGCTAATTAAACAGGAAAATGGAAATGGAAAAACTTACCCGTAGAACTTGCACAATTGATGTATATTCCAAGTATTGGATAAGATCCTTCCATCTTCCATCGCTAGTCGAGCTGATCCTAGTCGCGGCACTGAGACCACAGTATAGGGTCCTTCCCACTGAGGGGAGAATTTCTTGCGATTGGACTAGTTTTGAATTTTTCATAAAACCAGGTCGCCCACGTGAAGACTATGAGGTCGCACCCATTTACTATGGTATTTACGTAAAGCTTGTAAATATGTTGCTCACTTAATCAAGGCCCGATTACATTTCTCTTCAAGGAGAATAATGTCTTGGACACATTGTTCATGTTGATCATAATGATCAAATTGATCCACACGAACAGACCCAATACAAATTTTAGTAGGTAATACAGCTTCAGCACCGTATACCAATTGAAAAGGCGTTTCAGCCATAGCTCGATTGCATGTAGTGTGTAGTGTCCATAAAACGGAGTAGAGTTCGTCTACCCAAGCCCCCGAGCGTAACTTAAGGCAATGGAATACTCGTTTCTTAACGCCTTGCAATATCTGCCCGTTGGCACGTTCAACGGCGTCATTGCTCTGTGGATGAGCAACGGATGCAAAACATACTTTGGTCCCGATATCATCGCAATAGTCCAGAAAAATACCACTAACGAATTGGGACCCGTTGTCGGTAATGAGACGACTTGGAACACCAAATCGTGTTACAATATTCTTATGAAAGAATTTCTTCGCTGCAGCGGCTGTTATAGTGCGGACTAGTTCAGCCTCAATCCACTTAGTAAATGTGTCAATGGCTACAAATAAAAACTTGTACCCATTAACTGCTTGGGGCATAGGGCCCACTATATCTATCCCCATACCGCGAACGACCAAGTTAAAAGAACAGTTTGTAAGGCATATGCAGGCTGGTGAACTTGTCGTGCATGAAATTGACACTGTGGGCATATCTTGACCAAGTGTATGGCATCATTAAGTGCCGAAAGCCAATAATAACCCTATCGAAAAGCTTTTCTGACCAACATCCGATAAGATGCATGTGCACCACATACACCATCGTGAATGTCCTTCAAGAGGGATTTACCTTCCTCTTGAGATGTACAGTGCATGAACACTCCTTGAGTGCCCTTTCTATACAAAACCCCATCAATTATTTTGTATAGACGCGTCTTTCGTATTAACCAATCGCTTTCGGTTTCGTCCTTAGGCAAGGTCCCATGTTCGAGATAGATCAGCAATGGTTGGGTCCAATCTCCTTCATGCTCAAGGTCGGCGATGTGAACTATTACCTCATCATTCTCGACTGGAAACGTAATCGAGGGATATTTCAAGTGTTCGACGAACACTCCTGCTGGAGCAGAAGCACGTGAGGATCCAATTTTTGATAATTGGTCTACGAGAACATTGTTTCTTCGTGGAACAAATTGAACTTCGAAATGACTAAAGTGTTTTTCCAATTTCCTCACCTTGTCCAGGTAATAAGCCATTGTCTCATCGGAGGTGTTGTACTCCTTGTTTTCCTATTTTATGAATAGTTGTGAGTCTCCCCTCACCACTAATTGATGGACTCCAAGGAATTTAGCTACTCGAAGCCCGGCAAGAAGATCTTCATACGCTGCTGCGTTGTTGGTCGCAACAAAGTGTAATTGTATGACATACGGGAGTTGGTCGCCCTGAGGTGTGATTAAGATCACTCCAGCCCCTGAGTGTTGAAAACTACAAGAGCCATCATAGTACATCATCCAATGGTCAGTGTGTTGTAAATTCACAGATTCTTGCGTAGGTGGGTCGGGATTAGTCCATTCAACCACAAAATCTGTAAGAATTTGAGATTTAACTGCTACACGAGGAGTGAAATGGATGTCAAATGCTCCAAGTTCCACTGCCCATTTTGCCACACAACCAGACACTTCCGGATTACGGAGAATGTCCCCTAAGGGAAAGGATGACGGCACAATAATCTTATGTGCTTGAAAGTAATGTCATAGCTTTCGTGAAGCTATCAGAAGAGCGTAAAGTAGTTTTTGGACTTCAGGGTAACACTCCTTTGGTCCATGAAGTACTTCACTTACATAATAAATTAGTTGTTGCACACCTTCCCTTTCTACGACCAGAACTGTGCTGACCGCGTGACGGGTAGCCAGCCGCCAACTAAAGAAGTAATGATTTGTAACACCCTGGTTTTGGGGGTGAAAAGTTTTGCATAAAAATCCTGCATGCATGAATCTCTGTAGTTGTGGCCAGGTCAGCTGAATTCTAATCTCTCTCAAACCCTAAAAATCTCCAAATCTATTCTCTAGATCCAGATTATGATCTGCCCATCCAGATTTAACCTAACAGTTACCCTGAAGAGAAAAATCTTCAGGAGTCAGATCAAATTCTGACCCTAACTCCCAGTATCTAAGCCTCTTTCTGTTTTCGAAAACATGAAATTCAGATTTACCCTAAGTACCCCAGTTTCCAGATAATTGAGTTATCATGATTTAACCCTATCCAGACTCAAGTGTCTTTTGGAATATGTTCCTAGGTATATCCTCAACTTACTCCAAAAAGTTGGGAACCAGATTGTTTCATCTAAGCACTCTTCGCATATTAGTCCAAATTTTACTGCGAATAAGTCCTTTTCTGTTTACCTGGAAGCCTGAAAAGGCTAAAGTCCACAAATCAACTCCAAATCCAGAATCTCTTTTGGGAACACCTCCCAAATGCTATTTGATACAGACTTTCCTTCTGATCAAACTTCAAAATCTCACTCCAATTACCAGAATTCGAGATTGACAAAATCCAGATCTATTTTACCCTAATTTTTCCCTATTTTCAAAAATAGGTGAAATTCCTCAGATCTTATCAAACTTTCTCCAAATTTGGGCTAAATGAGTATTAATAGAAATATTATACTCAACCATGCAATCATATCTCAAATTAATCATCTCTAAGACCAGATTTATAGTTCAGTCCAAAGCTAATCAAAAACCATCACAATTCAGTCCCTGGTTCGACCACACCTTCTATTCACTACCAGAAACGCTGCTGCGCTCAATCAGTGCTGCTGCCATCGACCAGGCTTCAGTTTTTGACCAGATCTGCAACCGACCAAAGCCGTTGAGATCGACCACCGCAGCCGCTCTCGATCAAAAGCTGTGCACGACCACGATCGCAGCTCCTCAGCTCGCGACCAGAACTCACGGCCATGACTTGCTCCACTGCTGCAGTAGCCACATCGTCGTTGAAGCCAACCCGTGGTCGCCATCTTCGCCAGTGCCTCGAGGCCGCGTGTGTGCTCGCCATATGCCACTGTGGATCTTCTGCAGCGTGAATCACAGCCAGCTGATTTCCTCCCGTTTGCACGCCACCAGCAACGGCTCCAGCAGGAAAGCACAGCCACGTGGAGTCCATGCCGAACCCAACAGTCAATTCGCTGCAACTCTAGCTGCAAAAGCCCTCACGGCCGCTGGCATGCTGTCATTCCATCACCAGCACGCCGTGAAGTCGCAATCCAGTCACTTCCTTGCCGGCTTCAACTCCCTGAGCATTTCTAACCGTTGAGAGCCACCAGCCACACCTATATAAACCCACCAAAGCTTAGCCTTACTTCTTACACTCCAGAGCACTAGAAATCACCACACTTCACTGTACACTTCTTCTTCTCCAACGAGGTCAAGAAGAGAGCTTCGGTGCCAAGCTTCTCCACTGCTTCTCTTCTCCATCCAGCTACTCCAGTGAGTACATTACTTCACCATGATACTTCTCAAGCTCGGAATTAAGTTTAAATGATTTCTGTCACCAGCAATTGTCGTGTTTCATCTAGAACTCCGGTGAGCAATTAAACTCTAACTAAACTGATTTAGCCTTCGTGCCAGTGATCAATCAAGATCAGTAGACCCTTCTAAACATCCCTAAGCAACCAGAATCATCAATTCTACTGAAACCTAGAAACCCCCAAATTGGAACTTTGCTTGTGAACTGAGCATGCTGTTTAAGCTTTTCTGGTGCATCCCTAGCTAATCTAACTTCACCAGTAGCTTTCTTATGCCCTAGAGACCATCCACAAGCAAGGAATCGAGTTCATTTTCCCTAAATCGAAAACCCCCAATTTCCATGTCTTCTTCTCCTGCTCCGGTCGCCGGACTTCGATCCCGACCAATCCAGCTCCATCCACTTTGCCATCTAGATGTTTTTCACCCTCCTGAACATTTTGTCTTCTATCACGACTTCTAATTCAGCCTAGAACAGAAGTTATAGCTATGCCCTAGTTGCTGTACTATTTATGTTGCATGTGCTCCAGGCCAGTCAAATTCTTCGCCGGTTTTCATCACTTTCCGGCCATCTCCTGCCATAGATCCTGTTGAGACATCTGTTCCTATTAGCATGGCCTACCTACCAGACAAAGTGGTGCATCATTTGGAGCCCTATATCAAAAGTTATGGCAAACCTTAATTTCTTGTCATGTCAACTCTATGCCAAACTATGCCAACCAGTGGCATTAGCCCTGTTCACCCACCTCTGGTCATGCAAAACAAAAACTACTTTGTCAAATAGTTGCCTCACTACTCTGGGCACCATATGCTTGAATCAAAACCCATTTTGGCCACTGGGAACTCTTCAAACCATGTCAATGCCATTCTTGGGCATTCTCAGCCCTTGTCAGCCTATGTCAGCCAGTGGCATTGAGCCTTTTCACCTACTTCCAGCCATGCATTTTGAACATAACTTTGTCCCTTAGACTCCTGATGTTGTGATCTACATTTCCTTCTACTGTCAGAACTTGAGTTGAGCCCTCTATCATCCATCGATCCTATGTCGATGCCTTGAACCGAATGCCAACCTAAAGACGTTCGCTGTTTTTGAGCGAACCAGTCGCAACCTTGATATCATTCTGATATTTTGAGACAGTTGAAACCTTGTAGACCTTTGACAGCTAAGCTTAACCCTGGTTTCCATAGTTTAACCCTAATCGCTTCCCAAAACCCCAAATCTTGTATCTCTAAGACGCTTTCACCTTGCATTATCGCATATAGTGGA
Organism: Pharus latifolius; assembly: GCA_019359835.1. Classification (NCBI taxonomy): domain Eukaryota; kingdom Viridiplantae; phylum Streptophyta; class Magnoliopsida; order Poales; family Poaceae; genus Pharus; species Pharus latifolius. Next base: position 35,701,426 of record CM033323.1, on the reverse strand, counting down.
TTAGTAAGAGTAGGATTGATTGTAATGCCTGTTTGCTTTTTTGATCCTTGTTCAGAGCAAGAGCCCGAGTTTCAAGACTTCATCGCAGACCCGACATCAACTGCTATTTCTTACGATGCGGAAGGTAAGTCATATTCTTGAACATCTTGAACCTATATTTTAAGAATTGTTAAGATATTACCTTGATTATAAAGTAGTATTGCATGTGTTGAGAAAAGAAAGATTTGGCAGTTTTAGGCTGGATGCCTGAGAAAATGTGAAATATGGTAGAGAGCATAACTAGTATATGTATATAAATCTATATTCATGAAATAAAACCCCTAGCCGTGACCAGTATTTTGGTATGAAATGGTGGAAGCACTGGATGTGCTTGGTCGCACAGGATGTGCCAGCGCTGGAAGTGCATGGATTATGGTATGATCTGGTCACTGGCATATAAGGACTAGAACCTTGTGTTGTGCGTCTAGTGGCATGATTAACGTGCCGACCGCAAGCCTGGTATGGGACAGACCTGAACAAGTAGTATGTGGATCACACATGGAACCCCTATATGACATATTCACAATTTACACGGGGTGCGCTCCAACACATATCACAGGATGTGATAATGCACGCTGACCCTGAGGGGAAGATGCCAATTTAGTGGGGGTTGTGTAATCCCGCCACAACTGTGGTTTGCGTGAAGAAAACCACGGTGACGAGGATTGACACCCGGGTCAGTTCAAATAAATGCACTGTTGGTTCAAGACAGATTCGAGCCAGACACGTGCCCAGCGGTGCGAACTCAAGTCATTCTGAGAAGCATCAGCCCGAGGTCGCAGGCTTTGCGCAATCAGGTCGCAGGTTTTGCGCGATCAGACCGCAGGCTTTGCGCGGTCAGAAGTTCGTATGCTATACGCGAACAGAATGTCGGAGATGTTGCGCGGTCAGCCAACATCCCGCGGTCAGAACATTCTCGACCAGGGTACTTGGAGTTCATCTGTCCGGCTGTCTCCATAGCGGGAATATTCCAAGTATCCCGAAGATTCCTCCACATGGAAGACCAACCGTCAGGAGGTTAATACGTGCAGTTATCCATGAATAACACGTGTTTAACCTACGTGGAGGTTAAGAGCGGTTCTCTAAAAACCGCATCCAACCATCCAAGCAACTGTTTGATGCAATTACGACTTGGTGCCTTTTCGGCCAATATAAAAGGGCGGCATAGTGTATCAAACAGGAGGGGAGAGGATTGAAGGAGATCAACGTCTCTGATACAAGCGAGATACAACACATCTCAACCACTCAAACAGCCAAGTCTACAGCCTAGATTAGATAGTTTTTTACAAGCCTCTTTGGCTTCATTCTATACATTGACATAAGAAAAACCCTTCGCCTATGAAGGGGTTTTCCCGCCATCTTGTAAACCTTTATCACTTATAGTGAAATCCTAATAGGACGTAAGGCTATTACTCCCACCATCGAGGGCCCGAACCTGTATAAACCTCTCTGTGCTCCTGTTCTCCATTTTTCTACATACCTTCCCGGAGGATCATCTTGAAAGGTCTCGCTATTACAAATTTTGCATAAGTTCGGCTGAGGACTCCGAGTCCGAATCGTCGACATACAGGGTCTGGAGTGAATTGTGTGTGAAACATGGCAAAAGTTCTTGTTATCTCCACCTTGCCACTCACAGTATGAAGTGAGTCAGGGGTCCAATCCTTGTGATAGGAAGGGCATGAAAGTGGATATATCTTGCGGGTAACTTGGTACACTTCTGCAAAGTTAAAAATGTATTCGAATACTTTGTGCTCCCGAGTTTTAGGAGTATGCCGCGGTGGATTAAATCCACGGGGTGTGACACAAGTATTGTTTTATAAATTAAAATTTGTTAAGTCAAGATTACCCAAATGACATGTGTTGTCATGATAAGGGGTGCTGCCGTGGGCTGTCATGTGTTGAGGTGTCGCGGTAGTACCATAATCTATTGATCATATAATAGCTAAGAGGCACGTGGATTGTGCCCTAAGTATTTTTTTAAATGCTGCCATCAGCATGAGATTTGAAAAGCTTGGAAGAAAAGTATTTTTGGAAAACCCTCTCACCTCTTTTCCCTCAATAGCATAGGATCATGTCATCTCTACTATACGTATCTCTACTCTTACCTATGACTTGCTTGCGACGACCCGACATACCGCCCACGTGGCAGCACGTCCGGTCTTTGAACATTTTCGAACAAAACCATCTTATCCGAGAATGTTCGTTACAGAGTAGCGAGCAGAAACATGACATAATTAAACATGGTCCAATATAACGACGAGTTTAGTTACACACCAAAAACATAAGCATATTTATTGCATCAAAAATACAGCAGTTAGGGTGTTCTTATGGCGGTCATTCTTCGTCTTCGGTGTTGAAGTAGACCCCATCAAGCTCACCGAAGGAATCTCGGGGATATGCTTCTTGATCTGGTCGTTCCGTTGGCGTGGCATCACCCAAGGAGTATTCAATGTCTAACAAGGAATTACAATAGCAAGGATGAGTGCCGAGGCACTCAGCAAGCAATTTGGATGTATAAATGCATCATGCAGACCTTAACTAGTCAAAGGAATATTATATTATATTAGCAAGGACGGGTTTTGATTCATAAATTCATTTGTGATTGTAAAAGACTCCAGTTATTAAGTAAACTCTACTGAACACTTGTAGCACAGGATGAGACCACCTGTAGGTCTCCTTTCCTGCCGCGACGCAGTTCTCGACCTGAGAACAAGGAGTGAATATCCACGTTTTACTCTGCAGAGGGGTATCACTTTACCCACATATTACCATGTCGGTGTTCGTCAACAGTGCTCCGCATTTCTGATTATGCATGACATCATCAAGAAAACAAAGACCTTTTCAAATCCTTCCACTAGTTCCCTCCACTGGTATGGTACCACCATACCTTCGTAGTCGGATGCATCCGCTACGACCACTGTCAGCCTATAGCTCCAAGCCCTCCTCGGGTCAGTTCTTTCATCATAATACAATATACATATATGTTCCCAGTGTGGAGGTGTACTAGCGTCCGGATAAGATACTTGACTAGGCCCGTCCCATACCAGGCCTGTGGTCGATACGGGTATTGCGGCGCTGGGTAGAAATGACAGCTGGTTATGTCCTTACTTTAATAAACATACTTTAATACAAGATTCGAGCCCTCCTTCGGCTCTCCTCCAGTTAAACTTTTTCCATCAAGACACCGACTCTTTCATTATGACCAACTTTTATAAAATACCCTTTTTGATGCAAGATGGTATAGCTACATAGATTATCAGATATAGGATAGCCAAATAAAAACAATAAAACACGATCAATATGGTCAAGAACAAAACTTGCCTGAAGTAGCAAGATTAGGATCCCAAATATGAGCATCGCCCTGGAAATCCTCATTCAGCTCCGCTCCTAAAAGTAAAATAATCACGTATATAAATTCCTAAGGAAAATGCTGATAAATGCTATACAGCGATGCAGAGCTTAGGTGCTAGTCGCTCTCGCTCTATCGTATAGGTCACCTCCCCAGATAAGAATAAGAGATCACATTTTACTGTGTGGAACCGCATAATGGAATTATATAACTACTTTCGAGTTGAGTAGTTTCCAAAAGGAAATAATATTTGTTTTATAATGGTTGAAAAATAAATTTAAATTAGTTAAGTCAAGATATTCATTTAGTGCTAAGACTATTGATAGATTTAAGGCTCTTTTTCTGTCGCACCCCGAAACTGGGACTACGACTACTCCCGTGGAGACCTAGCTCGCTCCAGCTAGTCCCATATACACATACCTTTGACTTCCCAGGATAAGTCAAACACAGGAGTATATTACATTGCAACAGAGTATCTTACAAAATATTTAAGCAATGTGACCTACTGGCCTTAATATTACATAAAGAGATTACAATGCCTTCACGGCATTCAAGGTTTAGCAAAATATTAACTACACAGCAGAAGATAGCTGACCCTCCCACAAAAGAAGTTGACGGTAGAACAACACACATCAGGGCTCTGGCGGAACTGACTCTCCTCCTTCTGGATCCACAAAGTTTTCCACGCCTTCATCTTGATCAAGGTACGTTCCATCTACTGAGTTGAATATTGCAAGGGTGAGCACCTACGTACTCAACAAGTCATAGGTAAGAGTAGATACATATAGTAGTGATGATATGAATCTAGACTAGTCAAGAATTATGGATGCTTGTAAAATAATCTTTTTCTTTCATAACTCATCTCATCTTATGGCAGCACTTCTCATAATATAGCATCACTATTCTTGTTCACTAGATTATAGCACTACCACGACACTAAAAGGGATCTAGGATATCGACTAGAGGGGGGTGAATAGGCGATTTTAACAAATTATCAATAAAACAAACAATTTAGATAATGAGAGCAAATAAATAACACAAGATGAACAAAACACAATATCAACACAACGATATATCCCGTGGTCTCGGTGATTTGCTGATCACCCCTAATCCACGTTGAGGCAAACTCAAATCTCTAACCGCTCCTCTATCTAGTCGACCTTCTCTCGAGAAGTGACCTAGATCTTGAGCCGGATTAGTGTGATGAGTTATCCAAACCTCGATTTCACTAAGGATGCACTTTACCGCTCCGGCAAGGCGTGCTCAACCCTTTCACAAGACGTTTTGATGAGTCTTCACAATCTTCCTTGAAGATCTCTCCAAAACCTTTCTCCTAGCCGTCTAGGAGCCGACAAACTCCAAGAGTAACAAGCCGGTGATGATCACTTAGCCTTCTTCTAGTGCCACAAGATTGATTTAATGATCTAAATGCAATGCACTAGAAGATCTCAAATGCACACTCTCACAAATTCGAGAATTTGAACCCTAGAGTGTATGAAACTAGCTTAAGCTCTCAAGGATGATGACAATGCTCAAGATTATGCCAAAAGTTGTGAACAGGGCCGTGCATGGGAGTATATATACCCCCCACAATAAATATAGCCGTTACAGGCCGTTGGGAGAAAAAGATCACCTGGCGGTCAAACCGCAGGTATAAGCTCGGTCAGACCACCGCAATTGCAACGGCATTAAACAGGCGCAATAAATGCTCAACTGCCCTTGTCAGGCGCACACACGGTCAGACCGGAGCCTATTTCTGTCAGACCGTGAAACTGTCCAGAGACGACATAGTTTCTGGACACTTTATACGGTCAGGCCGAAAAATACAGACAGACCGGCCATACGGTCAGACCGTAGTTCAAAAGCACGGTCAGACCGATTTCTCGGTCAGACCGGTCTAATCAAACGGTCAGACCGTCATAGCTCAAAAACAACAGAAAGATAAATCAAGAAGTTCCAGGAGTCTGACCTAGGTCTCAACTACGGACAGACCGACCTTTTAAAGGAATACACTATACTTAGACATAACGTCGGTCAATCCGAGAATTCTATTCGGTCAGTCCGTGAATTCGGTCAGACCGGTCCAACATACGGTCAGACCGACTGAGACAGTGCTGAGCAGAATTGAGCTGAAACAAGCATTTTCAAAGTATATGACCTTCTAGTATGCAATGCAAGTTGATTTTATGATTTGTGGCACATAGATGAAGTATTTTATGATACACCACATGCTCCTCTTAATAGTACGACAACTATCCTAAAATCCGGTCAAAATTCTTCTCTAAACACCTTAGACCGGTAAAAATGGAAAAGACCCTATTTCGTACCTTTGCCCTTTTGATCAATGCCCTTTCTTCGTCATGAGGCTCTTTCTTCGCCTTTCATTAACCTGTCTTTTAAGTCTCTTCTTGACACAACTAGACAGGTAACGTTAGTGTAGCATTTGTAGTTGTCATTAATTATTAAAACACTCTTTAGGGGCCTAGAAGCTACAATCTCCCCCTTTTTGGTAATTGATGACAATCATAAAGAGTAGATGAAGGAGTTTTAAGCATAAAGGGAATTTTACAATAAGCATCGAAGAATAAGACACTCCCCCTAAAAGTATGAATAAGAGAATTTTGGCATTTTAGTGGAGTTCAAGCATGTGTATAAGATGCTATCTCAAATCATTCATTATATGAGCATGAAGTATCACAAATAAGACATTCAATATTCAATTCGACAACATGATATCATCAACACAAGGTCATATGAAAATAACATAAGCATGTCTCATATATCAAGTAGTAACAATCTCATACAAGAGTCAACCAACATAAGTCATCCACATAAAAGAGATATTCAACTTAAACAAGTTAATTAAAACTTTACACCAAAAGTCTTCTACTCTCTCCTCTCCCCCTTTGGCATCAATTGCCATAAAAGCTAAGAATCAGCTAGAGCATCATCATCGGGAGGATGGTGAGGAGGAGTCTGAGGGAAACTGGTGTAGAAGTGAGCGGAGAAGGAGTCGAAGCGCTGCTCGAACTGATCCTGGCGCGACGAGAAGGTCTGGAACTGATCATTCAAAGCTGCCAAGTCCGAGCGAGCGAGCTCAAGCCCCTGGAGAATAGTAGCGAACTGATCCATCATCGGCTGATGGAACTGCTGCTGGAACTGTGAAAACCAGGCGGGGGCTTGGCTAGACTGAGCTGCCTGCTGTGCCTGAGGTGGAGGAGGAGGAGGCATAGGCTGAGCCTGCTGCTGCTGCTGCTGATGCTGTGCTCCATGGCCTCGAGCCAAGACGCGCGGGTTGACACTAAACGGCTTATAGCCGAGATGTCTGATATCACAAGAACCGCGAGGGAACTTCGTCTTCTGGAGCAGCAAGGACATGATAAATGGAGCATAGTAGAGATTCGGCAGAGTGGTTGCCGAGACATCCTCAATTGTCTTCAAGATAAATGAGACAATGTTGATCCGATGACTCTTGAGGATGTGGTGATAAAGTTCCAGTAGTAATCCCGGACCGCTTCTCGGTTTCCACTCTTTGGATGGATCGTGGCTAGTACGATTTTGTTGACTACAGCAGGGAGGACTTTGAGACCTGTAACAGTGCCAGGTACAATCCGCTGTCCACCTCCCGGCTGCTCATAAAACTGGAGCCAGTCGTCCTCATGGAGGTAATCCTCATCCTCCATATCGATCCCCTCCTTCATTTCCTCATAGTTTAACTTGTTTGCCGCAGCAAACTCCTCAAAGGTGGCCTCATAACGCCTAGAACCTGTCATCCACATGATCTGTTGGTCCACCCATCTGATCTCAACTGTAGCATAGAACTGTCTGATGGCAGTGGCATTCCATGGGCATTTGTGCTCCACAAAGTCATACAGCCCTATATCCTTGAAAATCTGCACCAAAGGAGCCATGATGGGCTGATTCACAATATAAGCCCATTCGATCCATTTGTGTTCGAAGATATTTTTGTGGATCAAGTGACCGTAGAAGGCATCCTACTGTGTAATCGTGTGGAAGTGAGGAGTAGAGGCGTCATTCTCATGATTGTAGGCGTAGATGGTCCTAGCCTTTGTATAGTCGCTTGAACTCCAATTCCTCTTCGGGCCTTGATAAGCGTGGATGTTTATTTCATCGTCCTCACTCTCGATGTCCATGCCCCTGTGAGACGATCCACCACGATGAGATGACTGTTCTGTCTCTGAATCTCCGGCCGAGGGCACCCAATCGTCATCGTGATTGTCGCTGCTACTCGAGGGTAGAGCCCTTTTTGGCCGCTTTGCCAATTTCTTCTTATTTGTCCGAATGGAGGCAGTGCCTTGAATACCTCGACCACTATAAGATTTGGAAGAAATGCAGAGGTAAGATATCAGAAAACAGGAAAGCATGACGAGAATAGATACGACAATAGAACAGCACATCCTGGCTCTGCTGTTGCATTCGGTCAGACCGAGACAGGGGCGGTCAGACCGGCGCAACCGAAGAGATAGGGTTTGACTACAATCCTGAGATTTACTAGAATTTAGGGCACAATTTGGTCTCAAATACGTGTGAAAGAACTTATAGTATCAAAGTGATGAATCAATTTCAAGAAATGACCATATTTGGACTAGATTCATCACATTTGCCCTAAACCTCAAGATGAACAATAAGAGAAATTGAAAACGAAGGAGAATCTGAGCAATATACCTAGAAGACATGATTTGGTGATGATCTTGAACCACGGTATGTCCGAGCTTGACGAGGGTTTGACCGGAGAGGAAGAATCCAAAAAAAATGAGGCGCACGTGAAAGAGACAAGTGGGAAGATGGTGAAAAGGACAGAGATTCGGGATAAAAGGTCTCTGGTCATGAAATTTCGGTCAGACCGTAGAAAAGATACCGGTCAGACCGCTGGAAGCAGAAATTTAAGATGCTCTCTGGAGATGCATTCGGTCAGACCGCAATTGGTTCGGTCAGACCGCTGGAAGGACTAAAATTCTTGGAGGATTTTGATTGATTTGAAGCTCAAGAGATTTGGATAGGGAGATATATAAATATAAGATAATTATAAGTAAGATATAGGCAATATCACCAAAGGGGAAGTATTTATCTTACAACTTAACATATTTTTGGTTCATTTCACTCAATTGCCGATAAAGGAGGCTAATAAGCTCTAAAAGAGGAAGTTCATGCAATCAAGTGATACTTTAAGCACAATCAATATGAGTTCAACATTTCAAGCCACATTTGATATATCAATGACGTTAAGATCATTTTGAAGTTTGCAAAAACGACTTTCATCTAAGGGCTTAGTGAATATATTCGCTAATTGATCTTCGGTTCTCACATTATCCACCACCACATCACCTTTGCTAACATGATCTCTAAGGAAGTGGTGTCGGATATCTATATGCTTGGTCCGAGAGTGTTGAACTGGATTTGTGGCTATTTTTACTGCACTCTCATTATCACACAAAAGAGGCACTTTTTCAAATTTTATTCCATAATCCAACAATGTTTGCCTCATCCAAAGCAATTGTGCACAACAACTACCCGCGGATACATATTCCGCTTCGGCGGTTGATAAAGCTACAGAGTTTTGTTTCTTGGAGGACCAAGATACTAAAGATCTTCCTAACAGCTGACAACTGCCAGAGGTGCTTTTTCTATCCACTTTGCATCCCGCATAATCGGAATCAGAATATCCAATTAATTCGAATTTTGCACCTTTAGGATACCACAACCCTATGCTAGATGAATATTTTAGATACCTCAAAATGCGCTTAACGGCCATTAAATGACTTTCTTTAGGAGAGGCTTGAAATCTTGCACACATACAAACACTAAACATAATATCGGGCCTAGAAGCAGTAAGATATAATAAACTACCAATCATAGATCTATAAGGTTTTGAGTCTACCGGTTTACCTCCTTCGTCAGAGACAAGGTGACCGTTTGTAGCCATTGGTGTCTTGATTGGCTTTGCTTCTTCAAGTCCGAACTTCTTGAGTAGGTCCTTCACATACTTGCTTTGACTGATGAAGGTTCCTTCCTTGAGTTGTTTGAGTTGTAGTCCGAGAAAGAAACTTAATTTACTTATCAAAGATATCTCGAATTCCCTGGACATCATATTACCAAATTCCTCGCAAAAATCATGGTTAGTAGATCCAAATATGATGTCATCAACATCAATTTGACATACAAAGAAATCATTCCCAATTTTCTTAGTAAATAAGGTAGTATCAACTTTCCCAATTTTAAAGCCTTTTGAAATTAAAAAGTCTCTAAGTCTTTCATACCAAGCACGAGGTGCTTGTTTAAGACCATAAAGAGCCTTGGAGAGTTTATATACATGATTCGGCTTTGTAGGATCTTCGAATCCGGGAGGTTGTTTAACAAATACTAATTCATTAATTTTTCCATTTAAAAATGCAGTTTTGACATCCATTTGATAAAGTCTAATATTATGAGATGAAGCAAAAGCAAGCAAGATTCTAATAGCCTCAAGTCTAGCTACGGGAGCAAAGGTTTCACCGAAGTCCAAACCTTCAACTTGAGTGTATCCTTGAGCCACCAATCTTGCCTTGTTTCTTACTACCACTCCGTTTGTATCTTGTTTATTCTTGAAAATCCATTTGGTTCCAATGACATTATGCTCATCCGGATTTGGTTCTTCTACTAATTCCCAAACATTGTTGCGGGTGAAGTTGTTTAATTCTTCGTGCATAGCATTCACCCAATCCGGATCTTTTAATGCTTCATCTACAAGTGTGGGCTCAAAAGAGGAGACAAAAGAGTAATTTTCACAAAATGAAGTAAGACGAGAACGAGTTTGGACACCCTTACGCAAGTCACCAACAATTTGATCGATGGGGTGATCTTTGGAAATTGAGTGATGGATTCTTGGATGGTCAACCGGGATTTGTGAAGTAGAGGTAGAAGGTACTTCCGGTTGTTGTTGAGAGGAGTCTTCCACATTGACCACTTCAACTATTTGATCTTCATGTTGAGGAGTTGGTGAAGAGGGGATAGCTTAAGTGGATGGATCTTCATCTTGATCACTATCTTCTTTCGGCTTGATATCCCCAATGGTCATGTTCTTCATTCCCACTCTCAACCATTCATTACCTACATCATCCAAATTGTCTTGCTCCTCTTGAGAGCCGTTAGTCTCATCAAATTCAACATCATGTGTCTCCTCAACCAAACCGGAGTTTTGGTTGTAGATACGATATGCTTTGCTATTTGATGAGTATCCTAATAAAAATCCTACATCACACTTACTTTGTAATTTAGATAAGCGTGTACCTTTCCGCAAGATATAGCACTTACATCCAAACACTCGGAAGTAGGAAATGTTTGGCTTCCTTCCAATGAGAAGCTCATAAGGAGTTTTCTTTAGTAGTCGATGACAATAAAGACGATTTGATGCATGAAATGCGGTGTTGATTGCTTCGGCCCAAAAGGTGTCCGAAACATTGTACTCCGAAAGCATAGACCTTGCCATGTCTATCAATGTCCGGTTCTTTCGTTCGACTACTCCATTTTGCTCCGGTGTATACTTGGCCGAAAACTCATGTTTGATACCTTTATCATCACACCAATTTTCAACCTTGGTATTCTTGAATTCGGAGCCATTGTCACTTCTCACTTTCTTGATCTTGAAGCTAAATTCATTTTCAGCCCTTTGAGCAAAGCTTTTGAAAGTGTTAAACACAATTGACTTATCATGTAAAAAGAATATCCATGTATATCTAGAAAAATCATCTACAACAACAAGATAATAACTATTTCCACCAATGCTCACAAAAGTAGTTGGTCCAAATAAATCCATATGCAATAATTCAAGTGGACTAGAAGTTGACATTGTGCTTTTAGTTGGATGAGAGTTTGCAACTTGTTTTCCGGCTTGGCAAGCACTACATAATTTATCCTTTTCAAACTTTACATCTTTTAATCCAACAACTAAATCATGTTTAACTAGTCTATTTAGTTGTTTCATTCCAACATTCCCAAGCCTTCTATGCCATAGCCAACCTTTAGAAGATTTAGTAAACAAGCATGTACCAAGATTAGCATCATTTGAATTGAAATCAACTAAATAGAGGTTTCCATGTCTAAAACCTTTGAAAATCAACCTATTATCATCAATACTAGTGATAATCACTTCTTTTGGATAAAATGCACATATAAATCCAAGATCACAAAGTTGAGCTACGGATAAGAGGTTGAAATTTAGAGATTCAACAAGCAATACATTAGATATGGAGAGGTCGTTTGAGATGGTAATTTTACCTAAACCTTTTACCTTTCCTTTGCTATTGTCTCCAAACGTAATCTTGTCATATTCCGCACCTTCATTATTTAGAGAGGAGAACATGTTGTGATTACTGGTCATATGTTGAGTGCATCCACTATCGAGCACCCAATGTTGTCCTCCGGCCTTGTAATTTACCTACAAAACAAAGTTAGGTCCTTTTAGGTACCCAAATCTTTTTGGGTCCTTGGAGGTTAGTTACCAAGGATTTTGGGACCCAAATGGCTTTCTTTTTGGCACCAATGATCGGGGTTCCAACAAATTTGGGTTTAACATCGCCATTGTTCATTTTCTTTAAAACATAGCAAGAATTGAATACAAGAGATGAATTACATTTGCTAGCATGGCAATTCTTTTCAATGTGACCTAAACTTTTACATTTGTTGCAATATCCCTTTTCTTTTACAAATACGGTTTTAGATGGGACAAAAGCATGTTTTCCCTTTTTAGGAATGTACCCTAGTCCTTCTTTTCTTAAGGAAAACCTTTGACTATCTAGAAGATGTCTTAATTTTGATTCTCCTACATAGCATTTAGCTAGATCATTGGTTAGTTTTCAATTTTGTCCTTAAGTTCATTGTTTTCAAGACTAAGCACATTATCATCAATTTTAGGTCTAGAAGGGAATTCAATTAAATCTTCACAAGATGTAGATATGCTAGAAGTAGACATCATGGGTAAGTCATTCAAAATATTGCAAGTGATGCCTATTTCATTACCCGTTTTGTTGGCTTTATGAGTAAGTAGTGAGTCATGAGCTTCCTTAAGCATCTCATGAGTTTCCTTGAGACTCTCATGAGATGTGTTTAGCTCCTCATAGGAATTTTGAAGAGTTTTGTATCTCTTCTTCAATTCCTTGAATTTTTCTTTCTCTTTACTCATATAGTCATCAAAACCGGTGATCATCTCAACTAGGTCATCATAAGTATATTCATCTTCGTCACACGATACCTTCAATTCTCCTTTAGCCATGAGGCAGTGAGGAGTGGAGAATAGAGATGGAGCTTCCTTGATAGCTACCCCGGCGAGTCCTTTGGGTGATGCTTCATCTTCATCATCGGAATCGGAACTTGAAGCATCCGAATCCCATTCAATGAAGCAAGCTTGTCCATCCTTCTTCTTCTTACAATATTTCTTGAAAACCTTCTTCTTGCTTTCTCCTTCTTTTTCGTACTTCTTCTTCTTCATTGATTTTTCTTCTTCCTTGTTTTTGCATTGTGTGGAGATGTGACCCTTTTCACCGCAATCAAAGCATCTTCTCTCTTCAAATGGGTTCCTCTTGGATGATTGTCCTTTCTTGAAGGACTTTCCTTGATATCTCTTCTTCATGAACCGCTTGAACCTTCTCACAAAGAGATCCATTTCCTCATCGGTGTCTCTCTCATCACTTTCTAGTCCTTATATGCCAGTGACCAGACCATCCACAACCCTGCACCTTCCGTGCCTGCTATCCTTTGCAGTTTAGCACCTCCAGTGCTACCACCATTCAATACCAAAATTCTGGTCACAGCTAGGGGTTTTATTTCATGAATATAAGTATATACATAAATATATATTAGTTCATGGCTCAAAACTTGTTTATTTCACATTTCACAGATAACCAGTCTAGTACTGCCAATTCATAAATCAACCATTCTCAATCTTTCACATGCAATATTATCTATATTCAAGGTTATGTTATAGCAACTCTTAAAATACAGGTTCAAGATGTCCAAGGATATGACTTGCCTTCCGCGTCATAAGATACAGCAGTTGATAATGGGTCAACAGCAAAATCTTCAAAGTCAGCTTCTGGATCTGCTCGACGACAAACAAACACACATTGATTACTTATTATATTAAAATGTTTTATGACTTATATGCAGAAATGCTTAACAAGAATGACTGAACGATATTGGAGATAATTTGGATTGCAAGCTGATCTGAGTCGAGATTCTGGGGTTTCAAGGAATCTAGGCTAAGGATGGGTGTTAGATAATCTTAGGATTTCAAGGTTGCAACAGGGATATAAATTTTGTGGCTGGTTGGTTCAAAAACAGCGAATGGCAGTACATTGACATTCGGAACAAGGCTTTGACATAGCTTTAAGAAAAGCTGGAGTGCTTATCTCAAGTTGTTGTAGTAGAAGAAAATGTAGATCACAACTCTACAAATTCAGTGGACAAAGTGGTTCTAAAATTACACAACCAGAAGTGGGTAAACAAGGCCAATGCCACTGGCTGACAAGCTCTGGCATAAGGCTGACAATGTCAAAAACTAGGGCTAAACATAAAATGCTGTTCAAGGGCTCAACTGGTGTGCTAACTTTGTCTAGGAGGTAGGCTTGGGTAACAGGAACAAAAGTCATAACAGGATCTATGGCTGAAGATGGCCGGACAGCAAGAAATCCGGTGATGAACTGCGGTGAACTCATTGCACTGGAACAGTTCTGGACACAAATCTTGGCAAAGCTGTAACTTTCAATCTAGACCGATCTAGATGTCGGGCTAGAAGACAAAAATGCTCAGGAGCTCAAAGCACACACACTGGACAAAGTGGTTAGGGCTGAAATGGCTGGGAAAATCTTTTCGGTGGTCGACGCCGGAGAAGAAGGCACTGAAATTGGGCATTTTTGAGACAAGAGGTTTGAACTCAATTCCTTTCTTGGAGAGTGATAGAGGGGTACAAGTAAGCTACTGGTAGCATCAATTTGATCGGAAAATCATCAGAGAAGCCTGGCGACAAGAGCCGGCGACTGTTGAAGTTCAAATTTGGGAATAGTCTTGATTAGAGCTCAATTGATGATTCTAGGTTCACAGGCATACTCAAAATAGCTCTCTCATCAATTTAATCTACAAGTTCGAAGGCTAATTTAGGATAAATCAAGCTACATTGCAGGAACAGGGCAAATTAGGAATTCCGATGATCGCCGGCGTTAGAGGTCACCGGTGAGCAATTAAATGATACCACACAGAGAGAATGATAAGGGAACTCACTGATGGCTTCAATTTGAAGATGGGTGCAGCAGGGCGTGCTGGCACCGTGAGCCTCCTCGACGGCTCGCCGGAGAAGAAAACGAAAACCAGAAAATCCGAGACTTAGCTGATATCTAGTGAAGTGTGAAGAAGCTGCTGGGTACAGGAGTGCTTAAATAGGCATGGCGAAGCTTGCGAAGAGGGGACTGTGAAGAGATTGGCACCAGTGACGAGACTGGTTGCGTGCAGAAGCAACAGCGGCGAAGAAATAGCGATGAACGGTGATGCGACGGTGACAACGGTTCTGTAGCTGATCACATTGTCGCTTCATCGGGACTTAGCATTAGCTGAAGCAAGCGGTGGCGACAACAACTGGCACAGCACAAAAGCTACTGACAAAAAGCTGTGGTTGCTGCTGCTGGTCGCGCACGGGGGCGGTGCTATTCATCGGCGTTGCCACGGCGATGACTGAAGCGAGGACACATACACACTAGCATGGACGATCACGAGCGCGGGCGAAGCTTCACCGGCGACAAGAAACCACGGCGCACAAGCACGGCGAGTTCTGGTCGAAAATCAGCTGAGAGCTCTGGTCCAATTTGGACTAAGTTGCAATTTCAGATTTTGAATTTTGGACTGATCTGTAAATCTGGAGATTTGAAAGGTTTAAACTGAAATTGATTGCACTGATATGGCAGATTATTTTCAACAAAATATTTGGTAAAGATATTTGATAAAATCTGGCACATTTGAATAGTTTTTGATATAAACTGAAAATATGGTATTTTAGGGTAATTGAAATTTGAGTTTCGATTGATTTCGAATTCTGGCATTAAGGATGAGATTTTGAAATTTGAACAAATGGGATAATTGCATCAAATAGCATTTAGAAGAGATTTGCTGAAGAAATTCTGAATTTGGAGTTAATTTGAAGATTTTGGCCGTTTTAGGTTTCCATATATCAGATAAAGGAGTGATTTGCGATATCTCTTGGACTGATTTGTAAAAAGAGTCTACATGATAAAATCTGGCTGCCAACTTGCTGGTTTAAGGTGTTGGCATACCCATGATCGTAATTTAAGAATAATCTGGTCTGGATTAGGTCAAGATTTGGCTAAATCTGAGTTTAGAGTATTTAGGGTAGTCAACTTAATTCGGTTTTCGAAAACAGAAGTTTTGACAAATCTGGGATTTAGAGATGGAATTGAACCTGGCTTCTGAAGACTTTTAGGTTCAGAGTAACTGATAGATCACATCTGAACAATCTAATCTTGATTTGGGGTTCACAGGAAAGATTTGGAGATTTTAGGATTTAAGATAGATACTGATTTGGCTACTATTACAGATACATGCATGCATGCTATTTATGAAAAAGGATGTTTTCACCCCTAAACTCAGGGTGTTACAGATCTACCCTCCTTAAAGAAATCTCAAATGCACACTCTCACAAATTCGAGAATTAGAACCCTAGAGTGTATGAAACTTGCTTAAGCTCTCAAGGATGATGACAATGTTCACAAATATGCCAAAGATATGAACAGGGCCGTGCATGGGAGTATATATACCCCCCACAATAAATATAGCCGTTACAGGCTGTTGGGAGAAAAAGATCACTTGGCGGTCAGACCGCAGGTATAAGCCCTGTCAGACCGCCGCACTTGCAACGGCATTAAGCAGGCGCAATAAATGCTCACCTGCCCTTGTCAGGCACACACACGGTCAGACCGGACCCAATGGCGGTCAGATCGTGAAACCGTCCAGAGACGACATAGTTTTTGGACACGTTATATGGTCAGGCCGATAAATACGGATAGACCGGCCATACGGTCAGACCGTAGTACAAAAACAAGGTCAGACAAATTTCTCGGTCAGACCGGTCTAACAAATGGTCAGACCGTCATAACACAATACATCAGAAAGATAGGACATGAAGTACTAGCAGACTGACCTAGGTTTTTACCTACGGACAGACCGACCTTTTAAAGGAATACACTAGACTTTGACATAACGTCGGTCAGTTCGAAACCCTATTCGGTCAGTCCGTCTATTCGGTCAGACCAGTCTAACAAACGGTCAGACCGACTGAGACAGAGTTTGGCAGAAAAGAGTTGAAACAAACTTTTTCAAAGTATGTGACCTTCTAGTGTGCAATTCAAGTTGATTTTATGATTTGTGGCACATAGATGAAGTATTTCGTGATACACCACATGCTCCTCTTAATAGTACGGCGACTATCCAAAAAATCCGGTCAAAATTCTTCTCTAATCACCTTAGACCAGTAAAACAAAAAACAAACTATTTCGTACCTTTGTCTCTTTGATCAATGTCCTTTCTTCATCATGAGGCTCTTTCTTTGCCTTTCATTAACCTGTCTTTTGAGTTTCTTCTTGACACAACTTAGCAGGTATCGTTAGTATAGCATTTGTAATTGTCATTAATTACTAAAACACTCTTTAGGGGCCTAGAAGCTACAACTATCATAGATGGTTTTGACCTAAAAATCGTCTGTGATATCACACTATCACTATCACATATGGTTTTGACCTCAGAACCGTCTGTGATATCACACTATCACAGACGGTTCTGAGATTATAACACTATCACAGATGGTTTTGACCTAAAAACCGTCTGTGATATCTCACTATTACAGACGGTTCTGATATTATAAACCATCTGTGATAAGGAAACAATCACAGACGGTTCCAAGATTACCACCGTCGCTGATAATGACAATGTCGCTGATAATGACAATATCGCAGATGATTTTGACCTCAAAGCCGTCTGTGATACTCTAAATACACAGACAGTTCTGAAACAACCGTCTGTGACAAGGACGCTATCACAGACGGCTCCTAGGTCATAAACGTCTCTGATAATATGAGTATCACAGACGGTTTTGATCTCAGAACTGTCAGTAATATGTGAGTATTGCAGACAGTTCTGAGGTTATAACCGTCTCTAATAATGTGATTATCGCAGACGGTTATGATTTCATAACCGTCTGTGATAATGTGAGTATCCCAGATGGTTTTGACATCAGAACCATCAGTAATAATGTGAGTATCGCAGACGGTTCTGAAGTTATAACCGTCTCTGATAATTTGAGTATCACAGACGGTTATGATTTCATAACCGTCTGTGATAATGTGAGTATCCCAGATGGTCTTGACATCAGAACCGTCCGCGATACTCATATTATTACTGTCGGTTCTGAGATCAAAACTGTCTGTGGTAGTATGTGACGAGGATTGACACCCGGGTCGGTTCAAATAAATGCACTGTTGGTTCGAGACAGATTCGAGTCGGACACGTGCCCGGCGGTGTGAACTCAAGTCATTCCGAGAAGCATCAGCCTAAGGTCGCAGGCTTTGCGCGATTAGGTCGCAGGCCTCGTGTGATCAGACCACAGGCTTTGCGCGGTCAGAAGTGCGTATGCTAGACGCGAACAGAATATTGGAGATGTTGCGCGGTCAGCCAACATCCCGCGGTCAGAACATTCTCGACCAAGATACTTGGAATTTATCTGTCCGGTTATCCCTATACTGGGAATATTTCAAGTATCCGGAAGATTCCTCCACATAGAAGACTAACAACCAAAAGGTTAATACATGCAGTTATTCACGAATAACACATGCTTAACCTACCTGGAAGTTAAGAGCAGTTCAATAAACCGCATCCAACCGTCCAAACAACTGTTTGATGCAGTTGTGACATGGCACCCTTTCGACCAGTATAAAAGGGTGGCGAAGTACATCAAACAGGGGGTTCGATCCATTTGGAAGATCAAGACCTCTAAAAAAGAACGAGATACAACACATCTCAACCACTCAAACAGCCAAGTCTACGGCCTAAATTAGATAATTCTTATAAGCCTTCCTAGCTTTATTCTGTACATTTACATAGGAAAAACCCTTCACCTGTGAAGGAACTTTCCTACCATTTTGTAACCTTTTATCACCTATAGTGAAATCCTAACAGGACGTAGGGCTATTACTCCCACCATCGAGGGCCCGAACCTGTATAAACCTCTCTGTGCTCCTGTTCACCATTGTTCTACATACCTTCCCAGAGGGTCATCTTGAAAGGTCTCGCTATTACAAATTTTGCATAAGTTCGGCTGAGGACTCTAAGTCCGAATCGTCGACAGCTGGCGCCCACCGTGGGGCCTTTCTCAAGGCATCCTAGTTTCAATCCGGAGGTTCGCTGAAACATGGCTGGAGCATATGATTCCGAGAACGATTTCGATCTTGAGGATTACGCCCATATCCCGATGCCTTCTCCAAGCGATCCTGTCCCGATGGAGGAGGTCGAAGGCCATAATCCTCCACAGGTTGAATCGTCTCTCCAGGTCATGTCTATTGACCAGGGAGCAACTAGCGCAAGGTCAAAACCCACAGAGGTCCTTAATGCGCTAGGCGATGAATCCGGTCCGTCATACGACCCCGCTGAGGGGAAGGATGATGTCGACCCAGAAATCAGCCCCGGAAGGTTCGACCCTGATAACCTTCACCGTCTCTTTGATTTCGAGTCCGACTCGGAACAAACTGAGATGTTTTCCCCATCGGCAACCTCTCTCCCTAGGCAGTTTGCTGCGTTGTCGGAAGAAACTCCCGATCAACAGGCTGCTAGGGAAGAACAAGATCGCAAACAGAAGGAGGATCAAGATCTCGAGCAACAAAACAATGAACTACGCAGAACTGCCCTAAAGGCTCTTCAAGATGCGCAGGCTCATTACGATGCTGCTCCGGGTTCTTCTCGACGGTCGCGTGGTCGCAAACGTGACCAGACCCCTTCTTTACCACCGGAGCGTTTCCCGGTGGACGAAGAAACGGTGACACCTGGTGCCCCTAGGAGAAGTACCCATGGTCGACTGCGATCTATCGCGGAAGTCATGCGTAACTTTCCTCCTACGGTCACGGATGCGCAGAAACCGGCCTTTTTTAGGATCTTGGCGGAGAGACTGGATGAGGTCGCATCTGAGGCGGCCCCAACGGCCTCTTCCCGCTCTGTAACACGTTCCCGCGAACGAGATTGTCCTCATTCTGGTTCCGGCCGCCCGTACCGTCCCGACAGGACAGATACCAGCGAATGCAGGATTCTCGTAGTAAGGATCGAGTTCCTGTTCACTCTCATTTGGGACCACGAGTAACTTCGCCATTGCATGAGGTCGCCCGAGACCCAGCCGAGAGTCACAGCGCGATTCACGGTCCCTACGTTGGTTGTAAAGCCTTCTCGCCTGGCCTACGAGCAGTCATTTGGCCCGATAAGTTTCGACCAGGGGTCATTGAGAGGTTTGACGGAACTCAAAACCCATCTGAGTTTCTTCAAATCTATATCACTACCATCCAAGCGGCGGGAGGCGATGACAAGGTCATGGCCAACTACCTGCCTACAGTCCTCGCAGGATCGGCTAGAACCTGGCTGTTTAATCAGCCCAAGGGTTCCATCTACAATTGGGAAATGCTATACGATGCCGTCCACAGCAATTTCCAAAATTGCTACCAAAAGCCGGGTAAAGAGGACGACCTTCATCGGCTACGGCAAACTTCAACCGAAACACTTCGGCAGTTTGTCATGAGGTTTGTCGGGGTGAGGAATACCATCCCGAACATATCTGATGGCTCCATTATCAGAGCATTTAAACATGCCGTTCGATACTGGAGATTCACTGAGGACTTGCTTATCCACCCTCCTCGATCAGTGGCCGATCTGTTCGACATGGCCGATCGATATTCTGATGCAGCCGAAGCAGTCGAATGGAACTGGATGGTCGACAAGGGTGACCTACCACCACATCCAGGTTTCAAAGACTCCAGGAAGGAAGATTCAAGCAAGAAGCCGGAATCTTCATCAGGTGGGAAGTCGAAGAAGTCGAAGAGGAACCGCTCTGGACAATACCGCGAGGTCGCATTCGCAGAAAAGCCGCCTTCGACCAAAGGTAACAATCCTTCATTTAAAAATAAAACCGCCTCTGGTGGTCAGAATGTCGACCAGCCAGAAAAGTCCACTAATCCGCAGGAAGGAAAGAAGTGGTGTCCACTCCACAACTCCGCAGGCCACGACCTCAAGAATTGCAGGAGTTGGTTGAAGCAACTGGATGACTTCTACCAAGGAGTTGGGCCAATGCCAACCTTACCACCTAAAGAACAGGCGTGCGGACTTAGGGACGCCGACGGAGACGAGGAAATGTCCTACCAGGTACCTCAAAATCATATTAATGTTATTTTTGGAGGTTCTTCTTCTTTCGTTTCCAAAAGGCAGTTTAAGGCCTTTTACCGAGAGGTTAACCAAACGGAGACATCCCTTGGTGAACCTCAATACCCCCGTTGGTCGGATACACCTTTAACATTGGCTCGCACTGATTGTCCGGCGGGGTTAACACGACCATTGAGGCTCCCTCTGGTCATTACCCCGATCATCAGTAACGCGAGAGTTGAAACGGTCCTGATCGACGGAGGAAGCTCCCTTGACATCTTGTTGGTCAAGGCACTCGACGAGATGCAAATTCCTCATGCGAAGATTAAGCCCATAATCCATCCGTTCTATGGGATAATCCCAGGCCCCTCCATGATGCCTTTGGGACAAGTGGTCCTCCTGGTCACACTGGGAGAACCGGATAACTTCCGAACAGAATTGGTTACTTTTGACGTAATCGATTGTGATTCGGCTTATAATGCAATCTTTGGCAGGCCAACTCTCACTAAGTTTATGATGGCAACGCACTGTTCTTACCAGTGCGGAAAATTGCCTGGCCCCAAAGGTGTCATCTCGGTCAGAGGCAGTCGCAACATGGCACTCATGTGCGACCGGCTATCTTTGGAGATGGTCGATTAACTTCTCCTCTGGGACGCTCAGGTCGCCACTGTTGCCACCGACGCGATCAAGGCTGCTCCTCGACCAGATGCGAAACTCAAATTGGTTCCTTTGTACCTAGATGATCCGTCCAAGACAATTCGGGTCGGATCAGCTCTGGATGACAAATAGGAACTCGATCTCATTGCTTTCCTATGGGCTAACGCAGATGTGTTTGCGTGGAAACCGTCCGACATGCCCGGTGTCCCAAGGGAAGTAATTGAGCACAGGTTAGCAATTCGACCTGGACAACGACCAATAAAGCAAAAGCTCAGGCGTTTTGCTGCTGACCGACAGGAAGCCATCCGAGAGGAGTTGGACAAACTCCTACAGGCCGGGTTTATCCGTGAATTGGATCACCCGGAATGGCTCGCCAATCCGGTCATGGTCCGCAAGTCAAATGGCAAGTGGCACATGTGCGTCGACTACACTAGCCTCAACACTGCCTGTCCGAAGGATGACTTTCCCCTTCCCCGTATCGACCAGCTGGTCGACTCAACTGCGGGTTGCGAACTGATGAGTTTTCTGGACGCTTACTCAGGATATCATCAAATTAGCATGGCAGAAGACGATGAAGAGAAAACTGCCTTCATCACCCCGTTCGGCACATACTGCTCCGTCAGAATGCCGTTCGGTCTCAAGAACGCAGGTTCCACGTACCAGCGCTTGATGCAAAAGACCTTTCTTTCCTAGATAGGGCGTAATCTCGAAGCATATGTAGAGAACTTGGTTGTAAAAAGTACCAAGAGATTGTCTCATTTGGACGATCTCACTGAAACCTTCTGTAATTTGAATCGCTTTGGAATAAAATTAAACCCGGAGAAATGTTCTTTCGGGGTTTCTTCAGGAAAACTCCTTGGTTTCCTTGTGTGTTCCAGGGGCATTGAAGTTAATCCTGAAAAAATCAGGGCCATTGAACAAATGAGATCGCCCTCGACCATGAAGGATGTTCAACGCCTGGCTGGTCGCATGACGGCTTTAAGTCGTTTCATATCGCGACTAGGCGAAAGGGGATTGCCGTTCTTCAAAGCCCTGCGGAAGCATCATAATTTTACATGGTCAGATGAGGCCGAAAAAGCGTTTCAGGAGGTGAAGACATATCTATCCAGTCCACCAGTATTGGTATCTCCCGACAAAGGAGAACCATTGCTTCTTTATCTGGCGGCCACACCGCATGCGGTCAGCGCCGTTCTGATCGCGGATAGGGCAGGAATACAGAGACCCGTCTACTATGTGAGCGAAGTACTTCATGGTCCTAAGGAGCGTTACCCTGAGGTCCAGAAGATACTTTACGCGCTACTGATGGCTTCCCGTAAGCTACGACACTACTTCCAAGCGCACAAGATCACAGTACCCTCCTCTTTTCCTTTGGGGGATATTGTCCGAAACCCAGAGAAATCTGGTCGAATCGCCAAATGGGCGGTCGAACTCGGTGCCTTCGAGATCCATTTCACGCCCCGCACGGCGGTTAACTCTCTTTGGCCGACTTTGTGGTCGAATGGACCAACCCTGAGCCACCCGTACGGTTGCCAGAGGAATTGGAGTGCCCCGATTACTGGACAATGTACTTTGACGGCTCCCGTAGTTTTCAACACTCGGGGACTGGAGTGGTCTTAGTTACGCCTCAGGGCGAACAGCTTAAGTATGTCATCCAACTACACTTTGTTGCGACCAACAACGCAGAAGAGTATGAAGGTCTTCTTGCAGGTCTCCGGGCAGCAAAATTCCTCGGAGTCCGTCGATTAGTGGTGAGGGGAGACTCACAGCTAGTCGTAAACCAGGTAAACAAGGAGTACAGCACCTCCGATGAGACAATGGCTCATTACCTGGGGGAAGTGAGGAAATTGGAAAAACACTTCAGTCATTTCGAAGTCCAATATATCCCGCGAAAGGACAACTTTCTCGCAGACCAATTATCCAAAATTGGGTCCTCACGTATATCTGCTCCGACAGGAGTGTTCATTGAACACTTGGACCATCCTTCGATCATGACTTCGGTTGAGGATGATCCGGTAATAGCCTCCGTTACCAACCTCGGTCAGGAACGAGATTGGACTCATCCATTGAGAGTCTATCTTGAACATGGGACCCTACCCGAGGACGAAACCGAGAGCAATCGGTTAATTCGAAAACCGCGCCTGTACAAGCTCATAGAAGGGGTCCTGTACAAGAAGGGTACTCAAGGAGTATTCATGCGTTGCATATCTCAGGAGGAAGGAAAAAGCCTCTTGAAAGAAATACATGACGGTGTATGTGGTGCACACGCGTCATATCGGACACTGGTCGGAAAACCTTTTCGACAAGGATTCTACTGGCCTTCGGCACTCGATGATGCCAAGCATATGGTCAAGATGTGTCCTCAGTGTCAGTTTCATGGCAGACAGGTTCATCAACCTGCCTATGCATTACAAACCATTCCCCTCGCGTGGCCTTTCGCGGTCTAGGGAATGGATATTGTTGGTCCTATGCCACAACCGGTCAACGGATACAAGTTTCTGTTCGTAGCCATTGACACGTTTACAAAGTGGATCGAGGCCGAACCGGTATGAAATATTACCGCATTAGCAGTACAAAAGTTCTTTCATAAGAACATTGTTGCTCGATTTGGTGTTCCAAACCGCCTTATCACCGATAACGGTTCTCAGTTCGCTAGTGGTCTCTTCCTAGACTATTGTGACCAGATTGGAACTAAGGTGTGCTTTGCTTCTGTGGCACATCCACAAAGCAATGGTGCTGTAGAGCGGGCCAATGGGCAGATACTACAAGGCATTAAAAAATGTGTTTTTGCTCGCCTTAAGACTCGCTCGGGGACTTGGGCAGACGAGCTTTATACTGTTCTATGGGCACTACGCACTACTTCTAGTCGAACCACCGGTGGGACGCCCTTCCATCTGGTCTATGGG
This sequence comes from Pharus latifolius, assembly GCA_019359835.1. Lineage (NCBI taxonomy): Eukaryota > Viridiplantae > Streptophyta > Magnoliopsida > Poales > Poaceae > Pharus > Pharus latifolius. The sequence continues at coordinate 35,677,033 of CM033323.1, read as the reverse complement.
GCCGAGGCTGTATTGCCTATCGAAGTTAGTATTGGGTCTGTTCGGACAAAACAATTCGAACAGGTTAATCAGTCCGAACAGCGGTCACAAGATCTCATCCACTTAGAAGAAAGGCGTGATCGTGCTTTGGTCAAGTCCGCGGCATACTTGCAAGCTTTGCGCAAGTATCACAGTAAAAGGGTGCGACCACATAGTCTTCATGTGGGCGACCTAGTCTTACGAAAAATCCAAGATCAGTCTAATCGCAACAAATTCTCCCCGAAGTGGGAAGGCCCTTACACTGTGGTCTCTGTGCCGCGACCAGGATCCGCGGGGTTAGCCATGGGGGATGGTCGAATTTTGTCCAATACTTGGAACATCGATCAACTTCGCAAGTTCTACGTGTAAGTACTCAACCCCATTTTTCTTGTTCAAATTAGCATTTTTTTTTTCATAAAATTAAAAATGTTTTGCGTTTATATGATGAATATTTCCCTTTATGCCCATCCACTCTGAATTCGGCTCGGGGGCTGGTCGCACGCGGTTAGATCATTATAACATCCTGGTCGGATTCGCTGGCCAATCTCATAACCACTTTCAGATAAGTCACTCCTAGATAAGCCGTTTCTCAACGCACACGGGGCTTTTCGACAAGTCCTTGGTTATTCAAGTGGCTGCTGGTTAGCAAACAAGGCTAGGTGTTATAATGATCATAATTGTTGATTTGATCATACACCCCTGGTCGTTATATTCACTTTTCCCCTGTGTTTGTAATACTAAGCCTTCAGTATCTACAATCACAGGCGGGGGCTAGGGGGATATGTTTATAATATAAAACAACATGAAACAGAAATATATTCGTTTTCAAAAATGAATTTTCATGTGCATTGCATCGTATACAATTGTTTCTGTACAGGTATAGGGATCATTCGATCCCGAGCTCAGTCAGGAGCTTATCTACAAGGGGACTAATCTCCTCCATGACGGCCTCTAGTTGCTCTTCACTCTCGATCTCAACCGTTCCCACTAGTGGATTCAGATCTGCATCTGGGCCATGGTGAAGTCGAACCCGGCTGAGGACAGTGGAAGCGGCTGACCGAACTTTGGTTCTGATTACCTCTTCTTGTCGCTGTGTATCCTCAGGGAGATACTCGAGAAGTGACTCTGCTTGGGCCATAACTAGTGCCAACCAGTCATCTTGGCTGAGATTGTCTTGTGTGGTTTCGACCACATCAGCCTTCAGAAGATGAGCCACCGCCTTCAGTTTTTCGAAGACTGAACGGCTCAACTTTCCAATCGCCTTTGTGGAGGCTTGGATAGAATCTTGGAGGGTTTTATTGTCCTGACTGAGTTGCATTATTTGACCAGCTTGCGCTGCAACAAGAGAAAATATTACTCACAGGTTATGAGGACAAATATTCCTAATCAGGAATCAACTTACCAACAAGTTGTGACCGCAGTTTATTGTTTTCAATCTCCTGGTTCCTAGCTACTGAGATCGAATGAAGCCTGACTGTGGCCACTTCTTTGTCCAACGATGCCACTTTCCTGTAATAAAACAGAAGAGGTGGTCATAGTTAACTTGTATCTTTACAAGTTGAAGAGTAATGATCCTTACCTGCGCAAGCTGTCCCGTTCTCTTTGTATGGCCACCATGCTCGCCGCTGTAGCGCGCGATTGGGCCATCATTCGGGATAGTTCCTGTGATACAAAAAAGGGAGTTAAAAGTGTCCTATGAACAATTCAGGACACCCAGAGAAGGATTCATCATACCTTCATGAACTTCTCTACGGAGCCATCCTCCGGACTAATGCGAAGATTTGTTGAAGGTCCGGAGGTGCCTACAGCAGGGGCAGTTGGAGGAAGTGCCTGCTGGGCACTGCTTCCAGTCGCCGTTGGCTCCGACTGGGTCCGCGCGCCTGCTTCTCCCCCTACGGCCCGGACAACTTCTTGGACCGAGGGGTTGGAGCGCCCCTCACTAGAGGCTTCTGCACCAGCAGTGACCTCAACCCTTCCCGAAGTGGTTGAAGGGCTGGGCGCTATTTCCTTTCGTCTGATAAAGGAAAAGAAAAATCAAATGGTAACGATTCATGACCATCATTCCTAATACAACCAGGATAAAGGTTCTTACCTTATTTGGAATCCCATTAGCTTTTGGGATTTCAGAGAAGATTCTCCTCGAGCACGGGGACAATTATCGTCCACCCTGATCTTCCTTTTGGAAAACAAGGCCGCTCTTCCCTGTGTGTGTTGCCCTGTGTCGCGTCTGCCACGACTGTGACATCACCTGTGAGGAGCCCAGCTCGGTGCAGCTGGTCCCATAAACCACTTGACTTTCCAGGATGAGTCAATCATAGGATTACATTGCAGCAGCAAAATAGTACAATAGTCATAATTGTATGGCCATCAGGCCTTAATACAAAACGAGGTACAGTGCCTTACAAGACACAAGGGTCTAACAAAATAACACATCTAGTCGGCGGAAGCTAGGCCCAAAAGCAATCCACAGGAAACAGAGGTCGACAGCAAGACAGTACCACATCAGGGCTCCGAAGGAAACTGCTCATCATCTCCTGGGTCCGCAGCATCTTCAGGGCATTCTCCAAGGTCGTAGAACGCTCCATCTATTGAGGAGTTGTTGCAAGGGTGAGTACTTATGTACTCAGCAAGTCATAGGGGAGGTAGAGATATAGTTACAGTATAAATGACATGAGCCTATGCTATTGGGGAAAGAGTGAAGGGTTTTTCCCAAAATACATTTCTTTCTCAATTCTTACTCAACTTCTGATCATACCCATGGCAGTAAATAAATCATATTGATGGTGATACATATATCCCATATTCAAGGCGATATATCCTCATATCACATTATTTTATTCAAGCCTTTCAATCTTATACTCATAACAGTATTTCATAACTTAGGGCATAAACCACATGCCTCTTAATTATCATATGTTTACTAGATTATGGTATTACCGCGACACGTCAACACATGACAGTCCACAGCAACGCCCCTTATCGTGACAACACATGCCACTTGGGTAATCTTGAACTAACCAATTTTAGTTTATAAAACAATACTTGTGTTACACCCCGTCGATTTAATCCACCGCGGCATACTCCTAAAACTCGGGAGCACGAAGTATTCGAATATATTTTTAAACTCTGCAGAGGTGTACCTCTTTTTAAATCCACTTTTTCACTCGACTTCCAAGTCGGGCCAACTCCATGCGACTTATACGCATGTGACAAGACCGAGATCACACAACGTTTTTGCAGTCTAGTATTAACAGTATCCCTGCCCGGTAAATGGACAATACCGTCCCAAGTACCGTTGTGGGTCCTCCCCACTGCCTTACTTCCTAGCCTGGGTCTATGTTCCCGCAGGACACATAACCTCTTTTGATTACAGTCGCGCACGACTTAATCTGGCGTAGGGCGTCTTCCTTCTTTACACCTTATCCTCTCATAATTTTTCTGATCTCACATCACTCATGGACGAACTGCGTCCCACCAGTTTCCACGCGAGAAACCGGATCGACAAGCCATGCAGGGAACTGATAATACTCAGAAAGCTACTGGATTGCGCCTGTCCCATACCAGGTAAGTGGTTGGTACGTTTTTCATGCCACTAGACGCATAACACAAGGTTCTAGTCCTTACATGCCAGTGACCAGATCATACCACAACCATGCACCTTCAGTGCCTACACATTCAGTGCAGCCAAGCACCTCCAGTGGTACCACCATTCCATACCAAAATACTGGTCACGGCTAGGGGTTCTATTTCATGAATATGAATGTACATGTTTATACTTTTATTAGTTCATGGCTTGCTATCTTAACAAGTTCACATTCATCAAGTATTCAATCAATCACTGCCATAATATCATTGATCTCAACACATGCAATATTAATGAGATATTTACTCATGGAATAGCATAGCAATTCATAAAATATAGGTTCAATATGGTCAAAGTATGACTTGCCTTCCGCGTCGTAAGTATCAGCAGTCGATGACGGTTCAGCGACAAGATCTTCAACCCCGGACTCTTGCTCTGAACAAGATCAAACAAGCAAACAGGCATTACAATCAATCCTATTCTTACTACTCCACTACATGCAAAGATGCAAGGAGAAAATACTCTGGTGATACAAGGTTTGGAAGCGATTAGAGTTTAACTATGGAAACCAGGGTTAAGATTAGTTGTCAAGGTTTACAAGGTTCCAAAATATCAGGGTAATATCAAGGTGGTGACTGGTTCGCCCAAAAACAGCGAATGTCTTTAGGTTGGCATTCGGTTCAAGGCATCGACATAAGGTCAATGGGTGATAGAGGGCTCAACTCAAGTTGTGACAGTAGAGAAAAGTGTAGATCACAACGTCAGGAGTCTAAGGGACAAAGTTATTTCCAAAGTTCATGGCTGGAAGTGGGTGAGAAGGCTCAATGCCACTGGCTGACATAGGCTGACAGTGCTCTAGAATGGCATTGACATGGTTTGAACAGTTTCCAGTGGCCAAAGTAGGTTTTGATTCAAGCATATGGTGCACAAGGTAGTGAGGCAACTATTTGACAAAGTAATTTCTGTTTTACATGACCAGAGGTGGGTGAACAGGGCCAATGCCACTGGCTGACATAGCCTGGCATAGGCTTGACACGGCCAGAAACTAGGGTTAGCCATATCTTTTGACTCAGGGCTCCAAATGATGCACCACTTTATCTGGTGGTTAGGCATTTGTAATAGGAACAAATGTCTCAACAGGATCTAGGGCAGGAGATGGCCGAAAATCGATGAAAACCGGCGAAGAACACGGTGGCCGAGCTGTTCTCAACAGTTTCTGGACCAAACTTTGGCATGGCGATACCTCTTCATCTGGGCCGATCCAGGTGTCGAGCTAGAAGGCAAAAATACTCCTGGGGTCGAGGCACATCTACTAGACAAGGTGGTTGGGATTGAAACGGCCGGGAACAAAATCCGGCGACCGGAGCTAGGGAAGAAGCCACGAAATTTGGGCATTTCTGATCTAGGACGAATGAACTCAAATCCTTGCTTGAGGATGGTCTCTGGGGCATAACAGAGCTAGGTGTGAAGTCAATTTAACTGGAAAATCACCACAGAAGCTTAACGGCGAGTTCCAGTTTGCATGCAAGGTGTAAACTTGGGGTTTTTCATATTTTAGAGAAATTGGTGATTCTGGTTGCTTAGATGTGTTCTAAACAGTCCACTGATCATGTTTGATCACAGGCTCGAGAGCTAATTTGACTTAGTTAGGGATTAATTGCTCGCCGGAGTTGTCGGGGAAAAACAGCAATTCCCGGCGATGAGGTGCGATAGAACTCAATTGGCTGCTACTACACAGGTAAGTGGTTGAGAGTAACTTACTGGTAGCTTCAATTTGGAGTTCGGTGTAGTGGATTGGCCTGGCACCGTGAGCCTCTTCTCGAGCTCGCCGAAGAAGACCAAGACGACGGCGTGGTTAAGAATTTGAGTGGTTCTGGTGTGAGTGTGTTTGAGCTGAGCTGGGGTGGCTTTTATAGGTGCAGCAAAGAGCTTGCAACGGCTGGAATTGCCTGGAGAATTGAAGCTCGAATCGATGGCGAATTGACCGACCGGGCGGGACAGCAGCGAAGCGACGCGCTCCAGCGGCCGTGCCGGCTTTTGCAGCCTGGCGCGCAGTCCTGGTTGATGCAACGGCGAGTTGATGCTTCCCCCAGGCATGCTTGCAACGTGGCGCAACTGCGCTGCCGTTGTCGGGCACGCGCGGGAGAACGAAGGCGCTGCTGGCGGGCGAGGCGATTCCACGGTGGCGAACACGATGCGCACACGCGGCAGGGAAACAGTGGCGGAGGTGGCGGCGCTGGAGATCGCCGGCGACGAAACCACAGCAGTGGCAACGGCGACGACCAAAATCCGGCGCTCGTGGTCCTTTGAACGGCCTGGTCGTGCACAGTAGCCTGTGGTCGAACCAGGGACTGATTTGCGATGATTTTTGGTTTGGCTTTGGACTAGATTGCAAATCTGGTCTTTGAGAGGTTTAATTTGAGATTTGATTTCATGGCTGAGTATAATATTTCTATGAATACCCATTTAGCTCAATTTTGGAGAAGTTTGATAAGATTTGAGGGATTTCACCTATTTTCGAAAATAGGGTAAAATTAGGGTAAACTAAATCTGGATTTTGTCGATCTCGAATTCTGGTGATTGGAGAGAGATTTTGAAGTCTGATCAAACAGGAGATCTGTATCAAATAGCATTTGGGAGGTGTTCCATGAAGAAATTCTGGAGTTGGAATTGATTCGTGGATTTTAGCCTTTTCAGGCTTCCAGGTAAACAGAAAGGACTTATTCGCAGTAAAGTTTGGACTAAACTGCGAAAAGTGTTTAGATGAATTAATCTGGCTCCCAACTTTTTGAAGTGAGTTGAGGGTGAACCTAGGAACATATTCCAGGGGTTACTTGAGTCTGGATAAGGTTAAATCAAGATAACTCAATTATCTGGAAACTGGGGTACTTAGGGTAAATCTGAATTTTCCTGTTTTCGAAAACAGAGAGAGGCTTAGGTACTGGGAGTTGGGGTCCGAATCTGATCTGGCTCCTGAAGACTTTTATCTTCAGGGTAACTGGTAGGTTAAATCTAGATGGTCAGATCTTGATCTGGATCCAGAGAATAGATTTGGAGATTTTTAGGGTTTGGGAGAGATTAGAGTTCAGCTGATCTGGCTACTACTACAGAGATACATGCATGCAGGGTTTTTATGCAAAACTTTTCACCCCCAAAACTAGGGTGTTACACCCTGTGAACATTTTTTCAAGGGAAAGATAAAGGCTAACGAGAAGAATCTTTACCTGGGCAGTCGATCCCATTGGCGACGTCCCACCCGAAGACCTCGCTGTCTCCTGGGTTTCCGGGGCCGGCACCTCGTGTGCAATCGCCACAAGATCTTGCACAACCACCTCCGCTCCTGTCTGTGGAGGAGGAGTATTTTCTTCCCTGGGGCTAGCAGGAGTCGCAGGGGGAAGCTCTTCTCCCTGCATAAGCACTAGCTCATCAAATGCACAGGGGGAATTGAAGAAAAACAAGACTCAGAGGATCTTACCACGGTTGTCCCTTCGACCAGGGAAGTGGAGGCAACTGGCCTTGAAGCCTCGGGGGCTTCAGGAGCCAGGGGATTATCCGCGACCATAGGACTTTCGGTGGTCGCGGGGTCTGCTACAGCCACCTCTGTGGTAGCAGTTGTCCCTGTGGAAGGAGTTGGAGTGTCGCCGGATGGAGAGCTCGCAATCTTCCTCCTCCGGAGAACTAAAGGGACATCATCGTCCTCCTCCTCCTCCTCGCTCCCCTCCCCCTGTAAAACGAAGAAGTAATTCCAGTTTGCACCTGGAAAGATCGGAGGGATCTGATATCTTACCGCAGTTCTTCGGGCTATAGGAGGAGTGCTTCACGAAGACCCTTCCCCAAGATTTAGCCTGACTTTCTTTGGGGCAGGATTCCTCATCCTGGGTCTCGAGGAAATTTTCTTCACGTTCTTGGTCGTCGGCTTTCCCAGGGAACCGACGTTCTCGCTGGGAAACGTCCCAAGAAGCTATTCACATGGGATTAGTACTGGACAGACATAAAACCTGCAAAACAGAGGCCAAGTGGAGAATGTACCCTTCGGCGCTCTTGCCTGAGGTCGTCGCCGGCGTGAATTAAGCTCTGGGGGCGAGGCGACCCCTTGGCACCCTCTACCTCGGCGTTGTACGCCCGGAGGAGGTGGTTAGTCCGCCTCTCAATTTCAGCAGAGGATAGGACTGTTACCGAATACAAGTTAAAATGAATATATTTCAAGAAAAACATGAAGGTTTTCGGTGTCAGAAACGAATAACTTCGTTATAGTCCAGGGTGCCGTCCACAATGGACCTAATCTCCCAAGCCGGATGAGCCCTTTCACGCAGGGGGCTCACCCGGTTCTTCACAAAGTCTCGGATGACGTCCCGAGCCGTCAACCCTTCTTCGACTAAGTGAAGAATTACCTCAGCGTGCTTCATGAACTCCGAGTTCATCGCCGGGAGAGTGTCTAACTCGCTTGGCTTCTCTGGCCGCGAATTTTCAAACCACAACCCACTCTCCTTCGGTGGGGTGCAGTAGAACCACTTCTGATGCCACCCATGCACTGAGTCTCGCAGGGGTGGAAAGGGATACTCCTTTTTATCCCTCAGCCGGAAGTAAATACATCCGGCGGCGTTAGCGCTCTTCGACCACACCAAGAAATAGAATCGTCGGAAGAGGTCCACATTGGGGTACACTCCGACGAACGCCTCGCATAGGTGTTGAAAAACCGCCAATATCAACACTGCATTTGGGTGGAGGTTGATCAACTCCAACCCATAATGCTCGAGGACATCCTTGAGGAACCGACTCTCGGGGAATCGAAACCCGCAGCGCAAATACTCTTCAAAGACCACCAACTCGCCCTCCTGGACGGTTGGGGTTTCTTGATCTTTCTCCGCAGGCCGCCAGTTGATCAACAACCACGGAGGAAGGATCTCCTCCTTCTCCAACAACATCAAACTCTCCTCGGAATGGTGAGTGGATCGGCTCCAGGACGCCATTGTTCGGTGGAAAGTCAAAGGAAAAGTTAGTGATTTTTGGGGAAGACGAAAGCTGAGAAGAATGAGGGTTTTGCGCGGCGGAAATGATGAGGGTTTTTGGCTGTGTGGCTTCTTTGAGAAGACATCTGCTCCTTTTATAGGCCCGAGGAGACACATTAATGTGAGTAACGTTCCACTCAAACGTTCCACCGAGTATTTTATTCATTTATTTTCCATAATGGATAGTGTCTCTGGCGGACCCGTTAAAGTGTTCAGGCATCGGATCTGAAACAAAAAGACTTCTCTGTTTCGGAAACTGAAAGTGCAAAAGGACTGAAAAGTTTTCAGTACTTTTCAGAAGACGTTTTTCCTTTATATGCTTTGGACATTTTTACAAAAAAATCATATGACTCAATTTTTGGACGTATGGATGTATTTTGACCGGGTTACGGTATGATCGAGACCATGATTTTGATTAAGCTATGATTCTAATCGAAGTGACAGTTTGGTCGAACCTCAATCCTGGTCGCAATATGTTTCAGTTCTAACCGCGGCTTCAAGTCTAATCGTGATATTAGGGTTGGTCGCGGTACTTTTATAAAAGTGTGATTCTGATTGCAGAAATGAAATTTCCCTGTGTATGAATGGTCGCGAAAGCATTACTCATGGCCATATATTCACATAGAAGATGTGAAAAGTATCTATATGAAGAAAGAAAATTTTATTTCTTGCATTCTTTACATACAAAAGGGATACCGGCGACCAGAGCGTTGACCTGATCCGAAAGAAGTTTGCAAAGTTCTCCTAGGGACATGTTGTTGTCAGTAGGGTCTACACTGACAACCCCCAGGGAACTAGCAACTAATCTAAGCCTATCTACATCATCCCTAACAAGAGGTACACTACTGTTCCTAATTAAGTCAAAGAGTTCCCGTTGTTGCTAGGCGTGGTCCCTCTCTCGATAGAACTGGTGCGCCTCTTCACGGGATCGTTCAAAACAATTTGCCAGATGCAGAATTGCCGAAGACATCTCTTCGGTCTTCTTCTCCAGGGCATTCTTCTCCTCCAGAAGAGTCCGTCTAAGGGGAAGAAGCGGAGCAGCAGAAGGCTGATCACTAGGGCCTCCAATCTCCTACATTTGCAAGGATTAGTTATACTAACCATAAACTATCAGGAAAAAGGAGATGTGGGTTGTTACCTATCCCTGCTCCCGACACGTTGGTGTATCCATCCTGGAAAGATGGACGCCAGGTGACGGAAGAGCAACCTTCCCACCAGAAGATTGCTTCGCCAACACAAGTTGAGGATCTTCTGGCCGAATAGTCACTGCTTGCTGGCCAGAAAATTGATCACCCAGACAAAAGCAAGGGGTGCCAGGGAAGAAAGCTGCAGGAAGAAAAGATGAGGGCTCATCTTCTACCTTTGCTCTGCTGGAGGATCCTTCGTCAACCTTGGACTTCTTCTTTGAAGGAGATGGATCTTCAAGCATTTCAGGCTCCTGCTTGAGAATTTCCTCTTCATCACTTTCAATCTCGATGATGTTGTGATCCGCCATCAAGAAATGTATGAAGAGAAGAACGAAGGTGTCTTTTAGAAAGAACTTAGCCATGAGAAGAAATTATGAGGCTTTACAAATTCAAAGACCCGGTATTTATAGCCATCAGGATGACGGTTCACGTTCTGAATGCCTCGAGTTCTTAAAAAGCATTTACAATTTTACCTCGGGTTAAAAAACATTTCAACAGCACCATCATTGCCTGTCACACAATACCCAGAGCCTGTCTCGGGGAACCAACCGACCTATTTAGTGCGCCACTAAGTGGGGGATTTGAAGAGTCGGGTTGATAATACGATGCATTTCTTTAAATTTAAAGTGAACACGTCCCTTCGTTTTCTTTAAATTTGGGGGCTAGCTGACGAGGATTGACACCCGGGTCGGTTCAAATAAATGCACTGTTGGTTCAAGACAGATTCGAGTCAGACACGTGCCCGGCGGTGTGAACTCAAGTCATTCTGAGAAGCATCAGCCTAAGGTCGCAGGCTTTGCGCGATCAGGTCGCAGGCCTCGTGCGATTAGACCGCAGGCTTTGCGCGGTCAGAAGTTCGTATGCTATACGCGAATAGAATATTGGAGATGTTGCGCGATCAGCCAACATCCCGCGGTCAGAACATTCTCGACCAAGATACTTGGAATTTATCTGTCCGGTTATCCCTATAGTGGGAATATTCCAAGTATCCCGAAGATTCCTCCACGTAGAAGAAAAACACGTGCTTAACCTACCTGGAAGTTAAGAGTGGTTCAATAAACCGCATCCAACCGTCCAAACAACTGTTTGATGCAGTTGCGACATGGCACCCTTTCGACCAGTATAAAAGGGTGGCGAAGTACATCAAACAGGGGGATCCGATCCATTTGGAAGATCAAGACCTCTAAAAAAGAACGAGATACAACACATCTCAACCACTCAAACAGCCAAGTCTACGGCCTAAATTAGATAATTCTTACAAGCCTTCCTGGCTTTATTCTGTACATTTACATAGGAAAAACCCTTCGCCTGTGAAGGAACTTTCCTACCATTTTGTAACCTTTTATCACCTATAGTAAAATCCTAACAGGACGTAGGGCTATTACTCCCACCATCGAGGGCCCGAACCTGTATAAACCTCTCTGTGCTCCTGTTCACCATTGTTCTACATACCTTCCCGGAGGGTCATCTTGAAAGGTCTCGCTATTACAAATTTTGCATAAGTTCGGCTGAGGACTCTAAGTCCGAATCGTCGACAGTATGAGTATCTCAGACGGCTTTGATGTTATAACAGTCTGTGTATTAGGAGTATCACAGACGGTTCTAATGTTATAACAGTCTGTGTAGTATGAGTATCACAGATGGTTTTGATCCTATAACAGTCTGTGAAGGGAAAGATCACAGACGGTTCAAAACTGTCAGTGATAGTACATGATTATCACTGACTCGAATATCACTGACGGGTAAGAACCATCTGTGATGACTGTTTTGACCCGACTGTGATAATGAATTCTGTAGTAGTGTGGATATCACCACTTTTCACTTTCGAATGAATTAACATAGAAAAGTGGTCATTACCTGCAGAAAGTCCACCGGATACTGTCGAAAGGGCTCCGGTTGAGAGGGCTCCAGCTGCGAAGACCCCGGCGCGGACGCGTAGCTGCTATGGTGGCCAGGAATGGGTCTCGGTAATTCCACTGTTGCAAGAGGGATGCCCTGGGTCGCCTATCTTAGCTCTTGATACATGGCCCGCATCTCCGACAACTGCTGCAGGAGTGCTTTGTCCTGAGCAGCTAACTCCAATCACATCTCTTCCTTGAGCCGTTTGTCGCGGTCTTTGTGGGATCTCTTTCTCCTCTTAGCCGCCTCCTTATCATCAGGGAAACCATCCCTCCAAGGCACAGTGGCACCGAGGCCACGCATGCGGCCCGGATGCTCCTTATTTCCTAGCACCGTAGTGAGGATATCCCTATCCCTCCTAGGGTTGAACTCTCCGGATGCCGCCTGCGCACTCAGCATCACCTGCAACAGGAGAACTTAGCAATACAACCCATTCCATGCGTGTTACGAGGATAGTAAGTGATCCTACAAAGTTAGAGATCTTACCAGCCGGTCGATCACTTCCTTGTCCGCAGGGTTATTCACAGAGATGCTTTCGGGGGAGGTCATCGTCAATCTTGGTCGGCACCAATTGTGGGCACGCACATCCATTATGCCCGCATAAGGAGCGGTGGCCGAAGACTGGGAAGCCTCCTCATCCTGCTTCCTCCACAACGCCGTCTTCCCCACATACCAACCGATACCTAATCTGTGTGGGTGGGTATTCTTGGCTTGGTTAGACTTGCCCTTCGCACTAAGCTCCTAGAACTCAGGCGTGCCCTTCATCTCCATGAACTACTGTCATGCCTCGGGAGTCACGAAAGGGTAGTCCTTGAAGGGGGTCTTCGACTCCTTCACATAGTGCCTGACAAGATGGCTCTTGAAGTTCCTCCATGCCTTATTTATTGACATCAGTGTCGTCCGGCGAATGGTGAACTGGTGATTCTTGGGAATGTGAAACGCCGCCTGCACTTCTTCCCACAGCGCATCCTTGCACTCTTGGGGCACTTGACCCCACTTAGAGGTGGTGATGGGCACCCGCTCCCTTGTCACTTTGCTGCATAGTGAGCGGTACTGACCAACAAGTTTGTCCGGAGCTTCCGGCACACCATTGTCGTCAAACTGTATGTGCTGCTTTTCTCGCTTGTCGAGACGCGCGCATGTCATCCGGCTTCGCCCCTTTCTCTTCTGTGACTGGGTCACAGTGGACAGGGTGACCTCCGGCCCAGGCGTCTCATCACCAGAGAGGTCACTGTGACTCCCCGACTGGTTCATTTCGTTATCGGACATATCAGTTCCTAACATAAGTGAAAGAGAGAACAGTGTATGTAAATCGAAAACTAATAATTATATAACTAAACACATATACTTATAATTGACCAATAATGGCAAAAACGGTGGGGAGGTGACGGAGGTGATCGCGCCGGAAGGTGGGAGGGCGATGGAGGTGATCGCACCTAAAGTGGGGAGGCGATGGAGGTGATCGCGTCGGACGGTGCGAGGGCAGAGAGAGCTAGGGCAAGTGAAGAGTTGCGAAGTGTGGAAATGAGCGGGACAATGCCCGCCTTGAACTATGTACCATGTAGAGAGATTATCATAGACGGTTCAGAGTTCACAACCGTCTGTGATATTGTGGGACGCTCATTTGAGGAATCCAGTGGCAACCGCCCAGGTGGGTTGCACTCAGAAAAGGTACATTGCAGCTCACAACAACAAGATGCATTATATAAAAATGCGAGTAATTAAAAACGAATGCTGATCACAAGGACCAACATTACAATAACTTAGCGCCAAAATGACACATTTAAATGTTGATACAAATTAAGGAGTTTTCGACATAAAGGTCGACACAAAATAAAACAACAATAACAAACAAAAGGACTTCATCAGTCTTCTTCTTCTGCAGCAGCGGTGTTGTACGGGCCTTCTCCACATCGGACTCCACCTTGGTACATAACCCTCTAACAAGCTTGGTCTTCAGTTTCTTCTTCTTGTTCCACATTGGGTTCAAGACCGTAAGATTCAGGGTCGACGAATCCTTCTTCTAAATTTGTTTGTAAAAGCAAGGGTGAGCACATTGTCCACATGGTGCTCAACAAGTCCCAAGTAAGAATGCATGTACATAGAATAGATGAGGGGGAAATTTCTCAAAGAATAGCTCTTTGGTTTATATATGTATATAGAATAGATTTTCGCACTTGGTTTTGAAGAAAAGATGTTTACTTTCGAAAGCGGTGCTTTTAAAACCCTAAGTTAAATTCTCAGAAAATGTTGTGTGTGGCGGTCTTCCATGAGTCACCACTTTATTCAGATTTTGTGAAAACTTTCCAAAAGCTACTTGTGCTGCATCGATGTGAATAGAATCCAGAGTGGCAGACTCCATAACCTGGGAGCTCAGAGTATCTAATACTTTTTAAACTTTGCAAAGGTGTACCACCTTAATCCACCGATCATTCGGCTTTCAAGTCGGTACCTCTCCATGCGACTCTTACGCATGTGACAAGGCCGAGATGACACAACAGTTTACAGTCCTAGCATTAACTATTCCCTGCCCGGTAAATAGACAGTCAAGTCTCAAGTACCATTGTTGGTCCTCCCCACTGCCCTACTTCCTAGCCTGGGTCTATGTTCTCGCAAGACACATGGCCTCTCTTGATTACAGTCGCGCACGACTTAATCTGGCATAGGGCATCTTCCTTCTTTCCACCTTTTCCTCTCATAATTTGTCTGAACTCACATCACTCCTGGCCTTTTGCGGCCCACCAGCCCTCGTAAGAAACTGGATCGACAACCATTGCAGGGAAAAGCTAATACTAAAGAAAGCTACTAAGTTGCGCCCGTCCCATAACCGGGCAAGTGGTTGGTACGTTTTTCATGCCGCATAGAAGCACAACACAAGGTTCTAGTCCTTATGAATCTCTAGTGATGAGTCTTTCACATTCCCAGTGCGCACACAGCACCATCCAATCAAACCATCCTCACTATCGATTCCAATCACATTTTCTTTCACAAAAAGGGTTTTGAATATGCTTTTCTCATATGTGACCATTCAACATTTAACACATAATCTTGAGCATAGCATAGCCTAAGCATGATATTCTAGGGTGACAAGGGTGCATGGATATTCAATGTCAAAAGGGGCTTCACAGTTATTTAGGTCATATCTAATCATTTTATTGAAACATAGCTCTTATTTGAATCTAAGGCATGCACATACTTGAAAACAGTTAACATACTTCATTTCAAAATATTAGGCTAGACATGATCAAGGGTTTGAGACTTGCCTTGCAGTGATGGGTCTAGCTGCTCAGATGAATCCTCGAAGATCTCTTCTGTTCCTTCAACGTCTGGTTCCACGGCGGATACAAACAACACATACAGACTATATAAGCATACAAGTACTAGAAAATAATACGTAAATATATCATGCATGCAGGGAAAGGGTTTGGACAAGGTCACTTGATATTGATCGAAGAGATGGGCTCAAAAGGACTTGAATGTCGAAGGGCTGACATTCGGCTCATGGCCTGACATAGCCCTAAATTGGTTCTAGGTTTGTTTTCTGGAGATGTGACAGTTGGGAATATTGTAGAACATGGTTCAAAAGGCTTAGTGGACAAAGTGGCATTTCAATTACTCAAATGTAACAGGTCTAAATCATCTAATGCCACTGGTGGACATGCACTGACATAGTGCTAGACATGGCCAGAAACTAGGGTATTGCATAACTTTTGACTCAGGACTCCAATTGGTGGAAAACTTTGTCTGGGGTTTATGCCTTGATAGCAGCTACAAAACTCTCAACAGGCTCAAGGGCAGAAAGTGGCCGGAGGGTGGCCAAATCCGGTGAGCAAACACGGTGGCCTGAACTACTGGACAGTAATCTTGGCATGACCATAACTTTTCATCTAGGCCGATTCAGGGTTTGAGCCAGTGGAGTAAATTGCTCAAGGGGTTGAGGCCTAGCTAGATGACAAGGTTTCATCGGCTGGTTTGGCCGGAAAATGAACTCCGGCGATCGGGGCCGAAGACGAAGGCACTGATTTGGGCGTTTTCGTTCCAAGGCTTTTGAACTCAATTCCACGCTCGGGAAGCATCTTGGGGTCATCACGAAGCTACTGGTGTACTCAATTTTGCCAGAGAATGGCTGGAGAAGCACGGCGGCGTTCTCCGGCAAACTGCCGAGGCTCGAACTTGGGGATTCGACGCTCGGGGCAAAATTGACGATTCCAAACTTGCAGTCTTACTCCTCCTAGCTTACTGATCACTATTCTCTAGTAGCACGAGGATCAATTTGGCTTGAATCGCTCGGCATTAGGGGAACAGGGGATTTGGGCCTTTCCGGTGATTGCCGGCGTTGAGGTTCGCCGGGGATCAATTAAATGTTATGACACATACCGGGGGATGTGGGGAGCTTACTGGTGGTGTTGGTTTGGAGTGAGAAGCTGCGGGCGAAGCTAGTGCCGTGAGCTTCAGAAGTGGCTCGCCGGGGAAGAAGGTCTTCACGGCGGCACTGAGGGGCTTGGTTGCTCTCTGGTGGTAGAAGCTAAAGCATACAGCTGCGGGGTGGTGTGAAGAGATGCTGGGCAAGGGGGCTTTATATAGCGGCGGGGTTAAGTCGTCGGGGGAGGCAGAAATCATTGGGAGGATGCTCTCTGGCACTGGAGCGGTCAGCGAGGCACATCGGGACACGGCGGGAGCTTTGCCAGAGACGGAGCATCGCGCGAAATCGGGACTTTGTCAGGATGACGGGATAGCGAGCTTCGGCATGGCAACCATGTGGCAGTAAAGTCCTGACAATGTCAGGCACACGCGCGAACGGTGAAGCCACAGTCTCCGGTCATCGCCACGATGGCGCTCCTTGGCGCGACGCGAGCACGTGTGGTACACGCTAGTTTCGACTGTTGGCGGCGGCGAATCTGGCCGGCGGTGAAGGCTACGGTGGTTCACGGCAACGGCAACAGCTGCGGTCGAATGTCCTCAGGTCGTGGTCGTGCGCGCGGCTCTGGTCGTGATCGAAGAAAGGGCCAGGGGCTTGGTTGCAATGTTTTGGACTGATTTGCGAAGGTTTGGACTAAACCGCGAGGATTTTGGTTCGGGAACTTGGGCCTATCTGCAAATCTGAAGATCTGGAGGGCTGATTTGAATTTTGACTTTGCAGATGAGTGTTACCAAAATGCTTGGACTCATCCAGCAGGAAAAATGGTAAGATCCAACAAGATCTGAGGGTTTTGACAAAAATCGAAAACAGGGTAAAATAGGGTAATTAGGGTTTGACATTTTGCCAGGGCTGAAACTAGGGTTTCGGTTGAGATTTTTGAGTTCTTCCAGAAGGGAAAAACGTTTAGGAAAATGAAAGAAAGATAATCACTTGATCAGATTTGAATTTGGAGATGATCTGGGACTTTTAGCCTTTTTGGGCTTTTTGAAAATTCTGAAAAGAACTAAACTGAAACACTTTTGGACTGAAATGTGAAAATGATCTGGGAGATGAAGTTTAGCTACCAACTTTTTAGGTTAAGGTAGTGGCATACCTAAGATCAAGATAGGGTTGAGACATCAGGGATTCCAAAGAAGATATGCTGACTCGCAAGCAGAAAAGATAGTCAAAAACTGGGATGTTACAGATATATTAACATCACAGATGGTTTTTATTTCAGAACTGTCTGTGATAGATTGTCAGACGGTTCTGAGATCAAAACCGTCTGTGATAATCTCTGTACTTAAAAGAGATTATCACAGATGATTCTGAAATCAAAATCGTCTGTGATGTTAATATATCACAGATGGTTGTGAACTCTGAACTCTGAACGCAATGATGTAGAGCTTTACAATCAGAAACTCTCCAACTCTGAATACTAAAATTTCAGTATACAAAAAGCCTCAAATCTATGCAAATGATGACCAAATGCTCGAAAACTTGTTTTAAATGAAACCTCAAGCGACACTCAGATATTTCAAATGGAGTCCAAATGCTCCCAAAATAGGTTACAATGTGGAGCATGCTCAAATAAATGTTACATATAAATAGGGACTTTGATCAACAATTTCCACATACACATCCCATGTTATCCTCAACTTTCCACTTGCTGCGGCCCTACAAAGACGAGAATTAGAGGATATATAAGCTATACCAATGGAAATGGATAGATAAGGACGGTTGATTACCTTTAAAGTATAACCCTTCCTGGTGATCCATACGCACGTAACTGGTTTCGTCGGTGTCTTCAATATCGACCTGTATGCCTGTCGACGATTTGGACTCGGGGTCCTCAGTCGATCTTATCCAAAATTTGTGAGTTGTGGGACCTTTCAGGGCGCTCCTCCGGGAAGGTAGGATGAGTAATATCTGTACGGGCACAAGAGAATTTATATAGGTTCGGGCCCTCGATGGTGGGAGTAATAGCCCTACGTCCTGTTATGATTTCACTATAGAGAAAAGTGTTTACAAGGGGGAGGAAGAGATGATCAAAGGCGAAGATCTCTTCTATATTAGTATCTAACTAACTATGTCCAAATCTTCAAGTTAATTGGACTCCTGGTAATGCTTGTACGCTTCACCCCCTTTAGAACGTGCATTGACCACCCTTTTATATCGACCAAAAGGGCGCCAACGCGAAACGGCCTCGAACGGTTGCTTGGATGCAGTTTTGTTAACCGCACTTAACATCCACGTAGGCTTAACATGTGTAATCAAGGGATAACCGCACATGCTAACCTCTTGGCATTTGTCTTCATACGTGGAAAGATCCTCGTAATCCTCGGGATATGCCTGTTCAAAGGGTTAGACCTTCCCGAGTTACTCTAGTCGCAAATAGTCAATGACCCTCTGACCGCGCACTGTCTACAGTCTTCTAACCACGCACTGTCTACAGTCTTCTGACCGCGCACTATCTGCGGCCTCATGATCGCGTAAAGGCTGCGATCATAAATCATCTTTTTGTCCGCGCCCTTCAGGTCGTCTGAGACCATAGCAACGGACTTATAGGCACATGTCTAATCTGATTCTGTCTTTAACCAAACGTGTATTATTTTGAACTAGCTCGGGTGATAATCCTCGTCAACGCTATCTCCAAATGGAGGCATCTCATCAAATTGATTGTATTCTTCCTCGTCTATGACATTTTCAACTCTAACAATCCTTCTCTTACCATGAAGGACGACGTGCCACTTCTTATTGGCCGGGTCAATGACATAAATGACTTCAATGGCTTTCTTTGCAAGTATGAATGGCTCATCTTTATAAGCAACTCGATCGAGATCCACATAAGTGAAACTGTAACTGTCAACCTTCACACCTTGTGGGATTTGGACCCATCGGCATCGAAACAGGAGAATCTTGAACAGTACGTAATCGAGCTCCCAAATTTCTTCTATGAACCCGTAGTACGAGTTCAATCCATGTACTACCTTTGTTGGGCCTGTCTCACTGAACTCCTCATGAAAGGTTTCTACGCTCACTCCACTATTTTGCACAATGCTCTTTCGATCTTGAGCTTTCGTGTAATATGTGTACCCATTGATGTCGTATCCTTGCCATATCTGTACAGTAAACGTGGGCCCTTTTGCCGACCATTTAAGGTTCTCACTTGCGGACTCCCCAGTGATTCGCACTTTCATCCACACGTTGAATTAACTGTTATGTTCTCTCGTGATCCAAACCTTGGATCGGCGAGGATTGTCTTGTCGTAGCATCTCCTTGTGCTCGTCGATGTACGGAGACACCTCCGTCATGTGTTGCAAGACCCAAAAATGAGCTTTCGAGTACATACCGAAATCAAGAGTGATTGCTCTCCGTCCAATAGTCTCAACGCCATCAAGCCTCCCCTCATGACGAGACACAAGAACTACTATTGCTTCTACCTCGGCCATGTAATCGACGCAGAACTCAACAGTTGCATAGGCCTTAAGTACAGCCATGTACCTCTCGGATGGATACATATAACGTAGGAACACAGGTCCACATATCAAGATTTCTCTAACAAGGTGGACAGTGAGATGGACCATGATATCCAAAAACGACAAAAGAAAATACATCTCAAGCTGACAGAGAGTTCGAACCACCTCGCTCTGCAGAGAATCTAGTCTCTCGGGATCAATGACCTTGCAAGAAATTGCACTGAAGAAATAATACAGCCTCGTGATCGTCTCTCTGACCTTATGCGGCAGAATACTCTGGATGGCAACAAGAAGCATTTGTGTCATCAACACGTGACAATCATGATACTTCATACCAAGAAACTTCAAATCGCCCATGGACACAAGCTTTTTCATATTTGCGGAGTAACCTGATGGAACTTTAACACCATAGAGACACTTACAGAGTTCTGTCCTCTCAGCCTTGCACAAAGTGTAACATGCAGGGGCGAGGTATATACAGCCTTTCTCATCCTCTCTCGGTGCTAGCTCGGGCCTGATTTTCATTTCGATCATGTCACGCCGCACATTGACGCCATCCTTTGTCTTCCCGGAATGTTCAATAATAGGCCGATTAAACTATCGCAAACATTCCTCTCTACATGCATGACATCAATGCAATGACGAACCTCTAAATGCTCCCAATATGGTAAGTCCCAAAATATCGATCTCTTCTTCCAAGTGTTCTTCGTGCAGGTTTCAATGTACGACCCTTTCCAAACAAAACGTCTATGTCATTCACCCGTGAGTAAACTTCTTTCCTGCTCATAGACTTTGTGGCTGAACCATCTTCCTTGTGGCCGTCAAATTCCCTCTTCCTCTTATGATACGCGTCATTCTTCGGAAAAAACCTACGATGATGCATGTACACTGTTTTCCTACAATTCTTCAGCCACACTCTCTCAGTCTCATCTTCACAATGGGGACAAGCTTTGGCTCCTTTCATACTACTGCCCGACAAATTTCCAAGGGCAGGGAAATCGCTGATGGTGCAGAATATTATAACACGTAGGATGAAGGTCTCTCGTTTGTATGTATCCCATACCTGCACCCCTTTGTTCCACATTGTTAGCAGATCCTCTTTCAATGGTGCTAGGTACACATCAATATCATTTCTGGGTTATTTTGGTCCTGAGATAAGTAGAGACATCATGATGTACTTGCGCTTCATACACAACCAAGGAGGAAGGTTGTAGATACACAAAAGAACCGGCCAAGTGATATGCCGACTGCTCATGTTACCAAAAGGATTAATTCCATCGGTACTCAACCCGAACCTTATATTCCTCAATTCTGCTCTGAAGTTAACAAATTCCCTGTCGATGTTTCTCCACTGCGAAGAATTAGCAGGGTGTCTCAGCTTTCCATCCTTCTTCCGGTCTTCCGAGTGACAACGCAATAATTTTGCCTCTTTACGGTTTGCAAACAAACGCTTCAAGCAAGGAATGACGGGCAAATAATTTTGCCTCTTTATGAAAAATCCTTCAATGAATCGGTGATAGTGCTGAGCTAATCCAAGAAAACTTCTGACCTCTGTCACTGATTCTGGTTGTTTCCACTCTTTCACAGCTTTGACTTTTAACTCGATCCACTTGTATCCCTTCGGCTGTCGTCAGGTGACCTAAAAATGAAATTTCCTGTGTCCAAATTTACACTTATCCGGCTTAGCATAAAATTGTTGCTCCCTTAGTTTATCCAAGACTTTTCGTAGGTGGTTAGGATGCTCCTCTTGGTCCTTGACTAACATCCGATATGGCGTTTTTGATACGGGTGTCGTCCTAGGTTTCAATTCAACATTGACTTCAAAACCTTGATCAGGGGCACTTCTGGTAACTCTTTTGGAAACACGCTCGGGTATCCTCCAACTTCGGGGATCTAGTTCACCTCTTTCTTCGAACTGTGTAGATTTTCGGCTGGGTGTTCTACCAACATCCTCTCAAGATTGGAACAAAACTTCTTTTCCATTAGGACTAGTAAGGGCAACGGCCTTACGCTCACAATCCATTTGTCCTTTATGTTCTGACAACTAGTCCATTCCAGGTATAACATCTCAACCTTGTAGTTCTAGTGCCAGTAGTTTAGCAGAGAACTCCTTTTCGCTTATATTAAACTTTACTCCTTCGCACACTGACTTTACTGGCATCCTAGAGTCAGGAAACTGAATAGCGATAGGATACTCTAGACATGTCATATTCAGTCCACTTTAAATAGTAAAAAAATTTTGTCTGATGAGCCGCCTTCTTCTTCTGATGTGACATAGTTGAGTCTGCCTTGAGTTGGTGCTGGGTTTCCTCTACTTCTTCTATGGTTAGTTGGAAATCTTTCTCTTGCAGCTACAGCTTCTCGTCCATACTGTTGTATTGGGGCAGGCATTGGGATTAGCGTCTGAACTGCAGGTTGTTGTTGACCTTCACTTCTTCTCTTGGCTATTGGATCTGGTAGATTCCTCTAGGGGATTTCTCTCGACAGTGACCGAATTGTTCACAATGATAGCAGTGTGGGGACAATCACGCTGATAGTGGCTTCTGTGACAAGCCGGGCACTTGGCTGTCATGGCTCCTGGGTACTATAGATTTGGTTGATATTGCGGTGCAGCTTGGGTCTTTGACGGATGCATGAATATTCTTTCACCTGAAATGAGGTGGTCTAAGAAAGGAATCTCTTTCAACCAGAGAGCACACCTATCAATCTCGGCGTACAATTGATGTTCGGCTAACCTCCTTAGCACTAATCTTAGATGCTAATTATGCTCTTCTTCATTCTTGGGAAAAATGAGAATATCATCCACAAACACGATAATGAACTTGTTTAGATATTCCATTAGAACTTTATCCATTAGGTTCATGAACATTGCCGGTGCATTCGTTTGTCTGGATGACATCACTGTAAACTCATATAATCCATATCTTGTCATGAATGCAGTCTTTGGGATATCCTCTACTTTGATCTCTTCAACACTATTCAAGCTGTCCATATGGTCGATTAGTGGAGATCTTTCTTTTCTTTTATGTTCTTTTCTATTCTGTTCTGCGCATAATGTGACTTGTTCTCCTTCGGCGGTGGTTAGAGTGATGGTCTTCTTCTTACAATCTATCTGACCTTTGTGCTTCCCTAGCTAGTCCATTCCAAGAATGATGTAACCCTTGAAGATTCAGAACTAGCAAATCTGCTAGGAATCCTAGGTTGCCGATACAAAAGGCAATATTTCTATAGATGGATTTGATTGGGATTCTCACTGCATCCATATCAACATATCATTGATATTTCCTCCTTGTGGCATGGAAGTTGGTGATCCGGGTTGATCTTAGTTGATACAGGCTCTTCTTCCAGATGTGTTCCTCATGTCACTGGTATCTTCGTCGGGTTCTCTTCCATGAGATCTTCCTCTAGTGTTAACCAATCTGCTCTAACAGGTGGTCAAAGAAATGGTTGCTGATTCAGAGGGACACAGATAGTGTACAAGCGGAAAGCTGAGATGAATCCGTGAGACAAGGATTGGAAAGTGCAATATGTTTTTCATAAATTAACTTTTCATAAAACACATAGTTTTGCCTCTACAGCTTATAGGAATATTTAGCAACCAACACACATCATAACAAGCAACTACTACACGAAAGATCTAACGTCTGCTGTGGTTAGGAACAAAAGGTTAAACCAGGGAAAGTCTGGGATCACACGTCGGTATTGGCAGAACCGTAAGGCTCTACCCCTTCTGAGTCCTCCTCCTGATCTTCATCTGCGTCCATCAGGTTCAATCTCCACGTTCTGGGATCTCGTAGACTACCACTGAGGCACGAAAGCCATCTAAGGGGACATAACGCAAAAACACCTAAAAGTTGGAAATAATGTTTAAAGCTTTGTCAAATAATCAAAAAGGATAACTACATAATATATTTTGTTTAGACAAATTAGATTTTCGTAATTAGATTTTAGTCAAATAAACTAGCGATTTTCTCTTCTAGGGACGCCAATGTCTATAGAAGGGTCACGACCTACAGTCGAGCCTTTGCTCTAATACCATCTTCTGTGGGACGCTCATTTGAGGAATCCGGTGGCAACCGCCCAGGTGGGTTGCACTCAGAAAGGTACATCACAAGCTCACAACAACAAGATTTACTTTAAACAATAAAGCTGGTAGATAAAACAAGTACAAGGTCACGAGGACCACTATTACAATATCATAATGCCAAGGATGGCACTAATTAAAGTTGATACAAAAGTAGAGAGTTTTTCAAAATCAAGAATCGGTATTGAAGTACAGAACACAGAAAAACAACACAAAAAGCAACCACAAAGGTCTTCACTTCCTTCTGCAGTGGCTCTGGAAGGGCTTCCTCCACATCAGACTCAACTTGGCTCATGACCCTCCTAGAAACTCAAATCGCCTGGGAAAGGTTCCTTCCTCTTCTTGGTGCTCACAGTGAAAGGAATCAGGATACTCGAATCCTTTCTTCTGAATTTGTGTGCAAAGGCAAGGGTGAGCATGTTTTTACACAATGCTCAGCATGTCTCATTACAAGAATGCAGGTATATAGATGAGGGATTCTCAGGGAATGAGGTCTTGGTTTTATATGTAAGAATAGAATAGATTTTCACTCTAAAGTTATAAAGAAAAGCTTTTAGTTTCAAAAGCAATACTTTGAAATCTTAAGTTATACATTAGAAATTATTATGTGTGATGGTCTCCCATGAGTCATCACTTTTATCAACTCATATTATGAAAATATTCCAAATATTACTTGTGCTGAACCACATGAATAAATCCACCGCGAACATACTCCATGACCTGGGAGTACAGAGTATCTGATACTTTTCTTACACTTTGGTGTACCTCTTTTTAAATCCACTTCTTCACTCGGCTTTCAAGTCGGATCAGCTTCATGCGACTTTTACGCATGTGACAAGGCCGAGATCACACAACGTTTTTGCAGTCTAGTATTAACAGTATCCCCGCCCGGTAAATAGACAATTAAGTCTCAAGTACCGTTGTGGGTCATCCCCACAGCCTTACTTCCTAGCCTAGGCCTGTGTCCACGCAAGAAATATGACCATAAGATTACAGTCGCTCACGACTTAATCAGGCGTAGGGCGTCTTCCTTCTTTCCACCTTTTCCTCTCTTAATTTTTCTGAACTCACATCACTCACGGAGAAACTGTGCCCAACCAGTTTCCACGCGAGAAACCAGACCGACAAAGCATGCAGGGAACTGCTAATACCAAAAAGCTACTAAGTCGTGCCTGTCCCATACCAGGCAAGTGGTTGGTACATTTTTCATGCCGCATAGAGGCACAACACAAGGTTCTTGTCCTTATGAATTAATAGTGAGGAGACTTTCACATTCCCTGGTGCGCATCGCACCCTCACCATACAAACCATCCTCACTATCAATCCTTAATTTCACATTTTCTTTCATAAAAGGGGTTTCAAATTCATTTCTCACATATTAGCCATTTCACAACCAACATGTACATTTAAAGAAGAGTAGAGTTTAAGCATAGCATCCTAGGGTGACAAGGGTGCATGGGTATTCAATCACAAGAGGGGCTTCACAACCATTTAGGTTATATCTAACCACATTATTTGAACATACTCTCATTTGAATTTAAGCCATGCATATACTTTGAAAACAACTAACATACTTCATTTGAAAATATTAGGTGAGACATGATCAAGGGGTTGAGACTTACCTTGCACTGCTGGGTCTAGTTACTTGGACGAAACCTCGAAGACTTCTTCCGCTTCTTCAACTTCGGGCACTGCGGCGGACACAAGCAATACAACACATACGCTACATAAGCATACATAAAATAGTTGCAATAGAAAATAATAAGTAAATATATCATGCATGCAAGGGGAAAGATTTGGGCAAAGTCACTTGGGTGCTGGTCGAAGAGATGGGCTCAAAAGGAGTTGAATGTCGAAAGGCCGACATTCGCTCCACGGCTAGACATAGCCTTAACTTGGTCTTAGGTAGGTTTTCTGGAGAAGTGGCAGAAGAGAAAGATGTAGAACACAACTCCAGGAATCTGGGAGACAAAGTGGCATTTCAATTGCTCAACCAGAAGAGGTCAAAAAAGGCTAATGCCAGTGGCTGACATGCACTGACATAGTGCAGACATTGCCAAAATCTAGGGCTTGACATAACTTTTGATCCAGGGCTCCAATTGATGCACAACTTTGTCTAGGAGTTAGGCCTTGATAACAGGAACAAAATACTTAACAGGATCAAGGGCAGAATGTGGCTGGAGGGCGGCCAAATCTGGCGAGTAAACACGGTGGCCTGGACATAAACTGAGCTACTGGACAGTGATCTTGGCATTGGAATATCTTGATTCTGGTTGATTCAGAGGTCGAGCTAGTGGACAATATTGCTCAGGGTACTAGAATCTATCTAATGGACAAGGTTTCCAGGGCTAGATCGGCCGAAGAAGAATTCCGGCGACTGGCGCTGGAGAAGATGACACTGGACATTGGGGTTTTCGATATAGAGGGTTTGAACTTGATTCCTTGCTCAGGGAGTGAGAGGGTGAAGTGTGGAAACTACTGGTGAAGTTAATTTGGCTGGGGTTGAGCATTTGAGCTCGTCGGCGTTGGCGCCGGACCTGGAGAAGACGGTGAACGACGAACGGGCGCTACACAATGATTCTGGTCAAATGCTCTGGACTACACCATCTAGGGGGTACAAGGAAGGTGTAGGTGGCTTCAATTTGGGGAGTGTTGCAGTGAGGCACGCAGGCGACATGCGACATCCACGGTGGCGCGCAAAAATTGGAAAATCACGCGATGCTGCATCAATTTGAAAACTGGCTGAACAGGCTTGCTAAGAAGTGTCTAAGGATCAATTTCTACTATTCGAACGAGAGCTGATTTGGATTGAATCAGGCAGCATTGGGGAAACAGGGGTTCTAGGCTTTTCCGATGATCGCCGGTGTTAGGGATCGCTGGGATGCAATTGGGTGCTATGACACAGAGAGAGGGAAGAGGGGAACTCACTGGTGGCTTTGGATTGGAGAGAGGTGCAGTGAAATGGGCTAGCACCGTGAGCTCTCTCACTGGCTCGCCGGAGAAGAAGGTGAAAGCAGCGAGAACGCGGAAAATGGCTAAGTCCTGAAGATGAGGAGTTAACACAGCACTGGAGGGTATTTATAGATGCTGGAGCAATCTGCTGGTCGACAAATTGGGGAACAGCGGCGACGAAATCGACCGCGAACCGACCGGACACAGCGGGGACTTGTGCCGACGGTGATGGCGAGGCACTGGCGTGCAGCGGTGCAGGCTTTTGGCAGGGGCAATCCAGCTTTAGCAGTGGACGGTGCAGGCGCAAGCGGTGAGGGAACGGCGGAGTGAAAGCTCCATCGATGCATGGCTGAGACGTGTCGAACAGGCGAAGCTGAAACTGCTGGTTCACAGGCACGCGCGCGGGGAAGAAATTGGCCGTGCTGGCGTGGCCGAGGTGGCGTCCACGGCGGTGCCACGAGTGCGCACGGGTGTCAGGTACGTGGCTGATGTGTTGGCACGGCAGGGGGTTCACCGGCGGCGAAGAACACGGCGATGCACTGCGGCGGATTCTGCTGAGACACGGCCAGGGGCCTAAATTTAATGAAAGGACAGATTTGTGAGGAAAAAGGACTGATCTACAAGGGTTTTGGATTGGGCTCTTGGACCTATTTGCAAATATGGAGATCTGGAGGGCTGATCTGAGATCTGATTTCAGGAGTGAGTTGCATAAAATTAATAGAACTCATTTAGCTAAAGTTTGACAAGATCGGGGAAGATCTGAAGGGTTTCGACAAAAATGGGGAAAACGACTTAGGGTAAAATTAGGGTATTTAGGGTAAGATTTGGAAATTCTTCCAGAAGGGAAAATTGTTCAGAATAGTGAATGGGAGATGTTCGCTAAATCAGATCAAAGTTTGGAGATGGTCTGAGACTTTTAGTCTTTTTAGGCTTCTGACAAATCTGAAAATGACTGATTTGTGATACTTTTGGGCTGATTTGCGAAAAAGATCTGAACGAAAGAATTTGATTACCAACTTTTTGGGGTAAGATACTGGCACAACTGGGATCTCATTCTGAAATAGAGAGAGACGAGGCAAGCCAGGATTTGAGAAAAATTGGGGTGTTACACGTGTATCCTTTCTACTTCCATTCCCAAAGGACACAACAGCTTTTTTGCTTGGTAGGTGTGTTTTGGCAACTCGTTTCCTTCCAGAAACATGTCCGCTAAAAGATCTAACAGTGCCGTGCAACTCTTGTCGGTCCAGTTGTTACTTGCCTTCAATTTTAACAATTCAAGCACGGAGGCCAACTTTGTGTACTTCGACTTGCAACCAGGGAACAATGGCTTTTCTGAGTCCTCAATCAAGCACTTGAATTTACCAAACTCCCTTTCACTATAATTTCCTTCCACATCAAGCAACATATCCTCTAAATTGTCATCCTCTGGCATATCCTCATCAAAATCGTTGTTTGGATCCGACATGTCATGTTCCTCAACCTGAGTGGCACTTGCTTCTGCAGTTTGCTCTTCGCCATGGTGGACCCAACACGTGTACCCCTTTTTGAAACCACGTCGGATCAAGTGGGCGACAATTTGAGATGAGTTGGTGAATATCTTAAGATTCTGCCAGTCTACGTAAGGACAGTACATATATGGTAAACCCTTCTTCGCCATGTCTTGTTCAGCAACTTTTTGGAAATCTAAAACACCTTTCATGTATTGTTCACTCACTCGGTTGTCATTATACATCCAGTCTCGATGGACCATCTGCAATTAAATTCATACACATGCTAAGTAATACTCTACGTATGGTCGACACGCAATAAATTATAAATCTAGCTAGCTAGTGTTTGATGTGGAGTTTGCGGTATAACTAGTTAACTACTACTTGAACAGTAAGAAATTAGTTAGTAACTAATTGGGGGCGTGGATAACACACATCCTAAAGCAATTAAATAGCTACAGGTCGAAATATGAGAGTTACAACCAGGATTTGCTACTCTAGCTTCCCCTCTCTCTCCCTCTAATTCGATTGATCAATCAATGGAGATCGATATTGATGATGAAATTAAATAATGTGTATGCCTTAGGAGCAAGTACCAACCATGGATCTTCAAATTTGTTGTCCCCAAATGCTCCCCTTTTGAGATATTGCTCTTCCTTGCCCCACATCTCTTCCAACTGGACAGTATGTCAAGCAAGAGTGTACGACTAGCTCGAAACATCCGCCAAAAGACCTTTTATACCAGGTTCAATACGGACGGTTCTACATAATACCGTATGTAATAGTAAAATATCACTAACGGTTTTCACTTTAAAACTGTCGGTAATATCGGTGCATTTGTGTAGAACTATGATAGAATATCACAGACGGTTTTGAGATATGAATCATCGGTGATAATTAGAATATCACATAAACTATTACTGACGGTTTTCACTTTAAAACCGTGGTAATATCGGTGCATTTGTGTAGAACTATGACAGAAATATCATAGACGGTTCTAAGGTCTGAATCGTATGTAATATGCCTGGAATTTTGCTTGCAGTCGAATCGTTCGACTTCTACAAATACTTCCCTCCCTGGAGTTTTGCTTCCAGTCGAATTGTTCCACTTCTTTTTCTCCTTGGGCACGACAAGCCCTAACCTGTAACCTCCATTGATGGCCGCCGCACCTCCATCGACGGCCACTAGTTTCTCTGGTGAATCAAGTCCAATATCAATCATAGCTTCAACTCCCACAGCTAGATTTTGGCATTGCAAACAAGGCAAGTAAAATTTCAGCATTGTTGGATTATCCTAATCCTATGATGGCAATTATCCTGTGATTCCTGTATCTTCCATTTTTATATTTCTTATTTTCAATATGATTCTATGCAGGTCCATGGACGATGTTCACGAGGGGCAACATAGTTCATGGTTCGTCGTCGTAGTACACTGCCTACGTTGGCTTATTGGCAAAAGAAAAGGTGAAGATCATCATCGAGAGCTGGATGGATGTGAAGGTTGAGAAGATCCTCAAGCCCGGTGTGTTTCTCAAATTAGGACATATAGAAAGCATCTTTCATTTGTTTTGGTGATTTCCTCGGGCTTTCTCAACTCAACTCAACTCAACGCAACTCAACTCTTGCATTGATGAGTTGAGTTGAGATAAGAAAGCCAGAAGAGATCACTAAGACAAATGTAACTCAATGCTAGTTCCAGCTCCTCGGGTGTCTCTGAACTGAACTCCTATGGTTAAGTCATACGTGGTTCATACATTTGCTGTTTCAGATGAATGGATTTGTGATGTATCAGGTCTAACTTGTAGTAGGTAGTTACATTTGTTGTTTGATTGCAAAGGTTCTCTTTCATATGTGACTTTTGTAATACATCGACTGTGTGCATTGGTGTATTTGTATTGGGTTATGGTGTCTATTTGTGTATTTGTATTGCTATTTGGGACATGTACTTGAATGTCTGAATTGGTGTATTTATGTAATTGTATTGGTGTATATTTGTGTATTTGTATTGCTGTTTCAGACATGTATTTGAATGTGCGAACTGGCTTATTTGTGTACAAAAATCGCAAAAATATCATAGACAGTTTTTAATTCAAAACCATCTGACAAACGGTGATATAACAAACAGACGGTTTTGATGTCAGAACCGTCTGTTATACTCCAACGTGCTGGAAAATTAGAAGCGTTGAATACTGTTGGGACTATCACAATCGGTCCTCACATCAAAATCATTTGTAATATCTAAACCGTGCTTAAAAGCTACCAAAAGATAAAGAAAGAGGGAAGATAGCTAGCAGTCCAAGAACGTGCGGGAAAATTGGAAAATTGACATAAGAACAAATTTTTCATTAATTGTTTTACATTACTTACAAAAAAAAGTAAAAATACAAAATGCTAGGTCAAGGAATGGTCTTAGCCCTGGCTGCATCTAGAATAAACTCGGTTTGACTTGCAGCCAAGACGCAGGACTCATCCAGCAACAAGTTGTCCTTCTTAGGATCAACTACTACCACATCGGGAATGCCTGCGACCTCCCTCAGCTTCGCTATGGTATCCTTCACAGTCAAACTGTAGCTAGCGATGGTCATATCCACGGCTTGCTTCTCCTCACGAAGATGCCTCGTCCTCGCCCTAGTATTGTCACCATCCGTCTTCATGCGCTAAATGCGCTGGAAGAGATCGTCTAGGTCAAGCCGTAGCTAACTGTGCTTCTCCATAAGGAGCTTCTGCTCCTCCTGGAGGGCCCTTGGCTAGGCCTTCACCTTTCTTGAGTCGAAGAGTTTGAGAATTATAAAAACATGTAAAGTAGTTGGCAATTCCACTGTCGAGCTACTTATAGAATTTCTAAGGTGATGCTTCGTGTTCCCAGCCTAGGGTGCCGCGCGAACACACAGTTGAGAATTTGAAGCACTAGAGGGCTTTCACAGTCGGTTCTGAACTCAACGCCGTCTGTAATACCATACTACTATCACAGATGGTTTTTATCTTAGAACCGACTGTGATAACTGTCACAGACGGTTTTGATGTTAGAACTAACTGTGATAACTATTCTCCCTCACGCCAAAGATTGACGCTCCCATGTTCGCACTTAATCACCCTGCGATAAATCTTTATATGATCGTAATAGTCATTCTGTGATCGTACATAGTGCACATACCTTTCTACGGTCGCATGGTCGCCAAAACCTAATGAAAGAGAGAAGATAGTAGTCCAACAACGTACGTGCTGGAAAATTGGAGAATTGACATAAGAACACATTTTTCATTAATTGTTTTGCATCACTTACAAAAACAAAAAAGTAAATATAGAAAAGGCTAGGTCATGGAGCGGTCTTATCCGTGACTGCATCTACAATAAAGTCAGTTTGACTTGCAGCCAGGATACAGGAGTCCTCCAGCGATAAGTTGTCCTTCTTAGGGTCAACTACGTACGCGTCGAGAAGGCCTGCGACCTCCCTCAGTTTCGCGAAGGTATCCTTGAGAGTGAAACCGCAGCCAGCGATGGTTATATCCGTGGCTTTCTTCTTCTCGCAAAGACACCTCGTCCTCTCCCTAGCCTTCTCAGCATCTATCCTCAATCGCTTAATGCGCTGGATGAGATTGTCCACGTCAAGCTTTAGCTGAGTGTGCTTCTCCATAAGGACAATGTGCCGGTCCTGGAGGGCCCTCAGGTCGGCCTTCACCTTGACCAAGTCCTCCCCATCTCCCCTTCCCTGTGCAAATCAACAGTTCGAGAATGTACTGAACAGAGATTAACAATATAGGGTAAGTTCAAAAGTTGAGAGTTCTTACCGGGGAGGGAAAGGCTGAGGATGCACGTGAGGATGCCATTGGCATAGGAGAAGCTAAGGAGTCGAAGAGTTTGAGAATTAGAAAAACCTGTAAAGTAGTTGGCAATTCCACTGCCAAGCTACTTATAGAATTTCCATGGCGATGCTTCGTATTCCCAGTCTAGGGCGCCGCACAAACACACAGTTGAGAATACGAAGCGCCCCAGACACTAGTACAAAAATGCAGTCTACTAACCCCTATCTTCTATCGATTATTAGCAATTTAGTAGAAAACCGTTCTCGCAGTCATAAAAGGCATAAGGGAGGTATTTTTTCTATCAGTTTTTAAGAAACTTACCATTAGAAGAAGCAGAATGATTTACTCTGGCGGTGATGAACATATTTACCGTTAGAAGAGATGCATAAGTACTAACGGGAGGATGTTGTGTACCGTTAGAACTGGTTGACTTCTACAAATAGTTTTATTCTATCGGTACAGTATGCATATACCGTTAGAATATATCACAAATTCCTATCGGTATCCTGTTGTGAACCGATAGAATAGTTCGTCTGCTACAAATAGTTTTATACTATCAGTATTGTATGTTTATACTGTTAGAATATGTCACAAATGTGAGACCTCCATTTGAGGATCACCTTGGTAACCGCCCAGGTAGGTTACACACAGCAGGATGTCACATGAGCTCCAAACCACACAAGCATAGTAATAACATTAAACAAGTATCAGGCCAACATGGCCAATATTACATAGCCAATGCACCGAAAATGGCGCTAAGTAGAGTTGCTAAGAAAATAACTAGTTTATCAGAACCAGAATCGGTATCCAAGTATCGAACACACAACATAAAGCACAAGGCGACGACAAACAGCTTGACTTCCATCCGCAGCGGGGTTGGAGGGACTTCTCCCACATCTGACTTGACTTGGTGCGAAATCCTTCTAGAACGTGGGCTCGTCCGGGGTGCTTCCATCTTCAGGTGAGTACTCATAACTGAAGGAATCGGGATCCTCGAATCCCTCTTCTACAGTTGGATATAAATGCAAGGGTGAGCACTTGGTGCTCAGCAACACTCATTCCGGGGATTAATGCAATTGTACTTACATGAGGGTGAAACATATGATTCCGGGGTTTTAGTTTCATATGGATAGAGATATATAGATTTCCAAGTCATTTATTCAGTAAAGCAGTACTTTTGTCATGAAAATGATACTTTAAACATTAAACAGGTTTTCAATAAAACATTAGATGTAGTGGTCTCCCATGAGTCACTACTTTGTTAACCGCATTATGAAAACATTCCAAAACATTACTTGTGCTATAACCCATGGATAACTTCCACTACGAAAAGACTCCTGAACCTGGGAGTACAGAGTATCCGATACTTCTTTTACACTTTGCAAAGGTGTACCTCTTTTTAAATCCACTGGTTCACTCGGCTTTCAAGTCGGATCAGCTCCATGTGACTTATACACATGTGACAAGGCCGAGATCACACAACGCTTTTACAGTTCAGTATTAACAGTATCCCCGCCCGGTAAATAGACAGTTAAGTCTCAAGTACCGTTGTGGGTCTTCCCCACTGCCTTACTTCCTAGCCTCTCTGGTCTATGTTCCCGCAGGACACATAGCCTTGGTCTATGTCCACGCGAGACATACGACCATTTAAGATTACAACCGCTCACGGCTTAATCAGGTCTAGGGCGCCTTCCTTCTTTTACACCTTTTCCTCTCATCATTTTTCTGAACTCACATCACTCGTGGCCGAACCTTGGCCTTCCAGTTTCCACGCGAGAAACCAGATCGTCAAACCATGCAGGGAACTGCTAATACCAAAAAGCTACTAAGTTGTGCCTGTCCCATACCAGGCAAGTGGTTGGTACGTTTACAATTCGCATAGAGACACAGCACAAGGTTCTCGTCCTTATGAACCAAAAGTGAGGAACATTCACATTCCCTGGTGCGCACCGCACCCTCTCCATACAAACCAATCCTCACTACTGATCCCTTTTATCAGTTTTCTTGACAAAACGGTTTTCATTATAACTTCTCATGTATTTGACCATTTCAAGTTTAATGTGGATATTCAGTATATGAGTCCTAGGGTGACAAAAGCATATATATGAAGGTTCAATAACAAAAAGGAGTTTCATGATTCATTAGGTAATATCTACTCATGTCATTCAAACATAACTTGTATCTCAAATAAGCATGCATAGTAAGAAACAGTGAATATACTTCATATGAAAATATTGGGCGAGACATGATCAAAGGAATGAGGCTTGCCTTGCGATGTTGGGTCTAAATACTCAGACGGATCTTCAAAGACTTCTTCCGCTCCTTCAGCTTCTGACTCTGCGGCAATCAACCAACACACAAACACATACCATAAGCATACAGAAAATAGTTTCCATAGAAATTATTAAGTAAATAAGTCATGCATGCAGGGGAAAAGGTTAGGGCAAGGTCACAAGGGCTCTGGTCGAAGAAACGGCTAAAAAGGATTGAACGTCGAAGGGTCGACATTCAGTTCATGGCTTTGGCATGGCTTCAAACTAGTCTTAGGATGGTTTTCTGGAGAAGTGATAGAAGGGAAAGATGTAGATCTCAACTCCAGGAATCTAAAGGACAAGGTGGCATTTCAATTGCTCAACCAGAAGGGGCTGAACAAGGTCAATGCCAGTGGCTGACATGCACTGACATAGTGCTGGACATGGCCAGAAACTAGGGCATGGCTTAACTTTCGATCCAGGGCTCCAATTGATGCAACACTTTGTCTGGGAGGTAGGCATTACTAACAGGAACAAAATACTCAACAGGGACAAGAGCTGAAAGTGGCCGGAGGGTGGCCAAATCCGGTGATGAACTGCGGTGGCGACACGGCACAGACATTGATCTGGACAAAAGCTTGGCAAGGGCATAACTCACAATCTAGGCAGATCCAGGTGTCGAGCTAGTGGAAGAAATTGCTCAGGGAGGTGAGGCGAAGCTAAGGGACAAAGTGGTGTCGGCTGAATCGGCCGGGAACGAATTCCGGCGACCGGCGCTGGAGAAGATGACACTGGAGCTCGGGGATTTTTGATTCAGGGCGAATGAGCTCAATTCCAAGCTTGGGGATGATCTGTGGGGTATGAGGAGGCTACTGGAGGGGTTAATTTCATTGGAGATCGGCCGGAGGGGCTCGGCGACGAGGTCCGGCGAACTGGTGGACCTCCAGATCGGGATTTCTTCAATTTGAGCGCAATTGGGGATCCTGATTCAACAGGCTTACTCTACTAAGCTCACTGATCAAGTTCTTCTACAGAATCGAGAGCTAATTCGGGCTGAATGGGATAGCATTGAGGGAACAGGGGTTTTCTGGTTTTCCGGCGATCACCAGCAATGGGGAGCACTATGATGCAATTGCTTGCTTGGGCACGGGAAGATGGGTGTGGGGAACTTATTGGTGAACCTGGATTGGAGAGGTGGGCTACGGTTTGCTCTGGCGACGGTGGCTCCAGAAACAGCTCGCCGGAGAAGAAAGGGAAACAGTGAAAAACTGGGAATTTGGCTAAGTCTTGAAGTTGTGCTTCTTCACAGCACTGAGGGGCTTTAAATAGGTCCAGGGGCGAAGCTAGCGAGGGATTAAGCGACAGTGGTTGCTTGCGCCGGGGAGAAGTTTGTCTGGTGCAGGCGCAACAGCGGCGAACGGCGATGTGATCGCGCCCAGGCGGTGCTGCAGCTTTGCCAGCGACGCCAGGGCGCCTTGGGACTTCGTCCGGGACGGCGCAGATGCGGAGGCAGCGGCACAGCTCCGGCAACGACACGTACGCGCATGCAAATGCCACGGCAACGGTTGCGCGCGCGAAGACACGGCTCTGGGGCGAGGGCGTTTATCCGCTGGGCTAGGCGATGCCACGGTGGCTATCACGTGCGCGCGGGGTGGCTCAACCGATTACGAGCGCGGCGACCTGAGAGGATGGCCGGCGGCGAGCTCTGCGGCGAAGCAACGGCGAACGGGGCGCGGTCGAACGGCACAGGGGCTAAAAAGAAGGCCCGGGCTAATTTGCAATTTCAAATCTTGCTCCAGGGACTGATCTGTGAGGAAAAATTGAATAGAACTTGGGCCTGATTGCAAATTTGGAGATCTTAGGGTCCGATCTGAAATCTGATTTCGCAGCTAAGTTGCAAAAGATTATTAGAACTTATCCGGCTAAAGTTTGGTAAGATCGGGCAAGATCTGAAGGGTTTTCGACAAAATTAGGGGAAACAGTTTAGGGTAAAATAGGGTAATTAGGGTTTTAAAATGGCGAGGGTTGAAACTCAGCTTTAGGATGAGATTTTGGAGATGATCCCGAAGGGAAAAATGTTCTGAACGACATTTAGAAGGGAATGGCTGAAGCAGATTAGGGTTTGGGGTCAAGATGTGGATTTTGGCTATTTTAGGGTTTGACAAAAACAGGGGTGTTACAACAAATTCCTTAGAACTGTTCATCTTCAAATAGTTTTATTCTATCGGTAATGTATATTTATACCGTTAGAAGATAGCACAAATATATTAGAACTGTTCGCCTTCTACAACTAGTCTTATTCTATCGGTAATGTATGTCTATGCCGACAGAATATGTACAAAAATTCCTATTGATAAGATGTAGTGTGCCGATAGAACCATTCTCCTTCTACAAATAGTTTTATTCTATCGGTAATGTATGTTTATACCGACAGAATATCTCCAAAACTTCCTATCGGTAGGATGTAGTGTGCTGATAGAACCGTTCGCCTTCTACAAATAGTTTTATTCTATCGGTAATGTATGTTTATACCGTTAGAATAGATCTCAAATTACTAACGATAGGCGGTTGTGTACCGATAGAACTGATCTATTTCTATAAATACCCGGGTATGTCTCTTTCATTCGAACAGTTCATCGGGCGCTCGTAGCCCTAACCCATAAGCTCCATGGATAGCCGGCGCATCTCTACCAGCGACCGCTACACCTCCATCGACGCCCACTAGATTTCGGCATGGCAAGCAAGGCACGTAAAATTTCAGCAATATTGTTAGCTTATTCTAATCCGATTATGGCAATTATCCTGCAATTTTTGTATCCTTCATTTTGATGTGTCTTCTTTTCAATATGATTATGTACGGTGTCTTGTTCCTGTTTTTTATTAAAACAACTAAATAATATCACTGTGGGACAGATAATGTTCAATTGCTTGCTGATCCTATCAAATGAAGAAAATTATCAGGAGTATAAATATAATATCTTCATCTCTCAGTAGGTTGTTCAATACTAACTTGGACTTAGTAATAATTGAAATTGAAAGATCATGAAATTGAAATTAAAATCGAAAGATATTTGTAATTGAAATTGAAATTGAAAGATCATGAAATTGAAATTGAAATTGAAGTTGAAATTGAAATTGAAAGAACATGAAATTGAAAGATCATTAATGTCAAGATATTTACAAATATCATGAGATACACAAATGTCTTGATCTTCTCTGTAGGTTGTTC
The DNA here is from genome assembly GCA_019359835.1 of Pharus latifolius. Classification (NCBI taxonomy): domain Eukaryota; kingdom Viridiplantae; phylum Streptophyta; class Magnoliopsida; order Poales; family Poaceae; genus Pharus; species Pharus latifolius. The sequence goes on along the minus strand of CM033323.1, from coordinate 35,639,653 downwards.
AATACCAATAACATAGTCAAATGCCAACTAGCTTGATCAATGATCAAGTGCATGTAAGAAGTTCATTAAATAATTAATATATGTATATTGGCAAGGTAATTTCTTCTGATGAAATAGAGTAGAAATGTAATATCTTGATCTCCAGTTGCAAGTTGATGTTACTGACAAGGATTGACACCCGGGTCAGTTCAAATAAATGCACTGTTGGTTCAAGACAGATTCGAGCCAGACACGTGCCCGGCGGTGCGAACTCAAGTCATTCTGAGAAGCATCAGCCCGAGGTCGCAGGCTTTGCGCGATCAAGTCGTAGGCTTTGCGCAATCAGGTTGCAGGTTTGCACGATCAGACCGCAGGCTTCACGCGGTCAGAACTTCGTATGCTATACGCGAACAGAATGTCAGAGATGTTGCGCGGTCAGCAAACATCCCGCAGTCAGAACATTCTCGACCAAGGTACTTGGAGTTCATCTGTCCGGCAGTCCCTATAGCGGGAATATTCCAAGTATCCCGAAGATTCCTCCACGTGGAGGACCAACCGTCAAGAGGTTAATACGATCAGTTATCCATGAATAACACGTGTTTAACCTGCGTGGAGGTTAAGAGCGGTTCTCTAAAAACCGCATCCAACCATCCAAGCAATTGTTTGATGCAGTTACGACTTGGCGCCCTTTCGACCAATATAAAAAGGCGGCATGGTGTATCAAACGGAGGAGAAGAAAAAAGGGACCGACGTCCCTTATACAAGTGAGATACAACACATCTCAACCACTCAAACAGCCAAGTCTACGACCTAGGTTAGATAGTTTTTTACAAGCCTCTTTGGCTTTATTCTGTACATTGATATAAGAAAAACCCTTCGCCTGTGAAGGTGTTTTCCCGCCATCTTGTAAACCTTTATCACTTATAGTGAAATCCTAACAGGACGTAGGGCTATTACTCCCACCATCGAGGGCCCGAACCTGTATAAACCTCTCTGTGCTCCTGTTCTCCATTTTTCTACATACCTTCCCGGAGGGTCATCTTGAAAGGTCTCGCTATTACAAATTTTGCATAAGTTCGGCTAAGGACTCTGAGTCCGAATCGTCGACAGTTACTATGATGAAGCACAACCTAACCTTCCGTTGGTAGTCTTTCTCAGATAAGGAGTCATTTAGGAAATAGTAAACAATCTTAATTTGCTCTAGAATGCCTATTTATGTTCTGTGCAGGTCCTTAGATGATGCTCATGAGGGGCAACGTATTTCACGGTTCTTCATCACAGTATGCTGCCTACATTGGCTTGTTGGCGAAAGAAACGGTGAAGATCACCGTCGAGAGTTGGAAGCACGTGAAGGGCGAGATCTTGGTTGGCTCGGTCGAGAAGATCCTCAAGCCCTGCGTGTTTTTCAAATTAGGATCTATAGAAAGCATCTTACATTTGTATCGTGTTTCAGCCATTTTTTTGCATGCACCAGCTTGTGGACAGATGCTCACCTGCTTGGAGAAGAAGAATTGTTGTCATTTGCACAGCCATTCTTTTTGTTAATGGAGTTGAGTTGAGTTGATTGAGCCTGAGTCCGAGGAAATCACCAATACAAATGTAACTCGATGACAGTTCCAGCTCCTTGGGCGTCTTTGAACTGAACTCCTATGGTTAAGTCCAATGTGGTTCAGACATTTGCTGTTCTGGATGAATGGATTTGTCATGTATTAGGTCTAACTTGTAGTCGGTAGTTGCATTGTCGCAACTTGCAAAGGTTCTCTTTTATGTAAAATGTATGGGCCACTGGGTCCTCGTGACGATATGTTGTTAATTTCAGACGTGACTTTTCTAATATACATCGAATGTGTGAATTGTTGTATTTGTATATTGTTGTATATTTGTGTATCATGTATTTCTATTTGGGACATGAACTTGAATGTGTACATGGGAGTATTTGTATATTTAATTGTATTGGTAGGTAGGTGTGTATTTGTACTGCTGTTTCAGACATGCACTTGAATTTGTGAACTGGCATGTGTATGTTTGTACCTAAATTGCTTTGTCATACATGAATCAGCTTGCTTTTGTTTCAGCCATTAACTAGAATGAGTTTAAATAGTACTCATTTTTATGTTTCCTCTTGCATTTTCTTAAAGGAATGGAGGCAAACCAAGATCTCATGTAAGTAGAGATTTTTAATTTCTTTGTCAAGATGAAGTACCAAGTACCTAAGAAAAGTATTTTTGTGTCTCCTAGTTAATCTACAAATTAGCATCTCATGAAATATTTCTTTATCTTCTAGTTAAGATCTGTTTGATGTTACATTGTGTTTAGATATGATTCTTTGAATGTGAGAACTGGTGTCATGTGTATCATGTATTACCCAGTTTGGTTTTGTTTCAGCCATCTACCAGTACCTCTTCTAACGGCAAATACACATATTTGCCGATAGAACAACACCTGTATTTGCTTATGTGCCTCAGGCATGCACTTGAATGTGAGAACTGGTGTGCATGTGTGCACTTAGATTGCTGTGTCATGCATTACCCAGTTTGGTTTTATTTCAGCCATGTACCAGTACCCCTTCTAACGGTAAATACACATATTTACCGATAGAACAACACCTGTATTTGCTTATGTGTCTCAGGCATGCACTTGAATGTGAGCACTGGTGCGCATGTGTGCACTTAGATTGCTGTGTCATGCATTACCCAGCTTGCTTTTTGTTTTAGCCATGTACCAATACCTCTTCTAACAGTAAATACACATATTTACCGATAGAACAACACCTGTATTTGGTTATGTGCCTCAGCCATGCACTTGAATATGAGAACTGGTGTGCATCTGTCCACTTAGATTGCTATGTCATGCATTACCCAGCTTGCTTTTTGTTTCAGCCATGTACCAGTATCTCTTCTAATGGTAAATACACATATTTACTGATAGAACAACACCTGTACCTGTTCAGCAATGTACCAGTACCTCTTCTAACAGTATATGTGTGTTTGTACCGATAGAATATGTGTGTACAAAATTACCCGCACTTAGTCTAATGGGCATTTTGTGTATTTACTATTAGAAATAGGTCCAGTATAATAAAACCCCACTCGACCATTGCTAAACTGCTGTTTTTATCTGTTGCACTCTGTGTCCCTCTGTTTGTGATGAGAGTTCCACGCTCGCAGCTACACTGCTAGGGTGATCAGGGCAAGCTGGAAGGAAGTTGATTGGACCCCTCTCTTTAATGTAAGCTTAATTGTCATCACTTATCTCTCTCTCCCTCTAGATCTCCCTCCCTCTCTACTTGCAAGCTAGATGTATTGTGTAGTTCCAAGCTTCTAGCTCCAAGCTTGGGAGCTAGCTGGAAATGCCTCATGTTTTAGGAGCTCACTAGCTTGTATTGTGTAGTTAGCTAGGTTAATTAGTGTTAATTTCATCAGGCTAGGGTTTAACACATCAGTTTTAAGAGGCTGCACGTACATGTACATAACTTATTGCAGCCTCTTGCTTCTTCAAAAATTAAGCTCTTCAAAAATCTCATTCCCTGAAACATCATTTTCCAATGCCCTGCCCACTTCAAAAATTACTCTGGGAAAAATTTAGTTGTTCTATCGGTATTATTTTGTTATACGGTTAGAATAAAACCATTAGTCTGATGTTATTTTGTTGTTTGTACCGATAGAAGAGGGCATCCACTACTTTATTAAACATGACCCTTGAGTTTCCCTCCAGTTGAACCGTTCCAACTTATAGCACTGCGTCTCTTCGAGCGCGAAAACCACAACCTCCGCAATGACCACTTACTTCCTCACTCCCACACGACGATCGCCGCCTGGATACTGGTTCGCCATTGCCACCGGTCCATATTTTCGTCGTTTGTCGGCCGTCGCTGCGTTCTACACCGCCTCTCCATCACCACAACTGATCGCCGTAAAATACCCTAATTCACCGTTATTTTTCCAGCATCTTCCTTATTTGATCTTAGTGTTTTGTACGTACTAATTATTCAAGTTTTGGAATTAAACTAGGGTTCCCTATTGTGTTGGATTATGTAAATTCCGCAGGCAATGTTGATTTAAATTAGGGTGGACATAATATGTTCCAGTGCTGTAATGAACCTATTTTAAGATTTTAAATTATCTATACTGTTGTATGTGTGATCAATTGTATCCAACTGCCATGTAATGCACTTTATATGTTGGAGGTGTTCTTACACATCTTCTATCGGTATCTCTTGTATTTGCCGATAGAAAAAAATTGTTATGTTCTATTGGCAGCTGATGTGTTTACTGATAGAAAAGATTTCTGAACAAGTATTAAAACTTTGGATCTGGAAGGACATGAGCCATGCAATGTACTAGTTTGATTGGGAATTTTGACTCACTTGGTATGAATATGTGGCAATGTGGATGGGTCTTTGATGTATATGTTTCAAATGCTTATACATGATTTTTCCCAACCTAATAGATGTGAAGTCCTGATGATTTGCATACAGGTAATGCTAAAGATAACCAAGAGAGGGTGCTATAAACCATGTTATTCCTTTTTTGGTTGTGACCTAATTTCTGTGCTACGTCGATATCTTTATATTCCATTAGCATTAGGTTTGTCAGATTATGCACAGCGGCACTTAGATGCTTGTGTGCATATTTATGTGTGAAATAATAATGTTGGCCCATGAATATTAGTATAGCAAATCATGGAGAATGTTGACTTAAACCAAGATTATGTGATGCCAGTGAATGGAGGCTTATCAACAATATTCCATATACACATAGAGAACATTGTTATGTTATATCGATATCTCATATCTTTGCCGATAGAAAACATTGTTATGTTATATCGGTATCTAATGTGGTTACCGATAGAAAAAATTGCTGAACACTTCAGCAATTAATTTTTGCATGTCTTTTAGTACTATTTTCTTCAGACATCCCTTTAGCAGCCCTAATTAGTCTCCAATCCTGAACTGAGTTATGGAACTCCAAGAAGAATTAATTGCCATATGTTGCCTGCTTCCTATATGAAAATGTGTAGATGAAAATGCTCAAAAATAGAATCTTATCTTCTATTGGTAGTTTCTGTGTTTACGGATAGAAAAAATATTTAAAATAGGTCCTTTTGCTTTGTAAAATGATTTGGTTTGTGTTTCCATAAAATATTTGATGGTTTGTTGATGGTTTTGTAGGGAAAGACATGTCGTTGTCTTCATCGGATGGTAGTAGTGGTTCCACTAGGGCCAACGTAACTGAAGATGCAGCTGGTTCATCCCAGCGCAAGACGGTGGGGCGAGGCGCGATGACGTTGGGCCGTTTGGCCAAACGCACGGATCTTTCTTGTGAGTTCAACCAATTTGGGAGGCCGATCGGAAAGAATGCTGGGAAGTACGCGGCCTAATTGGGCTGTTGGCGAAAGAAAGGGTGAAGATCACCGTCCAGAGCTGGAAGGACATGACGGCAGACGAGAGGAATAGGTTGTGGGCGGAAGTGAAGGTTAAATTAACTGAAATCGCTGAACTCTTTCGTAATCATGTTCTCTTGGCTTATACTAAAGTTTAATTAACTCGTGATTAATTGTATGCATTGTTTGAAAGTAGGCTAAGTGGAACATCCCTGATGATAAACCTAGGACGGCCTGCTTGAAGGACATGAACAGAACATGGAAAACCTTTAAGAGCTGGCTCGTCAGTAACTTCCTCACTGCGGTGAAATCTCCTTTGCGAGAAGTACCCCTTATATCGGAGGAGGTATGGGAGGAATTCACCAAGCAGAAGGGGACCGAGGAGTTCAAGGCCCTTAGCGAGAAGAATAAGGCAATCCAGAAGAGGAACGACCACCCGCATCGGCTCGGATCCCGGGGTTATGCGTGGAAGGAGGAGCAGTGGAAGAAGGAAGACAAGCAAAATTTTGTCACCGACTCCCCTGAGTTGCTGCTCTCCGAGATCCGGGATGCGAGGTGCAAGCGATGGTGGAGGGGGAGAGGGTCTGTGTTGTCCATGGGGTCTATGCAGTTCACAAACCCTAGGGACGCCGACCTTGTGAAGCGAATGGTAAGTTGGCTAACCTCATAAACTGTGTGCGCACAAGTGTATATATGTATTTGTCTCACAAGGTACCTTTAAATGTAACAGATCTCTTTTGAGAAGGAGGCAATGGAGGGATTGTTTACCCCACAAAGGGAGAATAACATCCTCACCCGGGCTCTAGGAAATAAGGAGCATCCCGGGCGGACACGGGCCGTTGGAGCCATTGTGTCGTTGAAGGCCGGTTTCGCAGATCCGGCTCCACCGAGGAAGAAGGCCCCGCTCCTGGAAGGAAAAGGAAGCAGACCTCTCCGAGAAGATACGGGCTGAGGTACGGGCGGAGATACGGGCTGAGGTGCAGTCTGAGGTGCAGTCTGAGGTCGCACAAATGAGGGAAGAGTTTGCACAGTTGAAAGAAGCATTACTGGCCAAGAGTGCAGATGAGGATCCCCAGGACGACGGTACCCTACGGGGTCGGATAAGCAGTTCCTCTCCGAAGGTCCTCGCGGATCCAGTGGATCTACTTGAGGTATTGCAAGTCTTCATCTGTGCACTTAAGTTGATGCGACTCTCATTCTATTAGAGTTGTTTCGCTAACCTATTTTAATTGTTACAAATTTGCAGAAGCCGGAGAGCTGCAGCCTACTGACTCACCTAGGCGACGGGCAGGAAGTGGTTGCACACGGGTTCATATATCCGTCTGGGGAGGATGTCCGGATCCACTGCGTACGTCTGCGGTTGGGGTTCGCAAAGGTACAAGTGGACATGGCCATGCCAGGCTACAACGATTCTCCATTGCCAGTCCCAACATCGGAAATGCAGACACTTGCTGAGGCAGTGGGCTCCTACGTACAGTGATGAGGACATCATACCTTCAGATACGCGCATTGAACCGGCCCTTGAAGGTCCCATAACAAGAGCTCGAGCACGACTACTTCATCAACAGGTGAACTCGCTCCTAAGTGAATCGCATTGTATTTTCGAGGATGGATTGCTATTTAATGATGCTATTATACTTAGGAATCATGGAGAGGATCACCGCAGGCATGGAGACCAGCAAGGAAGCAAAGGAGGCCAACAACCACGTCGAATTCGAGTTGGAGGTGAAGCCCATCCGCAAGGAAGCAAAGGAGGCCAACAACCACGTCGAATTTGAGTTGGAGTTGAAGCCCATCCCGTCACCAATTCGAAGTTCGAGTCCACCTCGGAATCCAGGAGCAGTCTGCACTAAAATCGTCGCCCAGGACTCATACGGATTCCGTTTTTGACGTTTTATATACCGTTGGAAAGCTAAGGAGATAAGCTTTCTAATGGAACTGGTCCCATGTCAAAGTTCCACCGGGTCCAATGGAAATTGTTAAAAGAAGTCAGCGTCCAGAATCTGTCAGGGTGCTGCGCCACCGTCTTTGGGCCATTGGCCCATGTACCTCGTTGGAGCCCATTAGGGCGCGTCCAGGGTTCCTTGGCCGACCCTAACACCTTATATTCAGTAGTCGTCATCCGAGTTAGGATTGGGTTTTTGCTTAGATTATTCTGTCTTCGAACAGTTTCGCCGCTTGATCGGTTTGTGAGACCCCAACTTGTGAGATTAATCATTCGTATTTGCAATTCAGTTTGCTTCCTTCCGTGTTCTTGCTTGTGTTCTCGATTCGCAGCAGGGATAAGCCTTCTTGGCGAGGTCAATCACGCTCACGCGAGATTGATAACCAACGGAGTAGTGGTGTTGCGATTGCGGGGTTCAGATCATGCTTGATTTGAAGCCGGATCGTTCTACGTCGAAGCTCCACCAATCGATCTATCACATACCTTTCAGAAGATCGGGCACCCAGTGTCACACCAAGTGGTATCAGAACCTCGGTTGCCCATCAGGCATACTTGTATCCCCTTTGTTCATTATTCATCTTTCACCTAGAGTCCAGAAAATTGCCCCACAAAAATATTTGAGTTCACCGTCATATCCATCGTCCAAGCCACTCTGTGCCTTTCGCGATTTCGTTTTCAGTTTCGCGTTGTTGAATTTGTATCCAATGTTATCATCTTGTTGCTGGTTTAGAGTAAGTTCTTGATCTAGTTTGAGTCTTGCATGTTGACGTCGAGTCTAACGCCATCACGTCGTCGTCGCCGCCGCGTCCAAATCGAGTGTCAATCTGTCAAGTTCGGTATTTTGCTTTTATCTCCTTCGTCTGAACTCCAAATTGGACAAATTCAGATTCTAAATTGTAGCTCAGAAAATTCTCTACAACTTTATCATTGTGAGAAGTTCTAGAAACGCTGTTTTCAAGTCCAAAATCTCGTTGGAAGTGAATCTGTTTGATTTCGGATTTCCTACACAGACTGTATTGCGGGGCCCATATCTCCTAGATCCGTTATCTAAAATTGGTGTTCCATATATGCAAATTGATCAGAACGAAACGATCTACAACTTTTCTGTTATACGTTTTAGCGTTTGAGGCCTCAAAAAATCCGAAAACAGCATAGGAAGTTTCTGCATAGTAGATCTGTTTTTTCCAGCGAGAGAAAATTGAGTGTTTGTGTATATATCTTGTAATCTCTCATATACGGCACTATTGATATTTAAAAAAAAAAGGGTGAAAAAGGCAAGTGCATAAAAAAGAAGCCGCACAAAGAAAAAAAAAGAAATAAAAACCAAGGAAAAAAAAGAAATAAAAAAAAAACAGAAGTGCTTGCATCATTTGTATCGACAGTGTTACGTCATTAGTTTTGCTTGCTTGAGCTAGGTCTGAGAACGAGTTTAGGCCAGCAACTTTGACAAGTACTTTGGATATTTATTCAGCTTTGCTATTCTGATTTCGATGATTGCATATTCCTTGCTACTAAATATTGCATATCCAACCTCCACATACTTCTTATCAGGTACGGATTGGGTCTTGCAATCGCTTCATATACTGTTGGTATACCTCTGAGTTGTGCTACCTGTCGCCTTGGTAAGAACCTAGTAAGAACTTGGTAAGACGCAGGAGAGTGTGTGATCCCACTTCCCCATAACCTAGTAGTTGCTAGGGATAATATTTTCTGTTATCTTTTGTTGTCTTGCTCACAATGACAGAAAGTTCCAATGGGAAGGACAGGGTTTCTTCTGAGGACTGTGTGCTGCACAACGAGCTTAGGGACTTGTTGGGCGGTTTGGAGGAGAGGCTGGCCAAGATGCTCAGTGAACATGCCACGGCTTCACAGCATCAGTTTGAGGGCCTCGACAGACGCGTGTCCACCCTTGCTGGACGAATTGAAGCTTTGGAGCCACAACAGCCACCCTTCAATGACGATGACCAAGACGTTGAATATGGCGACAATGGAGAGGTGAACCAACGGACGACACAAGAGGCCCAACTACGTCAACGCCTTTGCTGCAATCAGCACGGTATGGGAGGTAATAACAACCACCATCATGGTCGTGCCAATGATGATCCTTTTGCTAAGGTGAAATTTTCCATCCCTCCTTTTCATGGTGCCTATGATGCTGCGGTTTACTTAGATTGGGAGATGACTGTTGAGCAAAAGTTTAATTCTCACTTAGTTCCTGAGCAACATCGAGTTAGGCAAGCCACTAGTGAATTTAAAGACTTTGCTATCATCTGGTGGAATGAACTTACTACCCTCCGCTTACAACCTGACACATGGGCTAGGTTAAAAGAAGCTATGCGTGAACGTTTTGTTCCTCCTTCCTACCAACATGATTTGCGTAAGAAATTGCAGCACTTAGACCAGGGTAATATGTCTGTCCAGGAATATTACGCTGAGCTACAAAAGGGCATGATACGTTGTGGGGTACAAGAGGAAACCGAAGATAAAATTTGTCGGTTTTATGGGGGGTTGAGGCGTGAAATTCAGGATATTGTTGACTACAAAGAATATACTACTGTCAATCGTTTGTTCCAGTTTGCTTTGTTGGCAGAAAAAGAATTGCAGGGATGACATTTAGCGGACCGGAGACAGCGGAACAACTTCTCCAACAACTTTGTTCCTCGGACTACGCAATCCGGTCGCGACAAACAAACTGTGCAGCCACCTGTCCCTTCCAAGAGCGCCTCGCGTCCAGCACCATCTTCATCACCTTCGCGACCTCCTGAGGTACGCAAATCTGTGACTTTGCAGGCACCAGCAGTGAGCTCCGTTTCAGTGGCTTCCACGGGACGTTCTACAGGGATCGTGTGCCACCGCTGCAAGGGCATGGGTCATGTACAGAAAGATTGTCCTAGCAAAAGGGCATATATTGCTACGGCTGATGGCGGGTATGTTAGTGCTTCTGATGTTGAAGATGAATATTCCCTCGCCACTAACGTTGCAGGCAAAGAAGAGGACGAGGAGTGCAGTGATGAGGAGGTACTTGGCACCGCAGCAACGGAGACCTACAGAACCATCATTGTGCAGCGCTCGATGAGTGCCCAAGTTGAGACGGATGACAAGTTGCAGCGTCACAACTTGTTCATCGTCAAGGACTGCCGCGTCCGCACCATCATTGATGGCGGCAGCTGCAACAATTTGGTGAACACCGACTTGGTCCAGAAGCTTGGCTTGACCACGAGAGCACACCCCCATCCGTACCACATTCAGTGGTTCAACAACAGCGGCAAGGTCAAGGTAACTCAAACAGCAAGAGTGCATTTTTCTATTGGCTCCTACCACGATTTTGCTGATTTCGATGTCGTACCTATGGATGCTTGTGCCCTTTTGTTGGGGCGTCCTTGGGAGTTTGATACTGATGCAACTCACCATGGTCGAGCTAATAAGTACACTCTTATCCATAAGGGAAAGAAACTTACGTTGTTTCCTATGTCCCCGGCTGAAATTGTACAATATGAAAAGGATAGGACGCGTAATGATAAGCAAAAGAACCTGTTACAATCTGAAAATCAGCAAGTAATTAAATTGAAAACTCCTACTTTGCTTGCAAATAAAATTGATCTTGCTGAAATTGATGAGCCTAATGGGATATGCTATGCTTTGGCTTGCAAAAAGGCATTGTTTTCGCTTGAGGACATGTCTTTTTCGGTGCCCCCCGCTGTTGCTAACCTTTTGCAGGAGTACAAGGATGTGTTTCCCTCTGAGCTTCCACCGGGGCTGCCACCTGTGAGGGGAATTGAGCACAAGATTGATTTGATTCCAGGGACGAGCTTGCCAAACCGTGCTTCTTACAGGACCAATCCCGAGGAAACTAAGGAGATACAACGACAAGTCCAAGACCTTTTGGACCGTGGGTACGTACGTGAGAGCCTTAGTCCTTGTTTTGTTCCTGTTCTTTTGGTTCCTAAAAAAGACGGCAGTTGGCGCATGTGTGTTGATTGTAGAGCCATTAATAACATCACCATTCGATATCGCTATCCTATTCCTAGGTTAGATGACATGCTTGATGAGTTGAGTGGCTCTATTATTTTCACAAAAATTGATTTGCGTAGTGGGTACCACCAGATTCGAATGGCTTTGGGAGATGAATGGAAAACTGCTTTCAAAACTAAGTTCGGGCTTTATGAGTGGTTAGTCATGCCTTTTGGTTTAACTAATGCACCTAGCACTTTCATGCGTTTGATGAACGAAGTTTTGCGTGCTTTTCTTGGCAAATCCGTGGTGGTATACTTTGATGATATTCTCATTTACAGCAAGTCACATGATGAACATATTGAACATTTACGAGCTGTTTTTACTGCCTTGCGTGATGCACGCTTGTTTGGTAACCTTGAGAAGTGCACCTTTTGCACCGATCTCGTTTCTTGGCTATGTTGTCACTCCACAGGGAATTGAGGTGGATGAGGCGAAAATTGAAGCCATTACTAGCTGGCCGATTCCGACGACTGTCACGCAGGTGTGCAGTTTTCTTGGTCTTGCAGGATTTTATCGGCGATTTGTGCGGGATTTCAGCACCATTGCAGCATCTCTCCACGAATTGACAAGGAAAGGAGTTCCTTTTCGTTGGGGACCAGCGCACGACCATGCTTTTGACGTCCTCAAAGCGAAGCTTACACAGGCGCCTTTGCTACAACTTCCTGATTTTGACAAGACATTCGAGCTAGAATGTGATGCGAGCGGCATTGGCCTTGGAGGAGTGCTCATACAAGGAGGTAAACCTGTTGCTTTCTTTAGTGAGAAGTTGAGTGGTCCATCTTTGAATTATTCGACTTATGATAAAGAATTGTATGCTTTAGTGCGTGTTTTGCAAACTTGGCAACATTATCTTTGGGCTAAAGAATTTGTCATACATTCTGATCATGAATCTTTGAAGTACATTAGAGGACAAGCTAATCTGAATAAACGACATGCTAAATGGATTGAATTCATAGAGTCGTTTCCATACATCATTAAACATAAGAAAGGAAAAGACAATGTTATTGCAGACGCTTTATCTAGGCGATATACCATGTTGTCACAACTTGATTGCCGAATTTTTGGCCTAGAAATGATCAAAGCTTTGTATGACACTGATCTTGATTTTAAAGATGCTTATGCTCAGTGCAAAGCGGGACGAACTTGGAATAAATATGTGTTGCATGATGGTTTGCTATATCGTGCTAACAAGCTATGCGTTCCAGCTAGCTCGGTTCGTCTTTTGTTGTTGCAGGAAGCACACGGAGGCAGATTGATGGGACATTTTGGCTTGAAGAAAACGAAGGGGGTGCTGGTCACACACTTTTTTTGGCCACGGCTGCGGCGCGACGTCGAGCGCTACGTCGCACGCTGTACTACATGCAACAAAGCTAAGTCCCGTCTTAATCCCCATGGTCTTTATATGCCTCTACCTGTTCCTAGCGCGCCTTGGGAGGATATATCGATGGACTTTGTTTTAGGATTGCCTAGGACCAAGAAGGGGAGGGATAGTATTTTTGTGATAGTGGATCGATTTTCGAAGATGGCACATTTTATTCCTTGTCATAAGAGCGACGATGCCACAAACATAGCTGATTTATTTTTTAGAGAAATCGTTCGCTTGCATGGTGTGCCTATTACTATTGTTTCAGATCGCGATGCGAAATTTTTGAGCCACTTTTGGAGATCGCTTTGGAACAAATTGGGGACAAAGTTGCTGTTTTCTACTACATGTCATCCCCAAACTGCCGGACAGACAGAGGTCGTTAATAGAACTTTATCAACCATGTTGCAAGCTATCCTCAAGAAGAATTTGAAGATGTGGGAAGAGTGTCTACCTCATGTTGAGTTTGCTTACAATAGAGCGGTTCACTCCACCACCAAGGTAAGTCCTTTTCAGGTAGTATATGGTTTTACTCCTCGTGCTCCAATTGATCTTTTGCCTTTACCTGCCGATGAGAGAGTTAATTGTGATGCTCAACAACGTGCTGAATTTATTCTTAAGCTGCATGCTGCAACTAAGGAAAATATTGAGAGGATGACTGAAAAATATAGGATTGCTGGTAGTAAAGGTAGAAAGGATATATTTCCAGAATTGCGCAAGTCTAAGTTAATGCCACGTGCTGATGGTCCTTTTAAAATTCTTGCAAAGATAAATGACAATGCATATAAGTTAGACCTGCCTGCAGATTTTGGGGTTAGTCCCACATTTAACATTGCAGATTTGCGACCATACATGGGAGAAGAAAGTGAGCTTGAGTCGAGGATGACTCAAATTCAAGAAGGGGAGTCTGATGAGGACATCATACCTTCAGATACGCGCATTGAACCAGCTCTTGAAGGTCCCATGACAAGAGCTCGAGCACGACAACTTCATCAACAGGTGAACTCGCTCCTAAGTGAATCGCATTGTATTTTCGAGGATGGATTGCTATTTAATGATGCTATTATACTTAGGAATCATGGAGAGGATCACCGCAGGCATGGAGACCAGCAAGGAAGCAAAGGAGGCCAACAACCACGTCGAATTCGAGTTGGAGGTGAAGCCCATCCGCAAGGAAGCAAAGGAGGCCAACAACCACGTCGAATTTGAGTTGGAGTTGAAGCCCATCCCGTCACCAATTCGAAGTTCGAGTCCACCTCGGAATCCAGGAGCAGTCTGCACTAAAATCGTCGCCCAGGACGCATACGGACTCCGTTTTCGACGTTTTATATACCGTTGGAAAGCTAAGGAGATAAGCTTTCCAATGGAACTGGTTCCACATAAAAATTCCAACGGAGGAAATGGGAATCGTCAAAACAATTCAGTATCCAGAATCTGTCAGGGTGCTGCGCCACCATCTTTGGGCCGTTGGCCCATGTACCTCGTTGGAGCCCATTAGGGCGCGTCCAGGGTTCCTTGGCCGACCCTAACACCTTATATTCAGTGGCCGTCATCCGAGTTAGGATTGGGTTTTTGCTTAGATTATTCTGTCTTCGAACAGTTTCGCCGCTTGATCGGTTTGTGAGACCCCAACTTGTGAGATTAATCATTCGTATTTGCAATTCAGTTTGCTTTCTTCCGTGTTCTTGCTTGTGTTCTCGATTCGCAGTAGGGATAAGCCTTCTTGGCGAGGTCAATCACGCTCACGCGAGATTGATAACCAACGGAGTAGTGGTGTTGCGATTGCGGGGTTCAGATCGTGCCTGATTTGAAGCCGGATCGTTCTACGTCGAAGCTCCACCAATAGATCTATCACGTACCTTTCGGAAGATCGGGCACCTAGTGTCACACCATACAGTGCCCCAAGAAGTGTGTTCTAATACAACAGGTAAATCCTACACATTTTAGATTACATCCTACTCAGTACACTCAACTTGCAAAATCTAACATACGTGCTCATTAATTGAAGTGGCCTGCCGGCGTGCTACCAGGGGACTGCGCCCCCAGCTCGGGGCATGAGGCCGGATCTTGTGCGAACTTGAACACAGCAAAGACGGCCTCGACCCCAGCTAGTGCATCCACGCCTTCACCTCGGAAGAAAGCCGCCATCACCTCGCCCATGCCTTCGAAGGTACGCGCTCAGTCCCCGGAAAAAGGCAAGGGGAAAGGGCGAAAGGGACAGCCGGAGAGGTTCAGGAACGGGTTCCCACTCATGTCGGAGGCAGCTTTGCGCAAATTGGATTGATCAACCAGAGACCTCCACGAGTGGTACCTACACCGAGCTCGGCGCAATCTGAACTTCTTAATTCCCTACAGGCCTGGGCAGTTCCACCGTGAGCTCGGGAGTATATCCGTGGCACACGAGGATCTGTTCGACCTCTACAACTGGCGGGAGCTCGATATGTCCATCATACGGACTGGAGTCCTGTGAGTTTGCTGATCCTATATACTGCTGTTTTCTAACTCTGTTTGCTAACTCTGCATTGTTGTAGTTCATTTGAAATGTAGTAACTTTCTGTGCAATACTAATGTCGTCCTTTGCATGCAGGTGCATGTACAGGCTAGCATCGGAGGCTACGTGTGACAAGGTGGGTTTCCTCAACCCAGAGAAAATAAGCCTCGCGATGCTAGAGCATGACGCCACGCACGCTGAGCACTACATATCCAAGGCACTGATGGCGTAGCTGGACAAGGAGTTCATTCTGGTGCCGTACCACCAAAGGTTAGTGCATTTCGTACTAATTTAACTCAATCTTGTATGCTATACCTCAGATATACTTTGAGCTAGCGGTCCTCTTTTATGTACAATGTAGGGGCCACTGGATCCTCATCGTGATCTGTCCGTAGAGGAACGAGGTGTACTACCTCGATTCGATGCGTGACAGATTATCGAACGAATATGTGGTCAAGGGGAATATGGAGGCGTAAGTAACATATATGTTTGATTTAAATTTTGACCTCACTAGCTAATGATAATACATTAACCGGCAATGCTAACTGAAATGCAGGTCTTTTGAGAAATATGTGTCCGTTGGAGGGAGGCATGCCGCACCGCAGGGCTCCCTACTAGCTTGGAAAGAATATGAGGTACTCACCAGACTTTTTGTTTATGCTTAATTAGTTTATGGAAACAATAGCTAACATGTCTTCGCATATGCATTTATCTCAATGCCATCAGCAGCCGCAATCGTGGGAATGTGGGTTTTATGTGCTGCACTACATGTACGACCTTGTGCGGACAAACTTTGCCCAATTCCCCAGGTAAGCATCAATAGCTAACTCAAATTTGAAAATTGGGTGTCACGTTCAAAATTAGTAAGTTAGTTACTCAGTATTCACACATGCTTGCAGATCGCCATGTCCAAAGACCAATACAAAAATGCGAAGATTAGAGATCTCCAACAAGTCTGGGCTCAATATGTTATGGAGGAAGTTGCGCCCAACCAACCGCCATGACAAGCTTTTCGATCACTTGTTGTCAATTTTCTCTTTTTCGTGTACTCGGTGCATAGATTGTTTATATATAGTCTTATTGGTTTGTATTTGTCCATATTGTACTGCAATTTGTATTGGTTCATATATATGTGAATAAATGTGAATAACTGTCTAATGTGTCAATCTATTCAATGTATATGTGAATTTACCTTTCTTGCATCTGTACTGTATTGTGTATCTGTAACACCCTAGTTTTGGGGGTGAAAAGTTTTGCATAAAAACCCTGCATGCATGTATCTCTGTAGTAGTAGCCAGATCAGCTGAACTCTAATCTCTCCCAAACCCTAAAAATCTCCAAATCTATTCTCTAGATTCAGATCAAGATCTGACCATCCAGATTTAACATACCAGTTACCCTGAAGATAAAAGTCTTCCGGAGCCAGATCAAATTCTGACCCTAACTCCCAGTACCTAAGCTTTTCTCTGTTTTCGAAAACAGGAAAAATTCAGATTTACCCTAACTACCCCAGTTTCCAGATGATTAAGTTATCTTGATTTAACCTTATCCAAACTCAAGTAACCCCTGGAATATGTTCCTAGGTTCATCCTCAACTCACTTCAAAAAGTTGGGAGCCAGATTAATTCATCTAAACACTTTTCGCAGTTTAGTCCAAATTTTACTGCGAATAAGTCCTTTTCTGTTTACCTGGAAGCCTGAAAAGGCTAAAATCCACGAATCAATTCCAACTCCAGAATTTCTTCAGGAAACACCTTCCAAATACTATTTGATACAGATCTCCCTTTTGATCAGACTTCAAATCTCTCTCCAATCACCAGAATTCGAGATCGACAAAATCCAGATTTAGTTTACCCTAATTTTACCCTATTTTCGAAAATAGGTGAAATCCCTCAAATCTTATCAAACTTTCTCCAAATTTGAGCTAAATGAGTACTAATAGAAATGTTATACTCAGCCACAAAATCAAATCTCAAATTAAACCTCTCAAAGACCAGATTTGCAATTTAGTCCAAAACCCATCAAAAATCATCACAACCAGGCCCCTGGTTCGACCACGAGCTACTGTTCATCACCTGACCGCTCAGTTCGACTTCGACCAGGCGCTCAATCGACCACAGCGACTGGTTTCGAGCACGAGCACAGGAGCTTCGACCTCACCGCTGCTACTGCTCCTTCGACCGTTGCTACGCCCGTGAACTCCTAGCCGTTGATCATCAGCATAGCCATCTTAGCCGCTGCCTCGTCGCCACGTGGTAGGTTCCTGTTCGCCACTGTGGATCGCCTTCTCCAGCACCGGCAAGATCTTGCTCTCCCGCGTTGCGCCCGACAGCCACAGCAAAATCGTGCCACGTTGCGGCCATGCCACGATTGAGCTTCACTTCACCATCTCTTCGTCGCAGTGACAGCAGCGCAGCCGACACGACCGGTGAAGACGTCGTTTCGCCGCCAGTCTTCGCCGCCGGTCACTTCCCAGTCAATTCAAGCCGGCTTCAACTCCCCGTGCAATTGTAGACGTTGGGAGCCCCCACAGCCTCGCCTATTTAAACCCCCTGGCCTAAGCAACCATCTTACACCCCTTCACACCAACAATCTGTAAAACTCGCCGTCTTCTTCGTCTTCTTCGGCGAGCTCGAGAAGAGGCTCACGGTGCCAGGCCAATCCACTGCACCGAACTCCAAATTGAAGCTACCAGTAAGTAACCCTCATCCACTTACCTGTGTAGTAGCAGCCAATTGAACTCTATCGCACCACCTCGCCGGAAATTGCTGATTTTCCCCGACAACTCCGGCGAGCAATTAAACCCTAATTAAACCGATTTAGCTCTCGAGCCTGTGATCAATATTGATTAGTGAACTTATCTAAGCATCTCTAAGCAACCAGAATCGAAGAATTTGCTAAAATATGAAGAATCCCAACTTTGCACCTTGCATGTAAGCTGGAGCTCGCTGTTAAGCTTTTCTGGTGCACCTCCAGCCAATCTAACTTCACCAGTAGCATTCTTATGCCCCAGAGACCCTCCTCAAGCAAGGAATTGAGTTCAATCACTTTAAATCAGAAATGCCCAAATCAGGTTTGAGTTAATCTTTTCTCCAGCCAATATCTCCTAAATCCAGCCAATCCAGCCATAGAAACCTTGCCATCTAGATGTTTTGGACCATTCTGAGCAACTTTGTCTTCTATCACGACTTCTAATTCGGCCTAGATTGTGAGATATCGCTATGCCCTTGTTTGCTGTACTGTTCACATTACATGTGCTCCAGGCCGGCCAACTTCTTCGCCGGTTTTCATCACTTTCCGGCCATCTCCTGGCCTAGATCCTGTTGAGACATTTGTTCCTGTTACAAATGCCTAACCACCAGACAAAGTGGTGCATCATTTGGAGCCTTTAATCAAAAGATATGGCTAACCCTAGTTTCTGGCCGTGTCAAGCCTATGCCAGGCTATGTCAGCCAGTGGCATTGAGCCTTTTCACCCACTTCCAGCCATGCACTTTGAAAATAACTTTGTCCCTTAGACTCCTGACGTTGTGATCTACACTTTTCTCTACTGTCACAACTTGAGTTGAGCCCTCTATCACCCATCGACCTTATGTCGATGCCTTGAACCGAATGCCAACCTAAAGACATTCGCTGTTTTTGGGCGAACCAGTCACCACCTTGATATTACCCTGATATTTTGGAACCTTATAAACCTTAACAGCTAATTTTAACCCTGGTTTCCATAGTTAAACTCAAATCGCTTTCAAACCTTGTATCACCAGAGTATTTTCTCCTTGCATCTTTGCATGTTGTGGATTAGTAAGAATAGGATCGATTGTAATGCCTGTTTGCTTGTTTGATCTTGTTCAGAGCAAGAGTCCGGGGTTGAAGATCTTGTCGCTGAACCGTCATCGACTGCTGATACTTACGACGAGGAAGGCAAGTCATACTTTGATCATATTGAAACCCATATTTTATGAATTGCTATGCTATTCCATGAGTAGATATCTCATTAATATTGCATGTGTTGAGATCAATGATATTATGGCAGTGATAGATTGAATACTTGAGGAATGTGAACTTGATAAGATAGTAAGCCACGAACTAATAAAAGTATAAACATGTACATTTATATTCATGAAATAGAACCCCTAGCCGTGACCAGTATTTTGGTATGGAATGGTGGTAGCACTGGAGGTGCTTGGCTGCACTGAATGTGTAGGCACTGAAGGTGCATGGTTTGTGGTATGATCTGGTCACTGGCATGTAAGGACTAGAACCTTGTGTTATGCGTCTAGTGGCATGAAAAACGTACCAACCACTTACCTGGTATGGGACAGGCGCAACCTAGTAGCTTTCTTAGTATTATCAGTTCCCTGCATGGCTTGTCGATCCGATTTCTCGCGTGGAAACTGGTGGGACGCAGTTCGTCCATGAGTGATGTGAGATCAGAAAAATTATGAGAGGATAAGGTGTAAAGAAGGAAGACGCCCTACGCCAGATTAAGTCGTGCGCGACTGTAATCAAAAGAGGTTATGTGTCCTGCGGGAACATAGACCCAGGCTAGGAAGTAAGGCAGTGGGGAGGACCCACAACGGTACTTGGGACGGTATTGTCCATTTACCGGGCAGGGATACTGTTAATACTAGACTGCAAGAACGTTGTGTGATCTCGGCCTTGTCACATGCGTATAAGTCGCATGGAGTTGGCCCGACTTGGAAGTCGAGTGAAAAAGTGGATTTAAAAAGAGGTACATCTCTGCAGAGTTTAAAAATGTATTCGAATACTTCGTGCTCCCGAGTTTTAGAAGTATGCCGCGGTGGATTAAATCCACGGGGTGTGACACAAGTATTGTTTTATAAACTAAAATTTGTTAGCTCAAGATTACCCAAGTGGCATGTGTTGTCATGATAAGGGGCGTTGCCATGGGCTGTCATGTGTTGACGTGTCGCGGTAATACCATAATATAGAGATCATATGATAATTAAGAGGCATGTGGTTTATGCCCTAAGTTATGAAATACTGTTATGAGTATAAGATAGAAAGGCTTGAATAAAAATAATGTGATATGAGGATATATCGCCTTGGATATGGGATATATGTATCACCATCAATATGATTTATTTACTGCCATGGGTATGATCAGAAGTTGAGTAAGAATTGAGAAAGAAATGTATTTTGGGAAAAACCCTTCACTCTTTCCCCAATAGCATAGCCTCATGTCATTTATACTGTAACTATATCTCTACCTCCCCTATGACTTGCTGAGTACATAAGTACTCACCCTTGCAACAACTCCTCAATAGATGGAGCGTTCTACGACCTTGGAGAATGCCCTGAAGATGCTGCGGACCCAGGAGATGATGAGCAGTTTCCTCCGGAGCCCTGATGTGGTGCTGTCTGCTGTCAACCTCTGTTTCCTGTGGATTGCTTTTGGGCCTAGCTTCCGCCGACTAGATGTGTTATTTTGTTAGACCCTTGTGCCTTGTAAGGCACTGTACCTCGTTTTGTACTAAGGCCTGATGGCCATACAATTATGACTACTGTATTATTTTGCTGCTTCAATGTATCCCTGTGATTGACTCATCCTGGGAAGTCAAGTGGTTTAAGGGACCAGCTGCACCGAGCTGGGCTCCTCACAGGTGATGTCACAGTCGTGGCAGACACGACAGCGGCCCTCCGAACGACTCCCGCCCCGTCGCCGGACCTTCCCCGTCAGGGTCCCCACCCTCCGGTTCTGGACGTTACTCCCAGGGACCGGCCGGTGATCGATTCCGCGCACGCCCCGGTTGCGTCTCCCGCACTCGCAGTCGATGCGCATGAGCTCCCTCCTCCCCCGGGGCCACCCCCGAGGGCTCCCCTGGTAGATCAAGTCCGCTTCACCCGGGAGGAGGTCGAGCAAATGCGCACCACCAGGTCTGGGGAGGCTCCCTCGCACGGTAACTCGGAGCCTCCCCCGGGTCGTGGACGCGGGGAGCCCTGCTCTCACTCTGGCAGGGCCAAGAGACCCGCTGAAGAACCAATCGCCGCTGGGGGTTGCCCGGACGTCCTGGAGGTCAGCTCGACCAACCCAGAGGAAAAACGGGGCTACCGCCATGTCGACGGACCTGTTGGGCCCCTCCCCGACTCCGACAACGAACGCGCATCCCCCGTCAAAGGGGACAGTGATCGGGAACCCCCCCAGAGGTGGAAGGGGCTAACCAACCACTATGCCGCCGACTCTGGTGCATTCAATGGCGCGGCCTTACCGTCCGCCGCACATCGAGCACTACAATGGTGAGGCCGACCCTTATGAGTTTGTGCAGGTGTATTCCACAGCCATTTCGGCGGCTGGGGGGGATGAGACAGTCCAGTGCAATGTCTTCCCCCTCTACCTGACTGGGATCGCCCGCTCGTGGTTCTACAACCTGAAGGCTGGCTCCATCAAGTCCTTTGGCAGCTAAAACGCGAGTTCTGCGCGAACTTCCAGGGGAACTATGTGTGCCCCCTGGATTCCTCACAACTGTACACTGTCCAGCAGAGGACGAGGGAGACTATCCAAAGCTTCTTCAAGTGCTTTGTCCAGGTCAAGAGCAAAGTAGCTCATGTCCCCGACTCCATAGTCATTGAGGCGTGTAAGAGCAAGATCCTCCCCGGGGAACTCCACCAAAGTCTCTCCCGAAGCTGCCCCTCCTCTGCCAACGAGCTCTTCATCATAATCGAGAAGTATGCTCAGGCGGAGGAGGATGACCTCTAGAAGAAAAACTAGGGAGTCCCCGCCCCCCGTCGAATGAGAGGCTAGGGACCCCCTCAAACACCCCAAGAGGGGCAATCGTAGCGAGCCATGGACTCAGGACACCATTGTCCTCGAGGGCGGAGGCGGCTCACGTGATGCCTCCAAGGGCAACCACCCCTTCCCCAAGACGAAAGGTCGTGGGGGGGCAGTCGTCCCGCGGTCGTGAAAGCCCAGCAGCAGGAGGCAGGGAAGGCCTGTGATGTACCTTCCACAAGTCCAATACCCATGCCACCTGGGAATGCTACCAACTGCTCCAACACATCACGGCATTCCTCGACCAGCATGGGCAGGGGGGACTCCTGCCTCCTTTCTCCCTCAACCGACCTTAACGGCCCTTCCTACCCCCGCGGGGGGACAGCAAGGACAAGCGTGGGAAGGGGACCCGTCAGAAATACTCCCCTTCCAAACTTCCCAAAGGCGTGTTAACGTCATCATGGGAGGGTCCACCTCTGGGCAAGACTCCAAGCGCCAGCGCAAGGGGTACGCGCGTGAAGTAAAGTAGTGGGGGTGCTGCACACGTCTCGGACACCCAAGTGGTCGGACGTCCCCCTCACTTTTACAATGGAAGACGCGCGCGGGGTTCGCTTCCCCATGACGACGCGCTCATCGTCTCCGCCACCGTCTACAACTGTCGCCTGGTGCACATCCTTATTGACGGCGGAAGCTCCACCGACGTCCTGTACCCAAAGGCGTTTAGGGAGATGCAGGTGGACGAGAAGCTACTGCAGCCTGCAGTAGGGGCCCTTTGCAGGGATTCGTCCCGAGGAAGACGATCCACCCCGTGGGGAAGGTGGATCTCCCCATGACCTTTGGTACCTCGGACAACTACCGGACATAGATGGTCCGGTTCGATGTGGTGGACCTCCCCTCCTCGTACAACGCAATCATGGGGAGGACCACGATCAATCGTTTGGCGGCTACAATCCATCAGAGCTACCTCTATGTGCAGATCCCCAGGCCTCACGGCGTAATCACCGCCTAGGGGGACCAAGATGTGGCCCGTGATCTATACGAGCACGCCGCCGCAAAGATCGGGAGCGTCAACATGATCAAGACCCTGAGAGGGAGACCTCTTCCTCGGAGCCAGACGCCGCCGCAGTACCTTCCGGGAGATCTCTCCCCAAGCCACGTCCTGAAGGGGACCTCCGAAAGGTCCTGCTGTCCCCAGACGATGGGGACAAGACTATCAGGATCGAGGCGGATCTCCACGAGGAGCACGCAGAGCAACTCGCAGCTTTCCTACGCAAGAACTCCGACGTTTTTGCCTGGAAGCCTTCCGACATGCGAGGTGTCGCCCGGGACGTCATCGAGCATAAGCTCGCTGTTGGGGGAAATCTCCGCGAGACTAAGTCCAGGTAAGAAGTTGTGCCTCTAGCCCGGGGACAAGGCCCCCGGTGCCTGTCCCGGGCGCCGCCTTTTGCCCGGGGACAAGGACCCCGGTGCCTGTCCGGAGAGCCGCCTTTTGCCCGAGGACGAGGCCCCCGGAGCCTGTCCCGGGCGCCGCCATTTGCCCGGGGAAGAGGCCCCCGGTGCCCATCCTGGGCGCCGCCTTTTGCTTGGGGACAAGGCCCCCGGTGCTTGTCCCGGGCGCCGCCTTTTGCCCGGGGACAGGGCCCCTGGTGCCTGTCCCGGGCGCCGCCTTTTGCCCAGGGACAGGGCCCCCAGTGCCTGTCCCGGGCGTTGTCATCCTTCCGGTGACAGGAGTCTCCGGTCCCGGGTCACGTGCAGGCCACGCGAGGAGCGCCTCGGAAATCAGCGGACACCTGTCGAGCATCTGAGGCACCTGGGCGGGAGAAGGACGTCGCTACCCTTCGATCCAACGGTAGCAGTTGGGGTAGTTTAGTCTTTTTGCTTCTTTTGGGCTATAAAAGCCCTTGTACACCTCTTGTAAAGGACAATTGGCTCATTATTGCTAGAATAGACAATCTCACAGGTGTGCTCCGGAGCCATCTCTCCCCGAGAGAGCTCCCCCAGCCGACTCCCGTCGGGAGCACGCCGACAAGACTAGGGCCCCCACCAGAACCCGAACCTGTATAAACCCTCGTGTCATTTGTTGTGCTTGTCGCGCAGGGGAGGACCGGTCACCCAGTCAGCCCGCGTCGCATTTTCTTCGCTAGAATCGTCCACAAAACCTGCCGGGGTATTCGTAATACCACGATAGTTGGCACCGACCATAGGGACTCGTGACGAGACGCCATGGCTCCCCCAAGAATGAGGGCCCGCGCCCTTCCCAGTGACCCAGTGCCACCCGTCCGGGACACGACCGTCCTGGCGCTTCCGCCCGGAGGCGGACAGACCCAGGTACCGCCTCCCACCTTCCCTCTTAATTTTGGTGGTTCGACCTCCAGGTCAATCCCGGCGACCGCGGTAGCTTCGGCCGGGACCAGTCTCCCCCCGACGGCTCCCCGGGACGCCTTGCTCGAGGCTTTAGTGGAGGGCCAGCTCCGCACCCAGCGCTCTATGGATGAGCTGCTTCGCGTATTGGCGCGCCCACTCGCCCCCACATAACCGCAGCACTCATATCCGGGAGTTATGCACCCGTTTATGGGTCACCCATTGGCCCCTCCGGTCTCCGGAGGTCCGGCCGCCCCGTATGACCCCACCGGGGGTACCCTCCGCAGGCGGGTCATACGTCCGGAGCCTTCCCGGCACCGGGATCCTTCTCGGTGCCGGGGGGTTACTTCGTGCCTGGGCCCTTCATGGCACTGGCGGGATACCCCGTTCCAGGTTCATTCCCGGGGCCAGGGCCCATTACATGCCGGGGGTTTTCCCTGTGCTGGGAGGCAGTCCCACCCCACGGGTCGCGGCTACCACACCGGGGGCGGTCTACAGAGCAGCTCCCGTGCCACAGTGGATCTCCACCCGCAACGGCCCCCCAGCTCCGGACGTCTCCACGGAAGTTCCCCCCTCGCCGGTTCCGGATAATACAGGGGTTTCCACCTTTCCGGTTCCGGTCGTCGCCACGGAGGCTCCGTCCTCTTCGGTTCCGGATAACACCGGGGTTTCCCCCTTTCCAGTTCTGAACGTCACCGCAGGGGCCCCCTCCCCGGTTCTGGATGATGCAGGGGCTTCCCCGTTTCCGGTTCCGGGGGTCCTCGCAGGGGGCTCCCCCCAGCCGGCCCCGGTAGCCCCTGGGCCGGTAGCTATAGTGCACGACCTCCCTCCTCCCTCGCGGCAGCCCCGGAGGCTGCCTCCGGTGGACCAGGTCCGTTTCTCCTGGGAGGAGGTTGAGCGAATGCGCACGGCTAAGTCCGAGGAAGGGCTTCCCCCGGGTTGCGGACGCGGAGAGCTTCGCTCCCGCACGAAGAGCCAACCTCTCTGGGGGAGAGCCCGGACGTCCTGGAACTCAGCCCTGGCCTGGAGGAAAAGTGTCGTTACGGCCACGCCAGCGGACCTCATGGGCCACTCCCCGACTCCGACAACGAGGGCGCATCCCCTGTCAAAGGGGACAGTGTAACATCCCTATTTTTGGCTATCTTTTCTGCTTACGAGTCAGCATATCTTCTTTGGAATCCCTGATGTCTCGACCCTATCTTGATCTTAGGTATGCCACTACTTTAACCTAAAAAGTTGGCAGCTAAATTTCATCTCCCAGATCATTTTCACATTTCAGTCCAAAAGTGTTTAAGTTTAGTCCTTTCAGAATTTTCAAAAAGCCCAAAAAGGCTAAAAGTCCCAGATCATCTCCAAATTCAAATCTGATCAACTGATTATATTTCTTTCATTTTTCTAAACGTTTTTCCCTTCTGGAAGAACTCAAAAATCTCAACCGAAACCCTAGTTTCAGCCCCGGCAAAATGTCAAACCCTAATTACCCTATTTTACCCTGTTTTCGATTTTTGTCAAAACCCTCAGATCTTGTCGGATCTTACCATTTTTCCTGTTGGATGAGTCCAAGTACTTTGGTAAGACTCATCTGCAAAGTCAAAATTCAAATCAGCCCTCTAGATCTTCAGATTTGCAAATAGGCCCAAGTTCCCGAACCAAAATCCTCGCAGTTTAGTCCAAACCTTCGCAAATCAGTCCAAAACCTTGCAAAGAAGCCCCTGGCCCTTTCTTCGACCACAACCAGAGCCGCGTGCACGACCACGACCATGAGGACTTTCGACCGCAGCTGTTACCGTTGCCATGAACCACCGTAGACTTCACCGCCGACCAGATTCGCCGCCACCAACGGTTGAAACCAGCGTGTACCGCACGTGCTCACGTCGCGCCAAGGAACGCCACCGTGGCGATGACCGGAGACCGTGGCTTCGCCGTTCGCGCGCGTGCCCGACATTGTCAGGACTTTACCGCCACGTTGCGCCCATGCCGAAGCTCGCTATCCCGTCGTCCTGACGAAGCCCCGATTTCGCGCGATCCTCCGTCTCTGGCAGAGCCCCGCCGTGTCCCGATGTGCCTCGCTGACCGCTCCAGCTCCAGGGAGTATCTTCCCGGCGATTGCTGCAACTCCCGAGAGCTCAACCCCGCGGCTATATAAAGCCCCCTTGCCCAGCATCTCTTCACACACCACCCCGCAGTTGTATGCCTTAGCCTCCACCACCAGAGAACAACCTAGTTCCTCAGTGCCACCGCGAAGACCTTCTTCCCCGGCGAGCTACTTCTGAAGCTCACAGCGCCAGCTTCGCCCGCAGCTTCCCCCTCCAAACCGACACCACCAGTAAGATCCCCTTATCCCCCTGTATGTGTCATAGCCGTTAATTGACCCCCGACGAGCCTCAACACCGACAATCACCGGAAAAGCCGTGATCCCCTGTTCCCCTAATGCCGAGTGATTCAAGCCAAATTGATCCTCGTGCCAGTAGAGAATAATGATCAGTGAGCTAGGAGGAACAAGCCTGCAAGTTTGGAATCGCCAATTTTGCCCCGAGCGTCGGCAGTTCACCAGAGAATGCCGCCGTGCTTCTCCAGCCATTCTCTGGCAAAATTGAGTACACCAGTAGCTTCGTGATGACACCTAGATGCTTCCCAAGCGTGGAATTGAGTTCAAACGCCCTGGAACAAAAACGTCCAAATCGGTGCCTTCGTCTTCGGCCCCGATCGCCGGAATTCATTTTTCGGCCAAACCAGCAGATGAAACCTTGTCATCTAGCTAGGCCTCAACCCCCTGAGCAATTTACTCCACTGGCTAGAACCCTAAATCGGCCTAGATCAAAAGTTATGATCATGCCAAGATTATTGTCTAGTAGTTCAGGCCACTGTGTTTGCTCACCAAATTTGGCCACCCTCCGGCCACTTTCTGCCCTTGAGCCTGTTGAGAGTTTTGTAGCTGTTATCAAGGTCTAAATCCTTGAAAAAGTTGTGCACCAATTGGAGTCCTGAGTCAAAAGTTATGCAATGCCCTAGTTTCTGGCCATGTCTAGCACTATGTCAGTGCATGTCCACCAGTGGCATTGGATGATTTAGACTTGTTACATTTGAGAAATTGAAATGCCACTTTTTCCACTAAGCCTTTTGAACCATGCTCTACAATATTCCCTACTATCACATCTCCAGAAAACAGACCTAGAACCAATTTAGGGCTATGTCAACCCATGAGCCGAATGTCAGCCCTTCGACATTCAAGTCCTTTTGAGCCCATATCTTCGATCAATGTCAAGTGACCTTGTTCGAAACCCTTACCCCTGCATGCATGATGTATTTACATATTATTTTCTACTACTTGTATGCTTATATAGTGTGTATGTGTTGTTTGTATCCGCCATAGAACCAGACGTTGAAGGAACAGAAGAGATCTTCGAGGATTCATCTGAGCAGCTAGACCCATCACTGCAAGGCAAGTCTCGAACCCTTGATCATGTCTAGCCTAATATTTTGAAATGAAGTACGTTAACTGTTTTCAAGTATGTGCATGCCTTAGATTCAAATAAGAGCTATGTTTCAATGAAATGATTAGATATGACCTAAGTAACTATAAAGCCCCTTTTGACATTGAATATCCATGCACCCTTGTCACCCTAGAATATCATGCTTTGGCTATGCTATGCCCAAGATTATATAATAAATGTTGAATGGTCACATATGAGAAAAGTATATTCAAAACTCCTTTTGTGAAAGAAAATGTGATTGGAATCGATAGTGAGGATGGTTTGATAGGATGGTGCAGTGTGCGCACTGGGAATGTGAAAGACTCCTCACTAGAGATTCATAAGGACTAGAACCTTGCGTTGTGCTTCTATGCGGCATGAAAAATGTACCAACCACTTGCCCAGTTATGGGACGGGCGCAACTTAGTAGCTTTCTTTAGTATTAGCTTTTTCTTGCAATGGTTGTCGATCCAGTGTCTTGCGAGAGCTAGTGGGCCACAGAAGGCCATGAGTGATGTGAGTTCAGAAAAGTCATGAGAGGAAAAGGTGGAAAGAAGGAAGGCGCCCTATGCCAGATTAAGTCATGCGCGACTGTAATCATGAGAGGCTATGTGTCTTGCGAGAAAATAGACCCAGGCTAGGAAGTAAGGCAGTGGGGAGGACCCACAACGGTACTTGAGACTTGACTTTCTATTTACCGGGCAGGGAATAGTTAATGCTAGGACTGTAAATTGTTGTGTCATCTCGGCCTTGTCACATGCGTAAGAGTCGCATGGAGAGGTACCGACATGAAAGCCGAATGATCGGCGGATTAAGGTGGTACACCTTTGCAAAGTTTAAAAAGTATCGGATACTCTGAGCTCCCAGGTTATGGAGTCTGCGCACTGTGGATTCTATTCACGTCGATGCAGCACAAGTAGCTTTTGGAAAGCTTTTCACAAAATCTGAATAAAGTGGTGACTCAAGAAAGACCGCCACACACAACGTTTTCTGAAAACCTAGCTTAGGGATTGAAAAGCCTTGCTTTTGAAAATAAAGGTCTTTTCTCCAAAGACTAAGTGTGAAAATCTATTCTATGTACTTATATAAAGCTAAAGAGCCATTCTTTGAGAATTTCCCCCCATCTAAGTAGATTTGCATTCTTATTTGGGACTTGTTGAGCACCATGTGGAGAATGTGCTCACCCTTGCTTTTACAAACAAATTTAGAAGAAGGATTCATCGACCCTGAATCTTACGGTCTTGAACCCAATGTGGAACAAGAAGAAACTGAAGACCCAGCTTGTTAGAGGGTTATGTACCAAGGTGGAGTTCGATGTGGAGAAGACCCGTACAACACCGCTGCCGCAGAGGAAGAAGACTGATGAAGTCTTTTCATTTGTTATTGCTGTTCATTTGTGCCGACCTTTGTGTCGAAAACTCCTTAATTTGTATCAACATTTAAATGCGTCATTTTGGCGCTAAGTTATTGTAATGTTGGTCCTTGTGATCAGCACTCATTTTTAATTACACGCATTTTTATATAATGCATCTTGTTGTTGTGAGCTGCAATGTACCTTTTCTGAGTGCAACCCACCTGGGCGGTTGCCACTGGATTCCTCAAATGAGGGTCCCACAGACAGCGACCGGGATTCCCCTTGCAAAGTGCAGGGGGCCAATCAGCCGCTATGCCGCAGACTTCGGTGCATTCGATGGCCGCGGCCTTACCGCCCGCCGCACATCGAGCACTACAATGGTGAGGCCGTCTCTTATGTATTTTTGCAGGTATATTCTATGGCCATCTCGGCGGCTGGCGGGGACGAGATGATGGAATGCAACATCTTCCCCCTCTACCTCACCGGGATCGCCCGCTCCTGGTTCTACAATCTGAAGGCCGGTTCCATCAAGTCCTTCGCGCAGCTCAAGCGCGAGTCCTGCGCGAACTTCTAGGGGAACTACGTGCGTCCCCTGGATTCTCCGCAACTGTACACCATCTGGCAGAGGACGGGGGAGACCATCCACAGTTTCTTCAAGCGCTTCACTCAAGTTAAGAGAAAAGTGGCCCACGTCCCCGACTCTACAGTCATCGAGGCGTGCAAGAGCGGGATCCTCCCGGGAGAGCTCCACCGGAGGCTCTCCCGAAGCTACCCCTCCTCCGCCGACGAGCTCTTCAATGTACTTGAGAAGTACGCTCGGGCGGAGGAGGACGACCTCTAGAAGAACAATCAGGGGGCTCCCGCCCCCGCTGATCAGGGGGCCAGGGACCCCCTCAAACGCCCCAGGCAGGGGGGTCGTAACGAGCCACGGCCTCGGGACACTTTTGTCCTCGAGGGCGGAGGTGGCTCGCGCGACGCCCCTAGGGGCAACCGCCCCTTTCCCAAGCCGAAAGGCTGTGGGGGAGGGCAGCCATCCTGCGGCCGAGATGCCCCCGCGGGGGGAAGCAAGGAAGGTCCGTGGTGCACCTTCCACAGGTCCAATACCCTTGCCACCCGGGAATGCCATCAGCTGTTGCAGCAGTTTGCAGCGCGACTCGACCAGCATGGGCAGGGGGGGACTCCGGTCTCCTTGCCCACTTAGCCGGCTTTACCGGCCCTTCCTGCTCCCACGGGGGGACAGCAGGGACGGACGCAGGTGGGGGAGCCGTCAGAAACTCTCCCCTTCCAAACTTCCCAGAGGCGTGTCAACGCCATCATGGGAGGGTCCGCTTCTTGGCGGGACTCCAAGCGTCAGCGCAAGGAGTACGCGCGCGAAGTAAAGGTGGTGGGGGTGCTACATACGTCTCCACCACCCAAGTGGTCGGACGTCCCTCTCACCTTCACGGCGGAAGAAGCGCGCGGGGTTCGCTTCCCCCATGATGACGCGCTAATCATCTCCCCCGCCATCTACAACTGTCACTTGGCCAGCATCCTCATGGATGGCGGGAGCTCCGCCGATGTCCTCTACCTGAAAGCTTTCAGGGAGATGCAGGTGGGCGAGAAGCTCTTGCAGCCCACAGCAGGGCTCTTGCAGCCCACAGCAGGGCCCGGGGAAGGCGATCCACCTCGTTGGGAAGGTGGATCTCCCCATGACGTTCGGCACCCCAGAGAACTACCGGATTGAGATGGTCTGTTTTGACGTGGTGGACCTCCCCTCCTCTTACAACACGATCATGGGGAGGACCACGCTCAACCGCCTAGGAGCCGCGATCCACAAGAACTACCTCTGCGTCAAGATCCCCGGGCCTCACGGTGTGATCAACGCCCGGGGAGACCAAGACGTGGCCCACGGTCTGTACGAGCGCGCCGCCGCGACGATCGGGAGCGTCAACATCATCAAGGCTCCGGGGGGAAGACCTCTCCCCCGGAGCCAGGAGTTGCCGTGATACCTTCCGGGAGACCCCTCCCTAAGCCGCATCCAGAAGGGGGCCTCCGGAAGATCACACTGTCCCCATACGCCGGGACAAAATCGCCAAAATCGAGGCGGAGCTCCCCGAGGAGCATGTAGAGCAACTCGCAGCCTTCCTACGAGAAAACTCCGACGTTTTTGCGTGGAAGCCCTCCGACATGCAGGGAGTCGCCCGGGATGTCATCGAGCACAAGCTCGCGGTGACCCCCGGTCACCCCACAATCAAGCAGAAGCTAAAGAAACTCTCCCTTGAACGCCAGGAGGAGATCAAGGTAGAGATCGCCCAACTCCGAGAGGCAGGGTTCATTCGGGAGGTTTTGCACCCCAAATGGCACGCGAACCCCGTCCTCGTGAAGAAGTCGAACGGCAAGTAGCGGATGTGCGTGGACTTCACCGACCTCAACCGCGCCTGGCCCAAGGACAACTTCCCGCTCCCGCGGATTGACCAACTGGTCGACTCTACCGCAGGGTGCGAGTTGATGAGCTTCCTGGACGCATACTCGGGCTATCACCAAGTCCGCATGGCAGAAGGGGATGAGGAAAAGACAAGTTTCATAACTCCTCTCGGAACCTTCTGCTACGTCCACATGCCCTTCGGGCTGAAGAACGCGGTCGTTAAAAGTCCCCGCGCAACTGCCCATGTCAGCGACCTAGCGGAGACCTTCTGCAACCTCCGCGCGTATGGGTTGAAGCTCAACCCGGAGAAGTGCGCCTTCGGCGTACGTGGGGGGAAGCTCCTGGGCTTCCTCGTGTCCCAGCGGGGCATACAGGCGAACCCCGAGAAGATCTGGGCGTTCCTAGATATGCCCCCGCCACGCTCGGTCAAGGACATTCAGCGGCTCGCCGGCCGCTTAGCCGCGTTGAGCCGCTTTGTCTCGCGGTCAAGGGAACGCGGCCTTCAATTCTTCAAGATCCTCTGGGGGCTCGAGGGGTTCCGGTGGACCCCCAAGGCCCAGGAAGCCTTCGACGACCTGAAGAAGTACCTCACGAGCCCCCCAATGCTCGTGAGCCCATCTCCGAAGAGCCCTTGCTCCTCTACCTCGCCGCGACCCCAATCGCCGTAAGCGCGGTATTGGTGAAGGAGCAAGACGGGCAGCAGCGCCCCGTGTACTGCGTAAGTAAGGCCCTCCAAGGGGCAAAAACTCGGTACACGGAGATGGAGAAGCTCTACTATGCCCTCCTGATGGCATCCCGGAAGCTTTGTCATTACTTCCTGGGGCACCCCATCACCGTCCCGTCATCCCTCCCCTTGGGGGAGGTGCTCCGAAATAAAGAGGCCACCGGCTGGATCGGGAAGTGGGGGGCCCAGCTCGCCCCCTTTTCCCTTTCCCTCACGGGGCGCTCCGCCATCAAGTTACAGGTCCTCGCCGACTTCGTGGCGGAGTGGACTCCTGCCTCCGGGCCCGGGGACAAAGACCTCCCCGCGCCACCCCGACGCAGCGACCACTAGACACTCATGTTCGATGGGTCCTTGTGTCTCACCGGGGCTGGTGCGGGAGTAGTCCTCCGGAGCCCCGACGGGAAGGAACTCGAGTACGCGGCACGGCTCGAGTTCCCCGCAACCAACAATGTCGCCGAATACGAGGCTTTGCTCCTCGGGTTACGCCTCACACACTCCCTGGGGATTCGATTCCTCCTAGTAAAGGGAGACTCCCAGCTCGTAGTTTGCCAAATGGACAAGTCTTACTTGTGCCATGACGCAAACACGAGCCTTTACCTGCAGGAGGCGCGCAAGATGGAGTGGCACTTCGACGGCCTCGAAGCCCGGCATATCCCGTGAAGGGACAATGACCTGGCCGAAGCCCTAGCCCGGGCGGCCAGCGCCCGGGGACCGCTCCCCAAAGGAGCCTTCCTGGAGATTATCATGAAGCCCTCGGTAACCTTCCCGGATGCTGGCGACAAGCCCCGCGTCCCGGAAGTCACCGAAATCACCCAGACTCCGTCATGGATGGACCCCCTTATCTCCTTAATCAAGGGGGAGGGGGACCCTCCCAACGAAACCGAGACTAAGCGTCTCCAGGCCAAAGACCGGGCATACCTCCTATTGGAGGGGAAGCTCTACAAGCAGGGGGCTTCCACCCTCCTCCGTTGCCTCCCACAACCGGAGGGGCTCCGGCTCCTCAAAGACATCCACGCGGGGAGCTGCGGCTCTCATCTAGCCCCGTGTGCCATCGCGGCCAAGGCTCTTCGTCAGGGCTTCTATTGGCCCACGGTGATGCACGACGCGCGAGACCTCGTCTCCTCGTGCGAGGCTTGCCAGAAGATGGCCAAGGGTTCGAACCTCCCCCACGTAGCGCTGTGGACTATCCCCATCACTTGGCCCTTCGCGCGCTGTGAGATGGACCTCCTAGGGCCCTTCCCCCCAGCGCCCTGGGGCTACAAGTATGCGGTGGTCGCGGTTGACTACTTTACTAAGTGGTGGAGGCTGTACCCCTGGCCAGCATCACGTCCCGGGCGGTGTCGACGATTTGGACTCGGAGTCCCCAGCCAAACTTATGCAAAATTTGTAATGGTGAGACCTTTCAAGATGACCCTCCGGGAAGGTATGTAGAACAATGCTGAACAGGAGCACAGAGAGATTTATACAGGTTCGGGCCCTCGATGGTGGGAGTAATAGCCCTACGTCCTGTTAGGATTTCACTATAGGTGTTAAAAGGTTACAGAAATAGTAGAAAAACTCCTTCACAGGCGAAGGATTTTTCCTATGTAAAGATACAGAATAAAGCCAGGGAGGCTTGTAGAAACTATCTAATTTGGGCCGTAGACTTGGCTGTTTTTCGTAGTTGAGATGTCTCAACTATATCAGGGGTCTTGTTCTTCCAAATGGATTGGATCATGCTCTCCTCGGACCTCTACGCCACCCTTTTATACTGGTCGAAAGGTTGCCATATGAAGAAAACTGCATCGAACGGTTGGATGCGGTTTTTGGAGAACTGCTGTTAACTTCCACGGAGGTCATTAACACGTGTTAATCATGAATAACCGCATATATTAACCTCTAACGGTTGGTCTTCAACGTGGAGGAATCGTCGGGATGCTTGGAATATACTTTTATACGGATAACCGAATAAACTCCAAGCACCCTGGTCGAGAATGTTCTGACCGCGGAATGTGGGCTGACCGCGCAACATCCCGGATATCCAGTTCGCGTATAGCATACGAACTTCTGACCGCGCAAAGCCGTCGGCCTGATCGCACGAAGCCCGCGACCTGATCGCGTAAAGCTTGCGACCTCATGGCGATGCCCCTCAGAATAACTTGAGTTCGCATTGCTAGATACATGTCTGGTTCAAACCTGTCTTGAACCAAAAGTTTATTAGAAGTGACCCGGGTGACAATCCTCATCAGCTAGCCCCCAAATTCGAAGAAAACGAAGAGTCGTGTTTATGTCAAATTTTAAGACCATGCATTGGATTTTTAACCCGACTCTTCAATTTTTCCACTTAGTGGCGCACTAAGTGAAAAACGGTTGGTTTCCCAAGACTAGTTCTGACATTATGTGACGGGCAATAATAGCGCCGTAGAACTGTTTTTATCTCGAGGTAAAATTGTAAATGTTTTGACGAAACCCGAGGCGTCTGGAATGCAAACCGTCACCCATGCGGCTATAAATACCAGGCTCCTGGATTTGTAAAACTTCACAATTTCCCCCCACGCCTAAGTCCCTTTCTTGTCATCCTGCCTTCTTCCTCTTCACATACTCCTCCTGATGGCAGATCACGACATCATCGAGATTGAGAGTGATGAAGAGGAAGTTGTCGAACAAGGGCCTCAAACGATTGAAGACCCGTCTTCTTTAAGGAAGAAACCCAAGGTTGACGAAGGATCTTCCAGTGGAACAAAGGTGAAGAATGTAGCAAGTTTCTTTCTTCCTTCAGTTCCTTTGATTCTTCCCGTTCATGCCTCTCGGCAAGTTAGGCCTTTAACCTTGGAGAAGAATTCTTCTCAACTCTCCTTTTCCCTCCAATTCTCCCATCCTTTTGGGTGATCAACATTTTGGTCGGCAAGCGGTGACTATCCCTCGATCAGATGATTGCCATATTGGGTTGGCGAAGCAATCTTCTGATGGGAAGATTGCACTTCCACCATCTGATGATCCTCCTCCCAAGATGGGTATATCAACGGGTTATGCACTGGGACAGGTAACAATTCTTCTCCCTTTTTGCTGATAATTATAGTTAGTACGACTAACTTTTGCAAAATGTAGGAGGTTGGAGGCTCCAGCGATCAGCCTTCTGCTGCTCTATCTCTTCCTTCCGGACAGACTCTTCTGGAGGAGAAGAATGCCCTGGAGAAGAAGACCGAGGAGATGGCCTCGAAGATTCTGCGTCTAGCAGAATGTCTTGATCGATCCCGGGAAGAGGCGCACCATTTCCGTTGAGAGAGGGACCACGCTCAGCAACAGCGAGAACTCTCTGACTTGATTAGGGACAATAGTGCGTCTGTTGTTAGGGATGATGTAGCTAGACTTAGGGTAGTTGCTAGTTCCCTGGGAGTTGCCAGTGTAGATCCTACTGACAACAACATGTCCCTTGGGGAACTTTGTAAACTTCTTTCAGAGCAAGTCGACGTTTTGATCGACTGTATCCCTTTTGTATGTAAAGAATGCAAGAAATAAAAGTTTCTTATTTCTCATGAATATTCTTCACATCTTCTGTGCGAAAACATGGCCATAAACTTTATGTTCGCGACCACTCATACACAGGAAACTTTTAGTTATGCGATCAGAATCATGCTTCCAAAAGCATCGCGACCTACTCTGATACCGCGATCAGTTTCAGGGCCGCGATCAGAACTGAATTGCTACCAGAGTTGGAACTCGGTCAGACTGTCACTCCGATTAGAATCGAAGTTTAGTTTAAAACACGATTTCGATCAAACCATAACCCAATTAAACATATACCAGTTAAAAATTGAGTTGCAAAGCATTTCCACAAAAAATGTTCAAAGCATACAAAGTAAGAACGTCTTCTGAAAAGTACTGAAAATTTTTCAGTGCTTTTGCACTTTCAGTTTCCGAAACAAAGAAGTCTTTTTGTTTCAGATCCGATGCCTGAACACTTTATCGGGTCCGACAAAGGCAGTATCCATTATGGGAAATGAATAAAGCATTCAATGGGACGTTTGAAATGAAACGTTACTCACATTAATGCGCTGCCTTGGGTCTATAAAAAGAGTAGATGTCTTCTCAAAGAAGTCACACAGCCAAAAACCCTCATCGTTCCCGCCGCACAAAACCCTCATTTTCTTCAGCCTTCGTCTTCCCAAAATCGCCAACTTTTCCTTTGATTCTCCACCAAAAATGGCATCCTGGAGCCGATCCATTCACCACTCTGAGGAGAGTCTAGTGGCGTTGGAGAAGGAGGAGATCCTTCCTCCGCGGTTGCTTATCAACTGGCGGCCCACGGAGAAAGGATCAAGAAACCCCAACCGTCCAAGAAGGCGAGTTGGTGGTTTTTGAGGAGTACTTGCGCTGTGGGTTCCGATTCCCTGAGAGTCGGTTCCTCAAAGATGTTCTTGAGCACTATGGGTGGGAATTGATTAACCTCCACCCCAACGCGATGCTGATCCTTGCGGTGTTCCAGCATCTCTGTGAGGCGTTCGTCGGAGTGTATCCCAGCGTGGATCTTTTCCGGCGATTCTACTTCTCGGCGTGGTCGAAGAGTACCAACGCCGCCGGATGCATCTACTTCCGGCTGAGGGACAAAAAGGAGTATCCCTCCCCACCCCTGCGAGACTCTGTGCATGGGTGGCACCAAAGGTGGTTTTACTCCTCTCCACCATCCGAGAGCAGCCTGTGGTTTGAAAACTCGCGACCAGAGAAGTCAAGCGAGTTAGATGTTCCCCCGGCGATGAACTCGGAGGTTTCGAAGAATGCCGAGGTGATCCTTCACTTGGTCAATCAAGGGTTGACAGCTCGAGACGTCATCCGAGATTTTGTGAAGAATCGGGTGAGTCCACTGCGCGAAAGGGCTCATCCGGCATGGGAGATTAGGTCCATGGCGGACAGCACCTTGGACTACAGTAAAGGTATTTATTTCTTTGGTGCTGAGCTTTGCCATTCTTGAATTGCGCAAATTCTGACTCGTATTTGGGAACAGTCCTGGCTTCATTTGAAATTGAGAGGCGGACCAACTCCCTCCTTAGGGTATACAATGCTGATGTAGAGGGCCCTAAGGGATCGCCTCGCCCACAGAGCCTGATTCACGCCGGCGACGACCTTAAACAGGAACGCCGAAAGGTATATTCTTTATCTGGCTTCCATTTTTCAGGTCTTATGCATGTCCAGCGCTAAACAATTCCATCAGAAATGTGAATCAGCTCCTAGGAAGGTTCACCGAGGCGACTTTCCCGAGTGAGAACGTAGGCTCTCATGGGAAGCCAACGGTGAAGAACGTGAAGAAGGTCTCCCAAAGACCCAGGACAAAGAGTCCTGCCCCCAAAAAGGCCAGGCCAAATCCCGGGGAGGGGTCTTCACGGAGTGTTCCTCCTATCGCAAGAAAGACGGCGGTAAGATATCACATCCCTTCTGTTTTACCAGGCGCAGATTGGAATCACTTCTTCGTCGTACAGGGAGAGGGGAGCGAGGAGGAAGAGGATGATGTTCCTCTGGTCCTTCGGAGGAGGAAGATCGCGGACCTCCCATCCGGCGATGCTCCAAGCTGCCCCGCAGAGACCACTGCTACCGAAGAGGTGGTCGTGGCAAATCCTGCCACCGCGGAAAATCTTGGGACCGCGGATGACCTCCCAGTTCCTGAAGCCCCCGAGGCTTCAGGGTTGATTGTCTCCGCTTCCCTAGTCGAAAGGACGACCTCGGTAAGGATTCTTACGGTCATACTTTCTTCAATTCCCCCTGTGTACTTGATAAGCTAATGCTTATGCAGGGAGAAGAGCTTCTCCCCGCGACTACCGCGAGTCCTAGGGAGGAAAATGCTCCACCTTTGCAAACAGAGGTGGAGGTGGTTGAGCAAAGGCCGGCTGTGGCTGCTCTGACGATCCCGGACCTGCCAAGGCCTTCAGATGCAGCCCCACCAGTCAGCCTGGTAGCCCAGGTAAAGACCTTGCTTTTTGTCTCTATCTTTTTCTTTGGAATATGCTCATAGCAGAACACATCCAGGGGGGAGATGCCTTGTTCGCCAAGAAGAAAGCTAGAACCGACGACGGTTCTCCTTCTCAAGGGGAACCTTCCCAGAAATACCAGGGGCGGATGGGATTTCATATAAGGTAAGAACCTTTAACTGGGCTATAATACATGGTGATAAAAATTGCTCAATTTGTCTTCTTTGTTAGGCAAAGAAAGACGGCGTCCAGCTCTTCAACCGCCTCCGGAGGAGTTGAAGCAACAGCTGGTACAGGAGCTTCCAACGAAGAACGCTCCACCCCTGTGGTCCAGGAAGTCGTCCAGACCGCAGGGGAAGGAATAAATGCAGGGACCCAGTCGCGACCGATGACTACTGGGGGTAGCACCCAGCCGGCACTCCCACCAACTGTCCCTGTAGGAAGCACATCCGGGGCTCTGGCGAGGATCCCCGCTGGATTGGATGATGCTGTCTTACAAAAGTTTATGAAGGTATAATAAACCTCTGCTCTCGTGCCTGAATTGTACTTAGGACACCTTTGATCCTCTTCCTTTGCATCACAGGGGTTATCCTGGCTAACAGGCCAGTCGCATGCTGTGATGGCCAGTACAGAAGCCATTCAGAAAGAACGCGACAGCTTGCGCAGGTGAGGATCATTATCCTTTGGTTAGTATGGGTGCATTTTGGTTGTGACTGTCTTGATTTCGCTGCAGAGAGGTTACATTTTTGAAGAAAGAGGTGGCCAAAATGAGGCTCAATTCAGTCTCAATGTTTAAGAAACAAGAGACCGAAATCAACAAACTTCGATCAGAAAATGCTGGTAAGCCGATTCCTGATTAAGAAGACTTGAATCCATAACATGCAAATAATCTCCTCTCTCTGTACAGCACAAGCAGGTCGAATTACACAGCTTAGTCGGGACAAGGGGATTCTTGAATCCTCGATTCGCCACACCGATCGGGCGATCAAAGAGCTGAGCCTCCTGGTCTTCGAAAAACTGAAGGCCGTGGCTGATCTTCTGAAAACCGATGTGGTGGAACCAAAGAAAGAAAACCTCAGCGTAAGCGACTGGACATCGCTGCTCACTGCCCAGGCAGAATCACTGCTTGAGTATCTCCCTGGAGATGTACGGCGACGCGAAGAGGTGATCAGAACCAGGGTTCGATCAGCCGCAGCAGCCGTACTCAGCCGGGTTCGACTTCACCATGGCCCAGATGCAGATCTGAGCGCACTGGTGGGTCCGATTGAGGTCGAGAGCGACGAGCTACTCAATGCCGTCATGGAGGAGGTCAAGCCCTTTGTAGACAGGCTCCTGACTGAGCTGGGGATCGAATGATCCTTATTTTTGTATCCAAACAATTGTGTATAATGCAATGTATGTAAAAACCATTTTTGCAATTTTATATTAGTTCCATACTATAAGTACATCCCCCCTAGCCCCCGCCTCTGCTTATAAATACTGAAGCCTTAGTGTTATAAGCAGAGGAGAAAACATAAGCGTAACGACCAGGGGTGTGTGTTTTAAACCAACGATCAGGATCAATGTAACGTCTAATCTTATTGCGAACTGGTAGCCACTCAGATGACCAAGGACTTGCCAGATAGCCCCGTATGCGCTGAGAAACGGCTTATTTAGGAGTGACTTATCTGGAAGTGGTCATGAGATTGATCAGCAAATCCGATTAGAATGTTGTAATGATCTGACCGCCGGCGGTCAGCCCCCAGGTCGAATGCATATGATACGGGCTTAAAGAGAAAAACTCATTGTATGAAAGCAAAACATATTTTATTTTATGAAAAGATGCTAATTGAACAGGGAAAAAGTGATTGGAATACTTACACGTAAAACTTGCGAAGTTGATCGATGTTCCAAGTATTGGACAAAATCCGACCACCCTCCATAGCTAACCGCGCCGATCCTGTTCGCGGCACTGAGACAACAGTATAAGGTCCTTCCCATTTTGGGGAGAATTTGTTGCGATTAGACTGGTCTTGAATTTTTCGTAAAACCAAGTCGCCCACGTTGAGATCACGTGGTCCCACCTTTTTACTGTGATACCTGCGTAAAGCCTGCAAGTATGCTGCGGATTTAACCAGGGTGCGATCACGCTGTTCTTCTAAGAGGATGAGATCTTCCGCCCGTTGTTCGGACTGATTAATTTGTTCGAATTGATCTGTCCGAACAGAACCAATACTTACTTCCATAGGCAATACAGCCTCGGCCCCATAGACCAAATGGAAGGGCGTCTCACCGGTGGCTCGACTAGAAGTAGTCCATAATGCCCATAGAACGGTATAGAGCTCATCTGCCCAAGCCCCCGAGCGGGTCTTAAGGCGATCAAAGACGCGCTTTTTAATGCCTTGCAGTATTTGCCCATTGGCTCGTTCTACGGCACCATTGCTTTGTGGATGTACCACAGAAGCAAAGCACACCTTGGTCCCAACCTGATCGCAGTAGTCCAGGAAAAGACCGCTGGCGAACTGAGAACCATTGTCTGTGATGAGACGGTTTGGAACACCAAATCGTGCCACAATGTTCTTATGGAAGAACTTTTGTGCGGCTAATGCGGTAATGTTTCGTACTGGTTCGGCCCCAATCCACTTTCTAAATGTGTCAATGGCTACGAACAGAAACTTGTACCCATTGACCGCTTGTGGCATAGGACCGACGATATCCATCCCCCAGACCGCGAATGGCCATGCGAGAGGAATGGTTTGCAACGCATAGGCAGGTTGATGAACTTGCCTTGCGTGGAACTGACACTGGGGACACGTCTTGACCATATGTTTGGCATCATCAAGTGCCAAAGGCCAGTAGAATCCTTGTCGAAAAGCCTTTCCGACCAGTGTCCGATATGACACGTGCGCACCGCATACACCGTCATGTATTTCTTTCAAGAGGGATTTTCCTTCCTCCTGAGATATACAACGCATGAATACTCCTTGAGTACCCTTTCTGTACAGAATCCCATCTATGAGTTTGTACAGACGCGCTTTTCGAATTAACCGATCACTTTCGGTTTCGTCCTCGGGTAGGGTCCCATGTTCAAGATAGACCCTCAATGGATGAGTCCAATCTTGTTCCTGACGGAGGTTGGTAACGAAGGCTATTACCGGATCATCCTCGACCGAAGTCATGATCGAAGGACGGTGCAAGTGTTCAATGAACACTCCTGCCGGAGCGGATGAGCGTGAGGACCCAATTTTGGATAATTGGTCTGCGAGAATATTGTCCTTTCGCGGGATGTATTGGACTTTGAAATGACTGAAGTGTTTTTCCAATCTCCTCACTTCCCCCAGGTAATGAGCCATTGTCTCATCAGAGGTGCTGTACTCCTTGTTTACCTGGTTTACGACCAGCTGTGAGTTTCCCCTCACCACTAATCGACGGACTCCGAGGAATTTTGCTACCCGGAGCCCTGCAAGAAGACCTTCATACTCTGCTGCATTGTTAGTCGCAACAAAGTGTAGTTGAATGACATACTTAAAATGTTCGCCCGGGGGAGTAACTAAGACCACTCCAGCCCCCGAGTGTTGAAAACTACGAGAGCCGTCAAAGTACATTGTCCAGTAATCGGGGCACTCCAATTCCTCTGCCAACTGCACGGGTGGCTCAGGGTTGGTCCATTCGACCACAAAGTCGGCCAAAACCTGAGACTTAACCGCCGTGCGGGGCGTGAAATGGATCTCGAAGGCACCGAGTTCAACCGCCCATTTGGCGATTCGACCAGATTTCTCTGGGTTTCGGACAATATCCCCCAAAGGAAAAGAGGAGGGTACTGTGATCTTGTGCGCTTGAAAGTAATGTCGTAGCTTACGGGAAGCCATCAGTAGCGCGTAAAGTATCTTCTGGACGTCAGGGTAGCGCTCCTTAGGACCATGAAGTACCTCGCTCACATAGTAGACGGGTCTATGTATTCCTTCCCTATCCGCGATCAGAACGGCGCTGACCGCGTGCGGTGTGGCCGCCAGGTAAAGAAGCAGTGGTTCTCCTTTGTCGGGAGACACCAATACCAGCGGACTAGATAGATATGTTTTTACCTCCTGAAATGCTTTTTCGGCCTCATCTGACCATGTAAAATTATGATGCTTCCGCAAGGCTTTGAAGAAAGGCAATCCCCTTTCGCCTAGTCGTGATATAAAACGACTTAAAGCCGCCATGCGACCAGCCAGGCGTTGAACATCCTTCATGGTTGAGGGCGATCTCATTTGTTCAATAGCTCTGATTTTCTCAAGATTAACTTCAATGCCCCTGGAACACACAAGAAAACCGAGGAGCTTTCCTGAAGAAACCCCGAAAGAACATTTCTCCGGGTTTAATTTTATTCCAAAGCGATTTAAATTACAGAAGGTTTCAGCGAGATCGTCCAAATGAGACAATCTCTTGGTACTTTTTACAACCAAATCGTCTACATATGCTTCGAGATTACGCCCTATCTGGGAAAGAAAGGTCTTTTGCATCAAGCGCTGGTATGTGGAACCTGCGTTCTTGAGACCGAACGGCATTCTGACGTAGCAGTATGTGCCGAACGGGGTGATGAAGGCAGTCTTCTCTTCATCGTCTTCTGCCATGCTAATTTGATGATATCCTGAGTAAGCGTCTAGAAAACTCATCAGTTCGCAACCAGCAGTCGAGTCGACCAGCTGGTCGATGCGGGGAAGGGGAAAGTCATCCTTCGGACAGGCAGCGTTGAGGGTAGTGTAGTCGACGCACATGCGCCACTTGCCATTTGACTTGCGGACCATGACCGGATTGGCGAGCCATTCCAGGTGATCCACTTCGCGGATAAATCCGGCATGTAGGAGTTTGTCTGACTCCTCTCGGATGGCTTCCTGTCGGTCAGCAGCAAAACTCCTGAGCTTTTGCTTTATTGGTCGTTGTCCAAGTCGAATTGCTAACCTGTGCTCAATTACTTCCCTTGGGACACCGGGCATGTCGGACGGTTTCCAAGCAAACACGTCTGCGTTAGCCCGGAGGAAAGCAACGAGGTCGAGTTCCTATTTGTCATCCAAGGCTGATCCGACCCGAATTGTCTTGGACGGATCATCTGGGTATAAAGGAACTTGTTTGAGTTTTTCATCCGGTCGAGGAGCAGCCTTGATCGCGTCGGCGGCGACGGTGGCGACGTGAGCGTCCCGGAGGGGAAGTTGATCGACCATCTCCAAAGATAGCCGGTCGCACGTGAGTGCCACGTTGCGACTGCCTCGGACCGAGATGACACCTTTGGGGCCACGCAATTTCCCGCACTGATAAGCATAGTGCGTTGCCATCATGAACTTAGCAAGAGTCGGCCTGCCAAAGATTGCATTGTAAGCTGAGTCACAATCGATTACATCAAAAGTAACCAATTCTGTCCGGAAGTTGTCTGGTTCTCCCAGAGTGACTGGGAGGACCACTTGTCCCAATGGCATCATGGAGGGGCCTAGGATTATCCCATAAAATGGATGGATTATGGGATTGATCTTCGAACGAGGAATTTGCATCTCGTCGAGTGCCTTGACCAATAAAAGATCAAGGGAACTTCCCCCGTCAATCAGGACCCTTTCTGATGCGCACGGTGGCCCGATCTTCCGACAGGTAGAGGTAAGTCGATTGGTGGAGACTCGACGTTGACGATCCGGCTTCCGATCAGAACCGATCCGAACCCAGCAATCGCTACACCACGGCTCCGTTGGTTATCAACCATGCACAAACACGATTGACCTCGCCAAGAAGGCTTATCCCTGCATGCGAATCGAGAACACAAGCAAGAACGAGAAAGAAGCAATCTGAAATATTGCAAATATAAATTGAATCTCACGAGTTGGGGTTCCACAAACCGATACACGGCGAAACTGTTCTTTGACAGATTAATCTAAGCAAAACCCAAGTGTAAACGGCAGCCATGGCGGCCATATATATACTGTATGGGGCGGCCATGGGGTGGAGGAGGAAACCCTAGGGGTACATGGGCCTTGGGCCCAAAGTGGAGCGTCGCAGCGCACATCAGATTCTGGTTGTAATCTTGTTTTGACGATTCCTGTTTATTCGTAAGGAATTTGGACATGGGACTGGATCCGTTGGAAAGCTCTCGTCATTCTCTTGTCCGTAGAGTCCAAGAACGTCGAAAACGGACTTCGTATGTGGCCTGTACGTCCGTTTGAAGTTGGACTATGCACAGATGGCCGAACCGGACTCGCGGATGAATTGAGCTCACTTGTGGGCTGGCCTTGGAGCGACGTGGCTTGTGCGACCTTAGAGGTGTAGAGGCGCCTTTCTTGAGCACGTCTTGTGTTTGGGGAGGTGGCCAAGGTGGAGGCCGAACTTGTGGCGGCGACAGCACAAAATCCAGACGACGTACGTGCTGCCAGCTTTCGCGTCCTGGCCAAGGTGGCGGACGATGACATCTTGATGACCACCATGTTGATGTCGTCTTGGTCATAACCATGATGTACATGGTCTTATCATTATCCCTTTCTTGATGTGGAGTCATCCTCGACTCCATTGTGTTTTTCTGCAAAATGTTAGCACCAACAGAGAGCACAGCAATATGCATATCTTTGATAATCAAATCATTAGACACAGAACCATTAACATTTATATACTCCCTTTCTTGAAAAAGTTCATGTGCCTTAAAAATTGAACCAGATGTA
Organism: Pharus latifolius; assembly: GCA_019359835.1. Classification (NCBI taxonomy): domain Eukaryota; kingdom Viridiplantae; phylum Streptophyta; class Magnoliopsida; order Poales; family Poaceae; genus Pharus; species Pharus latifolius. Next base: position 35,594,842 of record CM033323.1, on the reverse strand, counting down.
CTCGACATGGAATGATTGGTGATAGTATAGCTCTCTAGTTCATCACATGGTTGTACATTATAAGCAAAATTCATATTTGAGCAAATGTACACTCGATTAACCATGTACTTTCCATTATCATTATATTTGTCTATAATATAAAAAATGTTTCTTGATAAGCAAGGAAAATTATATGGATCAGTAAGTCTCTCCTCTAAATTGTCTAGATCACATAGAACATCAAATTCAATATAACCCAGAATATTTAAAGAAGACAACAATTTCAGCTCATCATTTTCGTTTGCAACGTGAACAACATGTTTATTTTGAGCACAAGTGTTATTATGTTCCAAAGTAAGAGTAACATGTTCATTCACTAGTTGTGGCATGAATATAAGTGAAGCATTATCACACAACTCTTCTTTATCCCAAGAAACATCGAGCAAATCTTCTTGTGACAAAGGGAAATCTGCAACTGGTTCCACAATTTGTTGCTGTAACAAAGCATGATTCGTGGAAAGTTTCAGCACATCAATATCGTTCTCATCTTGAATGAGTGTGGTACCTTTTTCATTACCTTTGTTTTCCTTCTCAGCTGATGTAGGTACATCTTCAGTTGTAGGTGATGGAAGCAGGGGTGCTGCAACAAGCATCTCTTCATTCTCCTCATTCTCAATTTGATCATTTGCACTTGCCTGCAGAACGTTAGTCGTGCAAGGATACACACCATTCTTGCAAACAGATGTATTAATTTTCCGTACAACTTTCTTACGTTTTATTTTATTTTCAGCTGCACAAGCAAGAGCAAATATTTGCAACAGAGAAACATATTCTTTATCAATAACAATATTGTATATTTTCTCATTAAGTCCACGTAAGAATCTAATCTCTTTTTCTCCCTCAGTTTCTTCTAAATCACAACGAGACATGCATATCTGTAACTCTTGATAGTACTCCTCTACAGATTTTCTACCTTGATTCAAGCATTCTAATTTCTTATGCATATTACGTTTAAAAGAAGGAGGAGCAAAACGTTGACGCATAGCTTCTTTTAACCTAGCCCATGTGTCAGGTTGTAAGCAGAGAGTAGCAAGTTCATTCCACCAGATGATAGCAAAGTCTTTAAATTCACTAGTGGCTTGCCTAACCCAATGGATTTGAGGAACTTGATGGGAATTAAATTTTTGTTCAACTATCATCTCCCAATCAAAGTAAATTTCACCATCATATGCACCATAAAAAGAAGGTAAGGCTATTTTACCATTGGCATTGTCACCTCCATTATCTTTCCGATCGTGATTCCAGCGTTGATATAGTTGTACATTTTCCCCAATGATCCATGAACCTGCCATTGTCAGTAGAAAACAAAAGATAACACAAAAGTATTATCCCTATCAACTACTAGGTTAGATCTCACACTCTCAAGCAATCTTACCAAGTTCTTACCCGGTTCTTACTAACACAGCGAGGGACGGTGCAACCGGTGGCTGGTTCGTGACACCGTGAGGGCGTGATGAAGCGATTGCAAGGGTCAATAACCTGTGCTGATCAGAAGGATGTATTTGTGGAGCTTGGATATGCAATATTTAGTAGCAAGGAATATGCAATCATCGAAATCAGAATAGCAAAGCTGAATAAATATCCAAAATACTTGTCAAAGTTGCTGGCCTAAACTCGTTCTCAGACCTACCTCAAGCAAGCAAAACGAATGACGTAACACTGTCGATACAAAGGATACAAGCACTTTTGATTTTTTTTTCCTTGCTTTTATTTTTTTTTCTTTTTTTTTATCTTTGTGCAGCTTCTTTTTTTTTTTTGCACTTGCCTTTTTCACCTTTTTTTTTTTAATATCAATAGTGCCGCATATGAGAGATTACAAGATATATACACAAACACTCAATTTTCTCTCGCTGGAAAAACAGATCTACTATGCAGAAACTTCCTATGCTGTTTTCGGATTTTTGGAGGCCTCAAACGCTAAAACATATAACAGAAAAGTTGTAGATCCTTTCGTGTTGATCAATTTGCATATATGGAACACCAATTTTGGCTAAGGGATCTAGGCGATATGGGCCCCGCAATACAGTCAGTGTAGGAAATCCGAAAGCAACCAGATTCACTTTCAACGCGATTTCGGACTTGAAAACGGTGTTTCTAGAACTTCTCACAATGGACAAAGTTGTAGAGAATTTTCGGAGCTACAATTTAGACTCTGAATTTGTCCAATTTGGTGTTCAGAAGAAGGAGATAAAAGCAAAATACCGAACTTGACAGATTGACACCCGATTTGGACGCGGCGGCGACGACGACGTGATGGCGTTAGACTCGACGTCAAGATGCAAGACTCAAACTAGATCAAGAACTTACTCTAAACCAGCAACAAGACGATGACGATGGATACAAATTCAACAACGCGAAACTGAAAACGAAATCGCGAAGGGCACAAAGTGGCTTGGACGATGGATATGACGGTGAACTCAAATATTTTTGTGGGGCAATTTTCTGGACTCTAGGTGAAAGATGAATAATGAACAAAGGGGATACAAGTATACCTGACGGGCAACCGAGGCTCTGATACCACTTGATGCGCACGGTGGCCCGATCTTCCGACAGGTAGAGGTAAGTCGATTGGTGGAGACTCGACGTTGACGATCCGGCTTCCGATTAGAACCGATCCGAACCCAGCAATCGTTACACCACGGCTCCGTTGGTTATCAACCATGCACAAACACGATTGACCTCGCCAAGAAGGCTTATCCCTGCATGCGAATCGAGAACACAAGCAAGAACGAGAAAGAAGCAATCTGAAATATTGCAAATATAAATTGAATCTCACGAGTTGGGGTTCCACAAACCGAGACACGGCGAAACTGTTCTTTGACAGATTAATCTAAGCAAAACCCAAGTCTAAACGGCAGCCATGGCGGCCATATATATACTGTATGGGGCGGCCATGGGGTGGAGGAGGAAACCCTAGGGGTACATGGGCCTTGGGCCCAAAGTGGAGCGTCGCAGCGCACATCAGATTCTGGTTGTAATCTTGTTTTGACGATTCCTATTTATTCGTAAGGAATTTGGACATGGGACTGGATCCGTTGGAAAGCTCTCGTCATTCTCTTGTCCGTAGAGTCCAAGAACGTCGAAAACGGACTTCGTATGTGGCCTGTACGTCCGTTTGAAGTTGGACTACGCACAGATGGCCGAACCGGACTCGCGGATGAATTGAGCTCACTTGTGGGCTGGCCTTGGAGCGACGTGGCTTGTGCGACCTTAGAGGTGTAGAGGGGCCTTTCTTGAGCACGTCTTGTGTTTGGGGAGGTGGCCAAGGTGGAGGCCGAACTTGTGGCGGCGACAGCACAAAATCCAGATGACGTACGTGCTGCCAGCTTTCGCGTCCTGGCCAAGGTGGCGGATGATGACATCTTGATGACCACCATGTTGATGTCGTCTTGGTCATAACCATGATGTACATGGTCTCATCACTTTCGACTCTCGCGTTACTGATGATTGGGGTAATGACCAGAGGTAGCCTCAATGGTTGGGTTAGCCCCACAGGACCGTCAGCGCGATCGAACGTTAAAGGCATATCCGACCAGCAGTGGTATTGAGGTGCACCAAGGGATGTCACCGTTTGATTAACCTCTCGGTAGAAGGATTTAAACTGCCTTTTGGAAACGAAAGAGGAAGAACCCCCGAAAATGACATTAACATGATTTTGAGGTACCTGGTAAGCCATTTCTTTGTCTCCGTCGACGTCTCTAATCCCGCACGCCTGCACTTTAGGCGGTAAGGTTGGCATCGGCCCAACTCCTTGGTAGAAATCGTCCAATTGTTTCAACCAACTCCTGCAGTTTTTGAGGTCGTGGCCTGCGGAGTTGTGGAGTGGACACCACTTCTTGCCCTCCTGCGGATTAGTGGATTTTTCTGGCTGGTCGGAATCCCGACCACCAGAGGCAGTTTTACTTTTAAATGAAGACTTATTACCTTTGGTCGAAGGTGGCTTCTCTGCGACTGCGACCTCGCAGTACTGTCCAGAGCAATTCCTCTTCGACTTCTTTGACTTCCCACCCGGTGAAGATTCCGGCTTCTTGCTTGAATCTTCTTTCCTGGCGTCCTTGAAGCCTGGTTGGGGTGGTAGGTCCCCCTTGTCGACCATTCGGTTCCATTCGACCGCTTCGGCTGCATCGGAATATCGATCAGCCATGTCGAACAGATCGGCCACTGATCGAGGAGGGTGGATAAGTAAGTCCTCAGTGAATCTCCGGTATCGAACGGCATGCTTAAATGCCCTGATTACGGAGCCATCAGATATGTTCGGGATGGTATTCCTCACCCCGACAAACCTCTTGACAAACTGCCGAAGTGTTTCGGTTGAAGTTTGGCGCAGCCGATGCAGGTCGTCCTCCTTACCCGGCTTTTGGTAACAATTTTGGAAATTGCTGAGGATGGCATCGCATAGCATTTCCCAATTGTAGATGGAACCCTCGGGCTGATTAAACAGCTAGGTTCTAGCCGGTCCTGCGAGGACTGTAGGCAGGTAGTTGGCCATGACTTTGTCATCGCCTCCTGCCGCTTGGATGGCAGTAATATAGATCTGAAGGAACTCGGATGGGTTCTGAGTTCCATCAAACCTCTCAATGGCCCCTGGTCGAAACTTATCGGGCCAAACGACTGCTCGTAGGCCAGGCGAAAAGGCTTTACAACCAACGTAAGGACCGTGAATCGCCCTGTGACTCTCGGTTGGGTCTCGAGCGACCTCACGCAATGGCGAGGTTACTCGTGGTCCCAAACGAGAATGAACAGGAACTCGATCCCTGCTACGATAATCCGGCATTCGCCGGTATTTATCCTGTCGGGACGGTACGGGCGTCGGATAACTCCGCCGGCCGGAACCGGAATGAGGACCATCTCGCTCACGGGAATGTGTGACCGAGCGGGAGGAGGCCGTTGGGGTCGCTTCGAACGCGACCTCATCCAGTCTCTCCGCGAGGATCCTAAAAAAGGCCGGTTTTTGCGCATCCGTGACCGTAGGAGGAAAATTACGCATGACTTCCGTGATACTTCGGAGTCGACCATGGGTACTTCTCCTAGGGGCACCAGGTGTTATCATTTCTTCGTCCACCGGGAAATGCTCTGGTGGCAAAGAAGGGGTCTGGTCACGTTTTCGACCACGCGACCGTCGAGAAGAACTCGGAGCAGCATCGTAACGAGCCTGCGCATCTTGAAGAGCCTCTAGGGCTGTTCTGCGTAGTTCGTTGTTTTGTTGCTCGAGATCTTGATCCTCCTTCTGTTTGCGATCTTGTTCTTCCCTGGCAGCCTGTTGATCGGGAGTTTCTTCCGACAGCGCGGCAAACTGCCTAGGGAGAGAGGTTGCCGATGGGGAAAACATCGCAGTTTGTTCCGAGTCGGACTCGAAATCAAAGAGACAGTGAAGGTTATCAGGGTCGAACCTTCCTGGGCTAATTTCCGTGTCATCATCATATTTTCCCTCAGCGGGGTCGTATGACGGGCCGGACTCATCACCTAGCACATTAAGAACCTCCGTGGGTTCTGACCTTGCGCCAGTTGCTCCGTGGTCGATTGACATGACCTGGAGAGACGATTCAACCTGTGGAAGATTCTGGCCTTCGACCTCCTCCATCGGAACAGGATCGCCTGGAGAAGGCATTGGTATATGGGCATAATCCTCGAGATCGAAATCGTTCTCGGAATCATATGCTCCAGCCATGTTTCAGCGAACCTCCGGATTTCAACTAGGACGCCTTGAGAAAGGCCCCACGGTGGGCGCCAGCTGTCGACGATTCGGACTCGGAGTCCCCAGCCGAACTTATGCAAAATTTGTATGGTGAGACCTTTCAAGATGACCCTCCGGGAAGGTATGTAGAACAATGGTGAACAGGAGCACAGAGAGATTTATACAGGTTCGGGCCCTCGATGGTGGGAGTAATAGCCCTACGTCCTGTTAGGATTTCACTATAGGTGTTAAAAGGTTACAGAAATAGTAGAAAAACTCCTTCACAGGCGAAGGATTTTTCCTATGTAAAGATACAGAATAAAGCCAGGGAGGCTTGTAGAAACTATCTAATTTGGGCCGTAGACTTGGCTGTTTTTCGTAGTTGAGATGTCTCAACTATATCAGGGGTCTTGTTCTTCCAAATGGATTAGATCATGCTCTCCTCGGACCTCTACGCCACCCTTTTATACTGGTCGAAAGGATACCCTGGTCGAGAATGTTCTGACCGCGGAATGTGGGCTGACCGCGCAACATCCCGGATATCCAGTTCGCGTATAGCATACGAACTTCTGACCGCGCAAAGCCGTCAGCCTGATCGCACGAAGCCCGCGACCTGATCGCGTAAAGCTTGCGACCTCATGGCGATGCCCCTCAGAATAACTTGAGTTCGCATTGCTAGATACATGTCTGGTTCGAACCTGTCTTGAACCAAAAGTTTATTAGAAGTGACCCGGGTGACAATCCTCGTCAGGCGGTACAGCGGTTTTTCTGGAAAAATGTCGTTTGTCGTTTTGGTGTCCCCCGGGAAATCACTGTTGATAACGGGACCCAATTCGACTCGGCATATTTCCGGGAATTCTATGAAGGCCTGGGGCTCACCATCCGCTTCGCTTCAGTGGCCCATCCCCAGAGCAATGGGGCCGTTGAAAGGGTCAAGGTGTGATCCTACAAGGGTTACGTCGACGACTCGAGCAAGCCGCTTCTAAGCGGGGTGCGTGGGCAGAGGAACTCCCTAGCATCCTCTGCTCTATGCGCACGAGTCGGAGCCAGGCAACGGGACGTACTCCCTTCTCCCTGGTATATGGGGCTGAGGCAGTCCTCCCTCCGGAGATTGCCTTTCAGTCGCTGCCAATCGAGCTCCTACACGGAGCTACGACCGCGGCGTACCGAGCCAATGAGGCGAACCGACGATTGGAGGTCGATCTCGTGGAGGAGGAACACGACCGAGCGCTCCTCCGCCACGCTATCTACGAGTGTGAGATGCCGCGCGCATACAAACAGTGAGTGTGCGAGAGGGCGTTCCGCCTTGGGGACCTTGTCCTCAAGCGCGTCACTAACCCCCAATCCCAGGGCAAACTCTCCCCCAAATGGGAGGGCCCGTACAGGATCTCGACAGTCCTGGGCTCGGGGGCTTACAAGCTCTCCAACCTTGAAGAGCAGGAGCTGAAGCACACGTGGAATTTGCATTTACTTCGCAAGTTTTACGTCTAGCTGACACGGGCTCATCCCCTCCCCCAGAGTGATTACCCCAGAGGGGGAAGGGGGACCTTGTACTCACTATCCCCTCCCCCGGAGCGACTACGTCGGAGGGGGAGGGGGGACATTGTAATCACTGTTCCCTCCCCTTTCGCGATTTTGCGGGGGGAGGCGTTGTATTTTGGTTCATTGTTAATACAACTGGATTTTTCTTCAGCTCTGTCTCAATGTAGGTTCTTTACACTACCGTCTCTCACGGTGATGCCCTCCCTGTGAGGAAGTGGGCTATCACGACCCAACAAGTCCCTACAACAGGAGTCCCACTCCCGTAGGGCAGCTTACGATCACCCCTCGTGGACTGAGGGTGTAAGCGGCAATCCGGTCCTCAAGGACCGCGATAACGGGTCAATTTGGGGGACTAGTCCCCTACCCAAACACTCAGACCGGTCATCGGGCACATCCTCCTCCGGGAGTCGATTGTCTCCTCAGAGACGGAGTTCTTGGATATTTTTCCTCGGAGATATTATTCCCGGCTCCCCGTTTTCACGGCGATCGGACGGGTCTCCCGTAAAAATTACCTCCAGAAATTTCGTCTCGGATTTTCTTGGATGTTCTTCCCCGGAAACCTTATTCTCGGCTCTCCGTTTTCACGGTGATCGGGGGGTCTCTCTCAGAAAATTTCCCAGAAACTCGGCTCCCCATTTCCACGGCGACCGGAGAGCTAACAGGAAAATCTTGGATTTTGGATTTTCTCGGACGTCTTTTTCCGGCCCCCTCTGGAAATTTCGTCTTGGAATTTCCCGGACATTTCTTCCCGGAGACCTCATTCCCAGCTCCCCGTTTTCACGGCAACTAGAGAGTTCTCCCGGAAAAATCTCCCGGAAAAACCAAAATTTCTAACTTAGCAAAAATTCTTAAGCAACGGGTCTTCTTCCGGGGGGCTTTGTTACCCCCACAGCACGCGGAGGCACCCTCCTGCCCGCTGTGGAGGGGGGGGATAAGAAGCACCCGGGAATCACACCGTTCCGGACCTTCAAAAGTAAATGGGCCAAACTTAGCTCTATCAAAGAAAGCTCAAAGCAAACACTCAACTTTATTGATCATTCAACCGGAGGACATCTTGCCCCTCCGGTGGGCATTGCTACATCGGATACGATACATCTAATAATCCCAGAGACCTTCCGATAGCTCTCGGGTCAGGTCTCGGTACAAGCCGTGTATGCGGCACTGGGCTTCCCGGAGCTAGTCCTCGGGCCAATACTCGTAGCCCGCCGGTGGAAGTATCCAAAGAGGGGGGATCATTCGGGACCCCGATGCGGAGGGGACAGTTCGGCGCGATGATTGGCTCCCGGACAACGTCCCCGCTGCGTTCCCCGGAGAAGAGACTCAACAAGATTAAAGCGGCTTGGGCGTCCCCCGGGTGGCACCTGCAGGGGCTCAAAGGCCTCGCCCTCGGGGAACCTCTTCCGGACCTTCGCCCGGGAGTAACCTCCCGAGAAGCCTGGTACATTGCATTCATTTAAGACTTAGAAAAAATTTCAATTTCTATTGCATTCAAAATATTTTCGTACAAGTGTCCGGGGCTTCCTCTAAGAAGCTACCGGGAACAAAAAAACTAAAAAACAAAAAGGGGCCCTATCTAGACCCGAGGGGAGGCTCATACTTGATCATTGGCGTCCTCCCCCCGGGGGGCTCCCGCCAGAGCCGGTGCGTCCGCTCCCGGAGGCGCCGGTGCCGGGAACCTCGCCCGGATGATCCGGTCGTAGAAGCCCCCGGCAAACTGCTCCACCTCCCGGCGCGAGGGCTCAAAAAACTCCGGGAAGCTCCAGGGGATGCGGCCCCCGATTGCCCAGGCGCCCACCCCCCCAGTGCTCTACGAGCCCGGCCGCGGCCGCCACCACGGGGATTGCCCGGCCTCGCACCCGGGCATCCGCGGCCTCCAGGATCACGGAGACTTGTGCGTTGAGAAAACGCACAACCTCCGTGAAAGTTGCCTGGGCCACCTCGGAACTGCTCCCGGAGCCTAGGCTCACGCCAAGTCCCTCGAGGGCCGAGCGGATGGAGAGGCTCTCGTGGCCTGAGCGGATGGAGAGGCCCTCGAGGCCCGAGCGGACGGAGCGGTCCGCGTCCCTCACCGCCCGGACGCTCGAGCCCTCGAGCTCCCGAAGGGCGTCCTCCTTCGCCTTGGCCTCCCACCGGACACGGTCGTTGGTGGTCTCGGAGGCATGGATTTGAGCCCGGACCAGGGACAGCTCCCGGAGGGCATCATCCCGCTGCTACTGGAAAGCGGCGGCCCTCTGCTCCGCCTCCTTCAGCGCCTGGACGAAGCGCCTATCAAGCCCCCGGGTAATGGCCGCCCCCCACAAGTCCAAGAGTTAGAAAAAATTACAAAGGGGGGCACCGAAGGAAAACCCACCGGCTCGGGGACGTACCTGGATTTGGAGAGATTGAAGCTCCCCAAAACGCTCGCGTAGCGTCCCTTCTGAGACGTAGGCCTGGACCTTCCGGGTCTGCAGGCCCTCCGCGTAACAATCGACCTCCCCCGCGGAAAGCAGGGGGGTCTCCCTCCCAGTGCCGGACCCGAGCCTCAGCGGGGCTCTCCGGGGTAATGTGGACCGGGGTAGCGGTGGCCGGCGTCTTCGTCGCCAAAGATATGGCCTCCGAAGAGGTGGCAGAGGAGCTCTCGGAGGGGCTCCCTCCCAACAGGGGGATTAGGAGCCCCTTGCCCTTCCCAGGCTGCGCGGCCCCCGGGACCTCCGTCTCCGGGGGAACCTCGTAGACCAAGGGGCTTCCCCCCCCCCCCCCCCGTCCACTGGCCACTCCACACGCGGGGGTGAGGCCTCCGCGAACCGGACCTCCGGCCTCTCCGGCTCCAGTGGCGCCGGGGCGGCCGGAAGGGCTACCACCGAAGGTGGAGAGGGGGCGTAGTTCGCCGAATGGGACGCCCCCCGTCCGCGGCCGGTCCCTTCCCCCGAGCCTCAGCGGGGCTCTGCGGGGGAGGGGGCATTGTTTCCTTCCGGGCCGGCACCCGCGCGCGCCCGGTCCCGGGGGTCTCGACCCAGGCCTTCACCGGCGTGGAGCCCGGTGTCGTCGATGGACCGGGAGCTTTCTGAGCCCTGGCCTTCTCCAACTCAGAGCCCCCAGCAGCCTCCCTTCCCCTCTTGGGGGAACCGGGGGTAGGGAGGGCCTTCCTTTCCTGTAGCCTTAGCCCGAAGGCCTCGGCTACCAGGTTCCGGGGAAGGCCCTCCCCCATGACGCGCATGATGCGCTCTTGCTCGTCGGCGAAGTACCTCCCGAGGAGGTTCTCCGCCTTCTCCCGGGCAGCCGGGTACGGCCGGACTGCAAAAGGTAAGGGTTAGAAAAATTTAAGCGAAATGGACTAAGTCATCGGGAACTTACGTCGGGTCACCGGCTTCTACGGGGGCCGTTGGGCCGGGCACATCCCGATCCCCCTCCTCCCGTGCGAGAAGGAGGAGATCTTCAGGAGCGTCAGCTCCTCGGCGGCGTCCCGCATAGAGCGGACGCCCCGGGAAGCGACAACCTTGCCGAGGAGCCTTAGCTCCTCCTCCGTCCACACCGGGGGCTTCGGGGTGGATGACCGGCTGTAGGTGGGGGCCTCTGGGGAGTACACCACGTCATCGTCCCGAACCCGGAGGTAGAACCACTTCCCGATCCAGTCGCCCCAGTGGTCCCGGGAGGCTACCACCGGGTATTCAGCTACCCGGGACGGTAGCAGCTGAATCATCACCGAGCCAAAGGGGGACTTTGGCGCTCCCTTGACCAGGTGGGAGCTCCTCGCCGCCGGCTAGTAGAAGTACCGGAAGGCCCGGAGCGTGGGCTCCCGTCCGATCGCCGTCTCGAAGAGACAGATGAACAGGCCCATCCGGACGATCGCATTCGGAGTGAGGTGGTTCAAGGCCACCCCGTACTCCTTCAAGAACTCCCGGAGCAATGGATGCACGGGAGCCGGAGCCCCTCCTCGAGGAAGGCCTCGAAGGCCATGACCTCTCTGGGCCTGGGGCGGGTGTCGACGATTCGGACTCGGAGTCCTCAGCCGAACTTATGTAAAATTTGTAATAGTGAGACCTTTCAGGATGACCCTCCGGGAAGGTATGTAGAAAAATGGAGAACAGGAGCACAGAGAGGTTTATACAGGTTCGGGCCCTCGATGGTGGGAGTAATAGCCCTACGTCCTGTTGGGATTTCACTATGTGTGGTAAAGGTTTACAAACTAGCGGGAAAAACCTTCACAGGCGAAGGTTTTTCCTATGTAAGTGTACAAAAAGAAGCCCCAGGAGGCTTGCAAATATTATCTAATCTAGGCCATAGACTTGGCTATTTGAGCGGTTGAGATGTGTTGTATCTCACTTGTATCAGAGATGTTGATCTCCTCAATAGATGGTTCGATCCTCCTGTTTGATGCACCTTGCCACCCTTTTATACTGGTCGAAAGGGTGTCAAGTCGTAACCGCATTAGACAGTTGCTTGGATGGTTGGATGCGGTTTTTAGAGAATCGTTCTTAACCTCCACGTAGGTTAAACACGTGTTATTCATGGATAACTGCATGTATTAACCTCCTGACGGTTGATCTTCCACGTGGTGGAATCTTTGGGATACTTGGAATATACTCGTTATAGGGGCAGCCAGACAGATGAACTACAAGTACCTTGGTCGAGAATGTTCTGACCGCAGGATGTTGGCTGACCGCGTAACATTTCAGACATCCTGTTGGCGTATAGCATACGAACTCCTGGCCGCGCAAAGCCTGCAACCTGATCGCGCAAAGCCTGCGACCTCAGGCTGATGCTTCTCAGAATGACTTGAGTTCGCACCGCCGGGCGCGTGTCTGGATCGAATCTGTCTTGAACCAACAGTGCATTTATTTGAACTGAACCAGGTGTCAATCATCGTCAGCTAGCCCCCAAATTCGAAGGAAACGAAGGGACGTGTTTATTTCGAATTTAAAGTCATGCATCGGATTTTTAACCCGACTCTTCAAATCCCCCGCTTAGTGGTGCACTAAGTGGGTCGGTTGGTTCCACGAGACGGGCTCTGGGAATTACATGACGGGTAATGATGGCGCTGTTGAAATGTTTTTTAACCCGAGGTGAAATTGTAAATGCTTTTTTTTAACCCGGGCTCTGGGCATTACATGAACCGTCACCTTTGGCGGCTATAAATACCAGGTCTTTCGTTTTGCAAAGCTCCACAATTTGTTCCCACGGCTAAGTCCTTTCTAAAGTTACCTTCATTCTTCTCTTCATACACTTCCTGATGGCAGATCACAACATCATTGAGATTGAAAGTGATGAAGAGGAAGTTTGCAAGCAAGAGCCTCAAATGCCTGAAGATCCATCTCCTTCAAGGAAGAAACCCAAGGTTGACGAAGGATCTTCCATCAGAGCAAAGGTAGAAGATGAGCAATCATCTTTTCTTCCTTCAACTTTCTTCTCTAGCACTCCTTGCTTTTGTTTGGGTGATCGATTTTCTGGTCAGCAAGCGGTGACTATTCGACCAGAAAATCCTCAACTTGTGTTGGGGAAGCCTTCTTCTTGTGGGGAGGTTGCACTTCCACCATCTGGTGCTCATCCGGTTTTATCGGATGATCTACTTCCCAAGATGGCTACATCAACGTGTTATGAGCAGAGACAGGTAATAATCCTCCTCTCCTTTTGCTGATAGTTATAGTTAGCACCACTAACTTTTGCAAATGTAGGAGATTGGAGGCCCCAGTGATCAGCCTTCTACTGCTCCGTTTCTTCCTCCCGGACAGAATCTTCTGGAGGAGAAGAATGCCCTGGAGAAGAAGACCGAAGAGATGTCTTCGGCGATTCTGCATCTGGCAGAATGTTTTGAACGATCCCGTGAAGAGGCGCACCAGTTCCGTCAAGAGAGGGACCACGCTCAGCAACAGCGAGAACTCTCCGATTTAATTAGGAACAGTAGTGTATCTCTTATTAGGGATGATGTAGATAGGCTTAGATTAGTTGCTAGTTCCCTGGGGGTTGACAGTGTAGATCCTACTGACAACCACATGTCCCTAGGAGAACTCTGCAAACTTCTTTCGGATCAGGTCGACGCTTTGGTCGCCGGTATCCCTTTTGTATGTAAAGAATGCAAGAAATAAAACTTTCTCTTTTTTATATGAATATTCTTCACATGTTCTGTGCGAATATATGGCCGTAAATAATGTCTTCGCGACCACTCATACACAGGGAAATTTCAGTTTCTGCGATCAGAATCATGCTTTTATAAAAGTACAGCGACCAGCTCTGATACTGCGATCAGACTTAAAGCCGCGGTTAGAACTGAAACATACTGCGACCAGAATTAAGGCTCGATCAGACCGTTACTTCGATTAGAATCGGAGCTTAATTAAAAATAGGGTCTCGATCATGCCAAAACCCGGTCAAAATACATCCATACGTCCAAAAATTGGGTCATAGGATTTTTTCCATAAAAATGTCCAAGGCATATAAAGGAAAAACGTTCTCTGAAAAGCACTGAAAACTTTTCAGTCACTTTGCAGTTTCAGTTTCTAAAACAAAGAAGTCTTTTTGTTTCAAATCCGATGCCTGAACACTTTATCGGGTCCGCCAGAGACAGTATCCATTATGGGAAATGAATGAATAAAACATTCGGTGGAACGTTTGAATGGAACGTTACTCACATTAATGCATCTCCTTGGGTCTATAAAAGGAGCAGGTGTCTTCCTGAAGAAGCCACTCAGTCAAAAACCCTTAACATTCCCGCCGCACAAAACCCTCGTTTTTCTTCAGCCTTCATCTTCCCCAAAAGTCGCCAACTTTTCTTTCAACTCTCCACCAAAAAATGGCGTCTTGGAGCCGATCCATCCACCACTCCAAGGAGAGTTTACTGGCGTTGGAGAAGGAAGAGATCCTTCCTCCGCAGCTGCTAATCAATTGGCGGCCCGCGGAGAAGGATCAAGAAACCCCGACCGTCCGAGAGGGCGAGTTGGTGGTTTTTGAAGAGTATTTGCGCTGCGGGTTCTGATTCCCTGAGAGTCGGTTCTTGAAGGACGTCCTCGAGCACTACGGGTTGGAGCTAATCAACCTCCACCCAAACGCAGTGTTGATACTGGCGGTGTTTCTACACATGTGCGAGGCATTCGTCGGAGTATATCCCAATGTGGATCTCTTTCGGTGATTTTATTTTTCGGCGTGGTCGAAGAGCACCAACGCCGCCGGATGCATTTACTTCCTGCTTAGGGATAAGAAGGAGTATCCCTTTCTACCCCTGCGATACTCGGTGCACAGGTGGCACCAGAAATGGTTTTACTGTACCCCGCCAACCGAGAGCAGGCTGTGGTTTGAAAACTCGCGGCCAGAGAAACCGAGCGAGTTGGACACTCTCCCGGCGATGAACACGGAGTTCATGAAGCACGCCGAGGTGATCCTTCACTTAGTCGGACAAGGGTTGACAGCACGTGACATCATAAGAGAATTTGTGAAGAATCGGGTGAGCCCCCTGCGTGAAAGGGCTCATCCGGCTTGGGAGATCAAGTTCATGGCGGACAGCACCTTGGACTATAATGAAGGTTCTCATTTCTGGCGCTGAAATCCTTTTATGTCATTTCTGAAATGCATCAATTTAACTCATATTTGGGAACAGTCCTGCCCTCAGCCAAGATTGGGAGGCGGACTAACTACCTTCTCAGGGCGTACAACGCCGAGGTAGAAGGCCCCAGGGGATCGCCTCGCCCCCAAAGCTTGATTCGCGCCGGTGACGACCTTAAACAGGAGCGCCGAAAGGTACATTTTCCACTTGGCCTCTATTTTGCAGGTCTCATGTATGTCCAGCACTAATCAATCCCATTGGAATGAGAATAGCTCCTAGGGAGATTCGCCGAGGCAACGTTTCCCAGCGAGAACGTCGGTTCCCTGGGAAAGCCGATGAAAAAACTCGTGAAGAAGGTTTCGTCGAAACCCAGGACGAGGAATCCTGCCCCCAAGAAAGCTAGGCTAAATCTTGGGGAAGGGTCTTCACGAAGCGTTCCTCCTACTGCCAAGAAAACTGCGGTATGATATCACATCCCTCCGATCTTTCCAGATGCGAACTGGAATTACTTCTTCGTCGTACAGGGAGAGGGGAGCGAAGAGGAGGAAGACGATGATGTCCCCTTGATTCGCCGGAGGAGGAGGATTGCGGGTTCTCCATCCAGTGACGCTCCAACCCCTTCCATAGAAACAACTGCTACCGCAGAGGCGGCTGTAGCAGATCCCGCGGCCATCGAAAGTCCCGTGGCCGCAGACAACATCCCAGCCCCTGAAGCCCCCCGAGTCTTCAAGGCCAGTTGCCTCTACTTCCCTGGTCGGAGGGGCGACCGTGGTAAGATTCTCTGACAGTCTTGTTTTCTTCAATTCACCCTGTGGATTCGATAGTTCAATGCTTATGTAGGGAGAAGAACTTCCCCCTGTGACTCCAGCGAGTCCCAGGGAAGAAAATCCTCCACCCCTGCAGACAGGAGTGGAGGTGGTCACAGACCCTACTGCGGTCACAAACGAGGCGCCGGCTCCAGAAGTTCAGGAGCCATCCAGGCCCTTCGATGCAGCCCTGCCAACTGATCCAATTGCCCAGGTAAAGACTCTTATCGTTAGTCTTTTTCTTCCCCTAGAAATGTATTTACAGAGGAACACACCTAGGGGGGAGATGCCTTGTTCTCCAAGAGGAAGACCAGGACGGACGACAGTTGTCCTCTTTCTCGAGGAGAGCCTTCCCTGAAATCCCAAAAGCTAATGGGATTTCAAATAAGGTAAGAACCTTTATCCTGGTTGTATTTAAAACAATTCGTGACGATCACGAATTGTAACTGCTTGGTTCTTCTTTCCTTTGTCAGGCGAAACGAGACAGCATCCAGCCCTTCAATCACTTCGGGGAGGGTTGAAGTTGCTGCTGGTGCAGGAGCCTCCAGTGGGGAGCGCTCCGCCCCCTCGGTCCAGGAAGTCGTCCAGACCGTGAGGGGGGAGGCAAGTGCGGAGACCCAGTCGCAACCAACAGTGGCTGGGGGTAGTGCCCAGCAGGCACTCCTACTGTCTGCCCTTGTTGTGGCCGCGCCAGGGCCTTCAACGGGTCTTCCGGTTACTTCGGAAGACATTTCCTTTCGGGAATTCATGAAGGTATGATAAACTTCACTTTTGGTGCTTGAATTGTACATAGGACACCTCCAACTCCTTTTTTGCATCATAGGAGTTATCCCGGATGTCGGCCACGTCGCACGCTATGATGGCGAGCGTTGAGGCCGTACACAAAGAAAGAGACAGCTTGCGCAGGTAAGGATCATTACTCTTCAACTTGTACAGATACAAGTTGGTTATGACCACTCTTCCCGTTCTTCTGCAGAGAGGTGGCATTGCTGAAGAAAGAAGTGGCCACAGTCAAGCTTCATTCGATCTCAGTGACTAGGAATCAAGAGATCGAGAACAACAAGCTGCGGTCACAACTTGCTGGTAAGTCGATTCCTGATTTAGGAAGACTTAACCTCATAACGTGCGAGTAATCTTTTCTCTTGTTGCAGCGCAAGCGATTCAAATGAAACAACTCAGTCAAGACTGTGGACTCCTCCGTGACTCTATTCAATGTTCCGAAAGGGCAATCAGGGAGCTGAGCCGTTCGATCTTCGAAAAACTAAAGGCGGTGGCTCATCTCCTGAAGGCTGATGTGGTCGAAACCACAAGAGATAATTTCAGCCTAGATGACTTGTCTACACTAGTCATGGCCCAGGCAGAGTCACGTCTCGAGTATCTTTCTGAAGATACACGGCGATGAGAAGAGGCGATCAGAACCGGGGTTCGGTCAGCCGCTTCTGCCATCCTCAGCCGGGTTCGACTTCAGCATGGCCTAGATGCAAATCTAAATCCATTGGTGGGACCGATTGAGGTCGAGAGTGAGGAACAGCTAGAGGCAGTCACGGAGGAAGTCAAGCCTCTTGTAGATAAGCTCCTGACTGAGCTTGGGATTGAGTAATCCCTACACCTGTACAAAAATAATTGTATACGATACAATGTATATGGAAATTCATTTTTGAAAAAATGAATATATATTCTGATTTTGTGTTGTTTCATACTATAAACATATCCCACTAGCCCCCGCCTATGATTGTAGATACTGAGGACTTAGTATTACAAACGCAGGAGAGAAACGAATATAACGACCAGGGATGTGTGGTCGAACCAACAATTATGATCAAAGTAACGCCTAGCCTTGTTTGCAAACCAGCAGCCACTTAGATAACTGAGGACTTGCCAGAAAGCCCTGTGTGCGTTGAGAAACGGCTTATTTAGGAGTGACTTGTCTGGAAGCGGTCATGAGATCGGCCAGTGAATCCGACTAGGACATTATAATGATCTAACCGCGGGCGACCAGCCCCCGAGTCAAATTCGCAGCACATGGGCATAAAGGAAAATATTCATCGTCTGAAACTAAAACATTTTTTGCTTTATGAAAAAAATGCTAATTGAACAGGAAAAAGGGATTGAATACTTACGCGTAGAACTTGCGAAGTTGATCGATGTTCCAAGTATTGGACAAAATTTGACCATCCTCCATGGCTAACCGCGCGGATCCTGGTCGCGGCACCGAGACAACAGTGTAAGGGCCTTCCCATTTCGGGGAGAATTTGTTGCGGTTAGACTGGTCTTGGATTTTTCGTAAAACCAGGTCGCCACGTGAAGACTACGTGGTCGCACCCTTTTGCTGTGATACTTGCGCAAGGCTTGCAAGTATGCCACGGACTTGATCGAAGCGCGATCACGCCTTTCTTCTAAGAGGATGAGATCTTGTGACCGCTGTTCGAACTGATTAACTTGTTCGAATTGTTCTGTCCGAACAGACCCAATACTGACTTCCATAGGCAATACAGCCTCGACCCCATAGACCAGATGGAAGGGCGTCTCACCGGTGGCTCGACTAGAGGTAGTTCGTAGTGCCCATAGAACGGTATAAAGCTCGTCTGCCCAAGCCCCCGAGCGAGTCTTAAGGCGATCAAAAACACGCTTTTTGATGCCTTATACTATCTGCCCATTGGCCCGTTCTACAGCACCATTGCTTTGCGGATGTGCCACAGAAGCAAAGAATACCTTAGTTCCAATCTGGTCGCAGTAATCTAGGAAAAGACCACTGGCGAACTGAGAACCATTGTCGGTGATAAGACGGTTTGGAACACCAAATCAGGCGACAATGTTCTCATGAAAGAACTTTTGTGCCACTAAGGCGGTAATATTTTATACCAGTTCGGCCTCAATCCACTTTGTAAACGTGTCAATGGCTACGAACAAAAACTTGTACCCGTTGACCGCTTGTGGCATAGGACCAACAATATCCATTCCCCAGACCGCGAAAGGCCATGCGAGGGGAATGGTTTGTAACGCATAGGCAGGTTGACGAACTTGTCTCGCGTGGAAC
Source organism: Pharus latifolius (assembly GCA_019359835.1). Classification (NCBI taxonomy): domain Eukaryota; kingdom Viridiplantae; phylum Streptophyta; class Magnoliopsida; order Poales; family Poaceae; genus Pharus; species Pharus latifolius. The sequence goes on along the minus strand of CM033323.1, from coordinate 35,576,231 downwards.
TGACACTGAGAACACCTCTTGACCATATGCTTGGCATCATCGAGTGCCGAAGGCCAGTAGAATCCTTGTCGAAAAGTTTTTCCGACCAGTGTTCGATATGACGCGTGCGCACCGCATACACCATCATGTATTTCCTTCAAGAGGGATGTTCCTTCCTCCTGAGATATACAACGCATGAATACTCCTTGAGTACCCTTTCTGTACAGAATCCCATCTATGAGCTTATACAGACGCGCTTTTCGAATTAACCGATCGCTTTCGGTTTCGTCCTCGGGTAGGGTCTCATGTTCAAGATAGACTCTCAATGGATGAGTCCAATCCTGTTCCTGACCGAGGTTGGTAACACAGGCTATTACCGGATCATCCTCGACCGAAGTCATGATCGAAGGACGGACCATGTCGCGCCCCAAAACTGGGACTACGACTACTCCTGTAGAGACCTAGCTCGCTGCAGCTAGTCCCATATATGCATAGCATACACATACCCTTGACTTCCCAGGATAAGTCAAGCACAGGAGTATATCACATTGCAACAGAGTAACTTACAAAATAGTTAAGCAATGTGGCCTGCTGGCCTTGATATTACATAAAGAGATTACAATGCCTTCACGGCATACATGGGTTAGCAAAATAACATCTACACAGCAGAAGGTAGGTGACCCACCCACAAAGAGAAGTGGACGGCAGAACAACACACATCAGGGCTCTGGCGGAACTGACGCTCCTCCTTCTGGATCCAAGAAGTCCTCCATGCCTTCGTCTTGGTTGTAGAACACTCCATCTACTGAATTGTAGGTTGCAAGAGTGAGTACTTACGTACTCAGCAAGTCATAGGTAAGAGTAGATACATATAGTAGTGATCACATGAACCAAGACTAGTCAAGAATTATGGATGTTTATAAAATAATCTTTTTCTTTCATACCTCATCTCATGGCAGCACTTTTCATAATATAACATCATCATTCATGTTCACTAGATTATAGCACTACCGCGACACGTCGACACACGACAGCTCACGGCAGCACTCCTTATCATGACAACACATGTCATTCGGGTAATCTTGATTTAACACATTTTATTTAGAAAATAGTACTTGTCTCACACCCCGTGGATTTAATCCACCGCAGCAGACTCCTATAAACCCGGGAGCTCGGAGTATTCGAATACGTTTTTTACTCTGCAGAGACGTACCAATTTACCCGCAAGATATTCCACTTTCAAGCCCATCCTATCAAAATGATTAGACCCCTCCTCACAACCATGTGTGAGTGGCAAGGTGGAGATAACAAGAACTTTTGTTATGTCTCACTCACAATTCACCCCTGACCCTGTGGCTCTCTGCGAGACACAGTTGTGGTAGGCTGTAACATAACCTCCACCCTTACTCATATTCCCATTGCTGGGTCAAATATCAGATCACCTTCAGTGATAGTGTGGGAACCGTCCCTTATGTCAATCATCACAACACAACTCATGCAGGCGTTTTATGTGCGATCCACATAAGTACTTGTTCAAGCCTATCCCATACCAGGCTTGCGGTTAGCACGTTGTTCATGCCACTAGACGCACAACACAAGGTTCTAGTCCTTATATGCCAGTGACCAGACCATCCACAACCCTGCACCTTCAGTGCTTGCATTCCTTCGCAGTTTAGCACCTCCAGTGCTACCACCATTCCATACCATTTTCTGGTCATGGCTAGGGGTTTTATTTCATGAATATAAATATATAAATACATATAATAGTTCATGGCTCAAAACTTGTTTATTTCACATTTCACAGATAACCAGTCTAGTACTGCCAATTCATAAATCAACCATTCTCAATCTTTCACATGCAATATTGCCTATATTCAAGGTTATATTATAGCAACATTTAAAATATAGGTTCAAGATGACCAAGGATATGACTTGCCTTCCGCGTCGTAAGAAACAGCAGTTGATAACGGGTCAACAGCGAAGTCCTCGATCTCAGCTTCTGGATCTGCTCGACGACAAACCAAACAATACACACAAATATTACTTATATATTAAAATGTTTTAGGATCTATATGCAGATATACTTTACAAGAGTGACTGAATGATACTGGGGATAATTGAGATTGCAAGCCGAAATGAGTCAAGATCCAGGGTTTCAAGGAATTGGCTAGGAATGGTGTTAAATGCTCTTAGGATCTCAAGGTTGCAATAAGAACATCAGTTTTGTGGCTGGTTTGATCAAAAACAGCGAATGTCAGCAGACTGACATTCGGATCAAGATTCTGACATAACTTCAAGGAAAGCTAGAGAGCTTATCTCAAGTTATGACAGTAGAAGAAAATGTAGATCATAACTCTACAAATTCAGTGGACAAAGTGGTTTTCAAAATGCACAATCAGAAGTGGGTAAACAAGGCCAATGCCATTGGCTGGCATGCACTAGGACAGTGTCAAAAACTAGGGTTTAGCGGCAAATATAATTCAAGGGCTCAAATCAAGTTGTCATAGAAGAAGAAAATGTAAATCACAACCTCAGGAATCTAAGAGACAAAGTTATGCCCAAAATGCACATCTGGAAGGGAGTGAAAAGGGCTAATGCCACTGACTGACATAGTTTGGCATTGAATCTGACATGGCCAGAAACTAGGGCTTGGCATAACTTTTGATATAGGGCTCCAAATGATGCACCACTTTGTCTGGGAGGTAGGCATTGATAACAGGAACAAATAATTCAACAGGATCCAAAGCTGAAAATGGCTGGAAGATGATGAAATTCAAAGGAGAAGTGTGGTGGCGACACGGCACAGTGAAGCCACTGGACAAAAATCTTGGCATGGCTATAACTTGAATTCTGGGCAGTTTCAGAGATCGAGCTAGAAGACAAATATGTTCAGGAGGTTGAAGCACACCTGAAAGACAAAGTGGATGTCGGGGGAAATCTCCACGCGGTCAAATCCCGGTAAGTTCATGATTGCCCGGGGACAGTAGTCTCCGGTGCATGCCCCGGGCGCCGCCATTTGGCCCCCGGGACCGTGCCCCCCGGGCATGTCCCGGGCGCCGCCATTGGGCCCCCGGGACCGTGCCCCCCGGGCATGTCCCGGGCGCCACCATTGGCCCGGGGAGAGTGGCCTCCGGTGCCTGCCCCGGGCGCCGCCATTTGGCCCCCGGGACCGTGCCCCCCGGGCATGTCCCGGGCGCCGCCATTGGGCCCCCGGGACCGTGCCCCCCGGGCATGTCCCGGGCGCCGCCATTGGCCCGGGGAGAGTGGCCTCCGGTGCCTGCCCCGGGCGCCGCCATTTGGCCCCCGGGACCGTGCCCCCCGGGCATGTCCCGGGCGTCGCCATTGGGCCCCCGGGACCGTGCCCCCCGGGCATGTCCCGGGCGCCGCCATTGGCCCGGGGAGAGTGGCCTCCGGTGCCTGCCCCGGGCGCCGCCATTTGGCCCCCGGGACCGTGCCCCCCGGGCATGTCCCGGGCGTCGCCATTGGGCCCCCGGGACCGTGCCCCCCGGGCATGTCCCGGGCGCCGCCATTGGCCCGGGGAGAGTGGTCTCCGGTGCCTGCCCCGGGCGCCGCCATTGGGCCCCCGGGACCATGCCCCCCGGGCATGTCCTGGGCGCCGCCATTGGCCCGGGGAGAGTGGCCTGCGGTGCCTGCCCCGGGCGCCGCCATTTGGCCCCCGGGACCGTGCCCCCCGGGCATGTCCCGGGCGCCGCCATTTGGCCCCCGGGACTGTGCCCCCCGGGCATGTCCCGGGCGCCGCCATTGGGCCCCCGGGACCGTGCCCCCCGGGCATGTCCCGGGCGTCGCCATTGGGCCCCCGGGACCGTGCCCCCCGGGCATGTCCCGGGCGCCGCCATTGGCCCGGGGAGAGTGGCCTCCGGTGCCTGCCCCGGGCGCCGCCATTTGGCCCCCGGGACCGTGCCCCCCGGGCATGTCCCGGGCGTCGCCATTGGGCCCCCGGGACCGTGCCCCCCGGGCATGTCCCGGGCGCCGCCATTGGCCCGGGGAGAGTGGTCTCCGGTGCCTGCCCCGGGCGCCGCCATTGGGCCCCCGGGACCATGCCCCCCGGGCATGTCCTGGGCGCCGCCATTGGCCCGGGGAGAGTGGCCTGCGGTGCCTGCCCCGGGCGCCGCCATTTGGCCCCCGGGACCGTGCCCCCCGGGCATGTCCCGGGCGCCGCCATTTGGCCCCCGGGACTGTGCCCCCCGGGCATGTCCCGGGCGCCGCCATTGGGCCCCCGGGACCGTGCCCCCCGGGCATGTCCCGGGCGCCGCCATTGGCCCGGGGAGAGTGGCCTCCAGTGCCTGCCCCGGGCGCCGCCATTTGGGTCCCCGGGACCCTGCTCTCCGAAAGGGGTCCCGGACGTCATCGCCCTCCTAAAAGGTAAAACCCCTGTTTGTTTATCACGTGCAGGTCACGCGAGGGACGCCTCGGGAATCAGCGACCACCTGTCAAGCATCCAAGACGTTTGACCGGGAGAAGGACGGTCCTACCCTTCAATCCGACGGTGGCTCCCGGGGTAGTTTAGGCTTTTTGCTTCTTTTTGGGGCTATAAATAGCCCTTGTACCCCTCTGTTGTAAAGGATCAACTCATTACTATTTGGAATAGCTAAACTCACAGGCGTGCTCCGGAAGCCTCTCCCCCGGAGAGAGCCTCCCCAGCCGACTCCGGTCGGGAGCGCGTCGACAGGACTAGGGCCCCCACCGGGACCCGAACCTGTATAAATCCTCGTGTCTTTTCTCGTGTTTGTCCGACGGGGGAGGACCGGTCGCCCGGTCAACCCGCGCTGCGTAATCTCCGCTAGGATCGTCTTCAAAACCTGCCGGGGTATTCTTAATACCACGACAGTGGATGAAGCTGAAACGGCTGGAACAATCTTTCCGGTGATCGACGCCGGAGAAGAAACACTTCCATTTGTGGGTTTTTGATACAGGTCGAAAGAACTCGATTCCAAGCTTGGAGAGTGAAAGAGAGGTAAGAGGAAGTCACCTGCACGATCAATTTGGCCGGAGGATGGCCGAAGAAGCCTGGCGACGATCGCCGGTTTCTGGAGAAGCTCAAAATTGGGGAAAACTTCAATTGAAGCTCAATCTGGAGATATTGATTCATAGGCTTGCTGGAAATGAGTCACTGATTATTTTCTTCCACAGGATCGAGAGCTAATTCGAAGTAATTTGGCCTGCATTGCCGGAATAGGGTAATCGGCATTTCCGGTGATCGCCGGCGATAGGAGGCGAGGAAATCCAATTAAGTGATACAGCATGATGAGAGAGATAAGGGGAACTCACTGGTGCTGTTAATTTGGCAGGAGATGCTGTGGAATGAGCTGGCACCGTGAAGCTCCTTGCTGGACTTGCCGGAGAAGACGACTGCAGCGAGGGAATTTGGAAATTTGGTTAAGGCCTGGGGATGAGAAGATAACACAGGGTACTGGTGGCTTAAATAGACCAGAGGGCGAAGCTTGCAAGGTTGTAATAGCAATAAATTGGTGTCAGTTGACATGAGTTGCCGGGCGCAGAAGCAGCAACGGCGAGCGGTGAAGCGACTGTGCACTGGCGAGGCAAAGCTGTGCTACATCGGGTCTCATCAATGTCGGGCGGTGCAAGGCGGTGGCGACAAGAGCTGGTGAAGCAAGTAACGTGGCAAGAAGATACTGACAATGGCTGCTGTTGGTCGCGCATAGGAGCAGGTGTTGTTCAATGGCTGGGGCGTGGACGCGTGTGCACATGCAACTCAAGTGAGTACGAGCTCAGGCGCGGCGAGACGTAGCCGGCTGCGAGCAAGCGCGGCGCAAACGCACGGCGAGCTTCTGGTCGTGCACTGCAGTTGGCCTGGTCGAATTTGGGCTTGATTGCAATTTCCAATTCTTGATTTGGACTGATCTGTAATTCTGGAGATTTGGAAGGTTTGATCTGATTTTGATTCTGCTGATTTGGCAAACTTGATTCAACAAATGATTTGGCACAGATTGAAGATAAAATTTGAGATGTTTGGTTGATTTTTGATATGAACTGAAATTAGGGTATTTTAGGGTAATTGAAATCTGAATTTCAATTGATTTCGAATTCTGGGATTTAGGGTTTGATTTTGAGATACTCATAAAAGAAGAATTTGTGTTGAAAAGCATTTGGGAGGTGTTCCCTGAATCAGATTTGAATTTGGAGATGATTTGCAACATTTTGCCTTTTTAGGTTCTTGGAAAAATCTGGACAAAGGACTGATCTGCGATACTCTTGGACTGATTTGCGAAAAAGGTTCAGATGGTAAAATCTGGCTGCCAACTTTTTCGATTAAGGTATTGGCACACCCTTGATCATAATCCAAGAATAATCTGGTCTGAACTTGGCTAAGATTTTGATTAAATCTGGATTTCTTAGGGTAAAAGATATTCTGTTTTCGAAAACAGAAAGGAGTTGATAAATCTGGAAGTTAGCGATGGAATTGAATCTGGGTTCTGAAGGCCTTTAGGTTTAGGATAACTGATAGATCAAATCTGGGAAGTCAGATCTTGACTTGAGGTCACATGATAGATTTTGGAGATTTTAGGGCTAGAACAAAATAAAGCTGAGGCTGATTTTGGTTGATCTAGAAGAGACATATGCATGCATGACTTTTAAGAAAGAAACTTTTCACCCCAAAACTCAGGATGTTACAGTCCAAGTGTTCAATGAACACTCCTGCCGGAGCGGATGTGCGTGAGGACCCAATTTTGGATAATTGGTTTGCGAGAATGTTGTTCTTTCGCGGGATGTATTGGACTTCGAAATGACTGAAGTGTTTTTCCAATCTCCTCACTTCCCCCAGGTAATGAGCCATTGTCTCATCGGAGGTGCTATACTCCTTGTTTACCTGGTTTACGACTAGCTGTGAGTCTCCCCTCACCACTAACCGACGGACTCTGAGGAATTTTGCTGCCCGGAGCCCTGCAATAAGACGTTCATACTCTGCCGCGTTGTTGGTCGCAACAAAGTGTAGTTGGATGACATACTTAAGCTGTTCGCCCTGAGGCATAACTAAGACCACTCTAGCCCCCGAGTGTTGAAAACTACAGGAGACGTCAAAGTACATTGTCCAGTGATCGGGGCACTCCAATTCCTCAGGCACATACACGGGTGGCTCAGGGTTGGTCTATTCGACCACAAAGTCGGCAAGAACCTGAGACTTAACCGCCGTGCGGGGCGTGAAATGAATTTCGAAAGCACCGAGTTCGACCGCCCATTTAGCGATTCGACCAGATTTCTCTGGATTTCGGACAATATCCCCCAAAGGAAAGGAGGAGGGTACCGTGATCTTGTGAGCTTGGAAGTAGTGTCGTAGCTTACGGGAAGCCATCAGTAGCGCGTAAAGTATTTTCTGGACCTCAGGGTAACGCTCCTTAGGACCATGAAGTACTTCGCTCACATAGTAGACGGGTCTGTGTATTCCTTCCCTATCCGCGATCAGAACGATGCTGACCGCGTGCGGTGTGGCCGCCAGATAAAGAAGCAATGGTTCTCCTTTGTCGGGAGACACCAATACTGGCGGACTGCATAGATATATTTTTACCTCCTGAAACGCTTTTTCGGCCTCATCTGACCATGTAAAATTGTGATGCTTCCGCAGGGCTTTGAAGAAAGGCAATCCCCTTTCGCCTAGTCGCCATATGAAGTGACTTAAGGCTGCCATGCAACCAGCCAAGCGTTGAACATCTTTCATGGTCGAGGGCGACCTCATTTGCTCTATGGCCCTGATTTTCTCAGGATTAACTTCAATGCCCCTGGAACACACAAGGAAACCAAGGAGTTTTCCTGAAGAAACCCTGAAAGAACATTTCTCCGGGTTTAGTTTTATTCCAAAGTGATTCAAATTACATAAGGTTTCCGCGAGATCGTCCAAATGGGAAAATCTCTTGGTACTTTTTACAACCAAGTCGTCTACATATGCTTCGAGATTACGCCCTATCTGGGAAAGAAAGGTCTTTTGCATCAAGCGCCGGTACGTGGAACCTGCGTTCTTGAGACCGAACGGCATTCTGACGTAGCAGTAGGTGCCGAACGGGGTGATGAAGGCAGTTTTCTCTTCATCTTCTTCTGCCATGCTAATTTGATGATATCCTGAGTAAGCGTCCAGAAAACTCATCAGTTCGCAACTCGCAGTTGAGTCGACCAACTGGTCGATGCGGGGAAGGGGAAAGTCATCCTTCGGATAGGCAGCGTTGAGGCTAGTATAGTCGACGCACATGCGCCACTTGCCATTTGATTTGCGGACCATGACCGGATTGGCGAGCCATTCCGAGTGATCGACCTCGCGAATCAACCCGGCTTTTAGGAGTTTGACCAACTCCTCTCGGATGGCTTTCTGTCGGTCAACAGCAAAACGCCTGAGCTTTTGCTTTATTGGTCGTTGTCCAGGTCAAATTGCTAACCTGTGCTCGATTACTTCCCTTGGGACACCGGGCATGTCGGACGGTTTCGACACAAACACATCTGCATTAGCCCGGAGGAAAGCAATGAGCTCGAGTTCCTATTTGTCATCCAGACCTGATCCGACCTGAACTGTCTTGGATGGATCATCTGGGTACAAAGAAACCAGTTTAAGTTTCTCATCTGGTCGAGGAGCAGCCTTGATCGTGTCGGTGGCGACGGTGGCGACCTGGGAGTCTCAGAGGGGAAGTTGATCGACCATCTCCAAAGATAGCCGGTCGCATGTGAGTGCCACGTTGTGACTGCCTCGGACCGAGATGACACCTTTGGGGCCAGGCAATTTTCCGCACTGATAAGCATAGTGTGTCGCCATCATGAATTTAGCGAGAGTTGGCCTGCCAAAGATTGCATTATAAGCCGAATCACAATCGATTACGTCAAAAATAACCAACTCTGTTCGGAAGTTATCCGGTTGTCCCAATGTGACCGGGAGGACCACCTGTCCCAACGGCATCATAGAGGGGCCTGGGATTATCCCATAAAACTGATGGATTATGGGCTTGATCTTCGAACGAGAAATTTGCATCTCGTCGAGCGCCTTGACCAACAAAATGTCAAGGGAACTCCCTCCATCGATCAAGACCCTTTCGACTCTCGTGTTACTGATGATAGGGGTAATGACCAGAGGGAGCCTCAATGGTCGAGTAAGCCCCACGGGACAATCAGAACGATCGAATGTCAAGGGTGTATCTGACCAATGGGGTATTGAGGTTCACCGAGAGATGTCTCCGCTTGGTTAACCTCTCGGTAAAAGGCTTTAAACTGCCTTTTGGAAACGAAAGAAGAAGAACCTCCAAAAATAACATTAATATGATTTTGAGGTACCTGGTAGGACATTTCCTCGTCTCCGTCGGCGTCTCTAAGTCTGCACGCCTGCTCTTTAGGTGGTAAGGTTGGCATTGGCCCGACTCCCTAGTAGAAATCATCCAATTGCTTCAACCAACTCCTGCAGTTCTTGAGGTCGTGGCCTACGGAGTTGTGGAGTGGATACCACCTCTTGCCTTCCTGCGGATTAGTTGACTTTTCTGGCTGGTCGGCACGACGACCACCAGAAGCAGTTTTATTCTAAATGAAGGCTTGTTACCTTTGGTCGAAGGCGGCTTCTCTGCGACTGCGACCTCGCGGTACTGTCCAGAGCGGTTCCTCTCCGACTTTTTCGACTTACCACCTGGCGAAGATTCCGGCTTCTTACTTGAATCTTCTTTCCGGGTGTCTTTGAAACCCAGTTGAGGTGGTAGGTCACCCTTGTCGACCATCCGGTTCCATTCGACTGCTTCAGCTGCATCAGAGTATCGATCGGCCATGTCGAACAGATCAGCCACTGATCGAGGAGGGTGGATAAGCAAGTCTTCAGTGAATCTACGGTATCGAACGGCATGTTTAAATGCCCTGATAACAGAGCCATCAGATATGTTCAGGATGGTATTCCTCACCCCGACAAATCTCTTGACAAACTGCCGAAGAGTCTCGGTTGAAGTTTGTCGTAGCCGATGAAGGTCGTCCTCTTTTCCCGGCTTTTGGTAACAGTTTTGGAAATTACTGAGGATAGCGTCGCACAGCATTTCCCAATTATAGATGGAACCTTCGGGCTGGTTAAACAGCCAGGTTCTAGCCGGTCCTTCGAGGACTATGGGCAAGTAGTTGGCCATGACTCGGTCATCGCCTCCCGCCGCTTGGATGGCAGTGATATAGATTTGAAGGAACTCGGATGGGTTATGAGTTCCGTCAAACCTCTCAATGGCCCCTGGTCGAAACTTATCGGGCCAAACGACCGCTTGTAGGCCGGGCGAGAAAGCTTTACAACCGATGTAGGGACCGTGAACTGCCCTGTGATTCTCGATCGGGTCACGGGTGACCTCACATAACGGTAGAGTCACTCGCGGTCCCAAACGAGAGTGGACAGGGACTCGACCTTTACCACGAGCATCCTGTGTCCACCTATACTTGTCCTGATGGAATGGTACAGGTGGCGGGTAACTTCGCCGACCAGAACCAGAACGAGAATACTCTCGATCGGGGGAACATGTTACCGAGCGAGAAGAGACCGTTGGGGTTGCCTCAGATGCGACCTCATCCAGCCTTTCCGCCAAGATCCTGGTAAAGGCTGGTTTCTGCGCATCCGTGACCGTAGGAGGAAAGTTACGCATGACTTCCGCGATAGATCGCAGTCGACCATGAGTGCTTCTCCTAGGGGCACCAGGGGTTACCATTTCTTCATCCACCGGGAAACGCACTGGAGGCAAAGAAGGGGTCTAGTCACATCTGCGACCACGTGACCGTCAAGAAGAACTCGGAGCAGCATCGTAACGAGCCTGCGCATCTTGAAGAGCCTCTAGGGCAGTTCTGCATAGTTCTTTGTTTTGTTGCTCGAGGTCTTCATCCTCCTTCAGTTTGCGATCCCGTTCTTCCCTAGCAACCTGCTGATCAGGAGTTTCCTCCGACAAAGCAGCGAACTGTCTAGGGAGAGAGGTTGCCGATGGGAAAAACATCTCAGTTTGTTCCGAGTCAGACTCGAAATCAAAGAGACAGTGAAGGTTATCAGGGTCGAATCTCCTTGGGCTGATTTCCAGGTTGACGTCATCCTTCCCCTTATCGGGGTCGTATGACGGACCGGATTCATCCTCTAGCGCATTAAGAACCTCTGTGGGTTCTGACCTTGCGCTAGTAGCCCTCTGGTCGATGGACATGACCTGGAGAGATGATTCCACCTCTGGGAGATTCTGGCCTTCAACCTCCATCAGAACAGGATCGCTTGGAGATGGCATTGGAATGTGAGCATAATCCTCGAGATCAAAATCGTTCTCGGGATCATATACTCCAGCCATGTTTCAGTGAACCTCCAGATTAAAATTAGGACGCCTTGAGAAAGGCCCCACGGTGGGCGCCAGCTGTCGATGATTCGGACTCGGAGTCCTCAGCTGAACTTATGCAAATTTGTAATAGTGAGACCTTTCAAGATGACCCTCCGGGAAGGTATGTAGAAAAATGGAGAACAGGAGCACAGAGAGGTTTATACAGGTTCGGGCCCTCGATGGTGGGAGTAAGAGCCCTATGTCCTATTGGGATTTCACTATGTGTGGTAAAGGTTTACAAACTAGCGGAAAAAAACCTTCACAGGCGAAGGTTTTTCATATGTAAGTGTACAAAAAGAAGCCCCAGGAGGCTTGCAAATATTATCTAATCTAGGCCGTAGACTTGGCTGTTTGAGCGGTTGAGATGTGTTGTATCTCACTTGTATCAGAGATGTTGATCTCCTCAATAGATGGTTCGATCCTCCTGTTTGATGCACCTTGCCACCCTTTTATACTGGTTGAAAGGGTGTCAAGTCGTAACCGCATTAGACAGTTGCTTGGATGGTTGGATGCGGTTTTTAGAGAACCGCTCTTAACCTCCACGCAGGTTAAACACGTGTTATTCATGGATAACTGCACGTATTAATATCCTGACCGTTGATCTTCCACGTGGTGGAATCTTCGGGATACTTGGAATATTCTCGTTATAGCGGCAGCCGGACAGATGAACTCCAAGTACCCTGGTCGGGAATGTTCTGACCGCAGGATGTTGGCTGACCGCGTAACATTTCGGACATCCTGTTCGCGTATAGCATACGAACTCCTGACAGCGCAAAGCCTGCAACCTGATCGTGCAAAGCCTGCGACCTCGGGCTGATGCTTCTCAGAATGACTTGAGTTCGCACCGCCGGGCGCGTGTCTGGCTCGAATCTGTCTTGAACCAACAGTGCATTTATTTGAACTCACCCGGGTGTCAATCCTTGTCAACGGGGGGCTCCGTCTTTCTTCACGGGGATTCGGATGTCCCCGTCCCCGACAACCCCCCGGTCGACCAGGGACTCCATGTCCCTAGTCGTGAACTCGGAGGCCCAGAGGAAGTCCACTGTGACTTCCTCCGGGGCACCTCCACGCCCTTGGCTCAGCCCTTGGGTCCCATCAGATTTTACCGGTGGCTAAGGCTTTGAAAACTGGGCGGACCTAAGGGTTCCAGAGGCTATGCTTCCGGGAACTAACCACCGGGAGAGCTAAGGGCGCTGGAGTTTTGAAAGTTTGGAATGAGCTCTCCGGGCCCCCCGAGGCCCTATTTATAGAGGCGAAACATGGCCTCGATGGGTGCCACATGGCCCCTTATGGTACATCCGCACCGTTGGAATTCAAACAGTGCGCGGGAAACGAGGGGATGGGTGCGCGAAATGAGGCGCCGGTTTGAACCGCGAGCGGTCATTATGGCCGAACGGCATGGTCATAAGCGCGCAGCACGGGAGTCGAAGCGTCACGGTTCCGGTAGCTTGTCCCGGAGATTTTTGCAGTTACGTGAACCATTCCCCCCGGAGACTCGAGCATGGGGGGCTGCTATCCCGGGGACAAGGCCCCCGGTGCCTGTCCCGGGCGCCGCCATTTGCCCGGGGACAAGGCCCTCGGTGCCTGTCCCCGGCGCCACCTTCTGCCCGGGGACAAGGCCCCCGGTGCCTGTCCTGGGCGCCGCCATTTGCCCGGGGACGAGGCCCCCGATGCCTATCCCGGGCGTCGCCTTTTGCCTGGGGACGAGGCCCCCGGTGCCCGTCCCGAGCGCCAGCTTTTGCCCGGGGACGAGGCCCCCGGTGCCTATCCCGGGCGCCGCCTTTTGCCCCGGGACAGGGACCCCGGTGCCTGTGCCGGGCGTTGTCATCCTTCCAGAGACAGGAGTCTCCGGTCCCGAGTCACGTGCAGGTCACGCGAGGAGCGCCTCAGGAATCAGCGGACACCTGTCGAGCATCCGAGGCGCCTGTGTAACACCCCAGTTTTTGATTATCTTTTCTGCTTGCGAATCAGCATAACTTCTTTGGAAACCCTGATGTTTTAACCCTATCTTGATCTTGGGTATGCCACTACCTTAACCTAAAGAGTTGGCTGCTAAACTTCTTTCCCCAGATCATTTTCACATTTCAGTCCAAAAGCGTTTCAATTTAGTCCTTTTCAGAAGTTTCAGAAAACCCAAAAAGGCTAAAAGTTCCAGATCACCTCAAAATCCAAATCTGATCAAGTGATAACCTTTCTTTCATTTTTTGAACATTTTTCCCTTCTGGAAGAATTCCAGAATCTCGACCAAAACCCTAGTTTTAGCCTCGACAAAAGTTCAAACCCTATTTACCCTAATTACCCTGTTTTTGAATTTTGTCAAAACCACCAGATGATATCGGATTTCATCATTTTTCCTGCTAGATGAGTCCAAGACATTTAGTAGCACTCATCTGCAAAATCAGAATTCAAATCAGCCCTTCAGATCTTCAGAATTGCAATTAGGTCCAAATTCCCGAGCCAAAACCTTCGCGTTTCAGTCCAAAGCCTTGCAAATAAGCCCCTGGCCTTTTCTTCGACCACGACCAGGAGACCACGTCCACGACCGCGACCAGTGCTCGTTCGACCAGCGCCCTGCCGCTTTGCCGCACCGTTGAACTCGTCGCCGGCGAAGCCCCTCGCGCTGCCACCTCACGGCCACATAGCCACTAGCCGTGCGCAGCTGTACCGCCACCGTGGAGCGCTCAAGCCCCACCGTGCCATCTTCTTCCCCGCGCGTGCCTGCTGCTGCCAGGAGCTTTATGCCACTTGGCTGCCATCCCGAAGATCTTCGCCACCACGTCCTGACGGAATCCTGATATCCCGCGATTCACCGTCTCTGGCAGAACCCCGCCGCGTCCCGAAATGCATCGATGACCGTCCCGGCGTCAGAAGAAGATATCCCTGGCGATTGCTGCTGCTCCCGAGAGCCTCACCCGCGGCTATATAAGCCCCCTCCCTTGCCCAGCATTGCCTCACACCACCCCACAGCTTCCTTGCCTTAGTCTTAGCACCAGAGAGCAACCAAGCCCTCAGCGCCGCCGCGAAGTTCATCTTCCCCGGCGAGCAACCGTTGAAGCTTACGGCGCCAGCCTCGCCCGAAGCTTCCCCCTCCAAACCAACGCCACCAGTAAGCTCCCTACACCTCTCTCTACGATTCATAGCCGTTAATTGGTCCCCGGCGCACCTCAACGCCGACAATCACCGGAAAACCAGAAATCCCCTGTTCCCGCAATGCCGAGCGATTCAAGCCAAATTGATCCTCGTGCCTGTAGAGGATATTGATCAGTGAGCTAGGAGGAACAAACCTACAAGCTTGGATTCGCCAATTTTGCCCCGAGCGCCGGATTTCCATGTTCGAGCCTCGGTAGTTCGCCGGAGCACGCCGCTGTGCTTCTCCAGCCGATCTCTGGCAAAATTGAGTGCACCAATAGCCTTGTGACAGCCCCTAGATGCTTCCCGAGCGTTGAATTGAGTTCAAACGCCCTGGAACGAAAACCCCCAAATCGGTGCCTTCGTCTTCGGCCCCGATCGCCGGAGTTCATTTTCCAGCCAAACCAGCCGATGAGACCTTGTCATTTAGATAGACCTCAACCCCCTGAGCAATTTTGTCTACTAGCCCGACCCCTAAATCGACCTGAATCAAAAGTTATAGCCATGCCAAGGTTGCTGTCCAGTGGCTCAGTCCATGTCCAGGCCACCGTGTTTGCTCACCGGATTTGGCCACCCTCCGGCCACTTTCAGCCCTTGAGCCTGTTGAGAGTTTTGTAGCTGATATCAATGCCTAAACCCTAGACAAAGTTGTGCATCAATTGGAGCTCTGAGTCAAAAGTTATGCAATGCCCTAGTTCCTGGCCATGTCAAACACTATGTCAGTGCATGTCCACCTGTGGCATTGGATGATTTAGACTTGTTTCTTTTGAGCAATTGAAATGCCACTTTGTCCACTAAGCCTTTTGAGCCATGTTCTACAACATTCCCTACTATCACATCTCCAGAAAACAAACCTAGAACCGATTTAGGGCAATGTTAAGCCATGAGCCGAATGTCAGCCCTTCGACATTCAAGCCCTTTGAACCCATCTCTTCAACCAACGTCAAGTGACCTTGTCTAAACCAATTCCCCTGCATGCATGATGTATTTACGTATTATTTTCTAGTGCTTGTGTGCTTATATAGTATGTATGTGTTGTTTGTACCCGTCGTGAAACCAGACGTTGAAGGAGCAGAGGAGATCCCTGAAGATTCATTTGAGCAGCTAGACCCGTCACTGCAAGGCAAGTCTCAAACCCTTGATCATGTCTCACCTATTATTTTGGAATGAAGTATGTTAACCGTTTTCAAATATATGCATGCCTTAGATTCAAATAAGGATTATGTTTCAATAAAATGACTAGATATGACCTAAATGATTGTAAAGCCCCTTTTGACATTGAATATCCCTGCACCCTTGTTACCCTAGATTATCATGCTTAGGCTATGCTATGCTTAAAGATTATATGACAAATGTTGAATGGTCACATATGAGAAAAGCATGTTCAAAACCCCTTTTTGTGAAAGAAAATGTGATTGGAATCGATAGTGAGGATGGTTTGATTGGATGGTGCTGTGTGCGCACTGGGAATGTGAAAGACTCCTCACTAAAGATTCATAAGGACTAGAACCTTGTGTTGTGCTTCTATGCGGCATGAAAAACGTACCAACCACCTGCCTGTTTATGGGACGGGCGCAACTTAGTAGCTTTCTTTAGTGTTAGCTTTTCCCTGCAATGGTTGTCGGTCCAGTTTCTTGCGAGAACTGGTGGGCCGCAGAAGGCCATGAGTGATGTGAGTTCAGAAAAATCATGAGAGGAAAAGGTGGAAAGAAGGAAGACGCCCTAAGCCAGATTAAGTCGTGCGCGACTGTAATCAAGAGAGGCTATGTGTCTTGCGAGAACATAGGCCCAGGCTAGGAAGTAAGGCAGTGGGGAGGACCCACAACGGTACTTGAGACTTAACTGTCTATTTACCGGGCAGGGAAATGGTTAATACTAGGACTGTAAATTGTTGTGTCATCTCGGCCTTGTCACATGCGTAAAAGTCGCATGAAGCTGATCCGACTTGAAAGCCGAATGATTGGTGGATTAAGGTGGTACACCTTTGCAAAGTTTAAAAAGTATCGGATACTCTGAGCTCCCAGGTCATGGAGCCTGCGCGCTGTGAATTCTATTCACGTCGATGCAGCACAAGTAGCTTTTGGAAGTTTTTCACAAAATCTGAGTAAAGTGGTGACTCATGAAAGACCGCCACACACAACATTTCTGAAAATCTAGCTTAGGATTTCAAAAGCCCCGCTTTCAAAAATAAAGACCTTTCTTTGAAGCTGCATGTGAAAATCTATTATATACTTATACACAGAGCCAAAGAGCTGTTCTTTGAGAAACTCCCCATCATCTATATATATGTATTGTTACTTGGGACTTGTTGAGCACCATGTGGACAATGTGCTCACCCTTGCTTTTACAAACAAATTTAGAGGAAGGATTCGCCGACCCTGAATCTTATGGTCTTGAACCCAATGTGGAACAAGAAGAAGAAACTGAGGACCCATCTGGTTAAAGGGTTATGCACCAAGGTGGAGTTCGATGTGGAGAAGGCCCATGCAATGCCGCCGCTGCAGAGAAAGAAGACTGAAGGAGTCCTTTTGTTTATCGTTGCTGTTTTATTTTGTGCCGACCCTCGTGTCGAAAACTCCTTAATTTGTATTAACAATTAAATGCGTCATTTCGGCGCTAAGTTATTGTAATGTTGGTCCTTGTGATCAGCACTTGTTTTTAATTACTCGCATTTTTATATAATGCATCTTGTTGTTGTGAGCTGTAATGTGCCTTTTCTGAGTGCAATCCACCTGGGCGATTGCCACTGGAATCCTCAAATGAGGGTCCCACAGCCTGGCTGGGAGATGGACGTTGCTACCCTTCGATCCAACGGTAGCAGTCGGGGTAGTTTAGTCTTTTTGCTTCTTTTGGGGCTATAAAAGCCCTTGTACACCTCTTGTAAAGGACAATTGGCTCATTATTGCTAGAATAGACAATCTCACAGGTGTGCTCCGGAGCCATCTCTCCCAGAGAGAGCTCCCCCAGCCGACTCCGGTCGGGAGCACGCTGACAGGACTAGGGCCCCCACCGGGACCCGAACCTGTATAAACCCTCGTGTCATTTGTTGTGCTTGTCCGGCAGGGGAGGACCGGTCACCCGGTCAGCCCGCGTCGCATTTTCTTCTCTAGGATCGTCCACAAAACCTGCCGGGGTATTCGTAATACCACGACACTCGCAGTGACCCCCGGTCACCCCTCGGTCAAGCAGAAGTTGAGAAAACTCTCTTGAACGCCAAGACGCGATCAAGGTCGAGATCGCCAAACTCAGAGAGGCGGGGTTCATTCGGGAGGCCTTGCACCCCGAGTGGCTTGCAAACCCCGTCCTCGTGAAGAAGTCGAATGGTAAGTGGCGAATGTGCGTGGAATTCACCGACCTCAATCGCGCTTGCCCCAAAGACAACTTCCTGCTCCCGAGAATTGACTAGCTGGTCGACTCCACAGCGGGGTGCGAGTTAATGAGCTTCATAGACGCATATTCGGGCTATCACCAAGTCCGGACGGCAGAAGGGGACGAAGAAAAGACGAGTTTCATAACACCCTCGGCACCTTCTGCTACGTCCACTTGCCCTCCGGGCTAAAGAACGCTGGAGCGACCTTCCAGCGAGTCATGACGCTGGTCCTCAAGGACCAGATCAGTCACAACGTCGAAATCTATGTCGACGACGCAGTCATCAAAAGTCCCCGCGCGGCTGTTCACATCGATGATTTGGCGGAGATCTTCCGCAACCTCCGCGCATACGGGTTGAAGCTCAACCCAGAGAAATGCGCCTTCGGCGTGCCCGGGGGGAAGCTCGTGGGCTTCCTCGTGTCCCAGCGGGGCATAGAGGCCAACCCCGAAAAGATCCGGGCACTCTTGGATATGCCCCCGCCGCGCTCGGTCAAAGACGTCCAATGACTCACCGGCCACTTGGCCGCGCTGAGTTGCTTCGTCTCGCGGTCGGGGGAACGCGGCCTCCAATTCTTCAAAATCCTCCGGGGCCTTGAAGGGTTCCGATGGACCCCCGAGGCCCAGGAGGCCTTTGACGATCTAAAGAAGTATCTCACGAGCCCCCCAATGCTCATGAGCCCGTCCCCGGAAGAGCCCTTGCTCCTTTACCTCGCTGCGACCCCGGTCGCCGTAAGCGCGGTATTGGTAAAGGAACAAGACGGGCAGCAGCGTCCCGTGTACTACGTGAGTGAGGCCCTCCAAGGGGCCAAAAATCGATACACAGAGATGGAGAAGATTTGCTACGGCCTTCTAATGGCGTCCCAGAAGCTTCGTAATTACTTCCTGGGACACCCGATCACTGTCCCGTCGTCCCTCCCTTTGGGGGAGGTACTTCGGAACAAGGAAGCCACCGGCCGGATAGGAAAGTGGGGAGCCGAACTTGCTCCCTTCTCCCTTTCCCTCACTGGGCACTCCGCCATCAAATCACAAGTCCTCGCTGACTTTGTGGCAGAGTAGACCCCTGCCTCCGGGCCCAAGGACGAAAGCCTCCCCGCACCACCCCGACGTAGCGACCATTGGACGCTCATGTCTGATGGCTCCTTGTGCCTTACGAGGGCCAGTGTGGGGGTAGTCCTCCGAGGCCCCGAGGGGAGGGAACTGGAGTACGCGGCGCGGCTCGAGTTCCCCGCCACGAACAATGTCGCTGAATACGAAGCCTTGCTCCTTAGGTTGCGCTTCGGGCGCTCCCTGGCGATTCGACGCCTCCTCGTGAAAGGAGACTCCCAGCTCGTAGTTTGTCAAATGGAGAAGTCATACTTGTGCCATGACGCAAACTTGAGCCTCTACTTGCAGGAGGTGCGCAAGATGGAGAAGCACTTCGACGGCCTAGAGGCCCAGCACATCCCACGGAGGGACAACGACCGGGCCGATGCCCTGGCTCGGGTAGCCAACGCCCGGGAACCGTTCCCCAAAGGGGCTTTCTTGGAGATCATTGCGAAGCCCTCGGTGGCCTCCCCGGACGCGGATGATGGGCCCTGCGTCCCGGAAGTCACCAAAATCACCCGGGCCTCATCTTGGATGGACCCCCTCATCTCCTTCATCAAGGGGGAGGGAGACCCTCCCAACGAGACCGAGGCCAAGCGCCTGCGAGCCAAGGCTCAGGCATACCTCCTGCTGGAGGGAAAGTTTTACAAGCAGGGGGCTTCCGCCTTGCTCCACTGCCTTCCATGGCCGGAAGGGCTCTAGCTCCTCGAGGACATTCACTCGGGAAGTTGCGGGTCTCATCTAGTCCCGCGTGCCATAGCGGCCAAGGCCCTTCGCCAGGGTTTCTATTGGCCCAAGTTGATTCGCGACGAGCGAGACCTTGTCTCCGCGTGAGAGGCCTGCCAGGAGATGGCCAAGGGTTCCAACCTCCCCTTTGTAGCGCTGCAGACTATCCCCATCACTTGGCCCTTCGCGCGTTGGGGGATGGACCTCCTAGGTCCCTTCCCCCTAGCGCCCGGGGGCTACAAGTACGCGGTAGTCGCGGTCAACTATTTTACAAAGTGGGTAGAGGTCGAACCTCTGGCCAGCATCACATCCCGAGCAGTACAGTGGTTTTTCTGGAAGAATATCGTGTGTCGTTTCGGGGTCCCCCGGGAAATCACTGTCGATAACGGGACCCAATTCGACTCGGTATATTTCTGGGAATTCTGCAAAGGCTTGGGTCTCACCATCCACTCCGCCTCGGTAGCTCACCCCCAGAGCAACGGAGCCGTTGAATGGGTCAATGGCATAATCCTACAAGGGTTACACCGATGGCTCGAACAAGCTGCCTCCGGACGGGGTGCGTGGGCGGAGGAACTCCCCAGCATCCTCTGTTCCATGCGCACGACCCCGAGCCGGGCGACGGGACGCACCCCCTTTTAACTCGTGTACGGGGTCGAAGTGGTTCTCCCCCCGGAGATTGGCTTTCGGTCACTGCGGGTCAAGCTCCTAGAAGGAGCTACGAACGCAACATACTAAGCCAACGAGGAAAATAAGCAACTGAAGGTCGACCTTGTCGAAGAGGAACGCGACCGAGCGCGCCTCCTCCACGCCATCTACGAGCGTGAAATGGCGCGGGCGTACAACCAGCGCGTCCGGGAGAAAGCTTTCCGCCTCAGGGACCTTGTCCTCAAGCGCGTAACCAACCCCCAAGCCCAGGGCAAGCTCGCCCCCAAGTGGGAGGGCCCCTACAAGATCTCAGCAGTCCTGGGCTCGGGGGCTTACAAGCTCTCCAACTTCAAGAGCAGGAGCTGAAGCACACGTGGAACGTATGCTTGCTTCGCAAGTTCTACGCCCAGCCTACAGGCTCATCCCCTCCCCCGGAGCAGTTACGCCGGAGGGGAGGAAGACATTGTACTCACCGTTCCCTCCCCCATCGCGATCTTGCAGGGGGAGGCGCTGTATCTCAACTCTTCATTAATACAACTGGTTTTTCCTCAGCTTTGGCTCACTGCAGGTCCCTATATTATCTTCTCACAGCGATGCCTTCCCCGTGAGGAAGTGGGCTATCACGACCCAGGAAATCCCTACAATGGGAGTCCCACTCCCGTAGGGCGGCTTACAATCACCCCACGTGGACTGAGGGTGTAAGCGGCAACCCGGTCCCCAAGGACCGTGGTAACGAGTCAATTTGAGAGACTAGTCCCCTTCTCAAACACTCAGACCCGTCATCAGGCACATCCTCCTCCGGGAGTCGATTTTTTCCTTAGCGAGACAGAATTCTCGGATATTCTTTCTCGGAGATCTCATTCCCGGCTCCCCGTTTTCACGGCAACCGGAGGGTTTTCTCCCGAAAAAATTATCTCCGGGAATTTTGGAGATTTTCTCCCAGAAATCTCGGAGACTGGCTCCCAAAAATTTCATTCCTGGTTCCCC
This sequence comes from Pharus latifolius, assembly GCA_019359835.1. Taxonomy (NCBI): domain Eukaryota; kingdom Viridiplantae; phylum Streptophyta; class Magnoliopsida; order Poales; family Poaceae; genus Pharus; species Pharus latifolius. Next base: position 35,554,998 of record CM033323.1, on the reverse strand, counting down.
GTTCTCATGGTGACCGGAGGGTTTCTCACCGGGATTTTTGAAAAATCATTCCCGGAAGTTTTACCCGGCCCCACATCCTCACGGAGACCAGGAAATTTCTCACCGGAACCTTTGGAAAATTTTTTGGGGAATTCTTACCGCGGGCTTTGTCACCTCCGCAGCACGTGGAGCCACCCTCTGGCCCACTGTGGAGGGGGGGTAACTTGTGCCCGGGGATCACCCTGTTCCGGACCATCATTTGAGAATTCACAAAAGAAGTACACAAGCAAACTTAGCTTTATTAAAATATTTAACCGAAGGACATCTTCCCCCTCCGGTGGGCATCGATACATTAAACGCAAGATACAACCCGGAAAGCTCCTACACCTAATAATCCCGGAGGCCCTTTGATAGCTCCCGTGCCAAGTCTCGATACAAGCTTCGTATGAGATGCTGGGCCTCCTGGAGCAAGTCTTTGGGCCAATATTCATAGCCCGCCGGTGGAAATATTCGAAGCGGAGGAACCCTCAGGACCCCGGTCACGGAGGGGATAATTCAGCGCGGTGGTTGTCGAAGTTATCCAGGTGCCACTCTGAAAGCCACCGCAACCGTATTGGCTCCCGGGAAACACCCCTACATTCTCCCCAGGAGAGGAGACTTAACAAGATGAAGGCGGCCTGGGCATCCCCCGGGTGACACCCGCCAGAGCCCGGGGCCCCCACCTCCGGAGAGGCTCCCCGCAACATTGGAGCGTCCCTGAGGTTGCGCTCAAACCTCGGGGGTCTTTTCCCGGGAGTAACCTCTCGGGGTGCCTGGTAAATCCAATTCAAAAGACTTAGCAAAAATTCATTCTATTGCATCAAAATATTTTTGCAAATCTCCGAGGCTTATTCTAAGAAGCTACCGGGAGCAAAAATCCTAAAACAAAAAAAGGGGACCGATCTAAAGGCCCGGGGGGAGGCTCATACTTGTTCAATGGTGTCCTCCCCCCGGGAGGCCTCCGCCAGAGCTGTAGCATCCGCCCTCGGAGGCACCGACACCGGGAATCGCACCCAAACAATCCGGTCGTAGAAGCCACCGGCGAGCTGCTCCACTTCTAGGCGGGACGGCTCAAAAAACTCGGGAAAGCTCCGGGGGATCCAGCACCCGATCTCCCGGGCGCCGACCCCCAGGTGCTCCACAAGCCCCACCGCGGCAGCCACCACCGGAATCGCCCGGCCCCGTGCTCGGGCATCGGCGGCCTCCGGGATCATGGAGACTAGTGCGTTAAGTAAACGCACAGCCTCCGCGACCGTCGCTGGTGCCACCTCGGAGCTACCCCCTGGGCTAAGGCTCACCCCGAGCCCTTCGAGGGCCGAGCAGATGGAGCGGCCCGCGCCGTCCCCGCCCGAACGCTGGAGCTCTCGAGCTCCCGGAGGGCATTCTCCTTGTCCCTCGCCTCCCTCTGGAGCTGGTTGTTGGCGTTCTCGAAGGCGTGGAGTTGTGCCCGGACTCGGGCCAACTCCCAGAGCGCACCGTCCTGCTCCTCCAAAATGGCGGCAGCCTTCCCCTCCGCCTCCTTCAGCACTTTGTCAAAGCGCGCCTCAATGCCCCAGGCGATGGCCGCCCCCTACAAACGCGAGAGTTAGTCAAAACCCAAGAGTTGGAATCCAGGAAAAAATGAACCAGCATTAGAAAAAAAACCTGGATGTGGAGCGACTGTAGCTCCCCGCAACGTTCGTGGAGCATCCCTTAGGAGACGTAGTCCTAGACCTTCTGGGTCTGGAGCCCCTCCGCGAACCGGAAGACCTCCCCCGCAGACAGCAGGGGGGTCTCCCTCCCGGCAACTCCAGACCCATCAGCACCGGCGGGCCCCCTCACGTAGGTCGCGGGGGTGATGTGGACCGGGGTGGCAGTAGCCAGAGTCCTCGTCGGCGAGGAGGTAGCCGAAGAAGTCGACGAGCTCTCCGAGGGGTCCCCCCCCCCCCCGGGGAGGGATGAGGAGCCCTTTCCCCTTTCTGAGCTGCGGGGCCCCCGGCACCTCCATCGCCGTGGGGACCTCGTAGACCGAGGGGCTCCCCCCTCATCTACCGACCATTCGACGCGCTGAGGGGAAGCCTCCGCGAATCGAACCTCTGGTCTCTCCGGCTCTAGTGGCGCCGGAGCCGCTGGAAGAGCAATCGCCGAAGGCGGCAAGGGGGCGTAATTCACCGAGTCGGATGCCCCCACGTCATCGGCCGGCTCCTTGCCCCGAGCCTCTCCAGAGGCCTCGGGGAGGCGCGCGAGCTCCTCCACCTCCATTGCCCCCCAAGAGTTCTCTGGGAGGGGCAGCGTCACTTTGCGCCGAGAAAAGCCTCGAAGACCACCACTTCCCCGGGCCTAGGGCGGGAGGCACCATATTTCTTGGAAGGGATACGGACATCCCCGTCCACGACGACCCCTCGGTCCACAAGGGACTCTAAGTCCCCCCAGGAAAACTCGGAGGCCCCGAGAAAGTCCGCGGTGACCTCCTCCGGAGGCACCTCGACGGCCTTGGCACGACCCTTGGGACCCATTGACTTCTCCGGTGGCTTGGGCTCTAAGGGGACGGGCTTGAGTTTCCGGGGACTAGGCTTCCGGGAGAGAACTACTGGGAGAGTTAAGGGCACCGGTGGTGTTTGAGGATTGAGGGTTCGAGTGACTCCTCCGGGCCCCTCAAGGCCTTATTTATAGGGCACGAACGTGGCACCCATGGGCACCATGTGGCTCCTCACGGCGCATCCGCGCTGCTCAATTCAAACAGCGCACGGGAATTGAAGGGACAGGCGCGCGAAACGACGCATCACCGGTTCGAACAACGAGAGACCATTATGGTCGAACGGCGCGCTCCAATCGAGACTGGGGGCCTTAATGAACGACAGCGCCGCCATAAATGTTTGACACGAAGATCGAAGCATCAAGGCACCGGAAATCCACCCCGGAGGGCATGGGGGCTGCTGTTGGGGGAAATCTCCGCGGGATCAAGTTCAGGTAAGAGGCAAGACCCCCCCGGTGGCTCGTCCCGGGCGCCGCCATTTGCCCGGGGACAAGGTCCCCCAGGTGGCTGACCCCAGGCGCCGCCATTTCCCCAAAGACAAGGACCCCCGGTGGCTTGTCCCGGGCGCCGCCATTCCCCCAGGGACAAGGCCCCCAGGTGGCTGACCCCGAGCGCCGCCATTTCCCCAAGGACAAGGACCCTCGGTGCCAGCTCATGTGAGGATCACGTGAAGCACCTCGGGAACTGGCGGCGACACCTGTCAAGTATCTGAGCCCTTTGGCCAGGAGAAGGACGCTAGTGCCCCTCGATCCAACGGTTGTAGACGGGGCAGTTTAGTATTTTTGCATCTTTTGGGCCTATATAAGCTCTTGTAATCCCTCATGTAAAGGGGACAATTCATTTTTACTCTAATACACAACAAAACGGGTGTGCTTCGGAGCCATCTCTCCCCGAGAGAGCTCCCCTAGCCAACTCCAGTTGGGAGCACATCGACAGGACTAGGGCCTCCACTGAGGTTGAACCTATATAAACCTTCGTGTCATTTGCTGCGTTTTCCCGACGGGAGAGGACCGGTCACGCGGTCAGCTCGCGTCGTCTTTTCTTCTCTAGGGACTTCAACAAAACCTGTCGGGGTATTCGTAATACCACGACAGTCTATCAATTGAAAATTTAATTCTGCTTTATGTTTGCCTATAACCAAATCGAGTCGTTGTTTCCCTACTTGAATACTATACTCTTCTATTTGGATTATTTTTTTGAGGCAAGTTGACTCATCTGGAAGCACCGTTCTTTCTTAATTTAAGTTTGACACTACTAGCCTAGAACACGATTATAGAATCTCATTTCTGTTAGTTGCGTCCTAGTTGGTGTGACTAGTCAAGGCACACGACAATCTTCACCCTCTTTTTTTGTTGTTTGTCGATTTAGTTTTAGTTTTATACGTTTGCTTCTGATCTAGTCCCTGTGGAAGAACGACATACTCGCCCACTACTGCATCTCCGTTCTCTTGCAGAACTTGCCTTAGGGTTGTATCAGTACTCTCGTCCAACGACTTCCATATATCTAAGAACTTTGACTCTTGATTCTGCATAAGTGCGCACGTCAGGAGCCCGTATGTGATGCGCGGACAGAAGGTCACAGGTAATACGCCGTCAGATGACTGTGGACAATACGCGGTCAGAATACTCTCGACCAGGAGACGCGGGGTTGCTTAGACCCTACAACAAGCATATCCCGAGTATCCCGAAGATTCCTCCACGTACGGAGACAACCGTCAAGAGGTTAATATGTGCAGTTATTCCTTAATTGCACGTGTTAAGCCTGCATGGAAGTTAAGTGCAGTTTCCAAAACTGCACCCAAGCAACCGTTTGAAGCCGTTATGCATTGGCGCCCTTTCGACCGGTATAAAAGGGTGAGCTAATGCACCAGACAAGGATATGACACATAAGAGACAACACAATCAACATCGACAAGCTTCCATAAGCTAGTTTAATTGTGTTTTACGTAATCACACGGAAAATATTATCGCCTGTGATAGTATTTTGCACAACTCTGTAATCCTTTTTTCCTACATATAGTGAAATCCTAACAGGACGTAGCGCTATTACTCCCACCATCGAGGACCCGAACCTGTATAAATCTCTCTATGCTCCAACTGACTTTGGTTCATCATCCCTTCCCAGAGGGACACCCTGAAAGGTCTCACAACTCATAAATTCTGCATAAGTTCGACTAAGGACCCCAAGTCCGAATCGTCGACAGCTGGCGACCACCGTAGGGCCTTTCTCAAGGTGTCTTTATTTCTATCCGGAAGTTCGGTGAACCATGTCTGGAGCATATGATTCCGAGAACGACTACGATCTCGAGGATTATGCCCACATCCAGATGCCTTCGCCTAGTGATCCTGTTCCGATGGAGGAAACCAGAGGCGAAGACGTCCCGGAGGTCGACTCGACCACTCAGGTCTTGTCTATCGACCAAGAGGCGACTGACGTAGATCCAGAGCCTACTGAAGTTCTTAATGCATTAGAGGTTGAATCCGGTCCATCGTACGACCTTGCTGAGGGTAAGAACGATGTTGACCAGGAGATTAGCCCGGGGAGGTTTGACCCTGATAACCTCCATCGTCTCTTTGATTTCGAGTCTGACTCAGAACAAACGGAGATGTTTTCTCCATCGACGACCTCTCTCCCTAGACAATTCGCTGCTTTATCGAAAGAAACTCCCGATCAGTGGGATGCCAGGGAAGAACAGGAACACAAACAAAAGGAAGATCAAGATCGTGAGACACAAGACAACGAACTTCATAGAACAGCCCTAGAGGCTCTTCAAAATGCGCAGGCTCGTTACGATGCTGCTCTGAGTCCTTCCCGGCGATCACGTGGTTGCAGACGCGACCACGTGGTTGCAGACGCGACCAGACACCATCTTTACCCCCGGAGCGTTTCCCGGCGGACAAAGAAACGGTAACACTTGGTGCCCCTAGGAGAAGTACGCATGGCCGGCTTCGATCTGTCGCGTAGGTCCTGCGTAATTTTCCTCCTACGGTCGCAGATGCGCAGAAACTGGCTTTCGCCAGAATCCTGGCGGAGAGGTTGGACGAGGTCGCATCTGAGGCGACCCCACGGCCTCTTCCCGGTCAGCGACACGTTCCCATAACTGAGAGTACTCTAACTCTGGTTCTGGTAGACGAAGTCACCCACCACCAGTCCAATCTCGGCATGACAAAGCCAGACGGGCGGAGGATGCTCGTGATAGGGGACGAATTCCTGTCCACTCTCGCTTGGGACCACGAGTGACTTCTCCTTTGCGTGAGGTCACCCATGATCAGGTCGAGAGCCACACGTCAATTCATGGTCCCTATGTTGGTTGTAAAGCTTTCTCGCCCGACCTTCGTGCGGTCATTTGGCCAGACAAGTTTAAACCAGGGGCCCCAGAGAGGTTTGATGGAACTCAGCATCCGTCCGAGTTCCTCCAAATCTATATCACTGCCATTCAAGCAGCAGGCGGCGATGACCGGGTCATGGCCAACTACCTACCCACAGTCCTCAAAGGACCGGCAAGAACCTGGTTGTTCAATCAACCTGAGGGTTCAATCTATAACTGGGAAATGTTGTGTGATGCAATCCTCAATAAGTTCCAAAATTGTTATCAGAAGCCGGGTAAAGAGGATGACCTCCATCGACTACGGCAAACTTCGACCGAAACTCTTCGTCAGTTTGTCAAGAGATTTGTTGGGGTGAGAAATACCATCCCGAACATATTTGATAGCTCCGTTATCAGGGCATTTAAACACGCAGTTCGATATCAGAGATTCACCGAAGATTTGCTCATCCATCCTCCCCGATCGGTAGCCGATCTCTTTGATATGGCCGATCGATACTCCGACGCGGCCGAGGCTATTGAATGGAATCGGATGGTTGATAAAGGTAACCTACCGCCTCAACCAGGTCTCAAGGACATGAAAAGGGAGGATTCAAGCAAGAAGCCAGAATCTTCATCAGGCGGGAGGTCGAAGAAATCAAAAAGGAGTTGATATGGACAGTACCGAGAGGTCGCGGTCGCAGAGAAACCTCCATCGACCAAAGGTAACAAACATTCATTTAAAAATAAAACTACTTCTGGTGGTCGCAGTACCGACCAGCCAGAGAAGTCGACTAACCCACAGGAAGGCAAGAAATGGTGTCCACTCCATAACTCCGCAGGCCACGACCTCAAGAATTGCAGAAGTTGGTTGAAGCAGTTGGATGACTTCTACCAGGGGATCGGACCTATGCCAACCTTACCAACTAAGGAACAAGCTTGCGGGCTAAGAGACGTCGACGGGGATGAAGAGATGTCTTACCAGATATCTCGTAATCATGTTAATGTTATTTTCGGAGGTTCCTCCTCTTTTGTTTCTAAGAGGCAATTTAAAGCCTTTTATCGAGACGTTAACCAGGCGGAGACTCCCCTTGGTGAACCTCAGTACCCCCGTTGGTCGGATACACCTTTGACGTTTGATCGCTTTGATTGTCCTGCGGGGCTTACTCAACCATTGAGGCTACTTCTGGTTATTACCCCGATTATCAGAAATGCGAGAGTCGAAAGGGTCCTGATCGACGGAGGTAGTTCCTTGGACATCTTATTGGTCAAGGCGCTCAACGAGATGCAGATTCCTCGTTCGAAAATCAAGCCCATAATCCATCCATTTTATGGGATAATTCCTGGTCTCTCTATGATGCCATTGGGACAGGTGGTGCTCCCGGTCACGCTGGGAGAACCAGATAACTTCTGGACAAAATTAGTTACTTTTGATGTAATTGATTGTGATTCGGCTTACAACGCAATCTTTGGCAGGCCAACTCTTGCTAAATTTATGATGGCTACACACTATGCTTACCAGTGCGGCAAGTTGCCTGGCCCCAAGGGTGTTATTTCGGTCCGAGGTAGTCGCAACGTGGCATTGACGTGTGATAGGCTATCCCTAGAGATGGCGGACCAACTTCCCCTCTGAGACGCTCAGATCGCCACAGTGTCCACTAATACGATCAAGGCTGCTCCTCGACCAGATGAAACACTCAAACTAGTTCCATTGTACCCAGATGATCCGTCCAAGATAATTCGGGTTGTATCAGGCCTGGATGACAAATAGGAACTCGAGCTCATTGCTTTCCTCCGGGCTAACACAGATGTGTTTGCGTGGAAACCATACGACATGCCCGGTGTCCCAAGGGAGGTAATCGAGCGCACGTTAGCAATTCGACCTGGACAGCGACCAATAAAGCAGAAGCTCAGGCGTTTTGCTGTGGATCGGCAGAAAGCCATCCGAGAGGAGTTTCCCCTTCCCCGCATCGACCAGCTGGTCGATTCGACCGCGGGTTGTGAACTGATGAGTTTCCTGGACGCTTACTCAGGATATCATCAAATTAGCATGGCAGAAGAAGATGAAGAGAAGACTGCCTTCATCACACCGTTCGGCACCTACTGCTACGTTAGAATGCCATTCGGTCTCAAGAACGCAGGTTCCACGTACCACCGCTTGATGCAAAAGACCTTTCTTTCCTAGATGGGGGCGTAATCTTGAAGCTTACGTAGACGACTTGGTTGTAAAAGTACAAAAAAATCGTCTCATTTAGATGATCTTGTTGAAACCTTCTGTAATTTAAATCAATATGGAATAAAATTAACCCAGAGAAATGCTCTTTCGGGGTTTCATCAGGAAAACTTGGTTTTCTTGTTTGTTCCAGAGGAATCGAGGCCAATCCTGAAAAGATAAGGGCTATCGAATAGATGAGGTCTCCCTCGATCATCAAGGATTCAGCCCCTGGCGGGTCACATGGCGGTATTAAGCCGGTTCATATCGCGACTAGGCGAAAGGGGACTACCGTTTTTCAAAGCCCTACGCAAACATCACAATTTTACATGGTCCGATGAGGCTGAAAAGGCATTTCAGGAGGTAAAAGCGTATCTATCTAGTCCGCCAGTCTTGGTTTCTCCTGACAAAGAAGAACCATTACTTCTCTACTTGGCGGCCACACCTCACGCGGTCAACGCTGTCCTGATCGCAGATAGAGAGGGTGTGCACAAACCCATCTACTATGTAAGCGAAGTACTTCATGGTCCTAAGGAGCGATACCCTGAGGTCCAGAAGATATTTTACGCGCTATTGATGGCTTCCCGTAAGCTACGACATTACTTCCAAGCACATAAGATCACAATGCCCTCATCTTTTCCATTGGGAGACATTGTCCGCAATCCGGAGAAATCTGGTCGGATCGCCAAATGGGCTGTCGAACTTGGAGCACTCGACATCTATTTCACGCCTCGCACCGCGGTCAAGTCTCAGGTCCTGGCTGACTTCGTGGTCAAATGGACTAATCCTGAGCCACCCGTGTAGGCGCCCGAAGATTTGGAATGCCCTGATCACTGGACAATGTACTTTGACAGCTCTCGTAGTTTTCAACACTCGAGGGCTGGAGTGGTCTTAGTCACGTCTCAGGGCGAACAGCTGAAGTCTGTGTTTCAACTACACTTTGTTGCGACCAACAACGCTGCAGAGTATGAAGGTCTTATGCAGGGCTCTGGGCAGCAAAATTCCTCGGAGTCCATCGATTAGTGTTGAGGGAGACTCACAGCTGGTCGTAAACCAGGTAAACAAGGAGTATAGCACCTCCGATGAGACAATGGCTCATTACCTGGGGGAAGTGAGGAGATTGGGAAAACACTTCAGTCATTTCGAAGTCCAATACATCCCGCGAAAGGACATCATTCTCGCAGACCAATTATCCAAAATTGGGTCCTCACGCACATCCGCTCCGGCAGGAGTGTTCGTTGAACAGTTGGAACATCCCTCGATCATGACTACGGTCGAGGATGATCCGTTAATAGTCTGCGTTACCAACCTCGGACAGGAACGAGATTGGACCCATCCATTGAGAGTCTATTTCGAACATGGGGCCTTGCCCGAGGATGAAACCGAAAGTGATCGGTTAGTTCGAAAGGTGCGTCTATACAAGCTCATAGAAGGAGTTTTGTACAAAAAAGGTACTCAAGGAGTATTTATGCGCTGTGTGTCCCAAGAGGAAGGTAAATCCCTCTTGAGAGAGATTCATGACGGTGTATGTGGTGCGCACGTGTCATATTGTACACTGATCAGCAAGGCTTTCCGACAAGGATTGTACTGGCCTTCGGCACTTGATGATGCCAAGAATATGGTCAAGACATGTCCTCAGTGTCAGTTTCACGCAAGACAAGTTCATCAACCTGCCTATGCCCTACAAACCAGTCCTCTTTCATGGCCCTTCGCGGTCTGGGGGATGGACATTGTCGGTCCTATGACACAAGCGGCCAATGGATACAAGTTCTTATTCATAGCCATTGACACGTTTACAAAGTGGATTGAGGCCGAAACAGTACTCAACATTACCACTGCTGCTGCACAAAAGTTCTTTCATAAGAACATTGTGACTTGATTCGGTGTTCCAAATCGTCTCATCACTGATAACAGTTCCCAGTTCGCTAGTGGTCTTTTTCAGGACTACTGCGATCAGGTCAGAACAAGGTGTGCTTTGCCTCTGTAGCTCATCCGCAGAGCAATGGTGCTGTTGAACGTGCTAACGGGAAAATATTGCAGGGCATCAAAAAATGTGTTTTTGATCATCTTAAGACACGCTCGGGGGCTTGGGAAGACGAGCTCTACACCGTTCTGTGGGCACTATGTACTACTTCTAGTCGAGCCACCAGTGAGACTCCTTTCAATCTGGTATACGGGACTGAGGTTGTGTTACCTATGGAAATCAATATTGGTTCTGTCCGGACAAATCAATTCGAACAAGTTGATCAGAATGGGCAACGATTACAAGATCTCATTCTCTTAGAAGAAAAACGTGATCGAGCTCTGATCAAGTCCGCGGTATACTTGCAAGCTTGCGCAAGTACCATAAAAAAAGGGTGCGACAACGTAGTCTTCACGTGGGCGATCTGGTTTTGCGTAAAATACAAAACCAATCTAGTCGCAACAAGTTCTCCCCATAGTGGGAAGGCCCCTACACTGTTGTCTCAGTGCCACGACCAGGATCAGCTTAGTTAGCGATGGAGGATGGTTGGATCTTATCTAATACTTGGAACATCGACCAACTACGCAAGTTTTACGTGTAAGTGCCCAATCCCTTTTCCTTTTTAATTAGCACGATTTAACAAAACAAGCGCTTTTAGTTGTTTCATATGTGGATTATTCCTTTTTTCCCCATATGTTACGAGTCTGGCTCGGGGGCTGGTCGCCGACAGTTATATTGCCACAATACCCTGATCGGATTCGTTGGCCGATCTCGTGATCACTTCCAGACAAAACACTCCTCAATAAGCCGTTTCTCAACACACACGGGGCTTGCTGGCATGTCCTTGGTCATCAGAGTGGCTGCCGGTTTGCAATAAGGTTGTGTATTGTATCTAATATGATCATCGGCATAGTTGGGTATCCCTTGTCGTCGTTACACATATATTTCTCCTTTGCTCATAATACTAAGTCCTTCAGTATACATAATCATAGGCGGGGGCTAGGGGAATATGGTTGCAACATGAAACAAAAAGAAGTGCTTCCTTTTAAAACGAAAAGTGCATGCATTTGCATTGTATAAATTGTATCTGTACAATTGCAAGGATTTACATCATGCCAAGCTCATTCAAGAGTTTTTCTACAAGGGGTCTAACCTCCTCCATGATAGCCCCAAGCTGGTCTTCACTCTCGATCTCTGTCTCTTCCGCCGCTGGATTCAGATCGAGATCTGGGCCATGGCGAAGACGAAGCCGGCAGAGGATGGCGGAGGCTGCTGATTGGACTCTTGATTTGATCGCCTCTTTTTTGCCGCCTAGTATCTTCAGGAAGATACTCCAGAAGTGGCTCTGCTTGGGTCGCGACCAGCGTGGTCCAGTCGCTAAGGCTAAGGTCGTCCACCACGGTTTCGACCACATCAACCCTCAGCAGATCGGCCACCATCTTCAGTTTTCCGAAGATGCTTTCTTGAGCACTGCTGCAGGTTGAGTGTGAGTGCTCAAATCTCTGTTCTCCCTGTGAACAGAATCAATGGTCGCTTGGAGATTTATCTTCTCTTGATCTAGCCAGCTTATTTGGTCGTCTCGTGCTGCGATAAGAGGCCATTAAAAACAGTTCATACGACGAAACTAATTTATTCTGGTCAAAAGTATGCTTATAGGAGAGCTGTGACCGCAAATTCTGGAGTTCGGTCTCCAGGAACGAGATTTTAGAGGCTGCCTGGAACTCTTGGTCTTCCCAATCAGTGAGGCTCTTCATCAAATAAGTATTTTCTCTATGATAGAAGAGATGATTATCAAGATAGGGATTTGCATTCGAACAAGTGAAGAAACGTCTTCCTTACCGCTGCAGGCGACCCATTTCCTCTTCTGTGGCCTCGATGTTATCCGCCATAGCCATTGACATGGTCGCCATGGGGGTCATTTCCTATGACGTGGAAGGAGATCAGTTTCAAAACTTGGATGCTCTTATGCAAACACAAAATTCATAAGGGGTATTCGACGTACCTCAACATACTCCCGGAATGAGCACCTTTTCAGTTCAACTGGAGGTTGACTCACTGGGTTTGCCTTATCCCCAGCAGGAGCAGCGGATGAGTCTTTCCGCTGACCCTTATTTTTTGCTAGGGCTGCAGATTCCAATACATCTGATTGAACTTCTGCAGACAGCCGATATATCACGGCCCGAAAAACTTCCCTGGCCGAAGGGAGGGAGCTTTGCTCCCCAAAAACCTCGGTGGCAGGGGAAGCTCCAACGCTGGCCGAGGCCTTTGAAGGGCTGGGCGCTAAGTCCTTGTGCCTAAGCAAATAGAAATACCATCAGTTGGGATTTCTACAATCGATCACTGTAATCTGACCCTATCCCGACGGGGGGAGATTCTTACCTTACTCGAAATCCCTCCAGCTTTTGGGATTTCGAAGATGGTTCCCCAAGGAAAAGAGGACAGTCTTCGTCTGTTCTGGTCTTCCTCTTCGTGACGAGAACCCTGTCTTTTCCTCCCTGTGTCCACAAACTCATAAGCACATACATGAGGAATGATAAAGACTCAAGCTGTGATAATCCTTACCTGGGTAACCTCCTCGGTCAATAGGGATACGGCCGTTGGACCAGGCGTTTCCTGGACCACAGGCACTAGGACTTCATCTGCGACCACGGGGTTGCTGGTGGTGACGGTGTCATGCTCTGTTATCCCATTCCTGTGGCCAAGAGTGGAGTGCTCGCCACCCTAGGGCTGGTGGCAGTCACTTCGAGGCGGACAGGAGGGATGTCTCTTTCCTCCTGTACGAGCATTGCTTAGTGGATGCTCATGGACGGATAATGACCACCAAGACTGTGAGGTATCTTACCATAGTCACCACTTCTGTCAGGGGGAGAGGTGTAGCAAACCCTGAAGCTTCCTGGGTTTCAGGTATTGGGGTGTCATCCACAACCACGGGGTTATCGGTGGTTGCGAGACCCGCTGCGGTCATTTCTGTCCTTGCGAGCGAAGACAAGACCCCGCTCGACAAGGAGGAGATCGTCTTCTTCTTGCGACGGATCAGAGGGACGTCATCCTCCTCTTCCTTGCTCCCTTCACCCTATACGACGAAGAAGTGATTCCAGTTTGTACTCGGGATAACAGGGGGCATCGAGTATCTGTCGGGGGAAATCTCCGAGGGACTAAGTCCAGGTAAGTTGCGTCACGATTGCCCGGGGACCTGGCCTCCGGCTCCTCCCCGGGCGCCTCCATTTGGCCCCCGGGACCCGGCCTCCGGCGCCGTCCCGGGCGCCATCATTGGCCCGGGGATGTGGCCTCCGGCCCCTCCCCGGGCGCCACCATTTGGCCCCCGGGACCCGGCCTCCGACGCCATCCCGGGCGCCGCCATTCGCCCGGGGATGTGGCCTCCGGCCCCTCCCCGGGCGCCACCATTTGGCCCCCGGGACCTGGCCTCCGGCGCCGTCCCGGGCGCCGCCATTTGCCCGGGGACGTGGCCTCCGGCGCCTCTCCAGGCGCCGCCATTTGGCCCCCGGGACCTAGCCTCCGACGCCGTCCCGGGCGCCGCCATTTGCCCAGGGACGTGGCCTCCGGCCCCTCCCCGGGCGCCGCCATTTGCCCGGGAACGTGGCCTCTGGGGCCTCCCCGGGCGCCGCCATTTGCCCGGGGACGTGGCCTCCGGCCCCTCCTCGGGCCTCATCGCCATCCTAAAGGTAAAGTCTCGAATTGTTTGTCACGTGCAGGTCACGCGAGGAGCGCATCGGGAACTAGCGACCACCTGTCAAGCATCCAAGGCGTTTGACCGGAAGAATGACGGTCCTACCCTTCAATCCGGCGGTGGCTTCCGAGGTAGTTTAGGTTTTTTGGTTCTTTTGAGGGGCTATAAATAGCCCTTGTACCCCTCTGTTGTAAGGATCGGTTCACTTTTATTGGAATAGCTAAACTACAGACGTGCTCCGGAAGCCTCTCCCCCGGAGAGAGCCTCCCCAGCCGACTCCGGTCGGGAGCGCGTCGACAGGACTAGGGCCCCCACCGGGACACAAACCTGTATAAACCCGTGTGTCCTTTTTTGTGCTTGTCCGGCGGGGGAGGACCGGTCATCCGGTCAACCCGTGCTTCCACCTCCAGGTCGTTCCCGGTGACCGCGGGGACCTCGACCGGGACCAGTCTCCCCCCGACGGCTCCCCCGGCTCCCCGGGACGCCCTGCTCGAAGCTCTCGTGGAAGGCCAGCTCCGCGCTCAGCGCTCTATGAACGAACTCCTTAGCGTGTTGGCGCGGCCTCCGGCCCCCATATTTGCGTCACACCTGTATCCGGGGAACATGCCCCCGTTTATGGGTTACCCGGCGGCCCCTCCGGCCTCCGGGGGGTTGTCCGCCCCGTATAATCCCGCCGAGGGGTTCCCTCCCCCTGCGGGATATACGTCCGGACCTTTCCCGGCACCCGGGCCCGTCCCGGTGCCGGGAGGTTACTTCATGCCGGGGCCCTTCGTGGCACCATGGGGGTACCCTGTCCCTGGCCTATTCCCGGGGCCGGGAGCCCACTTCATGCCGACGGTTTTCCCTATGCCGGGAGCCAGTCCCGCCCCCCGCGTCGCGTTTACCGATTGGGGGCGGTTGACAGAGCAGCACCCATGCCTTAGCGAACTTCCCCCCGCACGGGCTCCCCGGTTCCGGACGTCGCCGTGGGGGCTCCCCCCTTGCAGGTTCCGGGTGTTACAGGGGCTCCCCCCTTCCCGGTTCCGGTCGTGGCCACTGGGGCCCCCTCCACTTCGATTCCAGGCGTCGACGTGGGCGCCCCCTCCCCGGTTCCGGATAATACAGGGGCTTCCCCCTTTCCGGTCCCGGGGGTCGCCGCAGGGGGCTCCCCTCAACCGGCTCCGGAAGCCTCTGGGCCGGCAGCTACAGTGCATGAGCTCCATCCCTCAGTGGGATAGGTCCGTTTTGCCCGGGGGGAGGTCGAGCGAATGCATTCACCAGAGCGCGGGGAAGAACTTCCCCCCGGCCACGGGCGCGGGGAGCCTCACTCTCGCACCGGCCGGGGGAAGAGACCCGCTGAAGAGCCAACCTTTCCGGCGGAGAGCCCGGATGTCCGGGAACTCAGTCACGGTCCGGAGGAAAAGCATCGCCACCGCCATTCTGGCGGACCTCTCGGACCGCTTCCAGACTCAGACAACGAAGGTCCCGTGAAAGAAGACAGCGACCGGGGCTCTCCCTGGGAAGTGCAGGGGGCCAACCAGCCCCTGTGCCGAAGACTTCGCAGCATCAGGTGGCCGCGGCCCTACCGCCCTCCGCACATCGAGCACTATAACGGTGAGGCAGACCCTTACGAATTTGTGCAGGTCTACTCCACTGCCATCTCCGCGGCCGGGGGGGACGAGACGGTACAGTGCAAAGTCTTTCTCGCAGCTCAAGCGGGAGTTCTGTGCCAACTTCCAGGGGAACTACGTGCGTCCCCTGGACTCCTCGCAGCTGTACACTGTCCGGCAGAGGATTGGGGAAACCATCAGAAGCTTCTTCAAGCGCTTTGCTCAGGTGAAAAGCAAAGTGGCCCATGTCCCCGACTCTACGGTCATCGAAGCCTGCAAAAGTGGCATCCTCCCGGGGGAGCTCCACCGAAGGCTCTCCCGGAGCTGCCCCTCTTCCGCCGACGAGCTCTTCAACGTGCTCGAAAAGTACGCTCGGGCGGAGGAAGATGACATCTGGAAGAAGACCCAAGGGGCTCCCGCCCCCGTCGACCAGGGGGCCAGGGATCCCCCCAAACGCCCCAGGCAGGGGGGGCGTAGCGAGCCACGGCCTCGGGACACCTTTGTCCTCGAGGGCGGAGGCGGCTCGCGCGACCCCCCGAGGGCCAACCGCCCCTTGCCCAAACCGAAGGGCCATGGGGGAGGACAATCTTCGCGCGGCCGGGAAGGCCCCGCAGGGAGAAGGCGGGAAGGACCGTGGTGCAGCTTCCACAGGTCCAGTACCCACGCTACTCAAGATTGTAGCCAGCTGCTGCAACACTTCGCGGACTTCCTCGACCAGCGCGGGCAGGGGGGGACTCCGGCCTCCTTGCCCCCTCGGCCAGCTGTTCCGGCCCTTCCCGCTCCCGCGGGGGGTCAGCAGACGCAGGAGGGGGAGCATTCAGAAGCTCTCCCCTCTCAAACTTCGCAGCGGCACATCAACGTCATCGTGGGAGGATCTGCCTCCGGGTGGGACTCTAAGCGTCAGCGTAAGGAGTACGCGCGCGAGGTCAAGGTTGTGGGGGTGCTACACGCATCCCCGCCACCTAAGTGGTCGGACGTCCCTCTCACCTTCACGGTGGAAGATGCGCGGGGGGGTTCGCCTCCCCCACGACGACGCGCTCATTGTCTCCGCGACCATCTACAACTGCCATCTGGCTCGCATCCTCGTGGACGGCGGGAGCTCCGCCGACGTCCTATTCCTAAAGGCCTTCAAAGAAATGCTAGTGGATGAGAAGCTCCTGCAGCCCACTGCCAGGCCCCTGCAAGGTTTTGTACCGGGGAAGGCGATCCACCCCATGGGCAAGGTAGATCTTCGAATGACCTTCGGCACTCCGGAGAACTACCGGACCGAGCTGGTCCGCTTCGACGTAGTGGACCTCCCCTCCTCCTACAACGCGATTATGGGGAGGACGACAATCAATCGGCTGGGGGCTGCCACCCATCAAAACTATCTCTGCATGAAGATCCCCGGGCCGCATGGTGTGATCAACGTCCGGGGAGACCAAGACATGGCCCGTGCTCTATACGAGCACACTGCAGCCACAATCGGAAGCGTCAACCTCATAAAGACGCTCATGGGGGAGGCTTCTCCCCCAGAACTAGACACTGCTACGCCACCACCCGGGAGGCCCCTCCTCAAGCCGTGTCCGGAAGGGGGCCTCCGAAATGTCCTGCTGTCCCCGGGCAACGAAGACAAAACCGTCCGGATCAGGGCGGAGCTCCCCGAGGAGCACACAGCGCAACTTGCGGCTTTTCTGCGCGAAAACTCCGATGTTTTTGCGTGGAAGCCTTCGGACATGCGGGGCGTCGCCCAGGAGGTCATTGAGCACAAGCTCGCAGTGGCCCCCGGTCACCCCCCGGTCAAACAGAAGCTGCGGAAACTCTCCCTCGAGCGCCAAGAGGCAATCAAGGCGGAGATCACCCGGCTCCGAGAGGCGGGGTTCATTCGGGAGGTCCTGCATCCCGAGTGGCTCGCGAACCCCGTCCTCGTCAAGAAATTAACCGGCAGGTGGCGGATGTGCGTGGACTTCACCGACCTTAACCGCGCCTGCCCCAAAGACAACTTCCTGCTCCTGCGGATTGATCAGCTCGTCGACTCCACTGCGGGGTGCGAGCTCATGAGCTTCCTAGACGCCTACTCAGGCTACCATCAAGTCCGGATGGCGGAAGGGGACGAGGAAAAGACGAGTTTTATTACTCCCCTCGGAACCTTCTGCTACATCCATATGCCCTTCGGGCTCAAGAACGCGGGGGCAACCTTCCAGCGCCTAATGACGTTGGTTTTCAAAGAGCAAGTCGGCCGCAACGTCGAAGTCTACGTAGACGATGCGGTCGTCAAGAGTCCCCGCGCAGCCTCCCACATCGACGACCTGGCTAAAACCTTCCGCAACCTCCGTACCTTCGGGCTCAAACTTAACCCGGAGAAGTGCGCCTTCGGGGTGCGCGGGGGGAAGCTCCTAGGTTTCCTCGTGTCCCAGCGGGGCATAGACGCAAACCCCGAGAAGATCCGGGCGTTCCTAGACATGCCCCCGCCGCGCTCCGTCAAGGATGTCCAGCGGCTCTCCGGCCGCCTAGCCGCACTCAGCCGCTTTGTCTCCCGGTCGGGGGAGCGGGGCCTCCAGTTCTTCAAGATCCTCTGGGGGCTCGAGGGGTCCCGCTGGACCCCCGAGGCCCAGGAAGCCTTCAACGACCTCAAGAAGTACCTCACGAGCCCTCCAATGCTCGTGAGTCCATCTCCAGAAGAGCCCTTGCTCCTCTACCTTGCCACGACCCCCGTCGCCGTCAGCGCGGTCTTGGTGAAGGAGCAAGGGGGGCAGCAGCGTCCCGTGTACTACGTGAGTGAGGCCCTCCAAGGGGCCAAAACTCGGTACACGGAGATGGAGAAAATCTGCTACGCCCTCCTCATGGCATCCCGGTAGCTTCGGCATTACTTCCTGGGGCACGCCATCACCGTCCCGTCGTCCCTCCCCCTCGGGGAGGTACTGCGGAACAAGGAAGCCACCGGCCGGATCGGGAAGTGGGGGGCCGAGCTCGCCCCCTTCTCCCTGTCCCTTACCGGCCGCTTCGCCATCAAGTCGCAGGTCCTCGCCGACTTCGTCGCAGAGTGGACTCCCACCTCAGGGTCCGGGGACTAAGATCTCCCCGTGCCGCCCCGACGCAGTGATCATTGGACTCTCATGTTCGATGGGTCGCTGTGTCTCGCCGGGGCTGGTGCGGGAGTAGTCCTCCGGAGCCCCGAGGGGAAGGAACTCGAGTACGCCGCGCGGCTCGAGTTCCCCGCAACCAACAACGTCGCTGAATACGAGGCTTCGCTCCTCGGGATGCGCCTTGCGCGCTCCCTGGGGATCCGGCGCCTCCTAGTCAAGGAAGTGCGAAAGATGGAGAGGCATTTTGACGGCCTCGAGGCCCGGCATATCCCACGGAGGGACAATGACCGGGCCGACGCCTTGGCCCAGGCGGCAAGCGCCCGGGAATCGCTCCCCAAGGGGGCTTTCCTGGAGATCATCACGAAGCCCTCGGTGGCCTCCCCGGACACGGGCTACGAGCCTCATGTCCCAGAGGTCGCCGAGATCATCCGGACTCCATCTTGGATGGACCCTCTCATCTCCTTCATCAAGGGGGAGGGGGACCCTCCTAGTGAGACCGAGGCTAAACGTCTCCGGGCTAAAGCCCGGGCATATCTCCTGCTGGAGGGGAAGCTCTACAAGCGGGGAGCTTCTGCCCTCCTGCGCTGCCTCCCCCGGCCGGAGGGGCTTCAACTTCTCGAAGACATCCACGTGGGGAGCTGTGGTTCTCACCTAGCCCCGCATGCCATCACGGCCAAGGCCCTCCGGCAGGGCTTCTACTGGCCCACGGTCATGCGCGACGCGCGAGACCTTGTCTCTGCGTGCGAGGCATGCCAGAAGATGGCCAAGGGCTCGAACCTCCCCCCTATAGCGCTGCAGACGATCCCCATTACTTGGCCCTTTGTGCGCTGGGGGATGGACCTCCTAGGGCCCTTCCCCCCAGCGCCCGGGGGATACAAGTATGCGGTAGTCGCAGTCGACTATTTTACAAAGTGGGTTGAGGCGGAGCCTTTGGCCAGCATCACGTCCCAGGCAGTTCAGCGGTTTTTCTGGAAAAACGTCGTATGTCATTTTGGTGTCCCCCGGGAAATCACCGTGGACAACGGGACCCAATTCGACTCGGCTTATTTCCGGGAATTCTGCGAAGGCCTGGGGCTCGTCATCCACTTCGCCTCAGTGGCCCATCCCCGGAGCAATGGGGCTGTTGAGAGGGTCAACGGCGTGAACCTACAGGGGTTGCGCCGGAGACTCGAGCAAACCGCTTCTAAGCGGGGTGCATGGGCGGAGGAGCTCCCTAGCATCCTCTGCTCCATGCGCACGACCCCGTCCCGGGTGACGGGGCGTACTCCCTTCTCTCTGGTCTATGGGGCGGAGGCAGTCCTCCCCCCGGAGATCAGCTTCCGGTCACTGCGGGTCGAGCTCCTGGAGGGAGCCACGCCCGCAACATACCAGTCCAATGAGGCCAATCAGCGCCTGGAGATCGACCTCGTGGAGGAGGAACGCGACCGAGCGCTCCTCCGCCACGCCATCTATGAGCAAGAGATGGCGCGCGCGTACAATCAGCCCGTGCGCGAGAGGGCTTTCCGCCTTGGGGACCTTGTCCTCAAGCCCGTGATGGACCCCCAGGCCCAGGGTAAGCTCTCCCCCAAGTGGGAGGGCCCCTACAGGATCGCCGCGGTCCTGGGCTCAGGGGCCTACAGGCTCTCCAACCTTCAAGAGCAGGAGCTGAAGCACACGTGGAACTTGCGTTTACTTTGCAAGTTCTATGTTTAGCCTTACGGGCCTGTCCCCTCCCCCGGAGCGTTCACGCCGGAGGGGGAGGAGGGACACTATATTTTCCTCCCCTTTCGCGACTTCGCAGGGGGAGGCCCTATACTTCATTTTATTAGCAATACATAGGTCTTGCTTTTCAAACTGTCTCATTGCAGGTCTCTCTCATTACCGCCCCTAGCGGCGAAGCCCTCCCCGCGAGGATGCCCTCCCCGCGAGGAAGTGGGCCAGGCGCAACAAGTCCCTACAACAGGAGTCCCACTCCCGTAGGGCGGCTTACGATCAGCCCTCGTGGACTGAGGGTGTAAGCGGCAACCCGGTCACAGTGGCCGCGGTAACGAGTCACTTTGGGAGACTAGTCCCCTGCCCAAACACTCAAGACCCGTCTTCGGGCACTTCCTCCTCCGAGAGTAGACGCTCTCCCCAGTGGGACGTCTAATGGCCTTCATGGATCTATCTTCCTCCTACGGGAGTCGACGTTA
Organism: Pharus latifolius; assembly: GCA_019359835.1. NCBI lineage: Eukaryota > Viridiplantae > Streptophyta > Magnoliopsida > Poales > Poaceae > Pharus > Pharus latifolius. The sequence goes on along the minus strand of CM033323.1, from coordinate 35,534,473 downwards.
TTCCCGGCTCCCCGTTTTCACGGTGACCGGATGATCGGCCCCTTGCGGCCTGATTGGATCTATCTTCCTCCTTCGGGAGTCGACGTTATTCCCGGCTCCCCGTTTTCACGGCGACCGGACGATTGGTCCCCAGCCACCTTATTCCCGGCTCCCCGTTTTCACGGCGACCGGACGATGGGTCCCAAGCGACCTTATCCCCGGCTCCCCGTTCTCACGGCGACCGGATGAATGCCTCTCGGAGACCCTATTCCCGGTTCCCCATTCTCACGGTGACCGGACGATTGTCTCTCGGAGAAGTCATGGATTTCTCGGGCATTTTCTTCCCCGAAGACCCTATTCCCGGCTCCCCGTTCTCACGGCGACCGGACGATTGTCTCCTAGGGAGCTTGCCTCCGGAAATCTCATCGGGTTTTCTTGGACGTTTATTCCACATGAGGCCTTATTCCCGGCTCCCCGTTCTCACAGCGACCGGACGATTGTCTCCCGGAAGGTCTTCTCCTTGAAAACCTCGTTTTAAAATTTTCTAACTTAGAAAATTTCCTATGCTACAGGTGACTTCCATCCCGGGGGCCTTATTACCCCCACAGCGCGCGGAGCTATTCTCTGGCCCGCTGTGGGCGTGGGGGATAGGGAACCCCCGGGTGTCGACCGCACCGCCCACGAGCAAACTTAGCTCATCCTTGTTAAGATGAGTCGTCCGGACCATCCAAGAAGAAGAAAATAAAGAAACAATGAAAGAAGAAGCAACAACACAGATTTATTGATTGGCAAACCCGGAGCACATCTTCCCCCTCCGGTGGGCTTTGGAAATGGTACAACTCGGGTTCTAACCCGAGGGATTCTCTACGCCCAAGGCTCCTACGCCTAATACTCCCAGAGGCTCTCCGCTAGCTCCCGGGTCAAGTCCCGGTATAATGCCCGTACGCAGCGCCGAGCATCCCGGAGCACATCTTCAGGCCAGAACTCGTATCCCGCCGGTGGAAGTATCCGGAGGGGAGGTATCATCCGGAACCCCGGTCGCGGAGGGGACAATTCGGCACGATGATTATCAAAATTGTCCAAGTGCCACTCCGGACGCCACCTCAACCAGATCGGCTCCCGGACACTATCCCCGCCGCGATTCCCGGAGACAAGGCTTAGCAAGATTAAAGCCGCTTGGGCGTCCCCCGGGGAGCCCCTCCCGGACCTTCGCTCGGGAGTAACCTCCCGGGAACCCTGGTAACAATATTCAATTCAAAGACTTAGAAAAAATTCTAACTTCATTGCATTCAAAATGTTTCTGTACAAGTGTCAGGGGCTTCTTCTAAGAAGCTACCGAAATCAAAAGTCCTAACAAAACAAAAAAAGGGCCCTAGCTAAGGCCCGGGGGGAGGCTCATACATGTTCGTTGGCGTCCTCCCCCCGGGGGCATTCTTCCAAGGCCGGGGCTGGGACGTCCCCCGCCGGAGGCGCCGGAGCCGGGAATCTCGCCCGGATGAGCCGGTCGTAGAATCCTCCGGCGAGCTGCTCGATCTCCCGGCGCGACGGCTCGAAGCAGTCCAGGAAGCTTTGGGGGATGCGGCCCCCGATCGCCCGGGCGCCGACCCCCCGGAACTCGACGAGCCCCGCAGCAGCGGCGACAACGGGGATCGCCCGGCCCCGCGCCCGAACGTCGGCAGCCTCCGGGATGGTGGAGACCTGTGCGTTGAGAAAACGCACAGCCTCCGCGAGGGTCGCCGGCGGCACCTCCCTGCTCCGGGAGCCTAGGCTTACGCCAAGGCTCTCGAGGGCCGACCGGACGGAGCGGCCCGCGTCCGCCACCGCCCAGACGCTCGAGCCCTCGAGCTCCCGGAGCGCCTCCTCCCTCGCCTTGGCCTCCTCCCGGTGGCGGCCGTTGACAGCCTCGGAGATATGGACCTGGGCCCGGACCCGGGTCAATTCGGCGAGGGCCTCATCGCGCTCCCGGAGGGCCTCCTCGCGCTGCCCCACGGAGGCCGCGGCCCGGCCCTCCGCTTCCTTCAGCAGCCGGGTGACCTGCTGCATCAAGGCCCCAGGTAACAGCTGCCACCTACAAAATATATAGAGTTAGAAAAATCTCAAAGTGCAGGAGTTGAATGAAGACGTCCTCGACTCGGGTTACCTGGGCCCCGAGGGACTGAAGCCCCTCGAAACGCTCATGGAGCGTTCCCTCCGCGACAAAGGCCTGCACCCTCCGGGTGTGCAGGCCCTCCGTGTAGCGGGCGACTTCCCCCGCGGGAAGCAGGGGGGCCTCCCGCCCGGCGCCGGCGTCGCTGCCGGTGGGGGGTCCCCGGACCTGCAAGTCCGGTAACGCGGCCGGCGTCACCGGCGTCTTCGTGGCCGAGGTCTCCTCCGAAGACGTGGCCGAGGAGCTTCGGGCGGGGGTCCCCGCCCGGGGGGGAATCATCAGACCCTTCCCCGCCCCGGGCCGAAAGGCCTTCGGGGCCTCCTCCTCCGGAGGAACCTCGTAGACCGAGGGGCTCCCCCCCCTCGTCCACCGGCCAAACCCGCGAAGGCGAGGCCTCCGCGAATCTCACCTCCAGCCTCTCCGGCTCCAAAGAAGCCGGAAGGGGCAGGAGGGGCTCCACCAAGAGTGGCGACGGGGCGTAGTTCGCCGAGTCGGACGCCGCCCCGCCCGCGGTCGCCTCCTTCCCCCGGGCCTCGACGGGGCCCTTCGGGGGAGGAGGTGTTGCTTCCTTCCGGGCTGGTGCCCGGGCACGCTCGCTCCCGGGGGTCTCGTCCCGGGGCTTCGCCGGTGTCGCCGCCGGCATCGTCGACGGGCCGGGGGTCTTTTGGACCCTGGCCTTCTTGGGCTCCGAGCCCCCAGCCACTTCCTTCCCCCGTTTGTGCGACCCGGGGGTGGGGAGAGGCTTCCTCTCTGTCAGCTTTAGCCCGTAGGCCGCCGCTACCAAGTTCCGGGGAGGGCCCTCCCCCACGATGCGCACGACGCGCTCGTGCTCGTCGGCGAAGTACCTCCCCAGGTGGTTCTCCGCCTTCTCCCGTGCCGCCGGGTACGGCCGGACTGCAAGAGGTAAAGAGTTAGTTAAAATTTCAAAAATTCGCAAATACAATGCAGCAGGTTCTCAGAGCTTACGTCGCGTCACCGGCTTCACCGGGGGCCGCTGTTCCGGGCCCATGCCGACTCCCCTCTTCCCGCGCGAGAAGGGGGAGATCCGGAGGAGAGCCATCTCCTCGGCCGCGTCCCGCATTGAGCGGGTCTTCTTGGAGAGGATCACCATGCCGAGTAGCTCGAACTCCTCGTCCGTCCACACCGGAGGCTTCGGTGCGGACGACCGGCTGTAGGTGGGGGGCTCCGGGGCGTACACCACCGCCTCGTCTCGGACCCAGAGGTAAAACCACCACCGGACCCAGTCGCCCCAGTGGTCCCGGGAGGCCGCCGCCGGGTAGTCGATCACCCGGGATGGCAACATTTGGACCATCACCGAACCGAAGGGCGACTTGGGGCCCCCCTTCACCAGGTGGGAGGTCCGCGCCGCCGGTTCGTAGAAGTACTGGAAGGCGCGAAGGGTGGGCTCCCGTCCGATCGCTGTCTCGTAGAGCCAGATGAAGAGGCCCATCCGGACGAGCGCGTTCAGGGTGAGGTGGTTGAGTGCCACCCCGTACTCCTTCAAAAACTCCCGGAACATGGGATGCACCGGGAGCCGGAGCCCCGCCTCTAGGAAGGCCTCGAAGGCCACGACCTCTCCGGGCCTAGGGCGGGGGGCTCCGTCCTTCTTCACGGGGACTCGGATGTCCCCGTCCGCGACGACGCATCTTTCGACCAAGGACTCGGCATCCTCGGCCGTGAACTCCGACGCCCAGAGGAAATCCAGAGGGATTTCCTCCGGGGGCACTTCCGTGGTCTTCGCTCGACCCTTGGGTGCCATGAGGTTAGTCTTCTTTTTTTTTCGGTGGCTAAGCTTGCAGGAGGCTACTACTAAAATTTCCGGACGTCTGCTACTGGGAGCTAACTACCAGAAAGTGTTACAGGGAGAGGGCTACCGGGAGAGCAAAAATCGCTAAGGCTGAAAGTTTGGAATGAGCTTCCGGGCCCCCAAGGCCCTATTTATAGGGGCGGGACGTGGTCTAGATGCACGCCACGTGGCACCCGCGGAGCAATCTGGACTGTAGAAGTTCAAACTGTGTGCGGCAAACGAAGGGACGGGCGCGTGAATCGAGGCGCCGGTTCGAACCGTTCGCGCATTTATGGCGAAACGGCGCGGCCTTAAGCACGGGGCACGAAAACTGAAGCGCCGCGGCTCCGGTGACTTGGCGCGAAGATCTTCCCGGTGACGTGTACCATACCCACCGGGGACTTGAGCATCGTCCCCGGCGTCCATGGGGGGCTGTTGTCGGGGGAAATCTCCGCGGGACTAAGTCCAGGTAAGTTGCGTCACGATTGCCCGGGGACCTGGCCTCCGGCTTCTCCCCGGGCGTCGCCATTTGGCCCCCGGGACCCGGCCTCCGGCGCCGTCCTGGGCGCCGCCATTGGCCTGGGGATGTGGCCTCTGGCCCCTCCCCGGGCGCCGCCATTTGGCCCCCGGGACCCGGCCTCCGGCGCCGTCCCGGGCGCCGCCATTGGCCCGGGGATGTGGCCTCCGGCCCCTCCTCGGGCGCCGCCATTTGGCCCCCGGGACCTGGCCTCCGGCGCCGTCCCGGGCGCCGCCATTTGCCCGGGGACGTGGCCTCCGGCCCCTCCCCGGGCGCCGCCATTTGGCACCCGGGACCTGGCCTCCGACGCCGTCCCGGGCGCCGCCATTTGCCCGGGGACGTGGCCTCCGGCGCCTCCCCGGGCGCCGCCATTTGGCCCTCGGGACTTGGCCTCCGGTGCCGTCCCGGGCGCCACCATTTGCCCGGGGACGTGGCCTCCGGCGCCTCCCCGGGCGCCGCCATTTGCCCGGGGACGTGGCCTCCGGCCCCTCCCCGGGCGCTGCCATTTGCCCAGGAACGTGGCCTCCGGGGCCTCCCCGGGCGCCGCCATTTGGCCCCCGGGACCTGGCCTCCGGCGCCGTCCCGGGCGCCGCCATTTGCCCGGGGACGTGGCCTCCGGCCCCTCCCCGGGCCTCATCACCCTCCTAAAGGTAAAGTCTCGAATTGTTTGTCACATGCAGGTCACGCGAGGAGCGCCTCGGGAACTAGCGACCACCTGTCAAGCATCCAAGGCATTTGACCGGAAGATGGCCGGTCCTACCCTTCAATCCGACGGTGGCTTCCGGGGTAGTTTAGGTTTTTTGCTTCTTTTGAGGGGCTATAAATAGCCCTTGTACCCCTCTGTTGTAAGGATCGGTTCACTTTTATTGGAATAGCTAAACTCACAGACGTGCTCCGGAAGCCTCTCCCCCGGAGAGAGCCTCCCCAGCCGACTCCGGTCGGGAGCGCGTCGACAGGACTAGGGCCCCCACCGGGACCCGAACCTGTAAAAACCCGTGTGTCCTTTTTTGTGCTTGTCTGGCGGGGGAGGACCGGTCATCCGGTCAACCTGCGCCGCGTAATCTTCGCTAGGATCATTCTCAAAACCTGCCGGGGTATTCACAATACCACGACAGTATCTTACCGTAGTTCTCATCACTGTAAGAGGAGTCTTTGGCGAGGAAGCCTCTAACAGAATCCTCTTGGACTTCTTGGGAGCAGTTTCCTTCGTCCCATGTTTCGTAGAGATTTTCTTCACCCTCTTCGGAGCCAGTTTTCCCAGGAGACCAACGTCCTCAGTGGGACGTGTCGTTTCGCCGAACTTTCCCAGGAGCTATATCATTCAAGTTGTTCTCGTTAATGTGAGATGAGTGAATGATCTACAAATGGAGCCTGTTGAGAAGGTCCATACCTTTCGGCACTCCTGTCTGAGGTCATCACTAGCGTTGATCAGGCTCTGGGGGCGAGATGATCCCCTGGTTCCCTCCATATCAGCACTATACGCCATGAGGAGGTAATTTGTCCACTTTTCGATTTCGGACAAACCCAGGGCTGTATCACAAGCGAACAAGTTAGCAAATACGACATTTCAGAAGAAATATACATTTTTGTTGACTGGAAAACATACCGTTATTATAGTCCAAGGTGCTATCCGCCATGGACTGGATTTCCTAAGCCGGTGAGCCCTTTCACACAGGGGGCTCACTCGATTCTTCACGAAGTCACGGATAATGTCGTGAGCGGTTAATCTCTACTCGACTAAGTGAAGAATTACTTGGGCCTGCTTCTTCTGCTCCGCGCTTAGAGCAGGAAGAGAATCCAATTCGCTGGACTTCTCTGGCCGGGAGTTCTCAAACCACAACCCGCTCTCCGACGGAGGGGTGCAGTAGAACCATTTCTGATACCACCCGTGAACGGAGTCCCGCAGGGGTGGGAAGAGATACTCTTTCTTCTCCCTTATCCGTAAGTAAATACGTCCGGCGGGATTGGCACTCTTTGACCATGCCGAGTAGTAGAAACGTCGGAAGAGCTCCACGCTTGGGAGCACTCCGACGAAGGCTTCGCACAAGTGCTGGAAGATCGCCAGGATCAGGACAGCATTAGGGTGGAGATTCACTAAATCCAACCCGTAGTGCCCCAAGATTCCCTTCAGGAATCGACTCTCAGGAAATCGGAACCCGCATCGCAGATTCCTCATAAACCACCAATTCGCCCTCTTGGACGATTGGGGTTTCTTGATCCTTCTCTGCGGGCCGCCAGTTGATTAGCAGCCGCGGGGGAAGGATCTCTTCTTTCTCTAGTGCCACCAGGCTCTCCTCTGTGTGGTGAATGGATTGGCTCCAAGGCGCCATTTCTTGCAAAAGATTATAAGGAAAGTTGGCGACTTTGGAGGCGATGGAGGATGAGGAATGAGGGTTTTGTGTGGCGGAAGTTCTAAGGCAAATTTCTGGTTGTGTGGCTTCCTCAGGAAGCTACCTGCTCCTTTTATAGGCCCGAGGCAACGTTCCATTGAATATTTTATTCATTTCCCAAAATGGATGCTTTCTCTTGGAAACCCGTTATGCACTCCCCACAGTGAATCTGAAACAAAAAGTGTTTTTTGTTTTGAATTTGGGGGCTAGGGTGTACATAAGGATGTGAAAATGTTACAAAAATTTTCAGAGGAAGTTATCCTTCATTTTTTTGTAAGTTAAATTTTCACATGTTGGTCACAATGTGTTCCTGTGATCACTTTAAGGCTTGCATTTTGATCATAATGATATTCTGTGATCATTGCAAATGGATAATCGCAATACAGACGGTTGTCATTCGGTCAAGGCATTATGTTATCATGATTTCAGTTCTGATCGCTATGACAGTTCTGATCGAATTTTAGTTCTGATCGCGGCTTTGGTTCTGATCGCGGTGCCAGTACTGGTCGCGGTATGACTCATTAATGCGCTTCTGATCGAAAGACTTGTTACCTCAAGTTTACCTATGTATGAGTGGTCGTAAAAACATTACTTATGACCATCGCTTCGCATAGAGGTTGTGAAGAGTTTTATTCTTTATGGCAAGTAATGTAAGGTAAAGGAAATCCTTATTTCTGACAATCCTAGCATACAAAAAAGATACAGGCGACCAGAGCATCGACCTGATCCGAGAAGAGTTTACAAAGTTCTCCTAGGGACATATTGGCTTCAGTAGGATCTACACTGACGGCCTCAAGAGAACTAGCAACTACTCTAAGCCTATCTACGTCGTCCCGAATCAAAGAAGCACTACCATCCCTGATCGAATCGGAGAGTTCTCACTGTTGTCGAGCGTAGTCCCTCTCCAAGCGGAATTGGTGCACCTCTTCGCGGGATCTGTCAAAACATTCTGCCAGGTGTAGAATGGCCGAAGACATCTCTTCGATCTGCTTCTCTAGAACCTCTTTCTCCCTCTGGAGAGTCTGGATCTCAGCAGGCTGGTCGCTGGGGGCTCCAACAATTTTCGTCTCCTGCACATAAATGTATTAGTTTTACAAGTTAAAACGACCAACAAAAGGGATGAAAATGATTTCCAATCCTCGCGAGTGAGAGGTTGAAGTATTTTCCCCAGAAAGTAGATCACCCGATAAAATCTGGGGACTATCAGGTCATGGAAGTGTAATCTTCCCACCAGAAGATTGTTTCCCCAACACAAGTTGAGGATTATCTGGTCGCGGAAGTACAGCTTGCCGACCAAAAAATTGATAACCCGTCAAAAGACGGGGATCACTGGGATGCAATGGAGAAAGCTGAGAAGAAGGCTTTGAAGGATTATTATGAACCTCCAAAGGTGGAGATGAAGGTTCGACCTGCCGAGGAGCATGAACAGGGAGGACTACAGGAACCAAAAAGGAAGAGATAGCAATGATGCGTCTCTCACCCTTGTGCCACTGGAAGATCCCTCGTCAACCTTGGGTTTCTTCCTTGGAGGAACCAGATCTTCGGTTGTCTGTGAATTTCCAAAAAAGCGTTCAGGGAAATGATCAGAGCATAAGATGGTAACTTTAACCAAGAATTCTAGAAAAGAATTACCTTCTGGGAATCTTGGTCGAATTCAAGCGCCACTTCCTCTTCATCGCTTTCAATCTCAATGATGTTTTGATCTGCCATTGAGGAGTGTACAAAAGAGAAGAAAAGATGGCTTTGGAAAAGACTTAGCCAGGAAAAGAATTATGAAGTTTTAAGGTTAAAAGGCTTCGGTATTTATAGCCCCCAGGGTGACGGTTCGTTTTTCGAATGCCTCGAGCTTTTAAAACATTTACAATTTTATCTCGGTTTAAAAGACAATTTTACTGCGCCATCATTACATGTCAAATACTGCCCAGAGTCCGTCTCGGGAAATAAGCCGCCACACTTAGTGCGCCACTAAGTGGAGGATATGAAGCATCGGGTCACTTATTCGATGTAAGTTTTAAAATTTGAAGTAAATATGTCTCTTTGTTTCCTTCAAATTTGGGGGCTAGCTGACGAGGATTGTTACCCGAGCTAGTTCAGAATAAATGCACGCCTGGGACAAGACAGATTTGAACCAGGTAAATGTTTATTGCTATGATCTCAGATGGCTTGGGAGGCGCGGACACATGGTCGTAGGCTTTGCGCGATCAGGCCGCAGACAGTGCGCGGTCAGGAGCCTGTATGCGATGCGCGGACAGAAGGTCGCAGATAATACTCGGTCAGATGACTGCGGACAATACGTGGTCAGAATACTCTCGACCAAGAGACGCGGGGTTGCTTAGACCCTACAACAAGCATATCCCGAGTATCCCGAAGATTCCTCCACGTACGAAGACAACCATCAAGAGGTTAATATGTGCAGTTATTCCTTAATTGCACGTGTTAAGCCTGCGTGGAAGTTAAGTGCAGTTGCCAAAACTGCACCCGAGCAACCGTTTGAAGCCGTTATGCATTGGCGCCCTTTCGACCAGTATAAAAGGGTGAGCTAATGCACCAGACGAGGATATAACACATAAGGGACAACACAATCAACATCGACAAGCTTCCATAGACTAGTTTAATTGTGTTTTACGTAATCACACAGAAAAGTTTATCGCCTGTGATAGTCTTTTGCACAACTTTGTAATCCTTTTTTCCTACATATAGTGAAATCTTAATAGGACGTAGGGCTATTACTCCCACCATCGAGGGCCCGAACCTGTATAAATCTCTCTGTGCTCCAACTGACTTTTGTTCATCATCCCTTCCTGGAGGGACACTCTGAAAGGTCTCACAACTCACAAATTCTACATAAGTTCGACTAAGGACCCCGAGTCCGAATCGTCGACACCTGCATCAGGCGCCTACTCTTGAAACGAGTGTGAAAATTTGCGCCAACATGCCGAGAGGACCAACGATTCTGCAGGTCATCCCAACTCATCGATGGATCCACTCCCGATTGCATGTACTCAATTGCACTCAACATTCCTGTGTTTCGATCGTGAATTAAAGCACACGCGCTCCCAATTTTTGACTACCTCATTCTTCAGTTTGTCCAAGAACCACAGCCAACTATTGTAGTTCTCACCCTTGAGCACTGCATATGCTATGGGGAGAAGCTGGTAGTTGACATCAGCTGCCACGGCAATCAATAGAATACCCTGGTATTTTTTGGTCAAAAATGTTCCATCAATGCAAAGCACGGGTCCCACGTACTTAAATGATGCAACGCACTGCTGGAATACCCAAAAAAATCTCCGCAGCACGATGCATCCAGGAATCACAACACCCTGTGAGCAGATTGTCGGCGTATCAACAATTTTGATAACTGTGATTGGATTTGCTTCACATATGCCCCTCAAGAGCCTCGGTACGAAGTTGTATGCCTCAACATATGTCCAAAAAGCTCCTCCAGCGCCCTCTGTTTAGCTCTCCATGCCTTCTCATACTTCTTCGCGACATGTGCCATAATCACTTTTGGTGCCATTGCCGTATTTTCCTTTACTACTGATAGTATCAAAGTGGCAACAAAACTGGCAGTGATATTTCTATACTGCTGCACCATGCCCTCCGTCAGACATCTGTGGTCTGAGACTCTGGTCACCTGAAAGAAAGGCTCATCTTTTGGCCATATGACGCGTATGTACCACGGACAATTCTCGACTAAGCACCTCACAGTCCACAAGCTCAGAGTTAATTTATCCACACAGAATGGCCTATTCGGTGAAACAACCCATGCACTAATGGCTCTTTTCGCATCTTTCTTAGTCCGAAACAACTGCCCAAGCTAGACGGTTGCTTCATTATAGGACCATCGTGAATTCAGCTCATCAAGAACCACAACGAACATCAAAGATGATGGATCAGTCCATTCATTTATAGGATTCTGCTGTTTCGTAGGTTCCTCGGGAGATTCATACATATCTGACGCATTGGTGTACTCCTCCTCATTTAAATTCTCCTCCAATTCTGGCAGTTTATCAACTGCATCTACTTGATGGTCGCCAAACTGAGTTGTAGGCGAGACTCTTGCTGTTTGCATAGGTACATTGGCAGTTGCACTGGCATTGGTATTGGCACCGGTACTAGCACCGGCACCGGCATTGGCACCAGCACCGGCACCGACACTGGCACTGCCACCTTCAGTACTGATATTAACGATGCTCTTTGCTCTTCCTACAGAATGACTGCCTTCCAAACTATGTACGCATAAGATTTCAGCGTAATGTATGATGACTCTGCCACCATAGCTTGGATTTGTCACAAATCGTCCAAACGAATCCCACTATTTGTCACCTTTCAGTCTCTTAAGCACCCATTTATTTCCCTCCGGCAGCATGCCTTCAACCCTGAGAGTATCTGTCGCGGAATTGAGTTGTAACAAATCGACTAACCACATCTCCAGATCATTGAAAGACATTGACTGTGGTTGTACCATTTGACCATAAACATAAATACACGCACCCAGATCATTAGCATTTGCTCCATTACGGATTATACCAGCTCCATAATAAACGCAAACCATACTTGGTTACTCCATAGCCGAAACAATTTGTCATTCTGGGTTAGATTAACACAGGAAAGTGCGTTTCTTCTATCTTAAACAAAACAATATTTTCATATGACAATGCGCAATAACTGAGAGTAATATAAAATAAACTAAATCCGTACCAGACACTGCCACCGCACAAAACTATTTGACTTACAGCCTAGTGTGGAGTGGATATTTCAATTTTTATTTGTCCTAAATCCTAAGGTGAAGTGGAAAATTAAATTTCTATTATCTAAAAATTGATTCTTTTTTATTTACTACTAAAACGTGCACTGATATTTTTTACGTATTTTCATTATTTGATCAATCACTAGTCAATGAAAAAAATGATATTCGATTCTTTAATACCTTTCCTAGGGTCAAGCAGATATTTAAATTTTTACCTATCCTAAATCCTAGGTGAAGCGGAAATTAAATTTCTAAACCCTAAAACCCTGAAACCCTATAATAATATAACATAAAGATTTAAATATAAAGATGATATTCGATCCTTTAATACTTGTCCTAGGGTGAAGCAGAAATTTAAATTTTTACTTGTCCTAAATCCTAGGGTGAAGCGAAAAATTAAATTTTTACCTATCCTAAACTCTAGGGTGAAGTGGAAAATTAAATTTTCAAACCCTAAAACCCTAGAATAATATAAAACAAATATTTAGATCTACATATTATCTTCGAATTAGCAAAAATGTACCACAATGAAGAAATTGTCAAAAACCGAAAGTTGGTTACTCACCAAAAACTGCCTCCTCTTTTCCTTCCTCTTCTTCTCTTCTCTTTTCTTTCTTCTCTTCTCTTCTCTTCTCTCTCTCCAAGAGTTTTTTTTTTTGAAAATAACATTGAATGCGACTGTTTACTGCTGGCAGTTGAATATATAGATGTTTTAGTCGCTAGCCCAGTTAGCGACTGAAAACCGCCCAGGTGGATTGCGCACAGGTAGGTTCATCACAAGCTTACAACAACAGGATTCACTTTAAACAATAAAGCAGGTAGATAAAACAAGTACAAGGTCACGAGGACCACTATTACAATATCATAATGCCAGGGATGGCCTTAATTAAAGTTGATACAAAAGTAGAGAGTTTTTCAAAATCAAGAATCGGTATCGAAGTACCGAACACAGAAAAACAACACAAAAAGCAACCACAAAGGTCTTCACTTCCTTCTGTAGCGGCTCTGGAAGGGCTTCCTCCACATTGGACTCAACTTGGCTCATGGCCCTCCTAGAAGCTCAAATCGTCTGGAAAGGCTCCTTCCTCTTCTTGGTGCTCAAGGCTAGGGGAATCGGGATCCTCGAATCCTTTCTTCTGAATTTGTTTGTAAAGGCAAGGGTGAGCATGTTTTTACACAATGCTCAGCAAGTCTCGTTACAAGAATGCAGGTATATAGATGAGGAGTGATCAAGAAAAGGGCTTAAGTCTTATAATCATAACTTGTATAGATTTCAATTCTTTGATTTCTTAAATAAGAGTTTAATTTTCAACAGCAGGGTTTTGGAAATCTTATAATAGACTTTAAGAAATTGTTATGCGATGGTCTTCCATGAGTCATCACTTTTATCAACCCATATTATCAAAACATTCCAAATAGTTACTTGTGCTGAACCACATGGATAAATCCACCACGAACATACTCCATGACCTGGGAGTACAGAATATCCGATATTTTTCTTACGCTTTGCAAAGGTGTACCTCTTTTTAAATCCACTTCTTCACTCGGATTTCAAGTCGGATCAGCTCCACGTGACTTATACGCATGTGACAAGGCCGAGATCACACAACGCTTTTGCAGTCTAGTATTAACAGTATCCCCGCCCGGTAAATAGACAATTAAGTCTCAAGTACTGTTATGGGTCCTACCCACTGCCTTACTTCCTAGCCTTTGGCCTATGCTCCCGCAGGACACATAGCCTTGGTCTGTCCACGCGAGACATTTGACCATCACGATTCCAACCGCGCACGGCTTAATCGGAGGCATAGGGCGTCTTCCTTCTTTCCACCTTTTCCTCTCATGCTTTTTCTGAACTCACATCACTCACGGACGAACTGCACCCAACCAGTTTCTCCACGCGAGAAACCAGACCGACAAACCATGCAGGGAAATGCTAATACCAAAAAGCTACTAAGTCGTGCCTGTCCCATACCAGGCAAGTGGTTGGTACGTTTTTCATTCCGCATAGAGGCACAACATGATGAGGACATCACTCCTATGCATACGCCTGAGACTCCTCCAGTTGTGATGCAAGGACCCATCACAAGAGCACGAGCATGGCAATTGAATCAACAGGTGAGCTCGTTCCTAAGTGCCCGTGTATATACTTGCGAGGATAGTATGCTACCTAATGATATTATTGATTATATTATACTTAGGAACTTTGGAGAGGATCATGAAGGCCTTGGGAACCAGCAAGGGCCAGGAGGGAGGCAAGGAGGGCGTCCAAGTCAAGTTGGAGTCCCAATTCATCTCGGAGTCGGAGTCCCAATTCATCTCGGAGTCGACTACCTCGGCCACCAGGAGCAGTGTTCACTAAAATCGTCGCCCAGGCCACAAACGGACTCCGATTTCAATGATCCACATATGTATCGAAAGCTAAAGAGATAAACTTTCCAATGGCACCGGTTTTAGGTCAATTGGACTGCTGAGTCGACAGGAATTCGCGTTACAAGTTGGCGGACAGAATCTGTCCCAGGGTGCTGCGTCACCAATTTGGGCCTTTGGCCCATGTATCGTGTTGGAGTCCATCACGGACACGTCTAGGGTTTCTAGGACGTCCCTTAGCCCTTATATTCAGTAGCCGCTACTAGGGTTTGGTTTGGGTTTTGCTTAGATCAATTCTGTCTTTGAACAGTATCGCCGTTCATCGGTTTGTGAGACCCCAACTCGTGAACTTCATCCTCAATTGCAAATTCAGTTGCATCTTTCTAGTTCTTGCTTGTGTTCTCGATTCGCATGCAAGGATAAGCCTTCTGGGCGAGGTCAATCGTGTTTGTGCATGGTTGATAACCAACGGAGCCGTGGTGTAGCGATTGCTGGGTTCGGATCGGTTCTGATCGGAAGCCGGATCGTCAACGTCGAGTCTCCACCAATCGACTTACCTCTACCTGTCGGAAGATCGGGCCACCGTGCGCATCAAGTGGTATCAAAGCCTCGGTTTCCCTTCAGGTATCATTGTATCCCCTTTAGTTTTGTTTTGCCATCGTCCTAGAGTCCAGAAAATTTGCCCCACAAAAAAAGTTCATCATCAATTCCGCTGTCCTACAACCCTTTGAGCTTTGCAATTTCGTTTTCAGTATCGTATTGTTGAGTATTGATCCATAGTCATCGTCTTGTTGCTGGTTTGAGGTCGCGAGCCGCCTTGTGTCAATTGCCCTGCACCGCTGGCCATCCTTTTTCACCCGCAAACCTAATCCTATTCTAGCCTAACCGAGAGAAAGATCTGAATTCGCGAACAATTCCAGATTGTGCAGTGTTCACTAAAACTGGCATAACTTTTGCATACGAACTCCGATTTGGGTCTACTTTTTTTTGTTTCGAAGGGGACGACGACGCGCATCTGAAAATTCCACAAGTCTTTAGACCTGTGCATTTTTTTTGACCCTCAAAAAAAGCTTCTAAGACCGAGTTTCGACGCCCGGAAGTTTGCTGTCCTGTTTTGTCAATTCTTTCGGGCATCGGTTTCCTGTCGTTTGTTGCTTCAAATTGTGAGATTTTTGTTTCTCCTCTGAGTTAAGAGGTATATATTTGTGTTAGAAAAAAAAAAAAAAAAAAAAGAAGTGAAAAAAAAAAAACAGAGAGAAGAGAAAGAGAAGTAGAAAATCAGAATTGCTTGCATCCTTTGAGTCCTTTGTGCTGTGATATATCCCTTGCTAGGTTGAACTAGTTCTAGGAGCACGCTTAGGCCAGCAACTGTGACAAGAACTTTGAATCTTTATTCAGCTTTGCTAACTGTTTTTGAAATTTGCTAATCCTTGCTACTATACTTTGCCTTCCAAGCTCCACCTTTCTTCTGATCAGTTCAGGTTCAATTCGGCAATCGCTACACTCAAGCTTGTCACGGTATCACGAACCAGCCGCCGGTTGTACCACCTGTTGCATTGGTAAGAACACTTGTAAGAGCGTGGTAAGAAGCTTGAGAGTGAGTGAAACCACCTTCTGCCGCCAAAGTAGTTGATAGGGATTATACCACCGGTTGTTTTTGTTTCTTTTGTCTTTCTTTCAACTAACAATGGCAGGTAATGAGGAAGATGAGTGTGTTACACGGAACGAGCTTAACAACGCGCTCAATGACATCAACGCAAACATCGCAAGGATCGGCCAAGATAACGACCAAAGATTGGAGAGGATAGAGCGAAGCATCGCCAATCTTCTTACCAGGTTGGAAAATTTTGAGAGACAGCCGCCTCCCAATGGAGCTCGCAGAGTGGAAGATCAAGAAGAGTCTGTCGCGGGAGATGAAGTGGATGGAGAGGGCCATGATGCCTTTGCCGCTCGCGCCGCTGCACAGGATGTGCGACAACAACAACGCCTGAATAACAACCGTCAAGGTATGGGAGG
The DNA here is from genome assembly GCA_019359835.1 of Pharus latifolius. Taxonomy (NCBI): domain Eukaryota; kingdom Viridiplantae; phylum Streptophyta; class Magnoliopsida; order Poales; family Poaceae; genus Pharus; species Pharus latifolius. The sequence continues at coordinate 35,518,519 of CM033323.1, read as the reverse complement.
TAACAATTTTAATCCTCGTAATGGTCGTGGACATGATGATTCTTTTGCCAGGGTTAAATTTACCATACCATCTTTTTCTGGTACTTATGATGCTAAAGTTTACTTAGATTGGGAAATGACAGTTGAACAAAAATTTAACTCCCATCTTGTTCCTGAGATACATAGAGTTAGACAAGCTACTAGTGAGTTTAAAGATTTTGCTATCATTTGGTGGAATGAGATAGTAAATGCTGGATTAGCACCTGATACATGGGATAGATTAAAACAAGCTATGCGTAGAAGATTTGTTCCTCCTTCTTATAAACGTGATATGCGCAAGAATTTGCAACGCTTAAATCAAAATAATAAATCTGTTGAGGAGTACTACCAAGAGCTACAAATAGGCATGTTGCGTTGTGAGGTAGTTGAGGATGAGGAGGATAAGATGGCTCGTTTTTATGGGGGATTACGGCGCGAGATTCAGGACATAATTGATTACAAAGAATATAATTCTATCAATAGATTGTTCCAGCTTGCTATGTTGGCAGAAAAAGAATTGCAGGGAAAACAGCAAAGGCCAAGGAGTAATTTCGGCAACATACCCACACCAAAGACGACGCCGGGGACAACCAAATCAGCTCCACCCCTTTCTGTTCGGTCTTCTGCCCCCTCCATGAGTAGGGCGCGTTCAGCAGCACCATCACCGCCATCATGAGTTCCCGAGGTGAGTAAATCTAACCATGTGCAGGCACCAACAAAGAGTTCTTCATCGGTGGCTTCCACGGGTCGAACAACGGAAATTGTGTGCCACCGATGCAAGGGGATGGGCCATGTCATGAAGGATTGCCCAAGTCGTCGAGCGTACATTGCAACAGAAGAAGGTGGGTACATTAGTGCTAGTGATGTTGAGGATGAATATGCTCTTGTAGCTAACCTTGCAGATAATGAGGATGACCATGAGACGGACGACGATGATGAGGAGATTTTAGGGACCGCTGCCACCAAGAATTATAGGACAATCATTGTGCAACGAGTGTTGAGCGCTCAAATGGAGCAAGCGGACAAGCTACAACGCCATAATTTGTTTCAGATGTACCTCATCGTCAAGGATCGTCGTGTTCGTGTCATAATTGATGGTGGGAGCTGCAATAACTTGGTGAGTTCAGATCTGGTGGAGAAGCTTTGCTTGCCCACACGTGCACACCCTCATCCCTACCATATTCAATGGTTCAATAACAGCGGTAAGGTGAAGGTAACACAAACGGCGAGAGTGCAATTTTCCATTGGAACATACCATGATTTTGCTGATTTTGATGTAGTGCCTATGCAAGCATGTTCCCTTTTGTTAGGCCGTCCATGGGAATTTGATACTGATGCAATTCATCACGGTAGAAGTAACAAATACACTCTTATGCACAAGGGGAAGAAAATCACTTTGCTCCCTATGACTCCTACTGAAATTGTGCAATGTGACAAAGAGAGAGCTGAAAATGAGCGAAAAGAGAGTGCGCTTGAATCTGAAAATCAGCAAGTGGCTAAAAATATTTTCCCACCTAAGAAAGACAAGAAAGAACCTAGTTCTAGGTCCGAGGGAATTCAATTGAAGGGTGGTGTTATGCTTGCTACAAAATGTGACCTTGCTGAAATTAATGAGAATGATGCACCGTGCTATGCTTTGATATGCAAAGATGCTTTGTTTTCATTGGATGATATGCCCAGTACTTTGCCTCCTGCTGTCACTAACCTTTTGCAGGAGTATGCAGATGTTTTTCCTGCCGAGATACCTCCAGGACTCCCACCCATACGAGGGATTGAGCACCAAATTGATTTGATACCTGGAGCGAGTTTGCCAAACCGAGCTGCTTATAGGACCAACCCCGAGGAGACTAAGGAGATTCAGCGCCAAGTCCAAGATCTTTTGGACCGCGGGTATGTACGTGAGAGCCTTAGTCCTTGTGATGTTCCTGTTATTTTGGTTCCTAAGAAAGATGGCAGTTGGCGCATGTGTGTAGATTGTAGAGCCATTAACAATATCACAATAAGGTACCGTCATCCTATTCCTAGGTTAGACGACATGCTTGATGAGTTAAGTGGTTCTATAATTTTTTCTAAGGTTGACTTGCGTAGCGGATACCACCAAATAAGAATGAAATTGGGAGATGAATGGAAAACAGCTTTTAAAACCAAGTTTGGATTGTATGAGTGGTTAGTCATGCCTTTTGGTTTAACTAATGCACCTAGCACTTTCATGCGCTTAATGAACGAGGTTTTACGAGCTTTCATTGGGAAATTTGTGGTGGTTTATTTTGATGATATATTGATTTACAGTAAGTCGTTACATGAACATCTTGATCATTTACGTGCTGTTTTTGATGCTTTGCGTGCTGCACGTTTATTTGGTAACCTCGAGAAGTGCACTTTTTGCACCGAACGAGTATCGTTTCTTGGCTATGTTGTGACTACACAGGGAATTGAGGTGGATGAAGCCAAGGTGCACGTGATTAAGAGTTGGCCAACGCCCACGACGATTTCACAAGTGCGGAGCTTCCATGGACTTGCCGGATTTTACCGCCACTTTGTGAAGGATTTCAGCACCATTGCAGCCCCATTGAACGAGTTGACGAAGAAGGGAGTTGTGTTCCATTGGGGGCAAGCACAGGAGAATGCCTTCAACCTTTTGAAAGATAAGCTTACTAATGCACCTTTACTCCAACTTCCTGATTTTAATAAGACCTTTGAGCTTGAATGTGATGCTAGTGGGGTTGGACTTGGCGGTGTTTTGATGCAAGATAGTAAACCTGTTGCTTACTTTAGCGAAAAATTGAGTGGTCCTGTTTTGAATTATTCCACGTATGATAAAGAATTGTATGCTCTTGTGCGATCTTTAGAAACGTGGCAACATTATCTTTGGCCCAAAGAATTTGTTATTCATTCCGATCATGAGTCGCTAAAACATATTCGCAGTCAAGTGAAACTGAATCGTAGACATGCTAAATGGGTTGAATTTGTTGAATCTTTTCCTTATGTTATCAAACACAAGAAAGGGAAGGATAATGTGATTGCTGATGCCTTGTCTAGGAGATATACCATGTTGTCCCAACTTGATTGTCGTATATTTGGATTGGAATCAATTAAAGAACAATATGCTAATGATGATGATTTTAAGGATGTCTTGCTGCATTGCAAAGAGGGAAGAACATGGGACAAATATGTGATAAATGATGGATTTGTGTTTAGAGCTAACCGCCTATGTGTTCCAGTTGGATCCGTCCGTTTTCTTTTGATACAGGAAGCTCATGGAGGAGGTTTGATGGGTCATTTTGGTGCCAAGAAGACGGAGGCCGTTCTGTCCGCTCACTTCTTTTGGCCGAAGATGAGGCGAGACATTGAGAGGTTGGTATCCCGCTGCACTACATGTCAAAAGGCTAAGTCACGATTGAATCCACATGGTTTATATATGCCTCTTCCTGTTCCTAGCACTCCATGGGAGGATATATCTATGGACTTTGTTTTAGGACTGCCTAGGACCAAGAGGGGGTGGGATAGTATTTTTGTGGTGGTTGATAGATTTTCTAAGATGGCTCACTTTATTCCTTGTCATAAGAGCGACGATGCTGTTAATATTGCTAACCTTTTCTTTCAAGAAATCGTTCGCTTGCATGGTATGCCTTCTACTATTGTTTCAGATCGTGATGCCAAGTTTTTGAGCCACTTTTGGAGAACTCTATGGAATAAATTGGGGACCAAGCTGCTGTTTTCAACAACATGTCATCCCCAAACCGACGGCCAAACCGAGGTAGTAAATCGTACATTATCTACTATGTTGAGGGCTGTTTTGAAGAAGAATTTGAAGATGTGGGAAGAGTGTTTGCCGCATGTTGAGTTCGCTTATAATAGGGCGGTACACTCCACCACCAAGGTAAGTCCTTTTCAGGTAGTGTATGGTTTCAATCCCCGTGCTCCTATTGATCTATTACCTTTACCTACTAGTGAACGAGTTAATCATGATGCTAAGGAACGTGCTGAATTTATTCTGAAATTGCATGAAAAGACTAAGGAAAATATTGAAATGATGAATGAAAGGTATAGGACTGCGGGAAGTAAAGGTAGAAAGGAAGTAAAACTTGAACCGGGTGATTTAGTATGGTTACACTTGAGAAAGGATCGTTTTCCAGAATTGTGAAAGTCTAAATTAATGCCTAGAGCTGATGGTCCTTTCAAGATACTTGAGAAAATAAATGATAATGCATATAAACTTGAGTTGCCGCCCGAATTTGGGGTTAGTCCCACATTTAACATTGCAGATTTGAAACCGTTCATGGGAGAAGAAGCTGAGCTTGAGTCGAGGACGACTCCACTTCAAGAGGGGGAGGATGATGAGGACATCACTCCTATGCATACGCCCGAGACTCCTCCAGTTGTGATGCAAGGACCCATCACAAGAGCACGAGCATGGCAATTGAATCAACAGGTGAGCTCGTTCCTAAGTGCCCGTGTATATACTTGTGAGGATAGTATGCTACCTAATGATATTATTGATTATATTGTACTTAGGAACTTTGAAGAGGATCATGAAGGCCTTGGGAACCAGCAAGGGCCAGGAGGGAGGCAAGGAGGGCGTCCAAGTCAAGTTGGAGTCCCAATTCACCTCGGAGTCGGAGTCCCAATTTATCTCGGAGTCGACTACCTCGGCCACCAGGAGCAGTGTTCACTAAAATCGTCGCCCAGGACACAAACGGACTCCGATTTCAATGATCCACATATGTATCAAAAGCTAAGGAGATAACCTTTCCAATGGCACCGGTTTCAGGTCAATTGGACTGCTGAGTCGACGGGAATTCGCGTTACAAGTTGGCGGACAGAATCTGTCCCAGGGTGCTGCGTCACCAATTTGGGCCTTTGGCCCATGTATCGTGTTGGAGTCCATCACGGACACGTCTAGGGTTTCTAGGACGTCCCTTAGCCCTTATATTCAGTAGCCGCCGCTAGGGTTTGGTTTGGGTTTTGCTTAGATCAATTCTGTCTTTGAACAGTATCGCCGTTCATCGGTTTGTGAGACCCCAACTCGTGAGCTTCATCCTCAATTGCAAATTCAGTTGCATCTTTCTCGTTCTTGCTTGTGTTCTCGATTCGCATGCAGGGATAAGCCTTCTTGGCGAGGTCAATCGTGTTTGTGCATGGTTGATAACCAATGGAGCCGTGGTGTAGCGATTGCTGGGTTCGGATCGGTTCTGATCGGAAGCCGGATCGTCAACGTCGAGTCTCCACCAATCGACTTACCTCTACCTGTCGGAAGATCGGGCCACCGTGCGCATTACAACACAAGGTTCTAGTCCTTATGAATTGATAGTGAGGAGCCATCCACATTCCCTGGTGCGCACCGCACCCTCTCCATACAAACCAATCCTCACTATCAATACTAATTTGTATTTTCTTTCACAAAAGGGGTTTTCAAACATGTTTTTCATATAAGCGGCCATTTGATATTTAGCATAAGTTTTCAAGCATAAGCATAATTCTAAGCATATATCCTAGGGTGACAAGGATGCATGGGTATTCAATCACAAGAGGGGTTTCACAATCATTTAGGTTATATCTAACCACATTATTTGAACATACTCTCATTTGAATATAAGGCATGCATATACTTTGAAAGCAACTAACATACTTCATTTGAAAATATTAGGCGAGACATGATCAAGGGGTTGAGACTTGCCTTGCACTGCTGGGTCTAATTATTCGGACGAATCTTCAAAGACTTCTTCCGCTCCTTCAGCTTCGGGCTCTGCGGCGGACACAAGCAATACAATACATACACTACATAAGCATACATAAAATAGTTGCAATAGAAAATAATAAGTACATATATCATGCATGCAAGGGAAAAGATTTGGACAGAGTCACTTGGGTGCTGGTCGAAGAGATGGGCTCAAAAGAAGTTGAATGTCAAAGGCCGACATTCAGTCCACGACAAGACATAGCCATAAGTTGGTCTTAGGTAGGTTTTCTGGAGAAGTGGCAGAAGAGAAAGATGTAGAACACAACTCCAGGAATCTAGGGGACAAAGTGACATTTCCATTGCCCAACAAGAAGGGGTCAAACAAGGCTAATGCCAGTGGCTGACATGCACTGACATAGTGCAGACATTACCAAAAACTAGGGCAAAGTACAACTTTTGATAAAGGGCTCCAATTGATGCACAACTTTGTCTGGGAGGTAGGCATTGATAATAGGAACAAAATACTTAACAGAATCAAGGGCTGAAAGTGGTCGGAGGGTGGCCGAATCTGGTGATGAACTGCGGTAGCGACACGGCACAGACACAGCTCTGGACAAAATCTTGACAAGGGCATAACTCACAATCTAGGCAGATCCAGATGTCGAGCTAGTGGAAGAAAATGCTCAAGGAGGTGAGGCAAAGCTCAGGGACAAAGTGGTGTCGGCTGAATCGGCCTAGAAGCAAACTCCGGTAAACTGTGCCAGAGAAGAAGACACCGAATTGGGGATTCTCGATACAAGGCAAAAGAGCTCAATTCCAAGCTTGAGAATGATCTCTAGGGCACAACAAGGCTGCTGGAGGGGTTAATTTCACTGGAGGATGGCCGGAGAAGCTCGGCGGCGAGGTCTAGCGAACTGATGAAGTTCCAAATCGGGATTTCTTCGATTTGAGCACAAATGGGGATTTTGATTCCACAGGCTTGCTCTACTAAGCTCACTGATCAACTTCTTCTACAGAATCGAGAGCTAATTTGGAGAGAATCGAACGGCATTGGGGAAACAGGGCAAATCGGGAATCCGGCGATCACCGGCGATGGGGATCGATCTGGTGCAATTGGGAGCCATGACACAGAGAGGGAGAAGAGGGGAACTCACCAATGGCTTTGGATTGGAGATTGGGGCTGTGAAATGGGCTAGCACCGTGAGCTCTCTCACTGGCTCGCCGGAGAAGAAGACATTCACGGCGGTGCTGGGGAGTTTGGTGGATTTCTGGTGCTGGAACTGAAGCAAAGCTCTTAGGAGTATTTATAGGCTAAGAGGCGGAGCTAGCGAGGTGGAATCCGACAACAAGGTTTGTGCCGGGGAGAAGCTTTGTCGGGCGAAGGCGCAACAGCGGCGACGATGATGTGACGCATGCGGCTGTGCAGTTGCTTTGCCAGCATTGTCGGGAGCGCATTGGAATTGGGTTTGAAACGGCGCGGATGCGGAGGCAACAGCAAAGCTCCGGCAGTGACACGTACACGCATGCAATGCCACGGCAACGGGCGTGCGCGCGCGAAAACACTGCTGGAGCGCGGGCGTTTAACCGCTGGACTTGGCGATGGTTTTGGTTGTTGGCACGTGCGCGCGGGATGGCTCAACCGATCACGAGCACGGGCGACAAGAGGCGATGGCTCCGGCGAAGTGCGCTGGTCGAAGGCAATGACCAGGTGCTGGTTGAAAACAGCTGCAAAAGGACAGAAGGGCAGATTTGCAATTCTGAAAGTTGCTCCAGGGACTGATCTGTGAGGAAAATTTAATTGGAATTGGGCTTGATTGTAAATCTAGAGATCTGGAGGGTTGATCTGAAATCTGATTTCAGGGATGAGTTGCATAAGATTAATGGAACGCATCTAGCCAAAGTTTGACAAGATCAGGCAAGATCTAAAGGGTTTCGACAAACGACTTTAGGGTAAAACAGGGTAATTAGGGTTTCAAAAATGGCGAGGGTCAAAACTCAGGTTTAGGGCAGGATTTGGAAATTCTTCCAGAAGGGAAAAATGTTCAGAATAGTGAATGGGAGATATTCACTGAATCAGATCAAAGTTTGGAGGTGGTCTGAGGCTTTTAGTCTTTTTGGGCTTCTGACAAATCTGAAAAGGGCTGATTTGTGAAAAAGATCTGAACGAAAGAGTTTGATTGCCAACTTTTTGGGGTAAGCTACTGGCACAACTGGGATCTCATTCTGAAATAGAGAGGGACAAGACAGGCCAGGATTTGGGAAAAATCGGGGTGTTACACCGACGTGGCATGCGAGCTGGACCAGCGGTGCATTCGGCTGTGCCACGTCTTCAGTCGCTAGCCCAACTAGCCACTGAAGTTCAATCGCACGACTCGTCTCGCGACTGAAGATTAGTATAAGTTTTGAAATTTTTTAAAGTTTTGAGTTAGTTTTTGTCGTGGTATCACGGATACCTCGGCAGGTTAGGACATGCACGGCACGAGTACAACGGCGCGAGCAGACCGAGTTACTGGTCTTCTCCCGCCGGGCAACACAGAAATTGACACAGTGGTTTATATAGGTTCGGGTCCCAGTGGGGGCCCTAGTCCTGTTGGCTCTCTCCGGACGCGAGTCCGCTGGGGAGGTATGCTCTCGGGGAGAGGTCTCCAAGAGAGCCAGATATTACGTTAGTTCAAATGAGTTCGAATCCCTTGAAAAGAGGTACAAGAGGGGTATATATAGCCCCTAAGAAATACAAAAGACTAAAGAGCCCTCGCTGCAACCGTCGGATGGAAGGGCAGGGACGTCCTTTGACCAGGGGGACGTCCTGGATGCTCGACACGTGGCCTCACCGGCTTCCCAGAGGCTTCACGGTCAATAGCCGCCCTTTGGGGACCCGAAGACTCTTCGGGACTCGCCGGGGGTTTGGTGATCCTCCGGATTCCACCGAGCGCCCGGTGACCCTCCGGATCTCACCGGGGGCACCGGGCGCCGTGGCGCCCGGTGACCTTCCGGATCTCACCCGGGGCCCGGTGATTCTCCAGGTCTCACCGGGGGCTCCTCAGGACTTCGTGGGGGCCCTGGGGATTCCCCCAACAGCAGCCCCCCAGGCCCTTGGGGGCACTTGGTGCCTCCGATGGGTATGTAAAGCTCCTGACGATGACGCTTCGTCTTCCACGAAGTCCCTTACGCCGCCGGCGGCGTTTCAATTTCCGAACCGTCTCTCCGCGGGACGCGCCTATCTGCGAACAGACGCATCGCTTCGAAGCATTCACATCCGCGTCGCTTCGTCTTGCGCACGACGGTCCAGCCCCGCGGCTTTGATGGCTTTGTGGACACGTGGCGGGCATCCGGGTCCCCTCCACCACCTATAAATAGGGGGGGCCCTTAGTTTGAGCATGCCCACAAGCCCTCAAACCCCACAAACTTCTGTAGCCTCCCAGTAGCTCCCGGTGATTTCCGGTGACCTTTTCCCGGTAGCTTCCGGTGATTTCCATTGACTTCCGGTGACTTTGCCCGGAAGCGCCGGGTAGTTTCGAGTGACTCCTCCAGAAAGACCCGGTGACCTTTCACCAGTAGTTTCCGGTGACTTCCGGTAACTTCTTTCTGGAAGTTCCCGGTGACACTCCCCGGTAGCACCCGGTAGTTTCGGCAGTTTTTGGACGAGTTCATCCCTGATGGCGCCGAAGAGTCGCACCAAGGTCTCCGAGCTGCCCGCGGAGGAGGTGACCTCCGATTTCCTCGGGGCCACCGAGTTCTCCTCGGGGGCCCTTGAGGCCTTTTTGGAGCGCGGCTATTTTCGAGCGGGAGACATCAAGATTCCCGGCCCGGCGGAGCAGGTGCCGAGCCCCAAGGACGGGGAGGTGGTGGCCTTCGAGGCCTTCGTGGAGGCGGGCCTCCGACTTCCGGTGCACCCACTGCTGCGCGAGTTCCTGCAGGTATACGGTCTCTCGCTCAACCATCTCAGCCCGAACACTCTTGTCAGGATGGGCCTGTTTATCTGGTTGTGCGAGACGACCGCCGTGACGGAGCCCACCCTGCGACTCCTACGGTACTTCTACGAGCCATCGGCGAGGGGCCCGGTGGTGAGGATGGGCAGTCCTAGGTCGGCCTTCGGCTCCATCATGATCCAGCTGACCCCGGGCCGCGCAGACGAGTACCCGGTGCTAGCCTCCCGGGACCACTGGGGGGACTGGCTCCGGCATTGGTTCTACCTCCGGGTGGGAGACCCGGGGGTGACTTATTCTCTGGAGCCGTTGACGTACTCGCGGTCCGGCGGCCCAGTGGCTCCCGAGTGGACCGTGGCGGAGATGGACCTCCTCACCGCGATGGCAAAGGCCCGATTCCGGCAGTCCATGCGGGATCTTGCGGAGGAGATGGCCCTCCTCCGAGTGGCGCCGTTCCACACCCGTCGAGGGAGAGGAATGTCGGCGGCGCACAGGCCACCCCGGATGGCGGTGGCGAACCGTAAGTATTCCGACCCCTTCTCCATGCTGGGAGACTTTTCCTAACTCTTGCTTCATTTGTTGCTCTTGCAGTTAGGTCCTAACTCTTGCTTCATTTGTTGCTCTTGCAGTTAGGTCCTATGGTCGGGCCAAGGAGATCGCGGCGACCCTCCTCGGCCGATACTACGAGGACGAGCACGAGAGGGTAGTTCGCGTCATCGGGGAGGGTCCTCCCCGAAACGCCGTCGCGGAGGTGTTTGGGCTGAGGCTCCCGGCCCGAGTGCCTTTGCCCACCCCTGCTTCGCGCAAGCGGGGGAAGGAGGTTGCCGGCGGACCCTCGAAGCGGTCTCGCCCGTCCGGCAGCCCCGCGGGATCCCGGGCCCGGAGGAATACCGCGAGGCCCCGGTCTTCACCTCCGCCCTCTCCAGCGAGGGACTCCGCGGCGGGGGTCGCTGGGGCGTCGGGCGCAGCCCCAGACACTCCGGGCGGGCCGGATCCCATGGGCGGCGTTCCGGCCGGAGAGGACCAGGGCTCAGACTCGGAGATGTACGCTCCGAGCCCTTCGCCGCCTCCTGCTCCTGCGGGGGTCCGACCGCAGCCCTCATCCAGCGAGGTCTCCGTCCGGTTTCGGATGCCGGGCGGCCTGCCGATGGCCTCGATCATGGCCCCAAAGACGGGCTCCTCGGCGGTTCGGTCCACGACGGCGGCGCTCCCTGTACCCGGGAGGGGTAAGGGCCTGTTCGTCCGCCCCGGGCTTCCGGCGCCTCCTCCGGATCAGGCCTCCGGCTCCTCCAACGATGGGACTCCAGAGGAGGGAGCTCTGCATGGTGGGGAGGCCTCCCGCGGGAGCGACCCGGGGGGCGACGAGGGTGACGTCGACGCGGTGATCTCCTCCGGACTTCGAGTAGGTTACTTGAATTTCATGGTCATCCGTCTTTCGTGTTCTGATCATTGTTCTCGCGCAGACGGTTGCACTGGATCGGGGCTTCAAGTCTCGGCTCGCCACATGTCTCCGGGCTGCCGAGGACATAGTGGCCTTTGAGCGCGCCTGGAAGGAGAAGGCGCTCAGGGACGCGGCCTCGGAGCGCTCCGAGAAGGAGCGGGCGCTCGGGGAGCTCGCCGCTGTGCAGGCTCGGCTCGCCGCCGTCGAGGACACGGCCTCTCGGCTCCGAAGGGAGCTGCAGGCGGAGTGGGAGGCCGCAGTTTCGGGAGTCTAGGCCGTGGTAGCGGGAGGTAGGGCGATCCGCTCTACTCTCGAGGAGCTCAGGATCGAGCTCGGGTGGGGGGCAGGCCCCGACCCAGCGCCGGCATCGGTCGGGGAGGCCGCGCACTTCCATGGTGCGCAGGTTGCCCTGATCCCGGCCGCTGCGGAGGCTCTGGCACGAGGCCTCGCCGTCCCGGTGATTGCCTTGGCGGCGGCCCTTGTTGAGCACCGCGGAGAGGGCGCCGGGGTCATCGGGGAGCTTGTCCCCCGGAGCTTCCCCGCCTTCTTCGACCCTCGGCGGACTGAGCTGGAGCGGTCCGCCGAGGCTCTCTTCGACCGAATCACCGGCGCCATGGAGACGGGCGGCCGACGCTCGGGCCAGGATGCGTCAGCCAGCGCGGACGTCCCCCCGGGGGGGCGACAAGGACGGGCAAGTATGAGCTCCCTCCCCCCCCCCCCCCCCCCCGGTTAGATTAGGCTTCTCTTTTTAGGTCTTTTTTGCTCCGGGTGGCTTCTCTAGAGAGAGCCCCAGGAACTTGTAAATGTCTTTCAACTGGAATAAAGTAGTGCTTTTGCTAAGTGTGCTCAACTTGCCGGCAGGTATCCTTAGACATCGCTTTCCCAGGGTCTTCTTGCCCTGAGGAACATCTTTTGGAGAATGCTCGAGGGTCGCCCGGGGGGTCTAGCCAGGGTAGCGCCCGGGCGGCCTCGATTTTACTAAGTCTGGCGGCCAGGGGAGCATCCGACGGGCTAGTCTCCGAACCCGCTCATGCTAACTCCGCGAAGGGAGGTGCCTCCGGGGAGCCGGCGCTGCTGCGTTGGCTCCCAGAGTGGCACTTAGGAAACTTCGACGATTGTCGCGCCGAGTTATCTCCACCGAGGCCGGGGGCCCTAAAGGTTCCCCCGCTCAGGATACTCCCCCCGGCTGGCTACGAGTGCTGGCCGGAGGGTCTCCTTCGGCGTGCTCTTCGACGTATGAGAAGTCTGTACAATGATCTTTCCCGGGAGATCTCAGAGGGTCTCCGGGATTATTAGGTGTAGTTGCTTCTCGGGGATCGTTCTTCGGAGCATCTTCCCGCGGGAGCCTAACTCCCCGGGCCATGCTCGTGCGCCCGGGTCTCACCCGGGGGGCGCTTCCGTCCTACCGGGGGGGTTGTCCCCCAGTGTGATGTTGTATCAATAAAGCCATAGACTTGTTTATTTGCCGCGTCTTTGTCTCAGAAACTTCGAAGCCTTCCGCGTAAAGCCGTTGTTTTTCTGTCCGGGTCCAGGGTTTTCCTCCCCCCCCCACAGCGGAGTGCAGCACAGCTCCGCGCACTGTGGGTAACGAGGGAAAGGGCCCGGACTGCACTAGGTGCGTAATTTGCGTAGCCCCTCGTCGAGAGTCCCGGGGGGCTAGCGGTGGTGCGCGACCGAGAAAGTGGTCGGTCTATCTTTTTGAGATGATACACTCCGAAAGCGAGTTTTCCATCTGCCGTGGGAGGCAATGGATGTTCCCTTAGAAGGGTTCCGTGACCCGGTAGCGGGTGTAGAGTGTTCGAGGGGGGGGACTAATCTCTCGAAGTGACTCATTACCGCAATTCGTGAGAACTGGGTTGCCGCTTACGCCCTCAATCCATGAGGGGTACTGTAAGCCGCCCTATGGGAGCTGTACTCCCGTTGTAGGGACTTTAGGCTATGGTAGCCCACTTCCTCACGGAGAGGGCATCCTCACGGGGAGGGAATTTTTATAGAGGAGACGTCGCCATTTAGGCGGAAGAAAAAACTCCTATAAAAGAATTCCAACGGTGAAGTAGAAAAAAGAAATTCAATTTAACGGAGACATAAAAATCCCAGAGTTGATCAAGAAATCCACGCCTCCCCCCGCGAAAGCGCGGTCGGGGAGGGAACTGTGAGTACATAAGCCGCCCCCTGCGGAAGCGCGGCGGAGGAGGTGGCGAGCCTGGAGGCTAAACATAAAACTTGCGAAGCAAGGTTATGTTCCAAGTGTGCGTCAGCTCCTGGTCTTGAAGTGTGGAGAGTTTGTAGGCTCCGGAGCCCAGGACCGCGGTGATCCTGTATGGGCCCTCCCACTTGGGGGATAGTTTGCCCTAGGCTTGGGGGTCTGTCACACGCTTGAGGACCAGGTCCCCAAGGCGGAAGGCCCTTTCGCGCACGCGCTGGTTGTACGCACGTGCCATCTCGCGCTCGTAGATGGTGTGGTGAAGGAGCGCTCGGTCGCGTTCTTCTTCGACAAGGTCGACCTCCAACCGTTGATTATCCTCGTTGGTTTGATGCGCCGCGGTCGTAGCTCCGTCGGGGAGCTCGACCCGCAACGATCAAAAACCAATCTCCGAGGGGAGAACTGCTTCGGCCCCGTAGACAAGAGAGAAAGGCATGCGCCCTGTCGCTCGGCTAGGGGTGGTGTGCATGGAGCAGAGGATGCTTGGAAGCTCTTCTGCCCATGCGCCTCACTTGGAGGCGGTCTGTTCAAGCCGTCGGCGCAAGCCTTGTAGGATCATGCCGTTGACCCTTTCAACGGCTCCGTTGCATTGTGGATGAGCCACGGAGGCAAAATGGAGGGTAGTGCCTAAGCCTTCACAGAATTCCCGAAAATATGCCAAGTCGAACTGGGTCCCATTGTCGACGGTGATTTCTTGGGGGACCCCGAAGCGACATACGACATTTTTCCAGAAAAAACGTTGCACCGCGCGGGAAGTGATGCTGGCCATGGGCTCAGCCTCCACCCACTTGGAGAAGTAATCCACGGCGACCACCGCGTACTTGTAGCCCCCAGGTGTTGGGGGGAAGGGACCAAGGAGATCCATCCCCCAGCGCGCGAAGGGCCAAGTAACAGGGATGGTTTGCAATGCCGCGGAGGGGAGGCTGGTGCCCCTCGCCATCTTTTGGCAGGCCTCGCACGCGGAGATTAGATCCCGTGCGTCACGGACCAACGTGGGCCAGTAGAATCCTTGGTGAAGGGCCTTCGCTGCGACCGCCCGCGGAGCCAAGTGGGATCCGCAGCTCCCCGAGTGTATGTCCTCGAGGAGCTGGAGTCCTTCCGCCCGGGGGAGGCAGCGAAGGAGGGCGGAAGCCCCCTGCTTGTAGAGCTTCCCGTCCAGCAGAACGTACGCCCTGGCCTTGGCGCGGAGGCGCTTCACCTCAGCGTCACCGGAAGGTTCCCCCTCGTCCCTTTTGCAGGAGATGAGGGGATCCATCCACGATGCAGTCCGAGTGATCTCAGAAACCTCCGGGACGCGAACCTCAGGGTTCACGTCCGGAAGGGTTATCGAGGGCCTCGGGATGATTTCCAGAAAAGCGCCCTTGGGAAGAGGTTCCCGGGCACTGGCCACCCGGGCCAACGCGTCGGCCCGGGTGTTATCCCGTCAGGGGATGTATCAGGCCTCTAAGCCTTCGAAGTGTCTTTCCATCTTCCGCACTTGCCCCAAGTATAGACTCAGGTTTGCGTCGTGGAACAAGTAAGACTTGTCCATTTGGTTGACCACCAGCTGGGAGTCTCCTTTCACCAGGAGGCGGCGGATTCCCAGGGAGCGCACGAGGCGCAATCGCAGGAGCAAGGCCTCATACTCGGCGACATTGTTCGTAGCCAGGAATTCGAGCCTAGCGGCGTACTCCAGCATCTTCCCTTCGGGACTCCAGAGAACCACCCCCGCGCTGGCCCCGGCGAGGCACAAGGAGCCATCGAACATGAGCGTCCAATGGTCCTGGCACCGGGGAGGGGCGAGGGGAGTCCCTCTATCCGTTTCGGTGGTTAGGGTCCATTCCGCCACGAAGTCAGTGAGGACTTGCGACTTGATGGCGGAGCGGCCCGTGAAGGTGAGGGAGAAAGGAGCGAGCTCAACCCCCCACTTGCCAATTCGGCCAGTGGCCTCCTTGTTTCTCACCACTTCCCCCAGCGGGAGAGATGACGGGACCGTGATTGGGTGCCCGAGGAAGTAGTGGCGGATCTTCCGCGACGCCATGAGGAGGGCATACCACAGCTTTTCCACCTCAGTGTACCGTATCTTAGCCCCCTGAAGGGCCTCGCTTACATAGTACACGGGGCGCTGTTGCCCATCCTGCTCTCTTACGAGCACCGCGCTCACCGCGACTGGGGTCGCAGCGAGGTAGAGAAGTAAAGGTTCCTCCGAGGATGGGCTCACAAGCATCGGGGGGCTCGCGAGGTATTCTTCAGCGCGTCGAATGCCGTCTGGGCCTCGGGGGTCCATCTGAACCCCTCAAGGTCCCGGAGGATTTTGAAGAACTGGAGTCCGCGTTCTCCTGACCTCGAGACGAAGCGACCCAACGCGGCCAGACGGCCGGTGAGCCTCTGTACGTCTTTGACGGAACGCGGGGGAGGCATGTCCAGTAGGGCTCAGATTTTTCAGGGTTCGCCTCGATGCCCTGCTGGGACACCAAGAAGCCAAGCAGCCTCCAGCCGCGTACGCCGAAGGCGCATTTTTTCGGGTTGAGTTTCAACCCGTACTTGCGGAGGCTGCGGAAGGTCTCCGCCAGGTCGTCGACGTGTGTGACCGCACGAAGGCTTTTGACGACCGCGTCGTCAACGTAGACCTCGACGTTACGGCCGATTTGGTCCTTCAGGACCAGCGTCATGAGACGCTGGAAGGTTGCCCCGGCGTTTTTCAACCCGAAGGGCATGTGGAGATAGCAGAAGGTGCCGAGGGGAGTTATGAAACTCGTCTTTTCCTCGTCCTCCGTTGCCATTCGAACCTTATGGTACCCCGAATATGCATCAAGGAAACTCATCAGTTCGCATCCCGCGGTCGAATCGACCAGCTGGTCAATCCGTGGGAGTGGGTAGTTATCTTTCGAGCAAGCGCGGTTGAGGTCAGTGAAGTCCACGCACATCCTCCACTTGCCACTTGACTTCTTTACGAGGACGGGGTTTCCCAACCATTCGGGGTGTAGGACTTCCGGCACAAACCCCGCCTCTAGAAGCTTGGCGACCTCTACCTTGATGGCGTCTTGGCGCTCGAGGGATAGCTTCCTCAACTTTTGCTTGATCGGGGAGCGGCCGGGGATCACTGCGAGCTTATGCTCGATGACGTCCCGGGCGACGCCCTGCATGTCCGAGGGCTCCCACGCGAAAACGTTCGAGTTCTCGCGAAGGAAGTCCACGAGTTGCTCGGCGTGCCCCTCGGGGAGGTCTGCTCTGACCCTGATGGTCCTCTCTTCATCTCCCGCGGACAGTTGGACCTTCCGGAGGTCTCCCTCGGGGCGTGGCCTCGGGAATGGCCTCCCGGAAGAAGCGGCCAGGGCAGTATGAGGTTCGGGTGGGTTCTCTCCCCCCGGAGTCTTGATCATGTTGACGCTTCCAACAGCGGCGGCGGCGTGCTCATAAAGAGCGCGGGCCATGCTCTGGTCACCTCGAATAGTGATCGCACCGTGAGGCCCAGGGATCTTCACGCAGAGGTAATTCTGGTGAATTGCCGCCCCCAGGTGGTAGATCGTGGTCCTCCCCATAATGGCGTTGTACGAAGAGGGGAGGTCCACGACATCAAAACGGACCATCTCCGTCCGGTAGTTTTCCGGGGTGCCGAAGATCATCGGTAGGTCAACCTTCCCCACTGGGTGGATGGTCTTCCCGGAGACGAAGCCTTGCAACGGCCCGAGTGCGGGCTGCAGCAGCTTCTCGTCGACTTGCATCTCCCTGAACGCCTTCAGGTATAGAATATCGGCGGAGCTTCCGCCGTCGACGAGGATGCGCTCTAGTAGGCAGTTGTAGACTGTAGCCGAGACGATGAGTGCGTCGTCGTGCGGGAAGCGAACCCCGCGCGCATCTTCCGCTGTGAAGGTGAGGGGGACGTCCGACCATTTCGGTGGCGGAGACGTATGCAGCACCCCCACAACCTTCACCTCTCGCGCATACTCCTTGTTCTAACGCTTGGAGTCCCGTCTCACGGCAGATCCCCCCATAATGACGTTTATACGTCTTTGGGAGGTTTGAAAGGGGAGCTCCTGGGCTGAGCTCCCTTCTTGCGTCTGTCTTTGCTGCTCGCCCGCGGGAGCGGGAAGCGCTGCCAAAGCCGTCGAGGGAGGCAAGGAGGCAGGGCCCCCTCCCCCTGGCCGCGCTGGTCGAGAAAAGCCGCGAAGTATTGTAGAAGCTGATGGCATTCTCGAGTAGCGTGGGTACTCGACTTGTGGAAGGTGCACCACACGTTGGCTGTGCCCTCCTTGCTCTCCTTGGGGCGGCTCTCGCGGCCGCGGGAGGATTGTCCTCCCCCGTAGCCTTTTGCCTTAGGAGGGGCACGACTGCCTTTGCCGCTGTCGCGCGAGCCGCCTCCGCCCTCGAGGACGAAAGCATCCCGCCGCCGTGGCTCGCGGTGATCGTTTCTTCGGGGACGTTTCCTGGGGGGATCTCTGGCCTCCCGATCGGCGGGGGCAGGAGCCCCCTGGTTCTTCTTCCAAAGATCGTCTTCCTCCGCGCGGGCGTACTTCTCAAGTACGGTGAAGAGTTCGTCGGCGGAGGTGGGGCAGCTCCGGGAGAGTCTCCGGTGGAGCTCCCCGGGGAGTATCCCGCTCTTGCATGCTTCAATGACCGTGGAGTCAGGAACATGCGCCACTTTGCTCTTCACCTGAGCGAAGCGCTTAAAGAAGCTGCGGATAGTCTCCCCCGTCCTTTGCCGGACGGTATAGAGCTGGGACGAGTCTAAGGGCCGCACATAGTTGCCCTGGAAGTTCGCGCAAAATTCGCGCTTCAGCTGCACGAAGGACTTGATGGATCCAGCTTTCAGGTTGTAGAACCATGAGCGTGCGATGCCCGTGAGGTAGAGGGGAAAGACATTGCATTGCACTGTCTCATTCCCCCCAGCCACCGAGATGGCCGTTGAGTACACCTGCACAAACTCGTAAGGATCGGCCTCACCGTTGTAGTGCTCGATGTGCGGTGGGCGGTAAGGCCGCGGCCAGTGGATGCAGCGGAGGCGACCGCACAGCGGTTGGTTGGTCCCCTTAACTTCCTTGGGGGATCCGTGGTCGCCGTCTTCTCTCGCCAGGGACGCATGCTCGTTGTCTGAGTCTGGGAGGGGTGGCAGCTGTCCCCCGGTGTGACGGTATCGCCTCTTTTCCTCCGGATTGGTTGAGCTGACCTCTTGGGCATCGAGGTATTCTGCGGGGAGGGTAGCAGCTTCCTTGAACGGTCTCTTCCCCCGGGCGAGTTGGGAGCGCGTCTCGGCGCGCCCGCGGGTTCGGGGGAGTCCTGACCGATGGCGGGAGGTGGTTTCCCCGGACTTGGCGGTACGCATTCACTCGACCTCCTCTCTTGTGAAGCGGGTCTGATCCGCCGGGGGCGCCCGCAAGGGCGGCCCCGGAGGGGGAGGGAGCTGATGCGCATTTGCCACCGTCCCAGCGGACGCCGCTGGCGCGCGAACCGGGCCATGCGCCGGGTCCGCGCTCGGTGCGGCGGCGGGGGTAGTTGCGGTTCGAGTCCCAGGGGCGTCTGTAGGAGCGGGCGTTGCACCGGCTCCGGGCGTCGGCCCCCGAAGGCTCTCGGGCTCGGGAGCGGAAGTTGTCCCCGGCCCGCCGGTAGCTGCTCGCGGGGGTTCCGGACCCGGGGGCGGGCGACTCCCCGAGGCGGGGCAGGGCTCGGAGACGAGTTGACCCCCCGGCGCTGGAAGCATCCCCGGAGCCAGATATGGCCCGGGCGCACCTCCGGGAACAGGGAACATCCCCGGCCCGGCAAAGGTGGGGTGCCCCATGAAGAATTGGGGCGGTGCCCCCGTAAACGGATATGGAGGCAGGTAGACGGGAGCCGGGGGTCGCGCCAGGACGCGCAGCAGCTCCTCCAGGGTGTGCTGGGTGTGAAGCTGGCCCTGGATCAAAGCCCCCAGCATAGAATCTCCGGAGACCGGAACGGATAGTTGGGGCGCACTAGGCCCCGCAAGCTCGATTGCGGTCGCCGGGTCAGAAACGGGGACCCTTTGGCCGGAGGCCGTGGGCGGAGGAAGTGGGTCCTCCCCCGGCGCGCCCCCGGGCGGCAGGGCCGCGGAGGCCTCATCTCGCGGAGGCGGAGGCGGAGCCGGATTGCTGGGACTAGCGCCCTCGGGAGATGAGAGGGCTTGAGCTCTAGTTGTTGCGGGAGCCATGGCGATTCATCGCGACGTCCCCAAGGTCGGCGCCAGCTGTCGTATTATCACGGATACCTCAATAGGTTAGGATGTGCACGGCACGAGTACAACGGCGCAAGCAGACCGAGTTACTGGTCTTCTCCCGCCGGGCAACACAGAAATTGACACAGTGGTTTATACAGGTTCGGGTCCCAGTGGGGGCCCTAGTCCTGTTGGCTCTCTCCGGACACGAGTCCGCTGGGGAGGTATGCTCTCGGGGAGGGTCTCCAAGAGAGCCGGATATTACGTTAGTTCAAATGAGTTCGAATCCCTTGAAAAGAGGTACAAGAGGGGTATATATAGTCCCTAAGAAATACAAAAGACTAAAGAGCCCTCACTGCAACCGTCGGATGGAAGGGCGGGGACGTCCTTTGACCAGGGGGACGGCCTGGATGCTCGACACGTGGCCTCACCGGCTTCCCAGAGGCTTCACGGTCAGTAGCCGCCCTTCGGGGACCCGGAGACTCTTCGGGACTCGCCGGGGGTTCGGTGATCCTCCGAATTCCATCGGGCGCCCGGTGACCCTCCGGATCTCACCCGGGGCCCGGTGGCTCTCCGGATCTCTCCGGATCTCACTGGGATTTCGGTGACCCTCCGGATCTCACCGGGCGCCCGGTGATCCTCCGGGTCTCACCGGGCGCCCGGTGATCCTCCGGGTCTCACCGGGCGCCCGGTGACCCTCCGGGTCTCACCGGGGGCTCCTCAGGACTTCGTTGGGGCCCTGGGGATTCCCCCAACAGTTTTGGAAGTTTTTTATTGGATTATTTGTAAAAAAATTTTGTGAGGTGAGGTGTGACAAGCACTGGAATACCTGTTGCCAGGCATGATTCTCGATGGACTTGCACTTTGCTTTGCTTTGTTGTTTCATTTTCCTCTCAAGTCTCAAGTAAGCATAAGTTTATATATACCTTTGCCCCCACAGTTGCTATCAGGCGGGAGATTTGACATCTTTGGAAAAAGACAAAAGGAGATGCTTCTCCAAGCAAGGTGTGTCTCGGATTATTTTCCAGGCCCACAATAACAGTGCATCACTGCAACTGATAATTATCTTGTATAAAGTAAATTTGCGCATTAGGGCTGAATTTTTGTAAATAATCTAAAAAATATATGAAAATTATAAGAATAACTCAGTAAAAAAATGTTAGCAAATACATAAATTGTTAGGATACATAAATTGTTTTGTAATCCAGATGGTCTCAACTCCACATCTACAGTGCGGCTGAGGAAAGACAGCGACGTAGACTCTCAATTCCACTTTAAATGTGGGTTTGATCACGAAGGTAACGTTCAAGGCACACATTCATTGTGTCCTCTAGCGGTTAATCCGTTTTTACTAAAAGATTTTACATTGGATTATTTCTATAATTTTTATTTATTTTTGGATTATTTCAAAATAAACCATGAGGTCTCTGCATCTTTAGAAAATTGTGCATTCAAGTCTATATATTTTATAACTGATTACTTAAGTTCTTGTGATTTGAGAAATTATGTACTCCGGTCCAAATATTTTGAGGAATTGTTGATTCCGGCCTTTTTCTTAGATATATCTAATGGAATATATTGCTGGCATTTTCTGATATTATCTTCAAAAATGACTTGTAGCACAGTATTCAAAATTGATTGAGATGGTATAATCTTCCAAACTATTGGTGAGGTGGGGATTATTATTTAGAGTGATTCTGCCCCATTTCTTTTCACTATACATTGATATGATCCTTTGGTTAAAAGGACTAAGAATTAGAATTCAACAAATGAAAGGGCCAAAATGCAATTCTATTAGATATAACTCACAGACGGATTGAATCAAATAATTTCTCAAAGTATAAAGACTTGATGGTGAATTTGACGGTATGGAGAGATGGATAACCAATTTCTAAAGGTGCAAAGGCCTAATATGTAAAATTGCCCTCAAATAAACTACACAAGCCGAGTTGAAAATAATATGGAATTTTTGTTCATGACTTGTCAATTTCTTTTCTGAAGTAGCAGATTTAAAATTTTGCAAATTAGGTGTCAGGGTAAGAGACATATTTAGTGAAAACTCTCTTTACAATAGAAAAATGTAAACCCAAAATTTGAACCGCCTGTTTGATGTGCATTCGCTGAATCTACATCATGGAAACTAATATTTTTTTAGCATTCCTTAAGATGTTAGTAATGTGGTTGAACAAATGAGAGAATGAAAACTCAAGATTTGAACAACTTGATTAACATACTAATGAAGTATATTGGTCAAATCTACATCATGAAACTAGTATTTTTAGCAATCTTTGATATGTTAGCAATGTGAATGAACACATAAGAAAGAAAACTCAAGATTTGAATCATCTGATCAATGTATCAATCAATTATATTTGTTGAATCTATATTATTGAAATTAGCATTGTTTAACATCTTTTGAGACGCTAACAATGTAACTGAACAAATGAGAATCCTCCCGGTACTGATCGAAGGTGATTGAACGAATGACACATCGCACTGCAACCATGTTGCTAGTACAATTTGCATGCATATTACAAATCGAGTCGAGCAGCGCTTTCAGGCCAAGCTAGGTTAGGTTAAGGTCGTTCTCTTTTGCCGTGCCATGGACCAGGCCTTGGAAGCCGATGGCGATTTGTTTGTTTTTTCCTATACTTTTTTAATGAGATGTTGATTATAGAGAGTTATATATGATAAAAAAAATAAAAAGATACAAAATATATATATATATATATATATATATATATATATATATATATATATATATATATATATATCTCCATTGCTATATTAGAACCATTACCTTAGCCTTACCTTGTCGAGATAGACCAGACCTGTGTCTGGGTATTTTCCTGGTATCAGAGCCCGGCCGTCCGAGTCAGCCCCGCCGTCTTTTCGTCCGGGGGGAGGGAGGAGTTGGTATAGTAGGTCCAGGCGGAGATCCCTGTTGGCTTTGTCGGGGGTTGCGAGGTAGCGTCGCCCTTTTAGCCGTGTGATAGGCGTTTGGTGGGCGTAAATCGCGAAAGGAACACTGCAAAGGAACGAGGTTGATCTTAATTGTGGGACTTGTCCCTACCGTTGACTGGAAACTATCCATTACTCTCTCTTCTGTACTAAAAGACGTCTTGACTGATTAGACTCTGAGCACTGTTATTAGGGCTATAGCCTCAAGCAAGAAAGGTCCATTAAAACAATGTCGGTTAAAAGTGGTTCTTCTATATGTTTTGAGGATGCGGGAAAAAATATTGCGAATTGGAAGACTTCCAGGGAAACTACTATTAAATCTGATTTTGAAATAGATAAACCTCTTCTTAGACTTGAGTTTGCTCTACCTAAAAACAAAATGAAAAAAGAAAGATTTTTCAATAAAGTTAAAGAACCTTTTAAAACTAAAATCAGAGATCTTTGGTATGCTGATATGATAAAACAAAAAAGAAATATATTTTTCTTTGACTGGTATTGTCGCGCCCCGAGACTGGGACAACGACTACTCCTGTAGAGACCTAGCTCGCTGCAACTAGTCCCATTCTCACAAACCTTTGACTTCCCAGGATGAGTCAAACACAGGAGTATATTACATTGCAACAGAGTCCTCACAAAATATTAAGCAGTGTGGCCTGCTGGCCTTAATATTACATAAAGAGGATTACAATGCCTACAAGGCATTCAGGGTTTAACAAAATATTTAACTACGCAGCAGAAGATAGGTGACCCTTCCACAAAAGAAGTTGACGGCAGAACAACACACTTCAGGGCTCTGGCGGAACTGATTCTCCTCCTTCTGGATCCACGAAGTACTCCGTGCCATCGTCTTGATCAAAGTAGGCTCCATCTATTGAGTTGAATGTTGCAAGGGTGAGCACTTACGTACTCAGCAAGTCATAGGTAAGAGTAGATACATATAGTAGTGATGATATGAACCTAGACTAGTCAAGAATTATGGATATTTGTAAAATAATCTTATCCTTCTCATCTCATCTTATTTCAGCTCATGGCAGCACTTTTCAGAATATAACACCATCATTCATGTTCACTAGATTATAGCACTACCGCGACACGTCGACACACGACAGCCCACGGCAGCACTCCTTATCATGACAACACATGTCATTTGGGTAATCTTGATTTAAACATATTTTATTTAGAAAATAGTACTTGTGTCACACCCCGTGGATTTAATCCACCGCAGCAGACTCCTATAAACCCGGGAGCTCGGAGTATTCGAATACGTTTTTAACTCTGCAGAGAGGTACCAATTTACCCGCAAGATATTCCACTTTCAAGCCCATCCTATCAAAATGATTAGACCCCTCCTCACAACCATGTGTGAGTGGCAAGGTGGAGATAACAAGAACTTTTGTTATGCATCACTTACAATTCACCCCCGACCCTGTGGCTCTCAGCGAGGCACAGTTGTGGCAGGTTGTATCCAAACCTCCACCCCTTTGCTTATTCCCATTACTGGGTCAGCGTGCTTGATCACCTTCAGTGATATGTGTGGGAGCCGCGCTCCGTGTTTATCGTGCATCACTACACATCTCATGCAGGGGTTTCATGTGCGATCCACATAATTACTTGTTCAGGCCTGTCCCATACCAGGCTTGCGGTTAGCACGTTGTTCAGGCCACTAGACGCACAACACAAGGTTTTAGTCCTTATATGCCAGTGACCAGACCATCCACAACCCTGCACCTTCAGTGCC
Source organism: Pharus latifolius (assembly GCA_019359835.1). Classification (NCBI taxonomy): domain Eukaryota; kingdom Viridiplantae; phylum Streptophyta; class Magnoliopsida; order Poales; family Poaceae; genus Pharus; species Pharus latifolius. The sequence continues at coordinate 35,494,407 of CM033323.1, read as the reverse complement.
TGCATTCCTTTGCAGTCTAGCACCTCCAGTGCTACAGCCATCCATACCATTTTTCTGGTCACGGCTAGGGGTTTTATTTTATGAATATAAGTATATAGATACATATAATAGTTCATGGCTCAAAACTTGTTTATTTCACATTTCACAGATAACCAGTCTAGTACTGCCAATTCATAAATCAACCATTCTCAATCTTTCACATGCAATATTGCCTATATTCAAGGTTATGTTTTAGCAACATTTAAAATATAGGTTCAAGATGACCAAGGATATGACTTGCCTTCCGCGTCGTAAGAAACAGCAGTCGATGACGGGTCAACAGCAAAATCTTCAAAGTCAGCTTCTGAATCTGCTCGACGACAAACAATCACACAATAATTACTTTTAATATTAAAATGTTTTATGACTTATATGCAGAAATGCACAACAAGCATGATAGAACTAAACCGGTGATAAGTTGAACTGCAAACTGAACTGAGTCGAGATTCTAGGGTTTCAAGGAATTTGGGCTAAGGATGGTGATTAGATAATCTTAGGGTTTCAGGTTTGCAATAGGGATAACAATTTTGTGGCTGGTTTAATCAAAACAGCGAATGTCAACAGATCGACATTCGGATCAAAGCTTGGACATAGCTTTAAGAAAAGCTAAAGTGCTTATCTCAAGTTGTGGTAGTAGAAGAAAATGTAGATCACAACTCTACAAATTCAGTGGACAAAGTGGTTTCCAAAATGCACAACCAGAAGTGGGTAAACAAGGTCAATGCCACTGGCTGGCAAGCTCTGGCATAGAGCTGACAATGCCAAAAACTAGGGCTTAGCATAACTTTTGATCTGGAGCTCCAAATGATGCACCACTTTGTCTGGGAGGTAGGCTTGAGTAACAGAAACAATTAAGTCAACAGGATCTAGGGCAAGAAATGGCTGGAAAGCAAGAAATTTGATGATGAACTGAGATGAACTGGCTGCACTAGATCAGTTCTGGACAAGATCTTGGCATGGCTGTAACTTCCAATCTAGGCCGATCTAGGTGTCGGCCTAGAAGACAAAAATGTTCAGGAAGTTAGGGCACACACAGTGGACAAAGTGATTTGAGTTGAAACGGCCGGGAACACTTTTCCGATCATCGGCGCCGGAGAAGAAAACGCTGCTGATTGGGGGTTTCTGCTACACGCAACAAGAACTTAATTCCTTGCTTGGAGAGCATCTAGGAGGTATAGGGAAGCTTCTGGTAACATCAAATTGACCGGAGGATCACCGGAGAAGCCTGGCGATGATCGCCGGTTTCTGGTGAAGCTCAGGTTAGGGGAAAACTTTGATTCTTGCTCAAACTGGAAATCTAAATACACAGGCTTTCTTGAATTAGTTTACTGATCAATTTTTATTACAGAATCGAGAGCTAATTTGGAGTAATTCGAGCTACATTGCCGGAACAGGGCAATCTTCGACTTTCAACCATTTCCGGCGATCACCGGTGTTAGAGTCCACCGGAGAGCAATTAGATGATATCACACAGAGAGAATGAGTAGGGAAACTCACTGGTGTTGTTAATTTGGCAGGAGATGATCTGTAGAGTGCTGGCACCGTGAGCTTCCTCGACGGCTCGCCGGAGAAGAAAACGAAAAGAGCAAATTCTGGAACTTGGCTAGTTTCTGGTGAAGTATGGAGGGAGCTACTGAGCATAGGAGTGCTTAAATAGGCCAGGAGAAGCTTGCAAGGAGGAGACAACGAAGTAATTGGCAGCTGAGATGAGATGGATTGCGTGCTGAGCATCAGCGGCGAAGACACAGCGAAGAACGGTGATTGCGACGGCGACAGGACTGCAACTGTCCACATTGTCGTTCATCGGGACTTTGCAAAGATGGAGCAAGCGGTGGCGACAACAACTGGCGCGGCAAGGCAACGTGGCGATGGATTGCTGACAAAAGCCGGTGATCGCGCGCGGGAGCAAGCGCTGGTCGTCGACGTAGTAGCGGCCTTGCCACGGTGACGGCTGAGGCGAGGACACGTGCGCAACAGCATGCACGATCAAGTTGCAGGCGAAGCTTCACCGGCGGCAAGCAACCACGGCGCAAGGAAACCACGGCGAGCCCTGGTCGTGCGCACAGTAAAACGGCCTGGTCGAATGCTTGCTGCTGTCTTGGTCGAAAATGGACTAAACTGCAGTTTTAATTCTTTGAGTTTTGGACTGAAATGTAAATCTGGAGATTTAGAAGGTTTAAACTGAAATTGATTTCACTAAACTGGTATATTATATTCAACAGGATATTTGGCAAAGATAAATGATAAGATTTTACACAGTTGAATAGTTTTCGATACAAACTGAAAATAGGGTAATTTAGGGTTATTGAAATCTGAATTTCATTTGATTTTGAATTCTGGCACTTAGGATGAGATTTTGGAATTTGAACAGAAGAGAAACTTGTGACAAATAGCATTTTGAGAAGGTTTGCTGAAGAAATTCTGAATTTGGAGTTAATCTGGAGATTTTAGCCTTTCTGGGTTTTCAGATATCAGATAAGGACTAATTTGCGATAACTCTTGGACTGATTTGTGAAAAGAGTCTAGATGATGAAATCTGGCTGTCAACTTTTTAGATTAAGGTATTGACATACCCATGATCATATTCCAGAAATAATCTGGTCTGAACTTGGTCAAGATTTTGATTAAATCTGTATTTCTGAAACTTAGGGTATTTGGGTAATATAAGGTATTTCTGTTTTCGAAAACAGAAGAAGTTAATAAATCTGGAATTTAGAGATAAAATTAGATCTGGGTTCTGAAGACTTTTAAGTTCAAAGTAACTGATAGATCACATCTGAACAATCTGATCTTGATTTGAGGTCACAGGATAAATTTTGGAGATTTTAGGGCTTGAGATAGAAACTGATCTGGCTAATACTACAGATACATGCATGCATGCTATTGATGAAAAAGGAAGTTTTCACCCCCTAACTCAGGGTGTTACAGTTCCGAGTCGGACTCGAAATCAAAGAGACGGTGAAGGTTATCAGGGTCGAACCTTCCTGGGCTAATTTCCGGGTCATCATCATATTTTCCCTCGGCGGGGTCGTATGACGGGCCGGATTCATCACCTAGCACATTAAGAACCTCTGTGGGTTCTGACCTTGCGCCAGTTGCTTCCTGGTCGATTGACATGATTTGGAGAGATGATTCAACCTGTGGAAGATTCTGGCCTTTAGCCTCTTCCATCGGAACAGGATCGCTTGGAGAAGGCATTGGTATATGGGCATAATCCTCGAGATCGAAATCGTTCTCGGAATCATATGCTCCAGCCATGTTTCAGCGAACCTCCGGATTTCAATTAGGACACCTTGAGAAAGGCCCCACGGTGGGCGCCAGCTGTCGACGATACGGACTCGGGGTCCTCAGCCGAACTTATGCAAAATTTGTAATTGTGAGACCTTTCAAGATGACCCTCCGGGAAGGTATGTAGAACAATGGTCAACAGGAGCACAGAGAGATTTATACAGGTTCGGGCCCTCGATGGTGGGAGTAAAAGCCCTACATCCTGTTATAATTTCACTATATGTGATAAAGCTTTACAAACTAGCGGGGAGAAACCTTCACAGGCGAAAGTTTTTCTTATATAAGTGTACAAAAAGAAGGTATAGGAGATTTGTAAGTATTGTTTAATCTAAGCCGTAGACTTGGCTGTTTGAGTGGTCGAGATACCTTGTATCTCACTTATATCAGGGGTCTTGTTCTTCCAAATGTCTTGGATTCCCCGTTTGATGTACTTTGCCACCTTTTTATACTGGTCGAAAGGGTGCCATATGAAGAAAACTGCATCAAACGGTTGGATGCAGTTTCTGGAGAACCGCTGTTAACTTCCACGGAGGTTATTATCACGTGTTAATCATGAATAACCGCTCATATTAACCTCTGACGGTTGGTCTTCAATGTGGAGGAATCCTCGGGATGCTTGGAATATCCTGATATAAGGATAACCGAATAGACTCCAAGCACCCTGGTCGAGAATGTTCTGACCGCGGAATGTGGGCTGACCGCGCAACATCCCGGATATCCAGTCCGCGTATAGCATACGAACTTCTGACCGCACAAGGCTGTCGGCCTGACCGCACGAGACCCGCGACCTGATCGCGTAAAGCTTGCCACCTCATGGTGATGCCCCTCAGAACGGCTTGAGTTCGCATCGCCACATATATGTCTGGTTCGAACCTGTCTTGAACCAAAAGTTTACTAGAAGTGACCCGGGTGTCAATCCTCGTCAACAGGCGCGGTCATAAGCGCGCGGCCCGAAAATCAAAGCGTCACGGCTCCGGTAGCTCGGTCCGGAGATTTTCCCGGTAACATATACCATACCCTCCGGGCACTCGAGCATCATCCCCGGAGGGCATGGGGGGCTGCTGTTGGGGGAAATCTCCGCGAGACCGCACCGCCTTTTGCCCAGGGACGTGGCCTCTGGGGCCTGCCCCGGGCGCCGCCTTTTGCCCGGGGACGTGGCCTGCGGTGCCTGCCCCGGGCGCCGCCATCTTTCGCCCGGGGACGTGGGCATGTCCCGGGCGCTGCCATCTGCCCGGGGACGTGGCCTCCGGTGCCTGCCCCGGGCGCCGCCTTTTCGCCCGGGGACATGGCCTCCGGTCCCGGGCGCCGCCTTTGGCCCGGGGACATTGCCTCCGGGGCATGTCCCGGGCGCCGCCATCTGCCCGGGGACGTGGCCTCCGGTGCCTGCCCCGGGCGCCACCTTTTCGTCCCGGGGACATTGCCACCGGGGCATGTCCCGGGCACCACCATCTGCCCGGGGACGTGGCCTCCGATGCCTGTCCCGGGCATTGTCGCCCTTCTAAAGGTAAAGTCTCTGGTTCTTGATCACGTGCAGGTCACGCGAGGAGCGCCTCGGGAATCAGCGGCCACCTGTCAAGCATCCGAGGCACCTGACTGGGAGAAGGACGCTGCTACCCCTCGATCCGACGGTAGCGTCCGGTGTAGTTTAGTCTTTCTTTGCTTCTTTTGGGGCTATAAATAGCCCTTGTACCCCCTGTTGTAAGGACAAGTTGCTCATTATTATTAGAATAGCCAAACTCACAGGTGTGCTCCGAAAGCCTCTCCCCTAGAGAGCCTCCCCAGCCGACTCCGGTCGAGAGCACGCCGACAAGACTAGGGCCCCCACCGGGACCCGAACCTGTATAAACCTCCGTGTCACTTGTTGTGTTTGTCCGGCGCGGGAGGACCGGTCACCCGGTCAACCCGCGCCGCGTTTTTTCGCTAGGATCGTTCAAAAAACCTACCGGGGTGTTCACAACACCACAAAATTCAGAAATTTGATTATCACATTGCAGGACTCAATTCAGGAGAAATACACACATTTCAATCCCAAGAGAAAGGAGAGGAAAAGGGGATAATCACATAGTGTTTGTTGTTGCTCTTGGTTTCTGGGTTGCTGGTGTAGATGACCCAAGTTGATGAAGCTGGAGCTGGCCGTGGTCGATGTCGTGGGTTGCAGTGGCCGTCAGAGAAGCTGGTCGAAGGAGATGGCTGCGGGTTGCAGTGGCCATCGGAGAAGCTAGTCGAAGGAGATGGCTGCGGGTTGCAGTGGCCAGCGAAGAAGCTGGTCGAAGGAGATGGTCGCGGTCGAGGGAGCTGCAGCCGTGTCGGGGAAGACGTCAAAGTGGAACTTCAGGGCGACATGTTTGCGGGACCTTGGCTAGGCCACAGCAGGGGAGTGGAGCGAGGCGGCGTCTTGGTGGCAGCGGTGTAGCACAGATCCGGCGGCGGCGTGGTGCATGATCAGCGAGGGAGGCGGCTTTGGAGGCGGAGATGCGACCAGAGGTGCGGCACGGCGCTGGGGCGGAGGTGTGGCGAGATCGGTGACCTCAGCGGCGTGGGAGCTTCGCGCGGTGGCACTAGAGGAAGAGAGGAGCAGCGCTGGCACAGCAAAATCGTGGCGGCTCGCGCAGGGTGGCGACGTGCGCGAGATCGGGAGGAGCGGATCAGGTGTGTAGTGGCGGCTCACCGAGGGAGGCAACAGATCCAGTGAAGGAGGCAGCGGATCTGGTGAGGCAGAGGCGGCGATGCACGCAGGAGGAGTGGATCTAGCGGCGCAGGTGGCGCCGTGGAGGTTAGATCGGCGGCGCAGCGAGAACGGCGCAGCACGCTGATCAGCGGTCACTCGGGTGAGGAGCGGAGGAGTAGCGGTGGATCCGGTGGAGCGGAGCCGGCAATGCGATCGGGATTGGAGGCGGCGCGGCGAAAGATGGCGGATCGGGCGCAGGAGGAGCGGCTGTGGTGGATTCGGGGCTTTGCGGTGGCGTGGGAGGCTGTCGGGGGAAATCTCCGCGGGACTAAGTCCAGGTAAGTTGCGTCACGATTGCCCGGGGACTTGGCCTCCGGCCCCTCCCCGGGCGCCGCCTTTTGGCCCCCGGAACCTGGCCTCCGGCGCCGTCCCGGGCGCCGCCATTTGCCAGGGGACGTGGCCTCCGGGCCCTCCCCGGGCGCCGCCTTTTGGCTCCCGGGACCTGGCCTCCGGCGCCGTCCCGGGCGCCACCATTTGCCCGTGGGCGTGGCCTCCGGGCCCTCCCCGGGCGCCGCCATTTGCCCGGGGACGTGGCCTCCGGGCCCTCCCCGGGCGCCGCCTTTTGGCCCCCAGGACCTGGCCACCGGCGCCGTCCCGGGCGCCGCCATTTGCCCGGGGACGTGGCCTTCGGCGCCGTCCCGGGCGCCGCCTTTTGGCCCCCCTGGCCTCCGGCGTCGTCCCGGGCCTCATCGCCCTCCTAAAGGTAAAGTCTCGAATTGTTTGTCACGTGCAGGTCACGCGAGGAGCGTCTCGGGAACTAGCGACCACCTGTCAAGCATCCAAGGCGTTTGACCGGGAGAAGGACGGTCCTACCCTTCAATCCGACGGTGGCTTCCAGGGTAGTTTAGGTTTTTTGCTTCTTTTTGGGGCTATAAATAGCCCTTGTACCACTCTGTTGTAGAGGATCGGAACACTTTTATTGGAATAGCTAAACTCACAGACGTGCTCCGGAAGCCTCTCCCCCTGGAGAGAGCCTCCCCAGCTGACTCCGGTCGGGAGCGCGTCGACAGGACTAGGGCCCCCACCGGGACCCAAACCTGTATAAATCCGTGTGTCATTTCTTGTGCTTGTCCGGCGGGGGAGGACCGGTCAACCCGCGCCGCGTTATCTTCGCTAGGATCACTCTCAAAACCTCCCGGGGTATTCGCAGTACCACGACAGTTGGCGCCGTCCGTGGGGACTCGTGACAAGACGCCATGGCTCCCCCAAGAACAAGGGCTCGCACCCTTCCCGGTGACCCTGGTCTCGGAGACCCGGCGCCGTCCGCCCGGGACACTGCTGTCCCGGCGGTCCCTTCCAGAGGCGACCTGGCCCAGGTACCGCCTCCCTCCTTTCCTCTTAACTTAGGTGCTTCCACCTCCAGGTCGTTCTCGGTGACTGCGGGGACCTCGGCCGGGACCAATCTCCCCCCGACGGCTCCCCCGGCTCCCCGGGACGCCCTGCTCGAAGCTCTCGTGGAAGGCCAGCTCCGCGCTCAGCGCTCTATGGATGAGCTCCTTAGCGTGTTGGCGCGGCCTCCGGCCCCCACATTTGCCTCACACCCGTATCCGGGGAACATGCCCCCGTTTATGGGTTACCCGGCGGCCCCTCTGGCCTCCGGGGGTTTGTCCGCCCCGTATGATCCTGCCGGGGGGTTCCCTCCCCCCGCGGGATATACATCCGGACCCCTCCCGGCGCCCGGGCCCGTCCCGATGCCGGGGGGTTACTTCATGCCGGGGCCCTTCGTGGCACCAGGGGGGTACCCCGTCCCTGGCCTATTCCCAGGGCCGGGAGCCCACTTCATGCCGGGGGTTTACCCTACGCCGGGAGCCAGTCCCACCCCCCGCGTCGCGTTTACCGCACCAGGGACGGTTGACAGAGCAGCTCCCGTGCCGCAGCGGGCTTCCCCCCGCATGGGATCCCCTGTTCCGGACGTCGCCGCAGGGGCTCCCCCCTCGCCGGTTCCGGATGTTACAGGGGCTCCCCCCTTCCCGGTTCCGGTCACGGCAACTGGGGCCCCCTCCACCTCGGCTCCAAGCATCGCCATGGGCGCCCCCTCCCCGGTTCCGGATAATACAGGGGCTTCCCCCTTTACGGTCCCGGGGGTCGTCGCAAGGGGCTCCCCCCAACCGGCTCCGGAAGCCTCCGGGCCGGCAGCTACAGCGCATGAGCTCCCTCCCTCGGCGGGACAGGTCCGTTTCGCCCGGGGGGAGGTCGAGCGAATGCGTTCACCAGAGCGCGGGGAAGAACTTCCCCCCGGCCGCGGGCGCGGGGAGCCTCGCTCTCGTACCGGCAGAGGGAAGAGACCCGCTGAAGAGCCAACCTCTCCGGCGAAGAGCCCGGACGTCCGGGAACTCAGTCCCGGCCCGGAGGAAAAGCGTCGCCACCGCCATTCTGGCGGACCTCTTGGACCGCTTCCAGACTCAGACAACGAAGGTCCCGTGAAAGAAGACAGCGACCGGGGCTCTCCCCGGGAAGTGCAGGGGGCTAACCAGCCCCTGTGCCAAAGACTTCGCAGCATTCGGTGGCCGCGGCCCTACCGCCCTCCGCACATCGAGTACTATAACGATGAGGCAGACCCTTACGAGTTTGTGCAGGTCTACTCCACAGCCATCTCCGCGGCCGGGGGGGACGAGGCGGTACAATGCAACGTCTTCCCCCTCTACCTCTCCGGCATTGCCCGCTCCTGGTTCTACAACCTGAAGGCGGGCTCCATCAAGTCTTTCTCGCAGCTCAAGCGGGAGTTCTGTGCCAACTTCCAGGGAAACTACGTGCGTCCCCTGGACTCCTCGCAGCTGTACACTGTCCGGCAGAGGACTGGGGAAACCATCAGAAGCTTCTTCAAGCGCTTTGCTCAGGTGAAGAGCAAAGTGGCCCATGTCCCCGACTCTACGGTCATCGAAGCCTGCAAAAGCGGCATCCTCCCGAGGGAGCTCCACCGAAGGCTCTCCCGGAGCTGCCCCTCCTCTGCCGACGAGCTCTTCAACGTACTCGAAAAGTACGCTCGGGCGGAGGAAGACGACATCTGGAAGAAGACCCAGGGGGCTCCCGCCCCCGTCGACCGGGGGGCCAGGGATCCCCCCAAACGCCCCAGACAGGGCGGCCGTAGCAAGCCACGGCCTCGAGACACCTTTGTCCTTGAGGGCGGAGGGGGCTCGCGCGACCCCCCGAGGGGCAACCGCCCCTTCCCCAAACCAAAGGGCCATGGGGGAGGACAGTCTTCGCGCGGCCGGGAAGGCCCCGCGGGGAGAAGGCGGGAAGGACCGTGGTGCAGCTTCCACAGGTCCAGTACCCATGCTACCCGAGATTGTAGCCAGCTGCTGCAGCACTTCGCGGACTTCCTCGACCAGCGCGGGCAGGGGGGGACTCCGGCCTCCTTGCCCCCTCGGCCAGCTGTTCCGGCCCTTCCCGCTCCCGCGGGGGGTCAGCAGACGCAGGAGGGGGAGCCTTCAGAAGCTCTCCCCTTTCAAACTTCGCAACGGCACATCAACGTCATCGTGGGAGGATCTGCCTCCGGGCGGGACTCTAAGCGCCAGCGTAAGGAGTACGCGCGCGAGGTCAAGGTTGTGGGGGTGCTACATGCGTCCCCGCCACCTAAGTGGTCGGACGTCCCCCTCACCTTCACGGCAGAAGACGCGCGGGGGGTTCGCTTCCCCCACGACGACGCGCTCATTGTCTCCGTGACTATCTACAACTGCCACCTGGCTCGCATCCTGGTGGACGGCGGGAGCTCCGCCGATGTCCTATTCCTGATGGCCTTCAAAGAAATGCAGGTGGATGAGAAGCTCCTGCAGCCTGCCGCCGGGCCCCTGCAAGGCTTTGTCCCGGGGAAGGCGATCCACCCCGTGGGCAAGGTAGATCTTCCAATGACCTTCGGCACCCCGGAGAACTACCGGACCGAGCTGGTCCGCTTCGACGTAGTGGACCTCCCCTCCTCCTACAACGCGATTATGGGGAGGACGACAATCAACCTGCTGGGGGCTGCCACCCATCAAAACTATCTCTGCTTGAAGATCCCCGGGCCGCATGGTGTGATCAACGTCCGGGGAAACCAAGACATGGCCCGTGCTCTATACGAGCGCGCTGCGGCCACAATCGGAAGCGTCAACCTCATAAAGACGCCCGGGGGGGAGGCTTCTCCCCCGGAACCAGACGCCGCTGCGCCACCGCCCGGGAGGCCCCTCCTCAAGCCGCGTCCGGAAGGGGGCCTCTGGAAGGTCCTGCTGTCCCCGGGCAATGAAGACAAAACCGTCCGGGTCAGGGCGGAGCTCCCCGAGGGGCACGCAGCGCAACTTGCGGCTTTTCTGCGCGAAAACTCCGACATTTTTTCGTAGAAGCCTTCGGACATGCGGGGCGTTGCCCGGGAGGTCATTGAGCACAAGCTCGCAGTGGCCTCCTGTCACCCCCCGGTCAAACAGAAGCTGCGGAAACTCTCCCTCGAGCACCAAGAGGCAATCAAGGCGGAGATCACCCGGCTCCGAGAGGCGGGGTTCATTCGGGAGGTCCTGCACCCCGAGTGGCTGGCGAACCCCGTCCTCGTCAAGAAGTCAACCGGCAGGTGGCGGATGTGCGTGGACTTCACCGACCTTAACCACACCTGCCCCAAAGACAACTTCCCGCTCCCGCGGATTGATCAGCTCGTCGACTCCACTGCGGGGTGCGAGCTCATGAGCTACTTAGACGCCTACCCGGGCTACCACCAAGTCCGAATGGCGGAAGGGGACGAGGAAAAGACGAGTTTTATTACTCCCCTCGGAACCTTCTGCTACGTCCCTATGCCCTTCGGGCTCAAGAACGCGGGGGCGACCTTCCAGCGCTTCATGACGCTGGTTTTCAGAAACCAAGTCGGCCGCAATGTCGAAGTCTACGTAGACGACGCGATCGTCAAGAGTCCCTGCGCAACCTCCCACATCGACGACCTGGCTGAAACCTTCCGCAACCTCCGCGCGTTCGGGCTCAAACTCAACCTGGAGAAGTGCGCCTTTGGGGTGCGCGGGGGGAAGCTTCTAGGTTTCCTCGTGTCCCATCGGGGCATTGAGGCAAACCCCGAGAAGATCCGGGCCTTCCTAGACATGCCCCCGCCGCGCTCAGTCAAGGATGTCCAGCGGCTCTTTGGCCGCCTCGCCGCGCTAAGCCGCTTCATCTCCCGGTCGGGGGAGCGGGGCCTCCAGTTCTTCAAGATCCTCCGAGGGCTCGAGGGGTTCCGCTGGACCCCCGAGACCCAGGAGGCGTTCGACAACCTCAAGAAGTACCTCACGAGCCCTCCAATGCTCGTGAGCCCGTCTCCGGAAGAGCCCTTGCTCCTCTACCTCGCCGCGACCCCCGTCGCCGTCAGCGCGGTCTTGGTGAAGGAGCAAGGGGGGCAGCAGTGTCCCGTGTACTACGTGAGTGAGGCCCTCCAAGCGGCCAAAACTCGATACACGGAGATGGAGAAAATATGCTACGCCCTCCTCATGGCGTCCCGGAAGCTTCGGCATTACTTCCTAGGGCACCCCATCACCGTCCCGTCGTCCCTCCCCCTCGGGGAGGTAGTGCGGAACAAGGAAGCGACCGGCCGGATCGGGAAGTGGGGGGCCGAGCTCGCCCCCTTCTCCCTGTCCCTTACCGGTCGCTCCGCCATCAAGTCGCAGGTCCTCGCCGACTTCGTCGCAGAGTGGACTCCCGCCTCTGGGTCCGGGGACGAAGATCTCCCTGTGCCGCCCCGACGCAATGATCATTGGACCCTTACATTCGATGGGTCGCTGTGTCTCACCGGGGCTCGTCCGGAGCCCCGAGGGGAAGGAACTCGAGTACGCCGCGCGGCTCGAGTTCCCCGCAACCAACGACATCGCCGAATACGAGGTTTTGCTCCTCGGGATGCGCCTCGCGCGCTCCCTAGGGATCCGGCGCCTCCTAGTCAAGGGAGATTCTCAGCTCGTAGTTTGCCAAATGGACAAGTCTTACCTGTGCCATGACGCAAATTCAAGTCTTTATTTGCAGGAAGTGCGAAAGATGGAGAGGCATTTCGACGGCCTCGAGGCCCGGCATGTCCCGCGGAGGGACAATAACCGGGCCGACGCCTTGGCCCGGGCCGCAAGCGCCCGAGAATCGCTTCCCAAGGGGGCTTTTCTGGAGATCATCACGAAACCCTCGGTGGCCTCCCCGGACACAGGCGACGAGCCTCATGCCCGGAGGTCGCCGAGATCATCCGGACTCCGTCTTGGATGGACCCCCTCATCTCCTTCATCAAGGCGGAGGGGGACCCTCCTAGTGAGACCGAGGCTAAACGCCTCCGGACTAAAGCCCGGGCATATCTCCTGCTGGAGGGGAGGCTCTACAAGCGGGGCGCTTCCGCCCTCCTGCGCTGCCTCCCCCGGCCGGAGGGACTTCAACTTCTCAAAGACATCCACGCGGGGAGCTGCGGTTCTCACCTAGCCCCGCGTACCATCGCGGCCAAGGTCCTCTGGCAGGGCTTCTACTGGCCCACGGTCATGCGCGACGCGCTAGACCTTGTCTCCGCGTGCGAGGCATGCCAGAAGATGGCCAAGGGCTCGAACCTCCCCCCTATAGCACTGCAGACGATCCCCATCACTTGGCCCTTCGTGCGCTGGGGGATGGACCTCTTAGGGCCCTTCCCCCCAACGCCCGGGGGATACAAGTATACGGTAGTCGCAGTCGACTATTTTACAAAGTGGGTTGAGGCGGAGCCTTTGGCCAGCATCACGTCCCGGGCCGTTCAGCGGTTTTTCTGGAAAAACGTCGTATGTCATTTTGGTGTCCCCCGGGAAATCACCGTGGACAACGGGACTCAATTCGACTCGGCTTATTTCCGGGAATTCTGCGAAGGCCTGGGGCTCGTCGTCCACTTCGCCTCAGTGGCCCATCCCCGGAGCAATGGGGCTGTCGAGAGGGTCAACGGCGTGATCCTACAGGGGTTGCGCCGAAGACTCGAGCAAACCGCTTCTAAGCGGGGTGCATGGGCAGAGGAGCTCCCGAGCATCCTCTTCTCCATGCGCACGACCCCGTCCCGGGCAACGGGGCGTACTCCTTCTCCCTGGTCTACGGGGCGGAGGCAGTCCTTTCCCCGGAGATCGGCTTCTGGTCACTGCGAGTCGATCTCCTGGAGGGAGCCACGCCCGCAGCGTACCAGGCCAACGAGGCCAACCAGCGCCTGGAGATCGATCTCGTGGAGGAGGAACGCGACCGAGCGCTCCTCCGCCACGCCATCTACGAGCAGGAGATGGCGCGCGCGTACAACCAGCGCCTGCGCGAGAGAGCTTTTCGCCTTGGGGACCTTGTCCTCAAACGCGTCAGAGACCCCCAAGCCCAGGGGAAGCTCTCCCCCAAGTGGGAGGGCCCCTACAGGATCTCCACGGTCCTGGGCTCGGGGGCCTACAAGCTCTCCAACCTTCAACAGGAAGAGCTGAAGCACACGTGGAACTTGCGTTTACTTCGCAAGTTCTATGTTTAGCCTTACGGGCCTGTCCCCTCCCCCGGGGCGTTCACGCCGGAGGGGGAGGAGGGACAATGTATTTTCCTCACCTTTCGCGGCTTCGCAGGGGGAGGCGCTGTACCTCATTTTATTAGCAATACATAGGTCTTGCTTTTCAAACTGTCTCATTGCAGGTCTTTCCCACTACCGCCCCTAGCGGTGATGCCCTCCCCGCGAGGAAGCCCTCCCCGCGAGGATGCCCTCCCCGTGAGGATGCCCTCTCCGTGAGGAAGTGGGCCAGTCCCAGCAAGTCCCTCCTGTAGGGTGGCTTACGATCAGCCCTCGTGGACTGAGGGTGTAAGCGGCAACCCGGTCACAGTGGCCGCGGTGACGAGTCACTTTGGGAGACTAGTCCCCTGCCCAAACACTCAAGACCCGTCTTCGGGCACTTCCTCCTCCGGGAGTAGATGCTCTCCCCAGTGGGACGTCTAATGGCCTCCTACGGGAGTCGACGTTATTCCCGGCTCCCCGTTTTCACGGCGACCGGATGATCGGCCCCTTACGGCCTGATTGGATCTATCTTCCTCCTCCGGGAGTCGACCTTATTCCCGGCCCCCTGTTCTCATGGCGACCGGATGAATGCCTCCCGAAGACCCTATTCCCGGCTCCCCGTTCTCACGGTGACCGGACGATTGTCTCCAGGAGAAGTCACGGATTTTTCGGGCATTTTCTTCCCCGAAGACCCTATTCCCAGCTCCCCGTTCACACGGTGACCGGACGATTGTCTCCCGGAGAAGTCACGGATTTTTTGGGCATTTTCTTCCCCAAAGACCCTATTCCCGGCTCCCCGTTCTCACGGCGACCGGACGATTGTCCCCCGGAAGGTCTCCTCCTTGAAAACCTCATTTTAAAAATTTTCTAACTTAGAAAATTTCCTATGTTACAGGTGACTTCCATCCCGGGGGCCTTGTTACCCCCACAGCGCGCGGAGCTATTCTCCGGCCCGCTGTGGGCGGGGCGGATAAGGAACCCCCGGGTGTCGACCGCACCGCCCACGAGCAAACTTAGCTCATCCTTGTTAAGATGAGTCGTCCGGACCATCCAAGAAGAAGAAATAAAGAGACAATGAAAGAAGAAGCAACAACACAGCTTTATTGATTGTCAAACCCGGAGGACATCTTCCCCCTCCGGTGGGCTTCGGAAACGATACAACCCGGGTTCTAACCCGGGGGATTCTCTATGCCCTAAGGCTCCTATGCCTAATACTCCCGGAGGCTCTCCGCTAGCTCCCGGGTCAAGTCCCGGTACAATGCCCGTACGCGGCGCCGAGCGTCCCGGAGCACATCTTCGGGCCAAAACTCGTATCCCGCCGGTGGAAGTATCCGGAGGGGAGGTATCATCCGGAACCCCGGCCGCGGAGGGGACAATTCGGCGCGATGATTGTCAAAGTTGTCCAAGTGCCACTCCGGACGCCACCTCAACCGGATCGGCTCCTGGACGCTATCCCCGCCGCGATTCCCGGAGACAAGGCTTAGCAAGATTAAAGCCGCTTGGGCGTCCCCCGGGGAGCCCCTCCCGGACCTCCGCTCGGGAGCAACCTCCCGGGAACCCTGGTAACAACATTCAATTCAAAGACTTAGAAAAAAAATTCTAACTTCATTGCATACAAAATGTTTTTGTACAAGTGTCCGGGGCTTCTTCTAAGAAGCTACCGGGATCAAAATCCTAAGAAAACAAAAAAGGGCCCTAGCTAAGACCCGGGGGGAGGATCATACATGTTCGTTGGCGTCCTCCCCCCGAGGGGCTTCTTCCAAGACCGGGGCTGGGACGTCTCCCGCCGGAGGCGCCGGAGCCGGAAACCACGCCCGGATGATCCGGTCGTAGAACCCTCTGGCAAGCTGCTCAACCTCCCGGCGCAAAGGCTCGAAGGAGTCCGGGAAGCTTCGGGGGATGCGGCCCCCGATCGCCCGGGCGCCGACCCCCCGGAACTCGACGAGCCCCGCAGCGGCCGCGATGACGGGGATCGCCCTGCCCCGCGCCCAAGCGTCGGCCGCCTCGGGGATGGCGGAGACCTGTGCGTTGAGAAAACGCACAGCCTCCGCGAGGGTCACCGGCGGCACCTCCTTGCTCCCGGAGCCTAGGCTTACGCCAAGGCTCTCGAGGGCCGAACGGACGAAGCGGCCCGCGTCCGCCACTGCCCGGACGGTCGTGGCCTCGAGCTCCCGGAGCGCCTCCTCCCTCGCTTTGGCCTCCTCCCTGAGGCGGCCGTTGACGGCTTCGAAAATGTGAACCTGGACCTGGACCCGGTTCAGTTCCGCGAGGGCTTCGTCGCGTTCCCGGAGGGCCTCCTCGCGCTGCCCTACGGAGGCCGCGGCCCAGCCCTCCGCTTCCTTAAGCAGCCGGGCGACCCGCTACTCAAGGCCCCAAGTAACAGCTGCCACCTACAAAATATATAGAGTTAGAAAAATCTCTAAGTGCTGGAAATAAATGAGGACGTCATCGACTCGGGTTACCTGGGCCCCAAGGGACTGAAGCCCCTGGAAACGCTCGTGGAGCGTTCCCTCCGCGACGAAGGCCTACACCTTCCGGGTGTGCAGGCCCTCCAAGTAGCGGGAGACTTCCCCCGCGGGAAGCAGGGGGGCCTCTCGCCCAGCGCCGGAGTCGCTACCGGCGGGGAGTCCCCGGACCTGCGAGTCCGGTAACGCGGCCGGCGTCATCGGCGTCTTCGTGGCCGAGGTCTCCTCCGAAGACGTGGCCGAGGAGCTTTGGGCGGGGCTCCCTGCCCGGGGAGGGATCATCAGACCTTTCCCCGCCCCGGGCCGAAACGTCCTCGGGGCCTCCTCCTCCGGAGGAACCTCGTAGACCGAGGGCCTCCCCCCCTCGTCCACCGGCCAAACCCGCGGAGGCGAGGCCTCCGCGAATCTCACCTCCAGCCTCTCCGGCTCCAAAGAAGCCGGAAGGGGCAGGAGGGGCTCCACCGAGGGCGGCGACGGGGCGTAGTTCACCGAGTCGGACACCGCCCCACCCGCGGCTGCCTCCTTCCCCCGGGCCTCGACGGGGCTCTTCGGGGGAGGGGGTGTTGCTCCCTTCAGGGTCGGTGCCCAGGCACGCTCGGTCCCGGGGGTCCCGTCCAGGGGCTTCGCCGGTGTCGCCGTCGGCGTCGTCGACGGGCCGGGGGTCTTTTGAACCCGGGCCTTCTTGGGCTCCGAGCCCCCAGCCGCCTCCTTCCCCCGTTTGTGCTACCCGGGGGTGGGGAGAGGCTCCTCTCCGACAGCTTTAGCCCGTAGGCCGCCGCTACCAAGTTCCAGGGAGGGCCCTCCCCCACGAGGCGCACGACGCGCTCGTGCTCGTCGGCGAAGTACCTCCCCAGGAGGTTCTCCGCCTTCTCCCGCGCCGCCAGGTACGGCCGGACTGCAAGAGGTAAAGAGTTAGTTAAATTTTCAAAAATTCATAAGTATGATGCAGCAGGTTCCCGGAGCTTACGTCGCGTCACCAGCTTCACCGGGGGCCGCTGTTCCGGGCCCATGCCGACTCCCCACTTCCCGCGCGAGAAAGGGGAGATCCGGAGGAGAGCCATCTCCTCGGCAACGTCCCGCATTGAGCGGGTCTTCTTGGAGAGGATCACCCTGCCGAGGAGCTCGAACTCCTCGTCTATCCACACCGGAGGCTTCGGCGCAGACGACCGGCTGTAGGTGGGGGGCTCCGGGGCGTACACCACCGCCTCGTCACGGACCCGGAGGTAAAACCACCTCCGGACCAAGTCGCCCCAGTGGTCCCGGGAGGTCGCCGCCGGGTAGTCGATCACCCGGGACGGTAACATTTGTACCATCACCGAACCGAAGGGGGACTTGGGGCCCCCATTCACCAGGTGGGAGGTCCGCGCCACCGGTTCGTAGAAGTACCGGAAGGCGCGAAGGGTGGGCTCCTGCCCGGTCACCATCTCGTAGAGCCAGATGAAGAGGCCCATCCGGACGAGCGCGTTCGGGGTGAGGTGGTTGAGCGCCACCCCGTACTATTTCAGAAACTCCCGGAGCATGGGATGCACCGGGAGCCGGAGCCCCGCCTCCAGGAAGGCCTCGAAGGCCACGACCTCTCCGGGCCTGGGGCGGGGGGCTCCGCCTTCTTTCACGGGGACCCGGATGTCCCCGTCCGCTACGACGCAGCGTTCGACCAAGGACTCGGCGTCCTCGGCCGTGAACTCCGACGCCCAGAGGAAATCCGAAGGGATTTCCTCCGGGGGCACTTCCGTGGTCTTTGCTCGACCCTTGGGTGCCATGAGGTTAGTCTTCTTTTTCGTTCGGTGGCTAACCTTTCAGGAGGCTACTACTCAAACTTCCGGACGCCTGCTACCGGGAGCTAACTACCGGAAAGAGCTACCGGGAGAGCAAAAATCGCTAAGGCTGAAAGTTTGGAATGAGCTTCCGGGCCCCCCAAAGCCCTATTTATAGGGGCGGGACGTGGTCTAGATGCACGCCACGTGCCACCCGCGGATCAATCTGCACCGTAGAAGTTCAAACCGCGCGCGGGAAACGAAGGGACAGGCGCGTGAATCGAGGCGCCGGTTCGAACCGCGCGCGCATTTATGGCGAAACGGCGCGGCCTTAAGCGCGGGGCACGGAAACCGAAACGACGCAGCTCCGGTGACTTGGCCCAGAGATTTTCCCGGTGACGTGTACCATACCCACCGGGGGCTCGAGCATCGTCCCCGGCGTGCATGGGGGGCTGCTGTCGGGGGAAATCTCCGCGGGACTAAGTCCAGGTAAGTTGCGTCACGATTGCCCGGGGACTTGGCCTCCGGCCCCTCCCCGGGTGCCGCCTTTTGGCCCCTGGGACCTGGCCTCCGACGCCGTCCCGGGTGCCGCCATTCGCCCCGGGACTTGGCCTCCGGCCCCTCCCCGGCCGCCGCCTTTTGGCCCCCGGGACCTGGCCTCCGGCGCCGTCCCAGGCACCGCCATTTGCCCGGGGACGTGGCCTCCGGGCCCTCCCCAGGCGCCGCCTTTTGGCCCCCGGGACCTGGCCTCCGGCACCGTCCTGGGCGCCGCCATTTGCCCGGGGGCGTGGCCTCCGGGCCCTCCCCGAGCGCCGCCATTTCCCCGGGGACGTGGCCTCCGGGCCCTTCCCGGGCGCCGCCTTTGGCCCCCGAGACCTGGCCTCCGGCGCCGTCCCGGGCGCGGCCATTTGCCCGGGGACGTGGCCTCCGAGCCCTCCCCGGGCGTCGCCTTTTGGCCCCCGGGACCTGGCCTCCGTCGCCATCGCGGGCGCCACCATTTGCCCGGGGATGTGGCCTCCGGCCCCTCCCCGGGCGCCGCCTTTTGGCCTCCGGGACCTGGCCTCCGGCGTCGTCCCAGGCCTCATCGCCCTCCTAAAGGTAAAGTCTCGAATTGTTTGTCACGTGCAGGTCACGCGAGGAGCGCCTCGGGAACTAGCGACCACCTGTCAAGCATCCAAGGCGTTTGACCGAGAGAAGGACGGTCCTACCCTTCAATCCGACGGTGGCTTCCAGGGTAGTTTAGGTTTTTTGCTTCTTTTTGGGGCTATAAATAGCCCTTGTACCCCTCTGTTGTAGAGGATCGGAACACTTTTATTGGAATAGCTAAACTCACATACGTGCTCCGGAAGCCTCTCCCCCTGGAGAGAGCCTCCCCAGCTGACTCCGGTCGGGAGCGCGTCGACAGGACTACGGCCCCCACTGGGATCCGAACCTGTATAAATCCGTGTGTCATTTCTTGTGCTTGTCCGGCGGGGGAGGACCGGTCATCCGGTCAACTCGCGCCGCGTAATCTTTGCTAGGATCACTCTCAAAACCTATCGGGGTATTTGCAATACCACGACAGAGGCGGTGCTGTGGCGGCGTGCGCGGCATGCGTCGGGATCGGTCGCGGCACGCACGGAGGGACGAGGGAGAGTGGTGCGGGGGATGGTGCGGATCAGCGACGGGGACGAGTGGAGCCGGCTCAGTTTAGTGGCGGCCGGAGCAAAAGAAGGAGAGATCGAGGCTGGACCGCCATATCTGGTGGCTAGCGGCCGCGGCGACAAAGTTTGGTGGGCAGACAAGGAAGGAAGGGGATGGAGCCAGAGATTATAATGGGACCAGCCCAGGCCGGTGGACGACGGAGGTGTGGAGTGTTTTGAGGGAAGGCAAAAAAGAAGCTCCGCCGGCGGCATACGGCCTAGTCGTCGCCGGCATGGTGGTAGGAGGTATGGATCATGAGGAGGGAGGCAGAAGAAGAAGATAACAAAGAAAAACCAGGATCAGATCTGCATAGTGGCGGTCGGTTCGGATTAAGGGAGATTTTGGAATTTTTGTAGAAAGGTCCTCAACAAGAATTGAAATGACAACTAGGTCCTTTGGCTGCTAGGTTTAGGTGTTTTGAGCCCCCGGAGACTCCGATTTAGGCACAATCAGTTCCTACGCGTTTGTAGAAACACATGCTTCCATCAGGAATCTACCGGGGGTTAGGTTTGGTCGATAAAACGCAATCCATCAGCCAAGATCCACCCAAATCGTATCGACATGCAATAAAATCATAAAACAAATAATACGATCGATTTGACAATAAAGATGTGTATGATTTATGCAAATGCCGCCTTATATGACTAAATGTGCATGGTCAAGGGGGTTAAACATATGGAAAATATGCACAGATATGACAATTATCATGTCCTACTTATGTTGTTCTATTATAAAAAGAATAAAAATCAACTTTAAAATATACAGAATGAGAACTCCAAATGATGAAATGTACACTATATAATTAATAAACATTAGCAGGTACATAACAAAAACAAAATCATGACATTTTTGAATCATTCATGTCTTAAATTTAAAATATTCAAGCATGCATCTTGTTGCATGAATCTAACATATTCATGTGTGTTTGATAGTCAATACAAATGTGGTAGCAAATCCAGCAACATGGAATGTATAGAATTTCTGAACATAGTACAAATACAAATTAAGGTAATGAGAGTTTTCTACTTTGCATCCTGTGATCAGATTTTGTCGCGCCCCGAGACTGGGAAAACGACTACTCCTGTAGAGACCTAGCACGCTGCAGCTAGTCCCAAACTACAACCTTTGACTTCCCAGGATGAGTCAAACACAGGAGTATATTACATTGCAACAAAGTACTCACAAAATATTAAGCAGTGTGGCCTGCTGGCCTTAATATTACATAAGAGGATTACAATGCCTACAAGGCATTCAGGGTTTAGCAAAATATTTAACTACGCAGTAGAAGATAGGTGACCCTCCCACAAAAGAAGTTGACGGCAGAACAACACACTTCAGGGCTCTGGCGGAACTGATTCTCCTCCTTCTGGATCCACGTAATACTCCGTGCCATCATCTTGATCAAGGTAGGCTCCATCTATTGAGTTGAATGTTGCAAGGGTGAGCACTTACGTACTCAGCAAGTCATGGGTAAGAGTAAATACATATAGTAGTGATGATATGAACCTAGACTAGTCAAGAATTATGGATATTTGTAAAATAATCCTTTTTCTTTCATACCTCATCTCATGGCAGCACTTTTTATAATATAACATCATCATTCATGTTCACTAGATTATAGCACTACTGCGACACGTCGACACACGACAGCCCACGGCAGCACTCCTTATCATGACAACACATGTCATTTGGGTAATCTTGATTTAAACATATTTTATTTAGAAAATAGTACTTGTGTCACACCCCGTGGATTTAATCCACCGCAGCAGACTCCTATAAAACCCGGGAGCTCGGAGTATTCGAATACGTTTTTAACTCTGCAGAGAGGTACCAATTTACCCGCAAGATATTCCACTTTCAAGCCCATCCTATCAAAATGATTAGACCCCTCCTCACAACCATGTGTGAGTGGCAAGGTGGAGATAACAAGAACTTTTGTTATGCATCACTTACAATTCACCCCCGACCCTGTGGCTCTCAGCGAGGCACAGTTGTGGCAGGTTGTATCCAAACCTCCACCCCTTTGCTTATTCCCATTACTGGGTCAGCGTGCTTGATCACCTTCATGATATGTGTGGGAGCCGCGCTCCGTGTTTATCGTGCATCACTACACATCTCATGCAGGGGTTTCATGTGCGATCCACATAATTACTTGTTCAGGCCTGTCCCATACCAGGCTTGCGGTTAGCACGTTGTTCATGCCACTAGACGTACAACACAAGGTTCTAGTCCTTATATGCCAATGACCAGACCATCCACAACCCTGCACCTTCAGTGCCTGCATTCCTTTGCAGTCTAGCACCTCCAGTGCTACAGCCATCCATACCATTTTTCTGGTCACGGCTAGGGGTTTTATTTCATGAATATAAGTATATAAATACATATAATAGTTCATGGCTCAAAACTTGTTTATTTCACATTTCACCGATAACCAGTCTAGTACTGCCAATTCATAAATCAACCATTCTCAATCTTTCACATGCAATATTGCCTATATTCAAGGTTATATTATAGCAACATTTAAAATATAGGTTCAAGATGACCAAGGATATGACTTGCCTTCCGCGTCGTAAAATACAGCAGTTGACGTCGGATTCGCAGTGAAGTCCTCGAACTCGGGCTCTTGATCTGCTCTCCAATCAAACAAACAACCAATAATCATAATCTTTTCCATACATTATTATACTATATGCAATAATGCAAGATGAAGTCTTGATGATTCTGAAATGATTTGGTTTAGAGGCTGATTAGGGTTAAGTTAAGGAAACCAATATTAAGATTAGCTGTCAAAGGTTTACAAGGTTCCAAATGTCTCAAAATATCAGAATGATATCAAGATTGCGACTGGTTCGCTCAAAAACAGCGAACGTCTTTAGGTCGACATTCGGTTCAAAGCATCGACATAGCTTTAAGAAAAGCTAGAGTGCTTAGCTCAAGTTGTGGTAGAAGAAGAAATTGTGGATCACAACTTCAGGAATCTAAGGGACAAAGTTATGCTCAAGATGCATATCTGGAAGACAGTGAAAAGGGCTAATGCCACTGACTGACATAGCCTGGCATTAATCTTGACATGGCCAGAAACTAGGGCTTAGCATAACTTTTGATCTAGGGCCCCAAATGATGCACCACTTTGTCTGGGAGGTAGGCATTGATAACAGGAATAAATCATTCAATAGGATCTAGGGCTGAAAATGGCTGGAAAGCAAGAAATTTGATGATGAACAGAGATGAACTGGTTGCACTGGAGCAGTTCTGGACACAAAC
This sequence comes from Pharus latifolius, assembly GCA_019359835.1. Classification (NCBI taxonomy): domain Eukaryota; kingdom Viridiplantae; phylum Streptophyta; class Magnoliopsida; order Poales; family Poaceae; genus Pharus; species Pharus latifolius. The sequence goes on along the minus strand of CM033323.1, from coordinate 35,471,745 downwards.
TTGGCATGGCTGTAACTTCCAATCTAGGCCGATCTAGGTGTCGTGCTAGAAGACAAAAATACTCAGGAGACTAGGGCACATCTAAATGACAAGGTTTCGAGGGCTGAAATGGCCGGAATCACTTTTCCGATCATCGTCGCCGGAGAAGAGACACTGCCAGTTGGGGGTTTCTGTTACAGGCCGAGAGAACTAAATTCCTTGCTTGGAGAGTATCTAGGAGGTATAGGGAAGCTTCTGGTAACATCAAATTGACTGGAGGATCACTGGAGAAGCCTGGCGACGATCGCCGGCATTCTGGTAGAGCTTGAATTTGGGAAAAGCTTCGAATGATGTTTAATTAGGGATTCTAAGCTTACAGGCTTGCTTGAAATAACCCACTGATCAATTTGCTTCACAGGTTCGAGGGCTAATTCGAATTGATTTGGCCTGCATTGCCGGAACAGGGCAATCTTCGATTTTCAGCCATTTCCGGTGATCGCCGGCGTTAGGGGTCATCGGGGAGCAATTAAATAGTACAGCACGATGAGGGAGGCGAGGGGAACTTACTAGTGCTGTCAATTTGGTGGTTGAGGCTGCGGTTGAGGCTGTCACCGTGAGGCCTCGAACTGGTCTCGCCGGAGAAGAAGACTAAGACAGAAAATCTGAGACGTGGATGATTTCCAGTGAGGTTTGAGGGAGCTGCTGAGCACAAGGATGCTTAAATAGGCAGGCGAAGCATGCGAAGAGGAAACAATGAAGAGATTGGCTGCTGGTGACTTGACTGGTTGCGTGCTGGAGCAACAGCGGCGAAGACACAGCGAAGAACGGTGATGCGACGGCGACAAGCCTTCAGCTGATCACAATGTCGCTTCATCGGGACCTGGCAAAGCTTGTAGCAAGCGGTGGCGACAAGTACTGGAGCGGCGAGGCTACGTGGCGATGTATTGCTGACAAAGTTGCTGCTGATCGCGCGCGGGAGCAAACGCTGGTCGTCGACGTAGCAACGGCGCTGCCACGGTGACGGCTGAGGCGAGGACACGTGCGTACTGGCATGCACGGTCACAAGTGCGGCGAAGCTTGGCCGGCGGCCAGCGTGCACGGCGCAAGAAAACACGGCGAGCTTCTGGTCGTGCACTGGCTGCTTCCCTGGTCGAAAATGGGCTGATTTGCAATATTTGATTTTCACAATTGGACCAATCTGTAATTCTGGAGATTTGGAAGGTTAGAGTTGAATTTGATTTCACTAATCTGGTAGATTATATTCAACAGGTTAATTGGCAATGATAATTGATAAAATATGATACGTTTGAATAGTTTTTGATACAAACTGAAAATAGGGTAATTTAGGGTAATTGAAATCTGAATTTCATTTGGTTTTGAATTCTGGTACTTAGGATGAGATTTTGGAATTTGAACAGAAGAGAAACTTGTGACAAATAGCATTTTGAGAAGATTTGCCGAAGAAATTCTGAATTTGGAGTTAATCTGGAGATTTTAGCCTTTTTGGATTTTCAAATAACAGATAAGGACTATTTTGCGATAATTCTTGGACTGATTTGTGAAAAGAGTCTAGATGGTGAAATATGGCTGTCAACTTTTTATATTAAGGTATTGACATACCCATGATCATATTCCAGGAATAATCTGGTCTGAACTTGGTCAAGATTCGGATTAAATCTGTATTTCTGAAACTTAGGGTATTTAAGTAATAGAAGGTATTTCTGTTTTCGAAAACAGAAGGAGCTGATAAATCTGAGAGTTAGGGATAGAATTGGATCTAGGTTCTGAAGGCTTTTAAGTTCAAAGTAACTGATAGATCATATCTGAACAATCTGATCTTCATTTGAGGTCACAGGATAGATTTTGGAGATTTCAGGGCTTGAGATAGAAACTGATCTGGCTATTACTACAGATACATGCATGCATGCTATTTATGAAAAAGGAAATTTTCACCCCTAACTCAGGGCGTTACAGATCTACCCTCCTTAAAGAAATCTCACCCCGAGATTTACCTAAGACAGGAAAAGATAAGGATAGGTTTGCTTAAGATCTTCTTCCTTCTCCCAAGTAGCCTCTTGCTCTGAATGATTCTTCCATTGAACTTTACACAATTTGATTTTCTTCCTTCGGAGCTGACGTTCATCAGTGGCTAGGATTCTGATTGGGTGCTCAAGATAAGTGAGATTCTTCTGTAATGGCACATCTTGTACATCTATCTGGTCAGTTGGTTCCTTCAAACATTTCCGGAGCTGAGAGACATGAAACACATCATGCACTCCTGTTAATCCCTCAGGTAATTCCAATTTATATGATACTTCTCCCTTTCTCTTGATTATCTTAAATGGTCCAATGTATCTTGGAGATAACTTTCCTTTCACTTGGAATCTTTGTAATCTCTTGAATGGTGTGACCTTGAGATACACAAAATCTCCTGGTTCAAATGATAATTCTCTTCGTCGTTTATCTGCATAACTCTTTTGTCGTGATTGTGCTGTTTTCAATCTTTCTCTGATGAGTCTGACATGAGCTTCTGCTTCTTCTACTATCTCTGGTCCTATAACTTTTCGTTCTCCTGGCTCATTCCAATGCAATGGAGTTCTGCACTTACGTCCATATAAAGCTTCAAATGGTGCCATCTGTATACTAGCTTGATAACTGTTATTATATGTAAATTCTGCAAATGGTAAACATTTGTCCCATGATGTTCCATAATCTAGTATACAAGCTCTTAGAAGATCCTCTAGGATTTGGTTAACTCTTTCTGTCTGTCCTCCCGTCTGTGGATGATATGCAGTACTGAAGTCCAACTGGGTTCCTAGAGTTTCATGCAGTCTATTCCAAAATTTGGAGGTAAACTGTGTTCCACGATCTGAGACTATCTTCTTAGGAATACCATGCAATGCCACTATTCTTTGCATGTATAACTCTGCTAATTTACTGCCATCATAAATCTTTTTAACTGGTATGAAATGAGCTACTTTAGTAAGTCTGTCCACAATAACCCATATGGAATCATATCCTCCTTGAGTTTTAGGTAATCCTGTAATGAAATCCATACCAATTTCTTCCCATTTCCATAATGGTATTGGCAGAGGTTGTAGCTTTCCTGCTATTTTCTGGTGTTCTGCTTTAACTCGTTGGCATGTATCACAGTTTGCAATGTACTCTGCAATCTCCCTCTTCATATTATCCCACCAGAATCTGGTCTTCAAATCTTGATACATCTTTGTGTTACCAGGGTGTATTGAGTATGGAGTTTTATGTGCTTCATGGAGAATTATTTCCTTAAGATCTGCGTTTTGAGGTACACAGATTCTTTCTCGATACCATACAATCCCTTGGTTATCTTCAATAAAGCCTTGAGCCTTTCCTAACTTGATTCGACTCTTGATCTTACAAATTTCTTCATCTTCCTTCTGGGCATTTCCTATCTGTTCTTCAAGTTGAGATTTTATTGTTAAAGTAGCTACCGTTCCCTGCGGTACTATTTCCACTTGATGATTCTGCAACTCTTGTTGTAGGTAAGGGTTCTTCAACATAACCATTCCTTGTAGGTTGTAAACTTTTCTGCTTAGGGCATCAGCTACTACGTTAGCTTTCCCTGGATGGTACTGAATACTAAGATCATAATCTTTGATCAATTCGAGCCATCGTCGTTGACGCATGTTGAGCTCTGTCTGTGTGAAAATATACTTGAGGCTTTTATGATCTGTAAAGATCTCACACTTACGCCCAATAAGATAATGCCGCCATATCTTTAAAGCATGCACTACTGCTGCTAACTCCAAATCATGGGTCGGATAATTTTCCTCATGTGGTCTCCATTGGCGTGAAGCATAGGCCACTACTTGACCTTGTTGCATTAACACACAGCCTATTCCTTGCTTTGAAGCATCACAGTAAACTACAAAATCTTCTTTGCTGTCTGGTAGGGTGAGGACGGGTGTTGTTGTTAATTTCTGCTTCAGTTTCTGAAAACTTTCTTCACACTTGATGGTCCATTCAAATGCAACATCCTTCTTTAGCAGGTTTGTAAGAGGTTTGGCAATTTGGGAAAATCCTTCGATGAATCTCCTATAATACCCTGCTAATCCCAAGAAACTTCTAATCTCTGAAACTGAGGTAGGTTGCTTCCACTCCTTGATTGCAGAGATTTTAGCTGAGTCCACTGAAATTCCTTCCGCTGTCAATACATGTCCAAGAAATGAAATTCTTGACATCCAAAATTCACATTTGTCAAACTTGGCATAAAATTGCCTCTCTCGTAGCCTTTCCAAGACTAGGTGTAAATGTTGCTCATGTTCTTCCGTACTCTTGGAATATATCAGAATGTCATCTATGAATACTATGACAAACTTGTCAAGAAAATCCATAAATGTGCTATTCATGACATTCATGAAGGCTGCTGGGGCATTGGTTAAACCAAAAGGTACTACTGTAAACTCATACAGTCCGTATCTGGTAGTGAAAGCAGTCTTCGATATATCTTCTTTCTTGATCTTCAGCTGATGATATCCAGATTTCAAGTCTATCTTGAAAAATACTTTGGCTCCTCGAAGCTGATCGAACAAGTCATCAATTCTTGGTAATGGATACTTGTTTTTAATAGTGACTTCATTCAAAGCTCGGTAGTCTACACACATTCGTAGAGTTCCGTCTTTCTTCCTCACAAACAGAACTGGGGCTCCCCATGGCGAAGCACTGGGTTTGATAAATCCCTTGTTTTCCAAGTCTTCGAGTTGATTCTTGAGCTCCTCCAAATCTGTAACTGGCATCCTATAGGGACGTTTTGCTATAGGTGCCGCTCCTGGTTTAAGTTCAATACTGAATTCTATTTCTCTGTCAGGTGGCATTCCTGGAAGTTCTTCTGGAAACACATCAGAATATTGTTGCACTACAGGCACTTGTTCCAGGCATAATTTTTGCAATGCTTGAACAGATCTTAGCGGTCTCTTGACTGCTGATCTTTCTGCATGGAATAGAACTCTCTCCCCTTGGCTACTGACAAGACTAAGGGTTTTCTCTTCACAATCTACTAGACCTTTATGTTGGGATAACCAATCCATTCCCAAAATAATGTCTAGACCTTGCAGTTCTAGAACTAGTAGATTTGCCTCAAATTCTACCCCTTCTATAATGAAAGTTACATTTGGGCAGATCGAGTAAACAGATAATCTAGCCCCTGGAGTTTGTATAACCATAGAGTACTCTAATGGTACTTGGTCTATATGCATTTCAACTTCAGATGCAAATGCTTTTGACATGAAAGAGTTTGTAGCACCAGGATCAAACAATATCAAGGCAGATGCAGATTGAATCAGAAATCTACCTAGAAGAATGTCGGTGGCGTTGCCTGCTTCTTGAATTGAAGTATAGTTTAATCTTCCTCCTTGGGTTGCAGTTGGTACTCTACCTCTTCCTCTTCCTCGATTAGCCATGTTTCCTCCTCTCCCTGCTGAATTTCCTCTAAAATTCTGCGATGGTGATGCTCTGGTTACTACTGGCTGTGTTCCTGCCTGAGATCTGGCAATGGACATCGGAAGTTGTATCCAAGGACAGAATTCTTTACGGTGCCCACGCTGTCCACAATGATAACACTCAACACGAGGATGAGGGCAATCCTTCTGAGAATGATTTCCTTGGCAATTGGGGCACAATGTCGTTGCTGGTCTGGTATTCTGATAAGATGGTCGAAAATTGGGAGTGATAGGAACTCTTCCTCTGATTGGATTTGGCTGTGGTCTTGTTTGCTGGAACATCCTCCTCTTCTGGCTTTCTTCTCCCATATTCTTCTTCTCTTCCACCTTTAAAGCTCTGTTCACTAGGGTTTGAAATTCCGTAAGTTCATGAGAAGCAATTTGATATTGTAAATAGTGTTGAAGTCCTTCTGTGAAACGCTCTATCTTCTTCTCTTCAGTATCCACATCTCCAGGTGCGTATCGAGCCAAATGAGTAAATTGGTGTAGATACTCAGTGACTGACTTACTTCCTTGAGTTAAATTCCGAAATTCCCGACGCTTAGCTGCCATAACACCAGTAGGTATATGAAATTTCCGAAATTGATCCTTAAATTCCCTCCAAGAGATATTATCTTTATCAGGATGAGCTTCCTGGTAATTCATCCACCAGGCAGCTGCAGCTCCTGATAACTGATGAGATCCAAACAAAACTTTCTCTCGTTCGCTGCATCGGACCGTGTCTAGTTTCCTCTCGATATCCCGTAACCAATCATCGGCAACCATAGGATCGGTCGCACTAGAGAATGTTGGTGGACGGGTCTTTTGGAAATCTGTTAATCTTGCTCCTACAGCAGAAGTAGTTCCTTCTGTTGTTCCAGTAGGCAGTTTCTGAACTATCTGGGCTAACAACTGGGTATGAGCTATCTGAGCTTCTTGTCGACTTTTCTCCATTGACAACAAAATTTCCTGAAGACTGGGTTGTTCATTCTGAGGTGGATTGGAACTCTGAGATCCTTGCTGAAACAAAGGGTCTCTTGTCATATTTCTTCTTCCTGCGGAGTCTGATCTATATCTTCTTCCACTTCGAGATCTCCTTCTGGTATCAACCATGGTGGCTCTGAAAAAGGTTAGACGGATCTAACTAACTAAGGCCAACTAAGACAGCAATGCAGAAATTAATGCAACTACTTTTATGCATAAAATACTTAGGCTACTAGCCATAATACACAAATTAACCATTGCAAAAGCAACAGCGAATCACAAAGCTATCAAGAGCATCCACTAGCTCTGTCTACACCAACCTCTAAGACACTCTGAAACAACAGAACGCACTCTCACAATCTTACCGAATTTTAGAAATCCAAATAAAATTTTGAAATGAAGGTTTTTCAAGAGCCACAAAGCTCATTATTTTTACCAAAATAAAATTTCCACAAATAGTTTCTAAATAAATTACGTCTTCCTGGCACGGCCAATTTCCTAAAGGTGTCGTCCTACAGTCAAGTTCTCATGTTGCTCTGATACCAACTTTTCTTGTCGCGCCCTGAGACTAGGACAACGACTACTCCTGTAGAGACCTAGCTCGCTGCAGCTAGTCCCAAACTACAACCTTTGACTTCCCAGGATGAGTCAAACACAGGAGTATATTACATTGCAACAGAGTACTCACAAAATATTAAGCAGTGTGGCCTGCTGGCCTTAATATTACATAAGAGGATTACAATGCCTACAAGGCATTCAGGGTTTAGCAAAATATTTAACTACGCAGTAGAAGATAGGTGACCCTCCCACAAAAGAAGTTGACGGCAGAACAACACACTTCAGGGCTCTGGCGGAACTGATTCTCCTCCTTCTGGATCCACGTAATACTCCGTGCCATCATCTTGATCAAGGTAGGCTCCATCTATTGAGTTGAATGTTGCAAGGGTGAGCACTTACGTACTCAGCAAGTCATGGGTAAGAGTAAATACATATAGTAGTGATGATATGAACCTAGACTAGTCAAGAATTATGGATATTTGTAAAATAATCCTTTTTCTTTCATACCTCATCTCATGGCAGCACTTTTTATAATATAACATCATCATTCATGTTCACTAGATTATAGCACTACTGCGACACGTCGACACACGACAGCCCACGGCAGCACTCCTTATCATGACAACACATGTCATTTGGGTAATCTTGATTTAAACATATTTTATTTAGAAAATAGTACTTGTGTCACACCCCGTGGATTTAATCCACCGCAGCAGACTCCTATAAAACCCGGGAGCTCGGAGTATTCGAATACGTTTTTAACTCTGCAGAGAGGTACCAATTTACCCGCAAGATATTCCACTTTCAAGCCCATCCTATCAAAATGATTAGACCCCTCCTCACATGAGTGGCAAGGTGGAGATAACAAGAACTTTTGTTATGCATCACTTACAATTCACCCCCGACCCTGTGGCTCTCAGCGAGGCACAGTTGTGGCAGGTTGTATCCAAACCTCCACCCCTTTGCTTATTCCCATTACTGGGTCAGCGTGCTTGATCACCTTCAGTGATATGTGTGGGAGCCGCGCTCCGTGTTTATCGTGCATCACTACACATCTCATGCAGGGGTTTCATGTGCGATCCACATAATTACTTGTTCAGGCCTGTCCCATACCAGGCTTGCGGTTAGCACGTTGTTCATGCCACTAGACGTACAACACAAGGTTCTAGTCCTTATATGCCAATGACCAGACCATCCACAACCCTGCACCTTCAGTGCCTGCATTCCTTTGCAGTCTAGCACCTCCAGTGCTACAGCCATCCATACCATTTTTCTGGTCACGGCTAGGGGTTTTATTTCATGAATATAAGTATATAAATACATATAATAGTTCATGGCTCAAAACTTGTTTATTTCACATTTCACCGATAACCAGTCTAGTACTGCCAATTCATAAATCAACCATTCTCAATCTTTCACATGCAATATTGCCTATATTCAAGGTTATATTATAGCAACATTTAAAATATAGGTTCAAGATGACCAAGGATATGACTTGCCTTCCGCGTCGTAAAATACAGCAGTTGACGTCGGATTCGCAGTGAAGTCCTCGAACTCGGGCTCTTGATCTGCTCTCCAATCAAACAAACAACCAATAATCATAATCTTTTCCATACATTATTATACTATATGCAATAATGCAAGATGAAGTCTTGATGATTCTGAAATGATTTGGTTTAGAGGCTGATTAGGGTTAAGTTAAGGAAACCAATATTAAGATTAGCTGTCAAAGGTTTACAAGGTTCCAAATGTCTCAAAATATCAGAATGATATCAAGATTGCGACTGGTTCGCTCAAAAACAGCGAACGTCTTTAGGTCGACATTCGGTTCAAAGCATCGACATAGCTTTAAGAAAAGCTAGAGTGCTTAGCTCAAGTTGTGGTAGAAGAAGAAATTGTGGATCACAACTTCAGGAATCTAAGGGACAAAGTTATGCTCAAGATGCATATCTGGAAGACAGTGAAAAGGGCTAATGCCACTGACTGACATAGCCTGGCATTAATCTTGACATGGCCAGAAACTAGGGCTTAGCCTAACTTTTGATCTAGGGCCCCAAATGATGCACCACTTTGTCTGGGAGGTAGGCATTGATAACAGGAATAAATCATTCAATAGGATCTAGGGCTGAAAATGGCTGGAAAGCAAGAAATTTGATGATGAACAGAGATGAACTGGTTGCACTGGAGCAGTTCTGGACACAAACTTGGCATGGCTGTAACTTCCAATCTAGGCCGATCTAGGTGTCGTGCTAGAAGACAAAAATACTCAGGAGACTAGGGCACATCTAAATGACAAGGTTTCGAGGGCTGAAATGGCCGGAATCACTTTTCCGATCATCGTCGCCGGAGAAGAGACACTGCCAGTTGGGGGTTTCTGCTACAGGCCGAGAGAACTAAATTCCTTGCTTGGAGAGTATCAAGGAGGTATAGGGAAGCTTCTGGTAACATCAAATTGACTGGAGGATCACCGGAGAAGCCTGGCGACGATCGCCGGCTTTCTGGTAGAGCTTGAATTTGGTAAAAGCTTCGAATGATGTTTAATTAGGGATTCTAAGCTTACAGGCTTGCTTGAAATAACCCACTGATCAATTTGCTTCACAGGTTCGAGGGCTAATTCGAATTGATTTGGCCTGCATTGCCGGAACAGGGCAATCTTCGATTTTCAGCCATTTCCGGTGATCGCCGGCGTTAGGGGTCATCGGGGAGCAATTAAATAGTACAGCACGATGAGGGAGGCGAGGGGAACTTACTAGTGCTATCAATTTGGTGGTTGAGGCTGCGGTTGAGGCTGTCACCGTGAGGCCTCGAACTGGTCTCGCCGGAGAAGAAGACTAAGACAGAAAATCTGAGACGTGGATGATTTCCAGTGAGGTTTGAGGGAGCTGCTGAGCACAAGGATGCTTAAATAGGCAGGCGAAGCATGCGAAGAGGAAACAATGAAGAGATTGGCTGCTGGTAACAGACGTGTTGGATCAGGATGTCGACTAGAGGGGGAGGGGGTGAATAGGAGACTTTTAAAATTTGTTTTTGCAAATGAAAATTCAAATTAAGGTAAAGCAAGTAATAGTAAAAGATAAGAGATTGAAACCAATATATCCCGAGGTATCGGAGACACGCCCAGTCTCCACTAGTCCTCGTTGAAGCACTCAGTCCTTGAGTATAGCTTCAGTATCCACACAGGACACTATATACTAAGGTTGCTCCTTGTCCCCTCCGGAAAGGCGAGCACCAAGCCTTTTACAAGTAATCGCGTCTCTCCGACAATCTCCGATTTGGAGAGATCAGCGATTTACGCCTTCGAACCGTCTAGGTGAGGGCGCTCACCAAGAGTAATAAGAAGCAAGGTCTACTCTAGACCTCCAATGCACACCGAGAAAATATCTAGAAATGGGAATGCAAGAACAATATGCTCGATGTGGCTAAAACTCTCACGACTCGATCAAAAGATCAAGTTTTAAGTAAAACGAAGAAGCACTAGTGAGAAAGTAAGAAAGGCTGTGTTGCTGTGTTTTCTTGTGTTGAAACAGTAGCTCAACACCTCTATTTATAGCCTTCGTGGTCAAAAGAGCCGTTTGCGCTCGAGCTGAAAAATAGTAACTAAGACTGACAGTCAGTCTCACAAACTGACAGTCAGTCTAGTGTATCACCAGAAAGAGTAAAAATAGGATCACAACAGCTCGAACGTTGTGGACTAAAACGGTAAAAAGAAACAGTCCAAACTGACAGTCAGTTACAAAGACTGACAGTCAGTGTCCACAATGTCAACAGTGAAAAGCAACGGCTAAAAACTTTATAACCGTTGAAGCAGATAACAACAAAAATTTACTGCCCAAACTGACAGTCAGTGTATAAAACTGACAGTCAGTCTCACAGAAAAAACAGAATTAAAAACCAACTAAAAAAAAACTCTCTGTGGTCGAAACCCACACTGACAGTCAGTATACTCATACTGACAGTCAGTTTAGTACAAAAAATCTGAGACAGAAAAACATGCTCTCTGGAGATTTGTCAGTTTGCACTAACTGACATTCATACTGACAGTCAGTTATCAAAACTGACAGTCAGTCTAGTACAACAAAAATCAGCTCAATAAAAACATACTCTCTGGAGATTAGTCAGTTTATCAAACTGACATTCATACTGACAGTCAGTTACAAAGACTGACAGTCAGTCTGGATAAAAACAGAGAAAACTCAAAATCCAGAGATCTGATTCAAATGATTTCAGTTTTGTTTTGAAGATATTTTCGAGAAGAACATTTTTGACAACAGCAACAAAAATTAGATCTTTTCAGATCTTTCTCAAGAAGTAAAAACCTCAACTGTTGACAAAATTCAATACATCAAAACAAATTGTCGAAAAACCACAGATAATGATATGCGTGCATTGACCTAGATTTTTCTCGGTATGATTGCAGATGTAGAGAGAACTTGCGTCCCCTCTTTATAGTACGGTTTAAACTAAGAATAAAATCCTTAAACCGATCGATCTTCATGCACCCTGAGATCGGTAAACCTAGAACTACAACATACCTCGATGCATCAGTTTAGTCCAGCAAAAACAATTTCTTTTTGCGTCTTCTTATGCTTAAAATGAACTTCAACATTTTGATCACAAGCCCTCGCTTTTTGTGCGTTTGTCTGAAATCTGCAACACTAACTCAAACACATAGTTAGTCCAAAAATACTTATTATCATCAACCATCAAAACACATCAGGGTTAGGCAAGAAAGGCCTAGATGCAACAATCTCCCCCTTTTTGATGATTGATGACAACAAGTTAATAAACAAATACCAACTAATACTCCCCCTGATTTTGTGCAAAAATCTCCCCCTGAAAGTGTGCACATCCCTCAAGATGTATCAGAGCATATCATAGCATAAGAGAGAACCACAAAAACATATCATAAAGAAACATATCATAATCATATCACAAAATATTCATAAAGAAACATATCATAATCATATCACAAAATATTCATCCATCTAAACAAAATATCATAACATCATCCATCTCTCATAACATCATCCATCTCTCCCCCTTTGGCATCAAGCACAAAAAGGGAGGCCTAACAAGAGAAACTAAACCTAATCTACTCCTGGTCATCTGAGTCTCCTAGAATCTCAGTGCCTCCAGAAGCTGTAGGAGACGCGGAAGGTACGACAGCGGGAGATGAAGGTCCTGCTGGAACTGGAGCGGTGCCGGCAGATGATGCTGGTGAAGAAACTGCAGGCCGTGCCCTCTTGCGAGGAGCAAGGGAAGCAGATGCCATCGCAGCATCAGGAGCTGGAAGTCGCTGCAGTATCTGCTGAAGGATCTCCTGCTGAGCTGCCAAGGTACTCTGGATCACCTGCTGTGTCTGAATGACCTGGTCAAGAGACACCTGCAGAGATGCAAGAGAGGAAGCTGTGCGGGAGCTGCTAGAAGGGGCAGGAGCAGAGGCAGAAGCTGGAGCTGCAGTCGCGACGAGGAGGAGGAGCAACGGCGACGGCGACGGCGACGGCGAAGAAAAAAAGAAAACGGCGGCCGAAGAAGATAAAAAGAAAAGCTCGGTTTAGGGTTTTAAGGACTCAAACTGACTGTCAGTCTAGTCACTTAATTTCAAAAACTGACAGTCAGTGTGGTACACTGAATGTCAGTTCAATAAAATCAAGTGCTGAGACTGACAGTCAGTGTTGAATACTGACAGTCAGTGTGAGACTTCAAAACGACCAGAACCCTACGACCAAGACCAACACTATACTGACTGTCAGTTATAAAAACTGACTGTCAGTTATGACTTCGACCAGGAGAGAGCTCTAAGGGAGAAAATATTTTAATAATAATATATATATAGATGTATATTATACTTCATTAATCAAGATAAGCAATCAATAGTATGATGAAGTTAATAGAAATATCACTTTATCAACTAGCATTTGAAACATCTATAATATTTAGTTCACCTCTAAGAAAGCAAAACCTGGATTCATCTAGTGGTTTGGTGAAGATATCTGCTAGTTGAAGATCTGTTCTTACATGACTAAGATCAATATCTCCTTTTGCCACATGATCTCTTATGAAATGGTGCCGTATTTCAATATGCTTAGTTCTAGAATGTTGAACAGGATTATTAGCAATTTTAATGGCACTTTCATTATCACACAGAAGTGGCACTTTATCAAATTTAATTCCATAATCCAAAAATGTCTGTTTCATCCATAATAATTGAGCACAACAACTACCTGCAGACACGTATTCAGCTTCAGCTGTTGAGAGAGCAACTGAGTTTTGCTTCCTAGATGACCATGATACGAATGATCTCCCCAACAGCTGACAGCTACCAGATGTGCTCTTTCGATCAATCTTACACCCAGCATAATCAGAATCAGAATACCCAATTAATTCAAAATTTGCATCTTTAGGGTACCAAAGGCCTAAACTGGGATAACATTTTAAATACCTAAGGATTCTTTTAAGAGCAGTTAAATGACATTCCTTAGGATCTGACTGAAATCTAGCACATAAACACACACTAAACATGATATCAGGCCTAGATGCTGTAAGATATAAAAGACTACCAATCATAGACCTATAGAGTTTAGAATCTACTGATTTTGAATTTCTGTCCATGTCAAGGTGTCCATTTGTAGCCATGGGGGTCTTGATAGCCTTAGCTTCTTCCATCCCAAAGCGTTTGAGCAGGTCCTTCACGTATTTTGTTTGACTCACGAACGTACCGTTCTTGAGTTGCTTGATTTGAAATCCAAGGAAGAAGCTCAGCTCACCAATCATGGACATCTCGAACTCCCTAGACATCATATCTCCAAATTCTTGACAAAAATATTCATTAGTAGATCCAAAAATTATGTCATCCACATAAATTTGGCAAATAAATAAATCATCATCTATTTTCTTGGTGAACAGAGTTGTGTCAACCTTCCCAGTTTTAAAACCTTTAGAAAGAAGAAAATCTCTAAGGCGTTCATACCAAGCTCGAGGAGCTTGTTTGAGGCCATACAGAGCTTTCGTTAGTTTAAAAACATGGTTTGGAAATTTTGGATCTTCAAACCCGGGAGATTGCTCTACAAATACAAGTTCTGAAATTTCACCATTTAGAAAAGCACTTTTAACATCCATTTGAAAAAGTTTAATGTTAAAATGAGAAGCATAAGCAAGAAGAATTCTAATTGCTTCAAGTCTCGCCACAGGAGCAAAAGTTTCACTAAAATCTAAACCTTCGACTTGAGTGAAACCTTGAGCAACAAGACGAGCCTTGTTTCTAATTACTAGTCCATTTTCATCTTGCTTATTTCTGAAAACCCATTTTGTTCCAATGACATTATGATCCTTAGGTCTTTCTACTAAGTTCCAGACTTTATTTCTAGTAAAGTTATTTAGTTCATCATGCATAGCATTTACCCAGTCAGGATCATCTAGAGCTTCACTAACACATTTGGTTCTAAAGAAGAAACAAATGAATGATGTTCACAAAAAGAAGCAATACGAGATCGAGTTAGAACACCCTTACTAATATCACCCAGAACTTGGTTCAAAGGGTGATCCTTGATAATTGTTCTATGCTGGCTTGGCGCTTCTTCTTGTGCTGCTTCTTCTGCAGCAGACTCAGCTTGCACAGAAGGTTCAGGTTGTTCATTGTAGTCTTCACTTCCATCTTCATCAACTTCCTCAGCTTCTTCAATGGTAAGATTTTTCAAAGGTTCTTGAATTTCACCTGAAGTGTCATGAACAGCTTGCTCTTCTTGCGAGTTATTAGATTCATCAAACTCAATATCGCAAGATTCCTCAATACAACCTGACGTTTTGTTAAAAACACGATAGGCTTTGCTAGTGGTAGAATAACCAACTAGAAAACCCTCATCAACTTTTCTTTGAAATTTTCCACCAAAGTTTCTTTTTCTTAAGATGTAACATTTACAACCAAACACACGAAAATATGAAATATTTGGTTTTCTTCCAAAAAGAAGTTCATAAGGTGTCAAGTTCAAAAGAGGATGCAAATAGAGTCGATTAATAGAATAGCAAGTTGTGTGAACTGCTTCTGCCCAGAAGCGAATAGGAGTATTATACTCACATAACATGGTTCTTGCCATCTCTATTAATGTTCGATTTTTCCTTTCAACAACTCCATTTTGCTGTGGAGTGTAGGATGTGGAAAATTCATGTTTGATTCCAAGAGAGTCGCAAAAATCAAATAAAGTTGAATTAACGAACTCTCCACCATGATCACTACGGATTTTCTTGATGGACAATTCGAATTCATTAGAAACACGTTTTGCAAAACTTTTGAAAACATCGGGGGTTTCAGATTTTTGAGAAATAAAGAAAACCCAAGTAAAACGAGTGAAATCATCAACAATAACCAAGCAATAACTATTTCCCCCAATACTTTGAAACTCTGAAGGACCAAATAAATCCAAATGCAAAAGTTCCAAAGGTTTGCTTGTAGAAAGTATTCGCTTAGTTGGATGTGTGGTAGCTATTTGCTTGCCTGCTTGACAAGCGCTACAAGGTTTATCCTTTTCAAAGACCACATCCTTTAAGCCAATAACTAAATCACGTTTGAAAAGCTTTTTAAGTTGATGCATTCCAATATGAGCAAGTCTCCGATGCCATAACCATCCTTTAGATGTTTGTGAGACAAGACATGTTGTAAGAGATGCATCTTTTGAAGAGAAATCAACTAGATATAAATTTTCATGACGAAAACCTTTAAAAATCAAAGAATTGTCTTTTAAATTTTCAACCAAAACTTCATTTGGATAAAAGATACAGCGGAAACCAAGATCACAAATTTGTGCAACTGAAAGCAAATTAAAATTTAAAGATTCAACCAAAAGAACATTTGAAATTGTTAAATCATTTGAAATGGCAACTTTACCCAAACCTGTCACGCTTCCTTGACGATTATTTCCAAAGGTGATCTTTTGATGTTCGTCGGAATTGTCTTTTATTGTGGTGAACAGTTTGGCATTTCCGGTCATGTGCTCGGAGCATCCACTATCAAGCACCCAATGACGTCCACCATTTTTGTAGTTTACCTGCAAAAGAATTTAAGTTGATTTTGGTACCCAAACACTTCTGGGTCCTTTAATATTAGCAATCAAAGTTTTGGGCACCCAAATAGAATTTTTCCTTTTGTTCATCATTGGTGCACCCACATACTTTGCAATAGCATAACCTTTCTTTGACCGTTTTAGCATGTAACAAGCATCAAAATATGCAGATGTCATAAGAGGGCATGAATCATGTGAATGACCTACTTCATGGCATTTATGACAAAACAGGTTACATGCTTTTGTAAAAACAGTTCTAATTTTTATCTTTTTATCTTTATTAGGAAAATATCCTAGACCTTCTTTTCTAAAGGTGCATCTTTGACTACCTAAAATTAGGTCAAGAGATATTTTACCTTTATAGCTATTTTCTAACCCTTTTTCTAATTTTTTAACTTGAGATTTAAGTTTAATATTTTCACAGAGAGTGGATTCATTTGAAGCGCATGGTGTATCTAGTTGAAAATTATCAATATCATCACAAGAAGTACCAATGCTAGCTTTACAAGACAAATTTGAGACATCTTTCATAAGAGCTTTTTCATAAGATTCCTTTAATTCAGAGTGTTGATCAGAAAGAGTTAAAAATTCTTCCTTAAGGGTCTTATATTTTCTTTTAGTTTTGCCATAGGCCTCATTGATTTCATTTAGCATTTCAACTAGATCATCATAGGAGGGATCAAAAGAAGTTACCTTTTCATTCCTTTTTGCCATAAGGCAAACTGGAGAGCTTGATGAATTTTTGAGGGCGATTCCGGCTAATTTCTTTGTACATCTCTCATCATCAGAGTCGGAGTCGGAATTCTCACCTCCAGACATCCATTCGCCAAAGCATGCCTTTTTAGGAGTGTTAAACTTCTTCTTGAAGTTCTTCTTCTTTTTATCCGTAGATTTGTTCTTGTTCGGACATCTTGATGCTATATGTCCTTTTTCATGACATTCATAGCATATCACATCTTTGAAGTTTGTTGGTCTTGAACCTTTTGGACGAGTGTCGATGCTCACTCCCTTCTTGTGTAACCTGCGAAGAAGACGTTGAGTATTTCTTACCAAGAGAGCCAAGTCTTCATCAGAGGAACCTTCACTTGTGCCGTCCTTAGAATTTGCTTTGAAAGCCTCCGTCTTTTTCTTTGTATCAGAGGTTTCGTTCAGTTCCTTCTTCTCCTTTTTGTGCATTTCATGGGTAATCAAATTTCCATAGAGATCAGTAGGTGAAGTTGTGGAAAGATCGGAGTTTGTCAAAACTGTTACAAGAGTGTCAAAGCTTTCTGGGAGAGCTCGAAGCATTTTTCTGACAATTTCTAGATCAGTAAAGATAACACCAAGACCTTTAAGTTCATTCACAATATTATTCAATCTTGTAAACATGGAATCAACAGTTTCAGAAGAAGACATTTTGAAAGTTTCATACTTTTGTCTAACCATTAAAAGTTTAGCCTCTTTTACTTTAGTAGTTCCTTCATATATTTCTTCTAAAGTTTTCCAAACTTTGTGAGCAGTATTCAAATTGCTTACACGATTAAATTCATTTAGAGATAAACCAGTAAATAAAGCATTTAAAGCACGAGCATTCAGATGTTGTTTTCTCTTATCATCTTCAGTATAGCTTTCCGGATCATCCGGAGGAGAAAAACCAACTTTAACAATCAACCAGACATCCAATCCCATGGCTTCTAGAAATACAGACATACGCACTTTCCAGTAGGGATAGTTAGTCCCATCAAAGATAGGCGCACGGCTAGTATGACCCAGATTAAAGCCATCAGTAGACGACATCCTCTCTCTAAGCGGTGAAGCTTATAAATGAGAGACCAAAGCTCTGATACCACGTGTTGGATCAGGATGTCGACTAGAGGGGGAGGGGGTGAATAGGAGACTTTTAAAATTTGTTTTTGCAAATGAAAATTCAAATTAAGGTAAAGCAAGTAATAGTAAAAGATAAGAGATTGAAACCAATATATCCCGAGGTATCGGAGACACGCCCAGTCTCCACTAGTCCTCGTTGAAGCACTCAGTCCTTGAGTATAGCTTCAGTATCCACACAGGACACTATATACTAAGGTTGCTCCTTGTCCCCTCCGGAAAGGCGAGCACCAAGCCTTTTACAAGTAATCGCGTCTCTCCGACAATCTCCGATTTGGAGAGATCAGCGATTTACGCCTTCGAACCGTCTAGGTGAGGGCGCTCACCAAGAGTAATAAGAAGCAAGGTCTACTCTAGACCTCCAATGCACACCGAGAAAATATCTAGAAATGGGAATGCAAGAACAATATGCTCGATGTGGCTAAAACTCTCACGACTCGATCAAAAGATCAAGTTTTAAGTAAAACGAAGAAGCACTAGTGAGAAAGTAAGAAAGGCTGTGTTGCTGTGTTTTCTTGTGTTGAAACAGTAGCTCAACACCTCTATTTATAGCCTTCGTGGTCAAAAGAGCCGTTTGCGCTCGAGCTGAAAAATAGTAACTAAGACTGACAGTCAGTCTCACAAACTGACAGTCAGTCTAGTGTATCACCAGAAAGAGTAAAAATAGGATCACAACAGCTCGAACGTTGTGGACTAAAACGGTAAAAAGAAACAGTCCAAACTGACAGTCAGTTACAAAGACTGACAGTCAGTGTCCACAATGTCAACAGTGAAAAGCAACGGCTAAAAACTTTATAACCGTTGAAGCAGATAACAACAAAAATTTACTGCCCAAACTGACAGTCAGTGTATAAAACTGACAGTCAGTCTCACAGAAAAAACAGAATTAAAAACCAACTAAAAAAAAACTCTCTGTGGTCGAAACCCACACTGACAGTCAGTATACTCATACTGACAGTCAGTTTAGTACAAAAAATCTGAGACAGAAAAACATGCTCTCTGGAGATTTGTCAGTTTGCACTAACTGACATTCATACTGACAGTCAGTTATCAAAACTGACAGTCAGTCTAGTACAACAAAAATCAGCTCAATAAAAACATACTCTCTGGAGATTAGTCAGTTTATCAAACTGACATTCATACTGACAGTCAGTTACAAAGACTGACAGTCAGTCTGGATAAAAACAGAGAAAACTCAAAATCCAGAGATCTGATTCAAATGATTTCAGTTTTGTTTTGAAGATATTTTCGAGAAGAACATTTTTGACAACAGCAACAAAAATTAGATCTTTTCAGATCTTTCTCAAGAAGTAAAAACCTCAACTGTTGACAAAATTCAATACATCAAAACAAATTGTCGAAAAACCACAGATAATGATATGCGTGCATTGACCTAGATTTTTCTCGGTATGATTGCAGATGTAGAGAGAACTTGCGTCCCCTCTTTATAGTACGGTTTAAACTAAGAATAAAATCCTTAAACCGATCGATCTTCATGCACCCTGAGATCGGTAAACCTAGAACTACAACATACCTCGATGCATCAGTTTAGTCCAGCAAAAACAATTTCTTTTTGCGTCTTCTTATGCTTAAAATGAACTTCAACATTTTGATCACAAGCCCTCGCTTTTTGTGCGTTTGTCTGAAATCTGCAACACTAACTCAAACACATAGTTAGTCCAAAAATACTTATTATCATCAACCATCAAAACACATCAGGGTTAGGCAAGAAAGGCCTAGATGCAACAACAGCTGCCACCTACAAAATATATAGAGTTCGAAAAATCTCAAAGTGCAGGGAATGAATAAAGACGTCATCGACTCGGGTTACCTGGGCCCCGAGGGACTGAAGCCCCTCGAAACGCTCATGGAGCGTCCCTCCCGCGACAAAGGCCTGCACCTTCTGGGTATGCAGGCCCTCCGAGTAGCGGGCGACCTCCCTCGCGGGAAGCAAAGGGGTCTCCCGCCCGGCGCCGCCAGCGCGGCCGGCGGGGGGTCCCCGGACCTCAAGGTCCGGTAACGCGGCCGGCGTCACTGGCGTCTTCGTCGACGAGAAAGTACCCCCCGAAGACGTGGCCGAGGAGCTCTCGGCGGGAGCCGCCGCCCGGGGGGGAACCATCAGGCCTTTCCCTGCCCCGAGCCGGAAGGTCTTCGGGGCCTCCTCCTCCGGAGGAATCTCGTAGACCGAGGGCCTCCCCCCCTCGTCCACCGGCCAAACCCGTGGAGGCGAGGCCTCCGCGAATCTCACCTCCAGCCTCTCCGGCTCTAAAGAGGCCGGAAGGGGTAGGAGGGGCTCCACCGAGAGCGGCGACGGGGCATAGTTCGCCGAGTCGGACGCCGCCCCGCCCGCGGCCGCCTCCTTCCCCCGGGCCTCGGCGGGGCCCTTCGGGGGAGGAGGTGTTGCTTCTTTCCGGGCCGGTGCCCGGGCACGCTCGCTCCCGGGGGTCTCGTCCCGGGGCTTTGCCGGTGTCGCCGCCGGCGTCGTCGATGGGCCGGGGGTCTTTTGAACCCGGGCCTTCTTGGGCTCCGAGCCCCCGACCGCCTCCTTCCCCCTTTTGTGCGACCCGGGGGTGGGGAGAGGCTTCCTCTCCGGCAGCTTTAGCCCGAAGGCCGCCGCTACCAAGTTCTTGGGGGGGCCCTCCCCCACGGCGCGCACGACGCGCTCGTGCTCATCGGCGAAGTACCTCCCCAAGAGGTTCTCCGCCTTCTCCCGCGCCGCCGGGTACGGCCGGACTGCAAGA
This sequence comes from Pharus latifolius, assembly GCA_019359835.1. Lineage (NCBI taxonomy): Eukaryota > Viridiplantae > Streptophyta > Magnoliopsida > Poales > Poaceae > Pharus > Pharus latifolius. The sequence continues at coordinate 35,451,108 of CM033323.1, read as the reverse complement.
GGTAAAGAGTAAGTTAAATTTTCGAAAATTCGTAAATTCAATGCAGCAGGTTTCCGGAGCTTACGTCGCGTCACTGGCTTCACCGGGGGCCGCTGCTCGGGGCCCATGCCGATCCCCCTCTTCCCACCGGTGAAGGGGGAGATCCGGAGGAGAGCCATCTCCTCGGCGGCGTCCCGCATCAAGCGGGTCTTCTTGGAGAGGATCACCTTGCCGAGGAGCTCGAACTCCTCGTCCGTCCACACCAGAGGCTTCGGCGCGGACGACCGGCTGTAGGTTGGAGGCTCCGGGGCGTACACCACCGCCTCGTCCCGGACCCGGAGGTAAAACCACCTCCGGACCCAATCCCCCCAGTGGTCCCGGGAGGCCGCCGCCGGGTAGTCGATTACCCAAGATGGCAACATCTGGACCATCACCGAACCGAAGGGGGACCTGGGGCCCCCCTTCACCAGGTGGGAGGTCCACGCCGCCGGTTCGTAGAAGTACCGGAAGGCGCGAAGGTTGGGCTCCTGCCCGGTCGCTGTCTCGTAGAGCCAAATGAAGAGTCCCATCCGGACAAGCGCGTTCGGGGTGAGGTGGTTGAGAGCCACCCTGTACTCCTTGAGAAACTCCCGGAGCATGGGATGCACCGGGAGCTGGAGCCCCGCCTCCAGGAAGGCCACGACCTCTCCGGGCCTGGGGCGGGGGGCTCCGTCCTTCTTCACGGGGACTCGGATGTCCCCGTCCGCGACGATGCATCTTTTGACCAAGGACTCGGCGTCCTCGGCCGTGAACTCCGACGCCCAGAGGAAATCCGAGGGGATTTCCTCCGGGGGCACTTCCGTGGTCTTCGCTCGACCCTTGGGTGCCATGAGGTTAGTCTTCTTTTTCGGTGGCTAACTTTGCAGGAGGCTACTACTAAAAACCCCCGGATGTCTACTACCGGAAAGGGCTACCGGAAAGAGCTACCGGGAGAGGGCTACCGGGAGAGCAAAAATCGTTGAGGCTGAAAATTTGGAATGAGCTTCCGGGCCCCCCAAGGTCCTATTTATAGGGGCGGGCCGTGGTCTAGATGCACGCCACGTGGCACCCGCGGATCAATCTGGATCGTAGAAGTTCAAACCGTGCGCGGGAAACAAAGGGACGGGCGCGTGAATCGAGGCATCGGTTCGAACCGCGCGCGCATTTATGGCGAAACGGCGCGGCTTTAGGCGTGGGGCACGGAAACCGAAGCACCGCGGCTCCGGTGACTTGGCCCGGAGATCTTCCCAGTGACCTGAACCATACCCACCGGAGGCCGTGTCACGATCGTGAGCCAAATCGTGACACGCCCGTGCACGGGGCGCCGCCATTTGGCTCCCGGGAGGCGGCCTCCTGTGCCCTCCCGGGCGCCGCCATTTGGCTCCCGGGACGCGGCCTCCGGTGCCGTCCCGGGCGCCGCCATTTGCCCCGGGGGCGTGGCCTCCGGTGCCGCCCCGGGCACCGCCTTTTGGCTCCCGGGACGTGGCCTGCGGCGCCGTCCCGGGCGCCGCCTTTTGGCCCCCGGGACGTGGCCTCCGGCGCCCTCCCGAGCGCCGCCATTTGGCTCCCGGGACGCGGCCTCCGGTGCCCTCCCGGGCGCCGCCTTTTGGCCCCCGGGACATGGCCTACGGTGCCCTCCCGGGTGCCGCCATTTGGCTCCCGGGACGCGCCCTCCGGTGCCCTCCCGGGCGCCGCCATTTGGCTCCCGGGACGCGCCCTCCGGTGCCGTCCCGGGCGCCGCCATTTGCCCGGGGACGTGGCCTCCGGGGCCTCCCCGGGCGCCGCCTTTTGGCCCCCGGGACTTGGCCTCCAGCGCCGTCCCGGGCCTCATCGCCCTCCTAAAGGTAAAGTCTTGAACTGTTTATCACGTGCAGGTCACGCGAGGAGCGCCTCGGGAACTAGCGACCACCTGTCAAGCATCCAAGGCATTTGACCGGGAGAAGGACGGTCCTGCCCTTCAATCCGACGGTGGCTTCCGGGGTAGTTTAGGTTTTTTCTTCTTTTTGGGGCTATAAATAGCCCTTGTACCCCTCTGTTGTAAGGGATTGGTTCTTTTATTGGAATAGCTAAACTCACAGACGTGCTCCGGAAGCCTCTCCCCCGGAGAGAGCCTCCCCAGCCGACTCCGGTCGGGAGCGCGTCGACAGGACTAGGGCCCCCACCGGGACCCGAACCTGTATAAACCCGTGTGTCATTTTTTGTGCTTGTCCGGCGGGGGAGGGCCGGTCATCCGGTCAACCCGCGCCGCGTAATCTTCGCTAGAATCATTCTCAAAACCTGCCGGGGTATTCGCAATACCACGACAGAGGTCAAAACCATCTGCGATATTGTCATTATCGGCGACGGTTATAATCTAGGAGCCGTCTGTGATAGTCCTTATCACAGACGGTTGTAATTTCAGAACTGTCTGTGTAGTAAGAGTATCACAGATGGCTTTGAGGTCAAAACCATCTGCGATATTGTCATTATCGGTGACGGTTATAATCTGGGAACCGTCTGTGATTGTTTTCTTATCACAGACGGTTTATAATCTCATAACCGTTTGTGTAGTAATAGTATCACAGACGGTTTTGAGGTCAAAACAATTTGCGATATTGTCATTATCGGCGACGGTTATAATCTCGGAACCATCTGTGCTAGTTATCACAGACGGTTATAATCTCATATGCGTCTGTGATAGTGTCATTATCGGTGACGGTTATAATCTCAGACGGTTTGTAAGATCAAAACCGTCTGTGCATATTAATATTATTTTTAATAAATTTTTTTTTTTTGTGGCTAGCCTCAGGAATCATGCTAGCCATGTCCTCTGTACAAATAGCATTTCATATATACAGTTCATGAATTTCATACATGCACAGTACTCAAATATATACAGTTCATTTCATACATGCACAGTACTCAAATATATACAGTCTCATACATGCACACAACTTAGAAACACGTACAATAGCATTCATATATACAGCACAGAACTTAGAAATATGTACAATTGAGATTGAACAAATAAATGTAATCGACAATTAAAGTCAATATGTTAGATGTACAAATAAATGTAAAGCCGCACTAATACGAACCTTGCGGGTCCCTAAACTTTTCCTTGGTTGATATGACCTCCGCAAGGAAAAACTCAGCGAGCATCCCTCGGACCATACCAATCTGCTAAGGGTCAAAGCTTTCCGAAGGGAAGTCGACCCCCTGCAGCAAGAGTCGGTACATAAAAAATTAACTCAATGCAGTTGTAAATTCTGCCAAATCGATACAAAGGGGAGCAGTTGTATACCTCGGGGAAATCTAGCCAGTGAGGGGTGATGATCAGGTCATACATGTGGCGCGTCACGTAGAACCCACATGTATTGTCGTCCGGCTGCTGATGGCACTGCCAATTTACAGACCGAGAGTTAGCTGGGGACACGTTAAAATAGATGCCAGTTGAAATTTGTACCGAAAATTGTAACCACTAAAACTTATCGGCTCGCCGCTCGTGTTGTCACCCTCCCTCGGCAAAGTATTTCGTGAAAGCCCTACAGATAGTCAAAATTGACAGTTTGAGGATAGTCGAAATTGACAATTTTTTAGGATAGTAAATCTAGATGCAAGACAGGTCCACATGAATATCATAACCTTTTGAATACATCTCGTGCGCCGCAATACTCGTACCCTTTCCTCTGCAATGAATCAAGGTAGAACACCTTGTTCCTTTTCGGAATAAGTAGCAGTAGGATCCAGTGGTAGCTACAAGTTACACGTAAAGAATTAAAAATTTAATCTAAGTTTGGGGGTGTGCACATGGAGACACTAATCTACGGGTGAAGTACTGATGAAAGAACTCACCTCTGGTTGCAGGGTACAAGTATGTACTCCTTGTCGACCTGAGCAAACAACCCTCTTTTGATGTAGTCGACAACGAAGTCTGTGTCGGTCCTAAACATCACCTCAGCGACCATCTGGGGGTCCAAGAAACCAACAGGTTTGTGCTTAGATTTGGCATAGCTGGTCATGCAGCTGCACGGAAGTAACCAATTAATAAATGACATATATCCGTATATGCACGAATAGGCGTAAGATAGTAGGATACTTACAGCACCTAAGACCGTAGGATTGACAAGTCGAGCGCATCTTTGTTCAGTAAATTGTGCAGGTCTTCGTAGGTCACCGGGTAGGTCCCAACGTCGTTATGGAACTCTGCCACGGTGTACTTGACCATGATGTGCGTCGGACATTGCGTCCGGGTCTGGTTTGTCCTCTTCATGTACCATGCATGCAAGCTCTAGCATGCTAACCCCATGCTAGAAATTGCGGCATCGGAGGCCATAGGCATCCCCAGAGCGAACGGCATGAGAGCTGGCGCACTCTTCTCACTCTCCTTCACCGGGCTCTTCTTTGCTTTTCCCCTACTAGCCAGCTTCTTGAATGGTTGCCTCCTAGTCGGAGTCAGCTTCGTCATCGGACCCGTTGGTTGGCTTCTCGGAGGGGTCGGCTGGCTAGTAGGCCGAGTGTCGGTTTGTGATGTAAGAACCTACGTATTAGGACACTAACTCCGAGGGCTATTATTATAGTACGAATTATGAAACTGGTGGGGGAATTACCTCATCCAGGACGATGTCTTTCTTGGGCCATTTCACGAACGTGTGCACCGCATCCCCGAGAGTAGTAATATCGTCGTTCGGCGGCTTGTCCAACGAAAAACCCTTGCAATGGTCGGAGACACTGTCCACCTGGACCTGTGCAAAAACCTCAGATAGAGGGACACCGTGGATTGTGGCCCCCGCCGTGCATGGTTGCGCCATCCCACGGCCAGCCTCGATCGGGAAGAGACCGGCCAGTACCATAAGCTTGCAGGAGGTGGGTTCCTACAAACAGTGCGCATTAACATATTGAATTTCACCGCTTTTCACTTTTGAATGAATTAACATAGACAAACGGTCATTACCTGCAGAAAGTCCACCGGATACTTTGGAGAAGGCTTCGTTGCGAAGACCCTGGTGCAGACGCGCAGCTACTACGGTGGCCAAGAATGGGGGTCGATAGTTCCGCTGCTACAAGGGGGGTGCCCTGGGTCACCTTTCTTAGCTCGTCATACATGGACCGCATCTCCGACAACTGCTGCAGGAGTGCTTTGTCCCGAGAAGCGAATTCTGATCGCATCTCCTCCTTGAGCCATTCATCGCGGGCTTTGTGGGATCTCTTTCTCCTCTTAGCCGCCTCCTCATCACCAGGGAAACCATCCCACCAAGGCACAGTGGCACTAAGGCCGCGCACGCGGCCTGGATGCTCATTGTTTCCTAGCGCCACCGTGAGGATATCCCTGTCCCTCCTCGGGTTGAACTCTCCGGATGCCGTCTGCGCACTCAGCATCACCTGCAACAGGAGAACTTAGCAATACAACCCATTGCATGCGTGTTACGAGGATAGTACGTGATCGTACAATCTTACCAGCCAGTCGATCACTTCCCTGTCCGCAGGGTTATTCACAGAGACACTTCTGGAGGAGGTCATCGTCGATCTTGCTCGGCACCAATTGCGGGCGCGCATGTCCGTTATGCCGCATAAGGAGCGTCGGCCAAAGACTGGGAAGCCTCCTCGTCCTGTTTCCTCCACAACGCCTTCTTCCCCACATACCCACCGGTGCCTAGTCTGTGTGGGTGGGTATTCTTGGCCTGGTTAGCCTGGCCCTTCACACTAAGCTCCTGGAACTCTGGCTTGCCCTTCATCTCCACGAACTGCTGCCATGCCTCGGGAGTCACGAAAGGAAAGTCATCGAAGGGGGTCTTCGACTTCTTCACATAGTGCCTGACAAGGTGGCTCTTGAAGTTCCTCCACGTCTTGTTTATTGACATTAGTGTCCTCCGGCAAACGGTGAACTGGCGATCCTCGGGAATGTGAAACGCCGCCTGCATTTCTTCCCACAGCGCATCCTTACACTCTGGGAGCACTTGACCCCAATCGGAGGTGGTGATGGGCGCCTACTCCCTTTCCACTTTGCCGCATAGTGAGCGGTACTGACCGACAAGTTTGTCCGGAGCTTCCAGCACACCATTGTCGTCGAACTGTACGTGCTGCTTTTCCTGCTTGTTGAGATGCACGCATGTCCTCCGGCCTCGCCCCTTTCTCTTCTGTGACTGGGTCATGGTGGACGCGGCGACCTCCGGCCCAGGTGTCTCATCGCCAACGAGGTCACTCTGACTCCCCGAGTAGTGCATTTCGTCACCAGACATATCAGTTCCTAACATAAGTGAAAGAGAGAACAGTTTAAATAAATCTAAAACTAATAATTCTATAACAAAACCCATATACTTATAATTAACCAAGAATGACAGAAACGGTGGGGAGGCGACGGAGGTGATCGCGTCAGAAGGTGGGAGGGCGATGGAGGTGATCGCGCTTGACGGTGGAAAGGCGATGGAGGTGATCGCGACGGACAGTGAGGAGGAGATGGAGGTGATCGCGCCGGTCTGTGGGGAGGCGATGGAGGTGATCGCGACGGACGGTACTGTCGTGGTATTAAGAGTACCCCGGCAGGTTTTGAAGACGATCCTAGCGGAAATCACGCAGCGCGGGTTGACCGAGCGACCGGTCCTCCCCCGCCGGACAAACACAATAGAAGACACGAAGATTTATACAGGTTCGGGTCCCAGTGGGGGCCCTAGTCCTGTCGACGCGCTCCCGACCGAAGTCGGCTGGGGAGGCTCTCTCCGGGGGAGAGGCTTCCGGAGCACGTCTGTGAGTAGCTATTCCTAATAATAATGAGTTGATCTTTACAACAGAGGGGTACAAGGGCTATTTATAGCCCCAAAAAGAAGCAAAAAACCTAAACTACCCCGGAAGCCACCGTCGGATTGAAGGGTAGGACCGTCCTTCTCCCGGTCAAACGTCTTGGATGCTTGACAGGTGGTCGCTGATTCCCGAGGCGTCCCTCGCGTGACCTGCACGTGATAAACAAACAGGGGTTTTACCTTTTAGGAGGGCGATGACGTCCGGGACATGCCCGGAGAGCACGGTCCCGGGAGCCAAATGGCAGCGCCCGGGGCAGACACCAGAGGCCACTGTCCCCAGGCCAAATGGCGGCGCCCGGAACATGCCCGGGGGGCACGGTCCCGGGGGCCAAATGGCGGCGCCCGGGGCAGGCACCGGAGGCCACTGTCCCGGGGCCAAATGGCGGCGCCCGGGACATGCCCGGGGGGCACGGTCCCGGAAGCCAAATGGCGGCGCCCGGGGCAGGCACCGGAGGCCACTGTCCCCGGGCCAAATGGCGGCGCCCGGGACATGCCCGGGGGGCACGATCCCGGGCTCCAAATGGCGGCGCCCGGGGCAGGCACCGGAGGCCACTGTCCCCGGGCCAAATGGCGGCGCCCGGGACATGCCCGGGGGGCACGGTCCCGGGAGCCAAATGGCGGCGCCCGGGGCAGGCACCGGAGGCCACTGTCCCCGAGCCAAATGGCGGCGCCCGGGACATGCCCGGGGGGCACGATCCCGGGCTCCAAATGGCAGCGCCCGGGGCAGGCACCGGAGGCCACTGTCCCCGGGCCAAATGGCGGCGCCCGGGACATCCCCGGGGGGCACGGTCCCGGGAGCCAAATGGCGGCGCCCGGGGCAGGCACTGGAGGCCACTGTCCCCGGGCCAAATGGCGGCGCCCGGGACATGCCCGGGGGGCACGATCCCGGGCTCCAAATGGCAGCGCCCGGGGCAGGCACCGGAGGCCACTGTCCCCGGGCCAAATGGCGGCGCCCGGGACATGCCCGGGGGGCACGGTCCCGGGGGCCAAATGGCGGCGCCCGGGGCAGGTACCGGAGGCCACTGTCCCCGGGCCAAATGGCGGCGCCCGGGGCAGGCACCGGCGGCCACTGTCCCCGGGCAATCATGAACTTACCTGGACTTGACCGCATGGAGATTTCCCCCAACAGGTACGAGGGCGGAGAGAGCTAGGGCAAACAGTCGCGAAGTCTAGAAATGAGTGGGACAAAGCCCGCCTTGAACTATGTACCGCATAGAGATTATCACAGTAGGTCCTATATTCACAACCTTCTGTGATAATATTATCACAGTCGGTTCTCAAGTCAAAACCGTCTGTGATAATCTCCATAGTGATAATCTCTATCACTATGGAGATTATCACAGACGGTTTTGACTTGAGAACCGACGGTGCACGTTAAGAACTCGAAGCGTCGGACACTGTTGGGAATATCACAGTCGATTCTAGATTCATACCCGTCTATGAACGTCTTCTACGCAATATGTAGAGTTTTACAACTTGAAACTCTGTAGCTCTGCAACTCTGAATGCTCGAAAACTTGTTTTAAATGAACACTCAGATATTTCAAATGGAGTCCAAATGCTCCGTAAATTGGTTATAATGTAGATCCGAAAATTGGTTACAATGTGGAGCATGCTCAAATAAATTTAACATACAATGTGGAGCATGCTCAAATAAATGTTATATACAAATGGGGACTTTGACCGACAATTTCCACATACACAACCATGTTATCCTCAACTTTCCACTTGCCGCGGCCCTGCAAAGACGAGAATTAGAGGAGATATATAAGCTATACCAATGAAAATAGAGAGATAAGGATGTACGGTTGATTACCTTTAAAGTATAACCCTTCCTGGTGATCCATACGCACGTAACTGGTTTCATCGATGTCTTCAGTATCGACCTGTACGCCATCTCCAAATGGAGGCATCTCATTAAATAGATTGTATTCCTCCTCATCTACAACATTTTCAACTTCAACAATCCTTCTCTTTCCATGAAGGACGACGTGCCACTTCTTATTGGCCGGGTCAGTGACATAAATGACCTGAATGGCTTGCTTTGCAAGAATGAATGGTTCATCTTTATAAGCAACTCGATCGAGATCCACAGAAGTGAAACCATAACTGTCAACCTTCACACCATGTGGGATTTGGACCCATCAGCATCAAAACAGGGGAATCTTGAACAGTACGTAATCGAGCTCTCAAATTTCTTCAATGAACCCGTAGTACGAGTTCAATCCACGTACTACCCTTGTTGGGCCTGTCTCGCTGAACTCCTCATGGAAAGCTTCTACGCTCACTCCACTATTTTGCATAGTGCTCTTTCGATCTTGAGCTTTCGTGTAAAATGTGTACCCATTGATGTCTTATCCCTGCCATGTCTGTACAGTAAACGTGGGCCCTTTTGCCAACCATTTAAGGTTCTCACTTGCGGACTCTCCGGTGATTCGCACTTTCATCCACGAGTTTATTTGACTGTTATGTTCTCCCGTGATCCAAACCTCGGATCGACGAGGATTGTCTTGTCGTAGCATCTCCTTGTGCTCGTCGATGTACGGAGACACCTCCGTCATGTGTTACAAGACCCAAAAATGAGTTTTCGAGTACATATCGAAATCAGGAGTGATGGCTCTCCGTCCAATAGTGCCAACACCATCAAGCCTCCCCTCGTGACGAGACACAGGAACTCCTATTACTTCTACCTCGGCCATGTAATCAACACAGAACTCAACAACCTCTTCCGCTGCATAACCTTCGACAATGCTACCCTCGGGCCGAGACCGATTCCACACGTAGGCCTTAAGTACACCCATGTACCTCTCGAATGTATACATATAACGTAGGAACACGGGTCCACATATCTTGATTTCTCTGACAAGGTGGGCGGTGAGATGGACCATGATATCAAAAAACGACGGAGGAAAATACATCTCAAGCTGACAGAGAGTTCAAACCACCTCGCTCTGCAGAGAATCTAGTCCATCGGGATCAATGACCTTGCAAGAAATTGCATTGAAAAAAAAACACAGCCTCGTGATCGTCTCTGAGACCTTATGCGGCAGAATACTCCGGATGGCAACAGGAAGCATTTGTGTCATCAACACGTGACAATCATGAGACTTCATACCCAGCAATTTCAAATCGCCCATGGACACAAGCTTTTTCATATTTGCGGAGTAACCCGATGGAACTTTAACACCATAGAGACACTTACAGAGTTATGTCCTCTCAGCCTTGCACAAAGTGTAGCATGCAGGGGAGAGGTATATACGGCCTTTATCGTCCTCTCTCGGTGCTAGCTCGGGCCTGATTTTCATTTCAATCATGTCACGCCGCACAGTGATGCCATCCTTTGTCTTCCCCGGAATGTTCAGCAATAGGCCGATTAAACTGTCGCAAACATTCTTCTCTACATGCATGACATCAATGCAATGACGAACCTCTAAATGCTCCCAATACGGTAAGTCCCAAAATATCGATCTCTTCTTCCAAGTGTTCTTCGTGCGGGGTTTCAATTTATGACCCTTTCCAAACACAACGTCTATGTCCTTCACCCATGAGTAAACTTCTTTCCCGCGCGTAGGCTTTGGGGCTGAACCATCTTCCTTGTGACCGTCAAATTCCCTCTTCCTCTTACGATACGCGTCATTCTTCGGAAGAAACCTACGGTGACGCATGTACACTGTTTTCCTGCAATTCTTCAGCCACACGCTCTCAGTCTCATCTTCGCAGTGGGGACAAGCTTTGGCTCCTTTCGTACTACGGCCCAACAAATTTCCCAGGGCAGGAAAATCGTTGATGGTGCAGAATATCATAGCACATAGGATGAAGGTCTCTCGTTTGTATGCGTCCCATACCTGCACCCCTTGGTTCCACATTGTTAGGAGATCCTCTATCAATGGTGCTAGATACACATCAATATCGTTTCTGGGTTGTTTTGGTCCTGAGATAAGTAGAGACATCATGATGTACTTGCGTTTCATATACAACCAAGGAGGAAGATTGTAGATACACAAAAGAACCGGCCAAGTGCTATGCCGACTGCTCATGTTACCAAAAGGATTAATTCCATCGGTACTCAACCCGAACCTTATATTCATCAATTCCGCTCTGAAGTTAACAAATTCCCTGTCGATGTTTCTCCACTACGAAGAATCAGCGGGGTGTCTCAGCTTTCCATCCTTCTTCCAGTCTTCCGAGTGCCAACGCAGTAATTTTGCCTCTTTACGGTTTGCAAACAAACGCTGCAAGCGGGGAATGACGGGCAAATACCACAACACCTTAGCAGGAGATCCTTGCTTTATCTCAGCACAGTCGCCGTCGTCCGTTCGGTCCTTACGCTTATAGCGGGATGCGCCGCACATCGGACAAACATGCATATCCTTGTAGTCGTTAAGGTAAATGATGCAATCATTAGGGCATGCATGTATCCTTTCTACTTCCATTCCCAAAGGACACAACAGCTCTTTCGCTTGGTAGGTGTTTTTTGGCAACTCGTTTCCTTCCGAGAGCCTGTCCGCCAAAAGATCTAACAGTGCCGTGAAACTCTTGTCGGTCCAGCTGTTACTTGCCTTCAATTTTAACAGTTCAAGCACAGAGGCCAATGTTGTGTACTTTGACTTGCAACCAGGGAACAACGACTTTTTTGAGTCCTCAATCAAGCGCTTGAATTTGCCAAACTCCCTTTCACTGTAATTTCCTTCCACATCACGCAACATGTCATCTAAATTGTCATCCTCTGGCATATCCTCATCGAAGTCGTTGTTGGGCTCCGACATGTCCTGTTCCTCAATCTGAGTGGCACTTGTTTCTGCAGGTGGCTCTTCTCCATGGTGGACCCCACACGTGTACCCCTTTTTGAAATCATGTCGGATCAAGTGGGCGACAATTTGAGATGAGTTAGTGAACATCTTAAGATTTTGGTAGTCTACGCAAGGACAGTAAATATATGGTAAACCCTTCTTTGCCATGTCTTGCTCAACAACCTTTTGAAAATCTAAAACACCTTTCATGTATTCCTCACTCACTCAGTTGTCATTATACATCCAATCTCGATGGACCATCTGCAATTAATTAAATTCATACACATGCTAATTAGTAATACTCTATGTACGGTCGACACGCAATAAATTATAAATCTAGCTAGCTAGTGTTTGATGTGGAGTTTGCGGTATAACTAGTTAACTACTACTTGAACTGCAAGCAATTAGTTGGGGGCATGGATAACACACATCATAAAGCAATTAAATAGCTACAGGTCGAAAATGAGTTACAACCAGGATTTGCTACTGTAGCTTCCCCTCCCTCTCACTCTAATTTGATCAATCAATGGAGATCGATATTGATGATGAAATCAAGTAATGTGTATGCCTTAGGACCAAGTACCAACCTTAGATCTTCAAATTTGTTGCCCCCAAATGCTCCCCCAGCCTTTCGAGATATTACTCTTCCTTGCCCCAAATCTTTCAACTGGACAGTATGTCGAGCAAGAGTGTACGACTAGCTCAAAACATCCGCCAAAAGACCTTTTATACCAGGTTCAATGCAGACGGTTCTATATAATACCGTCGGTAATATCGGTGCATTTTCGAAGAACAGAATATCACTGACGGGTTTCACTTTATTAAACCGTCGGTAATATTGGTGCATTTGTGTAGAACTATGACAAAAATATCACAGACGGTTTTAACATCTTAACCGTCGGTGATAATTAGAATATCACAGACAGTTCTGAGCTCAAAACCGTCCGCTTTACTATCACAGTCTGTTTTTACTTCAGAACCGTCTGTGATAATTATAAAATCAACACTCTGCTCTACTATCACAGACGGTGATAAGGTCCGAACTGTCTATAATATCCTGGATTGCTTGCAGTCGAACCGTTCGACTAGTTCAATTGTTCCACTTGTTTTTCATATTTGGTTCTATCTTATTTTCAATGTTAGTATTTAAAAAAATGAACGTTGAGACTATTTTATTTTATCTTGTTTTTCATATTTTTTGTATATATATGTCTGTGGATGTTCAAAGAATGTTGAGACTATTACAGTCGGTCCTGAAATTAAAACCGTCTGTAATGTTTGTTGAATCTTGAGCCCTAATTAGGGTTTTGGTGATTAATGACACCCGTAAAATTTGCGACTAACCTTTGCGTGTGAGACGTAGGTTAATCAGAGGAGAAAGCATCAAGAAAAGCAAAGCAAGGCTATCAAGACTCCATGAAGCGAAAACGACGAAAATCTCGACAAGAGTACAAAGATCTAAACCTAGCGCTTTCTTGTTTTGAAAATTTCTAGGTTAGATAGTCGTACTATTAAGAGGGGTCTTAGCACAAGTATCTTGATCAACCTTGAAGTCTTTAGAAGCACATTTGCATTTGCATTTTCCCTCAAATCGAAATTGAGTAAAAATTCAGCATCACTGTTTTCGTTTTGTATTGGCCGGACATTGTCTGAAGTGACCGGACAATGTCCGGCCAATACAAATAACTTCTGAACATTGCAAAACTTGAAACAAAGACATATACATTTGTTCGATGCATCTGTCTGATGTACACCGGACACTGTTTGAAGTGACCGGACAATGTCCGGTCAATACAAAATTTTCATAGCACGTTAAGTTAAGACAAATGTATTTGTCCGCAGGCTTTTGTCTGAAGTGACCAGACATTGTCCGAAGTGACCGGACAATGCCCGGACAATACAACTTCTGAGCAATTGAAAATGCATGTGTTAACAGAGACATATGTATTTGTTCGGACATTTTGTCCGGACAAATCCCATATGTCCGGCCTATACAAATAGTTGGAGTGTTTTAATTCGAGTGTCAACAGAGACAAATACATTTGTCCGGACATTTTGTCCGGACAAATCGATTTGTCCGGTGTGTACAAGTATTGTTGAACAGGGGTGTTAACAGAGACAAATGCATCTGTTCGGACATTTTGTCCGAACAAATCCATTTGTCCGGCCTTCACAAATTTGTTCAAACGGCTACTGACACTCGAATTACACGTGAGTAACGGTCAAGTTTTTTGTACTGACCGGACAATATCCGGCCAGTACAACTTTCGCCCAATTTTCTTGGAAACGACCGTTTTTGCTGAGAGTATAAATAGACCACTGTTTGTAGATGTTACATACACACAAAATACATCTCTAAAGTCTTGTGCAACAGTGTGCAAACTCTCTCACACTCATTCTCTAGCAATTGAAGTCAAAATTTGAGCAAACCTTGGGTGCTAGTTGAGTGAAGTTGATTTCAAGCCTTTTGCATTTGCATTGTGTTCATCAAGCTTTGAGGTTGATCAAGCAAGGTGCTAAGCTTGTTACTCTTGGTGATTGCCGTCACCTAGACGACCCGGGAGGTCCGGCGATCTCTCCATCGACGGTGTGTGTCGGAGAGACCCGGCGGTTGGTTGTAAAGGCTCGGAGCTCGCCTATCCGGAGAGGAGAAGGGCTACCCATAGTGAAATCAAAGCATAAGCTCTAGCGAAGAGCGCTTCAACGAGGATTAGTGGAAATTGAAAAACTCATCTTGAATTGTCATTCATATCTTTAGAAATTTGTTATTGCAATTTTAGGTTGTTAAACACTAGTTTAAAAGTAAAACTTTAAAAACCGCCTATTCACCCCCCCTCTAGTCGGCATCCTTCGATCAACACGTGGTATCAGAGCGCTAGGTCTCTCATTTTAGGCTTAACCGTCTAGAGAGAGGATGTCGTCGATCAAAGAAAACTATAATGGAAAGGTCCCCTTCTTCAAGGATGATAACTATTGCTATTGGAAAATTAGGATGGCGGTTTACCTAGAATCCATTAGTCTTGACGTTTGGAGGGTCATTAGAGATGGTTTTAGAGCTCCAATTGATTTAGAAAATCTCACACCTCTAGAAGCGAAAAACCTCCAAGCAAATGCTCGAGCAAAAAATGCCATATTTAATGGTCTTGACTTAAGTGAGTTCAATCGCATTAGTAATCTTGATACATCTTATGAAATGTGGAAAACCTTAGAAGTAATTCATGAAGGCACATCTAAGGTCAAAGAAGCTAAGCTAAGCTAATTAAATTAACTAGAGAATACAACTCCTTCTTCATGCTTGAATCAGAAAATGTTAGTGACATGTATACTCGACTCAATCTATTAATCAATGATCTCCAAGGTTTAGGTACAAAATTTGAAGATATTGATATTGTGCGTAAAATGCTTATGATTTTACCATCGAGTTTTGGTACAATTGTGACAGTGCTTATCAACGGTGATCTCACATCCACAACTCCTATCGAGCTTTTGGGTACTCTTATTACCCATGAAATGCAAAAAGAAGAGAAGAAAGGAATTGTGGAAGCATCCGGATCAAAGAAGAAAAACTTGGCATTTAAAGCAAATGTCGAGGAGGCTAAGGAGGATAGTTCGGATGAAAGCTCCGATGGTGATCTAGCTCTTCTTGTGAGAAAAACCCGGAAGCTCCTAAACAAGATAAACAAAAGGGGGTTTGAGTTTGACAAAAGGCGAGGACCGCACAAGAAGACCGGATTCAAGAACATTACATGCTATGAATGTAATGAGAAGGGACACTTTGCCTCAAGATGTCCAAATAAGAAGGGTGATCATCAAAGATCACATGAGAGGAAAGATGACGGTGAAGGGTCAAAAGGTAAAAAGAAGCTCTTCAAAAAGTTTTACAACCATAGAAGCAAGGGCCAAGCCTATATTGGTGAATGGTACTCCGGATCGGAGGAATCCGAATCGGAGGATGAATTACCATCAACTTCTAAGAAGATGGCGGGAATTGCTATCGGAGAGGCCACTTCATTTGAAGACAAGTCATCATTGTGTCTTATGGCGAGTGATGATGCTAAGGTATCGGATCTCGAACCTTCTTATGAGGACCTTGTTGATATGGTTATGGAATTAAATGAGGCACTAGGTAGAATAACTAAGGAGAACAAAATGCTTAAGAAAGAATATTCAACACTTAGTGAGTTATATGCCGAACTAAATGACTCGCATGAAGCACTTTTAGTTAATGAAATTATCGATTCTAAACAAACTAGTGATATAGGAATTACTTGTGATATTCTAGATGAATCATCTCATATTGTCTCTTATTCAAAATCAATCACTTGTAATGCTTTAGAAATTAATCATGAAAATGTTTGTGATGAAATTGTTGGTAACAGCTCAAACTTGATTTTAGAAAATTTGGAACTCAAGGCACAAGTGGAAAAGCTAAATCTAGGATTAGCAAAATGCTTTAAAGGAAAAGAAATCTTAGACAAACTTCTTAGTGAGCAGCGATGTTCATTTAGAAAGGAAGGTTTAGGATATGAACCGAACAAAAGAAAGAAGTTGAGTACTAAAGTGACTTTTGTTAAGGCCACTAATATGTTTTGTCACAAATGTCATGATGTAGACCATTTGCCGGATAATTGCTCCTCAACTTCTAGAGCTAAAGAAAATGAGTATCACTCCCATTACATGCTTAAGAAAACAAAGTACGGAAAAGTAATTGCAAAATTCATTGGTTTACCTCATCAAAATAAACATAAAAAGAGAATTTGGGTTCCAAAAACCCTTGTTGCTAACTTCCAAAGACCCAAACAAGTTTGGGTACCTAAAAGTGTCTAACCCTTCTTTTAGGTGAACTACAAAACCAGTGGGAGGCATTGGGTGCTTGATAGCGGATGCACCCAACACATGACCGGTGATGGAAGTCGGTTCTCCTCATTTGAGAATGGTTGCAATGACATTGATAAAATCACGTTTGGTGATAATAGCAAAGGAAAGGTAATTGGGTTAGGTAAAGTCGCAATCACAAACAACCTTTCCATCTCAAATGTATTACTTGTTGAATCTTTGAATTTCAATTTGCTTTCGGTTGCAAAAATTTGTGATTTGGGTCTTAGATGCATTTTCTAATCAAATGGTGTTATCATTGAAAGCTTAGAAGACAAGTATTTAATTTTCAAAGGTTTTCGATATGGAGATTTGTATTTGGTGGATTTCAGTTCAAAAGATTCTTGCATTTCAACTTGTTTGGTTGCTAAAAATTCTTTGGGATGGCTTTGGCATCGTCGCTTGGCTCATGTTGGGATGCATCAATTAAACAAACTTTTAAAAAGAGATTTGATCTTAGGTATGAAAAATGTAAAGTTTGAAAAGAATAAACTTTGTAGTGCTTGTCAAGCGGGAAAACAAGTTGCTAGTACTCATCCCGCTAAAAATGTTTTGTCAACATCTAGACCACTTGAGCTTTTGCATATGGATTTGTTTGGTCCATCGAAAACTCAAAGTATTGGTGGTAGTAACTATTGTTTTGTCATTGTTGATGATTTCTCTCGATTTACTTGGATTTTCTTCTTAAATCATAAGTCCGATGCTCCAAGTGTGTTTAAAAGATTTGCAAAACGTGTTGAAAATGAATTTGAATTCTCCATCAAGAAATTTCGAAGTGATCATGGTGGAGAGTTTCAAAATTCGGATTTTATTGAGCTTTGTGATGAATCTGGAATTAAACACGAATTTTCTGTACCATATACTCCTCAACAAAATGGTGTTGTGGAAAGGAAAAATCAAACATTAATCGAAATGGCTCGAACTTTGTTGGATGAATATAAAACCCCCACTAGGTTTTGGGCCGAGGCCGTCAATACTGCCTGTTATGCCATAAACCGGCTTTATACTCATCCACTGTTAAACAAAACTCCCTACGAACTAATTGTTGGAAGAAAACCAAATATTTTCGAGTTTTTGGTTGCAAATGTTACATCCTTAAAAAACGCATGCATCTTGGAAAATTTCAAAGACGTGTTGATGAGGGTTTTCTTGTTGGATATTCATCAACTAGTAAAGCTTATCGTGTTTTTAACATAATAACCGAATGCATTGAAGAAACGTGCAATGTTGAGTTTGATGAATCTAATGGCTCTCAAGAAGAGTATGAAGATTTTGAGAATGTAGGAAATGAGGAATTACGAGAAGCTATGAAGAACATGACGATTGGGGACATCAAACCCAAAGATGAAGATTCAAAGTTACCCGATCAAGAAAATGAAATAGCTTCTATGGTTCCTGAGGCTACTACTCAAGTTGATCTTGATCCGGAGATGAAGGAAAATGAAGATCAAGCATTGCAAAATCCAAGACTTCATCAAACCATCACTAAGGATCATCCCATCAACCAAATAATAGGTGATGTTGGTAAAGGTGTTCAAACTCGCTCTAGAATCGTATCTTTTTGTGAACATGCATCCTTCATTTCTAGTATTGAGCCTAAATGCATTGATGAAGCATTAGCGGACCCGGATTGGGTAAATGCTATGCATGATGAGTTGAACAACTTTACTAGGAATAATGTTTGGAAACTTGTAGAACAACCCCTTGATCACAATATAATTGGTACAAAATGGGTCTTTCGAAATAAGCAAGATGAGAATGGCATAGTTGTAAGAAATAAAGCTAGATTGGTAGCACAATGTTATTCTCAAATTGAGGGATTAGATTTTGATGAAACTTTTGCTCCCGTAGCTAGACTAGAGGCCATTCGTATCTTACTTGCATTTGCATCATATTTTGAAATCAAACTATTCCAAATGGATGTTAAAAGTGCTTTCTTAAATGGTGAGATTTCGGAACTTATTTTTGTAAAGCAACCACCGGGTTTTGAAGATCCAAAATATCCAAATCATGTCTATAAACTCTCAAAAGCCCTTTATGGTCTTAAGCAAGCCCCTAGGGCTTGGTATGAACGATTGCGAGATTTCCTAATTTCACAAGGTTTTAAAGTTGGAAAAATTGATACAACTCTCTTTACCAAAATCATAGACGATGACTTCTTTGTTTGTCAAATCTATGTCGATGATATAATTTTTGGTTCCACTAACGAATCTCTTTGTCAAGCTTTTGGTGAAACCATGTCCAAGGAATTTGAGATGTCTATGTAGGAGAATTGAGTTTTTTCATCGGACTCCAAATTAAGCAAATCAAAGAAGGTATATTTGTGAGTCAAAGCAAATACGTGAAGGACTTGCTCAAAAGATTCGGCATGGATGATGCAAAGCCAATCAAGACTCCCATGGCTACAAATGGTCATTTGGACTTGGACGAGGGAGGTAAACCGGTAGAACTCAAATTATATCGTTCTATGATTGGTAGTTTATTATATCTTACAGCTTCTAGACCGGATATTATGTTTAGTGTATGCATGTGTGCTAGGTTTCAAGCTGCTCCTAGAGAGTGTCACCTAACTGCAGTAAAAAGAATCTTTAGATACCTAAAACATACACCAAACATAGGCCTTTAGTATCCTAAGAATGCTAGCTTTGATCTCCTAGGATATTCGGATTCTGATTATGCAGGTTGTAAAATTGATAGAAAAAGTACTTCCGGTGGATGTCAACTTCTAGGAAGATCATTAGTCTTTTGGACTTCAAAGAAACAAAATTCGGTTGCACTCTTAACCGCTAAGGCGGAATATGTTTCGGCCGGTAGTTGTTGTGCACAACTTCTTTGGATGAAGCAAACTTTGTTAGATTATGGCATAAGAGTCAATTGTGTTCCACTTTTATGTGATAATGAGAGTGCCGTTAAAATTGCTAACAATCCTGTTCAACACTCTCGAACAAAGCACATTGATATTAGACATCACTTTCTAAGGGATCATGTATCAAAAAGGGATATAGTGATTAGTCATGTTTCAACCAAAAATCAATTGGCGGACCTATTCACTAAACCCTTGGATGAGTCAAGATTTAGCAAGTTAAGAAATGAATTGAATGTTATTGACATTTCAAATGTTATTTGATCTCTTGCTTGTATTGAATTGGTTCTTAGTTAGATTATATCTAGCATATATACTATTGCCTATATGTATATAAATATATATATATATATATATATATATATATATATATATATATATAATCAATGTAGGCATCTATGCCAATCACTTCCTATTTTGAAGAAAAAGACCAAAAGTTCACCATTTTGTCGTTTCTCAACAAAACTTGGATAACACATTAAGGGGGAGCAACTTCAAGCTCATTGAATGTTTGTATACCCAAAATTGTGTACAAAAAGGAAAAATATGCATATTGTTTATTAAAAAGGGTCATTTTTAAATCAAAAAGGGCGAAAAAGTGCCAAAATGTTCAAAATATGTTAAAATAACACAAAATCTTCAAAAATACCTTTCAAATATGTTCTCAAAGGTTTTGAAAGTGAAAAGAAAGGATTTCGAGCTAAAATGTTGAATTTTGACAAAATTGAACATCTAGGGATCTTGTTTTGACCTAAAATGACTTATTTCCATAAATTAAAATCGGTTGAGTTTTGACAAAAATTTTCTACATGAAACACTTAGAGATCAATCATTCGAAGACAGTTCATGTTGAACATTTTCTCAAAAGGCCTATGGTTTGCAAGTTATCACATTTTCAAGTCGCCCAAAAACGAGCTTTGACACAAAAATACCCAAAACGTGCATTTTGTGAATTTCGCTGTTTGAGCCAAGATCTCTTTCATTTTTTGGCTTGAAATAGTATTTCAAATTCATACAAGTCCAAACATCTCAGAAAAATCCAAGTTTCATTGAGATTTGACGATTTGGTGAAATCCCGTTCCGTTTTTACCCGTTTTACCCTGAAAACGTGCTTCGGAGGCTCATACTAAGATCTTCTTCTCTCATATTCATCTCAAGGCTATCTGGATATATTCCCAATATGGTATTTAAGTTTATCCTGAAATCAAACCTCTGTTTGAGTCGAATTTGCGAAAAATTGAAAAATTCAGAAACTTCAGGAACTTATCTGAACTGACCGGACATTGTCCGCCCAGTTCGGACTCTGTCCGGCAAGATCGGACATTGTCCGGCCAGATCGGACACTGTCCGGTGCGTGCATACCTGTTCGGTTATTAAAACTTCCAAAGTTCTTTTTTTCTTCCCCAAATCGACAGAAGCTTGTGTTTGCTCCTAGTTTACCCTCTCTCCACTGTTCATCTCTACTCGTCCGGACACAAGATCTCATCCAAATCATCTTTCGTCCGGCCTCGGATTTAGGCTCCTGTGCCTCTCCTCCTTCACTTGCTTGGTCAGTTTGTATTCTTTTTCTCTCTAAGCCATACATTGCATCTCATTTTCATTCTAGGGTTTGAAATAGTTCAAATGATTTTGCATGTCAAATCTGTTTATAGATTCATGAAATTGACATCTAGGAGTGGTCACATTTAAGTTGATTTATACAAAATTGAAGCTTTTCATAGACATGCATGGTATGAGTAACAATATGCCTTCTAGGGTTAGGTTTTGTGATAAAATCAAATATGTTTCATTTGGATAAGAAATAATCTAGTTGAATCTACTGCTAAAACTTAGATACACATCAAATTTGTACAAGGTTAAACATGCACAAGATGAGTGATTAGATGAGTATATCGTAGATGATTTCCTATGATTGCATTAGATCCTTGACTATGATCAAAGCAAATTGAGTAGAGCAAAGTTGAATCAAAGAGTAGAAAAAGATGATATGAAGTATAAGCCAGCCTCTTTTAGTGAATGCATGAGTAAAATTGAATCATATAAGGACTAGGTCATGCATCCATATACCTATGAAGACCAGTTCATGCATCTCATGACACCTTCATCGAGTCATATCATGATCAAATTCTCTATCTCTCCTTTTACCAAAGTCATCATGTCTGGAAGAATGAAGCAAACCAGCCGTTGTCATGGGCCTGGATCTTCCCAACAGGCTCAACCCATCGATTGGGATTCCCTGGCAGTTGATGAGGATGATGCAGCTCCAGCATCTCCCATGGGATCTCCCATTGCTGATTCTGACTCGGATGACAGCAGCAGCAGTAGTGGTGATGAGCAAACTAGAGGCCATCAGACCTTCACCGCCAGTGCTGTTCGGCGACTTCGTCGAAAGAACCCTTACGAGCATTCGAGGACATGTACTGAGAGGAACTTCTGGAATGCTTTCCAGATGTCCCAATATCACACCAGATTCTCCTCCGCCAAAGTCTTTGGGCATCAGGCCATTAATTGGAACTTGATTGAAAGCAAAGTCAACTATCCATTAAGGGGCAAGTTCCTGGTAGTCAGTTTGCACTCCTTCACCGAGATGAAGGAAGAACTATGACAAAAATATCACAGACGGTTTTAACATCTTAACCGTCGGTGATAATTAGAATATCACAGACAGTTCCGAGCTCAAAACCGTCCGCTTTACTATCACAGTTTGTTTTTACTTCAGAACCGTCTGTGATAATTATAAAATCAACACTCTGCTCTACTATCAAAGACGGTGATAAGGTCCGAACTGTCTATAATATCCTAGATTGCTTGCAGTTTAACCGTTCGACTAGTTCAATTGTTCCACTTGTTTTTCATATTTGGTTCTATCTTATTTTCAATGTTAGTATTTAAAAAAATGAACGTTGAGACTATTTGATTTTATCTTGTTTTTCATATTTGTTGTATATATATGTCTGTGGATATTCAAAGAATGTTGAGATTATTACAGTCGGTCTTGAAATTAAAACCGTCTGTAATGTTTGTTGAATCTTGAGCCCTAATTAGGGTTTTGGTGATTAATGACACCTGTAAAATTTGCGACTAACCTTTGCGTGTGAGACGTAGGTTAATCAGAGGAGAAAGCATCAAGAAAAAGCAAAGCAAGGCTATCAAGACTCCATGAAGCGAAAACGACGAAAATCTCGACAAGAGTACAAAGATCTAAACCTAGCGCTTTCTTGTTTTGAAAATTTCTAAGTTAGATGGTCGTACTATTAAGAGGGGTCTTAGCACAAGTATCTTGATCAACCTTGAAGTCTTTAGAACCACATTTGCATTTGCATTTTCCCTCAAATCGAAATTGAGTAAAAATTCAGCATTACTGTTTTCGTTTTGTACTGGCCGGACAGTGTCTGAAGTGACCGGACAATGTCCGGCCAATACAAATAACTTCTGAACATTGCAAAACTTGAAACAAAGACATATACATTTGTCCGGTGCATCTGTCCGATGTACACCGGACATTGTCCGAAGTGACCGGACAATGTCCGGTCAATACAAAATTTTCACAGCACGTTAAGTTAAGACAAATGTATTTGTCCGGAGGCTTTTGTCTTAAGTGACCGGACAATGCCCGGCCAATACAACTTCTGAGCAATTGAAAATGCATGTGTTAACAGAGACATATGTATTTGTCCGGACATTTTGTCCGAACAAATCCCATATGTCCGGCCTATACAAATAGTTGGAGTGTTTTAATTCGAGTGTCAACAGAGACAAATCGATTTGTCCGGTGTGTACAAGTATTGTTGAACAGGGGTGTTAACAAAGACAAATGCATCTATCCGGACATTTTGTTTGGACAAATCCTTTTGTTCGGCCTTCACAAATTTGTTCAAACGGTTACTGACACTCGAATTACACATGAGTAACGGTCAAGTTTTTTGTACTGACCGGACAATGTCCGAAGTGACCGGACAATGTCCGGCCAGTACAACTTTCGACCAATTTTCTTGAAAACGACCGTTTTGCTGAGAGTATAAGTAGACCACTGTTTGTAGGTGTTACATACACACAAAATACATCTCTAAAGTCTTGTGCAACAGTGTGCAAACTCTCTCACACTCATTCTCTAGCAATTGAAGTCAAAATTTGAGCAAACCTTCGGTGCTAGTTGAGTGAAGTTGATTTCAAGCCTTTTGCATTTGTATTGTGTTCATCAAGCTTTGAGGTTGATCAAGCAAGGTGCTAAGCTTGTTACTCTTGGTGATTGCCGTCACCTAGACGACCCGGGAGGTCCGGCGATCTCTCCATCGACGGTGTGTGTCGGAGAGACCCGGCGGTTGGTTGTAAAGGCTCGGACCTCGCCTATCCAGAGAGGAGAAGGGCTACCCATAGTGAAATCAAAGCATAAGCTCTAGCGAAGAGCGCTTCAACGGGGATTAGTGGAATCGGCGAATTTTCGAGACCTCGGGAAAAATTCGATCTCTTCGGTTATTTCTATTACTTGCTTTATTTTCTTAGAGATTGAATTGTTTCTCTTAATCCTTTAGAAATTGCAAAACTCATCTTGAATTGCCATTCATATCTTTAGAAATTTGTTATTGCAATTTTAGGTTGTTAAACACTAGTTTAAAAGTAAAACTTTAAAAACCGCCTATTCACCCCCCTCTAGTCGGCATCCTTCGATCAACAATGTTACTATCAGAGACGGTTTTAAGTTAAAAACCGCCTTGATCAAATACAGAATGCTAGATCAAGGAGTGGTCTTAGCCCTGACTGCATCTAGAATAAAGTCAGTTTGACTTGCAGCCAGGACGCAGGACTCCTCCACCGACAAGTTGTCCTTCTTAGGATCAACTACTACCGCGTCGAGAAGGCCTGCAACCTCCCTCAGCTTCGCGATGGTATCCTTCATAGTCAAAGCGCAGCCAGCGATGGTCATATCCGCAGCTTTCTTCTCCTCGCGAAGATGCCTCGTCCTCGCCCTAGCATTGTCACCATCCGTCTTCATGCGCTGAATGCGCTGGAAGAGATCGTCCAGGTCAAGCCGTAGCTGAGTGTGCTTCTCCATAAGGAGTTTGGCTTTCACCTTGCCCGAGTCTTCCACGGCTCCCCTTCCCTGTACCCCTGTACAAATCAACAAGTCAAGAATGTACTGAACAAGGATTAACAATACAGGGGTAAGTCCAAAAGATTGAGAGTTCTTACCTGGAAGGGCGAGGCTGACGATGCTATCGAGGATGCCATTGGCGCAGAGAAGCTAAGGAGTCAAACAGTTTGAGAATTATAAAAACTTGTAAAGTAAATGGCAATTATTCCACTGTCAAGTTATTTATAGAACTTCCAAAGCGACGCTTCGTGTTCGCCTAGGCACCGCGCGCGAAGATCAGAGACATAAATGAACACAGTTGAGAATTCGAAGCGCCGGCACTTTTCAATCGGTTCTGACCTCAGAACCGTCTCTAATACTACACTATCACAGTCGGTTCTGAGTTCAGAACCGATTGTATATATCACAGTAGGTTCTGAGCTCACAACCGTCTGTGATATTCTAGTTATCACAGACGGTTCTCAATTGAGAACCGATTGTATCTATCACAGTCGGGTTTTAGTTTAAAACCGTCTGTGATAAGTAGACTATTACAGACGGTTTTGTGTTCAGAACCGTCTGGTTGACTATCACAATTGGTTTTGACATCAGAACCGACTATGATAACTTAACATATTCTCCCGAAAGGCCTTCGCAGACGGTGTTCCATTGAAAAGTTCATAACTGTCTGTGATGTGCCGTCCTGGATGTTTGTTTCTGTGGTAGTAGGGAAGCCCTCACCGGAGGAGGAGGTGGCACAGGGACTCACCCCACTCAGGGAGGAGGGAGGCGACGGAGGATGGGAGGAGGTGGCGCTGGGAGGCGGCACGGGGAGGAAGAGGAGGCACGGGGAGCAGGAGGAGACAGTGGAGGAGGCTGCACGGAGACTCAAGGAGGCATGGGGAGGTGCTGGTGGTCTGGGGAAGAGGAGGAGGCGGCACGGCAAGGAGGAGGAGGCGGCGGATGAGGCTGCACGGGAGGCGCCGACTGTTTGGGGAGGAAGAAGAGGAGGCGGATCAGCGGAGGAGGTGGCGCGGACGGGTCGGTATGGGAAGAGGAGGGGAGTTAGGGTTAGGGGCTTAGGAGCTGGGGCATGGGAAGAGGAGGGGAGTTACCGAGTTAAGGTTAGCCGGCTAGGGGCTTAGGAGTTAGGGTTCGGTTCAATTTTTTTCCCTTTTTTTGTAAAAAATCAAAGCAAACCGAATACTAAAATGGGGTAAATTACCCTACCAAACTGAATACCATATACCACATAAATTGCTATTTTTGGTTCGGTTCAATTTTTTCGGTTCGGTACAGTTTTACATAGCCCTATGCCTGTAGCCTTGTCCACATATAAATGGAAGTTCTAAGCATTTAAAATCAAGTACCTAAAAAAAACCATGCATTCCTTCTGGCCTAATAGTTTATCACCAATCAAATAAGTAATTTCATGTATATTGCTGAGAAAAATTTTAAAGGCTTCAGACAAATGTCAGACATATTTTTTTTTAAAGATAGGTCTCATACATATTGACAAGGGTGCAACCCAAAACACCCTTTAAAATAGAGAAAATTTCTTCTACGTTGTTTCTGAGGTTAATAAGGTGAGATTGAGCCCACATGTTAATGAGACATATAGTGATAAATATAAAATATTGAAATTTTGCAATGACATAAAAAAATTTGCCCCTAAAAAATACACCTCCCTCTATTTCTTAATATATGCTTCTTTTTTTTATTTTTAGGCATTTCACAATACAAACATATTTACAATCTCAATACACTTTTCAATACGCATTTACAATTTAAACTCACTAATTTTTTTTTCAAACTCCCTCATTAATACTCATTTCATTCACTTCCAAATTTTGTTTAACAATAGTATTATAGTTCACTACAAATTTTTCCCTCATTTATGCACGTTAACTCCCGCACATGTATTAAATAAGTTTATATTGCAAAATAGAGAGAGTAGGGCATAAAAAATAAATATTTAATTAGGAAACACTATATTTCTAAAAAGATAATTAACTCTATACTACTGTTAAAGATACAAATTTAGCAAACAATACTGAGTATTTATCTCAATGATATGTGGGCACATGTCTTATTTTCTAATCAGCACTTTTGTAGTGGTAAGAAATTAATTATTCTTTCTAAAAATGCCATAAAAAAGCAAAGGTAATTTGTATATGCCATGTTCTCTTGTTATTTTTCAAAAATGCCAATAATAGCTCTATTCTTTCTTCACACTTTGATGTGACACAAATGACATTCCTGACATATATGAGTGCACTTGGACTTCATACAGCACCTGTTAGTACGCTTTGACGACATAGGTGGTAGTATCTGCGTGAAAATTAAAAATTTTAAAGGGTGTAAGAGTAATTTTGATCAGAGTAAAATTTCTTGACTTTGCCAATGTGACATTTTTAGAATAATTTTGTTTTTCAATGGCACGTAGCCAATTATGTAAATTTTCTTGAATTTTTATTTTCTATGTGGCGAAATAAAAAAAAACAGTTGATCCGGTCGAACTTACAAAACAAAAAAAACACATTTCCCGAAGAATCCTGAGCAGTGGGGCCCGCCCGAAAAAAAATCAGATCTTGGAGACAATGGTTTCCTTGTTTCTATCCAACTGACTATGACTCCGGACAGGGTGCCTTTTCACATCAATTGGGGGCATTTCCGTCATTTCCGGCGAACGTGGACTGGGAATTGGCGCGAAAGCAATCGCATTCGCTTTAGGACATGCGGCAAGTTCCCGCCCGATCCACAGCCCGGGGCCCCACACCTCACCAAACGTTTCAATACCAACCGACGGCCCAGATTTCGTCACGTGGCACCACTGTCCTTACTTAACAAATATCCCATTTGAAAAGTCGTTGAACGTTAAAGTAGCCAAGAAACAACCTCACACGACTGTCCAATCATTGAAAGGTTCATACTATCTCAAACTCTTAAAAGAATATAAGTAAAATTTAAAAAGAATATCAATCAATATTTTCAAGATGAACTGTAGTATTTTTTAAAAAATATATATAATTATTATTCTATTTAATTATTAATTATTTATATATAAATAATAGATCTATTACATTAATTATAAATACTATAAATATATATAATTTTATTTCATTTTTAAATAAATTATATGTAAAACTAAAACATTGATTTTAAAAACAGAGCATAATGGTTTTTTATTTTGAAATACTATGTATAAACGGTTTTCTATAAAACTATGCATAAAGCTAATAATTGGTTAATTGAGTTTATCTAGAGACAGATGACGGGTCTATGTGCCAGTCACTACTAGCAAAGGTTTTGTGAATGATTTGTTGCATGAAGAGCCGTTGAGGATGTTCATTGTATGTGAGATGTGCTATAAGATGAGACTTACACTGAATTGCCTGTGGTTACTCCAATCCTTACGTGAAAAAATGTATTTATGCGGTTTTTGACAAAATTTTTAAGTGGATAACAGTCCATCTCTTGAATTTATTTGTGACAAGTCTATATGTCTAATTTCGTATAAGATTTTGTTTGTACAATGAGCAAATCTCAAAGTCATATCTATTCATTATTTTAGTGACTGATCTACAATGAGGGTGATATGACATGTGTTATGTGCTGTAGAAAGTAAGTTTTATAATACAAAAATTAAAATTTAACAAAATACTATCAAATATCTCAATGACATATGAGTTTAGACTATTCATGTCTATCTCCCAATCATTAATATTTTACTAACTTTGACACTTTATGATAATATGAAACTAGTTTTTTCTAAATTTAACCTTTACATTTACATTTTTCACCATCATTAACACTAATATTGTAGCTAGTCAACCATTTCCAACACAATCAAGTTGATTACATTTGCATAACCATTTGCAGCAGCATGGGAATAAAACATTTTCAGAAAACTCCATCTTGTCCAAATCTTGTTTTCTCACCAAGTCACTATCATACCATCCACATGAACAATTCAATAGCCCATGACCATCAAACCTGCTATTGAGAGAGCGCTTGCTCTTGAGCTATAACAATTAATAACAGAGCACACATGCTTAATCACTAGCACTAATCACTTTCTTAATCACTGGTCACATCCCAAACTACCACCACATCATTATAATAATAACAATAATATAACAGCAAAAAAAATTAACTGCCAGTATTCTCCGTCCACGCGGGAGCCGTGCGATTTAAGGCAGCTCACGCACAAAGGCCCTGTTGGGCCCCACTACCCCACGCAAGCATTTACTAGTAGTAATAATAAATAAAATAAAAATAAAAACCACCCATTAAATACGGCCTCATACATCTCCCGCCACTTCCCCACAACAAAACGCGCGAAACGACCAGGGGCGTTTGGGTCATTTCACGCTGACGGCGCTGGCCGTGAGTCCCGTCACGAAATCCTCGCCCTCCCACCAGGGCAGCCAGTCGAAGTCCGTCATCTTCAACGGCGCCATCTCCACGACCCCGACGCCGTCAAGATCGCCGAAGCCGTAGAAGAGGTCGCACGGTGGCGGCGGCGGTGGTGGTGACGGCGGAGGTGGTGCGTCGTCGGCGTAGCGTAGGACGGAGGTCGGTGACGCGAACGGGTAGAAGACGGCGGCGTCGTCCGGCTGCAACAGGGATGGATGGAAGGCGGTGGCGGTGGAGGTGGTGGTGGTGATGGTGGGTGGAGGTGTTAGACGGCGACGAGGCGGCGGAGGGGGCTTGGAGGTGGAGGGGAAGTTGGTGACGGCGTGGGAGCCCTTGAGGCGGAGGGCGGCGTCGTCGTAGACGGCGGCGGCCTCCTCGGCGGTGTCGAAGGTGCCGAGCCAGAGGCGCTTGCGCCGGCTCGGGTCGCGGATCTCCGCCGCGTACTTGCCCCACGGCCGCAGCCGCACGCCCCGGAACCGCCGGCGGCTTCCGGCCTCGGCCGCCTTGGCCGCGCGCTGCGGCCTTGGCCGCGGCAGCAGCTCCTCCGAAGCCACCGGCGAGGCGGCTGCGGGCACGTCGATGTCGATGACTTCTCGCAGATGCCGCTTCGCGCGCGGCGCTCGACCGTCGTCGTCGTCGCCAGAGGAGTCGGTCGCGTCGGCGTCAGTGAAGAAGACACGGACGCGCTTCGGCCGTGGCAAGGGAGGCCCCACACGGCGGCTCCGGCGCGCGGCGCCGGAGGCAACGTCGGCGTGAGACATCGCCGGAGGCCGCAGAACCACTGCAGCTACTGGTCACCTACTCCGAAGCTCATCCAAGAAGACCCAATAAATTGGCAAAAAAAAAAAAACCACCCAACAACACCACCCAAACTAGAAATTTCAACTCTTCAAACGATCCAAACAAACTAATTCCCAAAAACTCCCAAGATTTGCAGGGTTTTGGAGGGGTTTATCACTGCAGATCTGCAGCTCCCAGTGAGCTCCAACTCCAAGAACCGGTCAAACAGCTCCTAGAAACCAAGAAACCCTCACAAGAAAATGACAAATCAGAGAACCTTAACACAACCTAATTTAACAAGTCTTTTCCTCTCTTAGGCAACACTGGATGAATCAATCTGACAAAAACGAGAACACAAAAAATTTCTAAGATTTGCTCAGGGTTTAAGCGGGTTTTAGTGGGGCGTTTAAGGGCGGGAAAGGTGATGGGGGATTTCTGGGAGGAGAAAAAGTGAGACAAGCATAGAAGAGGGAGAGAAGATGGTGGGTACATATTTATGGCATCGGTGGATGCCACTCAGTAGTCTTGATCTTATCACCCCATGGGATTTACCCTTTTGCCCCTCGGTAGTTTCTTTTCTCCTTCTCTCTGTTCAGTCCAGCTGGATCTTTTGGGGGTGTGGGCAGATGCCGCAGATCAGCATATGGCTTGCTAGGCCATGGGTTGGAATTTACTAATTTACCCTCTGGCTCATTTGGTGTGCAAAACGTGTAATTTGGTTTCAAATGAGTATGAAATTGGTGCTTTGGTGCTAGTCCTAGGTTGTGTGTGTTCTTGTGGCTTTCAAACAAGTTTGTGTTCATTTGTGGGGTCATGGTGAATCCATATTTGTCAACCAATCAGTAGGGTTGGAAACGAGCCGAGCTCGAGCGAGCCCAGGCAGGCTCGGCTCGGGCTCGATAGTGTATTGGGCTCGGTTCGGGTTCAGCTCGAAACATTAACGAGCTCTGAACCAAGCTCGGACTCGGCTCGACAAAGCTCGATAGAGCTTGATTAGATTCACTCTATACACAAATAAATGCTTTCTCAATTGGGCTAGCTCGAGCTCGATTAGGCTCGGCTCGAAAATATGCATTACAATTTAACTAGAAAATATAGAATCTTCTTCATGACAATAATAAATTAATAGCATAACAATTCATAATTTCAATTAAGAAAACCAAAATGCAGAGTTTCAATATAGCATAACAAACTAACAATATAGAATTTTCTGAGACAATTCAAACTTTCAACCAAGAGAAACAAAATGCATTATAAGATCTTCAAAATACATCAAATTTGTGCAACTTCAATTGACTCCAGGTCTCCAGACTCCAGCTTGAAAACCAATGTGCAGCATGTAAAGAAGTGAAGCATGTGAAATCATCGTTCTTCAGATCCAATGCAGCCTGCAAAATGATGTATTGCTCTTAATGATTGTTTTGTCATGTAATAATGTAATCAAGTAAATAACAACTTAAATAGCATACAGATGTTCATGTAAAGAAGCAAATCACTAGTTACTGCCCACAGCCGAAGTATCTGAAGGATTGCTTTCGATTAGTGCGATCTCTTCAACATCATCTTCCATTGGTGACTCCTGACATGAAATAGAAAACAATTAGAAACGATAAAAAATTATTTACCATTTGATGAAAACAGTTTTGAAATGAAGAAGTTAAAACTTACCAATTTCTTCAACTTATGATGGTTACCTCTAATCCAACTAGAGGTACACACTAAAGCTTGCACCATTGTTGGGTTTAGCGAGCTATGATAGTCATCAAGAACTCTTCCTCCAGCACTAAAGGATGACTCTGAAGAAACGGTGCTAATAGGTATGGTCAGTATATCTCTTTCCATCTTAGACACTGTAGGATACTTCGATGCATTCATCTTCTACCATGTGAGTACATCGAAAGGTTTTGCATCACACACTTCATTCATGTCTTCTAAGTACATCTTCAAATCAGTTTTTGAAGGTTGTGCAGCAGAACTAACTTTGATGAACTCATGAAACTGGCAAGAAAATGAGACCACAGTACTAGCACTACTCGAACTCGATGCAAGCCCACAAGTACTGGCACTAGCTTTTTGATGTGAAATGCTTTGCTTATACTCGCTTTCATATATGGCATAGAACTCATCCAATGTAGCATTTACAGATGCAAGTTTTTGTTCAAGATCGCCATTAGAAAACATGACTGGAAAAGAGAAATCAATCATTCTCATCTTATACCTTGGGTCAAGAATTGTGGCAATAGGAAGAAGATTTGTGCACTCTGGTCCCCAATATTTCTCAAATTTAAGAAGCATAGCATGTGCCACTTCCTCCAAGCATGCATTTGATGAATTGGACAAATCAAACAACACTTTCTTGATGTTAACAATTTCAGAAAAAACCATATTAGCTGTAGGATAAGTTGACCCAGAAAACATATTGGTAGCCAAATGTAGAGCAAACAATACATTCTTGACTTGTGCATATAACTCCCATTCCTCCTCAAGTGGTAGCCACTTGTAGTTGACATCTTCAACTGCATATATTTCAATAGCAGGTCTGAAATAGAAGGCACTATCAAGCATCTTATAAGTGGAGCCCCATCTAGTGCACACATCTAAACATAATTTTATCTTTAGATCAAGCTTAAGTGACTTGGCAATGGCTGTGAGCTTATACAAGTGAGTATTGGATTTCTTGAAGTACTTCATAGTCTCCCTAATCTTGTTAATCAAGCTCTCCAATGGTTTCAAACCATCATTTACAAGTAAATTCAAAATGTGTGCACAACATCTCACATGAAAAAATTTTCCATTAAAGGACAATACACCCCTAGCACTTAACTTAGCAAGCAACAATTTTACAGCAACATCATTACTAGAGGCATTATCAAAAGTAATGGTAGCTATCTTGTCTTCAATTTTTCAATTAGCTAGACATTTAGAAATAGCTTGAGAGATAACTATTCCACTGTGGGGAGGCTCTAACTCAACAAAATTAATGATGCGGCACTGTAATGTCCAATCAGCATCAACATAGTATGCAACTAAACTCATATAGCAAAGAGTCTGATTAGATGTCCAAAGATCACATGTGAGACTTATTTTGTTAATATGCCTAAAACTTTTCTTCAATTTTGCCTTCTCAGATTCAAAAAGTTTAAGACAATCAGCTCTAGTAGTCTTTCTAGAAACTTTTTGGTAAGAATGATTCAATGTTTTTAACAAAGCATTGAACCAATTATATTCCACGATTCTAAATGGCAACTCATGAACAACAACCATGGTAGCAATTAACTCACATATCTTAGCATGATCATATCCAGTAGAAGAACCAACAAGGGGAAGAATGAAATCACCTTCCGCAGCCAAAGGAAAACTCATGAGTTTCTGCTTTTTTATTTGCATTTGCTGAATATTGTGAACATTGCAAGCTCCTAAATGTCGTTTCATTGTTGATGTAGTGCCACTTTTGTTCTTTGCTAACTTTGTTCCACATACCTTGCACTTGACCTTTTCTTCCATCACTCCCCTCTCCTTTTTGGATGCCACCAAAACTGATTCGAAGTGTTGCCATACATCAGTGGTTTTCTTTCGTGAGATTGTTGTATTTTCAGAGCCGTCTTCTACCTTCACAGCATCATTAGCTGTAGCTCCCTTTGCTCCCTCCTGCCCATCACTATCAGCCGTATCAACCCTCAAATTTGATGGATCACCAGATTGTTGGGAATGTAGTTCTTCTGATATCTACAACCACATATTACAGTATTAAAATTTGTGAGTCAAGTGATCAACCATGGATTACTATGAAAACATGAAACCATGAGAATTTGCAACTC
Source organism: Pharus latifolius (assembly GCA_019359835.1). Lineage (NCBI taxonomy): Eukaryota > Viridiplantae > Streptophyta > Magnoliopsida > Poales > Poaceae > Pharus > Pharus latifolius. The sequence continues at coordinate 35,417,720 of CM033323.1, read as the reverse complement.
ACCTCAAGCGATGGTTGCTGCTCCATTGCGCTGCCTACTGTTGACTGTTGAGAGGACTTTACTTCCAAATCCAGCGTCTAAACAAAATATTAAAGATATGTTCAAAGTTATTATAAGTTGTGAAATGGGTATCAATATTCAATAGGGAAAATCTTCACTGTGAAACACATCACAGTAAAGTCTACAAACATGCAATTCAAAGGGAAAAGCATCAGCAAAATGAAAAGACAAGATTGCTGAGAAACTCATTCCATATATTTAAACAAAGACAACTCCCTAGACCCCAAACACCCAAAAAAAATGCTATAAAAAATGCTATCAAGATTCAAGAATAATGGAACTGCTCTAAAGCTGTAGGTTTGCCACTTGTGCCAACAGCCAACATACGTGAACGGTGAATCTACCAATGGCAATTCCATGCAGGTACATGCTATGTCCAAGAGGTCATTTGCTAAAATATCTTATGATTTGTTGTGTTCTAGCATCGAATCCCCGCAGCTGACTGTGGATAGGTTTACTGATATTTCATCGATGTTATCCCATAACTAGATTGTTATGCTGGCCCCTCTGGGCTAAAAATATGTAGACTTGTTGATTTTCTGACCTTATGCAGTGAAATGCAACTGTGTGAAGCAATTTTATATTGGATGTCTGAAAATGTGAAACTCGGCAAACATCCACACCCTAACTCACTAGATGAGCAACTCTACATTCTTAGCAAGGTTCAAGTTGAACGGTGAATCTACCAATGGCAATTGGCAACAGCATAATACCAAATAAGAAAGCAATGCTCATACCAATTCTGAATGAGGCTGCGAGCCTGCGATGCCGTCGCTCCTCGTGCCGCCCCTCCCCGACGTTGCCGCAGCCGCTCCCCGCACCGCCGCCGCAGCTCCCCCGCCCCCACGCCACCGCCGCACCTCCCCTCCCGCACGCTGCCGCAACCACTACCCAAGCCGCCGCCGCTCCCCTATGCCTTCACCGCCGCTCCTCGCGCCACCCCTCCACCACCGCTCCCCACGCCGCCGCCGCTCCCCAACGCCTCCACCAGTCCACTGCAGCTCCCCCGCCGGCCCGCCCCCACGCCGCCGCCGCACCTCCCCTCTCGCACGCCACCGCCGCTCCCCTATGCCTCCACCGCAGCTCCCCCACGCCGTTGTAGCCGCTCCCCCATGCCGCCGAGAAGAAATTCACTTCGCCGTGACCGTGAATCCTGATTCCTGATAGAGTGATAGATCTGGTGATGAGAGAGGATTTGAGATTTGAACTTTAGCCTGTTAGGGTTGGGAATTTGGGATTCGGGAATCGGGAGTCAGGACGGGTCACTCAGTAGGTCACGGGCTCACGGCCACTATTCACAAACAAAAAGGGGAAATTGGGAAATTGGACTGTGGGCTGGGCTGTCACGGCTGTCGGGCTGTGGCCTGTGGAATTGGAGTGTGAACTGTGGGTCTGTGGCCCATTAAATATAATTCGAGGTTTAACGAGCCGAGCTCGAGCGAGCTCGGGAAGGCTCGGGCTCGGCTCGAATACTCACTCGAGCTTCACTTCAGGCTCGAGCTCGGCTCGTTAAGAGCTCGAGTCGAGCTTCGATCCGATCCCGAATAGCTCGCGAGTTTCGATCTTTTTGTCCAGCCCTACCAACCAGTGCTCAAATTGGTAAAGCAACAAAGTCTCCGTCCCTAAGGTTGAAGACCAAAGTTTAAATTCAAATAGGTATATTTTATGGGTTGAAGATTTGATTTCGAAGATTAAATTGATAATATTAGAGTTTAATCCCGCAACCTTTCAAATGGTTGCGCTTAAAAATCCCATATTTTTTTAAGTATTCTTCAAATCAAAATAAAGATTTAAAAAATATCTTATTTTTCCCCATGCAGCCTAGCTAATATTATTTTTTTTATGAAACCGAAGGAGACCAGCCTACTTAAATTCCATTAAAAATAGTTTTATTTACAAGACAAAAGAAAAAATACAAAGCAGAATGAAAAATACCAATAAGAACACAAAAATTACTATGTTACACCCCAAAAGATTAGGAAACATCATCTAACCAACGTCTTATCACCAATTGCTTTTTGTTCTCGGTTCCTTTTTCTGACACGAGAGAAAGATCCTGAATCAGTAATTTAAACTTAGTACTGTTTCACTGTGATTTTCCAAAGTGTAGCACTGTGATTTTTGTATTTTTATTGGTTCATTTCATTCTTCTTTGTACTTGTCTTTTTCTCTCTTTGTTGTCACTTATTGTTACATGTGGCCAACTTGCTAAATCTACCACTAATGTACTACCTCTTATTTGATGAAAAATGTTATGTAAGAAAATTCTTTGGTTTGGCAAAGAATTTCACTTTACATTTTTCAAGGCATACGATTTTTTTTCAATCGCTCCTAATTTAAATGCCCTTGCTTACTGAATTGAATTAAATATTTTCTCAAAGGAGCCATTCCATGAGAAAACATGAGAGTGCTTTTGTGACTTATTGATAAAAAAAAGTGGTTATATTTTGTTGTATGCTCTTTTTTCACATGACACTCATTGACAAAAAGGAGGTCCTCTCTCTATTTTTTTTATTTATCATTTAACTCTCTGCATACAGTTTTTAATAATATAAAATTATAATTTTACTCTCTAATGCATGTGATTAATATAACAAGTGTGTTATTTGTCTTCAAGTAATTAATGATCAAATGAAATAATGAATGTGATGATACTTTATAAAAATGAAGTTATATTTCACCTTCAAAATATATAATAATAATTTTTAGGTTCAAATTCTTCTTCAAGGACCTCGAAAGTGTTGATTTTAGGTTGAATTGTTTTGTTTATAATTTATTTTTCGTGCTAGAATGTCATGAGTTTGGGGTAAAAATCACATGTTTTAAGGAGATTTTCCTTGTGATTGACGTGGTTTTGGGCGGGCTTGTTCATCGAAATTGTTTGAACGTTATGTTAGGTACGCGGGTAAAATGGCATGATATGTGAGCGACGACTGATAAAAAAGGCTAACGATGCAGTCTTCCCTCGCTATATTGAATGGCTGTACCGGCTTGTGTCCTTGTTGGTATCATGGCAACTTAATTGCTTGGTATACGTACTTTATGCTCTACATTAAGATCATTCCTGTTGTATTATTGCAAGACATATAAAAAAAAATATGAAAACAAAAAAGTTGGATATAAATGTTATGAATACTGGATGCCTATGATCCACGTATCATCATCAAGATTGTAGCATCATACCATCATGGCCACAACCTATCAAACAATGAAAATGTATATCCCACTATGAAATAAAAATATTAATTTTCTATATTATGAATATTATAACTCAAAGCCTTTTGGTATTATGGTATCTTCATCTACCATGTTGTCCTATAAATAGATGTTCTTTTGTACATATTGTATGAATATGAGAATGATGTAAAAATACATAAGAGGAAGAAGAATTCTCTTATTTTTCTTTCCATTTTCTCTCTATTTCATTAATATTCTATACATTGTAGTTGACAAGTATATTTTTTTTATAACATGGTATCAGCACGAATACCTCTAAAAATTACTCTAAACTACAATTACTTTGCTTAGTAAGAATTTTCTTTACCAAGGTATCGTGTTCATGATAAGGTATCTTTTTCACAGTAAAATATAATTTTATTTTATTTTTGATAAATTTTTATGCTATGAAATTTTCTTCTAGGTTTTATATATAGTTTTATATTTATTGTATCATGAGTCAAATATAATCGTAAATCAGAAGTTTGTCGATCATGATAATTTTGTAATTTGACATGTGATCATAAGTTTACTGATTATGATTTGGTATGAACGGTTGAACCATCCCGAATCAATAATAAAGCGAAAAATTGTTGATAATTCATATGAAAATTTATGAAAGAAATAAGATTCTTTAATTTAATGATCTTTCATGTGTGGCTTACTTTTAATGAAAATGAGACCATCTCTGGCTAAAATTGGGACTAATCCTTTGATTTTTTGGAGTGCATAAAAGGATATATATGTGGACCTATAGATCCATTGAGTGGATCTGATGAGGATTGTTAGCTGTTTTTAAGCCTCCATGGTCGCGATAGCGCCACATGGTCGCACATGACTATGGTCGCGGCCCTCCCTGTGGTCGCCAAATGCCAGAAGGAAGAGCGTTGGGTAATCCAAGAGCATTCTGGAGAATTTTTCATACAGAAAGCAATTATTAAAATAATAAGATCATAAAAAACACAGGAGAAAATAAAATTACGAAAATGACTACAGTCGCCAACCCAATTGGCGACTATATGCATGTGGGCCACTATCGCTAGCCCGCCTGGCAACTAAAGCCGTGCACACCTCAGTCGCCAGTCGGGCTGGCGACTTAAGTCGTATATAAACACCAGCCGTGGCGACTGAGAGAGGGTGCGGGGAAAAAATCATTTCGAAAATTTCGGAAAGAGAAAGAGAGAGAGGGTAGGAAAAGAGAAGAGGAGAGAAGGAGAAAAAGAGGAAAGGGAAGAAGAAGAGGAGAGAAGGAGAAAAAGAGGAAAGGGAAGAAGAAGAGGAGAGGAAGAGGAAGAGAAAAGGAAGAAGAGAAGAAAAAAGATAATTTTTTTGAACTTCCAATTAGATCTGTTTTAGAAATTAGTTTTAAATATATATCTACTTTAGAAATTACTTTTAAAATACAGAAATATTTTAGAAATTAGGTTTAAATATATATCTGCTTTAGAAAATAAATTTAAAATACAGATATGTTTTAGAAATTAGTTTTTAATACATATCTGCTTTAGAAATTAAATTTAAAATACAAATATGTTTTAGAAATTAGTTTTTAATACATATCTATTTTAGAAATTAAATTTAAAATACAGATATGCTTTAGAAATTAGTTTTAAATACATATTTGGTTTAGAAATTTAGTTTAGAATATAGATCTGCTTTAGAAATTGGTAGAAAATGTGTTAATGATTTACCTGTAACCAATTGATTGTTTCAGCCATAACTCAGCATTACTACACGTTTCAGCCATAATTCTACATGTGTTAATGATTAGAGTATAGATCGTAGGATACGTAGATCTGAGATACATGTATTGTAAAAAATATGTGGATAACCTAGATATGTTGTGTGAAACTAACTTAGATGTGATGTGTACATAAATTAATTTAGATCTGTTGTATAATGTTGTGCATTTACAAATATGATGTGTATACAATATTATGGATGAGCTGTACATTAAATTTCACCTATAACAAATTAGATTATTTGGAAAATAGAGCAAAGATTAATTATAATTTTTTGTCGTAGACAATGTCAAAAACAAGAATAGTGTATGTTTTTCACGTGGAACAGGTAATCAGAAACGGACCACATGGTGATGACCTATGTAGCTGTCACCGTATGACATGGAATTGAATGATCTTAGTGCAGTTAATTTTAAGGATCTTAAGACCCGAGTCGTGAACATACTAAATATTGACACATCTTTACACGAAATTATCATAGAACCATTGGTGCCTGTTGGGGCAACAGGTAATTGAAAATTATGTAAACTTAAAGGCGACCGGTCTTGGGGTTCTCTAGTTAGGAGGGTTTTAAATCCCATTCATGGCTCAGATGACTGCGTGCTGTATGTGATGATATTAAACATCGAACTGGCGGAAGAGGTACCTGAGCCATTCATTAATCCAACAATGGCACAGGATTCTGTGGGTGTCCCGAGCATATATAGGATTTGTGAGTGGGCATTTTTGGCCTGGGGACGAGGCCTACGCCGACGAAGGTGAAGACGAGGGTATGCAATACTCAGGAAGCGAAGGTTCAGAGGTGCATGCAGACTATGCGGATTCGTCTAGCGAAGAAGATTATCGTGGGATGGGACCTCCGCAACAATGGTTAGATCCAAGTGGTTTTGATCACGCACGAATCCACGATGATCGCAGTTTGAACTCGGCATCGGATGAGCAAAGATTAATTTTAGGGCAACATTTCCGAAGCAAGGAGGAGGCTAAGCAAGGCGTGGCGATGTGGTCCATTGCAATATGTCGCTCTTATAAGGTGGATAGAACAAATCCGCGTCTGTACATAGTGAAGTGCACGGTGGAGAGATGTAGATTTTATGTTCGTGTTGCCCGGTACAAGGACAATGAGCACTTTGTTGTTTCGAGAATCAACGAACATGACTGTTCGGTTACAGAAGCCTCATGGAGCCACAGGAATATATCATCTGCTTTTGTGGCAAATATTATTTTGGTGACCCTGCATGCAAATCTAGACATGGCACCAAAAGAAATTGTCACTCAAATTGCCGACACATTTGGATACAGCATTCAGTACGGCAAGGCATGGAGAGCGAAACAACTTGGTCTTGAGATGTTATTTGGATCTTTCTACGATTCGTATAACTACGTTCCCAGACTGATACAACAAATTGTCGATACCAACCCTGGCACTGTAATGGACATGGTACATAGGCCAGTTGTGGGTACAAACAGTGACATAGTGCATGGAGCGGAGTACATAGAGCGTATATTCGGGTCATTCGGGCAGGCAATCTCTGTATTCAAGTACATGCGGCCAGTATTTTGCGTGGATGGCACATTTTTAACTGGAAAGTACAAGGGAACTTTAATGACAGCTGTTGGCGCAGATGCAAATAATCAGCTACTTCCGATGGCGTACGCCATTGTAGAAGGCAAGAGCACAGACAGTTGGGTGTAGTTCCTTACAAATCTGAAACAAGCTGTTGTGAAGGATAGACAGAATGTGTGCGTCATCCATGATAGACACAAGGGCCTGTTGAGTGCCATTGAGTTCATGTTATGCACAGAGGACCCGCAGTACAGATGGAATGACTTGATAAGTTGGTGGTGCAAACGACATCTTGCAGCGAACTTTTTCACTCATTACAGAAACACAGGCTTGATGAAGAAGTTCAAGCGGTTGTGTGATCAGAACCAGGACCATAAGTTCTAACGAATTTGGGACGAGCTAGAGAAAGATATCCCGGACCTAGCTAAAGCTCAAAGATCTGAGACAAGCAGTTCACAATAGGCAGAGGATGGAGAAAATGCCGTGGGAACTTCAGATGGGCCGATACGTCGTAGCTGGAGATCAAGAACAAAGAAATTTAGTGAATGGATCGGTGACATAGCTCCAGAGAAATGGTCACTACTGCACGATGAGGGAGGAGCTAGATACGGAATAATGACAACCAATATGGTGGAGGTATACAACTTTGTGTTGAGGGGGTTGCGAGGGCTTCCGCTCACCGGAACTGTGGAATTTACATGGCATCGCATTGCTAAATACTTCCATGAGAGGGGTACGCTGCAAGAGCACTACTTGGGGTCACACCATCAAAATATCCTCACGAAGTGCAGAGGTACTTAGAAATGAAAGCAGCGGCCGCTCAGAAACACTCAGCCCAGTGCATTCCAAACAGCAGAAGGCAAAGTTGGGTTGTTTATCTGAAGAGTAAGAACGTGGGGGAGGATACATGCGGTCGATCAGAAAGCAAGGTGTCATTTTTGAAGACAGCGTCAAGTGCACTTGTAACAAGCCTACTTTGTTGCATAAACCGTGCTCCCATGTGATGGCAGCGTGTGCGCATGACAACAAGTCGAGTGAGACGTACATATCACTTTACTATGGCGCACGGTTCCTCGCTAAAACATGGACTGTAGACTTCGAGGTCTAGGGAACTCAGGAGCACTACAGAGAGCTGTCACGCAGAGCAGGCCATATCTTGTATGTTCCACCACCACACCTGGAGCGGAGAGGCCCTGGACGACGACGAAGACTTCGAATCAGCAACGACATGGATAATGCAGAACGCGATGAGCTGTGAAAGTGTGCTATTTGTCGACAGCCTGGCCACACAAGGAGGACATGTCGTAACGCATCCAGATCGCACTGAACGTGAATCAATCAGCAATGTTGTGTAATGCGTATTCATTCCTCTCATGTATTTTATGTTTATTTTTTTACTCATTTCGTATGACGTACTAACTCAATGTTCCTGCTTGCAGACATGGCTCATGATCGTAGACAGCTTCCTGAGCTACTGGATCAGTACTACTATGATCGTCATCGAGCTCGAGCCCTTAGGTCCGGAGAGGAGCTTCAGCAGTTCCGCCTACGATCGCCGGGCATGGCCTGGCCTCTTGACAGGAGATACATCGCACGGCTGAGGGCGGTGGGACTTCTTCCTTCTATCAGGACGATCACTAGAGCAGAGTCCTTCAGGCATGATCGATCACTGGTCTCTGCTCTGGCGGACAGATGGAGACCCGAGACACACACATTTCACTTCCGGTGGGGGGAGATGTGATGAGGACATCACTTCTTCGGATACACGCACAAATCATAATCCTCCGCTTGTTACACAAGGACTAATAACGCGCAGCAAAGTCCGATTGTTGCATTGCCAGGTGTACTCGTTCCTAAGTTTATATATATATGGTTTTGAGAATGGTTTACTACCTAATAGTGATAATATTGTGCTTAGAAACCATGGAGAGGACCAGCAAGGACGCAAGGACTAGCAAGGAGATCAAGTCGAGTTGGAGTCCGGTTCGACCATCAATGAGCAGCCTACCTTCAAACGATCATAACTCCCTCATACAAAGTCCGATTGGGATGTTCTTATAGTCCACGGAGAAGCCCGCGACGAGATCTTTCCAATGGATCTAGTCCTACGTCCAAATTCCTTTTGAATCGCTGGAAATTGACAAAACAAGTTTCGACCAGATTCTGATTGGGCCTAGTCAGTGCTGCGTCACCTTTTTGGTTGGGTCAAGGCCCATGTATCGAGTTAGAGTCCGAGTAGGAAAAGAGTCCATGTCAGTTTCAGGTTTCCTTACTTGGTCACCGACCTCTTTTACCTCCTCTATATAATCTGGCCGAACCATTAGGGTTCTGCGGTTTTTGTTTAGTCATAGTCTTTCCTTCGTGAAGTTATTGAGATATTCTTCTTGGTCAGCTAGATCAACATCAATATCTTTATTTGGAACCCCAACTCTTTTTCGTGATTCAATCTATATTTGCAATTTCAGATTGCTTGTTTATCTTGTTCTTGCTTGTTCTTCGATTGCTTGCAGGAATAGATGTTTGTGATTAGGTCGATCGTGCTTCTAGTTTGGTCGATAACAATCCGAAGTTGGTTCAGCGATTGCCAGGGCATATCAGTCGTGTACGGTTGGTAGCCGGATCGTGAGAGTCGTCTTCACAAATCGATAGTTGCTGTTCTCATCGAAAGATCGGACCGCCTGCGTCACATCATTTGGTATCAGAGCACGGTTGATCGGTGAGAATATCCTACCTTTTTTTTTCTTGAGTGCTGTTTTATACTGAAAAGTCCACAAAAAAAAATTAGGGTTAGATCATCCTTGTCCAAACCAATTTGCGCCTGCAATATCTTTTTGGTTTTTGCTAGGTTGAATCTTTGCTGCATGGTCGTGTCGAGTTGCTGGTCTTAGCGTGTAACCTTTAGAGTTTCGAGTTGAAATCACGCCTTCGTTTCGCCGCTACAACACCTGGCCACCTGCCGTTGCATCCATCTACCTTGCATCTGTGTGTGCCAGTAAAGAAAGGGGAATCCGATTCCTAGTGGTTTCGGATTGGTAAAAGGAAGGTAGTCAATCTCGTATCTGTCTCAGAAAACCGGTCACCGTTTTCTTGTCAGTTTCGAAAAAAAAAAGGTTGTTGACTCGGGAAAAAAATATATATAAAAAGAAAAGAATCAAAATAAAAAAATCCGAGAAGAAAATTACCGATTTACCCCTGCAATTTTCCACTTTTTCAACCATTGTGCCATATCATCGCCACAGCCTCCCCACAGCCATTCATGAACTTTGCTAACTTGCTGTTGCCGACGTCAAAAAAAAAAAAAGAAAAAAATCTGAGCTTTTTACCTTTGTGCCCTCACTCGTGTCTCTAGTTTGGTTTAGCCTAGGCCAGCATACTAGTGACTAGTACTTTGAGTAACTTTTCAACTTTGCATTGAACTGATCATTGCTAACCTTTGCTACATACTTGAGCCTGTCCAAGCTACATTTTCTACCGACGTACAGCTACCGATTGCTTGCAATCGCTCTAACCAATCTTTGGAGCGTTTGAGACTGTTACTAGCAGCCGATCACCACCTGCTGCTTGGTAAGAATTGGTAAGAGCTTGATAAGAAGCTTGACTGTGAGAGAGTTTGAGCCACCTACACCTAGTAGTTGATAGGGATAAATCACTGTGATTTTGTTTCCTTGTTTGCTACTAACCATGTCAGGTTCAGGTCATCAAAGCGAGGAGGACGACGGCCCACTTACACCTCGTACGAAGGGCATCATACAACACTTCAACTGCTTGCTGAATACACACACTGAGCGTTTCGAAGGGATTCTAGACCGCAATAACAAAACGCTTGCTGCACTCGCCACTCGAGTGGAGCAATTGGAGCAGAAAGAAGCACCGGTTGCCCCTGCTGCTGCCCCTGTTGCTGCTACTGCCAATAATGTACCTCGACGCCAAGCATGGGCTGATGGGGTCGAAGATGATTTCAATGCCAAAGGAAATCAATATGCTGCTGATACGGAGTCCGATGGAGGATTCAATATCAATAATGATCGTGACCATCGGCGTCTTCGTTTCAATCGCAACGGTATGAGAAGAATTCCACCACGAGAGGTACGTGGTCATGATGACTCATTTGGTAAGCTTAAATTGACTATACCTTCATTCACTGGAAAGTATGACCCTGATGCCTATCTCACTTGGGAATTAGCTATAGAACAAAAATTTGCTTGCTTTGAAGTTTCTGAAGATAAGAAAGTTAAGGCTGCTACTAGCGAGTTTACTGAATTTGGATCTATTTGGTGGAGTGAATATTGTCGCAATAACCAGAACATACCTAGAACTTGGAATGCTTTGAAGAGAGTCATGAGACATAGATTTGTGCCTTCATATTATGCTCGTGATTTGCTGAATAAATTGCAACGTCTGAACTAAGGTAGTAATTCTGTAGAGGATTATTAACAAGAGCTGCAAACTGGTATGTTACGTTGTGGTTTAGAAGAAACCGATGAAGCTAAAATGGCTAGATTTTTGAGAGATTTAAATCGAGACATTCAGGACATTCTTGACTATAAAGAATACAACTCTATCACTCGTCTGTTTCATCTTGCTTGTAAGGCAGAGAGAGAAGTACAGGGACGGAAGTTGAGGTTGAGGGAGTTTCGGAGGTGCCCAACCGAAAGCTCCATACAACACATCGAGCCAAGCACCTGCACCGAGTTTCTTCAGCAACAACCGACGTCCTAGTGCTTCCACAATACCCTCACGAGTGATCGAGACGAGTAAGAGTACAGTCCAAGCCCCCGCACAAAGTTCATCATCGGTTGCTTCTACCGGTAGGGCACGAGAAACACAATGCCACCGTTGTAAGGGATTCGGTCATATCATGCGTGATTGTCCTAGCCAGCGAGCCCTACTCATAAAGGATGATGGTGAGTACACTTCAGCTAAGAGGAATATACTATGCTTGCAACTGACCATGCAGGTGAAGGGCAACAAGCTGAACATGAACAATATGGTGCTGAAATTAATGATCGATATTTGAGCATCATTGTGAAGCGTGTTCTTAGTGCACAGATGGAGCATGCTGAACAGAATCAACATCACAACTTGTTCCAAACAAAGTTCGTTGTTAAGGACCGATCATGCCGTACGATCATCGATGGAGGAAGTTGCAACAACTTAGCGAGCATAGACATGGTCGAGAAGCTAGGCTTGACCACGAATCAGCACCCTCGCCCTTACTACATTCAATGGTTCAACAACTGTGGTAAGCTAAAGGTAACTCGCATTGTGAGAGTATACTTTTCTATTGGTTCCTATCATGATTATGCTGATTGCCATGTCGTACTTATGCAAGCATGTTCCTTATTGTTAGGTAGACTGTGGCAATATGATAGAGATGTTTTGCATCATGGTAGAACTAATCAATATACTCTCATGTTTAAACAAAAAAAGATCACTTTGCTACCCATGTCTCCTAAAGCAATTTTAAAGGATGAATTGGAGAGAGCTAATAAAGAAAAGGAGAATAACAAAGGTGAAAATCAGATCATAGCTAAACCACTTGTTCAACCTAAAAGGAACAAACCTAGTTCTAACCATGCTGAATTAAGTTGAAAGGTTCTGTTTTACTTGCTACGAAACCTAAAATAACTGAGATAGACCCTAATGCATCTAATTGCTATGCTTTAGTTTGCAAAGAAGTTTTGTTTTCACTTGAGGACATGCCTTTTTCTTTGCCTCCTGCTGTTGCTAACGTTTTGTAGGAGTTTGCTGATGTATTTCCGAAGGACGTACTACTGGGGCTGCCTCTAATTCGAGGGATTGAGCATCAAATCGATCTAATTCCAGGAGCCTCGTTGCCCAACGGTGCGCCGTATCGAACCAATCCACAAGAGACTGAAGAGATTCAGCGTCAAGTGCAAGATTTACTTGACAAAGTGATGAGGACATCACCCCTAATGATGCGTCCATTCTTCCAACACCCGTTGTGCAAGGACCAATAACAAGGGCATGTGCACTTCAACTAAATCACCAGGTGAGCTCGTTTCTTAGTACACGAGAGAATATTGACAAGAACGAGTTACTACCTAATAATATTGTGCTTGTGCTCAGGAATCATGGTGTTGATCAGCGAGGGTGTCACTTTGTGCCAAGACGGGTCGGGAATCAAGTCTACCGCGAGCTGGAGTCCGGGTCGGCCACGGCGGAGCAGCCTGTCTTCAAACGGGTGTAGGAGATGCATACGAACTCCGTTTGAGGCGTTCAAGTACATTACAGAGAAGCCCTCGACGAGACCTTTCCAACGGATCTGGTCCCACGTCCAATATACTTTTGAGTCAATCACAATCATCGAAACAAGTGGAGACCAGATTCTGTTGGGCTTTGCGGTGCTACGTCACCTGTCTATTGGGTCTTGGCCCGTGTATCCCTTGTGGGGGGGGGGGGGGGTGCGCCCAAAACCCTAGACGCCACCCCTCTCGCATATTAAAACATCATAGCTGTCATTGTTAGACTTGGGTTTTGCTTAGAATTTTTTGCTGTTGCAGTTCGCCGTCTTTCGGTTTGTGGAACCCCAACACTTCGTGATCTTAATACATACTTGCAATTCGAGATTGCATCTTCTGTGTTCTTGCACGTATTCTTTGATTCGCTTGCAGGAATAGGCCTTCGTGGCTAGGTCAACCGCGCCTCGATACGGTTGACAACGAACGGAGCAGTGGTGTAGCGATTGCAGGCCTAGATCGGTTCTGGTCGAAAGTCGGATCGTCAACGTCGAGTCTCCACCAATCGAACTATCCCTTACCTGTCGGAAGATCGGGACCCCGTTCCTCATCAAGTGGTATCAGAGCTCCAGTTACCCGTCAGGTATCCTCTCTGTTCGTCATTCATCTTCTACCTAGAGTCCAGAAAAAGCCAAAAAAAAAAAAAAATTGTGATCATAGTCTTCCGCTGTCCAAACCACTTTGAGCCTTTTGCAATTTTTGTTTTCAGTTTTGCATTGTTGAATTTGTGTCCGTGGTCATCGTCGTATTGCTGGTCAATTCGTGTTCTTGGTCTAGGTCGAGTATCAAATCCCAATTCTAAACCGAAACCAAATTCGAGTGGCAATCGGTTCGGATTTCTCTTTTGCATTGCTGTTTTTATAAAGATAATATCTTTGTCTTCTGAACACCAATTTGGGTGATTAAATAGTCTAAATTGTATCTCTCGAAGAGATCTACAACTTTGTTCATTGCACGAAATTTCAGAAACGCCATATTCGTGGCGAAAATCGCGTTGGAAGTTAATCTGTTCCATCTCGGAGTAATCTGTACAGCCTGTATTTCGGGGGCCATATCTCCTAGTTCCAAACCCCAAATTGGGTGTCCATATATTCAAATTGATGAGAAAGAAAAGAGCTACAACTTCCTAGTTATAAGTTTTTGCATTTGAGGTCTCTAAGAGCCCCAAATTATTATTGGAATTTTCTGCAGAGCATCTTTGCTAAACTGTCGAGAGTATTGTGATAGGATTTGTGCGTAATTCTTAAATTTTGAGTTGTAATCCATCCTTTGCAGCACTCTTGTAAAAAAAAAGAAAAAGGAGTGCATAAAAAAAGAGCCACACGAAAAGAAAGATTAGCCAAAAAAAAAATAAAGAGATCAGAAGTCCTTGCATCCTTTCATGTCCATCGCCTGTGCCGATCACTTTGTTTACTTGAACTAGTTTTAGGAACGCGTTTAGGCCAGCAACTGTGACACGTACTTTGGACACTTATTCAACTTAGCATTCTGATTTCAATTATTGCTAACCTTTGCTACCATAACTGCCTTCCAAGCTCCACATACTTTCTATCATAACATGATTCAACCTTGCAATTGTTACACTTAAGCTCGTCACGATATCACGAACCAGCCACCGGTTGTACCTTCTGCAGCGTTGGTAAGAACCTTGCAAGAGCGTGGTAAGACACTTGAGAGGGTGTGAATCCACTTGTCTGAACCTGGTAGTTTGTAGGGATAATACTTCTTGTGTTTCTTCTACTTTCTACTAATCATGGCAGGATATGATAAAGAGGACAACGAGTGTGTCCTTCATGCTGAGCTGAAAACCATGATGGAAGAGATAACCAAAGGTATTGAAAGATCGGAACGACGTGTTGCCCAGCTTGATGATAGGGTTCAGGTGATCGAGAACCGCCCACCTGCTGTCCAACAACAGCAAAATGATGCAGCCCAGGAGCACGATGATGATGTAGAGAGACATGTGGCACCTCGCAATGAACCCGTTATGTGACGTGCGGCACATGACTTAGAGCGCTTCAACCGAAATCGTCAAGGTATGAGAGGTAACAATGGTAATAATAACTATCGCAATGATGATCCATTTGCTAAAGTTAAGTTTACCGTACCTTCTTTTTCTGGTACATATGATGCTGAGGTGTATTTAGATTGGGAAATGGAGATTGAACAAAAATTTAACTCCCATCTTGTTCCTGAAATTCATAGAGTTAGAAAAGCCACTAGTGAGTTCAAGGATTTTGCAATAATTTGGTGGAATGAACTAGTAAATTCTAACATACATCCTGGTACTTGGCATGATCTGAAGAGACAAATGCACGCTAGATTTGTGCCTCCTTCCTTTAAACGTGATTTGCGTAAAAAATTGCAATGCTTAGATCAAGGTAACAAATCTGTAGAGGAGTACTACCAAGAGCTTCAAATAGGCATGTTGCGTTGTGAGGTGGAGGAAACCGAGGAGGATAAAATGGCTCATTTCTATGGAGGGTTAAGGCATGATAATCAAAATATTATTGATTACATGGACTATCATGATGTCAATAGATTGTTCCAGCTTGCTATTTTGGCAGAAAAAGAATTGCAGGGACGACAACAGCGGCCACGGAGCAACTTTGGTAGTACCTTCACCCCAAGACAGGTGTCAACCAAATCAGAGCCACCTCCTGCTGTTCGCTCTACTGCCCCCTCGACCAGTAGGGCGCGTTCAGTAGCACCGTTACCACTGCCACGTACACCCGAGGTAAGCAAAACTTCTAATGTGCAGGCACTAGCGAAGTCGTCTTCATCTGTTGCCTCCACGGGATGTACAACAGGTATCATATGCCACCGTTGCAAGGGGATGGGCCATGTCATGAAGGACTGCCCAAGTCAGCGAGCTTACATTGCGACAGACGATGGTGGGTACGTTAGTGCTTCTGATGTTGAAGATGAATATGCTCTTGCAGCTAACCTTGCAGGTAATGTTGATGACGAATCCGAACATGATGATGATGGGGAAGCTTTGGGTACGGTAGCCACACAAGAATACTGGACCATCATTGTCCAGCGGGTCCTTAGTACTCAAATGAAGCAAGCCGAGCGAGCCCAACGCCACAACTTGTTTCAAATGTTCCTCGTCGTCAACAACCGGCACGTCCGAACAATCATTGATGGTGGGAGCTGCAATAACTTGGTGAGTTCTGATCTGGTCAAGAAGCTTGGCTTGACCACACAACCACATCTCCAACCATATCATGTTCAATGGTTCAACAACAGCGGTAAGGTTAAGGTAACGCAAACCGCAAGAGTACCATTTTTTATTGGTTCATACCATGATGTTGCTGATTTTGATGTAGTGCCTATGCAAGCATGTTCACTTTTATTAGGCCGACCTTGGGAATATGACACTAATGCAACTCATCATGGTAGAAATAATTGGTACACTTTCATGCACAAAGGAAAGAAAATAACCTTGCTTCCCATGACTCCATCTGAAATTGTGCATTTTGATAGAGAAAGACTTGAAAATGAGAAGAAAGAGAACACCACAGAATCTGAAAATCAGCAAGTTGCTAAAACTGTTTTTCCACATAAGAAAGATAAGAATGTACCTGCTTCTAAGACTGAGGGAATTAAATTGAAGGGTGGTGTTTTGCTTGCTACAAAATATGATCTTGCTGAACCGTCATGCTTTGCTTTGATATGTAAAGAGACCTTGTTTTCATTTGATGATATGCCTGTCTCTTTTCCCCCTGCTGTTACTAACCTTTTGCAGGAGTATGATGATGTGTTCCCCGCTGAGGTGCCCCCAGGACTACCACCTATTCGAGATCGCGACACAAAATTTTTGGGTTATTTCTGGAGGACATTATGGAATAAATTGGGGACAAAGTTACTGTTTTCTACTACTTGTCATCCCCAAACTGATGGCCAAACGGAGGTGGTAAATCGCACCTTGTCCACAATGTTGCGAGCTGTTTTGAAGAAGAACTTAAAGATGTGGGAGGAGTGCCTTCCTCATGTGGAGTTTTCCTACAACCGTGCGCTACACTTGACTACCAAGGTAAGTCCTTTCCAGGTAGTGTATGGTTTCAACCCTCGTGCTCCTATTGACCTATTGCCTCTTCCATCATGTGAAAAGGTCAATCTTGATGCTAAGAAACGTGCTGAGTTTATTTTAAAACTACATGAAACAACAAAAGAAAATATTAAGCGAATGAATGAAAAATATCGCATTGCTGGTAGTCATGGTAGAAAGGAATTGATATTTACTCCTGGAGATCTTGTATGGCTACACTTACGTAAAGAGCATTTTCCTGAGTTAAGAAAGTCAAAATTAATGCCTCGTGCGGATGGTCCATTTAAGGTGTTAGAGCGAATAAACGATAATGCCTACAAACTTGAGTTGCCTGCAGATTTCGGGGTTAGCCCCACTTTTAACATTTTAGATTTGCGGCCATATTTGAGAGAAGAAGATGAGCTTGAGTCGAGGACGACTCCAATTCAAGAGGGGGAGGATGATAAGAACATCATCCCTAATGATGCGTCCATTCTTCCAACACCCGTTGTGCAAGGACCAATAACAAGGGCACGTGCACATCAACTAAATCACCAGGTGAGCTCGTTTCTTAGTACACGAGAGAATATTGACAAGAGCGAGTTACTACCTAATAATATTTTGCTTGTGCTCAGGGATCATGGTGTTGATCAGCGAGGGTATCACTTTGCGCCAAGACGGGTTGGGAATCAAGTCTACCGCGAGCTGGAGTCTGGTTCGGCCACAGCGGAGTAGCCTGTCTTCAAACGGGCGTAACAGATGCATAAGAACTCCGTTTGGGGCGTTCAAGTACATTACGGAGAAGCCCTCAACGAGACCTTTCCAACGGATCTGGTCCCACGTCCAAAATCCTTCTGAGTCAATCACAATCGTTGAATCAAGTGGAGACCAGATTCTGTTGGGCCGTGCGGTGCTGCGTCACCTGTCTATTGGGCCTCGGCCCGTGTATCCCGTGTGGGGGGGTGCGCCCCAAACCCTAGACGCCACCCCTCTCGCATAATAAAACCTTGTAGCCGTCATTGTTAGACTTGGGTTTTGCTTAGAATTTTCTGTTGTCGCAGTTCGCCATCTTTCGGTTTGTGGAACCCCAATACTTCGTGATCTTAATACATACTTGCAATTCGAGATTGCTTCTTCTGTGTTCTTGCACGTGTTCTTCGATTCGCTTGCAGGAACAGGCCTTCGTGGCTAGGTCAACCGCGCCTCGGTACGGTTGATAACGAACGGAGCAGTGGTGTAGAGATTGTAGGCCTAGATCGGTTCTGGTCGAAAGTCGGATCGTCAACGTCGAGTCTCCACCAATCGAACTGTCCCTTACCTGTCGGAAGATCGGGACCCCGTTCCTCATCATTTTTGGTCGGGTCAAGGCCCATGCATCGAGTTAAAGTCCAAGTAGGGAAAGAGTCCATGTTGGTTGACGAGGATTGACACCCGAGTCAGTTCAAATAAATGCACTGTTGGTTCATGACAGATTCGAACCAGACACGTGTCTAGCGGTGCGAACTCAAGTTTTTCTGAGAAGCATTGGCCCGAGGTCGCAGGCTTTGCGCGATCAGGTTGCAGGCTTTCTGCGATCAGAAGTTCGTATGCTATACGCGGACAGAATGTCAAGGATGTCGCGCGGTCAGCCAACATCCTGCGGTCAGAGTATTCTCGACCACGGTGCTTGGAATTCATCTGTCCGGCTGTTCCTATAGCGGGAATATTCTGAGTATCCCGAAGATTCCCCCACGTGGAGAATCAACCGTCGGGAGGTTAATATGTGCAGTTATCCATAAATAACACGTGTTTAACCTGCGTGGAGGCTAAGAGCGGTTTTCTAAAAACCGTATTCAACCGTCCAAGCAACTGCTTGATGCAGTTTACTACATGGCACCCTTTCGACCAGTATAAAAGGGTGGTATGGAGCGTCAAGCAGAGAGAGGGCGAGATACGACACATCTTAACCACTCAAACAGCCAAGTCTACGGCCTAGATTAGATAGTTCTTACAAGCCTTCCTGGCTTTATTCTGTACATTTGCATAGGAAAAACCCTTCGCCTGTGAAGGAGTTTTTCTACCATCTTGTAACCTTTTATCACCTATAGTGAAATCCTAACAGGACGTAGGGCTATTACTCCTACTATCGAGGGCCCGAACCTGTATAAACCTCTCTGTGCTCCTGTTCACCATTGTTCTACATACCTTCCCGGAGGGTCATCTTGAAAGGTCTCGCTATTAAAAATTTTGCATAAGTTCGGCTGAGGACTCTGAGTCCGAATCGTCGACAGCTGGCGCCCACCGTGGGGCCTTTTCTCAAGGCGTCCTAGTTTTAATCCGAAGGTTCTCTGAAACATGGCTTGAGCATATGATTCCGAGAACGATTTCGATCTCGAGGATTATGCTCATATCCCAATGCCTTCTCCGAGCGATCCTGTCCCGATGGAGGAGGTTGAAGGCCAGAATCTTCCACAGGTTGAATCGTCTCTTCAGGTCATGTCTATCGACCAGGGAGCAACTAGCGCAAGGTCAGGACCCGCAGAGGTTCTTAATGCGCTAGGCGATGAATCCGGTCCGTCATACGACCCCGCCGAGGGGAAGGATGATGTCGACCCTGAAATCAGCCCCGGAAGGTTCGACCCTGATAACCTTCACCGTCTCTTTGATTTCGAGTCCGACTCGGAACAAACTGAGATGTTTTCCCCATCGGCAACCTCTCTCCCTAGGCAGTTTGTTGCTTTGTCGGAAGAAACTCCCGATCAACAGGCTGCTAGGGAAGAACAAGATCGCAAACAGAAGGAGGATCAAGATCTCGAGCAACCAAACAACGAACTACGCAGAACTGCCCTAGAGGCTCTTCAAGATGCGCAGGCTCGTTACGATGCTGCTCCGGGTTCTTCTCAGCGGTCGCGAGGTCGCAGACGCGACCAGACCCCTTCTTTACCACCAGAGCGTTTCCCGGTGGACAAAGAAACAGTAACACCTGGTGCCCCTAGGAGAAGTACCCATGGTCGATTGCGATCTATCGCGGAAGTCATGCGTAACTTTCCTCCTACGGTCACAGATGCGCAGAAACCGGCCTTTTTTAGGATCCTGGCGGAGAGACTAGATGAGGTCGCGTCTGAGGCGACCCCAATGGCCTCTTCCCGCTCGGTAACACGTTCCCGCAAACGAGATTGTCCTCATTCTGGTTCCGGCCGACGAAGTTACCCGCCGCCCGTACCGTCCCGACAGGACAGATACCGGCGAATGCAGGATTCTCGTAGTAGGGATTGAGTTCCTGTCCACTCTCGTTCGGGACCACGAGTAACTTCGCCATTGCGTGAGGTTGCCCGAGACCCAGCCGAGAGTCACAGGGCGATTCACGGTCCCTACGTTGGTTGTAAAGCCTTTTCACTTGGCCTACGAGCAGTCGTTTGGCCCGATAAGTTTCGACCAGGGGCCATTGAAATGTTTGACGGAACTCAAAACTCATCTGAGTTCCTTCAAATCTATAAAACTGCCATCCAAGCGGCGGGAGGCGATGACAAGGTCATGGCCAACTACCTGCCTACAGTCCTCGCAGGACCGGCTAGAACCTGGCTGTTTAATCAGCCTGAGGGTTCCATCTACAATTAGGAAATGTTGTGCGATGCTATCCTCAGCAATTTCCAAAACTGTTACCAAAAGCCGGGTAAAGAGGACGATCTTCATCGGCTACGGCAAACTTCAACCGAAACACTCCGGCAGTTTGTCAAGAGGTTTGTCGGGGTGAGGAATACCATCCCGAACATATCTGATGGCTCCGTAATCAGGGCATTTAAACATGCTGTTCAATACCGGAGATTTACCGAGGACTTGCTTATCCACCCTCCTCGATCAGTAGCCGATCTGTTCGACATGGCCGATCGATACTCTGATGCAGCCGAAGCAGTCGAATGGAACCGGATGGTCGACAAGGGTGACCTACCACCACAACCAGGTTTCAAAGACTCCAGGAAGGAAGATTCAAGCAAGAAGTCAGAATCTTCATCAGGTGGGAAGTCGAAGAAGTCGAAGAGGAACCGTTCTGGACAATACCGCGAGGTCGCGGTCGCAGAGAAGCCGCCTTCGACCAAAGGTAACAAGCCTTCATTTAAAAATAAAATTTCCTCTGGTGGTCGGAGTGTCGACCTGCCAGAAAAGTCCACTAATCCGCAGGAAGGCAAGAAGTGGTGTCCACTCCACAACTCCGCAGGCCACGACCTTAAGAACTGCCGGAGTTGGTTGAAGCAACTGGATGACTTCTACCAAGGAGTTGGGCCAATGCCAACCTTACCACCTAAAGAACAGGCGTGCGGGCTTAGGGACGCCGACGGAGACGAGGAAATGTCCTACCAGGTACCTCAAAATCATATTAATGTTATTTTTGGAGGTTCTTCTTCTTTCGTTTCCAAAAGGCAGTTTAAAACCTTTTACCGAGAGGTTAACCAGACGGAGACATCCCTTGGTGAACCTCAATAGCCCCGTTGGTTGGATACGCCTTTGACATTTGATCGCACTGATTGTCCGGCGGGGTTAACACGACCATTGAGGCTCCCTCTGGTCATTACCCCGATCATCAGTAACGCGAGAGTTGAAAGGGTCCTGATCGACGGAGGAAGCTCCCTTGACATTTTGTTGGTCAAGGCACTCGACGAGATGCAAATTCCTCGTTCGAAGATTAAGCCCATAATCCATCCGTTTTATGGGATAATCCCAGGCCCCTCCATGATGCCGTTGGGACAAGTGGTCCTCCCGGTCACACTGGGAGAACCAGATAACTTCCGAACAGAATTGGTTACTTTTGACGTAATCGATTGTGATTCGGCTTATAATGCAATCTTTGGCAGGCCAACTCTTGCTAAATTCATGATGGTAACGCACTATGCTTATCAGTGCGGAAAATTGCCTGGCCCCAAAGGTGTCATCTCGGTCCGAGGCAGTCGCAATGTGGCACTCACGTGCGACCGGCTATCTCTGGAGATGGTCGATCAACTTCCCCTCTGGGACGCTCAGGTCGCCACCGTCGCTACCGACGTGATCAAGGCTGCTCCTCGACCAGATGAGAAACTCAAACTGGTTCCTTTGTACCCAGATGATCCATCCAAGACAATTCGGGTCGGATCAGCTCTGGATGCCAAATAGGAACTCGATCTCATTGCTTTCCTCCGGGAAAACGCAGATGTGTTTGCGTGGAAACCGTCCGACATGCCCGGTGTCCCAAGGGAAGTAATTGAGCACAGGTTAGCAATT
This sequence comes from Pharus latifolius, assembly GCA_019359835.1. NCBI lineage: Eukaryota > Viridiplantae > Streptophyta > Magnoliopsida > Poales > Poaceae > Pharus > Pharus latifolius. Next base: position 35,395,610 of record CM033323.1, on the reverse strand, counting down.
CGACCAGGACAACGACCAATAAAGCAAAAGCTCAGGCGTTTTGCTGTTGACAGACAGGAAGCCATCCGAGAGGAGTTGGACAAACTCCTGCAGGCCGGGTTTATCCGTGAAGTTGATCACTCAGAATGGCTTGCCAATCCGGTCATGGTCCGCAAGTCAAATGGCAAGTGGCGCATGTGCGTCGACTATACAAGCCTCAACACTACTTGTCCGAAGGATGACTTTCCCCTTCCCCGCATCGACCAGTTTGTTGACTCAACTGCGGGTTGCGAACTGATGAGTTTTCTGGATGCTTACTCAGGATATCATCAAATTAGCATGGCAGAAGACGATGAAGAGAAAACTGCCTTCATCACCTTGTTCGGCACATACTGCTACGTCAGAATGCCGTTCGGTCTCAAGAATGCAGGTTCCACGTACCAGCGCTTGATGCAAAAGACCTTTCTTTCCCAGATAGGGCGTAATCTCGAAGCATATGTAGACGACTTGGTTGTAAAAAGTACCAAAAGATTGTCTCATTTGGACGATCTTGCTGAAACCTTTTGTAATTTGAATTGCTTTGGAATAAAATTAAACCCGGAGAAATGTTCTTTCGGGGTTTCTTCAGGAAAGCTTCTTGGTTTCCTTGTGTGTTCCAGAGGCATTGAAGTTAATCCTGAGAAAATCAGGGCCATTGATGTCGCGCCCCGAAACTGGGACAACGACTACTCCTGTAGAGACCTAGCTCGCTGCAGCTAGTCCCTTATATGCATAGCATACACATACCCTTGACTTCCCAGGATAAGTCAAGCACAGGAGTATATCATATTGCAACAGAGTCACTTACAAAATATTTAAGCAGTGTGGCCTGCTGGCCTTAATATTACATAAGAAGATTACAATGCCTTCACGGCATACATGGTTTAGCAAAATAACATCTACACAGCAGAAGGTAGGTGGCCCACCCACAAAGAGAAGTGGACGGCAGAACGACACACATCAGGGAAATGACGGGACTGACGCTCCTCCTTCTGGATCCATGAAGTACTCCATGCCTTCGTCCTGGTTGTAGAATGCTCCATCTACTGAATTGTGGGTTGCAAGAGTGAGCACTTACATACTCAGCAAGTCATAGGTAAGAGTAGATACATATAGTAGAGATGATATGAACCTAGACTAGTCAAGAATTATGGATGTTTGTAAAATAATCTTTTTCTTTACTGGCTCAACTCATGGCAGCACCTTTCTATAATATAACATCATTCATGTTCACTAAATTATAGCACTACCGCGACACGTCGACACACGACAGCCCACGGCAGCACTCCTTATCATGACAACACATGTCATTTGGGAAATCTTGATTTAATATATTTTATTTAGAAAATAATACTTGTGTCACACCCCGTGGATTCAATCCACCGCAGCAGACTTCTAAAACTCGGGAGCACGAAGTATTCGAATACATTTTTAACTCTGCAGAGAGGTACCAATTTACCCGCAAGATATTCCACTTTCAAGCCCATCCTATCAGAATGATTGGACCCCTGACTCACTTCATACTGTGAGCGGCAAGGTGGAGATAACAGGAACTTTTGTTATGTTTCACTTACAATTCACCCCTGACCCTGCAGTTTTCTTCACACAAACCGCAGTTGTGGCGGGCTATACCCCCACCCATAAGCTTCTTCCCATTACTGGGTCAACGTGCTTGATCAAATCACATTCAGTGATACGTGGAGGAGCTGAACCCCGTGAGTTTAGTGTATTACTGTCCATCTCATGCAGGGGTTTCATATACGATTCACATAAGTACTTGTTCGGGCCTGTCCCATACCAGGCTTGCGGTTAGTACGTTTGTTCATGCCACTAGACGCACAACACAAGGTTCTAGTCCTTATATGCCAGTGACCAGGCCATCCACAACCCTGCACCTTCAGTGCCTGCACATCCTTTGCAGTCTAGCACCTCCAGTGCTACCACCATTCCATACCATTTCCTGGTCACGGCTAGGGGTTTTATTTCATGAATATAAGTATATAAATATATATAATAGTTCATGGCTCAAAACTTGTTTATTTCACATTTCACAGATAACCAGTCCAGTACTGCCAATTCATAAATCAACCATTTCCAATCTTTCTCATGCAATATTATCTATATTCAAGGTTATGTTATAGCAACTCTTAAAATATAGGTTCGAGATGACCAAGAATATGACTTGCCTTCCGCGTCGTAAAATACAGCAGTTGATGTCGGGTCAACAGTGAAGTCCTTGAACTGGGGCTCTTGATCTGCTCTCCAATCAAACAAACAACCAATAATCACAATCTTTTCAATACACTATTATACTATATGCAATAATGCAAAGATGAAGTCTTGATGATTCTGAGATGATTAGGTTAGAAATTGATTAGGATTAGGTTAGTTGTTGAAGGTTTACAAGGTTCCAAATGTCTCAATATATCAGAATGATATCAAGGTTGCGACTGGTTCGCTCAAAAACAGCGAACGTCTTTAGGTCGACATTCGGTTCAAGGCATCGACATAGGGTCGATGGATGGTAGAGGGGTTATCTCAACTTGTGGCAGTAGAATAAAATGTAGAGCACAACTCCACAAGTCTAAGGGACAAGGTTATTTCCAGTTTGCACAACTGAAAAGAGGTGAAAAGAGCTAATGCCACTGACTGACATAGCCTGGCATTGATCTTGACATGGCCAGAAACTAGGGCTTGCCATATCTTTTGATCTAGAGCTCCAAATGATGCACCACTTTGTCTGGGAGATAGGCATTGATAACAGGAACGAATCATTCAACAGGATCCAAGGCTGAAAATGGCTGGAAAATGATGAAAACCAGTGAAGAATTGACTGGCCTGGAGTACCTGCAGCACAAACAGTGCAGCAACTAGGGCATAGCCATAACTCCTGTTCTAGGCCGAATTAGGGGTCGTGGTAGAAGACAAAGTTGCTCAAAATGGTCCAAAACATCTAGATGGCAAGGTGGTTTGAGCTGGAGTGGCTGAATTTAGAAGATATTGGCTGGAGGAAGGATGAACTCAATCCTGATTTGGGTATTTCTGCTCTAGGGCAAATGAACTCGACTCCTTGCTTGAGGAGGGTCTCTGGGGCATAACAAAGCTAGGTGTGAAGTCAATTTAACTGGAAAATCACCACAGAAGCTTAACGGCGAGTCCCAGTTTGCATGCAAGGTGTAAATTTGGGGTTTCCCAAGTTTTAGCAAAATTGGTGATTCTGGTTGCTTAGATGTGTTCCACACAGTCCACTGATCATGTTTGGTCATAGGCTCGAGAGCTAATTTGGTTTAGTTAGGGATTAATTGCTCGCCGGAGGTTTTTGGGGAAACCGGCGATCACCGGCGACAGAAGGCAAGAGAACTCGATTCCAAGCTTAGATACACTCAAGAGGGGATGGGAAACTTACTGGGAGGCTTGGATTGCTGAGGGGAGCAACGGGTGAGGCTGGCACCGAGAGCTCCGAAAATGGCTCGCCGGGGAAGAAGATTTCACCGCGGAGCTGCGAGCTTAGGTGGTTTCTGGCGCTGGGTGAAGATGCAACGGCTACAGAAGGCTTTATATAGGCACGGGCGAGGCAAAAGGGCCGACAATTTGGAGTGTTGCTGCCACGAGGTGACTTTGAAGCGACGGGACGGGGTGGTGATGGCGAGGCGACTGACGGCGCGGCGTTGCAGCTTTGCAGCTGGACGGTGCAGGTGCAGGCGACGAAGGCAACGGCGAGGAGACACCTAGCTCGAGCATGGCTGCGACGTGTCGAGCGTTCTCTGTGGTGCTGCGCTGCTGCAGCTAGCTCGCGCGCTGTGCGCGGGGAAAACTTGCAGCAATTGCGCGGTTGAGGTGGCTTCCACGGTGGCGAACGGCGAGGGCACACATGGCGGCAGGGGCACAGGCGACTGCCACGGCGGAGTGAGCACGGCAGCTGGTCGAGGTCGCGCACAGGAGGTTCTCTGGTCGTGCGCAAACTGGTCGAACAGGGACTGGAAAAGAAGGCTCGGGCTGATTTGCAATTTTGAAACTTGCTCCAGGGACTGGTCTGCGAGGAAAAGTTTGAATAGGAAAAGGATCTGATTGCAAATCTGGAGATCTGGAGGGCTGATCTGAAATCTGATTTCAGGAATGAGTTGCATAAGATTAATGGAACTCATCTAGCCAAAGTTTGACAAGATCGGGCAAGATCTGAAGGGTTTCGACAAAAGTGGGGAAAACGACTTTAGGGTAAAACAGGGTAATTAGAGTTTCAAAAACGGCGAGGGTCGAAACTTAGGTTTAGGGCAGGATTTGGAAATTCTTCCAGAAGGGAAAAATGTTTAGAATAGTGAATGGGAGATATTCACTGAATCAGATCAAAGTTTGGAGGTGATTTGCAACATTTTGCCTTTTCAGGCTTCTGGAAAATCTGGAAAAGGACTGATCTGCGATAAGAGTCTAGATGATGAAATCTTGCTGCCAACTTTTGGGCTTAGTTGAGGATATACCTAGGAACATATTCCAGTGGATACTTGAGTCTGGATAGGGTTAAATCAAGATAACTCAATTATTTGGAAACTGGGGTACTTAGGGTAAATCTGGATTTTCTGTTTTCGAAAACAGAAAGAGACTTAGATACTGGGAGTTAGGGTTAGAATTCAATCTGGCTCCTGAAGACTTTTAGGTTTAGGTTAACTGATAGATCAAATCTGGCAAGTCAGATCTTGACTTGGGGTCACAGGATAGATTTTGGAGATTTAGGGCTAGAACAGAATAAAGCTGAGGCTGATTTTGTTGATCTAGAAGAGACATATGGATGCATGACTTTTAAGAAAGAAACTTTTCACCCCAAAACTCAGGATGTTACAATTGAACAAATGAGATCGCCCTCGACCATGAAGGATGTTCAACGCCTGGCTGGTCGCATGGCGGCCTTAAGTCGCTTCATATCGCGACTAGGAGAAAGGGGATTACCTTTCTTTAAAGCCTTGCGGAAGCATCACAATTTTACATGGTCGGATGAGGCCGAAAAAGCGTTCCAGGAGGTGAAGACATATCTGTCCAGTCCGCCAGTATTGGTGTCTCCCGACAAAGGAGAGCCATTGCTCCTTTATCTGGTGGCCACACCGCACACGGTCAGCGCCATTCTGATCGCGGATAGGGAAGGAATACATAGACCCGTCTACTATGTGAGCGAAGTACTTCATGGTCCTAAGGAGCGTTACCCGGAGGTCCAGAAGATACTTTACGCGCTACTGATGGCTTCCCGTAAGCTACGACATTACTTCCAGGCGCACAAGATCACAGTACCCTCCTCTTTTTCTTTGGGGGATATTGTCCGAAACCCAGAGAAGTCTGGTCGAATCGCCAAATGGGCGGTCGAACTCGGTGCCTTCGAGATCCATTTCACGCCCCGCATGGCGATTAAGTCTCAGGTTTTGGCCGACTTTGTGGTCGAATGGACCAACCCTGAGCCACCCGTGCAGTTGCCAGAGGAATTGGAGTGCCCCGATTACTGGACAATGTACTTTGACGGCTCCCATAGTTTTCAGCACTCGGGGGCTGGAGTGGTCTTAGTTACGCCCCAGGGCGAATAGCTTAAGTATGTCATCCAACTACACTTTGTTGCGACCAACAACGCAGCAGAGTATGAAGGTCTTCTTGCAGGGCTCCGGGCAGCCAAATTCCTCGGAGTCCGTCGATTAGTGGTGAGGGGAGACTCACAGCTAGTTGTAAACCAGGTAAACAAAGAGTACAGCACCTCCGATGAGACAATGGCTCATTACCTGGGGGAAGTGAGGAAATTGGAAAAACACTTCAGGCATTTCGAAGTCCAATATATCCCGCGAAAGGACAACATTCTCGCAGACCAATTATCCAAAATTGGGTCCTCACGTACATCCGCTCCGGCAGGAGTGTTCGTTGAACACTTGGACCGTCCTTCGATCATGACTTCGGTCGAGGATGATCCGGTAATAGCCTCCGTTACCAACCTCGGTCAGGAACAGGATTGGACTCATCCATTGAAAGTCTATCTTGAACATGGGACCCTACCCGAGAACGAAACCGAAAGCAATCGGTTAATTCGAAAAGCGCGTCTGTACAAACTCATAGATGGGGTTCTATACAGAAAGGGTACTCAAGGAGTATTCATGCGTTGCATATCTCAGGAGGAAGGAAAGTCCCTCTTGAAAGAAATACATGACGGTGTATGTGGTGCACACGCGTCATATCGGACACTGGTCAGAAAAGCTTTTCGATAAGGATTCTACTGGCCTTCGGCACTCGATGATGCCAAGCATATGGTCAAGATGTGTCCTCAGTGTCAGTTTCACGCCAGACAGGTTCATCAACCTGCCTATGCATTACAAACCATTCCCCTTGCATGGCCTTTCGCGGTCTGGGGAATGGATATTGTAGGTCCTATGCCACAAGCGGTCAATGGGTACAAGTTTCTGTTCGTAGCCATTGACACGTTTACAAAGTGGATCGAGGCCGAGCCGGTACGCAATATTACCGCATCAGCAGCACAAAAGTTCTTTCATAAGAACATTGTTGCTCGATTTGGTGTTCCAAACCGCCTTATCACCAATAACGGTTCTCAGTTCGCTAGTGGTCTCTTCCTAGACTACTATGACCAGATTGGAACTAAGGTGTGCTTTGCTTCTGTGGCACATCCACAAAGCAATGGTGCTGTAGAGCGGGCCAATGGGCAAATACTACAAGGCATCAAGAAACGTGTTTTTGATCGCCTTAAGACTCGCTCGGGGGCTTGGGCAGACGAGCTTTATACTGTTCTATGGGCACTACGAACTACTTCTAGTCGAGCCACCGGTGAGACGCCCTTCCATCTGGTCTATGGGACCGAGGCTGTATTGCCTATGGAAGTTAGTATTGGGTCTGTTCGGACAAAACGATTCGAACAAGTTAATCAGTCCGAACAGCGGTCACAAGATCTCATCCTCTTAGAAGAAAGGTGTGATCGCGCTTTGATCAAGTCCGCGGCATACTTGCAAGCTTTGCGCAAGTATCACAGTAAAAGGGTGCAACCACGTAGTCTTCACGTGGGCGACCTGGTCTTACGAAAAATCCAAGATCAGTCTAATCGCAACAAATTCTCTCCGAAGTGGGAAGGCCCTTACACTGTGGTCTCGGTACCGCGACCAGGATCCGCGCGGTTAGCCATGGGGGATGGTCGAATTTTGTCCAATACTTGGAACATCGATCAACTTCGCAAGTTCTACGTGTAAGTACTCAACCCCATTTTTCCTGTTCAATTAGCATTTTTTGTTTCATAAAATTAAAGATGTTTTGCTTTTATATCATGAATATTTCCCTTTATGCCCATCCACTGTGGATTCGGCTCGGGGGTTGGTCGCCCGCGGTTAGATCATCATAACATCCTGGTCGGATTCGCTGGCCGAGCGCATAACCACTTTCAGATAAGTCACTCCTAAATAAGCCGTTTCTCAGCGCACACGGGGCTTTTTGGCAAGTCCTTGGTTATCCGAGTGGCTGCTGGTTTGTAAACAAGGCTAGGTGTTATAGTGGTCAAAATTGTTGGTTCGATCACATACCCCTGGTCGTTATATTCACTTTTTGATGAGACCATGTACATCATGGTTATGACCAAGACGACATCAACATGGTGGTCATCAAGATGTCATCGTCCGCCACCTTGGCCAGGACGCGAAAGCTGGCAGCACTTACGTCGTCTGGATTTTGTGCTGTCGCCGCCACAAGTTCGGCCTCCACCTTGGCCACCTCCCCAAACACAAGACGTGCTCAAGAAAGGCGCCTCTACACCTCTAAGGTCGCACAAGCCACGTCGCTCCAAGGCCAGCCCACAAGTGAGCTCAATTCATCCGCGAGTCCGGTTCGGCCATCTGCGCGTAGTCCAACTTCAAACGGACGTACAGGCCACATACGAAGTCCGTTTTCGACGTTCTTGGACTCTACGGACAAGAGAACGACGAGATCAACAGGAATCGTCAAAACAAGATTACGACCAGAATCTGACGTGCGCTGCGACGCTCCACTTTGGGCCCAAGGCCCATGTACCCCTAGGGTTTCCTCCTCCACCCCATGGCCGCCCCATACAGTATATATATGGCCGCCATGGCTGCCATTTAGACTGGGGTTTTGCTTAGATCAATTCTGTCTTTGAACAGTGTCGCCGTTCATCGGTTTGTGAGACCCCAACTCGTGAGTTTCATCCTCAATTGCAAATTCAGTTGCATCTTTCTTGTTCTTGCTTGTGTTCTCGATTCACTGGCAGGGATTAGCCTTCGTGGCGAGGTCAACCGGGCAGCGCACGGTTGATAACCAGAGGACGCGTGGTGCTGCGATTGCAGGGGTTTTGATCGTGCCGATCAAGAAGCCGGATCGTGTGTGTCTCGCGCCGCCTAATCGACTTATCCTCCACCTGACGGAATTTCGGGCATCCCCGTTCCCATTAAGTGGTATCAGAGCAAGGTTACCGTCAGGTTCGCCTTTTCCCTTAGTTTGATTTAGTTTTGCGTTCGCCCTAGAGTCCAGAAAATTGCCACACAAAAATATTTGCATCCATTGTCCAAGACTTTTGAGCCTTTGCATTGTTTCTTTACTGTTTTGCATTATTGAATTTTCGCCCATCGTCGTCGTTGCCGCTGTCCGTGTCTAGTTTCTAGATCTAGTCTCGAGTCTGCATCCGCCGTTGAATCCGCCGCTTAGGGTTTGTGTTCTTGTCAAGAAAATATCAAAAAAACAAATAGTAGATTGGTTTTGATTGTATCCTCCATAACCTCAGGTCGAATTATACATATTCCCCATTCATCCAATCCAAAAACCACTCGTCACAAAACCGAGCCCGATTCGAGTTCGCGTCCAATCTGTGACCCCTTCAGTAAAACGGACATAACTTTCACATACGAACTCGGATTTCGATGTTCTTGGCCTCGTTGGAAAGCTGACAAAATTTCCTAGAGGAAAAGTCATTGCTTTGAGCAATGGAACCACCCCCAAATTCGGCTTCTATCTATGAGATTTCGTGCCATCTTTGTTAGGGTTTTCAAGTTTAGATCTATTACGGTTTGGTTCTGTATTTTGGCCATAACTTCTTCATACGAACTCCGTTTTAGATGATCTTGGAAGTTCTGGAAAGCTTAAAAGATTCCCCACAACTTTACTTTTGGAACATATCACAAATTTGAAGATTACGTGGTGCATAATTGCTGCGCAAAGTTTCTGCTCTTGCGGCATAATTTTGTTGTGTTGGTAAAAAAAAAGGCAAGTGCATAAAGAAAAGCCGCACAAAAAAAAAAGAAAAGTAAAAAAAAAAAGGCTAGTGCACAAAAAAAAAAAAAAGGGCTGTGCTGTTTGAATGAAAAAGTGAGCAAAGGAAAAACTTCATCTTTCGTGTTGCATATTGGGGAACCACACCTTTCTTCAACCCGTTCGCTTCAGGCTAGTCTAGGTCTAGGCCGGTCAAGCACGTTGATAGTTTGGGCTAATCTTCAATTTTGCATTACTTATATTGAACAATTGCTATTCCTTTGCTACATATTTTTGGCCACCTACAGCTCCACAAATACATCCTTCTGATCAGCACAGGTTATTGACCCTTGCAATCGCTTCATCACGCCCTCACGGTGTCACGAACCAGCCACCGGTTGCACCGTCCCTCGCTGTGTTGGTAAGAACCGGGTAATAACTTGGTAAGATTGCTTGAGAGCGCGAGATCCCACCTAGTAGTTCATAGGGCTCATAATACTTGTGCTTGTTTTCCTTCTGTCCTTTTTCTGTGCTAACCATGGCAGGTGGCAAGAAGGGCAGGAACGAGGATGATGTTACCATCGAAGACTGTGTCCTTCATTCAGAGTTGTTGACCATGCTGGATGAGATAAAAACGATGTTCAAGGAGCATGCCACGACGACGAACAAGACCCTTGAGAGCATCGATTGACGAGTTTCCACCCTCACCGAGAGGATGGATGTCGTCAAAAAACGCCCTCCCGCGACCATTGATGGAGATGCCTCCGTCAACAGCGGCGCCAACCACGGCAACAACGACCACGATGAGGATGGTGATTTTGAGGAAGATGAAGATGAGCAGCAACGTACCGCCAGGGAACGTGCTGCTCAACGAGACGGCCGTCTGCATGACCGTCTTCGTCGCAACCAGCACGGTATGGGAGGTAATAACCAGAACCGCAATGATAATCCTTTCGCTAAGGTAAAATTCACCATCCCTTCCTTTTCTGGAGCTTATGATGCTGATGCTTACTTAGATTGGGAGATGACGGTCGAGCAGAAATTTAATTCCCATCTAGTTTCCGAGATTCATAGAGTTAGACAAGCCACTAGTGAATTTAAAGATTTTGCTATAATCTGGTGGAATGAACTAGTAAATGCCCGTTTACAACCTGATTCTTGGGCGAGATTAAAAGATGCTATGCGTAATAGATTTGGTCCTCCTTCCTACCAACGTGATATGCGCAAGAGATTGCAACGATTAGATCAAGGTAGTATGACTGTTCAGGAATATTACCAAGAGCTTCAAAAGGGTATGTTACGTTGTGGGGTAGTAGAGGAACCTGAGGATAAAATTGCTCGTTTTTACGGTGGTTTGCGTCCAGAAATTCAGGATATTGTTGATTATAAAGAATATACAACTGTCAATCGCTTGTTTCAACTTGCTATGTTAGCAGAGAAGGAGTTGCAGGGACGCCATTCTAAGAGCAAGAGCAACACCGGCAGCACCTTCACGCCCCGAATGACTACGGGACAAGCGAAGACAGTGCCTTCTTCCACCTTCCGACCAGCTGCACCGCCACCTTCGACGAGCACACGACCGGCATCGACGGCACAGCCCGCCCGTGCCACGGACAGCAGCAAGTCGACCCCGCCAACACCGGTCAAGAGCTCCTCCTCCGTCGCTTCCACGGGCCGTACATCGACGGGAATTCGCTGCCACAAGTGCCAAGGGATTGGCCACATCAAGAAAGAGTGCCCCAGTTAGCGGGCATACATCGCCACAGACGACGGAGGTTACATCAGCGCCTCCGATGTTGAGGATGAGATCGACGACACCAGGGTGGACGACGACGAGGTTGATGATGATGCCACCTTTGGCGCCGAGGATACCGCTGCGTACAGGTCCATCATTGTCCAGCGTGTCCTTAGCGCACAAATGGAGCAAGCCGAGCAGCAGCAGCGCCACAACTTGTTCCAGATTTTCTTCGTCATCAACAACCGACGAGCGCGCGTGATCATTGACTCCGGCAGCTGCAACAACTTGGTGAGTACAGATTTGGTTAAGAAGATTGGCTTGACCACACGCCCGCACCCACATCCATACCACATTCAGTGGCTGAATGATTCAATTTTCAAGGTATATGATAGTTTTCAAGAAAGGGAGTATATAAATGTTAATGGTTCTGTGTCTAATGATTTGATTCTCAAAGATATGTATATTGCTATGCTCTCTGTTGGTGCTAACATTTTGCAGAAAAACACAATGGAGTCGAGGACGACTCCACATCAAGAAAGGGAGAATGATGAGACCATGTACATCATGGTTATGACCAAGACGACATCAACATGGTGGTCATCAAGATGTCATCGTCCGCCACCTTGGCCAGGACGCGAAAGCTGGCAGCACGTACGTCGTCTGGATTTTGTGCTGTCGCCGCCACAAGTTCGGCCTCCACCTTGGCCACCTCCCCAAACACAAGACGTGCTAGAAAGGCGCCTCTACACCTGTAAGGTCGCACAAGCCACGTCTCTCCAAGGCCAGCCCACAAGTGAGCTCAATTCATCCACGAGTCCGGTTCGGCCATCTGCGCGTAGTCCAACTTCAAACGGACGTACAGGCCACATACGAAGTCCGTTTTCGACGTTCTTGGACTCTACGGACAAGAGAACGACGAGATATTTCCAACGGATCCAGTCCCATGTCCAAATTCCTTACGGATCAACAGGAATCGTCAAAACAAGATTATGACCAGAATCTGACGTGCGCTGCGACGCTCCACTTTGGGCCCAAGGCCCATGTACCCCTAGGGTTTCCTCCTCCACCCCATGGCCGCCCCATACAGTATATATATGGCCACCATGGTTGCCGTTTAGACTTGGGTTTTGCTTAGATCAATTCTGTCTTTGAACAGTGTCGCCGTTCATCGGTTTGTGAAACCCCAACTCGTGAGTTTCATCCTCAATTGCAAATTCAGTTGCATCTTTCTTGTTCTTGCTTGTGTTCTCGATTCACTGGCAGGGATTAGCCTTCGTGGCGAGGTCAACCGGGCAGCGCACGGTTGATAACCAGAGTGTTGCGATTGCAGGGGTTTTGATCGTGCCGATCAAGAAGTCGGATCGTGTGTGTCTCGCGCCGCCTAATCGACTTATCCTCCACCTGACGGAAGTTCGGGCATCCCCGTTCCCATTACTTACCTATGACTTGCTGAGTACATAAGTGCTCACCCTTGCAACATTCAACTCAATAGATGGAGCCTACCTTGATCAAGATGATGGAACGGAGTACTTCTTGGATCCAGAAGGAGGCGAATCAGTTCCGCCAGAACCCTGAAGTGTGTTGTTCTGCCGTCAACTTCTTTTGTGGGAGGGTCACCTATCTTCTGCTGTGTAGTTAAATATTTTGCTAAACCCTGAATGCCTTATAGGCATTGTAATTCTCTTTATGTAATATTAAGGCCAGCAGGCCACACTGCTTAATATTTTGTGAGTACTCTATTGTAATGTAATATACTCCTGTGTTTGACTCATCCTGGGAAGTCAAAGGTTTGTGAGAATGGGACTAGCTACAGCGAGCTAGGTCTCTACAGGAGTAGTCGTAGTCCCAGTCTCGGGGTGCAACAGAAAAGTTGGTATCAGAGCAACATGAGAACTTGACTGTAGGACGACACCTTTAGGAAATTGGCCGTGCCAGGAAGACGTAATTTATTCAGAAAACTATTTGTTGAAAATTTTATTTTGATAAAAATAATGAGCTTTGTAGCTCTTGGAAACTTTTATTTCAAAATTTTATTTGGATTTTCTAAAATTCGGTAAGATTGTGAGAGTGCATTCTGTTGTTTCAGAGTGTCTTAGAGGTTGGTGTAGACAGAGCTAGTGGATGCTCTTGATAGCTTTGTGATTCGCTGTTGCTTTGCAATGGTTAATTTGTGTATTATGGCTAATAGACTAAGTAATTTTATGCATTAAAGTAGTTGCATTAATTTCTGCATTGCTGTCTTAGTTGGCCTTAGTTAGTTAGATCAGTCTAAACCTTTTTCAGAGCCACCATGGTTGACACAAGAAGGAGATCTCGAAGTGGAAGAGAAGATATGGGTCAGACTCCGCAGGAAGAAGAAACTATGACAAGAGACCCTTTGTTCCAGCAAGGATCTCAGAGTTCCAATCCACCTCAGAATGAACAACCCAGTCTTCAGGAAATTCTGTTGTCAATGGAGAAAAGTCGACAGGAAGCTCAGATAGCTCATACCCAGTTGTTAGCTCAGATAGTTCAGAAACTGCCTACTGGAACAACAGAAGGAACTACTTACGCTGGCGCTTAGAGTCCCGCCCGGAGGTGGACCCTCCCACGATGACGTTGATGCGGTGCTGAGAAGTTTGAAAGGGGAGAGCTTCTGAAGGCTCCCCCTCCTGTGTCTGCTCCCCCCCCCCCCCGCGGGAGCGGGAAGGGCCGGAACAGCTGGCCGAGGGGGCAAGGAGGCCGGAGTGCCCCCCCCTGCCCGCGCTGGTCGAGGAACGCCGCGAAGTGTTGTAGCAGCTGGTGGCAATCTTAGGTAGCGTGGGTACTGGACCCGTGGAAGCTGCACCACGATCCTTCCCGGCTCCTCCCCGCGGGGCCTTCCTGGCCGCACGAAGACTGTCCTCCCCCATGACCTTTCGGCCTTGGGAAAGGGGCGGCTGGCCCTCGGGGGGTCATGCGAGCCGCCTCCGCCCTCGAGGACAAAGGTGTCTTGAGGCCGTGGCTCGCTACGCCCCCCCTGTCTGGGGCGTTTGGGGGGATCCCTGGCCCCCCGGTTGACGGGGGCGGGAGCCCCCTGGGTCTTCTTCCAGATGTCGTCTTCCTCCGCCCGAGCGTACTTTTCGAGTACGTTGAAGAGCTCGTCGGCGGAAGAGGGGCAGCTCCGGGAGAGTCTTCGGTGGAGCTCCCTCGGGAGGATGCCACTTTTGCAGGCTTCGACGACTGTAGAGTCCGGGACGTGGGCCACTTTGCTGTTCACTTGGCTGAAGCGCTTGAAGAAGCTTCTGATGGTTTCCCCGGTCCTCTGACGGATAGTGTACAGCTGCGAGGAGTCCAGGGGATGCACGTAGTTCCCCTGGAAGTTGGCACAGAACTCCCGCTTGAGCTGCGAGAAAGACTTGATGGAGCCCGCCTTCAGGTTGTAGAACCAGGAGCGGGCAATGCCGGAGAGGTAGAGGGGGAAGACGTTGCATTGAACGGTCTCATCCCCCCCCGCCGCGGAGATAGCTGTAGAGTAGACCTGCACGAATTCGTAAGGGTCTGCCTCACCATTATAGTGCTCGATGTGCGGAGGGCGATAGGGCCGTGGCCAACGGATGCTGCGGAGTCTTCGACACAGAGGCTGGTTAGCCCCCTGCACTTCCCGGGGAGAGCCCCGGTCGCGTCTTCTTTCACGGGACCTTCGTTGTCTGAGTCTGGAAGCGGTCCGAGAGGTCCGCCAGAGTGGCGGTGGCGACGCTTTTCCTCCGGACCGGGACTGAGTTCCCGGACGTCCGGGCTCTCCGCCGGAGAGGTTGGCTCTTCAGCGGGTCTCTTCCCTCGACTGGTGCGAGAGCGAGGCTCCCCGCGCCCGCGGCCGGGGGGAAGTTCTTCCTCGCGCTCTGGTGAATGCATTCGCTTGACCTGCCCCTGGGCGAAACGGACCTGTCCCGCCGAGGGAGGGAGCTCATGCACTGTAACTACCAGCCCAGAGGCTTCCGTAGCCGATTGGCGGGAGCCCCGTGCGACGGTCCCCGGGACCGGAAAGGGGGAAGCCCCTGTATTATCCGGAACCGGGGAGGGGGTGCCCACGGCGACACTTGGAACCAAAGTGGAGGGGGCCCCAGTGGCAACGACCGGAACCGGCGAGGGGGAAGCCCCCGCGGCGACTTCCGGGGCCGGGGAGCCCATGCGGGGGGAAGTCCGCTGAGGCGCGGGAGCTGCTTTGTCGACCGCCCCCGGTGCGGTAAATGCGACACGAGGGGCGGGACCGGCTCCCGGCATAGGGAAAACCCCCGGCATAAAGTGGGCTCCCGGCCCCGGGAATAGTCCTGGGACGGGATACCCCCCTGGTGCCACGAAGGGCCCTGGCATGAAGTAGCCTCCCGGCACCGGGACGGGCCCGGGTGCCGGGAAGGGCCCGGACGTATATCCCGCAGGGGGAGGGAACCCCCCGGCAGGATCATACGGGGCGGACAAACTCCCGGAGGCCGGAGGGGCCGCCGGGTAACCCATAAAGGGGGGCATAGTCCCCGGATATGGGTGCGACGCAAATGTGGGGGCCGGAGGCCGCGCCAACACGCTGAGCAGCTCATCCATTGAGCGCTGGGCGCGGAGCTGGCCCTCCACTAGAGCCTCAAGCAGGGCGTCCCGGGGAGCCAGGTGAGCCATCAGGGGGAGGCTAGTCCCGGCCGAGGTCCCCACGGTCACCGGGAACGACCTGGAGGTGGAAGCACCTAAGTTAAGAGGAAAGGAGGGAGGCGGTACCTGGGCCAGGCCGCCTCCGGGCGGAAGTGCCGGGACAGAAGTGTCCCAGACGGGTGGCGCCGGGTCTCCGAGACCCGGGTCACCGGGAAGGGTGCGAGCCCTTGTTGTTGGGGGAGCCATGGCATCTTGTCACGAGTCCCCACGGTCGGCGCCAACTGTCGTGGTATTGCGAATACCCCGGCAGGTTTTGAGAATGATCCTAGCGAAGATTACACGGCGCGGGTTGACCGGATGACCGGTCCTCCCCCGCCGGACAAGCACAAGAAATGACACGAGGATTTTTACAGGTTCGGGTCCCGGTAGGGGCCCTAGTCCTGTCGACGCGCTCCCGACCGGAGTCGGCTAGGGAGGCTCTCTCCGGGGGAGAGGCTTCCGGAGCACGCCTGTGAGTGTAGCTATTCCAATAAAAGTGATTCCATCCTTACAACAGAGGGGTACAAGGGCTATTTATAGCCCCAAAAAGAAGCAAAAAAGCCTAAACTACCCCGGAAGCCACCGTCGGATTGAAGGGTAGGAACGTCCTTCTCCCGGTCAAACGTCTTGGATGCTTGACAGGTGGTCGTTGATTCCCGAGGCGCTCCTCGAGTGACCTGCATGTGACAAATCAACTCGAGACTTTACCTTTAGAAGGGCGATGAGGCCCGGGACATGCACCGGAGGCCAGGTCCCGGGGGCCAGAAAGGAGGCGCCCGGGGAGGCACCGGAGGCGAGGTCCCTGGGCGAGTGGCGGCGCCCGGGACGGCACAGGAGGCCAGGTCCCAGGGGCCAAAAAGGCGGCGCCCGGGGAGGCACCGGAGGCCAGGTCCCGGGAGCCAAATGGCGGCGCCCGGGGAGGCACCGGAGGCGAGGTCCCCGGGCGAGTGGTGGCGCCCGGGACGGCACAGGAGGCCAGGTCCCGGGGGCCAAAAAGGCGGCGCCCGGGACGGCACCGGAGGCCAGGCCCCGGGGGCCAAAAAGGCGGCGCCCGGGACGGCACTGGAGGCCATGTCCTGGGAGCCAAATGGCGGCGCCCGGGGTGGCACCGGAGGCTAGGTCCCCGGGCGAGTGGCGGCGCCCGGGACGGCACAGGAGGCCAGGTCCCCGGGGCCAGAAAGGCGGTGCCCGGGGAGGCACCGGAGGCCAGGTCCCCGGAGCCAAATGGCGGCGCCCGGGGAGGCACCGGAGGCGAGGTCCCGGGGGCCAGAAAGGCGGCGCCCGAGGAGGCACCGGAGGCGAGGTCCCGGGGGCCAGAAAGGCGGCGCCCGGGGAGGCACCGGAGGCCAGGTCCCCGGGCGAGTGTGACACAACTTACCTGGACTTTGTTCCGCGGAGATTTCCCCCAACATTAGAAATTTGTTTTTAGTTTTAACTGTACTACAAAAAGAGGGGTTGCAAGTTCTCTCTACATTTCCAGCATAAACCCATAAACTCTTAGGTCACTGCATTTCATTCTTTTCGGTTGGATATGATTTGGTTTTTCAGATGAGTTTTTGACAGCAGAAGTGTTTTCTCATTTTCTAGAAAGATCTATGTTGATCTGGTTTTTTCTTTTGTTGAAAGAAATATAGCCCTTTAAATTATCTTTCAAACGAGCTAGCAAACACTTCAATCGAACCTCTAGATCAAATGATATGGATGTTTTCATCCACGCTGACTGTCAGCATGCTATGCTGACTGTTAGCATGAAATGTTAGCTTTGTTGCTGACAATTGTCCAGAGAGCATTTTTTTGAGTCAAATTTTTTTTCCTATGCTGGCTGTCATCATGTATTGCTGACTATCAGTATGAGTTTCGACCTCGAGCTGTTTGTTTTGTGATTTTTATTAAACTGGTTGTTTTTGTGGTCGATGCTGACTATCAGCATGTGACGCTGACTGTCAGCATGAGCGACTTCTTTCTATATGCGACTTCAAACGGCTAATTAACTAACTTTTATTTGTGATTTTTGTCGAGCTGTGGCTATGGACGCTGAATGTTAGCATGTGTTGCTGACTGTCAGTTTGTGCTGTTTTGTTTGCTTTTCGACCTCAAATGGCTAGCTGAGTTTTCTCCGAGATTTACTTCTCACTGGTCGTGACCTACGCTGACTGTCAGCATGCCATGCTGACTGTCAGCATGCACTGTCACTTCTCAGCTCATACACAACAGCTCTTTTGTTCATTTGGGCTATAAAAAGAGTCTTTGAGCAGATGTTTCTTACACCAAGCAGCCTCATATTCATATACACACTTGAGCTTTAGTTCTTAACACAAAATCTTGATCTTTTGATCAAGTCGTGAGTTTTTTGTGATCTACCGAGTTTTCTGTTCGCATCATTTTGCATATCTAGAGTTTTTCGGTGATTGTTGGAGGTCTAGGAGAGACCTTGCAACTTATTACTCCTGGTGAATGCCCTCACCTAGACAGTTTGGTTGCGTGGCCATTGATCTCTTCTTTCGGAAATTGTTGAAGAGGCTTGGCGTGATTGTAAAAGGCATTGATGCTCGCCTTTCTGGAGTGGACAAGGAGCAACCACTAGTGAGAAATATTCTTCGTGGATATTGGTGCAATACTCATTTATTTGAGTGCTTCAACGAGGAGTAGGGGAGACCGGGCGAGTCTCTGAGACCTGGGGAAAAATCTTTGTGTTTGTTTTCTTCTCTCTTCCTTTTAGTTGTGCTATATTATTTTTGTTCTCATTCTTTGCAAAAGTTGCTTTTAATTGAAATGTTTTAAAGCCTCCTATTCACTCTCCTCTAGTCGGCATCCTCGATCCTACACGTGGTATCAGAGCATGGTCTCTCAATTAAATAGGCTTTACCGCCTAGAGAGAGGATGACGTCAAATGAGGGTTTTCATCTCGGTCATACCGGTCGTGTGCCTATCTTTGATGGGACTAACTATCCTTATTGGAAAGTGCGCATGTCAGTATTTCTAGAGGCCATGAGGCTTGATGTTTGGGACATTGTTAAGCTTGGGTTTACTCCTCCGGATGATCCGGCAAGTCACTCCGATGACGACAAGAGAAAACTACACTTAAACGTCCGTGCTAAAAATTCTCTCTTTGCCTGTTTGTCTTTAAATGAGTTCAACCATGTGAGCAATCTTACCACCGCTCACAAGGTTTGGACTACCCTCGAAGAAATATATGAGGGCACTACTAAAGTCAAAGAGGCAAAGTTGCTCATGATAAGACAATGATACGAGACATTCACCATGTCGCCAACCGAGTCCGTAGATTCCATGTTTACTCGGTTGAACAACATTGTAAATGAAATCAAGGGGCTAGGAGTTGTTTTTACTGACATCGATATTGTGAGAAAAATGCTCAGGGTTCTTCCAGAAAGTTTTGACACTCTGGTGACGATACTCACAAACTCCGACCTATCGACCACCACATCTACTGATCTCTATGGGAACCTCATTACCCATGAGATGCATCGAAAGGAGAAGAAGGAAGCAGCTGAACCTTTGGAGACTAAAAAGAAGGCGTTGGCTTTCAAAACCGGCTCCAAAAATGACTCAAGTGATGGCTCCTCCGATAAGGATCTTTCCCTTATGGTAAAGAACACTTAAAAACTTCTTTGTAGGTTACACAAGAAGGGAGTCAACATCGACACACGACCAAAGGGGTCAAAGCAATCGAACTTCAAGGACATCATGTGCTATGGATGTCATGAAGAAAGACATATAGCCTCAAGATGTCCAAACAAGAACAAGGCTAGGGACAAGAAGAAGAAATTCTTCAAGAAGAACAATGGTGCAACCAAAGAAGCCTGCTTCAGAGAATGGATGTCCGAAGGAGAGAGCTCCGATTCCGACTCCGACGATGAAGGAGGTTGCTCCAAGAAGCTAGCCGGACTAGCTCTCGGCAACATTTCAACTAGTCCATCCCTTTGTCTTATGGCTAAAGGTGATGAAAATGTACATTCTAATGATCCTTCATATGACGAACTTGTTGAAATGATTACTAAATTAAATGAAGTTTTTGGGATCACTAAGAAAAAGTATAGAGCGCTTAAAGAAGAGCATTCTTCCTTACGCACTCAATACTCCGAATTAAAAGATTCATATGAAAGTTTTCTTATTAAAGATATTACTAATGCTCCATCTAAAGTAGATGTAGCCATTTCTTGTGATCTAGATGATAATTCTTCTAATAATATCCCTCAAGTTCTCTTGATATACCATGTCCTTCAAATGAAACAATCTTAAATGAAAATAATGAACTTAAGGCACAAATTGAGAAACTTGGAAAAGGACTAGAAAATTGCTACAAAGGAAAAGTATCTCTTGATCTCATTCTTAGCAAATAAAAATGCTCATTTAGAAAAGAAGGACTTGGATACTTTCTAAAGAAAGGAAAGAAACAAAATGCAAAAACCATCTTCGTAAATTCATGCAACAAATTTTGCTTTAAATGTCATGAAACAGGTCATTCACATGATGCTTGTCCTTTAATGACTTCAAATTATTTTGATGCTTGCTACATGCTCAAAAAGTCAAAGAAAGGATATGCTATAGCAAAATTTATTGCTGCACTCATGCTAAATAAAAAGAAGAAATCAATTTGGGTGCCCAAAGCTTTGATTGCTAACATCGAAGGACCCAAAAGAGTTTGGGTACCTAACAGGACTTGATTCTTTTGTTTTTGCAGGTGAACTACAATACCGGTGGAAAACATTGGGTGCTAGACAGCTGATGCTCCGAACATATGACCGGTAACAAGAAGTTGTTCACCTCATTGGAAGACAACTCAAGTGAAAACCAAAAGATCACCTTTGGTGACAACCGTCAAGGAAATGTGGTAGGCTTGGGTAAAATTTCAATATCCAATGATCTTTCAATTTCAAATGTTTTACTTGTTGAATCCCTGAACTTTAATTTGCTTTCTATTGCACAAATTTGCGATCTTGGATTTCGTTGCGTATTTTATCCTAAAAATGTTTTAGTTGAAAGTTTGAAGGACAATTCTTTGATCTTCAAAGGCTTTCATTTTAGAAATCTCTATCTTGTTGATTTTAATTCAAAAGATGCATCTCTTTCAACATGTCTTGTCTCTCAAACCTCAAAAGGTGTGCTATGGCATAGAAGGCTTGCACATGTTGTAATGCATCAACTTAAAAAACTCTTAAAATGTGATTTGGTTGTTGGCTTAAAAGATGTGAATTTTGAAAACGATAAACCTTGTAGCGCCTGTCAAGCTTGCAAGCAAGTAGCTACTTCACATCCGATTAAGCGTGTTCTTTCAACTTGCAAACCTTTGGAACTGTGGCATATGGATTTATTTGGACCTTCCGAGTTCCAAAGTATTGGGGGTAACAACCATGGTTTTGTGATTGTTGATGATTTTAGTTGCTATACTTGGGTCTTCTTTATTTTTCAAAAATCTGAAACCCCCGATGTTTTCAAAAGTTTTGCAAAATGTGTTTCCACTGAATTCGAACTTTCCATCAAGAAAATCCGTAGTGATAATGGTGGAGAATTCATTAATTCAACTTTAGTTGATTTTTGTGACTTGCTAGGCATTAAACACGAATTTTCTACTTCTTACACTCCACAGCAAAATGGAGTTGTGGAAAGGAAAAATCGAACACTATTAGAAATGGCAAAACAATGCTAAGTGAGTATGACACTCCTACTCGCTTTTGGGCCAAAGCCGTGCATACTGCTTGCTATTCTATTAATCGGCTTTAGTTGCATCCTCTTCTAAATTTAACTCCCTATGAGCTTCTTATTGGGTGTAAGCCAAATGTTTCTTATTTTCGAGTTTTTGGTTGCAAATGCTATATCCTTAGAAAAAGAAACTTTGGTGGTAAATTTCAAAGAACAGTAGATGGAGGCTTTCTAGTTGGATACTCCACTACTAGCAAGGCTTATCGAGTCTTTAATAAAAATACTAGTTGTATTGAAGAATCATGCGACATAGAATTTGATGAAACTAATGACTCGCAAAAGGAGAAAGTCTCTTGTGAAGTTTCAGGTGAAAATCTTCAAGAAGCTGTGAAGAACATTACCATTTGAGACATCAAGCCAAGAGAAGATGATCAAGATATTGAGAATGATGATCAACATACATCATCACCTCATATTGATCCACTAGAGCTAAATCAAGGAGAAGCAGCACAAGAAGAAGCACCAAGGCAACATCAAACGATCACCAAGGATCACCCTTTAGATCAAATATTGGGTGATATTAGTAAGAGTGTTCAAACTCGCTCTCGTATTGCTTCTTTTTGTGAACATCATTCTTTTGTATCATCTCTGGAACCTAAACTTGTAGATGAAGCTCATAGTAATCCTGATTGGGTAAATGCTATGCATGATGAACTTAATAATTCTTCTAGAAATAAAGTTTGGACTTTAGTAGAAAGACCCAAGGATCATAATGTAATTGGAAAAAAATGGGTTTTTAGAAATAAGCAAGATGAAAATGGTGTAGTTATTAGAAACAAAGCTCATCTTGTTGCACAAGGTTTTTCTCAAGTAGAAGGTTTAGACTTTGGTGAAACCTTTGCACCAGTAGCAAGACTTGAAGCAATTCATTTACTTCTTACTTATGCATCAAACTTTAATATTAAGTTGTTTCAAATGGATGTAAAAAGTGCCTTTTTAAATGGAGAAATATCTGAACTAATTTTTGTGGAACAACCTCCTGGTTTCGAAGATTCAAAATTTCCAAACCATGTGTTTAAACTGTCTAAAGCTCTCTATGGTCTCAAGCAAGCTCCTCGAGCTTGGTATGAACGACTTAGAGACTTTCTTTTATCAAAAGGTTTTAAAATTGGGAAGGTAGACACAACTCTCTTTACAAAAATGATTGAAAAAGATTTGTTCATATGTTGAATATATGTTGATGATATTATTTTTGGATCTACTAATGAACATTTTTGTTATGAGTTTAGAGAAATGATGTCTAGGGAATTTGAGATGTCATGTCAATGATCGGCGAGCTAAGCTTCTTCCTTGGATTTCAAATCAAGCAACTCAAGAATGGAACGTTTGTGAGTCAAACGAAGTATGTGAAGGACTTGCTCAAGCGCTTTGGGATGGAAGATGCTAAAGCAGTCAAAACTCCCATGGCCATTAATGGACATCTGGATATGGACAACAATGGAAAATCGGTCGATTCTAAACTTTATAGGTCTATGATTGGTAGCTTGCTATATCTTACTACATCTAGACCTGATAGCATGTTTAGCATTTGCTTATGTGCTAGATTTCAGTCAGCCCTTAAGGAATGTCATTTGATTGCAATTAAAAGAATCCTTAGGTACTTAAAATGCTACCCCAACTTAGCCCTTTGGTATCCAAAAGATGCAAACTTTGAATTAATTGGTTATTCGGATTTAGATTATGTGGGTTTCAAAATTGATAGAAAGAGCACATCTGGTAGTTGTCAACTTCTGGGGAGATCATTAGTGTCGTGGTCATCTAAGTAACAAAATTCTGTAGCTCTCTCCACCGCTGAAGCAAAATATGTGTCTGCAGGAAGTTGTTGTGCTCAAATTTTGTGAATGAAGCAAACATTTGTGGATTATGGAATTACATTTGAAACAGTGCCACTTAATTGTGTGATAATGAAAGTGCCATTAAAATTGCAAACAATCCTGTTTAACATTCTAGAACTAAGCATATTGAAATACGGCACCATTTTATAACAGATCATGTGGCAAAGGGGGATATAGATGTGAGTTACATCAGAACTGAGTTGCAACTAGCAGATATTTTCACCAAACCCTTAGATGAGACTTGATTTTGCTTTCTCAGAGGTGAATTAAACATTATTGATATTTCAAATGCTAGTTGGTGTGTTATTTGTATTAAAATATATTTTATTCTCTCTCTGGTCAAAATTTCCTATTTGGTCGAAGTGATTGCCCATGCTGACAGTCAGCATCCCAAACTGACTGTCAGTCCCCTGCTCAGGAGCTTGACTTCTGGACCAGCATCTATTGCCCAGTCCCCATGTTTGTCCATCGCTCTCTTTCTTGGCAGACGATTGCCTCTCGCACAGGCATTGCTTCCCGGGCGGACTCGTTCGCCTCTGTTGGGATCAGAGATCTCGTCTCTGACTCATCTCTTCACTAGGTCGACGAGCCCATCCGCCAGTTTTATGCCACTGTCTTCATCTCTCCCCAGCGCGACTCACTGACCTTTATGACAGGCCTCCAGGTCCACACTGTCACGAAGGAGCAGTTTGAGGCCGCTCTTGGACTGGTTCGTCCTGCTTCTGGACACCAGCTCCATACTCTCCCAGATCTCGAGCATCGGGAGGTAGCCATGCTTTACTCTGGCCCCTTCCAGCTCCGTCATATTGCTGGCCTGCGCCGCAATGTTGACCTGGCCTTGAGGATCCTGCGTCTCACCCTGCTCCCGATGACTGGAGACAGGGCCAGGGTCACCTATCTTGCTCTCCACATCTTGATCTCCATCTTTCAGGAGGAGCCCTTCGATGTTGCTGATCTCCTCATCAGTGAGATTCAGCACATCCTTCTTGCCCCGCGTCGCCATCTGGTGTATGCTCCATACATCATGGCGATGCTTCTCCATATCCGGGCTGTCGACACTGAGCTCCCTCGGCCTCATCATCCTCTAGTCTTCTATCCACCGGGCCAGGTAGACCGATGTCTTGGAGCTCGTCCTGCAGCTGCACCTGGGCCCGCATCTTCCGTATCTGATGACGATGCCACTGGAGAGTCAGGTGATGAGGCTGCAGGATAGGCAACAGATCCGGCACCTACTAGAGACATGAGCTCTGGATCTTCCTCCCTTTCTCAGCTCCAGCAGGTGATTCAGATGTAGCAGCAGATACTGCGCACTCAGGAGGAGCATCACCAGATTCTGCTTCGCTTGCTTGCCCAGCAGGAGCAGATTTTGGCTCGCTTGCCCTCGTCAGGTGCGTTTGTCCCTCGCAAGAGGGCCCGCCCAGCTCCATCCTCTCTAGGATCAGCCTCAGGACCTGCTGCATCGACCTCCGTAGCTCCAGCCTCCGCTTCACCAGCCATCGACCCTACTGGATCTCCAGCAGGCTTCGGAGATACAATAGTCCTCGTCTTCTCTTCTAGTGATTAGATTTAGGCTGTATTTTCTGCGTCGGCTCCTGCCTTTTTGTGCTTGATGCCAAAGGGGGAGAATTTTCTATGACTTTATGTTTTGTTATGGATGGGTATATTTATGCTTATGTTTATTGTTATATAGTTGATGGTTGTTATGACTGGATGATTTGCTGTATGGATGTTTGACCATTTTTATATATATGATGATTTGGTCCTTATTATATGATGTTGATTGATCTTTATGTTTTATGATATGGACTTATCATTATAATGATACATATCATATATTATTTGAGATCTCATGCATACACTCAGGGGGAGTTATTCATTTATTTTATTACCAAACACTTGTTGTCATCAATCAGCAAAAAGGGGGAGATTGTTGCATCTAGGCCATTATGCCTGATTTTGATGATTAATGAAAACAAGCGTTTTAGACTAATTGTGTTTTTGAGCTATTTGATATAGAACTTTGTTGGGAAGGCATACAAGATGATCAAGATGAACCCAACGTGAAAGAGATAAAGCACAAGTCTCAAGGTACAAAGACAAGACGCAAATCGCAAGATTGAAGTTGCAAAGGACCTGAGGTAAAATTTGTTTTATTACCGATCTCGGTGTTTGGAGTTTGATCGGTTTAGAAATTTGTTTTTAGTTTTAACCATACTATAAAGAGGGGTTGCAAGTCCTCTCTACATTTCTAGCATAAACTAATAAACTCTTAGGTCACTGCATTTCATTCTTTTCGGTTGGATTTGATTTGGTTTTTCAAATGAGTTTTTGATAACAGAAGTGTTTCGCATTTTCTAGAAAGATCTAGGCTGATCTGGTTTTTCTTCTATTGACAAAAATATAGCCGTTTAAATTATACTTCAAACGAGCTATCAAAAAATTCCATCGGACCTCTGGATCAAAATATATGGTTATTTTTATCCACACTAACTGTTAGCATGCTATGCTGACTGTTAGCATGCTATGTTGACTGTCAGCATGAAATGTCTGCTTTGTTGCTGACATTTGTCCAGAGAGCATTTTTTTGAGCCAAATTTTTTTTGCCTATGCTGACTGTCAGCATGAGTTTCGACCTCGAACTGTTTGTTTTGTGATTTTTATTTAACTGGTCATTTTTGTGGTCGATGCTGACTGTCAGCATGTGATGCTGACTGTCAGCATGAGCGACTTCTTTCCATATGCGACCTCAAACGGCTAGCTATTTTTTATCCGTGATTTTTGTCGGGCTGTGGCTATAGATGTTGACTGTCAGTGTCGTGGTATTAAGAATACCCCGGCAGGTTTTGAAGACGATCCTAGCGGAGATTACGCAGCGCGGGTTGACCGGGCGACCGGTCCTCCCCCGCCGGACAAACACGAGAAAAGACACGAGGATTTATACAGGTTCGGGTCCCGGTGGGGGCCCTAGTCCTGTCGACGCGCACCCGACCGGAGTCGGCTGGGGAGGCTCTCCCCGGGGGAGAGGCTTCCGGAGCACGCCTGTGAGTTTAGCTATTCCAAATAGTAATGAGTTGATCCTCTACAACTGAGGGGTACAAGGGCTATTTATAGCCCCAAAAAGAAGCAAAAAGCCTAAACTACCCCGGGAGCCACCGTCGGATTGAAGGGTAGGACCGTCCTTCTCCCGGTCAAACGTCTTGGATGCTTGACAGGTGGTCGCTGATTCCCGAGGCGTCCCTCGCGTGACCTGCACGTGATAAACAAACAGGGGTTTTACCTTTTAGGAGGGCGATGACGTCCGGGACCCCTTCCGGAGAGCAGGGTCCCGGGGGCCAAATGGCGGCGCCCGGGGCAGGCACCGGAGGCCACTCTCCCCGGGCCAATGGCGGCGCCCGGGACATGCCCGGGGAGCACGGTCCCGGGGGCCCAATGGCGGCGCCCGGGACATGCCCGGGGGGCACGGTCCCGGGGGCCAAATGGCGGCGCCCGGGGCAGGCACCGGAGGCCACTCTCCCCGGGCCAATGGCGGCGCCCGGGACATGCCCGGGGAGCACGGTCCCGGGGGCCCAATGGCGGCGCCCGGGACATGCCCGGGGGGCACGGTCCCGGGGGCCAAATGGCGGCGCCCGGGCAATCATGAACTTACCTGGATTTGACCGCGTGGAGATTTCCCCCAACAGCAGCCCCCCATGCTCTCCGGGGACGAAGCTTGAGCCCCCGGAGGGAATGGTTACGGTACCGGGAAAATCTCCGGACGAAAATCACCGGAGCCCCGGCGACGCTTCGGTTTCTGTGCCGGGCGCTTCATGGCCGCGCTGTTCTCACAATAAATGCACGCGGGGTTCGAAACGGCGTCTCGATTTACGCGCCTGTCCCTTCGTTTCCCGCGCACGGTTTGAATCAGTGGTCCAGATTGCTCCGAGGGGGCCATGTGGCGCGCATCTAGATCACGGCCAGCCTCTATAAATAGGGCCTTAGGGGCCCCGGTAGCTCATTGCAAATTTTCCAACTCCAGCTTCTGCTCTCCCGGTAGCGCTCTCCCGGTAGCATTTCCGGTAGCCTTCCCCGGTAGCGAGCGTCCGGGAGTTGTAGCCGTAGCCACCTGAAAACTTAGCCACCGAAAAACAAAGAACTCACCTAATGGCACCCAAAGGTCGAGCGAAGACCACGGAGGTGCCCTCGGAGGAAATCCCCGCGGATTTCCTCTGGGCCCCCGAGTTCTCGGCCTCGGACGCGGAGTCCCTGGTCAAGAAGGGCGTCGTCGAAGAGGGGGACATCCGGGTCCCCCTAAAGAAGGACGGAGCCCCCCGCCCCAGTCCCGGAGAGGTTGTGGCCTTCGAGGCCTTCCTCGAGGCAGGGCTCCGACTCCCGGTGCACCCGATGCTCCGGGAGTTCCTAAAGGAGTGCGGGGTGGCGCTCAACCACCTCACCCCCAACGCCCTCGTCCGGATGGGTCTCTTCATCTGGCTGTACGAGACGGCGACCGGGCGGGAGCCCACCCTCCGCGTCTTCCGGTGAAGGGAGGACCGAAGTCCCCCTTCGGCTCGGTGATGGTCCAGATGCTGCCCTCCCGGGTGGCGGACTACCCGGCGGCGGCCTCCCGGGACCACTGGGGGGACTGGCTCCGGAGGTGGTTCTACCTCCGGGTCCGGGACGAGGCGGTGGTCTACGCCCCGGAGCCTCCCACCTACAGCCGGTCGTCTGCACCGAAGCCGCCAGTGTGGACGGACGAGGAGTTCGAGCTCCTCGGGAAGGTGGTGCTGGCTAAGAAGGCCCGCTCAATGCGGGACGCCGCGGAGGAGCTGGCGCTCCTGCGGCTTTCCCCCTTCTCACGCGGGGGAAGGGGGATCGGCATGGGCCCAGAGCAGCGGCCTCCGGTCAAGCCGGTGACGCGGCGTAAGTCCCCTGCATTTTTGTACTTGCAGTTTTTTACGGGAAATTGACTAACTTTTTACCTCTTACAGTGCGCCCGTACCCGGCGGCGAGGGACAAGGCGGAGCACCTCCTGGGGAGGTACTTCGCTGACGAACACGAGCGCATCGTGCGCCTCGTGGGGGAGGGGCCTCCCCGGAACTTGGTGGCCGAGGCCTACGGGCTCAGGCTTCCGGAGAGGAAGCCCCTTCCCACCCCCGGGTCTCATAAACGGGGGAAGGATGCTGCCGGGGGCTCGGAGCCCAAAAAGCCCCGGGTCCAAAAGACCCCAGCCCCGACGATGGCGCCGGCGACGGCGCTGGCGACGACGCCGGTGGGGGCCCGGGACGCGGCTCCCGGAGCCGAACATGCCCGGGCGGCGCCCCGGGCAGAGGCGACGCCTCCGCCCCCGGAGGCCCCCGTCGAGGCCCGGGGGAAGGAGGTTGTTGTCGATGGGGCGGGGTCCGATTCGGCGGACTACGCCCCGTCGCCAATTCGCGTGACGCTCCTCTCGCCTCTCCCGGCGGCATTGGCGTCGGAGAGGCTAGAGGTGAGGTTTTCGGGGGCGGCGCCCCCGCGCCTCTGGCCGGTTGATGAAGAGGGGGGGAGCCCCTCAGTCTTCGAGGTCCCCCCGGAGCAGGAGGCTCCGAGGGCCCTCCGGCCTGGGGCGGGGAAAGGCCCGATGATCCCCCCCCGGGCGGAGATCCCCGCCCAATCTTCGTCTTCGTCTTCGGAGGAAACTTCGTCGACGAAGACGCCGGCGATGCCGGCCGTGCTCCCGGATTCAGAGGTCCGGGGGCCCTCTCCCGGGCGCGACAGGAGGGCCGGGCAAGACACCTCCCTACTTCCCGCGGGGGAGGTGGCCCGCTACGCGGAGGGCCTGCACAACCGGAAGGTGCAGGCCTTCGTAGCAGGAGGAACGCTCCACGAGCGTTTTGAGGGGCTCGAGTCCCTCGGAGCCCAGGTAACTCGAGCTCTCAACACTTCGGCTTTTTTCCTGCACTTAAGATTTTTCTAACTCTTTATGCATTTTGTAGGTAGCGACTGTTACCTGGGGCCTTGAGCAGCGGGTCACCCGGCTGCTCAAGGAGGCGGAGAGCCGGGCCGCGGCCTGCGTCGAGCAGCGGGAGGCGGCCCTCCGGGAGCGGGACGAAGCTCTTGATGAGCTGTCCCGGGCCCGGGCGCAGGTGCACCTTTCGGAGGGCGCCTACATCCGCCTCCGAGAGGAGGCCAAGGTGCGGGAGAGGGCGCTCCGGGAGCTCGAGAGCTCCAGCGTCCGGGTGCTATCAGACGCGGGCCGCTCCGTCCGCTCGGCCTTGGAAATCCTTGGCGTTAGCCTGGGCTCCGGGAGCGGCCCTGAGGTGCCCCAGGCGACCCTCGCGGAGGCTGTGCGTTTTCTTAACGCACAAGTCTCCGCCATCCCGGAGGCTGCGGATGTCCGGGCACGGGGCCGGGCGATCCCCGTCATCGCGGCCGCCGCGGGGCTCGTTGACTACCGTGGGGTCGGCGCCCGGGCGATCGGGGGGCGCATCCCCCGGGGCTTCCCGGAGGCCTTGAAGCCGACGCGCCGGGAGGTGGAGCTGCTGGCGGAGGGGTTCTACGACCGGATCATCCGGACGTGGTTCCCGACACCGGCGCCTCCGGCCGCGGATGTCCCTGCCCCGGCCACGGAGGAAGCTCCCCGGGGGGAGGACCCCAATGCCAAAGTGAGCCTCCCCCGGGTCTTTAGCTAGGACCCCTTTTTATTTTGTTAGACATTTTGATTCCGGTAGCTTCTTAGGAGAAGCCCCGGGCACTTGTACAAAAACATTTTGCAATGAAATATATTAGAAATTTTTCTAAGTCTTTGCAATGAAATGTTACCAGGGTTCCCGGGGGGTTGCTCCCGAGCAACGGTCCGGGAGAGGCTCTCCGGGGGACGCCCAAGCGGCTTTGATTTTGCTGAGCCTTGTCTCCGGGAGGCGCGACGGCGGTACTGCCCGGGAGCCTGTCCGGTTGAGGTGGCGCCCGGAATGGCACTTGGATAATTTTGACAACAGCCGTGCTGAATTAACTCCCCCGCGCTCGAAGGCCCAGATGATACCTCCTCTCCGGATACTTCCGCTGGCTGGGTACGAGTTTTGGCCCGAAGACGTACTTCGGGATTCTCAGCGTCGCGTCCGGGCGCTGTACCGGGACCTGGCCCGGGAGCTAAGGGAGTGCCTCCGGGAGCTTTAGGCGTAGGGGCCGTAGGCTCGTAGAAAATCCCCCGGGTTAGGACCCGAGTTGTATCATTTCCGAGACCCACCGGAGGGGGAAGATGTCCTCCGGGTTTGTTGATCAATAAAGCGCATTGTTTCTTTTTATTGCCTCTTTATTTTCTTCTTCTTGGATGGTCTGGACGACTCATCTTAACAAGGATGAGCTAAGTTTCTTCGTGGGTGACCCGGGGACCCCCTGTCCCCCCCCGCCCACAGCGGGCGGGAGGAAGCCTCCGCGTGCTGTGGGGGAAACAAGGTCCCCGGGGGGAGCATAACCTGTAGAAATATTTTCTAAGTTAGAAAATTGTAAAAACAGGATTTCCGAGGGAGGGACCTTCCGGGGTGCCCGGGGGCACCGGGAGAGGTTCATCCGGCCGCCGGGAGAGCGGGGAACCGGGAACAAGGCGCGGAAGGGGCTCATGAAAAGCCAATAAGACCTCCGGAGGGGAGCTTCCCGGGAGGGTTCATCCGGTCGCCGTGAGAACGGGGAACCGGGAATAATGTTTCCGGGGGAAAATATATCTGAGAAACCCATATCTTCGCAAAGCAGTTGTCCGGTCGCCGTGAGAACGGGGAGCCGGGAATAAGGTCTTCGAGAGATAATCATCCGGTCGCCGTGAGAACGGGGGAGCCGGGAATAACGTCGACTCCCGGAGGAGGAAGATAGAGCCAATCAAGCCGCAAGGGGCTGATCTTCCGGTCGCCGTGAAAACGGGGAGCCGGGAATATCGTCGACTCCCGGAGGAGGAAGATAGATCCAATCAAGCCGCAAGGGGCTGATCTTCCGGTCGCCGTGAGAACGGGGAGCCGGGAATATCGTCGACTCCCGGAGGAGGAAGATAGATCCAATCAAGCCGCAAGGGGCTGATCTTCCGGTCGCCGTGAGAACGGGGAGCCGGGAATATCGTCGACTCCCGGAGGAGGAAGATAGATCCAGAAAGCCATTAGACGTCCCGCTGAGGAGAGCGTCTACTCCCGGAGGAGGAAGTGCCCGGAGACGGGTCTTGAGTGTTTGGGTAGGGGACTAATCTCCCAAAGTGACTCGTTACCGCGGCCGCTGGGGACCGGGTTGCCGCTTACACCCTCAGTCCACGAGGGCTGTTCGTAAGCCGCCCTTCAGGAGGGACTTGCTGGGGCAGGGCCCACTTCCTCACGGAGAGGGCATCCTCACGGGGAGGGCATCTTCACGGGGAAGGCATCCTCGCGGGGAGGGCGTCCTCGCGGGGAGGGCATCACCACTAGGGGCGGTAAACAAGAACAACCTGCAGTGAGACAGTTGAAGAACAAAGGCTATGCATTTATTAACGAAATATACAAAGCCCCCCTGCGAAGCCGCGAAGGGGGAAAAAGGGAAGCTACAGTGTCCCCCCTCCCCCTCCGGCGTGACCGCCCCGGGGGAGGGGACAGGCCCGCTAGGCTAGACGTAGAACTTGCGAAGTAAACGCAAGTTCCAGGTGTGCTTCAGCTCCTGCTCTTGAAGGTTGGAGAGCTTGTAGGCCCCCGAGCCTAGGACAGCGGAGATCCTGTAGGGGCCCTCCCACTTGGGGGAGAGCTTACCCTGGGCTTGGGGGTCTGTGACGCGCTTGAGGACAAGGTCCCCAAGGCGGAAAGCTCTCTCGCGCACGCGCTGGTTGTATGCGCGCGACATCTCGCGCTCGTAGATGGCGTGGCGGAGGAGCGCTCGGTCGCGTTCCTCCTCCACGAGGTCGATTTCCAGCCGCCGGTTGTCTTCGTTGGCCCGGTAGGCTGCGGTCGTGGCTCCGTTCAGGAGCTCGACCCGAGCGACCGGAAGCCGATCTCCGGGGGGAGGACTGCCTCTGCCCCGTAGACTAGGGAGAAGGGAGCACGCCCTGTGGCCCGGGACGGGGTCGTGCGCATCGAGCAGAGGATGCTAGGGAGCTCCTCTGCCCACGCGCCCCGCTTGGAAGCGGTTTGTTCGAGTCTCCGGCGTAACCCCTGTAGGATTACGCCATTGACCCTCTCGATGGCCCCGTTACTTTGGGGATGGGCCACCGAGGCGAAGTGGATGACGACCCCCAGGCCTTCGCAGAATTCCCGGAAATAAGCCGAGTCGAATTGGGTCCCGTTGTCCACGGTAATTTCCCGGGGGACACCAAAACGACAAACGACGTTTTTCCAGAAAAACCGCTGAACGGCCCGGGAGGTGATGCTAGCCAAGGGCTCCGCCTCAACCCACTTTGTAAAGTAGTTGACCGCGACCACCGCATACTTGTATCCTCCGGGCGCTGGGGAGAAAGGCCCTAAGAGGTCCATCCCCCAGCGCACGAAGGGCCAAGTGATGGGGATAGTCCGCAG
Organism: Pharus latifolius; assembly: GCA_019359835.1. Classification (NCBI taxonomy): domain Eukaryota; kingdom Viridiplantae; phylum Streptophyta; class Magnoliopsida; order Poales; family Poaceae; genus Pharus; species Pharus latifolius. Next base: position 35,362,974 of record CM033323.1, on the reverse strand, counting down.
CGCTACAGGGGGGAGATTCGAGCCCTTGGCCATCTTCTGGCATGCTTCGCACGCGGAGACAAGGTCTCGCGCGTCGCGCATGACTGTAGGCCAGTAAAAGCCCTGCCGAAGGGCCTTGGCGGCGATGGCATGCGGGGCTAGGTGAGAACCACAGCTCCCCGCGTGAATGTCTTCCAGGAGTTGAAGTCCCTCCGACCGGGGGAGGCAGCGTAGGAGGGCTGAAGCCCCCCACTTGTAGAGCCTTCCCTCCAGCAGGAGATATGCCCGGGCTTTGGCCCGGAGGCGCTTAACCTCGGTCTCGCTGGGAGGGTCCCCCTCCCCCTTGATGAAGGAGATGAGGGGATCCATCCATGACGACGGCCGGACGATCTCGGCGACCTCCGGGACCGGAGGCTCGGGGCCTGCGTCCGGGGAGGCCACTGAGGGCTTCGTGATTGTTTCCAAAAAGGCCCCCTTGGGGAGTGTTTCCCGGGCGCTTGCCGCCCGGGCCAAAGCATCAGCCCGGTCATTCTCCCTTCGCGGGATATGCCGGGCCTCAAGGCCGTCGAAGTGTTTCTCCATTTTTCGTACTTCCTGCAAGTAAAGACTTAAATTTGCGTCATGGCACAGGTAAGATTTGTCCATTTGGCAGACAACGAGCTGAGAGTCTCCCTTCACTAGTAGGCGCCGGATCCCCAGGGAGCGCGCAAGGCGCATCCCGAGGAGCAGAGCCTCGAATTCGGCGACGTTGTTGGTTGCGGGGAACTCGAGCCGCGCGGCGTACTCGAGCTCCTTCCCCTCGGGGCTCCGGAGGACTACCCCCGCGCCAGCCCCAGCGAGACACAGCGACCCATCAAACAGCAGGGTCCAATGGTCACTGCGTCGGGGCGGCACAGGGAGATCTTCGTCCCCGGACCCAGAGGCGGGAGTCCATTCTGCGATGAAGTCGGCGAGGACCTGCGACTTGATTGCGGAGCGGCCGGTAAGGGACAGGGAGAAGGGGGCAAGCTCGGCCCCCCACTTCCCAATCCGGCCGGTGGCTTCTTTATTCCGCAGTACCTCCCCCAAGGGGAGGGACGACGGAACGGTGATGGGGTGCCCCAGGAAGTAATGCCGGAGCTTCCGGGACGCCATGAGGAGAGCGTAGCAAATCTTCTCCATCTCCGTGTACCGAGTCTTGGCCCCTTGGAGGGCCTCACTGACGTAGTACACGGGACGTTGCTGCCCCCCTTGCTCCTTCACCAAAACCGCGCTGACGGCGAAGGGGGTCGCGGCGAGGTAGAGGAGCAAGGGCTCTTCCGGAGACGGACTCACGAGCATTGGAGGGCTCGAGAGGTACTTCTTGAGGTCGTTGAAGGCTTCCTGGGCCTCGGGGGTCCAGCGGAACCCCTCAAGCCCTCGGAGGATCTTGAAGAACTGGAGGCCCCGCTCCCCCGAACAGGAGACGAAGCGGCTGAGCGCGGCCAGGCGGCCGGAGAGCCGCTGGACATCTTTGACGGAGCGCGGCGGGGGCATGTCTAGGAAGGCCCGGATCTTCTCGGGGTTTGCCTCAATGCCCCGCTGGGACACGAGGAAACCCAGGAGCTTCCCCCCGCGCACCCCGAAGGCGCACTTCTCCGGGTTGAGCTTGAGCCCGAACGCGCGGAGGTTGCGGAAGGTCTCTGCGAGGTCGTCGATGTGGGAGGCTGCACGGGGACTCTTGACGACCGCGTCGTCTACGTAGACTTCGACGTTGCGGCCGACTTGATCTTTGAAGACCAGCGTCATCAGGCGCTGGAAGGTGGCTCCCGCATTTTTGAGCCCGAAGGGCATGTGGCGGTAGCAGAAGGTTCCGAGGGGAGTTATGAAACTCGTCTTTTCCTCGTCCCCCTCCGCCATCCGGACTTGATGGTATCCCGAGTAGGCGTCTAGGAAGCTCATCAGCTCGCACCCCGCGGTGGAGTCAACGAGCTGGTCGATCCGCGGCAGCGGGAAGTTGTCTTTGGGGCAAGCGCGGTTAAGGTCGGTGAAGTCCACGCACATGCGCCACTTGCCAGTTGATTTCTTGACGAGGACGGGGTTTGCGAGCCACTCGGGGTGCAACACTTCCCGGATGAACCCCGCCTCTCGGAGCCGGGCTATCTCCGTCTTGATGGCTTCTTGACGTTCGAGGGAGAGCTTCCTCAACTTCTGCTTGATAGGGGGGTGACCGGGGGTTACCGCGAGCTTGTGTTCAATAACCTCCCGGGCGACGCCCCGCATGTCCGAAGGCTTCCACGCAAAAATATCGGAGTTTTCGCGCAGAAAGGCTGCGAGTCGCGTTGCATGGTCTTGGGGGAGCTCTGCCCCGATTTGGACAGTTTTGTCCCTGCCTCCCGGGGACAGCGGGACCTTCCGGAGGCCCCCTTCCGGACGCGGCTTGAGGAGGGGCCTCCCAGGGGATGGCGCAGCGACATCTACGTCCATGGGGGGAGCCTCCCCCCCGGGTGCCTTGATCAAGTTGACGCTTCCTATTGTGGCAGCAGCTCGCTCGTATAGAGCACGGGCCATGTCTTGATCCCCCCGGACGTTGATCACGCCATGCGGCCCGGGGATCTTCATGCACAGGTAGTTTTGGTGGGTGGCAGCCCCCAGCCGATTGATCGTAGGCCTCCCCATAATCACATTGTAGGAGGAGGGGAGGTCCACTACGTCGAAGCGGACTAGCTCGGTTCGGTAGTTCTCCGGGGTGCCGAAGGTGATCGGGAGATCTACCTTGCCCACGGGGTGGATCGCCTTCCCCGGGACAAACCCTTGCAGAGGCCCTGCCGCTGGTTGCAGGAGCTTTTCGTCCACCTGCATTTCCTTGAAGGTTTTGAGGAACAGGACGTCGGCGGAGCTTCCGCCGTCCACGAGGATGCGGGCCAAGTGGCAGTTGTAGATTGTCGCGGAGACAATGAGCTCGTCGTCGTGGGGGAAGCGAACCCCTCGCGCGTCTTCCGCCGTAAAGGTGAGGGGGACGTCCGACCACTTGGGCGGCACGGACGCGTGTAGCACCCCCACTACCTTAACTTCCCGCGCGTACTCCTTGCGCTGGCGCTTGGAGTCCCGCCCGGAGGCGGAGCCCCCTACGATGACGTTGATGCGGCGCTGAGAAGTTTGAAAGGGGAGAGCGTCTGAAGGCTCCCCCTCCTGCACCTGCTGCCCCGCAGGAGCGGGAAGGGCCGGAACAGCTGGCCGAGGGGGCAAGGAGGCCGGAGTCCCCCCCCCTGCCCGCGCTGGTCGAGGAACGCCGCGAAGTGCTGCAGCAGCTGGTGGCAATCTCGGGTGGCGTGGGTACTGGACCCGTGGAAGCTGCACCACGGTCCTTCCCGGTTTCTCCCCGCGGGGCCTTCGCGGCCGCGCGAAGACTGTCCCCCCCCATGGCCTCTCGGCTTGGGAAAGGGGCGGTTGCCCTTCGGAGGGTCGCGCGAGCCGCCTCCGCCCTCGAGGACAAAAGTGTCCCGAGGCCGTGGTTCACTACGGCCCCCCTGCCTGGGGCGCCTAGGGGGATCCCGGGCCCCCCGCTCGGCGGGGGCAGGGGCCCCCTGGGTCTTCTTCCAGATGTCGTCTTCCTCCGCGCGAGCGTACTTTTCGAGTACGTTAAAGAGCTCGTCGGCGGAAGAGGGGCAGCTTCGAGAGAGTCTTCGGTGGAGTTCCCCCGGGAGGATCCCGCTTTTGCAGGCTTCGATCACTGTGGAGTCCGGGACGTGGGCCACTTTGCTTTTTACTTGGGCAAAGCGCTTGAAGAAGCTTCTGATGGTTTCCCCGGTCCTCTGGCGCACTGTGTACAGCTGTGAAGAATCCAGGGGACGTACGTAATTTCCCTGAAAGTTGGCGCAGAATTCCCGCTTCAGCTGCGAGAAAGACTTGATGGAGCCCGCCTTCAGATTGTAAAACCAGGAGCGGGCAATGCCGGTGAGGTAGAGGGGGAAGACATTGCATTGGACGCTCTCGTCCCCCCCCGCCGCGGAGATGGCTGTGGAGTAGATCTGCACGAACTCGTAAGGGTCCGCTTCGCCATTATAATGTTCGATGTGCGGGGGACGGTAGGGCCGCGGCCATCGGATGCTGCGGAGTCTTCGACATAGAGGCTGGTTCGCCCCCTGCACTTCCCGGGGGGAGCCCCAGTCACTGTCTTCTTTAACGGGGGACGCCCCCTCGTTATCCGAGTCAGGTAGCGGCCCAAGGGGGCCGCCAGAGTGGTGGTGGCGACGCTTCTCTTCCGGGCAGGGACTGATTTCCCGGATGTCCGGGCTTCCCTCCGGGGAGGATGGTTCTTCGGCGGGTCTCTTCCCCCGACCGGTGCGAGAGCGAGGCTCCCTGCGACAACGACCGGGGGGGAGCTCTTCCCCGCGGTTGGGAGAATGTATTCGCTCGACCTCCCCCCGGGAGAAGCGGACCTGTTTCGTTGGGGGAGGGAGCTCCTGCACTGTAGTAGCCGGCCCGGGAGCTACCGGGACCTGCTGGGGGGAGCCCCCTGCGACGGCCCCCGGGACCGAAAAGGGGGGGGACCCTGCACCATCCGGAACCGGGGAGGGGGCGCCCGGGGCGGCGTTTGGATCCGAAGAGGGGGCCCCCGTGGCAACGACCGGGACCGGAAAGGGGGAAGCCCCTGTGACATCCGGAACCAGTGGGGGGTGAGCCCCCTCGGCGACGTCCGGGGTTGGGGAGCCAATGCGGGGGGAAATTCGTTGAGGCACGGGAGCTGCTCTGTCGATCGGCCCCGGTGCGGTAAACGCAACGCGGGGGGCGGGACTGGCTCCCGGCGTAGGAATAGCCCCTGGCATGAAATGACCCCCCAGCCCCGGAAGCGAGCCGGGGACGGGGTACCCCCCTGGTGCCGCGAAGGGCCCGGGCATGAAATAGCCTCCCGGCACCGGGACAGGCCCGGGTGCCGAGAAGTGTCCGGAAGTATATCCTGCGGGGGGAGGGAACCCCCCAGCGGGATTATACGGGGTAGACAACCCCCCTGACGCCGGAGGGGCCGCTGGGTATCCCATAAATGGGGGCATGATCCCCGGATACGGGTGCGACGAAAATGTGGGGGCCGAGGGCCGCGCCAACGCACTAAGGAGCTCGTCCATAGAGCGCTGGGCGCGGAGCTGGCCCTCCACGAGAGCCTCCAGCAGGGCATCCCGGGGAGCCGGGGGAGCCGTCGGGGGGAAACTCGTCCCGGCCGAGGTCCCCGCGGCCGGCGGGAGCGACCCGGAGGTGGAGGCGCCTAGATTGAGAGGAAAGGTGGGAGGCGGTACCTGGGAATGGTCGCCTCCGGACGGAAGCGCCGGAACAGCAGTGTCCCGGACGGGCGGCGCCAGGTCACCGGGACCGGCGTCACCGGGAAGGGCGCGGGCCCTTGTTCTCGGAGGAGCCATGGCGATTCGTCACGGGTCCCAACGGACGGCGCCAACTGTCGTGGTATTAAGAATACCCCGGCAGGTTTTGAAGACGATCCTAGCGGTGATTACGCAGCGCGGGTTGACCGGGCGACCGGTCCTCCCTCGCCGGACAAACACGAGAAAAGACACGAGGATTTATACAGGTTCGGGTCCCGGTGGGGGCCCTAGTCCTGTCGACGCGCTCCCGACCGGAGTCGGCTGGGGAGGCTCTCCCCGGGGGAGAGGCTTCCGGAGCACGCCTGTGAGTTTAGCTATTCCAAATAGTAATGAGTTGATCCTCTACAACTGAGGGGTTCAAGGGCTATTTATAGCCCCAAAAAGAAGCAAAAAGCCTAAACTACCCCGGGAGCCACCGTCGGATTGAAGGGTAGGACCGTCCTTCTCCCGGTCAAACGTCTTGGATGCTTGACAGGTGGTCGCTGATTCCCGAGGCGTCCCTCGCGTGACCTGCACGTGATAAACAAACAGGGGTTTTACCTTTTAGGAGGGCGATGACGTCCGGGACCCCTTCCGGAGAGCAGGGTCCCGGGGGCCAAATGGCGGCGCCCGGGGCATGCACCGAAGGCCACTCTCCCCGGGCCAATGGCGGCGCCCGGGACATGCCCGGGGGGCACGGTCCCGGGGGCCCAATGGCGGCGCCCGGGGCAGGCACCGGAGGCCACTCTCCCCGGGCCAATGGCGGCGCCCGGGACATGCCCGGGGGGCACGGTCCCGGGGGCCCAATGGCGGCGCCCGGGGCAGGCACCAGAGGCCACTCTCCCCGGGCCAATGGCGGCGCCCGGGACATGCCCGGGGGGCACGGTCCCGGGGGCCCAATGGCCGCGCCCGGGACATGCCCGGGGGGCACGGTCCCGGGGGCCCAATGGCGGCGCCCGGGACATGCCCGGGGTGCACGGTCCCGGGGGCCAAATGGCGGCGCCCGGGGCAGGCACCGGAGGCCACTCTCCCCGGGCCAATGGCGGCGCCCGGGGCAGGCACCGGAGGCCACTCTCCCCGGGCCAATGGCGGCGCCCGGGACATGCCCGGGGGGCACGGTCCCGGGGGCCAAATGGCGGCGCCCGGGACATGCCCGGGGGGCACGGTCCCGGGGGCCAAATGGCGGCGCCCGGGGCAGGCACCGGAGGCCACTCTCCCCGGGCCAATGGCGGCGCCCGGGACATGCCCGGGGAGCACGGTCCCGGGGGCCCAATGGCGGCGCCCGGGACATGCCCGGGGGGCACGGTCCCGGGGGCCAAATGGCGGCGCCCGGGGCAGGCACCGGAGGCCACTCTCCCCGGGCCAATGGCGGCGCCCGGGACATGCCCGGGGAGCACGGTCCCGGGGGCCCAATGGCGGCGCCCGGGACATGCCCGGGGGGCACGGTCCCGGGGGCCAAATGGCGGCGCCCGGGCAATCATGAACTTACCTGGATTTGACCGCGTGGAGATTTCCCCCAACAGTCAGTATGTGTTGTTGACTGTCAGTTTGTGCTGTTTTGTTTCCTTTTTCGACCTCAAACGGCTAGCTGAGTTTTCTCGGGGATTTACTTCTCACTGGTCGTGACCTATGCTGACTGTCAGCATGCACTGTCACTTCTTAGCTCATGCACAATGGCTCTTTTGTTCATTTGGGCTATAAAAAGAGGCTTTGAGCAGATGTTTCTTACACCAAGCAGCCTCATATTCATATACACACTTGAGCTTTAGTTAACACAAAATCTTGATCTTTTGATCAAGTCGTGAGTTTTTTGTGATCCATCGAGTTTTCTGTTCGCATCATTTTGCATATCTAGAGTTTCTCGGTGATTGTTGGAGGTCTAGGAGAGACCTTGCAACTTATTACTCTTGGTGAACGCCATCACCTAAACGGTTTGGTGGCGTGGCCGTTGACCTCTTCTTTCGGAGATTGTTGAAGAGGCTCGGCGTGATTGTAAAAGGCATCGGTGCTCGCCTTTCCGGAGTAGACAAGGAGCAACCATTAGTGAGAAATATCCTTGTGGTTATTGGAGTAAGACTCATTCATTTGAGTGCTTCAATGAGGAGTAGGGGACATCGGCGAGTCTTCGAGACCTCGGGAAAAATCCTTGTGTTTGTTTTCTTCTCTCTTCCTTTAATTGTGCTATATTATTTTTGTTCTCATTCTTTGCAAAAGTTGCTTTAAATTGAAATGTTTTAAAGCTTCCTATTCACCCCCCTCTAGTCGGCATCCTCGATCCTACAAAGATAGAATTAGCTAGCTACATATTGTAACCACCTCTCTGTAACTCTTTTTTCCACATAGTCAATTACACAGGACGTAGGGCTATTACCCAGCTTAAAGGTGGCCCGAATCTGGATAATTCTAGCTCCCTGTGTCTTTAGATTCATTAATACCTTGAACGTCTTGAGAATCTGTCTGATTGGCCTGATACCTTCTAACTCCCTTTCTTGCATAAGATCGATGGAGGGATCCAGAGTTCATATTATCGACAGCTGGCATCCACCGTGGGGCCCTGAAGACATTTTCATCAGGATTCATTCTATTCATGGATCTGTTGGGGGAAATCTCCACGGGATCAAGTCCAGGTAAGAGGTCGTCCAATTTGCTCAGGGACAAGGCCCCCCGGTGGCTTGTCGACCCAGGCGCCGCCGTTTGCCCGGGGACAAGGCCCCCCGGTGGCCTGTCCCGGGCGCCGCCTCTTGCCTGGGGACAAGACCCCCTGGTGGCCTGTCCCGGGTGCTGCCTTTTGCTCGGGGACGAGGCCCCCCGGTGGCTTGTCCCAGGCAGCGCGACTTGCCCGGGGACGAGGCCCCCCGGTGGGTTGTCCCGGGTGCCGCCACTCGCCCGAGGACGAGGCCCCTGACGACGATTCAGACTCGGGGTCCTTAGCCGAACTTATGCAGAATTTGTAGTTCGTAAGACCTTTCAGGGTGTCCTCCGGGAAGGTATGTAGAATTATGGAGAACTGGAGTACAGAGAAGTTTATACAGGTTCGGGCCCTCGATGGTGGGAGTAACAGCCCTACGTCCTATTGGGATTTCAATATGTGTAGTAAAGAGTTTTACAAAGTGACGGGAAAAGACCTTCACAGGCGAAGACTTTTCCTATATAAGTGTACAAAATGAAGCCTGGAAGGCTTATGGAAGCTATCTAATCTAGGCCGTAGTCTTGGCTGTTTGATTCTTCGAGTGAGATGTGTTGTATCTCGTGATCCTTCGATCCCCTGTTTGATGCACCATGCCGCCCTTTTATACTGGTCGAAAGGGCGCCAAGTCGTAACGGCATCAAACGGTTGTTTAGATGTGGTCTAAAGAACCACTCTTAACTCCCAGGCAGGTTTAACACGTGTTATTCGTGGATAACTGCATGTATTAACCTCCTGACGGTTGATCCCCTACGTGGAAGAATCTTCGGGATACTTGGGATATTCCTGTTACAGGGACAGATGAATCCCACGTTCCCTGGTCGAAAGAGTTCTGACCGCGCAACATCTTCAGCCTTTTGTCCGCGCATAGCATACGAACTTCTGACCGCGCACTAGCTGCGATCTGATCGCGTAAAGCCTGCGACTTCGGGCTGGTACTTCTCAGAATGACTTGAGTTCGCACCGCCAGGCACGTGTCTGGCTCTAATCTATCCTGAACCAGTCGTGCATTTATTTGAACTGACTCGGGTGTCAATCCTCGTCAGCTAGCCCCCAAATTCGAAGAAAACGAAGAGACATGTTTATTTCGAATTTCAAGACATGCATCGTATTTTTAACCCGACGCTTCAAATCCCCCACTTATTGGCGCACTATGTGTGACGGTTGGTTCCCTGAGATGGGCTCTGGGTATTATGTGACTGGTAATGATGGCGCTGTTGAAACGTTTTTTAACCCGAGGTGAAATTAAAATGCTTTTAAAAACTCGAGGCGCTCGACAGGCGAACCGTCATCCTGGCGGCTATAAATACCGAAGCCTTCGAATTACAAAGCTCCACAACTTCTCCTCTCGTCTAAGTTTCTTTTAAATCTACCTTCATTCTTCTCCTCATACACTCCCCGATGGCAGATCACAACATCATCGAGATTGAGAGTGATGAAGAGGAAGTTTTCGAACAAGGGCCTCAGATGCCTGAAGATCTATCTCCTTCAAGGAAGAAACCCAAGGTTGACGAGGGATCCTCCAGTAGAGCAAAGGTAGAAGACGCAGCATCGTTCTTTCTTCCTTTTGTTCCTCATGCACCTAGGCAGATTGAACTTTCATCTCCACCTTTGGAGGGATGTTCTTCTCAGTTTTCTCCATTTCATCCCAATGCTCCCCATTTTTGTTTGGGTGATCGATTTTCTGGTCGGCAAGCGGTGACTACCCGACCAGATGACCCTCAACTTGTGTTGGGGAAGCAATCATATGGTGGGAAGGTTGCACTTCCACCATCCAGTGATCATCTGCTTTTATCGGATAATCTACTTTCCAGGATGCATATACCAACCTATCGCTTGCGAGGATTGGTAATTACTTCTGTCTCCCTTTGCTTGTTTGTTATAGTTTAGCAAAACTAACATTTGCAAATGTAGGAGACGAAAATTGTTGGAGCCCCCAGTGACCAGCCTGCTGAGACTCCACCTCCCTCCCTCGGACAAACTCTCCAAGGGGAAAAAGAGGCCCTGGAGAAAAAGACCGAAGAGATGTCTTCGGCGATTCTGCACCTGGCAGAATGCTTTGAAAGATCCCGTGAAGAGGCGCACCAGTTTCGTCGAGAGAGGGACCACGCTCAGCAACAGCGAGAACTCTCCGATTTGATTAGGAACAATAGTGCATCTCTTGTTAGGGATGATGTAGATAGGCTTAGGTTAGTTGCTAGTTCTCTGGGGGTTGTCAGCGTAGATCCTACTAACAACAACATGTCCCTAGGAGAACTTTGCAAACTTCTTTCGGATCAAGTCGATGCTCTGGTCGCTGGTATCCCTTTTGTATGTAAAGAATGTAAGAAATAAAATTTTCTTTTTCTTCATATGAATATTCTTTACATCTTCTGTGCGAAAACATGGCCATAAGCAATGTCTTTACGACCACTCATACACAGGCAAACTTCAATTCTGCGACTAGAATTGCGTTTTCATAGTAATACCGTGATCAGCACTGATACCGCGATCAGACTTAAAGTCGCAGTTAGAACCGAAGTTCAATTTGAAAGATTACTGCGATCAGAACCGAAACTCGATCAGACCATCACTTCGATTAGAATCGGAGCTTAGCCGAAGACATGGTTCTGACCATACTGTAATCTGATCAAAACATATCCATACGTCCAAAAACTTGGTCATAGGATATTTTCATGAAAATTTACAAGGCACATGAAGGAAAATGTCCTCCGAAAACCCTTGAAAAACTTTTCATGTTTTTGTATCTTCAAACCTTGAAACAAAGAAGTCCTTTTGTTTCAGATCCGATACCAGGAACACTTTAACGGGTCTGCCAGAGATAGTATCTGACAAGGATTGACACCCGGGTCACTTCTAATAAACTTTTGGTTCAAGACAGGTTCGAACCGGACATGTATCTGGCAATGCGAACTCAAGCTATTCTGAGGGGCATCGCCATGAGGTCGCGAGCTTTACGCGATCAGGTCATGGGCTTCGTGTGATCAGGCCAACAGTTTTGCGCGGTCAGAAGTTCGTATGCTATACGTGAACTGGATATCCGGGATGTTGCGCGGTCAACCCACATTCCGCGGTCAGAACATTCTCGACCAGGGCGCTTGGAGTTCATTCGGTTATCCATATGACAGGACATTCCAAGCATCCCGAAGATTCTTCCACATTGAAGACCAACAGTCAGAGGTTAATATATGCGGTTATCCATGATTAACACGTGTTAATAACCTCCGTGGAAGTTAACAGCAGTTCTCCAAAAACCGCATCCAACCGTTTGATGCAGTTTCTTCATATGGCACCCTTTCGACCAGTATAAAAGGGTGGCATAGAGATCTGAGGAAGGATCATCCGATCCATTTGGAAGAACAAGACCCCTGATATAGTTGAGACATAACACATCTCAACTACGAAAAATAGCCAAGTCTATGGCCCAAATTAGATAGTTTCTATAAGTCTCCCTGGCTTTATTTTGTACATTTACATAGGAAAAATCCTTCGCCTGTGAAGGAGTTTTTCTGCTATTCCTGTAACCTTTTGTCACCTATAGTGAAATCCTAACAGGACGTAGGGCTATTACTCCCACCATCGATGGCCCGAACCTGTATAAATCTCTCTGTGCTCCTGTTCACCATTGTTCTACATACCTTCCCGGAGGGTCATCTTGAAAGGTCTCACCATTACAAATTTTGCATAAGTTCGGCTGAGGACTCCGAGTCCGAATCGTCGACAGCTGGCGCCCACCGTGGGGCCTTTCTCAAGGCGTCCTAATTGAAATCCGGAGGTTCACTGAAACATGGATGGAGCATATGATTCTGAGAACGATTTCGATCTCGAGGATTATGCCCATGTACCCATGCCTTCTCCAAGCGATCCTGTTCCGATGGAGGAGGTCGAAGGCCAGAATCTTCCACAGGTTGAATCATCTCTCCAGGTCATGTCAATCGACCAGGAAGCAACTGGCGCAAGGTTAGAACCCACGGAGGTTTTTAATGTGCTAGGCGATGAATCCGGCCCGTCATACGACCCCGCTGAGGGAAAATATGATGATGACCCGGAAATTAGCCCAGGAAGGTTCGACCCTGATAACCTTCACCGTCTCTTTGATTTCGAGTCTGACTCGGAACAAGCTGAGATGTTTTCCCCATCGGCAACCTCTCTCCCTAGGCAGTTTGCCGCGCTGTCGGAAGAAACTCCCGATCAACAGGCTGCCAGGGAAGAACAAGATCGCAAACAGAAGGAGGATCAAGATCTCGAGCAACAAAACAACGAACTACGCAGAACTGCCCTAGAGGCTCTTCAAGATGCGCAGGCTCGCTACGATGCTGCTCCGAGTTCTTCTCGACGGTCGCGTGGTCGCAAACGTGACCAGACCCCTTCTTTACCACCGGAGCGTTTCCCGGTGGACGAAGAAACGATAACACCTGGTGCCCCTAGGAGAAGTACCCATGGTCGACTGCGATCTATCGCGGAAGTCATGCGTAATTTTCCTCCTGCGGTCACGGATGCGCATAAACCGGCCTTTTTCAGGATCCTAGCGGAGAGACTGGATGAGGTCGCGTCCGAGGCGACCCCAACGGGCTCCTCCCGCTCGGTAACGCATTCCCGTGAGCGAGATGGTCCTCATTCTGGTTCCGATCAGCGGAGTTACCCGCCGCCCGTACCGTCCCGACAGGACAAATACCGGCGAATGCAGGATTCTCGTAGTAGGGATCGAGTTCCTGTTCACTCTCGTTTGGGACCACGAGTAACCTCACCATTGCTGAGGTCGCTCGAGACCCAACCGAGAGTCACAAGGCGATTCACGGTCCTTACGTTGGTTGTAAAGCCTTTTCGCCTGGCCTACGAGCAGTCGTTTGGCCCGATAAGTTTCGACCAGGGGCCATTGAGAGGTTTGATGGAACTCAGAACCCATCCGAGTTCCTTTAGATCTATATTACTGCCATCCAAGCGGCAGGAGGCGATGACAAAGTCATGGCCAACTACCTGCCTACAGTCCTCGCAGGACCGGCTAGAACCTGGCTGTTTAATCAGCCCGAGGGTTCCATCTACAATTGAGAAATGCTATGTGATGCCATCCTCAGCAATTTCCAAAATTGTTACCAAAAGCCGGGTAAGGAGGACGACCTGCATCGGCTGCGGCAAACTTCAACCGAAACACTTCGGCAGTTTGTCAAGAGGTTTGTCGGGGTGAGGAATACCATCCCGAACATATCTGATGGCTCTGTGATCAGGGCATTTAAGCATGCCGTTCGATACCGGAGATTCACTGAGGACTTGCTTATCCACCCTCCTCGATCAGTGGCCGATCTGTTCGACATGGCTGATCGATATTCCGATGCAGCCGAAGCGGTTGAATGGAACCGAATGGTCGACAAGGGGGACCTACCACCCCAACCAGGCTTCAAGGACGCCAGGAAAGAAGATTTAAGCAAGAAGCCGGAGTCTTCACCGGGTGGGAAGTCAAAGAAGTCGAAGAGGAACCGCTCTGGACAGTACCGCGAGGTCGAGTCGCAGAGAAGCCACCTTCGACCAAAGGTAATAAGTCTTCATTTAAAAGTAAAACTGCCTCTGGTGGTCGGGATTTCGACCAGCCAGAAAAATCAACTAATCCGCAGGAGGGCAAGAAGTGGTGTCCACTCCACAACTCTGCAGGCCACGACCTCAAAAACTGCAGGAGTTGGTTGAAACAATTGGACGATTTCTGCCAAGGAGTTGGGCCAATGCCAACCTTACCGCCTAAAGAGCAGGCGTGTGGGATTAGAGACGTCGACGGAGATGAAGAAATGGCTTACCAGGTACCTCAAAATCATGTTAATGTCATTTTCAGGGGTCCTGATTGACGGGGGAAGTTCCCTTGATCTTTTATTGGTCAAGGCACTCGACGAGATGCACATTCCTCGTTCGAAGATCAAACCCATAATCCATCCGTTTTATGGGATAATCCCAGGCCCCTCCATGATGCCATTGGGACAAGTGGTCCTCCCGGTCACTTTGGGAGAACTAGGCAACTTCCGGACAGAATTGGTTACTTTCGATGTAATCGATTGTGACTCAGCTTATAATGCAATCTTTGGTAGGCCGACTCTTGCTAAGTTCATGATGGCAACGCACTATGCATATCAGTGCGGGAAATTGCCTAGCCCCAAAGGTGTCATCTCGGTCCGAGGCAGTCGCAACGTGGCACTCACGTGCGACCGGCTATCTTTGGAGATGGTCGATCAACTTCCCCTCCGGGACGCTCAGGTCGCCACCGTCGCCGCCAATGCGATCAAGGCTGCTCCTCGACTGGATGAAAAACTCAAACAAGTTCCTTTGTACCCAGATGATCCATCCAAGACAATTCGGGTCGGATCAGCTTTGGATGACAAATAGGAACTCGACCTCGTTGCTTTCCTCCGGGCTAACGCAGACGTGTTTGCGTGGAAACCGTCCGACATGCCCGGTGTCCCAAGGAAAGTAATTGAGCACAGGTTAGCAATTCGACCTGGACAACGACCAATAAAGCAAAAGCTCAGGCGTTTTGCTGCTGACCGACAGGAAGCCATCCGAGAGGAGTTGGACAAACTCCTACAGGCCGGGTTTATCCGTGAAGTGGATCACCCGGAATGGCTCGCCAATCCGGTCATGGTCCGCAAGTCAAATGGCAAGTGGCGCATGTGCGTCGACTACACTAGCCTCAACGCTGCCTGTCCGAAGGATGACTTCCCCTTCCCCGCATCGACCAGCTGGTCGACTCGACTGCGGGTTGCGAACTGATGAGTTTTCTGGACGCTTACTCAGGATATCATCAAATTAGCATGGCAGAAGACGATGAAGAGAAGACTGCCTTCATCACCCTGTTCGGCACATACTGCTACGTCAGAATGCTGTTCGGTCTCAAGAACGCAGGTTCCACGTACCAACGCTTGATGCAAAAGACCTTTCTTTCCCAGATAGGGCGTAATCTCGAAGCATATGTAGACGATTTGGTTGTAAAAAGTACCAAGAGATTGTCTCATTTGGACGATCTCGCTGAAACCTTCTGTAATTTGAATCGCTTTGGAATAAAATTAAACCCGAAGAAATGTTCTTTCGGGGTTTCTTCAGGAAAACTCCTCAGTTTTCTTGTGTGTTCCAGGGGCATTGAAGTTAATCCCGAGAAAATCAGGGCTATTGAACAAATGAGATCGCCCTCAACCATGAAGGATGTTCAACGCCTGGCTGGTCGCATGGCGGCTTTAAGTCGTTTTATATCACGACTAGGCGAAAGAGGATTGCCTTTCTTCAAAGCCTTGCGGAAGTATCATAATTTTACATGGTCAGATGAGGCCGAAAAAGCATTTCAGGAGGTAAAAACATATCTATCCAGTCCGCCAGTATTAGTGTCTCCCGACAAAGGAGAACCATTGCTTCTTTACCTGGCGGCCACACCGCACGCGGTCAGCGCCGTTCTGATCGCAGATAGGGAAGGAATACATAGACCCGTCTACTATGTGAGCGAGGTACTTCATGGTCCTAAGGAGCGCTACCCTGAGGTCCAGAAGATACTTTACGCGCTACTGATGGCTTCCCGTAAGCTACGACATTACTTTCAAGCGCACAAGATCACAGTACCCTCCTCTTTTCCTTTGGGGGATATTGTCCGAAACCCAGAGAAATCTGGTCGAATCGCCAAATGGGCGGTCGAACTCGGTGCCTTCGAGATCCATTTCACGCCCCGCACGGCGGTTAAGTCTCAGGTTTTGGCCGACTTTGTGGTCGAATGGACCAACCCTGAGCCACCCGTGCAGTTGGCAGAGGAACTGGAGTGCCCCGATTACTGGACAATGTACTTTGACGGCTCCCGTAGTTTTCAACACTCGGGGGCTGGAGTGGTCTTAGTTACGCCCCAGGGCGAACAGCTTAAGTATGTCATTCAACTACACTTTGTTGCGACTAATAATGCAGCAGAGTATGAAGGTCTTCTTGCAGGGCTCCGGGCAGCAAAATTCCTCGGAGTCCGTCGATTAGTGGTGAGGGGAGACTCACAGCTGGTCGTAAACCAGGTAAACAAGGAGTACAGCACCTCCGATGAGACAATGGCTCATTACCTGGGGGAAGTGAGGAGATTGGAAAAACACTTCAGTCATTTCGAAGTCCAATACATCCCGCGAAAGGACAATATTCTCGCAGACCAATTATCCAAAATTGGGTCCTCACGCTCATCCGCTCCGGCAGGAGTGTTCATTGAACACTTGGACCGTCCTTCGATCATGACTTCGGTCGAGGATGATCCGGTAATAGCCTTCGTTACCAACCTCGGTCAGGAACAAGATTGGACTCATCCATTGAGGGTCTATCTTGAACATGGGACCCTACCCGAGGACGAAACCGAAAGTGAACGGTTAATTCGAAAAGCGCGTCTGTACAAACTCATAGATGGGATTCTGTACAGAAAGGGTACTCAAGGAGTATTCATGCGTTGTATATCTCAGGAGGAAGGAAAATACCTCTTGAAAGAAATATATGACGGTGTATGCGGTGCGCACGCGTCATATCGGACATTGGTCGGAAAGGCTTTTCGACAAGGATTCTATTGGCCTTCTGTAACACCCTGAGTTAGGGGTGAAAA
Source organism: Pharus latifolius (assembly GCA_019359835.1). Taxonomy (NCBI): domain Eukaryota; kingdom Viridiplantae; phylum Streptophyta; class Magnoliopsida; order Poales; family Poaceae; genus Pharus; species Pharus latifolius. The sequence continues at coordinate 35,346,413 of CM033323.1, read as the reverse complement.
TTTCCTTTTTCACAAATGGCACGCATGCATGTATCTGTAGTATTAGTCAGATTAGTTTCTATCTCAAGCCCAAAAATCTCCAAAATCTATCCTATGACCTCAAATTAAGATCAGATTGTTCAGATGTGATCTATCAGTTACTCTGAACTTAAAAGTCTTCAAAACCTAGATCCAATTCTATCCCTAACTCCCAGAATTATCAACTCTTTCTGTTTCCGAAAACAGAAATACCTTATATTACTTAAATACCCTAAGTTTCAGAAATCCAGATTTAATCCGAATCTTGACCAAGTTCATACCAGATTATTTCTGGAATATGATCATGGGTATGTCAATACCTTAATATAAAAAGTTGACAGCCATATTTCACCATCTAGACTCTTTTCACAAATCAGTCCAAAAGTTATCGCAAATTAGTCCTTATCTGATATCTGAAAACCTAAAAAGACTAAAATCTCCAGATTAACTTTAAATTCAGAATTTCTTCAGCAGATCTTTCCTAAATGCTATTTGCCACAAGTTTCTCTTCTGTGCAGATATCAAAATCAAACCCTAAATGCCAGAATTCAAAATCGACAAAACTCAAATTCTAATTTACCCTAAATTACCCTATTTTCAGTTTGTATCAAAAACTATTCAAATGTACCAGATTTTATCAATTATCATTGCAAATTAACCTGTTGAATATAATCTGCCAGATTAATGAAAGCAAATTCAGTTTAAACCTTCCAGAATTCCAGATTTGCATTTCAGTCCAAAACTCAAAGAATTGAAATTTCAAATGAATCCATTTTCGACCAGGTCAACAGCAGCATTCGACCAGGCCAATTACTGTACACACGACCAGAAACCGCCGTGCTTGTGCGCCGTGGTTGCTCATCGCCGGTGAGGCTCCGCCCGCGCTCGTAACCGTGCATGCCAGTACACACGTGTCCTCGCTCCAGCTGATGCCGTGGCAAGGCCGCTGCTACGTCGACGACCAGCGCTTGCTCCCGCGCGCGATCACGGGCTTTTTGTCAGCAACTCCTCACCACGTCGCTTTGCCGCGCCAGTTTTGTCGCCACCGCTTGCTACAACTTTGCCAGGTCCCGATGAGGCGACACTGTGATCAATTGCAAGCTTGTCGCCGTCGCATCACCGTTCTTCGCTGTATCTTCGCCGCTGTTGCTCCAGCACGCAACCAGTCAAGTCACCGGCTGCTAATTACTTCGTTGTCTCCTTCTTGCTTGCTTCGCCTGGCCTATTTAAACACCACTGTGCTCACCAACTCCCTCACACCTCACTGGAAATCAGCCAAGTCCCAGAAATTCCTGTTCCAGTCATCTTCTCCGGCGAGCCGTCGAGGAGGCTCACGGTGCCAGCGCTCTACACTTAATTTCCTGCCAAATTAACAACATCAGTGAGTTCCCCTACTCATCCTCTCTGTGTGATATCATTTAATTGTTCTCCGGTGGACTCTAACGCCGGCGATCACCGGAAATGGCTGAAAATCGAAGATTGCCCTGTTCCGGCAATGCAGGCCAAACCAATTCGAATTAGCCCTCGAACCTGTGAAGTAAATTGATCAGTGAGCCAAATCAAGCAAGCCTGTTAAGTTGGATTTCGAAATTTAGCAAGATTCGAAGCTTTTCTCTAAACCAAGCTTCACCAGAAAACCGGCGATCGTCGCCAGGCTTCTCCGGCGATCCTCCGGTCAATTTGATGTTACCAGAAGCTTCCCTATACCTCCTAGATACTCTCCAAGCAAGGAATTTAGTTCTCTCGGCCTGTAGCAGAAACCCCAACTGGCAGTGTCTCTTCTCCGGCGCCGATGATCGGAAAAGTGATCCCGGCCATTTCAGCCCTCGAAACCTTGTCATTTAGATGTGCCTTAGCCTTCTAAGCATTTTTGTCTTCTAGCCCGACACCTAGATCGGCCTAGATTGGAAGTTACAGCCATGCCAAGATCTTGTCCAGAACTGCTCCAGTGCAACCAGTTCATCTCTGTTCATCATCAAATTTCTTGCTTTCCAGCCATTTTCAGCCCTAGATCCTATTGAATGATTTATTCCTGTTATCAATGTCTACCTCCCAGACAAAGTGGTGCATCATTTGGAGCTCCAGATCAAAAGTTATGCTAAGCCCTAGTTTCTGGCCATGTCAAGATTAATGCCAGGCTATGTCAGTCAGTGGCATTAGCCCTTTTCACTGCCATCCAGATGTGCATCTTGAGCATAACTTTGTCCCTTAGATTCCTGAAGTTGTGATCTACAATTTCTTCTTCTACCACAACTTGAGTTAAGCACTCTAGCTTTTCTTAAAGCTATGTCGATGCTTTGAACCGAATGTCGACCTAAAGACGTTCGCTGTTTTTGAGCGAACCAGTCGCAACCTTGATATCATTCTGATATTTTGAGACATTTGGAACCTTGTAAACCTTTGACAGCTAATCTTAACATTGGTTTCCTTAACTTAACCCTAATCAGCCTCTAAACCCAATCATTTCAGAATCATCAAGACTTCATCTTTGCATCATTGCATATAATATAATAATATATGGAAAAGATTATGATTATTGGTTGTTTGTTTGATTGGAGAGCAGATCAAGATCCCGAGTTCGAGGACTTCACTGCGGATCCGACGTCAACTGCTGTATCTTACGACGCGGAAGGCAAGTCATATCCTTGGTCATCTTGAACCTATATTTTAAATGTTGCTAAAACATAACCTTGAATATAGGCAATATTGCATGTGAAAGATTGAGAATGGTTGATCTATGAATTGGCAGTACTAGACTGGTTATCTGTGAAATGTGAAATAAACAAGTTTTGAGCCATGAACTATTATATGTATTTATATACTTATATTCATGAAATAAAACCCCTAGCCGTGACCAGAAAAATGGTGTGGATGGCTGTAGCACTGGAGGTGCTAGACTGCAAAGGAATGCAGGCACTGAAGGTGCAGGGTTGTGGATGGTATGGTCATTGGCATATAAGGACTAGAACCTTGTGTTGTGCGTCTAGTGGCATGAACAACGTGCTAACCGCAAGCCTGGTATGGGACAGGCCTGAACAAGTAATTATGTGGATCGCACATGAAACCCCTGCATGAGATGTGTTGTGATGCACGATAAACACGGAGCGCGGCTCCCACACATATCACTGAAGGTGATCAAGCACGCTGACCCAGTAATGGGAATAAGCAAAGGGGTGGAGGTTTGGATACAACCTGCCACAACGGTGCCTCGCTGAGAGCCACAGGGTCGGGGGTGAATTGTGAGTAAAATATAACAAAAGTTCTTGTTATTTCCACCTTGCCGCTCACAGTATGAAGTGAGTCAGGGGTCCAATCATTTTGTTATGATAGGAAAGGTTTGAAAGTGGAATATCTTGCGGGTAAATTGGTACCTCTCTGCAGAGTTAAAAATGTATTCGAATACTCCGAGCTCCCGGGTTTATAGGAGTCTGCTGCGGTGGATTAAATCCACGGGGTGTGACACAAGTACTATTTTCTAAATAAAATATGTTTAATCAAGATTACCCAAATGACATGTGTTGTCATGATAAGGAGTGCTGCCGTGGGCTGTCGTGTGTCGACGTGTCGCGGTAGTGCTATAATCTAGTGAACATGATTGATGATGTTATATTATAAAAAGTGCTGCCATAAGATGAGATGAGAAAGGAAAAGATTATTTTACAAATATCCATAATTCTTGACTAGTCTAGGTTCATATCATCAATACTATATGTACTTACTCTTACCTATGACTTGCTGAGTACGTAAGTGCTCACCCTTGCAACATTCAACTCAATAGATGGAGCCTACCTTGATCAAGATGATGGCACGGAGTACTACGTGGATCCAGAAGGAGGAGAATCAGTTCCGCCAGAACCCTGAAGTGTGTTGTTCTGCCGTCAACTTCTTTTGTGGGAGGGTCACCTATTTTCTGCTGCGTAGTTAAATATTTTGCTAAACCCTGAATGCCTTGTAGGCATTGTAATCCTCTTATGTAATATTAAGGCCAGCAGGCCACACTGCTTAATATTTTGTGAGTACTCTGTTGCAATGTAATATACTCCTGTGTTGACTCATCCTGGGAAGTCAAAGGTTTGTAGTTTGGGACTAGCTGCAGCGAGCTAGGTCTCTACAGGAGTAGTCGTTGTCCCAGTCTCGGGGCGCGACACCTTCGGCACTTGATGATGCCAAACATATGGTCAAGACATGTCCCCAGTGTCAGTTCCATGCGAGACATGTTCATCAACTTGCCTATGCGTTGCAAACCATTCCTCTCGCATGGCCATTCGCGGTCTGGGGGATGGATATCGTCGGTCCTATGCAACAAGCGGTCAATGGGTACAAGTTTCTGTTCGTAGCCATTGACACATTTACAAAGTGGATCGAGGCCGAACCGGTACGAAACATTACCGCATCAGCCGCACAAAAGTTCTTCCATAAGAACATTGTGGCACGATTTGGTGTTCCAAACCGTCTCATCACAGACAATGGTTCTCAGTTCGCCAGCGGTCTTTTCTTGGACTACTGCGATCAGGTTGGGACCAAGGTGTGCTTTGCTTCTGTGGCACATCCACAAAGCAATGGTGCCGTAGAACGAGCCAATGGGCAAATACTGCAAGGCATTAAAAAGCGCGTCTTTGATCGCCTTAAGACCCGCTCGGGGGCTTGGGCAGATGAGCTCTATACCGTTCTATGGGCATTATGGACTACTTCTAGTCGAGCCACCGGTGAGATGCCCTTCCATTTGGTCTATGGGGCCGAGGCTGTATTGCCTATGGAAGTAAGTATTGGTTCTGTTCGGACAGATCAATTCGAACATGTTAATCAGTCCGAACAACGGGCGCAAGATCTCATCCTCTTAGAAGAAAGGCGTGATCGCACCCTGGTTAAATCCGCGGCATACTTGCAGGCTTTACGCAAGTACCACAGTAAAAAGGTGCGACCACGTGATCTCAACGTGGGCGACTTGGTTTTACGGAAAATTCAAGACCAGTCTAACAGCAACAAATTCTCCCCAAAATGGGAAGGTCCTTATACTGTTGTCTCAGTGCCGCGAACAGGATCGGCGCGATTAGCTATGGAGGATGGTCGGATTTTGTCCAATACTTGGAACATCGATCAACTTCGCAAGTTTTACGTGTAAGTATTCCAATCCCTTTTTTCCTGTTCAATTAGCATCTTTTCATAAAATAAAATATGTTTTGCTTTCATACAATAAGTTTTTCTCTTTAAGCCCGTATCATATGCATTCGACCTGGGGCTGACCGCCGGCGGTCAGATCATTACAACAATCTAATCGGATTCGCTGGTCGATCTCATGACCACTTCCAGATAAGTCACTCCTAAATAAGCCGTTTCTCAGCGCATACGGGGCTATCTGGCAAGTCCTTGGTCCTCTGAGTGGCTACCAGTTCGCAATAAGATTAGACGTTACATTGATCCTGATCATTGGTTTAAAACGCACACCCCTGGTCGTTACGCTTATGTTTTCTCCTCTGCTTATAACACTAAGGCTTCAGTATTCATAAGCAGAGGCGGGGGCTAGGGGGGATGTGCTTATAGTATGGAACTCATAATATAAAATTGTAAAATATGTACTTTCTGTCAAAAATGGTTTTTTACATACATTGCATTATACACAATTGTTTGGATACAAAAACCAGGATCATTCGATCCCCAGCCCAGTCAGGAGCTTGTCTACGAAGGGCTTGACTTCCTCCATGACGGCATCGAGCAGCTCGTCACTCTCGACCTCAACCGGACCCACCAGCACGCTCAGATCTGCATCTGGGCCATGTTGAAGTCGAATCCGGCTGAGTACGGCTGCTGCGGTTGATCGAACTCTGGTTCTGATCGCCTCTTCGCGCCGCCGTATATCTCCAGGGAGATACTCAAGCAGTGATTCTGCCTGGGCAGTGAGCAGCGATGTCCAGTCGCTTACGCTGAGGTTATCTTTCTTCGGTTCTACCACATCGGTCTTCAAAAGATCAGCCACGGCCTTCAGTTTTTCGAAGACCAGGAGGCTTAGTTCTTTGATCGCCCGATCAGTGTGGAGAATCGAGGACTCAAGAATCCCCTTGTCCCGACTGAGCTGGGTAATGTGACCTGCTTGCGCTGTACAAAGAGAGGAGGTTATTCACGTGTTATGGATTTAAGTTTTCTTGAATCAAGAATCAACTTACCAGCATTCTCTGATCGAAGTTTGTTGATTTCAATCTCTTGTTTCTTAAACATTGAGACTGAATTCAGCCTAATTTTGGCCACTTCTTTCCTCAAGAATGTGACCTCTCTGCAGCAAAATCAAGGCAGTCACAACCAAAATGCACCCATACTAACCAAAGGGTAATGATCCTCACCTGCGCAAGCTGTCGCGTTCTTTCTGAATGGCTTCTGTACTGGCCATCACAGCATGCGACTGGCCTGTTAGCCAGGATAACCCCTGTGATGCAAAGGAAGAGGATCAAAAGTGTCCTAAGTACAATTCAGGCACGAGCGCAGAAGTTCATTATACCTTTATAAACTTTTGCAAGACAGCATCATCCAATCCAGCGGGGATCCTCGCCAGAGCCCCTGATGAGCTTACCACAGGGACAGTCGGTGGGAGTGCCGGCTGGGCGCTACCCCCGGTAGTCATCGGTCGCGACAGGGTCCCTGTATTTATTCCTTCCCTTGCGGTCTGGACGACTCCTTGGACTACAGGGGTGGAGCGTTCTTCGTTGGAAGCTCCTGTACCAGCTGCGGCTTCAACCCCTCCTGAGGAGGTTGTAGGGCTGGACGCCGTCTTTCTTTGCCTGACAAGAAAGACAATTTGAGCAGTTTTTATTTAAGATTGTTGTTGGTTTAAGGTTCTTACCTTATTTGGAATCCCACTCGCTCCTGGGATTTCTGGGAAGGTTCCCCTTGGGAAGGAGAACCATCGTCGGTTCTTGCCTTCCTCATGGCAAACAAGGCAGCTCCCCCCTGGAAGTGTTCTGCTATGAGCATATTCCTAGAGAAAAGATAAAGATGTATAGAAAGGTCTTTACCTGGGCTACCGTACTGGCTGGTGGGGCTACATCCGAAGGCCTTGGCGACTCCTGGGTCGCTGGAGCCACCGCAGCCGGCCTTTGCTCAACTACCTCCCCCTCTGTCCGCGTAGGAGGAGGATTTTCCTCCCTGGGACTCGCAGTAGTCGCAGGGAGAAGCTCTTCTCCCTGTATGAACATTGACTTGTCAAACATACAGAAGGAATCGTAAAAAGAATGACAGAAAGGAATCCTTACCATGGTCGTCCTTTCGACCAGAGAAACAGAGACAATCGGTCCTGAAGCCTCGGGGGCTTCAGGAACTAGGGAGTCATCCGCGATCCCAAGATTTTCCGCGGTTGCAGGATCTGCCACGGCCACCTCTTCGGTAGCAGTGATCTCTGCGGGGCAGCTTGGAGCATCGCCGGATGGAAGGTCCGTGATCTTCCTCCTCCGAATGACCAGAGGAACATCATCCTCTTCCTCCTCGCTCCCCTCTCCTTGTACGACGAAGAAGTGATTCCAATCTGCGCCTGGTAAAACAGAAGGGATGTGATATCTTACCGCCGTCTTTCTTGCGGTAGGAGGAATGCTCCGCGAAGACCCCTCTCCGGGATTTGGCCTGGCCTTCTTGGGGGCAGGACTCTTTGTCCTGGGTCTTTGGGAGACCTTCACATTCTTCACCGTTGGCTTCCCAAGAGAGCCGACGTTCTCACTCGGGAAAGTCGTCTCAACGAACCTTCCTAGGAGCTGATTCACATTACCGATGGAATTGTTTAGCGCTGGACATGCATAAGACGTGAAAAATGGAGGCCAGATAGAGAATGTACCTTTCGGTGCTCCTGTTTAAGGTCATCGCCGGCGTGAATCAGACTCTGTGGACGAGGTGATCCCTTAGGGCCCTCTACATCGGCATTGTAGGCCCTAAGGAGGGAGTTGGTCCGCCTCTCAATTTCGGATGAAGGCAGGACTGTTCCCAAATTCGAGTCAGAATTTGTGCAATTCAAGAATGGCAAAGCTCAGCGCCAAGGAAATAAATACCTTTACTGTAGTCCAAGGTGCTGTCCGCCATGGACCTAATCTCCCATGCCGGATGAGCCCTTTCGCGCAGAGGACTCACCCGATTCTTCACAAAGTCTCGAATGACATCTCGAGCTGTCAACCCTTGATTGACCAAGTAAAGGATCACCTCGGCATGCTTCAAGAGCTCCGAATTCATCGTCGGGGGAGCATCCAACTCGCTCGACTTCTCTGGTCGCGAGTTCTCAAACCACAGGCTGCTCTCAGACGGTGGAGAGCAGTAGAACCACCTTTGGTGCCACCCGTGCACAGAGTCTCGCAGGGGTGGGGAGGGATACTCCTTTTTATCCCTCAGCCGGAAGTAGATGCATCCGGCGGCGTTGGTGCTCTTCGACCACGCCGAGAAGTAGAATCGCCGGAAAAGATCCACGCTGGGATACACACCGACGAACGCCTCACAGAGATGCTGGAACACCGCGAGGATCAGCATTGCGTTAGGGTGGAGGTTAATCAATTCCCACCCATAATGCTCAAGGACATCTTTGAGGAACTGACTCTCAGGGAATCGGAACCCACAGCGCAAGTACTCCTCAAAAATCACCAACTCGCCCTCTTGGACGGTTGGGGTTTCTTGGTCCTTCTCCGCGGGCCGCCAGTTGATGAGCAACCGCGGAGGAAGGATCTCCTCCTTCTCCAACGCCACTAGGCTCTCCTCAGAGTGGTGGATGGATCGGCTCCAGGATGCCATTTTTGGTGGAGAATCAAAGGAAAAGTTGGCGATTTTGGGAAGACGAAGGATGAAGAAAATGAGGGTTTTGTGCGGCGGGAACGATGAGGGTTTTCGGCTGTGTGGCTTCTTTGAGAAGACATCTGCTCTTTTTATAGACCCAAGGCAGCGCATTAATGTGAGTAACGTTTCATTTCAAACGTCCCATTAAATGCTTTATTCATTTCCCATAATGGATACTGCCTCTGGCGGACCCGATAAAGTGTTCAGGCATCGGATCTGAAACAAAAAGACTTCTTTGTTTCAGAAACTGAAAGTGCAAAAGGACTGAAAAATTTTTAGTACTTTTCGGAAGATGTTTCTTCTTTGTATGCTTTGAACATTTTTTACGAAAAAATCATGCAACTCAATTTTTGACGTACTGGAATGTTTCTAATTGGGTTATGGTTTGATCGAAACTGTGTTTTAGACTAAACTTCGATTCTAATCGGAGTGACAGTCTGACCGAGTTCCAACTCTGGTCGCAATTCAGTTCTGACCGCGGCCCTGAAACTGATCGCGGTATCAGGGCAGGTCGCGATGCTTTTGGAAGCATGATTCTGATCGCAGAACTAAAGTTTCCTATGTATGAGTGGTCGCGAACATAAAGTTTATGGCCATATTTTCGCACAGAAGATGTGAAGAATATTCATGAGAAATAAGAAACTTTTATTTCTTGCATTCTTTACATACAAAAGGGATACAGTCGATCAAAACGTCGACTTGCTCCGAAAGAAGTTTACAAAGTTACCCAAGGGACATGTTGTTGTCAGTAGGATCTACACTGGCAACTCCCAGGGAACTAGCAACTACCCTAAGTCTATCTACATCGTCCCTAACAACAGACGCACTATTGTCCCTAATCAAGTCAGAGAGTTCTCACTGTTGCTGAGCGTGGTCCCTCTCTCGACGGAAATGGTGCGCCTCTTCCCGGGATCGATCAAGACATTCTGCTAGATGTAGAATCTTCGAGGACATCTCCTCGGTCTTCTTCTCCAGGGCATTCTTCTCCTCCAGAAGAGTCTGTCCGGAAGGAAGAGATGGAGCAGCAGAAGGCTGATCGCTGGAGCCTCCAACCTCCTGCATTTTGCAAAAGTTAGTCGTACTAACTATAATTATCAGCAAAAGGGGAGAGGAATTGTTACCTGTCCCAGTGCATAACCCATTGATATACCCATCTTGGGAGGAGGATCATCAGATGGTGGAAGTGCAACCTTCCCATCAGAAGATTGCTTCGCCAACCCAATATGGCAATCATCTGATCGAGGGATAGTCACCGCTTGCCGACCAGAATATCGATCACCCAAAAGGATGGGAGAATTGGAGGGAAAAGGAGAAAGTTGAGAAGAATTCTTCTCCAAGGTTAAAGGCCTAATTTGCCGAGAGGCATGAACGGGGAGAGTCAAAGGAACTGAAGGAAGAAAGAAACTTGCTACATTCTTCACCTTTGTTCCACTGGAAGATCCTTCGTCAACCTTGGGTTTCTTCCTTAAGGGAGATAGGTCTTCAATTGTTTGAGGCCCTTGTTCGACGACTTCCTCTTCATCACTCTCAATCTCGATGATGTCGTGATCTGCCATCAGGATGAGTATGTGAAAAGGAATAAGGCAGGAGAAGTATGTGAAAAGGACTTAGGCGTGGGGAGAAATTGTGAAGTTTTACATATCCAGGAACCTGGTATTTGTAGCCGCCAGGGTGACGGTTTGCATTCCAGATGCCTCGGGTTTTGTCAAAGCATTTACAATTTTACCGCGAGATAAAAACAGTTCTACGGCACTATCATTGCCCATCACATAATGTCAGAACCAGTCTTGGGAAACCAACCGTTTTTCACTTAGTGCGCCACTAAGTGGAAAAATTGAAGAGTCGGGTTAAAAATCCAATGCATGGTCTTAAAATTCGAAATAAACACGTCTCTTCGTTTTCTTCGAATTTGGGGGCTAGCTGACGAGGATTGACACCCGGGTCACTTCTAATAAACTTTTGGTTCAAGACAGGTTTGAACCGGACATGTATCTGGCAATGCAAACTCAAGCTATTCTGAGGGGCATCTCCATGAGGTCACGAGCTTTACGCGATCAGGTCACGGGCTTCGTGCGATCAGGCCAACAGTTTTGCGCGGTCAGAAGTTCGTATGCTATACGCGAACTGGATATCCAGGATGTTGCGCGGTCAACCCACATTCTGCGGTCAGAACATTCTCGACCAGGGCGCTTGGAGTTCATTCGGTTATCCATATGACAGGATATTCCAAGCATCCCGAAGATTTCTTCCACATTGAAGACCAACCGTCAGAGGTTAATGTATGCGGTTATCCATGATTAACATGTGTTAATAACCTCCGTGGAAGTTAACAGCAGTTCTCCAAAAACCGCATCCAACCGTTTGATGCAGTTTCTTCATATGGCACCCTTTCGACCAGTATAAAAGGGTGGCATAGAGGTCCGAGGAAGGATCATCCGATCCATTTGGAAGAACAAGACCCCTGATATAGTTGAGACATCACACATCTCAACTACGAAAAATAGCCAAGTCTACGGCCCAAATTAGATAGTTTCTATAAGCCTCCCTGGCTTTATTTTGTACATTTACATAGAAAAAATCTTTCACCTGTGAAGGAGTTTTTCTGCTATTTCTGTAACCTTTTGTCACCTATAGTGAAATCATAACAGGACGTAGGGCTATTACTCCCACCATCGAGGGCCCGAACCTGTATAAATCTCTCTGTGCTCCTGTTCACCATTGTTCTACATATCTTCCCGGAGGGTCATCTTGAAAGGTCTCACCATTACAAATTTTGCATAAGTTCGGCTGAGGACTCCGAGTCCGAATCGTCGACAGTATCCATTATAGGAAATGAATAAAATATTAAGTGGAACGTTTGAGTGGAACGTTACTCACATTGGTGCGCCTCCTCGGGTCTATAAAAGGAGCAGTTAGCTTTTTGAGGAAGCCACACAGCCAAAAACCCTTCCTCAATACTTCCGCCGCACAAAACCCTCATTCTTCTCAGCCTCCGTCTTCCCCAAAGTTGCCATCTTTCCTCCCGATTTCTCACAAGAAATGGCGTCCTGGAGCAGATCGATCCACCACTCCGAGGAGAGTCTGCTGGCGTTGGAGAAGGAGGAGATCCTTCCTCCGCGGTTGCTAATCAACTGGCGGCCCGTGGAGAAGGACCAAGAAACCCCAGTCGTCGGAGAGGGCGAACTGGTGGTCTTCGAGGAGTACATGCGCTGCGGGTTCCGATTCCCCGAGAGTCGGTTCCTAAAGGACATGCTTGAGCATTACGGGTTGGAGTTGATAAACCTCCACCCAAATGCAGTCCTGATTCTGGCGGTGTTCCAGCACCTGTGCGAAGCCTACGTCGGAGTGTATCCCAGCGTGGATCTCTTCCGACGCTTCTACTATTCGGCGTGGTCGAAGAGCGCCAACGCCACCGGATGCATTTACTTCCAGATAAGGGAGAAGAAGGATTATCCCTTCCCACCCCTATGAGATTCGGTGCACGGGTGGCACCAGAAATGGTTTTACTGCACCCCTCCATCTGAGAGCGGGTTGTGATTCGAGAACTCGCAGCCAGAGAAGCCGAGCGAGTTGGACTTCCTCCCAGCGATGAATGCTGAGATCGCAAAGCACGCCGAGCTGATTCTTCACTTGGTCCAACAGGGACTAACAGCTCGCGACATCATTCGAGACTTTGTGAAGAACCAAGTGAGCCCCCTGCGTGAAAGGGCTCATCCGGCTTGGGAGATTGAGTCCATGGCAGACAACACCCTGGACTACAACGATGGTATGTGATTTCGACACCGAAACCTCATACTTCTGTGATGTATTGTCTAATTTGTATTCTGGGAACAGTCTTGCCTTCCTCCGAGGTCGAGAGGCGGACAAATTATCTTCTCAAGGCCTACAATGCTGAAGTGGAGGGCCCCAAGGGATCGCCTCGCCCACAGAGCTTGGTTCACTCCGGCGACGACCTCAAACAGGAGCGCCGAAAGGTATGTCATCTTTCACTTAGCTCCTATTCGCAGGTCTTCTGTGCACTCAGCACTGACGAATTTGTCGAGATGAAACAACTCTTGGGGAGATTCGCAGAGGTGATGTTCCCAAGTGAAAACGTCGGTTCCCTGGGAAAGCCGTTGACGGAGCACTCCTCCTACCGCAAGGAAAACTGCGGTAAGATATCACGTACCTCCCGTTCTTCCAGGTACAAACTGGAATCATTTCTTCGTCGTACAAGGCGAGAGGAGCGAGGAGGAGGAGGATGACGTTCCCCTGATCCGCCGGACGACGAAGATAGCGGACTCTCCATCCGACGAGACTCCACCTCGTCCCGTAGAAACAGAAACAACCGCAGCGGACCCCGCAGCGACCGAGAGTCCCGCGGTCGCAGGCGAGATCCCTGCTCCCGAAGCCCCTGAGGCTTCAGGGTCAGTCGCTTCTCCCTCCCTGGTCGAAGGGATGACCACGGTAAGATTTCCTCGTGGTCTTATCTTCTCAATTTTCTTTGTACATGTGTTTTATCGGGTTTACACTTATACAGGGAGAAGAACTTCCCCCTGCGGCTCCTGTGAGTCCCAGGGAAGCAAATCCACCACTCCTGCGGACAGGAGAGGAGGTGTCCGAACAAGACCCCGCGAGCGTCGCGGATGAAGTGCTGGCTCCAGCAGTCCAGGAGCCACCCAGGCCTTCGGACGTATCCCTGCCCACCGGACAGGTTACCCAGGTATGAATTCTCACCACTTAGGTCCTTATCATCCCTTATGAATATGCTTACAGGAGAACGTTCATAGGGAGAAAAGGCCCTGTTTACAAAGAGGAAGACTAGGACGGATAGCGACTGTCCTCTTTCTCAAGGAGAGCCTTCCCTGAAATCCCAGAAGCTGATGGGATTTCAAATATGGTAAGAACCCCATTCTGGTTATTCTGGATCGGGTTGTGGCGACTACTAGCGTAATCGTCGACTCCTTCTTTCTTTGTAGGCGTAAAGAGGTAGCACTGAGCCCTTCAGCTGCCCTGGGGAGGGTTGAAGTTGCTACTGGTGCCGAAGCCTCCGGTGAGGGGCGCTCTGTCCCTCTTGTCCAGGAAGTCCTCCGGGCCGTGAGGGATGAATCAGGCGCGGAGACCCAGTTGCAAGCAACAGAAACTACGACTGAGGCCCAGTAGGCACATCCACCTGCTACTCCTGTGACGGGTCCCTCGACCAGACCTCCCGCCATCCCGGAGGATATTTCATTTCAGGAGTATACAGAGGTATGATAAACATCTCTTTTGGTACCTGAATTGTGCGTAGAACACCACTGACCTCTCTTTGTATTACAGGAGCTATCCCGTGTGACGGCCAGATCGATCGCCATGGTGGCGAGCATCCAGGCCATACAAAAAGAGAGAGACTGCTTGCGCAAGTAAGGATAAATGCCCTCCAATATGTATAGATACAAATTCATTATGACAATCGTCTTTTCTGTCACAGGCAGGTTGCTTCTCTGAAGAGGGAGCTGGCCACTCAGAAGCTCATGTCGATCTCCACATTTTCGAAGCAAGAGGTCGAGCTTAATGATCTGCGGTCATGGCTCTCTGGTAAGTCGATTCCCGACTAGGAAGACTCCACTTCGTAGTTTAGATTGTTGATAACAATCTTTTTACTGCAGTGCAAGCAAGTCAAATAAAACGGCTTGGTCAGGACAAGGCGGTCCTCCAGGCCTCCGTTAATTCTACCCGCAAGGCGAACAGAGACCTGAGCCAATCCATCTTCGATAAGCTGAAGATGGTGGCCTGTCTCCTGAGGGCTGATGTGGTCGAGACCACAAAGGACGACCTCAGTTCGAGCGACTGGTCCACACTGGTCGTGGCCCAAGCGGAGTCACTTCTCGAGTATCTTTCGGAAGATACACGGCGGCAGCAAGAGGCGATCAGAACTAGGGTTCGATCAGCAGCCTCCGCCACTCTCTGCCGGTTTCGTCTTCACCACGGCCCAAATAATGAGCTTTGTAGCTCCTAAAAACTTCTATTTCAATATCTTGTTTGGGTTTTCTAAAATTCGGTAAGATTGTGAGAGTGCGTTCTGTCGTTTCAAAGTGTTTTAGGGGTGGTATAGATAGAGCTGGTGGATGCTCTTGATAGCCTTGTGATTTGCTGTTGCTTATGCAATGGTTAACTTGTGTATTATGGCTAGTAGCCTAAGTATTTCATGCACTAAAGTAAGTTGCATTATTTTCTGCATTGCTGTCTTAGTTGGCCTTAGTTAGTTAGATTGGTCTGGACCCTTTTTCAGAGCCACCATGGTTGATACAAGAAGGAGATTCCGAAGCGGTAGAGAAGACAGGGAGCAGACTCCGCAAGAAGAAGATACCATGACAAGAGACCCTTTGTTTCAGCCAGGATCTCAAAGCTCCAATCCTCCCCAGAGTGAACAACCCAGTATTCAAGAAATTCTCCTATCCATGGAGAAAAATCGTCAAGAAGCCCAGGCAGCTCATACCCAACTGCTGGCTCAAATAGTTCAGAGGATGCCTCCTGGAGCGACAGAAGGAACTACTGTAGGTGCCCGACTAACGGATTTTCAAAAGACCCGTCCACCAACATTCTCTAGTGCGACCGATCCCATGGTTGCCGATGATTGGTTAAGGGATATCGAGAGGAAACTGGACACGGTCCGATGCAGCGACCGAGAGAAGGTTTTATTTGGATCTCACCAATTAGCAGGAGTTGCAGCTGCATGGTGGATGAACTACCAGGAGGCCCACCTTGACAAGGATAATATCTCTTGGACGGAATTCAAGGAACAATTTAGAAAATTCCACGTACCTACCGGCGTCATAGCTGCAAAACGTCGGGAATTCCGTAATCTAATTCAAGGAAGCAAGACGGTCACCGAGTATCTGCACCAGTTTACTCACCTAGCCCGGTATGCACCTGGAGATGTTGATACCGAAGAAAAGAAAATAGAACGTTTTGCAGAAGGACTTCAACACTACCTGCAGTACCAAATCGCTTCCCATGAGTTCATTGAGTTTCAAACACTAGTGAACAGGGTTTTAAAGATAGAGGAGAAGAGGAATATGGGAGAAGAAAGATGGAAGCGGAGGATGTCTCAACAAGTGCGACAACAACTAAACTCAACCAGAAGGAGAGTCCCTACCGCTGTTGGGGGAAATCTCCGCGGCGCTAAGTCCAGGTAAGTCGTGTCCCATTGGCCCGGGGACTCGGCCTCCGGGGCCTCCCCGGGCGCCGCCTATTGGCTCCCAGCACCAGGCCTCCGGCGCCGTCCCGGGCGCCGCCATTTGGCTCCCGGGACCTGGCCTCCGGCGCCGTCCCGGGCGCCGCCAATGGCCCGGGGACGTGGTCTCTGACCTCTCCCCGGGCGCCGCCTTTTGGCTCCCGGGACCTGGCCTCCGGCGCCGTCCCGGGCGCCGCCATTCGCCCGGGGACGTGGTCTCCGGGGCCTCCCCGGGCACCGCCTTTTGGCTCCCCGGACCAGGCCTCCGGCGCCGTCCCGGGCGCCGCCATTTGGCTCCCGGGACCTGGCCTCCGGCGCCGTCCCGGGCGCCGCCAATGGCCCGGGGACGTGGTCTCCGACCTCTCCCCGGGCGCCGCCTTTTGGCTCCCGGGACCTGGCCTCCGGCGCCGTCCCGGGCGCCGCCATTGGCCCGAGGAGGTGGTCTCCGGCCTCTCCCCGGGCGCCGCCTTTTGGCTCCCGGGACCAGGCCTCCGGCGCTGTAACACCCTGTTTTGCCAAACCCTAAAATAGCCAAAATCCACATCCTGACCCCAAACCCTAATCTGCTTCAGCCATTCTCTTCTAAGTGTTGTTCAGAACATTTTTCCCTTCGGGATCACCTCCAAAATCCCATCCTAAAACTGAGTTTCGACTCTTGCCGTCTCAGAACCCTAATTACCCTAATTTTACCCTAAACTGCTTTTCCCCAATTTTGTCGAAACCCTTCAGATCTTACCCGATCATACCAAACTTTGGCCGGATAAGTTCTAATAATCTTTTGCAACTTATCTGTGAAATCAGATTTCAGATCAGCCCTCCAGATCTCCAGATTTGCAGATAAGTCCCTGGAAGCAAAGTTCTGAAAATTGCAAATCAGCCCTTCCATTCTTTTCGGCTGTTTTCGACCAGCCCCTGGTCGTTGCCCACGACCAGCGCACGAGTCGCCGTTGCCGCGCCGTGGTTTTCGCCGCGTTTGCTCACCGCCGGCCACCGCTTCTTGTCGCTTGTGCCCGTGAGTTGCTGTGCCACCCCATGCGCACGTGCCAGCACAGTTGCGTCGCCTTGCCCAGCTGTTAAACGG
This sequence comes from Pharus latifolius, assembly GCA_019359835.1. Classification (NCBI taxonomy): domain Eukaryota; kingdom Viridiplantae; phylum Streptophyta; class Magnoliopsida; order Poales; family Poaceae; genus Pharus; species Pharus latifolius. The sequence goes on along the minus strand of CM033323.1, from coordinate 35,329,326 downwards.
CCGCGCTCCAGTAGCATTTCGCGCGCGCGCTCCTGTTGCCGTGGCATTTGCATGGCGTTACGTGTCGTTGCCGGAGCTGTGCCGCTGCCTCCGCATCTGCGCCGTCCCAGGTGAAGTTCCAATGCACCCGACAAGGTCAGCAAAGCTGCAGCACCGCCTGAAGCAAATCACGTCGCCGTCGCCGTTGTTGCGCCTGCGCCCGACAAGTTTCTCCCCGGCGCAAGCAACCGCTGTCGTGTTTTCCCTCGCAAGTTCCGTCCCCGTGCCTATTTAAACCCTCCCTGTGCTTTGAGAGCCTCAAGCCTCCAGAAAATCGGGTAAGTCCCAAACTCCACCGTTCTCGCCTTCTTCTCCGGCGAGCCAGTGAGAGAGCTCACGGTGCTAGCCCATTCCACAGCCCCTCTCTTCGATCCAAGGCCACCAGTGAGTTCCCCTCTTCACCCTTTATGTGTAGTAGCAACCAATTGCACCAAATCGATCCCCATCGCCGGTGATCGCCGGAAAAGCCCAATTGCCCTGTTTCCCCAATGCTTACCGATTCGTCCCGAATTAGCTCTCGTCCCAGTAGCAAAAACTGATCCTTAGCCATTTCTTAGCAAGCCTGTGGAATCCAAATCACCAATCGTGCTCAAATCGAAGAAATCCCAAACTGGAACCTCAGCCGTTCGCCGGACTTCAGCGCCAAGCTTCTCCGGTCATTCTCCGACCAAATTGACTGCACCAGTAGCTTCTACACTCCACCCTTTCACTCCCTGAGCAAAGAATCGAGTTCAATCGCCTTGTAGCATAAACCCCTAGTCTCCAGTGTCGTCTTCTCCAGCGCCGGTCGCCGGAATTCTTTCCCGGCCGATCTAGCTCCTGAAACCTTGTCCTTTAACTTTGCCTCAACTCCCTGAGCAATTCTTTCCACTAGCTCGACACCTGGATCTGCCTAGATTGTGAGTTATGCCTTTGCCAAACGTTTGTCCAGATCAATGTCTGTGCCGTGTCGCCACCGCAGTTCATCGCCGGATTTGGCCGCCCTTCGGCCACTTTCAGCCCTTATTCCTGTTGAGTATTTTGTTCCTGTTAGTAATGCCTACCTCCCAGACAAAGTGTTGCATCAATTGGAGCCCTGGATCAAAAGTTAAGCCATGCCCTAGTTTCTGGCCATGTCCAGCACTATGTCAGTGCATGTCAGCCACTGGCATTAGCCTTGTTTGACCCCTCTGGTTGAGCAATGGAAATGTCACTTTGTCCCCTAGATTCCTGGAGTTGTGTTCTACATCTTTCCCTTGTATCACTTCTCCAGAAAACCATCCTAAGATCAGTTTAAAGTTATGCCAAAGCCATGAACCGAATGTCGACCCTTCGACGTTCAATCCTTTTTAGCCGCTTCTTTGACCAGAGCCCTTGTGACCTTGCCCTAACCTTTTCCCCTGCATGCATGACTTATTTACTTAATAATTTCTATGGACACTATTTTCTGTATGCTTATGGTATGTGTTTGTGTGTTGGTTGATTGCCGCAGAGTCAGAAGTTGAAGGAGCAGAGGAAGTCTTCGAAGAATCATCTGAGTACTTAGACCCAGCATTGCAAGGCAAGCCTCATTCCTTTGATCATGTCTCGCCCAATATTTTCATATGAAGTATATTCACTGTTTCTTACTATGCATGCTTATTTGAGATACAAGTTATGTTTGAATGACATGAATAGATATCACCTAATGAATCATGAAACCCCTTTTGTTATTGAACCTTTATATATATGTTTTTGTCACCCTAGGACTCATGTACTGAATATCCACATTAAACTTGAAATGGTCAAATACATGAGAAGTTGTAATGAAAACCGTTTGTCAAGAAAACTGATAAAAGGGATCAGTAATGAGGATTGGATTGTATGGAGAGGGTGCGGTGCGCACCAGGGAATGTGAATGTTCCTCACTATTGGTTCATAAGGACAAGAACCTTGTGCTGTGTCTCTATGCGAATTGTAAATGTACCAACCACTTGCCTGGTATGGGACAGGCACAACTTAGTAGCTTTTTGGTATTAGCAGTTCCCTGCATGGTTTGTCGATCTGGTTTCTCGCGTGGAAACTGGTAGGCCAAGGTTCGGCCATGAGTGATGTGAGTTCAGAAAAATAATGAGAGGAAAAGGTGTAAAAGAAGGAAGGCGCCCTAGACCTGATTAAGCCGTGAGCGGTTGTAATCTTAAACGGTCATATGTCTTGCGTGGACACAGACCAAGACTATGTGTCCTGCGGGAACATAGACCAGAGGCTAGGAAGTAAGGCAGTGGGGAAGACCCACAACGGTACTTGAGACTTAACTGTCTATTTACCGGGCAGGGATACTGTTAATACTGAACTGAAAAAGCGTTGTGTGATCTCGGCCTTGTCACATGTGTATAAGTCACATGGAGCTGATCCGACTTGAAAGCCGAGTGAACCAGTGGATTTAAAAAGAGGTACACCTTTGCAAAGTGTAAAAGAAGTATCAGATACTCGGTACTCCCAGGTTCAGGAGTCTTTTCGTAGTGGATGTTATCCATGGGTTATAGCACAAGTAATGTTTTGGAATGTTTTCATAATGCGGTTAACAAAGTAGTGACTCATGGGAGACCACTACATCTAATGTTTTATTGAAAACCTGTTTAATGTTTAAAGTATCATTTTCATGACAAAAGTACTGTTTTACTGAACAAATGACTTGGAAATCTATATATCTCTATCCATATGAAACTAAAACCCTGGAATCATATGTTTCACCCTCATGTAAGTACAATTGCAATAATCCCCGGAATGAGTGTTGCTGAGCACCAAGTGCTCACCCTTGCATTTATATCCCACTGTAGAAGAGGGATTCGAGGATCCCGATTCCTTCAGTTATGAGTACTCAGCTGAAGATGGAAGCACCCCGGACGAGCCCACTTTCTAGAAGGATCATGCACCAAGTCAAGTCAGATGTGGGAGAAGTCCCTCCAACCCCGCTGCTGATTGAAGTCAAGCTGTTTGTCGTCGCCTTATGCTTTATGTTGTGTGTTCGGTACTTGGATACCGATTCTGGTTCTGATAAACTGGTTATTTTCTTAGCAACTCTACTTAGCGCCATTTTCGGTGCTTTGGCTATGTAATATTGGCCATGTTGGCCTGATACTTGTTTAATGATATTACTATGCTTGTGTGGTTTGAGCTCATGTGGCATCATGCTGTGTGTAACCTACCTGGGCGGTTACCAAGGTGATCCTCAAATGGGGGTCTCACAGGCGCCGTCCCGGGCGCCGGCATTCGCCTGGGGACGTGGTCTCCGGGGCCTCCCCGGGCGCCGCCTTTTGGCTCCCGGGACCTGGCCTTCGGCGCCGTCCCGGGCGCCGCCAATGGCCCGGGGACGTGGTCTCCGACCTCTCCCCGGGCGCCGCCTTTTGGCTCCCGGGACTTGGCCTCCGGCGCCGTCCCAGGCGCCGCCATTGGCCCGGGGACGTGGTCTCCGACCTCTCCCCGGGCGCCGCCTTTTTGGCTCCCGGGACCTGGCCTCCGGCACCGTCCCGGGCGCCGCCATTGGCCCGGGGAGGTGGTCTCCGGCCTCTCCCCGGGCGCCGCCTTTTGGCTCCTGGGACCAAGCCTCCGGCGCCGTCCCGGGCGCAGCCATTCGCCCGGGGACGTGGTCTCCGGCCTCTTCCCGGGCGACGCCTTTTGCCTCTTGGGACCCGGCCTCCGGCGCCAGTCCCGGGAGCCGCCTTTGGTCCGGAGACCTGGCCTCCGGCGCATGTCCCAGGCCTCATCGCCCTTCTAAAGGTAAAGTTCGAGTTGATTTGTCACGTGCAGGTCACGCGAGGAGCGCCTCGGGAATCAGCGACCACTTGTCAAGTATCCAAGACGTTTGACCGGGAGAAGGACGTACCTACCCTTCAATCCGACGGTGGCTTCCGGGGTAGTTTAGGCTTTTTGCTTCTTTTTGGGGCTATAAATAGCCTTTGTACCCCTCTGTTGTAAAGGATCGGATCACTTTTATTGGAATAGCTAAACTCACTGGCGTGCTCCGGAAGCCTCTCCCCCGGAGAGAGCCTCGCCAGTCGACTCTGGTCGGGAGCGCGTTGACAGGACTAGGGCCCCCACCGGGACCCAAACCTGTATAAATCCTCGTGTCTTTTCTTGTGCTTGTCCGGCGGGGGAGGACCGGTCATCCGGTCAACCCGCGCCGCGTAATCTTCGCTAGGATCGTTCTCAAAACCTGCCGGGGTATTCGCAATACCACGACAGTTGGCGCCGACCGTGGGGAGTCGTGACAAGACGCCATGGCTCCCCCAAGAACAAGGGCTCGCACCCTTCCCGGTGACCCGGGTCTCGGAGACCCGGCGCCGCCCGTCTGGGACACTGGTATCCCGGCGCTTCCGCCCGGAGGCGGCCTGGCCCAGGTACCGCCTCCCTCCTTTCCTCTTAACTTAGGTGCTTCCACCTCCAGGTCGTTCCCGGTGACCGCGGGGACCTCGGCCGGGACCAGTCTCCCCCCGACGGCTCCCCCGGCTCCCCGGGACGCCCTGCTTGAGGTTCTTGTGGAGGGCCAGCTCCGCGCCCAGCGCTCTATGGATGAGCTACTCAGCGTGTTGGCGCAGCCTCCGGCCCCCACATTTGCGTCGCACCCATATCCGGGGACTATGCCCTCGTTTATGGGTTACCCGGCAGCCCCTCCGGCCTCCGGGAGTTTGTCCGCCCCGTATGATCCTGCCGGGGGGTTCCCTCCCCCTGCGGGATATACGTCCGGACACTTCCTGGCACCCGGGCCCGTCCTGGTGCCGGGAGGATACTTCATGCCAGGGCCCTTCGCGGCACCAGGGGGGTACCCCGTCCCAGGCCTATTCCCGGGGCCAGGAGCCCACTTTATGCCGGGGGTTTTCCCTACGCCGGGAGCCAGTCCCTCCCCTCGCGTCGCGTTAACCGCACCGGGGGCGGTCGACAGAGCAGCTCCAGCGCCTCAGTGGACTTCCCCCCGCATGGGCTCCCCGGTCCCGGACGTCGCCGCGGGGGCTCCCCCCTCGCCGGTTCCGGATGTTACAGGGGCTTCCCCCTTTCCGATTCCGGTCGCTGCCACTGGGGCCCCACCCTCTTCGGTTCCAAACGTCTCCATGGGCGCCCCCTCCCCGGTTCCGGATAATACAGGGGCTTCCCCCTTTCCGGTCCCGGGGGGTCTTCGCAGGGGGCTCCCCCCGGCCGGCCCAGGAAGCCTCCGGGCCGGTAGCTACAGTGCATAAGCTCCCTCCCTCGGTGGGATAGGTCCGTTTCGCCCGGGGGGAGGTCGAGCGAATGCATTCACCAGAGCGCGGGGAAGAACTTCTCCCCGGCCGCGGGTGTGCGGAGCCTCGCTCTCGCACCGGTCGGGGGAAGAGACCCGCTGAAGAGCCAAGCTCTCCGGAGAATAGCCCGGACGTCCGGGAACTCAGCCCCGGTCCAGAAGAGAAGCGTCGCCACCGCCACTGTGGCGGACCTCTCAGACCGCTTCCAGACTCAGACAACGAAGGTCCCGTGAAAGAAGACAGCGACTGGGACTCTCCCCGGGAGGTGCAGGGGGCTAACCAGCCCCTGTGCTGAAGACTTCGCAGCATCTAGTGGCCGCGGCCCTACCGTCCTCCGCACATCGAGCACTATAGCGGTGAGGCAGACCCTTACGAATTTGTGCAGGTCTACTCCACTGCCATCTCCGCAGCCGGGGGGGACGAGACGGTACAGTGCAACGTCTTCCCCCTCTACCTCTCCGGCATTGCCCGCTCCTGGTTCTACAACCTGAAGGCCGGCTCCATCAAGTCTTTCGCGCAGCTCAAGCGGGAGTTCTGCGCGAACTTCCAGGGGAGCTATGTGCGCCCCCTGGACTCCTCGCAGCTGTACACTGTCCGGCAAAGGACTGGGGAAACCATCAGAGGCTTCTTCAAGCGCTTTGCTCAGGTGAAGCCTGCAAAAGCGGCATCCTCCCGGGGGAGCTCCACCGAAGGCTCTCCCGGAGCTGCCCCTCTTCCGCCGACGAGCTCTTCAACGTACTCGAAAAGTACGCTCGGGCGGAGGAAGGCGACATCTGGAAGAAGACCCAGGGGGTTCCCGCCCCCGCCGACCGGGGGGCCAGTGATCCCCTCAAGCGCCACAGACAGGGGGAGCGTTGCGAGCCACGGCCTCGGGACACCTTTGTCCTCGAGGGCGAAGGCGGCTCGCGCGACCCCCCAGGGGACAACCGCCCCTTCCCCAAGCCGAAAGGCCATGGGGGAGGACAGTCCTCGCGCGGCCGGGAAGGCCCTGCGGGGAGAAGGCGGGAAGGACCGTGGTGCAGCTTCCACAGGTCCAGTACCCACGCTACTCGAGACTGCAACCTGCTACTACAGCACTTCAAGGCGTTCCTCGACCAGCGCGGGCAGGGGGGGACTCCGGCCTCCTCGCTCCCTCGGCCAGCTGTTCCAGCCCTTCCCGCTCCCGCGGGGGGTCAGCAGACGCAGACGCAGGAGGGGGAGCCTTCAGAAGCTCTCCCCTTTCAAACTTCTCAGCGCCACATCAACGTCATCGTGGGAGGGTCCGCCTCCGGGCGGGACTCTAAGCGCCAGAGTAAGGAGTACGCGCGCGAGGTCAAGGTTGTGGGGGTGCTACACACGTCCCCGCCACCAAAGTGGTCGGACGTCCCCCTCACCTTCACGGCAGAAGACGCGCGGGGGGTTCGCTTCCCCCACGACGACGCGCTCATTGTCTCCGCGACCATCTACAACTACCATCTGGCCCGTATCCTCGTGGACTGAGGGTGTAAGCGGCAACCCGGTCACAGTGGCCGCGGTAACGAGTCACTTTGGGAGACTAGTCTCCTGCCCAAACACTCAAGACCCGTTTTCGGGCACTTCCTCCTCCGGGAGTAGACGCTCTCCCCAGCAGGACGTCTAATGGCCTTCTCGGATCTATCTTCGTCCTCCGGGAGTCGACGCTCGACGCTCTCCCCATCGGGATGTCTAATGGCATTCTTGGATATTTGGTCCCCGGCGACCTTCTTCCCGACTCCCCATTCTCACGGCGACCGGATGATTGCCTCCCGGCGACTTTATTCCCGGCTCCTCGTCCTCATGGCGACCGGACGATTGTCTCCTGGAGAAGTTACGGATTTCTCGGACACTTCTTCCCCGGAGACCCTATTCCCGGCTCCCCGTTCTCACGGCAACCGGATGATCATCTCCTAGGAAGCTCGTCTCCGGAAATCTCATCGGGTTTTCTTGGATGTTTCTTCCACACGAGAACTTATTCCCGGTTCCCCGTTCACGGCGACCGGACGATTGTCTCCCGGAAGGTCCTTCCCTAAGAAACCTCGTTTTAAAATTTTCCAACTTAGAAAAATTCCTATGCTACAGGTTGTTTTCACCCCGGGGGCCTTGTTACCCCCACAGCGCGCGGAGCTACCCTCCGGCCTGCTGTGGGCGGGGTGTCGACCGCAACGCCCACGAGCAAACTTAGCTCATTCTTGTTAAGATGAGTTGTCCGGACCATCCAAGAAGAAAGAATAAAAAGACAACAAAAGCGGCAACAGCTTTATTCATCATGAAACCCGAAGGACATCTTCCCCCTCCGGTGGGCTTCGGAAACGATACAACCCGAGTCCTAACCCGGGGGATTCTCTACGTCCTAAGGCCCCTACGCCTAGTACTCTCGGAGGCTCTCCGCTAGCTCCCAGGTCAAGTCCCGGTACAATGCTCGCACGCGGCGCTGAGCGTCCCGGAGCACATCTTCGGGCCAGAACTCGTATCCCGCCGGTGGAAGTATCCGGAGGGGAGGTATCATCCGGAACCCCGGTCGCGGAGTGGACAATTCGGCCCGATGATTGTCAAAGTTGTCCAAGTGCCACTCCGGACGCCACCTCAACCGGATCGGCTCCCGAACGCTGTCCCCACCGCGCTTCCCGGAGACAAGGCTTAGCAAGATTAAAGCCGCTTGGGCGTCTCCCGGGGAGCCCCTCCCGGACCTTCGCCCGGGGGCAACCTCCTGGGAACCCTGGCAACAATGCATTCAATTCAAAGACTTAGGAAAAATTATAACTCCATTGCATTCAAAATTTTTTTGTACTAGTGTCCGGGGCTTCTTCTAAGAAGCTACCGGGATCAAAAGTCCTAAGAAAATAAAAGGGCCCTAACTAAGACCCGGGGGGAGGCTCATACATGTTCATTGGCATCCTCCCCCCGGGGGGTTTCCTCTGAGGCCGGGGCCGGAGCGTCCACCGCCGGAGGCGCCGGTACCGGGAATCTTGCCCGGATGATCCGGTCGAAGAAGCCCCCCGTGAGCTGCTCCACCTTCCGGCGTGAAGGCTCGAAGAACTCAAGGAAGCTCCGCGGGATGCGGCCCCCGATCGCCCGGGCGCCCACTCCCCGGTGCTCGATGAGCCCGGCCGCGGCCGCAACGACGGGAATCGCCCGGCCCCGTGCCCGGGCGTCAGCCGCCTCCGGGATGATGGAGACCTGCGTATTGAGAAAACGCACGGCCTCCGCGAGGGTCGTCGGGGGCACCTCCGAGCTACTCCCGGAGCCTAGGCTTACGCCAAGGCTCTCGAGGGCCGAACGGACGGAGCGGCCTGCGTCCGCCACCGCCCGGACGCTCGATTCCTCGAGCTCCCGGAAGGCCTCCCTCCTCGCCTTCGCCTCCTCTCGGAGGCGGCCATTCATCGCCTCCGAGACGTGAACTTGGGCCCGGACCCGGGCCAGCTCCTGGAGAGCTTCCTCCCGATGGCCCAGGAAGGAGGCGGCCCTGTCCTCCGCGTCCTTGAGCAGCCGGATGATGCGCTGCTCGACGCCCCAGGTAATCGCCGTCCCCTATAAATTCCAGAGTTAGAAAAATTTTGAATTGTAGGAGCCAAAGGAAAGCGATAGTCGCTTCGGGTCAATACCTGGGCTTGGAGAGACCGGAGCTCCGCGAAGCGATCGTGGAGCGTCCCTCCCGCAACGAAGGCCTGGACCTTCGGGGTCTGCAGGCCTTCCGCGTAGCGTTCAACCTCTCCTGCGGAAAGCAAGGGGGTCTCCCACCCGGCGCTGGTCCGGCCGCGGCCGGTAGCAGGCTCTCGAACCTGGGCGCCCGGCGCGACCTCGGTCGGGGTGGCGGTCGTCGTCGTCCTCGTTGCGGAGGTGCCCCCCGAGGAAGTGGCTGAGGAAGTCCCGGAAGGGGTCCCTCGCCGGGGGGCGACCATCAGACCCTTCCCCTTCCCGGGCCGGAGGGCCCCCGGGGCCCCCACTTCCGGTGGGACCTCATAGACCGAGGGGCTCCCCCCCTCGTCCACGGGCTATTCCATCCCCGGAGGCGAGGCCTCCGCGAACCTCACCTCCAGTTTCTCCGGCTAAAAGGGGGCCGGGGGTGGTGGCGGGGCCGCTACCGATGGCGGTGACGGGGCGTAGTTCGCCGAGTCAGAGCCCGCCCCGTCCGCGGCCGGTTCCTTCCCCCGAGCCTCAACGGGGCTCTTCGGGGGAGGGGGTGTTGTCTCCTTCTGTGCCGGCGCCCGGGCGCGCTCGGTCCCAGGGGTCTCGTCCCGGGGCTTCACCGGAGTCGCCGCCGGCATCGTTGACGAGCCGGGGGTCTTTTGGACTCTAGCCTTCTTAGGCTCAGAGCCCCCGGCCGCGTCCTTCCCCCGCTTATGCGACCCGGGGGTGGGGAGGGGCTTCCTCTTTGGGAGGTTCAGCCCATAAGCCTCAGCCACCACGTTTCGGGGAGGACCCTCCCCCACGAGGCGCACGACGCGCTCGTGCTCGTCGGCGAAGTACCTCCCGAGGAGGTTCTCCGCCTTCTCCCGCACCTCCGGGTACGGCCAGACTACAACAAGTAAAGTGTTAGTTAAATTTTTGAAAATTTGTAAATGCGATGCAGCAGGTTACCGGGACTTACGTCGGGTCACCGGCTTGACCGGAGGCCGCTGCTCCGGGCCCATGCCGGTCCCCCTCCTCCCGCGCGCAAAGGGGGAGATCCTCAGGAGCATCATCTCCTTGGCGGCGTCCCGCATAGAGCGGGTCTTCCGGGAGACGATCACCTTGCCGAGGAGCTCGAGCTCCTCGTCCGTCCACACCGGAGGCTTCGGCGCGGACGACCGGCTGTAAGAGGCGGGCTCCGGGGCGTACGTCACCCCGTCGTCCTGGACCCGGAGGTAGAACCACCTCCGGACCCAATCGCGCTAATGGTCCCGGGAGGCTGCCGCCGGGTAGTCGGCCACCGAGCCGAAGGGGGACTTGGGTCCCCCCTTCACCAAGTGGGAGCTCCGCGCCGCCGGTTCGTAGAAGTACCGGAAGACGCGTAGGGTGGGCTCCCTCCCGGTCGCCTTCTCGAAAATCCAGATGAAGATGCCCATCCGGACGAGGGCGTTCGGCGTGAGGTGGTTGAGCGCCAGCCCGTACTCCTTCAGAAACTCCCGGAGCATGGGATGCACCGGGAGCCGGAGCCCCGCCTCCAGGAAGGCCTCGAAGGCCATGACCTCTCCGGGCCTGGGGCAGGGGGCTCCATCTTTCGTCACGGGGACTCGGATGTCCCCGTCCGCGACGACGCCGCGCTCGACCATGGACTCGGCGTCCTCGGCCGTAAACTCGGACGCCCAGAGAAAGTCCGGACTGACTTCCTCTGGGGGCACCTCGGTCGTCTTCGCTCGACCTTACGGTGCCATCAGGTTTGTTTTTTTTCGGTGGTTAACTTTTCAGGAGGCTGCGGCTAAAGGCACCGAACGCTCGCTATCGGGCGCTAGCTACCAGAGAGAGCTACCGGGAGAGCGAAAATCGCTAAGGCTGTGAAAGTTTGGAATGAACTTCCGGGCCCCCCAAGCCCCTATTGATAGGGACGAGACGAGGTCTAGATGGGCTCCACGTGGCGCCCCGCGGAGCAATCTGGACCGTTGAAGTTCAAACCGTGCGTGGGAAACGAAGGGACGGGCGTGCGAATCGAGGTGCCGGTTCGAACCGCGAGCGCATTTATGATGAAACGGCGCAGCCATAAGCGTCCGGCACGAAAACCGAAGCGTTACGGCTCCGGTGACTTGACCTGGAGATTTTCCCGGTGACGTGTACCATACCCACCGGGGACTCGAGCATCGTCCCCGGGGGGCATGGGGAGCTGCTGTTGGGGAAATCTCCGCGGCGCTAAGTCTAGGTAAGTCGTGTCCCATTGGCCTGGGGACTCGGCCTCCGGGGCCTCCCCGAGCGCCGCCTTTTGGCTCCCAGGACCAGGCCTCCGGCGCCGTCCCGGGAGCCGCCATTTGGCTCCAGGGACCTGGCCTCCGGCGCCGTCCCGGGCGCCGCCAATGGCCCGGGGACGTGGTCTCTGACCTCTCCCCGGGCGCCGCCTTTTGGCTCCCGGGACCTGGCCTCTGGCGCCGTCCCGGGCACCGCCATTGGCCCGAGGAGGTGGTCTCCGGCCTCTCCCCGGGTGCCGCCTTTTGGCTCCCGGGACCAGGCCTCCGGCGCCGTCCCGGGCGCCGCCATTCGCCCGGGGACGTGGTCTCCGGGGCCTCCCCGGCGCCACCTTTTGGCTCCCCGGACCAGGCCTCCGGCGCCGTCCCGGGCGCCGCCATTTGGCTCCCGGGACCTGGCCTCCGACACCGTCCCGGGCGCCGCCAATGGCCCGGGGACGTGGTCTCCGACCTCTTCCCGGGCACCGCCTTTTGGCTCCCGGGACCTGGCCTCCGGCGCCGTCTCGGGCGCCGCCATTGGCCCGAGGAGGTGGTCTCCGGCCTCTCCCCGGGAGCCGCCTTTTGGCTCTCGGGACCAGGCCTCCGGCGCCGTCTCGGGCGCCGCCATTCGCCTGGGGACTTGGTCTCCGGGGCCTCCCCGGGCGCTGCCTTTTGGCTCCTCGGACCAGGCCTCCGGCGCCGTCCCGGGTGCCGCCATTTGGCTCCCGGGACCTGGCCTCCGGCGCCGTCCCGGGCGCCGCCAATGGCCCAGGGACGTGGTCTCCGATCTCTCCCCGGGCGCCGCCTTTTGGCTCTCGGGACCTGGCCTTCGGCGCCGTCCCGGGCGCCGCCATTGGCCCGGGGACATGGTCTCCGACCTCTCCCTGGGCGCCGCCTTTTCGCTCCCGGGACCTGGCCTCCGGCGCCGTCCCGGGCGCCGCCATTGGCCCGGGGAGGTGGTCTCCGGCCTCTCCCCGGGCGCCGCCTTTTGGCTCCTGGGACCAGGCCTCCGGCGCCGTCTCGGGCGCCGCCATTCGCCCGGGGATGTGGTCTCCGGCCTCTTCCCGGGCGCGGCCTTTTGCCTCCTGGGACCCGGCCTCCGGCGCCGGTCCCGGGAGCCGCCTTTGGTCCGGAGACCTGGCCTCCGGCGCATGTCCCGGGCCTCATCGCCCTTCTAAAGGTAAAGTTCGAGTTGATTTGTCATGTGCAGGTCACGCGAGGAGCGCCTCGGGAATCAGCGACCACCTGTCAAGCATCCAAGACGTTTGACTGGGAGAAGGACGTTCCTACCCTTCAATCCGACGGTGGCTTCCGGGGTAGTTTAGGCTTTTTGCTTGTTTTTGGGGCTATAAATAGCCCTTCTACACCTCTGTTGTAAAGGATCGGATCACTTTTTTTGGAATAGCTAAACTCACAGGCGTGCTCCGGAAGCCTCTCCCCCGGAGAGAGCCTCCCCAGCCGACTCCGGTCGGGAGCGCGTCGACAGGACTAGGGCCCCCCCGGGACCCGAACTTGTATAAATCCTCGTGTCTTTTCTTGTGCTTGTCCGGCGGGGGAGGACCGGTCATCCGGTCAACCCGCGCCGCGTAATCTTCGCTAGGATCGTTCTCAAAACCTGTCGGGGTATTCGCAATACCACGACAACCGCTTCTAGATTTGAACCACCATACCAGACTCCCAGACCAATAACAATAATGTGCCCCAACTGCAAAGGAAACCACCTTCAGAAGGATTGTCCTCATCCCCGTGTTAAGTGCTATCACTGCGAACAGTGTGGGCATCGCAAAGAAATCTGTCCCTGGATTCAACACCCTAGTTCCATAGCCAGATCTCAGGCAAGGATGCAGTCAGTAGCACTTAGAACATCACCACTGCAGAACCCCAAGGGAAACATACAAAGAAGAGGAGCCATGACTACCAGAAGCAGAGGAAACCCCCACATGAACATTCATTGTTTCCACTACGGGCAGCGTGGACATCATAGAGAATTTTGTCCTTGGATTCGACTTCCATCACCTATTGCCAGGTCACAGGAAGGAACACAACCAGTAGCACCCAGAGTACCGGTGTCACAACCACAAAAGTTTAGAGGAACTTCACTAGGAAGAAGAGGAAGCATGGCCAATCGAGGAAAAAGAAGAGGTAGAACACCAACTGCAACTCCAGGGGGAAAGCTAAACTACACTTCCATCCAAGAAGCAGGAAACGCCACCGACATTCTTCTAGGTAGATTTCTGATCCAGTCTGCATCTGCCTTAATATTATTTGATCCTGGTGCTACAAATTCCTTTATGTCAAAAGCATTGGCATCTGAGATTGAAATGCATATAGCACCATTAGAGTACCTCATGATTATACAAACTCCAGGGGCTAGACTATCTGTCTACTCAATCTGCCCGAATATAACCTTCAGTATAGAAGGGGTAGAATTCGAGGCAAATCTATTAGTTCTAGAACTGCAAGGTCTAGACATTATATTGGGCATGAATTGGTTGTCCCAACATAAAGGTCTAGTAGACTGTGAAGAGAAAACCCTAAGCCTTGTCAGTAGCCTTCATGAATGTCAGGAATAGCACATTTATGGATTTCCTTGACAAGTTTGTCATAGTGTTCATAGATGACATTCTGATATATTCCAGGAATACAGAAGAGCATGAGCAACATCTACATCTAGTCTTGGAAAGGCTACAAGAAAGGCAATTCTATGCCAAGTTTGATAAATGTGAGTTTTGGATGTCAAAGATTGCATTTCTTGGACATGTGTTGACAGCAGAAGGAATTTCAGTGGATCCAGCTAAAATTTCTGCTATCAAGGAATGGAAGCGACCCACTTCAGTTCCGGAAATCAGAAGTTTCCTAGGGTTGGCAGGTTATTACAGAAGATTCATAGAAGGATTCTCTCAGATTGCTAAGCCTCTTACTAACCTGCTAAAGAAGGATATCACATTGGAATGGACCACTAAGTGCGAAGAAAATTTTCAGAAGCTGAAGCAGAAATTGACAACAACACCAGTTCTTACCTTGCCAGATAGCAAAGAAGAATTTATAGTCTACTGTGATGTTTTGAAGCAAGGAATAGGCTATGTGTTAAGGCAACAAGGTCGGATAGTAGCTTATGCTTCATGTTAAGTTGAGACCACATGAAGAAAACTATCCAACTTATGACTTGGAATTAGCAAGAGTACATGATATGCTTCATAACTCTCAGCTCCGGAAATGCTTAAAAGAGCCTACTGACCAGATAGAGGTACAACATGTAGCATTACGGAAGAATCTTACCTACCTTGAGTATACGATCAGAATCATAACCACCGATGAACGCCAACTCAGAAGAAAGAAGATCAAGTTATGTAAAGTTCAGTAGGGAAATTCTTCAGAACAAGAAGCCACTAAAGAGAAAGTAGAAGATCTTCAGTAAACCTACCCTTATCTTTTCTTGTCTTAGGTAAATCTCGGGGCGAGATTTCTTTAAGGAGGGTAGATCTGTAACACCCTGAGTTTAGGGGTAAAAACTCTCTTTTTCATGAACACCATGCATGCATGATACCATGTATCTGTAGTAGTAGCAAGATCAATTCAACCCCAATCTATCTCAAACCCTAAAATCTCAAAATCTATCCTGTGAACTCAAATCAAGATCAGATTACTCAGATATGATTTATCAGTTACTCTGAACATAAAAGTCTTCAGAAGCCAGATCCAATTCCATCTTTAACTTCCAGATCTATCAATCCTTTTCTGTTTTCGACAACAGAAATTCTAATTACTATTCTAATTACCCTAATTACTCTGAACTTAGATTTAGCTAAATCTTGACCTATGTCAGACCAGATTACTATTGGAATATGATCATGGGTATGCCAATACCTTAATCCAGAAAGTTGGCAGTCAGATTTCTTCATCTAAGTCTTTTTCACATATCAGTCCAAATTATATCGCAATTTAGTCCTTTATCTAATATTTGGAAACCCAAAAAGGCTAAAATCTTCAGATCAACTCCAAATTCAAGATTTCTTCAGCAAATCATTTCTAAATGCTATTTGATACAATTTACCCTTCTGTCCAGATTACAAAATCTCATCCTAGATGCCAGAATTCGAAATCGACAAAACTCAGATCTTATTTTACCCTAAAGTACCCTATTTTCGGTTTATGTCGAAAACTATCAAATCAAGCCAGATTTTATCAAATCTCTTGCTAGATGAGTATAAGGTATAAGTTTATACTCATCTGAGAAATCAGATTGCAAATCAACCATCTCCAAGTTAGAAATTACAAATCAGTCCAAAATTCAATCAAAATCTTTGCAATTAGGTCCCTGGTTCGACCTCAGCTGCTGTTCACGACCAGGCATCACCTCCTTCGACCTCGCTCACTGTTGCGACCAAACCAACAGTGCACGGTGACCTCGACCGCAGTGCACAGTGTTTGCTTTGACCTCGGCTAGCATTGAACGGTGCCTTTGCGACCGCGACCACACCGTGTTTCGCCGCCGAGCAGCGCCGCTTTAGCCGTGACTTTTGCAACCGTGTTTGCATGCGCACATGTGTTTACACCTCAGCCCTTGTCGTGGCAAACCTTCTCCAGCTCATCAGCTGCTGCACGCCAGGGAGAAGCTTGCTCGCTGTTGCTTCAACCTGAAGCTTCTTCACCAGTGCAAGCAAGCGAGCAGTGAAACTTCGTTGTACTTTGCTTTGCCTATAAATAGCAAACCCAGAGCAATCTATTCACCTTTAGCAAAGCTCTCCAAAGCTCTTAAGCAATTAAGCATAAACAGTACTTTTTCCTTGCTGCAGTCGTCTTCTCCGGCGAGCTCAGCATGAAGGCTCACGGTGCCAGCACACCTCACTGCACCAATCCCAAAATTGACAGCACCAGTAGGTATATCTCATCTCCCTTATTATGTGTTAGCAATCAATTGAGCTCCGGTGATCTCTAACACCGGCGATCACCGAAGTTCTCTAATGCCCTGTTCCAGCAATTGCATCTATTCCAGTTCGAATTAGTTTTCCTGATAGTAGAATAAAATGATCAGTGGACTAATCCTAGTAAGCCTGTGCATGGAGATTTCAAAATTTAGTTCAAATTGGAACTTCCCCTTTTTCGCGCGCCACCGGTGATCGGCTCACGTCGCCAGGCCGCACCACCATTTCTCCGGCCAAATTGATGTAACCAGAAGCTTCACCTCACCTCCCTACTGCTCTCACAGCGAGTAATTGAACTCTAAGGCCGTGAAACAGTTTTGCCCAATTTAGCCGCCTTCTTCTCCGGCCACAGTGTTGATTTTCTCACCGGCGTCGTTTTATGCCAATTCCTTTGATCCAAACTATCTGAAGCTATCCAGGTACTCAACTGTGCCTTCAATTTATAGCTTAATTCACCACACCGCTCTGTTGCCGTTGAAGCCGTCTTCTTCTCCGGCGCAGCTTATCGCCGTTCATTGCCGTGCCTTCTCCAGTTGAGCCCAATGCTTCAAGCAGTACCATTTAGCCCTAGCTAGCTCCAGCAATGCCAAATTTCAATAGCACAGCACCAGATTGCAGTTTAATTGTTTTACCCTTCACTGCCGTGCCGCTAGTTTGTCGCCCGGTCGTCGCCGGCCATCACCGTCGATGCCACCTTGTCCAGAATCTTCGCCCTGATTCCCTGAACATTTTCCTCTATTAGCTCGACCCCTGAATCTGCACAGAAATTCCATTATTACTATGCCAAGATATTGTCCAGTGACTTCACTCTGCCGTGTCGCCACCATACTTCTCCACTGATTTTCATCATCATCCAGCCATCTTCAACCTTAGAACCTATTGAATCATTTGTTCATGTTACTGATGCCTACCTCCCAGACAAAGTGGTGCATCAATTGGAGCCCTAGATCAAAAGTTATGGCAAGCCCTAGTTTCTGGCCATGTCAGTGCAATGCCAGGCTATGTCAGCCAGTGGCATTAGCTCTTTTCGCTTCCTTCCTGATGTGCATTTTGAGCATGACCTTGTCCCTTAGACTCCTGAGGTTGTGATCTACAATTTCTTCTTCTATCACAACTTGATTTGAGCCCTTGAACTGCATTTTATGCTTAGCCCTAGATTTTGACATTGTCAGCCCTATGTCAAAGCTTGTCAGCCAGTGGCATTAGCTCTTTTCACCTCTTTCCAGTTGTGCAAATTGGAAATAACCTTGTCCCTTAGACTTGTGGAGTTGTAATCTACATTTTATTCTACTGCCACAAGTTGAGATAGTTCCTCTGTCATCCATCGACCCTATGTCGATGCCTTGAACCAAATGTCGACCTAAAGACGTTTGCTGTTTTTGAGCGAACCAGTCGCAACCTTAATATCATTATGATATTTTGAGACATTTGGAACCTTGTAAACCTTTGACAACTAATCTTAACCTTGGTTTTCATAACTTAACCCTAATCAGCCTCTAAACCCAATTATTTCAAAATCATCCAATCATTCAAAATCATCGAGACATTCATCTTTGCATTATTGCATATAGTATAGTAATGTATTGAAAAGATTGTAATTCTTGGTTGTTTGTTTGATTGGAGAGTACATCAAGAGCCAGAGTTCGAGGACTTCACTGCTGACCCGACGTCAACTGCTGTCTCTTACGATGCGGAAGGCAAGTCATAGTTTTGATCATCTTGAACCCATATGTTATGAATTGCTATGATATGACCTTGAATATAAGTAATACTGAATGTGAAAGAATGGTTGGAATATATTTTGGCAGTACAAGCCGGATGCTTGTGAAATGTGAAAAGTTCAAATAGTGAACCATGAACTATTATATATGTATTTATATATATTCATGAAATAAAACCCCTAGCCGTGACCAGAAAAATGGTATGGATGGTTGTAGCACTGGAGGTGCTAAACTGCGAAGGATAGCAGGCACGGAAAGTGCATGGATGCGGATAGTCTGGTCACTGGCATATAAGGACTAGAACCTTGTGTTGTGCATCTAGTGGCATGAAACACGTGCTAACCGCAAGCCTGGTATGGGACAGGCCTGAACAAGTACTTATGCGGATCGCACATGAAACCCCTGCATGAGTTGTGTAGTGATGCATGATTTACATGGAGAATGGCTCCCACATATATCACTGAAGGTGATCTTGTACACTGACCCAGCAATGGGGATATGAGTAGGGGTGGAGGTTTGGGTACAACCTACCACAACTGTAGTTCGCGAGAGATCCACAGGGTCAGGGGTGAAATGTGAGTAAAACATAACAAAAGTTCTTGTTATCTCCACCTTGCCACTCACACATGGTTGTGAGGAAGGGTCTAATCATATTGATAGGATGGGCTTGAAAGTGGAATATCTTGCAGGTAAATTGGTACCTCTCTGCAGAGTTTAAAAATGTATTCAAATACTCTGAGCTCCCGGGTTTATAGGAGTCTGCTGCGGTGGATTAAATCCACGGGGTGTGGCACAAGTATATTTTCTAAATAAAATTTGATAAGTCAAGATTACCCAAATGACATGTGTTGTCATGATAAGGGGTGCTGCCGTGGGCTGTCGTGTGTCGACGTGTCACGGTAGTACTATAATCTAGTAAACATGAATAGTGATGTTATATTATGAAAAGTGCTGCCATGACATGAGATGAGATATGAAAGAAAAGATTATTTTATAAACATCCATAATTCTTGACTAGTCTAGGTTCATATCAACACTACTATATGTATCTACTCTTCCCTATGACTTGCTGAGTACGTAAGTACTCACCCTTGCAACTTACAACCCAGAAGAGTGGGAAGTCAAAGGTATGCTTGTATGGGACTAGCTATAGCAAGCTAGGTCTCCACGGGAGTAGTCGTAGTCCCAGTTTCGGGGCGCGACACTAACAGCGTGGATCCTGGTCGCGGCACTGAAACAACAGTGTAAGGGTCTTCCCACTTTGGGGAGAATTTGTTGCGATTAGACTGGTCTTGAATCTTTCGTAAAACCAGATCACCCACGTGAAGACTACGTGGTCGCACCCTTTTGTTATGGTACTTGCGCAAAGCTTGCAAGTATACCGCGGACTTAATCAAAGCGCGATCACGCCTTTCTTCTAAGAGGATGAGATCCTGTGATCGCTGTTCGGCCTGATCAACTCGTTCGAATTGTTCTGTCTGAACAGATCCAATACTAACTTTCATAGGCAGTATGGCCTCGGCCCAATAGACCAGATGGAAGGGTGTCTCACCGGTGGCTTGACTAGAGGTAGTTCGCAGTGCCCATAGAACGGTGTAGAGCTCGTCTGCCCAAGCCCCCGAGCGAGTCTTAAGGCGATCAAAAACACGTTTTTTGATGCCTTGCAGTATCTGCCCATTGGCCCATTCCACGGCACCATTGCTCTGTGGATGTGCCACAGAAGCAAAGCACACCTTGGTCCCAATCTGATCGCAGTAGTCCAGAAAAAGACCACTGGCGAATTGAGAACCATTGTCTGTGATGAGACGATTTGGAATACCGAATCGAGAAACAATGTTCTTATAGAAGAACTTTTGTGCTGCTGATGCGGTAATATTTCGTTCTGGTTCGGCCTCAATCCACTTTGTAAACGTGTCAATGGCTACGAACAGAAACTTGTACCCATTGACCGCTTGTGGCATAGGACCCACAATATCCATCCCCCAGACCGCAAAAGGCCATGCGAGGGGAATGGTTTGTAACGCATAGGCAGGTTGATGAACCTGTCTCGCGTGAAACTGACACTGAGGACACATTTTGACCATGTGCTTGGCATCATCGAGCGCCGAAGGCCAGTAGAATCCTTGTCGAAAAGCTTTTCCGACCAGTGTCCGATGTGACGCGTGCGCACCGCATACACTATCATGTATTTCTTTCAAGAGGGATTTACCTTTCTATCAAGATATGCAGTGCATGAATACTCCTTGAGTACCCTTTCTATACAAAACTCCCTCTATGAGCTTGTACAGACGAGCTTTTCGAATCAACCGATCGCTTTCGGTTTCATCCTCGGGTAGGGTCTCATGTTCAAGATAGACTCTCAATGGATGAGTCCAATCCTGTTCCTGACCGAGGTTGGTAATGCAGGCTGTTACCGGATCACCCTCGACCGAAGTCATGATCGAAGGACGGTCCAAGTGTTCAATGAACACTCCTGCCGGAGCGGATGTGCGTCAGGACCCAATTTTGGATAATTGGTCTACGAGAATGTTGTCCTTTCGCGGGATGTATTGGACTTCGAAATGACTGAAGTGTTTTTCCAATCTCCGCACTTCCCCCAGGTAATGAGCCATTGTCTCATCGGAGGTGCTGTACTCCTTGTTTACCTGGTTTACGACCAGCTGTGAGTCTCCCCTGACCACTAATCGACGGACTCCGAGGAATTTTGCTGCCCAGATCCCTACAAGAAGACCTTCATACTCTGCTGCGTTGTTGGTCGCAACAAAGTGTAGTTGGATGACATACTTAAACTGTTCGCCCTGAGGCGTAACTAAGACCACTCCAGCCCCCGAGTGTTGAAAACTACGGGAGCCGTCAAAGTACATTGTCCAATGATGGGGGCATTCCAATTCCTCAGCCAGCTGCACGGGTGGCTCAGGGTTGGTCCATTCGACCACAAAGTCAGCCAAGACCTGAGACTTAACCGCCGTGTGGGGCGTGAAATGGACATCAAAAGCATCGAGTTCGACCGCCCATTTGGCGATTCGACCAGATTTCTCTGGATTTCGGACAATATCCCCCAGAGGAAAGGAGGAGGGTACTGTGATCTTGTGAGCTTGGAAGTAATGTCGTAGCTTACGGGAAGCCATCAGTAGCGCGTAAAGCATCTTCTGGACCTCAGGGTATCGCTCCTTAGGACCATGAAGTACCTCGCTTACATAGTAGATGGGTCTGTGTATTCCTTCCCTATCTGCGATTAGAACAGCGCTGACCGCGTGTGGGGTGGCCGCCAAATAGAGAAGCAATGGTTCTCTTTTGTCGGGAGATACCAAAACTGGCGGACTGGATAAGTATGTTTTTACCTCCTGAAATGCTTTTTCAGCCTCATTGGACCATGTGAAATTGTGATGCTTCCGCAAGGCTTTGAAGAAAGGTAATCCCCTTTCGCCTAGTCACGATATGTAATGACTCAAGGCCGCCATGCGACCAGCCAAGCATTGAACATCTTTCATGGTCGAGGGCGACCTCATCTGTTCGATGGCCTTGATTTTCTCAGGATTGACTTCAATGCCTCTGGAACAAACAAGGAAACCAAGAAGTTTTCCTGAAGAAACCCCGAAAGAGCATTTCTCTGGGTTCAATTTTATTCCAAAGTGAGTCAAGTTACAGAAGGTTTCAGCGAGATCGTCCAAATGAGACAATCTCTTGATGCTTTTTACAACCAAATCGTCTACATATGCTTCGAGATTACGCCCTATCTGGGAAAGAAAGGTCTTTTGCATCAAGCGATGGTACGTGGAACCTGCGTTCTTGAGACCGAACGACATTCTGACGTAGCAGTAGGTGCCGAACGGGGTGATGAAGGCAGTTTTCTCTTCATCTTCTTCTGCCATGCTAATTTGATGGTATCCTGAGTAAGCATCCAGGAAGCTCATCAGTTCGCAACCCGCAGTTGAGTCGACCAACTGGTCGATGCGGGGAAGGGGAAAGTCATCCTTCGACAGGCACTGTTGAGGCTAGTGTAGTCGACGCACATGCGTCACTTGCTAGACTTGCAGACCATGATTGGATTGGCGAGCCATTCCGGGTGATCGACCTCGCGAATAAACCCGGCTTTTAGGAGTTTGTCTAACTCCTCTTGGATGGCTTCTTGTTGGTCGACAGCAAAATGCCTGAGCTTTTGCTTTATTGGTCGCTGTCCAGGTCGAATTACTAACCTGTGCTCGATTACTTCCCTTGGGACACCGGGCGTGTCGGAAGGTTTCCACGCAAACACATCTGCGTTAGCCTGGAGGAAAGTAATGAGCTCGAGTTCCTATTTGTCATCCAGGCCTGATCCGACCCGTATTGTCTTGGATGGATCAGCTGGGTACAATGGAACTAGTTTGAGTTTCTCACCTGGTCGAGGAGTAGCCTTGATCGCGGCAGTGGCGACAGTTGCGACCTGAGCGTCTCGGAGGGGAAGCTGGTCGACCGTCTCCAGAGACAGCCGGTCACATGTTTGTGCCACGTTGCGACTGCCTCGGATCGAGATGACACCTTTGGGGCCAGGCAATTTGCCGCACTGATAAGCATAGTGCGTTGCCATCATGAACTTAGCAAGAGTTGGCCTGCCAAAGATTGCATTGTAAGCCGAATCACAATCAATTACGTCAAAAGTAATCAATTCTGTTCGGAAGTTATCTGGTTCTCCCAGTGTGACCGGGAGGACCACCTGTCCCAACGGCATCGTGGAGGGACCAGGGATTATCCCATAAAACGGATGGATTATGGGCTTAATCTTCGAACGAGGAATTTGCATCTCGTCAAGTGCCTTGACCAATAAAATGTCCAAGGAGCTTCCTCCGTCGATTAGGACCCTTTCGACTCTCGCATTACTGATGATCGGGGTAATGACCAGAGGGAGCCTCAATGGTCGAGTGAGCCCCGCAGGACAATCAGTGCGATCAAACGTCAAAGGTGTATCCGACCAACGGGGGTACTGAGGTTCACCAAGGGATGTCTCCGTTTGGTTAACCTCTCGATAAAAGGCCTTAAACTGCCTTTTGGAAACAAAAGAGGAGGAACCTCCGGAAATAACATTAACGTGACTGTGAGGTACCTGGTAGGACATCTCTTCGTCTCCGTCAGTGTCTCTAAGTCCGCATGCTTGTTTCTTAGCCGGTAAGGTCGGCATCGGCCCAACCCCCTGGTAGAAGTCATCCAACTGCTTCAACCAACTCCTGCAGTTCTTGAGGTCGTGGCCCACGGAGTTGTGGAGTGGACACCATTTCTTGCCTTCCTGCGGGTTAGTAGACTTCTCTGGCTGGTCGGCACTACGACCACCAGAAGCAGTTTTATTCTTAAACGAAGGCTTGTTACCTTTGGTTGAAGGAGGCTTCTCTGCAACTGTGACCTCGCGGTACTGTCCAGAGCGGTTCCTCTTTGACTTCTTCGACTTTCCGCCCGACAAAGATTCCGGCTTCTTGCTTGAATCTTCTTTCCTAGCGTCCTTGAAACCTGGTTGAGGCGGTAGGTCACCTTTATCGACCATCCAGTTCCATTCGACCGCTTCGGCCGCATCGGAGTATCGATCAGCCATATCAAAAAGATCGGCCACTGATCAAAGAGGATGGATGAGCAAGTCTTTGGTGAATCTCCGATATCGAACGACATGTTTAAATGCCCTAATAACGGAGCTGTCAGATGTGTTTGGGATGGTATTTCTCACCCCGACAAATCTCTTGACAAATTGACGAAGGGTTTCGGTCGAAGTTTGTCGTAGTCGATGGAGGTCGTCCTCTTTACCCAGCTTTTGATAACAATTTTGGAAATTGCTGAGGATAGCGTCGCACAGCATTTCCCAATTGTAGATGGAACCTTTGGGCTGATTAAACAGCCAAGTTCTAGTAGGTCCTTCAAGGACTGT
This sequence comes from Pharus latifolius, assembly GCA_019359835.1. NCBI lineage: Eukaryota > Viridiplantae > Streptophyta > Magnoliopsida > Poales > Poaceae > Pharus > Pharus latifolius. The sequence continues at coordinate 35,305,671 of CM033323.1, read as the reverse complement.
ATGCAGGTAGTTGGCCATGACCCGGTCATCGCCTCCTGCCGCTTGGATGGCAGTGATATAGATTTGAAGGAACTCGGATGGGTTCTGAGTTCTGTCAAACCTTTCTATGGCCCCTGGTCGAAACTTATCAGGCCAAACGACCGCACGCAGGCCAGGCGAGAAAGCTTTACAACCAACGTAGGGACCGTGACCTGTCCTGTGACTTTCGACCGGATCACGAGCGACTTCACGCAATGGTGAAGTTATTCGCGGTCCTAAGCGAGAGTGGACAGGGACTCGATCCCTACCACGAGAATCCTGTGCCCGCCTGGACTTGTCCTTGCGGGATGGTACAGGCGGCGGGTAACTTTGTCGACCAGAACCAGGGTGAGAACACTCTCGTTCGCGGGAACGTGTTACCGACCGGTAAGAGGCCGTTGGGGTCGCTTCTGATGCGACCTCATCTAACCTCTCGGCGAGGATTCTGGTGAAGGCGGGTTTCTGCGCATCTGTGACCGTAGGAGGGAAATTACGCATGACTTCTGCGATAGATCGCAGTCAACCATGTGTACTTCTAGGGGCACCAGGTGTTACCGTTTCTTCGTCCACCGGAAAACGCTCCGGAGGCAAAGAAGGGGTCTGGTCGAGTCTGCGACCACGTGATCATCGGGAAGAACTCGGAGCAGCATTGTAACAAGCCTGCGCATCTTGAAGAGCCTCTAGGGCAGTTCTGCGTAGTTCATTGTTTTGTTGCTCGAGATCTTGATCCTCCTTCTGTTTGTGTTCATGTTCTTCCCTAGCAGCCTGTTGATCAGGAGTTTCCTCCGATAAGGCAGCAAACTGTCTAGGGAGAGAGGTTGCCGATGGAGAGAACATCTCGGTTTGTTCCGAGTCGGACTCGAAATCAAAGAGACGATGGAGGTTGTCAGGGTCGAATCTCCCCGGGCTGATTTCCTGGTCGGTATCATCCTTCCCCTCAGCGGGGTCGTATGACGGACCGGACTCACCCTCTAGCGCATTAAGAACCTCGGTGGGTTCTGACCTTGCGCTAGTCGCTCCCTGGTCGATGGACATGACCTGGAGAGATGATTCGACCTCTGGGAGATTCTCGCCTCCAACTTCCTCCATCGGAACAGGATCGCTTGGAGAAGGCATTGGAATGTGAGCATAATCCTCGAGATCAAAATCGTTCTCGGAATCATATACTCCAGCCATAGTTCAGCGAACCTCAGGATGAAAATTAGGATGCCTTGAGAAAGGCCCCACGGTGGGCGCCAGCTGTCGACGATTCGGACTCGGGGTCCTTAGCCGAACTTATGCAGAATTTGTAGTTTGTAAGACCTTTCAGGGTGTCCCTTCGGGAAGGTATGTAGAATTATGGAGAACTAGAGCACAAAGAAGTTTATATAGGTTCGGGCCCTCGATGGTGGGAGTAACAGCCATACGTCCTGTTGGGATTTCACTATGTGTAGTAAAAAGTTTACAAAGTGACGGGAAAAGACCTTCACAGGCGAAGACTTTTCCGATATAAGTGTACAAAATGAAGCTTGGAAGGCTTATGGAAGCTATCTAATCTAGGCCTTAGTCTTGGCTGTTTGATTCTTCGAGTGAGATGTGTTGTATCTCGTGATCCTTTGATCCCCTGTTTGATGCACCATGCCGCCCTTTTATACTGGTCGAAAGGGTGCCAAGTCGTAACGGCATCAAATGGTTGTTTAGATGCGGTTTAAAGAATCGCTCTTAACTCCCAGGCAGGTTTAACACGTGTTATTCGTGGATAACTGCACGTATTAACCTCCTGACGGTTGATCCCCTACGTGGAAAAATCTTCGGGATACTTGGGATATTCCTGTTACAGGGACAGATGAATCCCACGTTCCCTGGTCGAAAGAGTTCTGACCGTGCGATGTTGGCTGTCCGCGCAACATCTTCAGCCTTCTGTCCGCGCACTAGCTGCGATCTGATCGCGTAAAGCCTGTGACTTCGGGCTGGTACTTCTCAGAATGACTTGAGTTTGCACCGCCAGGCACGTGTTTGGCTCGAATCTATCCTGAACCAGTCGTGCATTTATTTGAACTGACTCGGGTTTCAATCCTCGTCAGCCCCCCGGTGGGTTGTCCCGGGCGCCGCCCTTCGCCCGGGGACAAGGCCCGTCGGTGGCTTGTCCCGGGCGCTGCCTTTTGCCCGAAGGCAAGGCTCTCCATTCCAGGGTCACGTGAGGATCACGCGAGAAGCGCCTCGGGAACTGGAGGACACCTGTCAGGCATCGGAGGCGTCTGGCCGGAAGAAGGACGCTAGTGCCCCTCGATCCAACGGTGGCAAGAGGGGTAGTTTAGTCTTTTTGCATCTTTTGGGCCTATATAAGCTCTTGTAACCCCTCATGTAGAGGGGACAATTTCATTTTTACTCTAATAGACAATAAAATAGGTGCGCTCTGGAGCCATCTCTCCCCCAAGAGAGCTCCCCTAGCCAACTCCGGTTGGGAGCACACCGACAGGACTAGGGCCTCCACTGAGGCTTGAACCTGTATAAATCTTCGTGCCATTTGCTGTGTTTGCCTGACGGGAGAGGACCGGTCAAGCGGTCAGCTCGCGTCGTCTTTTCTTTGCTAGGATCTTCCACAAAACCTGCCGGGGTATTCGCAATATCACGATAGTTGGCGCCGTCCGTGGGGATTCGTGACGAATCGCCATGGCTCCCCAAAGAACGAGGGCTCGCACCCTTCCCGGTGATGCCGGTCCCGATGACCCGGCGCCACCCGTTCGAACCACGATCGTCCCGGTGCTACCATCCGGACACGGCCAAACCCAGGTAGCACCTTTAACTTTCCCGGTAATTTCCGGCGAACAGGGCTCCGGGTCCAACCCGATGACCTCGGACTCGCCCGGGCGGACAAGCTTTCCCCCGGTAGCTCCGCCGGCTTCCCTGGACGCACTGCTCGAAGCTCTGGTGGAGGGCCAGCTCCGAGCCTAGTGCTCGATGGATGAGCTCCTCCGCGTTCTGGCGCGGCCACCGGCCCCCATCTACCTGCAGTTCCCGTTCATGGGGGCCATGCCCCCGTTTATGGGACATCCGGTGGCCCCTCCGCTCCTCGGAGGTCAGGTCGCTCCCGGGGCGTGTGTTCCCACTGGTGGTTACGCGCCGGTGGGCCCATCATCCGGGGCCTTCCCGACCTCGGGGGCGTTTTCGGGGCCGGGAACTTACCCCTTCCCTGGGGTCTCCCCATGCCAACAGTTCACTCCGCGCCGGGGGCCTTCCCGGGATCGGATGCCGGCCTCTCTCCGCCGATCATGCCCGTCGTTCCGGAGGTACCTCGCCAGACGACCCCCGCGCCGTTGCCGGACCTTCCCCGGCCGGGTCCCCACCTTCCGGCCCCGGACGGTACTACCGGGGACCGCCCGGTAACGAATTCCACCCACGCCCCAGTGGCGCCTCCGGCACCCGCAGTAGACGCGTATGAGCTCCCTCCTCCCCTGGGGCAGCCCTCCGAGGGCTCCCCCGGAGGATCAAGTCCGCTTCACCCGGGAGGAGGTTGAGCAAATGCGTACCACCAAGTTTGGGGGGGAGCCTCCCCCGGGTCATGGATGCGGGGAACCCCGTTCCCGCTCGGGCCGGGGGAAGAGACCCGCTGAAGAACCAACTGCTCCCGTTGAGTGCCCGGACGTCCTGGAGGTCAGCTCCACCAACCCGGAGGAAAAGCGGCGCTACCGCCACACCGGCAGACCTCTGGGGCCCCTCCCTGACTCCGACAACGAGCGCGCATCCCCTGTCAAAGGGGATAGCGACCGAGACTCTCCCCAGGAAGTGGACGGGGCTAACCAGCCACTGTGCCGCAGATTCCGGTGCATCCGATGGCCGGGACCTTACTGTCCGCCGCACATCGAGCACTACAACGGTGAGGCCGACCCTTATGAATTTGTGCAGGTGTATTCCACGGCCATCTCGGTGGCTGGGGGGATGAGACAGTTCAGTGCAACGTCTTTCCCCTCTACCTGACTGGGATCGTCCGCCCGTGGTTCTACAACCTGAAGGCCGGCTCCATCAAGTCCTTCGCGCAGCTCAAACGCGAGTTCTGCGCAAACTTCCAGGGGAACTATGTGCGTCCCCTGGATTCCTCGCAGCTGTACACCGTCCGACAGAGGATGGGGGAGACCATCCGTAGTTTCTCCAAACGCTTTGCTCAGGTCAAGAGCAAAGTAGCCCACGTCCCTGACTCTACAGTCATTGAGGCGTGTAAGATTGGGATCCTCCTGGGAGAGCTCCATCGGAGACTCTCCCGAAGTTGCCCCTCCTCCGCCGACGAGCTCTTCAACGTACTTGAGAAGTACGCTCGGGCGGAGGAGGATGACCTCTGGAAGAAGAACCAGGGAGCCACTGCCCCCGTCGACCGGGCCCCCGTCGACCGGGGGGCCAGGGACCCCCTCAGGCGCCCCAAGGGAGGGAATCGTGGCGAGCCTCGGCCTCGGGACACCTTTGTCCTCGAGGGAGGAGACGGCTCGTGCGATGCCTCCAAGGGCAACCGCCCCTTCCCCAAGCTGAAAGGTCGTGGGGGAGGGCAGTAATCTTGCGGTCGCGAAAGCCCCGCGGTAGGAGGCAGGGAAGGCCTGTGGTGTACCTTCCACAAGTCCAATACCCATGCCACCCGGGAATGCCACCAACTGTTCCAACACTTCGCCGCATTCCTCGACCAGCATGGGCGGGGGGGGGGGGGGGGGGGGGGGACTCCGGCCTCCTTGCCCCCTCAGCCGGCCTTACCGACCCTCCCTGCTCGCACGGGGGGACAGCAGGGACAGGTGTGGGAAGGGGAGTTGTCAGAGACTCTCCCTTTCCAAACCTCCTGAAGACGTGTCAACGTCATCATGGGAGGATCTGCCTCCGGCGGGACTCTAAGCGTCAGCGCAAGGAATACGCGCGCGAAGTAAAGGTGGTGGGGGTGCTGCATACGTCCAGGCACCCAATTGGTTGGATGTCCCCCTCACTTTTACGGTAGAAGACACGCGTGGGATCCGCTTCCCCCATGATGACGTGCTTATCATCTTCGCTACTGTATACAACTGCCATTTGCCCTGCATCCTCATGGATGGAGGGAGCTCCGCCGACGTCCTCTACCTAAAGGTGTTTAGGGAGATGCAGGTGGACGAGAAGCTACTGCAGCCCGCAGCAGGGCCCTTGTAGGGATTCGTCCCTGGGAAGACGATCCACCCCGTGGGGAAGGTGGACCTCCCCATGACCTTCGGCACCCCGGACAACTACTGGACAGAGATGGTCCGGTTCGATGTGGTGGACCTCCCCGCTTCATACAACGCAATCATGGGGAGGACTACAATCAACCGCCTGGGGGCCGCAATCCACAAGAGCTACCTCTGTGTGAAGATCCCCGGGCTTCATGGCGTGATCACCGCCCGGGGAGACGAAGACGTGGCCCGCGCTTTATACGAGCGCACCGCCGCAATGATCGGGAGCGTCAAATCATCAAAATCCCGGGGGGGGGAGGCCTCTCCCCCGGAGTCAGACACCACCGTGATACCTTCTGGGAGGTCCCTCCCCAAGCCTCGTTTGGAAGGGGACCTCTGGAAGATCCCGCTGGCCCTGGACGACGGGGACAAGACCGTCAGGATTGGGGCGAATCTTCATGAGTAGCAAGCGGAGCAACTCACAGCTTTCCTGCGGAAAAAATCCGACGTTTTTGCCGGGAAGCCCTCTGACATGCGAGGCGTTGCCCGAGATGTCATCGAGCGCAAGCTCGCAGTGACCCCCGGCCACCCCCCGGTCAAGCAGAAGCTGAGGAAACTCTCCCTTGAATGCCAAGAGGTGATCAAGGTCGAGATCGCCAGGCTCCGAGAGGCGGGGTTCATTCGGGAGGTCTTGCATCCCGAGTGGGTTGCGAACCCCGTCCTCGTGAAGAAGTCGAATGGCAAGTGGCGCATGTGCGTGGACTTCACCGACCACAAAGACAACTTCCAGCTCCCGCGAATTGACCAGTTGGTCGACTCGACCGCGGGATGTGAGTTGATGAGCTTTCTGGAAGCGTATTCGGGCTATCACCAAGTCTGGTTGGTGGAAGGGGACGAGGAAAAGGCAAGTTTATAACTCCCCTCGGAACCTTCTGCTACGTCCACATGCCCTTCGAGCTAAAGAACGCTGGAGCAACCTTCCAGCCACTCATGACGTTGGTCCTCAAGGACTAGATCGGACGCAACGTCGAAGTCTACGTTAACGACGCGGTCATCAAAAGTCCCCGCGCCACTGCCCACGTCGACGACTTAGCGGAGACTTTCCGCAACCTCCGCGCATACGGGTTGAAGCTCAACCCAGAGAAATGCGCCTTTGGCGTGCCCGGGGGGAAACTCCTAGGCTTCCTCGTGTCCCAGCGGGGCATAGAGGCAAACCCCGAAAAGATCCGGGCACTCCTGGACATGCCCCCGTCACGCTCGGTCAAAGACGTTCAACGACTCACCGGCCGCCTGGTCGCGCTGAGTCGCTTCGTCACGCGGTCGGGGGAACGCGGCCTCTAATTCTTCAAAATCCTCTGGGGGCTCGAGGTGTTCCAGTGGACCCCCGAAGCCGAGGAGGCCTTCGACGATTTGAAGAAATATCTCACGAGCCCCCCAATGCTCATGAGCCCGTCCTTGGAAGAGCCTCTACTCCTTTACCTCGCCGTGACCCCGGTCGCCGTGAGTGCGGTATTGGTAAAGGAGCAGGACGGGCAACAGCGTCCCGTGTACTACGTGAGTGAAGCCCTCCAAGGGGCCAAAACTTGATATATCGAGATGGAAAAGATCTGCTATGCCCTTCTAATGGCATCTCGGAACTTCGTCATTACTTTCTGGGGCACCCCATCACTGTTCCGTCGTCCCTCCCTTTGGGTGAGGTGCTCCGAAACAAGGAAGCCACTGGCCGGAAAGAAAAGTGGGGGGCCGAGCTGGCCCCCTTTTCCCTTTCCCTCACGGGGCGCTCCGCCATCAAGTCACAAGTTGATGAGCGCGGACGCGGGGGTCCCGATCTTCTGGTGAGACGAAGGATAATTTCGGTAGGTGTCGGGAGACCTAAACGATCCGGCATCCAACCACGCGAGTAACTGGAAATCCCGGCGATCGCTAAACCACCACGACGATTGTTATCGACCGAACCAGAGGCGCGATCGACCTGTCCATGAAGGACGGTTCCTGCAGGCAACCGAAGAACGAGCAAGAACACAAGATAAGCAATCTCAATTGCGAATATAGATTAAGAATAATGGGGTTCAGAAAGTTGGTCTTGTTGGTCTAGCCGACACAAGAAGAACAAGGCGATATCTCACACAACCGTGACGAAATCAACTAAACAAAACCCAACTAAGACGAAGCACGGCGGGAAGCATATATAGGGCGGCAGCCAGAGGAGGGGCGGCACCCAAACAGGTGCCCACGCGCGCGTAACGCTAACCCTAGGGATACACGGGCCTTGGGCCCAAAAATACGGCGACGCAGCGCCGGCCCAATTCTGTTCGTGTTCGTATTCTGACGAGTCCCGTTTCTGTAGATGGAATTTAGAGGCGTGGCCAGATCTGTTGGAAAGCTTATCTCGTAAGCTTTCCGTAGAGTCCTTATTTGCCCCATTTGGACGTCGTATGTGATCTGGGCGTCCGTTTGAAGGTGCACTGGTCCTGGATGGCCGAACCGGACTCGGCAGCGACTTCGACGTCCTCTCGACTTGGGCCCGGTGGTCGGGGACTTCTTGGAACTTGGACATAACTTGCTGATCCTCCGTTGATGAAGACTTGAATGGCATAGCATGAGGGTTCATGCCGTCTTGTCGCTTTCCTACTCCATCAGCCGACGTCGTGGACGTAGTAACAGCAAGCTCGTTGATAACAGCAAGCTCGTCAGTGATGTCCTCATCACAAGTCCTCGCCGACTTTGTGGTGGAGTGGACTCCTGCCTCCGGGCCCGGGGACGAAAACTTCCCCACACCGCCCCGACGCAGCGACCATTGGACACTCCTGTTCGATGGCTCCTTGTGTCTCGCCGGGGCCGGCGCGGGAGTAGTCCTCCGGAGCCCCGAGGGGAGGGAACTGGAGTACGCGGAGTGGCTCGAGTTTCCTACCATGAACAACGTTGCTGAATATGAGGCCTTGCTCCTCGGGTTGCGCCTCGCGCGCTCCCTGGGGATCCGACGCCTCCTAGTAAAAGGAGACTCCCAGCTCGTAGTTTGCCAAATGGACAAATCCTACTTGTGCCATGACGCAAACTTGGGCCTCTACTTGCAGGAAGTGCACAAGATGGAGAAGCATTCTGAGGGCCTAGAGGCCTGGCATATCCCGCGGAGGGACAACGATCGGGCCGACGCCCTCGCTCGGGCAGCCAGCGCCCGGGAACCGCTCCCCAAAGGGGCTTTCTTGGAGATCATCGCGAAGCCCTCGGTGACCTCCCCGGACGCGGGCGACGAGCCCTGTGTCCCGGAGGTCGCCGAAATCACCCGGACTTCATCCTGGATGGATCCCCTCGTCTCCTTTATCAAGGGGGCGGGAGACCCTCCCAATGAGACCGAGGCCAAGCGCCTCCGGGCCAAGGCTCGGGCATACGTCCTGTTGGAGTTGAAGCTTTACAAACAGGGGCCTTCCGCCTTGCTCTGTTGCCTTCCACGGCTGGAAGGGCTCCGGCTTCTCGAGGATATTCACTCGGGAAGCTGCGGGTCTCATCTGGCCCCACGTGCCATCACAGCCAAGGCCCTTCGCCTGGGTTTCTATTGGCCCACGGTGATACGCGACGCGCGAGACCTTGTCTCCGCGTGCGAGGCCTGCCAGAAGATGGCCAAGGGTTCGAGCATCCCCCTCGTCGCGCTGCAGACCATCCCCATCACTTGGCCCTTCGCACGTTGGGGGATGGACCTCCTAGGTCCCTTCCCCCCAGCGCCTGGTGTCTACAAGTATGCGGTGGTCGTGGTCGATTACTTTACAAAGTGGGTAGAGGCCGAACTTTTGGCCAGCATCACGTCCCGAGTGATATAGCAGTTTTTCTGGAAAAATATCGTACGTCGTTTCGGCGTCCCCTGAGAGATTACTGTCGATAATGGGACCCAATTCGACTCGGTATATTTTCGGGAATTCTGCGAAGGCTTGGGGCTCACCATCCACTTCGCCTCGGTAGCTCACCCTCAGAGCAACGGGGCCGTCGAGAGGGTCAATGGCCTGATCCTATAGGGGTTACGCCGACGGCTCGAACAAGCTGCCTCCAAACGGGGCGCATGGGCGGAGGAGCTCTCGAGCATCCTCTGTTCCATGCGAACGACCCCGAGCCGGACAACGGGACGCACCCCCTTCTCCCTTGTATACGGTGCCGAGGCGGTCCTTCCCTCGGAGATTGGTTTCTGGTCGCTGCGGGTCGAGCTCCTAGACGGAGCTACGACCGCGATATACCAAGCCAATGAGGCAAATCAACGACTGGAGGTCGACCTCATGGAGGAGGAACACGACCGAGTGCTCCTCCACCGTGCCATCTACGAGCGCGAAATGGCGCGCGCATACAACCAGCGCGTCTGTGAGAGGGCTTTCTGCCTCGGGGACCTCGTCCTCAAGCGCGTCACAGACCCCCAAGCCCAGGGCAAGCTCTCCCCCAAGTGGGAGCGCCCCTACGGGAACTCAGCAATCCTGGGCTTGGGGGCTTACAAGCTCTCCAACCTTCAAGAGCAGGAGCTGAAGCACACGTGGAACGTACGCTTGCTTCGCATGTTCTACGTCTAGCCTACAAGCTCGTCCCCTCCCCCGGAGCGATCACGCCGGAGGGGAGGGGGACATTGTACTCACCATTCCCTCCCCCGTCGCGACCTCGTGGGGGTAGGCGTTGTACATTAACTCATTATCAATACAACTGGGTTTTTCCTCAACTCTGGCTCACTGCAGGTTTTCACAATACCGTCTCTCACGGCGATGCCCTCCCTGCGAGGAAGTGGGCTATCATGACCCAACAAGTCCCTACAATGGGAGTCCCATGCCCGTAGGGCGGCTTACGATCACCCCTCATGGACTGAGGGTGTAAGCGGCAACCCGGTCCTCAAGGACCGTGGTAACGACACTAGTACAGAAAAGCTTTCTTCTATCGGTAAAAAAAACCCTTTTACTATCGGTTTTCGTACCGATAGAGATAGACACGATAGAACAAGACAGAACATTTTCTATCGGTAAATAACCGACAGAAGAAATTAACTATTCTATCGGCATATTAGGAGTGTACCGATAGAAAACCCGTCGTAGTCTGACGATTAACGGTGGGAAAAGTACCACTATTCTAACGGTTAATTACATGATTACCGACAGGAAAATATTACTATTCTATCGGCACATTATGATTGTACCGATAGAAAACCCATCGTCGTCTGACGTTTAGCGTTGGGAAAATATCCATATTCTAACGGTTAATTACAAGTTTACCGACAGAAAATAGTGTAGCACTCTCTCGGTTGGAAATGACATTATCGATAGAAAAAAGCTTAGTACTCTCTCGGTTGTGTATGAGTTCTCCGGCAGGAAAAATCACACTCTTCTAACGGTTAATTATAAGTTTACCGATAGAAAAAACTAAAGTAGTCTCTCGGTTGTGGATGAGTTCACCGGCAGGAAAAGTCACACTATTCTGACGGTTAATTTCAAGTTTACCTATAGAAAAATGGGTAGTAGTCTCTCGGTTGTGGATGAGTTTACCGATAGAAAATTTGTAGTAGTCTGTCGGCTGTGAATGAATTTACCGATAGAACATTCACATATACAGTACGTTATTTACATTTACAATACAGTACAGATGCAATACATTATAGATTGGATACACAATACAGTACAGATGCAAAGAAGGATAAATTCACAGAACAGATTGACACATTAGACAGTTATTCACATTTATTCACATATATATGGACAAATACAAATTGCAATCCAATGTGGACATTTATTGACATATATATTTATTCACATGTATATAAACAGTCTATGCACAGAGTACACGAAAAAGAGAAAATTATCATGGCGGATAGTTGGGCGCAACTTCCTCCATGACATATTGAGCCCAAATTTGTCGAAGATCTCTAATCTTTGCATTTTTCGTATGAGTCTTTCGACATGGCGATCTGCAAGCATGTGTGAATACTTAGTAACTAACTTCCTAATTTAGAACGTGACACCCAATTTTCAAATTTGAGTTAGCTATCGATGCTTACCTGGGGGAATTGGGCAAAGTTTGTCTGCACTAGGTCGTACATGTAGCGCAACACATAAAACCCGCATTCCCACGATTGCGGCTGCTGATGGCACTGAGATAATTGCATATGCGAAGACATGTTAGCTATTGTTTCTATAAACTAATTAAGCATAAACAAAAAGTCTCGTGAGTACCTCATATTCTTTCCAAGCTAGTAGGGAGCCCTGCGGTGCAGCATGCCTCCCTCCAGCGGACGCATATTTATCAAAAGCCCTGCATTTCAGTTAGTATTGCCCGTTAATGTATTATCATTAGCTAGTGAGGTGAAAATTTAAATCGAACATATAAGTTAATTACGCCTCCATATTCCCCTTGACCACATATTTGATCGATAATCTGTCACGCATCGAATCGAGGTAGTACACCTCGTTCCTCGGCGGACAGATCACGATGAGGACCCAGTGGCCCCTGCATTGTACGTAAAAGAGGACCGCTAGCTCAAAGTATATCTCAGGTGTAACATACAAGATCGGGTTAAATTAGTACGAAATGCACTAACCTTTGGTGGTACGGCACCAGAATGAACTCCCTGTCCTGCTGCGCCATCAGCGCCTTGGATATGTACAACTCAGCGTGCGCGGCGTCGTGCTCTAGCATCGTGAGGCTTATTTTCTCTGGGTCGAGGAAACCCACCTTGTCACACGCAGCCTCCGATGCTAGCCTGTACATGTACCTGCATGCAAAGGACGACATTAGTATTGCACAGAAAGTTACTACATTTCAAATGAACTACAACAATGCAGAGTTAGCAAACAGAGTTAGAAAACAGCAATACATAGCATCAGCAAACTCACAGGACTCCAGTCCGTATGATGGACATATCGAGCTCCCGCCAGTTGTAGAGGTCGAACAGATCCTCGTGTGCCACGGATATACTCCCGGGCTCATGGTGGAACTGCCCAGGCCTGTAGGGAACAAAGAAGTTCAAATTGCGCCGAGCTCGGTGTAGGTACCACTCGTGGAGGTCTCTGGTTGATCGATCCAATTTGCGCAAAGCTGCCTCCGACATGAGTGGGAACCCGTTCCTGAACCTCTCTGGCTGTCCCTGTCGCCCTTTTCCCTTGCCTTTGCCCTTGCCTTTTGCCGGGGACTGAGCGCGTACCTTCGAAGGCAAGGGCGAGGGGATGGCGGCTTCCTTCCGAGGTGAAGGCGTGGATGCGCTGGGTGGGGTCGAGGCCATCTTTGATGTGTCCAGGGTCGCACGAGATCGGGCCTCATGCCCCGAGCTGGGGGCGCAGTCCCCTGGTAGCCCAGCGGCAGGCCACTTCAATTAATGAGCACGTATGTTAGATTATGCAAGTTGAGTGTACTGAGTAGGATGTAATCTAAAATGTGTAAGATTTACCGGTTGTATTACAAGACACTTCTTGGGCCACTGTACGTAGGAGCCCACTGCCTCAGCAAGTGTCTGCAGTTCCTCTGTTGGGACTAGCAACGGAGAATCGTTGTAGCCTGGCATGGCCATGTCCACCTATACCTTTGCGAAACCGAACCGCAGAGGTACACAATGGACCCGGACATCCGGCCCAGACGGATATACGAAGCCGTGTCCAACCACTCTCTGCCCAGCGCCTACGAGATTCTGTAGGATGCAGTCCTCCGGCTTCTGCAAATTTGTAACAATTAAAACAAGTTAGCGAAATAACTCTAACAGAATGGGAGTGGCATCAACTTAAGTGCACAGATGAAGGCTTGCAGTACCTCAAGTAGATCCACTGGATCCGCGAGTACCTTCGAAGCACAACTGCTTATCCGACCCCGCGGGGTACCGTCGTCCTGGGGATTCGCATCTGCACTCTTGGCTAGCAATGCTTCTCTCAACCGTGCAAACTCTTCCCTCATTTGTGCGACCTCGGACTGCACCTCAGACTGCACCTCAGCCCGTATCTCAGCCCGCATCTGCGCCCATATCTCCTCCCGTACCTCAGCCCGTATCTTATCGGAGAGGTCAGCTTCCTTTTCCTTCCAGGAGCGGGCCTTCTTCCTCGGTGGAGCCGGATCTACGAAACCGGCCTTCCACGACACAATGGCTCCCACGGCCCGTGTCCGCCCGGGATGCTCCTTATTTCCTAGAGCCCGGGTGAGGATGTCGTTCTCCCTCTGCGGGGTAAACAATCCCTCCGCTGCCTCCTTCTCAAAAGAGATCTGTTACATTTAAAGGTACCTTGTGAGACAAATTGCCTTATATACACTTGTACGCACACAGTTTACGAGGTTAGCCAACTTACCATTCGCCTCACAACGTCGGCGTCCCCAGGGGTTGCGAACTGCACAGACCCCGTGGACGACACGGACCCCCTCCCCCTCCACCATCGCTTGCACCTCTCATCCCGGATCTCGGAGAGCGGCAACTCAGGGGTGTCGATGACAGGATTTTGCTCGTCTTCCTTCTTCCACTGCTCCTCCTTTCCCGCATAGCCCCGGGATCCGAGCCGATGCGGGTGGTCGTTCCTCTTCTGGATCGCCCTATTCTTCTCGCTAAGGGCCTTGAACTCCTCAGTCCCCTTCTACTTGGTGAATTCCTCCCATACCTCCTCCGATATGAAGGGGTACTTCTCGCAAGGAGATTTCCCCGAAGCGAGGAAGTTACTGACGAGCCAGCTCTTAAAGGTTTTCCATGTTCCGTTCATGTCCTTCAAGCAGGCAGTCCTAGGTGTATCGTCAGGGATGTTCCACTTAGCCTGTTTCCGAAAAATGCATACAATTAATCACGAGTTAGTTAAACTTTAGTATAAGCCAAGAGAACGTGATTACGAAAGAGTTCAGCGATTTCAGTTAATTTAACCTTCACTTCCGCCCACAACCTATCCCTCTCGTCCGCCGTCACGTCCTTCCAGCTCTGGACGGTGATCTTCACCCTTTCTTTCGCCAACAGCCCAACGTAGGCCGCGTACCTCCCAGCATTCTTTCCAATCGGCCTCCCAAATTGGTTGAGCTCACAAGAAAGAGCCGTGCGTTTGGCCAAACGCCCCAACGTCGTCGCGCCTCGCCCCATTCTCTTGCGCTGGGATGTAACAGCTGCATCTTCAGTAGTTACGATGGGGTTGGCCCTAGTCGAACCACTAGTACCATCCGATGAAGACGACGACATGTCTTCCCCTACAAAACCTTCAACAAACCATATGGCAATTAATTCGCCTTGGAGTTCCATAACTCAGCCCAGGACTGGAGACTCACTAGGGTGGCAAAAGGGAAAATAATACAAAAAGAAAGACATGCATAAATTACTTCCTGAACTGTTCGGAAATATTTTCTATCCGTAAACACATGAGCTGCCGATAGACCATAACAATTACCTCCACAGAACACAATTTTTCTATCGGCAAACCCGTGACATACCGATAGAACATAACAATGTTCTCTACATATGGAATTTTGTTGATAAGCCACCATTCACTGTCATCACATAACATTCTCGATGATTTGCTATACTAATATTCATGGGCCAGCATTATTATTTCACACGTAAATATGCACACAAGCATCTAAGTGCCACTGTGCATAACCTTTAGCCTGTATGTGAGTCATCAGGACTTCACATCTATTAGGTTGGGAAAAGTCATGTATAGGCATTTGAAACATATACATCGAAGACCCATCCACATTGCCATATATTCATACGAAGTGAGTAAAAATTCCCAACCAAACTAGTACATTGCATGGCTCATGTCCTTCCAGATCCAAATTAAGTTTTACTACTTGTGCAGAAATATTTTCTATCGGTAAACACATGAGCTGCCGATAGAATATGTGTAAGAACACCTCCAACATACAATGTGCATTACATGGCAGTTGGATACAATTGATCACACATACAGCAGTCTAGATAAGTTAAAATCTCAAAACAGGTTCATTACAACACTGGAACATATTATGTAAACCCTAATTTAAATCAACATTGCCTGCGGAATGTACATAATCCAACACAATAGGGAACCCTAGTGTAATTGCAAAACTCGAAGAATTAGTACGTGCAAAACACTAGGATCAAATAAGGAAGATGCTGGAAATAGAACGACGAATTAGGGTATTTACAGCGGCGATCAGTTCTGGTGATGGAGAGGCGGTGTAGAACGCAGCGGCGGCCGGCAAAGGACGAAAATAAGAACCGGTGGCAGTGGCGAACCAGTGTCCAGCCGGCGATCGTCGTGTAGGAGAGAGGAAGTGAGTGGTCACGGTGGAGGTTGTGGTTTTCTTCGCTCTCGAAGAGACGCAGTGCTCTAAGGTGGAACTCTTCGAGTGGAGGGAAACTCAAGGGCCGTGTACGAGTAATAAAGTTGTGGAGGAACTTTTCTATCGGTACAAAAAAATGATACCGATAGAATTATGTACTTTTCTATCGGTAAAACAAAATAGTACCGATAGAAAAAGTAAATTTCTCGGAAAAATATTTGAAGTAGTGGATGCCTTTTTCTATCGGTATAAACAATAAAATCCTGTCGCGCCCCGAGACTGGGACAACGACTACTCCTGTAGAGACCTAGCTCGCTGCAGCTAGTCCCAAACTACAAACCTTTGACTTCCCAGGATAAGTCAAACACAGGAGTATATTACAATGCAACAGAGTACTCACAAAATATTAAGCAGTGTGGCCTGCTGGCCTTAATATTACATAAAGAGGATTACAATGCCTACAAGGCATTCAAGGTTTAGCAAAATATTTAACTACACAGCAGAAGATAGGTGACCCTCCCACAAAAGAAGTTGACGGCAGAACAACACACTTCAAGGTTCTGGCGGAACTGATTCTCCTCCTTCTGGATCCACGTAGTACTCCGTGCCATCATCTTGATCAAAGTAGGCTCCATCTATTGAGTTGAATGTTGCAAGGGTGAGCACTTACGTACTCAGCAAGTCATAGGTAAGAGTAGATACATATAGTAGTGATGATATGAACCTAGACTAGTCAAGAATTATGGATATTTGTAAAATAATCTTTTCCTTTCTCATCTCATCTTATGGCAGCACTTTTTATAATATAACATCATCAATCATGTTCACTAGATTATAGCACTACCGCGACACGTCGACACACGACAGCCCACGGCAGCACTCCTTATCATGACAACACATGTCATTTGGGTAATCTTGATTAAACATATTTTATTTAGAAAATAGTACTTGTGTCACACCCCATGGATTTAATCCACCGCAGCAGACTCCTATAAAACCCGGAAGCTCGGAGTATTCGAATACGTTTTTAACTCTGCAGAGAGGTACCAATTTACCCGCAAGATATTCCACTTTCAAACCTTTCCTATCATAACAAAATGATTGGACCCCTGACTCACTTCATACTGTGAGCGGCAAGGTGGAAATAACAAGAACTTTTGTTATGTTTTACTCACAATTCACCCCCGACCCTGTGGCTCTCAGCGAGGCACAGTTGTGGCAGGTTGTATCCAAACCTCCACCCCATTGCTTATTCCCATTACTGGGTCAGCGTGCTTGATCACCTTCAGTGATATGTGTGGGAGCCGCGCTCCATGTTTATCGTGCATCACTACACATCTCATGCAGGGGTTTCATGTGCGATCCACATAATTACTTGTTCAGGCCTGTCCCATACCAGGCTTGCGGTTAGCACGTTGTTCATGCCACTAGACGCACAACACAAGGTTCTAGTCCTTATATGCCAATGACCAGATCATCCACAACCCTGCACCTTCAGTGCCTGCATTCCTTTGCAGTCTAGCACCTCCAGTGCTACAGCCATCCACACCATTTTTCTGGTCACGGCTAGGGGTTTTATTTCATGAATATAAGTATATAGATACATATAATAGTTCATGGCTCAAAACTTGTTTATTTCACATTTCACAGATAACCAGTCTAGTACTGCCAATTCATAAATCAACCATTCTCAATCTTTCACATGCAATATTGCCTATATTTAAGGTTATATTATAGCAACATTTAAAATATAGGTTCAAGATGACCAAGGATATGACTTGCCTTCCGCGTCGTAAAATACAGCAGTCGATGACGGATCAACAGCAAAATCTTCAAAGTCAGCTTCTGAATCTGCTCGACGACAAACAAACACACAATAATTACTTATAATATTTAAAATGTTTTATGACTTATATGCAGAAATGCTTAACAAGAATGATTGAACTAAACTGGAGATAAGTTGAACTGCAAACTGAACTGAGATTCTAGGGTTTCAAGGAATTTGGGCTAAGGGTGGTGATTAGATAATCTTAGGGTTTCAGGATTTCAATAGGCATAACAATTTTGTGACTGGTTTAATCAAAACAGCAAATGTCAACAGATCGACATTCGGATCAAGGCTTGGACATAGCTTTAAGAAAAGCTAGAGTGCTTATCTCAAGTTGTGGTAGTAGAAGAAAATGTAGATCACAACTCTACAAATTTAGTGGACAAAGTGGTTTTCAATTTACACAACCAGAAGTGGGTAAACAAGGTCAATGCCACTGGCTGACAAGCTCTGGCATAGAGCTGACAATGCCAAAAACTAGGGCTTAGCATAACTTTTGATATGGAGCTCCAAATGATGCACCACTTTGTCTGGGAGGTAGGCATTGCTAACAGGAACAATTAAGTCAACAGGATCTAGGGCAAGAAATGGCTGGGAAGCAAGAAATTTGATGATGAACAGAGATGAACTGGCTGCACTAGATCAGTTCTGGACAAGATCTTGGCATGGCTGTAACTTCCAATCTAGGCCGATCTAGGTGTCGGGCTAGAAGACAAAAATGTTCAGGAAGTTAAGGTACACACAGTGGACAAAGTGATTTGAGCTGAAACGGCCGGGAACACTTTTCCGATCATCGGCGCCGGAGAAGAAAACGCTGCTGATTGGGGGTTTCTGCTACAAGCAACAAGAACTTAATTCCTTGCTTGGAGAGCATCTAGGAGGTATAGGGAAGCTTCTGGTAACATCAAATTGACCGGAGGATCACCGGAGAAGCCCGGCGACGATCGCCGGCGACTGGTAGAGCTTGAATTTGGAGATACCTTCGATTCGAGCTCAATCTGGAGATCTTGATGCACAGGCTTGCTGGAAATGACTCACTGATCAACTTCTTCTACAGCAATGAGAGCTAATTCGAGGTGATTTGGCCTGCATTGCCAGAACAGGGCATTTAGCAATCCCGGCGATCACCGGCGATAGAGGTCACCGGGGTGCAATTAGATGATATCACACAGAGAGAATGAGTAGGGAAACTCACTGGTGTTGTTAATTTGGCAGGATATGATCTGTAGAGTGCTGGCACCGTGAGCTTCCTCGACGGCTCACCGGAGAAGAAAACGAAAAGAGCAAATTCTGGAACTTGGCTGGTTTCTGGTGAAGTATGGAGGGAGCTACTGAGCACAGGAGTGCTTAAATAGGCCAGGCGAAGCTTGCAAGGAGGAGACAACGAAGTAATTGGCAGCTAAGATGAGATGGATTGCGTGCTGAGCATCAGCGGCGAAGACACAGCGAAGAACGGTGATTGCGACGGCGACAGGACTGCAACTGTCCACATTGTCGTTCATCGGGACTTTGCAAAGATGGAGCAAGCGGTGGCGACAACAACTGGCGCGGCAAGGCAACGTGGCGATGGATTGCTGACAAAAGCCGGTGATCGCGCGTGGGAGCAAGCGCTGGTCGTTGACGTTGCAGCGGCGCTGCGACAGTGACGGCTGAGGCGAGGACACGTGCGCAACAGCATGCACGATCAAGTTGCAGGCGAAGCTTCAACGGCGGCAAGCAACCACGGCGCAAGAAATCACGGCGAGCCCTGGTCGTGCGCACAGTAAAACGGCCTGGTCGAATGCTGCTGTTGTCCTGGTCGAAAATGGACTGAACTGCAGTTTCAATTCTTTGAGTTTTGGACTGAAATGTAAATCTGGAATTTTGGGAGGTTTAAACTGAAATTGATTTCACTAATCTGGTAGATTATATTCAACAAGGTATTTGGCAAAGGTAATTGATAAGATTTTACACATTTGAATAGTTTTTGATACAAACTGAAAATAGGGTAATTTAGGGTAATTGAAATCTGAATTTCATTTGATTTTGAATTCTGGCACTTAGGGTTCGATTTTGATATTTGCACAGAAGAGAAACTTGTGGCAAATAGCATTTTGAGAAGATTTGCCGAAGAAATTCTGAATTTGGAGTTAATCTGGAGATTTTAGCCTTTTTGGGTTTTCAGATATCAGATAAGGACTAATTTGCGATAACTCTTGGACTGATTTGTGAAAAGAGTCTAGATGGTGAAATCTGGCTGTCAACTTTTTAGATTAAGGTATTGACATACCCATGATTATATTCCAGGAATAATCTGGTCTGAACTTGGTCAAGATTTTGATTAAATCTGTACTTCTGAAACTTAGGGTATTTGGGTAATATAAGGTATTTCTGTTTTCGAAAACAGAAGAAGTTAATAAATCTGGAATTTAGAGATAGAATTGGATCTAGGTTCTGAAGACTTTTAAGTTCAAAGTAACTGATAGATCACACCTGAGTAATCTGATCTTGATTTGGGGTTCACAAGGAAGATTTGGAGATTTTAGGGCTTGAGAAAGATACTGATCTGGCTATTACTACAGATACATGCATGCATGCTATTGATGAAAAAGGAAATTTTCACCCCTAACTCAGGGCGTTACAAATCCCGTGAGACCAATTTTCCCCAAAAAATTTTTTTAATTAAGTGCTTGAGATTATAGTATTGGGTTCCATTTTTCTATCGGCAAAAACAACAAAATACCGTCAGAGTAATGAAAAGGTACACACAATTTAACATCAAACAGACCGTGATTGAAAGCTGCAGAATGATAAAGAAAGAGGGAAGATAGCCGAAAAATTGGAAAATTGACATAAAAAGAAATTGTTCATTCATTGTTGTTTTATCACTTACAAAAAAAAATAAAACCCAAAATGCTAGGTCAAGGGGTGGTCTTAGCCCTGGCTGCATGTAGAATAGAGTCAGTTAGACTTGCAGCCAGGACGTAGGACTCCTCTAGCGACAAGTTGTCCCTAGGATGAACTACTACCGCATCGAGAAGGCCTGCGACCTCCCTCAGCTTCGCTATGGTATCCTGCATAGTCAAACCGCAGCCAGCGATGGTCATATCCGCGGCTTTCTTCTCCTCGTGAAGACGCCTCGTCCTCGCCCTAGCATTGTCACCATCCGTCTTCATGACCTTAATGCACTGGAAGAGATCGTCAAGGTCAAGCCGTAGCTGAGTGTGCTTGTCTGTAAGGAGCTTGTGCTCCTCCTGGAGGGTCCTCAGGTTGGCCTTCACTTTGGCAGTGTCTTCCACGGCTACCATTCCCTGTGCAAATCAACAGGTCAAGAATGAACTGAACATGGATTAACAATACAGGGGTAAACCAAGGAGATTTAGAGTTCTTACCGGGGAGGGCGTGGCTGACGATCCCATGGAGGTTGCCATTGTGAAAGAGAAGATGAGGAGTCGAACTGTTCGAGAATTAGAAAAACAACAAAATACCGCGACGCATGGCGAGGTACTTATAGAGTTTCCAAGGCGACGCATGGCGACACGGTTGAGAATTCAAAGCGGCAGAGTATTCTTCTATCGGTAAAAACAGGAAAAAACCATCAGATAACAAGTGCCGTGAGACTAACGAATTTATTCTAACGGTAAAATAGAACAATACCGATAGAAAAAGTAAACTTTTCGAAAAGTTTTGAAGTGCCTGAGAGAAGTTCCTGAGACACATGAAAGTAGCGGATGTCCTTTTCTATCGGTATAAATAACAAAATACCGTCAGAAAAAAGGGATTTTTGCAGAACTTAATTTGAAGAAGCAAGAGGCTGCGATGAGATTTTTGCAAGTGCTATTTGAAGGGAAGAATTAAGTATTTACAGGATAAAGGTACTGTACATGGTAGAACTCATGCTGTGGAGTAAAATTGAGATGTATTAATGTTGTGAACTAGCTTATCATTAAGTTCTAAAGAAAAATGTATTGCCTGATGTATTAATGATAAGTTCCTCACCTTGCTGCAGAACTTGTGGGCTGTTTCCTTGGCATTTATCCCTGAAATAGAAATTAATCATCAATGGTTCTCAACCCATAATCCTTCTTCGTGGTCATCTCACAGATACGTTGTTTCGTCAATATCCTCAGTACGGATAGATTGAATGTCCTCTAAAAATGGAGGTATTTCATCGAATTGGTTATACTCCTCTTCGTCGACAACATCTTCGACCCCAACAATACGTCTCTTGCTGTGGAGGACAACATGCAAGTTTGGATTGGCCAGGTCAACGATGTAGAAAATCTGTGTGGCTTGCTTTGCAAGTATGAATGGCTCGTCTTGGTGTCCGACTCTACCAAGATTGACGAGAGTAAACCCGTAACTGTCAACTTGAACACCTCGAGGGATTTCGACCCATTGGCATCGAAACAGGGGAATCTTAAGTAATCCGTAATCGAGCTCCCATATTTCGTCAATAGCACCGTAATATGAGTTCAGCGCCCTTACTGACCTGGCATCCTCGGAAATAGCAAACAGTGTCACTCCGCTACATTGCGTGCTACTCTTGGCGTCTTGAGCTCTTGTGTAAAATGAATACCCATTGATGTCGTACCCCTGCCAAGTCCCTACAGTGAATCTTGGGCCTCTAGCCAACCATGTCACAGTTTCACTTACGGAGCCCTCGGCAGCTTGCATGACTCTTTCTTGGATCCACTCAGCAAATTTCCTGTTATATTCTCTGCTGACCTAAACGTCTGTCTTCGAAGGATTCTGTGACCGTAACATTACCTTGTGCTCGTGTATGTATGGCTCGACCTCCGTCATGTGTTGTCAGACCCAAAAATGTGATTTTGCGTACACATCACGAGCGGGGACGATAGCTTTGAATCCAATCGTTCCGATTCCCTGAAGCCTACCCTCGTGTCGGGACCTAGGAACGCCAATTGGGTCAACCCCGGCCATATAATCTGTGCAAAATTCAATCACCTCCTCGGCGGCATAACCTTCCATGATACTCCCCTCGGGTCGACGACGAGTCCTTACGTATCCCTTCAATACACCCATAAATCTCTCAAATGGATACATGTAGCGCAGGCACACGGGTCCACAAAACTTAATTTCTCTGATAAGGTGAACAATCAGATGGACCATAACATCAAAAAAGGATGGAGGGAAATACATCTCGAGCTGACAAAGAGTTGTAACCACGTCGCGTTGCAAAGCGTCCAATCCATCCGGATCAATTAACTACGAGGACACAGTTGCGCCAAATATTCATATCAGAAAAATCTTCTAATTAAGCTCCACAGATGGAGGTAATGAACTTATAGTACGAGTGCACGTACTTACCTTGCAAGATATTGCGTTGAAGAAATAACATATGTTTGTGATTGTCTCTCTGACTTTAACTGGGAGAATGCCTCTGATAGCAATGGGAAGCATTTGTGACATCAGGACATGACAGTCGTGGGACTTCGTGCCAACCAGTCTTAGGTCCTTCATGGACACAAGTTTTTTCAAGTTCGCGGAGTACCCACATGGAACTTTAACACCGTGCAGGCACCGACAGAGATCTATTTTTTCGCTCTTGGACAACGTATAGCAGGCTGGAGGGAGGTATGTACGCTTTCCATTCTCTAAAGGTGCAAGCTCAGTCCTTATCCCCATTTCCACCATGTCACGACGAGCTTTCACACCATCCTTTGTCTTTCCCGGAATGTTCAACAACAAACCAATCAAACTGTCACAGACATTTTTCTCTACATGCATGACGTCAATGCAATGTCGAACTTGTAAGTGCTCCCAGTACGGTAGATCCCAGAGAATCGATCTCTTCTTCCAAACATTTTTTTCTCGAGGTTTAGAATGATTACCGAACTCAACTTTGATGTCGTTCACGCGCGTGTAAATCTCCTTACCGGTCAGAAACACTGGAGCTGATCCCTTCTCAGGCTTCCCGTTAAATGATTTCCTCTTCTTACGATACGTGTGATGCACCGGAAGAAACCTGCGGTGATCCATGTACACTGTTTTCCGGCAGTTTCGCAGCCACATGCTCTCAGTTTCATCTAGGCAAATAGGGCAAGCCTTGGCTCCTTTTGTACTATACCCCAACAAATTGCCGTAGGCCGGAAAATCATTTATGGTGCAAAATATCAGGGCCCGCAAGATGAAATTCTCTTTCTTGTATGCATCCCACACCTGCACACCCTCGCTCCACAATTTCTGTAAGTCCTCGATTAAAGGCGCTAGAAACACGTCAATATCATTTCCGGGTTGTCTGGGTCCTGAGATTAGTAACGCCATCATGATGTACTTGCGCTTCATGCATAACCAAGGAGGAAGATTGTAGATGCATAAAAGAACCAGCCAAGTGCTGTGCCGGCTGCTCATATTACCATGTGGGTTCATACCATCTGTACTCAGCCCGAACCTTACATTCCTAAGTTCGCCGCCGAACTCAGCAAATGTTCTGTTGATGTTTCTCCATTGAATAGAATCAGCTGGGTGTCTCAGTTTTCCGTCTTGTTTCCGGGCTTCAGCATGCCAACGCAAGTGCTTCGCGACTTTCGGATTTGCAAACAGCCGCTTCAATCTAGGTATCACAGGCAAGTACCACACAGTTTTTGCCGGGGGTCCTTTCCTTACCTCGTGACGTTCACTGTCAATCCGGTCCCTACACGTATACCTCGATGCGCCGCATCTTGGACAAACATGCAAACTGGAGTACTCGTTACGGTACAACACACAATCATTTGGGCATGCGTGTATTCTTTCGATTTCCATTCCCAACGGACACAACAGTTTTTTGGCTTGGTAAGTAGATCTTGGCAACTCATTTCCCTTTGGAAGCATGTCCGCTAGAAGATCTAATAGTGCCGTGAAACTCTTATCACTCCAACCGTTGCCTGCCTTCAAGTTATATAATCTCAGCACAGAAGACAGTTTTGTAAATGTTGCACAT
This sequence comes from Pharus latifolius, assembly GCA_019359835.1. NCBI lineage: Eukaryota > Viridiplantae > Streptophyta > Magnoliopsida > Poales > Poaceae > Pharus > Pharus latifolius. The sequence goes on along the minus strand of CM033323.1, from coordinate 35,281,538 downwards.
CCAGGGAACAGAGGCTTCTCAGAGTCAGCAATCAGTTTCTCAAATTCACAGAAGTCATTTTCATTGTAATCTTCCTCTACATCACGTAACATTTCATCTAGATTGTCATCATCATCATCAACGTGCACATCGGAATGAGCATTACCAAAATTGGGATGATCATCGATATTATTGCAATCCACATCCGAGTCGTGTTGATTGGTAGTAGTGGTGCTTGTTTCCTCAAGATCTTCGCCATGCCATATCCAACGAGTGTATCGCGCGTTAAAACCACGACGAATCAAATGACTCTTAATTTGATCAGAGTTGCTAAACCTCTTCAAGTTCATACAATCTGTACAAGGACAGAGCATATTTTTCTCTCCCTTCCTCTCCTTTTGTTGCTCAGCAAATTTAATAAACTCATTCACACCATCCAAATATTCAAGAGTAGTACGTTTTATTCCATACATCCAATATTTCCTGTCCATCTACAATTAACAAAATTTAACGAGTAAGCCATGCATGAAACCTGCCCGATTAAGTTATGTATATGTACATGTACAGCCTCTTACAACAGATACATGTGTTGAACCCTAGCCTGACGAAATTAACACTAATTAACCTAGCTAACTACACAATACAAGCTAGTTAGCTCCTAAAACATGACGCATTTCCAGCTACCAAGCTCCCAAGCTTAGAGCTACAAACTTGGAACTACACAATACAACTAGCTTGCAAGTAGAGAGGAAGGGAGATCTAGAGGGAGAGAGAGATAAGTGTCGACGATTAAGCGTACCTTAAAGAGAGGGGCGCAATCAAATTCCCTCCAGCCTGCGCTGATCACCCTAGCAGTGTAGCTGGAACTTTCGTCACAAACAGAGGGACACAGAGTGCAACAGAACAAATTAAAGAGCAGCACAGCAATGCACGAGTGGGGTTTTCCTTATAATGGACATTTTTCTAACGGTAAATACATGAATTAACTGTTAGACTAACTTAGGTAATTTGCCGCTCACATATTCTATCGGTAAAAACACACACATACCGTTAGAGAATGTACATTACCGAGCAAGTACAGGACTTCTTCTTTCGGTAAATATGTGTATTGACCGTTAGATCATGCATGACACAGCACGTACATGAGTTTTTCTATCGGTAGATATGTGTACGAACCGTTAGATGATCCATGACACACGAGCAAGAGTTTTTCTATCGGTAAATATGTGTATTTACCGTTAGAATATGCATGACTGAGCAAATATATGTGTTTTCCTATCGGTAAATATGTGTACTTACCGTTAGAGGAGGTACTGGTACCAAACTGGGACAAACATGCACATGCCATTTCTCACATTCAAGGAATCATATCAATGTAACATCAAACAGATCTTACATCAAACAGATCTTACATCAAACGGATCTTAACTAGAAGATAAAGCAATATATTTCAACAAATGCTAATTTGTGGATTAACTAGGAGACACAAAAATACTTTTCTTAGGTACTTGGGACTTCATCTTGCCAAAGAAATTACACATGCCAGTTCACAAATTCAGGTACAAACATACACATGCCAGTTCACCAATACAAATTCAGGTACAAACATACACATGCCAGTTCACAAATTCAAGTGCATGTCTGAAACAGTAGTACAAATACACACCTACCTACCAATACAATTAAATACACAAATACTCCCTGCACATTCAAGTTCATGTCCCAATTAGCAATACATGATACACAAATATACAGCAATATACAAATACAACAATTCACACATTTGATGTATATTAGAAAAGCCACGTCTGAAATTAACAACAGATCACGACGAGGACCCAGTGGCCCATACATTTTAGATAAAAGAGAACCTTTGCAGGTTGCCACAATGCAACTACCGACTACAAGTTAGACCTGATACATCACAAATCCATTCATCCAAAACAGCAAATGTCTGAACCACATTGGACTTAACCATAGGAGTTCAGTTCGAAGACGCCCGAGGAGCTGGAACTGCCGTCAACATACATTTGTACGTATTGGTGATTTCCTTGGACTCAAACTCGATCAACTCAACTCAACTCAACTCCATTAACAAAAAGAACCTACCTTCCAAGATTGTGTTCTGTGTAGTGATGGTGTAGAATGGCTGTGCAAATAACAACAATTCTTCTTCTCCAAGCAGGTAAGCATCTGGCCACAAGCTGGTGCATGCAAAAAAATGTAAGATGCTTTCTATAGGTCCTGATTTGAGAAACACGCCGGGCTTAAGCATCTTCTCGACCGAGCCAACCAAGATCTCGCCCTTCACGTCCTTCCAGCTCTCGACGGTCATCTTCACCATTTCTTTCGCCAACAAGCCAACGTAGGCAGCGTACTGCGATGAAGAACCGTGAAATACGTTGCCCCTCATGAGCATCATCCAAGGACCTGAACAGATCATAATCATATTGAAAAGAAGACACATCAAAATGAAGGATACAAAAAAAGCAGAATTATTGCCATAATCGGAGTAGAATAATCAAACAATATTGCAGAAATTTTATGTACCTTCCTTGGGATGCCGACGTCTAGAAGGCGTCGATGGAGGTGCGGAGGTGCAGCGGTCCCCTGTAGAGGTGCGCCGGCTGTCCATGGAGCTTACGGGTTAGGACTACGAGTCCCAGATGAACTGTGAGAATGAAAGAGACATACCCGTGTATTTATACAAATATATATTTTTCTATTGGTACGAAAACAGAATACCGTTAGTAATAAAACATCTGTAGAAGGCGAATGGTTCTATCGGCACAATAAATATTACCGATCGGAATTTTTGTACATACTCTATCGGTGTGTACGTACATTGCCGATAGAATATTACTAGTTGTAGAAGGCCAACAGTTCTAAGATATTTTTTGCAATATTCTACCGGTATAAACATTCATTACCGATAGAATAAAACTATTTGAAGACGAACAGTTCTAAGCAATTTTCTATATATTCTAACGGTAAAAGAATCCATTACCGATAGAATAAAAATATTTGTAGAAGGCCAACGATTCTATCGGCACACTACATATTGCCGATAGGAATTTTTAATATACTCTGTCGGTATATTAATACAGTACCGATAGAATAAGTCTAGTTGTAGAAGTCGACTAGTCCTATTGGCGCACAACATTCTCCCGTCAGTACTTATGCATCTCTTCTAACGGCAAATATGTTCATCACCGCTAGAGTAAATCATACTATTTATTCTATCGGTAAGTTTCTTACAAACCGATAGGAAAAATACACCCGTCGCCCTTTTATGACCGCGAGGCACATTTTCTATCGGTTTTCAACTAAATCGCTAATAACCGATAGAAGATAGGGGTTACTAGACTACATTTCTATACTAGTGCGAGTCAATTTGAGGGACTAGTCCCCTACTCAAACACTCAAACCCGTCATCGGGCGCATCCTCCTCCGGGAGTCGATTGTCTCCTTAACGAGACGGAATTCTCGGATATTCTTTCTTGGAGATCTCGTTCCCGGCTCCCCGTTTTCACGGCGACCGGAGGGTTTTCTCCCGGAAAAATTATCCCCGGGAATTTCACTTTCTCGGATATTCTCTTGGAGATCTCGTTCTCGGCTCCCCGTTTTCACGGCGACTGGAGAGTTTTCTCCCGGAAAAATTCCCGAAAATCTTGGGTCTCCCGGAAAGCTCTCCCTCTCCCCGTTTTCACGGCGACCGGAGGGTTTTCTCGGATGTTCTTCCCTGGGCCTCCCCGTTTTCACGGTGATCGGAAGATTATTCCTGGGAATCTCGGATTTCCTGGGATGTTCTTCCCTAGAGACCTCATTTCCGGCTCCCCGTTTTCACGGCGACCGGAGAGCTCTCTCCCGGAGGAATTCCGAGAAGTCCCGGGCACTGTCCCCTGGACAGCTCTTTCTCGGCTCCCCGTTCTTACGGTGACCGGGAAAATTTTCTCACCGGAACCTTTGGAGAACTTGAGGAATTCTTATTTGAAGAGTTCTTACCCCGGGGCTTCATCGCCTCCACAGCGTGCGGGGTTACCCTCCGCCCGTTGTGGAGGGGGGGGGGTAACTTGTACCCGGGGATCACCCTATTCCGGACCATTCAAGAATTCAAAGTACACAAGCAAACTTAGCTTTATTAAAAACATTCAACTGGAGGACATCTTCCCCCTCTGGTGGGCATCATTACATTAAGCATGATACAACCCGGGGTGCAACCCGGAAAGCTCCTACGCCTAATAATCCCGGAGGCCCCCCGATAGCTCCCGGGCCAGGTCCCGGTACAAGCCTCGTATACGACGCTGGGCCAATATTCGTAGCCCACCGGTGGAAGTATCCGAAGTGGGGGAACCCTCCGGGACCCCGGTCGCGGGGGGGATAGTTCGGCGCGGTGATTGTCGAAGTTGTCCAGGTGCCACTCCTAATGCCACCGCAACCGTATTGGCTCCTGGGAAACACCCCTGCCGTGTCCCCCGGAAAAGTGACTTAACAAGATGAAGGCGGCCTGGGCATCCCCCGGGTGACACCCACCGGAGCTCAGAGGCTCCACCTCCAGAGAGGCTCCTTGCAATCTCAGGGGCCTTTGCCCGGGAGTAACCTCTCGAGGTTTGGCAGCAACCTCCCGGGAAACCTGGTAAATTTAATTCGAAGACTTAGCAAAAAATTTCATTTCTATTGCATCAAAATATTTTTGTACAAATGTCCGGGGATTCTTCTAAGAAGCTACCGGAAGCAAAAACCCTAAAACAAAAAAGGGTCCTATCTAAAGGCCCGGGGGGGGAGGCTCATACTTGTTCATTGGTGTCCTCCCCCGGGAGGCTCCCACCGGAGCCGTAGCATCCGCCCCCGGAGGTGCCGGCTCCGCGAATCGCACTCAGACTATCCGGTCGTAGAAGCTGCTGGTGAGCTGCTCCACTTCTCGCCGAGACGGCTCAAAGAACTCTAGAAAGCTCTGGGCGATCCGGCCCCCGATTTCCCGGGCACCAACCCCCCGGTGCTCCACGAGCCCGGCAGCAGCAGCCACCACCGGGATCGCCCGGCCTCGTGCCCGGGCATCAGCGGCCTCCGGGATCACGGAGACTTGTGCGTTGAGAAAACACACAACCTCCAATGCTCACTCTGAGCCCCTCGAGGGCTGAGCGGACGGAGTGGCCCGCGTCCATCACCGCCCAGACGTTGCAGCCCTCGAGCTCCCGAAGGGCATCGTCCTTGGCCTTCACCTCCCTCCGGAGCCGATCGTTGGCGTTCTCGGAGGCGTGGAGCTAGGCCTGGACCCAGGTCAACTCCCGGAGGGTGCCGTCCCACTCCTCTAAGTAGGCGGCGGCCTTCCCCTCCACCTCCTTCAGCGCGTTATTGAAACGCGCCTTGATGCCCCAGGCGATGGCCACCCCCTACAAGCGCAAGAGTTGGTGAAAATCTGAGTTGAAGTGCCGAAGGAAACAAGCCACCAGCTCGAGGACGAACCTGGATCAGGAGAGATTGAAGCTCCCCGCAGCCGCCGAAGGGGGCGAGGGGGCGTAATCTGCCAAATCAGACGCCCCCTCGTCATCGGCTGGTTCCTTTCCCCAAGCCTCTTCGGAGGCCTCGGGGAGGCGCACGAGCTCCAGCGCCTCCACCGCCCCCCCGGAGTTCTCCGGGAGGGGCGGCGTCGCTTTGCGCCGGGGAGGCGCCCGCGCGCGCCTGGACCCGGGGGCGGCGTCCCAGGCCTTCACGGGCGTAGAGCCCGGCGTCGTCACCGGACCGGGGGCCTTCTGAGCCTTGGTCCTTTTTGGCTCAGAACCCCAGGTGGCCTCTTTCCCCCTCTTGTGGGAACCGGGGTGGGGAGAGGCGTCCTCGCCGGTAGCCTCAGCACGAAGGCCTCGGCCACCAAGTTCTGGGGAGGACCCTCCCCAATGATGCGCACGATCCGCTCGTGCTCGTCGGCGTAATACCTCCCGAGGAGGTTTTCCGCCTTCTCCCGGGCGGCTGGATACGGCCGGACTGCAAAAGGTAAGAGTTAGAAAAATCGACAAAGAAACGAGCAAAGCAGCCAGGAACTTACGTCGAGTCACCGGATTTTGCGGAGGCCGCTGTGCTGGGCACATCCCGATCCCCCTCCTCCCGCTTGAGAAGGGGGAGATCCTCAGCAGTGTCAGCTCCTTAGCGGCGTCCCTCATGGAACGGACGCCCCGGGAGCCACCATCTTGTTGAGGAGCTTCAGCTCCTCCTCAGTCCACACCGGGAGCTTGGGGGCGGATGAGCGGTTGTATGAGGGAGGCTCCGGCGAGTACTTCACCTCGTCGTCCCGGACCCGGAGGTAGAACCACCTTTGGACCAAGTCCCCCCAGTGGTCCCGGGAGGCTGCCACCGGGTACTCCGCTACCCGGGAAGGCAGGAGCTGGATCATCACCGAGCCAAACGGGGACTTTGGCCCTCCCTTCACCAAGTGGGAGCTCCTCGCCGTCAGCTCGTAGAAGTACCGGAACAGCCGGAGTGTCGGCTCCCGTCCGGTGGCTGTCTCGAACCGCCATATGAAGAGGCCCATCCGAATGAAGGCGTTCGGCGTCAGGTGGTTGAGTGCCACCCCGTACTCCTGGAGGAACTCCCGGAGCAGTGGGTGCAACGGGAGCTGGAGCCCGGCCTCGAGGAAAGCCTCAAAGACCACTACCTCCCCGGGCCTGGGGAGGGGGCACCGTCCTTCTTGGAGGGGATCCGGACGTCCCCGTCCGCAACCACCCCCCGGTCCATGAGGGACTCCAAGTCCCCCGATGTAAACTCGGAGGCCCAGAGGAAGTCCGTGATGACTTCCTCCGGAGGCACCTCCGTAGCCTTGGCGCGGCCTTTGGGTCCCATTGATTTCTCTAGTGGCCTAGGCTAAGGAAAAGGGGCTTGGGCTTCTCGTACTGAGTTTCTGGGAGAGGGTTACCGGGAGAGCTAAGAGCGTCAGTGGCGTTTGAGGAATGAAGGTTGGAGTGGTTTCTCTGGGCCCCTCAAGGCCCTATTTATAGGGCTCGAATGTAGCCCCGATGGGCGCCACGTGGCTCCTCATGGTGCATCCGAGCCGCCCAATTCAAACAGCATGTGGGAAACGAAGGGATGGGCACGTGAAACGAGGCGTCACCGGTTCGAACCACGAGCGGCCATTATAGCCGAATGGTGCGCTCCCATCGAGATGCCTTAATGATCGATGGTGCAGCCATAAACGCTCGACACAAGGATTGAAGCGTCATGGCTCCGGAGACCCGTCCTGGAGGAGATGTTCCCGGTAACATGAACCATCCTCTCCAGGGGCTCGAGCACCGTCCCCGGAGGGCATGGGGGGCTGCTGTTGGGGGAAATCTCCACGGGATCAAGTCTAGGTAAGAGGCCATCCAATTTGCCCATGGACAAGGCCCCTCGGTGGCTTGTCCCGGGCGCCGCCACTTGCCCGGGGAGGCTTGTCCCGGGTGCCACCACTCGCCCGGGGACGAGGCCCCCCGGTGGCTTGTCCCGGGCGCCGCCACTCGCCCGGGGACGAGGCCCCCGGTGGCTTGTGCGCCCCCCGGTGGCTTGTCCCGGGCGCCACCACTCGCCCGGGGACGAGGCCCCCCGGTGGCTTGTCCCGGGCGCCGCCACTCGCCCGGGGACGAGGCCCCCCGGTGGCTTGTCCCGGGCGCCGCCACTCGCCCGGGGACGAGGCCCCCCGGTGGCTTGTCCCGGGCGCCGCCACTTGCCCGGCGACGTGGCTTGTCCTGGGCGCTGCCTTTTGCTTGGGGACAAGACCCCCTGGTGGCTTGTCCCGGGCGCCGCCTTTTGCCTGGGGACAAGGCCCCCAGTGGCTTGTCCTGTGCGCCATCATTCTCCCGAAGGCAAGGGTCTCCGGTCCCGGGTCACGTGAGGATCACGCGAGAAGCGCCTCGGGAACTGGCGGACACCTGTCAGGCATCTGAGGCGTCCGATCGGAAGAAGGACGCTAGTGCCCCTCGATCCAACGGTGGCAAGCGGGGTAGTTTAGTCTTTTTGCATCTTTTGGGCCTATATAAGCCCTTGTAACCCCTCATGTAGTGGGGACAATTTCATTTTTACTCTAATAGGCAATAAAATAGGTGTGCTCCGGAGCCATCTCTCCCCCAAGAGAGCTCCCCTAGCCAACTCCGGTTGGGAGCACGCTGACAAGACTAGGGCCTCTACTGAGGCCCGAACCTATATAAATCTTCGTGTCATTTGCTGTGTTTGCCCAACGGGAGAGGACCGGTCAAGCGGTCAGCTTGTGTCGTCTTTTCTTCGCTAGGATCTTCCACAAAACCTACCGGGGTATTCGCAATACCACGACAGGATCATTTCCCTTGCTTACATGATTCTAAGAATGAATTCGATCTAGAGGATCACATAAATGCAATGGAAAAAAATGCCATCCCCATCAGTGGTAACGACATTACCCTCACAGTTTGTCTTAGGGATGCATCATCCTCGATCCCAACCGTGTCTACTGAACAGGAATCGGATCAAGCAGTTCACTTGCCCTCAATAGAGGACGAGTATGTGCGGCAACCGGTTGCCTTAGACAACTTGGAAGGGGATGATCTTGACATATGTTTGTAGAATTTCTTCCCAGACAACCTGAAATCTCTCTTTGATTTCAAGTCAGACTCAGACAAAGATGAGATGCTTTCTCCATCCGCGTACTCGATCCCTAGAGAAATCGTTGCACTTTCGGAGGAAACTCGAGAGCAACGTGACGTTAGGTAGGAGCGAGAACACAAACAGAAAGGGACCAAGAATGCGAACAGCGTGAGGCTGAGGTTCGCAGGGTCGGGGAAGATCTTCTATGACCAGCAACAACTCGTCGAGGCACTGTATTTCGCGACCTCGGTCCTGGAATGTCTCAACAACCCTCTTCGGGATATCGCGGGCATAATTACATGTCCATTCCCTCTCTGGACTATTTGTCACCAGTAGAGGTGACCTCACCAGGTACTCCACCGGCACCCGGGTGAAATCTGGAAGATCGTCTCTGGAGGATTGCTTATGCACTCCGTAATCCGCCCTCTAGTCTCGCGAACGATGACATGACTATATTCGCAAGAGTACTTGAAGATAATATTTGACGAAATAGCCTTGGGTTTACACTGGAGGCATCCTCACATTCGACGACCAGGGGACAGGTCGGTTCACTCCAAGGTCACAAGAGACGTAACTCTACCTAGTCCCGACACGACAAGACCAGAGGTACGGTTACTTCTCGCGACCATAATCGCATACCAGTACACTCACATTTGGGACCATGTCGTGAGCCTCCCCAGGTCAACCACTTTTGCGACCAAGGCGTTAGTCGCGATGATCAACGACCACACAGTGCATACGTGGGTTGCAAAGTTTTTTCACTTGGACTACGAAATGTGGTCTGGCCTGATAAATTTAATCCCGGTAAGATCAACAGATTTGATGGGACTCAAAATCCAACTGAATTTCTCCAAATCTACGTTATGGCCATCCAAGGGGCCAGGGGAGATGAACGGGTCATGGCAAATAATTTGTCCACGGTTCTAGAAGGTCCAACGCGGACCAGGTTGTTCAACCAACCAGAAGGATTGATCTACAACTGGGAGATGTTGTGCGATGCTATCCTCAAAAACTTCCAAAATTATTATGAAAAGCCTGGCAAAGAGGATGATCTTCATTGCTTGTGCCAGACTTCGATGGAGACACTTCGATAGTTCATCAAGAGATTCGTAGGAGTGAGGAATACCATGTCTAACATCTTTGATTCTTCGGTTATCAGGGCTCTCAAACATGGTGTTAGATACTGATGGTTCACAGAGGACCTAAGTATCCATCCCCCACGATCAGTGTCAGACCTATTCGACATGACAGTTCGCTATTCCGATGTGGTGGAAGTTGTAGAATGGAATAGAATGGTGGACAAGGGTAACTTACATCCTCAACTGGGCCTAAAAACCAAAAAGAAGGAAGATTCCATAAAGATATCTGAGTTCTCTGCACGTGGACGATCTAAGAAGCCCAACAGGAATGGAGAAAGCCGATTCCGTGAGGTCACAGTCTTGGACAAGCAACCACAAGAGAAAGGTAAAAAGGTTTCATTGAAATCTAATAAGCTTCCCTCAGGAGGTCGAACTCACGACTGCCCGGAAAAAAACTAACAAGCACGCAACCAAGAAATGGTGTCCATTACACAACGCTTCCGGACATGACCTCAAGAATTGCCACACCTGGTTAAAGAGCCTCGACGATTTCTATCAAGGAACCGAACACATGCCTACCATACCAGAAAACAGACAATCTCGAGGTACAAAAGACGCCGATGGAGACGAGGTAATGCCATACCAGGTACCCAGCAATCATGTTAATGTCATTTCTGGTGGTTCTTCATCTTATTATTCTAAGCGTCAATTTAAAGCTCTTCATCGGGAAGTGAATAGCGTTGAAGCTCCATTAGGAGAGCCTCAGTTCCCCCGTTGGTTGAAAACCTCTCTGACATTCAACAGGGAAGATTGTCCCAAAGAAATATATAGCCCTCGACGACTCCCTTTGGTGATCACTCCTATTATTAGCAATGCTAAAGTGGGGCGCGTACTGGTTGATGGCGGAAGCTCACTCGACCTCTTGTTCACCAAAGCTCTTGACGAGATGCAAATACCTCATTCCAAGATTAAACCAGTGGCCTACCCATTTTTTGGGATTATACCTGGCTCCACGATGATGCCCATCGGGCAAATAGTGTTACTCGTAACACTCGGAGAGCCAGAGAAATTTCAAATAGAATTAATTACTTTTGATGTGATTGATTTTGATTCAGCTTACAATGCCATATTTGGTAGGCCATCACTCGCCAAGTTTATGGCGGTGACACACTACCCCTACCAGTGCATCAAGCTACTAGGGCCAAAAGGCGTCATCATAGTTAGAGGCAGTCAACATACGGCTCTGACCTGTGATCGCATTTCTTTGGAGTTGATTGACCAATTACCCCTACAAGATGTCAAGTTGGCAACCAAAGAATCGATGAGGTCAAAACAACCCCACGACCAGATGAGAAACTGAAGCAAGTTCCTCTGTTCCCAGATGACTCGACCAAGATTGTTCAGATCAGATCATCGTTGGATGCTAAATAGGAACTCACGCTCATTACTTTCCTCTGAGCTAATGCAGATGTGTTTGTGTGGAAACCATCCGACATGCCCGGAGTCCCAAGGGAAGTGATTGAGCATTAGCTAGCTATTCGGCCTAGACAACGACCAATAAAGCAAAAGCTCCGACGCTTTGCTTCTGATCGTCAAGAAGCCATCCGTATGGGGTTGACTAAACTCAAGGAAGTTGGTTTCATCAACGAGGTTAACCATCCCGAATGGGTCGCGAACCCGGTCATGGTCCTTAAGTCCAATGGTAAGTGGCGCATGTGCGTCGATTGCACCAGTCTCAATAATGCCTCTCCAAAGGATGACTTTCCCCTTCCCTGTATCAATCAGTTGGTCGATTCCACAGCAGGTTGCGAACTGATGAGCTTTCTGGATGCTGACTCAGGCTACCATCAAATTAGCATGGCAGAACTAGATGAAGAGAAAACTGCCTTCATCACACCCTTGGCACTTACTGCTATGTCAGAATGCCATTCGAGCTCAAGAACACTGGTTCCACGTACTAGCGCTTGATGCAGAAGAGCTTTCTATCTTAGTTAGGGCATAATTTAGAAGCTTATGTAGACGATCTGGTTGTAAAGAGCTTACAAAGCTCTAATCATGTAAATGATCTTATTGAGACTTTCTGTAATTTGACTAAACATGGAATCAAATTGAATCCCAAAAATTGCTCCTTTGGAGTTTCTTCTGGCAAACTTTTGGGTTTTCTTGTTTGTTCACTAGGCATTGAAGTTAATCCCGACAAAATATAGGCCATAGAGAAAATGCGATCTCTTTCCTCAACGAAGGACGTCCAAAACTTAACTGGTCAAATGGCGGCCCTAAGCCGTTTCATATGATGGTTAAGCGAACGTGGTTTACCTTTCTTTAAGATACTATGTAAGCACAATGATTTCTAGTGGTCGGATGGAGCTGAAATAGCCTTTTAGGAAGTAAAAGCATATTTATAATGTGCTCCAGTGCTGGTCTCCCCAAATGCGGGGGAACCATTCATTTACTTAGCCGCAACCCCATGCGTGGTCAGTGCAGTACTAATCGCAGAACGGGATGGCGTGCAACGACCAGTCTATTATGTCAATGAAGTGCTCAATAGACCAAAGGAGCATTACCCTGAGGTCCAAAAACTACTTTATGCCCTCTTAATGGCTTCCCGAAAGCTGCGACATTACTTTCAAGCACACAAGATCTCCGTGCCATCGTCTTTTCCGTTGGGGGACATACTCTGTAATCCGGAAGAAACTGGTCGAGTTGTGAAATGGGCAGTTGAATTGGAAGTGTTTGACCTCCACTTCACTGCTCGCGTGGCAATCAAATCCCAAATTCTTGCTGATTTTGTGGTTCAATGGACTAATCCCGACCCACTTCCGTAGGAACCGACAGATTTGTCTACAAACGACCTTTGGATGATGTACTTCGATGGTTCTCGCGGTTTTTCGAACTCGGGGATTGGAGTGGTCTTAATCACGCCTCAGGGCGACCAACTCCAGTACATCATACAACTTCACTTTGTTGCCACTAACAACGCAACAGAGTTTGAAGGTCTTCTCGCTGGGCTCCGAGCAGCCAAATCTCTTGGAGCCATCGACTAGTGGTGAGGGGAGACTCACAGCTAGTCGTAAACTAGGTAAACAAGGAGTACAGCACCTCCAATGAGACAATGGCTTGTTAGTTGGGTGACGTGAGAAAATTGGAAAAATACTTTAGGAATTTCGAAGTCCAATTCATGCTGAGAAGAGACAATACTCTCACTGACTAGTTATCGAAACTTGGGTCCTCACGCGCATCCGCTTCGGTAGGAGTGTTCATCAAACACTTAAAATATCCCTCGATCACAGAGATGACCGAGGCAATGACTAACATCGCCGCCCTTGAGCAAGATGCAGATTGGATCCATCCATTGAGGATCTATCTTGCGCATGGGATCTTGCCTGAGGATGAAACTGATGCTGATCGGTTAGTTAGAAAAGCACGCATGTACAAACTAGTCGACGGCACCATGTACAAAAAAAGTACACAAGGCGTACTCATGCGTTGCATACCTCAGCAAGAAGGTAAATCCCTTCTGAGAGAAATCCACAAGGGCATGTGCGGTGCACATGCCTCCTGCCGCACGCTGGTCAAAAAGCTTTTCAACAAGGGTATTACTGGCCTGCGACACTGAACGATGCCAGACACCTGCTCAAGACATGCCCCCAGTGTCAATTCCATGCTTGGCAAACGCATCAGCCGGCATATGCATTACAAACTATCCCGTTAACATGGCCATTTGTCGTATGGGGGATAGACATTTTGGGACCAATGCCCCAAGCAGTCAATGGATACAAGATCTTGTTCATAGCTATTGACACATTCACCAAATGGATAGAGGCTAAACTAGTCCGAACCATTACCGCTCTTGTGGCACAAAAGTTCTTTCACAAGAACATCGTAACACAATTTGGTATCCCAAATCGCCTCATTACAGACAATGGTTCCCAGTTCGTCAGCGGTCTCTTCCTCGACTATTGCGACGACATTGGTACCAAAGTTTGTTTCGCCTGCATTGCCCATCCATAAAGGAACGGGGCAGTTGAACGTGCCAACGGGAAAATCATTCAAGGGGTTAAGTAACGCGTGTTCGACCACCTTAAGATACGATCGGGGGCTTGGGTAGACGAACTCTACTCCGTTCTATGGGCACTTCGTACCACACCCAGTAGAGCCACAGGCGACAAGCCTTTCAAACTGGTTTTTGGTGCCGAAGCCATGTTTCCAAGTGAAATACAGCTTGGCTCCCCTCGCGCGTGTTGTTCATGTCCTTCAAGCAAGCTATCTTGGGACCATCGTCGAGGATGTTCCACTTGGTCTGTTTCAAATGGTGCATATAAGCAGGACTTACCTAATCTCTGGGATAAACCAAGGGAATGTGATTACTCAAGAGTTCAGTGATTTTGATTAATTTTACCTTCACTTCTGCCCACAGCCTATCCCTCTCGTCGGCCTTGACGTCCTTCCAGCTCTGGATAGTGATGTTCACCCTTCCCTTCACCAACAAGCCAACATAGGCAGCATACTGGCCGGGATTCGTCCCGATCGGTCTCCCGAACTGGTTGAACTCACATGAAAGATCAGCGCGTTTGGCTAAACAGCCCAACATCGTCGCGCCTCACGCTTTCCTCTTGCGCTGGGACGAGGAAGCGCCATCTACGTTCGCCCTCGCTGAATCACTACTATCAGCCGAGGAAGATGCCGACATGGCTTTACCTAAAATTCCATGAACAGGCCATCAATTGATATGAAGAAAGGTACATGACAAAGTTCATAACTAAAATTGTTGTGCCCTACGCTAGTCTCTCTGCATGAACATAAAGTCTGTTAAAATTTAATGAACCAAAATTTCAGATGAACATTAGAAAATGGGAAGTAATTAACAGAAAATTCAGATTAGCAGTCCAAACTATGACATACTTTATTTCCTATCGGTTTGCCAAGTAAAACCGATAGTACTCAAGTTTGTATTCAGGAAAATTTAAAAGATTAGCAGTGCAAACTATGCTAGTCTCTCTGCATGAACATAAAGTCTGTTAAAATTTAAATGAACCAAAATTTCAGATGAACATTAGAAAATGGGAAGTAATTAACAGAAAATTCAGATTAGTAGTGCAAACTATGACATACTCTATTTCCTATCGGTTTGCCAAGTAAAACTGATAGTACTCAAGTTTGTATTCAGGAAAATTTAAAAGATTAGCAGTGCAAACTATGTAGTCTCTCTGCAGGAACATAAAGTCTGTTAAAATTTAAATGAACCAAAATTTCAGATGAACATTAGAAAATGGGAAGTAATTAACAGAAAATTCAGATTAGCAGTGCAAACTATGACATACTCTATTTCCTATCGGTTTGCCAAGTAAAACCGATAGTACTCAAGTTTGTATTCAGGAAAATTTAAAAGATTAGCAGTGCAAACTATGCTAGTCTCTGTGCAGGAACATAAAGTCTGTTAAAATTTAAATGAACCAAAATTTCAGATGAACATTAGGAAATGGGAAGTAATTAACAGAAAATTTAGATTAGCAGTGCAAACTATGACATACTCTATTTCCTATTGGTTTTCCAAGTAGAACCGATAGTACTCAAGTTTGTATTCAGGAAAATTTAAAAGATTAGTAGTGCAAACTATGCTATTCTCTCTGATGAACATAAAGTCTGTTAAAATTTAAATGAACCAAAATTTCAGATGAACATTAGAAAATGGGAAGTAATTAACAGAAAATTCAGATTAGTAATGCAAACTATGACATACTCTATTTCCTATTGGTTTGCCAAGTAAAACCGATAGTACACAAGTTTGTATTCAGGAAAATTTAAAAGATTAGCAGTGCAAACTATGCAAGTCTCTCTGCAGGAACATAAAGTCTGTTAAAATTTAAATGAACCAAAATTTCAGATGAACATTAGAAAATGGGAAGTAATTAACAGAAAATTCAGATTAGCAGTGTAAACTATGACATACTCTATTTCTTATCGGTTTTCCATGTAAAACCGATAGTAATCAAGTTTGTATTCAGTAAAATATATAAGATTAGCAGTGCAAACTATGCCAGTCGCTCTGCAGGAACATAAAGTCTGTTAAAATTTAAATGAACCAAAATTTCAGATGAAGATTAGAAAATGGGAAATAATTAATAGAAAATTCAGTTTAAGGTATTTACTATCGGTTGTAAATAAGAAACCAAGAGTGGACTACACTCTATGACAAATTGCTAGTGATTTTCATCAATTCTGTCATTGTCATAGCTATCAAGTTTGTAGTTCATGAATTTTACTCTAGTTTTATATTTGTAATCTATTGAACCACATATAAACCATTGCATATAAATTTAAGCAATTGACTCGAGCGATTTGGTCAAGAACACTTACAGTCGTTCATGGAGTGGCCAGAGGCGGTGGCACAATGAAGTGGCCGGAGGCGGTGGAGAACCAGATTGCGATCGGCAATGGTGGCGCAGAGGAGCGAAGAAGCGAACGTCGGGGAAGCTAGGGTTTTCCTCGCGTGAGTATTTGGAATGTGATCAGTTGCACTGGAGGGAAAATCGTGTGAGGTTATAACCTAATATATGAATCTTTACTATCGGTTCATAACCACCAAACCGATAGTAAAAACATGTAAGTTAGGGTTTACAGTGTTGGCATTGTTCACTATCGGTTTTATTATTCCAAACCGATAGTAAACTAAGAACAGGGGCCATAACACAGTATAAATCACTATCGGTTATGAACAATAAACTGATAGTAGAGTTTAATTTCATATCGGTTTGGCAGTTGAAACCGATAGTAAAATACAATGTTATTGACCCTAAAGGATTTCCCTTAGAACAATTACAGATGATCTCAGTACATCACTTTGTATTGCATTTTACTATCGGTTTTACGACAATAAACCAATAGTATATGTTAATTTCATATCGGTTTGGAAGTCGAAACAGATAGTAGAATACTGTTAAATTGATCTAAAGGGATTTCCTGAGAACAATTACAGATGGGTCTCAGTACATCATTTTGCACTTGTAAAGACACCTGAAACCCCATGCAAATGACTTCCAATAATTTTGAAATAAATTAACAGTAAAGACCAATCATGGAACGAAAATTTGCAGTTTTCATATTGATTTGTGAAAAGAATCAATTATTGCTCAAATCAAGTATATACTCCAATTGAAATGAAAATTTGTATAAATGATTCTCAATGCATCACGTATGTTTTCCCAAATAATTTTTGAAGAATTCTTCGATTAAAGATCCAAGTAATATACGTCACTTACTGTAACACCCTAGTTTTGGGGGTGAAAAGTTTTTGCATAAAACCCTGCATGCATGTATCTCTGTAGTAGTAGCCAGATCAGCTGAACCCTAATCTCTCTCAAACCCTAAAAATCCCCAAATCTATTATCTAGATCCAGATCAAGATCTGACCATCCAGATTTAACCTACCAGTTATTCTGAAGATAAAAGTCTTCAGGAACATTTTCGAAAACAGGAAATCCAAATTTACCCTAAGTACCCCATTTTCCAAATAATTGGGTTATCTTGATTTAACCCTATCCAGACTCAAGTATCCCCTGGAATATGTTCCTAGGTACATCCTCAACTTACTCCAAAAAGTTGGGAACCAGATTGTTTCACCTAAACACTTTTCGCAGTTTAGTCCAAATTTCACTGCGAATAAGTCCTTCTATTTACCTGGAAGCCTGAAAAGTCTAAAATCTACGGATCAACTCAAACTCAAAAATTTCTTCAGGGAACACCTCCCAAATACTATTTGATACAGATCTCCCTTTTTATCAGACTTCAAAATCTCTCTCCAATCACCAGAATTCGAGATCGACAAAATCCAGATCTATTTTACCCTAATTTTACCCTATTTTCGAAAATAGGTGAAATCCCTCAAATCCTATCAAATTTTCTCCAGATTTGAGCTAAATGAGTACTAATAGAAATATTATACTCAGCCATGGAATCAAATTCCAAATTGAGCCTCTTTAAGACCAGTTTTGCAATTTAGTCCAAAACCCATCAAAAATCATCACAACCAGGCCCCTGGTTCGACCACGGGCTACTGTTCATCACCTGACCACTCAGTTCGACTTCGACCAGGCGCTCAATCGACCACAGCACCGAGTGTCGACCGCAGCAACCGATTTCTAGCACGAGCACAGGAGCTTCGACCTCACCGCTGCTACTGTTCCTTCGACCGTTGCTACGCCCGTGAGCTCCTTGCCATTGATCACCAGCAATGCCATCTTAGCCGCTGCCTCGTCGCCACGTGGAGGGTTCCTGTTTGCCACTGTGGATCGCCTTCTCCAGCACCGGCAGGATCTTGCTCTCCCGCGTTGCACCCGACAGCCACAGCAAAATCGTGCCACGTTGCGGCCATGCCACGATTGAGCTTCACTTCACCATCTCTTCATCGCAGTGACAGCAGCGCAGCCGACACGACCGGTGAGGACGTCGTTTCGCCGCCTGTCTTCGCCGCCGGTCACTTCCCAGTCAATTCAAGCCGGCTTCAACTCCCCGTGCAATTGTAGACGTTGGGAGCTGTCGTGTCTGCCACGACTGTGACATCACCTGTGAGGAGCCCAGCTCGGTGCAGCTGGTCCCTTAAACCACTTGACTTCCCAGGATGAGTCAATCACAGGGATACATTGAAGCAGCAAATTAGTACAATAGTCATAATTGTATGGCCATCAGGCCTTAATACAAAACGAGGTACAGTGCCTTACAAGGCACAAGGGTCTAACAAAATAACACATCTAGTCGGCGGAAGCTAGGCCCAAAAGCAATCCACAGGAAACAGAGGTTGACAGCAGACAGCACCACATCAGGGCTCCGGATGAAACTGCTCGTCATCTCCTGGGTCCGCAGCATCTTCAGGGCATCCTCCAAGGTCGTAGAACACTCCATCTATTGAGGAGTTGTTGCAAGGGTGAGTACTTATGTACTCAGCAAGTCATAGGGGAGGTAGAGATACAGTTACAGTATAAATGACATGAGCCAATGCTATTGGGGAAAAAGTTAAGGGTTTTTCCCAAAATACATTTCTTTCTCAATTCTTACTCAACTTCTGATCATACCCATGGCAGTAAATAAATCATATTGATGGTGATACATATATCCCATATCCAAGGCGATATATCCTCATATCACATTATTTTTATTCAAGCCTTTCTATCTTATACTCATAACAGTATTTCATAACTTAGGGCATAAACCACATGCCTCTTAATTATCATATGATCTCTATATTATGGTATTACCGCGACACGTCAACACATGACAGTCCACGGCAACGTCCCTTATCATGACAACACATGCCACTTGGGTAATCTTGAGCTAACAAATTTTAGTTTATAAAACAATACTTGTGTCACACCCCATGGATTTAATCCACCGCGGCATACTCCTAAAACTCGGGAGTACGAAGTATTCGAATACATTTTTAAACTCTGCAGAGATGTACCTCTTTTTAAATCCACTTTTTCACTCGACTTCCAAGTCGGGCCAACTCCATGCGACTTATACGCATGTGACAAGGCCGAGATCACACAACGTTTTTGCAGTCTAGTATTAACAGTATCCCTGCCCGGTAAATGGACAATACCGTCCCAAGTACCGTTGTGGGTCCTCCCCACTGCCTTACTTCCTAGCCTGGGTCTATGTTCCCGCAGGACACATAACCTCTTTTGATTACAGTCGCGCACGACTTAATCTGGCGTAGGGCGTCTTCCTTCTTTACACCTTATCCTCTCATAATTTTTCTGATCTCACATCACTCATGGACGAACTGCGTCCCACCAGTTTCCACGCGAGAAACCGGATCGACAAGCCATGCAGGGAACTGATAATACTAAGAAGGCTACTAGGTTGCGCCTGTCCCATACCAGGTAAGTGGTTGGTACGTTTTTCATGCCACTAGACGCATAACACAAGGTTCTAGTCCTTACATGCCAGTGACCAGATCATACCACAAACCATGCACCTTCAGTGCCTACACCTTCAGTGCAGCCAAGCACCTCCAGTGCTACCACCATTCCATACCAAAATACTGGTCACGTAGGGGTTCTATTTCATGAATATAAATGTACATGTTTAAACTTTTATTAGTTTGTGGCTTACTATCTTATCAAGTTCACATTCCTCAAGTATTCAATCTATCACTGCCATAATATCATTGATCTCAACACATGCAATATTAATGAGGTATCTATTCATGGAATAGCATAGCAATTCATAAAATATGGGTTTCAATATGATCAAGGTATGACTTGCCTTCCGCGTCGTAAGTATCAGCAGTTGATGATGGTTCAGCGACAGGATCTTCAACCCCGGACTCTTGCTCTAAACAAGATCAAACAAGCAAACAGGCATTACAATTCATTCTATTCTTACTAATTCACTACATGCAAAGATGCAAGGAGAAAATACTCTGGGAAAACAAGGTTTGGAAGCGATTAGAGTTAAACTGTGGGGATCAGGGTTAAAATTAGTTGTCAAGGTTTACAAGGTTCCAAAATATCAGGGTAATATCAAGGTGGTGACTGGTTCGCCCAAAAACAGCGAACGTCTTTAGGTTGGCATTCGGTTCAGGGCATCGGCATAAGGTCGATGGGTGATAGAGGGCTCAACTCAAGTTGTGACAGTAGAGAAAAGTGTAGATCACAACATCAGGAGTCTAAGGGACAAAGTTATTTCCTAGTTTCATGGCTGGAAGTGGGTGAAAAGGCTCAATGCCACTGGCTGACATAGGCTGACAGCGCTCTAGAATGGCATTGACATGGTTTGAACAGTTTCCAGTGGCCAAAGTAGGTTTTGATTCAAGCATATGGTGCACAAGGTAGTGAGGCAGCTATTTGACAAAGTAATTTCTGTTTTACATGACCAGAGGTGGGTGAACAGGGCTAATGCCACTGGCTGACATAGCCTGGCATAGGGTTGACATGGCCAGAAACTAGGGTTAGCCTTATCTTTTGACTCAGGGCTCCAAATGATGCACCACTTTGTCTGGTGGTTAGGCATTTGTAACAGGAACAAATGTCTCAACAGGACCTAGGGCAGGAGATGGCCGGAAAATGATGAAAACCGGCGAAGAACACGGTGGCCGAGCTGTTCTCAACAGTTTCTGGACCAAACTTTGGCATGGCGATACCTCTTCATCTGGGCCGATCCAGGTGTCGAGCTAGAAGGCAAAAATACTCCTGGGGTCGAGGCACATCTACTAGACAAGGTGGTTGGGGTTGAAACGGCCGGGAACAAAATCCGGCGACCGGAGCTAGGGAAGAAGACACAAAAATTGGGCATTTCTGTTCTAGGGCAAACGAACTCGAATCCTTGCTTGAGGAGGGTCTCTGGGGCATACAAAAGCTATGGGCGAAGTTAGATTGTCTGGAGAAGCATCAGAGAAGCTTAATAGCGAGCCCCAGCTTACATGCAAGGTGCAAAGTTGGGATTTTTCGTATTTTAGCGAAATTGGTGATTCTGGTTGCTTAGATGTGTTCTAAACAGTCCACTGATCATGTTTGATTACAGGCTCGAGAGCTAATTTGACTTAGTTAAGGATTAATTGCTCGCCGGAGTTGTCGGGGAAAAACAGCAATTCCCGGCGATGAGGTGCGATAGAACTCAATTGGCTGCTACTACACAGGTAAGTGGTTGAGAGTAACTCACTGGTAGCTTCAATTTGGAGTTCGGTGCAGTGGATTGGCCTAGCACCGTGAGCCTCTTCTCGAGCTCGTCGAAGAAGACGAAGACGACGGCGTGGTTAAGAACTTGAGTGGTTCTGGTGTGAGTGTGTTTGAGCTGAGCTGGGGTGGCTTTTATAGGCACAGCAAGGGGCTTGCAACGGCTGGAATTGCCTGGAGAATTGAAGCTCGAATCGATGGCGAATTGACCGGCCGGGCGGGACAGCAGCGAAGCGACGCGCTCCAGCGGCCGTGCCGGCTTTTGCAGCTTGGCGCACAGTCCTGGTTGATGTAACGGCGAGTTGATGTTTCCCCCAGGCATGTTTGCGACGTGGCGCAACTGCGCTGCCGTTGTCGGGCGCGCGCGCGGGAGAACGAAGGCGCTGCTGGAGGGCGAGGTGATTCCACGGTGGCGAACACGATGCGCACACGCGGCAGGGAAACAGTGGTTGGGGTGGCAACGCTGGAGACCGCCGGCGACGAAACCACAGCAGCGGCAACGGCGACGACCAACTCCGGCGCTCGTGGTCGTTTGAACGGCCTGGTCGTGCACAGTAGCCTGGTCGAACCAGGGACTGATTTGCGATGATTTTTGGTTTGGCTTTGGACTAAACTGCAAATCTGGTCTTTGAGAGGTTTAATTTGAGATTTGATTTCATGGCTGAGTATAATATTTCTATTAATACCCATTTAGCTCAAATTTGGAGAAAGTTTGATAGGATTTGAGGGATTTCACCTATTTTCGAAAATAGGGTAAAATTAGGGTAAACTAAATCTGGATTTTGTCGATCTCGAATTCTGGTGATTGGAGAGAGATTTTGATGTCTGATCAAACAGGAGATCTGTATCAAATAGCATTTGGGAGGTGTTCGCTGAAGAAATTCTGGAGTTGGAATTGATTTGCAGATTTTAGCTTTTTCAGGCTTCCAGGTAAACAGAAAAGGACTTATTCGCAGTAAAATTTGGACTAAACTGCGAAAAGTGTTTAGATGAATTAATCTGGCTCCCAACTTTTTGAAGTGAGTTGAGGATGAACCTAGGAACATATTCCAGGGGTTACTTGAGTCTGGATAAGGTTAAATCGAGATAACTTAATCATCTGAAAACTGGGGTACTTAGGGTAAATCTGAATTTTTCCTGTTTTCGAAAACAGAGAAAGGCTTAGGTACTGGGAGTTAGGGTCAGAATTTGATCTGGCTCCTGAAGACTTTTATCTTCAGGGTAACTGGTAGGTTAAATCTGGATGGTCAGATCTTGATCTGGATCTAGAGAATAGATTTGGAGATTTTTAGGGTTTGGGAGAGATTAGAGTTCAGCTGATCTGGCTACTACTACAGAGATACATGCATGCAGGGTTTTTATGCAAAACTTTTCACCCCCAAAACTAGGGTGTTATAGGAGCCCCCACAGCCTCGCCTATTTAAACCCTCTGGCCTAAGCAACCATCTTACACTCCTTCACACCAGCAATCCGTAAAACTCGCCGTCTTCTCCGTCTTCTTGGGCGAGCTCGAGAAGAGGCTCACGGTGCCAAGCCTCTACACTGCTTCCTCCTCGACTCCAGCTACTTTAGTAAGCTCCTCTTACCTCCCTCATCCTACCCGAGCATGGAATTAACTTGAAACCTCTCCAGTCGCCGGTAATTTCCTTTTCTCTCCAGCAGCTCCGACGAGCAATTAAAGTCTAACCAGAGTGAATTAGCTCTCGAGCCTGTGATCAATCTTGATCAATGGACTATTTTGAACACCCTTAAGCAACTAAAACCGACGGATTTGCTAAAATATGAAAAACCCCAAATTTCAACCTTGCATGTTCACTGTGCTTGCTGGTTTAGCTTATCTGTTGAATTTTTTTTTAGCTAATACAACTTCACCAGTATGTTTCTAGTACCCTGAGGACCATACACGAGCAAGGAATTGAGTTCAATCACTTTAAATCTGAAATGCCCAAATCAGGATTTAGTTCATCTTTCCTCCAGCCAATATCTTCTGAATTAAGCCACTCCAGCTCAAACCACCTTGCCATTTAGATGTTTTGGACCATTTTGAGCAACTTTGTCTTCTACCACGACCCCTAATTCGGCCTAGAACAGGAGTTATGGCTATGCCCTAATTGCTGTACTGTTTGTGCTGCAGGCACTCCAGATCAGTCAACTTCTTCGCTGGTTTTCATCACTTTCCAACCATCTCCTGCCCTAGATCCTGTTGAGACATTTGTTTCGGCTACAAATGCCTAACTACCAGACAAAGTGGTGCATCATTTGGAGCCTTGACTCAAAAGATATGGCTAACCCTAGTTTTTGGCCATGTCAACCCTATGCCAGGCTGTGTCAGCCAGTGGCATTGAGCCTTTTCACCCACTTCCAGCCATGAACATGGGAAATAACTTTGTCCCTTAGACTCCTGACATCGTGATCTACACTTTTCCCTACTGTCACAACTTGAGTTGAGCCCTCTATCATTCATCGACCCTATGTCGATGCCTTGAACCGAATGTCGACCTAAAGACGTTCGCTGTTTTTAAGCGAACCAGTCGCAACCTTGATATCATTCTGATATTTTGAGACATTTGGAACCTTGTAAACCTTTGACAGCTAATCTTAACATTGGTTTCCTTAACTTAACCCTAATCAGCCTCTAAACCCTATCATTTCAGAATCATCAAGACTTCATCTTTGCATCATTGCATATAGTATAACAATGTATTGAAAGGATTGTGATTATTGGTTGTTTGTTGGATTGGAGAGCAGATCAAGAGCCCGAGTTCGAGGACTTCACTGCGGATCCGACGGCAAGTCATATCCTTGGTCATCTTGAACCTATATTTTAAATGTTGCTAAAACATAACCTTGAATATAGATAATATTGCATGAGAAAGATTGAGAATGATTGATTTATGAATTGGAAGTACTTGACTGGTTATCTGTGAAATGTGAAATAGGCAAGTTTTGAGCCATGAACTATTATATGTATCTATATACTTATATTCATGAAATAAAACCCCTAGCCGTGACCAGAAAAATGGTGTGGAATGGCTGTAGCACTGGAGGTGCTAGACTGCAAAGGATATGCAGGCACTGAAGGTGCAGGGTTGTGGATGGTCTGGTCACTGGCATATAAGGACTAGAACCTTGTGTTGTGCTTCTAGTGGCATGAACAACGTGCTAACCGCAAGCCTGGTATGGGACAGGCCTGAACAAGTAATTATGTGGATCGCACATGAAACCCCTGCATGAGATGTGTAGTGATGCACGATAAACACGGAGTGCGGCCCCCACACATATCACTGAAGGTGATCAAGCACGCTGACCCAATAATGGGAATAAGCAAAGGGGTGGAGGTTTGGATACAACCTGCCACAACTGTGTCTCGCTAAGAGCCACAGGGTCGGGGGTGAATTGTCAGTGATACATAACAAAAGTTCTTGTTATCTCCACCTTGCCACTCACACATGGTTGTGAGGAGGGGTCTAATCATTTTGATAGGATGGGCTTGAAAGTGGAATATCTTGCGGGTAAATTGGTACCTCTCTGCAGAGTTAAAAACGTATTCGAATACTCCGAGCTCCCGGGTTTAGAGGAGTCTGCTGCGGTGGATCAAATCCACGGGGTGTGACACAAGTACTATTTTCTAAATAAAATGTGTTAAATCAAGATTACCCAAATGACATGTGTTGTCATGATAAGGAGTGCTGCCGTGGGCTGTCGTGTGTCGACGTGTTGCGGTAGTGCTATAATCTAGTGAACATGAATGATGATGTTACTTTATGGAAAAGTGCTGCCATGAGATGAGGTATGGAAGTAAAAGATTCTTTTATAAACAACCATAATTCTTGACTAGTCTAGGTTCATATCATCACTACTATATGTATCTACTCTTACCTATGACTTGCTGAGTACGTAAGTGCTCACCCTTGCAACATTCAACTCAATAGATGGAGCCTACCTTGATCAAGATGATGGCATGGAGTACTTCGTGGATCCAGAAGGAGGAGAATTAGTTCCGCCAGAGCCCTGAAGTCTGTTGTTCTACCGTCAACTTCTTTTGTGGGAGGGTCACCTACCTTCTGCTGTGTAGTTAAATATTTTACTAAACCCTGAATGCCTTGTAGGCATTGTAATCCTCTTTATGTAATATTAAAGCCAGCAGGCCACACTGCTTATTATTTTGTGAGCACTCTGTTGCAATGTAATATACTCCTGTGTTTGACTCATCCTGGGAAGTCAAAGGTTTATGAGAATGGGACTAGCTGCAGTGAGCTAGGTCTCTACAGGAGTAGTCGTTGTCCCCAACAATACGTGTCTTACTGTGAAGGACAATGTGCAACTTTGGGTTGGCTGGGTCAACGATGTAGAACACCTGTGTGGCTTGCTCAGCAAGTATAAATGAATCATCTTGGTGTGCGACTCTACTAAGATCGACGAGAGTAAACCCATAATTGTCGACTTTAACACCTCGAGGGATTTCGACCCATTGGCATCGAAACAGAGGAATCTTAAGTAATACATAATCGAGCTCCAATATTTCCTCAATAACATCGTAATATGAGTCGAGTGCCCTTACTGCCCTGGCATCCTCCGAAATAGTAAGTACTGTCACTCCACTACATTGCATAGTACTCTTCTCGTCCTGAGTTCTTGTGTAAAATGAATAGCCGTTGATGTCATACCCCTGCCAAGTCCCTACAGTAAATCTAGGCCCTCTGGCCAACCATATAACAACTTCATCTACGTCGCTCTAAGAAGCTTGCAGGACTCTATTTTCAATCCACCCAGCAAACTTCCTATCATGTTCTCTGGTGACCCAAATCTTTGGCTTCGAGGGATTTTGTTTCCATAACATTTCCTTGTGCTCGTGTATGTATGGCTCCACCCCCATCATGTGCTGTAAGACCCAAAAATGGGCTTTTGCATACAGATCACTACAGGGGACGATTGCTTTAAATCCAATCGTTCCAATGCCATGAAGCCTGCCCTCATGCCGGGACGTAGGAACGCCAATTGGGTCAACCGCGGCCATATAGTTGGTGCAAAATTCGATCACCTCCTCGGCGGCATAACCTTCAATGATACTGTCCTCAGGCCGATGTCGATTCCTTACATATCCCTTCAAGATACCCATAAATCTCTCAAATGGATTGTCGTGGTATTAAGAATACCCCGGCAGGTTTTGAAGACGATCCTAGCGGAGATTACGCAGCGCGGGTTGACCGGGTGACCGGTCCTCCCCCGCCGGACAAACACAAGAATTGACACGTGGATTTATATAGGTTCGGGTCCCGGTGGGGGCCCTAGTCCTGTTGACGCGCTCCCGACCGGAGCCGGCTGAGGAGGCTCTCTCCGGGGGAGAGGCTTCTGGAGCACGTCTGTGAGTTTAGCTATTCCAAATAATAATGAGCTGATCCTTTACAACAGAGGGGTACAAGGGCTATTTATAGCCTCAAAACGAAGCACAAAGCCTAAATTACCCCGGAAGCCACCGTCGGATTGAAGGGTAGGACCGTCCTTCTTCCGGTCAAACGTCTGGATGCTTGACAGGTGGTCGCTGATTCCCGAGGCGTCCCTCGCGTGACCTGCACGTGATAAACAAACAGGGATTTTACCTTTTAGGAGGGCGATGACGTCCGGGACCCTTTCCGCAGGGCAGGGTCCCGGGGGCCTAAAAGGCGGCGCCCGGGACATGCCCCGGAGGCACCGTCCCGGGGGTCGAAAGGCGGCGCCTGGGGCAGGCACCGGGGGCCACTGTCCCTGGGCAAATGGCGGCGCCTGAGACCCGCCAGGGGGGCAGGGTCCCGGGAGCCAAAAGGCGGCGCCCGGGACATGCCTCGGAGGCATCGTCCCGGGAGCCAAAAGGCGGCGCCCGGGGCAGGCACCGGCGGCCACTGTCCCCGGGCAAATGGCGGCGCCCGAGACCCGCCCGGGGGGCAGGGTCCCGGGAGCCAAAAGGCGGCGCCCGGGACATGCCCCGGAGGCATCGTCCCGGGAGCCAAAAAGCGGCGTCCGGGGCAGGCACCGGAGGCCACTGTCCGCGGGCAAATCGCGGCGCCCGGGACCAGCCCGGGGGGCACGGTCCTGGGAGTCTAAAAGGCGGCGCCCGGGGCAGGCACCGGAGGCCACTGTCCCCGGGCCAATGGCGGCGCCCGGGACCAGCCCGGGGGGCACGGTCCCGGGAGCCTAAAAGGCGGCGCCCGGGGCAGGCACCGGAGGCCACTGTCCCCGGAGCCAAAAGGCGGCGCCCGGGGAAGGCACAGGAGGCCACTGTCCCCGGGCAAATGGCGGCGCCCGGGACCAGCCCGGGGGGCACGGTCCCGAGAGTCTAAAAGGCGGCGCCCGGGGCAGGCACCGGAGGCCACTGTCCCCGGGCCAATGGCGGCGCCCGGGACCAGCCCGGGGGGCACGGTCCCGGGAGCCTAATAGGCGGCGCCCGGGGCAGGCACCGGAGGCCACTGTCCCCGGGCAAATGGCGGCACCCGGGACCAGCCCGGGGGGCACGGTCCCGGGAGCCTAACAGGCGGCGCCCGGGACATGCCCCGGAGGCACGGTCCCGGGAGCCTATGGCTGCGCCCGGGACATGCCCCGGAGGCACGGTCCCGGGAGCCTAAAGGGCGGCGCCCGGGGCAGGCACCGGAGGCCACTGTCCCCGGGCAATCATGAACTTTCCTGGAGTTGGCCGCATGGAGATTTCCCCGAACAGCAGCCCCCCATTCCCTCTGGGGACGAAGCTTGAGCCCCCGGAGGGAATGGTTACGTTACTGGGGAGATCTCCGGACGAAACCTCCGGACGAAAATCACCGGAGCCCCGGCGACGCTTCGGTTTCTGTGCCGGGCGCTTTATGGCCGCGCCGTTTTCGTAATAAATGCACGCGCGGTTCGAACCGGCGTCTCGATTTACGCGCCTGTCCCTTTGTTTCCCGCGCACGGTTTGTATTTCAGTGGTCCAGATTGCTCCGAGGGGGCCACGTGGCGCGCATCTAGATCACGGCCAGCCTCTATAAATAGGGCCTTAGGGGCCCCGGTAGCTCATTCCGAATTTTCCAACTCCAGCTTCAGCTCTCCCGGTAGCGCTCCCCCGGTAGCATTTCCGGTAGCTTCCTCCGGTAGCGAGCGTCCGGGAACTTTAGTCAACCTCTTGAAAAGTTAGCCACCGAAAATAGAAAGAACTGACCTAATGGCGCCCAAAGGTCGAGCGAAGACCACGGAGGTGCCCCCGGAGGAAATCCCCGTGGATTTCCTCTGGGCCTCCGAGTTCTCGGTCTCGGACGCGGAGTCCCTGGTCGAGAAGGGCATCGTTGGAGAGGGGGACATCCGGGTCCCCCTGAAGAAGGACGGAGCCCCCCGCCCCAGGCCCGGAGAGGTCGTGGCCTTCGAGGCCTTCCTCGAGGCGGGGCTCCGGCTCCCGGTGCATCCGATGCTCCGGGAGTTTCTCAAAGAGTACGGGGTGGCTCTCAACCACCTCACCCCGAACGCGCTTGTCCGTATGGGCCTTTTCATCTGGCTGTACGAGACGGCGACCGGGCGGGAGCCCACCCTCCGCGCCTTCCGGTACTTTTACGAGCCGGCAGCGCGGAGCTCCCACCTGGTGAAGGGAGGACCGAAGTCCCCCTTCGGCTCGGTGATGGTCCAAATGCTGCCCTCCCGGGTGGCGGACTACCCGGCGGCGGCCTCCCGGGACCACTGGGGGGACTGGCTCCGGAGGTGGTTCTACCTCCGGGTTCGGGACGAGGCGGGGGTCTACGCCCCGGAGCCTCCCACCTACAGCCGGTCATCCGCACCGAAGCCGCCGGTGTGGACGGACGAGGAGTTCGAGCTCCTCGGGAAGGTGGTGCTGACGAAGAAGGCCCACTCGATGCGGGACGCCGCGGAGGAGCTGGCGCTCCTACGGCTTTCCCCCTTCTCACGCGGGAGAAGGGGGATCGGCATGGGCCCGGAGCAGCGGCCTCCGGTGAACCCGGTGACCCGGCGTAAGTACCCTGCACTTTCGCACTTATGATTTTTTATGAAAATTGACTAACTCTTTACCTCTTGCAGTGCGCCCGTATCCGGCGGCGAAGGACAAGGCGGAGCACCTCCTGGGGAGGTACTTTGCCGACTAACACGAGCGCATCGTGCGCCTCGTGGGGGAGGGGCCTCCCCGGAACCTGGTGGCCGAGGCCTACGGGCTCAGGCTTCCGGAGAGGAAGCCCCTTCCCACCCCCGGGTCTCATAAGCGGGGGAAGGATGCGGCCGGGGGCTCGGAGCCCAAAAGGCCCCGGGTCCAAAAGACCCCCGCCCCGACGACGACGCCGGCGACGACGCCGGTGAGGGCCCGGGACGTGGCTCCCGGAGCCGAACATGCCCGGGCGGCGCCCCGGGCAGAGGCGACGCCTCCGCCCCCAGAGGCCCCCGTCGAGGCCCGGGGGAAGGAGGTTGTTATCGGCGGGGCGGGGTCCGATTCCGCGGACTACGCCCCATCGCCAGTTCGAGTGGCGCTCCTCTCGCCTCTCCCAGCGGCATTGGTGTCGGAGAGGCTGGAGGTGAGGTTCTTGGAGGCGGAGCCTCCGTGCCTCTGGCCGGTGGACGACGAGGGGGGGAGCCCCTTGGTCTACGTGGTCCCCCCGGAGCAGGTGGCCCCAAGGGCCCTTCGGCCTGGGGCGGGGAAAGGCCCGATGATCCCCCCCCGGGCGGAGAACCCCGCCCAATCTTTGTCTTCGTCTTCGGAGGAAACTTCGTCGACGAAAACGCCGGCGACGCCGGCCGTGCTCCCGGATTCCGAGGTCCGGGGGCCCTCTCCCGGCCGCGACGGGAGGGCCGGGAAAGATACCTCCCTACTTCCAGTGGGGGAGGTGGCCCGCTATGCGGAGGGCCTGCACAACCGGGAGGTGCAGGCCTTCGTAGCAGGAGGAACGCTCCACGAGCGTTTTGAGGGGCTCGAGTCCCTCGGAGCCCAGGTAACCCGAGCTCTTAATACTTCGGCTTTTTTCCTGCACTTAAGATTTTTCTAACTCTTTATGTATTTTGTAGGTAGCGACTGTTACCTGGGGCCTTGAGCAGCGGGTCACCCGGCTGCTCAAGGAGGCGGAGAGCCGGGCCGCGGCTTGCTTGGAGCAGCGGGAGGCGGCCCTCCGGGAGCGGGACGAAGCTCTCGATGAGCTGTCCCGGGCCCGGGCCCAGGTGCACCTTTCGGAGGGCGCCTACTGCCGCCTCCGAGAGGAGGCCAAGGTGAGGGAGAAGGCGCTCCGGGAGCTCGAGAGCTCCAGCGTCCGGGCGCTGTCGGACGCGGGCCGCTCCGTCCGCTCGGCCTTGGGAAGCCTTGGCGTTAGCCTGGGCTCCGGGAGCGGCCCGGAGGTGCCCCCGGCGACCCTCGCGGAGGCTGTGCTTTTTCTTAACGCACAAGTCTCCGCCATCCCGGAGGCTGCGGACGTCCGGGCACGGGGCCGGGCGATCCCCGTCATCACGGCCGCCGCGGGGTTCGTTGACTATCGGGGGGTTGGCGCCCGGGCGATCGGGGGGCGCATCCCCCGGAGCTTCCCGGAGGCCTTCGAGCCAACGCGCCGGGAGGTGGAGCTGCTGGCGGAGGGATTCTACGACCGGATCATTCGGACGAGGTTCCCGACACCGGCGCCTCCGGCCGCGGATGCCCCTGCCCCGGCCACGGAGGAAGCTCCCCGGGGGGAGGACCCCAATGCTAAAGTATGAGCCTCCCACGGGTCTTTAGCTAGGACCCCTTTTTATTTTTGTTAGACATTTCGATTCCGGTAGCTTCTTAGGAGAAGACCCGGGCACTTGTACAAAAATCATTTTGCAATGGAATATATTTCAAATTTTCTAAGTCTTTGCGATGAAATGTTACCAGGGTTCCCGGGGGGTTACTCCCAGGCAACGGTCCGGGAGAGGCTCACCGGGGGACGCCCAAGCGGCTTTGATTTTGCTGAGCCTTGTCTCCGGGGAGCGCGACGGGGGTACCGCCCGGGAGCCTGTCGGTTGAGGTGGCGCCCGGAGTGGCACTTGGACAATTTCGACAATAGCCGTGCCGAACTACCTCCCCCGCGTCCGGAGGCCCAGGTGGTACCACCCCTGGGTACTTCCACCGACGGGGTACGAGTTTTGGCCCGAAGATGTGCATCGGGACTCGCAGCGTCGCGTGCGGGCCCTGTACCGGGACTTGGCCCGGGAGCTGAGGGAGCGCCTCCGGGAGCTTTAGGGGCAGGAGCCTTAGGCTTGTGAGAAATCCCCCGAGTTAGGACCCGGGTTGTATCTTTCCTGAAGCCCACCGGAGGGGGAGCGTGTCCTCCGGGTTTCCCGATAAATAAAGCTCCTTTCTGTTGATTGCTTTGTCTTATTTTTTCTTCTTGTATGGTCTGTGGGGCTCATCTTCAAAAGAATGAGCTATGTTTGTTCGTGGGTGACCCGGGGGCCCCCTATCCCCCCCCCCCCCGCCCACAGCGGGCCGGAGGAGGCCTCCGAGCGCTGTGGGGGTAACAGGGTCCCCGGTGGTAGCATAACCTGTAGGAGAAATATTTTCTAAGTTAGAAAATTGTAAAAACAGGATTTCCGAGGGAGGGACCTTCCGGGGTGCCCGGGGGCACCGGGAGAGGTTCATCCGGCCGCCGGGAGAGCGGGGAACTGGGAACAAGGCGCGGAAGGGGCTCATGAAAAGCCAATAAGACCTCTGGAGGGGAGCTTCCCGGGAGACTTCGTCCGGTCGCCGTGAGAATGGAGAACCGGGAATAATGTCTCTGGGGGAAAATATATCTGAGAAATCCATATATTCGTAAAGCAATTGTCCGGTCGCCGTGAGAACGGGGAGCCGGAATAAGGCCTCCGGGAGATAATCATCCGGTCGCCGTGAGAACTGGGAGCCGGAATAAGGCCTGCGGGAGATAATCATCCGGTCGCCGTGAGAACTAGGAGCCGGAATAAGGCCTCCGGGAGATAATCATCTGTAACACCCCTGTTTTTGCCAAAACCCTAAAATAGCCAAAATCCACATCTGGACCCCAAACCCTAATCTGCTTCAGCCATTCCCTTCTAAATGTTGTTCAGAACATTTTTCCCTTCGGGACCATCTCCAAAATCTTACCCTAAAGCTGAGTTTCAAGCCTTGCCATTTTAAAACCCTAATTACCCTATTTTACCCCAAACTGTTTTCCCCAATTTTGTCAAACTCTTCAGATCTTGCCTGATCTTACCAAACTTTGGCCAGATAAGTTCTAAAAATCTTTTGCAACTTAGCTGCGAAATCAGATTTCAGATCGGACTCTTAGATCTCCAGAATTGCAGTCAAGTCCATTTCCTATTCAAATTATCCTCACAGAATAGTCCCTGGAACAAGTTTCAGAAATTGCAGAACAGCCCAAATATTATTTTCAGGCCCTTTCGACCAGCCCCTGGTCGTTGCCACGACCAGTGCACGAGCCCGTTGCAGCGCCGTGGATTTCGCCGTGTTTGCTCGCCGCCGGCCACCGCCTCTTGTCACCTGTGTTGTGAGCTGTTGAGCCACCTCCCGCGCACGTGCCAGTACAGTTGCATCGCCTTGCCCAGCGGTTAAACGGCCGCGCTCCCGTTGCCGTGGCAGTTGCATGTGTGTACGTGTCACCGCCGGAGCTTTGCTGTTGCCTCCGCATCTGCGCCGTTCCAGGTGAAGTCCCAATGCAACTGGCAAAGCTGCAGCACCGCCTGAAGCGCGATCACGTCGCCGTCGCCGTCGTTGCGCCTGCGCCCGACAAGTTTCTCCCTGGCGCAAGCAACCGTTGTCGCGTTCTCCCTCGCAAGCTCCGTCCCCGTGCCTATTTAAACCCCCTCAACGCTGTGAAGAAGCTCAACCTCAGGACTTAGCCAAATTTCCAGTTTCTCGCCGTTTTTGCTTTCTTCTCCGGCGAGCCAGTGAGTGAGCTCACGGTGCCAGCCCAATTCACAGCCCCTCTCTTCAATCCAGGTTCACCAGTGAGTTCCCCTCGTTCCCCTCTCTGTGTCACAGCAGCCAATTGCACCAGATCGATCCCCATCGCCGGTGATCGCCGGATTCCCGATTTGCCCTGTTCCCCCAATGCCGTTCGATTCCCTCCAAATTAGCTCTCGATTCTGTAGAAGAAGTTGATCAGTAAGCTTAGTAGAGCAAGCCTGTAGAACCAAAATCCCCAATTGAGCTCAAATCGAAGAAATCCCAAATTGGAACCTCGGCCGTTCGCCGGACTTTGACGCCAAGCTTCTCCGGCCGATCTCCAATGAAATTAACCCCTCTAGTAGCGTCGTTGTGCCCTAGAGATCATCCCCAAGCTTGGAATTGAGCTCATTCGCCCCGTATCAAAAATTCCCGAGCTCCAGTGTCATCTTCTCCAGCGCCGGTCGCCGGAATTTGTTCCCGGCCGATCTGGCCCCTGAAACTTTGTCCCTTAGCTTCGCCTCACCTCCCTGAGTAATTTCTTCCACTAGCTCGATACCTGGATCTGCCTAGATTGTGAGTTATGCCTATGCCAAGATCACTGTCCAGTAGCTCAGTTCATGTCCAGGCCACCGTAGTTCATCGCCGGATTTGGCCACCCTCCGGCCATTTCCAGCCCTTGTGCCTGTTGAGTATATTGTTCCTGTTAGTAATGCCTACCTCCCAGACAAAGTGTTGCATCAATTGGAGCCCTGGATTAAAAGTTAAGCCATGCCCTAGTTTCTGGCCATGTCCAGCACTATGTCAGTGCATGTCAGCCACTGGCATTAGCCTTGTTTGACCCCTTCTGGTTGAGCAATGGAAATGTCACTTTGTCCCCTAGGTTCCTGGAGTTATGTTCTACAACTTTCTCTTCTATCACTTCTCCAGAAAACCATCCTAAGATCAGTTTATAGCTATGCCAAAGCCATGAACTGAATGTCGACTCTTCGACGTCCAATCCTTTTTAGCCGTTTCTTCGACCAGAGCCCTTGTGACCTTGCCCTAACCTTTTCCCCTGAATGCATGACTTATTTACTTAATACTTTCTATAGAAACTATTTTCAGTATGCTTATGTGGTATGTGTTTGTGTATTGGTTGATTACCGCAGAGCCAGAAGCTGAAGGAGCGGAAGAAGTCTTTGAAGATCCGTCTGAGTATTTAGACCCAACATCGCAAGGCAAGCCTCATTCCTTTGATCATGTCTCACCCAATATTTTGAAATGAAGTATATTCACTGTTTCTTACTATGCATGCTTATTTGAAGTACAAGTATGTTTGAATGACGTGAATAGATATTACCTAATGGATTATGAAACCCCTTTTGTTATTGAACCTGTATATATATATGCTTTTGTCACCCTAGGACTCCTATACGGAATATTCACATTAGACTTGAAAGGGTCAAATACATGAGAAGTTATTTTCAAAACCGTTTTGTCAAGAAAACTGATAAAAGGAATCAGTAGTGATGATTGGTTTGTATGGAGAGGGTGCGGTGCGCACCAGGGAATGTGAATGCTCCTCACTATTGGTTCATAAGGACAAGAACCTTGTGCTGTGTCTCTATACGAATTGTAAACGTACCAACCACTTGCCTGGTATGGGACAGGCACAACTTAGTAGCTTTTTGGTATTAGCAGTTCCCTGCATGGTTTGACGATCTGGTTTCTCACGTGGAAACTGGAAGGCCAAGATTCGGCCACGAGTGATGTGAGTTCAGAAAAATGATGAGAGGAAAAGGCGTAAAAGAAGGAAGGCGCCCTAGACCTGGTTAAGCCGTGAGCGGTTGTAATCTTAAATGGTCTTATGTCTCGCGTGGACATAGACCAAGGCTATGTGTCCTGAGGGAACATAGACCAGAGAGGCTAGGATGTAAGGCAGTGGGGAAGACCCACAACGGTACTTGAGACTTAACTGTCTAATTACCGGGCAGGGATACTGTTAATACTGAACTGCAAAAGCGTTGTGTGATCTCGGCCTTGTCACATGTGTATAAGTCACATGGAGCCGATCCGACTTGAAAGCCGAGTGAACCAGTGGATTTAAAAAGAGGTACACCTTTGCAAAGTGTAAAAGAAGTGTCGGATACTCTGTACTCCCAGGTTCAGGAGTCTTTTCGTAGTGGATGTTATCCATGGGTTATAGCACAAGTAATGTTTTGGAATGTTTTCATAATGCGGTTAACAAAGTAGTGACTCATGGGAGACCACTACATCTAATGTTTTATTGAAAACCTGTTTAATGTTTAAAGTATCATTTTCATGATAAAGTACGGTCTTGCTAAACAAATGACTTGGAAATTTACATATCTCTATCCATATGAAACTAAGACCCCTGAATCATATGTTTCACCCTCATATAAGTACAATTACAATAATCCCTGGAATGAGTGTTGCTGAACACCAAGTGCTCACCCTTGCATTTATATCCCACTGTAGAAGAGGGATTCGAGGATCCCGATTCCTTCAGTTATGAATTCCCGGCAGAAGATGGAAGTGCCCCGGACGAGCCTACGTTCTAGAAGGATTGCGCACCAAGTCAAGTCAGATGTGGGAGGAGCCCCTTCAACCCCGCTGCGGATGGAAATCAAGCTTTTTGTCGTTGCTTTGTGCTTTATGCTGTGTGTTCGGTACTTGGATACCGATTCTGGTTCTGATAAACTCGTTATTTTCCTAGCAACTCTACTTAGCGCCATTTTCGGTGCTTTGGCTATGTAATATTGGCCATGCTGGCCTGCTACTTGTTTAATGTTATTACTATGCTTGTGTGATTTGGAGCTCATGTGTCATCCTGCTGTGTGTAACTTACCTGGGCGGTTACCAAGGCGATCCTCAAATGGGGGTCTCACAGCGAATGGTATCAGTGCATGAAGCTTGACTGTAGGTCGTGACCCTTACTAGAATGGGCGTCCCTAAAGTAGAGAATCGCTAGATTATTTGGTAAAAATCTAATTGTGAAAAACCTAATTTGTTTAAGGAAAGCATAATGAGTATTATTTGAAAATTTTCAAAACCTTTTTCCTACTTTTAAGTGTTCCGTGTCTCATCATCGCAGATGGCCCCTGGTAAGAAGCTAATTCACGGAGACGAGTTGGGATCATGGGCATTGATGCTTTGGATGATGTTACAATTTCTGGGAGCAAGAGACAACCAGCGACCCGTGTACTACGTCCGTCGAGAAGAAGTCGATGGCAGACCTTTTGGTTTTCGTGCCTCGGTGATTGTGTACGAGATTCCAGAGATCGGGAGAGGATCAACAAGAAAAGAAGCTCGTAGAGAAGAAGAAGAAGATGCTATCCAAGACGCTGCTCGTCGTGCTATAGGTACCATCCGCCAGTTGTACGATGACTTTCTTATAGGTTCTCCCTTCTGCTTTGTACCCTATCAAGTCCCCGGATCGGATCGTCGAACTGTTCATCCCTCCAACAACCAGAGAGACGCCATCCTGACCAAAACCAGAGATGTAGTCCAAGTCTTGGAGTCAAGCTACACTCGGTTGTTGCGTGAGCATGAAAATGCTCGGGATGACCGTCACTATCTCGAAGGAGCGCTTGCAAAGGTCCGCTCATAACTCCAAGAGAAAGAAAAACAGATTCAGGAGTTGGCTGAACCTAGCAAAGCGCGAGAAGTCGAAGATGAAGGATCGGTGAACAAGAAGAATCGCTTGAAGATAAGACTCACAGCCCGCAAGAGTGTGGGAAGACCTAGGGACTACCTGGGTTATTTCACGCCTGCTTCGCGTGGCATTGTGATCAACACCCCTGCATCAGAATATCCTACTCTCGCGAAAGGGAAGGAAGTTCCTGAAGGCAAAGGAAAAGAGATTGCTACATGCAACACCAACGATTCATCTGAGGAAGAAGAGGACAATGATATGCAATGGGACCCTATGGATGCCGACGAAGATCAAGAAGAGGAAGACCCAGAAGAAGTGGAACCTTGCAGTTCTTCCAAGACCGACAGGAGATCCTAGTTCTCTCTTCAGCTTGACCCTTCTGCTCTAACCCTTGTAATCGTTAGCTTTTAGCTCTTGGTATGGTAGCTGCTTTGTTTGTATTGTTTGTTGGTAACTCTAAAGCTGTAAAGGTGAAAACCTTGTATCTTTCGAAAACCTTTGAAAATGGCAATTGCATGTTCCAATCCAATCTCTTGGGTTGATCTTTCATTTCAGCTTGTGTTCAATCTGTGCTCTCTTGAATTAGTAGTCTTTTCTCAATTATCTTGTCAGAACAGAATGGTGAACACCAGAGGTAGAATCCAAGGCTCGGAAGAAGTCCCAAGGAACACATCAACGAGAAGGACTAGAGATGACTCAGATCAGCCAAATTCATCGGCCTCAGTACCGCAAGGAGGAAATCTGACGGAAATATTAATATGGATGGAGCAAAACAGACAGAGATCCACAGAGGTACAGAGTCAAATTCTGGAACAGCTGATGCAAAACTCCACAACACGCCGCGAGGAAGGTTCGAACATTGGAGCAAGACTGACAGACTTTCAAAAGACACGTCCTCCAACTTTCTCCTGCACTGAAGACCCGATTGTGGCAGACGATTGGTTAAGAGAAATTGAGAGGAAATTAGACACTGTCAGGTGTAATGATGAAGAGAAGCTGCTATATGGACCCCATCAGCTCACAGGATCAGTTGCAGCATGGTGGGAAAATTACAAGACGGTACACCCTGATCAGAATTCCATTACCTGGAATGAATTCAAGGAACAGTTCCGTAAGTACCATGTCCCCAAAGGAGCTATCCAAGCCAAACGCAGAGAATTCCTGAATTTAAGGCAAGGAGGAAGGACGGTGAAGCAGTATTTGCATGAATTCATCAAGTTGGCCAGGTATGCACCTGAAGATATCATGACAGAAGAGCGGAAGATCGACAGATTTTGCGAAGGCCTACAGAACTCATATCAGTATCACTTGTCAACGCACGAGTTCACGGACTTCCAAGTCCTTGTGAATAGAGTGCTCAAAATGGAGGAGAAAAGAGGCATAGTAGAAGAAGACCGCAAGAGGAAAAGTATAGCATACCCTTTTCAAGGAAATTCTAGTCGAGGAAGACCAGCGCCATATGCCAGAGCCGCTTTCAGACCACCCGCACCTCCAAGACCCCAGAGGACTTCATCGCCAACAACTGTAACATGTCCCGGATGCAAAGGGAGTCACCTCTATAGAGATTGTACACTGAAGAATGCAGAATGTTTCCATTGTGGCAGAAGAGGACACCACAGAGAGACTTGTCCATTTCGGCATTTACCTCCCAGCGTTGCTAAAGCTCAGGCAGCCAAATCCCCTGCACCTGCACGAACCATCGCCAGAGGAGCACCACAAGCCAGAGGAGGAAGATTCCAAACCAACAGAGGGAGAGGAACACCAACCACCGGAGGAAGACTCAACTTCGTGACTGCTACAGAAGCAGGAGAGGCAACTGACGTCGTGATCGGTAGACTTTTGATCTCCTCTCAGATTTCAGTTGTTTTATTTGATCCCGGTGCAACTCATTCATTCATATCAAAAGATTGCTTGTTGAGTAATAACTTGCCTGTGGTTACTTTAGAGCATCCTATCATCATTCAGTCACCTGGTGCTAGGATGATTGTTAATTCTATCTATAGAGATGTTGCCTTCTGTATCGGCAATCTAGAATTCCTGGCAGACATGCTAGTTCTAAACCTTCAAGGATTGGATGTCATTCTTGGAATGGATTGGCTGGCCAAGCATAAGGGATTGATGGATTGTGAGAAGAAAACAATCACCCTGACAAATGCCATTGGAAAGCAAGTTACATTCCATGCAGACAGAACTCCAATCTGCGACCACCTGCAGAGATTGAACTGCATTGAAGAAGTAAAGCTTGAAGAGGTACCGATTGTAAATGAGTACCCAGAAGTCTTTCCAGAAGAACTTCCCGGATTGCCACCAAATAGGGATATAGAGTTCACTATCGAACTAAAACCCGGATCTGCGCCGTATGCTAGAAAGTTGTTTCGGATGACAGGCCATGAGCAAGAGGAATTGAAGAAGCAGATAGCTGAATTGGAAGAAAAAGGATTCATCAGATCAAGCTCATCACCATGGGGAGCCCCAGTGCTCTTTGTTAAGAAGAAGGATGGTAGCATGCGACTTTGCATAGACTATCGCAAGCTAAACGACATGACCATTAAGAACAAATACCCCTTACCAAGGATAGATGACCTTTTTGACCAGCTCAGAGAAGGACAAGTGTTCTCAAGAATAGACCTGAGATCGGGATACCACCAGTTAAGGATCCGAGAACAGGACATTCCTAAAACTGCTTTCGTGACCAGATATGGGTTGCATGAGTTCACAGTGATGCCCTTTGGATTAACCAATGCACCCGCGGTATTCATGAATCTAATGAATAAAATCCTTATGGAATTCCTGGATAAGTGCATCATCGTGTTCGTAGACGATATCCTTGTCTATTCTAAGACGGAGGAGGAGCACGCACATCATCTGAGGATAGTGCTACAGAAACTGGCAGATCACCAACTATACGCCAAGTTTAGCAAATGTGCTTTTTGGCTGAAGAAGATCTCTTTCCTAGGACACATCATCTCAGGAGAGGGAATATTTATGGATCCGTTGAAGATACAAGCTGTTACTGAGTGGAAACAACCTGAAACCGCAACAGAAATTAGAAGTTTCTTGGGATTAGCGGGATATTATCGAAGATTTGTAGAAGGATTCTCGAAGATCACCAAACCGCTGACCCAGCTACTGAAGAAGAATGCCCCTTTTAATTGGACCGAGGAGTGCGAAAGAAGTTTTGAGGAACTGAAGAAAAGACTGACAACTGCACCAATCCTGATACTGCCGGACGTCAAAAAGGGTTTTCAAGTCTTCTGTGACGCCTCCAAACAAGGATTAGGATGTGTATTGATGCAAGAAAGGAAAGTGATAGCTTATGCTTCTAGACAGCTACGACCTCATGAGGAGAATTATCCAACACATGATTTGGAGCTAGCTGCGGTCGTACATGCACTGAAGATATGGAGACACTACTTACTAGGCAGTAAGTGCGAAATTTATACGGATCATAAGAGCCTGAAGTATATCTTCACGCAACAGGAGTTGAATATGAGGCAAAGAAGGTGGCTAGAGCTGATCAAAGATTATGATCTAGAGATCCACTATCACCCGGGAAAAGCCAATGTAGTAGCTGATGCTTTGAGCAGGAAATCTCCTTACAACCAGATAACCCAACTAGGAGTGCCAATGCAACTAGCTAAGGACTTCGAAAAGTTGCAATTGGAATTAGTGGACCAAGGAACCATCACTACCTTAAAGATGGAATGTGAGTTGAAGGATAAGATCCGACAAGCTCAAACGATTGACCCAGACCTTCAAGAGATGAAGGAGGACATGAAGAGCAAAGATACAACCAACCTTCGAGAAGATGAACAGGGAATTCTATGGTACGATGACCGTATCTGTATTCCAAATGACAACGAGATCAAAGACTTGATCATGCAAGAAGCTCATCAAACCCCATATTCCATACACCCAGGCAGCACCAAAATGTACAGGGATTTGAAGAAAAATTTTTGGTGGAAAGGAATG
The DNA here is from genome assembly GCA_019359835.1 of Pharus latifolius. Classification (NCBI taxonomy): domain Eukaryota; kingdom Viridiplantae; phylum Streptophyta; class Magnoliopsida; order Poales; family Poaceae; genus Pharus; species Pharus latifolius. The sequence continues at coordinate 35,240,738 of CM033323.1, read as the reverse complement.
AAAAGAGAAATTGCCAAGTTTGTCGCAACTTGTGACACATGCCAAAGAGTGAAAGCAGAACATCAAAAGCCTGCGGGACCGCTACAACCTCTACAAATCCCAGAGTGGAAGTGGGATGAAATCGGAATGGATTTTATTGTGGGACTACCAAGGATGAAAAAAGGATTTGATTCTATATGGGTCATAGTAGATAGATTAACAAAGGTAGCACATTTTCTCCCAGTGAAGACCCTATATACAGCTAAGGACTTAGCAGAGCTGTATCTCAGCAGAATAGTCGTCCTGCACGGAGTGCCGAAGGCTATCGTTTCCGACAGAGGAGCCCAGTTCGTTTCAAGATTTTGGCAAGAGTTGCAGAAAGCCCTGGGCACAAAGTTAAAGTTCAGTACTGCTTACCACCCTCAAACTGGAGGTCAGACTGAAAGGGTGAACCAAATTTTGGAAGATATGTTGAGGGCTTGTGTTTTGGATTATGGAGACTCCCGGGAGTTATTTCTACCGTATGCAGAATTCACATACAACAATAGTTTCCAAGCAAGCCTGCAGATGGCACCATATGAAGCTCTATATGGAAGAAGATGCCGCACGCCTCTGTATTGGACAGAAATTGGTCAAAAGCAACATCTAGGACCCCAGTTGGTAGAAGAAGCCACAGCCCACGTCAGGATCATACAAGAGAAACTGAAAACAGCTCAATCTAGACAGAAAAGCTATGCAGATAATCGTAGAAGAGAGCTATCATTTGAGGAAGGCGATTACGTGTATCTCAAAGTTATGCCATACAAAGGAGTTCAAAGATTCCAGATGAAGGGAAAGTTAAAACCTAGATATGTGGGACCCTATCGAATTCTAGAAAAGCGAGGCGAAATGGCATACAAGTTGGAATTACCACTAGAACTAACTGGAATTCATGACGTATTTCATGTGTCTCAGCTGAAGAAATGCTTGAGAAAACCAACGGAACAGATATCTCCTGCAGAGATTGAGATTCAACCAGACTTATCTTGTCAAGAATACCCTGTTAGAATTCTAGAAACCAGAGAGAAAGTGCTGAAGTCAAGAACCCTCCGAATCTGTAGAATCCAGTGGAACAATCACTCAGAGGAGGAGTCAACTTGGGAAAAAGAAGAAGATCTCCGACGAGAATTTCCCTTCCTATTCTCCGACCTGCCCTAATCTCGAGGACGAGATTGTTTCTAAGGTGGGTAGATTTGTAACACCCCTGTTTTTGCCAAAACCCTAAAATAGCCAAAATCCACATCTGGACCCCAAACCCTAATCTGCTTCAGCCATTCCCTTCTAAATGTTGTTCAGAACATTTTTCCCTTCGGGACCATCTCCAAAATCTTACCCTAAAGCTGAGTTTCAAGCCTTGCCATTTTAAAACCCTAATTACCCTATTTTACCCTAAACTGTTTTCCCCAATTTTGTCGAAACTCTTCAGATCTTGCCTGATCTTACCAAACTTTGGCCAGATAAGTTCTAAAAATCTTTTGCAACTTAGCTGCGAAATCAGATTTCAGATCGGACTCTTAGATCTCCAGAATTGCAGTCAAGTCCATTTCCTATTCAAATTATCCTCACAGAATAGTCCCTGGAACAAGTTTCAGAAATTGCAGAACAGCCCAAATATTATTTTCAGGCCCTTTCGACCAGCCCCTGGTCGTTGCCACGACCAGTGCACGAGCCCGTTGCAGCGCCGTGGATTTCGCCGTGTTTGCTCGCCGCCGGCCACCGCCTCTTGTCACCTGTGTTGTGAGCTGTTGAGCCACCTCCCGCGCACGTGCCAGTACAGTTGCATCGCCTTGCCCAGCGGTTAAACGGCTGCGCTCCCGTAGCGTTTCGCGCGCGCTCCCGTTGCCGTGGCAGTTGCATGTGTGTACGTGTCACCGCCGGAGCTTTGCTGTTGCCTCCGCATCTGCGCCGTTCCAGATGAAGTCCCAATGCAACTGGCAAAGCTGCAGCACCGCCTGAAGCGCGATCACGTCGCCGTCGCCGTCGTTGCGCCTGCGCCCGACAAGTTTCTCCCCGGCGCAAGCAACCGTTGTCGCGTTCTCCCTCGCAAGCTCCGTCCCCGTGCCTATTTAAACCCCCTCAACGCTGTGAAGAAGCTCAACCTCAGGACTTAGCCAAATTTCCAGTTTCTCGCCGTTTTTGCTTTCTTCTCCGGCGAGCCAGTGAGTGAGCTCACGGTGCCAGCCCAATTCACAGCCCCTCTCTTCAATCCAGGTTCACCAGTGAGTTCCCCTCGTTCCCCTCTCTGTGTCACAGCAGCCAATTGCACCAGATCGATCCCCATCGCCGGTGATCGCCGGATTCCCGATTTGCCCTGTTCCCCCAATGCCGTTCGATTCCCTCCAAATTAGCTCTCGATTCTGTAGAAGAAGTTGATCAGTAAGCTTAGTAGAGCAAGCCTGTAGAACCAAAATCCCCAATTGAGCTCAAATCGAAGAAATCCCAAATTGGAACCTCGGCCGTTCGCCGGACTTTGACGCCAAGCTTCTCCGGCCGATCTCCAATGAAATTAACCCCTCTAGTAGCGTCGTTGTGCCCTAGAGATCATCCCCAAGCTTGGAATTGAGCTCATTCGCCCCGTATCAAAAATTCCCGAGCTCCAGTGTCATCTTCTCCAGCGCCGGTCGCCGGAATTTGTTCCCGGCCGATCTGGCCCCTGAAACTTTGTCCCTTAGCTTCGCCTCACCTCCCTGAGTAATTTCTTCCACTAGCTCGATACCTGGATCTGCCTAGATTGTGAGTTATGCCTATGCCAAGATCACTGTCCAGTAGCTCAGTTCATGTCCAGGCCACCGTAGTTCATCGCCGGATTTGGCCACCCTCCGGCCATTTCCAGCCCTTGTGCCTGTTGAGTATATTGTTCCTGTTAGTAATGCCTACCTCCCAGACAAAGTGTTGCATCAATTGGAGCCCTGGATTAAAAGTTAAGCCATGCCCTAGTTTCTGGCCATGTCCAGCACTATGTCAGTGCATGTCAGCCACTGGCATTAGCCTTGTTTGACCCCTTCTGGTTGAGCAATGGAAATGTCACTTTGTCCCCTAGGTTCCTGGAGTTATGTTCTACAACTTTCTCTTCTATCACTTCTCCAGAAAACCATCCTAAGATCAGTTTATAGCTATGCCAAAGCCATGAACTGAATGTCGACTCTTCGACGTCCAATCCTTTTTAGCCGTTTCTTCGACCAGAGCCCTTGTGACCTTGCCCTAACCTTTTCCCCTGCATGCATGACTTATTTACTTAATACTTTATATAGAAACTATTTTCAGTATGCTTATGTGGTATGTGTTTGTGTATTGGTTGATTACCGCAGAGCCAGAAGCTGAAGGAGCGGAAGAAGTCTTTGAAGATCCGTCTGAGTATTTAGACCCAACATCGCAAGGCAAGCCTCATTCCTTTGATCATGTCTCACCCAATATTTTGAAATGAAGTATATTCACTGTTTCTTACTATGCATGCTTATTTGAAGTACAAGTATGTTTGAATGACGTGAATAGATATTACCTAATGGATTATGAAACCCCTTTTGTTATTGAACCTGTATATATATGCTTTTGTCACCCTAGGACTCCTATACGGAATATTCACATTAGACTTGAAAGGGTCAAATACATGAGAAGTTATTTTCAAAACCGTTTTGTCAAGAAAACTGATAAAAGGAATCAGTAGTGAGGATTGGTTTGTATGGAGAGGGTGCGGTGCGCACCAGGGAATGTGAATGCTCCTCACTATTGGTTCATAAGGACAAGAACCTTGTGCTGTGTCTCTATACGAATTGTAAACGTACCAACCACTTTCCTGGTATGGGACAGGCACAACTTAGTAGCTTTTTGGTATTAGCAGTTCCTTGCATGGTTTGACGATCTGGTTTCACACGTGGAAACTGGAAGGCCAAGATTCAGCCACGAGTGATGTGAGTTCAGAAAAATGATGAGAGGAAAAGGCGTAAAAGAAGGAAGGCGCCCTAGACCTGATTAAGCCGTGAGCGGTTGTAATCTTAAATGGTCGTATGTCTCGCGTGGACATAGACCAAGGCTATGTGTCCTGAGGGAACATAGACCAGAGAGGCTAGGAAGTAAGGCAGTGGGGAAGACCCACAACGGTACTTGAGACTTAACTGTCTAATTACCGGGCAGGGATACTGTTAATACTGAACTGCAAAAGCGTTGTGTGATCTCGGCCTTGTCACATGTGTATAAGTCACATGGAGCCGATCCGGCTTGAAAGCCGAGTGAACCAGTGGATTTAAAAAGAGGTACACCTTTGCAAAGTGTAAAAGAAGTGTCGGATACTCTGTACTCCCAGGTTCAGGAGTCTTTTCGTAGTGGATGTTATCCATGGGTTATAGCACAAGTAATGTTTTGGAATGTTTTCATAATGCGGTTAACAAAGTAGTGACTCATGGGAGACCACTACATCTAATGTTTTATTGAAAACCTGTTTAATGTTTAAAGTATCATTTTCATGATAAAGTACGGTCTTGCTAAACAAATGACTTGGAAATTTACATATCTCTATCCATATGAAACTAAGACCCCTGAATCATATGTTTCACCCTTATATAAGTACAATTACAATAATCCCTGGAATGAGTGTTGCTGAGCACCAAGTGCTCACCCTTGCATTTATATCCCACTGTAGAAGTGGGATTCGAGGATCCCGATTCCTTCAGTTATGAATTCCCGGCAGAAGATGGAAGTGCCCCGGACGAGCCTACGTTCTAGAAGGATTGCGCACCAAGTCAAGTCAGATGTGGGAGGAGCCCCTTCAACCCCGCTGTGGATGGAAATCAAGCTTTTTGTCGTTGCTTTGTGCTTTATGCTGTGTGTTCGGTACTTGGACACCGATTCTGGTTCTGATAAACTCGTTATTTTCCTAGCAACTCTACTTAGCGCCATTTTCGGTGCTTTGGCTATGTAATAGTGGCCATGCTGGCCTGCTACTTGTTTAATGTTATTACTATGCTTGTGTGATTTGGAGCTCATGTGTCATCCTGCTGTGTGTAACTTACCTGGGCGGTTACCAAGGCGATCCTCAAATGGGGGTCTCACATCATCCGGTCGCCGTGAGAACTGGGAGCCGGGAATAAGGTCTTCGAGAGGTAATCATCCGGTCGCCGTGAGAACGGGGAGCCGGGAATAAGGTCTCCGAGAGATAATCATCCGGTCGCCGTGAGAACGGGGAGCCGGGAATAAGGTCTCCTGAGAAATCCCTTGGACGTCCCGCTGGGGAGAGCGTCCACTCTCGGAGGAGGAAGAAAATCCAGAAAGCCATTAGACGTCCCGCTGAGGGGAGCGTCTACTCCCGGAGGAGGAAGTGCCCGGAGACGGGTCTTGAGTGTTTGGGTAGGGGACTAATCTCCCAAAGTGACTCGTTACCACGGCCGCTGGGGACCGGGTTGCCGCTTACACCCTCAGTCCACGAGGGCTGTTCGTAAGCCGCCCTTCAGGAGGGACTTGCTGGGTCAGGGCCCACTTCCTCACGGAGAGGGCATCCTCGCGGGGAGGGCTTCCTCACGGGGAGGGCATCTTCACTGGGAAGGCATCTTCACGGGGAAGGCATCCTCGCAGGGAGGGCGTCGCCACTAGGGGCGGTAAACAAGAACAACCTGCAGTGAGACAGTTTGAACAAAGGCTATGCATTTATTAACAAAATATACAAAGCCCCCCCTGCGAAGCCGCGAAGGGGGAAGAAAGGAAGCTACAGTGTCCCTCCATGCAGCCCGGGGATCTTCATGCACAGGTAGTTTTGGTGGGTGGCAGCCCCCAGCCGATTGATCGTAGTCCTCCCCATAATCACATTGTAGGAGGAGGGGAGGTCCACTACGTCGAAGCGGACTAGCTCGGTCCGGTAGTTCTCCGGGGTGCCGAAGGTGATCGGGAGATCTACCTTGCCCACGGGGTGGATCGCCTTCCCCGGGACAAACCCTTGCAGAGGCCCTGCCGCTGGTTGCAGGAGCTTCTCATCCACCTGCATTTCCTTGAAGGTTTTGAGGAACAGGACGTCGACGGAGCTTCCGCCGTCCACGAGGATGCGGGCCAAGTGGCAGTTGTAGATTGTCGCGGAGACAATGAGCGCGTCGTCGTGGGGGAAGCGAACCCCTCGCGCGTCTTCCGCCGTAAAGGTGAGGGGGACGTCCGACCACTTGGGCGGCACGGACGCGTGTAGCACCCCCACTACCTTAACTTCTCGCGCGTACTCCTTGCGCTGGCGTTTGGAGTCCCGCCCGGAGGCGGACCCCCCTACGATGACGTTGATGCGGCGCTGAGAAGTTTGAAAGGGGATAGCGTCTGAAGGCTCCCCCTCCTGCACCTACTGCCCCCCCGCGGGAGCGGGAAGGGCCGGAATAGCTGGCCGAGGGGGCAAGGAGGCCGGAGTCCCCCCCCCCTGCCCGCGCTGGTCGAGGAAGGCCGCGAAGTATCCACATCTCCAAGCAAGGAATTAAGTTCTTGTTGCCTGTAGCAGAAACCCCCAATCAGTAGCGTTTTCTTCTCCGGCGCCGATGATCGGAAAAGTGTTCCCGGCCATTTCAGCTCAAATCACTTTGTCCACTGTGTGTGCCTTAACTTCCTGAACATTTTTGTCTTCTAGCCCGACACCTAGATCGGCCTAGATTGGAAGTTATAGCCATGCCAAGATCTTGTCCAGAACTGATCTAGTGCAGCCAGTTCATCTCTGTTCATCATCAAATTTCTTGCTTTCCAGCCATTTCCTGCCCTAGATCCTGTTAACTTAATTGTTCCTGTTAGCAATGCCTACCTCCCAGACAAAGTGGTGCATCATTTGGAGCTCCAGATCAAAAGTTATGCTAAGCCCTAGTTTTTGGCATTGTCAGCTCTATGCCAGAGCTTGTCAGCCAGTGGCATTGACCTTGTTTACCCACTTCTGGTTGTGCATTTTGAAAACCATTTTGTCCACTAAATTTGTAGAGTTGTGATCTACATTTTCTTCTACTACCATAACTTGAGATAAGCACTCTAGCTTTTCTTAAAGCTATGTCCAAGCTTTGACCCGAATGTCGATCTGTTGACATTCGCTGTTTTGATTAAACCAGTTACAAAATTGTTATCCCTATTGCAATCCTGACACCCTAAGATTATCTAATCACCACCCTTAGCCCAAATTCCTTGAAACCCTAGAATCTCAGTTCAGTTTGCAGTTCAACTTATCTCCAGTTTAGTTCAATCATTCTTGTTAAGCATTTCTGCATATAAGTCATAAAACATTTTAATATTATAAGTAATTATTGTGTGTTTGTTTGTCGTCGAGCAGATTCAGAAGCTGACTTTGAAGATTTTGCTGTTGACCCGTCATCGACTGCTGTATTTTACGACGCGCAAGGCAAGTCATATCCTTGGTCATCTTGAACCTATATTTTAAATGTTGCTATAATATAACCTTGAATATAGGCAATATTGCATGTGAAGGATTGAGAATGGTTGATTTATGAATTGGCAGTACTAGACTGGTTATCTGTGAAATGTGAAATAAACAAGTTTTGAGCCATGAACTATTATATATATTTATATACTTATATTCATGAAATAAAACCCCTAGCCGTGACCAGAAAAATGGTATGGATGGCTGTAGCACTGGAGGTGCTAGACTGCAAAGGAATGCAGGCACTGAAGGTGCAGGGTTGTGGATGGTCTGGTCATTGGCATATAAGGACTAGAACCTTGTGTTGTGCGTCTAGTGGCATGAACAACGTGCTAACCGCAAGCCTGGTATGGGACAGGCCTGAACAAGTAATTATGTGGATCGCACATGAAACCCCTGCATGAGATGTGTAGTGATGCACGATAAACACGGAGCGCGGCTCCCACACATATCACTGAAGGTGATCAAGCACACTGACCCAGTAATGGGAATAAGCAAAGGGGTGGAGGTTTGGATACAACCTGCCACAAATGTGCCTCGCTGAGAGCCACAGGGTCGGGGGTGAATTGTAAGTGATGCATAACAAAAGTTCTTGTTATCTCCACCTTGCCACTCACACATGGTTGTGATGAGGGGTCTAATCATTTTGATAGGATGGGCTTGAAAGTGGAATATCTTGCGGGTAAATTGGTACCTCTCTGCAGAATTAAAAACGTATTCGAATACTCCGAGCTCCCGGGTTTTATAGGAGTCTGCTGCGGTGGATTAAATCCACGGGGTGTGACACCAGTACTATTTTCTAAATAAAATATGTTTAAATCAAGATTACCCAAATGACATGTGTTGTCATGATAAGGAGTGCTGCCGTGGGCTGTCGTGTGTCGACGTGTCGCGGTAGTGCTATAATCTAGTGAACATGATTGATGATGTTATATTATAAAAAGTGCTGCCATAAGATGAGATGAGAAAGGAAAAGATTATTTTACAAATATCCATAATTCTTGACTAGTCTAGGTTCATATCATCACTACTATATGTATCTACTCTTACCTATGACTTGCTGAGTACGTAAGTGCTCACCCTTGCAACATTCAACTCAATAGATGGAGCCTACTTTGATCAAGATGATGGCACGGAGTACTACGTGGATCCAGAAGGAGGAGAATCAGTTCCGCCAGAACCTTGAAGTGTGTTGTTCTGCCGTCAACTTCTTTTGTGGGAGGGTCACCTATCTTCTGCTGCGTAGTTAAATATTTTGTTAAACCCTGAATGCCTTGTAGGCATTGTAATCCTCTTTATGTAACATTAAGGCCAGCAGGCCACACTGCTTAATATTTTGTGAGTACTCTGTTGCAATGTAATATACTCCTGTGTTTGACTCATCCTGGGAAGTCAAAGGTTTGTGAGAATGGGACTAGCTGCAGCGAGCTAGGTCTCTACAGGAGTAGTCGTTGTCCCAGTCTCGGGGCGCGACAAAAATTATTAAGATATTTGTAAGACAAACACTAGCTAACATAGTCAAATGCCAATAAGACAAACACTAGCTTGCTCAATAATCAAGATATTTGTAAAATGTTCATTAAATAATTAATGTATATTGGGAATGTAATTTGTTCTGATGAAATAGAGTAGAAATGTAATATATTGATCTCTCAGTTGCAAGTTGATGTTACTATGACAAAGCACAACCTAACCTTCACTTGGTAGTCCTTCTAAGATAGGGAGCCATTTAGGAAGCAGTAAACAATCTTAATTTGCTCTAGAATGCCTATTTATGATCTGTGCAGGTCCTTGGACGATATTCATGATGAGCAACGTATTTCACAGTTCTTCGTCGCAGTACACTGCCTACGTTGGCTGATTGGCGAAAGAAAGGGTGATGATCACCATCGAGAGCTGGAAGGATGTGAAGGGCGAGACCTTAGTTGGCTCGGTCAAGAAGATCCTCAAGCCCGGCATGTTTCTCAAATCAAGATCTATAGAAAGCATCTTACATTTGTATCGATGATTTCCTCGGGTTCACACTGAACTCAACTCACACTATAAGATAGTACTTCAATGCTAGTAGTTGAGCAGTTGGCAAAAGCCAGTATTCCCAACACTTTAGCTGCTGGGAATAAGGCTTGCTACAGTTGGGCGAAAAGGTGCTGCGAAAAGTTTTTCCCAGCTGTAGGTCCAATGGCAAATAGTATTCCCAGCTGTAGACCGCTTGGAAAGTTTGAACTTTTCCCACCTGTATGTCCACTTGTAATATATTATTCCAAGCTGTATAACTATTTGGAATATTTTTTCCCAGCTGTAGGTCTAGTGGCAAAGAGTATTCTCAGCGGTAGGTTGTCCACTTGTAATATATTATTCCAAGCTGTATAACTATTTGGAATATTTTTTCCCAGCTGTAGGTCTGGTGGCAAAGAGTATTCTCAGAGGTAGGTTGTCCACTTGTAATATATTATTCCAAGCTGTATAACTATTTGGAATATTTTTTCCCAGCTGTAGGTCTGGTGGCAAAGAGTATTCTCAGCGGTAGGTTGTCCACTTGTAATATATTATTCCAAGCTGTATAACTATTTGGAATATTTTTTCCCAGCTGTAGGTCTGGTGGCAAAAAGTATTCCCAGCTGTAGGTCACTTGGAAAGTTTGAACTTTTCCCACCTGTATGTCCACTTGTAATATATTATTCCAAGCTGTATAACTATTTGGAATATTTTTCCCAGCTGTAGGTCCGGTGGCAGAGAGTATTCCCAGCTGTAGGTCTCTTGGAAAGTTTGAACTTTTCCCACATGTATGTCCACTTGTAATATATTATTCCAAGCTGTATAACTATTTGGAATATTTTTCCCAGCTGTAGGTCCGGTGGCAGAGAGTATTCCCAGTTGTAGGTCTCTTGGAAAGTTTGAACTTTTCCCACCTATATGTCCACTTGTAATACATTATTCCAAGCTGTATAACTATTTGAAATATTTTTCCTAGCTATAGATCCGGTGGCAAAGAGTATTCCCAACTGTAGGTTGCTTGGAAAGTTTAACTTTTCCCACATGTATGTCCACTTGTAATACATTATTCCAAGCTGTACAACTATTTGAAATAAATTATTACCAGCTGATCTGTTATTGAGAATTTAGACTATCAAATTTAAATATGTGAATTATTTGTAGTAAATTTACCGCTAGGAATTGTGTCAATAATTAATTTTAAATATATAGTTTTTAGTAATTAAGCAACAATATTACAACTAAAATTATAATATGCACTATCCTAACTGAAATCACACCATATTTTATTGAATTCTTTGTTTTATATAGCCATTGACAAGATTCGTAATGGTAACAAATTATTCAATTGACAAAACCAAACAAAATTGATATAGAATCTCTGAAATAATTGCGATAAAAATATCACTTAAGAATTCTTTACACCAAATGTATGCCCATATATAATATTCCTAACTTTATATATTTTGTTCCAACTATAACTATCAAAAGTAAAATATTCCACTTTCAAACTCCTCTTATGACGTAAAATATCTTCATCACTTCATATGATTTTAACACCTTACTGTTAACCACCTTCAAAAGAAAAGATATTGATTACAATAGTCTTGAGATAAATATATACAAATCAATAACTTTTGCTTTAAGTAACATATAAAACATATGACAATTATAATAAAAGATGGTTGGTGGATTGTTGTAGAACAAGTACAAGCTGTTGCTTATGTGAATGAGAAAATTGTGTTGATTGACATGACTTGCATACACTTGATAAAATAAATTAATCATATGAAAGTGAGCTACTAATTCAAAGCACAATTAACATACACTTAAAATTTTAAAAATGAATAACATGTGGATTGTATTGATAATACCTCACCTTTATAAAATTATTAGGTATTTCCACTTAGTTTCAACTAATTCTCTTGTCCCTTTCACCTGTAAGCATTGTTTTCTTAATAACAAAACAAAACAAATGGATAAATAGTAACTAACCAAGTAAATAACAGGTTAGAATTATATATACCTAGAACACGAGATGGACCACCACCTATTGTAGTATCATCTTGGATCTACAAGTAAAAGTTCATAGTTTGTTTACTTAGATGGTATTAGTAAGTAAATAAGAGTGATTATACTAGATAGAATGGATTACTTTTTCACGTGGCCATGCAATTGATTGTCCAAGCGCATCAGACATTTTTCTAACATTCCCATATGGACGTAACAATGGAGCATCTCTTTTCAACACATAGTTCACAACCACCTCACAACACTCGGGCCCAACAGGTGTGTCACCAACTATTACACTTCAAGATGCCCTTTGAAGCGTACCCTTAGCAACAGGAATATATGGCCTCATAAAAGAAATCAAAATAACTTCCTTTCCTCCCTAAAGATCAAATAGAATTGCATATAAGCTCAATGATTACCTCAATAATGAGCATCCAAATTCAATAGAGTATAATTAACTGGCAACTATTACCTCCTCATGCCTATAGCGTGGTACATCATGTGTCTTACCAACTCTCCTTTGCATTATCTATACAAAAATTAAGGATAAGTTGATAGTCTAAATATTGTTAGGTTAGGTACAACTTTGAGGTAAAATAATAAAATGTAAACTTATGTTTCGTGGAACCCTATTTTCACCTGCAGATGACTCTATAGAACAACCATCACTTTCGTCTCCCGTGTCCTACAATAATTAGTACATAACATTTGAGCAATTTAGTAAATAACCATATGTATATTATTGCTTAAATATTATAAAGAACACATATAAAAAAATCACCTGTACATGACCCTTAGATCTCTGATTGTAATCATTATCTATATTTTGCCTAGCCTATGAAGCAAGCATTTGCTTCAATTCTTCAATTTCTTTTTCCATCCGTGTCAATTGCTCTTTGTTTCCCACACTCTCACTCTCCATTTTATCTAGCCTCTCTATCAAAAGATTATTCTGATTTTGAAGTCTTATCCTTGCTGCATTAGCTATTTGAAGCTTAGTGGATGAATACTTTTGTACCCCTGGCATCTTTAACTCTTGAGGAGTAGGGCCCAAACCAATAGCATGTACACGTGAGCGTTTTTCTTTTCCAAAGACATGGTAAAATAGATCTCCTTCTGTTATGGTTTTTTTAGTGAGTTCTGGCTTGTTGGCACATGTCTCCGCAATTGTTTTCTGATAATTAGATAAAGCTCATATTTATATATATATGTTTACATTTGATCGTTGATTATAAATACATGTAACCCTTCAATGACACTTACAATTATGTCTTCAGCTCCTTTTTCTGGAACTCCATTTTTATGGGTATGTGCTTTGATAAAAACTTCATGTCTAGCGGGCATATAACCCAGCTCTTTGGACTGCACTTTCATTAATATTGACAATTAGTTATCTAAAGAAAGTAGAAATAAATATTAAGACATTTAATACCATATCATGTGCAATCCGAGCAAGACTCTTGCTTCCAGCAGTATGTGTCATTGTCATTTTTGCACTATTTGCTTTTCCAATTTCACTTATAGCCTATAAGATGAGAATATAATTAATAGCATAAAATATATTTAATTTGTAATTAAGAATCATTTATAAAGAAGTTTTACCTGACTTTTTGGAGCTCTCCAATGCTCTATAAGCCACATCCAATCTGTTTTAGGTACTCTAGAATCAATCTTCATAGAAAAAAGTTCCTCATCAGTTTTTGTTTCATCAAAATAATTCCTCTTTATTTCACATTTGAAATCTTTCCATTTCACTGCCGCTTTTTGTAAAACTCAATCCTCAAGGTCATTATGAACATCAAAAAATTCCTACAAAATTATCAAGTTGTCAATGATTATATACTATTGTACTATACATGTCTATGGAATACATAGACCATGAGCCTAGCTACAAAACTTGTCACTAGTTACTATTTTTGATGATTTTAAATAACTATAAAGGAATGCTATCCAATTTATGAAGTAAAATTCAAAATGCAAGTAAAAAATAAAATATAGAATCAAACTCTCTCGTCATATTAGAATGACACATCTAATAATAAATTGCAAAGCTCCACATATATATTTGCACCCTTAATTAGAAGAAAAATTAGTCAGTGCTATGTATAGTAAGAGGAGCTATTGAAGCATATCTCAGTTCTATTAAAATATACATGTAAGGCTGAAATGAGAGTAAATTAATTTAGACTTTTTACTCTAAGTAGTATACAAATGTACCTTTACAGTAGCCCAAACAGATTCCTTTTTATCTGCATCAATTTCATTCCAGTCTTTATAGGAAAGTGGTATTCCTGATCTCACTATTGTAGAAATAAAGTTGGTTAATGGTGAAGCTTCATCACCAACTCGTTGATTATTCATATTATGGTCAACATGAATTTTTGGTTCATTCCTTCGCTTCCATATGTCATGCTTGGTAGTGGGTCCTCGTCCCTTCCTTTTATTTTTTTGACCTGGATGAATTTGCTCTACACAAATATGCAATTGAAAATAACAACCAATGATATAAAAAAGAGAGCAAAATAATGCAAAACTATACTTAAATATACCTATATTCAATGTTTCATCTTCATTATCACCAAGTTGTTGTTCTTCCATAGAAATGTCGTCAGGATCTTCATTTTCAATACGTTCATTGCTAGTGATATGCCTTTGACGTTGTGATGGCTCTTGATGGGGAACTACAGGCTGATCATTGATGTGCTATGACATAATCAACATGCATCATATTGGGAGATAATTAAAAAATGGTTCTTAGAAACAGAAATTAGCAACACATCAGGTAAAACAAATAACCTATTTAGTTCTTGTAGATGGTCTCAAGACATTTTCCCTCATTTTATTTCCAGGAAGTCGTATAGGCAAGCGCAATGCTCTCAATACCTCATTGTTTCTTTCAATGTTTGCTTGCCGTAACTCTTCATACTCACTCCGCATAACTCCATTATTTCTTCCTCTTGCGTTTTGCATCTTTACGGCTACAATAAAATTTTACAATATTAGTCGAAAAAATAAAAGAACGTAGACATAAACAGCACATTCAATGAATAGCATCTTACTTCCCCATTTGAGGTGGAGATTTCTCAACAAGTATACCATCAATGTTTCTTCTAACACAATTATTGTTGCCATCTGGAAGATTTATTTCAGCACCAGCATTCAACTCAGAGATTTCACTAACTTTGTCAGTTACCACTGTATTTTCAATTTCTTCCTCCGCAGACATGTCATAGAGGTCTCTTGGCATTGACTCAATGACAGCTTTCCAGTCTTTATCGATAGGATTCTCAACATAATAGACTTGAGTAGCTTGTGATGCTAAAATATATGGCTCATCTGATAATTTTTCCCCCGTATTAATTAAATGCTTGAAGTTCACTGTCGTAATCCCAAATTTATCTTCTTAACCCATTTGTCCTTTCTGAGAACATCAACCCAATCACATTTGAAGAGAACAACATTACCCTTTCGACGATAATCTAACTCAAGTATCTCAGTTATGACACCATAGTATGTTATATCTCCTATTTGTGGATTTTGATCCTTTGAACTAGAAAAACTACAAGTTTTTGCAACAATAGCTACCCCACTACTCTGAACTGATCTGCCCTCATTATAAGATATTGTATGAAAATTGTATCCATTTATTGAATAACTGTTATATTTTGTTGCGACCATAAAAGGCTCACTTGCTAGTATCTGAATCTCTTCTCCTACATCTTCCCCAGTTGATAGTAACTCATTCACCTAGAAAAATTTATTTATACGATTAATAAAAAAAAACATTGAAATATGTATTTAACTAAAATTGTTGTTTATGAACTTACATGCAATCTAAACCACTCATGAAATGTTGCATGATGTATATGCTCTCTCTCATGAATCCTTTGATGACCAATAGATGAAAGATACCCCAAATGTTTTCTACAAATATTTTTTGAATGTAAGATATTATAAAATATATATTTGAACTAATTTAATAACATTTAATAAAAAATTAGCTAGAGAACATACATCAAATATGGCTCAATATGCTCATAATTAAATAAGACATATCTGTGAGCTTGAATCCATGTTTTATGGTCCAACGTAATAGTGCACTTGCCAGTCAAACCGCGACCTATGTTGTTCAAGTATGTGGTACCAGTTGACAAGGTATTGAATTGTGCATCATCATTTCGACTCGGCCGATTAAATCTAGTCTCACAACCATGCAAATAACGAGAGCAAAATGTCATACTCTCATCAAATATATAACCTTCCGCAATTGATCCTTCTGGGTGACTTCTAGTTCGAACATAGCTCTTCAACCTCATCAAAAATCTATAAAAGTTTTGAAATAATTAATTAATGAAAATATTAATAACAGTCTAATGAAATTGAGCCTTCTACTATGGAATTAATATACCTTTCTATGGGATACATATTGCGGTACTGGACAGTGCCAGCAATCCTTGCCTCAGTAGGGAGATGGACCCTTAAATGCACCATAACATCAAAAAATGATGGCGGAAATATTTTTGCAAGAAGGCACAAGGTTTCAGAAATTTCAGACTCTAATCTCTCCATATCAGTTACATTGATTACAGGGGAAAATATTTTCTTGAAGAAGTTGCTTATACGAATCAATGGAATACTAACATTTTTTGGTAGTATCCTTCTAACAGCCAATGGAAGCAAGTGTTCTAAAAGAATATGACTGTCATGGCTTTCTAACCCAATTATCTTCTTATCATGAACATTTACATGACTTTCGTATATCAGCTGCATATCCATCTGGAAATTTAACTCCTTTTAATACTTCACAAAACATTCTTTTCTCTGCAGAACTCAATGAGTAAGATGCAGGAGGTAAATAGAACTTGTCCCCTACTGAGATAGGATGCAGATCCTTCTTGATACCTAACAGTTGGAGGTCCAAGCGAGTGTTCAAATTGTCTTTTGATTTGCCTTCAATATCCAAAAGTGTGTTAATTATATTGTCACAAACATTTTTCTCGATATGCATCACATCAAGATTATGCCGCAACAAAATATCCTTCCAATAGGGCAATTGCACCCATATTGGTTGTTTTTTCCAAATAGTTTTTGGTTCACCATCCTTACCCTTACACTTTCAGGATGGTCTTTTCCCTGTTGGGTCCTTCCCAAAATCATTTTTTACATCTTTTGTTTGTTCTATAACATCATATCCAGAAAGAGACACTGGGGCTTCCCTATACTCTTTGGTACCATCAAATGACTCACTATCATTTCTAAATTCATGACAAGAATGCAAGAATCGACGATGTCCCATGAAGCAATGTTTTTTACCATTTTTAAGACGAAGTGAGCAAGTATTTGCATGGCAAACAACACATCCAACCTCACCAGAAGTAACTTGTCCAGATACATATCCATATCCTGGATAATCAGTAATAGTCCAGAACAAGGCGGCACGCAATTGAAACCATTGACCAGATGATGCATCACGAGTTTTGACACCATGCCACATCTCTAACAAATCATCGATCAAAGGTTGAAGGTAGACGTCAATATCATTTCCAGGAGCTTTAGGACCAGGAATAAGCAGAGAGAGGATAAAATTTGGTTGCTTCATACACATCCATGGTGGAAGGTTATAGGGAATCAAGACAACAGGGCATATGCTATGTAATGAACTTACGCTTCGGAAAGGATTAAAACTATCTGTTGCCAAACACAGCCTAATATTGCGACAGTCAGAACTAAAGTCTGGGTACTTGTGGTCGAAATCCTTCCAAGCGGGAGAATCAGCTGGATGGCGTATCAACCCATCTCTAGTGCGCCCTTCACTATGCCATCTCATATCAGCTGCTATCTTTGATGACATATACAGCCTCTAGAGCCTCTTTTTAAGTGGAAAATATCGAAGAACCTTTCTAGGAATTTTGTGTATTCGCTTGCCATCAAGGCTCTTCTTTTCTATCTTCCATCTGGAAGTTCCACATTTTGGGCATGAGTCTATATTTGCATGCTCTTTGCGAAATAGTATACAGTCATGTTCACATGCATCAATATTCTCATAACCCAACCCGAGACTTCTCACCATCTTCTTTGCATCATGGAAGTCTTTTGGCATTGTGGCATTCTTTGGAAATGCTTCCTTCAGTAAGTCTAATAACAAATCAAAGCTACTGTTACTCCATCCACCTAGGAATTTTATGTGAAGGAGCCTCACAATAAATTGTAGCTTTGTGAGTTTGCACCTAGGGTAGAGCTCTTGACTAGCATCACTTGCTAACCTATACAATGTCTCAACATCTACATCTTGATCGTCCGAATCGGAACCATCACCACCTATATCACCAACTTCTTGGTATCCACATCCTATGTCATGAATCATTTCAGTGATCTCATCTAGCTGCGGCTCACTATCCATATTAGGAACATTTTCTATATTAGATTTCTTGTTTGTCCTGTGCAATGATGTTTGTTCACCATGAAATATCCACTTGGTGTATCCTTCTAAAAACCCATCACAAATCAAGTGTTCATAAACAACTTCAGCTTCTCTCCAAACACAGTTCACACATTTTCTACAAGGGCAGAGAATTTCATTTGCTTTTGCAGAATTTGCAAAAGCAAACTCTATGAAGTCCTTTATGCCTTGGCTATATTCAGCTGAGTACCTACATTTAATTATCATTAGTTTCAATCAAAAGAATCACATAAAGTAGCAATGTATTTGATTTAGTGACTGAGTGTTTGATTTCTACCTAGCCGCACTCATCTAACGCTTGTCCATAATAAATGCCAAAGACCTTAAAATCCTCGTAGTCTTTCCTTATTATATGGCTTACTGTAAGAATCAGCTAGTATATCTGAAATAAAATCAGCTAGTATCATTACTAGTTTAATACGAATTTTAGTCTGAAATGATTTTATAAACAAGAACACAAATAGACGGGGGAGGAGGGTTAACAAATACTTCCTATTTAGAAAGAAGTAATAACTTACTGCAAAAATTTCTCTCCAAAGTGATTTGAAATTACTAGGTTAATTTTAATAATAATCTCAGCTAACTACAAAAATTGGATAGCAAAATACAATTTGATAAGGTAAGTATTGGCCCATCACACCATGTTATTGTTCATGTAAGCAAGCAATAACATCATTCTATATAGTCATTCATTCATTGTTGAAATACTTCTTTTGATTCATAATATAAGTTTACTTCTTATTCACATGCGAATTAAGAGTATTGAATGAGAGAAAATAATCATAATAAATTAATGATGCCTCTATTATATAAAGTTTGGATGTGTGAGGAAAAAATGTAAATGGAGGCGTGAGAGGATACCATAGAGGATAAAGAAGTCAAACATGTGCTAAATAATATATTGGAATTATAGTAAGGTTTATATTGTGAAATATAGAAAAATAAAAATATTCTTAAATTGTGAAAAGGAAAGTGTACGACACAAAGGCATAATTACAACTTGCAAACAAATATAAGTACTTAAATGGAAAAAATATAGATCTACCAGGAAAATTGAAAAATATGGGATTAGGGGTAAAAATTACTTTTCTAAAAACCATAAAAAATTCAAATTAAGGCACACAATTGGTGAGACTTTCTTCCTACTTGTCCAATTTTTCTCACCAAAATGAAAATAGAAACTCATTTGATATTTAACTTCTCCAATTAAGAGTCTAAAGACTTATATGATTAACATTGTATGCCAAAAAAATATACTATTGGTCCCTCTAAATCATTGATTTCCAAGTTAAATAATATTTCAAAAAAATTAAATGCTAGTTTTAAAGAATTGATGTTCAAGACTTAGTTTGGTAAGTTTTGGATTCAACTTCTATCATAGAGAAACTAAAGTCATATATGATATAACTCTACTGCAACATATACTAAAAACTAGAGTTCTGATAGTGTTTGACAAAAGACTATTATTTTGTTGTTTTAAATAAAATTTACATCTTATAATAGAAGGTAATTGTAGTTGTAATCAATGACATACCCATATAAATAATTCTAACTTTATGAGTATTTGTAAACTTGAAGTTAGAGCTGTTAAAGCACATCAAATTCTTTAGTGTAAAAGTGGTTTCAGCTTCATGCAGAAGCACCAACACCACAATGGATCTAACCTGCGGATTTTGTAGGAGTATATATATGCACAAACACAATCACATAACTAGGAGTATTTCCATACATTTCACATCTATGCACCAAAATTATAAAAAATTCACTAATGTCTATCTAAAGAGATAGATACAAAACTGTTAAATAGTTATGACTATATAACATAAGACTACTATTTTTTCTGTTTAGTGGATACATTGTGTAACACCTATAAATTAAAGGGCATGCATGCCTTTTAGAATACAATGATTGACTGTGTCCAGCCTTCTAGACATATAGAACTTTTTAAGGGTGATTAGTGATGGAAACTACTCAAAATATAGCATTATTAGTGTGCACATTATCCATACTCAAAACCCTTGTTCTTTAGGACCATGTGCACCAACTATTATGGAATCCACTTTGTTGCTGATCACTGATCACTGATCACTTGAGTCCTTGCACTTTATTATTTTGGTCAAAATAGTCCTGAACATTCATCCACCTATGCAACATGGGAATAGAAGAGCCTATTAACAAGAATTTGATCAATATAAGACTAGAAAGTACAGAAATTTGGTGTTAGAATTTGAATTTATAAATATCATATCTAAATCACTAACTCTTGTTGATACTATATTACTCCAAGTAAACTAAAATCTTTATACAATAGCCAGTTACAAAAATTTGGAGTTACATTTGAATCTCTAAATATCATACATAAATCACTAGCTCATACCAATGCTATATTACTCCAAATGAACTAAAATATTTGCACAATAACCACTAGTTAACTCCTCTCTTTGACATACTTCTCAAAGAATCTATAGCAAACATAGTATTGTTTTTTACTTATTGATTGAATATTGATTGAATTTTTTTTTCAATTAATTGATATTGCAATTTGAATATTGCAATAATTTATGTGAAAAACACAATAGCCAATTTATCAGCTAATTATAATTCGCATGTACAATTCGTATAATCATGATTGTTGAAGTCCAAAATTCAAGTCTCTTAGCTCTTTTCATATTTTCTCACAAATTAAAAAACATATTGCATTGTTTGTTGAAGTTTGGATAAATCATTGCTTCGTCTGGTGTCTACAATACAATTGACTCATTCATATAGTACTAATTTTATTTTTACCAGATCAAAAATTTTTATGTTGAAAAGGAAAATTTATAAATCCAATGTCACATTCAGTAAAAATTTATGATACATGTATAGAATGCACTCAATGTGTACGAGCTTGTCCAACGGATGTATTGGAAATGATACCCTCGGATGGATGTAAAGCCAAGCAAATTGCTTCCGCGCCGAGAACCGAAGATTGTGTGGGTTGTAAGAGATGTGAATCTGCATGCCCAACAGATTTTTTAAGTGTCCGTGTTTATTTAGGGCCTGAAACAACCCGCAGCATGGCTCTATCTTATTGATAGATTACAAAAACTCCACTCGAATCGTCTGATTCCTCTTTACTGAAAAAGCCCGTGCTTGATTATTTCGAGCACGGGCTTTTCTGGTCAAAACGTATCTTGCTTTATCACTTTATCATGAGTTATTTTCCTTGCTTAACAATACTTGTAGTTTTTCTAATATTTGCAGGTTCATTAATTTTATTTTTCCCTCATAGGGGAAACAAAATAGTTAGGTGGTATACTATATCTATTTGTTTATTAGAATTCCTTCTAATGACTTATGCATTCTGTTATCATTTCCAATTGGAGGATCCCTTAGTCCAATTAAGGGAGGATTTAAAATGGATAGATGTCTTCGATTTCCACTGGAGATTGGGAATTGATGGACTTTCATTAGGATCTATTTTATTGATAGGATTTATCACTACTTTAGCTACTTTAGCGGCTTGGCCAGTTACCCGGAATTCGCGATTATTCTATTTCCTGATGCTAGCAATGTATAGTGGTCAAATAGGATTATTTTCTTCTCGAGACCTTTTACTTTTTTTTATCATGTGGGAGTTAGAATTAATTCCTGTTTACTTACTTTTATCCATGTGGGGGGGAAAGAGACGTTTATACTCAGCTACAAAGTTTATTTTGTACACTGCGGGCGGTTCCATTTTTTTCTTAATCGGAGTTTTAGGTATGGGCTTATATGGTTCCAACGAACCAAGATTAGATTTGGAAAGATTAATTAATCAGTCATATCCTTCGGCATTGGAAACACTATTTTATTTTGGCTTCCTTATTGCTTATGCTGTCAAATTGCTAATTATACCCCTACATATGTGGTTACCAGATACCCATGGGGAAGCACATTACAGTACATGTATGCTTTTAGCGGGAATCCTATTAAAGATAAAATAGCACAAACAAGAATCATATAGCACAAACAGCACAAACAAGAATCATATAGCAGAAAAATAATAATAATATTACCTGATTGAAACTAATTTTTCCAAAGATAAAACCTAACAGGAACAATCTCCAAGTTGAAAGTCCAATCTATGAAATCTGAAATTATGTAAACATAAAGTAGATTGAAAAAACAACTTTCAAGACAAAAAAAATACAAATGCAACATAGATCATTAGAAATCCACACAACATAAGGATTGGCACACTTTTGGAAAGAACATAGATTAGTAGAGGATCCCACATGCAGGACACGGCGATCATTAGAAATTCACGAATTAGAAATGCAGTAATATACTCTTTACCAAAACTTCTCATACCAGACCAACCCACTGAAATGCAAATAGGGATCAGAAATATGGTCAATGTGGTCAATATCACAAAGAATAATGAAAGACTGTCTATACGCATATACAAATGGATGTTTTCATAAGGAAGCCATCGAAGGCTATCCACAAATTGAGATTTGGCTATAGAAGGATCGAATTGTATCTGAGGAACAGGGAGATACAAAAAAGTAATAAGAGAAACGCACAGGCCAATCAATCATATCGGTCTTATTAAAGTTGGAATGAAAAGAGGAGTAATGCTTCCTAGCAGGGGACAGAGAATAGGACAGTGCTGTAATTGTTAATTGTGAGGGCCAAGAATGATGTTGCAGCAAGCGGCCGAGTTGCAGCAGGCTATAGAGCTCCAAGCCCCCGTTTCATGGGGCTGCAGCTTCTTGACATTAAGAACATAGGTCACCACCATCTCAACTTCCCAGTGAGTTCACTGGCTTTAGGACCTCCTAATGGCATGCGCAGTGACAATGAGAATGGACATGCGATTCATTTTGAGGATGCCACAAGCCAATGTACAATTTTTGGTACTGAGCAATCCCTGTTTCTTGCATTAGTGAGGTCTTTTAATTCAAAGGTGGTGATTTCATGGTTTCTTGAAGTAGATAAGAAGCTGAACTGTGGTGTGGCTGTGGGTACAGCTGCTTCTACTGCTATATCTGCCATTGCTGCAGAAGGCAAGCAGCAACAGGAGCAGGAGCAGCAAGAGTCTCAGGGCTCCCCTAAGCATCCAGTCAACTCTGGGGAAGAGGGGAAGAAGAAATCTAGTCCTGAAGCATCAGCACCCAATGTTGTTTGTGAACTCCAAGAAAGGTAATATTTGTAATGTAATATAGGACCACTTAGATCAAAATAGCATTCACAGAAATGTTCTAACATAGAGGAGAATCGAACATTAGTTGACAACACTCAATAAACAGATGGGGCACCAAATTACTAAACAATAGGGGTCTTTCTGTGTAAGTCAGCTGAACACCGTAATTGATGAGTGAGTAGGTGGGTTAGGTGCACCTCTCACCCAGTGGGAAGTCATGAGGCTAAACCCCACTGAATGAAGAAGTAGTGGGACCCCCTGCCCACCCACGTGATTAGAATTAGATTTCAAACCTAATGATTAGTTGCATATAACATTGGGAAAAAAATTAGGATGACATTTATCAAAGAATTCAAAAGTCACTAATATATTGTTGGCATCGAAATTTATGATATAGAATCAATTTTTCAATTTTAGATTCTTTAATTGTTTAAAGGGCCCCTGATATTGTCTGAATGAGGAGGAATTATGTCTAAAACTAAGAATTTGAGCAAAAGAAATAGGCTAACTATTTGACCAAAGCAATGTGATGACTTTTTTGTTGAAATTATCACTATAGCTCACAAAAAATGCTTACTGGTTTCAGATGTCTTGCACAAGGGTTTGATTAACATATGCACATACATCATGTAAGCACAACGCATTTTGGAGGCTATTTGTCTGTTTGTTTTACATCATCGTACAAAATTATATCCAAGACTCTAAAAGAAGTTCAAACAACATTTCAAAGCATTTTTTTCGCAATCCACAATCTGCTTTGTGCTGCCTTTGCTTGCACCATGCTAATTTCTTACTTTTGAAGATTTTGTCAAATTCTCAAATAATTAATTGACTAATCTAAACAGCAAAACTTGAAGAAAATTACAAGAGAAATTTACTAATCTAGAGTCTGCTGACCTCATATGAATCAATAAACAACAATAATAAGATCTATTACTGTTACCAGTTTAGCACTGGCTTAAACTGCAAACATGTACAAATCACAGGAAATTTAACATCATTTTATATGAAACAAGAAACAATCATATTTGATACGAAACAAGAAACAATCATATCAGTAAGTTGATGACAACTTCAATAGAAACCCATAGGATTACCAAAACTTAGTGAGCTTATGAAGATACAACTATTAAAAAACTGGCCTAGCTACCTTGTGACCAGATCAACACAAAACCCTCAAAAGACATATAAGATTTGATTCTAATGGCAAATTACCGAGACATGGCTGTAGAACAGATCATGTTGTTGTTGAATCAGGAAAATTAGATCCATAATTGCCTGCTCAGGCCAATCAGAACTACAACCATCGAAACTTCAGCCCTTACTCTAGATATCAGAACATTGCAATCATGCCCCATAATAATTTCATGATGCCCACTCATGCTAATGTGTAGAAGGTAACTCATGGTAATGTAGAAAAATGCATATGCAAACTGGAAGGCAACAAAACAAATTTGCTGAACATCAAGTCGTCAACTAATGATCAAAGTTGATGAAAAGATTGATGAACTAAGCAACAGGCGCATCCAAGAGTGAAATTTCTAAAAGAGATTTGATAAGAATACCACTCTTACCTATGGATTTTTATTCCAATCTATTCGCATCAACTAGAGGTGGCTCCGAATTCAGGGGGACTACACCACCGGAGCTCTATCACGCCGGGCGCCGGCACTCGCCTCTCTGCCGCGTCGGGTCGCCGGCCTCAAACCCTGACCTCACCCTTTGCTGCACTCCCGTGCAGGGCTTACTGATCTCATGCTATGCCGACCTCGCGCCTCACCTCCCTGTTGCACACTTTCTTCGCCGCTGTCGCTCCACCTCTGCCATTGATCGCACACCCTGCTGGTAGCGTTTCTAGGGCCACACCGCGAGACACCTCACGCACGGTGGGAGACCAGATCGAAGATTGGGTAGGTTTCTCGGTGAATTGGGAGTGGTTTCTCGGTGGAGGAGGTTGGATCGGGGAGGTTTCTCGGCGGAGTGCTGGAGATGGAGAGGATTGGGGGTGCTTTCTCTGTGGAGGAGGTTGGATTGGGGAGGTTTATCGGCAGGGAGCTGGAGATGGAGAGGATTGGGGGACGTTTGTCGGTGGAGGAGGTTTGATTGGGGGAGTTTTCTCAGCGGCCGGAGAGCTGGAGATGGAGAAGGGAGGTTTGTCGATGGAGGAGTTTGATTGGGGGTTTTCTCAGTGGCCGGAGAGAGGTCTAATTCTCGGTGGAGGTTGGATTGGGGAACCGATCGAGGGAAGCAGGGAATTAAGATAACTAATAATCTGTAGAGGAAGATTTTATATTTGGCGCAAAACCAACAAATCAGCATGAAAATATATTTTAATGAAAATTTCCCTCCCAAAATAATAAATCTGTTATTATTCTGCTGAAAATTTTCAGTTGTACATCAAAAAATATATAAATTACTTATTCCTAGCTGTAGATCTACTAAAAATAATAATTTTTCCCAACTGGCATATCGGTGAAAAATAAAAATTATATTTTCAACTATAGAACTACTGGTAAAAAGAAAATTTTCCCAGCAGAAAAAATATTCTCAGCTGTAGATCTGCTAAAAAAAATCTTTTCCCAAACTGATCTACAGCTTGCTATATATTATTTATTTCTAGCGGTAGATCTGCTAAAAATAATAACTTTTCCTAGCTGACACATCGGTGAAAAATCAAAATTATATTTTCATCTGCAGGACTACTGGGAAAAACTTTTTTCCCAGCAGTTTTACAGCTTGCGCTGGCCTACCGTGTTGTAGTGTTAACTCAACTAAGAGTTGAGTTGAGTTTGAGTCCGAGGAAATCACCAATACAAATGTAACTCAACACCAGTTTCAGCTCCTCGGGCGTCTTTGAACTAAACTCCTATGGTTAAGTCAAATGTGGTTCATACATTTGTTGTTTCAGATGAATGGATTTGTGAAGTATCAGGTCTAACTTGTAGTTGGTAGTTACAATGTCGCAACTTGCAAAGGTTCTCTTTTATGTAAAATGTATGGGTCACTGGATTTAAGTACATGTCCTCGTCATGATCTGTTGTTTCAGACGTGACTTTTGTAATATACATCAAACGTGTGAATTGGTGTATTTGTATATTGTTCTATATTTGTGTATTTGTATTGCTATTTGGGACATGTACTTGAATGTGTACATGGGTGTATTTGTGTATTTAATTGTATTGGTGTGTAGGTGTTTATTTGTATTGCTGTTTCAGACATGCACTTCAATGTGTGAACTGGTGTGTATGTATGTACTTAAATTGCTATGTCATGCTTGAAACAACTTGATTTTGTTTAGCCATGTACTTGTACCTTTTCTAACGGTAAATACACATATTTACCGTTAGAAGAAACACTTGTATTTGCATATATGCTTCAGACATACACTTCAATATGTGAACTGGTGTGTATGTTTGTACTCAAATTTCTATGTCATGCATGAAATAGCTTGCTTTTGTTTAAGCCATGTACTTGTAGTACCTGTTCTAACGGTAAATCCACATATTTACCGTTTGAAGAAACACTTGTATTTGCATATGTACTTCAGACATGCACTTTAATTTGTGAACTTGAGTGTATGTTTGTACTTAAATTGCTACGTCATGCATGAAATAGCTTGCTTTTTTTTGAGCCATATAATTGTACCTGTTCTAATGGTAAATCCACATATTTAACTTTAGAAGAAACAATTGTATTTGCATATGTGCTTCAGACATGCATTTGAATTTGTGAACTGGAGTGTATGTTTGTAATTAAACTGCTGTGTCATGCATGAAACAGCTTGATTTTGTTTTAGCCATGTACTTGTACATGTTCTAATGGTAAATCCACATATTTACCGTTAGAAGAAACAGTTGTATTTGCTTATGTACTTCAGACATGGACTTCAATGTGTGAACTGGTGTGTATGTCTGTAATTAAATTGCTGTGTCATGCATGAAATAGCTTGATTTTGTTTTAGCCATGTACTTGTACCTATTCTAATGGTGAATCCACATATTTACCGTTAGAAGAAACACTTGTATTTGCTTATGTGCTTTAGACATGCACTTGAATTTGTGAACTAGAGTGTATGTTTCTAATTAAATTGCCGTGTCATGCATGAAACAACTTGCTTTTGTTTGAGCCATGTACTTGTACCTCTTGTAACGGTAAATCCACATATTTACCGTTAGAAGAAACAATTGTATTTGCATATGTGCTTCAGACATGCACTTGAATTTGTGAACTGCAGTGTATGTTTGTAATTAAATTGTTGTGTCATGCATGAAATAGCTTGATTTTGTTTTAGCCATGTACTTATACCTGTTCTAATGGTAAATCCACATATTTACCATTAGAAGAAACACTTGTCTTTACTTATGTGCTTCAGACATGTACTTGAATTTGTGAACTGGTGGGTATGTTTGTAATTAAATTGCTGTGTCATGCATGAAACAACTTGATTTTGTTTTAGCCATATACTTATACCTGTTCTAACGGTAAATCCACATATTTACCGTTAGAAGAAACACTTGTATTTTCATATGTGTTTCAGACATGCACTTGAATTTGTGAACTGGTGTGTATGTTTGTACTTAAATTGCTGTGTCATGCATGAAACCGCTTGATTTTGTTTTAGTCATGTCTTTGTACCTTTTCTAACGGTAAATCCACATATTTACCGTTAGAAGAAACACTTGTATTGTTCTGTTGCACACATATTCTTACTGGGATTATATTTACTGTTAGAAACTGGTCCAGTATAAGTAAAACCCAGTCGGCCATTACTGAGCTGCTGTTTTATTCTATTGCACTCTGTGTCTCTCTGTTTGTGATGAGAGTTCCACACTCCAAGCTACACTGCTAGGGTATTAGGGCAAGTTGGAAGGAAGTTAATTGGACGCCTCTCTTTAATGTATGCTTGTCATCACTTATATCTCTCTCCCTCTAGATCTTCGTCTCTTTTTACTTGCAAGCTAGCTGTATTGTGTAGTTTCAAGCTAGCTGTAATGTAATTCTCATGTTTTAGATCTCACTAGCTTGTATTGTGTAGTTAGGTCAATTAGTGTTTCATCAGGCTAGGGTTTCACATATCAGTTGTAAGAGGTGCTGTACATATACATAGCTTAATTGGGCAGGTTTCATGCATGCCTGACTCATTATGTTTTGCAATTTGTCAATTTTGTTAATTGTAAATGGTGAGGAAATATTGAGTGTGTGGAATAAAATGTACTACTCTTGAATATTTGGATGATGTGAATGGGTTTATTCAATTTGCTGAGCAACAAAAGGCGAGGAAGGGGGAGAAAGATATGCTTTGTCCTTGTACAGATTGTATGAACTTAAAGAGGTTTAGAAACTCTGATCAGATTAAGAGTCATTTGATTCGTCGTGGTTTTAACGCATGATATACCCGTTGGATATGGCATGGCGAAGATCTTGAGGAAATAAGCACTCCTACCAATCAGCAGGACCCAGATGTAGATTGTAATAATATCGATGATCATCTGAATTTTGATAATGTTCATTCCGATGTGCATATAGATGATGATGACAATCTAGATGAGATGTTACGTGATGTAGAGGAAGATTACAGCGAAAATGACTTCTGTGAATTTGAGAAACTGATTGCTGACTCTAAGACGCCTCTGTTCCCTAGATGTGCAAAATTTAAAAAGTTGTCTTCTGTGCTGAGATTATATAACTTGAAGGCAGGCAACGGTTGGAGCGATAAGAGTTTCACAGCACTATTAGATCATCTAGCGAACATGCTTCCAAAGGGAAATGAGTTGCCAAAATCTACTTACCAAGCCAAAAAACTGTTGTGTCCGTTGGGAATGGAAATCGAAATAATACACGCATGCCCAAATGATTGTGTCTTGTACCGTAACGAGTACTCGAATTTGCATGTTTGTCCATGATGCGGCACATCGAGGTATACGCGTAGGGAACAGATTGACAGTGAACGTCAAGAGGTAAAGAAAGCACCTCCGGCCAAAGTTGTGTGGTACTTTCCTGTGATCTCTAGATTGAAACGGCTGTTTGCAAATCCGAAAGTCGCAAAGTACTTGCGTTGGCATATTGAAGGCCGGAAATAGGACGAAAAACTGAGACATCCAGCTAATTCTATTCAATGGAGAATCATCAACAGAACATTTGATGACTTCGGCAATGAAGTTAGGAATATAAGGTTCGGGCTGAGTACATATGGTATGAATCCACACGGTAATATGAGCAGTCGGCATAGCACTTGGCCGGTTCTTTTATGCATCTACAATCTTTCTCCTTGGTTATGCATGAAGCACAAGAACATCAGGATGTCCTTACTAATCTCAGGACCCAGACAACCCAGAAATGGTATTGACGTGTTTCTAGCGCCTTTAATCGAGGACTTACAGAAATTGTGGAGCGAGGGGGTGCAGGTGTGGGATGCATACAAGCAAGAGAATTTCATATTGTAGGCCATGATATTTTGAAGCATAAATGATTTCCCGGCCTACAAAAATTTGTCGGGGTATAGTATGAAAGGAGCCAAGGCTTGCCCTATTTGCCTAGATGAAACTGAGAGTATGTGGTTGCGAAACTGCCGGAAAACAGTGTACATGGGTCACCGCAGGTTTCTTCCGGTGCATCACGCCTACCGTAAGAAGAGGAAATAATTTAACGGGAAGCCTGAGAAGGGATCAGCCCCAGTGTTTTTGACCGATAAGGATATTTACTCACGTGTGAAGGACATCAAAGATGAGTTCGGTAAGTGTTGTAAACCTCGAGAAAAAAATGTTTTGAAGAAGAGATCGATTCTTTCGGATCTACCATACTGGGAGCACTTACAGGTTCGACATTGCATTGACATCATGCATGTAGAGAAAAATGTCTGTGACAGTTTGATTGCTTTGTTGTTGAACATTCCGAGAAAGACAAAGGATGGTGTCAAAGTACGCCGTGCACCGTGACATGGTAGAAATGGGGATAATGATTGAGCTTGCACCTTTGGAGATGGGAAAGCATACCTCCCCCCGGCCTGCTATACTTTGTCAAAAAGAGAAAAAACAGAACTCTGCCGGTGCTTGCACGGTGTTAAAGTTCCATCTGGGTATTCCACGAAATTGAAAAAATTAGTGCCCATGAAGGACCTGAAACTGGTTGGCACGAAGTCCCATGACTATCATGTGCTGATGTCACAAATGCTTCCCATTGCTATCATAGGTATTCTCCTAGTTAAAGTCAGAGAGACAATCACAAAGCTATGTTATTTCTTCAACGCAATATCTTACAAGGTAAGTACGTGCACTCCTACTATAAGTTAATTTGCTTCATTTGTGGAGCTTAATTAGAAGATTTTTCTGATATGAACATTTGGCGCAACTGTGTCATCACAGGTAATTGATCTAGATGGACTCGATGCTTTGCAACGCGACGTAGTTACAACTCTTTGTCAGCTCAAGATGTATTTCCCTCCATCCTTTTTTGATGTTATGGTCCATCTGTTTGTTCATCTTATCAGAGAAATTAAGTTTTGCGGACCCGTATTCCTGCACTATATGTATCCATTTGAGAGATTTATGGGTGTGTTGAAGGGATACGTAAGAACTCATCATCGGTCCATGGGGAGTATCATCGAAGGTTATGCCGCCAGGAGGTGATTGAATTTTACATAGATTATATGGCTGGGGTTGACCATATTGGCATTCCTACGTCCCGACACGAGGGCAGACTTCAGGGCATTGGAACGATTGGATTCAAAGAAATCATCCCTGCCAGTGATGTGTACGTGAAATGGGTCTTACAACACATGACGGAGGTCAAACCATACATACACGAGCACAAGGCAATGTTACGGTCACATAATCCTTCGAAGCCAGAGATTTGGGTCACCAGAGAATATAACAGGAAATTTGCTGGGTGGATCCAAGAAAGAGTCATGCAAGCTGCCGAGGGCTCCATAAGTGAAACTGTGACATGGTTGACTAGAGGCCCAAGATTTACTGTAGGGACTTGGCAGGGGTACGACATCAACAGGTATTCATTTTACACAAGAGCTCAGGATGATAAAAGCAATGTAGTGGAGTGACACTGTTTGCTATTTCCGAGGATGCCAGGGCAGTAAGGGCGTTGAACTCATATTACAGTGTTATACAAAATATGGGAGCTCGATTACGGATTATTTAAGATTCCCTTGTTTCGATGCCAATGGGTCGAAATACCTCGAGGTGTTAAAGTTGACAATTACGGGTTTACTCTCGTCGATCTCGGTAGAGTCGGACACCAAGACGATCCATTCATACTTGTAAAGCAAGCCACACTGGTATTCTACATCGTTGACCCGGCCAATCCAAAGTTGGACGTTGTCCTCCGTAGGAAGAGATGTATTGTTGGGGTCGAAGATGTTGTTGACGAAGAGAAGTATAACCAATTCGACGAAATATCTCTTTTTTTGGAGGACATTCAATCTATCCCTATCGAAGATATCGATGAAACAACTTACCTGCGAGATGATCACGAAGAAGGATTATGGGTTGACAACCATTCATGACTATTTTCTAATTGAAGGAAAAATGCCAAACAAACAGCCCACAAGTTGTGCATCAAGGTGAAGAACTTATCATTAATACATCAGGCTATACATTTTTGTTTAGAACTTAATGATAAGCTAGTTCACAGCACTAATATATCTCAATTTTAGTCCACAGCATGAGTTCTAACATGTACTGTACACTTATATATATTCTAAGAACTTAATTCTTCCCTTGAAATTTTCCTGCCAAAATCCAATTCCAGCCTTTTGCTTCTTCAACAGGCCTGAAACATCATTTTCCAATGCCCTGCCCACTGCAAAAATGAAGCCCTTAAAAAATTGTCCTTTTGTAGTTCACAGCAGGCTATACATTTTTGTTTAGAACTTAATGAGAAGCTAGTTCACAGCATCAATATATCTCAATTTTAGGCCACTTCTGGCATGTACAGTACACTTATATTCTAAGAACTTAATTCTTCCCTCAAATTTTCTTCCCAAAATCCAATTGCTCCCTTTTGCTTCTTCAACAGGCCTGAAACAACATTTTCCAACGCCCTGCCCACTTCAAAAATGAAGCCCTAGAAAAATTGTCTTTTTTCTAACAGTTTTTTTTGGTCCTACCATTAGGAAAAGTGTGTTTGATGTAATTTTCGCAAACTATCGTTTGAAAAGTCCACATACATGGTCTGACGGTATTATTGGGTTCTACTGTTAGAAAAAACAACTAGTCTGACGGTATTTCTTGGTTGTACCATTAGAAAACGTCCTCACTACTTTATTAAACTTCCCCCGAGAGTTTCCCTCTAGTCGAACCGTTCTAACTCACATCTTTGTGTCTCTTTGAGCGCGAAAACCCCTACCCTCACCGGCGACCATTTCCTCACTACCACACCACGATCACCACTTGGATTACGGTTCGCCACTGCCGCCGGTCCCTATTTTCTTCCATCGCCGGCCGCCGCTCTATTGTACACCACCTCTCCATCGCCACAACTGATCGCTGTAAAATACCCTAGTGCGTCATTCTTTTTCCAGCATCTTCCTAATTTGATCTTTGCATTTTTTATAGTATGGTTCGCTATTTTTCTCCGCCCATCTTTAATTTGGATTTAAACTAGGGTTCGCTATTGTGTACAATTTAGTAAACTCCACAAGCACTGTTGATTTAAACTAGGGTTTACATGATATGTTTTAGTGTTCTAATGAACCTATTTGGAGATTTGAAATTATCTATACAACAGTATGTGTTATCATTTGTATTGAACTGCCATATGTTGTACTTTACATGTTTGAAGTGTTCATAAACATCTTTCAACAGTAGTACATGTATATACCAATAGAAAAAAGATTATCTTCTATCGGTAGCACATGTGTTTACCGATAGAACAACTTTTTTTGCATTCTCTTTCCTTTCAGTGTAGTAGATTAGACAACAAGGCTCAAGAATGACATGAATCCCCAGGCATAGCAGCTCTAACCAACAAATTTGATGTCCTGGATATTTTGCTTTATGGTTCAACAAAATATTGTTGAAGGGTGTCGACGATTTGGACTCGGAGTCCTCAGCCGAACTTATGCAGAATTTGTAATAGTGAGACCTTTCAAGATGACCCTTCGGGAAGGTACGCTGAACAATGGTGAACAGGAGCACAGAGAATTTAGACAGGTTCGGGCCCTCGATGGTGGGAGTAAAAGCCCTACGTCCTGTTGGGATTTCACTAAGTATGGTAAAGGTTTACAAGTGGAGGAAAAAGTCCTCACAGGCGAGGATTTTTCCCGTAAAAAGTGTACAAAGATAAGCTAAAGAAGACTTAAAAATGCTGTATGAGGTGTGCCGTAGACTTGGCTAACCTCGATCTCCCTCCTGATTGATATTTCATGCCATCCTTTTATACTGCTTGAAAGGGTGCCATGTGAAGGAAACTGCATCAATCGGTTGCACGGACGGTTGGATACGGTTTTTGAAACTGCTCTTAACCTCCACGCAGGTTAAACACGTGTTATTCATGAATAACTGTACGTGTTAACCCCCTGACGGTTGATTTTCCACGTGTAGGAATCTTCGGGATACTTAGAATATCCTGTCGTATAGACAACCGAATAGATAGATCCCAGGTATCCTGATCGGTAGATGTTCTGACCGCGGGATTTGGCTGACCGCGTAATATCCCGAATGTGTAGTTCGCGTATAACCCACGAACTTCTGACCGCGCAAGGCTTACGGTCTGACCGCGTAAAGCTGCGACTTGATCGCGTAAAGCTTGCGACCTCGTGGTGATGCCTCTCAGAATAGCTTGAGTTCGCATCTCCAGACACATGTCTGGTTCGTTGAACCAGAAGTTTATTAGAAGTGACCCGGGTGTCAATCCTCGTCAGCTAGCCCCCAAATTCGAAGAAAACGGAGAGACGTGTTTATTTCGAATTTAAAAACCGTGCATTGGATTTTTAACCCGGCCCTTTAACTTCTCCACTTAGTGGCGCACTAAGTGAAAACGGTTGGTTTTTCAAGACGGGTTCTGACATTACGTGACGGGCAATAATGGCGCCGTAGAGATTTTTATCTCGAGGTAAAATTGTAAATGTCTTAACGAAACTCGAGGTGTCTGGGAGGCGAACCGTTGACCTGGCGGCTATAAATACCAGACCCCTGGACATGTAAAGATTTACAATTTCCCTCTCACGCCTAAGTCTTTTTCTTGTTACCTGGCCCCCTTCCTTTTCACTTACTCTTCCCAATGGCAGATCACGAAATCATCGAGATTGAGAGCGATGAAGGGGAAATTGTCGAACAAGGGTTGAATGAAGTCCTGTCTCCCTTAAGGAAGAAACCCAAGGTTGACGAAGGATCTTCCAGTGGAACAAAGGTGAAGAATGTAGCGAGTTTCCTTCTTCCTTCAGTTCCTTTGACCCTCCCCGTTCATGCCTCTCGGCAAGTTAGGCCTTTATCCTTAGAGAAAGATCCCATCACATTCAATTCTCCCATCCTTATGGGTGATCAACATCCTGGTCGGCAAGCGGTGACTATCTCTCGACCAGATGATTGCCATATTGGGTTGGCGAAGCAATTTTCTTCTGGGAACGTTGCACCGGGACAGGTAACAATTCTTCTCCCATTTTGCTGATAATTTTAGTTAATATGACTAACTTTTTGCAAAAATGCAGGAGGTAGGAGGCCCCAGCGATCAGCCTTCTGCTGCTCCATCTCTTCCTTCCGGACAGACTCTTCTGGAAGAGAAGAATGCCCTGGAGAAGAAGACCGAGGAGATGGCCTCGAAGATTCTGCGTTTAGCAGAATGTCTTGATCGATCCCGAGAAGAGGCGCACCATTTCCGTCGAGAGAGGGACTTCGCTCAGCAACAGCGAGAACTCTCTGACTTGATTAGGGACAATAGTGCGTCTGTTGTTAGGGACGATATAGATAGACTTAGAGTAGTTGCTAGTTCCTTGGGGGTTGTCAGTGTAGATCCTACTGACAACAATATGTCCCTCGGGGAACTTTGTAAACTTCTCTCAGAACAAGTCGATGCTTTTATCGACCGTATTCCTTTTGTATGTAAAGAATGTAATAAATAAAGTTTCTTTTATTCATATGAACATTCTTCATACCTTCTGTGCGAATTTATGGTTAAAAGCTTAGTCCGCGACCATTCATACACAGGAAATTTCAGTTTTGCGATTAGAATCGCGCTTTAAAAGATTACCATGACCTGCCCTGATGCTGCGATCAGACTTAAGGCCGCGGTTAGAACTGAAGTGCGACCAGAGTTAGGACTCGGTCAGGCCGTCATTCCGATTAGAATCGAAGTTTCAGCCTAGAACATGATTTCGAAAAAACCATAACCCAATTAGAAACATTCCAGTACGTCAAAAATTGAGTTATATGATTTTTTCGAAGAAAATGTTCAAAGTATAAAAAGAAAAAACGCCTTCTGAAAAGTACTGAAAATTTTTCAGTCCTTTTGCACTTTCAGTTTCCAAAACAAAGAAGCCTTTTTGTTTCAGATCCGACGTCTGGGTACTTTATCGGGTCTATCAGAGACAGTATCCATTATGGGAAATGAATAAAGCATTCAATGGAACGTTTGAAACGAGCCGTTTACCCATTAATGCGTCGCCTTGGGTCTATAAAAAGCAGTAGGTAGCTTCTTGAGGAAGCCACTCGGCCGCGAAAAACCCTTAGAATTCCCGCCGCTCAAAACCCTCATTTTCTTCAGCCTTCGTCTTCCCCAAATCGCCAGCTTCCCCTTTGATTCTACACCATAGATGGCGTCCTGGAGCAGGTCCATTCATCATTCTGAGGAGAGCCTGATGGCGCTTGAGAAGGAGGAGATCCTTTCTCCGCGGCTGCTCATTAACTGGCGACCTGCGGAGAAGGACCAAGAAACCCCAACCGTCCAAGAAGGCGAGTTGGTGGTTTTTGAGGAGTATTTTCGTTGCGGGTTCCGATTCCCTGAGAGTCAGTTCCTTAAGGATATCTTTGAGCATTACGGGTGGGAACTGATCAACCTCCACCCCAACGCGTTGCTGATTCTTGCAGTATTCCAGCATCTCTGTGAAGCCTTCGTCGGAGTATATCCCAGCGTGGATCTTTTCCGACGATTTTACTTTTCGGCGTGGTCGAAGAGCACCAACGCCGCCGGATGCATCTACTTCCGGCTGAGGGATAAAAGGAGTATCCCTCCCCACCCCTGCGAGATTCAGTGCACGGGTGGCACCAGAAATGGTTTTACTGCACCCCTCCGACTGAGAGCGGGCTGTGGTTTGAGAACTCGCGGCCGGAGAAAACAAGCGAGTTGGATACTCTCCCGGCGATGAACGCGGAGTTCATGAAGCATGCCGAGGTGATCCTTCACTTGGTCGAACAAGGGCTGACGGCACGTGACGTCATCTGAGACTTTGTGAAGAATCGGGTGAGCCCCCTACGTGAAAGGGCTCATCCGGCTTGGGAGATCACGTCCATGGCAGACACTACCCTGGACTATAATGAAGGTACTTATTTCTGACATAGAAATCCTTTTGTCATTTTTGAAATGTACCAATTTAACTTGTATCCGGGAACAGTCCTGCCCTCAGCTGAGATTGAGAGGCGGACTAACTACCTCCTCAGGGCGTACAACGCCGAGGTAGAGGGCCCCAAGGGATCGCCTCGCCCCCAAAGCTTGATTCATGCTGGCGACGACCTTAAACAGGAGCGCCGAAAGGTAAACTTCTCACATGGCCTCTGTTTTGCAGGTTTCATGTATGTCCAGCACTAATCAATTTCATTGGAATGAAAATAGCTCCTAGGGAGGTTCGCGGATGCGACATTCCCAAGTGAGAATGTCGGCTCTCTGAAGAAGCCGGCGGCGAAGAACGTGAAGAAGGTCTCCCAGAGACCCAGGACAAAGAGTCCTGCCCCTAAGAAGACCAAGCTGAACCCTGGGGAGGGGTCTTCACGAAGCGTCCCTCGTCCCGCAAGAAAGACTGTGGTAAGATATCGCATTCCTACTACTTTTTCAGGCGCGACATGGAATCACTTCTTCGTCGTACAGGGAGAGGGGAGCGAGGAGGAAGAAGATGACGTTCCTCTGATCCTTCGAAGGAGGAAGATCGCGGATCTTCCATCCAGCGATGTCCCAGGCTGCCCCGCAGAGACCACAGCTGTCGAAGAGGTGGCCGTGGCTGACCCTGCGACCACCGAAGATCTGGTGGTCGCGGGTGACCTTCCAATTCCTGAAGCCCCCGGGGTTTCAGGGTCAGTCATCTCTGCTTCCCTGACTAAGGTAAAGGATCTTTTCGATCATTCCCTCCATGACTCTTTCTGCGTATTTGACAAGTTAATGTACATACAGAAAGGAGAGCTTCCCCCTGGGTCCACTGGGGATTCCAGGGAGGAAAACCCTCCTCCTCCGCGGACAGAGGAGGAAGTAGACGAACGAAGGCCGGCTGTGACGGTTCCAGCAACTCAGGAATCGCCAAGGCCTTCAGATGCAGCCCCACCAGTTAGTCCGGTGGCCCAGGTAAAGATCTTTCTATGTGTTTTTACCTGTTCCCTAAGAATATGCCTGTAACATGATATTTCCAGGGGGGTGCTGTCTTATTTACCATAAGGAAGGCAAGAACCGGAGACGGCTCTCCTTCGCAAGGGGAATTGTCCCAGAAGTCCCAGGAACGAATGGGATTTCGAATAAGGTAAGAACTCTTATTCGACAGTAATCTTATATAAAAACTGTCTGACCCACTCTTCCTGTTAGGCAAAAGAAGACAGCGCCTATACCTTCAACCGCCACTGGGGAGGTTGAAGCTAGGGCTGATGAGGGAGCCTCTAATGAAGAGCGCTCTACTCCCGTGGTTCAGGAAGTCGTCCGGACCGCGGGAGGTGAATCAAGCACAGGGACTAGGTCACCACCAGTGGCCTCTGGGGGTGGCGTCCGGCCGGCACTCCCATCAACTGTCCCCGTTGCAGGCACTTCAGGCGCTCTAGCAAGGATTCCTGCTAGCATGGATGATGCTGCTTTAAATAAGTTTATGAAGGTATGATGACTCTTGTTTCGGCGTTTGAATCGCCTTTAGATCATACTTGACTCTCTTGCTTTGTGTCACAGGGCTTGTCATGGGTGACGAGCCAGTCGCATGCTGCAATGGCTAGCATGGCGGCTGTTCAAAAAGATCGTGACGGCTTGCGCAAGTGAGTATCGTCATCCTTCTGTTAATATAAGTAGGCTTTAATTGTGACTAACCTGATTTTGCTGCAGAGGTGTTACGTTCTTGAAGAAGGAGTTAACCAAGATAAAGCTGAACTCAGTTACAGAGTTTCAGAAACTGCGGACTGAAATCAATAGACTTCAGTCTGAGAATGTTGGTAAGTCGATTCCCAACTTGAGAAGACTTAAAGACATTTCTTGTTCATAACCTCTTTTCTTTGTGCAGCGCAAGCAGGTCGTATTAAACAGCTCAGCCAGGACAAAATGCTTCTCGATTCCTCGCTCGACCACACCAATCAAGTGGTCAAAGAGTTGAGCCTACTGGTCTTCGAAAAACTGAAGGCCATAGCCAGCCTTTTGAATACCAATGTGGTAGAGTTGAGGAAGGACAACCCAGATGTCAGCGATTGGGCATCACTGCTTACAACTCAAGCAGAATCACTGCTCGAATATCTCCCTGGAGATTTACGGCGACGTGAAGAGATGATCAGGACGAGAGTCCGATCAGCCGCATCCGCCGTACTCAGCCGGGTTCGACTTCACCATGGCCCAGATGCGAATCTGAGCGCGCTGGTGGGACCGGTTGAGGTCGAGAGTGACGAACTGCTTGACGCCGTTATTGAAGAAGTTAAGCCCTTC
Source organism: Pharus latifolius (assembly GCA_019359835.1). Classification (NCBI taxonomy): domain Eukaryota; kingdom Viridiplantae; phylum Streptophyta; class Magnoliopsida; order Poales; family Poaceae; genus Pharus; species Pharus latifolius. The sequence continues at coordinate 35,201,891 of CM033323.1, read as the reverse complement.
GTTGACAAGCTCTTGGCTGAGCTAAGGATCGAATGATCCTTGTATTTTGTAACCAAACAATTGTAATTACAATGCTATGTATGTAAAATTATTTTTTCAAGAGAAAGTGCATATTCACATCATAAGTTTCATACTATAAGTATATTCCTCTAGCCCCCGCCTCTGTTTTGTGAATACTGAAGCCTTAGTATTTTAAACAGAGGAAAACATAAGTGTGATGACCAGGGATATGTGCTTCAAGCCGATGGTCAAGATTAAAGTAACATTTTAACCTTATTGCAAACTGGTAACCACCCAAATGACCGAAGACTAGCCAGATAGTCCCGTGTGCGTTGAGAAACGGCTTACTTAGGAGTGACTTATCTGGAAGTGATCATGAGATTGACCAGCGAATCCGGTTGAAAAATGCTGTAATAACCTAACCGTCGGCGATCAGCCCCCAGGTCGAATTTGTATAATTTGGGCTTAAAGAAAAACACTCATTGCATGAAAACAAGACATGCTTTTTATGAAAAGATGCTAATTGAACAGGAAAAAAGTGATTGGAATACTTACACGTAAAACTTGCGAAGTTGATCGATGTTCCAAGTATTGGACAAAATCCGACCATCCTCCATGGCTAACCGCGCAGATCCTGACCGCGGCACTGAGACGACAGTATATGGTCCCTCCCACTTTGGGGAGAATTTATTGCGGTTAGACTGGTCTTGAATTTTTCGTAAAACCAAGTCGCCCACGTTGAGATCACGTGGTCGCACCTTTTTACTGTGATACTTGCGTAGAGCCTGCAAGTATACCGCGGACTTAATCAGGGCGCGATCACGCCGTTCTTCCAGGAGGATGAGATCTTGCGATCGTTGTTCGGATTGGTTGACCTGTTCGAATTGATTCGTGCGAACAGATCCAATACTTACTTCCATGGGCAACACAGCCTCGGCTCCACAGACCAAATGGAAGGGTGTCTCACCGGTGGCTCGACTAGAGGTAGTCCGTAGTGCCCATAGAACAGTATAGAGCTCGTCTGCCCAAGCCCCCGAGCGGGTCTTGAGGCGATCAAAAACACGTTTTTTGATACCTTGCAGTACTTGCCCATTGGCCCGTTCTACGGCCCCATTGCTTTGTGGATGTGCCACGGAAGCAAAGCACACCTTGGTCCCAATCTGATCGCAGTAGTCTAGGAAAAGACCGCTAGCGAACTGAGAACCGTTGTCTGTGATGAGACGGTTTGGAACACCAAATCGTGCCACAATGTTCTTGTGAAAGAACTTTTGTGCGGCTGATGCAGTAATATTTCGTACTGGTTCAGCCTCAATCCACTTTGTGAATGTGTCAATGGCTACGAACAAAAACTTGTATCCATTGACCGCTTGTGGCATAGGACCGACGATGTCCATTCCCCAGATCGCGAAAGGCCATGCGAGAGGAATGGTTTGCAATGCATAAGCAGGTTGATGAACCTGTCTTGCATGAAACTGACACTGTGGACACATCTTGACCATAAGCTTGGCATCATCGAGTGCCGAAGGCCAGTAGAATCCCTGTCGAAAAACTTTTCCGACCAGTGTTCGGTATGACGCGTGTGCACCGCATACACCGTCATGTATTTCTTTCAAGAGGGATTTTCCTTCCTCCTGAGATATGCAGCGCATGAATACTCCTTGAGTACCCTTTCTATACATAACCCCATCTATGAGTTTGTACAGACGCGCCTTTCGAATTAACAGATCGCTTTTGGTTTCGTCCTCGGGTAGGGTCCCATGTTCAAGATAGACCCTCAATGGATGAGTCCAATCTTGTTCCTGACCGAGGTTGGCAACGAAGGCTATTGCCGGATCATCCTCGACCGAAGTCATGATCGAAGGATGGTCCAAGTGTTCAATGAACACTCCTGCCGGGGCGGATGAGCGTGAGGATCCAATTTTGGATAATTGGTCTGCGAGAATGTTGTCCTTTCGCGGGATATATTGGACTTCGAAGTGACTGAAGTGTTTTTCCAATTTCCTCACTTCCCCCAGGTAATGAGCCATTGTCTCATCGGAGGTGCTGTACTCCTTGTTTACCTGGTTTACGACCAGCTGTGAGTCCCCCCTCACCACTAATCGACGGACTCCGAGGAATTTTGCTGCCCGGAGCCCTGCAAGAAGACCTTCATACTCTGCTGCATTGTTGGTTGCAACAAAGTGTAGTTGAATGACATACTTAAGCTGTTCGCCCTGAGGCGTAATTAAGACCACTCCAGCCCCCGAGTGTTGAAAACTACGGGAACCGTCAAAGTACATTGTCCAATAATCGGGGCACTCCAATTCCTTTGCCGACTGCACGGGTGGCTCAGGGTTGGTCCATTCGACCACAAAGTCGGCCAAAACCTGAGACTTAACCGCCGTGCGAGGGGTAAAGTGGATCTCAAAGGCACCGAATTCGACCGCCCATTTGGCGATTCGACCAGATTTTTCTGGATTTCGGACAATATCCCCTAAAGGAAAAGAGGAAGGTACTGTGATCTTGTGTGCTTGAAAGTAATGTCGTAGCTTACGGGAAGCCATCAGTAGCACGTAAAGTATCTTCTGGACCTCAGGGTAGCGCTCCTTAGGACCATGAAGTACTTCGCTCACATAGTAGACGGGCCTGTGCACTCCTTCCCTTTCCGTGATCAGAACTGCACTGACCGCGTGTGGGGTGGCCGCCAAATACAGAAGCAATGGTTCATCCTTTTCAGGTGACACCAATACTGGCGGACTGGATAGATATGTTTTTACCTCCTGAAACGCTTTTTCGGCCTCATCTGACCACGTGAAGTTATGATGTTTCCGCAAGGCTTTAAAGAAAGGTAGTCCCCTTTCGCCTAATCGCGATATGAAACGACTTAAAGCCGCCATGCGACCAGCCAGGCGTTGAACATCCTTCATGGTCGAGGGCGACCTTATTTGCTCAATAGCTCTGATTTTCTCAGGATTAATCTCAATGCCCCTGGAACACACAAGAAAACCAAGGAGCTTTCCGGAAGAAACCCCGAAAGAACATTTCTCCGGGTTCAATTTTATTCCAAAGCAATTCAAGTTACAGAAGGTTTCAGCAAGATCGTCCAAATGAGACAATCTTTTGGTACTCTTTACAACCAAGTCGTCTACATATGCTTCGAGATTACGCCCTATCTGGGAAAGAAAGGTCTTTTGCATCAAGCGCTGGTACATGGAACCAGCGTTCTTGAGACCGAACGGCATTCTGACGTAGCAGTACGTGCCGAACGGCGTGATGAAGGCAGTTTTCTCTTCATCGTCTTCTGCCATGCTAATTTGATGATATCCCGAGTAGGCATCCAGAAAACTCATCAGTTCGCAACCCGCAGTGGAGTCAACCAGCTGGTCGATGCGGGGAAGGGGAAAGTCGTCCTTCGGACAGGCACTGTTGAGGCTAGTATAGTCGACGCACATGCGCCACTTGCCATTTGACTTGCGGACCATGACCGGATTGGCGATCCAGTCCGGGTGATTCACCTCGCGGATGAACCCGGCTTGTAAGAGTTTGTCTAACTCTTCTCGGATGGCTTCCTGTCGGTTGGTGGCAAAACGCCTGAGCTTTTGCTTTATTGGTCGTTGTCCAGGTCGAATTGCTAACCTGTGCTCAATTACTTCCCTTGGGACACCGGGCATGTCGGACGGTTTCCACGCAAACACGTCTGCGTTAGCTCGGAGGAAAGCAACGAGGTCAAGTTCCTATTTATCATCCAGGGCTGACCCAACCCGAATTGTCCTGGATGGGTCATCTGGGTACAAAGGAACCTGTTTGAGTTTCTCATCTGGTCGAGGAGCAGCCTTGATCGCATCGGTGGCGACAGTGGCGACCTGAGCGTCCCGGAGGGGAAGTTGATCGACCATCTCCAAAGATAGCCGGTCGCACGTGAGTGCCACGTTGCGACTACCTCGGACCGAAATGACACCTTTGGGGCCAGGCAATTTCCCGCACTGATAAGCATAGTGCGTTGCCATCATGAACTTAGCGAGAGTAGGCCTGCCAAAGATTGCATTATAAGCTGAATCACAATCGATTACATCGAAAGTAACCAATTCTGTTCGGAAGTTATCTGGTTCTCCCAGAGTGACCGGGAGGACCACTTGTCCCAATGGCATCATCGAGGGGCCTGGGATTATCCAATAAAACGGATGAATTATGGGCTTGATCTTCGAACAAGGAATTTGCATCTCGTCGAGTGTCTTGACCAATAAAAGATCAAGGGAACTTCCCCCGTCGATCAGGACCCTTTCGACTCTCGCGTTACTGATGATTGGGGTAATAACCAGAGGTAATCTCAATGGTCGAGTTAGCCCCGCAGGACAGTCAGCGCGGTCGAACGTCAAAGGCATATCCGACCAACGGGGATATTGCGGTTCACCAAGGGATGTCTCCGTTTGGTTAACCTCTCGGCAAAAAGTTTTAAACTGCCTTTTGGAAACGAAAGAGGAGGAACCTCCGAAAATGACATTAACATGATTTTGAGGTACCTGGTAAGCCATTTCTTCGTCTCCATCGACGTCTCTAACCCCGCACGCCTGCTCTTTGGGCGGTAAGGTTGGCATTGGCCCAGCTCCTTGGTAGAAATCATCCAGCTGTTTCAACCAACTTCTGCAGTTTTTGAGATCGTGGCCTGCGGAATTGTGGAGTGGACACCACCTTTTGCCCTCCTGCGGATTAGTTGATTTTTCTGGCTAGTCGGAATCCCGGCCACCAGAAGCAGTTTTACTTTTAAAAGAAGACTTATTACCTTTGGTCGAAGGTGGTTTCTCTGCGACCGCGACCTCACGGTACTGTCCAGAGCGGTTCCTCTTCGACTTTTTTGACTTCCCACCCAGTGAAGACTCCGGCTTTTTGCTCGAATCTTCTTTCTTGGCGTCCTTGAAACCTGGTTGGGGCGGTAGGTCCCCTTTGTCAACCATTCGGTTCCATTCGACTACCTCGGCTGCATCGGAGTATCGATCAGCCATATCGAACAGATCGGCCACCGATCGAGGAGGGTGAATGAGCAAGTCTTCAGTGAATCTCCGGTATCGAACGGCATGCTTAAATGCCCTGATTACGGAGCCATCAGATATGTTCGGGATGGTATTTCTTACCCCGACAAACCTCTTGACAAACTGCCGAAGCGTTTCGGTCGAAGTTTGCCGCAATCTATGCAAGTCGTCCTCCTTACCCGGCTTTTGGTAACAGTTTTGGAAGTTGCTGAGGATGGCATCGCATAGCATTTCCCAATTATAGATAGAACCCTCAGGCTGATTGAACAACCAGGTTCTAGCCGGTCCTACGAGGACTGTTGGCAGGTAGTTAGCCATGACCTTGTCATCGCCTCCTGCTGCTTGGATGGCAGTAATATAGATCTGAAGAAACTCGGATGGGTTCTGAGTTCCATCAAACCTCTCAATGGCCCCTGGTCGAAACTTATCGGGCCAAACGACCGCTCGTAGGCCAGGCGAGAAAGCTTTGCAACCAACGTAAGGACCATGAACCGTCCTGCGACTTTCGGTCGGGTTTCGAGCAAACTCACTTAATGGCGGGGTTACTCGAGGTCCCAAACGAGAATGAACGGGAACTCGATCCCTACTGCGAGAGTCCTGCATTCGCCGATATTTGTCCTGTCAGGACGGTATAGGCGGCGGGTAACTCCGTCGACCAGAGCCAAAATGAGGACCATCTCGATCACGGGAATGTGTCACTGAGCGGGAAGAGGCTGTTGGGGTCGCCTCAGATGCGACCTCGTCCAATCTTTCCGCCAGGATCCTGTAAAAGGCCGGTCTCTGCGCATCCGTGACCGTAGGAGGAAAGTTACGCATGACTTCCGCGATAGATCGCAGTCGACCATGGGTACTTCTCCTAGGGGCACCAGGTGTTATTGTTTCCTCGTCCACTGGGAAGTGCTCCGGTGGTAAGGAAGGAGTCTGGTCACGTCTATGACCATGCGACCGTCGAGAAGAACTCGGGGCAGCATCGTAACGAGCCTGCGCATCTTGAAGAGCCTCTAGGGCAGTTCTGCGTAGTTCGTTGTTTTATTGCTCGAGATCTTGCTCCTCCTTTTGTTTGCGATCTTGTTCTTCCCTGGCAGCCTGTTGATCGGGAGTTTCCTCCGACAACGCAGCAAACTGCCTAGGGAGAGAAGTCGCCGATGGGGAGAACATCTCGGTTTGTTCCGAGTTGGACTCGAAATCAAAGAGACGGTGAAGGTTATCAGGGTCGAATCTTCCTGGGCTAACCTCGGGGTCACCATCATACTTTCCCTCAGCGGGATCGTACGATGGGCCGCACTCATCACCTAGCACATTAAGAACCTCTGTGGGTTCTGACCCTGTGCCAGTTACCTCCTGGTCGATCATCATGACTTGGGAAGATGATTCATCCTGTGGAAGATTCTGGCCTTCGACCTCTTCCATAGGAACAGGATCACTTGGAGAAGGCATTGGGATATGAGCATAATCCTCGAGATCAAAATCATTCTCGGAATCATATGCTCCAACCATGTTTCGGCAAACCTCCGAATTTCAATTAAGACGCCTTGAGAAAGGCCCCACGGTGGGCGCCAGCTGTCGACGATTTGGACTCGGAGTCCTTAGCCGAACTTATGCAGAATTTGTAATAGTGAGACCTTTCAAGATGACCCTTCGGGAAGGTACGCTGAACAATGGTGAACAGGAGCACAGAGAATTTAGACAGGTTCGGGCCCTCGATGGTGGGAGTAAAAGCCCTACGTCCTGTTGGGATTTCACTAAGTATGGTAAAGGTTTACAAGTGGAGGAAAAAGTCCTCATAGGCGAGGATTTTTCCCGTAAAAAGTGTACAAAGATAAGCTAAAGAAGACTTAAAAATGCTGTATGAGGTGTGCCGTAGACTTGGCTAACCTCGATCTCCCTCCTGATTGATATTTCATGCCATCCTTTTATACTGCTTGAAAGGGTGCCATGTGAAGGAAACTGCATCAATCGGTTGCACGGACGGTTGGATACGGTTTTTGAAACTGCTCTTAACCTCCACGCAGGTTAAACACGTGTTATTCATGAATAACTGTACGTGTTAACCCCCTGACGGTTGATTTTCCACGTGTAGGAATCTTCGGGATACTTAGAATATCCTGTCGTATAGACAACCGAATAGATAGATCCCAGGTATCCTGATCGGTAGATGTTCTGACCGCGGGATTTGGCTGACCGCGTAATATCCCGAATGTGTAGTTCGCGTATAACCCACGAACTTCTGACCGCGCAAGGCTTACGGTCTGACCGCGTAAAGCTGCGACTTGATCGCGTAAAGCTTGCGACCTCGTGGTGATGCCTCTCAGAATAGCTTGAGTTCGCATCTCCAGACACATGTCTGGTTCGTTGAACCAGAAGTTTATTAGAAGTGACCCGGGTGTCAATCCTCGTCAAAGGGTTCAACAAAATATTGCTAAAACACAAGTAAGTTGGTTCATGTATGATGTGTGAGATAGTATGTGTGATCATTTGTATCAAATTGCCATATACTTTACTTTACACAGTGTTCAAAAACATCTTCTAACGGTAGTCCATGTATTTACCGATAGAGGAAAGGTTATCTTCTATCGGTAGCTCATGTGTTTACGAATAGAAAAAATTGCTGAACCCTGAAACAATTTTTGGCATTTTAGTACTATTTTCTTTTGACATCCCTTTAGCAACCCTAATTAGTCTCCAATCCTCAACAGAGTTATAGAACTCCAAGAAGAATTAATTGCCATATGTTTCCTTCTTCCTATGAAAATGTCTAAATGAAAATGCTCAGAAATATGTTCTAATGGTAGTCCATGTTTTTACCGTTAGAAGAAAGCTTATCTACTATCGGTAGTTGATGTGTTTACCGATATAACAAATGATGAAAATAGGTCGTTTTGCTTTGTAATACTATTTGCTTTTGACAACCTTTTTAGCAATCCTAATTAGATCTAATCCTCAACTAATTAAGTTATAGAGCTCCTCCCTGAAGAATTAATTCCCATATATGTTGTCTTATGCTTATGAAAATGTCTAGATCAAAAGTACACACTTCCTTCTGTTCTCAACTCTAAAATTAAAAGACCAAAATGCTGCTCTCGAAAATTTCAGGATCAAAAGTACGGTCAACCCTAAACTGGAGAGACAAAATTGGTGCATGGCTTTTTTGCTTTCTGTTTCCATTAAATTTTTGATTGTTTGCAAATGGAATTTTAGGGAAAGCCATGTCGTCGTCTTCCTCGGATGATAGTAGTGGTTCGACGAGGGGCAACGTAACTGAAGATTTTGGTTCGTCCAAGCACAAGAGGATGGGGTGAGGCGCGACGACGTTGGGCCGTTTGGCGAAACGCACTGACCTTTCTTGTGAGTTCAACCAATTTGGGAGGCCGATCGGAAAGAATGCTGGCAAATACGTTGCCTACACTGGGCCGTTGGCGAACGAAAGGGTGAAGATGACCGTCCGGAGCTGGAAGGACGTGACGGCGGATGAGAGGGATTGGTTGTGGGTGGAAGTGGAGGTAAAATTAAGCAAAATCACTGAACTCTTTCATAATCACGTTCCCTTGGCTTATCCTAAACTTTAACTAACTCGTGCTTATATGCATTGTTTGAAAACAGGCTAAGTGGAACACCCCGACGATGGACCTAAGACGGCCTGATTGAAGGACATGAACGGTACATGGAAAACCTTTAATAGCTAGCTCGTTAGTACCTTCCTCGTTGCGGGGAAATCTCTTTGCAAGAAGTACCCCTTCATATCGGAGGAGGTATGGGAGGAATTCACCAAGCAGAAGGGGACCGACAAGTTCAAGGCCCTTAGAGAGAAGAATAAGGCAATCCAGAAGAGGAATGACCACCCGCACCGGCTCAGATACTGGGGCTATGCGAGGAAGGAGGAGTAGTGGAGGAAGGAAGACGAGAAAAATTCTCTCGTTGACTCCCCTGAGTTGATGCTCTACGAGATCTGGGATGCGAGATGCAAGCGGTGGTGGAAGGGGAGAGGGGTCGTGTCGTCCACGGGCTCTGTGAAGTTGGAAAGGATCTAGAATATCGACTAGAGGAGGGGTGAATAGGCGATTTTGGCAAATTAGCAACTAATCAAGCAATTATCAACAATTAAGAGAAAATAGCTAAAAAACAAGATGAATATCAAGTAACTTAACAAAAGGATATATCCCGTGGTCTCGGTGATTTGCCGATCACCCCTAATCCATGTTGAGGCAAACACAAATCGCTAACCGCTCCTCTATCTAGTCGACTTCTTCTCAAGAAGTGATCTAGATCTTGAGACGGATTAGTATGATGAGTTATCAAAACCTCGATTCCACTAGTGATGCACTTTAATACTCTGGCAAGGCGTGCTCAAACCCTTCAGAAGTTGTTTTGAGGCTTCTTCACAATCTTCCTTGAAGAGCTCTCCAAAACCTTCCTCCTAGCCGTCTAGGAGCCGGCAAGCTCCAAGAGTAACAAGCTGGTGATGATCACTTAATGCTCTTCTAGTGCCACAAGATTGATTTAGTGAACTAAATGCAATGCACTAGAAGATCTCACTTGCACACTCTCTCAAATTCAAGAAATTGAACACTAGAGCGTATGAAGTGTGTTTAAGCTCTTAAGAATGAAGTCAATGTTCACACATATGCCAAAAGTATCAAACAGGACCATGCATGGGAGTATATATACCTCCTTCAATAAATATCACTTGGTGGTCAGACCGCAGGTATAAGCCCAGTCAGACTGCCACAATTGCAACGGCATTAAACAGGCGCAATAAATGCTCACCTACCCTGGTAGGGCACACTCACGGTTAGACTAGAGCCAACGGCGGCCAGATCGTGATACCATCCAGAGACAACATCGTTTTTGGACACGATTTACGGTCAGGCCGAAAACTTCGGACAAACCGGCTACACGGTCAGACCATAGTACAAAATCTCGGTCAGACCATTTTAGTTGTCAGACTGGACCAACAATCGGTCAGATCGACGAGCACACTAATGTTCAAAAATAAATATGACCATGAAGCTCCAGGAGTCTGACTCAAGGTTTAATTACGGACAAACCGACCTTTTTAAGAAAAATAAAACACTTCACCATAACTGTCGGTCAATCCGAAACAATACTCGGTCAGACCGACTAACACGGTTAGACCGACAGAGACTGAACTTGGCTGTTTTGAATGGATAAAAGCATTTTCAAAAGATATGACCTTCTAGTATGCAATGCAAGTTGTTTTATGACTTGTGGCACACAGATGAACTTTTTAGTGATACACCACATGCTCCTCTTAATAGTACGGTGACTATCCTATAATCCGGTCAAAATTCTTCTCTAATCATCTTAGACCGGTAAAAAGAAAAGAGTCCTATTTCATACCTTTGCCTCTTTGCTCAATATCCTTTCTTCATCATTTATCGCTTTCTTTGCCTTTCATTATCCTGTCTTTTGATTTTGTTCTTGACACAACTTAACAGGTATCATTAGTTCAACATTTGTAATTGTCATTAATTACCAAAACACTCTTTAGGGGCCTAGAAGCTACAATCTCCCCCTTTTTGGTAATTGATGACAACATAAAGAGTAGATGATTGAATTTTGAGCATTAAAAGGATTTTTCAATAAGCATCGTAGAGAAAAAATACTCCCCCTAAATAGATGAATATGAGAATTTTGGCCTTTTGGTGGAGTTCAAGCATGTATATAAGAGGATATGTCAATTCATTCCACGAACGATATCGGAGAACATCACAAAGATCATGTGAAAATATCATAAAGCACATCTCAATATAACATGAAGTATCACAAAAGTAAAAAGGCATTCAAAACATCACATAAGTCAAGCCATCCACATAGGTCATCCACTCATACAAAATCCCTCATCTAAAGTTCTCATTCACTCATACAGCAAAAGTCATTCATCTAAACAGCAAAAGTCATTCAAAATCATTCATCTAAACAAGAAAAGTCTTTCATCTAACGTTCTTCTCCCCCTTTGGCATCAATTTCCAGAAAAGCTAAGAATCAGTGGGAGCATCATCATCTTGAGACGGAGGGTTGAAAGGAGGAGTCTGAGGAAATTGAGAGTAGAAGTGAGCGGAGAAGGCGTCGAAGCGCTGCACGAACTGATCTTGGCGTGACGAAAAAGTCTGGAATTGATCGTTGAGAGCTGCCAAGTCAGATCGTGTGAGCTCAAGACCCTGGAGAAGTGTAGCAACCTGATCCATCATCGGCTGATGGAACTGTTGTTGGAACTGAGCAAACTAGGCGGGGCCTTGGCTCTGCTATGCTGGCTGTTGAGCCTGCGGCTGAGGTGGAGGAGGCATTTCCTGAGCCTGCTGCTGCTGATGTGGCTGTGCTCCATGGCCTCGAGCCAAGATGCGCGGATTGACACTGAACGGCTTATAGCCGAGATGCCTGATATCGCAAGATCCACGAGGAAACTTCATCTTCGGGAGCAGCAAAGTCATAATGTATGGAACAAAATACAGATTTGGAAGAGTGGTTACCGAGACATCCTTAATCGTTTTCAAGATAAATGTGAACATGTTGATCCGATGACGCTTGAGGATGTGGTCGATGAAATTCCAGTAATAGTCTTGGACAGCTTCTTGATTTCCACTCTTTGGATGGATCGTGGCTCTTACAGTCTTGTTGACCACAGCTGGGAGTACCTTAAGTCCTATAACCGTGCCAGGTATGATCCTCTGGACACCTCCCAGCTGTTCATAGAACTGAAGCCAGTCATCCTCATGCAGATAGTCTTCATCTTCCATTCTGATGTCTTCCTTCATTTCTTCATAATTTATCTTATTAGCCACATCAAATTCCTCGAATGTAGCCTCATACCTCCTAGTGCCAGTCATCCACATTATCCTCTGTTCCGCCAAAACAATCTCAATGGTAGCATAGAACTGATGGATGGTAATGGCGTTCCATGGGCACTTATGCCCCACAAAGTCATAGAGCCCAATCTCCTTGAAAATCTGAACAAGAGGAGCCATGATGGGCTTATTCACGACATAAGCCCATTCAATCCATTTGTGTTCGAAGATGTTCTTGTGAACTAGATGTCCATAGAACGCATCCTGCTGGGTCATCGTGTCGAAGTGAGGAGTAGTGGCGTCATTCTCATGGTTATAGGCGTAGGTGGTCCTAGCCTTTGTGTAGTCAATGGACGTCCAGTTCTTCTTGGGTCCTTGATATGCATGGATGTTTATCTCATAGTCCTCACTCTCAATGTCCATAGCCATGTGCTCAGAGCCGCCACGGTGAGAAGATTGTTCTATTTTTGAGTCTCCGGGCGAAGGCACCCAATTTGCATCTTGAGTGTCGCTGCTACTTGACGTTGGAGCCCTTTTTGGCTGCTTCGCCAATTTCTTCTTATGTGTCCGAACGAAAACATTTCCTTGGAAGTCTCGACCACTAGAAGATGGGCAAGATATAAATCAGATAACATACCAAGAGTATTTAAGGCAAGAATTGAATCAAGATACCAACATATCAGCAAGCCCTAGCTCTGCTGATGCTGGCGGTTAGACCGGAACTGGGGTCGGTCAGACCGGCGCAACACAAGAGTTAGGGTTTGAGGAAATTTCTGAGATTCAGTTGATTCTAGGGCGCAATGTGAATTTATAATCAGTGATAAGCATTAAGGGTATCAAGAAAAGGTATCAATTTGTGGTTTTGAACAGATTCATACCAGATTCACCAAATTTGCTCGGAATCCCAAAATAAAGAGGAGACTTTTTGATGAAGAAGAGAAGAATCCGAGAAGGATACCCAGAAGACATGATTTGGAGGCGTTCTTGACCGTCGGTTTGTCCGTGCTTCGCTTTGGTTTGACCGGAGAAGAAAGCTCCAAAGAATTCCAAAGAATTTGGGGAGCACGTGAAAGAGACAAAAGTGAGGTGAGAGAGTGAAATGGACAGAGATTCAGGATATAAGGTCTCTGGTCGAGTATATTCGGTCAGACCGTAGGCAAAAGACCGGTCAGACTGCTGGAAGAAGAGATTTTCAAACACTCTCTGGAGATGCATTCGGTAAGACCGCAAATGTTTTTCGATCAGACCGCTGGAAGGACTGAAAATTGAGAAGTTTATTTGATCGATGCTCATATGAGATTCAGATATAAGGTATGAGAGATATATAGGATAAGTATAAGTAAGATATAGACAATATCGCCAAAGGGGAAGTATCCATATAACAAATCAACGTGTATTTAGCTAATTTTACTCAATTGCTGATAAATGAGCCTAAAATGCCCTAAAATAAGAAATTCATGCAATCAGGTGACTATTTATGCACAACCAATATGAGTTCAGCATTTCAAGCCACATTTGATATATCAATGACGTTAAGCTCATTTCAAAGTTTACAAAAGCGGTTTTCATCTAAGGGCTTAGTGAATATATCCGCTAATTGATCTTCGGTCCTTACATTATCCACTGACACATCACCTTTAGTAACACGATCTCTAAGGAAGTGGTGTCGGATATCTATATGCTTGGTCTGAGAGTGTTGAACTGGATTTGTGGCTATTTTCACCGCACTCTCATTATCACACAAAAGAGGCACTTTTTCAAATTTGATTCCATAATCCAACAAGGTTTGCCTCATCCAAAGCAATTGTGCACAACAACTACCCACGGAAACATATTCCGCTTCGGCGGTTGATAGAGCTACTGAGTTTTGTTTCTTGAAGGACCAAGAGACTAAAGATCTTCCTAATAGTTGACAACTGCCTGAGGTGCTTTTTCTATCCACTTTACAACCAGCACAGTCAGAATCAGAATATCCAATTAATTCAAATTTTGCACCTTTTGGATACCACAACCTTATACTAGATGAATATTTTAGATACCTCAAAATGCGCTTAACGGCCATAAAATGACTTTCTTTAGGAGAGGCTTGAAATCTTGCACACATACATACACTAAACATGATATCGGGCCTAGAAGCAGTAAGATACAGTAGACTACCTGTAACACCCTAGTTTTGGGGGTGAAAAGTTTTGCATAAAAACCCTGCATGCATGTATCTCTGTAGTAGTAGCCAGATCAGCTGAACTCTAATCTCTCCCAAACCCTAAAAATCTCCAAATCTATTCTCTAGATCCAGATCAAGATCTGACCATCCAGATTTAACCTACCAGTTACCCTGAAGATAAAAGTCTTCAGGAGCCAGATCAAATTCTGACCCTAACTCCCAGTACCTAAGCCTCTCTCTGTTTTCGAAAACAGAAAAATTCAGATTTACCCTAAGTACCCCAGTTTCCAGAAAATTGAGTTATCTTGATTTAACCTTATCCAGACTCAAGTAACCCCTAGAATATGTTCCTAGGTTCATCCTCAACTCACTTCAAAAAGTTGGGAGCCAGATTAATTCATCTAAACACTTTTCGCAGTTTAGTCCAAGTTTTGCTGCGAATAAGTCCTTTTCTGTTTACCTGGAAGCCTGAAAAGGCTAAAATCTGCAAATCAATTCCAACTCCAGAATCTCTTCAGGGAACACCTCCCAAATGCTATTTGATACAAATTTCCCTTCTGTCCAGACTTCAAAATCTCTCTCCAATCACCAGAATTTGAGATCGACAAAGTCAAGACCTATTGTACCCTAATTTTACCCTATTTTCGAAAATAGGTGAAATCCCTCAAATCTTATCAAACTTTCTCCAAATTTGACCTAAATGGGTATTAATAGAAATATTATACTCAGCCATGAAATCAAATCTCAAATTGAACCTCTCAAAGACCAGATTTGCAATTTAGTCCAAGCAAGACCCACCAAAAATCATCGCAAATCAGTCCCTGGTTCGACCAGGCTACTGTGCGCAACCAGGGCGTTCAATCGACCACGAGCACAGGAATTTTGGTCGTCGCCGTTGCCGCTGCTGCAGCTCCATATCCAGCGATCACCAGCGCTGCCACCTCCGCCATTGCTTCCTCGCCGCGTGTGTGCATTGTGTTCGCCACCGTGGAACAGCTTCACCTCGCCAGCATCACCTTCGTTCTCCCGCGCGCGCGCCCGACAACGGCAGCGCAGTTGCGCCACGTTTCAAGCATGCCCGAGGGATGCATCAATTCGCCGTTGCATCAGCCAGGACTGCGCGCCAGACTGTAAAAGCCGGCACGGCCGTTGGAGCGCGTCACCTCACTGCTGTCCCGCCCGGCCAGTCAATTCGCCGTCGATTCACAGCTTCAAGTCTCCAGGCACTTTCAACCGTTGCCGCTCACTTCGCCTATTTAAGCTTGCTCTGGCCATCTCCTTCAACCACACACACGCCAGAACCACACAAGTCTCTAACCTTGTCATCCTCTTCGTCTTCTTCGGCGAGCTCGAGAAGAGGCTCACGGTGCCAGGCCAATCCACTGCACCAAACTCCAAATTGAAGCTACCAGTAAGTTACTCTCAACCACTTACCTGTGTAGTAGCAGCCAATTGAGTTCTATTGCACCTCATCGCCGGGAATTGCTGTTTTTCCCTGACAACTCCGGCGAGCAATTAATCCTTAACTAAGTCAAATTAGCTCTCGAGCCTGTAATCAAACATCATCAGTGGACTGTTTAGAACACATCTAAGCAACCAGAATCACCAATTTCGCTAAAATATGAAAAACCCCAAGTTTACACCTTGCATGCACACTGGAACTCGCCGTTAAGCTTCTGTGGTGATTTTTCAGTTAAATTGACTTCATACCTAGCTCTGTTATGCCCCAGAGACCATCCTCAAGCAAGGATTCGAGTTCGTTTGCCCTAGAACAGAAACGCCCAATTTTTGTGTCTTCTTCCCTAGCTCCGGTCGCCGGATTTTGTTCCCTGCCGTTTCAACCCCAACCACCTTGTCTAGTAGATGTGCCTCGACCCCAGGAGTATTTTTGCCTTCTAGCTCGACACCTGGATCGGCCCAAATGAAGAGGTATCGCCATGCCAAGGTTTTGTCCAGAAACTGTTGAGAACAGCTCGGCCACCGTGTTCTTCGCCGGTTTTCATCACTTTCCGGCCATCTCCTACCCTAGGTCCTGTTGAGACATTTGTTCTTGTTACAAATGCCTAACCACCAGACAAAGTGGTGCATCATTTGGAGCCCTGAGTCAAAAGATATGGCTAACCCTAGTTTCTGGCCGTGTCAACCCTATGCCAGGCTATGTCTGCCAGTGGCATTAGCCCTGTTCACCCACCTCTGGTCATGTAAAACAGAAATTACTTTGTCAAATAGCTGCCTCACTACCTTGTGCACCATGTGCTTGAATCAAAACCTACTTTGGCCACTGGAAACTGTTCAAACCATGTCAATGCCATTCTAGAGCACTGTCAGCCTATGTCAGCCAGTGGCATTGAGCCTTTTCACCCACTTCCAGCCATGAACTTTGGAAATAACTTTGTCCTTAGACTCCTGATGTTGTGATCTACACTTTTCTCCACTGTCACAACTTGAGTTGAGCCCTCTATCACCCATCGACCTTATGTCGAAGCCTTGAACCGAATGCCAACCTAAAGACATTCGCTGTTTTTGGGCGAACCAGTCACCACCTTGATATCACCCTGATATTTTGGAACCTTGTAAACCTTAACAACTAATCTTAACCCTAGTTACCGTAGTTAAACTCAAATCGCTTTCAAAACCTTGTCTCACCAGAGTATTTTCTCCTTGCATCTTTGCATGTAGTGGATTAGTAAGAATAGGATTGATTGTAATGCCTGTTTGCTTGTTTGATCTTGTTCAGAGCAAGAGTCCGGGGTTGAAGATCTTGTCGTTGAACCATCATCAACTGCTGATACTTATGACGCGGAAGGCAAGTCATACTTTGATCATATTGAAACCCAT
This sequence comes from Pharus latifolius, assembly GCA_019359835.1. Taxonomy (NCBI): domain Eukaryota; kingdom Viridiplantae; phylum Streptophyta; class Magnoliopsida; order Poales; family Poaceae; genus Pharus; species Pharus latifolius. Next base: position 35,185,080 of record CM033323.1, on the reverse strand, counting down.
ATTTTATGAATTGCTATGCTATTCCATGAGTAGATATCTCATTAATATTGCATGTGTTGAGATCAATGATATTATGGCAGTGATAGATTGAATACTTGAGAAATGTGAACTTGATAAGATAGCAAGCCACGAACTAATAAAAGTATAAACATGTACATTTATATTCATGAAATAGAACCCCTAGCCGTGACCAGTATTTTGGTATGGAATGGTGGTAGCACTGGAGGTGCTTGGCTGCACTGAATGTGTAGGCACTGAAGGTGCATGGTTTGTGGTATGATCTGGTCACTGGCATGTAAGGACTAGAACCTTGTGTTATGCGTCTAGTGGCATGAAAAACGTACCAACCACTTACCTGGTATGGGACAGGCGCAACCTAGTAGCTTTCTTAGTATTATTAGTTCCCTGCATGGCTTGTCGATCCGGTTTCTCGCGTGGAAACTGGTGGGACGCAGTTCGTCCATGAGTGATGTGAGATCAGAAAAATTATGAGAGGATAAGGTGTAAAGAAGGAAGACGCCCTACGCCAGATTAAGTCGTGCGCGACTGTAATCAAAAGAGGTTATGTGTCCTGCGGGAACATAGACCCAGGCTAGGAAGTAAGGCAGTGGGGAGGACCTACAACGGTACTTGGGACGGTATTGTCCATCTACCGGGCAGGGATACTGTTAATACTAGACTGCAAAAACGTTGTGTGATCTCGGCCTTGTCACATGCGTATAAGTCGCATGGAGTTGGCCCGACTTGGAAGTCGAGTGAAAAAGTGGATTTAAAAAGAGGTACATCTCTGCAGAGTTTAAAAATGTATTCGAATACTTCGTGCTCCCGAGTTTTAGGAGTATGCCGCGGTGGATTAAATCCATGGGGTGTGACACAAGTATTGTTTTATAAACTAAAATTTGCTAGTTCAAGATTACCCAAGTGGCATGTGTTGTCACGATAAGGGGCGTTGCCGTGGACTGTCATGTGTTGACGTGTCGCGGTAATACCATAATCTAGTAAGCATGTGATAACTAAGAGGCATGTGGATTTATGCCCTAAAGTATACGAAATACTGTTATGAGTATGAGATTGAAAGGCTTGAATAAAAATAATGTGATATGAGGTTATATCGCCTTGGGTATGGGATATATGTATCACCATCAATATGATTTATTTACTGCCATGGGTATGATCAGAAGTTGAGTAAGAATTGAGAAAGAAATGTATTTTGGGAAAAACCCTTCACTCTTTCCCCAATAGCATAGGCTCATGTCATTTATACTGTAACTATATCTCTACCTCCCCTATGACTTGCTGAGTACGTAAGTACTCACCCTTGCAACAACTCATCCATAGATGGAGCGTTCTATGACCTTGGAGGATACCCTGAAGATGCTGCAGACCCAGGAGAAGATGAGCAGTTCCCTTCGGAGCCCTGATGTGGTGCTGTCTTGCTGTCAACCTCTGTTTCCTGTGGATTGCTTTTGGGCCTAGCTTCCGCCAACTAGATGTGTTATTTTGGTAGACCCTTGTGCCTTGTAAGGCACTGTACCTCGTTTTGTACTAAGGCCTGATGGCCATACAAATATGACTATTGTACTATTTTGCTGCTGCAATGTAATCCTGTGATTGACTCATCCTGGGAAGTCAAGCGGTTTAAGGGACCAGCTGCACCGAGCTGGGCTCCTCACAGGTGATGTCACTGTCGTGGCAGACGTGACATAAAATAGTGGTATCAGAGCAGCACAGACCTTGACTGTAGGACGGTACCCTCAGGGCTTGGTAGCGCCAGGACCTCGTAAATTATTTAAAAATTATTTCTGAAAAATTTTATTTTGCAAAGGATGTTCTTGCTCTTATAAAAATGTTGATTTCAAAATCTTATTTTGCTTCCAAAATTTCTCGGCAGGATGGCCAAGGAGCGTTTCAGCTACATCGAGCGTCTCGGTGGATGGGCCACATTGCTGTGGCATATTGCTCAATTCCTAGGGATTGATGAGCGGCCGATCTGCGAGACTATTTGGGACTATTATGAGGGGCGTCGCTATGGCTTCAAGGCCAAAGTGCTGGTGCACGCTCTCGATAGTCGTGAGGGACAGGTGATCAGGGTGGAGGCCACCAGGGCAAGCCGACTGGATGCTATCCAGGACGCAGCTCGAGAGGCTGTGCATCGGGTACGCCAGGTGTACTCATGTCGGCTCCAGGAGTCACCTTTCCGTCACGTGCCTTCATCTCCCTCTGGGTTGTCACCCATCGTGGAGTACCCGGACCCGTGTCTGGCAGGCACCGTAGGCGTGTTGAGGACCCTCGACTCGCGCTACTCCACCTTGCTTGCTGAGCATCAGGAGCTCCGCAAGGAGTTGGAGGAGCAGAAGAAACGTGGCCGAACCGCTTCCCCGTCGTTGACTTCTCAGCCTGCAGCTCAGAGACGCCGCACAGTTGAGGAGGTTGCTCCGACAGTTGTCTCCCCAGCTCGTACCTTTGGACCCAGTGCAGGACCTAGCTTGATTCCTCGGAGGGTTGCTAATGCAGCTGGGTACCGACGCTCATTCTCTACCCCTAGCACCCGCCAGGCAGAGGGCAGTGGGTCAGCACTACTGTTCCATGAGTCTCGACCACCCGGGTTTGTCACTCTAGAGGAGTCCGACGGCGAGATGGAGCCAGAGGAGGTTGAGCCCTGTGGGAGCAGTTAGTTGCCTGTTCTTTTAGATCCTCAGGCCAGGGTAGATCTTCTAGGATTGGTGATGCTTTTGGTTGTTATCATCACCATTACTTGTATTTTGATTGTATCAGACTAAGGCGTTTAGCCGCTTTTGTATCAACTACTTGTGCATTAATGAATCAGCTTCGCATTAATTTCTGCATTAGTACCCTAATTCTCTCTAGTTAGTTAGACCTGTCTGCTTCTCTCTTCAGAAGATCAGAATGGTTCACACAAGGAGAAGGACCCAAGATGACCAAGAGGGCCAAGACCCAGTTACACCACGAAGAGGAACCACACCTCATCCAGGATCGCAGAGCTCACTACCACCACAAGAAGACTCACCAAGTCTCCAGGAAATTCTTCTTTCAATGGAGAGGAGCCGCCAAGAAGCCCAAGCGGCACATACCCAGTTGCTAGCTCAAGTCATTCAGAAAATGCCAGGGGCTGCTGAAGGTACTGCCGTCGGAACTCGACTCTCAGACTTCCAGAAGACGCGACCGCCAACCTTCGCAAGCGCGACCGACCCAATCGTCGCAGACGACTGGCTGCGGGACATCGAAAGGAAACTGGACACTGTTCGTTGCAATGAACGAGAGAAGGTGTTATTCGGATCACACCAACTCACTGGAGCAGCAGCTGCTTGGTGGATGAATTATCAAGAAGCACACTTGGAGAAAGATAACATCACTTGGACGGAATTTAAGGATCAGTTCCGAAAATTCCATATCCCTACAGGCGTCATGGCAGCCAAACGCCGAGAATTCCAGAACTTGACTCAAGGGAATCGGACTGTCACTGAGTACCTGCACCAATTCCACCACCTAGCTCGGTATGCGTCCAACGACATCGACACGGAAGATAAGAAGATTGAACGCTTCACCGAGGGACTTCAGCACTATTTGCAGTATCAGATTGCCTCCCATGAGTTCACAGAATTCCAGACCCTGGTGAATCGAGTATTAAAGATAGAAGAAAAGCGAGGCCTCGGAGAAGAAAATCGGAAGAGGAAGATGATGCAACAGTCGCGACCGCCAGCCAGCTCATCTAGGGGAAGGGCCCCAACATCTCCAAATTTTCGTCCGCCCTACCCGACGTCAAGACCACCATTCACGCCGACATGCCCCAACTGCAGAGGAGCACACTATCAACGGGATTGCCCTCAGACAAGGACTCAATGCTATCATTGCGGACAGATGGGGCACCGCAAAGACAGTTGCCCGTGGATCCAACTCCCAATGGCGATAGCAAGATCGCAAGCTAGAACACAAGCGATGGCACCTAGAACCACAGCCTCACCACCATTGCAGAGCCCCAGAGGAGGTTTGCCCAACAGAGGGGGAAATGTAGCAGGCCGAGGACGAGGGCGAGGAGGAAGACAAATGGCAGGCCGAGGAGGCCGACTAAACTTCACCTCCCTTCAAGAAGCGGACAATGCCTCTGACATTCTCCTAGGTAGATTCTTGATCCAGTCTGCATCTGCTTTAATACTGTTTGATCCTGGGGCTACAAACTCATTCATATCAGGAGATTTTGCATTTAAAGTGGGAATACCTATGGTACCTCTAGAGTACCCTATGGCTATACAGACCCCAGGAGCTAAGCTGCCTGTATATTCAGCTTGTCGTCATATAACCTTCGAATTAGAAGGGGTAGAGTTCTTGGCTAATCTATTAGTCCTAGAACTGCAAGGCCTAGACATTATAATAGGAATGGATTGGTTATCTCAGCATAAAGGTCTAGTGGATTGTGAGAAGAAGACTCTAAGCCTTGTTAGTAACCAAGGGAAGGAAGTCCTATTCCATGCGGAAAGATCATCGGTCGAAAAACTGCAAGGATCAGTCCATGCACTTCAGGAAGTATGCTTGGATCAAGTGCCCACAGTACAGGAATACCCAGATGTATTCCCAGAAGAACTCCCAGGGATGCCACCTGACAGGGAGATAGAGTTTACCATTGAGCTTAAACCAGGAGCGGCACCTATAGCTAAGAGACCATATAGGATGCCGGTAACGGACTTAGAAGAGTTGAAAAATCAGTTAGAGGAACTGGAGGGTAAAGGATTTATCCGACCCAGTGCTTCACCTTGGGGAGCCCCAGTTTTGTTTGTAAGGAAGAAAGACGGAACTTTACGGATGTGTGTAGATTACCGAGCTTTGAATGAAGTCACTATTAAGAACAAGTACCCATTACCAAGAATTGATGACTTGTTCGACCAACTTCGAGGAGCCAAAGTATTTTCCAAGATAGATTTAAAATCTGGATATCATCAGCTGAAAATCAAGAAGGGAGTATACCGAAGACTGCCTTCACTACAAGATACGGGCTATATGAATTCACAGTAGTGCCCTTTGGATTGACCAATGCTCCGGCAGCTTTCATGAATATCATGAACAGTACGTTTATGGATTATCTTGACAAGTTTGTCATAGTATTCATAGATGACATTCTGATATATTCCAAGAGTACGGAAGAACATGAGCAACATTTACACCTAGTCTTGGGAAGGCTACGAGAGAGGCAATTTTATGCCAAGTTTGATAAATGTGAATTTTGGATGTCAAGAATTTCATTTCTTGGACATGTGTTGACAGCAGAAGGAATTTCAGTGGATTCAGCTAAAATCTCCGCAATCAAGGAGTGGAAGCAACCTACCTCAGTTTCAGAGATTAGAAGATTCTTGGGATTAGCAGGATATTATAGGAGATTCATTGAAGGATTTTCCCAAATAGCCAAACCTCTCACGAACCTGCTAAAGAAGGATGTTACTTTTGAATGGACCATCAAGTGTGAAAAAAGTTTTCAGAAGCTGAAGCAGAAATTGACAACAACACCGGTCCTCACATTACCGGACAGCAAAGAAGATTTTGTAGTTTACTGTGATGCTTCAAAGCAAGGAATAGGCTGTGTGTTAATGCAGCAAGGTCGAGTAGTAGCTTATGCTTCACGTCAATGGAGACCACATGAGGAAAATTATCCGACTCATGATTTGGAGTTAGCAGCAGTGGTGCATGCTTTAAAGATATGGCGGCATTATCTCATTGGACATAAGTGTGAGATCTTTACAGATCATAAAAGCCTCAAGTATATCTTCACACAGACGGAGCTCAATATGCGTCAGCGCCGATGGCTCGAGCAGATCAAGGACTACGACCTCAGCATACTCTACCATCCAGGGAAAGCTAACGTAGTGGCAGATGCCTTGAGTAGGAAGGCTTATACCCTACAAGGAGCTACACCCAAACACCCGTGCTTACGGCAGGAATTTCAGAATCTCGAAGTAACCATAGTGCCATCTGGGATGTTAGCTACATTGACTGTGGAGTCTCAACTCCAAAAGCAGATTGAGGATGCTCAGAAAGAAGATGAGGATATACATAAGATCAAGAGCCACATCAGATCAGGAAAAACCCAAGATTTCATTGAAGATCATCAAGGAATTGTATGGTATCGGGGAAGGATTTGTGTGCCCCAAAATACAGACCTTAAGGAATTAATTCTTTTCGAAGCCCATAAAACCCCATATTCACTACACCCGGGAAACACCAAGATGTACAAGGATCTGAAGACGCAATTCTGGTGGAATGGGATGAAGAGGGAAATCGCGGAATATGTCGCAAGATGTGACACTTGCCAAAGGATTAAGGCCGATCATCAGAAGATGGCCGGAAAGCTGCAACCCTTACCAGTGCCAACTTGGAAATGGGAAGAGATTGGTATGGATTTTATCACAGGACTTCCCAGGACACAAGGGGGATATGATTCCATATGGGTCATTGTGGACAGACTCACGAAAGTTGCTCATTTTATACCAGTCAAGAAAACGTATAATGGCAACAAATTAGCGGAGCTATACCTGCAACGAATAGTGACACTGCATGGTATCCCGAAAAAGATCGTTTCGGATCGAGGAACACAATTCACATCCAAATTCTGGAACAAACTCCACGAAGCTTTGGGAACCCAATTGCAGTTTAGCACTGCATATCATCCACAGACAGGAGGACAGACTGAACGTGTAAATCAAATCTTGGAAGACCTTCTCAGAGCTTGCATCTTAGATTATGGAACCTCTTGGGAAAAGTGCTTACCATTTGCGGAGTTTACTTATAATAACAGGTACCAAGCTAGTCTGCAAATGGCACCCTTTGAAGCTTTGTATGGGCGCAAGTGCAGAACTCCACTACATTGGGACGAGCCAGGAGAAAGGCAAGTCATTGGACCCAAACTCATCGAAGAAGCTGAAGCACACGTCAAGCTCATCAGAGAACGATTAAAGGCAGCACAGTCACGCCAGAAGAGTTATGCCAACAACCGAAGAAGGGAATTGTCGTTTGCACCAGGCGAATCAGTTTATCTCAAGGTGACACCGTTAAAAGGGATGAGAAGATTCCATCAGAGAGGAAAACTGTCCCCAAGGTACATTGGGCCATTCAAAGTCCTTAAGAGGAAAGGAGAGGTATCTTACAAACTGGATTTACCATCAGATCTTGGAGAAATTCATGACGTGTTTCATGTCTCGCAACTCCGTAAGTGCCTCAAGGAACCAACGGATCAGATAGAACACCAGGGGATCCCACTTCAGAAGAATCTCACTTACCTCACTCAACCATTGCAAATACTGGCTAGTGATGAGCGTCAACTCAAAAGAAAGAAAATCAAGCTTTGCAAGGTTCAATGGGAAGATCACTCAAAGGAAGAAGCGACTTGGGAGAAAGAGGATGATCTGCGGCAGGCTTATTCCTACCTTTTCCTTTCTCTAGGTAAATCTCGGGGCGAGGTTTCTTTAAGGAGGGTAGGCTTGTAACACCCTAGTTCTGGGGGTGAAAAGTTTTGCATAAAAACCCTGCATGCATGTATCTCTGTAGTAGTAGCCAGATCAGCTGAACTCTAATCTCTCCCAAACCCTAAAAATCTCCAAATCTATTCTCTAGATCCAGATCAAGATCTGACCATCCAGATTTAACCTACCAGTTACCCTGAAGATAAAAGTCTTCAGGAGCCAAATCAAATTCTGACCCTAACTCCCAGTACCTAAGCCTCTCTCTGTTTTCGAAAACAGGAAAATTCAGATTTACCCTAAGTACCCCAGTTTCCAGATAATTGAGTTATCTTGATTTAACCTTATCCAGACTCAAGTAACCCCTGGAATATGTTCCTAGGTTCATCCTCAACTCACTTCAAAAAGTTGGGAGCCAGATTAATTCATCTAAACACTTTTCGCAGTTTAGTCCAAGTTTTGCTGCGAATAAGTCCTTTTCTGTTTACCTGGAAGCCTGAAAAGGCTAAAATCTGCAAATCAATTCCAACTCCAGAATCTCTTCAGGGAACACCTCTCAAATGCTATTTGATACAAATTTCCCTTCTGTCCAGACTTCAAAATCTCTCTCCAATCACCAGAATTTGAGATCGACAAAGTCAAGACCTATTGTACCCTAATTTTACCCTATTTTCGAAAATAGGTGAAATCCCTCAAATCTTATCAAACTTTCTCCAAATTTGAGCTAAATGGGTATTAATAGAAATATTATACTCAGCCATGAAATCAAATATCAAACTGAACCTCTCAACGACCAGATTTGCAATTTAGTCCAAGACCCACCAAAAATCATCGCAAATCAGTCCCTGGTTCGACCAGGCTACTGTGCGCGACCAGGGTGTTCAATCGACCACGAGCACAGGAATTTTGGTCGTCGCCGTTGCCGCTGCTGCAGCTCCATCGCCAGCGATCACCAGCGCTGCCACCTCCGCCATTGCTTCCTCGCCGCGTGTGTGCATTGTGTTCGCCACCGTGGAACAGCTTCACCTCGCCAGCATCGCCTTCGTTCTCCCGCGCGCGCGCCCAACAACGGCAGCGCAGTTGTGCCACGTTGCAAGCATGCCCGAGGGATGCATCAATTCGCCGTTGCATCAGCCAGGACTACGCGCCAGACTGTAAAAGCCGGCACGGCCGCTGGAGCGCGTCACCTCGCTGCTGTCCCGCCCGGCCAGTCAATTCGACGTCGATTCACAGCTCCAAGTCTCCAGGCACTTTCAACCGTTGCTGCTCACTTCGCCTATTTAAGCTTGCTCTGGCCATCTCCTTCAACCACACACACGCCAAAACCACACAAGTCTCTAACCGTTGCATCAGCCAGGACTGCGCGCCAGACTGTAAAAGCCGGCACGGCCGCTGGAGCGCGTCACCTCGCTGCTGTCTTCCCGGCCAGTCAATTCGCCGTTGATTCACAGCTCCAAGTCTCCAGGCACTTTCAACCCTTGCTGCTCACTTCGCCTACTTAAGCTTGCTCTGGCCATCTCCTTTACTCACACACACGCCAGAACCACTCAAATTCTTAACCACGCCGTCGTCTTCGTCTTCTTCGGCGAGCTCGAGAAGAGGCTCACGGTGCCAGGCCAATCCACTGCACCAAACTCCAAATTGAAGCTACCAGTAAGTTACTCTCAACCACTTACCTGTGTAGTAGCAGCCAATTGAGTTCTATTGCACCTCATCGCCGGGAATTGCTGTTTTTCCCCGACAACTCCGGCGAACAATTAATCCTTAACTAAGTCAAATTAGCTCTTGAGCCTGTAATCAAACATCATCAGTGGACTGTTTAGAACACATCTAAGCAACCAGAATCACCAATTTCGCTAAAATATTAAAAACCCCAAGTTTACACCTTGCATGCACACTGGAACTCGCCGTTAAGCTTCTGTGGTGATTTTCCAGTTAAATTGACTTCACACCTAGCTCTGTTATGCCCCAGAGACCATCCTCAAGCAAGGATTCGAGTTCGTTTGCCCTAGAACAGAAACGCCCAATTTTTGTGTCTTCTTCCCTAGCTCCGGTCGCCGGATTTTGTTCCCGGCCGTTTCAACCCCAACCACCTTGTCTAGTAGATGTGCCTCGACCCCAGGAGTATTTTTGCCTTCTAGCTCGACACCTGGATCGGCCCAGATGAAGAGGTATCGGCATGCCAAGGTTTTGTCCAGAAACTGTTGAGAACAGCTCGGCCACCGTGTTCTTCGACGGTTTTCATCACTTTTCGGCCATCTCCTACCCTAGGTCCTGTTGAGACATTTGTTCCTGTTACAAATGCCTAACCACCAGACAAAGTGGTGCATCATTTGGAGCCCTGAGTCAAAAGATATGGCTAACCCTAGTTTCTGGCCGTGTCAACCCTATGCCAGGCTATGTCAGCCAGTGGCATTAGCCCTGTTCACCCACCTCTGGTCATGTAAAACAGAAATTACTTTGTCAAATAGCTGCCTCACTACCTTGTGCACCATGTGCTTGAATCAAAACCTACTTTGGCCACTGGAAACTGTTCAAACCATGTCAATGCCATTCTAGAGCACTGTCAGCCTATGTCAGCCAGTGGCATTGAGCCTTTTCACCCACTTCCAGCCATGAACTTTGGAAATAACTTTGTCCTTAGACTCCTGATGTTGTGATCTACACTTTTCTCCACTGTCACAACTTGAGTTGAGCCCTCTATCACCCATCGACCTTATGTCGAAGCCTTGAACCGAATGCCAACCTAAAGACATTCGCTGTTTTTGGGCGAACCAGTCACCACCTTGATATCACCCTGATATTTTGGAACCTTGTAAACCTTAACAACTAATCTTAACCCTAGTTACCGTAGTTAAACTCAAATCGCTTTCAAAACCTTGTCTCACCAGAGTATTTTCTCCTTGCATCTTTGCATGTAGTGGATTAGTAAGAATAGGATTGATTGTAATGCCTGTTTGCTTGTTTGATCTTGTTCAGAGCAAGAGTCCGGGGTTGAAGATCTTGTCGTTGAACCATCATCAACTGCTGATACTTATGACGCGGAAGGCAAGTCATACTTTGATCATATTGAAACCCATATTTTATGAATTGCTATGCTATTCCATGAGTAGATATCTCATTAATATTGCATGTGTTGAGATCAATGATATTATGGCAGTGATAGATTGAATACTTGAGAAATGTGAACTTGATAAGATAGCAAGCCACGAACTAATAAAAGTATAAACATGTACATTTATATTCATGAAATAGAACCCCTAGCCGTGACCAGTATTTTGGTATGGAATGGTGGTAGCACTGGAGGTGCTTGGCTGCACTGAATGTGTAGGCACTGAAGGTGCATGGTTTGTGGTATGATCTGGTCACTGGCATGTAAGGACTAGAACCTTGTGTTATGCGTCTAGTGGCATGAAAAACGTACCAACCACTTACCTGGTATGGGACAGGCGCAACCTAGTAGCTTTCTTAGTATTATTAGTTCCCTGCATGGCTTGTCGATCCGGTTTCTCGCGTGGAAACTGGTGGGACGCAGTTCGTCCATGAGTGATGTGAGATCAGAAAAATTATGAGAGGATAAGGTGTAAAGAAGGAAGACGCCCTACGCCAGATTAAGTCGTGCGCGACTGTAATCAAAAGAGGTTATGTGTCCTGCGGGAACATAGACCCAGGCTAGGAAGTAAGGCAGTGGGGAGGACCTACAACGGTACTTGGGACGGTATTGTCCATCTACCGGGCAGGGATACTGTTAATACTAGACTGCAAAAACGTTGTGTGATCTCGGCCTTGTCACATGCGTATAAGTCGCATGGAGTTGGCCCGACTTGGAAGTCGAGTGAAAAAGTGGATTTAAAAAGAGGTACATCTCTGCAGAGTTTAAAAATGTATTCGAATACTTCGTGCTCCCGAGTTTTAGGAGTATGCCGCGGTGGATTAAATCCATGGGGTGTGACACAAGTATTGTTTTATAAACTAAAATTTGCTAGTTCAAGATTACCCAAGTGGCATGTGTTGTCACGATAAGGGGCGTTGCCGTGGACTGTCATGTGTTGACGTGTCGCGGTAATACCATAATCTAGTAAGCATGTGATAACTAAGAGGCATGTGGATTTATGCCCTAAAGTATACGAAATACTGTTATGAGTATGAGATTGAAAGGCTTGAATAAAAATAATGTGATATGAGGTTATATCGCCTTGGGTATGGGATATATGTATCACCATCAATATGATTTATTTACTGCCATGGGTATGATCAGAAGTTGAGTAAGAATTGAGAAAGAAATGTATTTTGGGAAAAACCCTTCACTCTTTCCCCAATAGCATAGGCTCATGTCATTTATACTGTAACTATATCTCTACCTCCCCTATGACTTGCTGAGTACGTAAGTACTCACCCTTGCAACAACTCATCCATAGATGGAGCGTTCTATGACCTTGGAGGATACCCTGAAGATGCTGCAGACCCAGGAGAAGATGAGCAGTTCCCTTCGGAGCCCTGATGTGGTGCTGTCTTGCTGTCAACCTCTGTTTCCTGTGGATTGCTTTTGGGCCTAGCTTCCGCCAACTAGATGTGTTATTTTGGTAGACCCTTGTGCCTTGTAAGGCACTGTACCTCGTTTTGTACTAAGGCCTGATGGCCATACAAATATGACTATTGTACTATTTTGCTGCTGCAATGTAATCCTGTGATTGACTCATCCTGGGAAGTCAAGTGGTTTAAGGGACCAGCCGCACCGAGCTGGGCTCCTCACAGGTGATGTCACTGTCGTGGCAGACGTGACACTACCAATCATAGATCTATAAAGCTTTGAGTCTACCGGTTTACCTCCTTCGTCAGAAACAGGGTGACCGTTTGTGGCCATTGGTGTCTTGATTGGCTTTGCTCCTTCAAGTCCGAATTTCTTGAGAAAGTCCTTCACACATTTGCTTTGACTGATGAAAGTTCCTTCCTTGAGTTGTTTAACTTGAAGTCCGAGGAAGAAACTTAGTTCACCTATCAAGGACATCTCAAATTCCCTGGACATCATGTTACCAAATTCCTCGCAAAAGTCTTGGTTAGTAGATGCAAATATAATGTCATCAACATAAATTTGACATACAAAGAAATCATTTCCAATTTTCTTAGTAAATAAGGTAGTATCAACTTTCCCAATTTTAAAGCCTTTTGAAATTAAGAAGTCTCTAAGTCTTTCATACCAAGCACGAGGTGCTTGTTTAAGACCATAAAGAGCCTTGGAGAGTTTATAAACATGATTTGGTTTTGTAGGATCTTCAAAACCAGGTGGTTGTTTGACAAATAGCAATTCACTAATTTTTCCATTTAAAAATGCACTTTTGACATCCAATTGATAAAGTCTAATCTTATGAGACGAAGCAAAAGCAAGCAAAATTCTAATAGCTTCAAGTCTAGCTACGGGTGCAAAGGTTTCACCAAAGTCCAAACCTTCGACTTGAGTATATCCTTGAGTGACCAATCTTGCTTTGTTCCTTACTACCACTCCGTTTTCATCTTGTTTGTTTTTAAAAATCCATTTGGTTCCGATGACGTTGTGTTCATCTGGATTTGGTTCTTCGACCAATTCCCAAACATTGTTGTGGGTGAAGTTGTTTAATTCTTCATGCATAGCATTCACCCAATCCGGATCTTTCAATGCTTCATCTATATGTGTGGGCTCAAAAGAGGAAACAAAAGAGAAATTTTTGCAAAATGAAGCAAGATGGGAGCGAGTTTGAACACCCTTACGCAAGCCACCAACAATTTGATCGACGGGGTGATCCTTAGAAATTGAGTGATGAATTCTTGGATGATCAACCGGGTCTTGTGAAGTAGAGGTAGATGTTGCTTCTGATTGTTGTGGAGGCGAATCTTCCACATTAACCACTTCAACTATTTGATCTTCATGTTGAGGTGTTGACGAGGAGGGTATATCTTGAGTGGATGGATCTTCATCTCGATCACTATCTTCTTTTGGCTTGATATCCCCAATGGTCATCTTCTTCATCGCCACCCTTAAACCTTCATTACCTACATCATCCAAGTTGTCTTGCTCCTCTTGAGAGTCGTTAGTCTCATCAAATTCTACGTCATGCGTCTCTTCAACCAAACTGGAGTTTTGGTTGTAGACACGGTATGCTTTGCTATTTGATGAGTATCCTAATAAAAATCCTACATCACATTTACTTTGAAATTTAGATAAGTGTGTACCATTTTGTAAAATGTAGCACTTACATCCAAACACTCGGAAGTAGGAAATGTTTGGTTTCCTTCCAATGAGAAGCTCATATGGTGTTTTCTTTAATAGCCGATGACAATAAAGTCGATTCGATGCATGGCATGCGGTGTTGATTGCTTCGGCCCAAAAGGTGTCCGAAACATTGTACTCCGAAAGCATGGATCTTGCCATATCTATCAATGTCCGGTTCTTTCTTTCGACTACCCCATTTTGCTCCGGTGTATACTTGGCCGAAAACTCATGTTTGATGCCCTTATCATCACACCAGTTTTCAACCTTGGCATTCTTGAATTCGGAGCCATTGTCACTTCTGACTTTCTTGATCTTGAAACTAAATTCATTTTTGGCCCTTTGTGCAAAACTTTTTGTCGTGGTATTGCGAATACCACGGTAGGTTTTGTGAACGATACTAGCGAAGAAAACGCGACGCGGGCTGACCGGGTGACCGGTCTTCCCCCGCCGGACAAACACAAGAATTGACACGAGGATTTATACAGGTTCGGGTCCCGGTGGGGGCCCTAGTCCGTCGGCGTGCTCCCGACCGGAGCCGGCTGGGGAGGCTCTCTCGGGGGAGAGGCTTCCGGAGCACACCTGAGAGTTTTGGCTATTCCAATAATGAAATCGCTTGCTTACAACTGAGGGGTACAAGGGCTATTTATAGCCCCAAAAAGAAGCAAAAAGACCTATCTACCCCGGAAGCCACCGTCGGATTGAGGGGTAGCAACGTCCTTCTCCCGGTCAAATGCCTTGGATGCTTGACAGGTGGTCGCTGATTCCCGAGGCGCTCCTCGCGTGACCTGCACGTGATCAACAACCAGAGTCTTTACCTTTAGTAGGACGACGAGGCCCGGGACACGCACCGGAGGCCAGGTCCCGGGACCGGCGCCGGAGGCCAGGTCCCGGGGGCCAAAAGGCGGCGCCTGGGGCAGCCACCGGAGGCCAGGTCCCCGGGCAAATGGCGGCGCCCGGGACCGGCGCAGGAGGCCAAGTGCCGGGGGCCAAAAGGCGGTGACGAGGATTGACACCCGAGTCTTTCAAATAAATGCACTGTTGGTTCAAGACAAATTCGAGCCAGACATATGCCCGGCGGTGCGAACTCAAGTCATTTTAAGAAACATCAGTCCGAGGTCGCAAGCTTTGCGCAATCAGGTCGCAGGCTTTGTTCGATCAGGTTGCGGGCTTTGTGCGATCAGACCGCAGGCTTCGCACGGTTAGGAGTTCGTATGCTATACGCGAACAGAATATCAAGGATGTCGCGCGGTCAGCCAACATCCCGCGGTCAGAGTATTTTTTGACCGGGGTACTTGGGGTTCATTTGTCTGGCTGCCTCTATGGCGAAAATATTCCAAGTATCCCGAAGATTCCTCCACATGGAAGATCAACCGTCAGGAGGTTAATACACGCAGTTATCCATGAATAACACGTGTTTAACCTACGTAGAGGTTATGAGCGGTTCTCCAAAAACCGCATCCAACCGTCCTAACAACTGTTTGATGCAGTTATGGCATGACACCCTTTCGACCAGTATAAAGGAGTAGCAAAATGCATCGAACAGGGGGATCAGAGGATCAAAAGATCAAACCATCTCGACCACTCAAACAGCCAAGTCTACGGCCCAGATTAGATAATGTTTACAAGCCTCCTGGGGCTTCTTTCTGTACACTTACATAGGAAAAACCTTCGCCTGTGAAGGTCTTTTCCTGCCATCTTGTAAATCTTTACCACACATAGTGAAATCCCAACAGGACGTAGGGCTATTACTCCCACCATCGAGGGCCCGAACCTGTATAAATCTCTCTGTGCTCCTGTTCTCCATTTTTTCTACATACCTTCCCGGAGGGTCATCTGGAAAGGTCTCGCTAATACAAATTTTGCATAAGTTTGGCTGAGGACTCCGAGTCCGAATCGTCGACAGCTGGCGCCCACCGTGGGGCCTTTCTCAAGGTGTCGTAATTTTAATTCGGAGGTTTGCTGAAACATGGCTGGGGCATATGATTCCGAGAACGATTTTGATCTCGAGGATTATGCTCATATTCCAATGCCTTCTCCAAGTGATCCTGTTCCAATGGAGTAGGTTGAAGGCCGGAATCTTCCAGAGGTGGAATCATCTCTCCAGGTCATGTCCATCGACCAGGGGGCGACTAGTGCAAGGTCAGAACCCAGAGAGGTCCTTAATGAGCTAGAGGATGAATCCGGTCCGTCATACGACCCCGCTGAGGGGAAGGATGATGTCGACCTGGAAATCAGCCCAGGGAGATTCGACCCTGATAACCTTCACCGTCTCTTTGATTTCAAGTCTGACTCGGAACAAACTGAGATGTTTTCCCCATCGGCAACTTCTCTCCCTAGACAGTTCGCTGCTTTGTCGGAGGAAACTCCTGATCAGCTGGCTGCTAGGGAAGAACGGGATCGCAAACAGAAGGAGGATGAAGATCTCGAGCAACAAAACAATGAACTACGCAGAACTGCCCTAGAGGCTCTGCAAGATTCGCAGGCTCGTTACGATGCTGCTCCGAGTTCTTCTCGACGGTCACGTGGTCGCAAACGTGACCAGACCCCTTCTTTGCCACCGGAGAGTTTCCCGGTGGACGAGGAAACAGTAACACCTAGTGCCCCTAGGAGAAGCACCCATGGTCGACTGCGATCTATCGCGGAAGTCATGCGTAACTTTCCTCCTACGATCATGGATGCGCAGAAACCAGCCTTTACCAGGATCTTGGCAGAAAGGCTGGAGGAAGTCGCATCTGAGGCGACCCCAACGGCCTCTTCCCGCTCGGTAACACGCTCCCGCGAACGAGATTGTCTCCACTCTGGTTCTGGCCGGCGAAGTTACCCACCGCCCGTACCGTCTCGACAAGACAAGTACCGGCGAATGCAGGATTCTCGTACTAGGGATCAGATTCGTATTCACTCTCGTTTGGGGCCGTGAGTAACTTCACCGTTACGTGAGGCCACCCATAACCCGATTGAGAGTCACAGGGCAGTTCACGGTCCCTACGTCGGTTGTAAAGCTTTCTCGCCCAGCCTACGAGCGGTTGTTTGGCCTGATAAGTTTCAACCGGGGGCCATTGAAAGGTTTGATGGAACTCAGAACCCATCCGAGTTCCTCCAAATCTATATTACTGCCATCCAAGTGGGAGGGGCCGATGACAAGGTCATGGCCAACTATCTACCAACTGTCCTCGCAGGACCGGCTAGAACCTGGCTGTTTAACTAGCCCGAAGGTTGCATTTATAATTGGGAAATGCTGTGCGATGCTATCCTCAGCAATTTCCAAAATTGTTACCAAAAGCCGGGTAAAGAGGACGATCTTCATTGGCTACGACAAACTTCAACCGAGACTCTTCGGCAGTTTGTCAAAAGATTTGTCGGGGTGAGGAATACCATCCCGAACATATCCGATGGCTCCATTATCAGGGCATTTAAACATGTCGTTCGATACCGAAGATTTACCGAAGATTTGCTTATCCACCCTCCTCGATCAGTGGCCGATCTGTTCCACATGGCCGATCGATACTCTGATGCAGCCGAAGCGGTCGCATGGAACCGGATGGTCGACAAGGGTGACCTACCACCACAATCAGGTGGGAAGTCAAAAAAGTCAAAGAGGAACCGCTCTGGACAATACCGCGAGGTCGTAGTCGCGGAGAAGCCGCCTTCGACCAAAGGTAACGAGCCTTCATTCAAAAATAAAACTGCCTCTGGTGGTCGGAATGTCGACCAGCCAAAAAAGTCAACTAATCCGCAGGAGAGCAAGAAGTGGTGTCCACTCCACAACTCCGCAGGCCACGACCTCAAGAATTGCAGGAGTTGGTTGAAGCAACTGGATGACTTCTACCAGGGAGTTGGGCCAATGCCAACCTTACCACCTAAAGAACAGGCGTGCGGACTTAGGGACGCTGACGGAGACAAGGAAATGTCCTACCAGGTACCCCAAAATCATATTAATGTTATTTTTGGAGGTTCTTCTTCTTTCATTTCCAAAAGGCAGTTTAAGGCTTTTTACCGAGAGGTTAACCAAACGGAGACATCACTTGGTGAGCCTCAATACCCCCATTGGTCGGATACACCTTTGACATTTGATCGCACTGATTGTCCGGCGGGGTTAACACGACCATTGAGGCTCCCTCTGGTCATTACCCCGATCATCAGTAACGCGAGAGTTGAAAGGGTCCTGATCGACGGGGGAAGCTCCCTTGACATTTTGTTGGTCAAGGCACTCGACGAGATGCAAATTCCTCGTTCGAAGATTAAGCCAATAATCCATCCATTTTATGGGATAATCCCAGGCCCCTCCATGATGCCGTTGGGACAAGTGGTCCTCCCGGTCACGCTGGGAGAACCAGATAATTTCCGAACAGAATTGGTTACTTTTGACGTAATCGATTGTGATTCGGCTTATAATGCAATCTTTGGCAGGCCAACTCTCGCTAAATTCATGATGGCAACGCACTATGCTTGCCAGTGCGGAAAATTGCCTGGCCCCAAAGGTGTCATCTCGGTCCGAGGCAGTCGCAACGTGGCACTCACGTGCGACCGGCTATCTTTGGAGATGGTAGATCAACTTCCCCTCCAGGACGCCCAGGTCGCCACCGTTGCCACCGACGCTATCAAGGCTGCTCCTCGACCAGATGAGAAACTCAAACTGGTTCCTTTGTTTCCAGATGATCCATCCAAGACAGTTTGGGTTGGATCAGCTCTGGGTGACAAATAGGAACTCGATCACATTGCTTTCCTCCGGGCTAACGCAGATGTGTTTGCGTGGAAACCGTCCGACATGCCCGGTGTCCCAAGGGAAGTAATTGAGCACAGGTTAGCAATTCGACCTGGACAACGACCAATAAAGCAAAAGCTCAGGCGTTTTGCTGTTGACCGACAGGAAGCCATCCGAGAGGAGTTGGACAAACTCCTACAAGCCGGGTTTATCTGTGAAGTTGATCACCTGGAATGGCTTGCCAATCCGGTCATGGTCCGCAAGTCAAATGGCAAGTGGAGCATGTGCGTCGACTACACTAGCCTCAACGCTGCCTGTCCGAAGGATGACTTTCCCCTTCCCCGCATCGACCAGCTGATCGACTCAACTGCGGGTTGCGAACTGATGAGTTTTCTGGACGCTTACTCAGGATATCATCAAATTAGCATGGCAGAAGACGATGAAGAGAAAACTGCCTTCATCACCCCGTTCGGCACATACTGCTATGTCAGAATGCCGTTCGATCTCAAGAACGCAGGTTCCACGTACCAGCGCTTGATGCAAAAGACCTTTCTTTCCCAGATAGGGTGTAATCTCGAAGCATATGTGGACGACTTGGTTGTAAAAAGTACCAAGGGATTGTCTCATTTGGACGATCTCGCTGAAACCTTCTATAATTTGAATCGCTTTGGAATAAAATTAAACCCGGAAAAATGTTCTTTCGGGGTTTCTTCAAGAAAACTTCTTGGTTTCCTTGTGTGTTCCAGGGGCATTGCAGTTAATCCTGAGAAAATTAGGGCCATTGAACAAATGAGATTGCCCTCGACCATGAAGGATGTTCAACGCCTGGCTGGTCGCATGGCGGCTTTAAGTCATTTCATATCGCGACTAGGCGAAAGGGGATTGCCTTTCTTCAAAGCCTTGCGGAAGCATCACAATTTTACATGGTCGGATGAGGCCGAAAAAATGTTTCAGGAGGTGAAGACATATCTATCCAGTCCGCCAGTATTGTCCGAAACCCAGAAAAATCTGGTTGAATCGCCAAATGGGCGGTCGAACTCGGTGCCTTCGAGATCCATTTCACGCCCCGCACGGCGGTTAAGTCTCAGGTTTTAGCCGACTTTGTAGTCGAATGGACCAACCCTGAGCCACCCGTGCAGGTGCCGGAGGAATTGGGGTGCCCCGATTACTGGACAATGTACTTTGACGGCTCCCGTAGTTTTCAACACTCGGGGGCTGGAGTGGTCTTAGTTACTCCCCAGGGCGAACAGCTTAAGTATGTCATCCAACTACACTTTGTTGCGACCAACAACGCGGTAGAGTATGAAGGTCTTATTGCAGGGCTCCGGGCAGCAAAATTCATCAGAGTCCGTCGATTAGTGGTAAGGGGAGACTCACAGCTAGTCCTAAACCAGGTAAACAAGGAGTACAGCACCTCCAATGAGACAATGGCTCATTACCTGGGGGAAGTGAGGAAATTGGAAAAATACTTCAGTCATTTCGAAGTCCAATATATCCCGCGAAAGGACAACATTCTCGCAGACCAATTATCCAAAATTGGGTCCTCACGTATATCCGCTCCGGCAGGAGTGTTCGTTGAATACTTGGACCGTCCTTCGATCATGACTTCGGTCGAGGATGATCCGGTAATAGCCTCCGTTACCAACCTCGGTCAGGAACAGGATTGGACTCATCCATTGAGAGTCTATCTTGAACACGGGACCCTACCCGAGGACGAAACCGAAAGCAATCGGTTAATTCGAAAAGCGCGTCTGTACAAGCTCATAGATGGGGTTCTGTACAGAAAGGGTACTCAAGGAGTATTCATGCGTTGCATATCTCAGGAGGAAGGAAAATCCCTCTTGAAAGAAATAGATGATGCATGTGGTGCACACGCGTCATATCGGACACTGGTCGAAAAAGCTTTTCGGCAAGGATTCTACTGGCTTTCGGCACTTGATGATGCCAAGCACATGGTCAAAAAGTGTCCTCAGTGTCAGTTCTACGCGAGACAGGTTCATCAACCTGCCTATGCGTTACAGACCATTCCCCTCGCATGGCCTTTCGCGGTTCGGGGAATGGATATTGTCGGTCCTATGCCACATCTGTCAACGGGTACAAGTTTCTGTTCGTAGCCATTGACACATTTACAAAGTGGATCGAGGCCGAACCGGTACGAAATATTACCGCATCAGCAGCACAAAAGTTCTTTCACAAGAACATTGTGGCTCGATTTGGTGTTCCAAACCGTCTTATCACTGACAATGGTTCCCAGTTTGCTAGTGGTCTTTTCCTAGACTATTGCGATCAGATTGGAACTAAAGTGTGCTTTGCTTCTGTGGCGCATCCACAAAGCAATGGTGCTGTAGAACGGGCCAATGGGCAGATACTACAAGGCATTAAAAAACGTGTTTTTGATCGCCTTAGGACTCGCTCGGGGGGTCGGGTAGATGAGCTCTATACCGTTCTATGGGCACTACGAACTACCTCTAGTCGAGCCACCGGTGAGACGCCCTTCCATCTGGTCTATGGGGCCGAGGCTGTACTACCTATGGAAGTCAGTATTGGGTCTGTTCGGACAAAACGACTCGAACAGGTTGATCAGTCTGAACAGTGGTCACAAGATCTCATCCTCCTAGAAGAAAGGCGTGATCGCGCTTTGGTCAAGTCCGCGGCATACTTGCAAGCTTTGCGTAAGTATCACAGTAAAAGGGTGCGACCACGTAGTCTTCACGTGGGCGACCTGGTCTTACGAAAAATCCAAGATCAGTCTAATCGCAACAAATTCTCTCCGAAGTGGGAAGGCCCTTATACTGTTGTCTCGGTACCGCGACCAGGATCCGCGCGGTTAGCTATGGAGGATGGTCGAATTTTGTCCAATACTTGGAACATCGATCAACTTCGCAAGTTTTACGTGTAAGTACTCAACCCCATTTTTCCTGTTCAATTAGCATTTTTTCATAAAATAAAAAATGTTTTACTTTCATATGATGAATATTTCCCTTTATGCCCATCCACTGCGAATTCGGCTTGGGGGCTGGTCGCCCGCGGTTAGATCATTATAACATCCTGGTCGGATTCGCTGGCCGATCTCATAACCACTTTCAGATACGTCACTCCTAAATAAGCCGTTTCTCAACGCACACGGGGCTTTCTGGCAAGTCTTTTGTTATCAGGGTGGCTGCTGGTTTGCAAACAGGGCTAGGCATTATAGTGATCTAATTGTTGATTCGATCACTCACCTTTGGTCATTATATTCACTTTTCTTCTGTGTTTGTAATACTAAGTCTTCAGTATCTACAATCACAGGCGGGGACTAGGGGGATATGTTTATAATATGAAACGACATAAAACAAAAATATATTCATTTTCAGAAATGAATTTTCATGTGCATTGCATTGTATACAACTGTTTCTGTACAGGTATAGGGATCATTCGATCCCAAGCTCAGTTAGGAGCTTATCTACAAGGGGATTAATCTCCTCCATGACAACCTCTAGTTGCTCTTCACTCTCGACCCCAACCGGTCCCACCAATGGATTCAGATCTGCATCTGGGCCATGGTGAAGATGAACCCGGCTGAGGACAGCGGAAGCGGCTGACCGAAGTCTGGTTCTGATCGCCTCTGCTTGTCACTGTGTATCCTCAGGGAGATACTCGAGAAGTGACTCCGCTTGGGCCATGACTAGTGCAAACCAGTCATCTTGGCTGAGATTGTCTCTTGTGGTTTCGACCACATCAGCCTTCAGAAGATGAGCCACTGTCTTCAGTTTTCCGAAGACTGAACGGCTCAGCTTTCCAATCGCCTTTTCGGAGGTTTGGATAGAATCCTGGAGGAGTTTATTATCCTGGCTGAGTTGCTTTATTTGACCAGCTTGCGCTACAACGAGAAAAAATATTACTCACAGGTTATGAGGACAAGTCTTCCTAATCAGGAATCGACTTACCAGCAAGTTGTGACCACAGTTTGTTGTTTTCGATCTCTTGGTTCCTAGCCACTGAGAGCGAATGAAGCTTGACTGTGGCCACTTCTTTGTCCAACAATGCCACCTTTCTGTAGTAAAACAGAAGGGGTAGTCATAACCAATTGATATTTTTTACAAGTTGAGGAGTAATGGTCCTCACCTGCGCAAGTTGTCTCGTTCTCTTTGTATGGCCTTCATGCCTGCCACCGTAGCACGCGATTGGGCCATCATCCGGGATAGTTCCTGCGATGCAAAAAGGGGAGTTAAAGGTGTCCTATGTCTAATTCAGGCACCTAGAGAGAGGTTCATCATACCTTCATAAACTCCTGTATTGAGGCATCTCTCGGACTAACGGGAAGACTCGTTGAAGGTCCGAGGGTGCCTACAGAAGGGATGGGAGATGGGAGTGCCTGCTGGGCACTGCCTTCGATCGCCGTCGGTTGTGACTGGGTCCTTACGCCTGTTTCTCCTCTCACGGCCCAGACGGTTTCCTGGACCAAGGGGACGGAGCACTCCTCACTGGAGGCTCCTACACCAGTAGCGACTTCAACCCTTCCCGTAGTGGTTGAAGGGCTGGGTGCTGTTTCTTTTCGCCTGACAAAGGGAAAGGAGAACCAAATGATCACAATTCATGATCATCATTTCTAATACAACCAGGATAAAGGTTCTTACCTTATTTGAAATCCCATTAGCCTTTGAGATTTCAGGGAAGGTTCCCCTTGAGAAAGGAGACGATTGTCATCTGTCCTGATCTTCCTCTTGGAGAACAAGGCATCTCCCCCCTGGGTATGTTCTTCTGTGAGCACATTTCTAGGGGAAGATGAAGATGAATGAGAAGAATCCTTACGTGGGCAATCGGTCCTGTTGGCGGGGTGGCATCCAAAGGCCTCGATGGCTCCTGGACTTCTGGGGCCGGCACCTCGTGTGCAACCACCTCCACTCCTGTCTGGGGAGGTGGAGGATTTTCCTCCCTGGGACTCACAGGAGTCGCAGGGGGAAGCTCTTCTCCCTGCATAAGCGTTAACTCATCAAACGCACAGAGGGAATTGGTGAAAACAAGACCGTGAGAGAATCTTACCACGGTCGTCCCTTCGACCAGGGAAGTAGAGGCGACTGGCTCTGAAGCTTCAGGAGCCAGGGGATCATCCGCGACCACAAGGCTTTCGGTGGCCGCAGGGTCTGCTACGACCTCCTCTGCAGCGGCCGTTGTTTCGGCGGAATTAGTTCGAGCATCACCGGATAGAGAGCCCGCAATCTTCCTCCTCGGTGAACTAGAGGAACTTCATCGTCTTCCTCCTCGCTCCCCTCTCCCTGTACAATGAAGAAGTAATTCCAGTTCGCACCTGGAAAGATTGGAGGGACATGATATCTTACCGCAGTTTTTCTGGCGGTAGGAGGAGCGCTTCGTGAAGACCCTTCCCCAAGATTCAGCCTTGCTTTCTTGGAGGAAGGATTCCTTGTCCTAGGTCTCGAGGAGACCTTCTTCACGTATTTCGTCGTTGGCTTCCCCAGGGAACCAACGTTCTCGCTGGGAAGCGTCGCCTCGGTGAACCTCCCTAGAAGCTGTTCTCATTCCAATAGAATTAGTGCTGGACATACATGAGACCTACAAAACAGAGGCCAAGTGGGAAATGTACCTTTCGGCGCTCCTGTTGGAGGTCGTCGCCGGCGTGGATCAAGCTTTGGGGACGAGGCAATCCCCTGGGGCCTTCTACCTCGGCGTTGTACGCCCGGAGAAGGTAGTTAGTCCGCCGCTCAATCTCGGCAGAGGATAGGACTGTTCCCAGACATGAATCAAATCAATGCATTTCAGAAATGACAAAAGGATTTCAGTGTCAGAAATGAATACCTTCATTGTAGTCACTAGTACAGAAATGCAGTCTACTAACCCCTATCTTCTATCGGTTATTAGCGAAACAGCAAAAAATCGATAGAAAATGTGCCTCGCGGTCATAAAAGCCCGACGGATGTATTTTCCCTATCGGTTTATAAGAAATTTACCGATAGAATAAATAGTATGATTTACTCTAGCGGTGATGAACATATTTTCCGTTAGAAGAGATGCATAAGTACTGACGGAATAATGTTGTGCGCCGATACGACTGGTCGACTTCAACAACTAGACTTATTCTATCGCTACTGTATGAATATACCGACAGAGTATATTAAAAATTCCTATCGGCAATATGTAGTGCGCCGATAGAATAGTTGGCCTTCTACAAATATTTTTATTCTATCGGTAATGGATTCTTTTACCGTTAGAATATATAGAAAATTGCTTAGAAATGTTCGTCTTCAAATAGTTTTATTCTATCGGTAATGAATGTTTATACCGGTAGAATATTGCAAAAAATATCTTAGAACTGTTGGCCTTCTACAACTAGTAATATTCTATCGGCAATGTGCGTACACACCGATAGAATATGTACAAAAATTCCTATCGGTAATATTTATTGTGCCGATAGAACCATTCGCCTTCTACAGATGTTTTTATTACTAACGGTATTCTGTTTTCGTACCGATAGAAAATATATATTTGTATAAATACACGGGTATGTCTCTTTCATTCTCACAGTTCATCTGGGGCTCGTAGTCCTAACCCGTAAGCTCCATGGACGGCCGGCGCACCTCTACAGGGGACCGCTGCACCTCCGCACCTCCATCGACGCCCTCTAGACGTCGGCATCCCAAGGAAGGTACGTAAAATTTCTGCAATATTGTTAGATTATTCTAATCCGATTATGGCAATAATTCTGCTTTTTTTGTATCCTTCATTTTGATGTGTCTTCTTTTCAATATGATTATGATCTGTTCAGGTCCTTGGATGATGCTCTTGAGGGGCAACGTATTTCACGGTTCTTCATCGCA
Organism: Pharus latifolius; assembly: GCA_019359835.1. NCBI lineage: Eukaryota > Viridiplantae > Streptophyta > Magnoliopsida > Poales > Poaceae > Pharus > Pharus latifolius. The sequence continues at coordinate 35,159,856 of CM033323.1, read as the reverse complement.
GTACGCTGCCTACGTTGGCTTGTTGGCGAAAGAAATGGTGAAGATCACCGTCGAGAGCTGGAAGGACGTGAAGGGCGAGATCTTGGTTGGCTCGGTCGAGAAGATGCTTAAGCCCGGCGTGTTTCTCAAATCAGGACCTATAGAAAGCATCTTACATTTTTTTGCATGCACCAGCTTGTGGCCAGATGCTTACCTACTTGGAGAAGAAGAATTGTTGTTATTTGCACAGCCATTCTACACCATCACTACACAGAACAACATCTTGGAAGGTAGGTTCTTTTTGTTAATGGAGTTGAGTTGAGTTGAGTTGAGTTGATCGAGTTTGAGTCCGAGGAAATCACCAATACGTACAAATGTATGTCGACGGCAGTTCCAGCTCCTCGGGCGTCTTCGAACTGAACTCCTATGGTTAAGTCCAATGTGGTTCAGACATTTGCTGTTTTGGATGAATGGATTTGTGATGTATCAGGTCTAACTTGTAGTCGGTAGTTGCATTGTGGCAACCTGCAAAGGTTCCCTTTTATGTAAAATGCATGTATGGGCCACTGGGTCCTCGTCGTGATCTGTTGTTAATTTCAGACGTGGCTTTTGTAATATACATCGAATGTGTGAATTGTTGTATTTGTATATTGTTGTATATTTGTGTATCATGTATTGCTAATTGGGACATGCACTTGAATGTGCAGGGAGCATTTGTGTATTTAATTGTATTGGTAGGTAGGTGTGTATTTGTACTGCTGTTTCAGACATGCACTTCAATTTGTGAACTGGCATGTGTATGTTTGTACTTGAATTTGTATTGGTGAACTGGCATGTGTATGTTTGTACCTGAATTTGTATTGGTGAACTGGCATGTGTATGTTTGTACCTGAATTTGTGAACTGGCATCTGTAATTTCTTTGGCAAGATGAAGTCCCAACTACCTACGAAAAGTATTTTTGTGTCTCCTAGTTAATCCACAAATTAGCATTTCTTGAAATATATTGCTTTAACTTCTAGTTAAGATCCGTTTGATGTAAGATCTGTTTGATGTTACATTGATATGATTCCTTGAATGTGAGAAATGGCATGTGCATGTTTGTCCCAGTTTGGTAACAGTACCTCCTCTAACGGTAAGTACACATATTTACCGATAGGAAAACACATATATTTGTTTAGTCATGCATATTCTAACGGTAAATACACATATTTACCGATAGGAAGCACATATATTTGTTCAGTCATGCATATTCTAATGGTAAATATGTGTTTTTACCGATAGAAAAATACATATATTTGCTCAGTCATGCATAGTCTAACGGTAAATGCACATATTTACCGATACAAAAACTAATGCTCGAGTGTCATGCATCATCTAACGGTAAGTACACATATATACCGATAGAAAAACTCATGTGCGTGCTGTGTCATGCATGATCTAATGGTAAGTACACATATTTACCGATAGGAAAACACATATATTTGCTCAGTAATGTATATTCTCTAACGGTATGTGTGTGTTTTTACCGATAGAATATGTGAGCGGCAAATTACCTAAGTTAGTCTGACAGTTATTTCATGTATTTACCGTTAGAAAAATTTCCATTATAAGGAAAACCCCACTCGACCATTGCTGAGCTGCTCTTTAATTTGTTCTGTTGCACTCTGTGTCCCTCTGTTTGTGACGAAAGTTCCAGCTACACTGCTAGGGTGATCAGCGCAGGCTGGAGGGAAGTTGATTGCGCCCCTCTCTTTAAGGTACACTTAATCGTCGACACTTATCTCTCTCTCCCTCTAGATCTCCCTTTCTCTCTACTTGCAAGCTAGCTGTATTGTGTAGTTCCAAGTTTGTAGCTCTAAGCTTGGGAGCTTGGTAGCTGGAAATGCGTCATGTTTTAGGAGCTAACTAGCTTGTATTGTGTAGTTAGCTAGGTTAATTAGTGTTAATTTCGTCAGGCTAGGGTTCAACACATGTATCTGTTGTAAGAGGCTGTACATGTACATATACATAACTTAATCGGGCAGGTTTCATGCATGGCTTACTCGTTAAATTTTGTTAATTGTAGATGGACAGGAAATATTGGATGTATGGAATAAAACGTACTACTCTTGAATATTTGGATGGTGTGAATGAGTTTATTAAATTTGCTGAGCAACAAAAGGAGAGGAAGGGAGAGAAAAACATGCTCTGTCCTTGTACAGATTGTATGAACTTGAAGAGGTTTAGCAACTCTGATCAAATTAAGAGTCATTTGATTCGTCGTGGTTTTAACGCACGATACACCCGTTGGATATGGCATGGCGAAGATCTTGAGGAAACAAGCACCACTACTACCAATCAGCACGACTCGGATGTGGATTGCAATAATATCGATGATCATCCCAATTTTGGTAATGTTCATTCCGATGTGCACGTAGATGATGATGATGACAATCTAGATGAGATGTTACGTGATGTAGAGGAAGATTACAACGAAAATGACTTCTGTGAATTTGAGAAACTGATTGCTGACTCTGAGAAGCCTCTGTTCCCTGGATGTGCAACATTTACAAAACTGTCTTCTGTGCTGAGATTATATAACTTGAAGGCAGGAAACGGTTGGAGTGATAAGAGTTTCACGACACTATTAGATCTTCTAGCGGACATGCTTCCAGAGGGAAATAAGTTGCCAAGATCTACTTACCAAGCCAAAAAACTGTTGTGTCCGTTGGGAATGGAAATCGAAAGAATACATGCATGCCCAAATGATTGTGTGTTGTACCGTAACGAGTACTCCAGTTTGCATGTTTGTCCAAGATGCGGCGCATCGAGGTATACGCGTAGGGACCGGATTGACAGTGAACGTCACGAGGTAAGGAAAGGGCCCCCGGCAAAAACTGTGTGGCACTTGCCTGTGATACCTAGATTGAAGCGGCTGTTTGCAAATCCGAAAGTCGCGAAGCACTTGCGTTGGCATGCTGAAGCCCGGAAACAAGACGGAAAACTGAGAAACCCAGCTGATTCTATTCAATGGAGAAATATCAACAGAACATTTGCTGAGTTCGGCGGCGAACTTAGGAATGTAAGGTTCGGGCTGAGTACAGATGGTATGAACCCACATGGTAATATGAGCAGCCGGCACAGCACTTGGCCGGTTCTTTTATGCATCTACTATCTTCCTCCTTGGTTATGCATGAAGCGCAAGTACATCATGATGGCGTTACTAATCTCAGGACCCAGACAACCCGGAAATGATATTGACGTGTTTCTAGCGCCTTTAATCGAGGACTTACAGAAATTGTGGAGCGAGGGTGTGCAGGTGTGGGATGCATACAAGAAAGAGAATTTCATCTTGCGGGCCCTGATATTTTGCACCATAAATGATTTTCCTGCCTACGGCAATTTGTCGGGGTATAATACGAAAGGAGCCAAGACTAGCCCTATTTGCTTAGATGAAACTGAGAGCATGTGGCTGCGAAACTGCCGGAAAACAGTGTACATGGGTCACCGCAGGTTTCTTCCGGTGCATCACACGTACTGTAAGAAGAGGAAATCATTTAACGGGAAGCCTAAGAAGGGATCAGCTCCAGTGTTTCTGACCGGTAAGGAGATTTACTCACGCGTGAACGACATCAAAGTTGAGTTCGGTAAGCATTCTAAACCTCGAGAAAAAAATGTTTGGAAGAAGAGATCGATTCTCTGGGATCTACCGTACTGGGAGCACTTACAAGTTCGGCATTGCATTGACGTCATGCATGTAGAGAAAAATGTCTGTGACAGTTTGATTGGTTTGTTGTTGAACATTCCGGGAAAGACAAAGGATGGTGTGAAAGCTCATCGTGACATGGTGGAAATGGGGATAAGGACTGAGCTTGCACCTTTAGAGAATGGAAAGCGTACATACCTCCCCCCGGCCTGCTACACGTTGTCCAAGAGCGAAAAAACAGAACTCTGTCGGTGCCTGCACGGTGTTAAAGTTCCATGTGGGTACTCCGCGAACTTGAAAAAACTTGTGTCTATGAAGGACCTAAGACTGGTTGGCATGAAGTCCCACGACTGTCATGTCTTGATGTCACAGATGCTTCCCATTGCTATCAGAGGCATTCTCCCAGTTAAAGTCAGAGAGACAATCACAAACCTATGTTATTTCTTCAACGCAATATCTTGCAAGGTAAGTACGTGCACTCGTACTATAAGTTCACTACCTCCATTTGTGGAGCTTAATTAGAAGATTTTTCTGATATGAATATTTGGCGCAACTGTGTCCTCGTAGGTAATTGATCCCGATGGACTGGACGCTTTGCAACGCGACGTGGTTACAACTCTTTGTCAGCTCGAGATGTATTTCCCTCCATCCTTTTTTGATGTTATGGTCCATCTGATTGTTCACCTTATCAGAGAAATTAAGTTTTGTGGACCTGTGTGCCTGCGCTACATGTATCCATTTGAGAGATTTATGGGTGTATTGAAGGGATACGTAAGGACTCGTCGTCGACCCGAGGGGAGTATCATGGAAGGTTATGCCGCCGAGGAGGTGATTGAATTTTGCACAGATTATATGGCCGGGGTTGACCCAATTGGTGTTCCTAGGTCCCGACACGAGGGTAGGCTTGAGGGAATTGGAACGATTGGATTTAAAGCTATCGTCCCCGCTCGTGATGTGTACGCAAAATCACATTTTTGGGTCTTACAACACATGACGGAGGTTGAGCCATACATACACGAGCACAAGGTAATGTTACGGTCACAGAATCCTTCGAAGTCAGACGTTTGGGTAAGCAGAGAATATAACAGGAAATTTGCTGAGTGGATCCAAGAAAGAGTCACGCGAGCTGCCGAGGGCTCCGTAAGTGAAACTGTGACATGGTTGGCTAGAGGTCCAAGATTCACTGTAGGGACTTGGCAGGGGTACGACATCAATGGGTATTCATTTTACACAAGAGCTCAAGACGCCAAGAGTAGCACGCAATGTAGCGGAGTGACACTGTTTGCTATTTCCGAGGATGCCAGGTCAGTAATGGTGCTGAACTCATATTACGGTGTTATTGATGAAATATGGGAGCTCGATTACGGATTACTTAAGATTCCCCTGTTTCGATGCCAATGGGTCGAAATCCCTCGAGGTGTTCAAGTTGACAGTTACGGGTTTACTCTCGTCGATCTTGGTAGAGTCGGACACCAAGACGATCCATTCATACTTGCAAAGCAAGCCACACAGGTATTCTACATCGTTGACCCGGCCAATCCAAACTTGCATGTTGTCCTCCACAGCAAGAGACGTATTGTTGGGGTCGAAGATGTTGTCGACGAAGAGGAGTATAACCAATTCGATGAAATACCTCCATTTTTAGAGGACATTCAATCTATCCGTACTGAAGATATCGACGAAACAACGTATCTGCGAGATGACCACGAAGAAGGATTATGGGTTGAGAACCATTGATGATTAATTTCTATTTCAGGGATAAATGCCAAGCAAACAGCCCACAAGTTCTGCAGCAAGGTGAGGAACTTATCATTAATACATCAGGCAGTACATTTTTCTTTAGAATTTAATGATAAGCTAGTTCACAGCATTAATACATCTCAATTTTACTCCACAGCATGAGTTCTAACATGTACAGTACCTTTATCCTGTAAATATTTAATTCTTCCCTTCAAATAGCACTTGCAAAAATCTCATCGCAGCCTCTTCAAATTAAGTTCTGCAAAAATCCCTTTTTTCTGACGGTATTTTGTTATTTATACCGATAGAGAAGGACATCTTCTCTCAGGCACTTCAAAACATTTTCTATCGGTATTGTTCTATTTTACCGTTAGAATAAGTTCGTTTGTCTCACGGTATTTGTTGTCTGACGGTTTTTTCCTGTTTTTAACGATAGAAGAAGACTCTGCCGCTTTGAATTCTCAAAAGTGTCGCCATGCGTCGCCTTCGAAACTCTATAAGTACCTCGCCATGCGTCGCGGTATTTTGTTGTTTTTCTAATTCTCGAACGGTTCGACTCCTCATCTTCTCTTTCACAATGGCAACCTCCATGGGATCGTCATCCACGCCCTCCCCGGTAAGAACTCTAAATCTCCTCGGTTTACCCCTGTATTGTTAATCCATGTTCAGTTCATTCTTGACCTGTTGATTTGCACAGGGAATGGTAGCCGTGGAAGACACTGCCAAAGTGAAGGCGACCTGAGGGCCCTCCAGGAGGAGCACAAGCTCCTTACAGACAAGCACACTCAGCTACGACTTGACCTTGACGATCTCTTCCAGCGCACTAAGCGCATGAAGACGGATGGTGACAATGCTAGGGCGAGGACGAGGCGTCTTCGCGAGGAGAAGAAAGCCGCGGATATGACCATCGCTGGCTGCGGTTTGACTATGAAGGATACCATAGCGAAGCTAAGGGAGGTCGCAGGCCTTCTCGACGCGGTAGTAGTTGATCCTAGGGACAACTTGTCGCTAGAGGAGTCATGCGTCCTGGCTGCAAGTCTAACTGACTCTATTCTACATGCAGCCAGGGCTAAGACCACCCCTTGACCTAGCATTTTGCGTTTTATTTTTTTTTGTAAGTGATAAAACAACAATGAATGAACAATTTCTTTTTATGTCAATTTTCCAATTTTCCGGCTATCTTCCCTCTTTCTTTAACATTCTGCAGCTTTCAACCACGGTCTGTTTGATGTTAAATTGTGTACCTTTTCATTACTCTGACGGTATTTTGTTGTTTTTACCGATAGAAAAAGGCCACACAAATCTCAAGCACTTAATCAAAAAAATTTTCTGGGGAAAATTGGGCTCACGGGATTTTTTTGTTTATACCGATAGAAAAGGGCACCTTTTATTACTCTCACGGTATTTTGTTGTTTTTACCGATAGAAAAATGGCACCCAATCTCAAGCACTTTAAAAAATTTTTCTGTGGAAAATTGGTCTCACGGGATTTTATTGTTTATACCGATAGAAAAATGCATCCACTAATTCAAATATTTTTCCGGGAAATTTACTTTTTCTATCGGTATTATTTTGTTGTTTCGATAGAAAATTACATAAGTCTATCGGTATCATTTTGTTATACCGATAGAAAAGTTCCTCCGCTACTTTATTACTCGTACACGGCCCTTTAGTTTCCCTCCACTCGAACAGTTCCACCTTAGAGCACTGCGTCTCTTCGAGAGCGAAGAAAACCCCAACCTCCGCCGTGAGCACTCACTTCCTCTCTCCCACACGACGATCGCCGGCTGGACACTGGTTCGTCACTGCCACCGGTTCTTATTTTCGTCCTTCGCCCGCCGCTGCTGCGTTCTACACAGCCTCTACATCACCAGAACTGATCGCCGCCGTAAACACCCTAATTCATCGTTCTATTTCCAGTATCTTCTTTATTTGATCCTAGTGTTTTGCACGTACTAATTCTTCGAGTTTTGCAATTACACTAGGGTTCCCTATTGTGTTGGCTTATGTACATTCCGCAGGCAATGTTGATTTTAATTAGGGTTTACATAATATGTTCCAGTGCTGTAATGAACCTGTTTTGAGATTTTAACTTCTCTATACTGCTGTATGTGTGATCAATTGTATCCAACTGCCATGTAATGCAGATTATATGTTGGAGGTGTTCTTACACATATTCTATCGGCAGCTCATGTGTTTACCGATAGAAAATTTTTCTGCACAAGTAGTAAAACTTAATTTGGATCTGGAAGGACATGAGCCATGCAATGTACTAGTTTGGTTGGGAATTTTTACTCACTTCGTATGAATATATGGCAATGTGGATGGGTCTTCGATGTATATGTTTCAAATGCCTATATACATGACTTTTCCCAACCTAATAGCTGTGAAGTCCTGATGACTCACATACAGGCTAGGCTAAAGATTATGCACAGTGGCACTTAGATGCTTATGTGCATATTTACGTGTGAAATAATAATACTGGCCCATGAATATTAGTGTAGCAAATCATCGAGAATGTTATGTGATGACAGTGAATAGTGGCTTGTCAACAAAATTCCATATGTAGAGAACATTGCTATGTTCTATCGGTATCTCACGTGTTTGCCGATAGAAAAATTGTCTTGTGTGGAGGTAATTGTTATGGTCTATCGGCAGCTCATGTGTTTACCGATAGAAAATATTTCTGAAGAGTTCAGTAATTTATGCATGTCTTTCTTTTTGTATTATTTTCCCTTTTGCCGCCCTAGTTAGTCTCCAGTCCTGGGCTGAGTTATGGAACTCCAAGGCGAATTAATTGCCATATATATGGTTTGTTGAAGGTTTTGTAGGGGAAGACATGTCGTCGTCTTCATCGGATGGTACTAGTGGTTCGACTAGGGCCAACCCCATCGTAACTACTGAAGATGGGGCTGTTACATCCCAGCGCAAGAGGGTGGGGCGTTTGGCCAAACGCACGGACCTTTCTTGTGAGTTCAACCAATTTGGGAGGCCGATTGGAAAGAATGCTGGGAGGTACGCGGCCTACGTTGGGCTGTTGGCGAAAGAAAGGGTGAAGATCACCGTCCAGAGCTGGAAGGACGTGGCGGCGGACGAGAGGGATAGGTTGTGGGCGGAAGTGAAGGTTAAATGAACTGAAATCGCTGAACTCTTTCGTAATCACGTTCTCTTGGCTTATACTAAAGTTTAACTAACTCGTGATTAATTGTATGCATTTTTCGGAAACAGGCTAAGTGGAACATCCCCGACGATACACCTAGGACTGCCTGCTTGAAGGACATGAACGGAACATGGAAAACCTTTAAGAGTTGGCTCGTCAGTAACTTCCTCGCTGCGGGGAAATCTCCTTGCGAGAAGTACCCCTTCATATCGGAGGAGGTATGGGAGGAATTCACCAAGCAGAAGGGGACTGAGGAGTTCAAGGCCCTTAGCGAGAAGAATAGGGCGATCCAGAAGAGGAACGACCACCCGCATCGGCTCGGATCCCGGGGCTATGCGGGGAAGGAGGAACAGTGGAAGAAGGAAGACGAACAAAATCCTATCATCGACACCCCTGAGTTGCCGCTCTCCGAGATCCGGGATGAGAGGTGCAAGCGATGGTGGAGGGGGAGGGGGTACGTGTCGTCCACGGGGTCTGTGCAGTTCGCAACCCCTGGGGACGCCGACGTTGTGAGGCGAATGGTAAGTTGGCTAACCTCGTAAACTGTGTGCGCACAAGTGTATATAAGGCAATTTGTCTCACAAGGTACCTTCAAATGTAACAGATCTCTTTTGAGAAGGAGGCAGCGGAGGGATTGTTTACCCCGCAGAGGGAGAACGACATCCTCACCCGGGCTCTAGGAAATAAGGAGCATCCCGGGCGGACACGGGCCGTGGGAGCCATTGTGTCGTGGAAGGCCGGTTTCGTAGATCCGGCTCCACCGAGGAAGAAGGCCCGCACCTGGAAGGAAAAGGAAGCTGACCTCTCCGATAAGATATGGGCTGAGGTACGGGAGGAGATACGGGCGGAGATGCGGGCTGAGATACGGGCTGAGGTACAGTCTGAGGTGCAGACCGAGGTCGCACAAATGAGGGAAGAGTTTGCACGGTTGAGACAAGCATTGCTAGCCAAGAGTGCAGATGCGGATCCCCAGGACGACGGTACCCCGGGGGTCGGATAAGCAGTTGCGCTTCGAATGTACTCGCGGATCCAGTGGATCTACTTGAGGTACTGCAAGCCTTCATCTGTGCACTTAAGTTGATGCAAGCCTTCATCTGTGCACTTAATTGTTACAAATTTGCAGGGGCCGGAGGGCTGCATCCTACAGAATCACATAGGCGCCGGGCAGGAAGTGGTTGGACACGGCTTCGTATATCCGTCTGGGCCGGATGTCCGGGTCCGCTGTGTACCTCTGCGGTTGGGTTTCGCAAAGGTACAGGTGGACATGGCCATGCCGGGCTACAACGATTCTCCGTTGCCAGTCCCAACAGAGGAACTGCAGACACTTGCTGAGGCAGTGGGCTCCTACGTACAGTGGCCCAAGAAGTGTCTTGTAATACAACCGGTAAATCCTACACATTTTAGATTACATCCTACTCAGTACACTCAACTTGCATAATCTAACATACGTGCTCATTAATTGAAGTGGCCTGCCGCGGGGCTACCAGGGGACTGCGCCCCCAGCTCGGGGCATGAGGGCCGATCTCGTGCGAACCTGCACACATCAAAGACGGCCTCGACCCCACCCAGCGCATCCACGCCTCCACCTCGGAAGAAAGCCGCCATCACCTCGCCCTTGCCTTCGAAGGTACGCGCTCAGTCCCCGGCAAAAGGCAAGGGCGGCAAAGGCAAGGGCAAAGGGCGACAGGGACTGCCGCGGACATTCACAAACGCGCTCCCACTCCTGTCGGAGGCATCTTTGCGGAAATTGGATCGATCAACCAGAGACCTCCACGATTGGTACCTACATCGAGCTCGGTGCAGCCTGAACTTCTTAGTTCCCTACAGGCCTGGGCAGTTCCACCTTGAGCCCGGGACTATATCCGTGGCACACAAGGATCTGTTCGACCTCTACAACTGGCGGGAGCTCGATATGTCCATCATACAGACTGGAGTCCTATGAGTTTGCTGATGCTATGTATTGCTGTTTTCTAACTCTGTTTGCTAACTCTGCATTAATGTTGCAGTTCATTTGAATACTGAGTAACTTTCTGTGAAATTAATATTAATCTCGTCCTTCGCATGCAGGTGCATGTACAGGCTAGCATCGGAGGCTGCGTGTGACAAGGTGGGTTTCCTCGACCCAGAGAAAATAAGCCTCACGATGCTAGAGCAGGACGCCGCGCACGCTGAGCAGTACATATCCAGCGCGCTGATGGCGCAGCAGGACAGGGACTTCATTCTGGTGCCGTACCACCAAAGGTTAGTGCATTTCGTACTAATTTAACTCAATCTTGTATGTTACACCTGAGATGTACTTTGAGCTAGCGGTCCTCTTTTACGTACAATGCAGGGGCCACTGGATCCTCATCGTGATCTGTCCGCCGAGGAACGAGGTGTACTACCTCGATTCGATGCGTGACAGATTATCGATGGAATATGTGCTCAAGGGGAATATGGAGACGTAAGTAACTTATATGTTTGATTTATATTTTGACCTCACTAGCTAATGATAATACATTAACTGGCAATACTAACTGAAATGCAGGGCTTTTCATAAATATGTGTCCGCTGGAGGGAGGCATGCCGCACCGCAGGGCTCCGTACTAGCTTGGAAAGAATATGAGGTACTCACGAGACTTTTTGTTTATGCTTAATTAGTTTATGGAAACAATATATAGCTAACATGTCTTCGCATATGCAATTATCTCAGTGCCATCAGCAGCCGCAATCGTGGGAATGTGGGTTTTATGTGCTGCGCTACATGTACGACCTATTGCGGACAAACTTTTCCCGATTCCCCCAGGTAAGCATCGATAGCTAACTCAAATTTCAAAAATGGGTGTCACGTTCTAAATTAGGATCGAAGTTAGTTACTCAGTATGCACACATGCTTGCAGATCGCCATGTCGAAAGACCAATATGAAAATGCAAAGATTATATATCTTCGACAAATCTGGGCACAATATGTCATGGAGGAAGTAGCACCCAACCATCCAGCATGACAATTTTCTCCTTTTCGTGTACTTTGCATAGACTGTTCATATACATGTGAATAAATATATATATATGTGAATAAATGTCCACATTGGATTGCAATCTGTATTTGTCCATACATATGTGAATAAATGTGAATAACTGCCTAATGTGTCAATTTGTTCTATGAATTTACCTTGCATCTGTACTGTATTGTGTATCCAATGTATACTGTATTGCATCTGTACTGTATATGTGAATGTACTGTATTGTGAATGCAAATAAAGTACTGTATATGTGAATGCTCTATCGGTAAATTCATCAACAACCGAGAGACTACTGTACTTTTTTCCATCGGTACAATCAAAATTAACCGTTAGAAGAGTGTGACCTTTCCTGCCGGTGAACTCATACATATCCGATAGAGTACTAAGATTTTCTCTGTCGGTAATATTGTAATTAACCGTTAGAATAGTGGTACTTTTCCAACCGCTGACGACAAGTTTTCTATCGGTACACTCCTAATATGCCGATAGAATAGTATGATTTTTTCTGTCGGTAATCTTGTAGTTAACCGTTAGAATAGTGGTACTTTTCAAACCGCTAGCGATGAGTTTTCTATCGGTAAACTTGTAAGATGCCGATAGAATAGTATGATTTTTTCTGTCGGTAATCTTGTAGTTAACCGTTAGAATAGTGGTACTTTTCAAACCGCTAGCGACGAGTTTTCTATCGGTAAACTTGTAAGATGCCGATAGAATAGTATGATTTTTTCTGTCGGTAATCTTGTAAGGTTGTAGATGCCGTTAGAAGCTACAACGCTCCCTTTTTCAAAAATAAGGTTGTAGAAAATAGTTTTTAGATAAATTACGCCTTCCTGGCGAGCCAATCCCTAAGGGTACCGTCCTACAGTCAAGGTCTGTGCTGCTCTGATACCACTTTTTCTTGTCACGTCTGCCACGACTGTGACATCACCTGTGAGGAGCCCAGCTCGGTGCAGCTGGTCCCATAAACCACTTGACTTCCCAGGATGAGCCAATCACAGGATTACATTACAGCAGCAAAATAGTACAATAGTCATAATTGTATGGCCATCAGGCCTTAATACAAAACGAGGTACAGTGCCTTACAAGGCACAAGGGTCTAACAAAATAACACATCTAGTCGGCGGAAGCTAGGCCCAAAAGCAAACCACAGGAAACAGAGGTTGACAGCAAGACAGCACCACATCAGGGCTCCGAAGGGAACTGCTCATCTTCTCCGGGGTCTGCAGCATCTTCAGGGTATCCTCCAAGGTCGTAGAACGCTCCATCTATTGATGAGTTGTTGCAAGGGTGAGTACTTACGTACTCAGCAAGTCATAGGGAAGGTAGAGATACATATATATATATGACATGAACCTATGCTATTGGGGAAAGAGTGAAAGGTTTTCCAAAATACATTTCTTTCTCTTTTCTTATTCAAATCCCGATCATACCCATGGCAGTAAATAAATCATATTGATGGTGATACATATATCCCATATCCAAGGAGATATATCCTCATATCACATTATTTTTATTCAAGCCTTTCAATCTTATACTCATAACAGTATTTCGTATACTTTAGGGCATAAATCCACATGCCTCTTAGTTATCACATGTTTACTAGATTATGGTATTACCGCGACACGTCAACACATGACAGTCCACGGCAACGCCCCTTATCGTGACAACACATGCCACTTGGGTAATCTTGAACTAACAAATTTTAGTTTATAAAACAATACTTGTGTCACACCCCATGGATTTAATCCACCGCGGCATACTCCTAAAACTCGGGAGCACGAAGTATTCGAATACATTTTTAAACTCTGCAGAGGTGTATCTCTTTTTAAATCCACTTTTTCACTCGACTTCCAAGTCGGGCCAACTCCATGCGACTAATACGTATGTGACAAGGCCGAGATCACACAACGTTTTGCAGTCTAGTATTAACAGCATCCCTGCCCGGTAAGTGGACAATCTAGTCCCAAGTACCGTTGTGGGTCCTCCCCACTGCCTTACTTCCTAGCCTGGGTCTATGTTCTCGCAAGACACATAGCCTCTCTTGATTACAGTCGCGCACGACTTAATCTGGCGTAGGGCGTCTTCCTTCTTTACACCTTATCCTCTCATAAATTTTCTAATCTCACACCACTCATGGACGAACTGCGTCCCGCCAGTTTCCACGCGAGAAACCGGATCGACAAGCCATGCAGGGAACTGATAATACTAAGAAAGCTATTAGATTGCGCCTGTCCCATACCAGGTAAGTGGTTGGTACGTTTTTCATGCCACTAGATGCAGACACAAGGTTCTAGTCCTTATATGCCAGTGACCAGATCATACCACAAACCATGCACCTTCAGTGCCTGCACATCCAGTGCAGCCAAGCACCTCCAGTGCTACCACCATTCCACACCAAAATACTGGTCACGGCTAAGGATTCTATTTCATGAATATAAATGTATATGTACATACTTTTATTAGTTCATGGCTTGCTATCTTAACAAGTTCACATTCTTCAAGTATTCAATCTATCACTGCCATAATATTATTGATCTCAACACATGCAATATTAATGAGATATTTACTCATGGAATAGCATAGCAATTCATAAAATATAGGTTCAATATGGTCAAAGTATGACTTGCCTTCCGCGTCGTAAGTATCAGCAGTCGATGACGGTTCAGCGACAAGATCTTCAACCCCGGACTCTTGCTCTGAACAAGATCAAACAAGCAAACAGGCATTACAATCAATCCTATTCTTACTAATTCACTACATGCAAAGATGCAAGGAGAAAATACTCTGGTGATACGAGGTTTGAAAGCGATTTGAGTTTAACTATGGAAACCAGGGTTAAGATTAGTTGTCAAGGTTTAAAAGGTTCCAAAATATCAGGGTAATATCAAGGTTGTGACTGGTTCGCCCAAAAACAGCGAACGTCCTTAGGTTGTCATTCGATTCAAGGCATCGACATAAGGTCAATGGGTGATAGAGGGCTCAACTCAAGTTGTGACAGTAGAGAAAAGTGTAGATCACAACGTCAGGAGTCTAAGGGACAAAGTTATTTCCGAAGTTCATGGCTGGAAGTGGGTGAAAAGGCTCAATGCCACTGGCTGACATAGGCTGACAGTGCTCTAGAATGGCATTGACATGGTTTGAGCAGTTTCCAGTGGCCAAAGTAGGTTTTGATCCAAGCATATGGTGCACAAGGTAGTGAGACAACTATTTGACAAAGTAGTTTCTGTTTTACATGACCAGAGGTGGGTGAACAGGGCTAATGCCACTGGCTGACATAGCCTGGCATAGGCTTGACACGGCCAGAAACTAGGGTTCGCCATATCTTATGATTAAAGGCTCCAAATGATGCACCACTTTGTCTGGTGGTTAGGCATTTGTAACAGGAACAAATGTCTCAACAGGATCTAGGGCAGGAGATGGCTGGAAGGTGATGAAAACCGGCGAAGAACACGGTGGCCGAACTATTCTCAACAGTTTTTGGACAAAACCTTGGCATGGTGATACCTATTCATCTGGGCCGATCCAGGTGTCGAGCTAGAAGACAAAAATACTCATGGGGTCGAGGCACATCTACTAGACAAGGTGGTTGGGGTTGAAACGGCCGGGAACAAAATCCGGCGACCGGAGCTAGGGAAGAAGCCACAAAAATTTGGGCATTTCTGATCTAGGACGAATGAACTCAAATCCTTGCTTGAGGATGGTCTCTGGAGTATAACAAAGCTAGATGTGAAGCTAGATTGTCTGGAGAAACACCAGAGAAGCTTAACAGTGAGCTCCAGCTTACATGCAAGGTGCAAAGTTGGGATTCTACATATTTTAGCAAATTATTCGATTCTGGTTGCTTAGAGATGCTTAGATAAGTTCACTAATCAATATTGATCACAGGCTCGAGAGC
The DNA here is from genome assembly GCA_019359835.1 of Pharus latifolius. NCBI lineage: Eukaryota > Viridiplantae > Streptophyta > Magnoliopsida > Poales > Poaceae > Pharus > Pharus latifolius. The sequence goes on along the minus strand of CM033323.1, from coordinate 35,144,395 downwards.
TAAATCGGTTTAATTAGGGTTTAATTGCTCGCCGGAGTTGTCGGGGAAAATCAGCAATTCCCGGCGATGAGGTGCGATAGAACTCAATTGGCTGCTACTACACAGGTAAGTGGATGAGAGTAACTTACTGGTAGCTTCAATTTGGAGTTCGGTGCAGTGGATTGGCCTGGCACCGTGAGCCTCTTCTCGAGCTCGCCGAAGAAGACGAAGACGACGGCGTGGTTAAGAATTTGAGTGGTTCTGGCGTGTGTGTGAGTAAAGGAGATGGCCAGAGCAAGCTTAAGTAGGCGAAGTGAGCAGCAACGGTTGAAAGTGCCTGGAGACTTGGAGCTGTGAATCAACGGCGAATTGACTGGCCGGGCGGGACAGCAGCGAGGTGACGCGCTCCAGCGGCCGTGCCGGCTTTTACAGTCTGGCGTGCAGTCCTGGTTGATGCAACGGCGACTTGATGCTTCCCCCAGGCATGCTTGCAACGTGGCGCAACTGTGCTACCGTTGTCAGGCGCGCGCGCGGGAGAACGAAGGCGCTGCTGGCGGGTGAAACGGTTCCACGGTGGCGAACACGATGCGCACACGCGGCAAGAAACAGTGGCTGGGGTGGCAACGCTGGAGATCGCCGGCGACGAAACCGCAGCGGTGGCAACGGCAACGGCCAAGCTCCGGCGCTCGTGGTCGTTTGAACGGCCTGGTCGTGCACAGTAGCCTGTGGTCGAACCAGGGACTGATTTGCGATGATTTTTGGTTTGGCTTTGGACTAAACTGCAAATCTGGTCTTTGAGAGGTTCGATTTGGAATTTGACTCCATGGCTGAGTATAATATTTCTATTAATACTCATCTAGCTCAAATTTAGAGAAAATTTATAAGATTTGAGGGATTTCACCTATTTTCGAAAATAGGGTAAAATTAGGGTAAAATAAATCTGGATTTTGTCGATCTCAAATTCTGGTGATTGGAGAGAGATTTTGAAGTCTGATCAAACAGGAGATCTGTATCAAATAGCATTTGGGAGGTGTTCCCTGAAGAAATTCTGGAGTTGGAATTGATTTGTAGATTTTAGCCTTTTCAGGCTTCCAGGTAAACAGAAAAGGACTTATTCGCAGTAAAATTTGGACTAATCTGCGAAAAGTGTTTAGATGAATTAATCTGGCTCCCAACTTTTTGAAGTGAGTTGAGGATGAACCTAGGAACATATTCCAGCGGTTACTTGAGTCTGGATAGGGTTAAATCAAGATAACTCAATTATCTGGAAACTGGGGTACTTAGGGTAAATCTGAATTTTCTTGTTTTCGAAACCAGAGAGAGGCTTAGGTACTGAGAGTTAGGGTCAGAATTTGATCTGGCTCCTGAAGACTTTTATCCTCAGAGTAACTGGTAGGTTAGATTTAGATAGGCAGATCTTAGTCTAAATCCAAAGGGTGGATTTTGGAGATTTTTAGGGTTTGGGGGAGATTAGAGTTCAGCTGATCTGGCTACTACTACAGAGATACATGCATGCAGGGTTTTTATGCAAAACTTTTCACCCCCAGAACTAGGGTGTTACAAGCCTACCCTCCTTAAAGAAATCTCGCCCCGAGATTTACCTAGAGAAGGGAAGAGGTAGGGATAAGCCTGCCGCAGATCATCCTCTTTCTCCCAAGTCGCTTCTTCCTTTGAGTGATCTTCCCATTGAACCTTGCAAAGCTTGATTTTCTTTCTTCTGAGTTGACGCTTATCACTAGCCAGTATTTGCAGTGGTTGAGCGAGGTAAGTGAGATTCTTCTGAAGCGGAATCCCCTGGTGTTCTATCTGATCCGTTGGTTCCTTGAGGCACTTACGGAGTTGCGAGACATGAACCAAGTCATGAATTTCTCTGAGATCTGATGGTAAATCCAGTTTGAAGATACCTCTCCTTTCCTCTTAAGGACTTTGAATGGTCCAATGTACCTTGGGGACAGTTTTCCTCTCTGATGGAATCTTCTCAATCCTTTTAACGGTGTAACCTTGAGATAAACTGATTCGCCTGGTGCAAACGACAATTCCCTTCTTCGGTTGTCGGCATAGCTCTTCTGGCGTGACTGTGCTGCCTTTAATCGTTCTCTGATGAGCTTGACGTGTGCTTCAGCTTCTTCGATTAGTTCGGGTCCAATGACTTGCCTTTCTCCTGGCTCGTCCCAATGTAGTGGAGTTCTGCACCTGCGCCCATACAAAGCTTCAAAGGGTGCCATTTGCAGACTAGCTTGGTAACTGTTATTATAAGTAAACTCCGCAAATGGTAAGCACTTTTCCCAAGAGGTTCCATAATCTAAGATGCAAGCTCTGAGAAGGTCTTCCAAGATTTGATTTACACGCTCAGTCTGTCCTCCTGTCTGTGGATGATATGCAGTGCTAAACTGCAATTGGGTTCCCAAAGCTTCGTGGAGTCGGTTCCAGAATTTGGATGTGAATTGTGTTCCTCGATTTGAAACGATCTTTTTCGGGATACCATGCAGTGTCACTATTCGCTGCAGGTATAGCTCCGCTAATTTGTTGCCATTATACGTTTTCTTGACTGATATAAAATGAGCAACTTTCGTGAGTCTGTCCACAATGACCCATATGGAATCATATCCCCCTTGTGTTCTGGGAAGTCCTGTGATAAAATCCATACCAAACTCTTCCCATTTCCAAGTTGGCACTGGTAAGGGTTGCAGCTTTCCGGCTATCTTCTGATGATCGGCCTTAATCCTTTGGCAAGTGTCACATCTTGCGACATATTCCGCGATTTCCCTCTTCATTCCATTCCACCAGAATTGCGTCTTCAGATCCTTGTACATCTTGGTGTTTCCAGGGTGTAGTGAATATGGGGTTTTATGAGCTTCGAAAAGAATTAATTCCTTAAGGTCTGTATTTCGGGGTACACAAATCCTTCCCCGATACCACACAATTCCTTGATGATCTTCAATGAAATCCTGGGTTTTTCCTGATCTGATGTGGCTCTTGATCTTATGTATCTCCTCATCTTCTTTCTGAGCATCCTCAATCTGCTTTTGGAGTTGAGACTCCACAGTCAATGTAGCTAACATCCCAGATGGCACTATGGTTACTTCAAGATTCTGAAATTCCTGCCGTAAGCACAGTTTCTTGAGTGTAGCTCCTTGTAGGGTATAAGCCTTCCTGCTCAAGGCATCTGCCACTACGTTGGCTTTCCCTGGATGGTAGAGTATGCTGAGGTCGTAGTCCTTGATCAGCTCGAGCCATCGGCGCTGACGCATATTGAGCTCAGTCTGTGTGAAGATATACTTAAGGCTTTTATGATCTGTAAAGATCTCACACTTATGTCCAATGAGATAATGCCGCCATATCTTTAAAGCGTGCACCACTGCTGCTAACTCCAAATCATGAGTCGGATAATTTCCCTCATGTGGTCTCCATTGACGTGAAGCATAAGCTACTACTCGACCTTGCTGCATATATATATATATATGACATGAACCTATGCTATTGGGGAAAGAGTGAAAGGTTTTTCAAAATTCATTTCTTTCTCTTTTCTTATTCAAATCCCGATCATACCCATGGCAGTAAATAAATCATATTGATGGTGATACATATATCCCATATCCAAGGCGATATATCCTCATATCACATTATTTTTATTCAAGCCTTTCAATCTTATACTCATAACAGTATTTCGTATACTTTAGGGCATAAATCCACATGCCTCTTAGTTATCACATGTTTACTAGATTATGGTATTACCGCGACACGTCAACACATGACAGTCCACGGCAACGCCCCTTATCGTGACAACACATGCCACTTGGGTAATCTTGAACTAACAAATTTTAGTTTATAAAACAATACTTGTGTCACACCCCATGGATTTAATCCACCGCGGCATACTCCTAAAACTCGGGAGCACGAAGTATTCGAATACATTTTTAAACTCTGCAGAGGTGTACCTCTTTTTAAATCCACTTTTTCACTCGACTTCCAAGTCGGGCCAACTCCATGCGACTTATACGCATGTGACAAGGCCGAGATCACACAACGTTTTGCAGTCTAGTTTAACAGCATCCTTGCCCGGTAAGTGGACAATCTAGTCCCAAGTACTGTTGTGGGTCCTCCCCACTGCCTTACTTCCTAGCCTGGGTCTATGTTCTCGCAAGACACATAGCCTCTCTTGATTACAGTCGCGCACGACTTAATCTGGCGTAGGGCGTCTTCCTTCTTTACACCTTATCCTCTCATAATTTTTCTGATCTCACACCACTCATGGACGAACTGCGTCCCACCAGTTTCCACGCGAGAAACCGGATCGACAAGCCATGCAGGGAACTGATAATACTAAGAAAGCTACTAGATTGCGCCTGTCCCATACCAGGTAAGTGGTTGGTACGTTTTTCATGCCACTAGACGCACGACACAAGGTTCTAGTCCTTATATGCCAGTGACCAGATCATACCACAAACCATGCACCTTCAGTGCCTGCACATCCAGTGCAGCCAAGCACCTCCAGTGCTACCACCATTCCACACCAAAATACTGGTCACGGCTAAGGATTCTATTTCATGAATATAAATGTATATGTACATACTTTTATTAGTTCATGGCTTGCTATCTTAACAAGTTCACATTCTTCAAGTATTCAATCTATCACTACCATAATATTATTGATCTCAACACATGCAATATTAATGAGATATTTACTCATGGAATAGCATAGCAATTCATAAAATATAGGTTCAATATGGTCAAAGTATGACTTGCCTTCCGCGTCGTAAGTATCAGCAGTCGATGACGGTTCAGCGACAAGATCTTCAACCCCGGACTCTTGCTCTGAACAAGATCAAACAAGCAAACAGGCATTACAATCAATCCTATTCTTACTAATTCACTACATGCAAAGATGCAAGGAGAAAATACTCTGGTGATACGAGGTTTGAAAGCGATTTGAGTTTAACTATGGAAACCAGGGTTAAGATTAGTTGTCAAGGTTTACAAGGTTCCAAAATATCAGGGTAATATCAAGGTTGTGACTGGTTCGCCCAAAAACAGCGAACGTCTTTAGGTTGGCATTTGATTCAAGGCATCGACATAAGGTCAATGGGTGATAGAGGGCTCAACTCAAGTTGTGACAGTAGAGAAAAGTGTAGATCACAACGTCAGGAGTCTAAGGGACAAAGTTATTTCCGAAGTTCATGGCTGGAAGTGGGTGAAAAGGCTCAATGCCACTGGCTGACATAGGTTGACAGTGCTCTAGAATGGCATTGACATGGTTTGAGCAGTTTCCAGTGGCCAAAGTAGGTTTTGATCCAAGCATATGGTGCACAAGGTAGTGAGACAACTATTTGACAAAGTAGTTTCTGTTTTACATAACCAGAGGTGGGTGAACAGGGCTAATGCCACTGGCTGACATAGCCTGGCATAGGCTTGACACGGCCAGAAACTAGGGTTCACCATATCTTTTGATTAAAGGCTCCAAATGATGCACCACTTTGTCTGGTGGTTAGGCATTTGTAACAGGAACAAATGTCTCAACAGGATCTAGGGCAGGAGATGGCTGCAAGGTGATGAAAACCGGCGAAGAACACGGTGGCCGAACTATTCTCAACAGTTTCTGGACAAAACCTTGGCATGGTGATACCTCTTCATCTGGGCCGATCCAGGTGTCGAGCTAGAAGACAAAAATACTCATGGGGTCGAGGCACATCTACTAGACAAGGTGGTTGGGGTTGAAACGGCCGGGAACAAAATCCGGCGACCGGAGCTAGGGAAGAAGCCACAAAAATTTGGGCATTTCTGATCTAGGACGAATGAACTCAAATCCTTGCTTGAGGATGGTCTCTGGAGTATAACAAAGCTAGATGTGAAGCTAGATTGTCTGGAGAAACACCAGAGAAGCTTAACAGTGAGCTCCAGCTTACATGCAAGGTGCAAAGTTGGGATTCTACATATTTTAGCAAATTATTCGATTCTGGTTGCTTAGAGATGCTTAGATAAGTTCACTAATCAATATTGATCACAGGCTCGAGAGCTAAATCGGTTTAATTAGGGTTTAATTGCTCGCCGGAGTTGTCGGGGAAAATCAGCAATTCCCGGCGATGAGGTGCGATAGAACTCAATTGGCTGCTACTACACAGGTAAGTGGATGAGAGTAACTTACTGGTAGCTTCAATTTGGAGTTCGGTGCAGTGGATTGGCCTGGCACCGTGAGCCTCTTCTCGAGCTCGCCGAAGAAGACGAAGACGACGGCGTGGTTAAGAATTTGAGTGGTTCTGGCGTGTGTGTGAGTAAAGGAGATGGCCAGAGCAAGCTTAAGTAGGCGAAGTGAGCAGCAACGGTTGAAAGTGCCTGGAGACTTGGAGCTGTGAATCAACGGCGAATTGACTGGCCGGGAAGACAGCAGCGAGGTGACGCACTCCAACGGCCGTGCCGGCTTTTACAGTCTGGCGTGCAGTCCTGGTTGATGCAACGGCGACTTGATGCTTCCCCCAGGCATGCTTGCAATGTGGCGCAACTGTGCTGCCGTTGTCGGGCGCGCGCGCGGGAGAACGAAGGCGCTGCTGGTGGGTGAAACGGTTCCACGGTGGCGAACACGATGCGCACACGCGGCAAGAAACAGTGGCTGGGGTGGCAACGCTGGAGATCGCCGGCGACGAAACCGCAGCGGTGGCAACGGCAACGGCCAAGCTCCGGCGCTCGTGGTCATTTGAACGGCCTGGTCGTGCACAGTAGCCTGTGGTCGAACCAGGGACTGATTTGCGATGATTTTTGGTTTGGCTTTGGACTAAACTGCAAATCTGGTCTTTAAGAGGTTCGATTTGGAATTTGACTCCATGGCTGAGTATAATATTTCTATTAATACTCATCTAGCTCAAATTTAGAGAAAATTGATAAGATTTGAGGGATTTCACCTATTTTCGAAAATAGGGTAAAATTAGGGTAAAATAAATCTGGATTTTGTCGATCTCGAATTCTGGTGATTGGAGAGAGATTTTGAAGTCTGATCAAACAGGAGATCTGTATCAAATAGCATTTGGGAGGTGTTCCCTGAAGAAATTCTGGAGTTGGAATTGATTTGTAGATTTTAGCCTTTTCAGGCTTCCAGGTAAACAGAAAAGGACTTATTCGCAGTAAAATTTGGACTAATCTGCGAAAAGTGTTTAGATGAATTAATCTGGCTCCCAACTTTTTGAAGTGAGTTGAGGATGAACCTAGGAACATATTCCAGGGGTTACTTGAGTCTGGATACGGTTAAATCAAGATAACTCAATTATCTGGAAACTGGGGTACTTAGGGTAAATCTGAATTTTCTTGTTTTCGAAACCAGAGAGAGGCTTAGGTACTGAGAGTTAGGGTCAGAATTTGATCTGGCTCCTGAAGACTTTTATCCTCAGAGTAACTGGTAGGTTAGATCTAGATAGGCAGATCTTAGTCTAAATCCAAAGGGTGGATTTTGGAGATTTTTAGGGTTTGGGGGAGATTAGAGTTCAGCTGATCTGGCTACTACTACAGAGATACATGCATGCAGGGTTTTTATGCAAAACTTTTCACCCCCAGAACTAGGGTGTTACAACTTTCCCTGCCGCTGGACGTAAGACTACGACGGGTTTTCTATCGGTAGATTCATAATATGCCGATAGAATAGTGAACTTCTTCTGTCGGTTATTTACCGATAGAAAATGTCCAGTCTTGTTCTATCGTGTCTATCTCTATCGGTACAAAAACCGATAGTAGAAGGGTGTTTTTTACCGATAGAAGACTGCATTTCTGTACTAGTGAGTCCAGGGTGCTGTCTGCCATGGACTTAATCTCCCAAGCCGGATGAGCCCTTTCACGCAGGGGGCTCACCCGGTTCTTCACAAAGTCTCGGATGACGTCCCGTGCTGTCAATCCTTCTTTGACTAAGTGAAGAATCACCTCGGCGTGCTTCATGAACTCCGAGTTCATCGCCGGGAGTGTCCAACTCGCTCGGCTTCTCCTGCCGCGAGTTTTCGAACCACAACCTGCTCTCGGTTGGCGGGGTGCAGTAAAACCATTTCTGGTGCCACCCGTGCACCGAGTCTCTTAAGGGTGGAAAGGGATACTCCTTTTTATCCCTTAGCCGGAAATAAATACATCCGGCGGCGTTGGCTGTGAGACCCCCATTTGAGGATCACCTTGGTAACCGCCCAGGTAGGTTACACACAGCATGATGCCACATGAGCTCAAACCACACAAGCATAGTAATATCATTAAACAAGTATCAGGCCAACATGGCCAATATTACACAGCCAAAGCACCGAAAATGGCGCTAAGTAGAGTTGCTAAGAAAATAACCAGTTTATCAGAACCAGAATCGGTATCCAAGTACCGAACACACAACATAAAGCACAAAGCGACGACAAACAGCTTGGCTTCCATCAGCAGCGGGGTTGGAGGGGCTTCTCCCACATCTGACTTGACTTGGTGCATGATCCTTCTAGAACGCGGGCTCGTCCGGGGTGCTTCCATCTTCAGCTGAGTACTCATAACTGAAGGAATCGGGATCCTCGAATCCCTCTTCTACAGTGGGATATAAATGCAAGGGTGAGCACTTGGTGCTCAGCAACACTCATTCCGGGGATTAATGCAATTGTACTTACATGAGGGTGAAACATATGATTCCGGGGTTTTAGTTTCATATGGATAGAGATATATAGATTCCCAAGTCATTTGTTCAGTGAAACAGTACTTTTGTCATGAAAATGATACCTTAAACATTAAACAGGTTTTCAATAAAACATTAGATGTAGTGGTCTCCCATAAGTCACTACTTTGTTAACCGCATTATGAAAATATTCCAAAACATTACTTGTACTATAACCCATGGATAACATCCACTACGAAAAGACTCCTGAACCTGGGAGTACAGAGTATCTGATACTTCTTTTACACTTTGCAAAGGTGTACCTCTTTTTAAATCCACTGGTTCACTCGGCTTTCAAGTCGGATCAGCTCCATGTGACTTATACACATGTGACAAGGCCGAGATCACACAACGCTTTTACAGTTCAGTATTAACAGTATCCCTGCCCAGTAAATAGACAATTAAGTCTCAAGTACTGTTGTGGGTCCTCCACACTGCCTTACTTCCTAGCCTCTGGCTTATGTTCCCGCAAGACACATAGCCTTGGTCTGTGTCCACGCAAGACATATGACCATTCAAGATTACAACCGCGCACGGCTTAATCTGAGGCGTAGGGCGTCTTCCTTCTTTCCACCTTTATCTCTCATCATTTTTCTGAACTCACATCACTCATGGCCAAACTGCGGCCCACCAGTTTCCACGCGAGAAACCAGACCGACAAACCATGCAGGGAACTGCTAATACCAAAAAGCTACTAAGTTGTGCCTGTCCCATACCAGGCAAGTGGTTGGTACGTTTACAATTCGCATAGAGACACAGCACAAGGTTCTTGTCCTTATGAACCAATAGTGAGGAACATTCACATTCCCTGGTGCGCACCGCACCCTCTCCATACAAACCAATCCTCACTACTGATCCCTTTTATCAGTTTTCTTGACAAAACGGTTTTCATTATAACTTCTCATGTATTTGACCATTTCAAGTTTAATGTGGATATTCAGTATATGAGTCCTAGGGTGACAAAAACATATATATAAAGGTTCAATAACAAAAGGGGTTTCATGATTCATTAGGTAATATCTATTCATGTCATTCAAACAGAACTTGTATCTCAAATAAGCATGCATAGTAAGAAACAGTGAATATACTTCATATGAAAATATTGGGTGAGACATGATCAAAGGAATGAGGCTTGCCTTGCAATACTGGGTTTAAGTACTCAGATGATTCTTCGAAGACTTCCTCTACTCCTTCAACTTCTGACTCTGTGGCAATCAACCAACACACAAACACATACCATAAGCATACAAAAAATAGTTTCCATAGAAATTATTAAGTAAATAAGTCATGCATGCAGGGGAAAGGGTTAGGGCAAGGTCACAAGGGCTCTGGTCGAAGAAACGGCTAAAAAGGATTGAACGTCGAAGGGTCGACATTTGGTTCATGGCTTTGGCATAACTTTAAACTGATCTTAGGATGGTTTTCTGGAGAAGTGATAGAAGGGAAAGATGTAGAACACAACTCCAGGAATCTAGGGGACAAAGTGACATTTCCATTGCTCAACCAGAGGGGTCAAACAAGGCTAATGCCAGTGACTGACATGCACTGACATAGTGCTGGACATGGTCAGAAACTAGGGCATGGCTTAACTTTTGATCCAGGCCTCCAATTGATGCAACACTTTGTCTGGGAGGTAGGCATTACTAACAGGAACAAAATACTCAACAGGGACAAGAGCTGAAAGTGGCCGGAGGGTGGCCAAATCCGGCGATGAACTGCGGTGGCGACACGGCACAGACATTGATCTGGACAAGAGCTTGGCAAGGGCATAACTCACAATCTAGGCAGATCCAGGTGTCGAGCTAGTGGAAGAAAATGCTCAGGGAGGTGAGGCGAAGCTAAGGGACAAGGTGGTGTCGGCTAAATCGGCCGGGAAAGAATTCCGGCGAACTGTGCCGGAGAAGATGACTTTAGAATTGGGGATTTTTGATACTGGGCGAAAGAGCTCAATTCCAAGCTTGGGGATGATCTCTAGGGCACAACAAGGCTACTGGAGGGGTCAATTTTGCTGGGAGATGGCCGGAGAAGCTTGGCGGCGAGGTCCAGCAAACTGACGAACTTCCAGATCGGGATTTCTTCGATTTGGGCACCATTGAAGGTTTTGATTCTACAGGCTTGCTCTACTAAGCTTACTGATCAACTTCTTCTACAGAATCGAGAGCTAATTTGGAGGGAATCGAACGGCATTGGGGAAACAGGGCAAATCGGGAATCCGGCGATCACCGGCGATGGGGATCGATCTGGTGCAATTGGCTGCTATGACACAGAGAGGGAGAAGGGAGGAACTCACTGATGAACTTGGATCGAAGAAAGGGGCTGTGGAATGGGCTAGCACCGTGAGCTCACTCAATGGCTCGCCGGAGAAGAAGGCGAGAACGGTGGAGTTTGGGACTTAACCGATTTTCTGGAGGCTTGAGGCTCTCAAAGCACAGGGAGGGTTTAAATAGGCACGGGGACGGAGCTTGCGAGGGAAAATACGACAGCGGTTGCTTGCGCCGGGGAGAAACTTGTCGGGCGCAGGCGCAACGACGGCGACGGCGATGTGATACGCTTCAGGCGGTGCTGCAGCTTTGACAGTAATGCCAGGGTGCCTTGGAACTTCGTCCGGGACGGCGCAGATGCGGAGGCGACAACGTAGCTCCGGCAACGACACGTACACGCATGCAATGCCACGGCAACGGGCATGCGCGCGCGAAAACGCTACTGGAGCGCGGTCGTTTAACCGCTGGGCAAGGCGACGCAACTGTGCTGGCACGTGCGCGCGGGGTGGCTCGGTTGTTCACAACACAGGCGACAAGAAGCGGTGGCCGGCGGCGAGCAAACGCGGCGAAAACACGGCGCGGCTCCGGCGAAGACGCGCTGGTCGTAGCCAACAACCAGGCGCTGGTCGAAAACAGCCGAAAAGATTAGAGGGGCTGATTTGCAATTTTCAGAACGTTGCTTCCAGGGACTGATCTGCAAATCTGGAGATCTGGAGGGCTGATCTGAAATCTGATTTCGCAGATAAGTTGCATAAAATTATTAGAACTCATCTGGCCAAAGTTTGGTAAGATCGAGCAAGATCTGAAGGGTTTCGACAAAATTAGGGAAAACAGTTTAGGGTAAAATAGGGTAATTAGGGTTTTAAAATGGCAAGGGTTGAAACTCAGCTTTAGGATGGGATTTTGGAGATGATCCCGAAGGGGAAAATGTTCTGAACAACATTTAGAAGGGAATGGCTGAAGCAGATTAGGGTTTGGGGTCAAGATGTGGATTTTGGCTATTTTAGTGTTTGGCAAAAATAGGGGTGTTACAAATCTACCCACCTTAGAAACAATCTCGTCCTCGAGATTAGGGCAGGTCAGAGAATAGGAAGGGAAATTCTCGGCGGAGATCTTCTTCTTTTTCCCAAGTTGACTCCTCCTCTGGGTGATTGTTCCACTGGACTCTGCAGAATCGGAGGGTTCTTGACTTCAGCACTTTCTCTCTGGTTTCCAGAATTCTGACAGGGTGCTCTTGACAAGACAAGTCTGGTTGAACTTCAATCTCTGCAGGAGATATCTGTTCTGTTGGTTTTCTCAAGCATTTCTTCAGCTGAGACACATGAAAGATGTCGTGGATTCCGCTCAGTTCTGGTGGCAATTCCAACTTGTATGCCATTTCACCTCGCTTTTCCAGAATTCGATATGGTCCAACATATCTAGGTTTTAATTTTCCCTTCATCTAGAATCTTCGAACTCCTTTGTATGGCATAACTTTGAGATACACATAATCGTCCTTTTCAAATGATAGCTCTCTTCTACGATTATCTGCATAGCTTTTCTGTCTAGATTGAGCTGTTTTCAGTTTTTCTTGTATGATCCTGACATGGGCTGTGGCTTCTTCTACCAACTGGGGTCCTAGATGTTGCTTTTGACCTATTTCTGTCCAATACAGAGGCGTGCGGCATTTTCTTCCATATAGAGCTTCATATGGTGCCATCTGCAGGTTTGTTTGGAAACTGTTGTTATATGTGAACTCTGCATACGGTAGAAATAACTCCCAAGAGTCTCCATAATCCAAAACACATGCCCTCAACATATCTTCCAAAATTTGGTTTACCCTTTCAGTCTGACCTCCAGTTTGAGGGTGGTAAGCGGTACTGGATTTTAACTTTGTGCCCAGGGCTTTCTGCAACTCTTGCCAAAATCTTGAAATGAACTGGGCTCCTCTGTCGGAAACGATAGCCTTCGGCACTCCGTGCAGGACAACTATTCTGTTGAGATACAGCTCTGCTAAGTCCTTAGCTGTATATAGGGTCTTTACTGGGAGGAAATGTGCTACCTTTGTTAAACTATCTACTATGACCCATATAGAATCGAATCCTTTTCTCGTCCTTGGCAGTCCCACAATAAAATCCATTCCGATTTCATCCCACTTCCACTCTGGGATTTGTAGAGGTTGTAGCGGTCCCGCAGGCTTTTGATGTTCTGCTTTCACTCTTTGGCATGTGTCACAAGCTGCGACAAACTTGGCAATTTCTCTCTTCATTCCTTTCCACCAAAAATTTTTCTTCAAGTCCTTGTACATTTTGGTGCTGCCTGGGTGTATGGAGTATGGGGTTTGATGAGCTTCTTGCATGATCAGGCCTTTGATCTCATTGTTATTTGGAATGCAGATACGGTCATCGTACCATAGGATTCCCTGTTCATCTTCTCGAAGGTTGGTCGTATCTTTGCTCTTCATGTCCTCCTTCATCTCTTGAAGGTCTGGGTCAATTGCTTGAGCTTGCCGGATCTTATCCTTCAACTCACATTCCATCTTCAGGGTAGTGATGGTTCCTTGGTCCACTAATTCCAATTGCAACCTTTCGAAGTCCTTGACCAGTTGTGTTGGCACTTCTAGCTGTGTTATCTGGTTGCAACGAGACTTTCTGCTTAAAGCATCAGCCACTACATTGGCTTTTCCCGGGTGATAGTGGATCTCTAGATCATAATCTTTGATCAGTTCTAGCCATCTTCTCTGCCTCATATTCAACTCTTGTTGCGTGAAGATATATTTCAGGCTCTTATGATTCGTGTAAATTTCGCACTTACTGCCTAGTAAGTAGTGTCTCCATATCTTTAGTGCATGTACGACCGCAGCTAGCTCCAAATCATGTGTTGGATAATTCTCCTCATGAGGTCGTAGTTGTCTTGATGCATAAGCTATCACTTTCCTTTGTTGCATCAATACACATCCCAATCCTTGTTTGGAGGCGTCACAGTAGACTTGAAAATCCTTTTTGACGTCCGGTAGTATCAGGATTGGTGCAGTCGTCAGTCTTTTCTTCAATTCCTCAAAACTTCTTTCGCACTCCTCGGTCCAATTAAAAGGGGCATTCTTCTTCAGTAGCTGGGTCAGCGGTTTGGTGATCTTCGAGAATCCTTCCACGAATCTTCGATAATATCCCGCTAATCCCAAGAAACTTCTAACTTCTGTTGCGGTTTCTGGTTGTTTCCATTCAGTAACAGCTTGTATCTTCAACGGGTCCATAAATATTCCTTCTCCTGAGATGATGTGTCCTAAGAAAGAGATCTTCTTCAGCCAAAAAGCACATTTGCTGAACTTGGCGTATAGCTGGTGGTCTGCTAGTTTCTGTAGCACTATCCTCAGGTGATGTGCGTGCTCCTCCTCTGTCTTGGAATAGACAAGAATATCATCTACAAACACGATGATGCACTTATCCAGGAATTCCATAAGGATCTTGTTCATTAGATTTATAAATACCGCGGGTGCATTCGTTAATCCAAAGGGCATTACTGTAAACTCATGCAACCCGTATCTAGTCACGAAAGCAGTTTTAGGGATGTCCTGTTCTCGGATCCTCAACTGGTGGTATCCCGATCTCAGGTCTATTCTTGAGAATACTTTCGCTTCTCTGAGCTGATCAAAAAGGTCATCTATCCTTGGTAAGGGGTATTTGTTCTCAACAGTCACGTCGTTTAACTTACGGTAGTCTATGCAAAGTCGCATGCTACCATCTTTCTTCTTAACAAAGAGCACTGGGGCTCCCCATGGTGATGAGCTTGATCTAATGAATCCTTTTTCTTCCAATTCAGCTATCTGCTTCTTCAGTTCCTCTTGCTCATGACCAGTCATCCGAAACAACTTCCTAGCATACGGAGCGGATCCGGGTTTCAGTTCAATAGTGAACTCTATATCCCTATCTGGTGGTAATCCGGGAAGTTCTTCTGGAAAGACTTCTGGGTACTCATTGACAATCGGTACCTCTTCAAGCTTCACTTCCTCAATGCAGTTCAATCTCTGCAGGTGGTTGCAGATTGGAGTTCTGTCTGCATGGAATGTAACTTGCTTTCCAATGGCATTTGTCAGGGTGATTGTTTTCTTCTCACAATCCATCAATCCCTTATGCTTGGCCAGCCAATCCATTCCAAGAATGACATCTAATCCTTGAAGGTTTAGAACTAGCATGTCTGCCAGGAATTCTAGATTGCCGATACAGAAGGCAACATTTCTACAAATAGAATTAACAGTCATCCTAGCACTAGGTGACTGAATGATGATAGGATGCTCTAAAGCAACCACAGGCAAGTTATTACTCAACAAGCGATCTTTTGACATGAATGAATGAGTTGCACCGGGATCAAATAAAACAACTGAAATCTGAGAGGAGATCAAGAGTCTACCGATCACGACGTCAGTTGCTTCTCCTGCTTCTGCAGCAGTCACAAAGTTGAGTCTTCCTCCGGTGGTTGATGTTCCTCTCCCTCTGCTGGTTTGGAATCTTCCTCCTCTGGCTTGTGGTGCTCCTCTGGCAATAGTTCGTGTAGATGTAGAGGATTTGGCTGCTTGAGCTTTAGCAACACTGGGAGGTAAATGTTGAAGTGGACAAGTCTCTCTGCGGTGTCCTCTTCTGCCACAATGGAAACACTCTGTATTCTTCAGTGTACAATCTTTATAGAGGTGACTCCCTTTGCATCCGGGACATGTTAGAGTTGTTGGTGATGGAGTCCTCTGGGGTCTTGGGGGTGCGGGTGCTCTGAAAGCGGCTCTGGCATATGGCGCTGGTCTTCCTCGGCTAGAATTTCCTTGAAAAGGGTATGCTATACTTTTCCTCTTGCGGTCTTCTTCTACTATGCCTCTTTTCTCCTCCATTTTGAGCACTCGATTCACAAGGACTTGGAAGTCCGTGAACTCGTGCGTTGACAGGTGATATTGATATGAGTTTTGTAGGCCTTCGCAAAATCTGTCGATCTTCCGCTCTTCTATCATGATATCTTCAGGTGCATACCTGGCCAATTTGATGAATTCATGCAAATACTGCTTCACCGTCCTTCCTCCTTGCCTTAAATTCAAGAATTCTCTGCGTTTGGCTTGGATCGCTCCTTTGGGGACGTGGTACTTACGGAATTGTTCCTTGAACTCATTTCAGGTAATGGAATTCTGATTAGGGTGCACCGTCTTGTAATTTTCCCACCATGCTGCAGCCGATCCTGTGAGCTGATGGGGTCCATACAGCAGCTTCTCTTCATCATTACACCTGACAGTGTCCAATTTCCTCTCAATTTCTCTTAACCAATCGTCTGCCACAATCGGGTCTTCAGTGCAGGAGAAAGTTGGAGGACGCGTCTTTTGAAAGTCTGTCAGTCTTGCTCCAATGTTCGAACCTTCCTCGCGTCGTGTTGCAGAGTTTTGCATCAACTGTTCCAGAATTTGACTCTGTACCTCTGCAGATCTCTGTCAGTTTTGTTCCATTCATATCAGTATTTCTGTCAGATTTCCCCCTTGCGGTACTGAGGTCGATGAATTTGGCTGATCTGAGGCATCTCTAGTCCTTCTCGTTGATGTATTCCTGGGGGCTTCTTCCGAGTCTTGGATTCTACCTCTGGTGTTCACCATTCTGTTCTGACAAGATAATTGAGAAAAGACTACTAATTCAAGAGAGCACAGATTGAATACAAGCTGAAAGAAAGATCAACCCAAGAGATTGGATTGGAACATGCGATTGCTATTTTCAAAGGTTTTCAAAAGATACAAGGTTTTCACTTCTACAGCCTTAAAGTTACCAACAAACAATACAAGCAAAGCAGCTACCACACCAAGAGCTAAAGACTAACGATTACAAGGGTTAGAGCAGAAGGGTCAAGCTGAAGAGAAAACTAGGATCTCCTGTCGGTCCTGGAAGAACTGCAAGGTTCCACTTCTTCGGGGTCTTCCTCTTCTTGATCTTCGTCGGCATCCATAGGATCCCATTCCATATCATTGTCCTCTTCATCCTCAGATGAACCGTTGGTGTCGCATGTAGCAATCTCTTTTCCTTTGCCTTCAGGAATTTCCTTCCCTTTCGCGAGAGTAGGATATTCTGGTGCAGGGGTGTTGATCACAATGCCACGCGAAGTAGGCGTGAAATAACCCAGGTAATCCCTAGGTCTTCCCACACTCTTGCGGGCCGTGAATCTTATCTTCAAGCGGTTCTTCTTGTTCACTGACCCTTCGTCTTCGACTTCTCGTGCTCTGCTAGGTTCAGCCAACTCTTGGATATGCTTCTCTTTCTCTTGGAGTTCTGAGCGAACCTTCGCAAGCGCTCCTTCGAGATAGTGACGGTCATCCCGAGCATTTTTCATGCTCACGCAACAACCGAGTGTAGCTTGACTCCAAGACTTGGACTACATCTCTGGTTTTGGTCAAGATGGCATCTCTCTAGTTGGTGGAGGGATGAACAGTTCGACGATCTGATCCGGGGACTTGGTAGGGCACGAAGCAGAAAGGAGAACCTATAAGAAAATCATCGTACAGCTGGCGGATGGTACCTATAGCACGACGAGCAACGTCTTGGATAGCATCTTCTTCTTCTTCTCTACGAGCTTCCTTTCTTGTTGATCCTCTCCCGATCTCTGGAATCTCGTACACAATCACTGAGGCACGGAAACCAAAAGGTCTACCATCTACTTCTTCACGACGGACGTAGTAGACTGGTCGCTGGTTGTCTCTTGCTCCCAGAAATTGCAACATCATCCAAAGCATCAACGCCCATGATCCCAACTCGTCTCCGTGAATTAGCTTCTTACCAGGGGCCATCTGCAATGGTGAGACACGGAACACTTAAAAGTAGGAAAACGGTTTTGAAAATTTTCAAATAATACTCATTATGCTTTTCTTAAACAAATTAGGTTTTTCACAATTAGATTTTTACCAAATAATCTAGCGATTCTCTACTTTAGGGACGCCCATTCTAGTAAGGGTCACGACCTACAGTCAAGTTTCATGCTCTGATACCATTCACTGTGAGACCCCCATTTGAGGATCACCTTGGTAACCTCCCAGGTAGGTTACACACAGCATGATGCCACATGAGCTCAAACCACACAAGCATAGTAATATCATTAAACAAGTATCAGGCCAACATGGCCAATATTACATAGCCAAAGCACCGAAAATGGCGCTAAGTAGAGTTGCTAAGAAAATAACCAGTTTATCAGAACCAGAATCGGTATCCAAGTACCGAACACACAACATAAAGCACAAAGCGACGACAAATAGCTTGGCTTCCATCAGCACCGGGGTTGGAGGGGCTTCTCCCACATCTGACTTGACTTGGTGCATGATCCTTCTAGAACGCGGGCTCTTCCGGGGTGCTTCCATCTTCAGCTGAGTACTCATAACTGAAGGAATCGGGATCCTCGAATCCCTCTTCTACAGTGGGATATAAATGCAAGGGTGAGCACTTGGTGCTCAGCAACACTCATTCCGGGGATTAATGCAATTGTACTTACATGAGGGTGAAACATATGATTCCGGGGTTTTAGTTTCATATGGATAGAGATATATAGATTCCCAAGTCATTTGTTCAGTGAAACAGTACTTTGTCATGAAAATGATACCTTAAACATTAAACAGGTTTTCAATAAAACATTAGATGTAGTGGTCTCCCATGAGTCACTACTTTGTTAACCACATTATGAAAATATTCCAAAACATTACTTGTACTATAACCCATAGATAACATCCACTACGAAAAGACTCCTGAACCTGGGAGTACAGAGTATCTGATACTTCTTTTACACTTTGCAAAGGTGTACCTCTTTTTAAATCCACTGGTTCACTCGGCTTTCAAGTCGGATCAGCTCCATGTGACTTATACACATGTGACAAGGCCGAGATCACACAACGCTTTTACAGTTCAGTATTAACAGTATCCCTGCCCAGTAAATAGACAATTAAGTCTCAAGTACTGTTGTGGGTCCTCCACACTGCCTTACTTCCTAGCCTCTGGCTTATGTTCCCGCAAGACACATAGCCTTGGTCTGTGTCCACGCAAGACATATGACCATTCAAGATTACAACCGCGCACGGCTTAATCTGAGGCGTAGGGCGTCTTCCTTCTTTCCACCTTTATCTCTCATCATTTTTCTGAACTCACATCACTCATGGCCAAACTGCGGCCCACCAGTTTCCACGCGAGAAACCAGACCGACAAACCATGCAGGGAACTGCTAATACCAAAAAGCTACTAAGTTGTGCCTGTCCCATACCAGGCAAGTGGTTGGTACGTTTACAATTCGCATAGAGACACAGCACAAGGTTCTTGTCCTTATGAACCAATAGTGAGGAACATTCACATTCCCTGGTGCGCACCGCACCCTCTCCATACAAACCAATCCTCACTACTGATCCCTTTTATCAGTTTTCTTGACAAAACGGTTTTCATTATAACTTCTCATGTATTTGACCATTTCAAGTTTAATGTGGATATTCAGTATATGAGTCCTAGGGTGACAAAAACATATATATAAAGGTTCAATAACAAAAGGGGTTTCATGATTCATTAGGTAATATCTATTCATGTCATTCAAACAGAACTTGTATCTCAAATAAGCATGCATAGTAAGAAACAGTGAATATACTTCATATGAAAATATTGGGTGAGACATGATCAAAGGAATGAGGCTTGCCTTGCAATACTGGGTTTAAGTACTCAGATGATTCTTCGAAGACTTCCTCTGCTCCTTCAACTTCTGACTCTGTGGCAATCAACCAACACACAAACACATACCATAAGCATACAAAAAATAGTTTCCATAGAAATTATTAAGTAAATAAGTCATGCATGCAGAGGAAAGGGTTAGGGCAAGGTCACAAGGGCTCTGGTCGAAGAAACGGCTAAAAAGGATTGAACGTCGAAGGGTCGACATTCGGTTCATGGCTTTGGCATAACTTTAAACTGATCTTAGGATGGTTTTCTGGAGAAGTGATAGAAGGGAAAGATGTAGAACACAACTCCAGGAATCTAGGGGACAAAGTGACATTTCCATTGCTCAACCAGAGGGGTCAAACAAGGCTAATGCCAGTGACTGACATGCACTGACATAGTGCTGGACATGGTCAGAAACTAGGGCATGGCTTATCTTTTGATCCAGGCCTCCAATTGATGCAACACTTTGTCTGGGAGGTAGGCATTACTAACAGGAACAAAATACTCAACAGGGACAAGAGCTGAAAGTGGCCGGAGGGTGGCCAAATCCGGCGATGAACTGCGGTGGCGACACGGCACAGACATTGATCTGGACAAGAGCTTGGCAAGGGCATAACTCACAATCTAGGCAGATCCAGGTGTCGAGCTAGTGGAAGAAAATGCTCAGGGAGGTGAGGCGAAGCTAAGGGACAAGGTGGTGTCGGCTAAATCGGCCGGGAAAGAATTCCGGCGAACTGTGCCGGAGAAGATGACTTTAGAATTGGGGATTTTTGATACTGGGCGAAAGAGCTCAATTCCAAGCTTGGGGATGATCTCTAGGGCACAACAAGGCTACTGGAGGGGTCAATTTTGCTGGGAGATGGCCGGAGAAGCTTGGCGGCGAGGTCCAGCAAACTGACGAACTTCCAGATCGGGATTTCTTCGATTTGGGCACCATTGAAGGTTTTGATTCTACAGGCTTGCTCTACTAAGCTTACTGATCAACTTCTTCTACAGAATCGAGAGCTAATTTGGAGGGAATCGAACGGCATTGGGGAAACAGGGCAAATCAGGAATCCGGCGATCACCGGCGATGGGGATCGATCTGGTGCAATTGGCTGCTATGACACAGAGAGGGAGAAGGGAGGAACTCACTGATGAACTTGGATCGAAGAAAGGGGCTGTGGAATGGGCTAGCACCGTGAGCTCAGTCACTGGCTCGCCGGAGAAGAAGGCGAGAACGGTGGAGTTTGGGACTTAACCGATTTTCTGGAGGCTTGAGGCTCTCAAAGCACAGGGAGGGTTTAAATAGGCACGGGGACGGAGCTTGCGAGGGAAAATACGACAGCGGTTGCTTGCACCGGGGAGAAACTTGTCGGGCGCAGGCGCAACGACGGCGACGGCGATGTGATACGCTTCAGGCGGTGCTGCAGCTTTGCCAGTAATGTCAGGGTGCCTTGGTACTTCGTCCGGGACGGCGCAGATGCGGAGGCGACAACGTAGCTCCGGCAATGACACGTACACGCATGCAATGCCACGGCAACGGGCATGCGCGCGCGAAAACGCTACTGGAGCGCGGTCGTTTAACTGCTGGGCAAGGCGACGCAACTGTGCTGGCACGTGCGCGCGGGGTGGCTCGGTTGTTCACAACACAGGAGACAAGAAGCGGTGGCCGGCGGCAAGCAAACGCGGTGAAAACACGGCGCGGCTCCGGCGAAGACGCGCTGGTCGTAGCCAACGACCAGGCGCTGGTCGAAAACAGCCGAAAAGATTAGAGGGGCTGATTTGCAATTTTCAAAACTTTGCTTCCAGGGACTGATCTGCAAATCTGGAGATCTGGAGGGCTGATCTGAAATCTGATTTCGCAGATAAGTTGCATAAAATTATTAGAACTCATCTGGCCAAAGTTTGGTAAGATCGAGCAAGATCTGAAGGGTTTCGACAAAATTAGGGAAAACAGTTTAGGGTAAAATAGGGTAATTAGGGTTTTAAAATGGCAAGGGTTGAAACTCAGCTTTAGGATGGGATTTTGGAGATGATCCCGAAGGGGAAAATGTTCTGAACAACATTTAGAAGGGAATGGCCGAAGCAGATTAGGGTTTGGGGTCAAGATGTGGATTTTGGCTATTTTAGTGTTTGGCTAAAACAGGGGTGTTACATTGGCGCTCTTCGACCACGCCGAAAAATAAAATCGCCGGAAGAGATCCACGCTGGGATACACTCCGATGAATGCCTCGCACAGGTGTTGAAATACTGCCAATATCAACATTGCGTTGGGGTAGAGATTGATTAACTCCAACCCGTAGTGCTCGAGGACATACTTCAAGAACCGACTCTCGGGGAATCGGAACCCGCAGCGCAAATACTCCTCGAAAACCACCAACTCGCCCTCTCGGACGGTTGGGGTTTCTTGATCCTTCTCCGCGGGCCGCCAATTGATTAGCAGCCGCGGAGGAAGAATCTCTTCCTTCTCCAATGCCAGTAAATTTTCCTCGGAATGATGGATGGATCGTCTCCAAGATGCCATTTTTTGGTGGAAAGTTAAAGGAAAAGGTGGCGACTTTTGGAAGACGAATGCTGAGAAGAACGAGGGTTTTGTGCGGCGGAAATGATGAGGGTTTTTGGCTGAATGGCTTCTTCGGGAAGACACCTGCTCCTTTTATAGACCTGAGGAGACGCATTAATGTGAGTAACGTTCTATTCAAACGTTCCACTGAGTATTTTATTCATTCATTTCCCATAATGGATACTGTCTCTGGCGGACCCGTTAAAGTGTTCAGGCATCGGATCTAAAACAAAAAGACTTCTTTGTTTTAGAGACTGAAAGTGCAAAAGGCCTGAAAAGTTTTCAGTACTTTTCAGAGGATGTTTTCCCTTTATATGCTTTGGACATTTTTCATAAAAAAATCATACGACTCAATTTTTGGACGTATGGATGTATTTTGACCGGGTTGTGGTATGATCGAGACTATACTTTTGATTAAGCTCCGATTCTAATCGAAGTAACGGTCTGATCGAGTCCCAATTCTGGTCGTAGTATGTTTCAGTTCTAACCGCAGTTTTAAGTCTGCTCGCGGTATCAGAGCTGGTCGCGGTACTTTTATAAAAGTATGATTCTGATCGCAGAACTGAAATTTTCCTGTGTATGGATGGTCTCAAAGGCATTACTCATGACCATAGGTTCACACAGAAGATGCAAAGAATATTTATATGAAGAAAGAGATTTTATTTTTTGCATTCTTTACATACAAAAGGGATACCGACGACCAGAGCGTCGACCTGATCCGAAAGAAGTTTGCATAGTTCTCCTAGGGACATATTGTTGTCAGTAGGATCTACACTGACAACCCCAAGAGAACTAGCAACTAACCTAAGCCTATCTATATCATCCCTAACGAGAAATACACTACTGTTCCTAATCAAATCGGAGAGTTCCCGCTGTTGCTGAGCGTGGTCCCTCTCTCGACGGAACTGGTGCGCCTCTTCACGGGACCGTTCAAAACATTATGCCAGGTGCAGAATCGCCGAAGACATTTCTTCGGTCTTCTTCTCCAGGGCATTCTTCTCCTCCAGAAGATTATGTCCGGAAGGAAGAGACGGAGCAGCAGAAGGCTGATCACTGGGGCCTCCAGTCTCCTACATTTGCAAAAGTTAGTTGAGCTAACTATGACTATCAGCAAAAGGAGAGAAGGATTATTACCTGTCCCTGTTCATGACACGTTGATGTAGCCATCCTGGGAAGTTGATCATCCGATAAAACCGGACGATCACCCGATGAAGGAAGTGCAACCTTCCCACCAGAAGATGGCCTCCCGAACACAGATTGAGGATCTTCTGACCGAATAGTCATCGCTTGCTGGCCAGAAAATTGATCACCCAAACAAAAGCAAGGAGTGCTAGAGAAGAAAGCTGAAGGAAGAAAAGATGATTGCTCATCTTCTACCTTTGCTCTGATGGAAGATCCTTCATCAACCTTGGATTTCTTCCCTGAAGGAGATGGATCTTCAGGCATTTGGGCCTCCTGCTTGAGAACTTCCTCTTCATCACTTTCATTCTCGATGATGTTGTGATCTGCCATCGGGAAGTATATGAAGAGAAGGATGAAGGTGACTTTAAAAAGAACTTAGCCGTAAGAAGAAACAAAAGACCCGGTATTTATAGCCGCCAAGGTGACGGTTCACATTCTGAATCACCTCGGGTTCTTAAAAAGCATTTACAATTTCACCTCGGGTTAAAAAACATTTCAACAGCGCCATCATTACCTGTCACACAATACCCAGAGCCCATCTCGGGGAACCAACCGACCTACTTAGTGCGCCACTAAGTGGGAGATTTGAAGAGTCGGGTTAATAATCCGATGCATTTCTTTAAATTTAAAGAGAACACGTCTCTTCGTTTTCTTTAAATTTGGGGGCAAGCTGACGAGGATTGACACCCGAGTCTTTCAAATAAATGCACTGTTGGTTCAAGACAGATTCGACCCAGACATATGCCCGGCGGTGCGAACTCAAGTCATTTTAAGAAGCATCAGTCCGAGGTCGCAAGCTTTGCGCGATCAGGTCGCAGGCTTTGTGCGATCAGGTTGCGGGCTTTGTGCGATCAGAATATCAAGGATGTCACGCGGTCAGCCAACATCCCGCGGTCAAAGTACTTTTTGACCGGGGTACTTGGGGTTCATTTGTCCGGCTGCCTCTATGGCGAAAATATTCCAAGTATCCCGAAGATTCCTCCACATGGAAGATCAACCGTCAGGAGGTTAATACACGCAGTTATCCATGAATAACACGTGTTTAACCTACGTAGAGGTTATGAGCGGTTCTCCAAAAACCGCATCCAACCGTCCTAACATCTGTTTGATGCAGTTATGGCATGACACCCTTTCGACCAGTATAAAGGAGTAGCAAAATGCATCGAACAGGGGGATCGGAGGATCAAAAGATCGAACCATCTCGACCACTCAAACAACCAAGTCTACGGCCCAGATTAGATAATGTTTACAAGCCTCCTGGGGCTTCTTTCTGTACACTTACATAGGAAAAACCTTCGCCTGTGAACGTCTTTTCCTGCCATTTTGTAAATCTTTACCACACATAGTGAAATACCAACAGGACGTAGGGCTATTACTCCCACCATCGAGGGCTCGAACCTGTATAAATCTCTCTGTGCTCCTGTTCTCCATTTTTTCTACATACCTTCCTGGAGGGTCATCTTGAAAGGTCTCGCTAATACAAATTTTGCATAAGTTCAGCTGAGGACTCCGAGTCCGAATCATCGACAGGCGGCGCCCGGGGCAGGCACCGGAGGCCACGTCCCCGGGCCAATGGCGGTGCCCGGGACCGGCGCCGGAGGCCTGGTCCCGGGAGCCAAAAGGCGGCGCCCGGGGCAAGCACCGGAGGCCACGTCCCCGGGCCAATGGCGGCACCCGGGACCGGCGTCGGAGGCCAGGTCCTGGGAGCCAAAAGGCGGCGCCCAGGGCAGGCACCGGAGGCCACGTCCCCGGGCCAATGGTGGCGCCTGGGACCGGCGCCGGAGGCCAGGTCGCAGGAGCCAAAAGGCAGCGCCCGGGGTAGCCACCGGAGGCCACGTCCCCGGGCAAATGGCGGCGCCCGGGACCGGCGCAGGAGGCCAGGTCCCGGGAGCCAAAAGGCGGCGCCCGGGGCAGGCACCGGAGGCTGGGTCCCAGGGCAAATGGCGGCGCCCGGGACCGGCGCCGGAGGCCAGGTCCCGGCAGCCAAAAAGCGGCGCCCGGGGTAGGCACCGGAGGCCACGTCCCCGGGCAAATGGCTGCGCCCGGGACCGGCGCCGGAGGCCACGTCCTCGGGCGAGTGTGACGCAACTTACCTGGACTTAGTCCCGCGGAGATTTGCCCCAACACTTTTGAAATTGTTAAATACAATTGACTTGTCATGTAAAAAGAATATCCATGTATATCTAGAAAAATCATCTACAATGACAAGACAATAAGTATTGCCACCAATGCTAACATAGGTAGTTGGACCAATTAAATCCATGTGCAATAACTCAAGTGGACTAGAAGTTGACGTTGTGCTTTTGGTTGGATGTGAATTTGCAACTTGCTTTCCGGCTTGGCAAGCACTACATAATTTATCTTTTTCAAACTTAACATCTTTTAAGCCAACAACTAAATCATGTTTAACTAATCTATTTAGTTGTTTCATTCCAACATGTCCAAGCCTTCTATGCCATAGCCAACCTTTAGATGATTTAGAGAACAAGCATGTACCAAGATTTGCATCATTTGAATTGAAATCAACTAAATAGAGGTTGCCATGTCTAAAACCTTTGAAGATCGACCTATTTTCATCTATACTAGTGATAATCACATCTTTTGGAGAAAATGCACATATAAATCCTATATCACAAAGTTGAGCTACGGATAAGAGATTAAAATTAAGAGATTCAACGAGCAATACATTAGAGATGGAGAGGTCGTTTGAGATGGCAATTTTACCTAAACCTTTTACCTTTCCTTTGCTATTATCTCCAAATGTGATCTTGTCATATTCCGCACCTTGGTTATTGAGAGAGGAGAACATATTGTGATTATCGGTCATATGTTGAGTGCATCCACTATCGAGCACCCAATGTTGTCCTCTGGCCTTGTAATTTATCTACAAAACAAAGTTAGGTCCTTTTAGGTACCCAAATCTTTCTGGGTCCTTGGAGGTTAGTTACCAAGGATTTTGGAACCCAAATGGCTTTCTTTTTGGCACCAATTATAGGTTCCAACAAATTTGGCTTTAACATTGCCATTATTCTTTTTCTTCAAAACATAGCAAGAGTTGAATATAAGAGATGAGTTAGCTTTGCTAGCATGACAATTTTTCTCAATATGACCTAAACTTTTGCATTTGTTGTAATACCCCTTTTCTTTTACAAATATGGTTTTAGTTGGAAGAAATACATGTTTGCCCTTTTCAGGTATATAACCTAGTCCTTCTTTCCTTAAAGAGAACCTTTGACTGTCTAATAGATGTCTTAATTTCTACTCCCCTACATAGCATTTAGCTAGATCATTTGTTTGTTTTTCAATTTTGTCCCTAAGTTCATTATTTTCAAGATTAAGCACATGGTCATCAACTTTTGGACTAGATGGTAATTCAATTAAATCGTCACAAGAAGTAGGTATGCTAGAAGTAGATATCATAGGCATGTCATTTAAAATATTGCAAGTAATGCCTATGTTATTACCCGTTTTGTTGGCTTTATGAGCAATTAATGAGTCATGAGCTTCCTTAATCATCTCATGAGTTTCTTTGAGACTCTAATCAGATGTTTTTAGCTCCTCATAGGAATTTTGAAGAGTTTTGTATCTCTTCTTCAATTCCTTGAAATTTTCCTTTTCTTTGCTCATATAGTCATCAAAACCGGTGATCATCTCAACTAGGTCATCATAAGAGTATTCATCTTCATCAGATGATACCTTAGATTCTCCTTTAGCCATGAGGCAATGAGGAGTGGAGAATAGAGATGGAGCTTCCTTGATAGCTACTCCGGCGAGTTCTTTAGGAGATGCTTCATCTTCATCTTCGGAATCGGAACTTGAAGCATCCAAATCCCATTCAATGAAGCAAGCTTGTCCGTGCTTCTTCTTCTTGTAGTATTTCTTGAAAACCTTCTTCTTTCTTTCTCCTTCCTTTTCGTACTTCTTCTTTTTGACGAATTTTTCTTCTTCCTTGTTTTTGCATTGTGTGGAGATATGCCCCTTTTCACCACAATCAAAACATCTTCTATCTTCAAACCGCTTGAACCTTCTCACGAAGAGAGCCATTTCCTTATCGGTGTCTCTTTCATCGCTTTCTTCTTCATCATCTTCCCTCTTGGAGGCTTTAGCTTTGAGAGCTATATTCTTCTTCTTGGCGTCAGAAGCCTCATCTTGCACCTCTTCTTGTGATTTCTTGAATATGTCATGACTGAGAATTTCACTCAAGAGCTCCAAAGGAGTTACATTCTTCAAATTAGATCGCACAAGTAATGTCACAATAGTGTCATATTTTGAAGGTAAAGCTCTAAGAAATTTATGACAAAACTCCACATTTGTGACATCCATACCAAGCCCTTTTAACTCATTTACTATATTATTTAATCGATTGAACATCTCCGATACATCCTCATTGGGCAACATAGCAAAATTTTCAAATTGTCCCTTATGGATGAATAATTTAGCGTCCTTGACCATTGAGGTTCCTTCATGAATATCCATAAGGTTTCTCCAAATGTCATGGGCCGTTTCAAGTTTACAAATTCTATTAAATTCACCTAGATTTAGAGCACTATAAAGAACATTCATGGCTTGAGCATTTGCTAGAGCATTTTTTCTATCTAGGTTACTCATGTCTTCATCATCTAGAATGGTGAAACCCTCATCCACCACTATCCAAATTTTTCCACCCAAGGTTTTAAGATAGACCATCATTCTAGTTTTCCAATAGGTATAGTTTGATCCATCAAAGAGTGGTGGTTTGCCAATATTAATGCGACCCTCACTAGCCATCTTTATCCTACGCCGGGATGGTTAAATCCTCTAAATATGGAGTCCTTGCTCTGATACCAATTGAAAAGGATCTAGGATATCGACTAGAGGGGGGGGTGAATAGGCGATTTTGGCAAATTAACAACTAATCAAGCAATTATCAACAATTAAGAGCAAATAGCTAAAAAACAAGATGAATATCAACTAACTTAACATAAGGATATATCCCGTGGCCTCGGTGATTTACCGATCACCCCTAATCCACGTTGAGGCAAACACAAATCTCTAACCGCTCCTCTATCTAGTCGACTTCTTCTGAAGAAGTGATCTAGATCTTGAGCCGGATTAGTATGGTGAGTTATCCAAACCTTGATTCCACTAGTGATGCACTTTACCGCTCCGGCAAGGCGTGCTCAAACCCTTCACAAGTTGTTTTGAGGCTTCTTCACAATCTTCCTTGAAGAGCTCTCCAAAACCTTCCTCCTAGCCGTCTAGAAGCCGCCAAGCTCCAAGAGTAACAAGCCGGTGATGATCACTTAATGCTGTTCTAGTGCCACAAGATTGATTTAGTGAACTAAATGCAATGCACTAGAAGATCTCACTTGCACACTCTCTCAAATTCAAGAAATTGAACACTAGAGTGTATGAAATGTGTTTAAGCTCTTAAGAATGAAGTCAATGTTCACACATATGCCAAAAGTATCAAACAGGACCATGCATGGGAGTATATATACACCTCTCAATAAATATAGCCGTTACAAGCCATTGGAGGAAAAAGATCACTTGGCGGTCAGACCGCGGTATAAGCCCGGTCAGACTGCCGCAATTGCAACGACATTAAACAGGCGCAATAAATGCTCACCTACCCTTGTCGGGCACTCTCACGGTCAGACCGGAGCCAACGGCGGTCAGACTGTGAAACCATCCAGAGACAACATCGTTTCTGGACACGATTTACGGGCAGGCCAAAAACTTCGGATAGACCGGCTACATGGTCAGACCGTAGTACAAAATCTCGGTCAGACCATTTTAGCGATCAGACTGGCCCAACAATCAGTCAGATTGACGAGCACACTAATTTTCAAAAAAAAAAAGATCATGAAGCTCCAGGAGTCTGACTCAAGGTTTAATTACGGACAGACCGATCTTTTTAGGAAAAATAAAACACTTCACCATAACTGTCGTTCAGTCCGAAACAACACTCGGTCAGACCGTTTCTACGGTCAAACCGATAGAGACTGAACTTGGCTGTTTTGAATGGATAAAAGCATTTTCAAAAGATATGACCATCTAGTATGCAATTCAAGTTGTTTTCATGACTTGTGGCACACAGATGATCTATTTAGTGATACACCACATGCTCCTCTTAATAGTATGGCGATTATCCTATAATCCGATCAAAATTCTTCTCTAATCATCTTAGACCGGTAAAAAGAAAAGAGTCCTATTCCGTACCTTTGCCTCTTTGCTCAATATCCTTTCTTCATCATTTAGCTCTTTCTTTGCCTTTCATTATCTTGTCTTTTGATTTTGTTCTTGACACAACTGAACAGGTATCGTTAGTTCAACATTTCTAATTGTCATTAATTACCAAAACACTCTTTAGGGGCCTAGAAGCTATAGAAGTTCCCAAACCCTAAGAACGCCGAGGTTGTGCAGCGAATGGTAACTTGGCTAACCTCGCAAAACTGTGTGCGCACAAGTGTATATATGTAGTTGTCTCACAATGTAGCTTTAAATGTAACATATCTCTTTTGAGAAGGAGGCAATGCAGGGATTGTTCACCCCGTAGAGGGAGAATAACATCCTCACCGGGCTATAGGAAATAAGCAGCATCCCAGGCAGACACGGATCGTCGGAGTCATCGTGTCGTGGAAGGCTGGTTTCGCAAATCCGGTTCCACCGAGGAAGAAGGCCCGCAACTGGAAGGAGAAGGAAGGGGAGCTCTCCCAGAAGATACGGGCATAGGTACGAGCAGAGATACGGGCTGAGGACCAGGCTGAGGTCGAGGCCACGTACGCACATATGAGGGATAAGTTTGTACAACTGAAACAGTTTATGATGTCCAGGAGTGCAGATCCCGCTCCTGAGGGCCATGGTACCCCGCGGGGTCGGCTGAGCAGTTGCTCTTCAAAGGTCCTTGCGGATCCAGTGGATTTGCCTGAGGTATTGCAAGCCTTGAGCTGTGCACTTAAGTTGATGCCACTCCTATTCTGTTAGAGTTGTTTCACTATTCTGTTTTAATTGTTAGAAATTTGCAGAAGCCAGAGAGCTATAGCCTAGTGACACCTAGGAGACAAGCAGGCAGTGGTTGCCCATCGGTTCGTATATCCATCTGGGGAGGATGTCCAGATCCACTGCATACCTCTGAGGTTGGGGTTCACAAAGGAACAAGTGGACATGGCCATCTCAGGCTACAACGATTTTTCGTTGCCAGTCCCAATGGAGGAAATGCAGACACTTGCTGAGGCTGTGGGCTCCTATGTACATTGCCCCCAGAAGTGTGATGTAATATAGTAGGTAAATCCTACACATTTTAGATTACAACCTACTCAGTACACTCAACTTGCAAAATCTAACATACATGTTCATTAATTGAAGTGGCCTATCGGCAAACTACCTAGGGACCCCACCCCCAGCGTAGGGCATGAGGGTTCTCCTCCAAACCTCAACACTGCAAAGACGGCCTCGATCCCAGCCAGAGGATCCACTCTGAAGAAAGACGCCAGCACCTCGCCCTTGCCTTCTAAGGTACGTGCTCAATCCCCGGTGATACCACAAAAAACGGGGCCTCGCAAGCGGACGAGGTCACAGTAGTAGGCGAGTATGTTGTTCTCTCCAGAGGGACTAGATGAGAGAAAAATGTGCCTAACTAAGTTAGAATAAAAAATGCAACAAAAAAGCAGAGGGAAGAAGATAGTGCATCTCAACGCGTCTCAGCAAACTGGAAAGCAATTAACAGCACACTGCACTACAAAAGCTTCCTATAATTCTGAATTTACACTTCAAGTATCATCATTACTTCATAACACACCAACGGATAAACAGTAATTCAAACTCTAATCTCATTCATCTATGCAATCACAACAGTGAGTAAAATGCAACAGAAGCAGTTCATGAAGAGAAGCAGCAAAATAGATGGTAAATTGAAATCAAGCTCAAGTTGCCACTGAAATCCATTCAGCTCTTATTGCAATCAACAGTCACAGTTCAATATCAGTTGAAATAGTAATAAAATTCTAAATTGAGGTCAAACAAACACAAACAGAGAGAGCAACAAGTACTACAACTCAAAGAAATTAAAACACAACTAGAATGGATTTTTCTCAAGTATGAAAATGATCATCCACTGTTGAATCCTATTTATTTACATGCATCATAGGAAACAGATTAGGGAGAGAAGGAGTATGAGAGAGGAAAATTGTAACTGAATGGCTGTTGAAGTCGAGGAAGAAGTCAGGCACAGAGGTCGCCGGAGCAACCGTGGAGGAGGTCGAGATTGTGGTCAAGGAAGATGTCGGCTCACAGGACGTGGCCGACGAAGTGGGAGCTGGTCGTCGCAGCTTTGGGTGTTGGAGCTGCGGCTGAAGTCGAAGTCGTTGGAGCTGCAGTCATCATGGATCAGGCAGCCGAGCGGAGTGGCGGCGTGGATCGGTGAGGGAGGCGCGGTGGAGTGGCAGCGGATTGGCTAGATCCGACGGATCTGGCGCTTTGTGGGAAGAAGAGGACGCCGGTCGTGGTGTAGTCGCGGCGGATCCGGCATGATGAGGGCCCAGCTGGCTCAGTGGTGAAGAAGGTAGAGAGAGGGAGAGAAGGAACAAGTGGCGGTACATCTGGAGTGGTGAGCGATGGTGGCGAGGCGAAGCGACGGAAGATGACGGATCCAACAAGTAGTGGTGGCGGGTGATGGAAAATGAGCACTGCCGGCGTACGGCCTGGCCGCCGGTAGTGTGATGGTAGGAGGTGTGGATCATGAGGAGGGAGGCAGAAGAAGAAGATAACAAAGGAAAAACTATGCTCAAAGATTTCCAAGTGGTGGCTGGCTAGGGTTAAGGGGGATTTTGTCATTTTTGCAGAAAGGTCCTTGAAAATGTTTGAAATGACAACCAAGTCCTTCTGACCTACGGTTCTGGTTTCTGAGTGTTCCGGCCCCCGGAGACTCCAATTTCAGGATGGTCAGTTCCTACGCGTTTACAGAAACATGTGCTTCAATCTATAATCGACAAAGGTCGGGTTTAATCGTTGAGGCGTGTCCGCTAGCCAAAATCCATCCAATTTGTGCCAATCTGTGAGAAAAATGGCAAAACAAGTAATCCAGTCGATTTGGCAACAAATTTGGAATAATCTAGGTATGTGACAAAGTATATGACTAAAGTGCGCATAAGCATGGGGAATATATATGGAAAAATCAAACAAATCAGATAAATATCACCCGGCAAAAGGAAAGGGCAAAGGCAGGGGCAAAGGCAAAGGGCCAAAGGGACAACCAGAGAGGTTCAGGAACAGATCCCCACTCTTGGCGGAGGCAGCTTTGCGCAAATTGGATTGAACAACCAGAGACCTCCACTAGTGGTACATACATCGGGCCTGGTGCAACCTGAACTTCTTAGTTCCCTTCAGGCCTGGGCAGTTCCATCGTGAGCTCGGGAGCATATCCGTGGCACACGAGGATCTGTTTGACCTCTTCAACTGGCGTGAGCTTGATATGTCCATCATACTGACTGGAGTCCTATGAGTTTGCTAATCCAACTGATTGCTGTAGTTCATTTAAAATGTAGTAACTTTCTGTGCAATACTAATGCCGTCCTTTTCATGCAGGTGCATGTACAGGCTAGCATCGGAGGCTGCCTGTGACAAGGTGGGTTTCCTCGACCCAGAGAAAATAGGCCTCACGATGCTAGAGCAGGATGCAGCACACGCTGAGCAGTACATATCCAGGGCGCTGGTGGCGCAACAGGATAGGAAGTTCATTCTAGTGCTGTACCACCAAAGGTTAGTGCATTTCATACTAATTTAACTCAATCTTGTATGTTACACCTGAGATATACTTTGAGCTAGTAATTCTCTTTTATGTATAATGTAGGGACCACTGGGTCCTCCTCGTGATCTGTCCATGGAGAAATGAGGTGTACTACCTTGATTTGATGCGCGACAGGTTACCAAACGAATACGTGGTCAAGGGGAATATGGATGTGTAAGTGACATGTTTGATTTAAATTTTGACCTCACTAGCTAATTATTACACATTAATCGGCAATGCTAACTAAAATGTAGGGCTTTCAAAAATTATGCGTACAGTAGAGGGAGGCATGACACACCGCAGAGCTCCCGAATTTCTTGGAAAAAATATGAGGTACTTACGAGTCTTTTAGTTTAGGATTAATTAGTTTACGGAAAGAATTGCTAACATGTCTTTGCATATGCAATTATCTCAGTGCCATCAACAGCCAGCCTCGTGGGAATGTGGGTTTTATGTGTTGCGGTGCATGTATGACCTAGTCAGGAGAAACTTTGCCCAATTCCCCCAGGTAAAGCATCTTAGCTAACTCAAATTTGAAAATTGGATGTCATGTTCGAAACAAGGAAGTTGATTATTGAGTGTTCACACATGCTTAGAGACCGCCATGTCCAAAGACAAATACGAAAATGCAAAGAATAGAGAGCTGCGACAAATCTGGACTTAATATGTTATGGATGAAGTGGCGCGCAACCAACTGCC
Organism: Pharus latifolius; assembly: GCA_019359835.1. Lineage (NCBI taxonomy): Eukaryota > Viridiplantae > Streptophyta > Magnoliopsida > Poales > Poaceae > Pharus > Pharus latifolius. The sequence goes on along the minus strand of CM033323.1, from coordinate 35,110,644 downwards.
CTGACTACCTTGGCTCACTTGTAGTTTTTCTTTTCTACTCTTTGTGAATTGGGCTCAAATGTGAATAACTATCCATTGGTTAGCATTTGTATTGGTTCGTATATATGTGAATAAATTGAATGTAAGAATAAATGTAAATTGAATGTTTGAATAACTGTGAATAAATGTTGACGAGGTTGACACCCGGGTCACTTCTAATAAACTTTTGGTTCAAGACAGGTTCGAACCAGACATGTATTTGGTTCAATGCGAACTCAAGCTATTTCTGAGGGGCATCACCATGAGGTCGCAAGCTTTACGCGATCAGATCGCGGGTTTCGTGCGATCAGGCCGACAACTGTGTGCGGTCAGAAGTTCGTATGCTATACGCGGACTGGACTGAATATCTGGGATGTTGCGCGGTCAGCCCATATTCCGCGGTCAGCGCATTCTCAACCAAGGTGCTTGGAGTTTGTTCGGTTATCTTCATACCAGGATATTCCAGGCATCCCGGGGATTCCTCCATGTTGAAGACCAACCGTCAGAGGTTATTATATGCGGTTATTCACGATTAACACGTGTTAATAACCTCCGTGGAAGTTAATAGCGGTTCTTCAACAACTGCATCCAACCGTTTGATACAGTTTTCTTCATATGGCACCCTTTCGACCAATATAAGAAGAGGACAATGGACATCAAACAGGGGATCGAAGACATTTTTTGGGAAGAACCAGACTCAAAAGAATAATCAAGATACAAGATATCTCGATCATTCAAACAGCCAAGTCTACGGCTTAGATTAAACAACACTTACGAGTCCCCTATAGCTTTTCCTTGTACACCCTTACAGGAAAAATCCTCGCCTGTGAGGACTTTTTCCTTCATTTGTAAACCTTTTACCACACTTAGTGAAATCTCAACAGGACGTAGGGCTATTACTCGCACCATCGAGGGCCCGAACCTGTCTAAACTCTCTGTGCTCCTATTCACCATTGTTCAGCATACCTTCCCGGAGGGTCATCTTGAAAGGTCTCACGATTACAAATTCTGCATAAGTTCGGCTGAGGACCCTGAGTCCGAATCGTCGACAAATGTCAATCTATTTAATGTATATATTTGTGAATCTACCTTTTTTTGTATGTGTACTGTATTGTGTATGGCTTTTCTAATGGCTAAATAGCAAAGAACGTTAGAAGACAACAACATTTTCTAACGGTTCACTACAACTATCCGATAGAAAAAATACAATCTTCTAACGGTAATAGTATTCTCACCCTTAGAAAAAATAGTATTCTCACAGTATTGTAGAAGTATACCGTAAGAAAAACTTACAATTTTCTAACGGTGTACTCCGAAACAACTGTTAGAATATTGTGCTATATTCTAACGGTTGTTTCGGAGTATAGCATTAGAAAATTGTAAGTTTTTCTAATGGTATACTTCTACACAACCGTGAGAATACTATGTTTTTGCTAACGGTGAGAATACTAGTTACTGTTAGAAGATTGTTATGTTGTCTAACGGTATTGTGTTTCGAACCATCTGAAAATATTGAAATGTTCTAATGGATAGTGCTAGTTAACCGTTAGACTTGTTAGTTTTTTCACCAGTTATCTCAGAAAAAAACTGTTAGAATATTCCACTTTTGTAACGGTTATTTACTGTTAGAAAATGTCTTGTCTTGTTCTATTGTGTCTATCTCTAACGGTACAAAAACTGCCAGCAGAAGTGTGTTTTTTACCGTTACAAGACAGCTTTTTTGTTCTAGTGTCTCCTCTTTAGCGGATTGATTCGATTCTTCAAAAAGTCCTGAATCACATCTCGACAAGTTCAACCCTTACTCACTAGGTGAAGGATCACCTGGGCCTACTTCTGTAACTCCTCATTTAGTTCCAAGCAGAATCTTTCTCACTGCTTCTCTCTGGCCGACAATTTTTGAACCAGAGATGGCTCTCCTCAAGGGCCACGCAGTAAAACCATCGCTGGCTCCATCCATGAACGAAGTCACGAAAAGGAAGAAATGGGTAGTCTTTTTTCTCCCTCAGACGAAAGTAGACACACCCCGAAGCATTGGAGCTTTTTGACCAAGCCAAAAAATAAAAATGGCGATGTCGTGGTATTGCGAATACCCCGGCAGGTTTTGAGAACGATCCTAGTGAAGATTACGCGGCGCGGGTTGACCGGATGACCGGTCCTCCCCCGCCGGACAAGCACAAGAAATGACACGAGGATTTATACAGGTTCGGGTCCCGGTGGGGGCCCTAGTCCAGTCGACGCGCTCCCGACCGGAGTCGGCTGGGGAGGCTCCCTCCGGGGGAGAGGCTTCTGGAGCACGCCTGTGAGTGTAGCTATTCCAATAAAAGTGATCCGATCCTTTACAACAGAGGGGCACAAGGGCTATTTATAGCCCCAAAAAGAAGCAAAAAGCCTAAACTACCCCGGAAGCCACCGTCGGATTGAAGGGTAGGACCGTCCTTCTCCCGGTCAAACGCCTTGTGTCGTGGTATTGCGAATACCCCGGCAGGTTTTGTGAATGATCCTAGCGAAGATTACGCGGCGCGGGTTGACCGGATGACCGGTCCTCCCCCGCCGGACAAGCACAAGAAATGACACACGGGTTTATACAGGTTCGGGTCCCGGTGGGGGCCCTAGTCCTGCCGACGCGCTCCCGACCGGAGTCGGCTGGGGAGGCTCTCTCCGGGGGAGAGGCTTCCGGAGCACGTCTGTGAGTTTAGCTATTCCAATAAAAGAGAACCGATCCCTTACAACAGAGGTGTATAAGGGCTATTTATAGCCCCAAAAAGAAGCAAAAAACCTAAACTACCCCGGAAGCCACCGTCGGATTGAAGGGTAGGAGGTCACGTCCCCGGGCAAATGGCGGCGCCCGGGACGGCACCGGAGGCTAGGTCCCGAGAGCCAAATGGCGGCGCCCGGGAGGGCACCGGAGGCCACGTCCCGGGGGCCAAAAGGCGGCGCCCGGGTAGGGGCCGGACGCCACGTCCCCGGGCAAATGGCGGCGCCCGGGAGGGCACCGGAGGCCACGTCCCGGGAGCCAAATGGCGCCGCCCGGGAGGGCACCGGAGGCCAGGTCCCGGGGGCCAAAAGGCAGCGCCCGGGGAGGGGCCGGAGGCCACGTCCCCGGGCAAATGGCAGCGCCCGGGACGGCACTGGAGGCCACGTCCCGGGAGCCAAATGGCGGCGCTCGGGAGGGCACCGGAGGACACGTCCCGGGGGCCAAATGGCGGCGCCCGGGGAGGGGCCGGAGGCCACGTCCCCCGGCAAATGGCGGCGCCCGGGAGGGCACCGGAGGTCACGTCCCCTGGCAAATGGTGGCGCCCGGGACGGCACCGGAGGCCACGTCCCGGGAACCAAATGGCGGCGCCCGGGAGGGCACTGGAGGCCACGTCCCCGGGCCAAAAGGCGGCGCCCGGTTAGGGGCCGGAGGCCACGTCCCCGGGCCAATCGTGACGCAACTTACCTGGACTTAGTCCCACGGAGATTTCCCCCGACAGCAGCCCCCCATGCACGCCAGGGACGATGCTCGAGTCCCCGGTGGGTATGGCACACGTCACCGGGAAGATCTCCGGGCCAAGTCACCGGAGCCGCGGTGCCTCGGTTTCGGTGCCCCACGCTTAAGGCCGCGCCGTTTCGCGATAAATGCGCGAGCGGTTCGAACCGGTGCCTCGATTCACGCGCCCGTCCCTTCGTTTCCCGCGCACGGTTTGAACATCTACGGTCCAGATTGATCCGCGGTTGCCACGTGGCGCGCATCTAGACCATGTCCCGCCCCTATAAATAGGGCCTTGGGGGGCCCGGGAGCTCATTCCAAACTTCCAGCCCTAGCAATCTTTGCTCTCCCGGTAGCCCTCCCCCGGTAGCTCTTGCCCTGTAGCGGACGTCTGGAAATTTTAGCAGTAGCCACCTGCATGGTTAGCCACCGAAAAAAGAAGACTAACCTCATGGCACCCAAGGGTCGGGCGAAGACCACGGAAGTGCCCCTAGAGGAAATCCCTTCGGATTTCCTCTGGGCGTCGGAATTCACGGCCGAGTCCTTGGTCGAAAGATGCGTCGTCGCGGATGGGGACATCCGAGTCCCCGTGAAGAAGGACGGAGCCCCCCGCCCCAGGCCCGGAGAGGTCGTGGCCTTCGAGGCCTTCCTAGAGGCGGGACTCCGGCTCCCGGTGCATCCCATGCTCCGGGATTTTTTGAAGGAGTACGGGGTGGCACTCCACCACCTCACCCCAAACTCGCTCGTCCGGATGGGCCTCTTCATCTGGCTCTACGAGACAGCGACCGGGCGGGAGCCCACCCTTCGCGCCTTCCGGTACTTCTACGAACCGGCGGCGCGGACCTCCCACCTGGTGAAGGGGGGCCCCAAGTCCCCCTTCGGTTCGGTGATGGTCCAAATGCTGCCGGCCAGGGAGATCGACTACCCAGCGGCGGCCTCCCGGGACCACTGGGGCGACTGGGTCCGGAGGTGGTTTTACCTCCGGGTCCGGGACGAGGCGGTGGTGTACGCCCCGGAGCCCCCCACCTACAGCCGGTCGTCCGCACCGAAGCCGCCGGTGTGGACGGACGAGGAGTTCGAGCTCCTCGGCAAGGTGATCCTCTCCAAGAAGACCCGCTCGATGCGGGACGCAGCCGAGGAGATGGCTCTCCTCCCGATCTCCCCATTCACCGGCGGGAAGAGGGGGATCGGCATGGGCCCCGAGCAGCGGCTCCCGGTGAAGCCGGTGACGCGACGTAAGCTCCGGGAACCTTCTGCATTGTACTTATGAATTTTTAAGAATTTGACTAACTCTTTACCTCTTTTAGTGCGGCCGTACCCGGTGGCGCGGGAGAAGGCGGAGAACCTCCTGGGGAGGTACTTCGCCGATGAGCACGAGCGTGTCGTGCGCGCCGTGGGGGAGGGCCCTCCCAAGAACTTGGTAGCGGCGGCCTACGGGCTAAAGCTGCCGGAGAGGAAGCCTCTCTCCACCCCCGGGTCGCACAAACGGGAGAAGGAGGCGGCCGGGGGCTCGGAGCCCAAGATGGCCCGGGTTCAAAAGACCCCCGACCCATCGACGACGCCGGCGGCGACACCGGCGAAGCCCCGGGACGAGACCCCCGGGAGCGAGCGTGCCCGGGCACCGGCTCGGAAGGAACAACACCTCCTCCCCCGAAGGTCCCCGTCGAGGCCTGGGGGAAGGAGGCGACCGCGGGCGGGGCGGCGTCCGACTCGGCGAACTACGCCACGTCGCCACTCTTGGTGGAGCCCCTCCTGCCCCTTCCGGCTTCTTTGGAGCCGGAGAGGCTGGAGGTGAGATTCGCGGAGGCCTTGCCTCCGCAGGTTTGGCCGGTGGACGAGGGGGGGAGCCCCTCGGTCTACGAGGTTCCTCTGGAGGAGGAGGCCCCGAGGACCTTCTGGCCCGGGGCAGGGAAAGGCCTGATGGTTCCCCCCCGGGCGGGGGCTCCCGCCGAGAGCTCCTCGGCCACGTCTTCGGGGGGCACTTCCTCATCGATGAAGACGCCGGTGACGCCGGCCGCGTTACCGGACCTTGAGGTCCGGGGACCCCCCACCGGGTGGAAGACCTCTCTGCTTCCCGCGAGGGAGGTCGCCCGCTACTCGGAGGGCCTGCATACCCGGAAGGTGCAGGCCTTCGTCGCGGAAGGGATGCTCCATGAGCGTTTCGAGGGGCTTCAGTCCCTCGGGGCCCAGGTAACCCGAGTCGATAACGTCTTCGTTCATCCCCTGCACTTTGGAATTTTTGTAACTCTATATATTTTGTAGGTGGCAGTAGTTACCTGGGGCCTTGAGCAGCGGGTCGCCCGGCTGCTGAAGGAAGCGGAGGGGCGGGCCGCGGCCTCCGTGGGGCAGCGCGAGGAGGCCCTCCAGGAGCGCGACGAAGCCCTCGCCGAATTGACCCGGGTCCGGGCCCAGGTCCATATCTCCGAGGCTGTCAACAGCCGCCTCCGGGAGGAGGCCAAGGCGAGGGAGGAGGCGCTCCGGGAGCTCGAGAGCTCGAGTGTCCGGGCGGTGGCGGACGCAGGCCGCTCCGTCCGGTCGGCCCTCGAGAGCCTTGGCGTAAGCCTTGGCTCCGGGAGCAGGGAGGTGCCGCCGGCGTCCCTCGCGGAGGCTGTGCGTTTTCTCAACGCACAGGTCTCCACCATCCCGGAGGCTGCCGACGTTCGGGCGCGGGGCCGGGCGGTCCCCGTTGTCGCGGCTGCTGTGGGGCTCGTCGAGTTCCGGGGGGTCGGCGCCCAGGCGATCGGGGGCCGCATCCCCCGAAGCTTCCCGGACTCCTTCGAGCCATCGCGCCGGGAGATCGAGCAGCTCGCCGGAGGATTCTACGACCGGCTCATCCGGGCGAGATTCCCTAGCAAGTAGTGTCTCCAAATTTTGAGTGCATGAATTACTGCAGCTAATTCCATGTCGTGGGTCGGGTAATTCTCTTCATGTGGCCGCAGTTGCCTGGATGCAAATGCGACTGCTCTCCCATCTTGCATTAAGACACAACCTAAACCGTGCCTAGATGCATCACAATATATCTCAAAGCTCTTCTTGTTGTCAGGAAGTACTAGAACTGGCGCAGTGGTTAGCCTTCGTTTCAACTCTTCGAAGCTCATCTGACAGTCTTCGGTCCACTCAAACCGGACATCCTTCTTCAGCAAACTAGTGAGTGGCTTGGCTAGCTTGGAAAATCCTTCAATGAATCGGCGATAGTATCCGGCTAGTCCAAGAAAACTTCTGACTTCTGTCACTGACTCTGGCTGCTTCCATTCCTTCACAGCCTTGACCTTAGCTGGGTCCACTTGTATTCCTTTGGCTGTCATTATGTGGCCTAAGAATGAAATTTCCTTCATCCAAAACTCACACTTGTCTAGCTTAGCATAAAACTGACACTCTCTTAGTCTATCCAGGACTTTCCGCAGGTGGTCAGCATGCTCCTCTTGGTTCTTGGAGTATATCAGGATGTCATCAACAAACACCACTACAAACTTATCCAGATAATCCATGAATGTCATATTCATCACATTCATAAAAGCTGCTGGGGCATTGGTCAATCCAAATGGCACCACTGTAAACTCATAAAGACCATACCTAGAAGTGAAAGCAGTTTTAGGTATGTCTTCTTCCTTGATCTTCAACTGATGATATCCAGATCTCAAATCTATCTTTGAAAAGACTCCTGCTCCTCTAAGCTGATCGAATAGGTCATCTATCCTTGGCAGAGGGTACTTGTTCTTGATTGTGACCTCATTCAAAGCTCGATAGTCCACACACATGCGGAGTCCTCCATCCTTCTTCTTGGCAAACAACACTGGTGCTCCCCAGGGTGATACGCTAGGCCGTATGAAACCTTTTTCTTCCATTTCCTCCAGTTGCTTTTTAAGCTCTTCTAGTTCCTTGACTGACATCCGATATGGCCTTTTCGATATGGGTGCCGTCCCAGGCTTCAATTCTATACTGAGCTCAAATCCTCGGTCTGGGGGCATTCCTGGCAACTCTTATGGAAACACACTCAGGTACTCTTCAACTACAGGGATCTGGTTCACTTCTCCTTTCAAACTGTAAAGACTTTGGGTTGAGTGTTCTACTGGCGTTCTTTCAGCATGGAACAAAACTTCTTTCCCACTAGGACTAGTAAGGGTAATGGTTTTACGCTCACAATCCATTTGCCCTTTATGTTCTGACAACCAATTCATTCCAAGTATAACACCCAAACCTTGGAGTTCCAAAACTAATAGCTTAGCAGAGAACTCCTCTCCGCATATATTAAGTTTTACGTCTCTACAGACAGACTTTACTGGCATCCTAGAGCCAGGAGACTGAATAGCTATAGGATACTCTAGACAAGTCATATTCAATCCACTCTTAACAGCAAAAGTTCTAGCAACAAAAGAATGTGTGGCACCAGGATCAAACAGTATTAAACAAGCTTGAGAGTTGATCAGGAACCTACCTAGTACCACGTCGGTTGCATCTCCCGCTTCTTCTGAGGTGACATAGTTGAGTCTGCCTCGGGTTGGTGGAGGTGGGTTTCCTCGACCTCTTCCACGGTTGGCTGGTTGGAACTTCGCTTTCCTCTTCCTGTAGTCGTCCACCAACTGACGCTTCTCTTCAATCTCAAGCAGGCGGTTTACCAGGGTCTGGAAGTCTGTGAACTCGTGCGAGGCGATAAGCACCTGCAACACTGGCTGTAACCCTTCCTTGAAAAGCTCTACCTTCCTGGCCTCAGTGGCAATGTCCTCAGGGGCATATCGGGCTAATTGATTATATTGATGGAGATACTCTGTTACGGTCTTTCCTCCTTGACGCAAGTTGCGGAACTCTCTGCGCTTGGAGGCCATCATTCCAGCAGGCACATGGGCTTTCCGGAATTGTTCAGAAAACTCGGCCCAGGTTATTCCTGCAGGGTTGGGGTGCATGTTCTTGTAGTTAATCCACCATGATGCTGCCGGTCCAGCGAGCTGATGAGACGCATACAGGACCACCTCATTGTCGGAGCATCGAACTGTTTCCAACTTCCTCTCTGTATCACGCAACCAGTCGTCAGCGATCATGGGGTCAGGAGTACTTGAAAAGGTAGGTGGGCGCGTCTTTTGAAAATCCGCGAGCCTTGCGCTCATCACCGACCCTTCAGATTGGGCTGCGGGCATCCTCTGCAGTATCTGTTCCAGCATCTGAGCCTGTGCTGCTTGGTTGTCCTTCATCATCTGGGCTTGCATAGATTGCATCATCTGATTCTAAGCTGCTTGGGCTTCTTGTCTGCTTCTCTCCATCCACATCATTACTTCTGCCAAACTGGGCTGAGCTCCTTGTGGCTCCACATGCTCTTGGGGTTGGGGCTGTTGCTCCTCTTCACCTAATGCTCTACCTTGAGACAAAGCACCTGCCTCATGCCCACTGTTCCTCGAGCGACTCCTTGTGTTTGTCATCTTGTCTTCACTTCACTGCTAAAGGTAACCAAGACTGAGGTTGCAGCAAGGGAATAGGAAGGAAGAGAGAAGGGGAGAGAAGAGACACCTAATAACTTATATGCAGACACTAAGCACACACTAGTAGATATACACATATAACTTAGCTTAATAGTTCCCAAGGAAGCAATCGGCAGAGACCTGCCCAAGGCAACCAATGGAAATGACACACTAACAACGAGAAGAGAGAGAAAGCAGCACTAACTGACTAAGAGGGCAAGCTGATCTCCATCTTACTCTGATCCTAATCTTGATCGATCATCTTCTGCTCTTGCTCCAACTGACGCAGGGTTGGTTGTAGAATCCGCGGAGTTAAAGCGCCGACCACAAAATGACGTCCATCCTCGGAACTTTGCTGTAGAATCACACGTCCAACACGCAGTTTTCAAAATGAAACTGAAAAACCCTTTCCAAAAACATAGCAATATGTTCTATAATATGAAAATCACCAAGAGCTAATCAAGAAAGGAAGGTAAGGAAAGAAGGTTATAAGAATAGTAGTTTTTTTTTTTTTTTAACATAGGTTTTCGCAAGTACTTGTAAGAAATTAGGTTTTTCCCAAAACACGCAACTATCGTAGCCATTTCTATCTAGGGTCACGTCCTACAGTCAAGCCGGGCTCTCATACCATGCCTGTGGGGAACCCCGCCCGTACCGAACACCACGGTACGGAACAGCACTCCCCTGTCGCAACTTCCCAGGAGTCAGTTGCGAACCAGAAATGAATATCATAACAACCAGCACAATACATAAATAATCCACAAAATATTACAGGGTTCACAGATGACGGCACTAGGGCCTTACAATAGTAACACAACGAGGTACAAAATAACGGTTCAGTTTTTTTTCAACAAAACGCGGAAGGAGCGGAACGCTAATCTTCGCCCACAGTCGCTCGACCGGGGTACGTGACGCCTAGAAGCTCGGATCATACTCGAAGAAGTCTTCACAAGGCTCAGGCTCACACTCATGTGAACCCAAGTCGCTTGGCTCTTCAACTTCTGATGGAGAAAGTCAGTCACGGGTGAGTACAGAGTACTCAGCAAATCACCACTTAAAAAATGCAATATATATAACATGATAAGGATTTCAAGGAAATGATTGAGGTTCTTTTCCAAACCTTTTTCGTCACCTAACAGTTGATAGTCATGAAAAGCATTCAAAACATTCTTTGAAAATTTACCTTATATATATATAACAGTTCAAGAGTGGAGAATTTAAAGCAGTTGATAAAACAGTTCATAAAAACTACTTGTGCCTCACAACATGGATAAAACCCATTGACCATAACACACTCCAAAATCCGGGAGCACGGAGTATTCAAATACATTTTAAACTCTGCAGAGGGGTACCGCTTTACCCACAAGACTTCTCAACTACCACTGTTGACCACGAGCATAGGCCTTTTGCCCAATCACGCTACTTTAAGCATATGAGTCTCCTATGCCAGGTTCGATCACGCTGCTTTAAGCGCGCCACTGAGTTGAGAATAACACGCTTTTCACCCTACCTTGCCATTATACTAGCTCTGCCCCGTAAAAGGTTCACCACCGGTCAGTGGCCCAGGAATTCCACCTCCGGGTGGGGTTCCTAATACAGTTGTGAAGCATTGTAGGGATCTTCCCTCTCATACCTTCACCCTACCCCTCACTCAGTATTGGGCCGCAGTGGGAGACCCTCTCCACCAATAGTGAGCGGACACACGAGGGGTTTGTGCTGGGAAACCACATCCAGCACTCGTGCCCTGGAACCACATCAGTTGCACGATCTTTCACTCAGACGAATCGATTGGGCTCGTCCCAACCGTCAGTGTAAGTGGGCCAAGAGGGATCTTCCCTCCCTGACCAGTGAACAGTATTAGTGCACATTATTATTTAGGTTATAGACTCTATGCAGAGCTAGGGCAATAGTTCGGCAAGGATACTTGGTCGTGCCCGTCCCATACCAGGCTTGTGGAGGTACGTTAACATGTTATTGGATGTTTAGCACAAATTGGTGGGTCCTTAAGCTATTCTAGAGAGGAGTTTCCCTATTCACATTTTTCACAATTCACAACATTTCATATTTACAACATTACCATGTTATCACATCATCATCATAAGCATCACAATATTTTCCATGTCTCGACTGACACACCTCTCCTCTCTAGGATAGACATTTTAAAAGGCATTTTTAGTTTTGAAAACCATTTTTGCTCATTTATGTGAATAACCCATATTACCAATGTTATGCTTTAGCATTAACCTAGGGCATCAAGAATATTATACACATGGCTTGAGAATCAAGAATGGCTATTCAATGTAGGACAATAGCTAAACAGGTATATTTGAACATACACAGTTTACTTAATTAGCATGCATAATACTCAAATAACAAAATACTTAGCTAACTGGAAAACATAGGGTCAACATGATCAAGGTGGTGGTGACTTGCCTTGAAGTCCCGCGATAAGATCTTCAGCGACGTCCTCGATCGGCTGCTCCTTGGCTTCCGGACGGGCGATTTCTAAACACGAAAAGAGCACCGATCAAACAAAATGCACAAGTATGAGACTAACAAATGCAAAAATCTAAAACCTAATAAGTCTAGGCAAAACAGCCTCGGAGTTGGATCTGAAAAAGACTGAAAAACGGGAGTTTTTGAAAACGGCGGATCAAGGTTTTAGGATTAGAATCTGAGGTGGTTCCTGAAGGAGAATATGTGGCAGGAGCAATTTGTGGTAGGATGGTTCAGACGGATCTGGATTTGGAGGTTGGACGGAGAAAAACCACTTTTGGCAGAATTTTAGGATAAACCGGGTAAAATCGGATCTGGAAAAAGGTGAAAACAAGATCCGAGACTCGGATCTGAAGAAAAATTTCAGATCTGGAAGATTTGAGTTGAGGCGAATCTGATGGCCAAGACGGATCTTCGATCGGAGACCTCCAGAGCATTGAATAATTAAAAGAATCACTAATAAGAAAGGCTGAAATTACTGTAGCATACGAATACTGTAGCAATCCGAGTACTGTAGCAGCGGGATTTCAGCATGGGTGGTTTGAGCTCCGGTGGGTCTCGCCGGAGAGGAGAGAAGGCCGGGGAGTTTGGGAGGTGATGGAGGCTACAAGGGGGAATGCTGGGGGCCAACAATGGCAGCAAGAGGCGGCCGGAAATGGAGAAGGTGGCGCACGGCCGGCCGCGAGGAAGACGAGCTCGCCGGCGGCGGTTCTCGGGCGGCGGTGCACGATTTGAGCTAAGATTTGGTGGGTGAGCTGCTGGAAACGAGGGGAGGATGATGGTATGGCCTGATTGGAGAGAAAATGGCCCGAACGACGAGAAACCCAAGATGGCCGGCGGCAGGAAAAACAAGAAGCGCCGGTGGAGGGAGCTCCAGTGACCATTTCGCCGAGATCCAGAAGATAAAAAGGAAGAGAGTGAGGAGGCACACCTGATGGACAAGCTCGGACAAGCAAAAGACGTCTGCAGCGAGGGAACGATGACGAGGTGATGGCGGCCGGCGCTGGAGCGCGGCCAAACCAGCGGCTGAAGAGCAGAAATCACCTACTTTGATATTTTATGTGAAATGTTTCAACCAAATGCAAAAATCTTGAATGCTCTGCGTGTCTAAGTGTTTCCTCTACCACTCTACAGAAGAACTTGTGAAAATATTCTGGTTTGAGCTGTTTTACAGCCATGCCAAAGCTTATAAAGAAAGACATTCAGGTGGAAACGGGGTGTAACAGTGGCATGCTGACATGTAATGCATCTAACAGGGTCATGCAGGTCTTTACACTGTGTTTGCTGTGGAATGGGTGAGGGTAGAAGGGTAATTGTGCATGAAATATTGTTTTTGTCAATTCTAGGGCTTGTTTGGAAATTTCTGAAAATAGGAGGGCTGAAATGCAAAATGTCAGTGCATGGGAAGTTGTGGAACCTGGTTACTTGTGCAAATAAAATATATTAAATATTTTCACAGAATTTTTAATGCATTACTTTAAATTAAATATATTCCTTTATGCAATTTCCAAATAGGAAAATCATTATTTCATGTGGAAAAATGATTTGTTTGATGCGTAAAATCATGATGCCATGAACTTAAAAATATGCATGCATGAGAAAATATTGGGGGGGATGATTTAGGATTGAACAGGTGAAAGAATTTCGCTGATCGGAATAAAAAGATAATTAAACAGAATTTCGGAAGATTTAGACCGGAAGGAAAATCTGAGAAGTAGAGAGTTTAAGAATGGAATTTTGCGGCTGTTACAGTGGGCCAATAGAAGCCCTGGCGAAGAACTTTTACCACGACGGCGCGTGGAGCCAGGTGAGACCCACAGCTCCCCAAGTGGATATCCTCGAGTTGAAGTCCTTCCACCCATGGAAGGCAGCAGAGCAGGGTGGAGGCCCCCAGCTTGTAGAGTTTTCCTTCGGGCATAAGGTATGCCCATGCTTTGGCACGAAGCCGCTTTGCCACGGTCTCGCTGGGAGGGTCCCCTTCCCCCCATATGAAGGAGATGAGGGGATCCATCCAGGACTCCACCCGGGCGATCTCGTAGACCTCTGGGATATAGGACTCAAGGTCCGTGTCCGGGGGGGGGTCACCAAGGGCTTCGCGATGATCTCCAGGAAGGCACCTCCGGGGAGAGGTCCCCAAGAACTGGCTGCCCGGGCCAGGGCGTCGGCCCGGTCGTTATCCTTCCGGGGGATGTGCCGGGCCTCCTGGCCCTCGAAGTACTTTTCCATCTTGCGCACCTCCCCCAACTACAGGCTTAGGTTCGTGTCGTGGCACAAATAAAACTTGTCAATTTGGCAAACCACGGGCTGGGAATCTCCTTTGACAAGGCGGCGACGGATCACCAAGGAGCGCACGAGGCACAGGCCCAGGAGAAGGGCCTCATATTCGGTGATGTTATTCGTGGCGGGGAACTCGAGCCTTGCTACGTACTCCAGCGCCCTCCCTTCGGGGCTCTGGAGGACCACCCCCGCACCAGTCCCAGTGAGACACAAGGAGCCAGTGAACATGAGCTCCAATGGCCATTGCGACGGGGTGGCTCACGTAGACTCTCCCCCTCCGTCCTGGGAGCGGGCATCCATTCCGCCATGAAGTCAGCAAGGACTTGTGATTTGATGGTGGAACACCCTGTGAGGGAGAGGGAGAAGGGAGTGAGCTCGGCTCCCCACTTCCCAATCCGGCTGGTGGCCTCTTTGTCTCGTAGCACCTCCCGCAAAGGGAGAGATGACGGGACAGTCATCGGGTGTCGAAAGAAGTAGTGGTGAAGCTTCCGGGATGCCATGAGGAAGGCGTAGCAAATCTTCTCCATCTCCGTATACCGAGTATTAGCCCCTTGAAGGGCTTCACTCACGTAGTACACGGGGTGCTGCTACCCATCCTGCTCTTTTACCAGCACCACGCTTATAGTGACTGGGGATGCGGCGAGGTAAAGGAGCAGGGGTGTTCTTCCAGGGACGGGCTCACGAGCATTAGAGGGCTCGTGAGATACTTCTTCAGGTCGTCGAAGGCCTCCCGGGCCTCGGGAGTCTACCGAAACCCCTCGAGGCCCCAGAGGATTTTGAAAAATTGAAGGCCACGTTGCCCCGACCGCGAGATGAAATGACTCAGCGAGGCCAAACGGCAAGTGTCTCACTGTACATCTTTGACTGAACGCGAGGGGGGGATGTCTAGGAAGGCCCGAATTTTTTTGGTGTTGGCCTCTATACCGCGCTGGAACACATGGAAGCCGAGCAGCTTCCCCCCTCGTGCGTCGAAGGCGCACTTTTCTGGGTTGAGCATTAACCGGTATTCGCGGAGGCTGCGGAAGGTCTCCGCTTGTCGTCGATGTGAGCGGCCGCACGGGAGCTTTTGACAACCGTGTCGTCGACGTAGACTTCGACGTTGCGGCTGATTTGGTCCTTAAAGACTAGTGACATGAGTCGCTGGAAGGTTGCTCCAGCGTTTTTCAGCCCGAAGGGCATGTGGACGTAGCAAAAGGTCCCGATGGGAGTTATAAAACTCGTCTTTTCCTCGTCCCCTTCCGCCATCCAGACTTGGTGTAGCCCGAATACGTTGGAGTGGGAAGTTGTCTTTTGGGAAAGCGCCGTCAAGGTCAGTGAAGTCTATGCACATTCGCCACTTGCCGTTTGACTTCTTCACGAGGACAGGGTTTGCCAACCACTTGGGGTACAAGACCTCCCGAATGAACCCTGCATCTCGAAGCTTGGTAATCTCAACCTTGATAGCCTCTTGGCATTCACGGGAGAGCTTTCTCAGCTTCTGTTTGACCGGGTGTGACCAGGGGTCACAGCGAGCTTATGCTCGATGACCGCCCGGGCAACGCCCTGCATGTCGCGGGGCTTCCATGCAAAGACGTCGGAGTTTTTGCGTAGGAAGGCCGCGAGTTGCTCCACGTGCTCTTCGGGGAGGTTTGCCCCGATCTTGACGGTCCTGCCCCTGTCATCCGAGGACAGCGGGACCTTCCGGAGGTCCCGTTCCGGACGCGGCTTGGGGGGAGACCTCCCGGAGGGGACAGCCATGGCGTCCGACGCCAGGGAAGAGGTCTCTCCCCCGGGGCCTTGATCACGTTGACGCTCCCGATCGCTGCAATGGCATGCTCATAAAGAGCGCGAGCCATGTCCTGGTCGCCTCGAGCGGTGATCACTCCGGGAGGCCCAGGGATCTTCACACATAGGTAGTATTGGTGGATTGCGGCCCCCAGACGGTTGATGGTGGTCTTCCCCATGATGGTGTTGTAAGAAGAGGGGAGGTCCACCACGTCGAACTGGATGAGCTCAGTCGGTAGTTGTCCGGGGAGTTGATGGTCATGGGGAGATCGACCTTTCCCACCGGGTGGATGGTCTTCCCGGGGATGAAACCTTGCAAGGGTCCGACCGCGGGTTGTAGCAGCTTTTCGTCGACCTGAATTTCCCGGAACGCCGTCAGGTACAAGACGTCAGCGGAACTCCCGTCGTCAATGAGGATGCCCGCCAGTTGGCAATTGTAAACAGTGGCGGAGATAATGAGCTCGTCTTCATGGGGGAAGCGAACCCCGCGCGCGTCTTCCGCTGTGAAGGTGAGGGGGACGTCCGACCACTTTGGTGGTCAAGGCATGTGTAGCACCCCTGCAACCATTACCTCCTGCGCATACTCCTTGCACTAGCGCTTGGAGTCTCGCCCTGAGGCGGAACCCCCCGTGATGACGTTTACGTGCCTTTGGGAGATTTGGAAGGGAAGGTCTTTGGTTGAACCCCCTTGTCGCACCTGTCCTTGCTGCTCCCCCGAGAGGGTAGGGAGAGTCGACAAAGTCGGCTGAGGGGGCAAGGACGCAGGACCCCCTCCCCCCTTCCCATGCTGGTCGACGAATGCGGCGAAGTGTTGGAGAAGTTGGTGGCATTCCCGGGTAGCGTGGGTATTGGACTTGTGGAAGGTGTACCACAGGCCCGCCTTGCCTCTCACTGCGGGCCTTCGAGGCCGCGGGGCGGCTGTCCCCCACGGCCTTTCGGCTTAAGTAGGGACGGTTGCCCCTGGGGACATCGCGAGAGCCAGCTCCGCCCTCGAGGACAAAGGTGTCCCGAGGTCGTGGCTCGCTGCGGTTGCCCCTCTTGGGACGTTTGACGGGGTCCCTAGCCTCCTGATCAGTGGGGGCGGAGGCCCCCTGGTTCTTCCAAAGGTCATCCTCCTCCGCCCGAGCGTATTTTTGGAGCACAGTGAAGAGCTCATCGGTGGAGGAGGGGCAGCTTCGAGAGAGTCTCTGATGGAGCTCCCCGGGGAGGATTCAGCTCTTGCATGCCTCGATGACTGTGGAATCAGGGACGTGAGCCACTTTGCTCTTGACCTGAACGAAGCCCTTAGAGAAGCTACGGATGGTCTCCCCCATCCTCCGCTGGATGGTGTACAGCAGTGATGAGTCCAGGGGATGCATGTAGTTCCCCTTGAAGTTTGCGTAGAATTCGCGCTTATGCTGCGTGAAAGACCTGATGGAGCCGGCCTTCAGGTTGTAGAACCACGAGCGGGCTATCCCTGTAAGGTATAGGCAGAAGATGTTGCACTGCACTGTCTCATCCCCCCAGCCGCTGAGACGGCCATGGAGTACACCTGCACAAACTCGTAAGGATCGGCCTCACCGTTGTAGTGCTCGATGTGTGGTGGGCGGTAAGGTCGCGGCCAACGGATGCACCGGAGTCGACGGCACAGCAGTTGCTTGGCCCCCTCCACCTCCCGGGGGGAGTCCTGGTCACTGTCCCCTTTAACGGGGGATGCGCGTTCGTTATCAGAGTCGGGGAGGGGTCCAAGAGGTCCACCGGTGCGATGGTAGCGTCTCTTCTCCTCTGGGTTAGTCGAACTAAGCCCTTGGACGTCCGGGCACTCCCCGGAAGTGGCGGTTGCTTCTTCAACGGGTCTCTTCCCTAGCTGGGACGGGCGTGTGGCTCACCGTGACCTCGAGCTGGGAGGACCTCTGTCCGGTAGCGTGAGGGAGCCTTTCATGACTTGGTGGTACGCATTTGCTCAACCTCCTCCTGGGTAAAGCGAACCTGATCCACTGGGGGTGCTCTCGGGGGCGCCCTGGGGGAGGAGGGAGCTCATGCGCGGTGATTACCGGCCCAGAGGGTACTACCGGGGCGCGGGCGGGATCCGCCGCCGGGCAGGGCCCCGTAGCGACGTCCAGAACTGGAGAAGGGGGTCCCTCACCGGGGAGGTCCCGCAGTGGAGATGAAACTGTCCCGCGGACCGCTTCCGGCGTGGTAGACGCGACCGGCGGGGAGGAACTGGCTCTCGGTGTGGGGAAAACTCCCGACGGGAGATGGCCCCCTGGTCTCGGGAAGTTTCCTAGTGCCGGGTTAGCCCCCGGCATGGCGAAGGCTCCCGGTGCCAGGAAGGCTCCGGACGATGGGCCCGCCGGAGGGACGCAGCCCCGGTGGGATCATTGGTCCCGGGAGCGACCAGGCCTCTGGGGATCGGAGGTGCCACTGGGTGTCCCATAAATGGGGGCATGGCCCCCATGAACGGGAACCGAGGGGGTTAGATGCGGGCCGGCAGCCGCACCAAAACGCGGAGCAGCTCATCCATGGAACGCTAGGTGCGGAGTTGGCCCTCGACAAGTGCTTCAAGCAAGGTGTCCTGGGAAACTGAGGGTGCCGTCGGGGGGAGGCTAGTCCCCGCCGAGGTGTTTGTTGTCACCGGGCTAGGCCCGGAGGTCTGTCCACTAAAAATAACCGGGAGCATTAGAGGTGGTACATGGGTTTGGCCGGGTCTGGCCGAAAGCGCCGGGGCGGTCGTGTCTTGAGGGGGTGGCGCCGGGTCGCTGGGACGGTCGTCAGTGGGTATGGCGCGAGCCCTCATTCTTGAACGGCGCCAACTGTCGTGGTATTGCGAATATCCCAGCAGGTTTATTGGAGGTTCCTAGCTAAGCAAGGACGACGTGAGCTGACCGTGCGTTTGGTCCTCTCTTGTCGGGCAAACCCAGCAAGTGACACGAGGATTTATACAGGTTCCAGTCTTAGTGGAGACTCTAGTCCTGTCGACGTGCTCCCAACAAGGGTTGGCTAGGGGAGCTCTCTCGTGGGAAGAGTGCTCCTAAGCACGCCTATTTGTTTTTGTGTATTAATCCAAATGAATTGACCTTAGTGTACCAATCAAACTGTCACAGACATTTTTGTCTACATGCATGACGTCAATGCAATGTCGAACTTGTAAGTGCTCCCGGTACGGTAGATCCCAGAGAATCGATCTCTTCTTCCAAACATTTTTTTCTTGAGGTTCAGAATGCTTACCGAACTCAACTTTGATGTCGTTCACGCGCGAGTAAATCTCCTTACCGGTCAGAAACACTGGAGCTGATCCCTTCTCAGGCTTCCCGTTAAATGATTTCCTCTTCTTACGGTACGTGTGATGCACCGGAAGAAACCTGCGGTGACCCATGTACACTGTTTTTCGGCAGTTTCGCAGCCACATGCTCTCAGTTTCATCTAGGCAAATAGGGCAAGCCTTGGCTCCTTTCGTACTACACCCCGACAAATTGCCGTAGGCCGGAAAATCATTTGTGGTGTAAAATACCAGGGCTCGCAAGATGAAATTCTCTTTCTTGTATGCATCCCACACCTGCACACCCTCGCTCCACAATTTCTGTAAGTCCTCGATTAAAGGCGCTAGAAACACGTCAATATCATTTCCGGGTTGTCTGGGTCCTGAGATTAGTAACGCCATCATGATGTACTTGCGCTTCATACATAACCAAGGAGGAAGATTGTAGATCCATAAAAGAACCGGCCAAGTGCTGTGCTGGCTGCTCATATTACCATGTGGGTTCATACCATCTGTACTCAGCCCGAACCTTACATTCCTAAGTTCGCCGCCGAACTCAGCAAATGTTCTGTTGATGTTTCTCCATTGAATAGAATTAGCTGGGTATCTCAGTTTTCTATCTTGTTTCCGGGCTTCAGCATGCCAACGCAAGTGCTTCGCGACTTTCGGATTTGCAAACAGCCACTTCAATCTAGGTATCACAGGCAAGTACCACACAGTTTTTGCCGGGGGTCCTTTCCTTACCTCGTGACGTTCATTGTCAATCCGGTCCCTACGCGTATACCTCGATGCACCGCATCTTGGACAAACATGCAAACTGGAGTACTCGTTACGGTACAGCACACAATCATTTGGGCATGCATGTATTCTTTCGATTTCCATTCCCAACGGACACAACAGTTTTTTGGCTTGGTAAGTAGATCTTGGCAACTCATTTCCCTCTGGAAGCATGACCGTTAGAAGATCTAATAGTGCCGTGAAACTCTTATCACTCCAACCGTTTCCTGCCTTCAAGTTATATAATCTTAGCACAGAAGACAGTTTTGTAAATGTTGCACATCCAGGGAACAGAGGCTTCTCAGAGTCAGCAATCAGTTTCTCAAATTCACAAAAGTCATTTTCGTTGTAATCTTCCTCTACATCACGTAACATCTCATCTAGATTGTCATCATCATCATCTACGTGCACATCGGAATGAACATTACCAAAATTGGGATGATCATCGATATTATTGCAATCCACATCCGAGTCGTGCTGATTGGTAGTAGTGGTGCTTGTTTCCTCAAGATCTTCGCCATGCCATATCCAACGGGTGTATCGCGCGTTAAAACCATGACGAATCAAGTGACTCTTAATTTGATCAGAGTTGCTAAACCTCTTCAAGTTCATACAATCTGTATAAGGACAGAGCATATTTTTCTCTCCCTTCCTCTCCTTTTGTTGCTCAGCAAATTTAATAAACTCATTCACACCATCCAAATATTCAAGAGTAGTACGTTTTATTCCATACATCCAATATTTCCTGTCCATCTACAATTAACAAAATTTAACGAGTAAGCCATGCATGAAACCTGCCCGATTAAATTATGTATATGTACATGTACAGCCTCTTACAACAGATACATGTGTTGAACCCTAGCCTGACAAAATTAACACTAATTAACCTAGCTAACTACACAATACAAGCTAGTTAGCTCCTAAAACATTATGCATTTCCAGCTACCAAGCTCCCAAGCTTAGAGCTACAAACTTGGAACTACACAATACAGCTAGCTTGCAAGTAGAGAGGAAGGGAGATCTAGAGGGAGAGAGAGATAAGTGTCGACGATTAACTGTACCTTAAAGAGAGGGGCGCAATCAACTTCCCTCCAGCCTGCGCTGATCACCATAGCAGTGTAGCTGGAATTTTCGTCACAAACAGAGGGACACAGAGTGCAACAGAACAAATTAAAGAGCAGCACAGCAATGCACTAGTGGGGTTTTCCTTATAATGGACATTTTTCTAACGGTAAATATATGAAATAACTGTTAGACTAACTTAGGTAATTTGCCGCTCACATATTCTATCGGTAATAACACACACATACTGTTAGAGAATGTACATTACCGAGCAAGTACAGGACTTCTTCTTTCGGTAAATATGTGTATTGACCGTTAGCTCATGCATGACACAGCACGTACATGAGTTTTTCTATCGGTAGATATGTGTACGAACCGTTAGATGATGCATGACACACGAGCAAGAGTTTTTCTATCAGTAAATATGTGTATTTACCGTTAGAATATGCATGAGTGAGCAAATATATGTGTTTTCCTATCAGTAAATATGTGTACTTACCGTTAGAGGAGGTACTGGTACCAAACTGGGACAAACATGCACATGCCATTTCTCACATTCAAGGAATCATATCAATGTAACATCAAACAGATCTTACATCAAACAGATCTTACATCAAACAGATCTTAACTAGAAGATAAAGCAATATATTTCAAGAAATGCTAATTTGTGGATTAACTAGGAGACACAAAAATACTTTTCTTAGGTACTTGGGACTTCATCTTGCCAAAGAAATTACACATGCCAGTTCACAAATTCAGGTACAAACATACACATGCCAGTTCACCAATACAAATTCAGGTACAAACATACAAATGCCAGTTCACAAATTCAAGTGCATGTCTGAAACAGCAGTACAAATACACACCTACCTACCAATACAATTAAATACACAAATACTCCCTGCACATTCAAGTTCATGTCCCAATTAGCAATACATGATACACAAATATACAGCAATATACAAATACAACAATTCACACATTCGATGTATATTAGAAAAGCCACGTCTGAAATTAACAACAGATCACGATGAGGACCCAGTGGCCCATACATTTTACATAAAAGAGAACCTTTGCAGGTTGCCACAATGCAACTACCAACTACAAGTTAGACCTGGTACATCACAAATCCATTCATCCAAAACAGCAAATGTCTGAACCACATTGGACTTAACCATAGGAGTTCAGTTTGAAGACGCCCGAGGAGCTGGAACTGCCGTCGACATACATTTGTACGTATTGGTGATTTCCTCGGACTCAAACTCGATCAACTCAACTCAACTCAACTCAACTCAACTCCATTAACAAAAAGAACCTACCTTCCAAGATGTTGTTCTGTGTAGTGATGGTGTAGAATGGCTGTGCAAATAACAACAATTCTTCTTCTCCAAGCAGGTAAGCATCTGGCCACAAGCTGGTGCATGCAAAAAAATGTAAGATGCTTTCTATAAGTCGTGATTTGAGAAACACGCCGGGCTTAAGCATCTTCTCGACCGAGCCAACCAAGATCTCGCCCTTCACGTCCTTCCAGCTCTCGACGGTGATCTTCACCACTTCTTTCGCCAACAAGCCAACGTAGGCAGCGTACTGTGATGAAGAACCGTGAAATACGTTGCCCCTCATGAGCATCATCCAAGGACCTGAACAGATCATAATCATATTGAAAAGAAGACACATCTAAATGAAGGATACAAAAAAAAGCAGAATTATTGCCATAATCGGATTAGAATAATCTAACAATATTGCAGAAATTTTACGTACCTTCCTTGGGATGCCGACGTCTAGAGGGCGTCGATGGAGGTGCGGAGGTGCAGCGGTCCCCTGTAGAGGTGCGCCGGCCGTCCATGGAGCTTACGGGTTAGGACTACGAGCCCCAGATGAACTGTGAGAATGAAAGAGACATACCCGTGTATTTATACAAATATATATTTTCTATCGGTATGAAAACAGAATACCGTTAGTAATAAAAACATCTGTAGAAGGCGAATGGTTCTACCGGCACAATAAATATTACCGATAGGAATTTTTATACATACTCTATCGGTGTGTACGTACATTGCCGATAGAATATTACTAGTTGTAGAAGGCCAACAGTTCTAAGATATTTTTTGCAATATTCTACCGGTATAAACATTCATTACCGATAAAATAAAACTATTCTAAGCAATTTTCTATATATTCTAACGGTAAAAGAATCCATTACCGATAGAATAAAAATATTTGTAGAAGGCCAACGATTCTATCAAGAGCATCCACTAGCTCTGTCTACACCAACCTCTAAGACACTCTGGAACAGAACGCACTCTCACAACCTTACCGAATTTTAGAAAATCCAAATAAAATTTTGAAATAAAGGTTTTTCAAGAGCTACAAAGCTCATTATTTTTACCAAAATAAAGTTTTCAACAAATAGTTTTCTGAATAAATTACGTTTTCCTGGCACGGCCAATTCCTAAAGGTGTCGTCCTACAGTCAAGTTCTCATGTTGCTCTGATACCAACTTTTCTTTGTCGCGCCCCGAGACTGGGACAACGACTACTCCTGTAGAGACCTAGCTCGCTGCAGCTAGTCTCATTCTCACAAACCTTTGACTTCCCAGGATGAGTCAAACACAGGAGTATATTACATTGCAACAGAGTACTAGCAAAATATTAAGCAGTGTGGCCTGCTGGCCTTAATATTACATAAAGAGGATTACAATGCCTACAAGGCATTCAGGGTTTAACAAAATATTTAACTACGCAGCAGAAAATAGGTGACCCTCCCACAAAAGAAGTTGACGGCAGAACAACACACTTCAGGGTTCTGGCGGAACTGATTCTCCTCCTTCTGGATCCACGTAGTACTCCGTGCCATCATCTTGATCAAGGTAGGCTCCATCTATTGAGTTGAATGTTGCAAGGGTGAGCACTTACGTACTCAGCAAGTCATAGGTAAGAGTAAGTACATATAGTAGTGATGATATGAACCTAGACTAGTCAAGAATTATGGATATTTGTAAAATAATATTTTTCTTTTATACCTCATCTCATGGCAGCACTTTTCATAATATAACATCATCATCATTGTTCACTAGATTATAGCACTACCGCGACACGTCGACACACGACAGCCCACGGCAGCACTCCTTATCATGACAACACATGTCATTTGGGTAATCTTAAATAAACATATTTTATTTAGAAAATAGTACTTGTGTCACACCCCGTGGATTTAATCCACCGCAGCAGACTCCTATAAACCCGGGAGTTCGGAGTATTCGAATACATTTTTAACTCTGCAGAGAGGTACCAATTTACCCGCAAGATATTCCACTTTCAAACCTTTCCTATCATAACAAAATGATTGGACCCCTGACTCACTTCATACTGTGAGCGGCAAGGTGGAAATAACAAGAACTTTTGTTATGTTTTACTCACAATTCACCCCCGACCCTGTGGCTCTCAGCGAGGCACAGTTGTGGCAGGTTGTATCCAAACCTCCACCCCTTTGCTTATTCCCATTACTGGGTCAGCGTGCTTGATCACCTTCAGTGATATGTGTGGGAGCCGCGCTCCGTGTTTATCGTGCATCACTACACATCTCATGCAGGGGTTTCATGTGCGATCCACATAATTACTTGTTCAGGCCTGTCCCATACCAGGCTTGCGGTTAGCACGTTGTTCATGCCACTAGACGCACAACACAAGGTTCTAGTCCTTATATGCCAATGACCAGACCATCCGCAACCCTGCACCTTCAGTGCCTGCATTCCTTTGCAGTCTAGCACCTCAGTGCTACAGCCATCC
Source organism: Pharus latifolius (assembly GCA_019359835.1). NCBI lineage: Eukaryota > Viridiplantae > Streptophyta > Magnoliopsida > Poales > Poaceae > Pharus > Pharus latifolius. The sequence goes on along the minus strand of CM033323.1, from coordinate 35,086,305 downwards.
ATACCATTTTTCTGATCACGGCTAGGGGTTTTATTTCATGAATATAAGTATATAGATACATATAATAGTTCATGGCTCAAAACTTGTTTATTTCACATTTCACAGATAACCAGTCTAGTACTGCCAATTCATAAATCAACCATTCTCAATCTTTCACATGCAATATTGCCTATATTCAAGGTTATATTATAGCAACATTTAAAATATAGGTTCAAGATGACCAAGGATATGACTTGCCTTCCGCGTCGTAAGATACAGCAGTTGACGTCGGATCCGCAGTGAAGTCCTCGAACTCGGGCTCTTGATCTGCTCTCCAATCAAACAAACAACCAATAATCATAATCTTTTCCATACATTATTATACTTTGTGCAAAGATGCAAAGATGAAGTCTTGATGATTCTGAAATGATTGGGTTTAGAGGCTGATTAGGGTTAAGTTAAGGAAACCAATGTTAATATTAGCTGTCAAAGGTTTACAAGGTTCCAAATGTCTCAAAATATCAGAATGATATCAAGGTTGCGACTGGTTCGCTCAAAAACAGCGAACGTCTTTAGGTCGACATTCGGTTCAAAGCATCGACATAGGGTTGATGAATGATAGAGGGGTTATCTCAACTTGTGGTAGTAGAATAAAATGTAGATCACAACTCTACAAATTTAGTGGACAAAGTGGTTTTCAATTTACACAACCAGAAGTGGGTAAACAAGGCCAATGCCATTGGCTGGCATAGCCTGGCATTAATCTTGACATGGCCAGAAATTAGGGCTTAGCATAACTTTTGATCTAGGGCCCCAAATGATGCACCACTTTGTCTGGGAGGTAGACATTGATAACAGGAATAAATCATTCAATAGGATCTAGGGCTGAAAATGGCTAGAAAGCAAGAAATTTGATGATGAACAGAGATGAACTGGTTGCACTGGAGCAGTTCTGGACAAGATCTTGGCATGGCTGTAACTTCCAATCTAGGCCGATCTAGGTGTCGGGCTAGAAGACAAAAATACTCAGGAGACTAGGGCACATCTAAATGACAAGGTTTCGAGGGCTGAAATGGCCGGGATCACTTTTCCGATCATCGTCGCCGGAGAAGAGACACTGCCAGTTGGGGGTTTCTGCTACAGGCCGAGAGAACTAAATTCCTTGCTTGGAGAGCATCTAGGAGGTATAGGGAAGCTTCTGGTAACCTCAAATTGACCGGAGGATCACCGGAGAAGCCTGGCGACGATCGCCGGTTTTCTGGTGAAGCTCGGTTTAGGGAAAAGGTTCGATTCTTGCTAAATTTCGAAATCCAACTTCACAGGCTTGCTTGATTTGGCTCACTGATCAATTTACTTCACAGGTTCGAGGGCTAAATCGAATTGGTTTGGCCTGCATTGCCGGAACAGGGCAATCTTCGATTTTCAGCCATTTCCGGTGATCGCCGGCGTTAGAGTCCACCGGAGAACAATTAAATGATATCACACAGAGAGGATGAGTAGGGGAACTCACTGATGGATTCAATTTGAAGGTTGATGCAGCGGATGAAGCTAGCACCGTGGGGCTCCTCGACGGCTTGCCGGAGAAGAAAACGAAAACAGCAAATTCTGGAACTTGGCTGGTTTCTGGTGAAGTGTGGAGAAGCTGCTGCACACAGTAGGGTTTAAATAGGCCAGGCGAAGATGACGAAGGGGAGCAACGAAGTGATTGACTGCTGGTGATGAGGTTGCTTGCGTGCTGGACATCAGCGGCGAAGACACAGCAAGAACGGTGATGCGACGGCGACAAGCCTTCAGCTGATCACAATGTCGCTTCATCGGGACCTGGCGAAGCTTGTAGCAAGCGGTGGCGACAAGTACTGGCGCGGCGAGGCTACGTGGCGATGGATTGCTGACAAAGTTGCTGCTGATCGCGCGCGGGAGCAAACGCTGGTCGTCGACGTAGCAACGACGCTGCCACGGTGACGGCTGAGGCAAGGACACGTGCGTACTGGCATGCACGGTCACAAGTGCGGCGATGCTTGGCCGGCGGCGAACGCGCACGGCGCAAGAACCCACGGCGAGTCCTGGTCGCGTACAGCAAACGGCCTGGTCGAATGCTGCTGTTGACCTGGTCGAAAATGGATTCATTTGCAATTTCAATTCTTTGAGTTTTGGACTGATCTGTAAATCTAATGATTCGGAAGGTCTGTTCTGAATTTGATTCTGCTATTTTGGCAATCTTTATTCCACAGATGATTTGGCAAGGATTGAAAATAAAATTTGGCACATTTGGATAGCTTTTGATACAAACTGAAAATAGGGTAATTTAGGGTAAATTAGATTTGAGTTTTGTCGATTTCGAATTCTGGCATTTAGGGTTCGATTTTGATATCTGCACAGAAGAGAAACTTGTGGCAAATAGCAATTAGGAAAGATCTGCTGAAGAAATTCTGAATTTAGAGTTAATCTGGAGATTTTAGTCTTTTTAGGTTTTCAGATATCAGATAAGGACTAATTTGCGATAAGTCTTGGACTGATTTGTGAAAAAGGTTTAGATGATAAAATCTGGCTGTCAACTTTTTAGATTAAGGTATTGACATACCCATGATCATATTCCAGAAATAATCTGGTCTGAACTTGGTCAAGATTCGGATTAAATCTGGATTCTGAAACTTAGGGTATTTAAGTAATATAAGGTATTTCTGTTTTCGGAAACAGAAAGAGTTGATAATTCTGGGAGTTAGGGATAGAATTGGATCTAGGTTCTGAAGACTTTTAAGTTCAGAGTAACTGATAGATCACATCTGAACAATCTGATCTTAATTTGAGGTCATAGGATAGATTTTGGAGATTTTTGGGCTTGAGATAGAAACTAATCTGACTAATACTACAGATACATGCATGCGTGCCATTTGTGAAAAAGGAAATTTTCACCCCTAACTCAGGGTGTTACATGACATGAGCCTATGCTATTGGGGAAAGAGTGAAGAGTTTTTTCCCAAAATACATTTCTTTCTCAATTCTTACTCAACTTCTGATCATACCCATGGCAGTAAATAAATCATATTGATGGTGATACATATATCCCATATCCAAGGCGATATATCCTCATATCACATTATTTTTATTCAAGCCTTTCTATCTTATACTCCTAACAGTATTTCATAACTTAGGGCATAAACCACATGCCTCTTAATTATCATATGGTCTCTATATTATGGTATTACCGCGACACGTCAACACATGACAGCCCACGGCAACGCCCCTTATCATGACAACACATGCCACTTGGGTAATCTTGAGCTAACAATTTTTAGTTTATAAAACAATACTTGTGTCACACCCCATGGATTTAATCCACCGCGGCATACTCCTAAAACTCGGGAGCACGAAGTATTCGAATACATTTTTAAACTTTGCAGAGATGTACCTCTTTTTAAATCCACTTTTTCACTCGACTTCCAAGTCGGGCCAACTCCATGCGACTTATACGCATGTGACAAGGCCGAGATCACACAACGTTTTGCAGTCTAGTATTAACAGTATCCTTGCCCGGTAAATGGACAATACCGTCCCAAGTACCGTTGTGGGTCCTCCCCACTGCCTTACTTCCTGGCCTGGGTCTATGTTCCCGCAGGACACATAACCTCTTTTGATTACAGTCGCGCACGACTTAATCTGGCGTAGGGCGTCTTCCTTCTTTACACCTTATCCTCTCATAATTTTTCTGATCTCACATCACTCATGGACGAACTGCTTCCCACCAGTTTCCACGCGAGAAACCGGATCGACAAGCCATGCAGGGAACTGCTAATACCAAGAAAGCTACTAGATTGCGCCTGTCCCATACCAGGTAAGTGGTTGGTACGTTTTTCATGCCACTAGACGCATAACACAAGGTTCTAGTCCTTACATGCCAGTGACCAGATCATACCACAACCATGCACCTTCAGTGCCTACACTTTCAGTGCAGCCAAGCACCTCCAGTGCTACCACCATTCCATACCAAAATACTGGTCACGGCTAGGGGTTCTATTTCATGAATATAAATGTACATGTTTATACTTTTATTAGTTCGTGGCTTACTATCTTATCAAGTTCACATTTCTCAAGTATTCAATCTATCACTGCCATAATATCATTGATCTCAACACATGCAATATTAATGAGATATCTACTCATGGAATAGCATAGCAATTCATAAAATATGGGTTTCAATATGATCAAAGTATGACTTGCCTTCCGCGTCGTAAGTATCAGCAGTTGATGATGGTTCAGCGACAAGATCTTCAACCCCGGATTCTTGCTCTAAACAAGATCAAACAAGCAAACAGGCATTACAATTCATTCTATTCTTACTAATCCACTACATGCAAAGATGCAAGGAGAAAATACGCTGGTGATACAAGGTTTGAAAGCGATTTGAGTTTAACTATGGAAATCAGGGTTAAAATTAGCTGTTAAGGTTTACAAGGTTCTAAAATACCAGGGTAATATCAAGGTTGTGACTGGTTCGCCCAAAAACAGCGAATGTCTTTAGGTTGGCATTCGGTTCAAGGCATCGACATAAGGTCGATGGGTGATAGAGGGCTCAACTCAAGTTGTGACAGTAGAGAAGAGTGTAGATCACAACGTCAGGAGTCTAAGGGACAAAGTTATTTCCAAGTTTCATGGCTGGAAGTGGGTGAAAAGGCTCAATGCCACTGGCTGACATAGCCTGGCATAGGGTTGACATGGCCAGAAACTAGGGTTAGCCTTATCTTTTGACTCAGGGCTCCAAATGATGCACCACTTTGTCTGGTGGTTAGGCATTTGTAACCGGAACAAATCTCTCAACAGGGCCTAGGGCAGGAGATGGCCGGAAAGTGATGAAAACCGGCGAAGAACACGGTGGCCGAGCTGTTCTCAACAGTTTCTGGACCAAACTTTGGCATGGCGATACCTCTTCATCTGGGCCGATCCAGGTGTCGAGCTAGAAGGCAAAAATACTCATGGGGTCGAGGCACATCTACTAGACAAGGTGGTTGGGGTTGAAACGGCCGGGAACAAAATCCGGCGACCGGAGCTAGGGAAGAAGACACCAAAATTGGGCATTTCTGTTCTAGGGCAAACGAACTCGAATCCTTGCTTGAGGAGGGTCTCTGGGGCATACAAAAGCTATGTGTGAAGTTGGATTCGCCAAACATTCAACAGATAAGCTAAATCAGCAAGCACAGTGAACATGCACGGTTGAATTTGGGGGTTTTTCAGATTTTAGCAAAATTGATGATTCTAGTTGCTTAGATGTGTTCCACACAGTCCACTGATCAATATTGATCACAGGCTCGAGAGCTAAATCGGTTTAATTGGGGTTTAATTGCTCACCGGAGTTGTCGGGGAAAAACAGCAATTCCCGGCGATGAGGTGCGATAGAACTCAATTGGCTGCTACTACACAGGTAAGTGGTTGAGAGTAACTCACTGGTAGCTTCAATTTGGAGTTCGGTGCAGTGGATTGGCCTGGCACCGTGAGCCTCTTCTCGAGCTCGCCGAAGAAGACGAAGACGACGGCGTGGTTAGGGATTTTGGGTGGTTCTGGGTGTGAGTGTGTTTGAGCTGAGCTGGGGTGGCTTTTATAGGCACAGCAAGGGGCTTGCAACGGTTGGAAATGCACGGGGAAGTGAAGCGGGCTGGAGGTGACAACACGGCTGCATCCCGGCGAAGTGACGCGCTCCAGCAGCCGTGCCGGCTTTAGCCTGCTGCTCTGGTGGAGGTGAAGGCGAAGTGATGCTTCCCCAAGGCATGCTTGCGACGTGGCGCAACTGTGCTGCCGTTGGCGGGCGCGCGCGCGGGAGAACGAAGGTGCTGCTGGCGGGCGAGGTGATTCCACGGTGGCGAACACGATGCGCACACGCGGCAGGGAAACAGTGGCGGAGGTGGCGACGCTGGAGATCGCCGGCGACGATACTGCAGCGGCGGCAATGGCGACGACCAACTCCGGCGCTCGTGGTCGTTTGAACGGCCTGGTCGTGCACAGTAGCCTGGTCGAACCAGGGACTGATTTGCGATGATTTTTGGTTTGGCTTTGGACTAAATTGCAAATCTGGTCTTTGAGAGGTTTAATTTGAGATTTGATTTCATGGCTGCGTATAATATTTCTATTAATACCCATTTAGCTCAATTTTGGAGAAAGTTTGATAAGATTTGAGGGATTTCACCTATTTTCGAAAATAGGGTAAAATTAGGGTAAACTAAATTTGGATTTTGTCGATCTCGAATTCTGGTGATTGGAGAGAGATTTTGAAGTCTGATCAAACAGGAGATCTGTATCAAATAGCATTTGGGAGGTGTTCCCTGAAGAAATTCTAGAGTTGGAATTGATTTGCAGATTTTAGCCTTTTCAGGCTTCCAGGTAAACAGAAAAGGACTTATTCGCAGTAAAATTTGGACTAAACTGCGAAAAGTGTTTAGATGAATTAATCTGGCTCCCAACTTTTTGAAGTGAGTTGAGGATGAACCTAGGAACATATTCCAGGGGTTACTTGAGTCTGGATAGGGTTAAATCAAGATAACTCAATCATTTGGAAACTGGGGTACTTAGGGTAAATCTGAATTTCTCCTGTTTTCGAAAACAGAGAAAGACTTAGGTACTGGGAGTTAGGGTTAGAATTTGATCTGGCTCCTGAAGACTTTTATCTTCAGGGTAACTGGTAGGTTAAATCTGGATTGTCAGATCTTGATCTGGATCTAGAGAATAGATTTGGAGATTTTTAGGGTTTGGGAGAGATTAGAGTTCAGCTGATCTGGCTACTACTACAGAGGTACATGCATGCAGGGTTTTTATGCAAAACTTTTCACCCCCAAAACCAGGGTGTTACACACGGTCTCTCGTTCCGCGTGTAGCCCTTGCATTGCCGGGATTTCCTTCGATTCTCCTTCTTGGGGTCTCCCACGCGTGTTAACCATCCTACTCAAATTGGGGGGGTTAAGAATAGAGACATTGATTCAGAAAGAATCACACACAGAGACGCTAGCAGAATGCTGGCGTTAACTCAAGAGGTGAGGATAAGGATATGCAAAATGACTTTTTCATAAATCAGCTTTTCAAAAGATACAAAGCTTTTTTGCCTCATCGGCTTACAGAGCTCATCTAACAACCGGCACACAGGCATACATCGACCAAACTAAGAACAACTGCTACAACAAAAGGAAATCTAACGTCTGCTGGGTTAGGCACAAAAGGTCGAACCAAAGGAAGTCTGCGGTCAGTCATCAGCATCGGAAGAATCACAAGGCTCTACCTCCTCGGGATCCTCCTCCTGATTATCATCTGCATCAATCAGATCTACATCCAAATCCTCATCATCATCCTTGTCGTCGTCAACATTGACAGTCTCCTTTCCTTTTCCTTCAGGGATCTTCTTCTTTTCCGCAGTGCAGGGAAGCTCGAGCGTTTGACCATTGATAACTATGCCACGTGACGCAGGCGTGAAACCACTGAGATACTCCTTTGATTTTCCCACTCTCTTGCAGGCGGTAATCCTTAACTTTGGGAAACTCTTCTTGACAGCTGACTCTGAAGCTTCAAGGACCTTCTCTCCACTCGATTCAGCTAATTCTTGAATTTGCCTCTCCTTCTCTTGGAGACTTGCACGAGCCCTCATAAGCATGCCCTCAAGGTAATGGCGGTCATCGCGAACACGCTCGTAGTCATGAAGTAGGCGGGTGTATCCAATCTCTGAAGCACGAACGATGTCTCGGGTCTTCGTCAAGATAGCGTCCTCTCGGTCGCTGGATGGAAGAATGACTCGGTACTCTGATCCGGGGACCTGATAAGGCACGAAGCGGTAGGGGGAATCTAAGAGGTAGTCACTGTACAACTGCCAGACGGTACCTACGGCACGACGAGCAGCGTCTAAGATGGCATCTTCTTATTATTCTCTGCGGGCTTGACGTCTTACTGAGCCTCTCCCATGCTCGGGAATCTCATAGACGATCACTGAAGCCCGACAACCGATGGGTCGTCCATTGATTTCATCCTGGCAGACGCAGTATACTGGCCTTTGACTATCCCGCGCTCCAAGAAATTGCAGCATCATCCACAGCAACAGCGCCCATGATCCAAGCTCGTCACCATGAACATATCTCCTGCCGGAAGCCATCTGGAAGATAGAACGAAAGGCACCTATGAGTTTAAAATGAAGTCTAAAACCTTTTTCCAAATAATCGAAAAAATAATATTTTCTTAAACAAAATAGGTTTTCTCAATCAAATTTTGTCAAAGAACTAGCGATCTTTTATCTTCTAGGGACGCCAAGGTCTATCTAAGGGTCACGACCTACAGTCGAGCCTTTGCTCTGATACCAGCTTCTGTGGGACCCTCATTTGAGGAATAAGGTGGCAACCGCCCAGTGGGTTGCGCTTAGAAATGGTACATTGCAGCTCACAACAACAAGATGCATAATATAAAAATGCAAGTAATTAAAACAAGTGCTGATCACAGGGACCAACATTACAATAACATAGCGCCAAAATGACGCACTTTAATGTCGACACAAAATTAAGGAGTTTTCTTCGACACAAAGGTCGGCACAAAATAAGGAGTTTTCTTCGACACAAAGGTCGGCAGAAAATAAAACAACGACAGTAAGCAAAAGGACTTCATCTGTCTTCATCTTCAACTGCAGCGTTGTTGCACGGGCCTTTTCCACATCGGACTCCACTTGGTAAGTGACCCTCTAACAAGCTGGATCTTCTGGAGCAGTTTCTTCTTGTTCCATGTTGGGTTCTAGACAGTAGGACTCAGGATCAATGAATCCTTCTTCTAAATTTTGTGTGCAAAAGCAAGGGTGAGCACATTGTCCACATGGTGCTCAACAAGTCCCAAATAAGAATGCAAATATATAGATGAGGGGGAAATTCTCAAAGAATGGCTCTTTGTCTCATAGAATAGATTTTCATTCTTAGTTTTGAAGAAAAGGTTTTTGTTTTCAAAAGCGACGCTTTTAAAACCCTAAACTAGATTTTCAAAAGACGTTATGTGTGGCGGTCTCCCGTGAGTCACCACTTTACTCAAATTTTGTGAAAAATCTTCCAAAAGCTACCTGTGCTGCATCGACGTGGATAGAATCCACCGCGCACAGACTCCATGACCTGGGAGCTCAAAGTATCCGATAATTTTTATAACTTTGCAAAGGTGTACCACCTTAATCCACCGATCACTCAGCTTTCAAGTCGGTACCTCTCCATGCGAGTTTTACGCATGTGACAAGGCCGAGATCACACAACAGTTTACAATCCTAGCATTAACAATTCCCTGCCCGGTAAATAGACATTCCAGTCCTCATTACCGTTGTGGGTCCTCCCCACTGCCTTACTTCCCAGCCTTGGTCTATGTTCTCGCAAGACACATAGCCTCTTTTGATTACAGCCCCGCACGACTTAATGAGGCGTAGGGTGTCTTCCTTCTTTCCGCCTTATCCTCTCTTTATTTTTCTGATCTCACAATACTCATGGTCCTCAGTGGCCCACCAGTTTCTCGCAAGAAACTGGACCGACAACCATTGCAGGGAAAAGCTAATACTGAGAAAGTTACTATGTTGCGCTCGTCCCATACCGGGCAAGTGGTTGGTATGTTTTTCATGCCGCATGGATGTACAACACAAGGTTCTAGTCCTCATGAATCTTTAGTGAGGAGTCTTTCACATTCCCAGTGTGCACACAGCACCATCCAATCAAACCATCCTCACTATCGATTCCAATCACTTTTTCTTTCACAAAAAAGGGTTTTGGATATGTTTTTCTCACATGTGACCATTTAACATTTAACATATAATCTTGAGCATAGTAAAGCCTAAGCATGATATTCTAGGGTGACAAGGGTGCATGGATATTCAATCACAAAAGGGGCTTTACAATTATTTAGGTCATATCTACCACTTTATTCAAATATAGTTCTCATTTGAATATAAGGCATGCATATCTTTGAAAACAGCTAACATACTTCATTTCAAAATATTAGGCTAGACATGGTCAAGGGTTTGAGACTTGCCTTGCAATGATGGGCCTAGTTGCCCAGACGATTCTTCGAAGATTTCTTCCGCTCCTTCAACCTCTGGTTCCACGGCGGATACAAATAATACATACACACCATGTAAGCACACAAAACTAGTTGGACTAGAAAATAATAAGTAATTATATCATGCATGCAGGGAAAAGGTTTGGACAAGGTCACTCGGGTGTTGATTGAAGAGATGGGCTCAAAAGGACTTGAATGTTGAAAGGCTGACATTCGGTTCATGGCTAGACATAGCCCTAAGTTGGCTCTAGGTATGTTTTCTGGGGATGTCACAGTAGAGAATATTGTAGAGCATGGCTCCAGGAGCTTCATGGACAAAGTGGCATTTCAATTGCTCAAAAAGAAAGGGTTAAACAAGGTCAATGTCAGTGACAGACATGCATTGACACTGCACTAACACTGTCAAAAACTAGGGCAGAGGGTTAAATCTGGTTCGGGCCTCAAACTCTTCGCCAACTATGTCTAGGAGGCAGGCGTGGATGCCAGGAACACATTGGCGGTGGTTTCAGGGAAAAGATGGCCGGTCGGCGATGAACGGCAGCGATGAACCACAATGGCAACACGGCACAGGCATGGTTCTGGACAGGAATTTGGCAAGAGCATAACTTTTGATCTGGGCAGATTCAGGGATCAGGCTAGTGGAATGAAATACTCTGGGAGTTGAGACCTAGCTAATTGACAAAGTGGCATGGACTAGATCGGCCGGAAAGCAAACTCCAGTGAACTGAGCCGAAGACGAAGACACAGGAATTGGGCGTTTTCGGTTTAAGGAATTTGAGCTCAATTCCATGCTTGTGAAGCATCCTGGGGACAACAGAAAGCTATTGGGGGGTTCAATTTGGCTAGAGGATCACTGGAGAAGCTCGGCGGCGACTCCGGTGAACTGACAAAATCCCAAGTTGGGGATTCTTCGTTCTGGGCAAAATTGAGGATTTCAATCTTGCAGGCTTACTCCACTTGGTTCACTGGTCATTGCGCTCTACTGGCACGAAGGTCAATTTGGCTTGAATCGCTTGGCATTGGAGGAACAGGGCAAAAGAGAAGATCCGGCGGTCGCCGGTGCTAGGGTTCGTCGGGGTCCAATTAAACGCTACGAAACAGAAAGGAAGGTGAGGGGAACTCACCGGTGAACTTGGATTGAAGAAGGAAGCAGAGGCTTGAGCTGGCGGCGAGAGCTCCTCCGGTAGCTCATCGGGGAAGAAGATGGCAAACACGAGAGCTAAGCTACAAAGCTACTGGTGTGGTGTGGTGTGAAGAGTTCTGGGTGAGGTGGTGGCTTATATAGAGAGCGGCTGGGTCCTTGGAAGTTGCAGCAAATCGAGCAGGAGATGCTCGACTGGCGCCGGAGCAGGATCGAGGCGGCGTTGGGATGCGGCGGTGCTTCTGCCAGAGGAGAGAAATCGCATCAAATCCGGTTTGGCAGAACGACGGGATGGCAAGCTTCGACATGGCGGTGAAGTGGCACAAAAGTTCTGACAGCAGCAGGCACGGTGGAGTTCTTTGGCGCGACGCGAACACCACGTGCGGACACATAGGACACGACCGTTGGTGAAGGCAAAACTGGCCGGCGGTGATGTTTGCGGTGGTGGTTCACGGCGAACAGCAGAGGCTGTGGTCGAGGTGACCACTGGTCGTGGTCGCACACGGGCTCAGCCCTGGTCGAAGTCGAAAAAGGGGCCAGGGACTAATCCGCGAAGCTTGGACTGATTTGCGAGGATTCTCTTCGGGATTTAGGACCAGTTTGCAAATTTGGGGATTTGGAGGGCTGATTTGAAATCTGACTTTGCAGATGAGAGCTACCAAAACACTTGAACTCATCTAGCAAGAAGAATGGCAAAATCCGATAAGATCTGGTGGTTTTGACAAAAATCGAAAACAGGGTAAACAGGGTAATTAGGGTTTGAAAATTTGGCAGGGCTAAAACTAGGGTTTCGGTTGAGATTTTTGAGTTCTTCCAGAAGGGAAAAATGTTCAGAAAAGTAAAGGGAAGAAAATCATTGGATCAGGTAAAATTTTAGGGGTGGTCTGAGACTTTTAGTCTTTTTGGGCTTTTGTCAATTCTGAAAAGAGTTAAATTGAAATACCTTCGGACCGAAAACCGAAAATGATCTCAAAGATGAAGCTTAGCTGCCAGCTTTTTAAGTTAAGGTTGTGGCACACCTAAGATCATGATTTTGAGATAAGAGATCAAAATAGGGTTGAGACATCTGGGATTTCGATAAAGATATGCTGACTAGCAGGCAGAAAGGGTAGCAAAAACTGGGATGTTATAGTTACCTCATGCCCGGGACCTTCGCGGTACCGGGGGCACACCCTACTCCGGGCCCCTTCCCGGGACCGGGGGCCCACTACTCGCCGAGGGTTTTACCTGCGCGGGAGCCAGTCCTGCCACGCAGGTCGCGTTTACCGCACTGGGGGCAGTTGACAGGGTAGCTCCCGCGTCACAGCGGGCCTCCCCCCGCAACGGCGCCCCAGTTCTGGACGTCGCCTCGGGGGTTTCCCCCTCTCCGGTTCTGGATAATACAGGGGTTTCCCCCTTTCTGGTTCCGGACGTCGCCGCGGGGGTTCCCCCCTCTTTGATTCCAGATAATACAAGGGTTTCCCCTTTTCTGATTCCGGACGTTGCCATAGGGGTTTCCCCCTCACCAGTCCCGATTGCACCCGGGCCGGTAGCTGCAACACATAAGCTCCCTCCTCCCCCGGGGCCGCACCCGAGGGCACCACCGGCGATCCAAGTCGAAGAACATGAGCAACATTTACACCTAATCTTGGAAAGGCTATGAGAGAGGCAATTTTATGACAAGTTTGATAAATGTGAATTTTGGATGTCAAGAATTGCATTTCTTGGACATGTGTTGACAGCAGAAGGAATTTCAGTGGATTCAGCTAAAATTTCTGCAATCAAGGAGTGGAAACAGCCTACCTCAGTTTCAGAGACTAGGAGTTTCTTGGGATTAGCAGGCTATTATAGGAGATTCATCGAAGGATTTTCCCAGATTGCCAAACCTCTTACAAACCTGCTAAAGAAGGATGTTGCATTTGAATGGACCATCAAGTGTGAAGAAAGTTTTCAGAAGTTAAAGCAGAAATTGACAACAACACCAGTCCTCACTTTACCAAACAGCAAAGAAGATTTTGTAGTTTACTGTGATGCTTCAAAGCAAGGAATAGGCTGTGTGTTAATGCAACAAGGTCGAGTAGTAGCCTATGCTTCACGCCAATGGAGACCACATGAGGAAAATTATCCCAACCATGAATTGGAGTTAGCAGTAGTGGAACATGCTTTAAAGATATGGCGGCATTATCTCATTGGACATAAGTGTGAGATTTTTACAGATCACAAAAGCCTCAAGTATATTTTTACTCAGACAGAGCTTAACATGCGTCAACGACGATGGCTGGAATTGATCAAAGATTATGATCTTAGTATTCAGTACCATCCAGGAAAAGCTAATGTCGTGGCTGATGCCCGAAGCAGAAAAGTTTACAACTTACAAGGAATGGTTATGTTGAAGAACCCTTATCTACAACAAGAATTGCAGAATCATCAAGTGGAAATAGTACCGCAGGGAACGGTAGCTACTCCAACAGTAAAACCTCAACTTGAAGAACAAATAGGAAATGCCCAGAAGGAAGATGAAGAAATTTGTAAGATCAAGAGTCGAATCAAGTTAGGAAAGGCTCAAGGCTTTACTGAAGATAACCAAGGGATTGTATGGTATCGAGGAAGAATCTGTGTACCTCCAAACACAGATCTTAAGGAAATAATTCTCCATGAAACTCATAAAAGTCCATACTCAATACACCCTGGTAACACAAAGATGTATCAAGATTTAAAGACCAGATTCTGGTGGGATAATATGAAGAGGGAGATTGCAGAATACATTGTAAGCTGTGATACATGTCAGCGAGTTAAAGCAGAACACCAGAAAATAGCGGGAAAGCTACAACCTCTACCAATACCATTATGGAAATGGGAAGAAATTGGTATGGATTTCATTACAGGATTACCTAAAACTCAAGGAGGATATGATTCCATATGGGTTATTATGGACAGACTTACTAAAGTAGCTCATTTCATACCAGTCAAAAAGATTTATGATGGTTGTAAATTAGCAGAGTTATACATGCAAAGAATAGTGGCATTACATGGTATTCCTAAGAAGATAGTTTCAGATCGTGGAGCACAGTTTACCTGCAAATTTTGGAATAGACTGCATGAAACTCTAGGAACTCAGTTGGATTTCAGTACTGCATATCATCCGCAGACAGGAGGATAGACAGAAAGAGTCAACCAAATCCTAGAAGATCTTCTCAGAGCTTGTATACTAGATTATGGAACATCATGGGACAAATGTTTACCATTTGCAGAGTTTACATATAATAACAGTTATCAAGCTAGTTTACAGATGGCACCATTTGAAGCTTTATATGGACGTAAATGCAGAACCCCATTGCATTGGAATGAACCAAGAGAACGAAAGGTCATAGGACCAGAGATAGTAGAAGAAGCAGAAGCTCATGTCAGACTTATCAGAGAAAGGTTGAAAACAGCACAATCACGACAAAAGAGTTATGCAGATAATTGACGAAGAGAATTATCATTTGAACCAGGAGATTTTGTGTATCTCAAGGTCACACCATTCAAGTGATTACAAAGATTCCAAGTGAAAGGAAAGTTATCTCCAAGATACATTGGGCCATTTAAGATAATTAAGAGAAAAGGGGAAGTATCCTATAAATTAGAATTACCTGTGGGATTAATAGGAATACATGATGTGTTTCATGTCTCTCAGCTCCGGAAATGTTTGAAGAAACCTACTGACCAGATAGATGTACAAGATGTACCATTACAGAAGAATCTCACTTACCTTGAGCACCCAATCAGAATCTTAGCCACTGATGAACGTCAGCTTAGAAGGAAGAAAATCAAATTGTGTAAAGTTCAATGGAAAAATCATTCAGAACAAGAGGCTACTTGGGAGAAGGAAGAAGATCTTAAGCAAACCTATCCTTATCTTTTTCTGTCTTAGGTAAATCTCGGGGCGAGATTTCTTTAAGGAGGGTAGATCTGTAACACCCTGAGTTTAGGGGTGAAAATTTCCTTTTTTGTAAATAGCATGCATGCATGTATCAGTAGTAGTAGCCAGATTAGTATCTATCTCAAGCCCTAAAATCTCCAAATATAACCTGTGACCTCAAATCAAGATCAGATTGTTCAGATGTGATCTATCAGTTACTCTAAACTTAGAAGTCTTCAGAAGCCAGATTCAATTCCATCTCTAACTTCCAGATTTATCAACTCCATTCTGTTTTCGAAAATAGAAATATTTTATATTACCCTAAATACTCTGAATCCAAATTTAATCAAAATCTTGACCAAGTTCAGACCAGATTATTTTTGAAATATGATCATGGGTATGCCGATACCTTAAACCAGAAAGTTGGCAGCCAGATTTTATCATCTAGACTCTTTTCACAAATCAGTCCACGAAATATCGCAAATCGGTCCTTTATCTGATATCTGGAAACCCAAAAAGGCCAAAATCTTCAGGTTAACTCCAATTTCAGAATTTCTTCAGCAAATCTTTTCTAAATGCTAATTGACACATTTTTTTCTTCTGTTCAGATTTCAAAATCTCATCCTAAATGCCAGAATTCGAAATCAATTGAAATTCGGATTCCAATTACCCTAAAATACCCTATTTTCAATTCAGATCAAAAACTATTCAAATGTGCCAAATTTTGTCAATTATCTTTGCCAACTATCCTGTTGAATATAATCTGCCAGGTCAGTGAAATCAATTTCAGTTTAAACCCTCTAAACCATCAGATTTACAGATCAGTCCAAATCAAGAATTTGAAATTGCAAACCAATCCAAATTCGACCAGAGAACTTAGCTGTGCACGACCAGAGCTCGCCGTGGTTTCCTTGCGCCGTGCACGCTCGCCGCTGGCGAGGTTTCGCCGCGCTCGTGACCGTGCATGTTGGGTGTACGTGTCCTCGCCTCAGTCAATGCCGTGGCAAGGTCGCTGCAACGTCGACGACCAGCGCCTGCTCCCGCGTGCGACCAGCAGCCTTTTGAAAACAACTCCCTGCCACGTTGCTTTACCGCGCCAGTTGTTGTCGCCACCGCTTGCTACAGCTTTGCCAAGTCCCGATGAGACGACACTATGATCAGCTGCAAACTTGTCGCCGTCGCATCACCTTTCTTTGCTGTGTCTTCGCCGCTGATGTCCAGCACGCAATCAATCTCATCACGGCTGCCAAATCACTTCATTGTCCCCTCTTCGCAATCTTCGCCTGGCCTATTTAAGCACTCCTGTACTCAGCAGCTCCTTCACACCTCACTGGAATCAGCTAAGTTTCGAAATTCTCCTGTCTTAGTCTTCTTCTCCGGTGAGCCGTTGAGGAGGCTCACGGTGCCAGCACGCCCTGCTGCACCAATCTCCAAATTAAAACCATCAGTGAGTTCCTCTTCTCTTTCTCTCTGTGTGATATCATCTAATTGCTCACCGTTGGACCCTAACGCCGGCGATCACCGGAATTGCCGATTGCCCTGTTCCTGCAATGAAGCTTAATTCTGCCCGAATTTGTAATCTAAATTGATCAGTGAACCTTTTCAAGCATGCCTGTGAACTTAGAACAATCAATTGATCCCAATTTGAAGCTATTCCCGATTTTGCAATTTAACAGTCGCTGGCTCTCGTCGCCAGGCCATACCGGCGATCCTTCGATCAAATTGATGCTACCAGTAGTTTTCTCATACCCTACTATTACTCCTAGAGCAAGGAATCGAGTTCAATCGGCTTGTATCGAAAATACCCAATTCCAGTGCTTCTTCTCCGGCGCCGATCACCAGAAAACTTTTCCCAGACGTTTCAGCCCTAACCACCTTGTCCAGTGTGTATGCTTTGATCTCCTAAACATTTTTGTCTTCTAGCCCGACACCTAGATTGGCCTAGATTGGAAGTTATAGCTTTGCCAAGATTTTGTCCAGAACTGATTTAGTGCAGTGAGTTCACAGCAGTTCATCATCAGATTTCTTGCTGTCCAGCCATTTTCAGCCTTGGATCCTGTTGACTTATTTGTTCCTGTTGTCAATACCTACCTCCCAGACAAAGTGGTGCATCAATTGGACCTCTAGATCAAAAGTTATGCCAAGCCCTAGTTTTTGGCATTATCAGCTCTATGCCAGAGCTTGTCAGCCAGTGGCATTGGCCTTGTTTACCCACTTCTGGTTGTGCAATTTGAAAACCACTTTGTCGACTGAATTTGTAGAGTTGTGATCTACATTTTCTTCTACTACCACAACTTGAGATAAGCACTCTAGCTTTTCTTAAAACTAGGTCAAAGCCTTGATCCGAATGTTGATCTGTTGACATTCGCTGTTTTGATTAAACCAGCCACAAAATTATTATCCCTATTGTAATCCTGAACCCTAAGATTATCTAATCACCATCCTTAGCCCAGATTCCTTGAAACCCTAGAACCTCGACTCAGATCAGCTTGAATTCAATTATCTCCAATATCGTTCAATCATTCTTGTTGAGCATTTCTACATTTAAGTTATAAAACATTTTAATATTATAAGTAATCATGGTGTGTTTGTTTGACGTCGAGTAGATCCAGAAGTTGACTTTGAAGATTTTACTGTTGACCCGTCATCAACTGTTGTATCTTACGACGCGGAAGGCAAGTCATATTCTTGGTCATCTTGAACCTATATGTTAAATGTTGCTAAAACATAACCTTGAATATAGATAATATTGCATGAGAAAGATTGAGAATGGTTGATTTATGAATTGGCAGTACTTGACTGGTTATCTGTGAAATGTGAAATAAACAAGTTTTGAGCCATGAACTATTATATATGTATTTATATACTTATATTCATGAAATAAAACCCCTAGCCATGACCAGAAAATGGTATGGATGGCGGTAGCACTGGAGGTGCTAGACTGCAAAGGATATGCAGGCACTGAAGGTGCAGGGTTGTGGATGGTCTGGTCACTGGCATATAAGGACTAGAACCTTGTGTTTTGCGTCTAGTGCCATGAACAACGTGCTAACCGCAAGCCTGGTATGGGACAGGACTGAACAAGTAATTATGTAGATCGCACATGAAACCCCTGCATGAGATGTGTAGTGATGCACGATAAGCACGGAGAATGGCTCCCACACATATCACTGAAGGTGATCAAGCACGCTGACCCAGTAATGGGAATAAGCAGAGGGGTGGAGGTTTGGATACAACCTGCCACAACTGTTGTTCGTTGAGAGCCATAGGGTCGGGGGTGAATTGTAAGTGATGCATAACAAAAGTTCTTGTTATCTCCACCTTGCCACTCACACATGGTTGTGAGGAGGGGTCTAATCATTTTGATAGGATGGGCTTGAAAGTGGAATATCTTGCGGGTAAATTGGTACCTCTCTGCAGAGTTAAAAACGTATTCGAATACTCCGAGCTCCTGGGTTTATAGGAGTCTGCTGCGGTGGATTAAATCCACGGGGTGTGACACAAGTATATTTTTCTAAATAAAATGTGTTAAATCAAGATCACCCAAATGACATGTGTTGTCATGATAAGGAGTGCTGCCGTGGGCTGTCGTGTGTCGACGTGTCGTGGTAGTGCTATAATCTAGTGAACATGAATGATGATGTTATATTATGAAAGGTGCTGCCATGAGATGAGGTATGAAAGAAAAAGATTATTTTATAAACATCCATACTTCTTGACTAGTCTAAGTTCATATCATCACTACTATATGTACTACTCTTACCTATGACTTGCTGAGTACGTAAGTGCTCACCCTTGCAACATTCAACTTAGTAGATGGAGCGTTCTTTGATCAAGATGATGGCATGGAGAACTTCGTGGATCCAGAAGGAGGAGAATCAGTTCCGCCAGAGCCCAGATGTGTGTTGTTCTACCGTCAACTTCTTTTGTGGGAGGGTCACCTATCTTCCGCTGTGTAGTTAATATTTTGCTAAACCTTGAATGCCGTGAAGGCATTGTATTCTCTTATGTAATATTAAGGCCAGCAGGCCACACTGCTTAAATATTTTGTAAGTAACTCTGTTGCAATGTAATATACTCCTGTGTTTGACTTATCCCGGGATGTCAAAGGTGTGTGTATGGGACTAGCTGCAGCGAGCTAGGTCTCTACAGGAGTAGTCGTAGTCCCAGTTTCGGGGCGCGACACGCCCCCTCCCTGGTTCCGGATAATACAAGGGCTTCCCCCTTTCTGGTCCCGGGGGTCTTCGCAGGGGGCTCCCCCCAGCCGGCCTCGGAAGCCTTCGGGCTGGTAGCTACAGTGCGTAAGCTCCCTCCCTCGGCGGAACAGGTCCGTTTCGCCCGGGGGGAGGTCGAGCGAATGCATTCACCTGAGCGCGGGGAAGAACTTCCCCCCGGCCGCGGGCGCGGGGAGCCTCGCTCTTGCACTGGTCGGGGGAAGAGACCCGCTGAAGAGCCAACCTCTCCGGAGAATAGCCCGGACGTTTGCGAACTCAGCCCCGGTCCGGGGGAGAAGCGTCGCCACCGCCACTCCGGCGGACCTCTCGGACCGCTTCCAGACTCAGACAACGAGGGCGTGTCCCCCGTCAAAGAAGACAGCGATCGGGACTCTCCCCGGGAAGTGCAGGGGGCTAACCAGCCTCTGTGTCGAAGACTCTGCAGCATCCGGTGGCAGCGGCCCTACCGCCCCCCGCACATCGAGCACTATAACGGTGAGGCAGACCCTTACGAATTTGTGCAGGTTTACTCCACAGCCATCTCCGCGGCCGGGGGGGACGAGACCGTACAATGCAACGTCTTCCCCCTCTACCTCACTGGCATCGCCCGCTCCTGGTTCTACAACCTGAAGGCCGGCTCTATCAAGTCTTTCACGCAGCTCAAGCGGGAGTTCTGCGCGAACTTCCAGGGGAACTATGTTCGCCCCCTGGACTCCTCGTAGTTGTACACTGTCCGGCAGAGGACTGGGGAAACCATCAGAAGCTTCTTCAAGCGCTTTGCTCTGGTGAAGAGCAAGGTGGCCCACGTCCCCAACTCTACGGTCATCGAAGCCTGCAAAAGCGCCATCCTCTCGGGGGAGCTCCACCGAAGGCTTTCCCAAAGCTGCCCCTCTTCTGCCGACGAGCTCTTCAACGTACTCGAAAAGTATGCTCGGTCGGAGGAAGACGACATTTGGAAGAAGACCCAGGGGGCTCCCGCCCTCGCAGACCGGGGGGCCAGGGATCCCCTCAAGCGTCCCAGGCAGCGGGGCCGTAACGAGCCACGGCCTCGGGACACCTTTGTCCTCGAGGGCGGAGGCGCCTCACGCGACCCCCCGAGGGGCAGCCGCCCCTTCCCCAAGCCGAAAGGCCATGGGGGAGGATAGTCTTCGCGCGGCCGGGAAGGCCCCGCGCGGAGAAGGCAGAAAGGACCGTGGTGCAGCTTCCACGAGTCCAGTACCCACGCTACCCGAGACTGCAGCCAGCTATTGCAGCACTTCCCGGTGTTCCTCGATCAGCGCGGGCAGGGGGGGACTCCGGCCTCCTTGCTTCCTCGGCCAGCTGTTCCGGCCCTTCCCGCTCCCGCGGGGGGTCAGCAGACGCAGACGCAGACGCAGGAGGGGGAGCCATCAAAAGCTCTGCCCTTCCAAACTTCTCAGCGCCACATCAACGTCATCGTGGGAGGGTCCGCCTTCGGGCGGGACTCTAAGCGCCAGCGTAAGGAGTACGCGCTCGGGGTCAAGGTTGTGGGGGTGCTACACGCGTCCCCGCCACCCAAGTGGTCGGACGTCCCCCTCACCTTCACTGCAGAAGACGCGCGAGGGGTTCGCTTCCCCCACGACGACGCGCTCATCGTCTCCGCGACAATCTACAACTGCCACCTGGCCCGCATCCTTGTGGACGGCGGGAGCTCCGCTAACGTCCTATTCCTGAAGGCTTTCAAAGTGATGCAGGTGGATGAGAAGCTTCTGCAGCCCGCGGTAGGGCCCCTGCAAGGGTTCGTCCCGGGCAAGGCAATCCACCCCGTGGGCAAGGTAGACCTCCCTATGACATTCGTCGCCCCGGAGAACTACCGGACCGAGCTGGTCTGCTTCGACGTAGTGGACGTCCCCTCCTCCTAGAACGCGATAATGGCGAGGACCATAATCAACCGGCTGGGGGCTGCCACCCATCAAAACTACCTCTGCATGAAGATTCCCGGGCCGCATGGTGTGATCAACGTCCGGGGAGACCAAGACATGGCCCGTGCTCTATACGAGCGCGCTGCGGCCACAATCGGAAGCGTCAACCTCATAAAGACGCCCGGGGGGGAGGCCTCTCCCCCGGATTCAGACGTCGCTGCGCCACCGCCCAGGAGGCCCCTCCTCAAGCCGTGTCCGGAAGGGGCCTCCGGAAGGTCCTGCTGTCCTCGGGCGACGAAGACAAAACCGTCCGGATCGGGGCGGAGCTCCCCGAGGAGCACGCGGCGCAGCTTTCAGCCTTTCTGCGCGAAAACTCCAATGTTTTTGCGTGGAAGCCTTCGGACATGCGGGGCGTCGCCCGGGAGGTTATCGAGCACAAGCTCGCAGTGGCCCCCGGTCACCCCCCAGTCAAACAGAAGCTGCGGAAACTCTCCCTCGAGCGCCAAGAGGCAATCAAGGTGTAGATCACCCGGCTCTGAGAGGCGGGGTTCATTCGGGAGGTCCTGCACCCCGAGTGGCTCGCGAACCCCGTCCTCGTGAAGAAGTCAACCGGGAGGTAGCGGATGTGCGTGGACTTCACCGACCTTAACCGTGCCTGCCCCAAAGACAACTTTCCGCTCCCGCGGATTGACCAGCTCGTCGACTCCACCGCGGGGTGCGAGCTCGTGAGCTTCCTAGATGCCTACTCGGGCTACCATCAAATCCGGATGGCGGAAGGGGACGAGGAAAAGACGAGTTTCATAACTCCCCTCGGAACCTTCTGCTGCGTCCATATGCCCTTCGGGCTCAAGAACGCGGGGGCAA
Organism: Pharus latifolius; assembly: GCA_019359835.1. NCBI lineage: Eukaryota > Viridiplantae > Streptophyta > Magnoliopsida > Poales > Poaceae > Pharus > Pharus latifolius. The sequence continues at coordinate 35,064,312 of CM033323.1, read as the reverse complement.
CCTTCCAGCGCCTCATGACGCTGGTCTTCAAAGATCATGTCGGCCGCAACGTCGAAGTCTATGTAGACGACGCTGTCGTCAAAAGTCCCCGCGCGGCCTCCCACATCGACGACCTGGCTGAAACCTTCTGTAACCTCCGCGTGTTTGGGCTCAAGCTCAACCCGGAGAAGTGCGCCTTCGGGGTGCGCGGGGGGAAGCTCCAAGGTTTCCTCGTGTCCTAGCGGGGCATTGAGGCAAACCTTGAGAAGATCCGGGCATTCCCAGACATGCCCCCGCCGTGCTCCGTCAAGGGTGTCCAGCGGCTCTCCGGCCACCTAGCCGCGCTCAGCCGCTTCGTCTCCCGGTCGGGGGAGCGAGGCATCCAGTTCTTCAAAATCCTCCGAGGGCTCGAGGGGTTCCGCTGGACCGCCGAGGCCCAGGAGGCGTTCAACGACCTCAAGAAGTACCTCACGAGCCCTCCAATGCTCGTGAGCCCTTCTCCGGAAGAGCCCTTGCTCCTCTACCTTGCCGCGACCCCCGTCGCCGTCAGCGCGGTCTTGTTGAAGGAGCAAGGGGGGCAGCAGCGTCCCGTGTACTACGTGAGTGAGGCCCTCCAAGGGGCGAAAACTTGATACACGGAGATGGAGAAGATCTGCTACGCCCTCCTGATGGCGTCCCGGAAGCTTCGCCATTACTTCCTGAGACACCCCATCACCGTCCCGTCGTCCCTCCCCTTGGGGGAGGTACTACGGAACAAAGAAGCCACCGACCGGATTGGGAAGTGGGGGGCTGAGCTCGCCCCATTCTCCCTGTCCCTGACAGGCCGCTCCGCCATCAAGTCGCAGGTCCTCGCCGACTTCGTCGCAGAGTGGACTCCCGCCTCTAGGTCCGGGGACGAAGACCTCCCTGTGCCGCCCCGACGCAGTGATCATTGGAGTCTCATGTTCGATGGGTCGCTGTGTCTCACCGGGGCTGGGGCGGGAGTAGTCCTCCGGAGCCCCGAGGGGAAGGAACCCGAGTACTCCGCGCAGCTCGAGTTCCCCGCAACCAACAATGTCGCCGAGTACGAGGCTTTGCTCCACGGGATGCGCCTTGTGCGCTCCCTGGGGATCCGGTGCCTCCTAGTCAAGGGAGATTCTCAGCTCGTAGTTTGCCAAATGGACAAGCCTTACCTGTGCCATGACGCAAACTTAAGTCTTTATTTGCAGGAAGTGCGAAAGATGGAGAGGCATTTCGACGGCGTCGAGGCTCGGCATATCCTGCGAAGGGACAATGACCGGGCCAACGCCTTGGCCCAGGCCGCAAGCGCCCGGGAATCGCTCCCAAAGGGGGCCTTCATGGAAATCATCACGAAGCCCTCGGTGGCCTCCCAGGACACGGGCGACGAGCCTCATGTCCCGGAGGTCGGCGAGGTCATCCGGACACCGTCGTGGATGGACCCCCTCATCTCCCTCATCAAGGGGGAGGGGGACCCTCCTAGTGAGACCGAGGCTAAACGCATCCGGGCCAAAGCCCGGGCATATCTCCTGCCGAAGGGGAGGCTCTACAAGTGTGGGGCTTCCACCCTCCTGCGCTGCCTCCCCTGGCCGGAGGGACTTCAACTTCTCGAAGACATCCACGCAGGGAGCTGTGGTTCTCACCTAGCCCCGCGTGCCATTGCGGCCAAGGCTCTCCGACAGGGCTTCTACTGGCCCACGGTCATGCGTGACGCGCAAGACCTTGTCTCCGCGTGCGAGGCATGCCAGAAGATGGCCAAGGGCTCAAAACTCCCCCCTGTAGCGCTGCAGACTATCCCCATCACTTGGCCCTTCGTGCGCTGGGGGATGGACCTCTTAGGGCCCTTCCCCCCAGCGCCCGGAGGATACAAGTATGCGGTGGTCGCGGTCGACTACTTTACAAAGTGGGTTGAGGCGGAGCCCTTGGCTAGCATCACGTCCCAGGCCGTTCAGCGGTTTTTCTGGAAAAACGTCGTTTGTCGTTTTTGTGTCCCCCGGGAAATCACCGTGGACAACGGGACCCAATTCGACTCGGCTTATTTCTGGGAATTCTGCGAAGGCCTGGGGCTCGTCATCCACTTCGCCTCAGTGGCCCATCCCCGGAGCAATGGGGCTGTCGAGAGGGTCAATGGCGTAATCCTACAGGGATTGCGCTGGAGACTCGAGCAAACCGCTTCTAAGCGGGGTGCGTGGGCAGAGGAGCTCCCTAGCCTCCTCTGCTCCATGCGCACGACCCAGTACCAGGCGACGGGGCGTACTCCCTTCTCCCTGGTCTACGGGGCGGAGGCAGTCCTCCCCACGGAGATTGGCTTCCAGTCGCTGCGGGTCGAGCTCCTAGACGGAGCTACGACCGCAGCATACCAGGCCAACGAGGCCAACCAGCGCCTGGAGATCGACCTCGTGGAGGAGAAGCGCGACCGAGCGCTCCTCCGCCACGCTATCTACGAGCGCGAGATGGCGCGTGCATACAACCAACGCGTGCGCGAAAGATCCTTCCGCCTTGGGGACCTTGTCCTCAAGAGCGTTACGGACCCCCAAGCCCAGGGTAAGCTCTCTCCCAAGTGGGAGGGCCCCTACAGGATCTTCGCGGTCCTGGGCTCGGGGGCCTACAAGCTCTCCAACCTTCAAGAGCAGGAGGTGAAGCACTCGTGGAACTTGCGTTTACTTCGTAAGTTCTATGTTTAGCCTTACAGGCCTGTCCCCTCCCCCGGAGCGACCACGCCGGAGGGGGAGGAGGGACACTGTACTTACTTTTTCCTCCCCCTTTGCGACTTCGCAGGGGGAGGCACTGTACTTCATTTTGCTAGCAATACATAGGTCTTGCTCTTCAACTGTCTCATTGCAGGTTCTCCTCATTACCGCCCCTAGCGGCGATGCCCTCCCCGCGAGGATGCTCTCCCCGCAAGGACGCCCTCCCTGCGAGGATCCCCTCCGCGCGAGGAAGCCCTCCCTGTGAGGATGCCCTCCCTGTGAGGAAGTGGGCCCAGACCCAGCAAGTCCCTCCTGTAGGGCGGCTTACGATCAGCCATCGCGGACTGAGGGTGTAAGCGGCAACCCGGTCCCCAGTGGCCGCGGTAACGAGTCACTTTGGGAGACTAGTCCCCTGCCCAAACACTCAAGACCCGTCATCGGGCACTTCCTCCTCTGGGACATCCAATGGCCTTCTTGGATATCTTTTTCCCGAAGACTTTATTCCCGGCTCCCCGTTCTCACGGCGACCGGATGATTGTCTCCCTGAAGGATTTCCTCCGGAATCTTCCTCAGGATTTCTAGCCTTATTCCCGGCTCCCCGTTCTCACGGCGACCAGACGATTGTCTCCCGGAGAAGTTATGGATTTCTCGGACATTTCTTCCCCAGAGACTTTATTCCCGCCTCCCCGTTCTCACGGCGATCGGACGATCATCTCCCAGGAAGCTCGCCTCCGGAAATCTCATCGGGTTTTCTTGGATGTTTCTTCCACACGAGGCCTTATTCCCGGCTACCCGTTCTCACGGCGACTGGACGATTGTCTCCCGGAAGGTCTTTCCCTTGGAAACCTCGTTTTCAAATTTTCTAACTTAGAAAAATTCCTATGCTACAGGTCACCTTCACCCCGGGGGCCTTGTTACCCCCACAGCGCGCGGAGCTACCCTCCGGCCCGCTGTGGGCGAGGGGGATAAGGAACCCCCGGGTGTCGACCGCACCACCCACGAGCAAACTTAGCTCATTCTTGTGAAAAGGAGTCGTTCAGACCATCCAAGAAGAAAAAATAAAAAGACAACAAAGAAGGAAGCAACAACACGGCTTTATTGATTGTCAAACCCGGAGGACATCTTCCCCCTCCGGTGGGCATCGGAAACAGTACAACCCGAGCTCTAACCCGGGGGATCCTCTACATCCTAAGGCTCCTACGCCTAATACTCCCGAAGGCTCTCCGCTAGCTCCCGGGCCAAGTCCCGGTACAATGCGCGCACGCGGCGCCGAGCATCCCGGAGCACATCTTTGGGCCAGAACTAGTACCCCACCGGTGGAAGTATCCGAAGAGGAGGTATCATCCGGAAACCCGGACGCGGGGGGGACAATTCGGCGCGATGATTGTCAAAATTGTCCAAGTGCCACTACGGATGCCACCTTAACCAGACGGGCTCCCGGACAGTGTCCCCGCTGCGCATCCCGGAGACGAGGCTTAACAAGATTAAAGCCGCTTGGGCGTCCCCCGGGGAGCCTCTCCCGGACCTTCGCCCGGGAGTAACCTCCCGGGAACCCTGGTAACATTGCATTCAATTCAAGACTTAGAAAAATTTCTAACTCTATTGCATTCAAAATATCTTTTTACAAGTGTCCGGGGCTTCTCCTAAGAAGCTACCAGGATCAAAAGTCCTAAGAAAACAAAAGGGTCCTATCTAAAGACCCGGGGGGAGGCTCATACTCTTTCATTGGCGTCCTCCCCCCGGGGGGTTTCCTCCGAGGCCGGGGCCGGGGCGTCCACCGCCGGAGGCGCCGGTGCTGGGAATCTCACCCCGATGATCCGATCGTAGAAACCCCTGGCGAGCTGGTCCACCTCCCGGCGTGAGGGCTCGAAGAACTCAGGGAAGCTCCGCGGGATGCGGCCCCCGATCGCCCGGGCGCCCACTCCCCGGTGCTCGACGAGCCCGGCCGCGGCTGCGACGATGGGGATTGCCCGGCCTCGTGCCCGGGCGTGTGGGACCCTCCTTTGAGGAATCCCGTGGCAACCGCTCAGGTGGATTGCGCACAGAAAGGTACATCAGAAGCTCACAACGACAGGATTCACTTTAAACAGTAAAGCAGGTAGATAAAACAAGTACAAGGTCACGAGGACCACTATTACAATATCATAATGCCAAGGATGGCATTAATTAAAGTTGATACAAAAGTAGAGAGTTTTTCAAAATCAAGAATCGGTATCGAAGTACCGAACACAGAAAAACAACACAAAAAGCAACCACAAAGGTCTTCACTTCCTTCTGCAGTAGCTCTGGAAGGGCTTCCTCCACATCGGACTCAACTTGGCTCATGACCCTCCTTAGAAGCTCAAATCGTCTGGAAAGGCTCCTTCCTATTCTTGGTGCTCAAGGCCAGGGGAATCGGGATCCTCGAATCCTTTCTTCTGGATTTGTTTGTAAAGGCAAGGGTAAGCATGTTTTTACACAATACTCAGCAAGTGTCGTTATAAGAATGCAGGTATATAGATGAGGAGTGATCAAGAAAAGGGTTTAAGTCTTATAATTATAAATAGTATAGATTTCAATTCTTTGATCTCTCAAATAAGGGTTTTATTTTCAACAGCGGGGTTTTGTAAATCTTATAATAGACTTTAAGAAATTGTTATGTGATGGTCTCCCATGAGTCATCACTTTTATCAACCCATATTATGAAAACATTCCAAATATTTACTTGTGCTGAACCACATGGATAAATCCACTGTGAACATACTCCATGAACTGGGAGTACAGAGTATCCGATACTTTTCTTACACTTTCCAAAGGTGTACCTCTTTTTAAATCCACTTCTTCACTCGGCTTTCAGGTCGGATCAGCTCCATGCGACTTATACGCATGTGACAAGGCCGAGATCACACAACTCTTTTGCAGTCTAGTATTAACAGTATCCCCGCCCGGTAAATAGACAATTAAGTCTCAAGTACCGTTGTGGGTCCTCCCCATTGCCTTACTTCCTAACCTTTGGCCTATGCTCCCGCAGGACACATAGCCTCGGTCTGTCCACGTGAGACATCTGACAGTCATGATTACAACCGCGCACGGCTTAATCAGAGGCATAGGGCGTCTTCCTTCTTTCCACCTTTTCCTCTCATACTTTTTCTGAACTCACATCACTCACGGACGAACTGTGTCCAACCAGTTTCTCCACGCGAGAAACCAGACCGACAAACCATGCAGGGAACTACTAATACCAAAAAGCTACTAAGTCGTGCCTGTCCCATACCAGGCAAGTGGTTGGTACGTTTTTCATGCCGCATAGAGGCACAACACAAGGTTCTTGTCCTTATGAATTAATAGTGAGGAGCCATCCACATTCCCTAGTGCGCACCGCACCCTCTCCATACAAACCAATCCTCACTATCAATTCTAATTTGTATTTTCTTTCACAAAAAGGGGTTTTCAAACATGTTTTTCATATAAGCGACCATTCGATATTTAGCATTAGTTTTCAAGCATAAGCATAATTCTAAGCATATATCCTAGGGTGACAAGGATGCATGGGTATTCAATCACAAGAGGGGTTTCACAATCATTCAGGTTATATCTAACCACATTATTTGAACATACTCTCATTTGAATATAAGGCATGCATACACTTTGAAACAACTAATATACTTCATTTGAAAATATTAGGCGAGACATGATCAAGGGGTTGAGACTTGCCTTGCACTGCTGGGTCTAATTACTTAGATGAAACCTCGAAGACTTCTTCCGCTCCTTCAACTTCGGGCACTGCGGCGGACACAAGCAATACAACACATACGCTACATAAGCATACATAAAATAGTTACAATAGAAAATAATAAGTAAATATATCATGCATGCAAGGGAAAGATTTGGACAGAGTCACTTGAGTGCTGGTCGAAGAGATGGGCTCAAAAGAAGTTGAATGTCAAAGGCCGACATTCAGTCCACGGCTAGACATAGCCTTAAGTTGGTCTTAGGTAGGTTTTCTGGAGAAGTGGCAGAAGGCAAAGATGTAGAACACAACTCCAGGAATCTAGGGGACAAAGTGACATTTCCTTTGCTCAAACAGAAGGGGTCAAACAAGGCTAATGCCAGTGGCTGACATGCACTGACATAGTGCAAACATTGCCAAAAACTAGGGCAAAGCTTAAATTTTGATCCAGGGCTCCAATTGATGCACAACTTTGTCTGGGAGTTAGGCCTTGATAACAGGAACAAGATATTCAATAGGATTAAGGGCTGAAAGTGGCCGGAGGGCGGCCAAATCCGGTGATGAACTGTGGTGGCGACATGGCACAGACACAGCTCTGGACAAAATCTTGACAAGGGCATATCTCACGATTTAGGCGGATCCAGATGTCGAGCTAGTGGAAGGAAATGCTCAGGGAGGTGAGGCAAAGCGAAGGGACAAAGTGGTGTCGGCTGAAGCGGCCGGGAAGCAAACTCCGGTGAACTGTGCTGGAGAAGAAGACGCCGAATCGGGTATTTTTGATACAAGGTGAATGAACTCAATTCCAAGCTTGAGAACGATCTCTGGGGTATGACAAGGCTACTGGAGGGGTTAATTTTGCTGGGAGATGGCCGGAAAAGCTCGGCGACGAGGTCCAGCGAACAGATGAACTTCCAGATCAGGATTTCTTCGATTTGGCCACAGTTGAAGATTTTGATCTCACTGGCTTGCTAAGAAAAGGCTACGGATCAATTTATGCTACTGGAACGAGAGCTAATTTGGATTGAATCAGGCAGCATTGGGGAAACAGGGCAAATCGGGAATCCGGCGATCACCGGCGATGGGGTTCGATCTGGTGCAATTAACTGGTATGACATAGAGAGGGAGAAGAGGGGAACTCAGCGGTGGCTTTGGATTGGAGATTGGGCGAGTGGAGAGCTCTAGCGATGGTGGCCTCAAAAACAGCTCGCCGGAGAAGAAGGCATTCACGGCGGTGCTGGGGAGTTTGGTGGATTTCTGGTGCTCGAACTGAAGCAAATCACTTAGGAGTATTTATGGGCGCTGAAGCAATCCTCTGGTCGACAAATTGGGGAACAGTGGTGGCAAATTCGACCGCGAAGCGACTGGACACAGCGGGGACTTGTGCCAGCAATGATGGCGAGGCACTGGCGTGCAGCGGTGCAGGCTTTTGGCAGTGGATGGCACAGGCGCAGGCGGCGAGGGAACAGTGAAGTGAAAGCTCCATCGACGCGTGGCCGAGACGTGTCGAACGGGTGAAGCTGAAGCTGCTGGTTCACGGGCACGCGCGCTAAGAAATTGGTTGTGCTGGCGCGGCCGAGGTGGCGTCCACGGTGGTGCCACGAGTGCGCACGGGTGTCAGGTACGTGGCTGAGGTGTTGGCACGGCAGAAGGTTCACCGGCGGCGAAGAACACGGCGACGCAAGGTGGCGGGGCATTGGTCGAATGGGGCCTGGTCGAACAGGGACCGAAAAAGAATAGCTCGGGCTGAAATGCAATTTTGAAACTTGGTCCAGGGACTGATCTACGAGGAAAAGTTGAATAGGAATTGGGTCTGATTGCGAATCTGGAGATCTAAGGGTCTGATCTGAAATCTGATTTCAGGAGTGAGTTGCATAAGATTAATGGAACTCATCTAGGCAAAGTTTGACAAGATCGGGCAAGATCTGAAGGGTTTAGACAAAAGTGGGGAAAACGACTTTAGGCTAAAACATGGTAATTAGGGTTTCAAAAACGGCGAGGGTCGAAACTCAGGTTTAGGGCAGGATTTCGAAATTCTTCCAGAAGGAAAAAATGTTCAGAATAGTGAATGGGAGATATTCACTGAATCAGATCAAAGTTTGGAGGTGGTCTGAGACTTTTAGTCTTTTTGGGGCTTGTGACAAATCTGAAAAGAGCTGATTTGTAAAAATGATCTGAACGAAAGAGTTTGATTACCAACTTTTGGGGGTAAGATACTGGCACAACTAGGATCTCATTTTGAAATAGAGATGGACGAGGCAAGCCAAGATTTGGGAAAAATCGGGGTGTTACAGGGCGTCCGCTGCCTCCGGGATCACGGAGACTTGTGCGTTAAGAAAACGCACAGCCTCCGCAAGCGTGGTCGGGGGCACCTCTGAGCCACCCCCGGAGCCTAGGCTTACGCCAAGGCTCTCGAGGGCCGAGCGGACGGAGCGGCCCGCGTCCACCACCGCCCGGACGCTCGACCCCTCGAGCTCCCGGAAGGCCTCCTCCTTCGCCTTCGCTTCCTCCCGGAGGCGGCCGTAGACGGTCTCCGACACATGGACCTGGGCTCGAACCCGGGCCAGCTCCCGGAGGGCTTCGTCCCATTGGCCCAGGTAGGCAGCGGCCTTGTCCTCCTCGTCCTGGAGCAGCCGGACGACGCGCTGCTCGACGCCCCAGGTAATCGCCGCCCCGTACAAATTCCATAGTTAGAAAAATTTTAGATGCAGGGAGCCAAAAGAAAGCGACAACCGCTTCGGGTGAATACCTGGGCTTGGAGGGACCGGAGCTCCGCGAAGCGCTCGTGGAGCGTCCCCCCCGCAATGAAGGCCTGGACCTTTGGGGTCTGTAGGCCTTCTGCGTAACGCTCGACCTGCCCTGCGGAAAGCAGGGGGGTCTCCCGCCCGGCGCTGGTCCCGCCGCGGCCAGTAACGGGCTCCCGGACCTGGGTGCCCGGCATTACCTCGGTCTGGGTGGTGGTCGTCGTTGTCTTCGTCGCCGAAGTGCCCCCCGAGGAAGTGGCTGAGGACGCTTCGGAGGGGGTCCCTCGCCGGCGAGGGATCATCAGCCCTTTCCCCTGCCCGGGCGGGAGGGCCCCCGGGGCCCCCACTTCCGGCGGGACCTCATAGACCGAAGGGCTCCCCCCCTCGTCCACGGGCCACTCCACCCGCGGAGGCGAGGCCTCCGCGAACCTCACCTCCGGTTTCTCCGGCACCAAGAGTGCCGGAGGCGCCGGGAGGGCCGCTACCGAAGGCGGTGTCACGTCTACCACGACAGTGACATCACCTGTGAGGAGCCCAGCTCGGTGCAGCTGGCCCTTTAACCACTTGACTTCCCAGGATGAGTCAATCACAGGATTACATTGCAGCAGCAAAATAGTACAATAGTCATAATTGTATGGCCATCAGGCCTTAGTACAAAACGAGGTACAGTGCCGTACAAGGCACAAGGGTCTAACAAAATAATACATCTAGTCGGCGGAAGCTAGGCCCAAAAGCAATCCACAGGAAACAGAGGTTGACAGCAAGACAACACCATATCAGGGCTCCGAAGGAAACTGCTCATCTTCTCCTGGGTCCGCAGCATCTTCAGGGTATCCTCCAAGGTCGTAGAATGCTCCATCTATTGATGAGTTGTTGCAAGGGTGAGTACTTACGTACTCAGCAAGTCATAGGGAAGGTAGAGATACATACATATATATATGACATGAACCTATGCTATTGGGGAAAGAGTGAAAGGTTTTTCCAAAATACATTTCTTTCTCAACTCTTACTCAACTTCTAATCACACCCATGGCAGTAAATGAATCATATTGATGGTGATACATATATCCCATATCCAAGGCGATATATCCTCATATCATATTATTTTTATTCAAGCCTTTCAATCTTATACTCATAACAGTATTTCATAACTTAGGGCATAAACCACATGCCTCTTAAATATCATATGTTTGCTAGATTATGGTATTACCGCGACACGTCAACACATGACAGCCCACGGTAACGCCCCTTATCATGACAACACATGCCACTTGGGTAATCTTGAGCTAACAAATTTTAGTTTATAAAACAATACTTGTGTCACACCCCATGGATTTAATCCACCGCAGCATACTCCTAAAACTCGGGAGCACGAAGTATTCGAATACATTTTTAAACTCTGCAGAGATGTACCTCTTTTTAAATCCACTTTTTCACTCGACTTCCAAGTCGGGCCAACTCCATGCGACTTATACGCATGTGACAAGGCCGAGATCACACAACGTTTTTGCAGTCTAGTATTAACAGTATCCCTGCCCGGTAAATGGACAATCCAGTCCCAAGTACCGTTGTGGGTCCTCCCCACTGCCTTACTTCCTAGCCTGGGTCTATGTCCCCGCAGGACACATAACCTCTTTTGATTACAGTCGCGCACGACTTAATCTGGCGTAGGGCGTCTTCCTTCTTTACACCTTATCCTCTCATAATTTTTCTGATCTCACATCACTCATGGACGAACTGCGTCCCACCAGTTTCCATGCTAGAAACCGGATCGACAAGCCATGCAGGGAACTGATAGTACTAAGAAAGCTACTAGGTTGCGCCTGTCCCATACCAGGTAAGTGGTTGGTACGCTTTTCATGCCACTAGACGCATAACACAAGGTTCTAGTCCTTACATGCCAGTGACCAGATCATACCACAACCATGCACCTTCAGTGCCTACACATTCAGTGCAGCCAAGCACCTCCAGTGCTACCACCATTCCATACCAAAATACTGGTCACGGCTAGGGGTTCTATTTCATGAATATAAATATACATGTTTATACTTTTATTAGTTCGAGGCTTGCTATCTTATCAAGTTCACATTTCTCAAGTATTCAATCTATCACTGCCATAATATCATTGATCTCAACATGTGCAATATTAATGAAATATCTACTCATGGAATAGCATAGCAATTCATAAAATATGGGTTTCAATATGTTCAAAGTATGACTTGCCTTCCGCGTCGTAAGTATCAGCAGTTGATGACGGTTCAGCGACAAGATCTTCAACCCCGGACTCTTGCTCTGAACAAGATCAAACAAGCAAACAGGCATTACAATCAATTCTATTCTTACTAATTCACTACATGCAAAGATGCAAGGAGAAAATACTCTGGTGATACAAGGTTTGAAAGCGATGTGGGTTTAATTATGGAAACCAGAGTTAAAATTAGCTGTTAAGGTTTACAAGGTTCCAAAATATCAGGGTAATATCAAGGTGGTGACTGGTTCGCTCAAAAACAGCGAATGTCTTTAGGTTGGCATTCGGTTCAAGGCATCGACATAAGGTCGATGGGTGATAGAGGGCTCAACTCAAGTTGTGACAGTAGAGAAAAGTGTAGATCACAACATCAGGAGTCTAAGGGATAAAGTTATTTTCAATGTGCATGGCTGGAAGTGGGTGAAAAGGCTCAATGCCACTGGCTGACATAGTCTGGCATAGGCTTGACACGGCCAGAAACTAGGGTTAGCCATATCTTTTGACTCAGGGCTCCAAATGATGCACCACTTTGTCTGGTGGTTAGGCATTTGTAACAGGAACAAATGTCTCAACAGGACCTAGGGCAGGAGATGGCCAGAAAGTGATGAAAACCGGCGAAGAAGTTGGCTGGCCTGGAGCACAGGTAATGTGAACAGTACAGCAAACTAGGGCATAGCTATATCTCACAATCTAGGCCGAATTAGAAGTGGTGGTAGAAGACAAAGTTGCTCAGAATGGTCCAAAACATCTAGATGGCAAGGTTTTCATGGCTGGGTTGGCTGGGTTTAGGAGATATTGGCCGGAGAAAAGATTAACTCAAGCCTGATTTGGGCATTTCTGATCTAGGGCAAATAAACTTAATTCCTTGCTTGAGGATGGTCTCTGGGGCATAAGAGTGCTACTGGTGAGGTTAGATTAACTAGAAATGCACCAGAAAAGCTTGAACAGCAAGCTCAGTTCACAAGCAAAGTTCCAATTTGGGGTTTTTCGTATTTCAGCATGTCTGTCGATTTTGGTTGCTTAGGGATGTTAAGCAAGGTCTAGTGAGCATATTTGATTACTAGTTCGAAGGTTGAATCGATCTGGTTGAGGATTAATTGCTCGCCGGAGCTACTGGAGTAAAACTGAAATTGCCGGCGACTGAGGGTATTTAGACTAAATTCCAAGCTCGAGAAGCATGAGGGGGATGAGAGAAGCTCACTGGGGGTGTTGGATCGAAGAATGAAACAGTGGAGAAGCTTGGCACCGTGCTCCCCCTTTGCTGCTTGCCGGGGAAGAAGAAGACACAGCGAGATTGAGGGCTTAGGTGTTTCTGGTGGGTGTGTGATGTTTCACTGAGACCAGGGATTATTTATAGAGGATTCGGAGGTGTTGCAACGGCTAGAAGCGCACGGGGAGTTGAAGCCGGCTTGAATTGACTGGGAAGTGACCGGCGGCGATGACAGGCGGCGAAGCGACGTCTTCATCGGTCGTGTCGGCTGCGCTGCTGCTCTGGTGGAGGTGAAGGCGAAGTGATGCCTCTCCAAGGCATGCTTGCGACGTGGCATCGTGCTCCTCCAGTGGCTGCAGCGATGGCGTGCGCGCGCGGGCAAAATTGGCGATGCTGGTGCGGCCGCGGTGGCTCCACGGTGGCGAACGGCGTGCGCACACGTGGCAGGAACGCAGTGGCAAGGGTGGCGACCACGGGACTTCACCGGCGACGAAGTTCCTGGCGTGGCAGCGCGGTGGTCGCGGTCGTGCACGGCTGCTGGTCGTGCACAGCGTCTCTGGTCGAACCAGGGACCAAAATGCAAGGATTCTTATTTGAAATCTGGACTGATTTGTAATTTCTGTCTTAGAGATGGTTAATTTGAGAATTGATTTCATGGCTGAGTATAACATTTCTATTAGTACTCATCCAACTCAAATTTAGAGAAAATTTGATAAGATTTGGGGGATTTCACCTATTTTCGAAAATAGGGTAAAATTAGGGAAAAATAGATCTGGATTTTGTCAAACTCGAATTCTGGTAATTAGGGTGAGATTTTGAAGTTTAAACAGAAGGGAAACATGTATCAAATAGTATTTGGAAGGTGTTTCCTGAAGAAATTCTGAAGTTGGAATTGATTTGCAGATTTTAGCCTTTTCAGGCTTCCAGGTAAACAGAAAAGGACTTATTCGCAGTAAAATTTGGACTAAACTGCGAAAAGTGTTTAGATGAATTAATTTGGCTCCCAACTTTTTGAAGTGAGTTGAGGATGAACCTAGGAACATATTCCAGGGGTTACTTGAGTCTGAATAGGGTTAAATCAAAATAATTCAATCATCTGGAAACTGGGGTACTTAGGGTAAATCTGAATTTTCCTGTTTTCGAAAACAGAGAGGGGCTTAGGTACTGAGAGTTAGGGTCAGAATTTGATCTGGCTCCGGAAGACTTTTATCCTCAGGGTAACTGATAGGTTAAATCTGGATAGTCAGATCTTGATCTGGATCTAGAGAATAGATTTGGAGATTTTTAGGGTTTGGGAGAGATTAGAGTTCAACTGATCTGGCTACTACTACAGAGATACATGCATGCAGGGTTTTTATGCAAAACTTTTCACCCCCAAAACTAGGGTGTTACAGGCGGAGACGGGGCGTAGTCCGCCGAATAGGACGTCGCCCCACCCACGGCAGGCTCCTTCCCCCGGGCCGCAACGGGGCTCTTTGGGGGAGGGGGTGTCACTTCCTTCCGGGCCGGGGCCCGTTCGCGCCCGGTCCATGGGGGTATCGTCCCGGGGCTTCGCCGGAGTCACCACCGGCGTCGTCGAGGGGCCCGGGGCTTTCTGGACTATAGCCTTCTTAGGCTCAGAGCCCCCGGCCGCCTCCTTCCCCCGTTTGTGTGACCCAGGGGTGGGGAGGGGCTTCCCCTCCGGCAGCTTCAGCCCGTAGGCCTCAGCTACCAAGTTCCGGGGAGGGCCCTCCCCCACGAGGCGCACGACGTGCTCGTGTTCGTCGATGAAGTACCTCCCCAGGATGGTCTCCGCCTTCTCCCGCGCCGCCGGGTACGGCCAGACTACAAAAGGTAAAGAGTTAGTCCATTTTCCAAAAATTTGTAAATGCAATGACGCAGGTAACGGACTTACGTCGTGTCACCGGCTTGACCGGGGGCCGCTGCTCCGGGCCCATGCCGATCCCCCTTCTCCCGCGTGCGAAGGGGAAGATCCTTAGGAGCATCATCTCCTCGGCGGCGTCCCGCATAGAGCGGGTCTTCCGGGAGATGATCACCTTGCCGAGGAGCTCGAGCTCCTCGTCCGTCCACACCAGAGGCTTCGGCGCGGATGACCTGCTGTAAGAGGGGGGCCCCGGGGTGTACACCACCTCCTCGTCCTGGACCCGGAGGTAGAACCACCTCTGGATCCAGTCGCCCCAGTGGTCCCGGGAGGCCGCCGCCGGGTAATCGCCCACCCGGGACGGCAGCATCTGCACCATCACCGAGCCGAAGGGGGACTTGGGTGCCCCCTTCACCAGGTGGGAGCTCCTCGCCGCCGGTTCGTAGAAGTACCGGAAGGCGCGTAGAGTGGGCTCCCGTCCGGTCGCCGTCTCGTAGAGCCAGGTGAAGAGGCCCATCCGGATGATCGCGTTCGGGGTGAGGTGGTTGAGGGCCACCCCATACTCCTTCAAAAACTCCAGGAGGATGGGATGTACCGGGAGCCGGGGCCCCGCGTCCAGGAAGGCCTCGAAGGCCACGACCTCTCCGAGCCTGGGGCGGGGGGCTCCGTCCTTCTTCACGGGGACCCGGATGTCCCCGTCCTCAACGACCCCGCACTCGACCAGGGACTCTGCGTCCTCGACCGTGAACTCGGAGGCCCAGATGAAATCCGGAGCGACCTCCTCCGGGGGCACCTCGGTCGTCTTCGCTCGGCCCTTCGGTGCCATCAGGTTTGTTTTTCCGATGGCTAATTTTTCTGGAGGCTACGTCTAAAAGTTCCGGACTCCTGCTACTGAGAGAGAGCTACCGGGAGAGCTAAACGTGCTAAGGATGAGAAGTTTGGAATGAAGTTCCCGGGCCCCCCAAGGCCCTATTTATAGGGGTGAGCCGTGGACCAGATGGGAGCCACGTGGCACCCGCGGAGCAATCTGGACCGTTGAAGTTCAAACCGTGCGCGGGAAAAGAAGGGACGGGCGCGCGAACCGAGACACCAGTTCGAATCGCGAGCATATTTATGACGAAGCGGCGCGGCCATAAGCGCCCGGCACGAAAACCGAAGCGTCACGGCTCCAGTGACTTAGTCCGGAGATTTTCCCGGTAACATGTACCATACCCACCGGGGACTCGAGCATCGTCCCCGGGGGGCATGGGGGGCTGCTGTTCGGGGAAATCTCCGCGAGACTAAGTCCAGGTAAGTTGCGTCACATTTGCCCGGGGACCTGGCCTCTGGTGCCTCCCCGGGCGCCGCCTTTTTGGCCCCCAGGACCTTGCCTCCGGCGCCCGTCCCGGGCGCTGCCATTTGCCCGGGGACGGGGCCACTTTTGCCTCCCTGGGCGCCGCATTTTTTGGCCCCCGGGACCAGGCCTCCGGCGCCGGTCCCGGGTGCCGCCATTTGCCCAGGGACGGGGCCTCCGGTGCCTCCCCGGGCGCCGCATTTTTGGCCCCCGCGACCTGGCTTTCGACGCCAATCCCAGGCGTCGCCATTTGCCCGGGGACGTGGCCTCCGGTGCCTCCCCGGGCACCGCCATTTTGGCCCCCGGGACCTGGCCTCCGGCGCCGGTCTCGGGCGCCGCCTTTTGGCTCCCGGGACTTGGCCTCGGGGGCCGGTCCCGGGCACCGCCTTTTGGCCCCCGGGGCCTGGCCTCCGGCGCCGATCCCGGGCACCGCCATATGCCGGGGGGCGTGGCCTCCGGTTCCTCCCCGGGCGCCGCCTTTGGCCCGGGGACCTGGCCTTCGGTGCATGCCCCGGGCCTCATCGCCCTTCTAAAGGTAAAGTCTCTGGTTTTTGATCACGTGCAGGTCACGCGAGGAGCGCCTCGGGATCAGCGACCACCTGTCAAGCATCCAAGACGTTTGACCGGGAGAAGGACGTCGCTACCCCTCAATCCGACGGTGGCTTCTGGGGTAGATAGGTCTTTTTGCTTCTTTTTGGGGCTATAAATAGCCCTTGTACCCCTCAGTTGTAAAGAGGTGATTCATATTGATTGGAATAGCTAAACTCACAGGCGTGCTCCGGAAGCCTCTCCCCCGGAGAGAGCCTCCCCAGCCGACTCCGGTCGGGAGCGCGCCGACAGGACTAGGGCCCCCACCGGGACCCGAACCTGTATAAATTCTTGTGTCTTTTCTTGTGTTTGTGTGGTGGGGGAGGACTGGTCATCCGGTCAACCCGCGCCGCGTAATATTCGCTAGGATCGTTCACAAAATCTGCCGTGGTATTCGCAATACCATGACAATTGGCGCCGACCGTGGAGACTCGTGACAAGACGCCATGGCTCCCCCAAGAACAAGGGCTCGCACCCTTCCCGGTGACACTGGTCTCGGAGACCCAGTGCCGCCCGTCCGGGACACGGCTGTCCCGGTGCTTCTGCCCGGAGGCGGTCAGGCCCAGGTACCGCCTCCCTCCTTTCCTCTTAACTTAGGTGCTTCTACCTCCAGGTCGCTCCCAGTGACCGCGGGGACCTCGGCCGGGACCAGTCTCCCCCCGACGGCTCCCCCGGCTCCCCGGGACGCCCTGCTTGAGGCTCTCGTGGAGGGCCAGCTCCGCGCCCAGCACTCTATGGATGAGCTGCTCAGCATGTTGCCGTGGCCTCTGGCCCCCACATTCGCGTCGCACCCATACCCGGGGACTATGCCCCCGTTCATGTGTTACCCGGCGGCCCCTCCGGCCTCCGGAGGTCTGGCCTCCCCCTATGATCCCGCCGAGGGTTCCCTCCTCCTGCGGGATATACGTCCGGACCCTTCCCGGCACCCGGGCCCGTCCCCGTGCCGGGGGGCTACTTCATGCCCGGGCCCTTCGTGGCACCAGGGGGTACCCCTTCCAGGCCTATTCCCGGGGCCGGGGGCCCATTTCATGCTGGGGGTTTTCCCTACGCCGGGAGCCTGTCCCGCCCATCGCGCCGCGTTTACCGCACCGGGGGCGGTGTCGCGCCCCGAAACTGGAACTACGACTACTCCTGTAGAGACCTAACTCGCTGCAGCTAGTCCCATATATGCATAGCATACATATACCCTTGACTTCCCAGGATAAGTCAAGCACAAGAGTATATCACATTGCAATATAGTCACTTACAAAATATTTAAGCAGTGTGGCCTGCTGGCCTTAATATTACATAAGGAGATTACAATGCCTTCGCGGCATACATGGTTTAGCAAAATAACATCTACACAGCAGAAGGTAGGTGACCCACCCACAAAGAGAAGTAGACGGCAGAACAACACACATCAGGGCTCTGGCGGGACTGACGCTCCTCCTTCTGGATCCGTGAAGTCCTCCATGCCTTCGTCTTGGTTGTAGAACACTCCATCTACTGAATTGTAGGTTGCAAGAGTGAGTACTTACGTACTCAGCAAGTCATAGGTAAGAGTAAATACATATAGTAGAGATGATATGAACCTAGACTAGTCAAGAATTATGGATGTTTGTAAAATAATCTTTTTCTTTCCTGGCTCAACTCATGGCAGCACCTTTATATAATATAACATCATCCTTCATGTTCACTAAATTATAGCACTACCGCAACACGTCGACACACGACAGCCCACGGCAGCACTCCTTATCATGACAACACATGTCATTTGGGTAATCTTGATTTAATATATTTTATTTATAAAATAATACTTGTGTCACACCTCGTGGATTTAATCCACCGCAGCAGACTCCTAAGACTTGGGAGCACGAAGTATTCGACATTCGGTTCAAGGCATCGACATAGGGTCGATGGATGATAGAGGGGTTATCTCAACTTGTGGCAGTAGAATAAAATGTAGAGCACAACTCCACAAGTCTAAGGGACAAGGTTATTTTCAGTTTGCACAACTGAAAAGAGGTGAAAAGAGCTAATTCCACTGGCTGACATGCTCTGGCATAAGGCTGACAATGCCAAAATCTAGGGTTTTAGCATAAACTATAGTTCAAGGGCTCAAATCAAGTTGTGATAGAAGAAATTGCTGATCACAACCTCAGGAATCTAAGGGAGAAAGTTATGCTCAAAATGCACATCTGGAAGGAAGTGAAAAGGGCTAATGCCACTGACTGACATAGCCTGGAATTGATCTTGACATGGCCAGAAACTAGGGCTTGCCATATCTTTTGATCTAGAGCTCCAAATGATGCACCACTTTGTCTGGGAGGTAGGCATTGATAACAGGAACAAATCATTCAACAGGATCCAAAGCTGAAAATGGCTGGAAGATGATGAAAATCGGTGAAGAAAAGTGGTGGCGACACGGCACAGTGAAGCCACTGGACAAGATTTTTGGCATGGCTATAACTTGAAATCTGGACAGTTTCAGAGATCGGGCTAGAAGACAAATATGCTCAGGAGGTTGAAGCACATCTTCTGGACAAGGTGGCTGAAGTTGGAACGGCCGGGAAAAAGCTTTCCGGTGATCGGCGCCGGAGAAGAAGACACTGATATTGGGGGTTTTTGATACAGGAGATTTGAACTCAATTCCAAGCTTGGGGAGTGAAAGAGAGGTAAGAGTAAGCTATCTGGACAATCAATTTGGCTGGAGGATGGCCGGCGTGGCCTGGCGACAATCGCCGGCGACTGGTGGAGTTCAAATTTGGGGAAACCTTCGATTCGAGCTCAATCTGGAGATCTGGATGCATAGGCTTGCTAATTAGGGCTCACTGATCAATTTGTTTCACAGATTCAAAGACTAATTCGGGGTAAATCGGGCTGCATTGCCGGAACAGGGCATTTAGCAATTCCGGCGATCACCAGTGTTAGGGTCCACCGGAGAGCAATTCAATGCAACAGTACAATCAGGAGGATGAGAGGTACTCACTGCTAGCTTCAATTTGGTAGGAGATGCAGTGAAGTGAGCTGGCACCGTGAGGCCTCGAGCTGGTCTCGCCGGAGAAGAAGACGACAGCGAGAGGATTTTCGAATTGGCTGAGTTCTGGTGAAGTGAAGCTGTTACAAGGTATGGGGTTGCTTATATAGGCCAGAGGCGGAGCTTGCAAGGAGGTAGCAGCAAGGAAATTGGCGCCGGGGACTTGACTGGCCGGGCGCAGGCGCGTCAACAGTGACGGTGAAGCGATGGCGCACAGGCGATGGAACGGTTGATGGAACTGTTGCTTCATCGGGACGCAACGTGGCGAGGAGTTGCTGGCAACGATCACGCACGGGAGCAAGGCTGTTCAATGGCGCTGCCACGACGATGGCTAGTACACAGACGCATGTGCACATGCAAACTCAACTGAGCACGAGCTCAGGCCCAGGCGAGGCGTGGCCGGCGGCGAGCGAGCACGGCGCAAACGCACGGCGAGGCTTCTGGTCGCACACTGGCTACTGCCCTGGTCGAATTAGGGGCCTGATTGCAATTTCCAATTCTTGATTTGGACTGATCTGTAATTCTGGAGATTTGGAAGGTTAGAGTTAAATTTGATTCTGCTGATTTGGCAAACTTAATTCAACAGATGATTTCGCACAGATTGGAGATAAAATTTGAAATGTTCGGATGATTTTTGATACGAACTAAAAATAGGGTAGATTAGGGTAATTGAAATCTGAATTTCAATTGATTTCGAATTCTGGGATTTAGGATTTGATTTTGAGATACTCATAAAAGAAGAATTTGTGTTCAAAAGCATTTGGGAGGTGTTCCCTGAATTAGATTTGAATTTGGAGATGATTTGCAACATTTTGCCTTGTTAGGCTTTTGGAAAATCTGGAAAAAGGACTGATCTGCGAAAAAGGTTCAGATGGTAAAATCTGGCTGCCAACTTTTTGGATTAAGGTATTGGCATACCCTTGATCATAATCCAAGAATAATCTGGTCTGAACTTGGCTAAGATTTTGATTAAATCTGGATTTCTGAAACTTAGGGTAAAAGATATTCTGTTTTTGAAAACAGAAAGGAGTTGAAAAATCTGGAAGTTAGAGATGGAATTGAATCTGGGTTCTGAAGGCTTTTAGGTTTAGGATAACTGATAGATCAAGTCTGGCAAGTTAGATCTTGACTTGGGGTCACATGATAGATTTTGGAGATTTTAGGGCTAGAACAGAATAAAGCTGGGGCTGATTTGGTTGATCTAGAAGAGACATATGCATGCATGACTTTTAAGAAAGAAACTTTTCACCCCAAAACTCAGGATGTTACAGGCGGTCGACAGAGCAGCTCCCGTGCCTCAGCGGACTTCCCCCCGCATCGGCTCCCCGGTCCCGGACGTCGCCGTGGGGGCTCCCCCCTCGCCGGTTCCGGATGTTACAGGGGCTTCCCCCTTTCCGGTTCTGGTCGTTGCCACTGGGACTCCATCCGCTTTAAACTAATACGTGTCCTTTTGAAATTGTTTGTGGCTTTAAACTGATTGCTCCTATTGAATTGTTGACTTTGCTTGTGCCAGAACGACTAAAGCAGGAGATTAATGACAATGCTTACAAGATAGAACTACCATGGGAATATGGAGTCATTGCTACATTCAACATTTTGTACCTTTCTCTGTTCTTCGGTTCTACGTTGTCAGACTTGAGGACAAGTCCTTTTCAATAGGGGGAGAATGATGAGGATATCTCTTGCACAAGTAGCACTAGAGTTCGACCCAAGAAATATAAAAGACCAATCACTCGAGTGAAGGCCAAACAACTACATCAATAGGTGACTTTGTTCCTTAAAAAATTAAAGTATGATGAGAATATGCTGCTACTAACAGCTCTTGTTTAACATTGATCAGGAGTAGAGAGGAAGAGCATAACAGGAAAATATAGCCACGTATGAGCCAAATAACTTCATCGAATCTAATTGTACAACAAATGAGTGGAAATACGATTTCTTAAGCTTTCCAACAAGTCCAAAATCACTCGATTCCGTGAAGAATTGCAACCACTAGAACCAAAAGAATTTTTCTCGGCATGCAGTCTGCCGACCAAGCGATAGTCCAACTTCAACCAAGCACCATTCTCAGCAAAGATACCCAATTTGCTTGTGTGTGTACTTTTTCAAAAGGTATTCAAAATAGCTTTCCAATGCATTAGGTATCATTAAATTCTGACGTCATATGCAACCAAGAGACCCCAAAAGAGTAACAACTGCACGGAAGGAAAAAGTCTTGTCTGAATCCGAATCCAACTCAGAGAAGATTTATTCCGAAGTTTGTTAGGATTTTTATTCCATTTTGAATTAGATTCAGATTATAATTCTAATTTAATTCTTCTATCTTTTGTACACACCACCCTATATAAAAGAGAGGCATGGTCATAGTTTTTAATATACAACACATAAGACTTGATATTGATAATTTCAGATTGAAACCATAGTTCTAGTCGACAGTTGAATCTCTTCATCCTATGTTCTTATGATTGCCTCCGGAATTGCTCGAATGATCTTCGTGATCACCGTATCTGTGTGCCAGCTCCGTGCGTGGCCGTGTGAATAGTTAATTCAAAGTGTGGTTGGGTGAATTCATTGATACGCATGTCCTTCCTCTGCAAGTGGTTGACTATCTCATTTCGTCAGGTCATGCTAGTTGTGCAGGTATCTTTAGATACTAGTTATCCAGGTTTTCGTCGTGAATATCGGGCCACCCTCTATGAACGTGTCCTTCATTGGCGTGTTCGTAGCAACTTGCCTCCTCAACTTGGTCTCAAAACCAACAAGAAGGATGATTCGAACAAGAAGTCTGAATCATCTGCTGGTGGAAAGTCCAAGAAGAATGGAGCAGGCCAATTCCGTGAGGTTGTAGTCATGGATAAACAATCGCAGGAAAAAGGTAAAAAAGTTCCATTCAAAAATATTAAACCTCCTTCCGGTGGTCGCGATGGCGACCATGCAGACAAATAGACTAACTGGCAGGGAAGTAAAAGATGGTGTCTGTTGCATAATGTTTTTGGACATGACCTTAAAAATTGTCGCACCTGGTTGAAGTTACATGTCAAGGTAATGCACCTATGCCTACTATACCAGAACAAGAACAATCTTGTGTGATTAAGGACGTTGATGGAGATGAGGACATGCCATATCATGTACTAAACAATCATGTCAATATAATTTTTGGTGGATCTTCGTCTTATTTTTCTTAGCATCAATTTAAATCTGTTTACCGGGAGGTAAATAATATTGAAGCTTCTCCTGGAGAGCCTCAATTTCCCCGCTTGTCAGAGACTTCCCTGACCTTTAGCTGGGAAGATTGCCCTAAAGGATTGTCGTGGCCACGGCGGTTACCTTTGGTAATTTCTCCCATTGTTATCAATGCTAAAGTGGGATGAGTATTGGTCGATGGAGGAAATTCTCTCGACCTATTGTTTGCAAAGGCACTTGATGAGATGCAAGTACCTCGTTCAAAAATCAAATATGTGGTTCACCCATTTTTTGGGATAATTTCTGGTCCTTCGATGATGCCCTTCAAACAAATTGTGTTGCCAGTGACACTCAGAGGACCAGAAAACTTTCGAACAGAGTTAATTACTATCGATGTAATTGATTTGATTTAGCTTATAATGCAATTTATGGTAGGCCCTCGCTCGCCAAGTTCATGGCTGCAACACATTATGCTTATTAATGCGTCAAGGTGCTTGGACCAAAAGGCTGATCACAGTCAAAGACAGTCAAAATATGGCTGTTTGTTGTGAACGCATATCCTTGGAGTTGGTCGACTAACTTCCATTACGGGATGTTAAGGAGGCAACCAAGGAACTAGATACAGTCAAGGTAACTCTGTGACCAAATGATATACTCAAGCAGGTTCCCTTATTCCCAGATGACCCATCTAGAACCATTCAGATTGGGTTAGGGCTGGATGATAAATAGGAACTTGCACTCATTACTTTCCTCTAAGCTAACACAGATGTGTTTGCGTGGAAAGCATTTGATATGCCCAGAGTCCCAAGGGAAGTGATTAAGCACAGGCTAGCAATTCAGCCTGGATAGCGACCAATCAAGCAAAAGCTTAGACGCTTTGCTCCTGATCGACAAGAAGCCATTCGTTCGGAGTTAAATAAACTCCAAGAGGCTGGTTTCATTCGCGAGGTTGACCATTCTGCATGACTCGCGAACCCGATCATGGTCCTGAAGTCTAATGGTAAGTGTCACATGTGCGTCGATTATGCCAGTCTTAATAATGCCTGCCCAAAGGATGATTTTGCCCTTTCCCGCATCGATCAGTTAGTTGATACAAAAGCGGGTTGCGAATTGATGAGCTTCATGAATGCTTACTAAGGGTACCATCAAATTAGTATGGCAGAAGTAGATGAAGAGAAAATAGCCTTCATCACACCATTTGGCACCTACTACTATGTTAGAATGCCATTTGGGCTAAAGAATACTGGTTCCACATATCAACGCTTAATGGAAAAGAACTTTCTATCTCAATTAGGGCATAATTTAGAAGCTTATGTTGATGATCTGGTTGTAAAGAGTTTAAACAGATCTGATCATGTAAATGATCACTGAGACATTCCGTAATTTGAATAAACATGGAATCAACTTGAGCAAGAACCAGCAGATTTGAGAACTACCAACCATTAGATGATGTATTTTGATGGTTCGCGATGTTTTTCAAACTCGAGGGCTCGAGTGGTCTTAATCACACCCCAGGGTGAACAACGCCATCTAGTATGTCATACAATTACACTTTGTTGCTACTAATAACATGGCAGAGTATGAAGGTCTTCTAGCCAGGTTTCGAGAAGCCAAATCCCTTATAGTCCATCGATTAGTGGTGAAGGGAGATTCACAGCTAGTTGTAAACCAGGTGAATAAGGAATACTGCTATTCTGACGAGACAATGGCTCTATACGGATGAAGTGAGGAAATGGAAAAACACTTCAGAAATTTCGAAGTCCAATTTGCTCTGTGAAGAGACAATATTCTTGTAGAGCCAATTCGCTTTGTGAAGAGACAATGTTCTTGTAGACCAATTATCGAAAATTGGGTCCTCATGTGCATCCACTCTGGCAGGAGTGTTTATTGAACACTTAAAACAGCCCTCAATCATAGACGCACCAGAGGCCATGACTAACATTGCCACCCTCGAGCATGAAGCGGATTGGATCCAACCATTGAGGATCTATCACGCGCATGGGACCTTGCCTGAGGATGAAACCGAAGCTAGTTGGTTAGTTAGAAAATCACACATGTACTGACTAGTCGAAGGAACCTTGTACAATGAAGGTCCTCAAGGACTACTTATGCGTTGCATACCTCAAGAAGGAGGACAAAACCTTTGGAGAGAAATTCATGGAGGCATGTGTGGTGCACATGCATCCTATAGTACATTGGGTAGAAAATCTTTTTGACAAGGTTATTATTGGCCTTCGGCACTTAATGATGCCATGCAATTGGTCAAAACATGCCCGCAGTGTCAATTTCATGCTCAGCAAGTTCATCAGCTAGTATATGCATTACAAACTATTACTTTAACTTGGCCGTTTGCCGTATGGGGAATAGATATTGTAGGTCCTATGCCTCAAGTAGTCAATGGATACAGGTTTTTGTTCATAGCCATTGATACATTTACTAAATGGATTGAGGTAGAACCAGTTAGCAATATTATCGCCGTTGCGGCAAATAAGTTCTTTCATAAGAACATTGTGACACGATTTGGTATTCCAAACCGTCTCATTACTGATAATGGATCTCAATTTGTTAGTGGTCTGTTTTTAGACTATTGCAATAATATTGGAACCAAAATTTGTTTCGCATCTGTTGCTCATCCACAAAGCAATGGTGTACTAGAACGTGCCAATGGAGATATTATACAAGGGGTTAAAAAACGTGTTTTTGACCGCCTTGAATTATGCTCGGGATCTTGGGTAGAAGAACTCTACTTCATTCCATGGGCACTCTGCACTACATCCAGTAGAGCTGCTAGATAAATGCATTTCGAGCTGGTTTATGGTGCAGAAGCCATGCTACCAATTGAAATCCAAATTGGCTCCGTGTAGATAACTTAAATATCATTAAACAAAGTGAAACATGTGAAGAAGAAATTATTCTTATTGAAGAAAAATGTGATCGAGTATTGATTCAATCCGCAACATATTTACAAGCCTTCCATAAATATCATAGTAGGAGGGTGTGACGACATAGCCTATACGTGGGAGACTTAGTTTTAATAAAAATTCAAAACCAGTCTGGTCGGAACAAATTCTCCCCTCAATGGGAAGGCCCTTACACTATGGTCTCAATGTCACGACCTAGATCCACTCGCTTAGCTATGGAAGATGGAAGAATTTTATCTAATGCCTGCAACATAGACCTGACGAGGATTGACACTCGGGTCACTTCTAATAAACTTCTGGTTCAAGACACACTACTACAGAAATGCTTTTCACTATCGGTTAAAAATCCACTCTACTATCGGTTCTCTTACCGATAGTGGTCGGCACGATAGTAGAGGGCAGCACACTTCTATCGGTTCAAAAACCGTTAGTAAAACATCTACAATCCCAACGTTCACTAATCGCTATCGACTATTTCTTCTATCGGCTCGGTTTTAAACCGATAGTATTGTATAAGTTTTTTCTATCGGCTCGTATAAAAACCGATAGTATTGTTTAGGCCTTTTGTATCGGCTAGGATCTAAACCGATAGTAATCGAAACATTTTTTTCTATCGGCTCTTATATAAACCGATAGTATTGTTTAGGCCTTTTGTATCGGCTAGTATCTAAACCGATAGTAATCTAAACATTTTTTTCTATCGGCTCTTATATAAACCGATAGTATTTTGTCGACACATTTAGTACTGGAAACTTTATTCTATCGGTTGTTATATATAAACCGATAGTATTGTGTGGACACAGTCAGTACTGGAAAATTTATTCTATCGGTTATATTATATAACCGATAGTATTTTGTAGACTCGTTTAGTACAGGAAACTGTATTCTATCGGTTTCTAAATATGAACCGATAGTATTGTGTGGACACAGTTAGTACTGGAAACTTTATTCTATCGGTTGTAGTATATAACCGATAGTAATATTAGTTTTTCCTATCGGTTATGTAGTTGCACGGTTAGTACTAAATATTTACAAATATACATACAGCAATACAGAGATACATACAGCAATACAGAGATACATTGGATCATTCACAAATACACCAATATTTACAAATATTCACCAATATTCACATATTGAATTTGTTCACAAATACACTAATACAGTAATATACACATGCATTTGACAGACTAAATTTATGCACATATTGATCGAGTTTATTCACAAATACATCAATGAATCTATTCACATATATTCACATATATTCACAAATCAATGAATCAACACATTCAATATATATTCACAAATACAACAATCAACACAAGTCAGTTACTATCGATCGTTGATAGCCACTTCTTCGATGACATATTGAGCCCAAATTGTTCGCAGCTCCTTCAATTGAGGCAACTCATATTGCTCTTTCAACATGGTGCTCTGCATATATGCGTGTATGAAGTTAGGATCGTACGTCACATCCAATTAAAGTTCGACTTTGAGTCAGGAAAAATAGTTACCTTAGGGAATTGGGCAAAGTTTCTCCTGATCAGGTCATACATGAATCTCATGACATAGAAGCCACATTCCCACGATTGTGGCTGCTGATGGCACTGGAAAAATTGCATATGCAAAGACATAAACCCACATTAACTCGAAAGAACTAATTAAGCTTAAATTAAAAGACTCATCATGAGTACTTCCATCCGTATTAATTACCTCATATTCTTTCCAAGAAATTGTTGTGCCCTTCGACGCGTCATGCCTCCCTCCAGCACTAGCATAATTTTTGAAAGCCCTATATTTAATTTAGCATTGTCGATTAATATCTTATCATTAATTAGCTAGTCAGAGAAAAATTTAAGACAACTATGTTACTTACGCGTCTATGTGCCATGTGAGGGTGAAAACATGCGCCACCTTGTCGCTCATCGAATCGAGGTAATAGACCTCATTCATCCATGGGCAAATGACGGCGAGGACCCAGTGGCCCCTACATTGCATATATAAGCGAACCGTTTCATACATATGTTAGGCGTAACATACAAGAATGAGTTAAATTAGTAGGAAATGCACTAACCTTTGGTGGTACGGCGCAAGGATGAACTCTCGGTCCTGCTGCGCTAGTAGTGCCCTTGATATGTATTCCTCCGCATGTGCTTGGTCGTGCTCTAGCATCGTGAGGCTTATTTTCTCTGGGTCGAGGAAACCCACCTTGTCACATGCCCTCATCGACGCCAGCCTATACATGCACCTGGATGCAAAGTAGACATTAGTAAGTAGTGCATACAAAAAGTGATTGGATTTATGAAACGAACTATGATAACTTCAGACAACAGCACACTCACAGGACTCCAGTCCGTATGATGGACATATCAAGCTCCCGCCAGTTGAGGAGGTCGAACAAATCCTCGTGGGCCACCGATATGCTCCCGGGCTCACGGTGAAAATGGGCTGGCCTGAAGTGAACCAAGAAGTTGATGTGGCGCCTAGACCGGGTCAGGTACCACTCGTGGAGACTTCTGGTTATTTGATCCATATTGCGCAGAAGGTACTCCGACACGAGTGGGGACCCGTTCTTGAACGTACCCGGCTGGCTTTGTTTGGCCTTGCCTTTGGCCTTGCCCTTGCCTTTGGCCTTGCCCTTGCCTTTGGGCGGGGAGCGAGTGTATACCTTCGAAGGTTGGGGTGTGGTGCCGTCGGCCTCATTTGATGGCGAAGGGTTTGAGGCCGTCGGAGGAGGCATGGGGGCCGATGGAGTTCGCTCACGCGTTGTGGCGGGGCTGGTGTCCTCAGGAAGTGTGCTGGTATCCATCGTCCACTTTAAGTACAAACGCTTAAATTAGATTTTGAAAATTAAATATATTAACTGAGTTGTAAGCTAGAATGGCTAGGGTTTACCTCCTGTAGTCTAACACCCTTCTTGGGCCACTGTATGTACGAGCCCAATGCCTCGCCAATTGTCCGCATTTCGTCCGTTGGGACGGGCAACGGAAAAGAGCTGTAGCCCGGGAGGGCCATGTCCACCTGTACCTTTGCGAATCCAGGCTCAAGAGGTACGCAGTGGATCCGGACATCCTCCCAAGACTGGTATACGACCCCGTTTGCAACCGCAACAGGTTTGTTGCCTATGTTGATCAATAGGGTACAGCTCTCCGGCTTCTGCAATTTGCAACAATTATAACAAGTTAGCGAAACAATTCTAACGTAACGGGAGTGGCATCAGCCGAACTGCATATATAGCTCAAGAGTTGCAATACCTCGATCAGGTCCACCGGATCCACGTGAACCTTCGAGCCAACACTACTCGGCCTGGCAGCGTCGACCTCGGCAGCTGGATCTAAACCCTTGGACTGCACAACTCGGCTTAGGCGTTCATATTTCTCGTTCATTTGAGCGAACATGTCCGCGAATTGTGCAGTCACATCTGCCCGTATCTTCTGAGATAGCTCCTCTTCCCTTTCCTTCCAGCTGCCAGGCTTCTTCGCCTTTTGCCCGGGGTCCGAGAAGCCTTCCTTCCATGGCACCACAGCCCCCACGGTTCGCGTCCGCCCTGGATGCTCCTTGTTCCCTAGAGCCCGGGTAAGGATGTCGTTCTCCCTATGGGGACTGAACAATCCCTCGGTCGCCTCCTTCGAGCAAGAGATCTGTTACATTGAAAGCTCTCCATTGTGAGGAAGAAATATATACAAAGTTGTGCGCACACTAGTGATCATAGTTAGGCAACTTACGAGTCGCTGCACGACCTCGACGTCCCTGGGGTTTGGGAACGCCACAGTCCCCGTGGCCGACACGGTCCCTCTGGCCAGCCACCAGCGCTTGCATCGCTGATCGCGGATCTCGGAGAGTGGTAGGTCAGGGGAGTCGACGAAATGCGACGCCTCGTCTTCACCCTTCTTCCACTGCTCCTCCTTCCCCGCATAGCCGCGAGAACCGAGCCGGTGTGGGTGGTCGTTCCTCCTCTGGATTGCCCTGTTCTTCTCGCTGAGGGCCTTCGTACCAGAAACAAGAAAATTAATGCACCACTGCTTACTGCATACAATGGTGTAACCAAGCAAAGGAACCATTCATACCTTGAACTCAGGAGTCCCCTTCTGTTGGGCGAATTGCTCCCATACCTCCTCCGTTATGAAGGGGTACTTCTCGCATGGAGATTCGCCTTTAGCGAGGAAGGTACTGACGAGGACGCTCTTGAAGGTTTTCCACGTGTTGTTCATGTCCTTCAAGCAAGCTATCTTGGGACCATCGTCCGGGATGTTCCACTTGGCCTGTTTCAAATATAAGTAGGACTTACCTAATCTCTAGGATAAACCAAGGGAATGTGATCACTCAAGAGTTCAGTGATTTTGATTAATTTTACCTTCACTTCCGCCCACAGCCTATCCCTCTCGTCGGCCTTGACGTCCTTCCAGCTCTGCACGGTGATCTTCACCCTTTCCTTCGCCAACAAGCCAACATAGGCAGCATAGTGCCCGGCGTTCTTCCCGATCGGTCTCCCGAACTGGTTGAATTCACAGGAAAGATCCGCGCGTTTGGCCAAACGACCCAACATCGTCGCGCCTCGCGCCTTCCTCTTGCGCTGGGACGAGGCAGCGCCATCTACGTTCGCCCTCGCCGAATCACTAGTATCAGCCGAGGAAGATGCCGACATGGCTTTACCTAAAATACCATAAACAAACCATCCAATTGATATGAAGAAAGGTACATGACAAAGTAATTCACAGAATATTCAGATGAGCAGTGCAAACTAACAAATACTATATTTCCTATCGGTTTTAAAAGGAAAACCGATAATACTAAGGTCTATATTCAGGAAAATTTAAAAGATTAGCAGTGCAAACTATGCTAATCTCTCTGCTGGAAAATAAAGTCTATTAAAATTTAAATGAACCTAAATTTGAGATGAAAATTAGAAAATGGGAAGTAATTCACAGAAAATTCAAATTAGCTGTGCAAACTATGATGGCACTACTATTTACTATCGGTTTTCCAAGTCAAACCGATAGTAATCAAGTCAGCATTAGGAAAAATTTCAAAAATTGCTCAGCAGGAACATAAAGTAATTGCTCAGCAGGAACATAAGGTATGTTAAAAAATAAATGAACCTAAATTTGAGATGAAAAATAGAAAATGGGAAGTCATTCACAGAAAATTCATATTAGCTGTGCAAACTATGATGGCACTACTATTTACTATCGGTTTTCCAAGTCAAACCGATAGTAATCAAGTCAGCATTAGGAAAAATTTCAAAAATTGCTCAGCAGGAACATAAAGTAATTGCTCAGCAGGAACATAAGGTATGTTAAAAAATAAATGAACCTAAATTTGAGATGAAAATTAGAAAATGGGAAGTCATTCACAGAAAATTCATATTAGCTGTGCAAACTATGATGGCACTACTATTTACTATCGGTTTTCCAAGTCAAACCGATAGTAATCAAGTCAGCATTAGGAAATATTTCAAAAATTGCTCAGCAGGAACAGAAAGTAATTGCTCAGCAGGAACATAAGGTATGTTAAAAAATAAATGAACCTAAATTTGAGATGAAAATTAGAAAATGGGATATAATTAACAGAAAAATCAGTTTATGGTATTTACTATCGGTTCTGAGTAAGAAACCGATAGTGAACTACACTGTATGCTATGATTTTCATCAATTCTGTCATTCTCATAGCTATCAAGTTTGTAGTTCATGAATTTTGTAGTTCATGTATTAACTTAAAACGCATACACCTATTGACGGTATCAATGAATTGATCATGCAAGGAATTAACAAAGACCGCTCCCCAATAGCCTCTCAACTATAGCCTACACGGCAAATCCGGGGAACAAACACACAGACTCAAGATGATCGTCTCTCTCTCAAATAACCTCAAAGCCTAAACAACCAACCAATTTTAAGTTAATACAAGAAGGGTAGTCAAACCAATGCTGGAGAGAATTCAAGATAACAACTGATCAATCAGCTGTCTAGAATACGACTTGCTAATTTGGACGACACAAGTAAGGAGAGAACTGAAATAGAAACTTCAATCTCCCACCAACTCAGAAGAAAGCCAAAAGATCATATAATCAATTTCATTTCTTCACTAGCTCTACTTCAAGCAGCAATCACAGAATGCACAAGCAGTAGATAAACATTCAAATACGCAAGTGACTAAGAGCCAGACAAAGCAATCAATGACAGAATAAGACTTCAATTCATAGCTTCAATCACCCCAGTCCTGTCCATTCATACAGAAACAACACAAATTCTAGAAATTGAAGAATGGCGTAAGGCTCAGTCACTGAAATATCCAATTTAGCATTGCAGTTAGTAGCCAAAACACAGATTTTTGACACCAAAGTCTACACATAGTTCTAAATTTGCAATTAGATTAACTAAGAGCTTAGTTCCATACAAAAAGAACCCCAGTTTTATGCAAATGCAATTCAAACTATCTTCACCGAGCTTATCGGTTCATCCAATATTCAGGTTTGTTCTTTACAATCATCACAGGAAACAATTTCAGATAGGTGTATACCGTTCATGAATTTTACTCTAGGTTTCTATTTGTAATCCATGGAACGGGATATGAACCATTGCATACAGAATTAAGCAATACACGCGAGCGATTTGGTCAAGAACACTTACAGTGGATCGTGGAGTGGCCGGAGGCGGTGGCGCAATGCAATGCCGGAGGCGGTGGCGCAATGCAATGCCGGAGGCGGTGGAGAACCAGTGGCGCAGAGGAGCGAAGAAGCGAACGTCGGCGATTCTAGGGTTTTCCGCGCGAGTATTTTTCGATTTGGAATGTGATCAGTTGCACTGGAGGGAAAATCGTGCAGGTTATAACCTATTAAATGAATATTTACTATCGGTTCATCACCACAAAACCGATAGTACAAACATGTAAGTTAGGGTTTTCGTAACACAGTGTAAATCACTATCGGTTGTAAACAGTAAACCGATAGTAAACTAAGTACAGGGGATCATAACACAGTGTAAATCACTATCGGTTGTGAACAGTAAACCGATAGTAAACTAAGAACAGGGGATCATAACACAGTGTAAATCACTATCGGTTGTGAACGATAAACCGATAGTATAGTTTAATTTCATATCGGTTTCACAGTTATAACCGATAGTAAAATACAATGCTATTGACCCTAAAGGATTTCCCTTAGAAGAATTACAGAGGATCTCAGTACATCATTTTGTATTGTATTTACTATCGGTTATGACAGTAAACCGATAGTATATGTTAATTTCATATCGGTTTGGAGATTGAAACCGATAGTATAATACTGTTAAATTGATCTAAAGGTATTTCCTGAGAACAAATACAGATGGGTCTCAGTACATCATTTTGCACTTGTAAAGACACCTGAAACCCCATGCAAATGGCTTGCAATAATTTTGAAATAAAATAACAATAAAGACCAATCATGGAATGAAAATATGCAGTTTTCATATATATTTGTGAAAAGAATCAATTATTGCTCAAATCAAGTATATACTCCAATTGAAATGAAAATTTACAGAAATGATTCTCAATGCATCACGTATGTTTTCCCAAAGAATTTTTGAAAATTGATTTGAACATTCTTCGATCCAAGTAATATACGTCACTTACATATTGCAAATTAGTCAAGAATGGTTGTCCACCCATAATCCTTCTTCGTGGTCGTCTCGCAGGTAACTTGTTTCGTCAATATCTTCGGTAGGGACAGATTGAAGGATTCCATCTAAAAATGGAGGTAGTTCGTCGAGCTGATCGTACTCTTCTTCATCCACAACGTCTTCGACCCCAACAATACGTCTCTTACTGTGAAGGACAACGTGCAACTTTGGGTTGGCCGGGTCAACGATGTAGAACACCTGTGTGGCTTGCTCAGCAAGTATAAATGGATCATCTTTGTGTGCGACTCTACTGAGATCGACTAGAGTAAACCCATAATTGTCGACTGTAACACCTCGAGGGATTTCGACCCATTGGCATCGAAACAGAGGAATCTTAAGTAATACATAATCGAGCTCCCATATTTCCTCAATAACACCGTAATATGAGTCGAGTGCTCTTACTGCCCTGGCATCCTCCGAAATAGCAAGTAGTGTCACTCCACTACATTGCATAGCACTCTTCTCGTCCTGAGTTTTTGTGTAAAATGAATAGCCGTTGATGTCATACCCCTGCCAAGTCCCTACAGTAAATCTAGGCCCTCTGGCCAACCATGTAACATCTTCATCTACATCGCCCTCAGAAGCTTGCAGGACTCTATTTTCGATCCACACAGCAAACTTCCTATTATGTTCTCTGGTGACCCAAATCTCTGGCTTCGAGGGATTCTGTTTCCGTAACATTTCCTTGTGCTCGTGTATGTATGGCTCCACCCCCGTCATGTGCTGTAAGACCCAAAAATGGGCTTTTGCATACAGATCACTAGAGGGGACGACTGCTTTAAATCCAATCGTTCCAATGCCCTGAAGCCTGCCCTCATGCCGAGACGTAGGAACGCCAATTGGGTCAACCCCGGACATATAGTTGGTGCAAAATTCGATCACCTCCTCCGCGGCATAACCTTCAATAATACTGCCCTCAGGCCGATATCGATTCCTTACATATCCCTTCAAGATACCCATAAATCTCTCAAATGGATACATGTAGCGCAGGAACACGGGTCCACAAAACTTAATTTCTCTGACAAGGTGAACAATTAGATGGACCATAACATCAAAAAAGGATGGAGGGAAATACATCTCCAGCTGACAAAGAGTGGTAGTCACATCGCGTTGCAAATCGTCCAGTCCATCCATATCAATTACCTGCAAGGACACAGTTGCAGCAAATATTCAGATCCAAAAAATCTGACAAGTTCCACGAATGGAGCTAATTAACTTGCTAGGAGTACACGCTTACGTACCTTGCCAGATATTGTGTTGAAGAAATAACATAGCTTTGTAATTGTCTCTCTGACTTTGACTGGGAGAATGCCTCTGATAGCAATGGGAAGCATTTGTGACATCAGTACATGACAATCATGGGACTTCATACCAACCAGTTTCAAGTCTTTCATGGACACAAGTTTTTTCAAGTTCGCAGAATACCCGCATGGAACTTTGACACCATGTAGGCACTGACAGAGTTCTGTTTTTTCTCTTTTTGACAAAGTATAGCAGGCCGGGGGGAGGTATGTCCGCTTTCCCTTCTCCAACGGTGCAAGCTCAGTCCTTATGCCCATGTCGAGCATGTCACGGCGAACGTTGATGCCATCTTTCGTCTTTCCTGGAATGTTCAACAACAAACCAATCAAACTGTCACAAACATTTTTCTCTACGTGCATGACATCAATGCAATGTCGAACTTGTAAGTGCTCCCAATATGGCAGATCCCAAAGAATCGATCTCTTCTTCCAAACATTTTTTCCTGGAGGTTTAGAACATTTACCGAACTCAACTTTGATGTCCTTCACGCGCAAGTAAAGCTCCTTACCAGTCACAAACACTGGGGCTGATCCTTTCTCAGGCTTCCCATTGAATGACTTCCTCTTCTTACGGTAGGCGTGATGCATCGGAAGGAATCTGCGGTGACCCATGTACACTGTTTTTCTGCAGTTCGATAACCACATGCTGTCAGTTTCATCCAGGCAAATAGGACAAGCCTTGACTCCTTTCGTACTATACCCCGACAAATTTCCATAGGCCGGGAAATCATTTATGGTACAAAATATCATGGCCCGCAACATGAAATTCTCTCGCTTATGTGCATCCCACACCCGCACCCCTTCGCTCCACAATTTTTGTAAGTCCTCGACTAACGGTGATAGAAACACGTCAATATCATTCCCGGGTTGTCTGGGTCCTGAAATTAGTAACGACATCATGATGTACTTCCGCTTCATACATAACCAAGGAGGAAGATTGTAGATGCATAAAAGAACCGGCCAAGTGCTATGTCGACTGCTCATATTGCCGTGTGGATTCATACCATCCGTACTCAGCCCAAACCTTATATTCCTCACTTCGCCGCCAAACTCACCGAATGTTCTGTTAATGTTTCTCCATTGAATGGAATCAGCTGGATGTCTTAGTTTTCCGTCTTGTTTCCGACCTTCAACATGCCAACGCAAGTACTTCGCATCTTTCGGATTTGCAAACAGCCGTTTCAATCTGGGAATCACAGGCAAATACCACACAGTTTTGGCCGGAGGCCCTTTCTTTACCTCATCACATCCATTGTGATAAATTTTGTCCCCATGCTTATACCGCGATGCACCGCATCTTGGACAAACATGCAAATCCTCGTACTCGTTACGGTACAGAACACAATCATTTGGGCATGCATGTATTCTTTCGATTTCCATTCCCAACGGACACAATAGTTTTTTGGCCTGGTAAACCGATCTTGGCAACTCATTTCCCTCTGGAAGCATGTCCGCTAACAGATCCAATAGCACCGTGAAACTCTTATCGCTCCAACCGTTGCTTGCCTTCAAGTTATATAATCTCAACACAGAAGACAACTTTGTAAATGTTTCACATCCGGGGAACAAAGGCTTCTCAGAATCAACAATTAATTTCTGAAATTTAGCTAAATCGTTTTCGCTGTAGTCCTCTTCTACATCACGTAACATTTCATCTAAATTGTCGTCATCTACATGGACTTCCGAATGAACATTATCAATGTTTTGATCATGATCATCATTACTGCAATCCACTTCCGGGTGCTGCTGAGTGGTAGCGGTAGTGCTCGTTTCCTCAAGATCTTCACCATGCCATATCCAACGGGTATAGCGTGCGTTAAAACCACGACGAATCAAATGACTCCTAATCTGATCAGAGTTGCCGAACCTTTTTAAGTTCATACAATCTATACAAGGACAATGCATATCTTTCTCTCCCTTCTTCGCCTTCTCTTGCTCAGCAAATTTAATAAATCCATTCACACCCTCCAAATACTCAACAGTAGTACGTTTTATTCCATACATCCAATATTCTCGGTCCATCTACAATTATTTCACAAAATTGACAAATCAAATAAATAATTAATGACTCAGGGCATGCATATATGAATGAAACATAATTAGCTAGGCCATATGTGTGTACATGCATGAGCTGTTTAATTACATTAAATGGATTTGTATATATGAAACCCTAATTAACTTGATGCATGCATTAATTGGAAGAGCCAGCTAGCTAGCTGCTTAAATTCAGCAAGCTATAGCTAGCTAGCCAACCCAGCCTTCTAGCTAGCTTGTAGATACATGTATCTAGTTTAATGAATTGCAAGTAGAGAGAGAGGGAGAGTGTGAAAGAGTGATAGAGAGAGAGAGAGGTGATGAGAAGATAACAATACCGAGGGGGATGGAAATATGATCAACCTCTCAGCTAGCTTCTCCAGATCACTCTAGCTTGGAGTTGTGCGCGGCTGAAATGATTCCAACATGTAGAGCGCAGAGCAGGGGTCGACCTAATTAAGCTGTCCAATTTTACTATCGGTTCAACAACATTAACCGATAGTAAAATAAGGTCCCCACTGTCATAACCATTAGTGTATATGAAGTCATTTTACTATCGGTTTGTGTTGTTGAACCGATAGTAATATGTAGTATATTGTATCGGTTAGTACAGTGATAACCGATAGTAAAAAGTCAGTAATTTCACTATCAGTTACCCGAGAAAAACCGATAGTACTATTCAATATATTATATCGGTTAATACAGTACCAACCGATAGTATAAAGTGAGTAATTTTACTATCTGTTACGAACGAAAAACCGATAGTACTATTGTAATATATTATATCGGTTGGTACAGTAATAACCGATAGTAAAAAATCAGTAATTTCACTATCAGTTAAAAATGGAAAACCGATAGTACTATTTAATATATTATATCGGTTTGTACAGTAATAACCGATAGTAAAAAGTATTTGCATTTCACTAACGTTGGATTAGTGTATAACCGATAGTAAAATGATGGTTTTCCGCCGCTGTCGTCCTATTCTATCGGATTTTTCCTAGATTGCTTACAACCGTTAGAAAATAAGGGTTAGTGGAATGCACTTCTGTAGTAGTGACAGGTTCGAACCAGACATGTGTCTGGAGATGCGAACTCAAGCTATTCTGAGAGGCATCACCACGAGGTCGCAAGCTTTACGCGATCAAGTCACAGCTTTACGCGGTCAGACCGTAAGCCTTGCGCGGTCAGAAGTTTGTGGACTATACGCGAACTACACATTCGGGATATTACGCGGTCAGCCGAATCCCGCGGTCAGAACATCTGCCGATCAGGATACCTGGGATCTATCTATTCGGTTGCCCATACGACAGGATATTCTAAGTATCCCGAAGATTCCTACACGTGGAGAATCAACCGTCAGGAGGTTAACACGTACAGTTATCCATGAATAACACGTGTTTAACCTACGTGGAGGTTAAGAGCAGTTTCAAAAACCGCATCCAACCATCCGTGCAACCGATTGATGCAGTTTCCTTCACATGGCACCCTTTCAAGCAGTATAAAAGGATGGCATGAAGTATCAATCAAGGGGGGGATCCAAGTTAGCCAAGTCTATGGCGCACCTTATATAACATTTTAAGTCTTCTTTAGCTTATCTTTGTATATTTTTACAGGAAAAATCCTTGCCTGTGAGGACTTTTCCTTCCATTTGTAAACATTTTACCACACTTAGTGAAATCTCAACAGGACGTAGGGCTTTTACTCCCACCATCGAGGGCCCGAACCTGTCTAAATTCTCTGTGCTCCTGTTCATCATTGTTCAGCATACCTTCCCGAAGGGTCCTCTTGAAAGGTCTCACTATTACAAATTCTGCATAAGTTCGGCTGAGGACTCCAAGTCCGAATCGTCGACAGCTGGCGCCCACCGTGGGGCCTTTCTCAAGGCGTCTTAATTGAAATTCGGAGGTTCGCCGAAACATGGCTGGAGCATATGATTCCGAGAATGATTTCGATCTCGAGGATTATGCTCACATCTCAATGCCTTCTCCAAGTGATCCTGTTCCGATGGAAGAGGTCGAAGGCCAGAATCTTCCCCAGGCTGAAACATCTCCTCAAGTCATGTTAATCGACCAAGAGGTAACTGGCACAAGGTCAGAACCCACAGAGGTTCTTAATGTGCTAGGTGATGAATCCGGCCCGTCACGCGATCCCACTGAGGGAAAGTATGATGGTGACCCCGAGGTTAGCCCAGGGAGGTTCGACCCTGATAACCTCCACTGTCTCTTTGATTTCGAGTCTGACTCGGAACAGACCGAGATGTTCTCCCCATCGACAACTTCTCTCCCTAGGCAGTTTGCTGCGTTGTCAGAGGAAACTCCCGATCAACAGGCTGCCAGGGAAGAACAAGATCGCAAACAGAAGGAGGAGCAAGATCTCGAGCAACAAAACGACGAACTACGCAGAACTGCCCTAGAGGCTCTTCAAGATGCGCAGGCTCGTTACGATGCTGCCCCGAGTTCTTCTCGACGGTCGCGTGGTCATAGACGTGACCAGACTCCTTCCTTACCACCGGAGCATTTCCCAGTGGACGAGGAAACAATAACACCTGGTGCCCCTAGGAGAAGTACCCATGGTCGACTGCGATCTATCGCGGAAGTCATGCGCAACTTTCCTCCTACGGTCACGGATGAGCATTGACCGGCATTTTTCAGGATCCTGGGGAAAGATTGGACGAGGTCGCATCCGAGGCGACCCCAACAGCCTCTTCCCGCTCAGTGACACATTCCCGTGATCGAGATGATCCTCATTTTGGTTCTGGCCGATGGAGTTACCCGCCGCCTATACCGTCCTGACAGGACAAATATCGGCGAATGCAGGACTCTCGTGCTAGGGATCGAGTTCCCGTTCATTCTCGTTTGGGACCCCGAGTAACCCCGCCATTAAGTGAGTTTGCTCGAAACCCGACCGAAAGTCGCAGGACGGTTCACGGTCCTTATGTTGGTTGCAAAGCTTTCTCGCCTGGCCTACGAGCAGTTGTTTGGCCCGATAAGTTTCGACCAGGGGCCATCGAGAGGTTTGATGGAACTCAGAACCCATCCGAGTTTCTTCAGATCTATATTACTGCCATCCAAGCAGCAGGAGGCGATGACAAGGTCATGGCAAACTACCTGCCGACAGTCCTCGTAGGACCGGCTAGAACCTGGTTGTTCAATCAGCCTGAGGGTTCTATCTACAATTGGGAAATGCTATGCGATGCCATCCTCAGCAATTTCCAAAACTGTTACCAAAAGCCGGGTAAGGAGGACGACCTGCATAGATTGCGGCAAACTTCGACCGAAAAGCTTCGGCAGTTTGTCAAGAGGTTTGTCGGGGTAAGAAATACCATCCCGAACATATCTGATGGCTCCGTAATCAGGGCATTTAAGCATGCCGTTCGATACCGGAGATTCACTGAAGACTTGCTTATCCACCCTCCTCGATCAGTGGCCGATCTGTTCGATATGGCTGATCGATATTCCGATGCAGCCGAGGCAGTCGAATGGAACCAAATGGTTGACAAGGGGGACCTACCGCCCCAACCAGGCTTCAAGGACGCCAAGAAAGAAGATTCAAGCAAAAAGCCGGAGTCTTCACCGGGCGGGAAGTCAAAAAAGTCGAAGAGGAACCGCTCTGGACAGTACCGTGAGGTCGCGGTCGCGGAAAAACCACCTTCGACCAAAGGTAATAAGTCTTCTTTCAAAAGTAAAACTGCTTCTGGTGGCCGGGATTCCGACCAGCCAGAAAAATCAACTAATCCGCAGGAGGGCAAAAGGTGGTGTCCACTCCACAATTCCGCAGGCCACGATCTCAAAAACTGCAGGAGTTGGTTGAAACAACTGGACGATTTCTACCAAGGAGCTGGGCCAATGCCAACCTTACCGCCCAAAGAACAGGCGTGCGGGGTTAGAGACGTCGATGGAGACGAAGAAATGGCTTACCAGGTACCTCAAAATCATGTTAATGTCATTTTCGGAGGTTCTTCCTCTTTCGTTTCCAAAAGGCAGTTTAAAACTTTTTGCCGAGAGGTTAACCAAACGGAGACATCCCTTGGTGAACCTCAATATCCCCGTTGGTCGGATATGCCTTTGACGTTCGATCGCGCTGACTGTCCTGCGGGGCTAACTAGACCATTGAGGTTACCTCTGGTTATTACCCCAATCATCAGTAACGCGAGAGTCGAAAGGGTCCTGATCGATGGGGGAAGTTCCCTTGATCTTTTATTGGTCAAGACACTCGACGAGATGCAAATTCCTCGTTCGAAGATCAAGCCCATAATCCATCCGTTTTATGGGATAATCCCAGGCCCCTCCATGATGCCATTGGGACAAGTGGTCCTCCCGGTCACTCTGGGAGAACCAGATAACTTTCGAACAGAATTGGTTACTTTCGATGTAATCAATTGTGATTCAGCTTATAATGCAATCTTTGGCAGGCCGACTCTTGCTAAGTTCATGATGGCAACGCACTATGCTTATCAGTGCGGGAAATTGCCTGGCCCCAAAGGTGTCATTTCGGTCCGAGGAAGTCGCAACGTGGCGCTCACGTGCGACCGGCTATCTTTGGAGATGGTCGATCAACTTCCCCTCCGGGACGCTCAGGTCGCCACTGTCGCCACCGATGCGATCAGGGCTGCTCCTCGACCAGATGAGAAACTCAAACAAGTTCCTTTGTACCCAGGTGACCCATCCAAGACAATTCGGGTTGGGTCAGCCCTGGATGACAAATAGGAACTCGACCTCGTTGCTTTCCTCCGGGCTAACGCAGATGTGTTTGCGTAGAAACCGTCCGACATGCCCGGTGTCCCAAGGGAAGTAATTGAGCACAGGTTAGCAATTCGACCTGGACAACGACCAATAAAGCAAAAGCTCAAGCGTTTTGCCACCGACCGACAGGAAGCCATCCGAGAAGAGTTAGACAAACTCTTACAAGCCGGGTTTATCCGTGAAGTGAACCACCCGGACTGGCTCGCCAATCCGGTCATGGTCCGCAAGTCAAATGGCAAGTGGCGCATGTGCGTCGACTATACTAGCCTCAACAGTGCCTGTCCGAAGGACGACTTTCCCCTGCCCCGCATCAACCAGTTGGTTGACTCCACTGCGGGTTGCGAACTGATGAGTTTTCTGGATGCCTACTCTGGATATCATCAAATTAGCATGGCAGAAGACGATGAAGAGAAAACTGCCTTCATCACCCCGTTCGGCACATACTGCTACGTCAGAATGCCGTTCGGTCTCAAGAACACTGGTTCCACGTACCAGCGCTTGATGCAAAAGACCTTTCTTTCCCAGATAGGGCGTAATCTCGAAGCATATGTAGACGACTTGGTTGTAAAGAGTACCAAAAGATTGTCTCATTTGGACGATCTTGCTGAAACCTTCTGTAACTTGAATCGCTTTGGAATAAAATTGAACCCGGAGAAATGTTCTTTCGGGGTTTCTTCAGGAAAGCTTCTTGGTTTCCTTTTGTGTTCCAGGAGCATTGAGGTTAATCCTGAGAAAATCAGAGCTATTGAACAAATGAGGTCGCCCTCGACCATGAAGGATGTTCAACGCCTGGCTGGTCGCATGGCAGCTTTAAGTCGCTTCATATCGCGATTAGGCGAAAGGGGACTACCTTTCTTTAAAGCCTTGCGGAAACATCATAACTTCACGTGGTCAGACGAGGCCGAAAAAGCGTTTCAGGAGGTAAAAACATATCTATCCAGTCCGCCAGTATTGGTGTCTCCTGAAAAGGATGAACCATTACTTCTGTATTTGGCGGCCACCCCACACGCGGTCAGCGCAGTTCTGATCGCGGAAAGGGAAGGAGTGCACAGACCCGTCTACTATGTGAGCGAAGTACTTCATGGTCCTAAGGAGCGCTACCCTGAGGTCCAGAAGATACTTTACGCGCTACTGATGGCTTCCCGTAAGCTACGACATTACTTTCAAGCACACAAGATCACAGTACCCTCCTCTTTTCCTTTAGGGGATATTGTCCGAAATCCAGAAAAATCTGGTCGAATCGCCAAATGGGCGGTCGAATTCGGTGCCTTTGAGATCCATTTCACCCCTCGCACGGCGGTTAAGTCTCAGGTTTTGGCCGACTTTGTGGTCGAATGGACCAACCCTGAGCCACCCGTGCAGTTGGCAAAGGAACTGGAGTGCCCCGATTATTGGACAATGTACTTTGACGGCTCCCGTAGTTTTCAACACTCGGGGGCTGGAGTGGTCTTAGTTACGCCTCAGGGCGAACAGCTTAAGTATGTCATTCAACTACACTTTGTTGCAACCAACAATGCAGCAGAGTATGAAGGTCTTCTTGCAGGGCTCCGGGCAGCAAAATTCCTCGGAGTCCGTCGATTAGTGGTGAGGGGGGGACTCACAGCTGGTCGTAAACCAGGTAAACA
Source organism: Pharus latifolius (assembly GCA_019359835.1). NCBI lineage: Eukaryota > Viridiplantae > Streptophyta > Magnoliopsida > Poales > Poaceae > Pharus > Pharus latifolius. The sequence continues at coordinate 35,021,473 of CM033323.1, read as the reverse complement.
AGGAGTACAGCACCTCCGATGAGACAATGGCTCATTACCTGGGGGAAGTGAGGAGATTGGAAAAACACTTCAGTCACTTCGAAGTCCAATACATCCCGCGAAAGGACAACATTCTCGCAGACCAATTATCCAAAATTGGATCCTCACGCTCATCCGCTCCGGCAGGAGTGTTCATTGAACACTTGGACCATCCTTCGATCATGACTTCGGTCGAGGATGATCCGGCAATAGCCTTCGTTGCCAGCCTCGGTCAGGAACAAGATTGGACTCATCCATTGAGGGTCTATCTTGAACATGGGACCCTACCCGAGGACGAAACCAAAAGCGATCGGTTAATTCGAAAGGCGCGTCTGTACAAACTCATAGATGGGGTTATGTACAGAAAGGGCACTCAAGGAGTATTCATGCGCTGCATATCTCAGGAGGAAGGAAAATCCCTCTTGAAAGAAATACATGACGGTGTATGCGGTGCACACGCGTCATACCGAACACTGGTCGGAAAAGTCTTTCGACAGGGATTCTACTGGCCTTCGGCACTCGATGATGCCAAGTTTATGGTCAAGATGTGTCCACAGTGTCAGTTTCATGCAAGACAGGTTCATCAACCTGCTTATGCATTGCAAACTATTCCTCTCGCATGGCCTTTCGCGATCTGGGGAATGGACATCGTCGGTCCTATGCCACAAGCGGTCAATGGATACAAGTTTTTGTTCGTAGCCATTGACACATTCACAAAGTGGATTGAGGCCGAACCAGTACGAAATATTACTGCATCAGCCGCACAAAAGTTCTTTCACAAGAACATTGTGGCACGATTTGGTGTTCCAAACCGGCTCATCACAGACAACGGTTCTCAGTTCGCTAGCGGTCTTTTCCTAGACTACTGCGATCAGATTGGGACCAAGGTGTGCTTTGCTTCCGTGGCACATCCACAAAGCAATGGTGCCGTAGAACGGGCCAATGGGCAAGTATTGCAAGGTATCAAAAAACGTGTTTTTGATCACCTCAAGACCCACTCGGGGGCTTGGGCAGACGAGCTCTATACTGTTCTATGGGCACTACGGACTACCTCTAGTCGAGCCACCGGTGAGACACCCTTCCATTTGGTCTATGGAGCCGAGGCTGTGTTGCCTATGGAAGTAAGTATTGGATCTGTTCGCACGAATCAATTCGAACAGGTCAACCAATCCGAACAGCGATCGCGAGATCTCATCCTCCTGGAAGAACGGCGTGATCGCGCCCTGATTAAGTCCGCGGTATACTTGCAGGCTCTACGCAAGTATCACAGTAAAAAGGTGCGACCACGTGATCTCAACGTGGGCGACTTGGTTTTACGAAAAATTCAAGACCAGTCTAACCGCAATAAATTCTCCCCAAAGTGGGAGGGACCATACACTGTCGTCTCAGTGCCGCGGCCAGGATCTGCGCGGTTAGCCATGGAGGATGGTCGGATTTTGTCCAATACTTGGAACATCGATCAACTTCGCAAGTTTTACGTGTAAGTATTCCAATCACTTTTTTCCTGTTCAATTAGCATCTTTTCATAAAAAGCATGTCTTATTTTCATACAATGAGTGTTTTTCTTTAAGCCCAAATTATACAAATTCGACCTGGGGGCTGATCGCTGGCGGTTAGGTTATTACAGCATTTTTTAACCGGATTCGCTGGTCAATCTCATGATCACTTCCAGATAAGTTACTCCTAAATAAGCCGTTTCTCAACGCACACGGGACTATCTGGCTAGTTTTCGGTCATTTGGGTGGCTACCAGTTTGCAATAAGGTTAAAATGTTACTTTAATCTTGCCATCGGCTTGAAGCACATATCCCTGGTCATCATACTTATGTTTTCCCCTCTGCTTAAAATACTAAGGCTTCAGTATTCATAAAACAGAGGCGGGGGCTAGAGGAATATACTTATAGTATGAAACTTATGATGTGAATATGCACTTTCTTTTGAAAAAATAGTTTTACATACATAGCATTGTAATTACAATTGTTTGATTACAAAATATAAGGATCATTCGATCCTCAGCTCAGCCAAGAGTTTGTCAACAAAGGGCTTAACTTCTTCGATGACGGCGTCAAGCATTTCTTCACTCTCGACCTCAACCGGTCCCACCAGTGCGCTCAGATTCGCATCTGGGCCATGGTGAAGTCGAACCCGGCTGAGTACAGCAGAAGCGGCTGATCGGACTCTCGTCCTGATTGTCTCTTCACGTCGCTGTAAATCTCCAGGGAGATATTCGAGCAGTGATTCTGCTTGAGTTGTGAGCAGTGATGCCCAATCGCTGACATTTGGGTCGTCCTTCCTCAACTCTACCACGTTGGTATTCAAAAGGCTGGCTATGGCCTTCAGTTTTTCGAAGACCAGTAGGCTCAACTCTTTGACCACTTGATCAGTATGGTCGAGCGAGGACTCGAGAAGCATTTTGTCCTTGATTAGCTGTGTAATGTGACCTGCTTGCACTGTACAGAGAAAAGAGGTTATTAAACAAGAAACGGCTTTGAGTTTTCTCAAATTGAGAATCGACTTACCAGCCTTCTCAGACTGAAGTTTATTAATTTCAGTCCGTAGTTTCTGAAACTCTGTAACTGAGTTCAGACTTATCTTGGCTAACTCTTTCTTCAAGAATGTAACCTCTCTGCAGCAAAATCAGGTTAGTCACAATTAAAGCCTACTTATATTAATAGAAGAATGATGATCCTCACTTGCGCAAGCTGTCACGATCTTTTTGAACAGCCGCCATGCTAGCCATTGCAGCATGCGACTGGCTCGTCACCCATGACAAGCCCTGTGACACAAAGCAAGAGAGTCAAGTATGCTCTAAAGGCGATTCAAGCGCCGAAACAGAGGTGATCATACCTTCATAAACTTATTCAAAGCGGCATCATCCATGCTAGCAGGAATCCTTGCTAGCGCGCCTGAAGTGCCTGCGACGGGGACGGTTGATGGGAGTGACGGCCGGATGCCACCTCCAGAGGCCACTGGTGGTGACCTAGTCCCTGTACTTATTTCACCTCCCGCGGTCCGGACGACTTCCTGAACCACGGGAGTAGAGCGCTCTTCATTAGAGGCTCCCTCATCAGCCCTAGCTTCAACCTCCCCAGTGGCGGTTGAAGGTATAGGCGCTGTCTTCTTTTGCCTAACAGGAAGAATGGGTCAGACAGTTTTTCTCCAAGATTACTGTCAAGTAAGAGTTTTTACCTTATTCGAAATCCCATTCGTTCCTGGGACTTTTGGGAAAATTCCCCTTGTGAAGGAGAGCCGTCTCCGGTTCTTGCCTTCCTTATGGTAAATAAGACAGCACCCCCCTGCAAATGTCACGTTACAAGCATATTCTTAGGGAACAAGTAAAAACACATAGGTCTTTACCTGGGCCACCGGACTAACTGGAGGGGCTGCATCTGAAGGCCTTGGCGATTCCTGGGTTGCTGGAACCGTCACAACCGGCCTTTGTTCGTCTACCTCCTCCTCTGTCCGCGGAGGAGGAGGATTTTCCTCCCTGGAATCCCCAGTGGACCCAGGGGGAAGCTCTCCTTCCTGTATGTACATTAACTTGTCAAATGCGCAGAAAGAGCCATGGAGGGAATGATCGAAAAGATCCTTTACCTTAGTCGTCCCTTCGACCAGGGAAGCAGAGATGATTGATCCTGAAACCTCGGGGGCTTCAGGAATTGGAAGGTCACCCGCGACCACAAGATCTTCGGTGGTCGCAGGGTCAGCCACGGCCACCTCTTCGGCAGCTGTGGTTTCTGCGGGGCAGCTTGGGGCATCGCTGGATGGAAGATCCGCGATCTTCCTCCTTCGAAGGATCAGAGGAACGTCATCTTCTTCCTCCTCGCTCCCCTCTCCCTGTACGACGAAGAAGTGATTCCATGTCGCGCTTGAAAAAGTAGCAGGAATGCGATATCTTACCGCAGTCTTTCTTGCGAGACGAGGAACGCTTCGTGAAGACCCCTCTCCAGGGTTCAGCTTGGTCTTCTTAGAGGCCGGACTCTTTGTCCTGGGTCTCTGAGAGACCTTCTTCACGTTCCTTGCCGTCGGCTTCTTCAGAGAGCCGACATTTTCACTTGGGAATGTTGCATCCGCAAACCTCCCTAGGAGCTATTCTCATTCCAATGGGATTGATTAGTGCTGGACATACATGAAACCTGCAAAATAGAGGCCAAGTGGAAAGTTTACCTTTCGGCGCTCCTGTTTAAGGTCGTCGCCAGCATGAATCAAGCTTTGGGGGCGAGGCGATCCCTTGGGGCCCTCTACCTCGACGTTGTACGCCCTGAGGGGTAGTTAGTCCGCCTCTCAATCTCAGCTGAGGGCAGGACTGTTCCCAGATACGAGTTAAATTGATACATTTCAAAAATGACATAAAAGGATTTCAATGTCACAAATGAGTACCTTCGTTATAGTCCAGGGTAGTGTCCGCCATGGACTTGATCTCCCAAGCCGGATGAGCCCTTTCACGTAGGGGGCTCACCCGATTCTTCACAAAGTCTCGGATGACGTCACGTGCCGTCAGCCCTTGTTCGACTAAGTGAAGGATCACCTCGGCATGCTTCATGAACTCCGCGTTCATCGCCGGGAGAGTATCCAACTCGCTCGTTTTTTCCGGCCGTGAGTTCTCAAACCACAGCCCGCTCTCGGTCGGCGGGGTGCAGTAAAACCATTTCTGGTGCCACCCGTGCACTGAGTCTCGCAGGGGTGGGGAGGGATACTCCTTTTTGTCCCTCAGCCGGAAGTAGATGCATCCGGCGGCGTTGGTGCTCTTTGACCACGCCGAAAAGTAGAATCGTCGGAAAAGATCCACGCTGGGATATACTCCGACGAAGGCTTCACAGAGATGCTGGAATACTGCAAGAATCAGCATCGCGTTGGGGTGGAGGTTGATCAATTCCCACCCGTAATGTTCAAAAATATCCTTAAGGAACCGACTCTCAGGGAATCGGAACCCGCAACGAAAATACTCCTCAAAAACCACCAACTCGCCTTCTTGGACAGTTGGGGTTTCTTGGTCCTTCTCCGCAGGTCGCCAGTTAATGAGCAGCCGCGGAGAAAGGATCTCCTCCTTCTCAAGCGCCATCAGGCTTTCCTCAGAATGATGAATGGATCTGCTCCAGGACGCCATCTATGGTGTAGAATCAAAGGGGAAGCTGGCGATTTGGGGAAGATGAAGACTGAAGAAAGTGAGGGTTTTGAGCGGCGGGAATTCTAAGGGTTTTTTCGCGGTTGAATGGCTTCCTCAAGAAGCTACCCACTGCATTTTATAGACCCAAGGCGACGCATTAATGAGTAAACGGCTCGTTTCAAACGTTCCATTAAATGCTTTATTCATTTCCCATAATGGATACTGTCTCTGATGGACCCGATAAAGTACTCAGGCGTCGGATCTGAAACAAAAAGACTTCTTTGTTTTGGAAACTGAAAGTGTAAAAGGACTGAAAAATTTCCAGTACTTTTCAGAGGAAGTTTTTCCTTTTTATACTTTGAACATTTTGTTCGAAAAAATCACGTAACCCAATTTTTAACGTACTAAAGTGTTTCTAATTGGGTTATGGTTTTATCGAAATCATGTTCTAGGCTAAAGCTTCGTCTCTAATCGAAGTAATAGTCTAACCGGATGTTCAACTCTGGTCGCAATTCAGTTCTAACCGCGGCCTTAAGTCTGATCGCGGTATCAGGGCAGGTCATGGTGATCTTTTAAAACGCGATTCTAATCGCAGAACTGAAATTTCCTGTGTATGAATGGTCGCGGACTAAGCTTTTAGCCATAATTTCACACAGAAGGTATGAAGAATGTTCATATGAATAAAAGAAACTTTATTTATTACATTCTTTACATACAAAAGGGATACGGTCGATAAAGGCATCGACTTGTTCCGAAAGAAGTTTACAAAGTTCCCCAAGGGACATATTGTTGTCAGTAGGATCTACACTGACAACCCCCAAGGAACTAGCGACTACTCTAAGTCTATCTATATCGTCCCTAACAATAGACGCACTATTGTCCCTAATCAAGTCAGAGAGTTCTCGCTGTTGCTGAGCGAAATCCCTCTCTCGACGGAAATGGTGCGCCTCTTCTCGGGATCGATCAAGACATTCTGCTAAACGCAGAATCTTCGAGGCCATCTCCTCGGACTTCTTCTCCAGGGCATTCTTCTCTTCCAGAAGAGTCTGTCCGGAAGGAAGAGATGGAGCAGCAGAAGGCTGATCGCTGGGGCCTCCTACCTCCTGCATTTTGCAAAAGTTAGTCATATTAACTAAAATTATCAGCAAAAAGGGAGAAGAGTTGTTACCTGTCCCGGTGCATAACCTGTTGATACACCCATCTTGGGAGGAAGATCATCATATGGTGGAAGTGCAACCTTCCCAGAAGAAGATTGCTTCGCCAACCCAATATGGCAATCATCTGATCGAGGGATAGTCACCGCTTGCCGACCAGGATGTTGATCACCCAAAAGGATGGGGGAATTGAACGTGAAGGGATCTTTCTCTAAGGATAAAGGCCTAACTTGCCGAGAGGCATGAACGGGGAGGGTCAAAGGAACTGAAGGAAGAAAGAAACTCGCTACATTCTTCACCTTTGTTCCACTGGAAGATCCTTCGTCAACCTTGGGTTTCTTCCTTAAGGGAGACAGGACTTCGTTCGTTTGAGACCCTTGTTCGACAATTTCCCCTTCATCGCTCTCAATCTCGATGATTTCGTGATCTGCCATTGGGAGGAGTATGTGAAAAGGAAAGAGGCCAGGTAACAAGAAAAATACTTAGGCGTGAAAGGGGAATTGTAAATCTTTACATGACCAGGGGTCTGGTATTTATAGCCGCCAGGGCGACGGTTCGCCTCCCAGACACCTCAAGTTTTGTTAAGACATTTACAATTTTACCTCGAGATAAAAATCTCTACGGTGCCATCATTGCCCGTCACGTAATGTCAGAACCCGTCTTGAAAAACCAACCGTTTTCACTTAGTGCGCCACTAAGTGGAGAAGTTAAAGGGCCGGGTTAAAAATCCAATGCACGGTTTTTTAAATTCGAAATAAACACGTCTCTTCGTTTTCTTCGAATTTGGGGGCTAGCTGACGAGGATTGACACCCGGGTCACTTCTAATAAACTTCTGGTTCAAGACAGGTTCGAACCAGACATGTGTCTGGAGATGCGAACTCAAGCTATTCTGAGAGGCATCACCACGAGGTCGCAAGCTTTACGCGATCAAGTCACAGCTTTACGCGGTCAGACCGTAAGCCTTGCGCGGTCAGAAGTTTGTGGACTATACGCGAACTACACATTCGGGATATTACGCGGTCAGCCGAATCCCGCGGTCAGAACATCTGCCGATCAGGATACCTGGGATCTATCTATTCGGTTGCCCATACGACAGGATATTCTAAGTATCCCGAAGATTCCTACACGTGGAGAATCAACCGTCAGGAGGTTAACACGTACAGTTATCCATGAATAACACGTGTTTAACCTACGTGGAGGTTAAGAGCAGTTTCAAAAACCGCATCCAACCATCCGTGCAACCGATTGATGCAGTTTCCTTCACATGGCACCCTTTCAAGCAGTATAAAAGGATGGCATGAAATATCAATCAAGGGGGGGATCCAAGTTAGCCAAGTCTACGGCACACCTTATATAACATTTTAAGTCTTCTTTAGCTTATCTTTGTATATTTTTACAGGAAAAATCCTTGCCTGTGAGGACTTTTCCTTCCATTTGTAAACATTTTACCACACTTAGTGAAATCTCAACAGGACGTAGGGCTTTTACTCCCACCATCGAGGGCCCGAACCTGTCTAAATTCTCTGTGCTCCTGTTCATCATTGTTCAGCATACCTTCCCGAAGGGTCCTCTTGAAAGGTCTCACTATTACAAATTCTGCATAAGTTCGGCTGAGGACTCCGAGTCCGAATCGTCGACAAGACCAGTGCGAAAATTTTATGTGTAAGTTTTTTTCATTCCCATTGTAAATTTTTACAATCAATAAAGTACTTTTTTCTCTCTATGTTATGGTTATATTCCCATTTTTTGTCCTTACTTTCTCAAGCCATGCCCGGGGGCTGGTCGTAGTGAGCACTTTATTGTAATGTTTAAGTGGATTTGCTGGCCGATCTCATGGTTGCATCTAGTTATACATCTCTTTTTAAGCCGTTTCTTAACGCATAAAGGACTTACTAGCATGTTTCAGATCACTCAAATGGTTGTGAGTTAGCAAAAATCTTATACATTTATATTAAGATGTTTATACATTTATATCAATAATTCCATTGTTGCAAAATACAATGAAGAATATTACATTAAGAAAGGTTAAGCTCTCAGAGTAGACTTTCAATTCAGGGCCTTACTTCATCCATAATAGCACTCAGCTAATCTTCACTGTCAAAAGTAGCATCTTCACCCACAGGATCCAAGTTCAAATTTGGACCATGGTGATGCCTTAGTTTCCAGAGGATTGTAGAAGCTACGCTTCAACATTAGACTTTAATGCTTCTTTTTGCTTCCTTGCAATTTGAGTAATGTTCACGACTAGCGAGTCAGCTTGAGCAGTAACCAATTTGCCGGACTCACTGAGGCTTAAGTTATACTTTTTAGGATCGATAGTATCAGCCTTCAGCAAGTCGAGGCCATCCTTAATTTTTTTGGAAGTGTCTAGCTTAATATTGCTACAACTCTTAATAGTTTCTTCTAAAGCATTCCTTTCATTGTGAGCAAGTTTAGCAGCATTCTTGGCCTTATCACTGGTTGCTTTATGATTCTCAATGACATTTTGGAGCATATCAAGATCAAATCCTCTTTGGATAAACTTCTGTTCAAAGTGATCTTTTCTTCAGCCAGTTTTCTGATCTGCTTTTCTTGTCCTGAAAAGAAGAAGAAATGAGTTCAGTTGAATTCATAAAGTTTACATGGGTAATGCAAACTTTTGGCAAAAAGTAAACTTACTAGCCATCCTGTCTTGTTGCTTTTCACAAAGCACCAGAAAAGGTTTAGATTTTTCTTGAAGAGAATGATACAGTTCTGATGCTTGCTGGAAGGTAGTTGCTTTTTCTTTGGCTTCTTTTATTTCAGCCTCCAGCTCTAGAATGTTTGTAATCTATTCATTATTCATCTTCTGGACTTCAGCCATCTCATTTTGCAGAGCAATTTTTTCCCTGCAACAATGAATATCATTACAGTCTGAAAAAAACTATGATAAAAAGCAGGATACTTACTGCTTCAACTGGTTGTTTTCAGTCTACGCGACCTTCAATTGCTCTGCTAGAAATCCAAATGACGTCACTAGCTACACGAGCAGTATCCTACATAAAACAAGAAATATTGGGAATGAAAATCCTAAGGAAATGCAACAAAATTCTAAGGTAATGATTTTTACTTACCTCTAAGAATTCGTTGAGAAACTTCTCAAAAAAGTCCACAGATCCAGTTGCTTGGCTAGAAGAAGACAAGATGTGAGGCGCCTACTGGAGATTGACGAGGATTATCACCCAAGCTAGTTTGATTAACACATGTCGGGTTCAAGTCAGGATCGAATGAGATATGTGTCTTTGTGTCCTAGCAGTCGCTATGGTCGGAGGCCGACACAGAGTTAGTTTGTGATCGCAGCCTTTGCATGATCATAAGATCGCAGGCAGTACGTGGTCAGGGGGTCGCTGACTATGCCCGACCAAGGTAGCCTGGGGGTGTTCAAACCTTTACTGAACACGCTTCCAGCCACAAAGAAACTTCTCCCACGTGTGAGAACAACCTCCAGGAGGCTAAAATGTGCGGTTATCCATGATTGTACGTGCTTAACCGTCGAAGAGAAGGAGTGTGGTTATATAAACTGCACCATAGCAACCGTCCAGAACTGCTTAACGTCGGCATCCTTTCGTTCAGTATAAAAGGGTGGGTAAATGCATGATGAAGGGGGGGAGATGTCAAGAGACAACGAGCCATCCATGCTTTAAGACTTAGACATAGTTAGTTAGAAAAAAGTATAAGGAGAGATCATCGCCTGTGATAATCTCTTCTCCTTGTAAAACTCTTTTCCCATACATAGTGAAATCACAACAGGACGTATGGCTGTTACTCCCACCATTGAGGGCCCGAGCCTGTATAAATCTTTGCGTCCCTACTTACATTGCTTATCCTAACTTACCTGAGGGCACATTGAAAGGTCTCACATACAACTCACAAATCTGCGTAAAACAGATAGGGGACTCTGAGTCCAAATCGTTGACAGCTGGCGCCCACCATGGGGCCTTTCTCAAGGTGCCTTTTGTTCATGAGGAGTTTCGAGAAGACATGTCTGGGGCGTGTGATTCCGAGAACAATTTCGATCTTGAGGATTATGCCCATATTCGGATGCCCTCACCTAGCGATCCTGTTCCAATGGAAGAGGTGGATTGTGAAGATGTCCCTGAGGAACATCCAGAGGATGCATCTTCTCCAACTCAGGTCATGTCCATTGACCAAGAGACAGAGAAGATAGACCAAGAGCCTTATGTGAGTTCTACAACCATGGAGGCCGAATATGTACCACAACGCGTCACCGTTGAGGATGTGGATGATGATAACCTGGAGCTTAGCCCTGGGAGGTTTGATCCTGATAACCTTGAGTCTCTTTTTGACTTCGAATCTGATTTGGATCCAACGGAGATGTTTTCTCATTCTACGACCTTGCTCCCCCGAGAATTTGTTGCTTTATCGGAGGAAACTCCTGAGCAGCAAATTGCTAGGGAGGAACAAGAGCACAGACAAAAAGTTGAACAGGAACGCAAGCAAAAGGAGGATCAAGATCATGAGTAGCGAGATAAAAAACTTCACAAAACTGCACTGGAAGATTTGCAGCTCGTGCAGTCGCGTTATGATGCCGCTCCAAATTCTTCCCGTCGTCCTCATGGTCGCAGACGCGACCAAACACCTTCTTTGGCCCCGGACTATCCACCGGTGGACGAAGAAACAGTGACACCTGGTGCACTCAGGAGGAGTACGCATGGGCGACTTCGTTCTATCGTGGAAGCCCTACGTAATTTTCCTCCTAATATCAACAACGCGGACAAACTAGCTTTTGCCAGAATCCTGGCGGATAAGCTAGATGAAGTTGCATCTGATGCAACTCCGACTGCTTCATCCTAGTCTACGATTCGCTCCCACGAGAGGGAGTATTCTTACTCTAGTCATGGCAGGCGTAATCAGCTACCACCAGGATCAGTTCGGCACAACAAAGCTAGGCGAGTTGGAAATTCTCATGATCGAGATCACGTTCCTATCCATTCTTGTATGGGACCACGAGGCGTATCCCCACAGCGTGAGGTTGCCCGCGATCAAGTTGAAAGCCGCAGAACTCTCCACAGTTCCTATGTTGGCTGCAAATCTTTCTTGCCAAGCCTCCATGCTATGGTTTGGCCAGACAAATTTAAGCCAGGAACAATTGAGAGATTTAATGTGACTAAGAATCCGTCTGAATTCCTTCAAATCTACATTACCGCCATTAAAGCTGCGGGTGGAGATGATCGTGTCATGGAGAATTACTTGCCACTTGTCCTTGAGGGAACAGCGAGAACCTGGTTGTTTAACCAACCAGAGGGTTCAATTTATAACTGGGAAATGTTGTGTGATGCTATACTCAACAACTTCCAAAACTATTAGCAGAAGCCTGGCAAAGACGATGATCTCCATCGTCTGCACCAGACTTCTACAAAGACTCCTCGGCAGTTTGTCAAGAGCTTTGTCAGAGTGAGGAATACCATTCTGAATATATCTGATAACTGCGTTATTAGGGCATTTAAACATGCCATGCGATATCAGAGGTTTACCGAAGATCTACTTATCCACCTACCTCAGTCAGTAGCCGACCTCTTCGACATGGCTGACCGATATTCCGACGCGGGTAATGTTGAGGACATCTCCAACACAGATACGAACGCCGCTCCGTCCACTCCTCCCACTCCGTTGCCCGAAGACCGTGGAGAACATCAAGTCGGCATGAAACCACATGTCAAGTCTTTCAAGCCATCCACACTAAAGGTCCAGCATGCCACAACGCTCCAAGACGAGCCCAAGAAGAAGCCCAAGTTGTCCACTCTCCAAGACAATCCATGTCGTGGTATTACGGGTACCCCGGCAGGTTTTGTGGAAGATCCTAGCGAAGAAAATACGACGCGGGTTGACCAGGTGAACGGTCATCCCCCGTCGGGCAAACACAACAAGTGACACAGAGGTTTATACAGGTTCGGGCTTCAGTGGAGACCCTAGTCTTGTCGGCGTGCTCCCAACCGGAGTTGGCTAAGGTAGCTCTCTCGGGGGAGAGATGGCTCCAGAGCACACCTGTGAGATTGTCTAGTCCAAGCAGTAATGAAAGATTGTCTTTTACATGAGGTGTACAAGGACTTATATAGCCCCAAAAGAAGCAAAAAGACTAAACTACCCCTCCTGCCACCGTTTGATCGAGGGGTAGCAACGTCCTTCTTCCGGCCAGGGCCCTCGGATGCTTGACAGGTGTCCGGTGATTCCCGAGGCGCTTCTCGTGTGACCTTCATGTGACCCGGGACCGGAGACCCCTGTCTCTCGAAGGACGGCGGCGCCCAGGACAAGCCAACGGGGGCCTTGTCCCCGGGCAAATAGCGGCGCCCGGGACAAGCCACCGTGGGGCCTTGTCCCCGGGAAAAAGGTGGCGCCCGGGATAAGCAACCCGGGGGCCTTGTCCCCGGGAAAATGGCGGCGCCCGGGACAAGACACCGGGGGGCCTTGTCCCCGGGCAAATGGCGGCACCCGGGACAAGCCACCGGTCCTTGTCCCTGGGCAAATGGCAGCGCCCGGGACAAGCCACCGGGGGGCCTTGTCCCCGGGCAAAAGGTGGCGCCCGGGACAAGCCACCGGGGGGCCTTATCCCCGGGCAAATGGCGGCACCCGGGACAAGGCATCGGGGGACCTTGTCCCCGGGCAAATGGCGGCACCCGGGACAAGCTACTAGCGGGCCTTGTCCCCGGGCAAATGGAACAGCCTCTTACCTGGACTTAGTCTTGTGGAGATTTCCCCCAACAGCAGCCCCCATGCGCTCCGGGGATGATGCTCGAGTCCACGAAGGGGATGGTTCATGTCACCGGGAAAATCTCCGGGACAGGCCACCGGAACTGTGACGCTTCGGTTCCCGCGCCGCGCGTTTATTACCGTGCCGTTGTTCATTAATGTCGTCTCGATGGGAGCGCACCGTTCAGCCATAATGGCCTCCCGTGGTTCGAACCGGTGATGCCTCGTTTCGCATGCCCGTCCCTTCATTTCCCGTGTGCTGTTTGAATTGAACGGCGCAGATGTACCACGTAGGGCCATGTGGCACCCATTGGGGCCGCGTTTGGCCCTATAAATAGGGCCTTGGGGGGCCCGGAGAGCTCATTCCAACCTTCAAACCTTCAAACTCCCTTAGCACCCTTAGCTTTCCCAGTAGCCCTCTCCTAGAAGCTAATTCCCGGAAGCTTAGCCTTCGGAACCCCTAAGTCCCCCCTTTTTCCAAAGACAAAGCCACTGGAAAAATTAGATGGGACCCAAGGGCTGTGCCAAGGCCGTGCAGGTGGCACCGGAGGAAGTCACCGCGGACTTCGTCTGGGCCTCCGAGTTTACGACTGGGAACCTAGAGTCCCTGGTAGACCGGGGGGTAGTTACAGACGGGGACGTTCGGATCCCCGCGAAGAAGGACGGAGCCCCCCGCCCCAGTCCCAGTTTCAGGCTTCTCTCAAGGCTGGGCTCCGGCTCCCGGTGCATCCATTGCTCTGGGAGTTTCTAAAGGAGTATGGGGTGGCGCTAAACCACCTCACGCCGAACGCGTTCGTCCAGAGGTGCCCGCTCTATGATGGACGCCGCCGAGGAGTTAACGCTGCTGAAGATCTCCCCCTTCTCGCACGGGAGGAGGGGGATCGGGATGTGCCCGGCCCAGCGGCCCCCGCAGAAGCCAGTGACCCGACGTAAGACCCCAGTTATCTCGCTTGTTTTCTTTCGTGAATTTTTCTAACTCCTTACCTCTTGCAGTCCAGCCGTATCCGGCAGCCTGAGAGAAGGCGGGGAACCTCCTTGGGAGGTACTACGCCGACGAGGACGAGCGCATCGTGCGCGTCATGGGGGAGGGCCCTCGCCGGAACCTGGTGGCCGAGGCCTTCGGGCTGAGGCTACCTGTGAGAACTCCCCTCCCCACCCCCGGTTCCCACAAGAGGGGGAAGGAGGCCGCTGGGGGCTCTGAGCCAAAACGGGCCAAGGCTCAGAAAGCCCCTGGTCCATCGACGACGCCGGGTCCACGCCCGTGAAGGCCTGGGATGCAGTCCCCGGATCAGGGCGCGCGCTGGTGCCTCCCCGGCTGGGAGCAACGCCACCTCCCCCGGAGAACCCCGGACAGGATCGGGGGAAAGGACCAGCCAATGACGGCGGGGCGTCCGAATCAGCGGTTTACGCCCCCTCGCCGCCTTCGACGATAGCCCTCCCGGCAGCCCCAGCACTACCGGAGCCGAAGAGGCCGGAGGTCCGGTTCGCGGAGGCCTCACCTCCACGTGTGGAGTGGCCGGTAGACAATGGGGGGAGCCCCTCGGTCCATGAGGCTCCTCCGGCGACGGAGGTCCCGGGGGTCCCGCGGCCAGGAAAAGGGAAAGGGCTCCTGATCCCCCACTGGGGAGGGACCCCCTCCGAGAGCTCTTCGGCCACCTCCTCCGATTAAATGTTTCAATAATAAAGCTAAGTTTGCTTGTGTTTTGATTTCTTTGATAAGAGATAAGTTTGCCCGTGTTTAACTTAGATGGTCTGGAACGGGGTGATTCCCGGGTGCTCCTTATCCACCCTCCACAGCGGGCTAGAGGGTAGCTCCGCGCGCTGTGGGGGAGACAAAGCTCCCGGGGTAAAGATCCATTGCTTAAGAAAATCCAGGAATTCTGAGAACGATGTCTTCGAGAACGATATTCGAGAAAAATATCTGAGAATTCTGAAATTCCAGGAAATTCCCTCTAGGGTCAAACCTTCCAGTCACCGTAAGAACGGGGAACCGGGTGAGTCTTTCGGGAGGCCCAATGCCTCCGGGAAGTTTCCCTGGAGAGAACCCTCCGGTCACCGTAAAAATGGGGAGCTGGGAATCAGATCTCCGGGAGAAAAATATCCAAGAAAATCCAAGGCGAAATTCCAGGGGCTAATTTTTCCATGAGACATCCCTCCGGTCGCCATGGAAACGAGGAGCTGGGAACGAGATCTCCAAGAAAGAATATCCGAGAATTCCGTCTCACTGGGGATACAATCGACTCCCGGAGGAGGATGCGCCCGTTGTCGGGTCTGAGTGTTTTGATAGGGGACTAGTCTCCCAAATGGACTCGTTACAGCGGTCCTTGAGGACCGGGTTGCCGCTTACACCCTCAGTCCATGAGGGGTGATCGTAAGCCGCCCTAAGGGGGTGAGACTCCCATTGTAGGGACTTGTTGGGTCGTGATAGCCCACTTCCTCATGGGGAGGGTGTGGGACCCTCATTTGAGGATTCCAGTGGCAATCGCCCAGGTGGATTGCACTCAGAAAAGGCACATTGCAGCTCACAACAACAAGATGCATTATATAAAAATGCGAGTAATTAAAAACAAGTGCTGATCACAAGGACCAACATTACAATAACTTAGCGCCGAAATGACGCATTTAATTGTTAATACAAATTAAGGAGTTTTCGACACAAAGGTCGGCACAAAATAAAACAGCAATGATAAACAAAAGGACTTCTTCAGTCTTCTTTCTCTGCAGCGGCGGTATTGCTTGGGCCTTCTCCACATCGAACTCCACCTTGGTGCATAACCCTTTAACTAGATGGGTCCTCAGTTCCTTCTTCTTGTTCCACATTGGGTTCAAGACCATAAGATTCAGGGTCGACGAATCCTTCCTCTAAATTTGTTTGTAAAAGCAAGGGTGAGCACATTGTCCACATGGTGCTCAACAAGTCCCAAGTAACAATGCATATATATATAGATGATGGGGAATTTCTCAAAGAACAGCTCTTTGGCTCTGTGTATAAATATATAATAGATTTTCACATGCAGCTTTAAAGAAAGGTCTTTATTTTCGAAAGCGGGGCTTTTGAAATCCTAAGCTAGATTTTCAGGAATGTTGTGTGTGGCGGTCTTTCATGAGTCACCACTTTGCTCAGATTTTGTGAAAAACTTCCAAAAGCTACTTGTGCTGCATCGACGTGAATAGAATTCACAGCGCGCAGACTCCATGACCTGGGAGCTCAGAGTATCCGATACTTTTTAAACTTTGCAAAGGTGTACCACCTTAATCCACCAATCATTCGGCTTTCAAGTCGGATCAGCTTCATGCGACTTTTACGCATGTGACAAGACCGAGATGACACAACAATTTATAGTCCTAGTATTAACCATTTCCCTGCCCGGTAAATAGACAGTTAAGTCTCAAGTACCGTTGTGGGTCCTCCCCACTGCCTTACTTCCTAGCCTGGGCCTATGTTCTCGCTAGACACATAGCCTCTCTTGATTACAGTCGCACACGACTTAATCTGGCATAGGGTGTCTTCCTTCTTTCCACCTTTTCCTCTCATGATTTTTCTGAACTCACATCACTCGTGGCCTTCTGCGGCCCACCAGTTCTCGCAAGAAACTGGATCGACAACCATTGCAGGGAAAAGCTAACACTAAAGAAAGCTACTAAGTTGCGCCCGTCCCATAAACAGGCAGGTGGTTGGTACGTTTTTCATGCCGCATAGAAGCACAACACAAGGTTCTAGTCCTTATGAATCTTTAGTGAGGAGTCTTTCACATTCCCAGTGCGCACACAGCACCATCCAATCAAACCATCCTCACTATCGATTCCAATCACATTTTCTTTCACAAAAAGGGGTTTTGAACATGCTTTTGTCATATGTGACCATTCAACATTTGTCATATAATCTTTAAGCATAGCATCGCCTAAGCATGATAATCTAGGGTAACAAGGGTGCAGGGATATTCAATGTCAAAAGGGGCTTTACAATCATTTAGGTCATATCTAGTCATTTTATTGAAACATAATTCTTATTTGAATCTAAGGCATGCATATACTGGAAAACAGTTAACATACTACATTTCAAAATAGCAGGTGAGACATGATCAAGGGTTTGAGACTTGCCTTGCAGTGACGGGTCTAGCTGTTCAAATGAATCTTCAGGGATCTCCTCTGCTCCTTCAACGTATGGTTCCACGACGGGTACAAACAACACATACACACTATATAAGCATACAAGCACTAGAAAATAATACGTAAATACATCATGCATGCAGGGGAAATGGTTTAGACAAGGTCACTTGACATTGGTTGAAGAGATGGGTTCAAAGGGCTTGAATGTCGAAGGGCTGACATTCGACTCATGGTTTGACATTGCCCTAAATCGGTTCTAGGTTTGTTTTCTGGAGATGTGATAGTAGGGAATGTTGTAGAACATGGCTCAAAAGGCTTAGTGGACAAAGTGGCATTTCAATTGCTCAAAAGAAACAAGTCTAAATCATCCAATGCCACAGGTGGACATGCACTGACATAGTGTTAGACATGGCCAGAAACTAGGGCATTGCATAACTTTTGATTCAGGACTCCAATTGATGCACAACTTTGTCTGGGGTTTAGGCATTGATATCAGCTACAAAACTCTCAACAGGCTCAAGGGCTGAAAGTGTCCGGAGGGTGGCCAATTCCGGTGAGCAAACACGGTGGCCTGGACATGAACTGAGCCACTGGACAGCAACCTTGGCATGGCTATAACTTTTGATTCAGGTCGATTTAGAGGTCGAGCTAGTAGACAAAATTGCTCAGGGGGTTGAGATCTATCTAAATGACAAGGTCTCATCGGCTGGTTTGGCCGGAAAGCGAACTCCGGCGATCGGGGCCGAAGACGAAGGCACCGATTTGGGGGTTTTCGTTCCAGGGCGTTTGAACTCAATTCAACGCTCGGGAAGCATCTAGGGGCTGTCACAAGGCTATTGGTGCACTCAATTTTGCCAGAGATCGGCTGGAGAAGCACGGCGGCGTGCTCCGGCGAACTACCGAGGCTCGAACGTGGAAATCCGGCGCTCGGGGCAAAATTGGCGAATCCAAGTTTGCAGGTTTGTTACTCCTAGCTCACTGATCAATATCCTCTACAGGCACGAGGATCAATTTGGCTTGAATCGCTCGGCATTGCGGGAATAGGGGATTTCAGTTTTCCGGTGATTGCCGGCGTTGAGGTGCGCCGGGGACCAATTGATGGCTATGAAACGTACAGGGGGATGAAAGGAGCTTACTGGTGGTGTTGGTTTGGAGGAAGAAGCTTCGGGCGAAGCTGGCACCGTGAGCTCCAGAAACTGCTCGCCGGAGAAGATGAGCTTCGCGGCTGCGCTGAGGGCTCGGTTGCTCTCTGGTGCTAAGACTAAGGCAAGGAAGTTGTGGGGTGGTGTGAGGCAATGCTGGGCAAGGGAGGGGGTTTATATAGCCGTGGTGAGGCTCTCGGGAGCAGCAGCAATCGCCGGGGAAGATCTTCCTTCTGGCGCTGGGGCGGTCATCGATGCACTTTGGGACACGGCGGGGCTCTGCCAGAGACGGTGAATCGCGGGATATCAGGATTCGGTCAGGGTGGTGGCGATGATCTACGGGATGGTGGCCAAATGGCGTAAAGCTCCTGGCAGCAGCAGCAGCAGCAGCACGCGCGCGCGGGGAAGAAGGTGGCACGGTGGGGCTTGAGCGCTCCACGGTGGCGGTACAGCTGCGCACGGCTGGTGGCTACGTGGCCATGAGGTGGCAGCGCGGCGAACCTCGCCGGCGACGAGTTCAACGGCGCGGCAATTTGGCGGTTGCTGGTTGAAAACTTTACAGGGACCTGGTTGTGAACTTTGGACCTATTTGCAACGATTTGGACTGATCTGTGAAGGTTTTGGCTCGGGAGTTTGGACCTAATTGCAATTCTGAAGATCTGAAGGGCTGATTTGAAATCTGATTTTGCAGATGAGTGCTACTAAATGTCTTGGACTCATCTAGCAGGAAAAATGATGAAATCCGATAACATCTGGTGGTTTTGACAAAATTCGAAAACTGGGTAATTAGGGTAATTAGGGTTTGAACTTTTGTCGAGGTTGAAACTAGGGTTTTGGTCGAGATTCTGGGATTCTTCCAGAAGGGAAAAATGTTCAGAAAAATGAAAGAAAGGTTATCATCTGATCAGATTTGGATTTTGAGGTGATCTGGGACTTTTAGCCTTTTTGGGTTTTCTGAAACTTCTGAAAAGGACTAAATTGAAACACCTTTGGACTGAAATGTGAAAACGATCTGGTCAATGAAGTTTAGCAGCCAACTTTTTGGGTTAAGGTAGTGGCATACCCAAGATCAAGATGGGGTTAAAATATCAGGGTTTCCAAAGAAGTTATGTTGATTCGCAAGCAGAAAAGATAATCAAAAACTGGGGTGTCACAGAGGGCATCCTCATCGAGAGGGCATCCTCGCGGGGAGGGCATCGCCGTGAGAGACGGTAATGCAAAAACTTGTATTGGAATAGAGCAGAAGAAAAAACTAGTTGTATTGATAACGAACCGAAGTACAACGCCTCCCCCCGCGAAATCATGACGAGGCAGGGAACGGTGAATACAATGCCCCCCTCCCCCTCCGGCATAATCGCTCCGTGGGGGGAACGTGTGGGACCCTCATTTGAGGATTCCGATGGATTGCGCACAGAAAGGTACATCACAAGCTCACAACAACAGGATTTACTTTAAACAATAAAGTAATAGATAAAGCAAGTACAAGGTCACGAGGACCACTATTACGTTATCATAATGCCAAGAATGGCATTAATTAAAGTTGATACAAAGTAGAGAGTTTTTCATAAATCAAGAATCAAAAACAATAACACGAAAGCAATAACAAAGGTCTTCATTTCCTTCTGCAGCGGTTCGGCTCAGGCCTTTACCACATCGAACTCAACTTGGCGCATGACCCTCCTAGAAGCTCAAATCGTCTGAAAAAGTTCCTTCCTCTTCTTGGTGCTCAAGGCTAAAGGAATCAGGATCCTCGAATCATTTCTTCTGAATTTGTGTGAAAAGGCAAGGGTGAGCATATTTTTCCACGATGCTCAGCAAGTCCCGTTATGAGAATGCAGATATATAGATGAAGGGTTTTCAAGGAAAGGGGTCTTGGTTGTATACATATATAGGAATAGAATAGATTTTCACTCTCAGTTTTGAAGAAAAGGTTTTTGTTTTCAAAAGCGAGGCTTTTAAAATCCTAAGCTAGATTTTCAGAAATGTTATGTGTGGCGGTCTTCCATGAGTCACCACTTTACTCAGATTTTGTGAAAAACTTTCCAAAAGCTACTTGTGCTGCATCGACGTGGATAGAATCCACACCGCGCAGACTCCATAACCTGGGAGCTCAGAGTATCCGATACTTTTTAAACTTTGCAAAGGTGTACGACCTTAATCCACCGATCATTCGGCTTTCAAGTCGGATCAGCTCCATGCGAATTTTATGCATGTGACAAGGCCGAGATGACACAACAGTTTACAGTCCTAGCATTAACTATTCCCTACCCGGTAAATAGACAGTCAAGTCTAAAGTACCATTGTGGGTCCTCCCCACTACCTTACTTCCTAGCCTGGTTCTATGTTCTCGCAAGACACATAGCCTCTCTTGATTACAGCCGCGCACGACTTAATCTGGGATAGGGCGTCTTCCTTCTTTCCACCTTTTCCTCTCATAATTTTTCTGAACTCACATCACTCCTGGCCTTCTACGGCCCACGAGCTCTCGCAAGAAACTGTATCGACAACCATTGCAGGGAAAAGCTAATACTAAAGAAAGCTACTAAGTTGCGCCCGTCCCATAACCGGACAAGTGGTTGGTACGTTGTTCATGCCGCATAGAAGCACAACACAAGGTTCTAGTCCTTATGAATCTCTAGTGAGGAGTCTTTCACATTCCCAGTGCGCACACAGCACCATCCAATCGAACCATCCTCACTATCGATTCCAATCACATTTTCTTTCACAAAAGGGGTTTTGAATATGCTTTTCTCACATGTGACCATTCAACATTTAACATATAATCTTGAGCATAGAATAGCCTAAGCATGATATTCTAGGGTGACAAAGGTGCATGGATAATCAATCACAAAAGGGGCTTTACAGTTATTTAGTCATATCTAATCATTTCATTGAAACATAACTCTTATTTGAATCTAAGGCATGCATATACTTGAAAACAGTTAACATACTTCATTTCAAGATAATATGCGAGACATGATCAAGGGATTGAGACTTGCCTTGCAATGCTGGGTCTAGTTACTCAGACAATTCTTCGAAGATTCCTTCCGCTCTTTCAACCTCTGGTTCCACGGTGGATACAGATAATACACACATACACTATATAAGTATACAGAAGATAGTCTTTCTGGGAAATGTTACGTAAAATATATCATGCATGCAAGGGAAAGATTTGGACAAAGTCACTTGGATGCTGATTGAAGAGATGGACTCGAAAGGGGTTGAATGTCGAAAGGCTGACATTCGGTCCACGGCTAGACATAGCCTTAAGTTGGTCTTAGGTAGGTTTTCTGGAGAAGTGGCAGTAAAGAAAGTTGTAGAGCATAACTCCAGGAATCTAATGGACAAGGTGGCATTTCAATTTCTCAAGTGAAATAGGTCTAAATCACTCAATGCCACTGGTGGACATGCACTGACATAGTGTTGGACATGACCAGAAACTAGGGCATGGCATAACTTTTGACTCAGGGCTCCAATTGATGAGCCACTTTGTCTAGGAGTTAGGCCTTGATAACAGGAACAAAGTACTCAATAGGCTCAAGGGCAGAAAGTGGCCGGAAGGTGGCCAAATCAGGCGAGTAAACACGGTGGTCTGGACATGAACTGAGCTATAGGACAGTGATCTTGGCATTGGAATATCTTTTTATTCAGGTTGATTCAGGAGTCGAGCTAGTAGACAATGTTGCTTAGGGTACTGAGATCTATCTAAGGGACAAACTGTACGGGGCAAGATCGGCCGGGGAGAAATTCCGGCGATTGGCGTTGGAGAAGACGACACTGGAGATTGCGGGTTTTCGATTTAAAGAGTTTGAACCCGATTCATTGCTCAGGGTGTGAGATGGTGAGGTGAGGGGACTATTTGTGGGGTTAATTCGACCGGAGGATGACCGGAGAAGCTCGGCAACGTGAGCTGATTTGCTGGTGGCGCGCAAAGTGGGGAAAGTCGCAATCTTAGCACAATTTTGAATTCCAAACTCGTAGGCTTGCTAAAGGGAGTGTACTGATCAATTTCTTTCATTGGCACGAGGGCTGATTTGGATTGAATCGTGCAGTATTGAGGAAACAGGGGATTTGGGCTTTTCCGGCGATCGCTGGCGTTGAGGTTCGCCGGGGGCCAATTAAATGCTATGAAACAGAGAGGGGGACGAGGCGAGCTTACTGGTTGCGTTGGTTTGGAGAGAAGAGCAGCGGTGAGGCTGGCACCGGTGGCCTCAAAAGTAGCTCACCGGAGAAGAAGGTCTTCACGGCGGCGTTGGAACACTGGCTGTTCTCTCGTGCTAGGAGCTTGAGGCTTTGCAGCTGCGGGGTGGTGCAAAGTGATGTTGCGGTTGAGGGGGAGCTTATATAGGCGATGGGCTGAGCTCTCGGGAGTTGAAGCATATCAAGCAGGATTCGAGGCTGACATCGGAGAAGGGTTCGAGACGACGTTGGGACACGGCAACGACTGTGCCAGGCGAGGGGGAATCACGCCAAAATCCGGCTGGAGCAGGGCGACGAGATCACTGGCTTCGGCATGGCTGCAACGTGGCGTTGCTTTGCTGCTGCTAAAGCACGCGCGCGCGCGAGCAAAACACGGCACAGGCGTGGCTACGGTGGCTCCACAGTGGCGGCACGGTTGTGCACAGGTGGTGGCTACGTGGCTGCGATGGTGGCTGCGCGGGAAACTTCGTCGGCGGCGAGCTCCTGCAGCGAGGCTAAGTGGCGGGTGCGGTCGAATGGTGCTGGAGCTTTGGTCATGGTCGAAAATGACACAGGGGCCTAGTTGCAAGGTTTGGACTGAACTGCAAGGGATTTGGACCAATCTGTAAGGAATTTAATTGGGGAATTTGGGCTTATTTGCAAATCTGGAGATCTAAAGGACTGATCTGAGTTCTGGTTTTGTAGATGAGTGTTGCTAAATCTCTTGGACTCATCTAGCAGGAAAAACGGTGAAATCCGATAAGATCTGGTGGTTTTGACAAAAATCGAAAACAGGGTAATTAGGGTAAACAGGGTAATTAGGGTTTGAAACTTTGGCGAGGCTGAAACTAGGGTTTAGGTTGATCTTTTGGAATTCTTCCAGAAGGGAAAAATATTCAGAATAGTGAATGGGAGATATTCACTGGATCAGATCAGAATTTGGAGGTGGTCTGATACTTTTGGTCTTTTTGGGCTTCTGACAAATCTGAAAAGAACTGATCTGCGATACCTTTGGACTAAAAAGCGAAAATGGTCTGAAAGGCGGAGTTTATCTGCCAAATTTTTAAATTAAGGTGGTGGCACACCTGAGGTCATAATTCTGAGATAAGGATCAAAAATAGGGTTGAGACATCCGAGAATCCAATGAAGATACGCTGACTGGCAAGCTAAAGAGATGGCAAAATTTGGGATGTTACAGAACGAGCCCATAGGCTAGACGTAGAACTTACGAAGTAAACGCACGTTCCACGTGTGCTTCAACTCCTCCTCTTGAAGCTTGGAGAGCTTATAAGCCACCGAGCCCAGGACTGTCGAGATCCTGTAGGGGCCCTCCCACTTGGGGGAGAGCTTGCCCTGAGCTTGGGGGTCTGTGACGCGCTTGAGGACGGGGTCCCCGAGTCAAAAAGCCCTCTCGCGCACGCGTTGGTTGTATGCGTGCGCCATTTCACGCTAGTAGATGGCGTGGCGGAGGAGCGCTCGATCGCGTTCCTCCTCCACGAGGTCGACCTGCAGTCGTTGATTCGCCTCGTTCGCTTGGTATGCCGCGGTCATAGCTCCGTCTAGGAGCTCGACTCATAGCGACTGAAAGCCAATCTCCGTGCGGAGGACTGCCTTAGCCCCGTATACCAGGGAGAAGGGAGTACGTCCCGTTCCCTGGCTTGGAGTCGTGCGCATGGAGTAGAGGATGCTAGGGAGCTCCTCTGCCCAGGCACCCCGCTTGGAAGCGGCTTGCTCGAGCTGTTGGCGTAACCCTTGTAGGATTACGCCGTTGACGCTTCCAACGGCCCCGTTACTCTAGGGATGGGCCACTGATTCGAAGTGGATGGTAAGCCCCAGGCCATCACAGAATTCCTGGAAATACGCTGAGTGGAATTGGGTCCCGTTATCGACAGTGATTTCTCGGGGGACGCCAAAACGACACACGACATTTTTCCAGAGAAACTGCTGTACTGCCGGGGACGTGATGCTGGACAAAGGTTCAGCCTCTACCCACTTGTAGCCCCTGGGCGCTGGGGGGAAGGGGCCCAGGAGGTCCATCCCCCCGAGCGCAAAGGACCAACTGATGGGGATAGTCTGCAGTGCTATGGGGGGAGGTTCGAACCCTTGGCCATCTTCTGGCAGGCCTCGCACTCGGAGAGAAGGTCTGGAGCGTCACGAATCACCGTGGGCCAATAAAAGCCCTGGTGAAGGGTCTTGGCCACAATGGCGCGTGGAGCTAGATGAGACCCGCAGCTCCCCGCGTGGATGTCTTCGAGAAGCCGGAGCCTTCCGGCCGTGGGAGGCAACAAAGCAGGGTGGAAGCCCCCTGCTTGGAGAGCTTCCCCTCCAACAGGAGGTATGCCCAAGGTTTGCCCCAGCGGCGCTTAGCCTCGGTATCGCTGGGAGGGTCCCCCTCTCCCTTGATGAAGGAGATAAGGGGGTCCATCCAAGATGAAGTCCGAGTGATCTCAGTGACTTTCGTGACGCAGGGCTCGTCACCCGCATCCGGGAAGGTGACTGAGGGCTTCACAATAATCTCCAAGAAAGCCCCTTTGGGGAGTGGTTCGCGGGTGCTGGCTGCTCGGGCCAGGGTGTCGGCCTGGTCGTTGTCCCTTCGTGGGATGTGCCGGGCCTCCAGGCCGTCGAAGTGCTTCTCCATCTTGCGCACTTCCTGCAAGTAGAGGCTCAAGTTTGCATCATGGCACAAGTAGGACTTGTCCATTTGGCAAACTACGAGCTGGGAGTCCCCTATCACTAGGAGGCGTCGAATCCCCAGGGAGCGCGCAAGGCGCAACCCGAGGAGCAAAGCCTCATATTCGTCGACGTTGTTCGTGGCGGGGAACTCGAGCCGCGCCGCGTACTCGAGTTCCCTCCCCTCGGGGCTCCGGAGGACTACTCCCGCACCAGCCCCGGCGAGACACAGGGAGCCATCGAACATAAGTGTCCAATGGTCGTTGCGTCGGGGTAGCGCAAGGGGGGTCTTTGTCCCCGGGCCCAGGGGCAGGAGGCCATTCCGCCACGAAGTCGGTGAGGACCTTTGACTTAATGGCGGAGTGCCCCATGAGGGAAAGGGAAAAGGGGGCGAGCTCGGCCCCCACTTCCCTATCCTGCCGGTGGCTTCTTTGTTACGGAGCACCTCCCCCAGGGGGAGGGATGACTGGATGGTGATGGGGTGCCCCAGGAAGTAATGACGAAGCTTCCGGGACGCCATCAGGAGGGCGTAGTAGATCTTCTCTATCTCCGTGTACCGAGTTTTGGCCCCTTGGAGGGCTTCACTCACATAGTACATGGGATGCTGCTGCCCGTCTTGCTCCTTTATCAATACCGTGCTTACGGCGACCGGGGTCGCGACAAGGTAGAGGAGAAAGGGCTCTTCTGGAAATAACTCACGAGCATTGGGGGGCTCGTGAGGTACTTCTTCAAGTCGTCGAAGGCCTCCTGGGCCTCTGGGGTCCACCAGAACCCATCGAGCCCCAGAGGATTTTGAAGAATTAGAGGCCGCGTTCCCCCGACCGCGAGACAAAGCGACTCAGCGCGGCCAAATGGCTGGTGAGTCGCTGAGCGTCTTTGACCGTGCGCGGCGGGGGCATGTCTAGGAACGCCCGGATCTTCTCAGGGTTTGCCTCTATGCCTCGCTGGGACACAAGGAAGCCCAGGAACTTCCCCCAGCGCACGCTGAAGGCGCATTTCTCCGGGTTGAGCTTCAACCCGTATTCACGGAGGTTGCGGAAGGTCCCCACTAAATCTTCGACGTGAGCCGCCGCGCGGGAGCTTTTGACGACCGCATCATTGACGTAGACTTCGACGTTGCGACCGATCTGGTCCTTGAAGACCAGCGTCATGAGCCGCTGGAAGGTTGCTCCAGCATTCTTCAGCCCGAAGGGCATATGGACGTAGCAGAAGGTTCTGAGGGGAGATATGAAACTGGTCTTTTCCTCATCCCCCTCCGCCATCCGGACATGGTGATAGCCCGAGTACGCGTCTAGGAAGCTCATCAACTCGCAGCCCGTGGTAGAGTTGACCAATTGGTTAATTCGCGGGAGTGGGAAGTTGTCCTTGGGGCAGGCGCGGTTGAGGTCGGTGAAGTCCACGCACATCCGTCACTTGCCATTTGACTTTTTCACGAGGACGGGGTTCGCAAGCCACTCGGGGTGCAAGACCTCCCGAATGAACCCCTCCACTCGTAGTCGGGAAATCTCTACCTTGATCGCCTCTTGGCGTTCAACGGAGAGTTTCCACAGCTTCTGCTTGATTGGGGGGGTGACTGGGGGTCACCGCGAGCTTGTGCTCGATGACATCCCGGGTGACGCCCGCATGTCGGAGGGCTTCCACGCGAAAACATCAGAGTTTTCACGTAAGAAAGTCATGAGTTGCTCCAAATGTTCTTCGTGGAGCTCTGCCGCGATTCTGACGGTCTTATCCCCATCGTCCGGGGACAGCGGGATCTTCCAGAGGCTCTCTTCCGGACGCAGCATGGGGAGGGGCCTCCCAGAAGGTATCACTGCGACGTGTGACTCCGGGAGAGAGCCCTCCCTCCCGGGGTTTTGATGATGTTGATGCTCCCGATCATTGCAACGGCGCACTCGTATAGAGCGAGGTCCACATCTTGGTCTCCCCAGGCGGTGATCACGCCATGAGGCCTGGGGATCTTCACGCAGAGGTAGTTCTGGTGGATCGCGGCCCCCAAGCGGTTGATTATTGTCCTCCCCATGATCGCGTTATAGGCAGAGGGGAGGTCTACCACATCAAACTGGACCATCTCTGTCCGGTAATTTTCAGGGGTGCCGAATGTCATGGGGAGATCCACCTTCCCCACAGGGTGGATGGCCTTTCCCGAGACGAACCCCTGCAAGGGCCTTGCTGCGGGTTGGAAGAGCTTCTCATCCACCTGCATCTCCCTGAACGCCGTTAAGTAGAGGACGTCGGCGGAGCTCCTTCCATCCACGAGGATGCGGGCTAGATGATAATTGTAGAAGGTGAGGGGGACGTGAGACCACTTAGGTGGCGGGGACGTCTGCAGCACCCCCACCACCTTCACTTCGCGCTCGTACTCCTTGCGCTGACTCTTAGAGTCCCGCCCGGAAGCGGACCCCCCCGTGATGATGTTGATACGCCTCTGGGAGGTTTGGAAGTGGAGAGTTTCTAACGGCTCCCCCTCCTGCGTTCGCCCCTACTGTCCCGCCGCGGGAGCAGGAAGGGCCGGTAAAGCCGGCTGAGAGGGCAAGGAGGCCGTAGTCCCCCCCCTGCCCATGCTGGTCGAGGAATGCGGCGAATTGTTGGAGCAGTTGATGGCATTCCCGAGTGGCATGGGTATCGGACCTGTGGAAGGTACACCACCGACCTTCACTGTTTCCCGTCACGGGGCCTTCCCGACTGCGGGAGGACTGTCCTCCCCCACAGCCTTTCGGCTTGGGGAAGGGGCGGCTGCGCCTGGAGGTGTCGCGCGAGCAGCCTCCGCCCTCGAGGACAAAGGTGTCCCGAGGCCGTGGCTCGCTATGACCCCCCTGCTTTGGGCGTTTAAGGGGGTCCCTGGCCCCCCGGTCGGCGTGGGCGGGAGCCCACTAGTTCTTCTTCCAGAGGTCATCCTCCTCCGCCCGAGCGTACTTCTCAAGTACGTTGAAGAGCTCATCGGCGGAGGAAGGGCTGCTCTGGGAGAGCCTCCGATGGAGCTCCTCGGGGAGGATCCCGCTCTTGCAAGCCTCAATGACTGTGGAGTCAGGGATGTGAGCCACTTTGGTCTTAACCTGAGCGAATCGATTGAAGAAGCTGTGGATGGCCTCCCCCGTCCTCTGTCGGACGGTATAAAGCTGCGAGGAGTCCAGGGGACGCACGTAGTTCCCCTAGAAGTTCGCGCAGAACTCGCACTTGAGCTGCGCGAAGAACTTGATGGAGCCGGCCTTCAAGTTGTAGAACCACAAGCGGGTGATTCCGGTTAGGTAGAGGGGGAAGACGTTGCATTGCACCGTCTCATCCCCCCGAGCCACCGAGATGGCTGTGGAATACACCTGCACAAATTCATAGGGGTCGGCCTCTCCGTTGTAGTGTTTGATGTGCGGCGGGCGGTAAGGCCACGGCCATCGAATGCTCCGTAGTCTGCGGCACAGCAGCTGGTTTGCCCCCCACTTCTCGGGGACAGTCCCGGTCGCTGTCCCCTTTAACAGGGATGCGCGCTTGTTGTCGGAGTCGGGAAGGGGCCCAAGAGGTCTGCCAGTATGGCGGTAACGGCGCTTTTCTTCCGAGTTGGTGGAGCTGACTTACAGGACGTCCGGGCGCTCCCCCGGAGAGGTGGGTTCTTCAGCGGGTCTCTTCCCCCCGCTGGAGTGGGGGCGAAGCTCTCCGTGTCCGTGACCCGGCGGAAGTTCCTCCCCGGGCTTAGTAGCAAGCATTTTCTCAACCTCCTCCCGGGAGAAGCGGACTTGATCCGCCGGAGGCGCCCTTGGGGGCGGCCCCGGGAGAGGAGGGAGCTCGTGCGCTGTAGCTACCGGCCCGGGTGCTACCAGGGCCGGTGAGGGAGAGATCCATGTGACAACATCTGGAACCGGAGAGGGAGAAACCCCTGTATTATCTGGAACAGGAGAGGGGGGCACCCCCGCGGAGACGTCTCGAACCGGAAAGGGGGAAACCCCTGTAATATCTGGCACCGAAGAGGGGGGAACCTGTAACATCCTGAGTTTAGGGGTCAAAAGTTTCTTTCTTAAAAAGTCATGCATGCATATGTCTCTTCTAGATCATCCAAATCAACCCCAGCTTTATTCTGTTTTAGCCCTAAAATCTCAAAATCTATCTTGTAAACCCAAATCAAGATCAGATTTCTCAGATGTGATTTATCAGTTACTCTAAACATAAAAGTCTTCAGAAGCCAGATTCAATTCTATCTCTAACTCTCAGATCTATCAATCATATTCTGTTTTCGAAAATAGGATTCTATTTACTATTCTAATTACCCTAAATACTCAGAACTCAGATTTAGCCAAATCTTGACCTAATTCAGACCGGATTATTCTTGGACTATGATCATGGGTATGCCAATACCTTAATCCAAAAAGTTAGTAGCCAAATCATATCATCTAAGCCTTTTTCACATATCTGTCCAAATTATATCGCAATTCAGTCCTTTATCTGATATCTGGAAACCCAAAAAGGCTGAAATCTTCAGATTAACTCCAAATTCAAATCTATTTCAGCGAACACCTCCCAAATGCTAATCAATACAAAATCTTATTTTATCAGAATATCCAAATCTCATCCTAGATGCCAGAATTCGAAATCGACAAAACTCAGATCTTATTTTACTCTAAAGTACCCTATTTTCAGTTTATATCGAAAATCATCAAATCATGCCAGATTTTACCAAATCTCTTGCTAGATGAGTATAAGGTATAAGTTTATACTCACCTATGAAATCAGATTGCAAATCAACTATCTCTAAATCAGAAATTACAAATCAGTCCAAAATTCAATCAAAAATCTTTGCAATTAGGTCCCTGGTTCGACCTCAGCTGCTGTACACGACCAGGGATCACCTCCTTCGACCTCCCTCACTGTTACGACCAAACCAACAGTGCACGGCGACGTCGACCACAGTGCACAGTGTTTGCTTCGACCTCGGCTAGCGTTGAACGGTGCCTTTGCGACCGCGACCACGCCATGTTTCGCCGCCTAGCAGCGCCGCTTTAGCCGTGATTTTGCAACCGCCTTTGCATGCACACGTGTTTGCTCTTCAGTTGTTGCCGTAGCCACCTCCATCCAGCACACCAGCTGCTACATGCCAGAGAGAAGCTTTGCTTGCTTGTGCTCGCCGTTGCTTCAGCGCGAAGGTGCACTGGCGCAAGCATCTTAGCTTCAAGTCGTGAGCTTGAGCTTCGTTTCATTTTGCTTGGCCTATAAATAGCAATCCCAGAGAAGCTTATCCACCTTTCGCAGAGCTCTCCAACACCCTCAAGCAGTTAAACCGTATTCCTTCTCGCCGTTGCTTTCTTCTCCGGCGAGCTCAGCACGGAGGCTCATGGTGACAGCCTCAACCGCAGCCTCAATTCCCAAATTGACACCACTAGTGAGTTCCCCGTATCTCACTATCTGTGCTGTAGCATTTAATTGAACTTTTATGCACTTCATCGCCGGTGATCGCCGGCAATTGCTGAAATTAGTGAAATGCCCTGTTCCAATTGCACAAGTCAAATTAGCCCGAATTAGCCTTTGATTCAATAGACAAAAATGATCAGTGAGCTGTTTTAAGCAAGCCTGTGAAGTCGAATTGTGAAATTGACCAAGAACTGAAGCTTTTCCCTAGCCTGAGCTTCACCAGCCGCCGGCGAACGTCGCCAGCCTCCTCCGGTGATTCTCCGGCCAATTCAATCATGCCAGAAGCTTACTTATACCTTCTAGATGCTCTCCAAGCAAGGAATCGAGTTCAAACTTCGTGTAGCCAAAACCCCCAATATCAGTGTCTTCTTCTCCAGTGCTGGCCACTGGAAATCCATTCCCGGCCGATTCAGCTTCAGAAACCTTGTCCACCAGATGCGCCTTGACCTCCTGAGCAACTTTGTCTACTAGCTCGACTTCCAATTCGGTCTAAATCAGAAGTTATAGCCTTTCCCTAATTCCTGTCCAGTGCTGTGATTTGAAACTTCAGCCATCCAGTTCATCGCCGGTTTTCATCACTTTCCGGTCATCTCCTGCCCTAGGTCCAGTTGAGTGAATTGTTCCTGTTACTGAGCCTACCTCCCAGACAAAGTGGTGCATCAATTGGAGCCCTAAATCAAAAGTTATACCTAGACCTAGATTTTGACATTGTCAGCCCAATGCCAGAGCATGCCAGCCAGTGGCATTAGCTCATTTCACCTCCTTCCAGTTATGCAAATTGAAAATAACTTTGTCCATTAGACTTGTGGAGTTGTAATCTACATTTCATTCTACTGCCACAAGTTGAGATAATCCTTCTACCATTCATTAACCCTATGTCAATGCCTTGAACCGAATGTCGACCTAAAGACATTCATCGATTTTGGGCAAACAAGCGGCGGACTTAATGTCAATTCCCATATCCTGGAACCCTAGAAGTCACTAGCACTCATTTTCAGCCCTAATTCTATGATTTAACCCTAATCAGCTTCTATGGTACCTAAATCCAATTATTTCAGAATCATCAAGACATTCATCTTTGCATTATTACATGTAGTATAATAATGTATTGAAAAGATTGTGATTCTTGGTTGCTTGTGTGATCTTTCCTCAGAGTCGGAGCGAAAGTTCGAGGACTTCACTGCTTACCCGACATCAACTGCTGTCTCTCACGACGCGGAAGGCAAGTCATAGTCTTGATCATCTTGAACCTATATTTTATGAATTGCTATGATATGACCTTGAATATAAGTAATACTGCATGTGAAAGAATGGTTGAGATACATTTTGGCAGTACAAGCTGGATGCTTGTGAAATGTGAAAAGATCAAATAGTGAACCATGAACTACTATATATGTGTTTATATATATTCATGAAATAGAACCCTTAGCCGTGACCAGGGTTTTGGTATAGAATGGTGGTACTAGCACTGGTTGTGCTTGGCTGCACTGGATGTGCAGGCACTGTAGGTGCATGGTGTGTGGTATGATCTGGTCACTGGCATATAAGGACTAGAACCTTGTGTTGTGCGTCTAGTGGCATGAACAACGTGCTAACCGCAAGCCTAGTATGGGACAGGCCTGAACAAGTACTTATGCGGATCGCACATGAAACCCCTGCATGAGATGGAAAGCAATACACTAAACTCACGTGGTTCAGCTCCTCCACGTATCACTGAATGTGATTTGATCAAGCACGTTGACCCAGTAATGGAAAGAGGCATTCGGGTGTGGGGGTAATCCCGCCACAACTGCGGTTTGTGTGAGGAAAACTGCAGGGTCAGGGGTGAATTGTAAGTGAAATATAACAAAAGTTCTTGTTATCTCCACCTTGCCGCTCACAATATGAAGTGAATCAGGGGTCCAATCATTTTGATAGGAAGGGCTTGAAAGTGGAATATCTTGCGGGTAAATTGGTACCTCTCTGCAGATTAAAAATGTATTCAAATACTTCGTGCTCCCGAGTTTTAGGAATCTGCTGCGGTGGATTAAATCCACGGGTTGTGACACAAGTATTATTTTCTAAATAAAATATGTTAAATCAAGATTACGCAAATGACATGTGTTGTCATGATAAGGAGTGCTGCCGTGGGCTGTCGTGTGTCGACGTGTCGCGGTACTGCTATAATCTAGTGAACATGAATAGCAATGCTATGTTATAAAAAGTGCTGCCATGAGATAAGATGAAATGAGGTATGAAAGAAAAAGGTTATTTTACAAATATCCATAATTCTTGACTAGTCTAGGTTCATATCATCACTACTATATGTATCTACTCTTACCTATGACTTGCTGAGTACGTAAGTGCTCACTCTTGCAACCTACAAATCAGTAGACGGAGCATTCAATAATCAAGACGAAGGCATGGAGAACTTCTTGGATCCAGAAGGAGGAGTGTCAGTTCCGCCAGAGCCCTGATGTGTGTTGTTCTACCATCCACTTCTCTTTGTGGGAGGGTCACCTACCTTCTGCTGTGTAGATGTTATTTTGCTAAACCATGTATGCCCCGAAGGCATTGTAATCTCTTTATGTAATACTATGGCCAGCAGGCCATACTGCTTAACTATTTTGTAAGTTACTCTGTTGCAATGTGAATATACTCATGTGCTTGACTTATCCTGGGAAGTCAAGGGTATGTGTATGCTATGCATATATGGGACTAGCTGCAGCGAGCTAGGTCTCTACAGGAGTAGTCGTAGTCCCAGTTTCGGGGCGCGACAGAACCCCCGTGGCGGCGTCCGGATCTCGGGCGCCGCTGCGGGGCGAGGTCCGTTGCGACGCGGGAGCTGCTGTGTCAACCGCCCCTGGTGCGGTAAATGCAACTTGCGGGGCGGGAGTGGCTCCCGGTGCATGGAAAACCCCAGGCATGTAGTGGGCCCCCAGCCTAGGAATGGGCCCAGAACAGGGTGTCCCCTCGGTACTGCGATGGCCCCGGACATAAGGTAACCCCCCGGCATCGGGAAGGCTCCCGGCGCCGGGAAAGCTCCAGACGGATGGCCCGCCATGGGAGGGTACCCTCCGGCGGGGTCATACGGAGTGGCCGAGCTTCCAGGGGCAAGAGGGGCCACCGGGTGACCCATAAACTGGGGAATAGGCCCCAGGAACGAGTACGGTGGGTAGGTGGGGGCCGGTGGCCACGCCAAGACACGGAGCAACTCATCCATAGAGCACTGGGCGCGAAGCTGGTCCTCCACTAGAGCCTCAAGTAAGGCGTCCCGGGGAGCCGAGGAAGCCGTCATGGGGAGACTGGTCCCGGCCGAGGCGACCGCGATCACCGGGACTGACCCAGAGGTCAAACCACTGAAATTAACAGGGAAGGTGGGAGGCGGTACCTGGGTTTGGCCGCCTCCAGGCGGAAGCGCCAGGACTGTCGTGTACCGGACGGGCGGCACCGAGTCACCGGGACCGGCGTCATCGGGAAGGCCGCGGGCCATTGTTCTTGGGGGAGCCATGGCGTCTCGTCATGAGTCCCCACCGTCGGCGCCAACTGTCGTGGTATTACGGGTACCCCGGTAGGTTTTGTGGAAGATCCAAGCGAAAAAAATACGACGCGGGCTGACCGGGTGACCGGTCCTCCCCCATCGGGCAAACAAAACAAGTGACACAGAGGTTTATACAGGTTCGGGTCTCAATGGAGACCCTAGTCCTGTCGGCGTGCTCCCAACCGGAGTTGGCTAAGGGAGCTCTCTCGGGGGAGAGATGGCTCCGGAGCACACCTGTGAGATTGTCTATTCCAAGCAATAATGAAAGATTGTCTTTTACATGAGGTGTACAAGGACTTATATAGCCCCAAAAGAAGCAAAAAGACTAAACTACCCCGCCTACCACCGTTGGATCGAGGGGTAGCAACGTCCTTCATCCGGCCAGGGCCCTCGGATGCTTGACATGTGGCCGCTGATTCCCGGGGCGCTTCTCGCGTGACCTTCACGTGACCAGGGACCGGAGACACTTGTCTCTGGAAGGACGGCGGCGCCCGGGACAAGCCACCGGGGGGCCTCGTCCCCTGGCAAAAGGCGGCGCCCGGGACAAGCCACCACGGGCCCTTGTCCCCTCGCAAAAGGCAGCGCCCGGGACAAGCCATCGGGGGCCCCTAAACAACTGAACATTCTTAGAGAATGTCTTCCTTTCTTTTCTTGACTTAAAAAGGTAATCAATCCTTTCTTTTCATCTTTTTTTTTTCTCTTCGCTGGTCCGCTCATTAGTTCATATGGTTCGCCACTTTTCAGATCAGTGACGGCCTCTCCCCCGGGTAAATGGCGGCGCCCGGGACAAGCCACCGGCGGCCTTGTCCACGGGCAAATGGCAGCGCTCGGGACAAGCCACCGGGGGACCTTGTCCCCCGGAAAATGGAACAGCCTCTTACCTGGACTTAGTCTTTTGGAGATTTCCCCCAACAAGCCAAGATGAAGCCCAAGTCATCCGCGCACCCGATTCAGCCATCCAGGAGCATGCCAACTTCAAACAGACATCCAGGCCATGTACGGAGTTTGAATGGGGTGAATGAGCACTTTACAGAGAAGCCTACGATGCCGCCTTTCCAATGGATCTAGCCCCACTGCCAAATTCCATCTTCATCTCCCGCAATCAGCAAAATAATTCACGATAGATGGTGCCGGGTGCTCTGCCACCTCTACTTTGGGCCCAAGGCCCATGTATCCCTAGGGTTATGTGGGGGTGGGTTCTCTGGCCGGTGGCCTACCACTGGCCACCATACTCTTGCTACATATGGCCGCCACCCCCTTTCCTTTTGGATGGGTTTTTCTTAGATTATACTGCTTAGACAGTTTTCGCCATTCATCGGTTTGTGGAACCCCAACTCGTACTCTTCATTGCTAATTGGCAATATTCGGATTGCGTCTACTGTGTTCTTGCTTGTGTTCTTGATTTACATGCAGGGATAAGCCTTATTGCCGAGGTCAATCGTGTCTTGGCGGGGTTGATAACCAACAGAGCTGTGGTGTAGCGATTGTAGGTGTTCGAATCAGTTCTGATTGGAAGCCGGATCGTCAACGTCGAGTTCTCCATCAATCGATTTACCTCTTCCTATCGGAAGATCGGGACAATGTTCACATCATTTGGTATTAGAGTGAAGGTTGCCCGATAGGTAACACTGTATCCCCTCTTTGTTTAGATTGGTTATGTTCTTCGTCGTAGAGTCCAAAAAATTTGCCTTACAAAAAATAATTGTTTACCTTGTCCAACCCTAGACATTAATCTTGCATTGTTCTTGTTAGTTTGCATGTTTGAATTTTTGTTCATCGTTGTCGAGTGCTGGTTTTAGTTCTAGTCATGGCCTGGTTTCCGTTTTGCATCTAGTAGTCAACTCAAAATTCATCTTGTTTCCTCGTCGCGTCCAAATTTCAATCTGCTGCTGTCCAGTTTTTTGTTTTCATCATATCTTTCTCATACGAACTCGGATTTTCATGTTCTTATTCTTTCTGGAATCGTATCGAGAAATCCCACAAAAAGTTAGCTGTGGACATTTTAAAATTCGTCCGTCTTCGGGACGTTTAATTTTGGGCAAACCCATCTTGTTTCCTCGTCGCGTCCAAATTCCAATCTGCTGCTGTTCAGTTTGTTGTTTTCATCATATATTTCGCATACAAACTTGGATTTTCATGTTCTTGTCCATTCTAGAATCGTAGTGAGAAATCCCACAAAAAGTTAGTTGTGGACATTTTCAAATTCGGCCGTCTTCGGGATGCTTAATTTCGGGCAAACTCGAGTCCAAGTCAGATTCGAATTGTTCAATCCGAGACAGGTTCGGTAAAACTATCATATCTTTTGATTCCCAACTCCATTTTTGACGTTCTTGTACTTGTTGGAAAGATAAAAAGATCCTCTACAATTGTTCTGTTAGGTAGCTCTTCAGATTCGGAGTTTTTGGAGTGAGAAGTTGCCGAACAATGTTTCTATTTCATTGTACAATTGCGAAAGAAAGAGGCAAGTGCAAAAAAAAAGCCGCACTGTTTATTAAAAAAAGGAAATAAAAAAAATCAAGTACAAAAAAAATATGTGTAGGAAAGAGGAGAATTTTTAGTGTCGCATCTTGCGTTCTAGTCCTTTGTGATTCTAGTTGCTTGCTTGAGCTAGATCTGAGTCTAGGCTAGTTCCAGCACTTTGACTATTACTTTGGATTAATTTTCAACTTTGCATTACTGATATTGAATTGTTGCTACACATATATTAGCCTTCTGAGCTCCACCTTCTTCCAACTCAATTATAGGTTTACCTTGCAATCGACTCATTCACGCTCGTCACAGTATCACGAACCGGCCACCGGTTGCGCCCCTACTGCCTTGGTAACAACACTTGTAAGAGCATGGTAAGACGCTTGAGAGTGTATGATTTTCCCCTCCACAACCTAGTAGTTGATAGTAATTATACTCTGGTGTTGTCTTCTATTTTCTACTAACAATGGCAGGTGATACATTTGATGGAGACGAGTGTATTACAAAAGGAGAGCTCATGAAACTCCAGGGTGAACAACACAGTGCCATTAATGAGCACCTTAATAGCAAGGTTGAAGGTACTACAGCTACCATGAACAACTTGCGATGAGACATGGCGACACTCACTGATAGCTTGGCCACGCTCACTACACGCATTGAAAGAATGGCAAAAAAATCAGCCACCTAACAACGGTGCCAGATAGGGGGAAGTGCGCGATGTAGCACAAGATAATGAGGCATCCGTTTCAGGAGATGATGATGATGCTCAGCGAGACCGCGATGCCGATGCTGCACTCGCCACTACCCAACATACATGTCAACAACCCTACTTGAATTACAACCGTCAAGGTATGGGAGGTAATAATTTTAATCACCGCAATGGTTGTGTTCATGATGATCCTTTTGCTAAAGTTAAATTTATCATACCATCTTTCTTTGGTGTATATGATGCTGAAGTTTATCTAGATTGGAAAATGACAATTGAACAAAAATTTAACTCCCATTTAGTCCCCGAGGTAGATAGAGTTAGACAAGCTACTAGTGAGTTCAAAGATTTTGCTATCATTTGGTGGAACGAATTAGTTAATTCTGGCTTAGAACCTGATACGTGGGATAGGATAAAGCGAGCTATGCGTGGTAGATTTATTCTTCCTTCCTATAAACGTGATTTGCGTAAGAAATTGCAGCGTTTGAATCAAGGTAATAAGTCTATAGAGGAGTACTATCAAGAGCTACAAATAGGCATGCTGCGTTGTGGAGTAGTTGAGGATGATGAGGATAAGATGGCTCATTTTTTTGGGGGTTTATGGCATGAAATCCAGGACCTAATTTATTACAAAGAATATGCTACCATCAATAGATTGTTCCATCTTGCTATGTTGGCAGAAAATGATTTGCAGGGAAGGCCGCAAAGGACAAGGAGCAACTTTGGTAGTACATCTACAACGAGCTCGACGCCGAGACAAGTCAAAGTGAGGAAGAGTTGCATCAGAATTTCCCCTACCTGTTCTCAGACTAATCAGAATCTCGAGGACGAGATTATTCTTAAGAAGGGTAGGTTGTAACACCCCAGTTTTGTATACTTCTTTGGCATGCCAATCAGTACATCTTCATTGGATTCTCGGATGTCTCAACCCCATTTTTGATCTCTTACCTCATAATTATGATCCCAGGTATGCCACTACCTTAATTTAAAAAGTTGACAGCTAAACTCCACCTTTCAGACAATTTTTGCATTTCAGTCCTAAAGTATTTCAGATTGATCGTTTTCTGATTTTCCCAGAAGCCTGAAAGGACTAAAAGCGACAAATCAGCTCCAAACCTTGATCTGATTTAGGGGATATCTCCCAGTCACTATTCTGAACAAGTTTTCCTTCTGTGAGAATTCCAAAATCTCATCCTAGGTCTCAGTTTTCAGCCTCGACCGAATTCAAACCCTAATTGCCCTAATTACCCTAATCCTTCTGTTTTCATTTTGCTTAAACCTGATCAAAAACACCAGACTGTGCCTTTTATCCTTGCAAACCAACTTACTGAATTTAGTGAGTCTAATTGGCAAAGTTAGTTTCAGCCGAAACGAAATATATTATGAGATTCACAATTCAGTCCTGGAATAAAGTTTCGGGAATTGCAAATTGGCCCAAATTTCTTTTTCAGCCCCTCCCTTCGACCAGGCCGTGAGCTTTCGACCAGGGCTCAGCTAGCAGCCGTTTCGACCAGAGGCGTCGCCGTGATCTTCACCGCCGGCCTGCACTCGTCTCCTCCGGCACTTGCGCCCATTGTG
The DNA here is from genome assembly GCA_019359835.1 of Pharus latifolius. Classification (NCBI taxonomy): domain Eukaryota; kingdom Viridiplantae; phylum Streptophyta; class Magnoliopsida; order Poales; family Poaceae; genus Pharus; species Pharus latifolius. The sequence goes on along the minus strand of CM033323.1, from coordinate 34,982,703 downwards.
CCCACGCGTGGTCCACGCGTCACGCTAGGAATGGCCACCGTGGCAATGATTGACGACCAACAGTGCGAGTAGCTGCACTGTCTCTTTTTGCCTGTGCGCGTGCCTGTAGCCGTCAGAAACTTTTTGCCACATCGCCTCCATGCCGAAGCCGGCCATCTCGTCGCCCTACTCCAGCCAGATTTGGCGTGATTCTCTTCTCGGGCAGAGCCGCTACCGCGTCCCAACGCCGTGCACGCCATCTCAATCCCGCCACCGTTGCCAGCCACACCGTGTCCAGCTTGATTTGCTTCAAGTCTCGAAGCCCCCAGCCACTGCCTATAAAAGCCCTCCCCCTCGCCCAGAACTCCTTCACACCTCCAACAGCCGCTGAGTCCAGTTTTCCCGTGTCTCTTCTTCATCTTCGGTGAGCCAGTGAAGAGGAGCACGACGCTAGCTTAATCCTCTGCACCTTTCTCCAATCTAGCTTCACCAGTGAGTGCACCTCACCCTTTTGTCTGTACTGTACCATTTAATTACACCACGGCGGACCTTAACGCCGGTGATCACTATGAAACCTAAAAACCCCTGTTCCGGCAATGCTGTTTGTTTTAACCCGAATTAGCTCACCTTTCTATAGGAGTTTGTGACCAGTAGCAGTAGTCTAGCAAGCCTGTGAACCTAGTTTTTGAATTCAATCTCTCTGTGAAGATCGTCCCAATTTCACGCTCCACCGACGACTAGCTCACGTCGCCAGGTCACGCCGTTGATTCCCCGACTAAATTAACTTCTCCATTAGCTTCCCTTTACCCCTCTATTGCTCTCATCGTGACAAATTGACCCCTGAAGCCTTATAGCAGAAACGCCCAATTCTAGTGTCGTCTTCTCCGGCGCCGATCACCAGAGATCTGTTCCCGGTCGTTATAGCTGATTCCATCTTGTCCTGTATACTTGCCTCGATCTCCTGAGCATTATCCTCCACTAGCCCAACCTCTAGATCTGCCCAGATTGAAAGTTATAGCCTTGCCAAGTTTTGTCCAAAACCTGTATCTGTGCCATGTCGCCACCGCAGTTCATCACCGCTGTTCGTCACCGTCCGGCCACCTCAACCCATGAAACCACCACCATCGTGTTCCTGTTTCTCTTGCCTACCTCCCATACATAGTTGGCGAAGCATTTGAAGTCCAGAACCAAATCTAATGCTTTGTCCTAGCTTTTGACAATGTCAGCTTAGTGTCAGTGCATGTCAGCCACTGGCATTAGCCCTGTTTGACCCCTTCTGTTTGAACCAATGAAATGCCACTTTGTCCACTAGATTCCTGGAGCCATGTTCTACAATTTACTCTACTGCCACATCTTCAGAAAACTCACCTAAAGCTGACCTAAGGCCACGTCTAGCAGTGAACCGAATGTCGACCCTTCGACGTTCGACCCTTTTTAAACCCATCTCTTCGAGCAGCGCTCAAGTATCTTTGTCCAGATCATTTCCCCTACATGCATGTTATATTTTACTTATTATTTCCTATAGAAACTATTTTCTGTATGCTTCTGTAGTGCAATGTGTTGAATTGTCTCGTTGTTTGTGTGCGAGAATAGAGCAAGAAGCAGAAGAGTCAACAGAAGACTTCAGAGAATCCTTAGAGCCATCAGACCCCACACTGCAAGGCAAGTCTCTAACCTTGATCATGTCTCCCCCAGTATTTTGAGTAAACTAGACTAATTTATGTTTTAAAGTATATACATGCTTTACGTTAAAGTTAAATGCTGTGTTGAAAGAATGTGAGTAGATATGACCTAAATTTTTGTGAAGCCCCTCATGTCATATTTTCTATGCACCCTTGTCACCCTATGATGTCATGGTTAGGCTGTGCTTATGCTCAAAATTATGTGTTAAGTGCTAAACGGTCACATGTGTGGAAAATATGTTCAAAACCCTTTTGTGAAAGGAAATGTGATTAGAATCGATAGTGAGGATGGTTTGATTGGTTGGTGCTGTGTGCACATTGGGAATGTGAAAGATTCCTCACTAAAGATTCATAAGGACAAGAATCTTGTGTTGTACTTCTATGCGGCATGAAAAATGTACCAACCACTTGCCTGGTATGGGACGGGCGCAACATAGTAGCTTTTTCTGTATTAGCTTTTCACTGCCATGGTTGTCGGTCTGGTTTCTCGAGAGGAAACTGGTGAGCCACAGAGGGCCACAAGTGGTGTGAGCTAATGAATGAATTAGGCGTATTGAAGGAAGACGCCCTACGCCAGGATTCCAAGTTGTGTGTGGCTGAATTCATAGGCTATGTGTCTTGCGGGACCATAGGTCTAGGCTAGGAAGAATTGGCTGGGGGGAGTACCCACAACGGTAATAAGGACTAGCATGTCTATTTACCAGGCAGGGAATTGTTAATGCTAGGATTGTAAACTGTTGTGTGATCTCGGCCTTGTCACATGCGTAAAAGTCGCATGGAGAGGTATCGACTTCAAAGTTGAGTGATCGGTGGATTGAAGTGGTATACCTTTGCAAAGTTATAATGAGTATCGGATACTCTGAGCTCCTAGGTCATGAAGTCTTGGCGCGGTGGATTCTATCCACGTCGATGCAGTACAAGTAGCTTTTGGGAAAGTTTTTCATAATATTGTTTAAAGTGGTGACTCATGGAAGACCGCCACGCATAACATCTTCTAAAAATCTAGTTTAGGACTTTAAAAGCCTCACTTTTTTAAAGCAAAATCTTTTCCTCAAAACTTAGATTGAAAAACTATTCTATTCTTATCTATGAACCAAAGAGCCCATCTTTTGGAAATCCCCCCTCATCTATATACCTGCATTCTTAATCGAGACTTATTGAGCACTATGTGGACAATGTGCTCAACCTTGCTTTTGCCAACAAATTTAGAGGAAGGATTCATTGATCCCGACTCCTATGGTCTTGAACCCAATGAAGAAGAAACTTCCCCCGAGGATCCAACTTACTAGAGGGTCACTTACCAAGTGGAGTCTGATGTGGAGGAAGCCCATGCAATAGCGCTGCAATTGAAAGATGAAGACCGTTGAAGACCTTTTGCTTGTCGTTGTTGTTTTATTCTGTGCCGACCTTTGTGTCGAAGAAAACTCCTTGATTTTGTATCAACACTAAATTGCGTCATTTTGGCGCTATGTTATTGTAATGTTGGTCCATGTGATCGGCACTTGTTTTAATTACTTGCATTGTTATATAATGCACCTTGTTGTTGTGAGCTTGCAATGTATCATTCTGAGTGAAACCCACCTGGGCGGTTGCCACTGCATTCCTCAAATGACGGTCCCACAGTGTATCCCTAGGGATACGTGGGGGTAGGTTCTCTGGCTGGTGGCCTACCTCTGGCCGCCATACTCCTGCTATATATGACCGCCACCCCCTATCCTTTTGGATGGGTTTTGCTTAGATTATACTGTTTAGATAGTTTTCACCGTTCATCGGTTTGTGGAACCCCAACTCGTACTCTTCATTGGTAATTGGCAATATTCAGATTGCGTCTACCGTGTTCTTGCTTGTGTTCTCGATTAGCATGAAAGGATAAGCGCCATGGTGTAGCGATTGTAGGGGTTCGAATCAGTTCTAATTGGAAACCGGATCGTCAACATTGAGTTCTCCATCAATCTATTTACCTCTACCTATCAGAAGATCGGGACACTGTTCACATCAGCTGAAGCTGTGGAATGGAATAGGATGGTAGATAAGGGAAACTTACTACCTCAGCTAGGTCTTAAAGATGTTAAGAAGGAGGATTCAAGCAAGAAGCCAGAATCATCATCATGCGGAAAATGAAAGATGTCCAAGAAAAACCAGATTGGACAACACTGGGAGGTCGCCGTTGCAGAGGAACCACCACCAGGAAAAGGTAACAAGTTATCATTCAAGAATAAAACCACTTCTGGTGGCCGCGATAGCGACCAGCTGGGAAAATAGACTAACCTGCAGGGAAACAAGAAGTGGTGTCACTTCCACAACTCTTCGGGACACGATCTCAAGAACTACCGGAATTGGTTCAAGCAATTAGACGACTTCTACCAAGGGATTGGACCGATGTTGACTTTGCTGCAACCAGATCAGGCCTACAGATTTAGAGACGCCGACAGAGACAAAGAGATGTCCTATCAGGTACCGTATAATCATATTAATGTTATTTTTTTAGTTTCCTCCTCTTTTGCTTCTAAGCGTCAGTTTAAGATGTATTATAGTGAGGTAAATCAAGCAGAGGCTCCCCTCGGTGAACCTTAATACGCCCGTTGGTTGGAAACTCCTTTAACTTTTGATCGGGCTGATTGTCCTGTTGGGCTTACGCGACCATTCAGACTACCTTTGGTCATTACCCTAATTATCAACAATGCTCGAGTTGAAGGAGTTCTAATCTATGGGGGCAGTTCCTTGGACATTCTATTGGTCAAGGCACTGGACGAGATGCAGATCCCTCATTCAAAAATTAAGCCCATAATTCCTCCATGTTATGAGATAATTCCTGGTCCCTCCATGATGCTGGTAACACTGGGAGAAGCAGATAACTTCCGAACAAAATTGATTACTTTCGACATAATTGATTGTGATTCGGCCTATAACTCTATTTTTGGCATGCCAACTCTCGCTAAATTCATGATGGCGATGCACTACGCTTATCAGTGCGGCAAGTTGCCGGGTCCCAAAGGTGTTATCTCGGTCCGAGGCAGTCGGAATACGGCGCTAACTTGTGATCGGTTATCCTTGGAGTTAGTGGATCAGCTTCCCCTTCGGGACGTCAAGATTGCGACCACGACTTCTGATACGATCAATGTTGCCCCGCGACCAGATGAAAAGTTAAAACTAGTTCCATTTTACCGAGATGACCCATCTAGAACCATTCGGATCGGATCATGCTTGGACGACAAATAGGGACTCGAGCTCGTTACTTTCCTCCAGACTAATGCAGATGTGTTTGCGTGGAAACCATCTGACATGCCTGGAGTCCCAAGGGAGGTAATTGAGCACAGGTTCGCAATTCGATCTCGACGGCGACCGATAAAGTAGAAGCTCAGACACTTTGCTGTTGATTGGCAAGAAGCCATTCGAGTGGAGTTGGATAAACTCCAGAAAGCAAGATTTATTCATGAAGTCGATCATGCTGAGGGGCTTGCGAACCCGGTCATGGTCCTAAAGTCCAATGGTAAGTGGCGCATGTGCGTCGATTACACTGGCCTAAATAGTGCATTTCCAAAGGATGATTTTCCCCTTCCTTGCATCGACCAGTTGGTCAATTCTACAGCCGATTGCGAATTGATGAGCTTCCTGGATGCTTACTCAGGGTACCATCAAATTAGCATGGCAGAAGAAGATGAAGAGAAAACTGCCTTCATCACACCATTTGGCACCTACTGCTACGTCAGAATGCCACTTGGTCTCAAGAACGCCGATTCCACGTACCAGCACTTGATGCAAAAGGCTTTTCTTTCCCAGATGGGGCGTAATCTTGAAGCTTACATTGTTGATTTGGTTGTAAAAAGTTTGAAAAGCTTGACTCATTTGGATGATGTTGCTGAAACCTTTTGTAATCTAAACAAGCAAGGAATAAACTTAAACCCGGGAAAATGTTCCTTCGGGGTTTCTTCTAGAAAACTCCTTGGTTTCCTTGTTTGTTCGAGGGGAATAGAGGTTAGTCCTGAGAAAATTAGGGCCATTGAGCAAATGATATCTCCTTCGACCATGAAGGACATCCAGAGCCTGACACGTCGCATGGCGGCTCTTAGCCATTTTATATCAAGGCTAGGCGAACGAGGCCTGCCTTTCTTCAAGGCTCTTCGCAAACACGATGGCTTTACCTAGTCGGATAAAGCCAAAAAAACTTTTCAAGAGGTTAAAATGTATTTGTCTAGTCCACCAGTACTGGTCTCTCTGAACTTGGGGGAGCCACTACTTCTTTATTTGGCGGCCACCCCTCATGCGGTCAGCGCAGTTCTGGTCGCGGAAAGAGAGGATGTACAACAACCAATCTATTACGTAAGTGAGGTACTTCACGGTCCAAAGGAGCGCTACCCTGAGGTCCAAAAGATACTTTACGCACTTCTGATGGCTTCCCATAAGCTACGACATTACTTTCAAGCACATAAGATTTTTGTACCTTCGTCCTTCCCATTGGGAGATATTATCCAGAATCCGGAGAAATCTGGTCGCATCGCGAAGTGGACAGTGGAACTTGGAGCATTTGACATCCATTTTACCCCTCGCACGACAGTTAAGTCTCAAATCCTCGCAGACTTTGTGGTCGAATGGACTAATCCTGACCATCCTAAGCAGGAATCCAAAGATTTATCCTGCACTGATCACAGGACGATGTATTTTGACGGCTCTCGTAGTTTTCAACACTCGGGGCTGAAGTGGTCTTAATCATGCCTCAAGGTGACCGGCTTAAGTATGTCATTCAATTACACTTTGTTGCGACCAATAACACAGCAAATTATGAAGGTCTTATTGCAGGGCTCCGGACAGCTAAATTCCTCGGAGTCCATCGATTAATGCTGAGGGGAGACTCACAGCTAATCGTAAACCTGGTAAACAAGGAGTACAGTACCTCTGAGACAATGACTCATTACCTGGGGGAAGTGAGGAAATTGGAAAAACAATTCAGTCATTTCGAAGTCCTATATATCCCGCGAAAGGACAATATTCTCGCAGACTAATTATCCAAAATTGGGTCCTCATGCACATCCGCTCCGGCAGGGTGTTCGTCGAACACTTGGAATGCCCTCCGATCATGACTTCGATCGAAGATGACCCGGTGACAGTTTGCGTCACCAACCTTGGGCATAAAGGAGATTGGACATATCCTTGGAGGGTCTATCTCGAACATGGGACCTTGCCCAAGGATGAAACTGAGAGTGATCGGTTAATTCGAAAAGTGCACCTCTATAAACTCATATATGGGGTTTTATACCGAAAGGGTACTCAAGGAGTATTCATGAGCTGCATATCTCAAGAGGAAGGTAAATCTCTCTTGAAAGAAATTCATGACGGTGTATCTGGTGCACACGCGTCATTTCGCACACTGGTTGGAAAAGCTTTCCGACAAGGTTTTTATTGGCCTTCGGCACTTCATCACTAGTACAGAAATGCAGTCTACTAACCCCTATCTTCTATCGGTTATTAGCGAAACAGCACAAAACCGATAGAAAATGTGCCTCGCGGTCATAAAAGCCCGACGGATGTATTTTCCCTATCGGTTTCTAAGAAACTTACCGATAGAATAAATAGTATGATTTACTCTAGCGGTGATGAACATATTTGCCGTTAGAAGAGATGCATAAGTACTGACGGAAGAATGTTGTGCGCCGATAGGACTGGTCGACTTCAACAACTAGACTTATTCTATCGCTACTATATGAATATACCGACAGAGTATATTAAAAATTCCTATCGGCAATATGTAGTTCGCCGATAGAATAGTTGACCTTCTACAAATATTTTTATTCTATCGGTAATGGATTCTTTTACCGTTAGAATATATAGAAAATTGCTTAGAACTGTTCGTCTTCTAATAGTTTTATTCTATCAGTAATGAATGTTTATACCGGTAGAATATTGCACAAAATATCTTAGAACTGTTGGCCTTCTACAACTAGTAATATTCTATCGGTAATGTACGTACACACCGATAGAGTATGTACAAAAATTCCTATCGGTAATATTTATTGTGCCGATAGAACCATTCGGCTTCTACAGATGTTTTTATTACTAACGGTATTCTGTTTTCTTACCGATAGAAAATATATAAATGTATAAATACACGGGTATGTCTCTTTCATTCTCACAGTTCATCTGGGGCTCGTAGTCCTAACCCGTAAGCTCCATGTACGGCCGGCGCACCTCTACAGGGGACCGCTGCACCTCCGCACCTCCATCGACGCCCTCTAGACGTCGGCATCCCAAGGAAGGTACGTAAAATTTCTGCAATATTGTTAGATTATTCTAATCCGATTATGGCAATAATTCTGCTTTTTTTGTATCCTTCATTTTGATGTGTCTTCTTTTCAATATGATTATGATCTGTTCAGGTCCTTGGATGATGCTCGTGAGGGGCAACGTATTTCACGGTTCTTCATCGCAGTACGCTACCTACGTTGGCTTGTTGGCGAAAGAAATGGTGAAGATCACCGTCGAGAGCTGGAAGGACGTGAAGGGCGAGATCTTGGTTGGCTCGGTCGAGAAGATGCTTAAGCCCGGCGTGTTTCTCAAATCAGGACCTATAGAAAGCATCTTACATGTTTTTGCATGCACCAGCTTGTGGCCAGATGCTTACCTGCTTGGAGAAGAAGAATCGTTGTTATTTGCACAGCCATTCTACACCATCACTACACAGAACAACATCTTGGAAGGTAGGTTCTTTTTGTTAATGGAGTTGAGTTGAGTTGAGTTGAGTTGATCGAGTTTGAGTCCGAGGAAATCACCAATACGTACAAATGTATGTCGACGGCAGTTCCAGCTCCTCGGGCGTCTTCGAACTGAACTCCTATGGTTAAGTCCAATGTGGTTCAGACATTTGCTGTTTTGGATGAATGGATTTGTGATGTATCAGGTCTAACTTGTAGTCGGTAGTTGCATTGTGGCAACCTGCAAAGGTTCCCTTTTATGTAAAATGCATGTATGGGCCACTGGGTCCTCGACGTGATCTGTTGTTAATTTCAGACGTGGCTTTTGTAATATACATCGAATGTGTGAATTATTGTATTTGTATATTGTTGTATATTTGTGTATCATGTATTGCTAATTGGGACATGAACTTGAATGTGCAGGGAGCATTTGTGTATTTAATTGTATTGGTAGGTAGGTGTGTATTTGTACTACTGTTTCAGACATGCACTTCAATTTGTGAACTGGCTTGTGTATGTTTGTACCTGAATTTGTATTGGTGAACTGGCATGTGTATGTTTGTACCTGAATTTGTGAACTGGCATCTGTAATTTCTTTGGCAAGATGAAGTCCCAACTACCTACGAAAAGTATTTTTGTGTCTCCTAGTTAATCCACAAATTAGCATTTCTTGAAATATATTGCTTTATCTTCTAGTTAAGATCCGTTTGATGTAAGATCTGTTTGATGTTACATTGATATGATTCCTTGAATGTGAGAAATGGCATGTGCATGTTTGTCCCAGTTTGGTAACAGTACCTCCTCTAACGGTAAGTACACATATTTACCGATAGGAAAACACATATATTTGTTCAGTCATGCATATTCTAACGGTAAATACACATATTTACCGATAGGAAGCACATATATTTGTTCAGTCATGCATATTCTAACGGTAAATGCACATATTTCCCGATAAAAAAACTAATGCTCGAGTGTCATGCATCATCTAACGGTAAGTACACATATATACCGATAGAAAAACTCATGTGCGTGCTGTGTCATGCATGATCTAACGGTAAGTACACATATTTACCGATAGGAAAACACATATATTTGCTCAGTATGTATATGCTCTAACGGTATGTGTGTGTTTTTACCGATAGAATATGTGAGCGGCAAATTACCTAGGTTAGTCTGACGGTTATTTCATGTATTTACCGTTAGAAAAATGTCCATTATAAGGAAAACCCCACTCGACCATTGCTGAGCTGCTCTTTAATTTGTTCTGTTGCACTCTGTGTCCCTCTGTTTGTGACGAAAGTTCCAGCTACACTGCTAGGGTGATCAGCGCAAGCTGGAGGGAAGTTGATTGCGCCCCTCTCTTTAAGGTATGCTTAATCGTCGACACTTATCTCTCTCTCCCTCTAGATCTCCCTTCCTCTCTACTTGCAAGCTAGCTGTATTGTGTAGTTCCAAGTTTGTAACTCTAAGCTTGGGAGCTTGGTAGCTGGAAATGCGTCATGTTTTAGGAGCTAACTAGCTTGTATTGTGTAGTTAGCTAGGTTAATTAGTGTTAATTTCGTCAGGCTAGGGTTCAACACATGTATCTGTTGTAAGAGGCTGTACATGTACATATACATAACTTAATCGGGCAGGTTTCATGCATGGCTTACTTGTTAAATTTTGTTAATTGTAGATGGACAGGAAATATTGGATGTATGGAATAAAACGTACTACTCTTGAATATTTGGATGGTGTGAATGAGTTTATTAAATTTGCTGAGCAACAAAAGGAGAGGAAGGGAGAGCAAAATATGCTCTGTCCTTGTATAGATTGTATGAACTTGAAGAGGTTTAGCAACTCTGATCAAATTAAGAGTCATTTGATTCGTCGTGGTTTTAATGCGCGATACACCCGTTGGATATGGCATGGCGAAGATCTTGAGGAAACAATTAGCACCACTACTACCAATCAGCACGACTCGGATGTGGATTGCAATAATATCGATGATCATCCCAATTTTGGTAATGTTCATTCCGATGTGCACGTAGATGATGATGATGACAATCTAGATGAGATGTTACGTGATGTAGAGGAAGATTACAACGAAAATGACTTCTGTGAATTTGAGAAACTGATTGCTGACTCTGAGAAGCCTCTGTTCCGTGGATGTGCAACATTTACAGAACTGTCTTCTGTGCTGAGATTATATAACTTGAAGGCAGGAAACGGTTGGAGTGATAAGAGTTTCACGGCACTATTAGATCTTCTAGCGGACATGCTTCCAGAGGGAAATGAGTTGCCAAGATCTACTTACCAAGCCAAAAAACTGTTGTGTCCGTTGAGAATGGAAATCGAAAGAATACACGCATGCCCAAATGATTGTGTGTTGTACCGTAACGAGTACTCCAGTTTGCATGTTTGTCCAAGATGCGGCGCATCGAGGTATACGCGTAGGGACCGGATTGACAGTGAACGTCACGAGGTAAGGAAAGGGCCCCCGGCAAAAACTGTGTGGTACTTGCCTGTGATACCTAGATTGAAGCGGCTGTTTGCAAATCCGAAAGTCACGAAGCACTTGCGTTGGCATGCTGAAGCCCGGAAACAAGACGGAAAACTGAGACACCCAGCTGATTCTATTCAATGGAGAAACATCAACAGAACATTTGCTGAGTTCGGCGGCGAACTTAGGAATGTAAGGTTCGGGCTGAGTACAGATGGTATGAACCTACATGGTAATATGAGCAGCCGGCACAGCACTTGGCCGGTTCTTTTATGCATCTACAATCTTCCTCCTTGGTTATGCATGAAGCGCAAGTACATCATGATGGCGTTACTAATCTCAGGACCCAAACAACCCGGAAATGATATTGACGTGTTTCTAGCGCCTTTAATCGAGGACTTACAGAAATTGTGGAGCGAGGGTGTGCAGGTGTGGGATGCATACAACAAAGAGAATTTCATCTTGCGGGCCCTGATATTTTGCACCATAAATGATTTTCCTGCCTACGGCAATTTGTCGGGGTATAGTACGAAAGGAGCCAAGGCTTGCCCTATTTGCCTAGATGAAACTGAGAGCATGTGGCTGCGAAACTGCCAGAAAACAGTGTACATGGGTCACCGCAGGTTTCTTCCGGTGCATCACACGTACCGTAAGAAGAGGAAATCATTTAACGGGAAGCCTGAGAAGGGATCAGCTCCAGTGTTTCTGACCGGTAAGGAGATTTACTCACGCGTGAACGACATCAAAGTTGAGTTCGGTAAGCATTCTAAACCTCGAGAAAAAAATGTTTGGAAGAAGAGATCGATTCTCTGGGATCTACCGTACTGGGAGCACTTACAAGTTCGACATTGCATTGACGTCATGCATGTAGAGAAAAATGTCTGTGACAGTTTGATTAGTTTGTTGTTGAACATTCCGGGAAAGACAAAGGATGGTGTGAAAGCTCGTCGTAACATGGTCAAAATGGGGATAAGGACTGAGCTTGCACCTTTAGAGAATGGAAAGCGTACATACCTCCCCCCGGCCTGCTACACGTTGTCCAAGAGCGAAAAAACAGAACTCTGTCGGTGCCTGCACGGTGTTAAAGTTCCATGTGGGTACTCCGCGAACTTGAAAAAACTTGTGTCTATGAAGGACCTAAGACTGGTTGGCATGAAGTCCCACGACTGTCATGTCTTGATGTCACAGATGCTATCAGAGACAATCACAAACCTATGTTATTTCTTCAACGCAATATCTTGCAAGGTAAGTACGTGCACTCGTACTATAAGTTCACTACCTCCATTTGTGGAGCTTAATTAGAAGATTTTTCTGATATGAATATTTGGTGCAACTGTGTCCTCGTAGGTAATTGATCCCGATGGACTGGACGCTTTGCAATGCGACGTGGTTAAAACTCTTTGTCAGCTCGAGATGTATTTCCCTCCATCCTTTTTTGATGTTATGGTCCATCTGATTGTTCACCTTATCAGAGAAATTAAGTTTTGTGGACCTGTGTGCCTGCGCTACATGTATCCATTTGAGAGATTTATGGGTGTATTGAAGGGATACGTAAGGACTCGTCGTCGACCCGAGGGGAGTATCATGGAAGGTTATGCCGCCGAGGAGGTGATTGAATTTTGCACAGATTATATGGCCGGGGTTGACCCAATTGGTGTTCCTAGGTCCCGACACGAGGGTAGGCTTGAGGGAATTGGAACGATTGGATTCAAAGCTATCGTCCCCGCTCGTGATGTGTACGCAAAATCACATTTTTGGGTCTTACAACACATGACGGAGGTCGAGCCATACATACACGAGCACAAGGTAATGTTACGGTCACAGAATCCTTCGAAGTCAGACGTTTGGGTAAGCAGAGAACATAACAGGAAATTTGCTGAGTGGATCCAAGAAAGAGTCACGCGAGCTGCCGAGGGCTCCGTAAGTGAAACTGTGACATGGTTGGCTAGAGGCCCAAGATTCACTGTAGGGACTTGGCAGGGGTACGACATCAATGGGTATTCATTTTACACAAGAGCTCAAGACGCCAAGAGTAGCACGCAATGTAGCGGAGTGACACTGTTTGCTATTTCCGAGGATGCCAGGTCAGTAAGGGCGCTGAACTCATATTACGGTGTTATTGACGAAATATGGGAGCTCGATTACGGATTACTTAAGATTCCCCTGTTTCGATGCCAATGGGTCGAAATCCCTCGAGGTGTTCAAGTTGACAGTTACGGGTTTACTCTCGTCGATCTTGGTAGAGTCGGACACCAAGATGATCCATTCATACTTGCAAAGCAAGCCACACAGGTATTGTACATCGTTGACCCGGCCAATCCAAACTTGCATGTTGTCCTCCACAGCAAGAAACGTATTGTTGGGGTCGAAGATGTTGTCGACGAAGAGGAGTATAACCAATTCGATGAAATACCTCCATTTTTAGAGGACATTCAATCTATCCGTACTGAAGATATCGACGAAACAACGTATCTGCGAGATGACCACGAAGAAGGATTATGGGTTGAGAACCATTGATGATTAATTTCTATTTCAGGGATAAATGCCAAGCAAACAGCCCACAAGTTCTGCAGCAAGGTGAGGCCTTATCATTAATACATCAGGCAGTACATTTTTCTTTAGAATTTAATGATAAGCTAGTTCACAGCATTAATACATCTCAATTTTACTCCACAGCATGAGTTCTAACATGTACAGTACCTTTATCCTGTAAATATTTAATTCTTCCCTTCAAATAGCACTTGCAAAAATCTCATCGCAGCCTCTTCAAATTAAGTTCAGCAAAAATCCCTTTTTTCTGACGGTATTTTGTTATTTATACCAATAGAGAAGAACATCTTCTCTCAGGCACTTCAAAACGTTTTCTATCGGTATTGTTCTATTTTACCGTTAGAATAAATTCGTTTGTCTCACGGTATTTGTTGTCTGACAGTTTTTTCCTGTTTTTACCGATAGAAGAAGACTCTGCCGCTTTGAATTCTCAAACGTGTCGCCATGCGTCGCCTTGGAAACTCTATAAGTACCTCGCCATGCGTCGCGGTATTTTGTTGTTTTTCTAATTCTCGAACGGTTCGACTCCTGATCTTCTGTTTCGCAATGACAACCTCCATGGGATCGTCATCCACGGCCTCCCCGGTAAGAACTCTAAATCTCCTCGGTTTACCCCTGTATTGTTAATCCATGTTCAGTTCATTCTTGACCTGTTGATTTGCACAAGGAATGGTAGCCGTGGAAGACACTGCCAAAGTGAAGGCTGACCTGAGGGCCCTCCAGGAGGAGCACAAGCTCCTTACAGACAAGCACACTCAGCTACGGCTTGACCTTGACGATCTCTTCCAGCGCATTAAGCGCATGAAGACGGATGGTGACAATGCTAGGGCGAGGACGAGGCGTCTTCGCGAGGAGAAGAAAGCCGCGGATATGACCATCGCTGGCTGCGGTTTGACTATGAAGGATACCATAGCAAAGCTGAGGGAGGTCGCAGGCCTTCTTGACGCGGTAGTAGTAGATCCTAGGGACAACTTGTCGCTAGAGGAGTCCTGCGTCCTGGCTGCAAGTCTAACTGACTCTATTCTACATGCAGCCAGGGCTAAGACCACCCCTTGACCTAGCATTTTGGGTTTTATTTTTTTTTGTAAGTGATAAAACAACAATGAATGAACAATTTCTTTTTATGTCAATTTTCCAATTTTCCGGCTATCTTCCCTCTTTCTTTAACATTCTGCAGCTTTCAACCACGGTCTGTTTGATGTTAAATTGTGTACCTTTTCATTACTCTGACGGTATTTTGTTGTTTTTACCGATAGAAAAAGGGCACACAAATCTCAAGCACTTAATCAAAAAAATTTTCTGGGGAAAATTGGGCTCACGGGATTTTTTTGTTTATACCGATAGAAAAGGGCACCTTTTCATTACTCTCACGGTATTTTGTTGTTTTTACCGATAGAAAAATGGCACCCAATCTCAAGCACTTTAAAAAAATTTTCTGTGGAAAATTGGTCTCACGGGATTTTATTGTTTATATCGATAGAAAAATGCATCCACTAATTCAAATATTTTTCCGGGAAATTTACTTTTTCTATCGGTCTTATTTTGTTGTTTCGATAGAAAATTACATAAGTCTATCGGTATCATTTTGTTATACCGATAGAAAAGTTCCTCCGCTACTTTATTACTCGTACACGGCCCTTTAGTTTCCCTCCACTCGAACAATTCCACCTTAGAGCATGTAACATCCTGAGTTTTGGGGTGAAAAGTTTCTTTCTTAAAAATCATGCATACATATGTCTCTTCTAGATCAACCAAATCAGCCTCAGCTTTATTCTGTTCTAGCCCTAATTTCTCCAAATCTATCCTGTGACCCCAAGTCAAGATCTGACTTTCCAGATTTGATCTATCAGTTATCCTAAATCTAAAAGCCTTCAGAACCCAGATTCAATTCTATCTCTAACTTCCAGAATTATCAACTCTTTTCTGTTTTCCAAAACAGAATATCTGTTATTACCTTTTACCCTAAGTTTCAGAAATTCAGATTTAATCAAAATCTTAGCCAAGTTCAGACCAGATTATTCCTGGATTATGACCAAGGGTATGCCAATACCTTAATCCAAAAAGTTGGCAGCCAGATTTCACCATCTGAACCTTTTTCGCAAATCAGTCCAAGAGTATCGCAGATCAGTCCTTTTTCCAGATTTTCTAAAAGCCAGAAAAGGCAAAATGTTGCAAATCATCTCCAAATTCAAATCTGATTCAGGGAACACCTTCCAAATGCTTTTCAATACAAATTCTTCTTTTATGAGTATCTCAAAATCAAACCCTAAATCCCAGAATTCGAGATCAAGAAGTTTCACACTTATTTTACCCTAATCTACTCTGTTTTCAGTTCATATCAAAAGTCATCCAAATGTCTCAAACTTTATCTTCTAGCTGTGCCAAATCATCTATGGAATTAAGTATACCAAAACAGCAGAATCAATTTCAGTTTAAACCTTCCAAATCTCCAGAATTACATTTCAGTCCAAATCAAGAATTTGAAATTGCAATCAAGCCCAAATTCGACCAGGACAGCAGCTGCTGTGCACGACCAGAGATCGTCGTGCAGTTGCGCCGCGCTTGCTCGCTGCCGGCCACGCCTCGCCTCGCCTGAGCTCGTACTCACTTGAGTTGCATGTGCACACGCGTCCACGCCCCAGCCATTGCCGTGGCAACGCCGTGGCAGCGCCGTTGAACAGCATATGCTCCTGCGCGCGACCAGCAACAGGCTTTTGTCAGCAACATTGTGCCACGTTGCCAGCCCTTGTCGCCATTGCCTTGCACCGCCCGACATTGATGAGACCCGATGTAGCACAGCTTCGCCTTGCCAGTGCACAGTCGCGTCGCCGCTCGCCGTTGTTGCATCTGCGCCCGGCAAATCTTGTCAACTGACACCGATTCAATGCTGTAAATCCTTGCAAGCTATGCCACTGCTCTATTTAAACCACCAGTGCCTTGTATCATCTCCTCTTCACCAGGACTTAGCCAATTTTACAAATTCTCTCGCTGTCGTCTTCTTCTCCGGCGAGTCCAGCAAGAAGCTCCACGGTGGCAGCCTCAACCGCAGCATCTCTTGCCAAATTAACAGTACCAGTGAGTTCCTCTCATCTCACTCATCGTGCTGTACCACTTAATTGGATTACCTTGCACCTTATCGCCGGCGATCATCGGAATTTGCTGAAACTTGAAGAATGCCCTGTTCCGGCAATGCAGGCCAAATTACCCCGAATTAGCTTTCGATCCTGTGGAAGAAGTTGATCAGTGCGCCATTTCCAGCAAGCCTATGCATCAAGATCTCCAGATTGAGCTTCAATCGAAGTTTTCCCCAATTTTGAGCTTCTCCAGAAACCGGCGATCGTCGCCAGGCTTCTCCGGCCATCCTCCGGCCAAATTGATCGTGCAGGTAGTTTCCTCTTATCTCTCTTTCACTCTCCAAGCTTGGAATCGAGTTCATTCGGCCTAAAACAAAAACCCCCAAATGGCAGTGTTCTTCTCCGGCGTCGATCACCGGAAAACCTATTCCTGGCCGTTTCAGCTTCATCCACTTTGTCATTCATGTGTGCCTCAACCTCCTAAACATTTTTGCCTTTTAGCTCGATCTTTGAAACTGCCCAGAATTCAAGTTTTAGCCATGCCAAAATCTTGTCCAGAACTGCTCCAGTGCAACTAGTTCACCTCAGTTCATCACTGAATTTCATCACCTTCTGGCCATCTTCTGCCCTAGATCCTGTTGAATGATTTGTTCCTGTTATCAATGCCTACCTCCCAGACAAAGTGGTGCATCATTTGGAGCCCTAGATCAAAAGTTATGCCAAGCCCTAGTTTCTGGCCATGTCAAGATCAATGCCAGACTATGTCAGTCAGTGGCATTAGCCCTTTTCACTCCCTTCCAGATGTGCATTTTGGGCATAACTTTGTCCCTTAGATTCCTGAGGTTGTGATCAACATTTTCTTCTTCTATCACAACTTGATTTGAGCCCTTGAATTATATTTGCCGCTAAACCCTAGTTTTTGACACTGTCTTAGTGCATGCCAGCCAATGGCATTAGCCTTGTTTACCCACTTCTGATTGTGCATTTTGAAAGCCACTTTGTCCACTGAATTTGTAGAGTTATGATCTACATTTTCTTCTACTGTCATAACTTGAGATAAGCTCTCTAGTTTTCCTTGAAGTTATGTCAGAATCTTGATCTGAATGTCAATCTGCCGACATTCGCTGTTCTTGATCAAACCAGCCACAAAACTGATGTTCTTATTGTAACCTTGAGATCCTAAGAGCATCTACCACCCATCCTTAGCCAAATCCTTGAAACCCTAGATCTCAACTCAGCTCAGCTTGTAATCTCAATTATCTTCAGTATCGTTCAGTCACTCTTGTTAAGCATATCTGCATATAGATCCTAAAACATCTTAATATATAAGTAATATTTGTGTGTATTATTTGGTTTGTCGTCAAGCAGATTCAGAAGCTGAGATCGAGGACTTCGCTGTTGAACCGTCATCAACTGCTGTTTCTTACGACGCGGAAGGCAAGTCATATCCTTGGTCATCTTGAACCTATATTTTAAATGTTGCTAAAACATAACCTTGAATATAGGCAATATTGCATGTGAAAGATTGAGAATGGTTGATTTATGAATTGGCAGTACTAAACTGGTTATCTGTGAAATGTGAAATAAACAAGTTTTGAGCCATGAACTATTATATGTATCTATATACTTATATTCATGAAATAAAACCCCTAGCCGTGACCAAAAAAATGGTATGGATGGCTGTAGCACTGGAGGTGCTAGACTGCAAAGGAATGCAGGCACTGAAGGTGCAGGGTTGTGGATGGTCTGGTCACTGGCATATAAGGACTAGAACCTTGTGTTGTGCGTCTAGTGGCATGAACAACGTGCTAACCGCAAGCCTGGTATGAGACAGGCCTGAACAAGTACTTATGTGGATCGTACATGAAACCCCTGCATGAGTTGTGTTGTGATGATTGACTTGGAGGCTGACTCCCACTATCACTGAAGGTGATCTGATATTTGACCCAGTAATGGGAAAATGAGGTGGGGTGGAGGTTATGATACAGCCTACCACAACTGTGTTTCGCTGAGAGCCATAGGGTCGGGGGTGAATTGTAAGTGATGCATAACAAAAGTTCTTGTTATCTCCACCTTGCCACTCACACATGGTTGTGAGGAGGGGTCTAATCATTTTGATAGGATGGGCTTGAAAGTGGAATATCTTGCGGGTAAATTGGTACCTCTCTGCAGAGTTAAAAACGTATTCGAATATTCCGAGCTCCCGGGTTTATAGGAGTCTGCTGCGGTGGATTAAATCCACGGGGTGTGACACAAGTATTATTTTCTAAATAAAATATGTTTAATCAAGATTACCCAAATGACATGTGTTGTCATGATAAGGAGTGTTGCCGTGGGCTGTCGTGTGTCGACGTGTCGCGGTAGTGCTATAATCTAGTGAACATGAATGATGATGTTATATTATGAAAAGTGATGCCATGAGATGAGGTATGAAAGAAAAAGATTATTTTATAAACATCCATAATTCTTGACTAGTCTAGGTTCATGTCATCACTACTATATGTATCTACTCTTACCTATGACTTGCTGAGTACGTAAGTGCTCACTCTTGCAACCTACAAATCAATAGACGGAACGATCAACAATCAAGATGAAGGCATGGAGTACGTCGTGGATCCAGAAGGAGGAGCGTCAGTCCCGTCATTTCCCTGATGTGTGTTGTTCTGCTGTCCACTTCTCTTTTGTGGGTGGGTCACCTATCTTCTGCTGTGTAGATGTTATTTTGCTAAACCATGTATGCCGTGAAGGCATTGTAATCTCCTTATGTAATATGAAGGCCAGCAGGCCACACTGCTTAACTATTTTGTAAGTTACTCTGTTGTAATGTGATATACTCCTGTGCTTGACTTATCCTGGGACGTCAAGGGTATGTGTATGCTATGCATATATGGGACTAGCTGCAGCGAGCTAGGTCTCTACAGGAGTAGTCGTAGTCCCAGTCTCGGGGCACGACAGAGCACTGCGTCTCTTCGAGAGCGAAGAAAACCCCAACCTCCACCGTGAGCACTCACTTCCTCTCTCCTACACGACGATCGCCGGCTGGACACTGGTTCGTCACTGCCACCGGTTCTTATTTTCGTCCTTCGCCCGCCGCTGCTGCGTTCTACACCGCCTCTCCATCACCAGAACTGATCGCCGCCGTAAATACCCTAATTCGTCGTTCTATTTCCAGCATCTTCTTTATTTGATCCTAGTGTTTTGCACGTACTAATTCTTCGAGTTTTGCAATTACACTAGGGTTCCCTATTGTGTTGACTTATGTACATTCCGCAGGCAATGTTGATTTTAATTAGGGTTTACATAATATGTTCCAGTGCTGTAATGAACCTGTTTTGAGATTTTAACTTCTCTATACTGCTGTATGTGTGATCAATTGTATCCAACTGCCATGTAATGCAGATTATATGTTGGAGGTGTTCTTACACATATTCTATCGGCAGCTCATGTGTTTACCGATAAAAAATTTTTCTACACAAGTAGTAAAACTTAATTTGGATCTGGAAGGACATGAGCCATGCAATGTACTAGTTTGGTTGGGAATTTTTACTCACTTCGTATGAATATATGGCAATGTGGATGTGTCGCGCCCCGCACAGGGTACCACGACTACTCCCGTGGAGACCTAGCTCGCTGCAGCTGGCCTCATACATACATACCACTGACTTCCCAGGATAAGTCAAGCACAGGAGTTCATTGCAGCAGAGTAACTTACAAAATATCATTGATAAACAGTATGGCCTGCTGGCCTGATACAACAAGAGCAATACAATGCCTTCACGGCACAAATGGTCTAATTAAAACAAAAGACAACTACTCGGCGGAAGCTAGGCGAAACCACCACAGTCGTAAGAAGTTGACAGCAGAACGGCACACTTCAGGGTTCTGGCAGAACTGGCTCTCTTCCTTCTGGATCCACGAAATCTTCCAAGCCTTCGTCTTGGTATTGTAACACTCCATCTATTGTTGATAAGTTGCAAGGGTGAGCACTTACGTACTCAGCAAGTCATAGGTAAGAGTAGAGATATGTATAGTAGAGATGTCATGATCCTATGCTATTGAGGGAAAAGAGGTGAGAGGGTTTTTCCATAAATACTTTTCTTCCAAGCTTTTCAAATCTCATGCTCATGGCAGCATTTCATATACTTAGGGCACAATCCACATGCCTCTTAGATATCATATGATCACTAAATTATGGTACTACCGCGACACGTCAACACATGACAGCCCACGGCAGCACCCCTTATCATGACAACACATGTCACTTGGGTAATCTTGAACTAACAAATTTTAATTTATAAAACAATACTTGTGTCACACCCCGTGGATTTAATCCACCGCGGCATACTCCTAAAACTCGGGAGCACGAAGTATTCGAATACATTTTTAACTCTGCAGAGGGGTACCAATTTACCCGCAAAATATATCCACTTTCATGCCCTTCCTATCACAAGGATTGGACCCCTAACTCACTTCATACTATGAGCGGCAAGGTGGAAATAACAAGGACTTTTGCCATGTTTCACACACAATTCACCCCAGACCCCGTGGTTTTCTTCACGCAAACCACAGTTGTGGCAGGGTTTCACAACCCCCACTAATTGGCGTCTTCCCCTCAGGGTCAGCGTGCATGATCACATCCTGTGATATGTGTTGGAGCGCACCCCGTGTTAATCGTGAGTTTGTCGTATAGGGGTTTCATGTGTGATCCACATACTACTTGTGCAGGCCTGTCCCATACTAGGCTTGCGGTAGGCACGTTAATCATGCCACTAGACGCACAACACAAGGTTCTAGGTCCTTATATGCCAGTGACCAGATCATACCACAATCCATGCACCTTCAGTGCCCGCACAACCAGTGCAGCCAAGCACCTCCAGTGCTACCACCATTCCATACCAAAATACTGGTCACGGCTAGGGGTTTTATTTCATGAATATAGATTTATATACATAATATATTAGTTCATGGCTCATTATTTGATCAATTCACATTTCACAGGCATCAGCCTGAGGCTGCCATTTCATAATTCAACTATTCTCAACCTTTCTCATGCAATATTATTATTTTATAATCAAGGTATATTCTAGCAATTCATAAAATATAGGTTCAAGATGTTCAAGAATATGACTTGTCTTCTGCGTCGTAAGAAACAGCAGTTGATGTCGGGTCTGCGACGAAGTCTTCGAACTCGGACTCTTGCTCTGAACAAGGATCAAACAAGCAAATAGGCATTACAATCAATCCTACTCTTACTATTCCACTATATGCGATAATGCAAGGAGAAACACTTAGGCGAAACAAGATTTGGAAGCGATTTGGGTTAAACTATGGAAACCAAGGTTAAGATTAGTTGTCAAGGGTTTACAAGGTTCCAAATGTTCCAAAATATCAGAATGATAGCGAGGCTGCGGCTGGTTCGCTCAAAAACAACGAACGTCTTTAGGTCGATATTCGGTTCAAGGCATCGACATAGGGTCGATGGATGATAGAGGGCTCAACTCAAGTTGTGACAGTAGAATAAAATGTAGATCACAACATCAAGAGTCTAAGGGACAAGGTTATGTTCAGTTTGCATACCCAGATGGGGTCAAAATGGCCCAATGCCATTGGCTGACATAAGCTGACAATGCCCAAGAATGGCATTGACATGGTTTGAACAGTTTCTAGTAGCCAAAATGGGTTTTTATTCATGCATATGATGCACAAGGTAGTGAAGCAACTGTTTGACAAGGTAATTTTTGGTTTGCATGACCAGAGGTGGGTGAACAGGGCTAATGCCACTGGCTGGCATAGTTTGACATAGAGTTGACATGGCCAGAAATTAGGGTTTGCCATATCTTTTGATCTAGGGCTCCAAATGATGCACCACATTGTCTGGTAGTTAGGCATTTGTAACAAGAACAAATGTCTCCACAGGATTTAGGGCAGGAGATGGCCGGAAAGTGATGAAAACTAGCAAGGAAGTTGACTGGCCTGGAGCACATGCAACATAAACAGTGCAGTAACTAGGGCATAGCTATATCTCACAATCTAGGCCGAATTGGAAGTCGTGATAGAAGACAAAGTTGCTCAGAATGGTCCAAAACATCTAAATGGCAAAGTGGTTTGAGCTGGAGTGGCTGGATTTGGAAGATACTGGCTGGAGAAAAGATGAACTCAAATCTGTTTTGGGCATTTCTGATTTAAAGTGATTGAACTCAATTCCTTGCTTGAGTATGGTCCTCAGGGTACTAGAAATGCATTGGTGAAGTTAGATTAACAGATTGCTCAACAGAGAAGCTAAATCAGCAAGTACAAGTTCATGTTCATGGCTGGAAATTGGGGGTTTTTGATTTACAACGAATTTGTTCAAACCAGTAGCTCAGGGGTCTTAAGTGAGCTATTCTAAGCATATTTCACTACTGGTTCGAAGATCAATTCATTCTGGAATGAAATTAATTGCTCGCCGGAGCTACTGGAGTAAAACTGAAATTGCCGGCGACTGAGGGTATTTAGACTAAATTCCAAGCTCGAGAAGCATGAGGGAGATGAGGGAAGCTCACTGGAGGTGTTGGATTGAAGAAGGAAGCAGTGGAGAAGCTTGGCACCGTGCTCCCTCTGCTGCTCACCGGGGAAGAAGAAGAAGACGACGAGGTTTGAGGACTTAGGTGTTTCTGGTGGGTGTGTGATGCTTCACTGAGGCCAGAGGCTATTTATAGAGGATTTGGGGAAGATGCAACGGCTAGAAGTGCACGGGGAGTTGAAGCCGGCAAGGAAGTGACAGGAAGCGACTTCACGGCGAGCTGGCGGCGAAACGACTTGGTTCAGCGGCCGTGAAGGCTTTATAGGTGATGGGAAGGTGAACTGATGGCTGGCCGCGGCGAGTTCTCCACGTGGCGCAAAGCTCCTGCGTCGACCGTTGCTGGTGGCGTGCAAACGGGAGAAAACAATGGCTGTGAGTTGCGCCGGGGAAGATCCACAGTAGCCAATAGTGCTCGCACACGTGGCACTGTTCAGCTGGCAAAGATGGCGACCACGGCTGGCTTCCACGACTATGGGCTACTGTAGCAGTGCAACAGGGCGTGCTCGAGGTCGAAGCTCCCGTGCTCGTGCGCTGTCCCAGGTCGTGGTCGAAGACGGCTGAGGTGCTGCGGTCGAAAACAGTAGAGTTGGTCGAAGACAGCTTCTGGTCGAAGTCGAAATCAGCTGATCCGGTCGTGAATTGAGGGGCTGGTCGATCCAGGGGCATAAGTGTAAGAGTTTCTGTTGAAAAGTGGACTGATTTGTAATTCTGGTCTTAGAGAGGTTTAATCTGGAATTTGATTGAATGGATGAGTATAATATTTCTATTAATACTCATTTAGCTCAAATCTGGAGAAAATTTGATAAGGTTTGAGGGATTTCACCTATTTTCGAAAATAGGGTAAAATTAGGGTAAAATAGATCTGGATTTTGTCGATCTTGAATTCTGGTGATTGGGGAGAGATTTTGAAGTTTAAATAGAAGGGAAATATGTATCAAATAGCATTTGGGAGGTGTTCCCTGAAGAAATTCTGAGGTTGGAGTGGATTTGTGAATTTTAGCCTTTTCAGGCTTCCAGGTAAACAGAAAAGGACTTATTCGCAGTAAAATTTGGGCTAAACTGCGAAAAGTGTTTAGATGAAACAATCTGGTTCCCAACTTTTTGGAGTAAGTTGAGGGTAAACCTAGGAACATATTCCAAAAGATACATGAGTCTGGATAGGGTTAAACCATGATAACTCAGTTATCTGGGATCTGGGGTACTTAGGGTAAATCTGAATTTCCTGTTTTCGAAAACAGAAAGAGACTTAGATACTGGGAGTTAGGGTTAGAATTCAATCTGGCTCCTGAAGACTTTTATCTTCAGAATAACTGGTAGGTTAAATCTGGATGATCTGATCTTGATCTGGATCTAGAGAACAGGTTTGGAGATTTTTAGGGTTTGGGAGAGATTAGGGTTTAGCTGATCTGGCTACTGCTACAGGGATACATGCATGCAGGATTTTATGCAAAAACTTTTCACCCCCAAAACCAAGGTGTTACAAGCCTACCCTCCTTAAAGAAATCTCGCCCCGAGATTTACCTAGAGAAAAGAAAAGAAGGGGATAGGTCTGAAGCAAATCTTCCTCTTTTTCCATTGAACTTTGCACAGCTTGATCTTCTTTCTTTGAAGTTGACGCTCATCTCTGGCTACAATCCGGAGTGGTTGCTCAAGCTAGGTGAGGTTCTTCTGCAATAAAATACCAAGAGTTTCTACCTGATCCGCGGGTTCTTCCGGGTATTTCCGAAGTTGAGGGACATGGAACACATCATGTACTCCTCCAAGTTCTGATGGTAGTTCCAGTTTATAGGACACTTCTCCTCTTTCTCTTGAGTATCTTGAATGGTCCGATACGTTCCTTCCTCCTGACTCGTTCCAATGTAATGGGGTTCTGCACTTATGTCCATATAAAGCTCCAAATGGTGCTAGCCTGATAACTGTGGTTATAGGTAAATTCTGCAAATGGTAAGCATTTTTCCCATGAAGTCCCATTATTCAAAATGCAAGCTCTTAGCAATTCTTCCAGGATCTGATTGACTCTCTCAGTTTGTTTCCCCGTCTGTGGATGATATGCAGTGCTGGACTGCATCTAGGTTCCCAAGGTTTCATGAAGTTGGTCCCAAAACTTTGATGTAAACTGACTTCCACGATCTGAGACTATCTTCTGAGGGTCGGCCTTGATCCTATGGCACGTGTCACCTTTTATAATGTATGCCGCAATATCGACCTACCAAAATCGAGTTTTCAAGTCCTGATACATCTTGATGTTACCAAGGTGTATTGAGTATGAAGTTTTGATGAGCTTTATGCAGAATCAGCTCTTTGTGGTCTGCGCTTTGAGGTACACAGATCCTTCCTTGGTACCATACAATTCCTTGTTCATCCTCAGAAAATCCTGAGCCTTACCTAATCTAATTCGGCTCTTGATCTTGCAGATCTCTTTATCTTCCTTTTGAGCACTCTCTATTTGTCCCTTGAGTCAGGATATTACTGTGAGATTGGCTAACCTCCCTGACGGTACCACTTCTATCTCTAGTCCTTGCAATTCTTGCTGTAAGTGTGGGTTATTCAACACAACTTCTTGTAAAGTGTAGGCCTTTCTACTCAAAGCGTCTGCTACCACATTGGCTTTTCTTGGGTGGTAGAGAATGCTGAGGTCATAGTCCTTGATTAGCTCTAGCCAACGATGTGGGCGCATGTTGAGTTTTGCCTGGGTGAAAATATACTTGCAATTCTTATGATCCGTGTAGATTTCACACTTATTCCCAAGTAAGTAATGTTGCCATATCCTCAAGGCATGTACTACCGCTGCTAACTCCAAGTTATGAATAGGGTAGTGCAGCTTTAGCTGTCGTGAAGCATAAGCTACCACTTGGCCTTTTTGTATCAACACACAGCCTATGCTTAGTCTTCAAAGCATCTCAGAACACTTCGAAGTCATCCTTACTATCTGGCAATGTGAGGACTGGCGTGGTTGTTAAATTTTCCTTAAGTTTCTGGAAACTTTCCTCGCACTTGGCGGTCCATTCGAATGTGACTTCCTTCCTAAATAGATTGGTAAGGGATTTAGCAATCTAAGAAGATCCTCCAATAAATCTCTGATAGTAACCTGCTAATCCTAAAAAGCTTCTGATCTCTGACACGCTGGTAGGTTGCTTCCATTCCTTGATCACAGCGATCTTGGCCGAGTCCACTAAAATTCCTTTTTCTGTCAAAACATGGCCGAGAAATGCAATCTTCGTCATCCAAAATTTGCACTTGTCGGATTTGGCATAGAACTTGCACTCTCTTGGTCTTCTCAAGTCTTTGTGCAAGTGCCGCTTATGTTCCTCTGGACTTCTGGAGTAGATGAGGGTGTCGTCTATGAGCACAATGACAACTTATCGAGATGATCCATGAATGTGTTGTTCAAGATGTTCATGAAGGCTGCAGTAAACTCGTACAGCCCGTATCTTGCAGTGAAAGCAGTCTTGGTTATGTCCTTCTTCCGGATTTCCAGTTGGTGATAGCCGGGCTTTTGGGCTATCTTGGAGAATATTCTGGCTCCTCGGAGTTGGTCGAATAGTTCATCATTCCTTGGCAGTGGATTCTTGTCCTTAATGGTCACCTCATTCAGCGCTTGGTAATCCACACACATCCTTAGAGTTCCATCTTTCTTCAACAGTATTGGGGCTCCCCAAGGTAAAGCACTAGGTCAGTAAATCCTTTACTCTCTAGTTCCTCTAGCTGACTTTTCAACTCTTCTAAGTCTGCTACCGGCATCCTATATGGTCTCTTAGCTATAGGTGCCGCTCCTGGTTTAAGCTCAATGGTAAACTTTATCTCCCTATCAGGTGGCATCCCTGGGAGTTCTTTTTGGGAATACGTCCGAGTATTCCTGTACTATGGGCAATTGATCCAAGCATATCTTCTAAAGTGCTTGAATAGACCCTTGTGGTTTCTCGACTGACGACTTGTCCAGATGAAACAAGACTTTCTTTCCCTGGTTACTAACAAGGCTCAGAGTTTTCCTCTCGCAATCCACTAGACTTTTATGTTGGGATAACCAATCCATTCCCAATATAATATCTAGGCCTTGCAGTTTTAGGACTAATAGGCTAGCCATAAACTCTTCCCCTTCTACTCTGAAGGTTATATATGATGGCAAGCTGAATATACAGGCAACTTTGCTCCTGGGGTCTGTATATCCATAGAGTACTCTAGAGGTACCATATGTATTCCCCTAGGAGAATGTTGGTGGCGTTGTTTGCTTCTTGAAGAGAGGTGAAGTTTAATCGGCCTCCTCGGCTTCCCATCTGTCCTCTTCCTCTTCCTCGTTCTTGGCCTGTTATGGTTCCTCCTCTGTTGGGCGAACTTCCTCTGGGGCTCTGCAATGGTGGTGAAGCTGTGGTTCTGGATGTCATCGTCGGTGTTCCAGCTTGCGATCTTGCTATTGACGTTGGGAGCTGAATCCAAGGACAGCTGTCTTTGCGGTGTCCATACTGCCCACAGTGAAAACACTGAGTTCTAGCATGAGGGCAGTCCCTTTGGTAGTGAGCTCCTTTGCAGCTTGGACATGACGGTGTTGCTGGTGATCTTGGTGCTTGGTAGACTGGTCGGAAATTGAGAGATGTTGGGTCTCTTCCCCTGGTTGGGTTGGCTGGCGGCCGTGCTTGCTGTAGCATCTTTCTTTTTCGACTTTCTTCTCCTATGCTCCTCTTTTCTTCCACCTTCAATACCCGATTGACTAAGGTTTGGAACTCTGAAAATTCGTAGGAGGCAATCTGGTACTGCAGATAGTGCTGAAGTCCTTCGGTGAAGCGCTCAATCTTTTTGTCCTCCGTGTCGATGTCTCCTGGCGCGTAGCGAGCTAGATGGCTGAATCGGTGCAGATATTCTGTAACGGTCTGGCTCCCTTGTACCAAGTTTCGGAACTCTCGGCGTTTGGCAGCTATGACACCGATGGGTACATGAAATTTCCGGAATTGTTCTTTAAATTCCGTCCAGGATATGTTATCCTTGTCAGGGTGAGCCTCTTGATAGTTTATCCACCATGCGGCTGCTGCTCCTGTAAGTTGGTGTGATCCGAATAAAACTTTTTCTCGGTCGTTACAACGAACTGTATCCAACTTCCTCTCGATGTCCCTGAGCCAATCATCGGCGACGATGGGATCAGTTGCACTAGCGAATGTTGGTGGTCGGGTCTTCTGAAAATCCGATAGCCTGGTTCCAACAGCAGTTCCTTCAGATGTCCCTCCTGGCATCTTTTGAATGATCTGAGCTAACAACTGGGTGTGGGCAGCTTGTACCTCCTGCCTGCTCTTTTCCATGGAGAGAAGAATTTCTTGGAGGGTTGGCTGATCTTCCTGAGAAAGGTTTGATTCCTGGGGTCTCTGTTGAGATGAAAGTCCTCCCCTTGTAGGGTCTTCCCTGGGCGAAGCTTGCTCCCTGTCCTCTTGACTACCTTGCGATCTTCTCTTCGTGTACACCATACTGATTCTTCCGAAGAAAGAGCAGATAGGTCTAACTAACTAAGAGAGAACTAGGGCATTAATGCGGAAATTAATGCAACTATTTAATGCACAAAACACTTAGGCTTCTAGCCATAGTAAACAAATTAACCATTGCGAAAGCAACGGCGGAGCACAAAAGCTAGCAAGAGCATCCACCTGCTCAATCTATACTACCCTTTTCCGGCTAATCCTCCACGACGGTCGACTAACTACTCGAACAAGGTTCTACCAAAAGAACTAGGCTATGTGCCGTAGCAACGTAGCCCAACTCCTGAGGCACTCTATAAAAGCAGAACGCTCTCTCGACATCTTGCCGAATTTTTAGAAAAGCCAAGTAAGACTTTTGAAATCCGAAACTTTTAGAAGCTACAAGGCTCCTGTTTTCAAAAATAGTGTTTTTAGAAAATAGATTTTTAAATAAAATACGCCTTCCTGGCGAGCCAATTCCTAAAGGTGTCGTCCTACAGTCAAGTTCTCATGCTGCTCTGATACCACTTTTTATCTGTCGCGCCCCGCACAGGGTACCACGACTACTCCCGTGGAGACCTAGCTCGCTGCAGCTGGCCTCATACATACATACCACTGACTTCCCAGGATAAGTCAAGCACAGGAGTTAATTGCAGCAGAGTAACTTACAAAATATCATTGATAAACAGTATGGCCTGCTGGCCTGATACAACAAGAGTAATACAATGCCTTCACGGCACAAATGGTCTAATTAAAACAAAAGACAACTACTCGGCGGAAGCTAGGCGAAACCCCCACAGTCGTAAGAAGTTGACAGCAGAACGGCACACTTCAGGGTTCTGGCAAAACTGGCTCTCTTCCTTCTGGATCCACGAAATCTTCCAAGCCTTCGTCTTGGTATTGTAGCACTCCATCTATTGTTGATAAGTTGCAAGGGTGAGCACTTACGTACTCAGCAAGTCATAGGTAAGAGTAGAGATATGTATAGTAGAGATGTCATGATCCTATGCTATTGAGGGAAAAGAGGTGAGAGGGTTTTTCCATAAATACTTTTCTTCCAAGCTTTTCAAATCTCATGCTCATGGCAGCATTTCATATACTTAGGGCACAATCCACATGCCTCTTAGATATCATATGATCACTAAATTATGGTACTACCGCGACACGTCAACACATGACAGCCCACGGCAGCACCCCTTATCATGACAACACATGTCACTTGGGTAATCTTGAACTAACAAATTTTAATTTATAAAACAATACTTGTGTCACACCCCGTGGATTTAATCCACCGCGGCATACTCCTAAAACTCGGGAGCACGAAGTATTCGAATACATTTTTAACTCTGCAGAGGGGTACCAATTTACCCGCAAGATATATCCATTTTCATGCCCTTCCTATCACAAGGATTGGACCCCTAACTCACTTCATACTGAGCGGCAAGGTGGAAATAACAAGAACTTTTGCCATGTTTCACACACAATTCACCCCAGTCCCCGTGGTTTTCTTCACGCAAACCACAGTTGTGGCAGGGTTTCACAACCCCCACTAATTGGCGTCTTCCCCTCAGGGTCAGCGTGCATGATCACATCCTGTGATATCTGTTGGAGCGCACCCCGTGTTAATCGTGAGTTTGTCGTATAGGGGTTTCATGTGTGATCCACATACTACTTGTGCAGGCCTGTCCCATACCAGGCTTGCGGTAGGCACGTTAATCATGCCACTAGACGCACAACATAAGGTTCTAGGTCCTTATATGCCAGTGACCAGATCATACCACAATCCATGCACCTTCAGTGCCCGCACAACCAGTGCAGCCAAGCACCTCCAGTGCTACCACCATTCCATACCAAAATACTGGTCACGGCTAGGGG
Source organism: Pharus latifolius (assembly GCA_019359835.1). Lineage (NCBI taxonomy): Eukaryota > Viridiplantae > Streptophyta > Magnoliopsida > Poales > Poaceae > Pharus > Pharus latifolius. The sequence goes on along the minus strand of CM033323.1, from coordinate 34,952,372 downwards.
TTTTATTTCATGAATATAGATTTATATACATAATATATTAGTTCATGGCTCATTATTTGATCAATTCACATTTCACAGGCATCGGCCTGATGCTGCCATTTCATAATTCAACTATTCTCAACCTTTCTCATGCAATATTATTATTTTATAATCAAGGTATATTCTAGCAATTCATAAAATATAGGTTCAAGATGTTCAAGAATATGACTTGCCTTCCGCGTCGTAAGAAACAGCAGTTGATGTCGGGTCTGCGACGAAGTCTTCGAACTCGGACTCTTGCTCTGAACAAGGATCAAACAAGCAAACAGGCATTACAATCAATCCTACTCTTACTATTCCACTATATGCGATAATGCAAGGAGAAACACTTAGGCGATACAAGATTTGGAAGTGATTTGGGTTAAACTATGGAAACCAAGGTTAAGATTAGTTGTCAAGGGTTTACAAGGTTCCAAATGTTCCAAAATATCAGAATGATAGCGAGGCTGCGGCTGGTTCGCTCAAAAACAACGAACGTCTTTAGGTCGATATTCGGTTCAAGGCATCGACATAGGGTCGATGGATGATAGAGGGCTCAACTCAAGTTGTGACAGTAGAATAAAATGTAGATCACAACATCAGGAGTCTAAGGGACAAGGTTATGTTCAGTTTACATACCCAGATGGGGTCAAAATGGCCCAATGCCATTGGCTGACATAGGCTGGCAATGCCCAAGAATGGCATTGACATGGTTTGAACAGTTTCTAGTAGCCAAAATGGGTTTTTATTCAAGCATATGATGCACAAGGTAGTGAAGAAACTGTTTGACAAGGTAATTTTTGGTTTGCATGACCAGAGGTGGGTGAACAGGGCTAATGCCACTGGCTGGCATAGTTTGACATAGAGTTGACATGGCCAGAAATTAGGGTTTGCCATATCTTTTGATCTAGGGCTCCAAATGATGCACCACTTTGTCTGGTAGTTAGGCATTTGTAACAGGAACAAATGTCTCCATAGGATTTAGGGCAGGAGATGGCCGAAAAGTGATGAAAACTGGCAAGGAAGTTGACTGGCCTGGAGCACATGCAACATAAACAGTGCAGTAACTAGGGCATAGCTATATCTCACAATCTAGGCCGAATTGGGAGTCGTGATAGAAGACAAAGTTGCTCAGAATGGTCCAAAACATCTAAATGGAAAAGTGGTTTGAGCTGGAGTGGCTGGATTTGGAAGATACTGGCTGGAGAAAAGATGAACTCAAATCTGTTTTGGGCATTTCTGATTTAAAGTGATTGAACTCAATTCCTTGCTTGAGTATGGTCCTCAGGGTACTAGAAATGCATTGGTGAAGTTAGATTAACAGATTGCTCAACAGAGAAGCTAAATCAGCAAGTACAAGTTCATGTTCATGGCTGGAAATTGGGGGTTTTTGATTTACAACGAATTTGTTCAAACCAGTAGCTCAGGGGTCTTAAGTGAGCTATTCTAAGCATATTTCACTACTGGCTCGAAGATCAATTCATTCTGGAATGAAATTAATTGCTCGCCGGAGCTACTGGAGTAAAACTGAAATTGCCGGCGACCAAGGGTATTTAGACTAAATTCCAAGCTCGAGAAGCATGAGGGAGATGAGGGAAGCTCACTGGAGGTGTTGGATTGAAGAAGGAAGCAGTGGAGAAGCTTGGCACCGTGCTCCCTCTGCTGCTCACCGGGGAAGAAGAAGAAGACGACGAGGTTTGAGGACTTAGGTGTTTCTGGTGGGTGTGTGATGCTTCACTGAGGCCAGAGGCTATTTATAGAGGATTTGGGGAAGATGCAACGGCTAGAAGTGCACGGGGAGTTGAAGCCGGCAAGGAAGTGACAGGAAGCGACTTCACGGCGAGCTGGCGGCGAAACGACTTGGTTCAGCGGCCGTGAAGGCTTTACAGGTGATGGGAAGGTGAACTGATGGCTGGCCGCGGCGAGTTCTCCACGTGGCGCAAAGCTCCTACGTCGACCGTTGCTGGTGGCGTGCAAACGGGAGAAAACAATGGCTGTGAGTTGCGCCGGGGAAGATCCACAGTAGCCAACAGTGCTCGCACACATGGCACTGTTCAGCTGGCAAAGATGGCGACCACGGCTGGCTTCCACGACTATGGGCTACTGTAGTAGTGCAACAGGGCGTGCTCGAGGTCGAAGCTCCCGTGCTCGTGCGCTGTCCCAGGTCGTGGTCGAAGACAGCTGAGGTGCTGCGGTCGAAAACAGTAGAGCTGGTCGAAGACAGCTTCTGGTCGAAGTCGAAATCAGCTGATCCGGTCGTGAACTGAGGGGCTGGTCGATCCAGGGGCATAAGTGTAAGAGTTTCTGTTGAAAAGTGGACTGATTTGTAATTCTGGTCTTAGAGAGGTTTAATCTGGAATTTGATTGAATGGATGAGTATAATATTTCTATTAATACTCATTTAGCTCAAATCTGGAGAAAATTTGATAAGGTTTGAGGGATTTCACCTATTTTCGAAAATAGGGTAAAATTAGGGTAAAATAGATCTGGATTTTGTCGATCTTGAATTCTGGTGATTGGGGAGAGATTTTGAAGTTTAAACAGAAGGGAAATATGTATCAAATAGCATTTGGGAGGTGTTCCCTGAAGAAATTCTGAGGTTGGAGTGGATTTGTGAATTTTAGCCTTTTTAGGCTTCCAGGTAAACAGAAAAGGACTTATTCGCAGTAAAATTTGGGCTAAACTGCGAAAAGTGTTTAGATGAAACAATCTGGTTCCCAACTTTTTGGAGTAAGTTGAGGGTAAACCTAGGAACATATTCCAAAAGATACATGAGTCTGGATAGGGTTAAACCATGCTAACTCAGTTATCTGGGATCTGGGGTACTTAGGGTAAATCTGAATTTTCTGTTTTCGAAAACAGAAAGAGACTTAGATACTGGGAGTTAGGGTTAGAATTCAATCTGGCTCCTGAAGACTTTTATCTTCAGAATAACTGGTAGGTTAAATCTGGATGATCTGATCTTGATCTGGATCTAGAGAACAGGTTTGGGGATTTTTTGAGTTTGGGAGAGATTAGGGTTTAGTTGATCTGGCTACTGCTACAGGGATACATGCATGCAGGATTTTGTGCAAAAACTTTTCACCCCCAAAACCAGGGTGTTACAGGATGGGTCTTCGATGTATATGTTTCAAATGCCTATATACATGACTTTTCCCAACCTAATAGCTGTGAAGTCCTGATGACTCACATACAGGCTAGGCTAAAGATTATGCACAGTGGCACTTAGATGCTTGTGTGCATATTTACGTGTGAAATAATAATGCTGGCCCATGAATATTAGTGTAGCAAATCATCGAGAATGTTATGTGATGACAGTGAATGGTGGCTTGTCAACAAAATTCCATATGTAGAGAACATTGTTATGTTCTATCGGTATCTCACGTGTTTGCCGATAGAAAAATTGTCTTGTGTGGAGGTAATTGTTATGGTCTATCGGCAGCTCATGTGTTTACCGATAGAAAATATTTCTGAAGAGTTCAGTAAGTAATTTATGCATGTCTTTCTTTTTGTATTATTTTCCCTTTTGCCGCCCTAGTTAGTCTCCAGTCCTAGGCTGAGTTATGGAACTCCAAGGCGAATTAATTGCCATATCTATAGTTTGTTGAAGGTTTTGTAGGGGAAGACATGTCGTCGTCTTCATCGGATGGTACTAGTGGTTCGACTAGGGCCAACCCCATCGTAACTACTGAAGATGGGGCTGTTACATCCCAGCGCAAGAGGGTGGGGCGAGGCGCGACGACGTTGGGGCGTTTGGCCAAACACACTGATCTTTCTTGTGAGTTCAACCAATTTGGGAGGCCGATTGGAAAGAATGCTGGGAGGTACGCGACCTACGTTGGGCTGTTGGCGAAAAAAAGGGTGAAGATCACCGTCCAGAGCTAGAAGGACGTGACGGCGGACGAGAGGGATAGGTTGTGGGCGGAAGTGAAGGTGAAATGAACTGAAATCGCTGAACTCTTTCGTAATCACGTTCTCTTGGCTTATACTAAAGTTTAACTAACTCGTGATTAATTAATTGTATGCATTTTTCAGAAACAGGCTAAGTGGAACATCCCCGACGATACACCTAGGACTGCCTGCTTGAAGGACATGAACGGAACATGGAAAACCTTTAAGAGCTGGCTCGTCAGTAACTTCCTAGCTGCGGGGAAATCTCCTTGCGAGAAGTACCCCTTCATATCAGAGGAGGTATGGGAGGAATTCACCAAGCAGAAGGGGACTGAGGAGTTCAAGGCCCTTAGCGAGAAGAATAGGGCGATCCAGAAGAGGAACGACCACCCGCATCGGCTCGGATCCCGGGGCTATGCGGGGAAGGAGGAATAGTGGAAGAAGGAAGACAAACAAAATCCTGTCATCGACACCCCTGAGTTGCCGCTCTCCGAGATCCGGGATGAGAGGTGCAAGCGATGGTGGAGGGGGAGGGGGTCCGTGTCGTCCACGGGGTCTGTGCAGTTCGCAACCCCTGGGGACGCCGACGTTGTGAGGCGAATGGTAAGTTGGCTAACCTCGTAAACTGTGTGCGCACAAGTGTATATAAGGCAATTTGTCTCACAAGGTACCTTCAAATGTAACAGATCTCTTTTGAGAAGGAGGCAGCGGAGGGATTGTTTACCCCGCAGAGGGAGAAGACATCCTCACCCGGGCTCTAGGAAATAAGGAGCATCCCGGGCGGACACGGGCCGTGGGAGCCATTGTGTCGTGGAAGGCCGGTTTCGTAGATCCGGCTCCACCGAGGAAGAAGGCCCGCACCTGGAAGGAAAAGGAAGCTGACCTCTCCGATAAGATACGGGCTGAGGTACGGGAGGAGATACGGGCGGAGATGCGGGCTGATATACGGGCTGAGGTACAGTCTGAGGTGCAGACCGAGGTCGCACAAATGAGGGAAGAGTTTGCACGGTTGAGACAAGCATTGCTGGCCAAGAGTGCAGATGCGGATCCCCAGGACGACGGTACCCCGCGGGGTCGGATAAGCAGTTGTGCTTCAAAGGTACTCGCGGATCCAGTGGATCTACTTGAGGTACTGCAAGCCTTCATCTGTGCACTTAAGTTGATGCAAGCCTTCATCTGTGCACTTAATTGTTACAAATTTGCAGGGGCCGGAGGGCTGCATCCTACAGAATCACGTAGGCGCCGGGCAGGAAGTGGTTGGACACGGCTTCGTATATCCGTCTGGGCCGGATGTCCGGGTCCACTATGTACCTCTGCGGTTGGGTTTCGCAAAGGTACAGGTGGACATGGCCATGCCGGGCTACAACGATTCTCCGTTGCCAGTCCCAACAGAGGAACTGCAGACACTTGCTGAGGCAGTGGGCTCCTACGTACAGTGGCCCAAGAAGTGTCTTGTAATACAACCGGTAAATCCTACACATTTTAGATTACATCCTACTCAGTACACTCAACTTGCATAATCTAACATACGTGCTCATTAATTGAAGTGGCCTGCCGCGGGGCTACCAGGGGACTGCGCCCCCAGCTCGGGGCATGAGGGCCGATCTCGTGCGAACCTGGACACATCAAAGACGGCCTCGACCCCACCCAGCGCATCCACGCCTCCACCTCGAAAGAAAGCCGCCATCACCTCGCCCTTGCCTTCGAAGGTACGTGCTCAGTCCCCGACAAAAGGCAAGGGCGGCAAAGGCAAGGGCAAAGGGCGACAGGGACTGCCGCGGACGTTCACGAACGCGCTCCCACTCCTGTTGGAGGCATCTTTGCGGAAATTGGATCGATCAACCAGAGACCTCCACGACTGGTACCTACATCGAGCTCGGCACAGCCTGAACTTCTTAGTTCCCTACAGGCCTGGGCAGTTCCACCGTGAGCCCGGGACTATATCCGTGGCACACGAGGATCTGTTCGACCTCTACAACAGGCAGGAGCTCGATATGTCCATCATACGGACTGGGGTCCTGTGAGTTTGCTGATGCTATGTATTGCTGTTTTCTAACTCTGTTTGCTAACTCTGCATTAATGTTGCAGTTCATTTGAATACTGAGTAACTTTCTGTGAAATTAATATTAATCTCGTCCTTCGCATGCAGGTGCATGTACAGGCTAGCATCGGAGGCTGCGTGTGACAAGGTGGGTTTCCTCGACCCAGAGAAAATAAGCCTCACGATGCTAGAACAGGACGCCGCGCACGCTGAGCAGTACATATCCAGCGCGCTGATGGCGCAGCAGGACAGGGACTTCATTCTGGTGCCGTACCACCAAAGGTTAGTGCATTTCGTACTAATTTAACTCAATCTTGTATGTTACACCTGAGATGTACTTTGAGCTAGCGGTCCTCTTTTACGTACAATGCAGGGGCCACTGGATCCTCATCGTGATCTGTCCGCCGAGGAACGAGGTGTACTACCTCGATTCGATGCGTGACAGATTATCGATGGAATATGTGCTCAAGGGGAGTATGGAGGCGTAAGTAACTTATATGTTTGATTTATATTTTGACCTCACTAGCTAATGATAATACATTAACTGGCAATACTAACTGAAATGCAGGGCTTTTGATAAATATGTGTCCGCTGGAGGGAGGCATGCCGCACCGCAGGGCTCCGTACTAGCTTGGAAAGAATATGAGGTACTCACGAGACTTTTTGTTTATGCTTAATTAGTTTATGGAAACAATATATAGCTAACATGTCTTCGCATATGCAATTATCTCAGTGCCATCAGCAGCTGCAATCGTGGGAATGCAGGTTTTATGTGCTGCGCTACATGTACGACCTAGTGCGGACAAACTTTTCCCGATTCCCCCAGGTAAGCATCGATAGCTAACTCAAATTTCAAAAATGGGTGTCACGTTCTAAATTAGGATCGAAGTTAGTTACTCAGTATGCACACATGATTGCAGATCGCCATGTCGAAAGACCAATATGAAAATGCAAAGATTATATATCTTCGACAAATCTGGGCACAATATGTCATGGAGGAAGTAGCGCCCAACCATCCAGCATGACAATTTTCTCCTTTTTGTGTACTCTGCATAGACTGTTCATATACATGTGAATAAATATATATATGTGAATAAATGTCCACATTGGATTGTAATCTGTATTTGTCCATACATATGTGAATAAATGTGAATAACTGCCTAATGTGTCAATTTGTTCTGTGAATTTACCTTGCATCTGTACTGTATTGTGTATCCAATCTATACTGTATTGCATCTGTACTGTATATGTGAATGTACTGTATTGTGAATGCAAATAAAGTACTGTATATGTGAATGCTCTATCGGTAAATTCATCAACAACCGAGAGACTACTTTACTTGTTTCTATCGGTACAATCAAAATTAACCGTTAGAAGAATGTGACCTTTCCTGCCGGTGAACTCATACATATCCGATAGTGTACTAAGTTTTTTTCTGTCGGTAATATTGTAATTAACCGTTAGAATAGTGGTACTTTTCCAACCGCTGACGACGAGTTTTCTATCGGTACACTCCTAATATGCCGATAGAATAGTATGATTTTTCCTATCGGTAAACTTATAATTAGCCGTTAGAATAGTGGTACTTTTCCAACCGCTGACGACGAGTTTTCTATCGGTACACTCCAAATATACCGATAGAATATTATGCTTTTTTCTGTCGGTAAACTTGTAATTAACCGTTAGAATAGTGGTACTTTTCCAACCGCTAACGACGAGTTTTCTATCGGTACACTCCTAATATGCCGATAGAATATTATGATTTTGTCTGTCGGTAATCTTGTAATTAACCATTAGAATAATGGTACTTTCTCTGCCGCTGGACGTAAGACTACGACGGGTTTTCTATCGGTAGATTCATAATATGCCGACAGAATAGTGAACTTCTTCTGTCGGTTATTTACTGATAGAAAATGTCCAGTCTTGTTCTATCGTGTCTATCTCTATCGGTACAAAAACCGATAGTAGAAGGGTGTTTTTTACCGATAGAAGACTGCATTTCTATACTAGTGCATGATGCCAAGAATTTGGTCAAGAGATGCCCACATTGTCCATTTCATGCAAGCCAGGTTCATCAGCCCACATATACCTCACAAACTATTTCTCTAACATAGCCTTTTGTGGTCTGGGGGATAGATATTGTGGGTCCTATGCCCCAAGTGGTTAATGGGTACAAGTTCTTGTTCATAGCCATTGATACGTTTACAAAGTGGATTGAGGCTGAACCAGTTCGCAACGTTACCGCCGCTGCGGCGAAGAAATTCTTTCATAAGAATATAGTCACACGATTTGGTGTTCCAAGTCATCTCATTACCGACAATGGTTCTTGATCAATTCGTCAGTGGTCTCTTTTTGGACTATTGCGATGATATTGGAACCAAAGTATGCTTTGCTTCTGTAGCTCATCCACAGAGCAATGGTGCTATTTAACTTGCCAACGGGCAGATATTACAAGGCATAAAGAAGCGAGTTTTCGATCACCTTAAGATGCACTCGGGGGTATGGGTAGACAAACTCTACTCCGTTCTATGGGCATTACGTACTACTTGTAGTCGGGCTATGGGTGAGACACCTTTTCAACTAGTATATGGTGCTGAGGCTGTCTTACCTATGGAAATCCGCATTTGGTCTATTCGGGTAGATCAAGTCAATCAGACTGATCAGCTCGAACAGCGGACCCAAGATATTACCCTCCTCAAAGAGAAACCCGATCAAGCACTAATCAAGTCCGCGGTATATTTACAAGCTTTGCGTAAATATCAGAGTAAACGGGTGCGGCCTCGTATCCTTCACATGGGTGACTTGGTTTTACGAAAAATACAAAACCAGTCTAACCGCAATAAATTCTCCCCTCAGTAGGAAGGCCCATATACTGTGGTTTTAGTACCACGATCGGGATCAGCTCAACTAGTGCTGGAGGATGGAAGGATCTTGTCCAATACTTGGAACATAGATCAACTACGCAAGTTCTATGTGTAAGTTTCCCATTTCTTTTACCCTTTTCAATTAGCATGATTTGTTAAAAAAAATAGTGTGTACTTTTCTTTGAACTATGTTATGGTTTCTTTTTTCTCTTGCCACACCCATATCGAGCTACGCTCGGGGGCTGGTCACCGATGACCATCTTATTATGATAACTAGGTTGAATTCGCGGGCCGATCTCATGGTCGCATCTAGATAAGACATCCCTAAATAAGCCGTTTCTAAACGCACACGAGACTTACTAGCGTGTTTTTGATCATTCGAGTGGTTGCTTGATCATAAGTATTAAGATCAGTGTCGGTGTGACCACATGATCATATCTAAATTGAGTCATTTCTTTATAAACCGTTTCTAAACATGTAAGAGACTCACTAGATATTACTAATCATCAAAAACCCATATTTTTCCTGAGATTATAACACTAAGTCTCCAATACTTATGATCTCAGGAGGGGGCTATGAGAATATGGCCGTAATATAAAACGAAATCAAGTACACCTTTCAAAAAACCTAAAGCATGCATTTGCATAGTATAAGTATATGTTTATAGGTACAATTAAAATAAATTATAATAAGCCCAATCCTTTCATAACACCTTCAACCAGAGGTTTGACTTCTGAAATGGCTTCAAACTGATCATCACTTTCAATTTCTGCATCTCCCACCACTGGATTCAAGTCCAAATCTGGACCGTGGTGAAGTCTTAACTTGCAGAGAAGGGCAGAGGCTATAGATCTTACATCGGTCTTCATTGCCTCTTCTTTCCTTCTTGTATCTCCAGGAAGATACTTGAGTAGTGATTCAGCCTGAGCCGTGTCCAGTTTACATGAATCACTGAGGCTTAAGTCGTCCTTTTGAGGTTTGACTATATCTGGCTTTAACAAACTTGCAACTGCCTTCAATTTTTTGAAGACTCCAAATTGACGTTGTCGCAGGATGAGATAGTCGCCTTTAAGGTCTTGTTCTCCTCTCAAATAACGTCAATCTTGGAACTTTGAAGCCTAATGGTCGCATGAAGGTCAACCTTTTCTTTTGAAAGGGAGCTTATTCGTTCCTCTTGTGCTGCATGAGTAAATTAGTCAGTTCTATAACCATTCATGTAAATAAATAATTCCACCTAATCGGAAGAAAGACTTATAGGAAAGTTTCAAAGCCATTGCTTTTCCCAGTTTTCCCGATCAGCCATGCTCTTTGTCAAGGAAGCATTTTCCCTATGACAACGTAGGTGGTTACTTAGATGAAGTTCAAGACAGGGATAAATAAACTACAGATATTTACTGTTGTAGCTGGCTGATCTCCCGCTATGTGACCTCAATATGCGTTGCTAGAGCTTTTGACTTGGTCGCCACTCAGGTTAGGTCCTGAGATACAATAAAACTTGTTGTTTGAACTTGAACATTCCTAAGATTTTCAAACTCATAGAGGGTAAAGAAATGTTTACTTACCTCTATAAAGTCCTTAAAAGTAGCATCCTCAGGTTCGCTCAGAGGTTGAACCTCGAGATTGGGTTTTTCCTTAACAACAGGAGCAGCAAATGTTTGTTCTTGCTGGCTCGCTCCTGAGGTTAAAGCTGCGGTTTCCATCCCAGTGGATTGGAGGTCCGCAATTATTTCCTCCACAATGGCCTGAAAGGACTCCTCAGCCATTGTGTTTGTACCTATGTCTCCCTCGACCCCTAAGGCAGGAGTTGCGCCAGTTTTTGGGGAGATTGGTGGGGCGCTAGACACAGAAGTTCTGGAAAAATCCATAACTTGTAACTCCCTCGTGCTCAGGCAAAATGCGAGGTAACAAGATATGATGTCCTTACTTGAGTCGAAACCCCAATGCAAATTTGGGTCTCGACGATGCGCTCTCAGCAGAAAGAAGCCCACTGGATGCCCCTATTGAAGTGTCATCAACATTTGTCCTTGTTTTCCTTTTCTTGAACAGGACAGTGTCTTCTTCTTCCTGCATGTTCACAATGTGATTGGTACATGCGGGGAAGTGGAAATTAAAAGATTGTGAAGTCCTTACCATAGTCATCCCTTCGTTAATCAAAGGAGGGGTTACTAGCTTTGAGGCTATGCAGGCCTCAGCATTGGGAGTCTCCATCGTGACCGCAAGACCTTCTGCGGTCACGGTGTCCTTTGCCACCGTTTCCGCCTCTGCCACGGAGGATAATACTTCGGTGATAGTAGGAGAAGCTGACCTCTCTGGGATGCTAATCTCCAGAGAGTTTGGTGCCTTCCTCTTGCGACGGATGAGAGGAATGTCGTCTTTCTCATCCTCGCTCCCCACACCCTGTACGACTAAGAAGTAACTCCTATCCGTACTTGGTACAATATGGGGAATTGAAAAACTTACTGCAATTTTCTTAGCAGTTATTTTCTTCTTTTTCAAAGTGGCCACCCCTACGGTCGTCTTTGATGTATCAGGGGTCGACTCCTTGATCTTCTTCTTTGAAGAGGTTTTCTTTGCCCTCTTCACCGCTGACCCCCCAGAAGGTCCAGCGTCATCGCAAGGATGTTTTGTCCCGATGGATCGCCCCTTCAGCAGCTGCATCATGTCAAAAAACTCGACTTGATGATCCGAATCAACAGGCGATCTCAAACGAGTTTCATAGAAAAGATCATACCTTTTGATGTTCTTGTTTAAGATCGTCGCTGCCATTTATTAAGCTCTGAGGTCTGGGTGATCCTTGAGCTCCTTCTGTTGCGGCATTATAAGACCGCATAAGGCTATTCATCCGTTTCTCAATCTCGGACAATGATAAAACAACGTCACAAAAGGGAAAATTACTTGGTATGATATTTTTCATTGGTAAAAATGCACAATTTGTACGCCAGAGGACATACTTGTATTATAATCCAGGGTACCATCTGCCATGGATTCTATTTCTCAAGCAGGGTGTTCCCTCTTCCGCAGGGGCTCACCCTATTCTTCACAAAGTCGTAGATGATATCTCGTGCTATTAATCCCTATTGGAGTAGGTGAAGAATTGCTTGGGCCTGCTTTTTCAGTTCTTGATTTCGAGAAGGAAAAGTATCCATTTCGCTGCTCTTCTTTGGTCGATTATTCTCGAACCAGAGGTTACACTCTGATGGTGGGGTGTAGTAGAACCATTTGTAGAGCCACCCGTGCACCGAATCCCACAGAGGAAGAAAAGCATACTCTTTCTTCTCCCTTATGCGGAAGTAAATGTAGCCTGCGGCATTGGTACTCATTGACCATACCGAGAAGTCGAAGCGCCGGAAGAGATCCACGCTGGGCATTCCTCCAACGAAAGCCTCACACAAATGCTAGAAGATCTCCAGGATCAAAATGACGTTTGGATGGAGATTCACTAGTTCCAGTCCGTAATGTGCAAGGATCTCATGGAGGAATTTACTCTCCGAGTGTCGGAACCCGCATCGCAAGAACTGCTCAAAGATTACCAGTTCATTCTGATGAACGACCGGGGTTTCTTCGTTCTTCTCTGCCAGCCGCCAATTGATTAGCAGCCGCGGGGGAAGGATTTATTCTCTCTTGAGTGCCATCAGGTTCTCCTCTTTGTGGTGAATGGATCGGCTCCAGGACACCATTGACGATGAGGTCAGTGAAAAGGCAATGGCTTTGTTGGAGGCGATGAGAGCGAGGCACACAAGGAGGGTTTTTTGCGGCGAGAATGGCTAAGGTGAAAGAGGGTTTTGGTTCTAAAGCTTCTCAGACAAGCCACTTCTTCCTTTTATATGCCCGAGACAACTCCTCTCGAGGTACATTGTTTTAATAATTTCCCATAACAGGTATTTTTCTTATTGAACCCGTTATCATATCATTTATCCTGTTATGAATCTGAAGCAAAAATGTATCGGTTCCAAGTTAATAAAGATCATTTTATTTCACATTCGGGGTCTATGGTACAAATAGTTATATGAGAAATAAGAAATATTTCTTGGGAAATTAATATCTTTAGCACTATCACCATTTCAAAAAATGGCAATTCTTCGCTGATTATAGTACCATGCATGATCACAATGTAATTATGTGGTCTTGGTATTGTTTGTGACCTCAGTGCTAAGTGTGGTCTCAAGCCTGTTCTATGATCGCAAAGGTTTTTTGTGGCCTGAATGCTATCTTGATTCCAAAGTCCGAAATTGGTTTCAGACAAAATGCATGTTACTTGTGCACGTTTTGATTGCAAAAGTATTTTCCTGTTATCATTTTTCACACAGAGGATAGCAGTGGATGATTATAAATAATCGTTCAATGAGTCTAGCATGTAAAGAAAAGAAATTCTTTATTTCTGGCAGTCTTTACATACAAAAGGGATACAAGCGACCAAAGCATTGACCTGATCCGAAAGTAATTTACAATGTTCCTTATTGTGTCCAAGAGGTCTCGCTACTCTCGGGCATGATTTCTTTCTAACTGAAGCCTACGCACCTCTTCGAGAGCTCTATCATAGCATTCTGCCAGGTGCGGAATGGCCAAGGACATCTCATCAGAACGCTTCTTCAGCGCCCTTTTTTCTTCTTGGAGAGTTCTGACCAAGTCAGATTTCTCCCTCAGAAGAGCCTGAATCTCAACAAGCTGATCGCTAGGGGCTCCAGGAGCCCTTACCTCCTATACACACATGGGTTAGTTTTGAAAAGAAAACATGACCAGCAGAGAAAATGGAGGTGATTATCTGAGAAGTAGAGGAGAAAGCCAAGCTTTGGAGGGGATTTGGACATGGAAATGTGGGACTTTTCCCAGAAAGTTGACCACCCAATAAAAGCTGAGGATCACTTGGTCGCGGGGGTGTGAGACTTCCTCCAGAAGTGGGATGGTCAGAAGGATTGTTGTGGATCTCCAAAGGTGGAGATGAACATGCAACTGCATGGGTTGTAAAGGGGCAATGTGGCAACACAGGTGCCAGCACTCTTTAGAATCTTCAATGCAGCTCCAGTAGAGGATCTTCATCATTTCTGGATCTCTTCTTTAGAGGTAGCATATCCTCAAGTACCTACATATTCCAGAACACATTGCTTTAGAAACTATCAAGAAGAGATCAATATCAGAGCATTTTTTAAGAGAACTACCTTCTGAAGGTCCTGGTCGATCTTTGCTCTTGACTCTGCCTCTTCCTCATCACTCTCAACAATCATCTTGTAGTCTCGGTTGGCCATTAAGATGAGAATTAGGGAAAGGAAAGAAGTTAGGAAGTGAAGACAAGTTCTAAAAGAATTAGCCAAAAGGAAAGCTAGTGAGTTTACAACTGAGCTCAGAGGTGACGGTTCGCATGCGAGGGCGCCTAGAGTCCTTAAACTATACTTACAGCTTTTTGTCTCGGTTAAGTGGGTCAATAAATTCATGATTACCTATCAAGAAAAACCCCAAGGTTTTCTTGGGATATAAACCGCCACATGGTGTAATAGTGCCAGCTGAAGAAGTTGAAGCATCAGGTTACATAATTCGATGCAAAATAAATTTGACGAAAATAAGTCTTTTCATTTCTTCAAATTTGGGGGCTAGCTGACAAGGATTATCACCTGAGCTAGTTTGATTAACACATATCGGGTTCAAGTCAGGATCGAATGAGATATGTGTCTTTGTGTCTTAGCAGCTGCTATGGTCGCAGGTGGACACAGAGTTAGTTTGTGATTTCAAATTTGGGGGCTAGCAGGCCTTGCGCAGTTAGGGGTCACTGACTATGCGCGACCAAGGTAGCCTGGGGGTGTTCAAACCTTTACTAAACAAGCTCCCAGGCACAAAGAAACTTCTCCCACGTGTGAGGACAACCGCTGGGAGGTTAACATGTGCGGTTATCCATGATTGCACGTGCTTAACCAGCGAAGAGAAGGAGTGCGGTTATATAAACTGCACCATAGCAACCTTCCAGAATTGCTTCACGTCGGCATCCTTTCATTCAGTGTAAAAGGATGGCTAAATGCACGATGAAGGGGGGGGGGAGATGTCAAGAGACAACCAGTCATCCATGCTTTAAGACTTAGACATAGTTAGTTAGACATAAGTATAAGGAGAGATCATCGCCTGCGATAATCTCTTCTCCTTGTAAAACTCTTTTCCCATACATAGTGAAATCACAATAGGACATAGGGCTGTTACTCCCACCATCGAGGGCCGAACCTGTATAAATCTTTGCATCCCCATTTACATTGCTTATCCTAACTTTCCTGAGGGCACATTGAAAGGTCTCATATACAACTCACAAATCTGCATAAGATCGACAGGGGACCCCGAGTTCAAATCGTGGACAGAGATCTTGGGCAAAACGCTGGATCTGGGTAGTTTGAACTGCTATTTCTTTACTCCTCTCCTCTTCTTGTTCTCCCAAAGAGGAGGGTGGCACAAATTCCTTGACCAGAGGGGGAGCAGAAATACCTACCTGTTCATCCATCCCCATGGTCGAAGCTCCAATAGTGACTTTAGTTTTTCCATCATTGACGGGTTCATTTGATTGAGTATCTTTAACCACGTCATCAATGATGGCCTCAGGCTCTTCTTTGGTGACTTGTGAAGTAACAAGTTCATCAGTAGCCGCCGTCCTTGTCGCTGCTTCATCTGTAGCCTCCATTATTTTAGCTTCAGCTGATGGAGATGGCATTGCAGTAGACAAAGCATCCCTATACTTATAGATATTATAAATTATTCTTAACTAAATATTATAATTTCGTTAGAGAAGAGGCAAATATTTACCTGATACTAAGTCCCATAAAATTGCGGCAACTCAAAGCCACACCCTTGGGAGATAAGAGTGTGGATAAGGCCTCTGGTTCGAAATCATAAGAAGAAGTTCTTGTCCTCTTCCTCAACAGAAACAAGCAAGCATCTTCCTCCTCCACGTCGCTTCCTTCTCCCTGCATGACCTTAAATTGATTCATGATCTTATAAGGTAAAGGTTGAGAAGCTAAAGACATTACCGCGGCAATCCTCCTGGTCGCGACATCGGGGTCAGTTGTAGTAGTAGCCGCGACTTGCTTTTGTGGGCCCGTTGTTGCCCTGGTTGCAAGAATTTCTATGGCCCCAGCTGCCAATGTCGTTGCAGGAACCCCTGTCGTGGCAGTGGTCATAGTATTCGCTACTAAGGTCGTGGGTGGAGAGAAGGGATTTATTTGTAAAGCTCTCACTCTCGCCAAAGTCTTGGTGGTAGAGGGAGCTTTCTTCAGCTTCTTCGATGAAGAACCACCGAAGGTTCAACATTGTCGCCGGTAAGCCTTTTTTAGGCTGTTGGTCGCGTAAACAACTACACAAATCCAAAAAGATTTCCTTTGGTAAATCATCCTTTGAAATCAAGTAAACAGGGGCTCTTTGAAAGAATGATACCTTTCAACACGCCAACCCAAATTCATTGGTGTTGCCAACCAAGCTCTGTGGTCTCGGCGCATTGGTGTCACCCTGCTCGACTGAATTGTAGGATTTCAAAGGAAATTCATCCTTATTTCAACATTAGAAATGGACTAGTGATCTGTGAGGATCTTCGGGTCATTCAGGTAGAATGCGTCAGTAGGTCGAAGGCGATTCGAACTCTGTCTAGCCGTGCGATTCGGTTAACAGTTCAGTATACATATAACTAAGTCTTATCTGTTAAGGTTTACTTAGTTGTCCGAGTCTAAAATGTTTAGGTTAATCGGTTATTGAGTCTGATATGTATTCATACGATTTAACTATAAATACTTTGTAATAGTTCTAGTTTAGACATCAAATTGTCATTGAACTTATTTAGGTCTTAGACACATAGTTCATCGACCTAGACAAGTGCGTCCTAACATTCGACGTGTACAAGATCCCTCTTTTCAACAAAGAGTTGTGCTATCTTTCGAACTATTTTTTCGATCAACCTGGGTTTCGATAATTCCGAGTAAGATCCCATATTCCGCATATTAGCATCTGATTGAGTATACTCGAAACCCATCTATACTTCAATCAGATCAAATTAGTATCTCGTCGAGACTACATCAAAACCTGGTTTAGTCCGTAATCAGATCAAGTTGGTATCAAACCAACTATCCTGTCCAGTGGATGGTGAAGACTCAACAGGGTTACAAAACATCCAGGCTGAAGGAGATCATTCGACGGTTCCTACAGTCACGTCTCCAAAGATGTCTGACGATACTTCCGTTCAAGCTAACCTAGCTGATCAAGTGGCTAAACTTTTTGCCGACATGGATACCATGCTTGCTTGGATTAAGTAGCAGGCCATGGCTGTACCTTCTGAAGTTGATGCTTCAAAAGGCAAGGTTAAGCGCGTGACGATTGATGAAGACTTGCACAGGTCAAACGAAGATGAAGATGAAGGCGACCATAAGGCCAACAACCTCGCCAACACCTCCTTAGCTGTCGGATCTTCAAGGTCAAAGCTAAGGTTGACATACTTATATAAGATGGGGTGATCGATGCTGAAAAGCTGGATTCTTGGATCGACCAGCTTGAGACCTACTTTGCCCTACGTGGGTTCAGTTGCACTCAAAAGGTAATGTTCACAACTTTGAAGATGAAGGACCACACCAAGACATGGTGGAAGGCCCTTGTTGCCAATGGTGAAGCTAACGACCTTGCGTGGGGTCAGTTCAAACGACTCCTACAACAAAAATTCTACCCATTGGGTTATCTCGAGGAGTGATGGGATCGTTGGCACAAATTATATCAGTGTCACACTCTCACTCTCTGATCCTTAGGTGTTCTAAAAATACACGTCTGTACTTTAGAAATCGATTAGTGATGAGCTAAGCCTATTCGGCATCCAGGATATCACGACCGCAAGCACGACTGCTATGGTGATCGAGAAAAAACTAAATCTCGCAACGACAAGAACACAAGGGAGAATTCGACCTCGTCAAAAGGAAAGTTGAGTCCGAAGAAGAGTACTCCAAAGTCTAGTATGAGCATCCCTTGTGATCATTGTCATGTTGGTTGGCATACAAAGGATAAGTACTATAAGCTCCATCCTGAGCTTCGACCAAAGAGAAACGGATCAGGGAAGAGAGCAGCTACAGCTACTACAGCTCCACCGGAAGGAGTGTCCGAGTAAATTCAGTCGATGAGGCCAATACGACCTTGTCTCTTATGGAAATCTCGAAGGAGAAAGGGTCGGATTCATCTAATGACCATCACTCAACGGAGGACTTGTTCACTATCCACATCCAGGTGAAGCACGAAATGGTCGTAGAAATATTCGATCCCAGAAGTCAGAAGAATTTGGTTTTCGCTGGACTGGTTCAACGACTTGGTTTGAAGACGACCACACACCCGCATCCGTATCCACTGGGTTGGTTTACATCCGATGTGAACCAACAGATCACGAGTCAGTGTATGTTGAAATTTGCCATCTCTGCTTGATATATCGACGAGGTTCAATGCGATGTTGTTCCGATCGATATTTGTTAGGTGATCCTTGGGAGTCCGTTCTTGTATGATAGAGACACTCACTTCCATCGATGAGTGCAAGAGTACGAGCTCACTGAGGACAGAGTTAAGTTCATGATTGGTAGAGACGTCCACATCATGATGTGACCGGTGTCCCGATCTTCCGATATGTAGAGGTAAATCGACTGATGGAGAACTCGACATTGATGATCCGGCTTCCAATCAGAACTGATTCGAACCCCTACAATGGCTACACCACGGCTCCATTGGTTATCAACCATGCCAAGACACGATTGACCTCGCCAATAAGGCTTATCCCTGCATGTGAATCGAGAACACAAGCAAGAACACGATAGACGCAATCTAAATATTGCCAATTACCAATGAAGAGTATGAGTTGGGGTTCCACAAACCGATGAACGGAAAAAACTGCCTAAGCAGTATAATCTAAGCAAAACCCACCCAAAAGGATAGGGGATGGCGGCCATATGTAGCACGAGTATGGTGGCCAGAGGTAGGCAACCAGCCATCGAAATCAGCCCACGTAACCCTGGGGATACACGGGACTTGGGCCCAAAGTTGAGGTGGCACAGTAGCCGACAGAATCTGTCCGCGAATTATTTCGTCGATTACGGGAGATCCAGAGGGAATTTGGCAGTGGGGCCAGATCCATCGGAAACACTTCGAACTTGAGTACTGCAAATCTGGGCAAAAGAATCATTTATGTATGTCACAAATATGTGCTTGTTATGATCCAACTAGTTGGTCAAAGTGATAGTACTCGAGCAGCGCTGTCATTGGCGTGCCAAGAAGATTCCGGTCATTTGTCGGGATTTTTGGAGGAATACAATAATCTGTTCGAAAGTACCTAGGGTTGTCCGCCAAAACGTTCAGTCGAGCACGAAATTCAGCTCGTGTCCGATGCGACACTTCCCAATCTGAGTATGTATCGCAACTCAGTATTGGAAAATGAAGAGATCAAAAGACAACTTGGTGAGTTGATGAATGATGGTGTCATTCAACCAAGTAGTTCACCTTGTGGATCTCCTGTGGTGTTAGTGCCAAAGAAAGATGGGAGTTGGCGTATGGGAATCGACTATTGAGCACCGAACAAGATCACCATCAAGAACCAGTACACGCTTTCTCGTATTGACGACCAGTTAGACCAATTGAAGCATCCTGTTGTCTTCTCGAGCTTAGGTATCATAAAGTCAGCATCCGAGAGGAGGATACTTGGAAAACCACTGATCTGGGAGGATCTTCGGGTCCTTCAGGGTGAATACTTCGGGTCGAGTTTGGAAAGGATTCGCGATCTCGAAATGGTTCGCGACATCAGAAAGGATTCAAACTCTGGTCGGATTGTATTCTGATCAATATATATATAAGTCCTATCTGTTTAGGTTTAGTTAGTTGTCCGAGTCTAATATATTTAGGATAATTGGATTGAGTCTGATATGTATTCATACAATCAAATTATAAATACATTGTAATAGATCAAGTTTAGTATCTAGCAGGTATCTACCTTCCACATCAAATAGATCGAGTCTAGATTGAACTTATTTAAGTCCTAGACACATAGTTCATCAACATGGGCGAGTGCGTCCTATTGTTCGACATGTACAAGATCCCTCTTTTCAGGAAAGAGTTGTGCTATCTTTTGAACTATGTATTCGATCAACTTGTGTTTCGATACTAGAGAAGTAGTTGTCTTAGTTGAGGCGACTAGAGCGACTTTTCCACCAACTAACTCTTCTAATCCCCTTTCGGAGATGGGCTTTGAGTCTATTCAGCAAAAAGACAAGGGTTAAATCAAAAGACTAAAGGTCGATCAAAATTCACCAAAGATCATACCTGCTTCCTGACTTCCTTTTCCTCCTTAGTAGCTTTAACTAGGTCAGAGGGAACATCTTTTTTGGAGACCCCCTCTACATTTGGTTTGAATGGGCCAATTATGAAATGGTTCCTTTCGCGGCACTCCTCTTGAGGTAAATCTACAAATAAAAGTGTGCTTTCAATTTTTGGTCGACATGAAAAGTCTTAATGGCCAAGAAAAAGGTAATTACCTTCGTTATCATCTTAGGTAGATTCTTGAATCCTTGCATACATCTACGTTGGATGGTTCCGATTGTGGAGGGGACTCATACGGAGGCGGATGAAGCTTGCTACCACACATCGACCAGTCAAACCCCTTTTGCGTTAGAACTTGATCTACTTGATTTGAGACTTCAGTTTCACCGAGAGAACAGGGTGAGCATCCCAGCTCTCATTTCCCTCCGCTCACTTATTGCAGAAGAACAACAGGTTGCCACTTGCTCTTCCACCTGATCTGCGACTCTTTGAGAGGCACAACCAAATAGTCTTGTTTCTCTCTTCGTGAAGACAGAAATAAACACAACCTGGAATGTTGACTACTTTCAAAAAATAAAGCTGATTGAAGAAGTAGAAGAGATCGATTGGAGGCTTTACGCCAAGAAATCCCTCACACAAATGTACAAAAACGCTCAAGATAACTAATGAATTTGGGGCAAAGTTCACCAATTCAAAATCATAAAACTCTAAAAGATAGGCTAAAAATTGATTAGTTTGGTGTCGAAAGCCACATGACAAGAAATGGAGAAACAAAACAACTTCCCCATCTTGAGAATTCAGACGCTTCTCATCTACTACTGGGGCACGATGCCTAAGGATCTTGGGTAAATCAAGGAACTTCTTCACCAGCTCCTTCAACAACGATGGAGTGCAATTTGAAGAGTTCCAACCCGCCATTGATCCAAATGAGTATGAGAGGAAAACTAAGTGAGAAAAAGGAGATTTCGCAAAGAAGCTAAAATGGTGCGTTCTATAGGATCAAGGATGCCGACTAGAGGGGGGTGAATAGGAGATTTTTAAAATTTCTTTCCCCACTAAGAAATTTTAACAAGATGATTATGAAACCTAGATTTTGCAATGAGGCTTATTAACAATCTAAAAACTAGTTGCAATTAATCAATATGAAAATACAATTCAACTTGCAACAATTGTTTCAAGGTAAATATGAAACTAAAGCAACAACGGTAAATTTAGCAATTGTGTCAAGATGAATACAAGATATACAAAAGAAAGACAATTGACACAATGCTTTTTACTGAGGTCTCGGAGACTCGCCCGGTCTCCTCTACTCCACGTTGAAGCACTCACGCGTGAGCCTCGCTTCTATATCCATGAAGGATATCTCACTAGGGTTGCTCCTTCTCCACACTAGATAGGTGAGTACCACACCTTTCACAAGTTCTTGCCGGCCTCTCCGACAAACTTCAATGGAGAGATCGCGACTCTCCTCCGACACTGTCTAGGCGAAGGCGATCGCCAAGAGTAACAAGTCCGATGCACTTTTGCTTGAACGAATCACATGCTAGAAGCTCAATGATGCAAATGCGATGCTCAACACTCTAGCACTAGCTTGCAAATGGAGATGAAGTGCACTAAACACTCACAACCTCTCCCAAATGCTATTCTCTCAAATCCTCTCAAGATTTGGGCTCAAATCTAGCCTCTAGATGCAATAACACATATGCAATGACTTGGCTAGCTTTTCAAAAGAAATATCAACTTCTTGAGCCACCCCAAATGAAGGAAAACACAAGATATATATAACCCTCAAAGAAAACTAGTCGTTTGCCACTAACAGGTGAAATTTTGTACAGGCCGGACATTCTCCGGCCATGCCGGACATTGTCCGGCCATGCCGGACACTGTCCAGCCAGTACAACAAATTTTGACTATTTGAAAACATCAGTTACCGTTGGGGGATTTTTTTTTGTAAAGGCTGGACAATGTGCGGCCATGTCGGACAAAAGCCCCGGACATATATATATGTCTCTGTTAACTCTTGGCTCAAACAATTTGTATAGGCCGGACAATGTCCAGCCATACCAGACAAATCCAGCCCGTCCGGACAAAAGCCCCCGGATGGATCCAAATGTCTCTGGTTTCATTTTTGCAACATGCTTAAAAAATTTGTACAGGCCGGACATTGTCCGGCCATTTCGGACACTGTCTGACCAATGTACGTCGAGAGTAAAATAAGCATAACTTTCATCTAGAGGTCCGATTGAGGTGATTTTTGGCTTGTTGGAAAGATAACTGAAAGGACTACAATTTTGTCAAAAGGACCAAGACCTAGAAAGGCCTAGATATTTCTACAAAATTAGAAAACCTTCCTGCTGCTAAAATGTCCAACACAAAAAAAATATTTCAAATACAATTTGTCTGTTTTCTTGTGCATATGTCTATTGACACTCAGTAGCGACCACGACCACACAGGTCGAACATCCGGTCAAAAATAGGTGGTCAAGTGGATTTGGTCGAATGTACACAAGCGAGCCAAAGACTGGTACAACCAGCTCGAACTCCTATGACCACGACCAAACCCTAAACAGAAAAACCGCCAAACAGACGACGCGACCACGACCACGCTCCAAACAAGGATACGATCAGAATGTGCAAATGATCATGACCTGCTCTAGAATATAAACCAATTTAAATAGCTGGCGATCAACACTAAGTGCAGTTTTCAAAGCATTTTCTCTAATGCACCACAAACTACAATTAGACTCTTTAGCAATGCAAGAGGCAATAAAACACTAGTGCAAGATGATATGAATGCATCTGAGCTTCCGCATTAGATAGATTCAAGCTACTAGTTTCCGACCCCTCTTAATAGTACGGTCAAACTAGAAAATGGAATTCTATCAACCCGGTCTATCTCCAAAACACCGAGACCAGTAAAGTCCTAAGAAAACAATCGTTAATCTTGGATTTTACCTTCGGTGAAGTTCGACCTTGTGAAGCTCGACCGCTCGACGTTTGTCCTCACAAAGCTCTGTTGCATCTAGGCCTTCATGCCTAACCCTAATTTTGATGATTAAGGAAAACAAAGTGTTTTTGACTAACTGTGCTTCTGAGAGTTTTGATACAGAGATTGTTTGGGAAGAATTACGAGATGATCAAGATGAACCCGACATAAAGTGAAGCACGAGATGCGGGAGAGCAAATCGTCAAAATGCAAAAGACTGAAGGTAATCCGTATTTTATTTTTACCGATCAAGGCGTTTGGAGATGATCGGTTAGGAAAATTATTTTTAGCTTTAACCGTACTATAAAGAGGGGTGGCGAAAGTCCTCTCTTTTTATCTCCAACATACACCGAGAAACTTAGATCATTGCATTGCATCCATTTTGGTTGGATTTGGTCTGAACTTATTTTGAAAAATCTGGTTTTTCAGTTCAGTTTTTGACAGCAGAAGAGTTTTTTGATTTTCTGAAAGATCTAGGCAGATCTTGTTTTTGCTTCTGTTGACAAAAATGTAGCCCTTGAAATTATCTTTCAAACGAGCTATTAAATACCTCTTTTGGATTTCTGGATTTAAAGTTATCCCTGTTTTTGTTCAGACTAACTGTCAGTTTGCTGAACTGACTGTCAGTTTGAATGTCAGTTTGTTTAAACTGACAGTTGTCCAGAGAGGGGGTATTTTGTGCTCAAGATTTTTGTACTAAACTGACTGTCAGTTTGTCCATACTGACTGTCAGTTGGGGTTTCGACCACAGTGTTTCTAACTAAGTTTCTATCTGTTTTTGGTCGAGTTTGTGGTCGAACTGACTGTCAGTTTGAATAACTGACTATCAGTTGTGGGTTTCATCTTTGCTTAAATGACCACGAACGGCTAGCAAAGTTTCATCCGTAAATTTTGTCGGCCGTTGTGCACTAAACAGACTGTCAGTTAGGCAAACTGACTGTCAGTTTGAGTTGCTGATTTTCAGCCCTGGCTCCAACGGTTCATTTGATTCTTGAGGCTATAAATAGGGGCACTGGGCATGTATTTTATACAACAAGCAGTAGCATTCTCTTATACACTCTTTTGATCAAGTTGAGTGTTTTCGATCCACTGAGAGTTTCAGTTCCTTTGCATTTGCATACTCCTAATTTCTCGATGCGCGTTCGGGGGTCTAGAGAAGACCTCGCTGCCTGTTACTCTTGGTGAGCGCCCTCACCTAGACGGTTCGGAGGCGTGGCCGTTGACCTCTCCAAAATGGAGATTGTTGGAGAGGCTCGGCAAGCTTGTACAAGGCATCGGTGCTCGCCTTTCCGGAGTGGACAAGGAGCAACCTTAGTTGATAATACTCTTCGTGAGTATTGAGGCCAAACTCAAGTGACTTGAGTGCTTCAACGAGGACTAGTGGAGACTGGGCGAGTCTCCGATACCTTGGTAAAAATCATTGTGTTCGTTCTCTTTTTCCTTTGCTTATATTATTTGTTCTTGACTTGCATTTTTTTGATTTAAGCTTTAAGTTTTTAGAAGCCTCCTATTCACCCCCCTCTAGTCGGCATCCTTGATCCAAAACGTGGTATCAGAGCTCGGTCTCTCGATTCATTAGGCTTTACCGCCTAGAGAGAGGATGTCGTCAAGTGGAAATTTCCTTCTTGGTCATACCGGTCGTGCACCTATCTTTGATGGGACAAACTATCCTTATTGGAAAGTGTGCATGCCGGTATTCCTAGAAGCTATGGGGCTTGATGTATGGGATATTGTTAAACTCGGTTTTACTCTTCCGGATGATCCGGCAAGTCAGTCTGTGGACGACAGGAGAAAACTGCATTTAAATGCCCGTGCAAAAAATGCACTCTTTGCCGGTTTATCCTTGAATGAGTTCAACCGTGTGAGCAATCTCACGACTGCTAATAAGGTTTGGACCACCCTCGAAGAAATTGACGAGGGCACAACAAAGGTTAAAGAAGCAAAATTGCTAATGGTGAGGCAAAAATATGCGACATTCACCATGTCATCAACCGAGTCCGTGGATTCCATGTTTACTCGGTTAAATAACATTGTGAATGAACTCAAGGGTCTTGGTGTTGTTTTTACTGACCTTGAGATTGTGAGAAAGATGCTTAGGGCCTTACCGGAAAGTTTCGACACTTTGGTCACGGTTCTCACAAACTCTGATTTATCGACCACAACACCAACCGATCTTTATGGGAACCTCATCACCCATGAGATACACAAGAAGGAGAAGAAGGAAGAAGCCGAACCCTCCGAGATGAATAAGAAAGCTTTGGCCTTCAAAGCTAATGCAAGGAACGATTCAAGCGATGGCTCCTCCGATGAAGACCTCGCACTCATGGTAAAAAATACTCAAAAACTCCTTCGCAGGTTGCATAAGAAGGGTGTCAACATTGACACATGACCAAAGGGACAAAAGCAAAACAACTTCAAGGACATCATTTGCTATGGATGTCATGAGAAGGGACACATAGCTTCAAGATGTCCAAACAAGAACAAGGGATGGAACAAAAAGAAGAAATTCTTCAAGAAGAAGAATGAAGAACCCAAAGAAGCATGCTTTGGAGAATGGATGTCGGAGGCGAGAGCTCTGACTCTGACTCCGACAACGAAAGAAGTTGCTCCAAGAACATGGCCGGATTAGCTCTCGGCAACATCAACACTTCAACTAGCTCATCTATTTGCCTTATGGCCAAAGGCGATGAAAAGGTGAACTACAAGACCGGTGGGAGGCATTGGGTGCTCGATAGCGGATGCTCCGAACACATGACCGGTAACAAGAAGTTGTTCACCCCACTCAAAGACAACTCAAGCGAGAACCAAAAGATTACCTTTGGTGACAACCGTCAAGGAAATGTGGTAGGCTTGGGTAAAATCGCAATCTCTAATGATCTATCTATTTCGAATGTCTTGTTGGTCGAATCTCTGAACTTCAATTTGCTTTCCGTTGCACAAATTTGTGATTTTAGTTTTAGTTGCACATTTTTCCCAAAAGAAGTTTTGGTTGAAAGTTTAAAAGATAAAACCTTGATCTTTAAAGGCTTTCGTTTTGGAAATCTTTATTTGGTTGATTTTCACTCAAAAGATGCATCTCTGTCAACATATCTTGTCTCTCAAACCTCAAAAGGTTGGCTATGGCATAGACGACTTGCACATGTTGGAATGCATCAATTGAGAAAACTTTTAAAACATAATTTATTTGTTGGCTTAAAGGATGTGAATTTTGAAAAGGACAAACCTTGTAGCGCTTGTCAAGCTGGCAAGCCGGTAGCTACTTCACATCCAACTAAGCGCATTCTTTCTACTTGCAAACCTTTGGAACTTCTTCATATGGATTTATTTGGACCTTCCGAGTTCCAAAGTATCGGGGGTAGCAATTATGGTTTTGTGATTGTTGATGATTTTACTCGCTACACTTTGGTTTTCTTTATTTCTCAAAAATCTGAAACCCCCGATGTTTTCAAAAGTTTTGCAAAACGTGTTTCTACTAAATTCGAATTATCCATCAAGAAAATCCGTAGTGATCATGGTGGAGAGTTCGTTAATTCAACTCTATTAGATTTTTGTGACTCTCTTGGAATCAAGCACGAGTTTTCCACATCCTACACTCCACAACAAAATGGAGTTGTTGAAAGGAAAAATCGAACACTTATAGAAATGGCAAGGACTATGCTAGGTGACTATGATACTCCTACTCGCTTCTGGGCTGAAGCCGTGCATACCGCTTGCTATTCTATAAATCGACTCTATTTGCATCCTCTTCTGAATTTGACTCGTTATGAGCTTCTTGTTGGGCGCAAGCCAAATATTTCTTATTTTCGAGTGTTTGGTTGCAAATGTTATATTCTTAAGAAAAGAAATTTTGGTGGTAAATTTCAAAGAAGAGTAGATGAAGGCTTTCTAGTCGGATACTCCACCACTAGCAAAGCTTATCGTGTTTTCAATAAAAATACAAGTTGCATTGAAGAATCTAGTGATGTCAAATTTGATGAAACTAATGGCTCGCAAAAGGAGCAAGTCTTTCATGAAGTTTCAGGTGAAGATCTTCAAGAAGCCATGAAGAACATAACCGTTGGAGACATCAAGCCAAGAGAAGAAGATCAAGAAGATGATGTCAATGTTGAGAATGTTGATCAAGATGTATCATCATCTCATGTTGATCCTCCAGAACAAGGTCAAGATGGAGATGTACAAGATGAAGCACCAAGGCAGCATCAAACGATCACCAAGGATCACCCTCTAGACCAAATATTGGGTGACGTCAGTAAGGGTGTTCAAACTCGATCTCATATTGCTGCATTTTGTGAACATCATTCATTTGTATCTTCTTTAGAACCCAAACATATTAATGAAGTTTTAAATGATCCTGATTGGGTTAATGCCATGCATGAAGAACTTAATAACTTTGCTAGAAATGAAGTTTGGACTTTAGTAGAAAGACCCAAGAATCATAATGTAATTGGAACAAAATGGGTTTTTATAAATTAGCAAGATGAAAATGGTGTTGTAATTAGGAACAAAGCTCGTCTTGTTGCTCAAGGCTTCACTCAAGTGGAAGGTTTAGACTTTGGTGAAACTTTTGCACCTGTAGCAAGACTTGAAGCTATTCGTATTCTTCTTGCTTATGCATCACATTTTAAAATCAAACTTTTTCAAATGGATGTAAAAAGTGCGTTCTTAAATGGTGAAATTTCTGAACTTGTGTTTGTTGAACAACCTCTTGGTTTTGAAGATTCTAAATTTCCAAACCATGTATTTAAATTGTCAAAAGCTCTCTATGGTCTCAAACAAGCTCCTCGAGCTTGGTATGAGTGACTTAGAGACTTTCTTTTATCAAAAGGTTTTAAAATTGGGAAGGTTGATACAACTCTCTTTACAAAGAAAATTGAAAAGGATTTGTTCATTTGTCAGATTTATGTTGATGATATTATCTTTGGATCTACTAATGAACATTTCTGTCATGAGTTTGGAGAGATGATCTCTAGGGAGTTCGAGATGTCCATGATTGGTGAGTTGAGCTTCTTCCTCGGACTACAAATCAAGCAACTCAAGAATGGTACGTTCGTGAGTCAAACAAAGTACGTGAAGGACCTGCTCAAGCGCTTTGGGATGGAAGATGCTAAGGCAATCAAAACTCCCATGGCAACCAATGGACATCTGGACATGGACAAAAGTGGCAAATTGGTCGACTCTAAACTTTATAGGTCTATGATTGGTAGTTTATTATATTTTACTACATCTAGGCCTGATATCATGTTTAGTGTGTGCTTATGTGCTAGATTTCAGTCTGATCCTAAGGAATGTCATTTAACTGCTATTAAAAGAATGCTTAGGTATTTAAAATGTTATCCCAGTTTAGGACTTTGGTATCCTAAAGATGCAAATTTTGAATTAATTGGGTATTCTGATTCTGATTATGCTGGGTGCAAACTTGACCGTAAAAGCACATCTGGTAGCTGTCAGCTGTTGGGGAGATCCTTAGTATCATGGTCATCTAGGAAACAAAATTCTGTAGCCCTCTCCACAGCTGAAGCTGAATATGTGTCTGCAGGCAGTTGTTGTGCTCAATTATTGTGGATGAAGCAGTCATTTTTGGATTATGGGATAATTTTTGATAAAGTGCCACTATTGTGTGATAATGAAAGTGCCATTAAAATTGCTAATAATCCTGTTTAACACTCTAGAACAAAGCATATTGAAATACGGCACCATTTTATTAGAGATCATGTGGCAAAAGGTGATATTGATGTGAATTATGTTAGAACTGATATGCAACTAGCTGATATCTTCACCAAACCCTTAGATGAATCAAGATTTTGCTTTTTAAGGGGTGAACTGAACATTATTGATATATCAAATGCTAGTTGATGTGCTAAAAGTGTTGTTTGTATAAAATAATATTATTTTATTCCCTCTCTAGCCTTAGACTGCTTCTGGTCGAAATTGACCAAACTGACAGTCAGTTTCTATAACTGACAGTCAGTTTAGTGCTTAGGAGCTTGGTCTTAGTCTCTGGTCGAAGTCTTTCTTCTAACTGACAGTCAGTTTCACAAACTGACAGTCAGTTACGTGCAATGGATTTTGGCCGTAGCTCCTGGTCGAGTTCGAATCTCAAACTGACTGACAGTCTCATACACTGACTGTCAGTTTCAAAACTCAGTTCTGTGAACTGACTGTCAGTATGGTACACTGATTATCAGTTCCATGTTTCTGTGTTTGGAACTGACTGCCAGTTTATCAAACTGACTGTCAGTTGTGTGATCTTGAACCCTAAAAACTCCCGTTCTATTTTCTTGTCTTCTCGCCTTCTCCTCTTGCCGCCTGATACCGGGCTAGACCGTCTCGCAATAGAACGAGAACGATGCAGTAAGGCGAGTATTCTAGTCGTTCTTTCCACAGGGACTAGAGAAGCAAAACGTGAAGAAATAGACTAAACTGAATGAATAAGAAACGAAAACAGATGAAAGAAAGAGAGATGTCAGAAGAAAGACAGAGGTGATCGCAGCATCAATTAATCCCCTAACAACCATCAAGGAGTACAAGCAACAACTCAACTGATTCAGAATGAAATCAATTAACACGGCAACTAGAATTTGTGCAAAAGTCGACCAAATTCATTACTGTTGTTTCACCCTTTCTTATATCAAGGTTCATTTCAACAGATTCACAGGCATGCAAAACCATGGTTTCAGTCAAGCTGCAATCAAGTCAGCAGAAAAGGGCTTCAACAACACAATACCTTAAGGATTTAGCCATGAGAAGACTCAACCAAATTCCAGCTCTATCACAAAGAACTCAACTTTTCAAGATGCAGTTCAGATAGGCAAACAGAGGAACTTCAACTTAGCAAGTATGCAATTCATATGAACATCGATTCAACACAATTCAATATCACGACATGAGTTCACAAAATATAACTGTCGAATCGGACAGATTTGTAACTGAATTGGGGCATCCAACATTTCAAGTAAATAGTACAACAGAATCAAACATGCAACTTCATACAGACATAAAACATTTCATCTCAATAGATAGCAAATTGCATCACAGATAGGTATAAATGAAGTGCATTCCTATTCAATTTAAAACCAGATGTTGTTCCAGAAGACGATTCAATTCATCAGATCAAAAGAGCAATTTCTCTTAAACACACATGGTTAAAAACACTTCAATTCTTTACAGGTATTCGTCATCTCATACATGCAATGTTCATCCTCATCAGTTTATCAGAATTCAAGAACAAAGAAGAATTCAAGAACAGAGAAGGTGAGAAGGATTGAACCAGTTGTTACAGCCGCTGGAGTTGCTGGAGAAGAGGTCGTCGATGCCGAAGTTGAGGATGAAGCCCGTGGCCAAGGGGACCCAAGAAGGCGCCGAAGTTGATGAAGAGGGCGGCGCGGCTTGTGGCGGCGACCGGAGTGAATGGAGGCGCCTGCTGGGTGGCGGCGCGGCGCAGGATGGGCAGAGGAGGCGGCTCGGGAGCCGTGGGCGAGGACACCCGTGGAGGCACAGATCCGGTGCCTGGGGAAGCTCGTGGAGGTGTGAGCTCGGGGACGGCGCGAGGAGAGCGGCGTGAGATGGAGCGGAGGACCCGGCGGCGCTCGCGATGTGGTGGCGGTGCGGCGGGAGCACCAGGGGATCGGCGACGGCGGCGTGTGGCGGCGACGCAGGATGGAGGCGCGGCGCGGAGGCCGGAGGCGCGGGATGGAGGTGCGGCGCGGAGGCCGGAGGCGCCTCGCAGCAGATCTGGGCGGCGGCGGCTCGGGTGGATCTGGGGAGGCGCCGGCACGGAGCTACGACGGTGGCGGCCCGGTGTACACGGGATGGCGATGGATCGGCGACCTAGTGGTGGCGCGGCGCAGGATGGCCGGATTCGGTGGAGGATCGGCAGAGGAAGATTTGGGGCTTTTGATGCCCTGTATCTAGGTGTGGAGGAGGAAGCTAGGAACCAGGGAGAAAAGGAAGAGGGAGATGAGAGGAAAAGGGAACCGGCTAGGGCCGGGGATGGACGGAGGTGTGGAAGATTTTGGGGGAGGCAGAAGAAGAAATTGCAGCAGAGAAGAAGGAGAAGACTTCGGCGAGAAAGAGAAAAGAAGGAAAGAGGAGAAGAAAAATGGAGAAGGGAAGAGAAGAGAAGGAGGTTGAACAGACAAGACTGAGGAAGGCACCGCGGCGTATGGCCCGGCCGCCGGCGGCGAGGTGGACGGAGGTGTGGAGATGGGGTTTGGGGAAGAAGAAGAACGAAGTAAAAAAACAAAACCGGGCTCGTCTCTCCACAGTGGCGGCCGGGCTGGATTAAGCCAATTTTTGGTCTTTTTGCGAAAAGGCCGCCGGGTTCTCTGGAAATAGCTGCTGGGTCCTCGGCAACCGGAATTGAGCGTTCCGGGCTCCCGGAGACTCCGATTCGAGCGCGGTCAGTTCCTACGCGTCCGTAGGAACGAGCGCTTTCATCTGGAATCGACCGAGGCTTGGATCCAACCGATGAAGCGCGTCCGTCAGCCGAAAAGACCGTCCAATCGTCGCCGACCTGCGATAAAAATTACAAAACGAGTTATCCGCTCGATTTGGCGACAAATCTGGAATAATCTAGAAATATGACGTAATACAAGACTAATATGTGCACAAGCCTGGGTAAAATATGCAGGAAAAAGCATGCAAATCAGATAAGCATCATCCCCCCAAGCTTGAATCGTTGCTTGTCCTCAAGCAATGAGATAAGAAATAAGTCTGGGCAAAAGGCAAACAACATCTGACGTAGAAGAGTAGAGTGCAGCTATAGTGACCTCGACAAATTAAGGTGTGTATCAAGTGACTCAACCATCTAATAATTCACACAAGAATCGCAAACAGCTAAACTAGTTTTGGGTACCAAAGAAATAAGAATATCCACATCTATTCATATCGCCTGCATCCAATCATATAAATATGAAATATCAAAGTGAGTAGAAACAATACACAAGCATGAAAGGTCTACAGTCTCCATAAACATCAAGTGAACCATTTTAACCTTATTAAAAATTTTAAAACAGAGTATGGTGCTTATGCTAGTCTCCACCCTTCGACTTATTTAGGCGGTTCTCTCCGTGCTTCGCTCTAGGCTGGTTAGCTCACTAGAGTGTTTATAAAAACATGCTCATGGGTCAGAAAAGATGAAGCGAAGGTTTGTGCACTTATTATGTTTGAAAATGTGCTAACCATGCTTTCATACTAAAAACTCAGAGGAGCAATGGAACAGGAGAGTTTTTATTCAAAAGAAAGAAAAATAGAATGGCAGTGTCTACAAGGTAGAGAACAAACAATTGCAACCTTATTAGCAAGATTTTTTTTCAAATTGGTTTGCACGGTTTAAATGATAGTTTAGGAGACTTGTGTTCTAAGCATGTGTGTAAAGATCAAGCTCAACAATTGACATTTCAATATACATGAAAGAATGCGGCAACATGGATATCCATAAATATTCAAATTTCAACGACATCCGAAACAAGGCTAGGTGCAAACAATTCTAGTGGCATTAGAAGATGATTGAACACAATTCAACACACAGTAATTTGTCGAGCCACTGAAGCATGCAATTACTCAACTAGTCAGACAAAAAGCTCTCGAAGCCAAGTAGGCAGTGAAGGCAACAAGAAAGCACATCTAGTCAAAAGCTACGTCATGCATAAAATATGTACAAATTAGCACAAGTCTAGATTTTCTGAAAAATTTTGGCATGACCTTTCTAGATTATGCTCGTTGGTCCATACAACACAAGTATATATATCACAATCACAACAGGTCATAACCACATACATACAAGCCCACAAGGCTGGATATAGATCACTCACAACATAAGATAAACAATTACATACCACAGATCATAGAGCTCAATTTTGAAAAATTTGACCCAAATTTTCAGAATTACAGCACAACAAGAAATGCATTCTCCCCCCCAAGCTTGAATGGTTGCATAGTCCACAATGCAACAATATGAGATGGATCACACATGGAGATGAGAACACAAAATAAATTTCATGCACAAGGGTCAAATGAGAGGTCCGCAATAGCTCACCGGGTGAAGAATGGAGACAATGACGCTGCGATGAGCCATCCAAAGTATCCCAAATGTGCCAAGCCGCCATATGAGGATGATGCCCTGAAAGAACAACCAAAGAAGAAACTAAGAATAAACCTACAAAATAAAGGAAAAAAAAAAAAAAAAAAAAAAAAAACGAAAAGAAGAAAGAGAGAAAACACTCGGGTTGCCTCCCGAAAAGCGCTTCTTTTAGGTCGGAAGCTCGACCCTCAAAGGATATAGCGTTGAAGCGCGAGTGAAGGAGAGGCAAGCATGGGACGTAGTAGAAGCTCCACGTCCACCCTCCTGTCGAAAGCAACATACCTGGGAATCCACCAGGATCCCAAGGAATGTCGACTCGGAGCAAGTTTGCTCGCGGTCGAGAAGCCACACGTGCTAACCTGCAAATAAGATAAAGAAAGACCAAGCACGTGTGTATGGTAGGGACAAAGCCCTCCAGAAGGTCAGCTGACGAAAATCCTTTCTCGTAGATCGACTGACTATACATATCATGAGGATGGCATATATCGATGCAGGATGAATGACAACTCAAAGGAATATGAATAACCTCGTCAGAACTAGACAACTCATAATGATACGAGAGGGGTTTTGAGTCTACCTGAATAGTGGATGGCGTGAAGTCTGGGGTAGGAAGGACCTCCACGGGGGTCGTGTCTGGTAGAGCAGGATGAACTGGCACCCCTATGTCAGAAGGAAGTCCCTCGTCAGCAAATATGAACGTCTCCCTCTCGATCTCGTGGCTCAAGAAGTAGTCCAAAAGGTCTGCAACGTCGAAACTGACACTCTCCATCTCTGGTCCGTCTGCCAATGGATCATCAAAAGAAAACGGTCCAAACGGACGCAGAGGAGTCTCAAAAACAAGCTCTCCATCATCATCATCAAACATAATCAAATCAATAGGAGGCGGAGGTGATTGATGCGACGTCGAAGAAAGAAGATCAGGTCGAAGCTCGTCGCTCAATACTGTGGTCTCTCCGCGAGTGTCTCCAAGATAGGTGTCATGGGTGGGCTCCGGGACACTCGACGGAGGTGTGATGGCCTCAAATGCGGGTACTTGAGATGGCAGGGTGTGGACTGGATCTCGATATCCTCTGAACTCAGCTATGCAGGATCGCACACCTTGCATCTCAGTCCGCAATAATTCCACATCCCTTGAATGCTGGGTCATGAGTCGCTCAGATTGCTTAACCAAGCCCTCCATCAGTGCCTCAAGTCTAGATGTATCCTCAACTTCAGGAGGCGACTGTGGTGGCGGATGTAGAAACTCGCTCATCTTTTCCAAATGACGCTCAAACATCTCCTCAAGCCTAGATGTGTCCTCGTATGCAGGAGGCTGCGGTGAGCACTGCTGATGTGACAAGTACGGAGCCTGATGTGATGTACATGGAAGCTGCACTCCGTACCTAAAACCCTGCGAAAGATGACTAGGAGAAGATGATGAGATAACAGGGTGGTTGTTCCTATATGATGAATTTGGGTATGCAGGCCATCCAGGACGATATGTAGTGGATGCTCGACCACGCTGACAAGCGGCGGGCGAATGACCTCGAATACCGCAAATAGAACATATAGGAGCAACACTAATATGAGCAAACAATCCACGAAGGGCTGTATCCATCTGATGAGGCAAATCATCTAGTTTAGCACTGAGATTGTCACATGCATCACTAAAAGACTGCGAACCATCCATAACCTCAATCAGAGAAAATCAATCAACGAGAAAAGGACAAGAGGAAGTGTGAGAAATAAAAGAGCTGGGAGGGAAAAAGGGGCGGGAAAAGATGCAAACAGAAACCGAAAAGAAAAAGAAAAACAAAATGATTTAATCTAGTTAAACACATTCACTTTCATCTAGTCCCCGGCAAAGGCGCCAAAAATTGATACCGGGCTAGACCGTCTCGCAATAGAACGAGAACGATGCAGTAAGGCGAGTATTCTAGTCGTTCTTTCCACAGGGACTAGAGAAGCAAAACGTGAAGAAATAGACTAAACTGAATGAATAAGAAACGAAAACAGATGAAAGAAAGAGAGATGTCAGAAGAAAGACAGAGGTGATCGCAGCATCAATTAATCCCCTAACAACCATCAAGGAGTACAAGCAACAACTCAACTGATTCAGAATGAAATCAATTAACACGGCAACTAGAATTTGTGCAAAAGTCGACCAAATTCATTACTGTTGTTTCACCCTTTCTTATATCAAGGTTCATTTCAACAGATTCACAGGCATGCAAAACCATGGTTTCAGTCAAGCTGCAATCAAGTCAGCAGAAAAGGGCTTCAACAACACAATACCTTAAGGATTTAGCCATGAGAAGACTCAACCAAATTCCAGCTCTATCACAAAGAACTCAACTTTTCAAGATGCAGTTCAGATAGGCAAACAGAGGAACTTCAACTTAGCAAGTATGCAATTCATATGAACATCGATTCAACACAATTCAATATCACGACATGAGTTCACAAAATATAACTGTCGAATCGGACAGATTTGTAACTGAATTGGGGCATCCAACATTTCAAGTAAATAGTACAACAGAATCAAACATGCAACTTCATACAGACATAAAACATTTCATCTCAATAGATAGCAAATTGCATCACAGATAGGTATAAATGAAGTGCATTCCTATTCAATTTAAAACCAGATGTTGTTCCAGAAGACGATTCAATTCATCAGATCAAAAGAGCAATTTCTCTTAAACACACATGGTTAAAAACACTTCAATTCTTTACAGGTATTCGTCATCTCATACATGCAATGTTCATCCTCATCAGTTTATCAGAATTCAAGAACAAAGAAGAATTCAAGAACAGAGAAGGTGAGAAGGATTGAACCAGTTGTTACAGCCGCTGGAGTTGCTGGAGAAGAGGTCGTCGATGCCGAAGTTGAGGATGAAGCCCGTGGCCAAGGGGACCCAAGAAGGCGCCGAAGTTGATGAAGAGGGCGGCGCGGCTTGTGGCGGCGACCGGAGTGAATGGAGGCGCCTGCTGGGTGGCGGCGCGGCGCAGGATGGGCAGAGGAGGCGGCTCGGGAGCCGTGGGCGAGGACACCCGTGGAGGCACAGATCCGGTGCCTGGGGAAGCTCGTGGAGGTGTGAGCTCGGGGACGGCGCGAGGAGAGCGGCGTGAGATGGAGCGGAGGACCCGGCGGCGCTCGCGATGTGGTGGCGGTGCGGCGGGAGCACTAGGGGATCGGCGACGGCGGCGTGTGGCGGCGACGCAGGATGGAGGCGCGGCGCGGAGGCCGGAGGCGCGGGATGGAGGTGCGGCGCGGAGGCCGGAGGCGCCTCGCAGCAGATCTGGGCGGCGGCGGCTCGGGTGGATCTGGGGAGGCGCCGGCACGGAGCTACGACGGTGGCGGCCCGGTGTACACGGGATGGCGATGGATCGGCGACCTAGTGGTGGCGCGGCGCAGGATGGCCGGATTCGGTGGAGGATCGGCAGAGGAAGATTTGGGGCTTTTGATGCCCTGTATCTAGGTGTGGAGGAGGAAGCTAGGAACCAGGGAGAAAAGGAAGAGGGAGATGAGAGGAAAAGGGAACCGGCTAGGGCCGGGGATGGACGGAGGTGTGGAAGATTTTGGGGGAGGCAGAAGAAGAAATTGCAGCAGAGAAGAAGAAGACTTCGGCGAGAAAGAGAAAAGAAGGAAAGAGGAGAAGAAAAATGGAGAAGGGAAGAGAAGAGAAGGAGGTTGAACAGACAAGACTGAGGAAGGCACCGCGGCGTATGGCCCGGCCGCCGGCGGCGAGGTGGACGGAGGTGTGGAGATGGGGTTTGGGGAAGAAGAAGAACGAAGTAAAAAAACAAAACCGGGCTCGTCTCTCCACAGTGGCGGCCGGGCTGGATTAAGCCAATTTTTGGTCTTTTTGCGAAAAGGCCACCGGGTTCTCTGGAAATAGCTGCTGGGTCCTCGGCAACCGGAATTGAGCGTTCCGGGCTCCCGGAGACTCCGATTCGAGCGCGGTCAGTTCCTACGCGTCCGTAGGAACGAGCGCTTTCATCTGGAATCGACCGAGGCTTGGATCCAACCGATGAAGCGCGTCCGTCAGCCGAAAAGACCGTCCAATCGTCGCCGACCTGCGATAAAAATTACAAAACGAGTTATCCGCTCGATTTGGCGACAAATCTGGAATAATCTAGAAATATGACGTAATACAAGACTAATATGTGCACAAGCCTGGGTAAAATATGCAGGAAAAAGCATGCAAATCAGATAAGCATCACCGCCGTTTGCTCCCCTCGCCGCCGGTGCCTCCCTTTTGTGCTGCGCCACCACCAAATCTCGCTGGCGCCTCGTCCTCGCCGTCAATGAGCACCACCGCCCTCCTTTGCGCCTCCACCGCATCTAGCCGCCGCCCTCTTGCCGTGGCCGTAGTTTCGCCGTGTGCAGCTCGCCGGCATTGAGTTTCTCCTGTGCTTCCCCAAACCGTCCTATGTTTGTTCTCTGTGGCTTTTCTGGTCGGTTGCTCCACATCGGCTTCGTCGATCACTTCGGTTTCGATCTCCTCTGTTCAGGTGTTTCCCTCTTTCCTCTATTCTCTTCTCTCTGTTTTTTGTATCGCCATGTCTGATCAGCCCGGTCCTTCTCGTCGTGTGGCTCGACGAAAGAACGCGGCAAACAGCCAGCGTTCATCAGGTCAGACGTCTGAGAACCGGCCTTCGCCTCCGCCTGAGCGCGTGCCCGTGGATTATTCACGGTGGCACGCGAGCCGCCTTCGCACACTCCGCTCGACAAACCCTTATGTCTCGCCGCGTCCCACTGGTCGCGATGCGTGCGACGTCCTCACTTGTTTCACAAACCTCCACCTAGACCTGTTCACCAGCGTCTAGAGCCGCGCACCCATCTTCGCCCACCGCTCTCTGTCGTGGGGTACGATCGCCTCTCGCACAGGCATCGCCACCCTCGCAGATCTCTTTGGCATTGTAGGGATCTGCGACCTTGTCGCCGATTCCTCTTTGCACTGGGCTGAGGGGCCCATTCGCCAGTTCTATTCTACCATTTTTATCTCCCCTCAGCGCGACTTCATGGCCTTCATGACAGGCCTCCCGGTCTACACTGTCACAAAGGAGCAGTTGGAGTCCGCACTTGGACTGGTGCGCCCTCCTTTTGGCCGCCAGCTCCATACCCTTCCAGATCTGGAGCATCGGGAGGTGGCCATGCTTTACTCCGGCCCCTTCCAGCTCTGTCACGTTGCCGGCCTACGCCGCGATGTAGACCTAGCCCTACGGATCCTCCGTCTCACTCTGGTCCCCATAAGCAGAGATAGGGCTAGGATCACCTATCTGGCCCTCCACGTCCTGATTTCCATCTTTCAGGAGGAGCCGTTCGACGTTGCTGATCTCATCACTAGTGAGATTCAGCACGTTCTTTTTTCTCCGCGCCGTCAGCTGATATACGCTCCGTATATCATGGCAGTGCTTCTCCATATCTGGGTTGTGGATTCTGAGCTCCCACGGCCCCATCATCCGCTCCTCTTTTATCCTCCGGGATAGGCTGATCGCCGACTCGGTGCTCGCCCCGCTGCAGCTGCTAGCCCTGATTCTCCCGCATCAGATGATGATGCTGCGGGGGAGTCAGTGGATGAGGCTCCAGTTCAAGAGTCCGACCCAGCACCTCCTTCAGATCCTAGTGCCGGATCTTCCGCGGCGTCACCTTCTTTGCTCCAGCAGGTTCTCCAGACCCAGCAACAGATCCTAAGCACCCAGGCGGAGCATCACCAGATGTT
The DNA here is from genome assembly GCA_019359835.1 of Pharus latifolius. Classification (NCBI taxonomy): domain Eukaryota; kingdom Viridiplantae; phylum Streptophyta; class Magnoliopsida; order Poales; family Poaceae; genus Pharus; species Pharus latifolius. Next base: position 34,913,494 of record CM033323.1, on the reverse strand, counting down.
GCTTCGTTTGGTTGCACAGCAGGAGGAGATACTGCGACGTCTGCCTGTGTCAGATTCTTTGGTCCCTCACAAGAGGGCCCGCCCTGCGTCGCCTTCCCCGGGCACAGCTTCCGGACCAGCTGATCCAGCTCCTGTAGCACCAGCCGCTACTCCGCCATTGTCTCCTGTGGGTGACGCATCTGGATCTCCAGCAGGCTCCGGGGATACAGATGTTCTAGGATTTTCTTCAAATGATGAGTCTTAGGCTCTGATTTGTATTTTTTTGCCTCCCTTTTTGTGCTTGATGCCAAAAGGGGAGAAGTATTTTGGATATTATAGTCTTTTTATGTTTTGGATAGATGTTTATTTTCTTTATATTATGGAGATATTTTTGCTTATCATATATGTCTGTGTGTGATTTTGGATATGATGTGTTTATCTGTGTAGCTCTGATTAGCTCTGATACCTTGATATATATGATGTCATGATTTTGAGATTTGTATGCTCTGATATGACTTGGTGATATATGTATATCTGTGAGTGTTTGTATGTATGAGATGCTCTGATGTATATGTATCGGTTTATGCTCTGATTTGATGAGATGCATATACTCAGGGGGAGTTATTTCGTTTATTTCATTGTTAAACACTTGTTGTCATCAATCATCAAAAAGGGGGAGATTGTTGCATCTAGGCCTTCATGCCTAACTCTAATTTTGATGATTAATGAAAACAAAGTGTTTTTGACTAACTGTGCTTCTGAGAGTTTTGATACAGAGATTGTTCGGGAAGAATTACGAGATGATCAAGATGAACCCGACATAAAGTGAAGCACGACAAATCGTCAAAATGCAAAAGACCGAAGGTAATCTATATTTTATTTTTACCGATCTCGGCGTTTGGAGATGATCGGTTAGGAAAATTATTTTTAGCTTTAACCGTACTATAAAGAGGGGTGGTGAAAGTCCTCTCTTTTTATCTCCAACATAAACCGAGAAACTTAGGTCATTGCATTGCATCTATTTTGGTTGGATTTGGTTTGAACTTATTTTGAAAAATCTGGTTTTTCAGTTCAGTTTTTGACAGCAGAAGAGTTTTTATATTTTCTAGAAAGATCTAGGCAGATCTTGTTTTTGCTTCTGTTGAAAAAAATGTAGCCCTTGAAATTATCTTTCAAACGAGCTATTAAACACCTCTTTTGGATTTCTGGATTTAATGTTATCTCTGTTTTTGTTCAGGCTGACTATCAGTTTGCTGAACTGACTGTCAGTTTGAATGTCAGTTTGTTTAAACTGACAATTGTCCAGAGAGGGTGTATTTTGTGCTCAAGATTTTTGTACTAAACTGACTGTCAGTTTGTCCATACTGACTATCAGTTGGGGTTTCGACCACAGTGTTTTTAACAGAGTTTCTGTTTGTTTTTGGTCGAGTTTGTGGGCGAACTAACTGTCAGTTTGAATAACTGACTGTCAGTTGTGGGTTTCAGCTTTCCTTAAACGACCACGAACGGCTAGCAAAGTGTCATCCGTAAATTTTGTCGGGCGTTGTGCACTAAACTGACTGTCAGTTAGGCAAACTAACTGTCAGTTTGAGTTGCTGATTTTCAGCCCTAGCTCCAACGGTTCATTTGATTCTTGAGGCTATAAATAGAGGCTTTGGGCATGTATTTTATACAACAAGCAGTAGCATTCTCTTATACACTCTTGAGCTTTAGTTTTCTATTTAAAATCTTGATCTTTTGATCAAGTTGAGTGTTTTCGATCCACCGAGAGTTGCAGTTCCTTTGCATTTGCATACTCCTAGTTTCTCGGTGCGTGTTCGGGGGTCTAGAGAAGACCTCGCTGCCTGTTACTCTTGGTGAGCGCCCTCACCTAGACGGTTCGGAGGCGTGGCTGTTGACCTCTCCAGAACGAAGATTGTTGGAGAGGCTCGGCAGGCTTGTACAAGGCATCGGTGCTCGCCTTTCCGGAGTGGACAAGGAGCAACCTTAGTTGATAATACTCTTCGTGAGTATTGAGGCAAAACTCAAGTGACTTGAGTGCTTCAACGAGGACTAGTGGAGACTGGGCGAGTCTCTGATACCTCGGTAAAAATCACTGTGTTCGTTCTCTTTTCCCTTTGCTTATATTATTTGTTCTTGACTTGCATTTATTTGATTTAAGCTTTAAGTTTTTAAAAGCCTCCTATTCACCCCCCCCTCTAGTCGGCATCCTCGATCCAACAAGCTCGACCTTGCTAATCTTGACCTCGCTCAAGATGACTCATGTCGGAATCATCCTCTTCACGCTCTTGCTTGCTTTCATCTCGCGACCATTCTGAGACTACAACACATGCACTCAACGCACAACGTTAGTGTCATATATAGGTCGTCATAAATCACCAGTAGAGAAATTACTCCACAAAGGAGTTAACTCAACAATTTCTCTTTCCGGTTAAATGACAAACCATATTCAACAGATAGTAAGAGATGAAATACACAATCATATAGAATCGTATATGACAAAGACATACGCACATGATCCATACTACTCAAATCATGATGGCAATCAGATTAGATGACCAATTATGATGAGCTCTGCCTCAGCATATGCATCGATGTCAAAACCTCAATAAATGACAACTTAGGTGAGGGCTTCGGATTCTGCAACTATTTGGGAAAAATGCCATCCATTGATGAGACAAAATTAAAGAGCTGTTTACTCAAGAAATTTGTTCAAGATACGGTGTTATTGTAATTCCAAACTGCACTAACTCTGTTTGAAGAACTCAAAATGTGGATTAGATTGACCGATCCGTTCGACATCTGGTCGAAGAGCTAGTGAAGATCCTTAACATCCTATTCGAATAGACCAATTTTGTTTAGAATTGGGGGCAAGTTGACTAGGATTAAAATACTTATGTAATTCTCATATGTAGACAATATAAGTTTTTTTGCATTGTTCTAAGTATTAGTCAATGGCTCCGATCAGCTCTAAGCTATTGATTCAATTAGGCAGCTTAGATCAGTTCTAAACTTCTAATTCGACTAAGTCCAAGCTTAGTCGAATACACGACCAGACTCGGTCAAAGATAGAAAACACAAAGCCCTCATTGAATTTTTCGAGGCTATTCTCTCAACCGCTACACACAAACTACTCCAATGCAGTTTATGTGTGGAAGCCGTAAGCAACCGTGAAGAAGTTCTTTAGCAAACCATCGAGTAGTTCGTTCTTTAACTAGCATGTAATAACTATTCAATCAACCAGTATTAAAGAAGAACAGATTGTGTAGAATAAGGTAAAGAAAAGAGAATACAAATAGTTTCCTGAGGAAGGAGAGTTTGTAAACTCATCACATTGTAAATATTCGATCTCTTGAGTGATTACACATAAGAAATAGGGCTATTACTTATCTTTAGAGGGATCGAACCTGTATAAAAATGTCTCCTATTTGATTCATCACCTTTTGACCACCATATATTGTTCCATATAAACCATCAGTTTTGTAAGATTGACGGTCTTCAACTAATCGTCGACATATAGATTATGCAGTTTCTAATGAGATTAATATGCTATATTTGAGTTTTCTACACAAGGTATACTCAAACTACTGAATTAAAGTCCCCTTTATAGCATTGCTAAATTAGCAAATAAGAATCCATCAATCCAACCGTCTCCAAATACCAAAACTAGTAAAATCTTAGAAAATGATCTTTAATCTTTTATTTTATCTTTGGTGAAATTCGTTCATATTTCAGAAAACTCGATCATACATTCTCTCATACTTCAGAAAATTTGATCATGCATTTTCTTGAAGATGATCTTGGCAATTCAATTGAGATTGAAAGATATAATCTTAACAAACACATTAATCTTATAACTATATTTATCATTAATTACCAAAATTATTAATATACTCATAGACATGCCAACTCTGATACAAAGGAAAAGAATAAAGAGTAGCTGAAAATACTGATCACACAAACCAGTACAAACCGTCTCATGCTATTGCTCCGTGGATGTTTCGCCACCACGGCAACAAAAATTGATGTGCACATATTAATCGTAGTAGATGCCACGTCACTTTCTAGTGAGCGTGCCCCACCTGTCGTTGCCCTGCACAATCATTTGCTCACCTCACGCCGTCAACCCGGCAAGTAAAAAAAACAAATATCACCGAACCAAGTCCATAGACCACAGACGGCATCACGAATCTTAAGGAGATTCTTTAGAAAAACTGCTCAAAAAACCCAAAAGTGTTTATAAAACTGATCAAAAATATGAACAGAAGCTTCTAAAAAATCTATCCAAACACTATTTAAAAAGTACTCGAAAATGTGAATAGAAACTACTCAAAAATATTTTTAAAAACTACTCAAAAATAGTAGTGAAAATCTACTCAAAAGTATATTAAAAACTGCTCAAATATAGTAGTGAAAATCTGTTCAAACGTGTTTTAAGAACTGCTGAAAAACAGTAGCGAAAATCTACTCAAAAGTGTTTTAAAAACTTCTCAAAAATAGCAGTGAAAATCTGCTAAAAAGTATTTAAAAAACTGATAAAAAACAGTTCAAAAAGTGCTCAAAGACTCCCAAAAACTGCTCAAAACTGCTTCTAAAACCTGTCCAAAACTGCTTCTAAAAACTGCTCAAAATGTATTGAAAAGATGCTCAAAGGTGTGTACAGAGACTGCTCAAAAATGTGTATGAGAATGTAGCTTGAGATGTGTGAAAATACTGCTCAAAACACCTGTATTTATAGCGCAACCTCTCAATTAGCCGTCGTGGTCGAAAAGAAAAGAAATCAGTACAGCTAACAGCCAGCTGCGACCTCTAACGGCTAGTAAATAGCCGTTGGAATGTCTGGCCGAATGAACAGTGCTACTGGTTGAAAAAACAGTGTTACTGGTCGTATGAACAGTGACTAATCAAATGAACAGTACTCGTGTGACCTCTGGTCATATGAACAGTAACTAATCAAATGAACAGTACATGGATGACCAATTTCAGTTCCTCTTTGAGATTCTTGACCAAGATTGTGAATGAATGCGAATGCAACATATGAGATAAGAGTTTCTCAGTTTTTATAGAAGCTAAAAGAGATTTTGCAACCCCTCTTAATAGTACGATTTAAACTAAAAAAGAATTTCTTATAAAATCCGGTCAAACTCTAAACTCTGAGACTGGTACAATAAACAAGCACTTAACTTAGGTCTTTGCTGCTTCCTTCTTGCCGACCTTGCGCTTGCGATCTTTGCTCACGACCTCGGGCGACCCTGGTTCGCGACCTGCAGATCTGGGCAACACTACGACCTTGCGCTTGCGACCTCGGGCGACTTTTCTTCTTTTCACCTAATCTTATTGATTAGACTCACAGCAGATAGGTTAGTCCTAAACACTTAATGCCATCAATAATCAAAATCAACCCAAAAAGGGCCTAGATGGAACAATCTCCCCCTTTTTGATGATTGATGAAAACAAGTGTTGAATACGAATAAAAATTAGTGACTCCCCTTAAGTGTATGCATGGGCATTAGATATACAAGAACTCCCCTTGAATGCATGCATATATAAATACACATATGAGTCATTTGAGAGTCCACAATGAATAAACAATGAGCACATAAAGAATGTCATACAAAAATCTCTCCCCAATCTCTCCCCCTTTGACATCAAGCACAAAAAGGCGGGAGGACAGCAAAGCAGACATTTAACTTACATGTGATATATCAATAATATTCAATTCACTTCTAAGAAAGGAAAATCTAGTCTCATCTAAAGGTTTGGTGAGGATGTCTGCTAGCTGCAAGTTTGTTCTTATATAAGTCACATCTATGTCCCCTTTTGCCACATGATCTCTTATTAAATGGTGCCTAACATCAATATGCTTTGTTCTAGAATGTTGAACCGGATTGTTTGCAATCTTTTTGCCACTTTCATTATCACACAAGAGTGGCACTTTGTCAAAAGTAATTACATAATCCAAAAGGGTTTGCTTCATCCATAAAATTTGAGCACAACAACTACCCGCTGAAACATATTCTGCTTCGGCGGTGGAACAATGGGGGTTTTCTTGGGATAAGCCAGGCCTAGGAACAACAGTAGTGGCTAGGGAAATTTTAGTGTTTTGGTTATTTTGCAAAAAGGCCATCAGAGTTTTTAGTAATAGCAATTTAGTCCCTCTGAGGTAGGGTTTAGGATTTTTGAGTCTAGGCCAGTTTGCAGATGGGTACTCGGCTTTGGAAGAATTAGCAATTGGACCCTTTGTTGTTAGGTTTAGCTGTTCTAGACTCCTGGAGACTCCGACTTCGACGCGATTAGCTCCTACGCGTCCGTAGCGACGCATACTTTTGTACGGAATCATCCGTTCGCTAGATCCAGTCGATGAATCTTGTCAATCCAGCGAAAGGTCACCTGAATTACGTCGACCTGCAATTAAAATAAACAAAAAGCACAGTCGAGGTCGAATGACAGCAAATACCGTCCTCAAGCCGCGTCCGGAAGGGGGCCTCCGGAAGGGCCTGCTGTCCCCGGGCGACGAAGACAAAACCGTCCGGATCGGGGCGGAGCTCCCCGAGGAGCACGCAGCGCAACTTGCGGCTTTTCTGCGCGAAAACTCCGATATTTTTGCGTGCAAGCCTTCGGACATGCGGGGCGTCGCCGGGGAGGTCATTGAGCACAAGCTCGCAGTGGCCCCTGGTCACCCCCCGATCAAACAAAAGCTGCGGAAACTCTTCCTCGAGCGCCAAGAGGCAATCAAGGTGGAGATCACCCGGCTCCGAGAGGCGGGGTGCATTCGGGAGGTCCTGCACCCCGAGTGACTCGCGAACCCCGTCCTCGTGAAGAAGTCAACCGGCAGGTGGCGGATGTGCGTGGACTTCATCGACCTTAACCGCACCCCCCGGATTGATCAGCTCGTCGACTCCACCACGGGGTGCGAGCTGATGAGCTTCCTAGACGTCTACTCGGGCTACCATCAAGTCCGGATGGTGGAACGGGACGAGGAAAAGACGAGTTTCATAACTCCTCTCGGAACCTTCTGCTACGTCCATATGCCCTTCGGGCTGAAGAACGCGGGAGCGACTTTCCAGCGCCTCATGGCGTTGGTCTTTGAAGCTCAAGTCGGCCGCAACGTCGAAGTCTACGTAGACGACGCGGTCGTCAAAAGCCCCCGCGCAGCCTCCCACATCGACGACCTGGCGGAGACCTTCCGCAACCTCCGCGCGTTTGGGCTCAAGCTCAACCCGGAGAAGTGCGCCTTCGGCGTGCGCGGGGGGAAGCTCCTGGGTTTCCTCGTGTCCTAGCGGGGCATAGAGGCAAATCCCGAAACGATCCTGGCATTCCTGGACATGCCCCCACCGTGCTCCGTCAAGGACGTCCAGCGGCTCTCCGGCCGCCTAGCCACGCTCAACCGCTTCGTCTCGCGGTCGGGAGAGCGAGGCCTCCAGTTCTTCAAGATCCTCTGGGGGCTCGAGGGGTTCCGCTGGACGCCCAAGGCCCAGGAGGCCTTCGACGACCTCAAGAAGTACCTCACGAGCCCTCCAATGCTCGTGAGTCCGTCTCCAGAAGAGCCCTTGCTCCTCTACCTTGCCGTGACCCCGGTCGCCGTCAGCGCGGTGTTGGTGAAGGAGCAAGGGGGGCAGCAGCGTCCCGTGTACTACGTGAGTGAGGCCCTCCAAGGGGCCAAAACTCGGTACACGGAGATGGAGAAGATCTGCTACACCCTCCTAATGGCGTGCTGGAAGCTTCGCCACTACTTCCTGGGACACCCCATCACCGTCCCGTCGTCTCTCCCCTTGGGGGAGGTACTGTGGAACAAAGAAGCCACTGGCCGGATTGGGAAGTGGGGGGCCGAACTCGCCCCCTTCTCCCTGTCCCTCACAGGCCGCTCCGCAATCAAGTCGCAGGTCCTCGCCGACTTTGTCGCAGAGTGGACTCCTGCCTCTGGGTCCGGGGACGAAGACCTCCCTGTGCCGCCCCGACGCAGTGATCATTGGACTCTCATGTTCGATGGGTCGCTGTGTCTCGCTGGGGCTGGTGCGGGAGTAGTCCTCCGGAGCCCCAAGGGGAAGGAACTCGAGTACACCGTGCGGCTCGAGTTCCCCGCAACCAACAACGTCGCCGAGTACGAGGCTTTGCACCTCGGGATGCGCCTTGCGCGCCCCCTGGGTATCCAGCGCCTCCTAGTGAAGGGAGATTCTCAGCTCATTGTTTGCCAGATGGACAAGTCTTACCTGTGCCATGACGCAAACTTGAGTCTTTATTTGCAGGAGGTGCGAAAGATGGAGAGGCATTTCGACGGCCACGAGTCTCGGCATACCCCGCGAAGGGACAATGACCAGGCCGACACCTTGGCCCGGGCAGCAAGCGCCCAGGAATCGCTCCCCAAGGGGGCCTTCTTGGAAATCATCACGAAGCCCTCGGTGGCCTCCCCGAACACGGGTGACGAGCCTCGCGTCCCGGAGCTCGCCGAGATCACCCGGACTCCGTCATGGATGGACCCCCTCATCTCCTTCATCAAGGGGGAGGGGGACCCTCCTAGTGAGACCGAGGCTAAACGCCTCCGGGCCAAAGCCCGGGCATATCTCATGCTGGAGGGGAGGCTCTACAAGCGGGGGTGGCTTCCGCCCTCCTGCGCTGCCTCCCCCGGCCGGAGGGACTCCAACATCTCGAAGACTGTCGCGCCCCGCACAGGGTACCACGACTACTCCCGTGGAGACCTAGCTCGCTGCAGCTGGCCTCATACATACATACCACTGACTTCCCAGGATAAGTCAAGCACAGGAGTTCATTGCAGCAGGGTAACTTACAAAATATCATTGACAAACAGTATGGCCTGCTGGCCTGATACAACAAGAGTAATACAATGCCCTCACAGCACAAATCGACTAATTAAAACAAAAGACAACTACTCGGCGGAAGCTAGGCGAAACCCCCACAGTCGTAAGAAGTTGACAGCAGAACAGCACACTTCAGGGTTCTGGCAGAATTGGCTCTCTTCCTTCTGGATCCACGAAATCTTCCAAGCCTTCGTCTTGGTCTTGGAGCACTCCATCTATTGTTGATAAGTTGCAAGGGTGAGCACTTACGTACTCAGCAAGTCATAGATAAGAGTAGAGATACGTATAGTAGAGATGACATGATCCTATGCTATTGAGGGAAAGAGGTGAGAGGGTTTTTCCATAAATACTTTTCTTCCAAGCTTTTCAAATCTCATGCTCATGGCAGCATTTCATATAGTTAGGGCACAATCCACATGTCTCTTAGATATCATATGATCACTAAATTATGGTACTACCGCGACACGTCAACACATGACAGCCCATGGCAGCACCCCTTATCATGACAACACATGTCATTTGGGTAATCTTGACTTAACAAATTTTAATTTATAAAACAATACTTGTGTCACACCCCGTGGATTTAATCCACCGCGGCATACTCCTAAAACTCGGGAGCACGAAGTATTCGAATACATTTTTAACTCTGCAGAGGGGTACCAATTTACCCGCAAGATATATCCACTTTCATGCCCTTCCTATCACAAGGATTGGACCCCTAACTCACTTCATACTGTGAGCGGCAAGGTGGAGATAACAAGAACTTTTGCCATGTTTCACACACAATTCACCCCAGACCTCGTGGTTTTCTTCACGCAAACCACAGTTGTGGCAGGGTTTCACAACCCCCACTAATTGGCGTCTTCCCCTCAGGGTCAGCGTGCATGATCACATCCTGTGATATGTGTTGGAGCGCACCCCGTGTTAATCGTGAGTTTGTCATATAGGGGTTTCATGTGTGATCCACATACTACTTGTTCAGGCCTGTCCCATACCAGGCTTGCGGTCGGCACGTTAATCATGCCACTAGACGCACAACACAAGGTTCTAGGTCCTTATATGCCAGTGACCAGCTCATACCACAATCCATGCACTTCCAGTGCTGGCACATCCTGTGCGACCAAGCACCTACAGTGCTTTTACCATTCCATACCAAAATACTGGTCACGGCAAGGGGTTTTATTTCATGAATATAAATATACATAATATATTAGTTCATGGCTCATTATTTGATCAATTCACATTTCACAGGCATCAGCCTGATGCTGCCATTTCATAATTCAACTATTCTCAATCTTTCTCATGCAATATTATTATTTTATAATCAAGGTATATTCTAGCAATTCATAAAATATAGGTTCAAGATGTTCAAGAATATGACTTGTCTTCCGCGTCGTAAGAAACAGCAGTTGATGTTGGGTCTGCGACGAAGTCTTCGAACTCGGACTCTTGCTCTGAACAAGGATCAAACAAGCAAACAGGCATTACAATCAATCCTACTCTTACTATTCCACTATATGCGATAATGCAAGGAGAAACACTTAGGCGATACAAGATTTGAGAGTTCTGGGAAACGATTAGGGTTAAACTATGGAAACCAAGGTTAAGATTAGTCGTCAAAGGTTTACAAGGTTCCAAGGGTTCCAAAATATCAGACTGATATCAAGGCTGCGGCTGGTTCGCTCAAAAACAACGAACGTCTTTAGGTCGACATTCGGTTCAAGGCATCGACATAGGGTCGATGGATGATAGAGGGCTCAACTCAAGTTGTGACAGTAGAATAAAATGTAGATCACAACATCAAGAGTCTAAAGGACAAGGTTATGTTCAGTTTGCATACCCAGACTGGCCCAATGCCATTGGCTGACATAGGCTGACAAGGGCTGACAATGCCGAAGAATGGCATTGACATGGTTTGAATAGTTCCCAGTGGCCAAAATGAGTTTTGATTCAAGCATATGGTGCACAAGGTAGTGAGGCAACTATTTGACAAAGTATTTTCTGTTTTTCATGACCAGAGGTGGGTGAACAGGGCTAATGCCACTGACTGGCATAGTTTGACATAGAGTTGACATGGACAGAAACTAGGGTTTGCCATAACTTTTGATCTAGGGCTCCAAATGATGCAACACTTTGTCTGGTAGTTAGGCATTTGTAACAGGAACAAATGTCTCAACAAGATCTAGGGCAGGAGATGGCCGGAAAGTGATGAAAACTGGCAAAGAAGTTGACTGGCCTGGAGCACATGCAACATAAACAGTGCAGTAACTAGGGCATAGCTATATCTCACAATCTAGGCCGAATTGGAAGTCATGATAGAACACAAAGTTGCTCAGAATGGTCCAAAACATCTAGATGGCAAAGTGGCTAGTGCTGGATTGGCCGGAATCGACGGCCGGCGACTGGAGTAGAAGAAGATGACATGAAAATTGGGGGTTTTCGATTTAGGGCAAATGAACTCAATTCCTTGCTTGTACATGATCTCTAGGGCATTAGAAACATACTGGTGAAGTTAGATTGGCTAGAGATGCACCAGAAAAGCTTAAACAGTAAGCTCAGTTCACAAGCAAAGTTCCAATTTGGGGTTTTCTAGATTTTAGCAAAATTGATGATTCTGGTTGCTTAGGGACGATAAGAATGATCTATTGAGCATGTTTGATCACTGTCTCGAGAGCTAATTTGATTTAGTTAGAGTTTAATTGCTCACCGGAGTTCTAGATGAAACACGGCGATTGTCGGTGACAAAAAGCATTTAAACTAAATTCCAAGCTCGAGAAGCATGAGGGAGATGAGGGAAGCTCACTGGGGGTGCTGGATCGAAGAAGGAAGCAGTGGAGAAGCTTGGCACCGTGCTCCCTCTTTGCTGCTCACCGGGGAAGAAGAAGACACAGTGAACTGCTGGTTTTCTGGTGATTTTGCTGTGCAAGAGGTAAGGCTAAGTCCTAGGGGATTTAAATAGGTAAGCTGGAGGTGCTTCAATGGTTGGAAAAGCTCGGGGAGTTGTAGCGGGCAAGGAAGTGACAGAATTGCGACTTCACGGCGAGCTGGCGATGGAGGTGACCTGTTCAGCGGCCGTGAGAGCTTTTGCAGCTGGAGCTGCTGCGAAGTGAAGGCGACACGATGGCTGGCCGCGGCAAGAACTCCACGTGGCTAAGCTTTCCTGCTGGAGCCGTTGCCGGTGGCGTGCAAACGGGAGAAACTAGCTGGTCGCGATCCTCGCTGGAGAAGATCCACAGTGGCCAACGCCGAGCACACACGTGGCAGCAGGCGAAGCAACAGCAGTGGCGCGCTCGAGGTCGAAGGCTCCCGTGCTCGTGCGCTGTTCCAGGTGGTGGTCGAAGTCCCAGGCGCTGGTCGAAGACGGCTTCTGGTCGTGAACAGAGGTGAGGTCGAATCCAGGGGTATAAGTGTAAGAGTTTCTGTTGAACAGTGGACTGATTTGCAATTATGATCTTAGAGAGGTTTAATCTAGAATTTGATTTAATGGATGAGTATAATATTTCTATTAATACTCATTTAGCTCAAATCTGGAGAAAATTTGATAAGGTTTGAGGGATTTCACCTATTTTCGAAAATAGGGTAAAATTAGGGTAAAATAGATCTGGATTTTGTCGATCTTGAATTCTGGTGATTGGGGAGAGATTTTGAAGTTTAAACAGAAGGGAAATATGTATCAAATAGCATTTGGAAGGTGTTCCCTGAAGAAATTCTGAGGTTGGAGTTGATCTGTGAATTTTAACCTTTTTAGGCTTCCAGGTAAACAGAAAAGGACTTATTCGCAGTAAAATTTGGACTAAACTGCGAAAAGTGTTTAGATGAAACAATCTGGTTCCCAACTTTTTGGAGTAAGTTGAGGGTATACCTAGGAACATATTCCAGGGGATACTTGAGTCTGGATAGGGTTAAATCAAGATAACTCAATTATCTGGAAACTGGGGTACTTAGGGTAAATCTGGATTTCCTGTTTTCGAAAACAGAAAGAGACTTAGATACTGGGAGTTAGGGTTAGAATTCAATCTGGCTCCTGAAGACTTTTATCTTCAGAATAACTGGTGGGTTAAATCTGAATGGTCAGATCTTGATCTGGATCTAGAGAATAGATTTGGAGATTTTTAGGGTTTGAGAGAGATTAGGGTTCAACTGACCTGGCTACTGCTACAGAGATACATGCATGCAGGATTTTATGCAAAAACTTTTCACCCCCAAAACCAGGGTGTTACAAATACATCCACACGGGGAGCTGTGGTTCTCACCTAGCCCCGCGTGCCATCGCGGCCAAGGCTCTCCGACAGGGCTTCTACTGGCCCACGGTCATGCGCGATGCGCGAGACCTTGTCTTCGCGTGCGAAGTATGCCAGAAGATGGCCAAGGGCTCGAACCTCCCCCCTGTAGCGTTGCGGACTATCCCCATCACTTGGCCCTTCATGCGCTGGGGGATGGACCTCTTAGGGCCCTTCCCCCCAGCGCCCGGAGGATACAAGTATGCGGTGGTCACGGTCGACTACTTTACAAAGTGGGTAGAGGCGGAACCCTTGGCCAGCATCACGTCCCGGGCCGTTCAGCGGTTTTTCTGGAAAACATCGTTCGTCGTTTTGGTGTCCCCCGGGAAATCACCGTGGATAACGGGACCCAATTCGACTTGGCTTATTTCCGGGAATTCTGCGAAGGCCTGGGGCTCGTCATCCACTTCGCCTCAGTTGCCCATCCCCGGAGCAACGGGGCTGTCGAGAGGGTCAACGGCGTAATCCTGCAGGGGTTGCGCCGGAGACTCAAGCAAACCGCTTCTAAGCGGGGTGCTTGGGCAGAGGAGCTCCGTAGCATCCTCTGCTCCATGCGCACGACCCCGTCCTGGGCGACGGGACGTACTCCCTTCTCCCTAGTCTACGGGCCGGAGGCAGTCCTCCCCCCGGAGATTGGCTTCCGGTCGCTGCGAGTCGAGCTCCTGGAAGGAGCCACGACCGCAGCATACCAGGCCAACGAGGCCAACCAGCCCCTGGAGATCGACCTCGTGGAGGAGGAACGCGACCGAGCGCTCCTCCACCACGCCATCTACGAGCGCGAGATGATGTGCGCATACAACCAGCGCGTGCGCGAAAGATCCTTCCGTCTTGGGGACCTTGTCCTCAAGCGCGTCACAGACCCCCAAGCCCAGGGTAAGCTCTCCCCCAAGTGGGAGGGCTCCTACAGGATCTCCGCGGTCCCGGGCTCGGGGGCTTACTAGCTCTCCAACCTTCAAGAGTAGGAGTTGAAGCACACGTGGAACTTGCGTTTACTTTGCAAGTTCTATGTTTAGCCTAACAGGCTTGTCCCCTCCCCCGGAGCGATCTCGCCGGAGGGGGAGGAGGGACACTATATTTACTTTTCGCTCCCCCTTCGCGGCTTCACAGGGGGAGGCGCTGTATTTCATTTTGTTATCAATACATAGATCTTGCTCTTCAACTGTCTCATTGCAGGTCCTTCTCATTACTGCCCCTAACGGCGATGCCCTCCCCGCGAGGAAGCCCTCCCCGTGAGGATGCCCTCTCCGTGAGGAAGTGGGCCCAGACCCAGAAAGTCCCTCCCGTAGGGTGGCTTACGATCAGCCCTCGTGGACTGAGGGTGTAAGCGGCAACCCGGTCCGCAGTGGCCGTGGTAACGAGTCACTTTGGGAGACTAGTCCCTTACCCAAACACTCAGACCCGTCATCGGGCACTTCATCCTCCGGGAGTAGACGCTCTCCCCAGCGGGACGTCTAGTGGCTTTCTTGGATATCTTTTTTCCCAGAGACTTTATTCTCGGCTCGCCGTTCTTACGGCGACCGGACGATTGTCTCCCGGACGGATTTTCTCCAGAATCTTCCTCAGGATTTCTAGCCCTATTCCCGGCTCCCCGTTCTCACGGCGACCAGATGATTGCCTCCCGGAGACCCTATTCCCGACTCCCCGTTCCCACGGCGACCGGATGATTGTCTCCCGAAGAAATTACGGATTTCTTGGACATTTCTTCCCCGGCGCGCGGAGCTACCCTCCGGCCCGCTGTGGGCGGGGGGGATAAGGAACCCCCGGGTGTTGACCACACCGACCACGAGCAAACTTAGCTCATTCTTATTAAAAGGAGTCGTCCAGACCATCCAAGAAAAAAGAAAAGGACTTAAAGAAGAATCAAACACAGCTTTATTAATTGTCAAACCCGGAGGACATCTTCCCCCTCCGGTGGGCAGCAGAAACGATACAACCCGGGTCAAAACCCGGAAGTTCTCTACATCCTAAGGCTCCTACGCCTAATACTCCCAGAGGCCCTCTGCTAGCTCCCGGGCCAAGTCCCGGTACAATGCGCGCACGCGACGCCGAGCTTCCCGGAGCACATCCTCGGGCCAGTACTCGTAGCCCGCCGGTGGAAGAATGCGAAGTGGAGGGACCATCCGGAACCCCGGACGCGGAGGGGACAACTCGGCGCGATGATTGTCAAAATTGTCCAAGTGCCACTATGGATGCCACCTTAACCGGATGGGCTCCCGGACGGCGTCCCCGCTGCGCTCCCCAGAGATGAGGCTTAGCAAGATTAAAGCCGCTTGGGCGTCCCTCAGGGAGCCCCTCCCGGACCTTCGCTCGGGAGTAACCTCCCGGGAACCCTGGTAACATTGCATTCAATTCAAGACTTAGAAAAATTTCTAATTGTACTGCATTCAAAATGTCTTTTTTACAAGTGTCCGGGGCTTCTCCTAAGAAGCTACCGGGATCAAAATTCTAAGAAAGCAAAAAGGGTCCTATCTAAGACCCGGGGGGAGGCTAATACTTTGAACCTCACCCGGAAAATCCGGTCGTAGAAGCCCCCGGCAAGTTGCTCCACCACCCGGCGCGAGGGCTCGAAGAACTCGGGGAAGCTCTGGGGGATGCGGCCCTCAATAGGCCGGGCACCGACCCCCCGGTGCTCAACAAGCCCCGCCGCGGGCACAACGACGGGGATCGCCCGGCCACGCGCCCGGGCGTCGGCAGCCTCCGGGATGACGGAGACCTGTGCGTTGAGAAAATGCACATCCTCCGCAAGGGTCGCCGGGGGCACCTCCGAGCTGCTCCTGGAGCCTAGGCTCACGCCAAGGCTCTCGAGGGCCGAGCGGACCAAGCGGCCCGCATCCGTCACCACCCAGACGCTTGAGCCCTCGAGCTCCCGGAACGCCTCTTCCCTCGAGTTGGCCTCCTACCGAAGGCTGTCGTTGACGGCCTCGGAGACGTGAAACTGGGCCCGGACCCGGGCCAGCTCCTGGAGGGCTTCGTCGCGCTACCCCAGGTAGGTCACGGCCCTGTCCTCCGCGTGCTTAAGCAGTCGGCCGATCCACTGCTCAAGGCCCCAGGTAATGGCCACCGCCTACAAACTCTAGAGTTAGAAAAAATTCACGTGCAGGGCACGAAAGAAGGCGTTACCAACTCGGGTTACCTGGGCCTGGAGAGATTGAAGTGCCCAGAAACGGTCATGGAGCGTCCCCTCCGCAACGAAGGCCTGCACCTTCCGGGACTACAGGCCCCCCGTATAGCGGGCGACCTCCCCCGCGGAAAGCAGGGGGTCTCCCGCCCGGTGCCGGTCCCGTCGCGGCCGGTGAAGTGTCCCCGGACCTGGGCGTCCAGCAGCGTGGTCGGCGTCTTCGTCGCCGAGGAGGTGGCCGGGGAGCTCTCGGAAGAGGTCCCCGCCCGGGGAGGGACCATCAGCCCTTTCCCCTTCCCGAGCAGGAAGGCCCCCGGCGCCTCTACTTCCGGAGGAACCTCGAAGACTGAGGGGCTCCCCCCCTCGTCCACTGGCCACTCCATCCGCGGAGGCGAGGCCTCCGCGAACCTCACCTCCAGCTTCTCCGTCTCCAAGGGGGCCGGGGGTACTGGGAGGGCCGCTACCGAAGGCGGCGACGGGGCGTAGTTTGCCGAGTCAGACGCCGCACCGCCCGCGGCCGGTTCCTTCCCCCGGGCCTCAACAGGGTGCTTCGTGGAAGGGGGAGTTACTTCCTTCTGGGCCGGCGCCCGTTCGTGCCCAGTCCCGGGGGTCTAGTCCTGGGGCTTCGCCGGTGTCGCCGCCGGCGTCGTCGACGGGCCGGGGGCTTTTTGGACTCTGGCCTTCCTAGGCTCAGAGCCCCCGGCCGCTTCCTTCCCCTGTTTGTGCGACCCGAGGGTGGGGAGGAGCTTCCTCTCCGGTAGCTTCCGCCCGTAGGCCTCAGCCACGAAGTTCCGGGGAGGGCCCTCCCCCACGAGGCGCACGACGCGCTCGTGCTCATCGGCGAAGTACCTCCCCAGGAGGTTCTCCGCCTTCTCCCGCACCACCGGGTACGTCCGGACTACAAAAGTTAAAGAGTTAGTCAAATTTCCAAAAATTTGTAGCTGCAATGCATCAGGTAGCCAGGACTTACGTCGGGTCACCGGCTTGACCAGGGGCCGCTGCTCCGGGCCCATGCGGATCCCCCTTCTCCCGCGTGAGAAGGGGGAGATCCTTAGGAGCATCATCTCCTCGGCGGCGTCCCACATAGAGCGGGTGCTCCGAGAGATGATCACCTTGCCAAGGAGCTCGAGCTCCTCGTCCGTCCACACCGGAGGCTTCGGTGCGGACGACCTACTGTAAGAGGGGGGCTCCGGGGCGTACGCCACCTCGTCGTCCCGGACCCGGAGGTAGAACCACCTCCGGATCCAGTCGGCCAAGTGGTCCCGGGAGGCCGCCGCCGTGTAATCGGCCACACGGGATGGCAGCATTTGCACCATCACCAAGCCAAAGGGGGACTTGGGTCCCCCCTTCACCAGGTGGGAGCTCCTCGCCGCCGGTTCGTAGAAGTACCGGAAGGGGCGCAGGGTGGGCTCCCGCCCGGTCACCGTCTCGTAGAGCCAGATGAAGAGGCCCATCCGGACGATCGCGTTCGGGGTGAGGTGGTTTAGAGCCACCTCATACTCCTTCAAAAACTCGCGGAGCAAGGGATGCACCGGGAGCCGAAGCCCCGCCTCCAGGAAGACTTCAAAGGCCACGATCTCTCCGGGCCTAGGGCGGGGGGCTCCGTCCTTCTTCACGGGGTCCCGGATGTCCCCGTCCTCAACGACGCCGCGTTCGACCATGGACTCCGCGTCCTCGGCCGTGAACTCAGACGCCCAGAGGAAGTCCGGAGCGGCCTCCTCCGGGGGCACCTCGGTCGTCTTCGCTCGACCCTTCGGTGCCATCAGGTTTGTTTTTTTCGGTGGCTAACGTTTCAGGAGGCTACGCCTAAAGGTTTCGGATGCCTGCTACCTGGAGCTAGCTACCGGGAGAGAGCTACCGGGAGAGAGCTATCAGGAGAGCTAAATGCGTTAAGGTTGAGAAGTTTGGAATGAACTTCCCGGGCCCCCCAAGGCCCTATTTATAGGGGCGAGCCGTGATCCAGATGAGCGCCATGTAGTACTCCGTGGAGCAATCTGGGCCACTGAAGCACGGGAAACAAAGGGACTGGTGCACAAACCGAGGCGCCAGTTCGAATCGCTAGCGCATTTATGGCGAAGCGGCGCGTTCATAAGAGCGTGGCACGGGAATCGAAGCGTCACGACTCCGGTGGCTTGGTCCGGAGATTTTCCCGGTGACATGTACCATTCCCACCGGGGACTCGAGCATCGTCCCCGGGGGGCATGGGGGGCTGTTGTTGGGGGAAATCTCCGCGAGACTAAATGCAGGTAAGTTGCGTCACATTTGCCTGGGGATGTAGCCTCCGGTGCCTGCCCCGGGTGCCGCCTTTTGGCTCCTGGGACCCGGCCTCCAGCGCCGGAACAGGGCGCCGCCATTTGCCTGGGGACGTGGCCTCCGGGCTTGCCCCGGGCGCCGCCTTTTGGCTCCCGGTACCTGGCACCGGCGCCGGTCCGGGCGCCGCCATTTGCCCGGGGACGAGGCCTCCGGTGCCAACCCCGGGGGCCGCCTTTTGGCTCCCGGGACCCGGCCTCCGGCTCCGGTCCCGGGCGCCGCCATTTGCCTGGGGACATGGCCTCCGAGCCTACCCCGGGCGCCGCCTTTTGGCTCCTGGGACCCGGCCTCCGGCGCCTGTCCCGGGCGCCGCCATTTGCCTGGGGACGTGGCCTCCTGTGCCTGCCCCGGGTGCCGCCTTTTGGCTCCCGGGACCTGGCCTCCGGCGCCGGTCCCGGGCGCCGCCATTTGCTCGGGGACGTGGCCTCCGGGCCTGCCCCGGGAGCCGCCATTTGGCTCCTGGGACCCGGCCTCCGACGCCGGTCCCGGGCACCGCCTTTTGCCCGGGGACGTGGCCTCCGGTGCCTGCCCTGGGCACCGCTTTTTGGCTCCCGGGACCCGGCCTCCGGCGCCGGTCCCGGGTGCCGCCTTTTGCCCGGGGATGTGGCCTCCGGTGTATGTCCCGGGACTCATCGCCCTTATAAAGGTAAAGTCTCTGGTTGTTGATCACGTGCAAGTCACGCGAGGTGCGTGACGAGGATTGACACCCGGGTCACTTCTAATAAACTTCTGGTTCAAGACAGGTTCGAACCTGACATGTATCTGGTGATGCGAACTCAAGCTATTCTGAGGGGCATCACCACGAGGTCGCAAGCTTTACGCGATCAGGTCGCAGCTTTACGCGGTCAGACCGTAAGCCCTGCGCGGTCAGAAGTTCGTAGGCTATACGCGAACTACACATTCGGGATATTACGCGGTCAGCCAATATCCCGCGGTCAGAACATCTGCCGATCAGGATACTTGGGATCCATCTATTCGGTTGCCCATACAACAGGATATTCTGAGTATCCCGAAGATTCCTACACGTGGAGGATCAACCGTCAGGAGGTTAACACGTACAGTTATCCATGAATAACACGTGTTTAACCATACGTGGAGGTTAAGAGCAGTTCCAAAAACCGCATCCAACCGTCCGTGCAACCGATTGATGCAGTTTCCTTCACATGGCACCCTTTCAAACAGTATAAAAGGATGGCATGGAGCATCAATCAAGGGATATAGATGATCCGAAACATCAACCGAGGGATCGGAAGATCAAGAAACCCAAAATCATCTAAGTTAGCCAAGTCTACGGCCCACCTGATATAGCATTTTAGTAAGCCTTCTTTGGCTTATCCTTGTACACTTTTACAGGGAAAATCCTCGCCTGTGAGGACTTTTCCCTCCATTTGTAAACCTTTTACCACACTTAGTGAAATCTCAACAGGACGTAGGGCTTTTACTCCCACCATCGAGGGCCCGAACCTGTCTAAACTCTCTGTGCTCCTGTTCACCATTGTTCAGCATACCTTCCCGAAGGGTCATCTTGAAAGGTCTCACAATTACAAATTTTGCATAAGTTCAGCTGAGGACTCCGAGTCCGAATCGTCGACAGCTGGCGCCCACCGTGGGGCCTTTCTCAAGGCGTCCTAATTGAAATTCGGAGGTTCGCTGAAACATGGCTGGAGCATATGATTCTGAGAACGATTTTGATCTCGAGGATTATGCTCAGATCCCAATGCCTTCTCCAAGTGATCCCGTTCCGATGGAAGAGGTCGAAGGCCAGAATCTTCCACAGGGTGAGTCATCTCCCCAAGTCATGTCAATCGACCAGGAGGTAACTGGCACAAGGTCAGAACCCGCAGAGGTTCTTAATGTGCTAGGTGATGAATCCGGCCCGTCATGCGATCCCGCTAAGGGAAAGTATGATGGTGACCCTGAAGTTAGCCCAGGAAGGTTCGACCCTGATAACCTCCACCGTCTCTTTGATTTCGAGTCCGACTCGGAACAAACCGAGATGTTCTCCCCATCGGCGACCTCTCTCCCTAGGCAGTTTGCTGCGTTGTCGGAAGAAACTCCCGATCAACAGGCTGCCAGGGAAGAACAAGATCGCAAACAGAAGGAGGAACAAGATCTCGAGCAACAAAACAACGATCTACGCAGAACTGCCCTAGAGGCTCTTCAAGATGCTCAGGCTCGTTACGATGCTGCCCCGAGTTCTTCTCGACGGTCGCGTGGTCGTAGACGCGACCAGACTCCTTCCTTACCACCGGAGCATTTCCCAGTGGACAAAGAAACAATAACACCTGGTGCCCCTAGGAGAAGTACCCATGGTCGACTGCGATCTATCGCAGAAGTCATGCGCAATTTTCCTCCTACGGTCACGGATGCGCAGAGACCGGCCTTTTTCAGGATCCTGGCGGAAAGACTGGATGAGGTCGCATCCGAGGCGACCCCAACGGCCTCTTCCCGCTCAGTGACACATTCTCGCGAACGAGATGGTCCTCATTCTGGCTCTGGTCGACGGAATTACCCGCCGCCTGTACCGTCCCGACAGGACAAATACCGGCGAATGCAGGATTCTCGTAGTAGGGATCGAGTTCCCGTTCACTCTCGTTTGGGACCACGAGTAACCTCGCCACTACGTGAGTTTGCTCAAAACCCGACCGAAAGTCGCAGGACGGTTCACGGTCCTTACGTTGGTTGCAAAGCTTTCTCGCCTGGCCTACGAGCAGTCATTTGGCCTGATAAGTTTCGACCAGGGGCCATTGAGAGGTTTGATGGAACTCAGAACCCATCCGAGTTCCTTCAGATCTATATTACTGCCATCCAAGCAGCAGGAGGCGATGACAAGGTCATGGCCAACTACCTGCCAACAGTCCTCGTAGGACCGGCTAGAACCTGGTTGTTCAATCAGCCTGAGGGTTCTATCTATAATTGGAAA